>CM061540.1:235601077-238529411 GCA_030864215.1 Capsicum pubescens
TCTTATTTGGTATTGGGTAATTATAAGTCATTTCTATAATCAATAACCATTCTACTTTTTCCTCTTTTTTGTTCACTATGTTTATTTACTATAAATGCTGGGCTATTATGTTTACTATTACTTTTTTGTATATATTGTTTTTCTAATAATTCTTCTATATGCATTTTAAATTCTTTTAAGTCATCAAAATTATATGTTAATGGTTTCTTGGTTATTATGCTATTTTTATCTATTAATTCAATTTTTATAGTGGTTTTATATTTTTGCCATCCTTTTAATGGATCTTCACTATATAATTGTTCTAATTTTTTCTTAATTATTTCTATCTTATTTATTGAAAATATAGTTATCTCCTTCTTATTTATTGAAAATACGACCAGTTCTATTGTATCTTCAGTATTTTTTATGTTAAAGCTCTTCTTAAGAATAATTTCTCTCTGTTATATGTTATGATTAATTGTGTATGTTCTATATTATATGGTTTTACTTGTTCTAGCCATTTATTCCTAATATTATGTCTGTTTTTTGCATTTCTTCTTTTACTTCAAATTCTATTTTTATTTTTCTTATTCCTATTATTATTATTTTTTCTGCTATATTTTTAGTATTTATTAAACTTCTTGATAGATCTGGGCATATATTATTGTTAGTTTTTATTTCCTCATTTTTTACTAGATATTTTGCTATATAATTTTCTTCTTGTCCTGTATTTAAGAGTATTAAATATTCTTTTTCATTTACCTTTCCTGTTATGTAATATTGGTTTAAATTATCCGTTGAACTTGTTTCATAACTTGTTCTTTTTGATGAGCTTGATGATTCCGGTTTATCATAAGCTATTCTTTTTGTTGTACTTATTCTATCATTTATTATTTCTAGATCTTTTTCTATGTCTATATTTCTGTAACTATAATCATTATTATCAATTGTTTTTACGAATTGTTCAAAAGGGCTTTCTATTTGTATTTTATTAATTTTATTTTTCCAGTTATTTTATGTTTTGTTGTTAATACTTATAGATTTTTACATCTTGCCGTAAATATTTTACTTCTTGGGGTTAATTCTATTCCTGATATTTTCAAATATAATACTAATGATTTGTCTATATTTTTATCCGTTACTGCTACTGAATAATTCACACTTATTATAAATTTAAATTTTTGGTATATTAAATTTCCTTTTATGGCAGTTTTTATACTTTTTTCTATAGGTTTTATAATTCTATCATCTGCTAAATATAATTCTATTGGTGTATCTATTCCTTCTCTAAAACATGCTTTTATTAATATTTCTGTACTTCCAAGGTGTACATATTTTATTGGGTCTCTACTTTTTATATCGTTTATCTCTTTATTTATTATTCTTTTTGTTACTAGTGGTATACTAGCTTTACCTTTTGCATATCTACAGTCTATTACATGTTCCTTTTGGCTTACTACATAATATTCTTCTTTTTTCCTATTAAATATATTTTTTATTGTTGGTATTTTAAATATTTTTTCTACACTTAAGTCTCACTCTTTTCCTTTTATTTCATCAAATACATTGTTATCAAATATTATTTTTTGATCTGTTTCTTCGTCATTTAAATATTCTTCTTTTGTTATTATTTTTATATCTTCTTCAGTCATTTAATTCGTCTAATTCACTATCTATTTCATCATCTCCTATTTCATTATCTATTTCATTCTCTGAAATTTCATATATACTGTCTTCACTTTCTAATTCGTAATCTATATAATCTATCTGCATATATTCTGTATTTTCTATTTTTATTTCTTATATTTGTTTATTTTTTGGGTTTTTAGGTAATTTACAATCTCTAGCTAAATGTCCTAATTTTCCGCAATTATAACAAGTACATTCCTTTATAGATTTCTTTTTCCTATATGGTCTTTTATGTTTATAATTTTTTACATAATATCATTTTCTTGATTTCTTATACTTATATTTTGATTTTTTGTATTTCTTATATTTCTTATGTCTTTTTCTTTTCTTATAATATCTTTCTTCGCATCCAAATTGAGGTGCTATTTTATCTTTGCAACATGCTAAATTTCTTATTAATGTTTTTTCCATTTTTATTTCTTCTCTGTATTTTTCACATAAGTTTCTATACCATTGTTGTAAAATTTTTATTTTTGCTCCTAGAGTATCTACTATTTTTGTTTCATCCCAACTTTTTATTATTTTTGAACTAAATGGTTCAGGTAATTTACTAAAATATAATTTTCTTATTTCTTTACTTTCTTCTGTATTATATGCTCCTTTATAATAATATTCTTTAAATGCGCAAGTATATTCATCTATGTAACACATATTACATATTGCTAATTTTAACATTAACTTCCTATTTGTATCTTTCTCTTCATTTTGTTCTTCTTCTGTTGTTGTCATGCTACTAAATTCGTCTTTTATAGCTGTTTCATATTTTTTTAATAATTCTATAGGTGTTAGTTTAGTTGTGGTTGTTGATGATGTTCCTTCTGTGGGTTTGTCAGTTCTTAATATTCTTTTACTATTTTCAGTTAGATTTAAAAATCATAATTTCACTGTTCCTATTAGTGTTCTTTCTATATATTCTGGTGCATCTATTATACTTATATTATTATCTAATAATTGTTTTGTCATCTATCCTATCCATAATTGTATTGTTTTTTCTGTATCTATTACACAATCTAAGTCTAAAAAGTTATAATTTTTATTAACTATTTGTTTTGGTGTCCATTTGTCATATTCATTCTTTAGATTATATCTTTTAAACTTATTCTTATAATATACAGGTTTCCTTATTTCTGATGTTCTAGGTATTATATTTTCATCTTCTTTTTTATCAAGAGTATTTATTTCTGTGTTGATATTTTCTAAGTTTTCTTCATTAATACCTTCTTGTTTTTCATTGATTTCTAAATTTTTTGTATTTGTTAATATTTCTGTATATGTTTCACTATCTTCCGAATCATAATTATCTGTTTCTTCAACATCTATATTATTTATTTCTAATTTTTCTTTAAATTGATTTATTTCGTTTAGTAATTCTTGTTCTTTATCTTTTTCTTCCTTTTCTTTTTGTGTTTCTTCATACAAATCTTTTAACATTTGTAGTTCTTTTTCTAATTCAGCAATCCTACTATTTTTAGTTTCTTCTATTTTTCGTATTTCTTCTGTAGTTTGTTGTTTTATTTTTTCTTCCTTTTTTTTCTATCTATTTCTTCATTTTCCCTTTCTATTCTTACCATAGCTGTCAATTTATCTTCTAATTTTAATTCTTCTTTTTTCTAACATTAAATATAAATGTTCACCTATTTTCTTATATCTTCTTCCTAGATTAGAAAATACTATTTTTATTTTTAATCCTTCGTGATTTTCATATATTTTTTCATCTATTATAAATTCTTCTTTGTTCATTTTATTGTAAATAGTTCATGTTGATATATATATTCTAAACTATCTATTTGTGATTCTAAATTTGATATTTCATATTTTTGTTCATTTTTTGAGTTTTTACTAACTCCGGCAAATATATTATAACTTAATCTTTCTATTCTTATTTTTAATTCTTTACGTTTTTCAGAAATAATTTATTTTAGTTCTTTGTATTTTTGTATTTTATTCATTTAAACCATATTTATAGTATTTTGGTGGATATCTAAATCTGATTTTATCATAATTAGGTGGTATGTGTCTCATTCTTCTAGATTTTAAATGAATTATTAATTTTGCTTCAATACTAGATATTAAGGTAATTAGGTAGGCTAGTCTTTGTGGGTTTTCTTTTGTTTTATTTAGACTTATATATTATGAATAATTACTAATTAAAAATTCTTTAATTTTTCTAAAAGCTTCTCTGTTTTTAAATGGTCTTCTTGTAATTAATCAATATAAATTAATCTCAAGTAAATCCAATCTAAATTCAAACATGTATGCTACTTCTGTATTTTTTAAATAACTGGGCTTTGATACCATTTGTAGGGGGTGCGCACTAGGTGCGATAACTTCACTAAATAAATAAATACCTTCAACTAGCTCCTATACATTTAGTTTACATTAAACACTATTTTCAAAAAATGCATAAGAAAGTGATAATAAATAGATTAGCAAGTATAGTCTAAGAGAAAAGTTTTCATCTTTTGTATTTGAACGAAAATTTCTTTCAGAAACAACCTCTTTACTTCTTCGGAGGTAGTGGTATGAACTACGTACATTCTAACCTCCCCAGACCCCACTATGTGAGAATATACTGGATTTGTTGTTGTATTTGAACGAAAATACATATGCAATGCACGTATTCTAAATTAGTAGTCTAGAATAAGTCATACATGTTTGTGTGGATATAAGTCACCCCATTAAGGGTGAAATTGACATTTTAAATTTAATTTTTGCTAAATATAAAAAAATGTATTCTTTTTCAAACCGGTTAAAAATAAAAGTGTATCATATAAATTGAGACAATGAGAGTACAATTGTTGTTGATTTATTGAATCAATGAACCTTTGTAATATTTGAAAGTATGTAATAATATGTAACTACAAATATTTATTTATAAAAAAAATCATGAAAATATGTAATTTATTAATGCGGCGCCTTAGGATATTTTCATACATTATATTATTCATCTTTCTACGTTTTGTATTGATCAAAATATATACCTTCTTTTTTTAGTTGTCTTATTTGCATTACAATTTATGGTAATTCGTAAAGTACAATATTTAACTTGGAAAATTGATAGCACAAGATAACCAAAAGGTAGGTTTCTTTTGTTTTTCATTTAGTTTTTTTAATATATGTTCATCCTAAATTCTATTTTCAATGTATGAAAATTTACCTTACAAAGATTTGTAATATATGATGAGCCATTCAAGGATTTAGAGATCAAAATAATATAATTCATGTTAAAAAGAGGTATTCAACTTCCTAGCATTAAAGATATATTGTACAATTCTTTTTTTTTTTCTATCAGGTGTTCGATATTCATATTGAAGCTCGATTAAATTTCAATTTATATTAGAAAGTCCTATATTAGAGTTTAATAGCTTTTTAACAAAGGTGAGTTGTTACCCATTATGCAAGTTTGTTTAAATATTATGCACATTATGTCAAGATTTTGAGTTTGTCTCTATATATATTTTTTGTTTATATATATATTTTTAATCCTTTTAAGACAGATTTTATATCGTACAAAATAGTATCTTAATTGTTTTTCTAACATTTAAGGCTTCAAATTTAACTCAAATTTTATTTTTCAAATATTAATTATAATTTACCTGTAAAAATTATGGTTTACCTTATAATTATATACTAAATTTTGGAATTGTATACTTATAGCCACGTAGAATTTATGTAATAGCAAAAGGTGGAGTAAGAATCTTATTTTATTTAACTTGAGTATGGTAAGTTCATAAGACTTCTTTCACAAGTGCAATTCTTTCATTTAATATTTTATTTTTTTTTAAAATAAAATATCTACAACTTTACCTTATATAGATCTCTGAGTATATAATAATTCCTTTAAATATGGATTTCAAAATATATAGAAAAAATCATGATAAAATAAATATATGAAAAGAAATTAAACGTCTATATTTAATATTAGGAGAATTAAGAAAAGAAAAAATAAGTGGAAAAGAGAAAAAAAACTTGTATTTTACGTATCTATCTGTCTTTCTATCTGTCTGTCTATTTTAAATAAGAAATTTAAAATCTAAATATATAAGAAGAAGTCGAAATTATAGGAAGATATTGACATGCCTAATTTTTATTGTAGAAGAATAATGAATTTTCCTTTTTAAGTGAAGAATTCTTTTAAGTCTAGAATTCATGGGCAAATAATGAAACTTGTGTAATATACCAAATTTGTAAAGAAAATAAAAAAAAAATCAGCAAAGTCACGTTAGGAAATATTCCTTTAAATTTTAACACTCTTTTTATGTTTGAGAGTCCTTTTTTCCTTTTATAATTATTCAATTCCGAACTATTCACCTTCAAAATAAATTAATTTAACATTATGTTAAACATAATAAGTATATTTTAGAATTCAATGATTCAAAGAAGTAAGAAAAATAATTTAGCAATTAGTGTGACGACATGATTGAGTTATTAACAGGAAAAAATAATAGATTTAGTATTCCAAAATTAAAATCATTATAGGATTTCATTATTTTTATAACTATTAAATAAAAGTGCAATTGTACTTTAAGTTATTTTACTAATATTTTGGACAAATCAACAAAAGTTTTCATAATAAAACCTCTCCTTAAACTATTAGGTAATTCCAATATTTTTGAATTTCAAATCAGTTAAAATTCTATTTTATACGAATTTCATATATATTAAACTTATATTCAAGATTACTTTGTTTGGAATTTATTTTATATTAAATTATTACCATTCTTCTTCAGTTATTATGTTGTTTGTACTTTGAAGTCCAATTGTGATGTATGTTCTTGAAATTTACAATAATAAATTATCATATCTTTTTGATAAATAATTATTAATAGAGAAATTTTTGTTTTGTGGAGTTTTGATAGTATCTATGATTGAAGAGACAAATTTGCTTGTGATTAAATGTAAGTTTTCGAAATTTTTAATATGTTCTTGAAATTTGCAATAATAAATATCATATATTCTTGATAGACAATTGCTAATTGAGAAACTTGTTTTTGTATAATATTGATTTATCTTATGATTGAAAAGCAAATTTTCTTGTGTATTGAGGTAAGTTACCTAAACTTTTAGTATTTTGTTAATGTTTTAATCCTATAGTATCTATGATCCACGAGATAAAATTTCTTGTGATTTGAGATAATTTTTTTAAAATTTTAGTATATTCTTGAAGTTTACAATAAATAAATTATCATGTAATTTTTATAAAAAAATGTTAATTGAGAATGATTTTTTCTATGAAATTTTGATATATCTTATAATTGAAGAGACAAATTTATGTTTTCTAAAAATTTTAGTATGTCATTGATATTTACAATCATGATAGTATCTATGATTCCATCACAACAAATTGTTTAGTCATTCTATTTCAATATGAATTCTCTTTTAAAATATAAGATTATGCACTATTTCAATTGTGGAGTTATAAACTATGATTTGGTATATCGGCATTATTTTTATTAATAGGTTCTAATGATTGTTCTTTTTTTAGTTTGGTACAGGCTATATTATTTAAATAGATATAAAATTTATTCTAATGTCAATTGCTATTGTTTTAGTAATTTTATTTTTATATATATAATTTTATTGACTTACGAGAAATACACGTACGAAGCACGTGCACTAAACTAGTTATTTGAAAATTACATAAAAAATATTATAAATTACAATAGTTAAAAACTTAAAATATCTAAAAATATATAAAAAATATGCTTGATTATTTAAATTTATTATGTCACATAAATTTACAAATATGATTGACAATCTCATCTTACGTATAAAGGCCAACAAGTAGGCACTAGGTCATGTAATCTTGGTTTTGTCTTTTATCTTTATATTTTTTGTTTTAATTTATTTATTTTATTAGTTTGTTATCTATTTGAAAATTATGTAAAAAGTGATATAAAACACAATAATTAATAATTTAAATATTTAAAAGGCATAAAAAATTTAGTTGACTTTCAAAATTTTATCAGTACTGTATAAATTGGGACAGAAGAAAAAGTATTATAAAACACAATAATTAAAAACTTAAAATATTTAAATGATGTATAAAAAATTTAGTTGACACTGAAAATTATATCAACGCTACGTAAATTGAGACTAACGGAGTAACATATATTATTTAAAAATTAGATAAAAAATATTATAAATCCCAATAGTTAATGAAGTAGTAGGGGGAGGGGGTGAATTACTCTTTTTCAAATTGACAGTCGACTCGATTGGACAAATAGTCGACTATTGAGACAGTAAAGTAAAGTTCTGAGAATAAAAATGCTGAAACAAAATGACACCAAATATTTTATACTGGTTGAAACCCTAATAGGTTTGACTCCAGCCCCCTTGGGTCGCAAGGGATTCTACTAGTTCTTTATAAAATCAAATCAAAGTACAAGGATTGAATTAAGTTTTTTGGCTATGACACACTTTTTTTTTTTAATCTTTCTCACTTTAATACAATGCCTCACCAACTATGTGTTTCTTTCATCTCTTTCTAAATATACAGTAAATCTCAAAAGAATACATTGCTTGAATAAAGTAGAGCAAAGAACTAGAGAAGGTTGACACAAAAGTATATCTCTTCCTTAATCTTCCATTGCTTAAATAGTAGTGGTTGGATACTACTAGCCATTGAAAAATCTGAAATAAAAGGAAACCTAAGAGATTTTCTGCTTGAAAATGGGCTAGGAGAGTCCTATTTCCAATAATAAAATGGATCATATTAATGATCCTAAACTACCCAAAAAATCCTCTTCCATAGCAATTGCAGCGCATCTAATGAGATGATCAAGACTTTAGTACCCCTTTTCTTAGTTGACGTAAGTTGTATTTAATTCTTGGAGGGAGGACATTTCTTTCCCTATTTAGGAGAGTCTTGAAAATTCTTTCTTTTTGATTTGTAGTCAAGATTCTTTCATTCACTCTTTTCATATTCCTGCAAAGAGGTCATACATTATCAATCTCCCCTTTTTGATGGATGACAATATTTAAAGAGATAATTTAGTTGATTTCCTTCTTTAAGTGAGTATTTTGTAACTCCCCATGATTTGTTGTATGTGTCACAACCCGAATTAGGGCCTGGCCATGACGGGTATTTCAAGTCCACCGAGGACCAGAGACCACCCCCGTTGCCTAACCAAATAAAATATAACACACCTAGCAGCGGCTGAATTTCGAACGCATAATAAGATAGAAAGATAATAAACTCAAAGACAACTAAGATTGTCAACATCAGTATCCAATCCACATTAATATCCATAAAGCCTCTATTAATCCGAAAGCAATCTAAGTCGGGACATACCCCCGACCCTGACAATGACAATGATAATGTTAATGTGAAGTCTTCAATTCTAAGTTGAGGGAGAAAATTGATGAAATGACAAAGTCTTCCGTAGAATGGACGCTCACCACTCCACCATAACCGACTAACGAATCGAGTCGATCCACCTAACACTGTGCATAAAAAATATATTTGCCTTCAGACCCTGCATCGCATGGGGATACAACGTTCGGAGATGGTTAGTGGGTTGAGCACTAGAATGTAACTCAGTGATAAGGATAAAATAATGACAATTCAAATCCAGTTCAACTCAATGTACATGTTCACATATATGTATGCATATAAATATACTTATATAAAATACTAAGATATGGAACAAGGCTTAGCATGCATTTTAAAAATCTTAACCCGAGCTATATAGCATAACCATCATAATAAGGCACCCATGTGCTGTATGGGTCCAACCATCCCCCAGATGAAAGGGTCCCTGTGCGTGAAGCCGAACGAACCAGAGGAAAATTATATACACATATGCACCATGGGAGACTCGAACCTCCTAGCATATATCAAAGGTGAGTTAAGCACCTAGTTCTTTAACATGGGGGACTCGAACCATCCAATCATTTAATAAAGGGGACTCGAACCTCACAGTCATTTAGGCTACCACGTCGGCAACTGCGGTTTTGAATATTGGTCCCTCTGGACCTCCACTTTTACGGCCCGACTACACATCTCTCTTTTGAGACCAATTAAAATACTTTTCACACATTTTCATTCATTAAACCACCACACATCTTAAGGCATACACTATTGGTATCGTCATACGAACTACATTTACAAGGTAACATCATCATGCTATTTCAATTCCATTAACTTGGGGAAAACAACTCCCTTTGTTCAGTAATACAAGGTGGGGGAACACCGACTCCCTTTGTTCATTAAAATCAAACTATCATGTTTCAATAACCTATTTACATCATGCAATTATTCTGAAAGTAGTTCAAGGAAACTATACCCATACTCAGAACCATTTACATAAAAATCGAGTTGGGGTTATAACCAATTCCATTGTCAATATTCACAAAATTTAGGGAAATCACAGTCCCTTAGTTTATTCACCATGCCTATGCACCCCATAAGTTTAAAACCATATATAAAGTATGAACAATGCATAATAAATAATGGAAAAATAATTTAAGAAATATTCATTCCAAAACCCTCAACCCATATCAAAATCCATGTTCAAATCCATATAAACAATCATATAATTTTATTTTTTAAGTAAAAAATTTTGAGGGTAGAGTCACATTCCTAAAATATCAAGGGTTATGGAGATAATTTGTCCTTGGAAGCTCTAATTGACCAACCTCTTGGAAACTATATTGTTCTTTCTTGAGAGAATTTAAAAGTTTGAGAGAGAGTTTATGATTGATAAAGGCTGGAAATAATATCCCCAAGGTGTTATATGTACGTGGGGTCTAAGTGGATAAAGAGAAAAATGTCCAAAGTACCCTTACTATTTAAGCTGAAAAATTGTCACCAGTGACTACGGGTCACTCTACGACTTGTAGGGACACATTATGACTCATCACTATAAGTCTTAGTCAAGACAGTAACCGAAGTACCCTTCTCTGGTGACCCTCTGATTCCCACCATGCGACTCGTTAGGAGATACTGTGACTCCCAGGGTCCAAATCATAGTTAAGACAGAAACATTTAGGGAACACACTGGTTTGGCTACAGATGGGACCATATAACTCGTTAAGATCCACTCGTAATCACGACAGTAACTTATGCTACCTTTACTGGACACCCTACGATTAGGGTCCTATGACCCATAATGACACGTTGCGACTCGTATGGAGAGTCGTAATCTAGGCAGTGAGTTTATATCTCAAAAAATTTCAAGTCCCAAAATTTAGGGTATTACAGTATGTTAGCACCCACTGAGTTATTGCACTATCCTATAGTCGACTGTAATATGTAGTATTATTCTCCCCCGTTGACACTAATAAAAAATGAATAATCATAAAAGCAAAAACAATGTATAACATAACAAAAAATAAACAAAATATTCAATAGCTTATGCCCAGATACAACAAAAAAACATATTGTCTTAAACCATAGTCAAGAAGAAAAAGGAGCAGGATTCTCAAAAAGATGGAAGAAGTAGGCCAAAGTTTAAGCAGTGACATTCTTCATATTTGTGAAATGGGTGGTGATAACAGTGGATAGAGAGTCGATAGTGGTGTCAATTTTGGCAGTAATCTTTATATCCTCCTTGATAACCTGATCCATTCTTAACTCGAGACGAGAAATATCTGTGCTTGTTTCCTTACTAACATCCTTATTTTTATCAAGATAAAGTGCGAGGCAAGGCGGATATCTTTGATGGAGTCCAACTTTAGTTTAATCTCGATTAGGTGAAATGTAACGTCAAGAAAGAAGGATCTAGGAATAAGAGGAGGGAAGGACTTAAACTTAAGAGAGAAATGAGTACCAGTAGAGCCACCATCGCTTAGGAACCCAAATATCATCTACCAACACATAGACCATACTTCCAAAAGCTTTAGAGTTGTAACATTGTTTTAGTATAATAGAGGGAATAGACTCACGAGAGATGTTCTTGCCTTCAAAGTATGGGAAATGATAAGAATATAAGAAAGGCTGGAGGAATCAAGAGCAACTTTAATCATTTGATTTATAATGAAGGATGAAAGATTTATCTTATATTGAGAGATGAGATAATAGGTAAGAGAGTATCATGTTGCGCCTAAGTGCACACACAAGTGTACGTGGTCTCACCAAGTAATATAGTAATCTTATAAAAAGTCGAATATCGATCTGTCAGAGACTTATGTTAACAACTATCCATGCTTAGTTCACTAATAATATTAATTGAGTGCAGACGTAACCCCAAAAGTTTGTTGTTTATAAGTAATCATAAACTAAACACTGCGCTGAAGTAAACGTTTGAACAATCAATGGAAAAAGCCCAAGGTTAAGGCACTGCGAACAATCATACTACATTATAGAACTTTATTAGTTAGATTATTTATCTTGGTTGTTGGTTCATGAGGTATATACTATGACTATGGCCTCCCGAACCTCTAGTCAATTATCCAACTTAGTCCCCACAACTACATCGTTAGGTGGGGATGCAAGAACTAAGTTAAATGATTTTGTGTTCATCCCATACTTGAACCATATAGGGAAATTAATTATATTCCTATACTAAGTGAAAATCATAACATCATTCTATGAAGATTACGATCCTATTCTATTTTGTAATACCTCGCATGTTTCTAAGCTAGGAGAC
Source organism: Capsicum pubescens (assembly GCA_030864215.1). Classification (NCBI taxonomy): domain Eukaryota; kingdom Viridiplantae; phylum Streptophyta; class Magnoliopsida; order Solanales; family Solanaceae; genus Capsicum; species Capsicum pubescens. The sequence goes on from CM061540.1 coordinate 235,613,338, forward strand.
AAACCATTTTTCCTACATATGAAATATCCAATCCTGTGATTCATACTTGAGTACATGACTTACAATGAGTATCCTAGCTATACGATAGCTTATGATGCGTTAAGCATGTTCATATGAGTCACTTAAGGTAATAAAAGCTAAGAGTTTTTGAATCCATCAAGTTTTAGTGTTCGATTTCGTAAGGGTCATATTTGAATGAGTATAACTCAATGTTAATGTGGTATTTCTGCATATTTCTACCCATCAACTTATAGAGAATCGAATTAGCTTTCCAACGATACCAATTTCATCAAAATTCGACACCCGATCTAGGAGTTATGGCCTTTCAAAGTAGAATGCGCGCCTAACCAATCACACATGGCCACTGGAAAGCATAGGCGATATCATATGCGGCGCCTATGTATGATTTCAGCCACAAAAATACTTAGTTTTTGAGTTATTTCGAGGGTAGTTAAGTCTTTTCACACTCCTTACATATCCCTAAACCTAACCTCATGAAATTTATAGCTTCTAAACATATTACAACCCTATTAACATCTCAAATATCATCATCCAAGAGCACTAAAAGAGAAAAAACAACTAGGGTTGCATAATTAATCTTGGAGATCCAATTTCAAGGAAATTCCTTCATCAATCATCAAGAATCTTCCTTCTAAGGTATGCATGAGTTGATTCATGGACTCCTTTCGTCCATGAAGCTCAAGAAACATCTTCTAAATTATGTATTATGATGTTTATGTTGTTGGTGGTTGATGTTCATGTGGTTGGAGTTTGATGATGCCTAAGATGGGATCTTTGTATGTTTTGTGTGAGGATATGGTGGTATTTAATGTATAAATATATGAAATTGGTGGTTGAATATTTGTAATCTTGATGAATCCACCTATGCCTAAGATGTGCATGTAAGGTGTTTGTGAAAATACCTAAGGGAATAGAAATCATGCTTTTATGACATAATAAGTCCTAAATGACTATTCCATGTTCTAAGTTTATGTTCAACCTGATCCCCATGCTATTGTCTTGAATTGAAGATGTTGTATGAGATGCTCATGATATTGTTGTGATATGGAATGACCATGTTATTGAAGCCATGAAAGTATATACATGTTGTGTGCATTCCCGATCATGTGATAGTTTGTTGAGAATCATTCTTATTATGAAATCCTTACTTATGATATTGTGAATTGTGGACTCTACTCTTATGATCAAGTCAGTCATGTGTGTCAGTTTCCTTCCATCGAGTCCTGGGGGTACTTGTACCCGAAAACTATAGATGTGTGCCTATTGCTAGTGTCATGTTTCAAGACATCCTCAATCAATCTATGCTCCATAGATTTCAGTTAGTCACGTGACTAAAAAAAACTCAGAAATCTCAGTAGTTTAGTAGTCCCTGTAGTTTCAGTACTCTCAGTCAGACCTCAGATCTCAAGTAGCTTTTCCGTCAGTCAACGGAACTCAGTGAATTCAGCTTAGTTCAGCTAAGAAAATATTATCAGCTCAGTTAATCAGTTTATAAATTAGTTCAGTTCAGTTAGTCAGTTCAGCGCAGTTAATCTTTTTAGAGTCTTTCAGTTGGGAGTAGGGACTAGCACCGAGCGAGTGCAGGGATGACGGTTTTTCCCTTTATAAAGGCAGAGCCGTTAGCAGCAATCCCTGTACTCCAGAACTGCATAGCCAACGCAGGACAGGATTCACCCGTCAGATTAAGTCTATACTTGACTATTATATTACCTTAGGCTTGATTTCCTGTTCAGGGTCACCCGTCAGAGAGGCTTGACCATAGTAGAGGTCTCTACCCGTGGCACGGTATTGACACCCTTCCAATCAAGGCAAAGATTGGACCCCACCAGTATAGTATCGGGGCATGTCGGTTATGTTACTACCTCCCACAGTCACAGTTACAGTTTCAGTATCAGTCTTCAGAGTAGAAATCAGGAATCAGGACTGTCAGATACAGTCATCGATCTCAGTAAGGAACTCAGACAGTTCCATTGATTCCTGGACCATCTCGTCAGATAGGCTTGGTTCCATATTCAGATGCTTATTATTAGATCTAGAGGTCACCCGACAGACAGGCTTAATCTCAATCTCAGATTCAGTCGAGTATTCTTATTATCAGTTTCATAGATCACTCGTTAGCTAGGACTGATCTCAGACTTAGATGTTCAGATACAGTTTGGAACTCAGATAGTTTTTCCCCAGAATTAGGACTGTTAGATACAGTCATCCATATTATCAGTCATTCAGTATCTCAGTATCACGAAACTCATGTTGTCAGAGTTCAAACTCAAGTAGTCAGTATCTCCACGAATTCAGTAGCAGTTACGTATGTATTCTCACGTTCATATTAGTCAGTATGTTCATGCATATAAACCCTATGCATTTAGCCTACCCCCACGTATACTCAGTACTTTAGTTGTACTGACGCATTTGCGCTATGGTGCTTTCTTTTTATGTTACACCATAGGTTCTGAGGTGCAGATTTCAGATCAACAGTAGCAGTTCAGTAAGCAGTGAGTCCTCATCTTTCGAGGACATAATCGTTACATTTATTATTCCAGTATTTCAGTTTATTTTCAGTTTAGGGAGTTAGTTGGAGACATGTTCCTTCAACTCCTTATTCAGACAGTTTAGAGGATTTCAGACGATTATAGAGTTTTCAGATTTAGACTTTAGTATTTTCAGTTTTGTTTTGGTACTGTGATACCACCTTATTTCAGATATTTTATTATTCAAGATTGAACCTTACACCCTCTTTGTTCATATTTCCCCATTTTATATGTATATTATGTAGTTACAGGTACAGATATCAGTCATGGGTTAGCTTGTGGTCCTTTGGGGTCATGAGCACCATGTAGCATTCCGGTTTAGAAAATCGAGGCGTTACATATTTGTCCTACATTTTTCTTAACCATTCATCCTTCCGGGTTCACAATAGAATTATAACATGCATTACAAGGTTGATGAATCCTTAAAATAGTAATAACAAGGATAAAAAACAATCAATATGACAATAAACCATAACAAAATCAATTTCGAACAATAATACTCATGTTCGTGGCCTTAACCCTAGAAAATGGTGTTTAGCCTCTCATAGACGTAACAAGAATCACAATTAATCCATGTTAAAATCCATAAAAAAAACTAAATTAAATAGATAGAAACCCCAATTAAAGTTTTATCTAGCCTCCCTTCAACTCCCAAGGTCGTCCAAGGTGTCCAACATGATAACTAAGTGTCCTATTTATATTAGGAACACAATGCCGATTTCAACCTAAGGGCGTGCCACACCAATATCACATAATGTAGGCAGTGTGACATGCCAAATATGTGGTGAATCACTGGAAATTGACATCAACAAAGTTTACAAGGGATTTCCATGCCATATCGTGACACTTGGGCAGCGTGATATGCGAATCACTTCAAAACTTCCAACTTTGGCCAAGCTTTGTCCCATGCTTTTGTCCTTCAACTCCATGCATTATGGTGTTGTTTTCACTTGATTTACAGCTTGTACATCAACTATATACCATAATTATCAACTAAAAAATCTTACTACAACATCAAACACCACATATTATAGCACAAAACAACATACAATTCAAGACAACAAACTAGTAAAGGTCATAACTCAAGGTAAGAGTACTAGCTTTTGTCCCTTGATTCTTAACTTGGTGTTTTGAATCTAAATTTACTATGAACACACTCTGAACATTAAATTTACATAAAATAACACTTATATGCTTATTTAAACCAATAATCACTTATTAAGCACAAGAGAAGTCCTCTAAACCAAGCTAAATACTCTTGGATAATTACACTGAGGTGCATAAATCCACCTCAGATCATCACCCCACACTTAAAGACTTATTCATCCTCAAACAAATCTTTACTCTAAATATCATAATCAGGGAGGACTCCGTACTTCTATAACAATCAAGACACCCAAGCTAGTACTACAATGACTACATAGAAAACAAGTTTTAACACTAAGAATGTTATACACAAGTGAAAGCTTAAGAACACTACTTTAAACATCCTAACCTCAAGAATTTACTCACCACGTTGGAAAGATCATGCATATTACTAAATTAAAGAGATCATACAAATCACCCAACTATTATCAAACATGTGCCCTCACAACAAGGGGCTTACCCATAATCACTAATATAGATGCGATTTATCACAAATTGGGTGCACAAATTAAATTACGCTCACTCTCAGAAAGAATTCACAAGTTACATATGATGAATCATAGGCTTTCCCTTAGTGTATACTCCACTAATATCAAAATGTTAGGACATAAGATCAAATAGGTCTTTAAGGGTTGTAATGTGGGCTAAGGGACGAGTAGGAACTGTTTAGCTAAAAGTAGTGACTATCTCCCTAAGCAATTTAATACATCACATGAACATTAAGATATCTCTATTAACAACCAATTTCCACCATATTCATCTACACACTTCTCTTATTTTGCCTCAACGCATACACTGTAGTGGGAGTATTATCTATGCATACATTATTTAATTTTGAAAAATCTTCATTTTTTTCCTTACACAACTCCCAAACATAGCACAACAATTTTCAACACCAATAGCTATTTCTTGGGGGTTTCACTTTCACCTCTTCCTTACTTGTTTTTCGCACTTCTTAACTCATTAAGTTTCAACTAAAGCACTTAGGATCTTTGGATCAAACCAAAGAGTAGGCTAAAGGCTCAACGAGGCTAATTAGGATTATGAACAAAAGTAGATAAAAAAAGGTATAAAACTTGGCTATCATAGAAACTCCTATATCATCTCCTAAACCCACATTCTTTATTTTACTATACATATACACCAGATAAGTTCTAGATATCAAATGTAATAAGGAATACAAAAAACACCTTACACCATACATGTCACATGCTCAACTCAAGTTGGATCATAATAGACTCTCAACCAAGCAGTCACATGAATTCAACATTGAGCCAATAAAGTTTAAGAGTCATAAACTACAGCCTAGGATTTTCAAAAGTAGTAATTCACATGATGATACTAGCGTAAAGATAACAAGAATTACAAGCTTTTTCAAAAGACCAAGATTGGATTTGCAAAGTGGTTGAAGACCTTGGAATCACCTCAAAGCCGTGGCTTAAGTTGAAGAGAGGAAGGAGAGAGACCTTACATACTCCATAGGTACCTCACTTGAAGGACATTATGGAATTTATACACTCTAAATCAACACTCCATATCTGCCTAATTCAAGGTCTTTCATTAAGAGCAATATTGTCCTTTGATGGCTCTTTTTTACAATCCAAAGGATCACCCTTCATTAAGGGTATTTTTGTCTTTGTTTGTAATAAGTATAAATAGACAATTAGGCTTCTATTTTCCTAAGTTTTGAAGAATTGATTGAGTGATACTCAAATTATATTTTCTTTCCTTAGTGTTGGGCTTGGAAAATCTACTGTAGTGTAGGTATTAGAAAAGACAATTGAAACTAGGGTTAGTATAGAGTGTGGAATCACACTTGTTGACACTATGGAAAGAAAGGTTGAGTGCTTGAGGATATTGAATCCCTTTGTGTTTGCCTAAGAATGTGGTGTTATCCTCCATTGGTATTTTCTGTCTTGGTGTTTGATACACACCTTGGTGCTATTAATTGGTGTAGGTGTATGTCTCACTACCTATCCTTTTATTTTTATACAATCTTCTTCTTTAAGTGTTTAAATATGCAATCTTCTTCTTTTAGTGTTTGAATCCGTGTGTTCTTTTCTTTATCTACTCTTCTTTAGTTGCTGATTTTTGGTTTCTTAGTGTTTCTTTACATTTTTGTTCAAGTTCTAGGTTAGTCTTGTATCATTTGGTATCAAGAGACATGTATTAGAGTTGTTCCCCCAACTCTAAGTCTTGGATCTAAGAAAATCTCCACAAAAAAAGAGTCTAGAGTCAAGAAAAAAAATAGGTGCGTCACATTTTTGTACTTGGACAGATTTTTGCAAGTTAGATCTACAAAATTTTGTGTTGTTTTGTTTGTTTCAAGTGCTATATCCTTATTCCTTAGCACTTAGGGAGTCTATATCTACGTTTGAAATAAGATTTGGTTATTTTTGAGCTAGATCCACCATTATTGTGACGTGTTTGCAGTTTTTAGAGGTGGGATCCGTGTGGTGTTGTGATATTTGGGACGTTTTTTACTTGATTTTGTGTTGTTTGTGCTTGTATTGGCAAAGGGAACCTAGATCTAAAAGAAAAATTAAATTTGGGGTTCATTTGCCTTGTGGTCAAACCTTGGTCAACTTTTAAATATTTATCTTGTTCATCCACTATCTTCAAATCTTGTTGAATAAGAATATTTAAGTAGCTTGTTTGATCCAAAAAAGGCGAAGAAAGAGAGTGTACTAACTGTTTGTACAAGATATTCCCTAGCATATTCTAAGTCTTCCAAAAAGGAAGAGGGGACAAGCGGACATTCAAGTACAATTGAAAGTACAATTGAGGGGAGCAATTGATTTTGAATCCATTTAAAGCTCAAAAAGGTTTTGAAATTGTATATTTTTCCCTCCAAATGAATTCTCTTCTTTCCCCAAGTGTTGTTTGGCTGAGACAAGAATTTGAGAATAATTTTTTTTTGAAAAGTGACGTCCAATCACATGCTGCCACGTCATCACTTATATAAAAAATTAAATTGAGTTCTAAATTAGATTTTGAAGTTTTTATTTGTTATTTCTAGTTGCTTTTGTGTTGATTCTACCACTAATTAGCAAAATAATAACTACCTACTAGGTTGATAATTAGTTTAGAGTCCTTTGTTCATCGCTTTTTGTGTGCTTTTATCATTTGTAATTCGTTGAAACTTATTGGTTCAAGTCCGTAAGCAATTTTCTTTGAGTCATATCAAATGAAAATATATTTCGAGCCAAAGTAAAATCATCCCTCACTCACTTGCCAAGTACATGCCAAGGTATCAACACTTGTGATACCAAGTGTGAGGTAAGAATCAAGTGTGAGAGTGGTGAGGCTTTCTTTTGAACTAACTTGTTTGCTTGTTTTGTAGGTTTTCCTTTGCTGTTTTTTTTTCCTTGTTCTTTAGGTACTTGAATCATGGAACCCAATGGTAACACATCTCAACCTTTGGGTAATGATGTTAGTGGAGTTATATTGGATCGTCTTGAGGCCTTGTCTCGTGACATGGCTAGGATGCACACGAATTTGGGCTCAATTAAGGGTGATTTGGGTTCAATAAAGGGTGATTTGCGATCAATGAAGGGTGAAGTGATTAGAATAAAAGCGGGTGTTGATAGACTATGGCCACCAAAGCCGCCACAAAACCAAAACCAAAGTCCCTCAACCTGAGAGCCAAGTAGACCTATATATTCCCTATTGAACCAAGCCTAACAAGAAGGACTTGGTACTCAAATGTTACCTCAAAATCTGAATTACCAAGTTTTGGTTTTCAAGGAGAATGAGGCCGAGCTTCAAGATGGAGAGCATGAGGGCTTCCATGGTACAAAACCAAGTGAAGAACACACTTCCTATGATCTACAAGGTAACAAAGCTATCTTCTACACTCCTAGAAACTTGAATTGTTGTGATATGGCTAGTAGTGGACAAAGTGGTGTAGTTTTGGATTTTCTTAGTGTAGAAGTGTATAAATCTTTCTTTTGTGATACTCTTGGTGTTGTTAGGTTGCATAAGGACCAAACTCTTGTTGTAAGTACGCATGAACTAGTTGATCCTTGAGATGACAAAATCAATTCTTTTCGTAAGAATGATTTGTGTCCATCTAGTGCTAGAACTTATAATTTGAATAAGGTTCCTTTACCAAGTGACAAGAGTATTCACACACTAGTTGACCCTTGTGAAAAATAAGGTGAGTCTATGTTGGTATGTGAGTTGCCAACAACTAGTGAGGTTGTGAATGATGATCAACTTACTCACGAATGTAGTCCACTACTTGAGCATGTGTGTGGTATGTTTGATAAGCCTCAAGCTATTGATAATGTTGATAGCGTTGATCATGAGAATGGAGATGGTTCTTTAAGCATATTGTGTGATAAAGGCCTTAATGATAGTTTAGCACAAATATATCATATGGATGAAGATGTTGTGAAGCAAGGCATATGTATTTGTGAGAGTCAACTTGTATGCTTAAATTCATTACCTTTAAATAGTGAATTTCTCTAAAAAAAAGATGTCTTGTGTGGAAATAGTGAGATCACTCCTTGCATGACACCTAGTGAAGTGCAAGATGATGTGTTTAAAAAAAAGGTGGTATGCTTAAGATTTACTTGTTACCCTATTTCTTGAAATCCATTAAGAATATAGGGTTGAGTGAAGATTATGTAAACCATCCTATTCTTGATGGTGATCTCCTACTTTTGAAAAAGAATGATCAATTGGGTTGTGATGACTTTGATTTGCTTGAGTGTTTAAGAAATTCAATTAGTGATTGTTCTTGTGAAAGTGATTTTAATTGTGATCCATTTAATGACACCCCACCTTTGTGTGATAAATATGGGGATGAATTGCTTGATCATTATGTTAACTTGAGTTGTGATCCCTTTGATGATAATGGTGGTTTGTGTCTACTTGAGGGTATGTCTAAAGATAAAAATAGCACCTTAGGGGAAAGTAAGAATAGCCTTGACCCATGTTCTTGGCTACTTCTCCCATTTGACCCTGGTGACCTATTAGGGTGTGAAAATTTCTTCATATAAAACTTGATGCTTGGTCAAAGGGACAAGCAAAGTTTGATTATGAATGTTGGTATCCTTACCTATGATGGAGAGTCTTTCTTGTGGATTTACAACACACTTGATAGACCTAAGTTGTGCATGGGGGGAATTTCTAACAAAGTTAGGTATTCACTAAAGAAGGGGAGTAATAAAAGGAACTAAGAGAGTTCACTCTTGAGTGTTTCCATTATTGACCAAGGTATCACTACTTGTAGGTCAAGAAGAGAATTGTCTCTTGAAAACACTTTAGATGAATTTCATTCATGTAATACCCTTATTTGCGACCTTGTGATGATGAAAGACCCCTTTCTCAAAGGTGGTTTCATACTTGTGGAACCTAGGACAAATGTGTCATTGCCTCTTTGGGGTATTACTTATATACTTGCATCCATGTTTGACACACTTATACTTAAGTTATGTACACCACAACTTGTGGATGCCAAGTTGATGTTTTACATGAGGGGAAGAAGTCAAATGTGCTTAATTTTCTTAATTCTATTCTTGTGTGCATCATGTGCTATACCTTTTCATCCAAGTGGCCTTCTTGAAGATGATAGCACCTTCGGTGATGTCTTCACACTTGATTCCTTCCTATACTACCTCTTTACCTATGATGATAACCATGTTAATTTTGAATGTGTACTATGTAGAGGTAGTAAGCTTGGTGGCTGGTTTCCTTGTTTGAATTATAATTATATGTGGGTGAGGTAGACCTTAAGATCAATAGTGGCACCATGTTTGATGAGGTACTTTGTATAGGTAATGAAACAAATGTATCTTATGGTTCCTAAGCCAAAGGTAATCTTACCTTTTGGGTATAGTAAAGCCATTAAGACCATTGTAGTTTCTTTATCTCTTGATATTTGTCAAAGACACTTCCTAGTGAAAGGTATGGGTAGTCTTGGTTTGTACCCTTGGCTACTTCGACCCTTTGATCCCGGTGCATTCTTAAAGTATGGGAGGGATAGCCTCAGATTATGTTCACCCATTTTTGATGTTGATCCAATTCACTTCCTTTGTTCTATTTATGCTAAGCTTATCATGATACACATAAAGGATCCGTGGATGTATGTCAAGTGTGAATAACCATGTATTGATGGTATAATGTGGTACTAATGCTAACCCTCAAACTATGAGAATTGTGTGTTTTTTTTCCTTCTTTTTGATTTTTGTAAGGTGTGAATTTGAGGTCAAAGTTCTTTCAATATGGAGAGGATGATACAAGCGTAAAGAGCACAAGAATTACAAGCTTTCTCAAAAGAACAAGTTTAGATTTGCAAAGCGGTTGAAGACCTTGGAATCACCTCAAAGTCGTGGCTTAAGTTGAAGAGAGGAAGGAGAGAGACCTTACACACTCCATAGGCGCCTCACTTAAAGGACATTATGGACTTTATACACTCCAAATCAACTCTCCATACCCGCCTAATTCAAGGGATTTCATTAAGGGCAATATTGTCTTTTGATGGCTCTCTTTTATACTCCAAAGGAGCACCCTTCATTAAGGGTATTTTTGTATTTGTTTGTAATAAGTATAAATAGACAATTAGGCTTCTATTTTCCTAAGTTTTGAAGAATTGATTGAGTTATACTCAAATTGTATTTTCTTTCCTTAGTCTAGGGCTTGGAAAAGTCATTGTAGTGTAGGTTTTGTAAAAGAAAATTGAAACTAGGGTTAGCATAGAGTGTTGAATCACTCTTGTGGACACTTTTTCAAGAAAGGTTTTGTGCTTGAGGATATTGGATCCCTTTGTGTCTACCTAAGAGTGTGGTGTTATCCTCCATTAGTGTTGTGTGTCTTGGTGTTTGATACACACCTTGGTGCTATTCATTGGTGTAGGTGTATGTCTCACTATCTATCATTTTATTTTTATGCAATCTTCTTCTTTCAGTGTTTGAATCCGTGTGTTCTCTTCCTCATCTACTCTTCTTTAGTTGTTGATTTTTGGTTTCTTAGTGTGTGTTCACATTTTTGTTCAAGTTCTAGGCTAGTCTTGTATCACACAAACAACATGCTTTTTCTCACAAAACCAACTTGCATCATGCAATCACACATAGCACTAACAAGAAACTCTAACTTACCTAACACAAAAATTTAACATTTACTCCTAAAAAGAAAAAAAGGATAATGGGGTTCAAGGGGCGCCCCATAGAAAAGAACAACCACGGGGTGGGTGAAGTGTACACCTACTCAACTGACCCAACTAACTAAAAACTAAAAAGTAAAAAGAAAATCTGTTTGTAATTTTTCAAAAAAATTTAAATTTAACTCAAAACAAACTAAGAAAACACCTAAAACTAAGACCCCACAACATCATTTCACCCGAAACAATAGGACTTTACACACTTCACACTTAAAATCTACTGCGTCCCTAAAGTAAACTTAAGAATAAAGATCAAAATGCTCCATGAGGAGTCTAGACCTAGCTAGTAGTATCTTTTAACATCAAGAGTGTTTGGGGACCCCAAACTTAGTCTCTGCTATGCTTTTTAGCTTAGGTTTTCGATACTCATACTTTCCATCAACCTGTGACTCAATAAAACAAAAACTACGTGAAGTAAAAACTAAAAATTTGAAAAATAAACTACCCATCTTAACTTAGGTTGCCTCCCAAGCATTACCTGATTTAGTGTCACAACACGACCCAACATCACTACTCAGCAGTTTTCCTTCATCCCCTTTCTCCTACTTGGAGGCTATCTTCTTATTTATTTCTGACATTTTGAGTGTGTACTCCCAAGGTCAACAACTTTTTCAGTTTTAGCCTTTTCAGGATTATCAATCATCATCCCCTCGGGCTTAGGTGGTGGCTTGGGCAACTCAATGAGAATGTCCGAAGAGGTCATTGGTGGTGCACTTTCTACTACCCTACACTTATCCACTTTTATCACTATAATCATACATAAATATTTGTAGTGGGAAGGTGGATTAAGTGGCTTATAAACTCTGAAAACCATCTCTTCATAATCTAATCTCATTATGAGAGCGACCTCTCTCACGTCTATCAACGCTCTTCCCATGGATAAGAATGAGCATCCCAGAATGATTGACACCTTGTAATATGCATCATAATCCAAAATAATAAAATCAATAGAAATTATGAACTTACCAACCTTTACGAGTACATCCTCAATTATTCCATCGGGTTTAACTATGGTCCTATCCGCCAATTGTAGCCTCAATGGACATGGTCTTGGATCTCCCAACCCAAGAGTTTTGAACATGGACAGAGGCATAAAATTAATACTTTCCCCCAAATCACTCAAGGTATGGACTACTTCACTGTCACCAATCTGTATGAGAAGGGTGAAACTCCCTGGGTCCTTAAGTTTTCCAGGCATCTTTTACACTACCACAGAGCTGCACTCTTTTGTCAATACCACCATTTCAATATCCTACAGCTTTACCTTATTAGTCACCACATCCTTCAAGTACTTAGCATACTTGGGCATTTACTGCAAAATATCTAAAATAGGAAGGTTAATATGGAGTGATCTGAACGTGTCAAAGAACTTTCTAAAATATGCATCCTCTTTTGCTTTCATCAGCCTCTACAAAAATAGTGGTGGTGGTCATTCTTTCTCAAGAGATTTTATTTTTGGATACTCAAACTTTCCCATATTTTCAGCAACTTTGTTTGCAACTGGTTAAGGAACCAACTCTATATCTACCTCCTTATTTGTCTGTGAAGGATTATCATTTAACTCTTTACCACTCCTCAAAGTAATTGACATTACTTGTTTCGGAGGTTAATTATCACTTGGAAAACCACCCCGAGGCCTTGTGTTTTGTTCCTGTGCCAATTGCCCCACTTTCTGCTCTAACTAATTTTGTACAATTTGTTTGTTTCTTTAGTAGCCATCTGTTCTATGTTGGCCAAAATCTTTTTTAGAGTCTCTTCAATGTTATTGCCTGAGAATTATGCTTCTACTACTGATGGTTGTTTCCCTAAGGATACATTGGATGAGTCTGCCACTTTTGATTGTAGGCGTTACCATAATTCGGTTTTGATGCATTGCCAACAAAGTTGATGGATTCAAGATTGGCACCACACATATCTGTAGAGTGGATATTTTTTCCATAAATCTCACACCATGATGGGGTCAGATACACTACATTAACCTATGCCTGAGTATGTTGCACACCCAACTTGCTGACTTGAGTCATCAGTGCCTGAGTCTGTTGCATACCCAACTTGCTGAATTGAGTCATCATCTGATTCTGGATAGTTGAAAGTTGGGTGGCAAAGGCAGTGATTCTATCAACTTCAATCATGCCTGCAACTTTTTTCACCAAGATCTTTGATGTATCACTATGCCTATAAATTTCTTTGGGCAATCCAGTTCAATAAAGTGTATAGCTCGTCATATGTCTTTTCCAAAGCTTGACCACCTACAATTGAATCTAGCAAAATTTTTGTGTTATGGTCAAGTGCCTCAACAATGGTGTGGGATAGTACCTCATTGGACTGTTGGTGATATGGATAGTCCCAAAGAAGAGTGTCTGCCTCACATAATCAGTTGACACACTCGTATGGATGAATGTGTCACTAATCTCTAGAAAGTTTTGCTAGTGAACTTGTGGATTTTCATATAATAGCCCAGTAAACTATCCACTGCTATGCAGAAGTTGCACTATATTCTGCTTTAGTTCAAAACTACCTCCAGGAGTTTGTCTTTGAATGGATAAGGTCACATTCATCATAAGTGGAGTTGCCAATTCACAAACTGTCCTGCGGGCTAGTGGATCCTCATCCATTGGAGCAAGAATGTCTTGTTCCTCGTGAATTTGCGGGATACAGTAGAGAAGGACTGCTTGTATTCTCTTTTGGTGAAAACATTGTTTGGGCTTGGGGTATGGTTCAACCAATTTTGAGTTCCTTACCAACTTACTAACTTGTTAACCTATTGCCTACAAATTTAGAACCCAAGACCAAGTGAAAAGCACAAAAGAAATAAAAAATTAAAACTAAAACTATAATGGTTGCCAAATTACAAGTCCCCATAAGCGAAACCATAAATTTATTGCGCCCAAGCGCACACGCAAGTGTACGTGGTCTCACCTAGTAATTTAGTGGCCATATAAAAAAGCCGAATATAGATCCCTCAGAGACTTGTGTTGACAACTATCCAAGCTTAGTTCAATACTAAGATTAATCAAGTGCTACGTAACCAAAAGAGTTTGTAAGTTATAAGTAACTATAAGCTAAATAATGCGGTAAAGTAAAGGTTTAAACAATCAATGGGAAAAGCCCAGGGTTAAGTCCTCGTGAACAATCATACGTCATTGTGGAACTTCGTTGGTTAGGTTAGTTATCTTGTTTGTTGGTTCACGGGTTCTATATTATAACTATGGCCTTTTGAACCTCTGATCAATTATCAAACTTAGAACGCACATCTACATCATTGAGCGGTGATACAAATCTAGATACTAAACACGATAATAAGATGAAAATCAAGCTAAGGAAGCAAAAACACAAACAATGCAAGAAAGTAAAGATAGATAAGTTAACATAAGAGATTACGAAGAAGTAAGAACCAACGCATGTATCACATGCAAAGACCCTAAAAGTCATAAATCAAACACCAACTTCTTATGTGAACCTCAAGGGAATCAAAATTCTCGAGCAACCTATGTTTCTAAACAAGTAACTAACACAAGTGATTTCACGCTTGTCACAAGTGATACCACACTTGGAATTCACTCTTAAGAGTATTCTCTCAAAATATCATGAATGTTGCAAATGAAATGGTTAAGGCATATATTTATAGTATTGCCTTTGCCTAAGATAGCCTATTACAAGAAATAGCCCAAAAATGGCTATTTTGTAAATAACCCACATGGGCTCGTCAAAGCATACTTCAATCCCTCCAAGCAGTAATCCACACGCGACATTATGAGCTTAGGAACCTAAAATGGGTCCACCAAATACATCCTTGAGCTCTAGGCTTGATCATGTTGTGGACCTCTTTGCATTGGCATCAGAAGATTTACTCTAAAGCTTTAAGGCCCTTTTTGCTTGTATCATCCTCCCCATCTTGAAAAGGATTCGAACTCGAATTCAAACCTTGCAAAAAAATAGGAGACACAAGCAAACACACTTTCCTGGCATGAGGGTTAGGGTTAGCACAATCATTCAAAACATCATGCCAAGGTTGCACACACTTTAAATATAACCAAGAATCAAAATAATCAATCAAGGGTTTATAACCCCAAAAAGTAAGAACTACTTGGTCATTCAAGATATTTGGACAAAGGGGTATGCTAGAGAAACCATGGTAATCAATCAACCGCTCATGAAGGATCACATGGATTCCAAGTCTTAATAAGCTCATAACCCTTCTATAGTACTCAACTTTGTTGGAGGAACTTCCTTTACACAACTTTGGCCTCTCAAGTGGTTAGAAATCTCCAAGAAAGATTTCCATCATGGGGATAAGTTCCAACAACCTCACTCGTGGTTGGCTTGTCTTCTTGCCCAATGACAAAGTTGTGTGGAGAAGAACTACCATATTTCAAATGATCACCAAGATCAAAGAGGTAGATTGTACATGTATTCGGGTTTAGGAAACACTTCTTTCCTACAAAATTACCACTAATACAATCATATGTTCCCTCTATACTAGCATGATTTACAACATAAGCAATTAGAGGGTCATTCCTATTCAATCAACCAACATTATAAACATCACCAATCACTTGAGGTCCTTGAACCACTTTACAAATATTCCCAAGTGATGGGTTCGGTTCACACACAAGTTGGTCCTTATAACTTCCACAAGACAATGTACTACCACTCGTCACAATGGCTTCAACACTAGGTGGACACAAATCATTCTTGCAAGATGAGTCAATTTTGTCATCATTAGGATCAACTAGTGTATCCACACTCTCAAGTTATTCATTATCATCATGAAGTAAAGGGACATTCGGCTCACCTAAATACAAGCTATCATTCACACTTAGTTGGCTACTAGCCTCATTCATTAGAGTGCAAGAGTTAGCTTTGTTACCTTGAAGTTCATTTGGAGTATGTACACTCAAGGGAACTTGAAAAATTGGTGGATTGGGAATAGTGGATATAGGAAATCTTGGATGCTCTATCATGTTATCTAGCTTCTTTGAAAGAGAGCTTTCCATCCCTTCCATTCTTCCTTCAAAAGATCCCAATTGGCTATCCATGGTATTGACAAGCTTTTCCATGAGAGAACTAGCCCAACTAGGCATCTCACCTTTATCCACCATTGTGCCTATGAAATAAATACTAAACGAAAAAAAGCAAACAAGTTAAGGTTATAAAAGAAAACAACCTCAAAAGCTCACACCTTTAAAAGTCACTTAATTGGCATCACAAGTGTTGGTATCTCGTTTGTACTTCAATAAGATTACTTAATATCTATTGTGGCTTGAGATCAGAGTGGATTCTTCTTTGAACGACTCAAATAAAAAAAATGACATAAGGACGTGAATTAAGAAGCTACAACAAATTGCAAATGAGAAAAGCTTACAAAGATCAAAGATACGAAAGAAACAAATTCAATAAGACTAATTCACAACCTTGTAGGTGATTACTAGTTGCTAATTAGTATTAGAATCAAGAAATGAAACTAAGAATCAAAGAAAAGAAATTAAGAACCTTACATTTGAGCCTAAGGTAATTTTGAAGGTTGATGACGTGGCACTCTTGGATTTGACGTTGAATGTTGTTAAAAAATTTGGAAATTTTTTGTTTCCAATTTAGATTCAAGAAATCTTCACTTTGGATGAGTGATAGACCAATTTTGGAGGGAAAACACAAGAATTTGAACCTTTTCAATTGTTCCTTCAAGCTCAAAAGAGTTTGAATTTTTGTGGTCCCCCTCTTTTGTACTTTCTTTTATCCCCTTCTTTGAGAATATTCCCCTTTTTGATGCCTTTTGTTTCTTTCTTTCTTTGAAAGACTTGGGATATTCCTTGGAATATTCTTTGGAAAAACAAGTAACCCACCTTCTCTCACCTCCTTTTTGGATCAAACAACATTTTTTTGAACATTCTTCTTCAACAAGATATGAAGATGATAAAGAACACCAAGAACATTCAAACTTGAACCCTAAGTAAATGACTTTGAAATTGAGTGAAATTTAAAGATATAGGTCCACGTTGAACTACCAAACATCAACAACATATTTTTCAACTCAAAATATCAACAAAACCTTCCAAATTTCGAGATGCACCATCAAGTTCTTCGACTTCAAGCTCAACAATGGTGGATGGTTCAAATCAACCCGAAATTAGCTCAAATTCAAGATCTATACTCTCTTAGTGTTAGGGAACAAGGATCTAACACTAGAAATACACAAAACACACAAAAGACACAAGAATCTAAGCCTCAATTTCTGGCCTAGGGGTAAAAATGGAAACAAGGGTTTTTTTTTGTGATTTTTGGTTTTGACTTTTTTTTTTATTGCTTTTCGAGATAGGAAAACCCAAGACTAGAATTGTGGGAACGATTCTAAGCCCGGATATGATACCAAATGATACGAATCTAGATACTAAGCATGAGAATAAGATGAAAATTAAGCTAAGGAAGAAAAAACACAGACAATGGAAGAAAGTAAAGATAAATAAGTTGACATAAGAGATTACGAAGAAGTAAGAACCAATGCGTGTATCAAATGAAAAGACTCCTAAAACTCTTAAATCAAACACCAATTTCTTACGTGAACCTCAAGGGAATCAAAATTCTCGAGCAACTCATGTTTCTAAACAAGTAACCAACACAAGTGATTCCACGTTGGTCACAAGTGATTCCACACTTGAAATTCATTCTTAAGAGTATTCTCTCAAAATATCATCAAAGTTTCAAATGAAATGGTTAAGGCACATATTTATAGTGTTGCCTTTGCCTAAGATAGAATATTACAAGAAATTTCCCCAAAGTGTCTATTTCGTAAATAACCCACATGGGCTCTTCAAAGCATACTTCAAGCCCTCCAAGAAATAATCCACACAAGGCATTGTGGGCTTACGAACCTAAAAGGGGTCCACCAAATGCATTATTGAGCTCTAGGATTGATCATGTTGTGGACCTCTTTGCATTGGCCTTAGAAGATGTACTCTAAAGCT
This sequence comes from Capsicum pubescens, assembly GCA_030864215.1. Lineage (NCBI taxonomy): Eukaryota > Viridiplantae > Streptophyta > Magnoliopsida > Solanales > Solanaceae > Capsicum > Capsicum pubescens. The sequence goes on from CM061540.1 coordinate 235,631,160, forward strand.
TTAAGGCCCCTTTGGCTAATATTAAGTGGGGATGCGAGAAGTATGTTAAATGATTTCGTATTTATCTCGTACTTGAAAAAAATATGTCATTAAGCATATTTCTATCCTAAGTTCAAATCATAACATCATTCTATGAATATTACAATCCTATTCTATTCGTCCCACGTTCGACTCTACCAATCATCCTTACGGGTTCACAAAAAAGTTAAAACATGTATTTTAAGGTTCATGAATCCTTAAAATAGTAATGATAAGGATAAGTAAACAATGAATAATGATAAGAAACCATAACAAAATCAATTCCAAACAATAGTACTCATGTTCTTGGCCTTAACCCTGGAAAAGGCTGTTTAGCCACTTATAGATGTAACAAGAATCACAATAGTATAATCTATATTAAAATCCATAAACTAACTAAAGTAAAGAGATATAAACCCTAATTAAGGTGTTATACATCCTAAATTATAGTCCCAAAGTCTTCCAAGGTATTTACATAAGTGTTTAAGTGTTCTATTTATAGGAGGACACAAGCTGCCGATTTCAACTTAAGGGCGTGCCATACCAATATTGTGCCATGTGGGCAGCATGGAATGCGAAAAATGTGGTGGATCACTGGAAATTGACATCACAAACTTTAATAGGGTTGTTCCACAGCCATATCACAACACCAAGGCAACGTGACACGCCAAGCACTCCAAAAATGCCCAACTTTGCCAAGCTTTGTCCCATGCTTTTGTCCTTCAACTCCATGCATTGTGGTGTTGTTTACACTTAATTTCCAGATTGTTTAACATACCTTTACCATAATTATCAACTTAACAAGCTTCCTAAAACATTAAACACCACACATTAGAGAACAAAACACATATAATTCAAGACAATGAACTAGTAAAGACCATAGCTTAATCTAAGAGCACTAGCTTTTGTCCTTGATTCTTAACTTGATGTTTTGACTCCAAATTCACTATGAACACACTTTGAACATTACATTTATATAACATAACACTTATATGCTTATTTCAACCACGAATTACCTATTAAGCACAAGATAAGTCCTTTAAACTAAGCTAAATAAGCCTGGATAACAACACTAAGGTGCATAAATTCACCTCAGGTCGCCAACAACGTAGGCTAAGGGCTCAACGAGGCTAACTTGGATTATGAACAAGGGTATATAAAAGAGGGTACAAAATATGGCTATAAAAAAATGCCTGTATCATCTCCTAAACCCATATTTTTTATTTTGTTTTGAACATACACCAAGCAAGTTATAGACATAATATGAAACAAGGAATAAACAAAACCACACTACACACATAGCACATGCTCAAATCAAGAGGATTATCACATATTCTCAACCAAACAATCACACGAACTCAGAATTAAGACAACATTGTACAAGAGTCATAAACTAGAGCCTAGTAGTCTCAAAAATAGAAATTCACACAAAAAACATGCTTTTACACTCAGAACCCACTTGCATCATACAATCATACATAGCACCAATAAGAACATCTCACTTATCCTACATAAAAATTTAAAATTTACTCCTAAAAAGAAAAAAAGGAACTAGGTTCAAGGGTGCCCCCGTGGAAAAGAATCAAAAAGAACAACCATGGGGTGGGTGAAGTGTGCACTACTCAACTAACACCCACAAACTAAAAATTTAAAAGCAATTTTTTTTTTTGTAATTTTTTTAAAATTTAACCTAAAACAAACTAAGAAAACAACTAAAACTAAGACCCTACAACCAATTCACCTGAAACCATGAAATTTCCTCACCCCACACTTAAAACATAATTTATCCCCAAAGTAAACTTAAAAGTAGAGATCAAAATACTTCCTGAGGCCTCTAGGCCTAGCTAGAAGCATCTTTAAACATCAAGAGGGTCCGGGGACATCTTTGACATGCTCCTTATCTTAGGTTTTCGGTACTTAGACTTTCCATCAATATGTGACTCAACAAAAACAAAAAAACTTCATGAAGTAAAAATTAAAATACGAAAAATAAACAACTACCTGAACTTGGGTTGCCTCCCCAAGCAACACCTGATTTTGTGTCGCAGCACGACCCAATGTCTCAACTCAACCATTTTTTTTGTCCTTTTCCTTCTGCTTGGAGGCCATCTTATTACTCATTTCAGACCTTTTGAGTGTGAACTCTCAAGGTCAACAATTTTTTTAGTTTTAGCTTTTTCAGGGTCATCAATTATTATCAACTCAAGATTAGGTAGTGGCTTGAGCAACTCAATGAGACTGTCTAAATAGGTCTTTGGTGGTGCACTTTCTACCACCTCACACTAATCCACTTCCATCACTGTAATCATACAAAAATATTTGTACTGGGAAAGTGGATTAAGTGGCTTATAAACTCTAAAAACTACTTCTTTGTCATCCAATCTCATTGTGAGAGTGCCCTCTCTCACGTATATCAATGCTCCTTCCGTGGATAAGAATGGATGCCTCATTATGATCGGTACCTTGTAATCTGCATCATAATCCAAAATAATAAAATTAGTAGGAATTACAAACTTACCAACCCTTACGAGTATGTCCTCAATTATTCCATCAGGTTTAACTATGGTTCTGTTCGTCAATTGTAGCCTCAACGGGCATGGTCTTGGCTCGCCCAACCCAAGAGTTCTGAACATGGATAGAGGCATCAAATTTATACTTGCCCTTAAATCACTCAAGGCATGGACTACTTTACCGTCACCAATGTGTATGGGAAGGGTGAAACTCCCTGCGTCCTTAAGATTTTTTGATATCTTTTCACTACCACAGAGCTGTACTCTTCTATCAATGACACCGTTGCTATATCCTGCTGCTTTACCTTATTAGTCACCACATCCTTCAAGTACTTGGCGTACTTGGGCATTCATTGCAAAATATCTAAAAGAGGAAAGTTAATATGAAGTTTTCTTAATGTGTAAAAAAACTTCTTAAAGCATGCGTCTTCCATTGCAATATGGAACAACTGTTGGAATAGTGGTGGTGGTCTTTTCTTCTTAACAACTTTTGTTTTTGGGTACTCAGACTTCCCCAAATTATCAACAGCTTTGTCTGCAATCGGCTCAGGAACGAACTCTATATCTATCTCCTTATTTGTCTTTAGAGGCTTATCATTCATCTCTTTACTGCTCCTTAAAGTGATTGTCATTACTTGTTTCAAAATTTCATTATCACTTGGAAAACAAACTTGAGACCTTGTATTCTGTGCCTGAGCCAGTTGCCTCACTTGCTGCTCTAACTTTTCTTATGTAATTTGCTAATTTTTTATTTCAGCATCCATCTGTTCTTAGATGGCTAAATTTTTTTCAGAGTCTCTTCAATATTACTGGCCTGAGTATTATGCTGCTGCTGAAACTGCTACTGTTGGTTATTGCCCCAAGGATAAATTGGCTGAGTCTATCATTTTTAATTATAGGCATTACCATAATCGACTTTGATGCATTTTCCATAAAGTTGATGGATTCAGGATTGGCACCACATATATTTGTAGAGTGTCCACGTTTCCATAAGTCTCACACCATGATGGGGTCTACTATACTGCATTAACCTGTGCCTGAGTTTATTGCATACCCAATTTGCTGAATTGAGTCATCATCTGATTCTACATAGCTAAAAGTTGGGTAACCAAGGTGGTGATGCTATCAACTTTAATTATGTCTGCACCTTTTTTCACTAAGCTTCTTAAGGTATCACCATGCCAATCTAAATTTCATTAGGCAATACAGTTCAACAAGATGTATAGCTCATCATATGACTTTTCTAAAGCTTGACTACATACTGTTGGATCTAGTAAAATTTTTGCATTATAGTCAAGTGACTTAATAAAGGTGTGAGTTAGTACCTCATTGGACTGTTGGTGATGTGGACAATACTAAAGAAGATACTTGAATCTCTCCCATATAGGTTCTCATTTAGCCTTTTCTTGAAGATCAAAATCTTATTGCATAGTCTCGAAGTCTTGCTAGATGGGAAGAAGCGATGAGGAACTTTCGAGCTAAGTTATCCCAAGTTGTGATTGAACCTGCCGGCTTAGCATTCAACTATTTTTTTTACTCCCCCAAAAGTGAAAAAGGAAAGAGTGTCAACCTCAGATAATTAGTTGACACACCCGTAGGTATAGCTATGTCATTGATCTTCAGAAAGTTTTACAGGTGGACCCGTGGATCTTCATGTGATAGCTCAGTAAATTGTCCACTGATGTGCAGACTGTACCATATTCTTCTGTAGTTCTAATCAACCTCCAGCAGCCGGTTTGCGAATAACGGAGGTCACATTAGTCGCAAGTAGGATTTCCACATCGCGAACTATCCTACGGGCTGGTGGATCCTCATCCATGGGAGCAGGAATATCTTATTCCTCATAAATTTTTGGGATACGGTAGTAAAGTATTACTTCTCTTCTCCTTTGGTATAAGCATTTTTTTAGGTTCAGGGTATGGTTCAACCAACTCCATATCCCTTGCAAACTTAATAGCTTGTTAACTTGTGGCCTGCAAATTTAGAAACCAAGATCAAGTTAAAACACCAAAAAAATAAAAAATTTAAACTAAAACTACGACGGTTGCCAAATTACAAGTCCCCCACAATGGCACCAAAAACTTATTGTGCCCAAGCGCACACGCAAGTGTACATAGTCTTACCAAGTAATACAATGAACTTATAAAAAGCTGAATATCGATCCCTTAGAGACTTGTTTTAACAACCATCCAAGATTAGTTCACTAATAAGATTAATTGAGTGCAGATGTAACCGCAAGAGTTTGTAGTTTATAAGTAATCGTAAACTAAACACTGCGATGAAGTAAAGGTTTGAAAAATCAATGGAAAATGCCCAGGGTTAAGACAATACAAACAATCATACTACATTAGAATTTCATTAGTTAGGTTATTTATATTGGTTGTTGGTTCATGGGGTCTATACTATGACTATGGCCTCCTGAACCTCTAGTCAATTATTCAACTTATCCCCCACAACTATATTGTTATGCGGGGATGTGAGGAATAAGTTAAATGCTTTCATATTCATATCTTACTTGAAACAAATAGGGTAATTAAGTATATTACTATCCTAAGTGCAAATCATAACATCATTCTATGAAGATTACAATCCTATTCTATTCGTCCCACATTCTACTCTACCATTCATCCTTTCGGGTTCACAATAGAGTTATAACATGTATTCTAAGTTTCACGACTCCTTAAAATAGTAATAAAAAGGATAAAAAAAGCCAAATATTACAATTAACCATATACAAATCAATTCCAAATAATAGTACTCATGTTCATGTCCTTAACCCTGGAAAAGGATGTTTAGCCGCTCATAAACGTAACAAGAATCACAATAGTATAATCCATATTAAAATCCATAAAAAACTAAAGTTAAGAGATAAAAATCCTAATAGACGTGAAAAATCCTAATGGAAGTGTTCTCCAACCTTCCTTCAAGTCCCAAGGTCGTCCAAGGTGTCCAACAAAATAACTAAGTCTCCTATTTATATTAGAAACACAAATGTTGATTTCAATCTAAGGGCGTGCCACGCTAATATCGCGCCACATAGGCAGTGTGGCATGCTAAAAACATGATGTCTCACTGGAAATTGACATCAACAAAGTTTACAAGGGTGTTCCATGGACATATCATGTAACCTAGGCAGCGTGGTATGCCAAGCACTTCAAAACGCCCAACTTTGGCCAAGCTTTTTCCCATGCTTTTGTCCTTCAACTCTATGCATTGTGGTGTTGTTTCCACTTGATTTCCAGTTTGTACATCAACTAAATACCATCATGATCAAATAAAAAAGCTTCCTACAACATCAAAACCACAAAATAGAGCACAAAACAACAAACAATTCAAGACAACAAATTAGTAAAGGCCTTAGCTCAAGCTAAGAGTACTAGCTTTTGTCCCTTGATTCTTAACTTGGTGTTTTGACTCAAAATTCAGTATGAAAACAATTTGAACATTAAATTTACATAAAATAAAACTTATATTCATATTTCAACTAATAATCACTCATTAATCACAAGAGAAGTCCTCTAAACTAAGCTAAATAATCTCGAATAACAACATTGAGGTGCACAAATCCATCTCAGATCATATTATGCTGAGATAAAGTGGATAGAGAGCCAACACAGGGAAGGAGAGTAGTATACATAATGTTAGTGATAACATGAGTTTCAAATAAAAATTTTGGACTGAGAGAAGATGGTAAGGAGTCAGAATTGTCAAGAGCAATAGACCGCTTGGCTTGCTCAAAAGAGTTATCAAAATTAGAGGGCCAGAGATTTTTGGAGAAAGTAGTAAAACCAAAGAAATTTGTATCAAATAGAGAGTCAAACATGTCACAATCAATAAAATTATGTTTAATCATAACTAGGGTTTCAAGTTCACCAACACCCGTAAAACAGAGATTAACATAGAACAATCTAATGAGAGGCTCATAAGTAAGTTTAGGATTATTAGAGAAAATATTAGCCCACTCCTAAAACTCAAATAGTAGTTTTATATGACAATGTAGAGACTCCAAAAGATTCAGATCTATGATTCTTGCATGAACCATAGATAATTCTTTCATAGATAGAAAAAGGGCTTCATTTGAAAGACTCGAAAAGTCAGTTTTGAAGTTTAGAGAACTATCAAAGTCAAAATTTAGCTTTTTCTTTGAGCATTCAGAGATACATGAGCAGAGGAATTCTTACCCAAGATAGATCTGTAAGAACTAGGCGAGGCTTGAAGGTTTTGATTGGAGACATCAGAGTCAAGAGGAACAAGTGAGAAAGCCTTTCCTTTACCTTTGAAACAAGAGCTCTTTCTACTGCCAGATAAAGTTTTTTTTGAATGCTTAGCCATAAGAGAAAAAACAAATGAATAGAAGTGAGTAAAGGAGACAAAAAAATTAAGATGAATATAAAGGACAAGAAAAGAGAAGTTGAAAGAGAAGAGTCGCCTAGGAAAACAAAGAGCTGCCATAATTACTTACCATACATCGAATTAGTGTCAGGCAACAAAATAAAAGAAGTATGTAAAGACGCGTACATCAATCATGTCAAGTATTTATTAAGGACACTTTTACACACATTTGAAAAAGGAAGAAAATCAGTTAAAAAGGTTTTGAAATAATACCAAGGTATTTTCTTAAAAAAGCAAAATCTTTCTTCCATTAATAGTTTTGTAAAAATATTTGCTAATTGAAATTCATCACTAACAAAAGTTATATCAATATCACCTTTAAAACATGACCCCTGATAAAATTATGCTTAATATCAATATGTTTTGCTCTAGAGTGATGCACAGGATTTTTAAATAGACAAATGGCACTAGAATTGTCACACAAAAGTTTCGAAAGTTTAATAAAAATATCATAATCACTGAGATGATGAATCATCCAAAGAATTTGTGTACAACATAAGATAATAGAAATATATTTTGACTTAGTAGTGGAGAGAGAAACACATTTTTGTTTCTTACTGCTCCACGATATATGAGAGAATTCCCTATAAGTTGACATGAGCCACTAGTATTTTTTCTATCATCCTTGTCACCTACATAATCTATATCTAAAAAACCCTTTAGCTAAAAAGTATTTGATTTGGGATACCAAATTCCAAGAGACATGGTTCTAATCAAATATCTAATAATTCTCTTAACAACAGTTAGATAAGACTCCTTAGGAGCTGACTGAAATCTAACACATTTGCAAATACTAAATAAGATATCTGGTCGACTAGTAGTAAGATAAACAAGAGAGACAATCATGCAATGATATTTAGTTTCATCAACGGTATTACCATCATCAAAGATGCAAGTGTACATATAGGACTCATAGGAGAACCAGTAGATTTAACATCCTTCATTCTAAATTTCTCAATCATTTTTTGGTGTATTTACTTTGACAGATGAAGGTTTCTTCAGTAGACTAATGTATTTGTAGTCCCAAAAAGAATGTTAACTCTCAGCATGCTCATTTCAAATTCACTTTGAATTAACTGAGATTTTTTTTTTTTCATAAAACAACATTAGTACTTTCAAAGAAAATGTCATTTCAACATAGATTTGAATAATCAGATTTTCGAAGGCAGTCCTTTTAATAAAAAGAGTTGTATTAATTTTTTCTCTTGTAAAGTTATGATCAATTAGAAAATTTCTCAGTATATCATACCAAGTTTGAGTAGCTTGTTTTGAACCATGGAGAGTTTTTGAGAGTTTAAAAACATGATATAAAAAATTTAGGTTTTCAAAGCTTGGGGGTTATTTTACAAAAACTTGTTCATCAATGAATCTATTTAAAAAACCACTTTTCACATACATTTGAAATAATTTAAAACCTTTGTGAGAAGCATAGGCAGGTAAAATTTGAATGGATTTTAGCCGTGCAACAGGTATGAAAGTTTCTTCATAGTCGACGCCCTCTTATTGTGAGTTGCCTTGAGTGATTGACTAGACGAGCTTTATTTCGCACAACTTTACCTAATTCATCTATTTTGTTTCTGAATACCCATTTAGTTCCAATGATCGAAGCATTCTTTGGTGTTGGAACAAAAGTCCACACATTATTTTTTTTAAATTGCTCAAGTTTTTGTTCCATTTCTTTGACCCAACTGTCATCTTCTAAGACCTAATTAACTTTCTTTGATTCAAGTTGAGATATGAAGGCTATATTTGCATTTCTTTGACTAGAAGCCATTGTTTTCATGCCTTCACTTGGGTCACCAATAATAATTTTCTTTGAGTAATTAGGTATGCTTTTCCATTAATTTAGAATCGTTCAATGTACAAATTGATCATTCAAAGAAACAACTGGATGATCAGGCTAAGTAATAAATAACTTTGAGGTAGAGTTACCTTCAGTGCAGGATGATTTATTTTCTTTTACCTGTTCCATCTCATCATCTATAGTACTAACATTTTTCACAACCTGATTAGTATCATAAAAAATAATATGGACAAATTCTCTCATGCAAAGAGTGCATTTATTGAAAACTCTATAAGATCTACTAGAATTAGAGTATCCCATCAAAGTACCTTCATTGCTTCATGATCAAACATACCAATGTTGTCCTTGCCATTGTTATGCACAAAGTATTTGGACCTAAATGCATGAAAGTACTCGATGTTGGGTCTTTTGTTGTTCCAAAGTTCATAAAGAGTTTTCTTCAGAATTATTCTGATGAGATACTTTTTCAAAACTAATAGGTAGTACTGATAGCTTCTGCCCAGAACTATAGGGTAGAGAGTGTTTACAAATCATGGTTTCGGCCATGTCTTAAAGAGTTCTATTTTTTCTTTCAAGCATACTCTTTTTGAGGGATATTAGGGTAGATAAATTATGAGTGTAACCTTGATTGTTATAAAAAAATTTAAAATCTTTGTTCTAAAATTTTTCTCCATGATCCTTCTTATGAAAGAGATATAGTAGCCTTTGTTCTTTCGAAATTTTTCACAGAAAATATTGAATTTTTTTAAAGTATTATCTTCTTTAAAGAGAAACATAACCCATGTAAATTGAGAATAATCATCAATAATTACAAAAGTGTACCTTTTACCACCAATGCTAGTAGTTCTAGTGAGACCAAGTAGATCCATATGGGGTAGCTATGGTTTAGTTGTAGAGATAATACCTTTGACAAGAAAATAATTTCTACTTTGCTTATTAAGTTAATAGGCATTACATATGTGAGTCTTTTTGAAATCAAAATTTAGGAGACCAGCCACAAGTTCATGCTTGGCTAATTTTTCAATATATTTCATCTTGAATGACCAAGCTTTCTATGAAAAATCCAAGGATAGAGATGAAGGCAAGACATGTATGGCTTTTTGTCCTTTTGATAGAATCTAGGACATATACATTTCAATGTCTATTTCCACCAAATGGTTGCTTTCCAAATCTTTTAATTATGCATCCACCCTTTTTGAATCTTACTTCCAGACCAACATCACACAATTGACTAATGCTCAACAAATTACACTTCAAGATTTTAATCAAATAAACATTAGTAATATCACATGGAATATTAAAGAGAATATTACCAATACCTATTACTTTGACTTTGGAGTTATCTTCAAGGATAATGTCACCACTATTAAAGTCAGTTATTTTTTCAAATAAGATTTTATTTCTAGTCATGTGATTTGAACATTAACTGTCAAGATACCACTTCCCTTTAGGTTTTGGGTGGAGTTTCTACAAAACAAATGCATCACTTGTTTCTAGGTACCCAAGTATTCTTGGGTCTCTCATGGTAAATTCTTGAATTTGTTTACTCAATTTTGGGTCTCTAAATCTATTTTCCAGGTTTTCTAGAGTGAAATCTATAATTGTAATATTTTATGACTAGGCTTACCATAATGATAGCAAGACGTAGAGTATCGTGAAGTGGTTGTATAATAGGTGTTATGACTGTGACTAATTTCTTTAGTCGACTGACTGGAGTTAGTTGACCATTGAGATCTATCACACCTATAATACTTGTTATGACAGGTATTCTTACTAGAGTTAGTTAATTATTGAAATCCTTCAAAACTATAAAATCTATTATCACATATACCACTGTCAGATTTGTTAGTTAACTTAGTTGTATTAGTCGACTGATTAGATCTGACAATATTGTGACTGAAAATTTTTCAAAACGGTTAATTTTGTCTTTTAATTCATCAACTTCTTCTTGTAAAAAATCTTTTTCAATTTTACAAACTTCAAGTTTAAGTTTTTCGTCTCTTTTGTTTCTTAATAAATCCCTTTTTTCATCATATCTTAATTTAGATCAGCTATGACAATGTCCAGCAAATTTTGCAATTTAGAACATTTATTACAAGAGTTTGTCCTTACCGACTAGATTCTTCAATTGACATGAAGCAACAATCTCCAATGTTGTTATTTTCATGGCCTGATTATTCTTCATCACCCTAACATCTGAAAGACTTTTGACTTTCCTTGGAGAGTTCTCTTCTAGCCTTCAAATAATCCTAAGCAATATGACCATATCTACCACAGTTATAACACTTACCTTCATTCCTGTTATAGTTAGCATTTGTTTTCTCTTTGAGTAATTTGGATTTTCCTTTCTTTAATTTCTAGATTTTTGTAATTTTCAACAACTGTCCATGTGATGAGAGTAAGTTCATCTTCATCCAAGGAATCATCCGCTTCTTCATCTGTAGCTTTGAAGCCCACAATTTTTTTCTTTTCATCTTGCAGTTGATCCTTCTTATTTAGATAAGCTTTTTAAAAAGCAATGAGATCTCATATGAATTCATCATAGGTCATTTTCTTTAAGTTTATACTTTCAAGAGTCAAAACCTTAAAAAGTCATCGAGGAGGCAAACTTCTAAAAATCCTGGTGATTGGATCTTCTACAGGATAAGTTTTTCCTATAGCTTTAAGTTCTCCAAAATTTTTCCCAAAATTGGCAAATGTTTTTTCAATGGACTTTTCATCTTTCATCTAGAAGAGTTCATAGGCATAGACCAATAAAATACAATAGTTTTCTTAACCTTCTCAGTTTCTTCATAGGTTACTTCTAATTTATTTGATATTTCCTTAGTAGTTTCACAACATGAGATCTTTTCATATTCTTCACCGCTGATAACATTATATAGCACATTTTTGACTTTTGAGTTGATTTGAATAATTTCCATCTGTTTATTAGAATAGTTCTCAAGAGAAAGAGTATTGTCAGTAAAAGCTTCACCATTCTCAGGTTTCTTTCCATCCCTGTCTTGGTCGGTAGAGACAAGTGTCATATCACTAAGTTTGATCACCTTCTATGCTTTAACATCATAGAACTTGATAAAAGTTTTCATCCTTATCTTCTAAATGAGAAAAATATTTTTCATTGAAATAAGGAGGTCTAGTTTGAGAGGTTCCTTCTTAGAATAGAGCTCAAATAACTGTTTGAGCCATATTTTTTCTCACTTACTGTTAAGAAAATAACTGTTAGTCCTGACTCTGATTTAAATTGAAAATAGTAAGAGGATGGTGGTGGTAATTAACTCTTTTTCGAATTGACAATCGACTCATTTGGATAAATAGTTGACTATTGAGAAAGTAAAGTAAAGTTCTGAGAATAAAAATGCTGAAATAAAATAACACTAGATATTTTATACTGATTGGGACCTCTAATAGGTCTTACTCCAGTTCCGTTGGGTTGCAAGGGATTCTACTACTTCTTTGTAAAATCAAATCAAAGTACAAGAATTAAGTCAAACTCTTTGGCTATGACTCGGACTCTTTTTCTATCTTTCTCACTTTGATACAATGCCTCACGAACTATGTTTTTCTCTCCTCTCTTTTTGAAAATACAGTAAACTTCAAGAGAATACAATACTTGAATAAAGTAAAGTAAAGAACTAGAGAAGATTGAGACAAAAGTATATCTCTTCCTTAATCTTTCATTGCTTAAATAGTTGTGGTTAGACTATTACTAGCCGTTTGAAAATCTGAAATAAAAGACAACCCAAGAGATTTGCACCTTAAAAATGGAACGTGAGAATTCTATTTTGAAGAATAAAAATGGATCATATTAATGATCCTAAACTACCCGAAAATTCCCTTCCATAGCAATAGCAACACATTTAATTAGTTCTTGGAGGGAGTACATTTTCTTTTCCTTTTAGGAGAGTCTTGAAAGATCTTCCTTTTTGATTAGTAGCCAAGAATTTTTGATTCACTCTTTTCATATTCCTGCAAAGAGGTCATACATTAAAACCGAACATTATCAATTAACATTTTAAAATATCTAAAAATCATATAAAAAGTTTGTTTGACTATCTAAATTCTATATGTATCACATAAATTTGATATAAAAAAGTAATATATATTAAGTCCATGTCAGCATGAGCTCCTTTATATCCAATTATATACTACTAATATTATGGTAGTATTTCAATAACTTCGCCATATTCGGTCAAGTAATCTCCAAATTTTGGAGAAAAAAAAAAGTAGTATCCAAATTTTGTCTCAGAAATTTCGGTGCATTTTCTTTATCTAAATAAATCAGGTTTCTTTTTTTTTTTTTTTCCTAGATTGAATTTATCATGGAGCAGTGACATTTAATAAATTTTTTATTAAGGATGAATACATAGCGAACCTCTTAAATTTGTTAATACATTCTATTTAAACATTAGAAATAAACCTTGTTCCAATTAAACTCTTCAATTCTTAATAAAGTGTTTTAGTTAGTCACTTTTGATTTAAATTTTAAAAAAACATTTGAATTTGTTGATACATTCTATTTAGATATTAGAACTAAACCTTGTTCCAATTGAATTCTTTAATTCTTAATAAAGTTTTTCAATTAAACACTTTTGATTTAGATTTTGAAAGAATATTTGCGCTTGTTATTTGTTCATTAGATAGTTAAATTAACCACATAAATATGTCATCTTCTTTAATTATACGCATCAACCTCAAGGAGAAATGCTTGAGATTTTACGACTTATTTAGATGAATACATATAAATTAGAGAAAATGACATATTTCATGTGGTTAACTTAACTCTCTAATAGACGTACGAGAAGGCCTAAATTAAGGCCTAAATTCATTTCTATAACTGAAAGTGTCTAATTGAAACACTTTATTACTCCCTTCGTTCAATACAAGTTGTCCATTATTGACTTGACATACACCTTAAGAAACAATAAAGTGTGAAAATTATTTACATCCCTTAACTTGCTTTAAAAATCAAATACCCCCTCAACTTTGAATAATAATCATGCTCCTCCCTTTCCCTTATTTGACATTTTAAAATGCCTACTTTACCCTTAAATTTATATCAACATTTATATATATATTTTTTAAAAACTTCTTTATAATCACAATGTTTATTTTTAATCAATATAAATTTTTTCTATAAAAAGTAAATATTACCTTTTAGATGAAAAAAATGTGAGAAATATTGATTGAGTATATAAGTTATTGAATTTCTATAATGAAATAAATGAGAAAAATAATAAAAATTAATTTATCAAAAATAAAAACAGTACTCCGTTTATTTTTACTTGTCATTTTTGACATGATACACTCATTAAGAAAATAATAATTGGTATAATGATTTTACCATATTGCCCCTATTAAGCGATGTTTAGTAATAAGTATTGGAAGATGATTTGAAGAATAAGTAATTAAAGGTAAGGGTAAAACATGGAGAAAATCTGTATTTTCTTGATTTGTTAAAAATGACAAGAAAAATCCAAATTAAATTAGAAAAATAGTGACAAGTAAATTCATACGGAGAATTATCTATTTATACGTGAAAATAACTTTTTCATAGGTATAACTTTATAAATATATTTCAATGCAGGTAATATAAAAATAATTGATAGCCAAGGGTCTTTCAAAAATAGTCTCTCTACCTTCCCGAGGTTGTGGTAAGGTCAACGTATACTCTACCCTCCCCAAATCTCACGTATAAGATTTCGCTGGTATGATAATGTTGTAGAGGTATATGATAAGAAAACAGTCGCGCAAAAACCTTGTTTATATTCACAGAGTAGCGACCTTATTTATACAGAATTTGTTCCAACCCCTAAGTCTATTCTACATACAAAATATATTCTATTCTAGGATACAAAATATTATAAAAATATTGCCTACCAAATATAGAAAATAAAGTTTCCATCTTTTCTTATATGCATCGTGTCCAATACTCCTCATCAAGTTGGAGCATGCAGTCGACAAATGCCCAACTTGCAAAGAAGAAAAGAAAATTGTGGGTGACCCAAAGCTTTAGTGAATATGTCAGCGAGTTGAAAACGTGTAGCCACATAAGCTGTAGTAATATTTTTCTCAATAAGCTACTCGCGAACATAGTGACAATCAAATTCAATATGCTTGGTACGTTCATGGAAAACTGGATTGGCCACAATGTGCAGAGCAGCCTGGTTGTCACAATACAACTGCATAGGTTGCTGATGAAACACCTCCAATGATGCTAAGAAGGACTTGAGCCAAACGAGCTCAGATGTGGTGGTTGCCATAGACCTATACTCGGCCTTTGCAGAGGAACGTGATACAATAGGTTGTTTTTTTGTTTTCCAAGAGATCGGTGAGTTACCTAAGAGAATAAAATAGTCGGTTAAAGACCGGCGTGTCAAAGGGCAACTAGCCCAATCAGAGTCACAAAATGCATATAATTGCAAATTGCTATCTGCTGAGAAGAAAAGTCCTTGGCCGGGGCTACTCTTTAAATATTTCAAGACTCGTAAGGCAGCATCACAGTGTTCAACTCTTGGAGTCTGAAGGAACTGAGATAAGATATGAACAGAATAACAAATTTTTGGTCTAGTAATTGTGAGGTAAATAAGGCGTCCCACTAAGCGACGATAACTGCTGGAATCAATACATAACTCGATCGTAGCAAGGCCAACTCGATGGTTTTGAACCATCGGAGTGGAGAAGGGTTTATATCCCAAAAGTCTTGCTTCATATAAAATATCTAGAGTGTATTTTCGTTGACACAGAAAAAGGTCCTTCTTACTACGAGCAAACTCGACTCCTAAAAAATATTTCAAGGGTATGAGATCTTTAAGGCAAAAACAATCTACCAAATACTTCTTGAATATAGAGCAAGCTTCTGAATTATTTCCAGCAACCAGCAAGTCATCAACATACACTAGAACTCCAAGAAAAATTTCACCCTTTTTGAGGGTGAACAAGGTGTGATCTGCGTAGGACTAAACAAATCCGTACTTACGGAGAGCTGCTGTTAATTTAGCAAACTAGTTGCGTAGAGACTGTTGCAGTCCATAAAGAGATTTGCGCAACTTTCAAACCACATTCAACTGAGATGAGACATAACCTGGAGGAAGTTTCATGTAGACTTCTTTATGTAAATCGCCATGTAAAAAAGCATTGTTGATATCAATTTAGTGAATCTCCCATTTTTTAGAGACAACAACAACGAGAAAAGCGCGAACAGAAACCATTTTAGCTACTGGAGCAAAAGTCTTGTAAAATCGATGCCCTCTTCTGGTTCATTACCCTAAATTACCAATCGATCCTTGTCGCTCTACTGTGCCATTAGAATTATAGTTAATTTTATAAACCCACTTACTTTAACCTTTTTACCATGGGGAAGAGGTACAAGAGACCATGTTTTATTTTCCTCCAATGCATCAATGTCTTTTTGCATAGCATCCTGCCAATGAGGATCTTTCATTGCTTCCCAAAAAGAGCGAGGCTCATTCCCTGAAGTAACAGAAGCAAGAAAAATCCTGTGGGCATTAGAAAAATTATCTCAAGTAACAAAGTTAGCAAGAGGATAAGGAGTACCTGAGGAGACTGTTTGGCGAGATTGAGGCGAGATAGGGTGTGTTCTTTTACCAGAGGTGCAAACATAATCCTAAAAGTGAGAAGGAGGTCATTTTTCCCTATGACCATAACCTAAAGCTTCAGTTTCCAATGAAGGAATCCCTGTAGATTGAGACGCACTCCCCATGTCCACAATATTATCATGAGAGCTTCTATTTATGGTGTCCATAATAATGTCCTGTGTACATTCAAATTGTTATTGTCACGCTAAGGGGATTTCTATTGGATGAGAAGGGATGTATCATAAAAGGCCAGGGGTTCATCCTCTATTGAGTCCTTAGATGTATCAACATGGAATATCTCAGTGCTAAACGGAAAAATATGTTCATGAAAAATGACATCCCGAGATACAAACATTTCTTTAGTCTCTAAATCATAAACGCGCCATCATTTTTGTCTATGGGGATACCCAAGAAAAATACATTTTCGACTCCTTGAAGCAAATTTATCCTTGATCCTAGGTTTGGAATGAGCATAACAAAGACAACCAAAAACTCAAATGAAAGAAAGCACAGACAATTTATTAAACAAAAGATCATATGGCGACTTTCCATGTAGTAGAGTAGTTGGGGTACGATTAATTAAAAAAACTGCAGTCAAAACACATTCTCCCCAAAATTCAATAGGAATTTGTGCTTGAAATCGCAATGCTCTAGCTACTTCAAGAATGTGTCTGTGTTTTCTTTCAACTCATCTATTTTGTTGAGAAGTTCCGACACAAATTGTCTGTAAAGTTATACCATGTGTTTTATAGAACTCCGACATTCCCCCTCTTGTAAATTCAAAGCCATTATCACTACGGATTGTTTTGATTATTTTAGCAAATTATGTTTGAACCATAGCAGAGAACTCACACAATAATTTTTCGACCTCTTTTTTGTCCAACATTAAGTAGACCCAGAAAGCTCTACTAAAGTCATCGACGATGGTTAAGAAATAATATGCACCAGTAAAAGAACAACGACGATAGGGACCCCAAATATCAACATGAATTAAATAAAAAATAGCAAGAGCTTTATTATCACTCAATGAAAAAGATGTTCTAGTTTGCTTAGCTCGAAAGCAAACGTCACAAACACTACCAACGGTCCTTTTAGAGGGTATATTAATTAATATTGACAACATAGATAAATTTTGAGTAGAAGGATATCCAATACGTCGGTGCCACAATCTGTATGTTTTCGCAGAATTCACGACTCGGTGCGTCTCCTGCATCACTCGTCAAAAATAGTACACCCTGTATCGCCGCTCACCTAGACCAATCGAAATCCTCGAAGTGGGGTCCTGTATCACATACAACTTTTCAGAAAATGTCACATGACATTTGTGATCTGTAATTAACTGCCCAACAGAAATAAGGTTACAAGATAAATTTGGCACAAATAAAATATCTTGTAATATAAGGTTGGTTATCAATTTGGCACGTACTGATTTGGTGGCTGGTGTTTTTGTACCATCGGAAAGGCATACGGTAGCGAATTTATTCCAGTAATATCAAACAACAAATTCAAATTTCCTGTGACATAATGAGATGCACCACCATCGAGCAACCAGTGATCCAGTCTATTGATACGTGTGTCTAGTATATTGATGCGTGCCTGTAACACACTTATATATGCTTTACCAGACAATTTGTCATTTCCAGATGGGGAAATTTCAATCAAAGAATAAAATCGCTGTACTTGGTCAGTGTTAATTTTGCAAATAAATTGTTGATCAACTCTCCAAGACTGTCTGCAACGTGCACTGCCCTAGCAACAGGTGGTTGTTGCTGCATTTCTTGATGTTGTTGCTATTGTGTGCCTTGTTGCTGCTGCTGCTGTGGTTGCTGACGTCCACCACTGTGAGCCGAGTTGTTATTTTGTTGTCCTGTTCCACGCTCCCTTCCAAGGCCTCGACCACGGCCTGACCCAGGCCACCCGAGTCGTTGATAACAATGTTCATAATTATGATTATTTCTTCTACAATAGGAGCAGGAAAGGCGATCTTGTCATTCTTTTCCTTCTCCTCCAAGCACCTGCTTGAAAAACTAATCACTTCCCGCTCCTTGCGTCCTCGAACAATATTCTTACACCTTTCTTCTTGGCTTACCAATGTGTAAGCTTTGTTAAGAGTAGGAAGGGGATCCATGTCCAAGATCTGGGACCGCAAAATTCCAAAAAGTGAGTCGTCCAAACCCATTAAAAATTGATGGGTTAGTTCAGTGTCAGTGTGACTTATTAGTTTAGGTGCGGCAGCACAAGAACATCCACATGTTACATCTTCATAACCTATCAACTCTTCCCATAAAGATTTAAGTTTCGTGTAGTACGAAACAACGTTGGTTACCTATTATTTAAGGGAAGTAAGTTCAGATTTTAACTGGTTAATTCGAGGGCCATTGACAACGGAGTAACGTTCCTTAAGATCATTCCACATCTGTCTAGAAACTTTGTATCCAGTAACACTTGGTTTAATAGTATCGTCGATAGAATTAAACAACCAAGAACATATGGCTGAATTATTCACTGCCATGCTTGAAATTCGGCTCCCTTTTCTGTTTCTGATTCAGAATAATCTCCATTAACAAATCCAAGTTTCCCTTATGCTTCAAGCCCATTGATAGCCTCTTTTACCCAAACATCATAATTTTCACTCGTCAAAGTATATTTGGTGATTGACATACCCGGACCATCTACGGAACTCAAATAGTAGATTGATTATGGGTCATGTTGAAGCAGGGGTTTGGATGATAAACTTTCACCTATATTCGTCATGATGATGAAAGGAATAGTAATTTTGTGAAGAAATAAAGAACGGAGTAGTATATTAGGGATCGTTTTACTTCGATACCATGATAAGAAAACAGACGTGCAAAAACCTTATTTGTATTCACAGAGTAGCGGCCTTATTTATACAAAGTTTGTTCCAACCCCTAAGTCTATTCTACATACAAAAGATATTTTATTCTAGGATACAAAATATTATAAAAATATTGCCTACCAAATATAGAAAATAAAGTTTCCATCTTTTCTTATATGCATCGTGTCCAATAGTATATTTATAACAAATCAAATAATTATTGTTAATGAATTTTATATTATAATTCATTATTGACAACAAAAACGTGTTTATCTATTAGATATTAGAGAATAAGAGAGAATTAAACATGCATATTCATACATAATTACATACATATAATTTTTGAATCATAAAAATAACAATAGATTTTGTGATAAAAGAGTTATTTTACTAATAAAGTTAATGAATTTAAATAAAAATATTAAGTACATGGGTTAAGAAAACTAAATATATAGAATAAAAAAAGCTATTATATTAGAAGTTGAAAATAATAAGCTTAAAATAGACATTACATAAGAAAAGGGTGAGAATAATTATTGTTCAATGTTAAGGAGTATTTGATTTTTGAAGCAGAGTTGAGGGGAGTAAAGATATTCACGCAAATAATAAATAATAGGGATAATTTTACTGTATCACCCTTTGAATATAATACTTTAGGTAAATCACTCGCGCTTGTCGCCGTGGTGAACTACCTCATTAAGCTTACGTATGATTGATCATCAATATCGGTGTTTTCAGTGTTTACACTAATTGTCAAGAGCATTTTATGTAAAGACCTTTTATTATTTCATTTTCCATATTTATATTTTGAGAAGGTGGTATAAACATATTATTCATCAATCTCTTGAGTTTTTCTGCCATTCAAGGTCTCCACATTCATAATGTTATGCATCTTATTCAATTAATTGTGTACGTACTCGATAAAGTTAATTAAAATTCAAAAGCACATCTCTTGGGTTTTGATGAAATAACGTTAGAAGATCAAATCACTTAGATTAACTGCTGTCTCAGCAAATCCTCTTATTCAGATTGCCACTTGCTCCTTAATGATAAACACAGAGCGAAAAATCTCTCACCTTCATTACGCAGAGACAGAACTGTCATGTTGGTGATTTCAACATAAGGATAGTTCTGTTGTGCATGTACCTACACACATGAAGATAGAATGTGTTAAGGATTAATTACTGAATAATAAGATGCTTGATTATGACCGTGCTACTGAATAGTTTGATAGTGATATCTACTTTTCTTATTCATCTACAATGTGGCATCAAAATCCTTCACGAAAGATGCACTAATTTGCTATCCAAAAGAAATTTTTCATTTTTTTTATTTTTATCACCACGGTCAAAACTTCAAACCATCTGCGGCTAATGGTTAGAAGGAGAGAATCATTTCTTTAGGGTCTGATTGTTTTGGGTTCATCGTACTTTGAGGGGTAATTCATTGACTACATTCTCGTAATTCGAACCCCCCCAAGCATCGATTAAGAATGAAAAAAGTATCTACTATCCCACTGCAATCTTTGATTTTTTGAATGTCACTAATAATTTGGATACCTGGATAAGATGGGAATTCAAATAACTGAAGATGTAAGATTTGTTATTTTTGGGTACACAATCTGCATGTTTGTAAAACCCACTTCAACACAAGTTCAAGATTATATCAAGAACACTTACGAAGTTTTCCAATACCTTTAACATAAGTTCATATGAACTATCAAAGGAGTGTGTTATTTTGTAAGAAATAAGATGAAACAGAAATATAGCCAAGTCCTCCGAATTCATGGAGTATCCTTAAGGAAGTAATTCCTCTCAAGAACCCGAGGTGCGAAATTTTTCCTTCCAAGATAAAATGGCTTCACAATCAGAATGTAGCGGTACCTCAAACTTTCTGATTTTCTTCGAACTCATTCAACGGGAGATGATCACAAAGAGTTTTAAGAAGTAGAAGAATGTTTTTCAATGCAACTTTTTTTTGTACTAACAAAGGAAAAAAGTTCAGGTATTTATAGCCATCAAATGCCCCTTCGGAAAGGAAACAATGGTTCATGGAAGGGTGTATCATTTCGGAACAGTCATGTCTTTCATTCCAAAACAACATGTCTTTTCTGAACAGTCACATCCGACCGAACAGTCACCCCTTTTT
Organism: Capsicum pubescens; assembly: GCA_030864215.1. Lineage (NCBI taxonomy): Eukaryota > Viridiplantae > Streptophyta > Magnoliopsida > Solanales > Solanaceae > Capsicum > Capsicum pubescens. The sequence goes on from CM061540.1 coordinate 235,652,466, forward strand.
CGAAATAATGTGTCTTTTTCTCGAAGGGTTGTGTCCCTCCATTTTTCATTCACACCAATTAAACCCAACAATCCCCCACATAAATGAGGAATGACTACTCTTTGTAAAATTTTTACGAAAAAATATGTGATCATCAAGAAAAGACTGATTGCATCTGGATAAGTGGGTTTCCCTTTGAACTTTCCATAGTGAACATGCATCGGATGCACTCGGTCAATAGGTAGATTTGATATCTGTAACGACCTAAAAATTTGATGAAATATGTGAAATTTGTGATTTTATGTGATTTAACTATTTTACCTCTCCCCCGTAGTTGGATTATGATATTTCTGGGTGTGGGAGTGATTGACATAATTTTTGATGCATTTTGGTATCATTTATGCAATATTGTGATTTCTGATGGCTTCGAGACCCTTATTTTGAACTTATGTGAATATCTTTTGATCTGTGCGGCGGATGACCGAATGGACTACTGCAGTACCTTCGGAATATCGATTTTAGGCTAGGTAGACCTTTGGTTAGGATCCCGGTGCACCCAAGCTCATTTCGACCTATTGGCCGAAGAGAAATTTGGGTGTGGGGCCCACATTTGGTAAAAATGACCTCGGATGGAAAATTCGACTTCGCCAATAGATCCGAAATGTCGATTTTAGGGTGTTAGCATATTTGGTATGATTTTACGGCTTTTAAATCTCATTTCAACTCTCGATTTGGAAAATTATGATTTCGGATTTTGGGGGTCAATTTTGTGAAAACGATATATTTTTTTGAAAATCTGATATCTCCATCACGTCCGTAACATCGAATTTAGTATGGTTGCATAGTTCGTTTGTATAAATCGGACTCCGAACGAATTCCGGGCACCTAATCGAAGTCCGAATTGGACTTAAAATACAAAAAACTGCAGCTTTTTTCCTTTTGGTGCAGATTTTCTGCACTATTTAAATAGTTTTTGGGTCCATTTTGCTCATTTTTCATCTGACTCTTGAGAGTTAAACCCTAAATAGTTTAGGAGCTTAAAATCAAAGTTTGTGAGAGTTTGGAAAGCTAGATTAATACATTTTTCTTGATTTTATTACGGATTAAAGGTAAGAATTCACCCTTTCCTTAGTAATTTCTTGATTAATTTCTCAAAACCTAAAAATCTTAGGACTTAATTTTAAACCGCATTTTCACTTGAATAATATTTTTATGTTATAATTACTAGTTTTTCATAAATTTAAGAAAAAATGGTCTATTACCCCCAACCTTTAGTCGAAATTCCAACTACACACTCAACCTTTACTGGAGTCTCATTATCCCCCTAAATATTTTTTTACGGTATTTACTACCTCCCCAATTGCTGACATGACAATATAAACCAAATAAGAAGCCATGCGTGTATACACGCACCGAGGCCCACTCCTACTGTTTTAGTGTTATATACGTGTTATATATATTCATATATTCATTGCTTTATTCAACTGATTTTGAAGTGCTATCCATGGCACTCAACTGATTCATTACATTTTTAAGTTGAGTTACTTCAATATTCATTGCCCACTCCTACTCCTACTGTATTTATTCATTCATATCTCTTAATGGGTGTATCCAATACAAACAGATGACATACATCTCTCAACTCTCTGTACACATACTCACCATCTACAACTCTACACACAGAAATGCACACAATACACAAACTACTATACACAGCCATAAGTGAGAGGGGGGAGAAACAGTGAAAGAAAAAGAGAGAGAAAGAGGAAAAAACAGAGAGGGGAGCTTAATCGGGGAGAAAATAGTAGGAAACGAATCCGTTCCAGTGAATTTTGCTGGAATAACTCCAGCGAAACCACCTTTTAAATCCAAATCACCACCAGCTTTTTTTTCCCATCTTTTTCCGACCAAATCACGCCAGAAAACAATTGAAAACACCAAAATAGCGATGAAAACGTCATCGGAATAACTCCGGCGAAACTACCTTTCAAATTCAAATCACCACCAGCTTTTCCCCCCACCTTTTTCTTATCAAATCACTCCAGAAAATGACCGAAAATATCAAAATAGTGACAAAAGAGTTGAAAAAAACCCATCTCGCCATAAATCCACCAGTTCCATCAAAATCCATCAGAAAACAAACGAAACAGATCTATTCGAGTGTGAAATTCAATACGGGTTGTTCTCGATTTCGTGGGTTTAGGCGTGGGTTATTGAAGAATAAAAATAGGTGTAGACAAGATCCTGGTTTGTTCATTGTGAGATTGATTTGAGGTCGAAATTTAATTTGGCGTTTGGAGATGAAGGATTATCAGCCCAGAATGAGGCTAATAGAGAGAATGGTCCTTCCTCTTATTTTCCAACAAGAACAAAAAAATAATAATAGAAAAGAAAATATTATTTAATAATTAAAAATGATGATATGTATTATACATGTGACACTTAAAATAATGATTTTGAACTGTTAATGCTTAAATTGATGCGCCTATTGGGGGTGTTCTCACCTTTCATGCCATGTCAGCAATTGGGGAGGTAGTAAATACCATAAAAAAAATATTTAGGGGGGTAATGGGACTCCAGTAAAGGTTGAGTGTGTAGTTGGGATTTTGAATAAAGGTTGGAGGGGTAATAAACCATTTTCTCTAAATTTAACCTTCAAAACAACTCTGATTCTTGATTTTAACCCAAATTTCAAAGTTTTTACCCGATAAAGCTCAAAAATAGTTTTTCTTCGATTTGAACCCCATTTTTGACTCAATTTAATTTGGATTTTCAGCTGTAGGTTCCTAAAAATATGAGTAATATATTTTTGAAGTAAAATTTTAATTTTGCCTTTCTTTTTCAGAAACTTATTTTGAGGGTCCGTTTTGACCCCAAACCAAAAGTAGTCAATATGGGTATCGTTGATTTTTTTTGACACATAGATTTCATATTTGATGTTTTTAGTGAAGTTCGGGATTATTCGTGAAAAGTAAGGTCACGGGTTCAACTGTAGCAAACCGATTTTGGTTTTCGAGGTAGGTTATGACTTAACTCTTTTAGAAGGGGCTGAGTAGTAAATGATGATACAAAATGCATGTTAAGGGTGAGAAATAATCATGAAAAATGGCTTTTTATGTGTTGTGCCCGTGTGGGGGCTTTTATGTGATGTAATTGTCAAAATTGAGATATTATGTGATATGTGTGATCGTGTGGGGTCCTATGTGATATTGATAGCCTTGAATACATATGAATAATTGTATTGTATTGTTAAAATTCTAATTTGTTACCATTGATGTATTGTGATTATATTTATACATTATTGGCAATTGAGACATGTGAAAATTCATGGATGATACAAAAATAATGAGCGGATATTGACGCATGTGGTTGTGGAAATGTATCATTGTGGTTGGTTGTGGAAATATATCATGTGATTGTTTGTGTAAATAATTATTGTGATTGGTTTTGAGCATTACATCTTCATATCATACTCATTCATGAAACATTCATACCACCGTGGCAACATCTAAGAAACACTGGCAACACCTTTTTAAAAGATATTGTAACACCTTATAAAACCCTTTCCAAGGGATGTACCAGAAAAGAGATATGAGATATGCAAATTATATATGGATTGATGAGCCCTCCATGGGTCCTGCGTTGGGAGGCTTGCCTCCGTAGGTATATAGGAGGATTATGCGAAGATCTTGAAGGTTATGCAACGACCTCGTGCATAATCATCATCATCATGATGATCATCATCATCATATACATTGCACTTACTTTATTATGTTATGCTGTGTTGTATTGACATATTGACTTGTTATCTATGTATTTATCGTATCTTCTTTTACTTGTATTTGATGATCTTGTACATGCATGTTTCCTTTGTTTTTTTATATGTGATATAATATAAACTTTTGTTCTATCTTGGTGTGATGTTGCAATATATGTGAGATATATTAGAACTGTTAGTGCAAGCGGTGTCGGCTACCATTATGGGATATTTTCTGATTGTAGGTGACATGCCCTTAGTGTATATTTTGTATGCTTTATTTAATACTTTACTTGGTCGGCCTATGATACCTACTGAGTACAAGTGGACCGTACTCATTCCTACTGCGCCCTTTCGGTGCAGGTCCTAGCTCGAGTGTGCCTCAACTTGCTTGACTCGGGCGATTGTTGGAGCTTCCAAGGTAGCCGTTGAACATTCATGTGTTCGAAGTTTACCTTTATCTTTCTACAGTAGTTATGTCTTTATTAGTATTCGAAGACAGATATTATTCATTTGTGGTTATTTTTCTGATCCATTTGACTCTTGGATTGTATTAGTAGTTCTTACACTATTGACACCTAGTTTTAGGCATGATTGGTATTTTGGATAAGTTCTTTCCAGATTGTTATGATTATTTATATGGTTTGACTTCTTTCTAGAAGCCTTACCTTGGGATATTTCTATCATTTTCTCTTTTTGTATCAGTTTAGGTGATAGGATTACTTGTCAAGGTAAGAAGCGAGAAGTGTCATCATGACCCTGGTTTTTGGGTCGTGACAAATTAGTATCAAAGCAGCCAGGTTTCATTGGTCTCAATGGTGTAAGAACGAGATATCTAATAGAGTCTCGCAGATCGGTACGTAGACGTCCGTATCTATCTTCGAGAGGCTGTAGGATGTCTTTAGGAAACCTTTCTCATTTTATTCCTTATCATGCAAATTCTTTCATATCTTGTGTTCTGAGTTGTGTGTCACTCTTTCTGCATAGATGGTGTGGCTTATACTACATATCAGTTGAGAGATATATTGAGAAATTAGTAGATATCATTTGTCAGTTGTATGCTTGTTGATGCTCTTGAGTTGTCATGAGATCAGTTTGTTGATGCCTTTCTGAAGAGATTTGTGCCTTTCAGTTTGAAAGATCGTATGTGTGATGAGTTTTATCATTTGGACCAGGGCCCCATGACAGTTTTTGAGTTTAAGGCATGCTTCCATGCCCTGCCCAGATATTTTTATGATAGCATTCCCACCGAGTTTGATAAGATTTGAAAGTTTGTGAAGGGCTTGGTTATCTCATTTCAGTTGGCTACATCTCAGATAGTTGTGCTTGGAACTCCTTTTTAAAGTATTGTGGATCACGCTAAGATGATAGAGGGTATTATTAGTGCATCTCAGGGAGGCCCCAAGAGAGTCCATTATTTTAGTGAGTTCAGGAGTTAGACTTATCGAGGTAGAGATTTTAAAAGTTCTCGTGGATACCATGGTAGGCTAGTGTAGGTGATTTTATAGAGTTTAGCTGGTGAATCTTCTAGTTCAGCAGTTCAAGGTGGCTGTTTGGGCTTAGTTATACTATTTTTTGTTGAGAATGGTTGTAGAGGCTGCTATGTGTGTGATGAGATTGGCCATGTGGCCAAGGGCTGTTCTCGCCGTGTGTTTAGAGCTATTCCTATTTCAGCTGTGAGAGGTAGGGGTTCTGCCAAAGGTACAAGAGTAGAGATAGTAGAGCCCGTGTTGGTGGTCGTGGGGCTATACAACCAGTTAGTAGTTATGGATAGCGTTATACTATACCAGCCAGACCTGAGGTAGAGGCTTCTGATGTTGTGATTACAAGTATCTTCCTCATTTGTTTAAGACCTGCATCTGTATTATTTGATCCCGAATCGACTTTCTCCTATGTGTCTGTGTATTTTTCTTTAGGTTTTGATTCTGTTAGTAAGCCTCTTGCCATGCCTATTCATGTATCTAACTCGGTCGGTGATTCTTTAGTGTTGGATCAAGTGAACCAATATAGTGTTGTAATTTTTTTTGGGCATGAGACTTTAGTAGACTTGGTTGTGTTGGATATGGTTGATTTTGATGATTATTTTAGGTATGGATTGGTTGGCTCCTTCTTATGCCATCCTAAATTGTTATGCCAAGAATGTGACTTTAACTTCATTGGGTGTGCCAAGGATAGCTTGGAAGAGTCCACTTCATTCGGGTCCTAAGAGGGTCATATCTTATGTTCAGGCTCGTAAATTGGTTGAGAGGAGATGTTTATCTTACTTAGCCCATATTCGTGACATAAGTGTTGTTTCGCCTCCTTCCTTGGATTCTGTCCGTGTTGTCCGTGAGTTTATGGAGGTGTTCCCTACAAACTTGCCTAGTATGCCTTCGGATCGAGATATTAATTTTATTATTGATGTTGAGTCTGGCACCAAGCCCATTTCTATTCCTCCTTATAGGATGGCCCCAGCAGAGTTCAACCTAGTGTTTCACCTTACGGTGTGGCTGTCTTGTTTGTAAAGAGAAACGATGTATCTATGCGGATGTGTATTAATTATCGGTAGTTGAATAAGGTAAATGTTAAGAATAAGTATTCTCTTCCTTGCATCGATGATTTGTTTGATTAGCTTCAGGGTGCTGTGGTGTTTTTGAAGATTAATTTGAGGTCCGATTATCATCAGTTGAGGATTAGAGCTTCTTATATTCTGAAGACAGCTTTTCAGACTCGATATGGTCATTATGAGTTCTTGGTCATATCTTTTGGGTTGACCAATTTCTCTGCCGCGCCATGGAGTTGATGAATCAGGTGTTTCAACCGTATCTCAACTCCTTTATTATCATATTTATAGATAATTTCTTGGTGTATTCCAATAGTGAGGTTGAGCATGAGGAATATTTGTGGATTGTGCTTTAGAGATTGAAGGATGAGAAGTTGTATGCCAAGTTTTCTAAGTTTGAGTTTTTATTGGAGTCTATCTCTTTCTTGGGTTATGTGGTGACTAAGAAAGGCATTATAGTTGATCCAGCTAAGGTTACAGTGGTTCATGATTGGACTAGACCTACTTCACCCACCGAGATTTAGAGTTTTATTGGCATGGCAGGTTATTATCGGTGTTTTATTGAGGGTTTTTCATCCATTACAACTCTGTTGGCCAAGTTGACCCAGAAGAAGATTTCTTTTCGGTGGTTCGATGCTTGTGAGGCGAGCTTTCAAAAGCTCAAGGATTTATTAACTTCAGCTCCTATCTTGACTTTGCCCAAGGACGACATGGGTTTTACTATCTTTGGTGATGTTTCAGGTGTTGGGCTAGGTGTTGTGTTGATGCAGAAGGGCAAGGTAATTGCTTATGCATCTCGTTAGTTGAAGCCTCATGAGAGAAATTATCCTACACATGATTTAGAGTTGTGTGCAGTTGTGTTTGCTTTTAAGTTATGGAGGCACTACTTGTATGGAGTCCATTGTGAGATCTTCTCAGATTACCGTAGCCTTCAGTACCTCTTTACCCAGCAAGATCTTTATATGAGGCAGTGCCGTTGTCTTGAGTTGCTTAAGGATTATGACTTGACTATTCTTTTCCATCCGGACAAGGCTAATGTGGTTGCGGATGCCTTGAGCCGAAAGTCGACTAGTATGGGTAGCTTGGTGTATCTTTTGATCTAGGAGAGGATTTTGGCCTTAGAGATTCAGTTTTTAGCTAACCAGATGGTTAGGCTTGATATTTCAACACCGTGGGGTATTTTGGCATTTGTGGATGCTAGATCTTCTTTGAGGGAGCAGATTCGAGCTTATTAGTTTGATGATGTTGGATTGAGGTTAATTCAAGATTAAGTGTTGAGTGGGGAGGATAAGGAAGCCTCACTTAATTTGGATGGAGTTTTGAGGATTGGGGGCTAAGTTTGTATGCCGAGAGTGGTGATTGGATTAGGTTGATCTTGGAGGAGGCCCATTGTTCCATATATTCTATCCATCCAGGTGTGACTAAGATGTATCGTGATTTATGATAGCACTACTGGTGTGGTGGTATGAGGCAAGATATAGCAGATTTTGTGGCTCGTTGCCTATGTTGTCAGCAAGTGAAGACCGAGCATACAAGACCTGGTGGTTTGCTTCAGAGGTTACCCATTCCCGAGGGGACGTGGGAACGAATCACTATGGACTTTATGACTGGATTTTCTCGTACATCTCATAGTTCTGATAGAGTTTGAGTCATCGTAGATCGATTGACCAAGTCAGCTTATTTTATTCCGATTCAGGTCTCATTCAGTACTGAGAGGCTAGCCCCTATCTACATTCGTGAGATTGTGCGTCTGCATGGTGTGCCGGTGTCCATTATTTCAGATCGAGGTTTTGTGTTCACATCTCACTTTTGGAAGACTTTTTAGGATGAGTTGGGTACTCAGGTTGATCTTAGCATCTCATTTCACCCCTAGACTGATGGTCAGTCAGAGCGGACTATCCAAGTTTTGGAGGATATGCTTCACGCATGTGTGATGGATTTTAGTGGCCATTGGGAGCAGCATTTGGCTTTAGCAGATTTTGCATATAGTAATAGCTACCATTCCAATATTGATATGGCTTCTTTTGAGGCGTTGTCGCTCCCAGTAGGTTGGTTTGATGTTTCAGAGGTGAGATCTCGAGATACGAACTTGCTTTGTTAGTCTTTGGATAGAGTTTGGGTCATTCAAGATAGACTTAGAGCGGATTAGAGTAGGCAGAAGTGTTATGCTGATTGTAGATTTCGTGCCTTAAGATTTGGTGTTGGTGATCGTGTTTTTCTTTGAGTTTCACCCATTAAGAGTGTGATGAGTTTTGGGAAGAGGGGCAAGCTTAGCCCCAGGTATATTGGTCCATTTGAGATTCTTCGGACTGTTGGTGATGTGGATTATGAGTTGGCTTTGTCCCCTGATCTATCAGTTGTTCATCCAGTTTTTCATGTTTCTATGCTTCGTTGTTATATTTCAGATGAGTCTCATGTCATTCATTGGGAGTCGGTTCAGTTAGATAAGCGATTGTCCTTTATGGATAAGCCGGTTTCCATTTTGGCTAGAGATGTTAGGCGGTTGCGCTCTAGAGTGATCCCTGTGGTTAAGGTCCAGTGGTGACATCGACCTGTAGATGAAGCTACTTGGGAGGTCGATTCTGATATACGTAGTTCTTATCCTAAGCTCTTTATTGATTCAGGTATTTCTTTGCCTTAGTTCGAGGACAAACTAGATTTTTAGTGGTGGATGATGTAACGACCTAAAATTTAATAAAATATGTGAAATTTGTGATTTTGTATGATTTGACTGTTTTACCCCTCCTCGTAGTTGCATTATAATATTTTTGGAGAGTGGGAGTGATTGGCATGATTTTCAATGCATTTTGGTATCATTTATGCAATATTGTGGTTTCTGATGGGTTTGAGAGTCTTATTTTGGACTTATGTGGATATCTTTTGATTCGTGCGACGGATGGCTGAACGGACTGTGCCACCAACTTTGAAATATCAATTTTAGGCTAGGTAGACCTTTAGTTTGGGTCCCGGTGCACTCGAGCTCATTTCGACCTTTTGGCCGGAAAGTTGAAAAATTGAAAATTTGGATGTGGGACTCACATTTAGTCGAAACGACCTTAGATGGAAAATCCAACTTCGCCAGCAGATCCGAAATATCAATTTTAGGGTGTTAGCATGTTTGGTATATGTTACGACTTTTAAATCTCATTTCGACCCTCGATTTGGAAAATTATAATTTTGGATTTCGGGGATCAATTTTGTGAAAACGAAATTTTAAAAAAAATCTGATATCACCATAGCATCCGAAACATCGAATTTAGTGTGGTTGCATAGTTTGTTTGCATAAATCGGACTCCGAACGAATCCTGGGCACCCAATCGAAGTTCGGATTGGACTTAAAATACAAAAAACTGCAGCTTTTTCCCTTTTAGTGCAGATTTTCTGCACTATTTAAATAGTTTTTGGGTCTATTTTGCTCATTTTTTCATCTCGCCTCTTGAGAGTTAAACCCTAAATAGTATGGGAGATTAATATCAAAGTTTGTGAGAGCTTGGAAAGCTAGATTAACACATTTTTCTTGGTTTTATTACAGATTAAAGGTAAGAATTCACCCTTTTCTTAGTAATTTCTTGATTAATTTCTCAAAACTCCAAAAATCTTAGGACTTGATTTTAAACCCCATTTTCACTTGAATAATATTTTTATCTTATAATTACTAGTTTTTCATCAATTTAATCTTCAAAACAACCCCAATTCTTGATTTTAACCCGAATTTCAAAGATTTTACCCGGTAAAGCCCAAAAATGATTTTTCTTTGATTTGAACCCCATTTTTGATTCAATTTAACTTGGATTTTTAGCTGTAGGTTCCTAAAAACATGAGTAACATATTTTTGAAGTTTCAATTTTGCCCTTCTTTTTTGAAAACTCATTTTGGGGGTCCGTTTTGACCCCGAATCAAAAGTAGTCAATATGGGTATCGTTGGTTTTGTTTTGACGCGTAGATTTTATATTTGATGTTTTTAGTGAAGTTCAACATTTTTCGTGAAAAGCAAGGTCACGGGTTTAATTGTAGCGGGCCGATTTCAGTTTTCGAGGTAGGTTATGGCTTAACTCTTTCAGACTCGGCTGGGTAGTAAATGATGATACAAAATGCATGTTAAGGGTGAGAACTAATCATGAAAAATGACTATCTATGTGTTGTGTCCGTGTGGGGGCTTATTTGTGATGTAATTGTCAAAATTGAGATATTATGTGATATGTGTGACCGTGTGGGGTCCTATGTGATATTGATAACCTTGAATACATATGAATAATTGTATTGTGTTTTTAAAATTCTAATGTTGTACCATTGGTGTATTGTGATTATATTCATACTTTATTGGCAAATGAGATATGTGAAAATTCATGGATGATACGAAAATAATGAGCAGATATTGACGCATGTGGTTGTGGAAATGTATCATTGTAGTTGGTTATGGAAATATATCATGTGGTTGTTTGTGAAAATACTCATTTTGATTAGTTGTGAGCATTACATCTTCATATCATACTCATTCATGAAACATTGGTACCACCGTGGCAATATTTGAGAAATACTGGCAACACTTTTTTAAAAGATAATGTAACACCTTATAAAACCTTTTCCAAAGGATGTGCCGGAAATGAGATATGAGATATGTGGATTGTATACGGGTTGAAGAACCCCCCATGGGTCCTGCATTGGGAGGCTTGCCTCCGTAGGTATATATGGGGATTGTGCGACGATCCTGGAGGTTGTGCAATGACCTCGTGCTTCATCATCATCATCATCATATACATTGCACTTACTTTATTGTGTTATGCTGTGTTGTGTTGGCATATTGACTTGTTATCTATGTATTTATCGTATCTTCTTTTACTTGTATCTGATGATCTTGTACATGCATGTTCCCCTTGTTCTTTTTATATGTGATATAATACGAATTTTTGCTCTATCTTGGTGTGATATTGCAATATATGTGAGATATATTAGAACTGTTAGTGCAAGCGGTGTGGGCTACCGTTGTGGAATATTTTCTGATTGCAGGTGATGTGTCCTTAGTGTATATTTTGTATGCTTTATTTACTACTTTAGTTGGTCGGCCTTTGATACCAAGTGAGTACAAGTGGACCGTACTAATGCCTACTGCGCCTTTTCGGTGCAGGTCCTATCTCGAGTGCGCCTTAGCTTGCTTGATTCAGGCGATTGTTGGAGCTTCCTAGGTAGCGGTTGGACATTCATGTGTTCGAAGTTTACCTCTGTCTTTCTACAGTAGTTATGTCTTTATTAGTATTCGGAGATAGATATTATTCATTTGTGGTTATTTTTTCGATCCATTTGACTCTTGGATTGTATTAGTAGTTCTTACACTATTGACACCTGGTTTTGGGCATGATTGGTATTTTGGATAAGTTTTTCCCGCATTGTTATGATTATTTATATGGTTCGACTTTGTTCTAGAAGCCTTACCTTGGGATATTTTTGTCTTTTTATCTTTTTGTATTAGTTTGGGTGATAAGCTTACTTGTCAAGGTATGCCGCAACAAGTGCTATCATGACCCTGGTTTTTGGGTCGTAACAATATCTTTGAACCATCAAGCTTTAATTTACAACTAGATAACACATGTCATACAATCACCCTCTTACTGTTTATGCTTCTCACGATTTTATTCATTTTAGCCATGAACACATCTCGGTTTTATTAGAGCTTAGAGAATAGGCCTTTACTAATATTCTCCTTGAAGCGGCTTCCTCTTCACCCTCACATAGGTGATTTATAAACATTTAATCCTATTAATTAAACTATTTGGTCAAATCTACCAAGTTTAGATAATCATTAAAAGACTTCACACATAAGTCTTATTCTCGTTTACTAAAAAGAATCTACATCATGAGAATGAGTTGGGTATATTGATAATGTTGAACCTGTCATACACAACTTTGGTTGATCTCTTTGAACCTAGATCTTGGGATCTCAAGTATGCTAAGTAGAGTTACCACTATGCTTATTTGTCCTAGGCCGTCAACCCATTCCCTTGGATGTTCTCCCCCTCTCTAGATAGGGCTTTTATAAGTGGATCCGACACATTATTCTTTGACTTCACATAGTCAACAGTGATAATTCCACTAGAGAGAAGTTCTCTAACGGTATTATGTCTCCGTCTTATATGACGAGATTTACCATTGTACATTATGCTCCCTACCCTACATATTGCTGCTTGACTATCACAGTGTATACATACTGGTCCCAATGGTTTGGGCCAATAAGGAATATCTTCCAAGAAATTCTGGAGCCATTCTGCTTCTTCACTAGCTTTATCCAATGCGATAAATTTAGATTCCATTGTAGAGCGAGCAATACATGTCTTTTTGGACGATTTCCAAAAGACTACTCCTCCACCTATAGTAAATACATATCCACTTGTGGATTTTACTTCATTCGATCCGGTGATCCAATTTGCATCACTATATCCTTTAATTATCGCTGGATATTTATTATAATGCAAAGCATAGTCTTGAGTGTATTTAAGATACCCCAAAACTCTTTTCATTGCCATCCAATAAGTTTTATTGGGATTACTCGTGTACCGACTCAACTTACTAATAACACATGCTATGTTTGACCGTGTATAATTCATGACATACATTAAACATACCAACACTCTTGCGTAGTTCAATTTTGAGTCACTTTCACCTTCATTCTTTTGAAGTGCAAAGCTCACGTCCGATGGAGTCTTGGCAATACTGAATTTCAAATATTTGAATTTGTCAAGTACCTTTTCAATATAATGAGACTATGAAAATGTCAAACCGTGTGGAGTCTTATGAATTCTTATTCCTAAAATAACATCCGCAACTCCAAGGTCTTTCATATCAAACTTGCTCTCAAGCATTCGTTTCGTAGCATTTATGTCAGAAATGTCTCTATTGATGATCAACATATCATCCACATACAAACCAAACAATTACCTTGTGATTTGAAGAGTCTTTAATGTACACACATTTATCACATTCGTTTATCTTAAACTCTTAATTAAAATGTGCAAAAAAATTAAATAAATTGCGCAGAAAATTCATTAAGATGGGAAAAACATTATGTAAGTGTGCAGAAATTTTATTAAAATAGACAAAAAATTAATAAAAAATGTGCAAAAAAATTAATAAAGATGTGCAGAAAATTATTTAAATGTGCAGGAAGTTATTTTAAAGGTGCACAAATATTTGCTTTGAAAGTGCCAAAATTTATTTTAAACACGCAGAAATTTATTTTAAAGTGCAAAAAATTACTGAATGATTGACAAACTTTGAATGTGCAGCAAAATGGGTTAAAAGTGGGTGGGGAATAAACTAAACATGCTATAAGTTAAATTGGAATGCTCAAAATTAATTTTAATATGTTGAAAGTTAATTAACAATCCTAAGTCATGATTTCTAGATGAAATTTAATTAACAATCCTAAGTCATGATTTCTAGATGATAATTAGGTTTTTTATTAATCCTAGATAATATATTTGCCTAAGTGAGAACTAACTCATTTGCATCTAATTTCGTGCACACTATAGTGAAATGATTGAATAGATGAGACTAGTTCTGTGTAAAATGCACTAAATTCCGGTGTTTGTGATCCTACAAGTAAGCATGATGAAAAAGAGTTGAGCCAAAGCTGTAGATGCGCTAGATTATATATTTTCCTGAGTGAGAACATAAAATATTTAAGTCACATAGACCCCCCCCCCGCTAAGCAGTACCCTATATTTCATTTATTATAGTCATAGAGTTTGTACAATAATCATTATAGACCCAAAAAATAAATAAAAGAAAGAAAAGATGGGCAAGATTGGGATATCCCTTAACTACTCCAAAGAGCCCTGGCAACTCGTCTTCACCTCCAACCTGTAAATATAAGAAAGACACCAAAACTGCCTCACAAATCCATGATATACCTTTGACAACCTATAACCAACCCTTGACACTGTCGAGATCCTAAGAATATCAAAGGTCCCAGGAAGGCTCACGCCAAAGAGGTTATGAGATGAGCAAAGGTCATTTTGAATTAATACACAACAACACTCTCGTGGGGAAAACATTAATTGCAAATACAAGAAGAAACATGTTATATTGAAAAAAGAAAATAACATAAACATATAATACGTCACGAAATGTATAAAACAATTAGAAGACTTATGACATTAAGTATTTAAAGTACGCAGATAAAAAACATGATCATAATCACATAGGATTAATATAAGATAATCAAATGCATCGTTAGAGAAAACTAACTGGTTAGCGGCAAGAATAATGAATACAAATAAGAAAAATGTACTTCTAACATAAGAATTGATCGTAATAGAAAAGATCTGAAGTAGCCTCAAGTCCAAAAACAAAGAAATATTTTTTATTTGTAGAGAAGAGAAGTATTATTTTTCAATCCTTTTTGTATAGAGAATGGAGTTGAAAAAGTTGTTCTTCTCATCTGTATATGAGAGAGTAGAAGGGAATCAGAAAAAAGTGAGTTGAATGAGAGTAGAGGACTTGTTTATATAGTAAAGAGTGGCATAGAACTAAAGGGGAGAAGGATATTCAGAAAATCAATTCAAGGATTTAAGGAGGAAAAGAAATATTTTTGAGAATCAATTAAGGGGAGGACTGAATCAATTTAATGCAAAAGCAATCTCTATTTATCATAATTAAGCATGTAATATATCAAAGAGGGAAAATATTAACCAAATCAACTAAATCAAAACTTATCATAAAATGGTAAAAAAAATCAGTTATGTTTTAATTAAGGAAGGAGGATCAATAAATAGGGAGCTAGAGTAAATTACCAATAAATTGTGAATCAAAGATTGCCATAAATAATCAAGTGTAAAATATATCTTATCTCAAATAAGAAAGAAAATTAATTGAAAGGAATAAAAAACATGCATAACCACATAGGTAAAATCTATTCACAATGAATAAGGGCTACAAATGAGTCTAATAACATATTTTCCTTAAGCAGTAGTAGAATCAATTAGGGGAGAATTCATGTCAAAAATACCAAAAAAGAGATAAGTAAAACCTATTATGCATTTAGAAATATCATAGGTGCAACAAAAGTCCTCTAATTCCAGTATCACTTACTCCCATGATATTTAAAAATATGTCAACCAACGAGAATAACAAAGAACATAATATTTGTCTTAGTATATGATGTCTCACCACTAGTACCATCACAATGAATTAAACAGTGGAATCAATTTAACAAACAAGAACACAACAGTTTCAAACTTGGACCACTCAGTGCCTGATACAAAAAAATAATATTAGCCAAGGTTGATGATATTTGGGGCTCTTGCGTATAACAATCTAAACATCTAAATAAACATGAAATCAAAATATTCAAATAAAAAAATCATATCCAAACCTCACGAATTTCATATTCAAGAACAAAAATAAAATAGAGATAAAATGATCATATTGAAGATGAATTCATCATAAATTGATAAAAATCTTGAAATTAAATCCTTGACACTCTTGAAAGTTTGTTTTATTGAAATATTTTGACTTGGACCTCAAATTTGAGTTTGAGATGTGGAATCGACTTGATGGCATCGTTAATGGAGGTCGTCAGTAAAGCAGCAGGGACTGCTCGCCAACTAGGCTTTACGGTTGAGTTATTTTCATCGGGGTAGCTTTGGTGTGGTTAGAATACAAGAGGGAAGAGGAAATTAAGGTGGCTGAGACTATTTCACCAGTTGGCGATGACACTAGTTATTTGTGGTTTGTGGCGTCAGTCCACCGATGGTTACGACAGTGAGGTTCTTCTTTAGTGGTTCTCCTCCCGGAAATAGTGGAGCAGCGTGGCTATAGGTTTTGGTGATGGTCGTCGATCATTCAAGAATATGATGGGGATAAGAGGGGCAACGACAATGGTGGTATTTCCATGCTGCTGTCAGAGCAAAGGACGTGGGTCATTCGTTTAGAGAGAAAAAGGGGAGGAAAAAATAGGAGGCAGCTAATTTTTACAAAATAGATTTAGGGTAGTTTTTTTTTGGTTAAAAAGGAAGGAAATGAAGAGTTAATCTCAGCTGTCGGATCAACATTGATCAACGATTGGGATTTAAAGTTTTAACATGGTGATTTAAAATTGGATCAAAATTAAGTTATGTAAAAATTGAATTGGGAATTTGGAATTAGGTCAAATTGAGGTTAATTTAGGCCAACGTTGACATAAATTGAATAGAATTGGGCTACAAATTAAACACTTAAGGGAAATTGAGTTGTTAGAGTTCTATTTAATAAATAATTCATAATTTGTATATGATAATAGTTGGTAACAAGATCATATAAAACATCATCGAAATAAATTAAAATACACATTTTGTACATGAAACCTCCGAAGATAATAATAATAATAATAATAGACTAGGTGTTTGTAAATTATGAATATGCATATTTGTGAAAATAAATTAATAAATGTTTACAAAATTATAAAAATATTATATTTTAATTAATAAATTATATATACTATAAAATATGAAATTAAATAGTAAAATAAATTGCATACTTTAGAATCTTGAATACGACACACTATATTTATTAGATACCAAAATAATACATAAGAAAATATTAAAATTTAAAACTAATAATTTTTGTAAAATAGCAGCCTAGGAGGAGTATCGGGAGGTTAAAACTGGGTGTCAACTGCTACTGATGGTTCATGAGGGTTCTCTAGACTTTATTAGATGGCAAAGGGGATGGCTCGTTAGTTCTTCTAACGGATCATTGGCTCCTCTCTTGGCTACTGAGGTGTTTTTCCTACTTTGAGGACTTTTTGTCTGCTCTATAGAAGATTATATATGATGATTCATCCTACGAAACAATAATTTATTGTATGGGTCGTTGTATTTGACAGCTTGACAGTGCTTGACTAAAATAGTCATAACTCTAAAATGACTCTCCAGGTTATTTTCTCAATTTTTGTGCATTTCTAGAGTTTTGAGACTTTGTACAATTGCTACATGTCATTTATGACTTGTTAGAACTATTGGTTAAGTTATTGTATAGTTTTTGGGTTTTAAGATCATTTTTTTATCTTGGAGCATTGGTTGTTAAGAAATTAGTCTTTGATCAAAACTCCTAGTAAATACCCTCAGATGAGAATTATGACAGCACCATCAGCTCCGAAATGATGATTTTATGCTAAATAAACCCTTATTTTACGTCCCGAGGCTTCCAAACTCATTTTGGGTTATTGAGTAGAATTTGGTTTAAACAAAACTAGTTGTGGGACTGATATCTTCCAAAGCTACACCTCAAATTAAAGATAAAGCGGTTGATCCAAAATATAGTAACCCAACTTAGGTTGGGGTTAAACCCACAGGGAATACGTGAACTATATCTCAACTTTGCTGAAATCACCAGGCAGTGCAGAAAAGTAAATGGGGGATTATAGTTGTAATATGTGAAAAGTAACAGGATGTGGAATGCTTTTGGTTGTAAGCAGTCAGAAACGAACACTAGGCTTGTGTTCCCCCTGGCTTCTAACTTTGTAGGTTTATCATGCTCAATCCAACCATCAAACAACTATGCGTGTAAAATCTGGCAAGTTATGTATCACTTACAGCCTCTTGACACACTTTGGTGAATCTCATTCATTTCCTCATGATCTCATAGTGTCACATTACTAATCCTTTCCTTGGACCCCAGTTTTAACTATCTCCTCTCGGTCTCAAGTTGATTAGATGAAGATAATTATCTTAAATTGATAATAAGGATTAACTTATTTTGACAATTAACTTCAAATCACTATTATGATTTCCTATTCACAATATCTACCTCCCTGTCAAGTTTGTAGTAAATATAGGTGGGATCCTAACATTTGAAATCTTTAAGAAATCAATATGCGAAAAGAAAACCATAATACATGCAACAAAAATAATCTAGAAGGATTGAACCCTTCCTCTATTTCATTTATTCGCGAGGGTTCCCATAACTTTTCCTAAGAGAATAACTGCTCAATGTTGTAAAACAATCAACATAATTTATATTTGAAAGCATTAAATTAATATCATAATAATTAAAGAATAAAACCAAAAGTCTTAAATTGAATAATCAACCAAAATCAAGAATAAAACACTCCTAAGATAAAAATCAAATCTCAAAATCAAATACTCCCTATGTTTTAAAAAGAATGACCTACTTTCCTTTTTAGTTTATTTTAAAAAAATGACCCCTTTCCTTTTTTGGCAATACTTTAGTTTAAACTTTCCTAATTGAATGTTTAGGACCACTAGATTAAATGTCATGGTACATTTGACACAACTTTAATTTAAGGCCACAAGATTCAAAAGTCTTTTTTATTTTTATAAACTTTGTGCCAAATCAAAGTAGGTCATTATTTTTTAAATGGGGGTAGTATACGTTGGTAAATAGTAAGAGTGAGTAACGTAACTAAAAAAATCAAAATGGTATTTATCGAATACAAGAAAACCCTAGAAAACCAATCCTAAACAAAAGAGGAAAATCAAAGTCGATGACTACCTACGGGGTGTAGGTGGCATCTACGGGGCGTAGGTGGTGCCACCTTATCTTCCAATACCCAAATATCCTAGAAAAATCTATGAAATTCAGTGTTTCTAACACCTATGGGGTGTAGGTACTACCTACGGCCCGTAGGTAGTCCTCATAGGTGACAAACCAAAATCTTCAGCTTCTAAATCTCTAAACTTCAACTTTCTATCACATATTCTGACACCTACTCTACGTAGGTAGTACCTATAGGGCGTAGGTACCCATGTTGGTTTCCCAAAATCTTTCATTTTCATATCTTTTATCCTTTTCAGCTCTTAAACCTGGATTCCTTCAAAATACAACACAAAACACATCATATCTAATAAAAAGACCCAAGTAACTTGCATATTTTCATCGTTTTAAGTGTTGAATGTGCTTTGAATCCATAGCATATCTACACCCTTAACTTGGAATGTTTTCATGTCCTCAGGAAACATAACATAACAAATAAAACAATGAAGCATAACTAGGAGAAACCTAAGCTATCTCCGACAGTCAACCATCAACTTTTAAGCTCAAAACATTAACCCCTCCTATTTTAACAGTTCAAAACCAACTGTTTGTATCAATAAAGATAGATAATGTGACACAAGGGAATAAAGATATGTCATTATATTAGAAACAAACAATCATGCATGTGTACAAATTACCCTACCTAAATAAGTAAGCAACTAACAATAAAACCCATACGTCTTACATCGAAGAAGTCCCAATCACTCATATGAAATCATGCATGTCAATGTAGGAATGATCAAGAGACACTCACACTCACACTCACACTCACAAGGAAGTTTCAATCAATGTGCATCGAATACCATAGGCTTGGCCTTATTTTCTTTACCTTATCTGTTAGATAGTCGAGTAAGGATCACCATAGGACTTTACTCGACTTGTAATGTAGGCTTGGAGGCTGGTATGGTAGATACAAACATTTTAGTGACTAAGACTCCTTGGCACTACACTTACTTTGGGGGTCCACTACTTAACCAATTTATTTTATTCCATTCTTATTTCTCTAATTTTTATTCTTTTATTGCACATTTAGGTTGAGTGTGGTTTCTCTTATTCTTTATTTTTCTCTATTCTATTCTTTTTCAAACTTTTTCCTTTTTTTTTCTTTTGTTTTTTCTACCATACCTAGCCCTACTTTTTTTTCTATTATTTACACTTCTCCATAACCACTTCACATTACGTACTGCTATAATAACCAGCCTCAACTTAGGCAATTTGCCTGAGTTGAGGTGCACAATGTCCAAGGAGGACCAAGGCCAAAATAAGTTCATTGTAAGATAAATGATAAGGTGAAAGGTGAAACAAGAAAAACAGTTTATAAGGCTCAAAATTGAGATCAAGGTATATTTATTCACATTTAGAAAGTTGTTTAGGCTAAAAGTGGGCTAATTTCAAGAACAACCTATGATCATTTCCTAAATAACTATCTTAGAACCTAGGCAAGACTAACCAGGTAAGTTCTGGATTCAACACACTAAGAGAACAAAGTGGTATCTCACACACCGATAGCACAAGGTTGCATCACAAACTTCTCCCTATGCACTTCATGCAAACGTTAGCAATGATTATGATATCCCTAATTCTAATACCGTAATGAGATTCACAATGGTCACATATGTATACACTTTACACAGTTTAAAAACAAAATTTTCGGACATTTTTCTCAAAAAAACATCAAAATACATCAACTTCCTTAGATACTCATTTTTCTCCTAGTTAAATAAAAATACAAAACAATACAAAACAAAACATAATACATTCTAAACATGACGACTCTACTAAGAACAAACTCCAAGGAAAAGGGGTACGACACCAAAAACCCTAAGAGGATAGCTAGACCCACGAGTAGCTCTTGGGTGTACCTCTTTTCCCCAGAGTTTGTTCTTAGTAGAGTCATCATGTTTAGAACGTATTATGTTTTGTATTGTGTTGTATTTTTATTTAACTAGGAGAAAAATGAGTATCTAAAGAAATTAGACCCACGAGTTGCTCTTGCCTCCCAATGCGACATTAAATTAAGCGTTGTGCTGTGAAGTTAAATCAATCACGAACATAAATACAAAAATTACATAATACCTTGGGTTGCCTCCCAAGCAACACTTGATTTAATATCGCGACACGATGTGGCTATGTTGGTTACTCAGACTTCACCAACAAGCTCATAGGTTGCCTCCCATGCAGTGCTTGATTTAACTCCCGACACAATGTGGGTACATTGATTACTCAAAAATCATCAAGTTAACTAAAGAAGTGTCCTCCTTGGTAATCAACATAATGTATAACCAGAACCACCCTCATGTCAGTTTGCTACTTCATAGTTCTGCAGACGTTGAATGTGTCCTCGTCATCATTCACTCTGAACTTGAGCTACTATTTCTCCACATATACCATATCTCTAGCCATGTTCGTTAGTGGTATTCCTAATACTATGGACATCTTGAAGTCAACTTCACAATCTAGGATAACAAAGTCTGCAAAAAATAAAGTTATCTACTTTTACCAAAACATCAAACGATATGCCCACGGGCTTCTTCACTATATGGTCTTCCATCAACAACCGCATAGTCGTAGGTTCTGAAAGGATCAAGCCCAAATATTTGAACACAGCCAGCAACATCAAACTAATGTTGGATCCTAAGTCATACAATGCTCTGGCAAACTTGGATGTCTCAATGGTGCATGGAATCGTGAATGCTCTGGGGTCACCCTTATTTTGAGACAGAGATCTAGAAGTAACTGCACTACAGTTTTGCAACCTACCAACATCCTCAAAATTAAAATCTCTCTTATTCGTCACAAACTCATTCATAAACTTGGAATATCCAGGAATCCACTCAAGAGCCTTAAGAAGAGGGATGTTCAAGCTCAGCTCTTTCAGCATAGTAATAAACTTGTTGAACTTTCCTTCTTCCTTATTCTACTTCAACCCTTGATGAAAAAGTGGGGGACGTCATGGAATTTGCTTCATCACAAGATCATTGACCTTTCCCTCACCTTTGTCTTTCTTAACATCATGATCAACACCTACAACCTTTTTTTACTCCACTTTAGGTATCCCATAAACCACAACACTATCATTCTTTGGCTCATCAATAGTAGGCATAGGGTGATCAATAATTTCCTTACCACTCTGAGTGGTTATGGATAGACAATTACCATCATTTTTTGGATTTTGAACTGTGTTGCTCGAAAGAGTGCCCGACTGCCTTTGATTTAATGTTACAAATATTTATCCAAACTGATTCTATAATTGATTTATTATAGTAGCATGTTACTCCACCTTCTGGTTAGTCCTGAGATGTCTACCTTAATCTCATTAAGGCCATTTTCGTGATTTTCCTGGCCCTTGACCAGCTTGGATAATATAGCCTCCATCATTGGCTCAGTATCACAGCTACCTGGTGGGACATACATACCACCCTTATCCTTATAATCATCTTTGCATCTCCAGTCATCATCCTTCTCTATGATCCTATCTCTGTATCTATCCTCATAATAGTTTTGACCTTGGTTTCCTTACCCCTTGGCTAGAAAACTCACCAACTATCTATCTAGGTACTTTTTCCCTTCTTCTAAATTAGAATTATATGATCTAGAGGCCTTTCCCTATGAGCCTACTGCATTCACCTTCTCAAAATTCATCATTGTGAACTTCTTTGTCAATAATCCAACCTCCTTCCTTAGCTGGACAAGCACCAATAACATAAGTTTAGTGCCTCTCTCTATCTCTCAAGTATGCCATCCTTGGTTGGTTAGAGAGATATGATTTAATATATGTAATGTTGTCTTCAATCTTAGATGCATGGATGCTCCTGCAGTAATAGTGTCTACCATAACTCTCGAACTAGTGTTAAGTGGTCGATAGAAAATCTCAAGAAAGCTCTACCCCAAAATCCTTTGGTTAGGCACCATCATCAACTTCAGTTTGAATTGGAACCATACCTCATACATCGACTCAAATTGTAACTGCCCAAAATTATATATCTCATCCTTCAACTAAAGCATTCTGGATGATAGAAGGAATCAATCTAAAAATTACCTCCACAACTCATTCCAAGTAGTGATTGATCCTCACGAAAGTTTCCCTAACCATAATATAGTTTCACTGATCAACGAAAATGGGAACAACCTGAGTCAATGTTCTTCTTAATTTATCCTAGGTATAGTGTATGAAAAATAGATCCCAATAAAGTTTGTAAGGTGCATGTTTGCATTGTCTGTCAGCAAGCTTTCAAACAGACCTTTCAAATTCAAGAGCCGGATCATAGCACTAGTAATGCTAAACTTTATACCCAGTGGAAAAATAAGAGGAATGATAGATCCTATATCTATAGGATCAATGTATCCCATGTCCTCCTATGGATCATTATATGGAGGTAAGTACTAATAGGTTGGGATCCTTTGAGCTTTAGCCTTCTATCTCTATCTCAATTTCCAGCAAGGTTTGCTCGATTATTTGCCTCTTGTTACTTTCTTGATATCTCTTCCTAACGAGTTGCATGTTGAATATCTTCTTCCCTCCTAGTCATCAACTTCTGCTAATAACTACTCCATTCTTTGATCAATAATGTTTTGAATATCTCCTAGGAGAGAGGGAGGCATAATATTTGGATTATCTTAAACCCCTTTAAGATCATCTACTCATATGCATTCAGTCATCCTACTAGTCAAATGTAGGATTATCTATGGTTTAGGATTAAATGGGAGTAAGGTATTTCCTCTCCTCCTTGTGTTAGACATACACCAACATACACCTAATTAAGCACAGAAAACAACAACCCAAAAATATCAACAACTTTGACCAACAATCACATTGTATTCCCTAGCAGTGGCACCAAAATTTTGATATTGACCATAGCTACACCTCTAATTAAAGATAAAACGGTCAATGCAAAATATAGTAACCCAACTCAGGTTGGTGTCGATCCCATGGGAAATACATGAACTATCTCTCAACTTTACTGAAATCACTGGATAGTGCAGAAAAGTAAATGGGGGAATTGTAGTTGTAATCCATGAAAAGTAACAAGATGTGTAGTGATTTTTGGTTTTAAATAGTCAAAAACTAACAATAGGCTTGAGTTCCCACTATCTTCTAACTTTGTAGGTTTATCGTGATCAATCCAACTATCAAGCTATTGTGCATGTAGAATTTGGCAAGTTATGTATCACCAAGATACTATCGACATACTTTGGTGAATCTAACTCATCTTCTCTCAGTCTAAGAGTGTCGTATTACTAACCCTTATATTGGAACCCAGTTTCAACTATCTCCTCTCGATGTCAAGTTAATTAGATGAAGCTAATTATCTTAAGTATATAGTGATGATTAGCTTATTACCATAATTAATTTTAAATCACTGTTATGATCTCCTTTTCCAAATCTCTACCTTCTTCTCAGGTTTGTAGTGAATATATGTGGGACCCTAACATTTGTAATCATTGAGAAATCAATATGTGCGATAAAATCCATAATACATGCAGCAACAATAATCTAGAAAGATTGAACATTTCCTCTACTTCATTCATCCAATAGGGTTTCCACAACCCTAACTAAGGGAATTAGCCGCTCATTGTTGTGAAACAATCAATGGAATTAATATTTGAAAGCATTAAGTCAATATAACAATAATTAACAAATAAAACCTAAAGTCTCGAATTGAATAATCAACCAAAATAAATAACAAAACACTCCCGAGATCAAAATTGAATCTCAAAATCAAATGTATGTTCGTAAGTAGTATGAGTGCACAAACTAACTAAAAAATGTCAAAAGGGTATTTATAGAATACAAGGAAATTCTAGGAAACCAATCCTGAACAAAAGAAGAAAATTAAAGTTGGTGGCCACTCCTACGAGGCATAGGTGGCAACTACGGGGTGTAGGTGTTCCCATAGTAGGTTCCAGTGCCTAAATATCCTAGAAAATTCTCTAAAATTCAGTTTTTATGACACATAAAAGGCATAGGTATTACCTATAGACCGTAGGTAGTCCTCTGTAGGTGATACACCAAAATCATCAGCTTCTGAATCTCTAAACTTTAACTTTCTGGAAAATATTTTGACACTTACTCCACGTAGGTAGTACCTACGGGGTGTAGGTACCCATGTAGGTATCCAAAATCTTTAATTTTCATATCTTTTCTCCTTTTCAGCTCCAAAACCTGGTTTCCTGCAAAACATAACACAAAACACATCATATCTAACAAAAAGACAGAAGTAACTTGCATATTTTCATTATTTTAAGCATCAAAAATGTTATGAATCCATAGCACATTAGGGACCCATATTTAATTAAAATGACCTCGTATGAAAGTTGAAATGGTTATGTTGAGTCCTAAATGTCAAATTTGGTATGGTAGCATAGTTGTTTATGTGAATGGAGTTCTAAATTAATCTCGAGCACCCAATCTGAGTACATTTAGACTTAGGGAAGTATGGTATTCAACATCTGGTGTAGGGAATCTCTTTTTTGTACTTTCAAGGAGTTAAATACTTATTTGAAGGGTCAAGTTACTGACCTTTAGATCGTGAGTCTCTAATCACATTTGCGATGAAAGGTCAATCCACTATATTCTAATTCATTCTTTACATTGGACTGTCTTTCCCCAGTTGTTCATTGTATTTGTGACTTGTGTTTCATGTTTGTGATGAATTCTTCTTCTTGAGCTTTTCAATCGCAGCCATGGGGCCTCACATTCATGATGAGTAATTCCTGGCAGTATATGTTTCCCCTTTCACGATTTTACACCATTTTCTAACCCTTCTTCATCCATTATTGAACCCTAGAGCTTAGAGAAGAGTGGGAATTCATTGATTTGAGTTAGGTATGTGTAGAGGATGATGAAGTGACCATTTCCCACTACTTTCTTTGCAAGTTTCCTACCTAAATCCCCTTTTTAATTCTTGTTTTATCTCTTATTTTTACGATTTCTCGGGACTGATTTGAGCCTTGATTTGTACTCTATTTGTGATTAATTTTGGAGCACACATTTCTTGTCCTTATAACGACCTCATGACGAATTAAATTTTAGGATTCCATTAGCAGGCCCTATGGTCCCATCTTTGAACCAATTTTAAACCTGGAGTTTTATATTGCAATATGGGTATTATTTTACTCCTATTAACATGTAGATTATTATTTTAAGAGTGCTATGGCATTTTGGTATCATGGAGAAAAGACGAGTGATTTGTGGACGGTACAATAATATAGTTCGACATCGAGGTAGGTTTTGATCTACTTTTCCCTACATGATTATGTCTTGTATAGATTGCATGCTAGGTAGGGATTATAGGATATGACTATGACTAGTATGATCCTTTCTAGAAAAATTGGGATAGAAATATGATCCAAACCTTAGCCTAGAATACATAATAGGGCTTGAGAATCCTATTACCCTTGTTTATGGACTTCATTAGGTATTGCTTGATATTATGGATCCTTTAATTTAGGACTTACCATATGACATCATGAGGGTATTTCCCCGATTAAAGGTTTGTAGTAATTTGATGCCCTTGATTACCATAATTTTCTAAGTTATGAGGATTTGATGTTTATTATGAATCTTGGGCCGAAGACCATGGTTACGGTACCAGTTGAGCACCAACTTAGTATTATATCCCTTGATATCATATGGTTGTGCTTTCCAAATGCTTATAGTTATATTGTTTGTATACTGGTGATGGAATGCATACTTTTAGGTGAATTTACACATACTTTATTGTATAATTCCAAAAAAAAATCCTTGATCTTACTGCTATTTTCTAAAAAGGGTTTTATTCCCACTTATATTTAAAAAGGATTCTTTTACAACGAGAATTATGCTATCTTATTGAATTATTTATGAGATTTTGAAATAAATGAGCTATTTTAGAGATTAGGCTGTGTTTGATTCCAGACCATTATTAAACCATTTCTTTACCACTACTATGTACTTCGGTCGATGGAGATTTTGACCCTTTCTATGCTCTATTAAATTTGGTCCCAAACCTAATCTCGGGCAAAGGATTTATAGATTTACATTCTTTTAGTCTCGATTTGAGTTTGAGCATTTATTATATATTTATCTATATCTCAGGTACTACATGAATTAGATTGGTTATGATGATTATTAAAATTACTAGTTTGGGAATAAATAGTGTATATGAATATCTCGAGTCTGTTATGGGTCTCTTTGTCCATGATCCATATTGCCTAAGAAGGATGGCCGCTTTGCGAGCTACTGAGATGAAGGAGGTGTATACACTTGGTATATTGTGTCACTCAAATATGGATGTGGAATTGTCAGTTTATGTTCCATTTATTCATTCATATGTGTCGCCTATCACTAGTATAATTTTTTTTGTGCTTAAATCTATCAATCCCATAGGGGGTTGTATAGGTATAAGCTATGGTTACTGTTTGTTGATTGCTTGTTTGCACCTTTAGGGCTTATGAAGGCCTGGTTAGATTATTATTTGTCTAGACTATCTGGTTACTTTATTGTTAGTTATTATTATAGTTAGTTCATGGAAAAATGATTATGGATTGGTACTCGAGATTATCGATACATTTTAAATTCCTTTTCTTTCTCACAGTAAGATAAGTTATTATTACATTATCCCATGTTTAGTCATCGTTTGATTATGCTAGTATTAGCTTCATTACTTGGCTATGATCTTTAAGATGTTAGGTTGGCTCTCCCAGGTTATTACTTTTGAGTTTAGTCCTATATATGTATGTATGTGTATATATATGGTATTACTGTATATCCCTCTCTTTCCTTATTTGTTCATATTTTATATGTATCTTTTGGACTTGTATTACTAATATATATATATCCTTCTTTCACACTTCACTTGTAAATTGGCTAGTGATATATGGTATTGCAAGTTAGTCCCTGATTACTGTTAGAATAAGCTAGCTCAACCTTA
Source organism: Capsicum pubescens (assembly GCA_030864215.1). NCBI lineage: Eukaryota > Viridiplantae > Streptophyta > Magnoliopsida > Solanales > Solanaceae > Capsicum > Capsicum pubescens. The sequence goes on from CM061540.1 coordinate 235,680,184, forward strand.
TTGTTGAATTAGCATCATTATGTCTAGATTCTTGTATGTCTTCCTATACTTTATATTCTTGATTTACATATTATTTATGCTTACATTAGCTTTGTATATCAATCAGTTGATGTCTACTGAGTACCACATATTTGGTACTCATACTACACTTTTGCAGCCTGCTGATCATAGTATGAGTTTTCGTCATTGAAGTGTGCATCATGTGGAGAAGCCATAGATCGAATATTTGTGGTGAGATCCTGACATTTGAAGTATTCCTACACCCTCTCTTATTATTAGACTAATCTCTATTTTGTATTCAGATACATCTGTGTAGATGTATTTATTTTGTATTTCCTTGTACCCTTGTTGTACTAAAGCTCTTGTACTGACTTCACTAGTTTTGGGGGACTTCATATTTATATTAGTATCTTTATTTGATTATCTTCCATTATTTCTTTATTTTTATTGGTAGTCTATTACTAGATATTTTGGAATATGGATTTGCTTGTCTATTGGTGGGTTATCATAGGTGCTATCATGACCAAAGAAATTAGGTCATGACAAAATCGATATTAGATACAGGTCTACCGATGTATTTGTATAAGAGCTAAATGTTTAGCAGAGTCTTGTTGGTTGGTACGAAGACATATGTACCCTAACTTTGGAAGGCTATAGGGCATTCTTAGGAAATTTTATTCTTAACTCCTTGTCATGTGTCCATATTTTTGTAAACCTCTAGTGGTTTCTTTGACTACAGTATTTCCCAGAAGGATGGCACGGGGTTATCAATAGATGTGGATGGGACTTTGGCACGTGTTACCAGAGTTTCAGCCCAACTTTGGGCTAGAGAGTTAGATATTAATATAAGGGATCTTCATTGCCAGCCAGAGGATTTGGAGCCATCTATCCAGAGAAGATATTTAGACTATCGAGTGGTACTTAGGCTAGAGTTGGGTTGGTTATTTTTCAATAAGGTTTTTTATCAGTTTTAGAGAATAAGATTTGGTTTATTGAGTGGGATAGACATACTCTTATACTATATCCATCATAGCATGAGATTGTGTGTGAATTTATTAGAGGGTTAGTTTTACTACTCTACTTAGCATTAAAGCATTTGATAATAGTTGGGTATTCTTTCCCTTAGGTTGTTCATTATGTAAGAACCATAAATATGGTATGTATTGAGACATACAGAGGTACTATAATGAGGACATGTATTTAATGTAATGTTATTGTATCTATTCTGGAGTAGAGATCCCCAGTAGAGATCAATATCACTTGTAGACTACCAGTTCTGCAAAAGTAGCATCTCAGACTATAGGTGGATCTCAGATCAATTATAGTGGTCATAGTGGGTAGATTTTTCATTAGATAATGTAGAGTATCCAATCTAGGTCTTTAGATTGTGGTGGATGTTTGGGTCAGCAAGATTAGTATATCAGAACATTTAAGAGATGTATTTTGACAAGGGATAGGTTTGTCATTGGTTTAGGGAATGTCGAAGACATGAGTTAGTTGTTCATATAGGGTCAACCTATGTTCCTTACCAGCCTAGACCTCAATAAGGTATGTTATGATTGCGGGATGGTTGATCATTTTAGTAGAGACTATCCCAGGCGTCAATTGGTTACCAGTTGGGAACAACTCGTGTTTCTCACCAAGTTAGAGATTTAGGGGTTTGTTACCTTTATATAGAGACCATTTATTAGGCTAGAGATTGTCCTTGATGTGGGATTATTAAGCAGTCAGCACAGCCAAATCAGTCTCAGAGTGATGTGGTACCTTTGGGAAGAGATATTGCTCTTGTAGTTTAGTTGGTCGTTCAGATGCTTAGTTCAGGCTTGGATGCATTCAGAGTCATACTTCTTTGGTCATGTCAAGGACTATAATTTCAGATTCCATCATATAAATACAATTTTGATTTTTATCTCTTAGCTTCCATTTGAATTAAGTTGGGGTTTTCATACCCATCGGTGATTACATGCCTTGATATCATTATGTTGATTATTGTAAATTTATACATACATGGCTACCCCCATTGATGATTTCTTTTAGTGATGGATTGAGTAGGTTAGTTTTGTGATTTCCTTAAGGTGTAGTATTTAGGTAAAGGTCACTTTTCTTTGGCAACATTGGCCTTCTTATGGCCTAGGGTGGTATCAGTCATTGTATTTCATTTAGTACTGCCTGCCTTTTGTATTATTGTTATTACTATCATCATTTTGACATTGATAGATTCTTACTTTATAGACGGCTAGTCCAGTGTTGTCTAGTTAGAATCCCCCTTCTCGGGGTTCTCATTCATTGTCTTAGACAACTAACTTGTTTTTTTAATCTTTAGTGAGGTGAGGTTGGTTGTTTTCCTTCTTTGTTAACAAATTTAGATTCGTTTTTGAGTGGATTGGGAAAGTGAAGGTAGGTTTGGCCTTATATAGCCTTGTTGTGGTTCTAGAGTTGGCAATTCAATTCTTTTAGTCATTTTTGCTATTGAAAAGTCTGGGGCTTGCTTTCTTGGTTTGTTTGGATCATCTCCTAGTGTTAGTCTTGATATTGGTATTGGTTTTAAGATTAGTACTCTATTCTTTTAATGATGTGGTTCATTGTTTGGCAAAGTTAAGTTGGTGTAAATGGGTGAATTCAGGAAATTCTTATTTTGGTATTTTTTTTGTTCTAATATGAATTATTATAGTGTATTTTATGGGTAATATTTTCTTATGGTATTTGTTGTCATAGATTGAGTATTGGACTTAACATGGTTTCATCCATAATTGGTGGGACATTCTAGAGAAGATTATTAAGTCTTGATAGTTTATGCTCCAGACTTCTTAGTATTAGATATGAGGGTCATCCCGACAAGTTGTAGATTTGGCAATATATCGTGGACTCTGATCATCGCTATCTGTATATCTAGGTACAACCTTATTGGCTTATTCTTATACTTGTCATTGTGGATTTTTAGTAGATCAGCTTTGGTCTTTAAGGTTAGTGTGATATGATTGTGCAGTCACTACTCAAATGATATTCTATGCAAATCAGAGTAGATAGCAAGCTTAGAACGGCAAAAGAAGGTTAGATTGGGAAATGGGAGTTGGTTGCATGATTGATGCCTTGGATTGTCTTTATCTTGGTTGAGTCTTTGCTTGGTTGTGTTTGCACCAGTGTGATATGAGTGTATTCTTGTTTGCTGCATTAGTTTTTCTTAGTTCTGTTGGAGACTAGTTAGTTGTTGAGGTTGAATTTATGGCTATTTGGAAAGTGAAGTACAAAAGTTGGTGAAAAAGGATACCTTTGGTGAAATCCCTTAAAAATGTTAGTTTGCCTTAGAGGTTATCTAGGGAGTCATTCTCGATGCATGTAGCCTAATGCCTTATCCTCTTAAGATTTTGGTCTCTTCCTATCCATTGAACTTATCAAATGAAAGTCCTTTTAGTAGTGGATCTTGTAACTACTCTCCAGGTCATTTTCTCAATTTCTATGCATTTTAGGATTTTTAAGCCTTCCCACAGTGGCTACAGGTCATTTATGACTTTCTAGAACTATCTAATTGGTTATCAGATAGTTCATTTGGGTTTTAAGCTCATTTCTCTATCGAGGAGCTTTAGCTATTAAGAAATTGATGCCAGACTAAAAATCCTAGTAAATGGACTTGGATAAGAAATCTGACAGAGCCAACAACTCCAGAATATTGATTTTAGGCTAAGAGGATCCTTGGTTCAGGTCCTGAGGATTTTGAACTCATTTTGGTCTATTGGGTTAAAATAAAAGTAGATGTCTGACCCATATTTAATCAAAATAATCTCGGATGAAAGATTTGATGGTTCCTTGGTGTCTAAAATGTCAAATTTGGTATCTTATCATAGTTTTTTATGCACACAAGGTTTCAAACAAATCTCGAGCACTAGGTCGGAGTCTATTTGGACTTAGGAAAATGCTTGTGTTCAGTATCTGCTGTAGGTCAACTTTATCATTTGCATTTCTAGGGATTTGTCTACATTCGTGAAGGGTCAAGTTATTGACCTTCATGATCGTATGCCTCCTATCGTGTTCACGATGAAAGGTCAATCCACCCTAGTTTGATTTCTTCTTTGTATTTGTGAATAGTTCATTGCATTTGTGATGGCTTTCCCCAATAGTTCATCGCATTCATGGCTTGTGCCTCATACTTGCGATGAATTATTCATGTTGAGCTTCGTGATCATGGGTAGAGGTCAAAGCATTCACAATGAGCAACACCCTGGTAGTATGTATTCTTTCTTTTCATGATTTACACCACTTTCTAACCCCTTTTCCTCTATTATTAAATCCTAAAGCTTGGAAAAGAGTGGGAAGTCATTGATTTGAGCTAGTGATGTGTAGAGGATTATGAAGTGACCATTTCCCACTAATTTCTTTGTAAGTTTTGACCTAAATCCTCTATATACTTCTTGTTGTCTCTTATTCTTGCCACTTCTCAGGGTTGATTTGAGCCTCGATTTGTACTCCATTTGCGCTCAACTTTCGATCACACATTTCTTGTCCTTCTAGGGACCTTGTGACAGAATCAATTCTAATATTCCATTAGCGAGCCCCACAAGCCTATTTTGACCTGATTTTGGGTCCAGAGTTTTATATTGCAATATGTGTGTCATTTTAATCCTATTAACATGTAGATTATTAATATGATAGTACAATGTCATATCAAGAACATAGAGAAAAAGCGATTGATTTGTGGATGGTTCTAGAATGTGGTTCGGCATCGATGTAAATTTCGGTCTACCTTTCTCTACAAGATTGTGTATTGTATAGATTTCATTCTAGGTAGGGATTATAGAATGGGATTATAACTAGTATAACAAGGCTTAACCTATAGAAATGTGATCCTAACCTTAGCCTAGAATACTTAATAGGGCCTTAGAATCTTATTACCCTTATTTATGGACTTGATTAGGCATTGCTTGATATTGCAGATCCTTTAATATAGACTTACTGTATGACTTAGTGATTTGGGTGATATTTCCCCGATTAGAGCTTTGTAGTGATTGATGCCCATGATTAGCATAATTTTCTGAGTTATGAGGCTTTATAGAGTTGATTATGAATTGTTGGGCCTAGGACCATGGCTATGATACGAGTTTAGCGCCATGTTTGTATTCTATCCATTATGAGGATGCTGTTATGTTTTCCAAATGCTTATAGTTGTATTGTTTGGATACTGGTGATGACAAGTATACTTCTAGGTGCATTAACATTTATTTAGTGGTACAATTCCAACCAAATCCTTGATTTTACTACTATTTTCTAAAAAGGGATTTATTTCCACTTTTCACTTTTAAAAGGGATTCTTTAGCAACGAGAATCGTACCACCTTATTTAATAATTTATGATCATTTGGAAATAAATAAGCTATTTTGGAGATTAGATCGAGGTTGATTCCAGTCTATTATTAAACCATTCTTTTACAACTAATATGTACTTTGATCGATGGAGATTTTGACTCTTTCTACCTCACTATTTTGATTTAGTCTCGAACTTGATCTCTGGCCAGGAATTTATAGATTTTCATTCTTTTAGTCTCAGTTCAAGTTTGATCACTTCTTATATATTTATATATCACTCAAGTACTGGACAGAGTAGATTGGTTATGTGATTATTAAAAGTCCTGGTTCAGGACTAGGTTGTGTATATGGATACCCTGAGTCCTTTATGTATCCCTTCGTCTATGAGCCATAGTGCTGGAGAAGAATGGTTTCTGTAGGTCCTTCCTTTGCAAGATACTGAGCTGGAGGAGGTGTATACCCTTGGTACATTATGGCACTTAAATTTGGATATTGCATTATTTGTTAATATTGTATTCATTCATTGATGTGCATTGCCGATCAAAAGTATAATTGTTTGGTGCTTATATCCATCCATCTTATTGGGGGTTGTATATGTATAAGATATGTTTACTATTTACTGAGTGTTTTCTTGTACCTTTTGGGATTATGGGGGGGGTAGGGGTAGGTTATTATTTGTCCAGACTAGCTGGTCACTTTATTGTTGGTTATTATTACGGTTAGTTCATGGCAGGATAATTATGGATTGGTACCCAAGATTTTTCGTACGTTTCTAATTCCTTTTCTTTCTCACAGTAAGATATGTTATTGTTAGATTATCTCATGTTTAGGCATCCTTCGATTAGAGACTTTGATTATGCTAGTATTTGCTTTCTTGCTTGGCTATGATGATGTCAAGTTGGCTCCCCCGAGTTATTACCTTTGAGTTCAGTCTTATATATATGTATGTATATATATATATGGTATTACTAAATAGACTTCTCTTTCCTTACCTATTCATATTGTATATTTATCTGTTGGCTTTGTGTTACTACTCTATATCATTCTTTCACTCTTCATTTGTATATTGGATAGTGATATACGATATTACATGTTAGTCCCTGATTACTATTAGAATAGGTTAGTTCTTATTATTCCATTAGCATTACTATGTTAAGTTTTGTTGGATAGTTGTGTATAGTTTATGTTCATGCTTTACATGTTATTTATAATTACATTATCTTTCGACCTCATTAAGTTAATGCCTACTGAATACCACGTGTTTGTGACTCATACTACACTTCTGCAGCCTTCATATCATAGTACGAGTTCTCACTATTAAGTGTGAATCATATGAAACAGCCATGGATTGAAGAGTTGCAATGCACTCCTGATATTCAGAGTATTCCTGTTAACCTCTTATTATTACATTGATCTCTCTTTTGTATTCATAGACACCTTTGATATGTATTAATCTTGTATTTTACTTGTACTCCAGTCATATTAGAAGCTCCTACACTGACTTCACTAAGATTTAGGGACTTTATCTTTATATTAGTTTCTTTACTTGATTATCTTCCATTGTGTCTTTATTTTTGTTGGTAGTCCATTAATATCTATTCCGAACTATGGGTTGGCTTACCTACTGGTGGCTTATAGTAAGGTCCATCATGACTTAAGAAATCAGGTCATGACAAACTCTTTCCTTTAGAGTCAGTCTGACAAATGGTTGGTGGCGTTGGATAAAGACTAAAAGAACTTTAATTTGGTAGGCAATGAGCTACAGAACTCATCATAATTAAGAAGTCATACTTATTTAAAGTTGACTATAATAAAATTTTATACAAAAAATTTATTTGTAAAGAAGCTTTCAACTTAACTTTGAGATAGAAACTCCTTATGACAATAATTCATATACAAAAATCTTCTCACAATAGTAAATTATCGAGTTTGGATCTATATGTATTTGAGAATAGTTTTGATCTTACTTCAGGAATTAGCGATGTTACAATATCTTACTCTTGGGATCAATTATCCTCAAATGAAGACTAAATGGGCTGGAAATATAGGAAAAAAGCTATAATCACATCACTAAGTTCTAAAAGCTAAATGCTAACATGATAACTTAATATCTAACTGAAACATAGATTGAACTGAACTCATAAAACATGCATGCACACTAGGACATGTGATCAACTGAGTGACATGAGACTAACAGGAGTACTAAGAAGGAAACTCTTACCTTAAGTTGGAACTATATTCAAATGGAAAAATTACTTGGTCATCATTTTTGTTTTAGTGAAACACCCTGGGTTTTGACCCTTAGAAAATTTCTCAATTTTTGGCTTTAGGACATCATACAACTTGGGGTACTTCTAGTATGATATGGTATGGTTTGGTTGGTCTTGGTCGTATGGTGACTAGTGAGGTTTGGATGGGTTATGTGCAAGGTACGATTGGAACATACAAGTGGTCAGGTCAACCAGCTGTATGTTGTCCAGTTTTAGGTGGTGTTGGGTGGTTGAGCTTCTTGAATGGGTACAACTAGGTGGGTATGAGTAGTATGGTTGGTGATGGGTTGTTTGTTTGGGTATTCTTTCACTTAATCTGAAACTTAGTAACTTAACTTGGATATGAGTATGAGTAGATCACCATGAGTTGTGAGGATAGGGTATGATTCGTATAGTCCAGCTCATATATTGGACAGTGTTCAACCCCTCATGATTTTATTATCAGTATGGGTTAAGGGTATCACTCGTGTCCTAGGGTATGAGGTGGTCGCTAAGTTAGCAATAATCTAGACATTTCTCCTCTTAACCTATTATGACCCCACGACTTAAAACACCTTTTTGGTGCTTCATTAACCTATTTACAATCAGTCAAACTCTCTTAAATACTCTCAAATTCTCTCAAGGCTCTTAGGTCAAGAAAGGCTAGGGTTTTATCAATAGGATTAATTTGGGGCTTACAAGGGTGATTTCTCTTTGTTATCTTCATAATCTAAGGCGTGTTACTCCTCTCTCATTGTTAATTCAACTAAAGTCATGTTTTAATGTATGGTTTTCATAGAATAATTATGGTATAGTTTTGGGTCTTGAATATATGTAGGGTGTTTTGCTTATAAATGGTTTGGTTATGGTTTTCCCATGTTTTTTGCATATGATTTTCATATTATAATGGTGGTTTGGACATTTGTTTGCATGGGAATGGTTAATTGGTACTTGGTTTTGGAAACTATATGCCCCCAATATGTATGATAAAACGCCTATGAGAATGTTTTTGGTTAAATTATTGGACTTTCATTAAACTATTACATGGTACAATATGGTAATGAAACCCTAAAGGTATAAATGGTTTAAATGGTTTAGAATAGTTAACTGGTAAGGTCTTGGTGGTTATGGTTGGTCTAATTAAAAGCCTGGTGGGGTACAAGGGAATCCCTCAAGAAAACCTAAAATGATAATCCTTTGGGGTACATGGGAATCCCCCAAGAAACTTAATAATTTAATCCATGGGTGCATGGGAATCCCTTCTTTAAAGAGAATGGCTAATGACTTAGCTTGCAAGCTATAGTTGGTATGACGATACCACTACTTATAGCCTTGGTTAATAATAAATAGAATGGTGGTAGGTTATGTGGTAATGGTTTAATTGGGAAATAATGGTCTGGTGTGATAGTTAACCGTGAAGGTATGAGTCCAATGGACTAACACTAGAAACTCATGTTTGCTGACATAAAAATTTGTCATGGTGACCATATATGATACTTACAGGGAATACAAAAATCCCCTAAGTGTACTTGTACATATGTATCTTGGAGAGCAAAAGGTATTCAGGAATCCCCTACTCATATAGTATCTCTGATTCATACGGCTACACATATTGAGGCCTGTTTAGGGGGTCACACTGGACCCATATAGCCCATGGGTGGTTCTAGGATGGTTAAGCTACACATACCAGGTTAATGGTTTTAAAGGCATGCTAAACCCAGTTCCCTTTCCCAACATTGTTATATATATGTATGTATGGTTGTGAATATATATGGTTAGTTTACTTGGTTTTAAAGGTTGGTATTATCTTATCCTTATCCTGAGTGAATGCTAGCATTCACCCGCTAACCCATCTTCGGGTAGCTGTATCCCAACACGATATAGGAATTGACTATTCTACTCCTTCTGCTTTGTGATCGGACTCGGGATCATCTCGGTTGGATTGAAGTGGTGAGCTTTCATATTCTAGAGGGCTCTATTTTATGTCATGGATATTTTTGCATACTTTAGTTATTTCATAGACACTGGTTTTGGCTATGGTTAGGGGCGTGTCCCAACCAGATATTGTTTTACTTTCTTTTAGAGGCTTTATGGGACTACTATGGGTTGGTATGGGCGGTGTCAACAGTGGTGTCAGCCTTAGTATTGGCATTGGTATTGGGGATGATACCATTTGGCTGTATTTGTGACTGTTCCATCTTATTATGTTATGGACTCGTACTTTTTTATTATTTTGGTTTTAGTATAGTTATTGGTTGGGTATTGGATGGTTGGACTTTCTTGGGTTGGTCATGGTTATGGACTTATCCTAGAGTCTGGAATTGTACAAAATGCTATCTTATTATATGTTTAGAATTTATCCAACTCAGGGTACGTGTTTGGAGGTTAGGTTGGGTAACGGGGGTGGTCCCCGATCCTTGTTGGACTTGGGAATGCCCATTACGACAAGGCCTTGATTTGGTTTGTGTCATATTGGTATTAAAGCTTTAGGTTCATGTTCAATTGGGAGTCCATAAAGCCGTATCGAGTATGGTCTCTTTTAAGGGTGTGTAGTACGCCATACTCATAAGAGAGAGACAACAAGGCATTTAGGAAATATTTCTCTTCTTTGTGTTCTATTTTTAAGCTTGGAGTCTAAGTCCTGGAATCTTCTTTAATTCCATTTGTTCTCTTTCAAATCATGCCTCGACGATTTGAAGTTCACAAAAACTCCTTTGTCCTAACTGACGATAGTATTGATGGGCTACACTCTTCTCATGGGATCCACACTCGATTTAGGGGTCTAGACCCTGATATTTTTGGAGTTTTACCTGTTCCTTCTAGTCCTCCTCAGGATCCTTAGTTAGATGTAACGAATATAGAGTTTCTTCCGTCGATCTATGTGATTGCTCAGTTGGTAGCTTCTCAGGCTGAGCGTGGTGTATCTGGTATTGTATCTTCTAAGGCCATAAATGTTGGCCAGTTTATGAGGTTGAGTCCTGTAACTCTTACTAGTGTTAAGGTGGAGGAGGATCCTCAAGGTTTGTTGGATGAGATGGAAAAGGTTTTAACGGTTATGTAGGCTACGAACCCTTAAGATATGGTGTACCAATGATAAAGGATATTAGCTAAAGGATATGGTGTACCAATGGTACGAGGAATGGGATCAGGCAAAGGGTGATGTTGAGGAGTCATCTCTGTGGGAAACTTTCTTTAATGAATTTTTGGACAACTTCTTCCCTCAGGAGTTGAGGGAAGCAAAGGTGGAGAAAATTGTTAATCTAAAATAGGGAAAGATATCGGTCAAGGAGTATGATTTGAAGTTTAACCAGTAGTCTAAGTATGCTTCTGAATTAGTGTCTGATATGAGGACCAGGATGAGAAAGTTTGCTTCAAGACTATCTCGTGGGTTGATCCTTGAAAGAAAGAATGCATTGCTGATCAAGGACATAAATATCTTTAGTTTGGTAGTTCATATGCAACAGGAGGATGAGGAAAAGAGAAAGCAGGCTAAGGTAGGGGAAATGTAGGGTAAGAAGTTCAGGTTGTCTACGCAGGGTGGACAACAACAAAGTAGTAGGGATGAGGGTAAGTGGCAAAAGAAGAAGTGGAGGAATTCTTATTCTTTCTCCACATCTAGTGCTCCTTACCCGAAGCAGTTGGGTGACAGGCATCAACATGGTGGTGATAACTTTAGGGCACAGGGTGCCCAATCTCAGACTAGTAGGGCTCAGTCGGCCTTATCATGACCTCCTTGTAGGTTCTGTGGTCGGTTACATCAGGGCATCTGTGATGAGGGGAGGGAAAACTACTTCAATTATGGTTAGCCAAGCCATATACTTAGAAATTATCCAATCAGTAAGGTTGCTTTGGGAGCGAACAAGGGTCCGATTTTCTGTTGCACCCAGGGGTGCTGCTTCTGCATCTATTTTTGCTTCTGGTGTCGGCACAAGCCAGAATAGGTTATATGCTCTTGCATTTCGATAGAAGTTTGAGGCATCGCCTGATGTCTTGACTGGTACGTTACAACTCTTTTATTGTGATGTGTATTGTTTACTTGATCTGGGGTCTACTCTCTCTTATATGACCCTATTTGTGGCTGTGTATTTTGGTTTTGATGCTAAAGTTATTTCAGATCCTTTTTTAATTTCTACCCTAGTAGATGACTCTGTAGTTGCTAAGAGAGTCTATAGCGGTTGTGTGGTATCTATTGGTAGTAAGGAGACTTTGGTGGATTTGTATGAGTTAGATATGGTGGATTTTGATGTTATTCTGGGTATGGATTGGTTACACTTATGCTATGCGTCCTTAGATTTTTAGACTGGTAAGATTTTCTTTAAGTTCCTTGGTGAATCGATTATTTAATGGGAGAGTGTTCCCTATCTCCTAAGGGGAAGTTTATATCATATCTTAGAGCTTGGAGGTTAATCTCTAAAGGGTGTCTAAATCATTAGGTCCAAGTTTAAGACTAACTCGAAAGGTCCTTCTTTACATTCGGTTCCGGTGGTGAATGAGTTTCCTGAAGTCTTTTCGGATAATCATCCTGGCGTTCCTCCGGATAGGGATTTTAAGTTTGGGATTGATTTGATTCCGGACACTCATCCAAAATATATTCCTCCTTATAGAATGGCTTCGGCTGAGTTGAAGGAACTCAAGGAGCAGCTTAAGGATTTTTTGGATAAAGGTTTTATCTTCCCTAGTGTGTTCTCGTGGGGTGCACCAGTGTTATTCGTGCATAAAAAAGATGGTTCCCTTCGAATATGTATTGATTATTGATAGTTGAATAAGGTAAAGGTTAAGAACAAGTATCCTCTTCCAAGGATAGATGACTTATTTGATCAATTGCACAGTGCCAAATTCTTTTCAAAGATAGATCTTCGGTCTGGGTATCATCATTTTAAGATTAGAGAGGTGAATATCCCTAAGATGATATTCTGTACTCGGTATCGGCACTTTGAGTTCTTGGTTATGTCATTTGGTTTGACCAATGCCTCGAGTACATTCATAGATTTGATGAACAGGGTATTCTATCAGTTTTTGGATCTTTTTATCATTGTGTTCATTGATGACACTCTGGTGTACTCTAAGAGTTAGGTGGATAATATCAATCACCTCTATATAGTGTTGCAGACCTTGGAAGAGCTGCAGTTGTATGACAAATTCTCAAAATGTGAATTCTTGTTGAATGCTGTTATTTTTACGGGTCATTTTATTTCTAGCGAGGGGATCAGGGTGGATCCACAAAAGGTGGAGGTGGTTAAGAAGTGGCCTAGATCTACGACTCCAATCGACACTCAAATCTTCTTAGGTTTGGTACTATAGGAGGTTTATGGAGAATTTTTTAATGATAGCTGCCCCATTGACTAAGTTGACTCAGAATAAGGTAATTTTTTCTTGGTCAGATGCTTGTGAGGGTAGTTTTGAGAAGCTGAAGGATAAGTTAACTTCAACACCAGTTTTGACTTTGCTGGAACACAATGAGGGGTTTATTGTTTACTGTGATGCATCTCGGGTGGGACTGGGTTGTATCCTAATGCAACATGGTAAGGTGATTTCCTATGCTTCTAGGAAGTTGAAGGTACACGAGAGGAACTATCCTACTCATTATTTGGAGCTTTTAACGGTTGTGTTTGCATTAAAAATCTGGCAGCACTATTTATATGGACTACACGTGGACATCTTTTCTAATCATAAGAGTCTACAGTATGTGTTCACTTAGAAAGAGATTAATCTCAGGCAGAAGAGATGGCTTGAGCTTCTCAAGGATTATGACATAAGTCTTCACTACCATCCAGATAAGGCTAATGTTATTTCTGATGCTCTTAGCAGGTTGTCTATGGGGAGTTTAGCTTATACGGATAAAGAGAGGCAAGAGTAGGTGAATTATATTCAACGCTTGGCTAATCTTGGAGTTTGCCTCTAAGAATAGTGGTGTGTTGGTACAAGTTGTCGTTCGATCATCTCTTGGTGTAGAGATCAAGGAGAAACAAATACTAGATCTTATCTTGTTAAAAATCAAGGGTGATGTATGAAGGAAAACGGTAATGGTATTTGAGATCAGTGGTGATGGTACCTTGCGGTACCAAGGAAAGTTATTTGTTCCTAACGTCGATGGTTTACGAGAAAGGGTATTGGTAGAGGTGCATGAATATCATTACTTTGTTCATCCCAGTTCGACAAAAATATATCATGATCTCAAGGAGATGTATTGGTGGAATGGTATGAAGAAGGATGTGGCTGATTTTGTGGCCAATATTTTGGTGTGTCAACAAGTGAAAGTTGAGCACATAAGGCCTAAGGGTTTGTATCAAGACATTGAATTGCCGAAATGGAAATGGGAACTAGTCAACATGGATTTTATACCGGTCTTCCTCAATCTCAAATCAAATATGATTCAGTTTATACAAGGTTGTATCTTTATAAGATTGTGAAGCTGTATGGGGTACCTGTTTTGATTATGTATTATCGTGGTACGCAGTTTTCATCTCACTTTTGGTGATTATTTCAGAAGGGGTTGGGTACTAAAGTTAGTCTGAGTACTGCTTTTCACCCGCAAATGGTGGGCAAGTAGAAAGGACTATTCATACATTGCAAGATATGCTTCATGCATATGTGATTGATTATGGTGGTAATTGGGTTGGGCATCTACCTCTTATAGAGTTTGCTTACAACAATAGCTATCATTATCGCACTGGGATGGATCCTTTTGAGACATTGTATGGTAGAAGTTTTAGATCACCTATTGGGTGGTTTGAGCTTGGTGAGACAGATATATTTGGCTCGGATTTGGTTTATCCGGCTATGGAGAAGGTAAAACTGATTTGAATAGGCTTAAGGCAGCTCAAAGTTGCCAAAAGTCCTATGTGGATGTAAGGCGTAGGGAATTGGAGTTTTAGGTTGGGGATAGGGTGTTCCTAAAAGTGTCTTCCATGTAGGGAGTAATGCAGTTTGGGAAAAAGAGGAAGCTCAATCCCCGGTATATTGGTCCTTATGTGGTTTTGAGGAAGGTTGGGAATATTGCATATGAATTTGAGTTGCCTTCTAGCTTGAGCTCCATTCATCTGTATTCCATGTCTCTATGTTGAGAAAGTGTATAGGTGATTCTTCATTGGTTTTTTCTTTGGAAGGATTGGGTATCTCAGATTTTCTGTCTTATGAAGAGATCCCAGTTGAGATCTTGGATTGGAAGGTTCGTTGGTTGCGAACCAAGGATGTAGCTTCGGCTAAGGTTCTATGCGGAACCATAAGGTGGAAGAAGCGACTTGGGAAACATAAGAGGACATAAAGTCCAAGTATCCACATTATTTTTGCTTCGGATATTCGTGCGGAAGGTATGTGTTCTTGATCACATCTTTGTTTTCTAGCTTGGTTAAAGGATAGTTGATTTCCTAGCATCTTTGTTTTCTAACTTAGATAATGGTTGGAATGGTTACATTTGGGTGTAATTTGTGCTTGTACTACCTTGTTCGTCATTCGAGGATGAATAATACTAGTGGGGGAGACTGAAACACCCTAGGTTTTGACCCTTAGAAAATTTCTTGATTTTTGGCTTTTGGCTTTTGGACATCATACGACTTGGGGTACCTCTCGTATGATGTGGTACAATTTGGTTAATCTTGGTCAGATGGTGACTAGTGTGGTTTGGATGGGTTCTGTCTAAGGTATGATTGGAACATACAAGTCATATGATAGGGTAAGGGTTAGGTAACCCAGTCATATATTGTCCAGTGTTGGGTGGTGTTGGGTAGTTGAGTTTCTGGAATGGGTACGACTAGGTGGCAATGATTTGTATGGTTGGTGATGGGTCGTTGGTTTGGGTTTTCCTTAACTTAATAAAAAACTTAGAAATTTAACTTGGATCTGAGTACGAGTGGCTCACCATGAGTGGTGAGGATAAGGTATGAGTCGTATAGTCCAACTCATATGTTGGACAATGTTCAACCCCTCATGATTCTATTATAGGTACGGTTTAAGGTTACCACTCGTACCCTAGGGTACGATTGGTATGGGGTAGTCGTACCATCCTATGAGAATTTTAAGCAGTTTAAGTTGGGGTAATCTAGATATTTCCCCTTTTAACCTATTATGACCCCATGACTTAAAACACCTTTGTAGGGCTTCATTAACCTTTTTACAATCAATCAAACTCTCTTAAACACTCTCAGATTCTCTTAAGGCTAGGGTTTTATCAATAGGATCAATTTGGGGCTTACAAGGGTGATTTCTCTCTGTCACCTTCATAATCTAAGGCATGCTACTCCTCTCTCATTGTTAGTTCAATTAAAGGCATGATTTAATGTATGGTTCTTATGGCATAATAGTTGTATGATTTTTGGTCTTGAATATATATTGGGGGTTTTGGTTATAAATGGTTTGGTTAAGGTTTTCCCATCTTTTTACATATGATTTTCATATTATAATGGTGGTTTGGACATTTGGTTGCATGGGAATGGTTAATTGGTACTTGGTTTTGGTTTTGAAAACTATATGCCCCCAACATGTTTGATAAATTGCCTATGAGAATGTTTTTGGTTAAATTGTTGGAATTTCATTGAACTATTGCATGGTACAACTTTGTAATGGAACCCTAAATGGTTTGGAATTGTTAAATAGTAAGGTCTTAGTGGTTATGGTTGGTCTAATTGAAAGCCTGGTGGGGTACAAGGGAATCCGTCAAGAAAACCTAATAATGATAATCTTGTGGATTACATGGGAATCCCCCAAGAAACTTAATAATGTAATTTATGGGTACGTGGGAATCCCTTCTTTAAAGAGGATAGCTAAGGACTTTGCTTGCAAGCTATAATCGGTATGACGATATCACTACTTATAACCTTAGTTAATAATAAATGGTATGGTGGTATGGTTATGTGGTAATGGTTTTAATTGGGAAATAATGGTGGCGTGTGATATCTAACCGTGAAGGTATGAGTCCAATGGACGGACACTGAAAACTCATATTTTCCAACATGAGGATTGGTCATAGCGACCATATATGATACTTACGGGGTACACAGGAATCCCCTAAGTACACTTGTACATATGTATAATAGAGAGCGAAGGGTACATGAGAATCCTCTACTCCTATGGTATCTCTGGATCGTGCATTTACACATATTGGGGCCTATTCAGGGGGTTACACTGGACCCATATAGACCATGGGTGGTTCTAGGATAGATAATCTACACATAGCCAGGTTAATGGTTTTAAAGGCATGCTAAACCCAGTTCCCTTTACCAATATGGTTATATATATGTTTGTATTGTTGTGAATGTATATGGTTGGTTTACTTTGTTTTAAAGGTTTACATTATTTTATCCTTATCTTTAGTGAATGCCAACATTCACCCACTAACCCATCTTCAGGCGTCTGTATCCCCACGCGATGAAGGAACCGACCATTCCACTCCTCTTACTTAGTGATCAGACTCGGTATCATCTCGGATGGATTGAAGTGGTGAGCTTCCTTATTATGAAGGGCTGCATTTCATGTCATGGATGTTTTTACATACCTTGGTTATTTCATAGACATTGATTTTGGCTATGGTTGGAGGCATGTCCTAATCGGATATTATTTTACTTTCGATTAAAGGCTTTGTGGTACAACCATGGGTTGGTATAGGTGGTGTCAGCAGTAGTGTTAGCCATAGTTCTGGAATTGATATTGGGGATGATACCATTTGGTTGTATTTATAATTGTTCCATCTTATTATGTTATGGACTCGTACTTGGTTATTGTTTTGGTTTTGGTATGGTTATTGGTTGGGTATTGAATGGTTGGACTTTCTTGGGTAGGTCACGACTATGGACGTATCCCAGAGTCTTGAATTTACAAAATGCTATCTTGTTATATGTTCGAAATTCATTTGGCTCAAAGTATGTGTTTGGATATTGGGTTTGGTAATGGGGGTGGCCCTCGTTCCTGGTTGGACTTGTGAATTCCCATTACGACAAGGCCCCAATTCGAGTCGTGTCATTTTGCCTCTGAATTATCCCTCTCAACTAGATGATTTCTCCAAAGAACCTTTACTGAAATGACTTCATTTTTCCTTAACCTATGAACTTGATGGTAAAAAATCTCAACTAGAACCACTTCATAAGAGAGACTATCTTTCACAACCATACTCTCTAAAGTAACAACTGAAGTTGGATCACTAATGCATTTTTTTAGTAGGGACACGTGAAAAAATTGATGCAACAATGCTAAATCTACAGGGAAGTCAAACTCATAGGACACATTGCCAATGTACCTCAAAATCCTATTAGGACCAACATATCGAGGACTAAGTTTCCCTTTCTTGTCAAATCTCATCACCCCTTTCATGGATGAACTTTTTAAGTAAACCCAATTATCCACTGCAAACTCAAGTTGTCTTTTCCTCACATTTATATAGGATTTCTAATGACTCTGAGATGTTTTTGTCTCTCTCTAATCAGCTGAACATTCTTCATAACTTCATTGACTAATTTAGGTCCTATCAGGGTAGCTTCACCAACCTCAAACTAACTAATATGAGACCTACACCTCCTACCATTAAACACTTTTAATGGGGCTATCCAAATACTGGAGTGATAATTGTTATTATAGTCAAACTCAATCAAAGGCAAGTGATCATCCCATCTAACCTTGAAATTAATCGCATAAGCTATCAATATATCCTCGAAGGTTTGTATGGTCCACTCTGCCTGACCATCTTTCTGCGAGTTAAAAGTTGTGCTAAGTTGAATTTGGGTACCAAGACTTCTAAAATTACTTTTAGAATTGTAAAGTAAATTGAGTACCCCTATTCAAAACAATAATCAAGTGACTCCATACAACTTAATCAACTCTCTAAGATAGAGTCTAACATAGAATTATGTTGGCGAGTACGAGGCAACCCAAAAAACGAAGTCCATATTCACTAGTTCCTACATCTAAGTAGAAATACTTATAGTCTAGTCATATCACCTAGTTTTTGCAACTCAACTTTAACCTACTAGCAATTTGAACGATTTTAGATGGTATAAAGATTTTTTCCTCAACAAAGTCATGATTAGAGAATATTGTACTCATGATTATTGGAAGGAAAAATTTGTAAGTCGCTTACCAACATTATTTTCTGAAAAGGTTAGAACAAAATTAAAAAATAGATTTGAGGGAAAAATTTCCTATAGTAATTTAACTTATTATAAGTTTTATAAATGTCACAGGGCTAGAATTATGTACAAATGTTAGGATTAAACTTCAACTGAAAAGAGATAATAAAATAACTCGCAAGGAGCTAGGCAGTTTTTGTGAAGACTTCGGTTATGTAAATTTATCAGCCTCTTCAAAGAAAGCTACCAAAAAGAGTAAAAAACAACATAAAAATTATAAAGATAAATCTGACAAATCTTATTATTATAAAAGACGATTTAAAAAATCTAAAAAGGCTAGACGGTATCCACACCACTAATGCAGCCAGGTACAACATTTCTCCTTGGAGGGGTGTGGGCAAGACCTAGAGTAACACTAATTTCGACCGACTCTAGGACAACATAATGCTCTAGACACTCCTAACGCTCTAGCCGCTCCTACTCATATTCACACTCCAAATTAGCCTAACAGTAGAAGGTAGAATTATTACTGCCTCACCTTTTAAATAGAGACGGACCCAGAGAGTTTTCCCGTCGCCAAGCCTATAGGAATAAAATAAAAGAATTTTGGAAGAAGAAAATTAGTAATTACTGAACATAAAAATAATTATTATGGTAGTAACATCTAAAGTAGATTTGGTCAGAGTGTAAGTATGAGTAGGAGCGGCTAAAGAATTACGCTGTCCTAGAGCCAGTTAAAAAATTAGTGTTACTCTCGGAATAATTATTTTTCTGGTTACTGTTGTTCTTCCTCTATATTTTTAGTTTTATTCCTTAAGTTGGGTAGCTGTTTAATAGAGGTTTATACGTTGGAAAACTTAGAATTTTTTTGTTGGATTAGCTCTGAGTGTGTGGAAAAATAGAGCCGGGTGTTCCCGTCACCAAGCCTATAGGAATAAAATACAATTTTGGGAGAAGAAATTAGTATTTACTGCACACAAAAATAATTATTGTGGTAGTAACACCTAAAGTCGATTTTTTTGGTCCTAGGATAGTGTTTTTCTCTTATCTGGAAAAACCCTAAAGAATACTCAAACCAACCAAAACGTAATAAATAGTGTTAATATTTCCGTTATCTCTAATAAAATTGCTAAAATGGAAAGTGATTTACAAAATTGGAATATTCCATAAGAAAGTTTTAATAGAGTCTATAAAACTGGACACTTCAATTTTGTTAAAAATTATAATATTAAAACTTTCAAATCCATTGTTGCAATTATAGAAATATTGAGACTATTAAATTATTAGCAGTTGAAGATATTAACAGATATAGAAAAAATTACAAGTTCCTCCACATAGGTCTTGTTCAAGTAGCAGTTAAACCATTATATAGATTAGGTTTAGATGTACCTCTATGTCTACTTTTAAGAGATAATAGGTTATTAAATTTTGATGATTCATTATTAGCAGTATTACAAAGTAACTACGCTAATGGTCCTATATATTTTAATTGTTATCCTAATTTTTCTATAGATATTAATGATCAAAATGTTATGGATACATTAACATTAAATGTTAGAAAAAATATGAATAGTAAGGTAAATACAAGAAAAATAACAACAATTTATAGAGTATATTACAGATTAATGAAAACAACCTTAGCCCCTAAGACTAAAATAATTAGTAATAAAGGAGCTACCATACTTATGGAAGCTAACCTTAATCATAATAATACCTTTGTCCCAAAAATGATAAAATGAGATGATATATTAATAAAAGATAATTGGCATTTCGACTCCATAACGGAGTCAGAAATAGAAGAAGAAAATTCAAATATTGAACAAGTAGTATAATATCCAGATGGATCAATAGATTTAAAATTTCTAAGATCTCAATCCTTTAATCAAGCATTTTCAAGTAAAAGAATGTTCTTTTCTAGACCTTCAATCTCTAAGTCTGTAGAAGAAAGGAACGTAACATTAGAAGATATTGAAAGAAAATTTAAAGGAGTTGATTTCTCAAAAATAATTCCAAAAGTAGAATATGAATCTACAAATTTAAAAACTAAAAAATCAATAAGTCCCATGGATAGTGAAATGCTAGGAGTAAGAACCTCCCTAAGCATGATTAAGTCAGACATGATATTTAAACCTGACTTTGAATATTTAGATAAATTATGGAATAGTCCAGAAAATTATATTTAAAAAGAATGGTATAATAAAAAGTATTCATTAAAAGAAAGATACTCTTTTAGAGAAAAATGGTGCAATGATATGAAAAGATTAAGATGTGATATTGAATTTTTTAAATGGTTTGAAATCACAGGAAAATTAGACGATCAAAAGGATTCGTTAAACATGATTATTAATAAATGGAATACTATTAGTAATAAAATTGTAGAATCAACAATTCCTCCGTTAGAAGAAATTAGTCTACCAGTAGAAGCCAAAGTTGTTACTGCCTCACCCTTTAAATTAGATATAGTAGATACTAAAAATAATCCTACAAATAAGGATGTAAATAAAATACTCCAACAAAATATTTATACATATCACTTATTACATGTAGTATCTAAACAGATCGTCGAAGCCGAAAATAAATCAACTTTTGAAGATAAATCAAGTTCTTTTCATAATGGTAAAAAGTTAGAAACTCATTCAATTTTTAAATTACCAGAATTCTCTAAAGATAAGTTTCTTAAGTTTGAAAAAAATGTTTGAAGTAACCGATGATATTTTAAGAAATATTAATGAAAGATTAAAATCCAAATTAAAAGTCACCAATGACATTATTAAAGAAAATAATAAAAACCTAGAATCTGAATCAAAATCCACAAATAATGTAAATAATAATAGTATAAGTTGGGATTATGAAAAAATGAATCAAAATATTAAAGGTTGCAGAATCCTAAATAAAAGAAAAGACATAAGGAATAATTTATGTTGTATCTCTGAAGAAAACGAAGATAATTCCTTTCCAACAGAAAAAATTATTAACGTTTCACACTACATTTACAATAATCGTTATATTAATGTTATCACCAATAATAATGAGGAGAAAGAAGTATTGTTTGATATTGTCAATCATTTAGAAGATCCAAGCCTTAGGAGAAAATATTTAATAGTATTAAAAAATATTATTCTTAATTAATATTTTGATAAAGAAATAATTGCACCCTCTACTATGAGAAATATGTCAGGTAAAGAACAAAAATAAGAAACAACTATACAAGACCTTCAAGTAGAGTTACAATACTTAAAAAGGGAAGCTAAAATATTTAAGCAGGAATTTAGCAATAAATTACTTACTGATAATTTATCTTCTAATAAAAAAATCTGAACCATGTCAATTAGAGCTTGAAAAGGCATCAAAAATAAAAATAATAATAAAGATATTAAGTTCCTAGAAAATCATTCAAGAATTGACAAAATTACAAAAGATAAAGCAAAAAGTTACCATATACCCATTACATTAGTTATAAATAAAAATTGCACAATTCAAAAGGTGGCATTATTAGACATAGGAGCAGATAGAAACTGCATCGTTGAAGGAATGATCCCCACTAAATATCTTGAAAAAGGTACTACAAGGTTCTTCTCTGCAAAGGCAAAAGATTAAAAATAAATTATAAACTATACAATGCACACATATGTAATGATGGAATTTATTTCATAAATAACTTTGTAATAACCAAAGATATAAATGAAGAGATAATTTTAGGTATACCTTTTACGAATCAAATAAAGCCTTATATTGCTGAATTAGACGGTATCCACACCACTATTTTGGTGAAAAAGATTATTTTCCCTTATCTAAATTGTTTATCAAAAGAAGAAAGTGACCTTACAAAAAATAAAACGGTCTTTAAAATCAATTTAATTTCACAACAAATAAATTATTTAAAGGATGAAATTAAAATCAAAAGAGTTGAATTCTTTTTAAAAACCCCCAGAAATAGATGCAAAAATTAAAAATCTACAAGAAGTCATAGAACGAGAGGTCTGCTCGGATTTTTCTAATTCCTTTTAGGAAAGAAAATGACATATAGTTGAATTACCCTATGTTGAGGGATTTGACGAAAGGATTATTCCAACAAAAGCAAGACCCATTCAAATGGACCATGAATTAATGGAATACTGTAAAAAGGAAATTAATAATTAATTAAATAAAAAAATTATTCGACCTTCTAAATCACCTAGGAGTTGTTCAGTCGTTATGTCAATAATAGCGCTGAAAAGGAAAGAGGTGCCCCAAGACTAGTTATCAATTATAAGCCTCTTAATAAAGTATTAAAATGGATTAGGTACCCGATACCTAACAAACGTGAACTTCTCAAAAGAACTTACAAAGATAATATTTATAGCAAATTTGATATGAAATCTGGACTTTGGCAAATACACATTGCGGAAAAAGATAAATATTAAACAACCTTCAATGTTCCTTTTGGACAATATGAATAGAATGTAATACTTTTTGGACTAAAAAATGCTCCATCTAAATTTCAAAATATTATGAACAATATATTTAACCAATATAGTCAAATTTATATAGTCTATATAGATGATGTTTTAATATTTTCAAAAGATATTGACCAACATTTTAAATACCTCCACGAATTTTTAAAGATTGTCAAACAAAATGGACTAGTAGTTAGTGCTAAGAAGATTAAATTATTCCAAACCTCTATTAGATTTCTCGATCACAATTTATATCAAGGAACTTATAAACCCATTTGTAGAGCCATAGAGTTCTCCTCTAAATTTCCAGATGAATTAACTGATAAAACGCAGTTCCAAAGATTTTTAGAAAGTCTCAATTATGTTGCAGATTTTATTCCTAATATTAGACAAGTTTGTAAGCCACTTTATCAATGTCTTAAGAAAAATCTAGTGTCTTGGAATATAGAGCACACCAATACAGTTCAAAAAATTAAATCAATAGTTCAAAAACTTTCATGTCTAGGGATACCGCACCCAGAGGCTCTCATGATTATAGAAACTGATGCCTCAGACATAGGATATGGAGGCATCCTTAAATAAAATATTTTCGTAGAATCTATTGAACAATTAGTAAGATTCACGTCAGGAATCTCGAATGATACTCAAAAAAATTACAGTACTATTAAAAAAGAAATTTTGGCTATAGTACTATGTATAACTAAATTTTAAGATGATTTAATAAATAAAGAATTTTTACTAAGAGTAAACTGCAAAGTAGCCAAAGACATTTTACAAAAAGATGTTAAAAATTTAATTTCTAAATAGATATTTTCCAGATGGTAAGCTTTATTATCAAGTTTTGATTTTCAAATAGAGTTGATAACGGGAGAAAACAATTCTCTCCCAGTTTTTTTGACCAGAAAATTCCTTCAGGGAAAAAATAAGGAGACCCAAAAAATCTAGAATAAAGATGAAGCCTCCATTTAGGACTTTTCGATCAGAAGAAAAAATAAAAAGGCCTTCAAACGAAGAAAATAAAAATCCAGAAATCAAATTTTCAATCCTGGTAGAAGTTCCATCTCTCCCAGACCTTACCACTTCCCTACCATTAAAAATATCCATGAAATCGTCGGAGGCATACGCATAAGCAGTATCCTCAGTCACATCACAGGAGAAGGAAGAACAGAGTATTCCTGATAAAACGCAATTTGAGATAATAAATTTGTAGGTACTGCCAACAAAAACATCTGGTAAAAATTACGCAGGGGCGGGAGTGGTTAAAACTTTGATGTATAAAGTAAGGCAAATAATCCCCTCGAAACCCGAAAGAATTAGTGAGTTAATTTTAACAGAGTATTTCTACAAATATTGAGTCCCTTCATTAGTTACTATTTTTAACAGTACAAAAGTTTTAAATAAAAAGTATTTTTTGCAAATTAATAGCTTCGTCAAAATTATGGCGCTCAATAAAAATACATTACAAGGTTACAAACATTTTTGATCCTACTGTATTTTGCAATAAGAGATTTGATAAATATTTTGCAAAATATCTCTACATATTTTCATACATTATTAGTCTTTTAAAAAGCTAAATATTTATGGTAAACCAAATCAAATAAATTTATACCTGGCTCTTTCTTACAGACTGAATACTACCTTCAAAGCCAGAATACGGATCCAAAATAACTACTGCAATGTTTGTTCAAATAAGAAGACTTAAAACTCTTTTCTACATTCACCAAACAAAAAACATGCCACTACAAGACAAAAGCACCAAACATAACAAATGGTGGACCCTATGAAATCCACCCAAAAATCCATGCCACATCAAGACCAAACATCATAAGTCTTCATGTCATAAATGACAAAAGACCAAAAATTCATACAAAAATATATAGAATACACATTTTCTCAAAGAGACATCAAAAGAAAAAATCAACAGATATATATTTTCATCAGCTACTGGACAGGTGGAAAGTAAATATCATATATTAGAGGATACATACATAGATGTAAAATACATAGAGTAGGGAAATTATTAGTCAGCATATTAGGAGGCCTATTTAATCTTTCAAATTGTAATAGCGGAGAGTATTCTGATATTTCCCAAATCAGAAATCTCTCTACCATCTCCCATATTTCCCATCTCTCTCTGTAATCTCTTTCATTTCCCTAATCAATAAAAAGTTTTTGTAAGTATAATTTTCTCTATTTCTCTACTGTTTATATTAATTTTATTTTACATATTTTTCTTCTTATTTTGTTAATTTAAATTTTAATTTGAAAGTTTTGTAGGTTAACTTGAAATTTTAAAATACTATCAAAGATTAAAGTAATATAAACCTGTAACGCCTCGAAATCTCATCCCGAAGCGTCACACGATGCTTCTAACCCTTTGAGCTTGCTACTAGTTCTAACACTTACTTTAGGATGAATAAACCAAGCAATAATGCTATATTATATCATTCTGAACTGAAGTAACTAAAAAACAATATCTGGAATGCAAAATACTGAAAAATCTAGAAATTTCAACTGACAGTCTGACAAGCCTCTACTTACTAAGAACTAGAGAGTCATTGGGACAAACCCCCAACTGACTCATAGTGAACTGGAAAGGAATAAATCAACTACTACAAAGACTGAAATCAGTAAAATAGGCCCTCAAACCATAAGGATTCACCAACAACGAAGATGTAGATAGAGGTACTCGGAGATCACTGTCACTGTTGAGGCTGAGCACCTGAACCTTTATTATGAGACAATATAGCACACAGACATATATGTGGATCAATACTTTGAGGATGTACTGAGTATATGGAGGTGTATACATTAAGTAAATAATAGCATTACTCTTTATGAAACCATGCATGCAAATATGAATGACTCACATAGCTTGAATAAGTCCAAAATATAAATCTCATAAGTCATGAACAATGAAACATGTAATATAAATCTTGTGTGTCATTATACTTAGTTCTAAAATCTGTATTCTTCTCTTATTATCAAAGCTTGTAAACCAAAAAAGAATCTTAAAATAATAACTTTCAAACTTATACTTTTATCTTAAGGAGAATAAAGAACTTCTTTTGAAACTTTAGGAATTCAAAGACTTATGATTATGGAACTTTGGGACTCTTTGGGAACTTGGGAGTTTCTTCTAATCGACATAAACCATATGAGTTGACATGGAGTCCAACGTCTTACCCACGTTGGGGAGAGATGTTCTACCCTTACCATCGGAATAGAACCTTAACTTTAGTGATCACTTTCTTAACCCACTTAGGTTAAATTATCATCCTACAGTGGCTCATAGTTCTGGGGCATGAAACCTTGGAATCAAGCCCAACTCGGTGAAAAATACTACTCCTATACTTAGGCTCAGAACTTTTAGGAAATACACCTTAAAATAGTACACTAATGTATAATGAAAGCTAATTATGCTTTTCTTTGCTTCAAATCATAAACAATGTGGATTCCTATCTTAGCTTAAGGTAAACTTTCTTTAAGAATCAAAGTACTTGCTTATTAAATCATGTTAAAAACATAGCCTTCAAGAAACATCACAACTCATACTTGACTTAAAGCATCAACATATACTCAAATGATCTAAATTTCAGAATAAGGTTTAATTCTTGACTTCAACTTTGGAAACACTTTAAAATATCAATTTTCAATGGGAAAATACAATTCACAACATAAATCCTCAATCCAAGGCATAACTAATTGAGATAACATGCAATTTCAAGACTTGAACAATTTCTAAATTCATAAACTCAAAATAGAGTAAATTGGATATAAACTCACTTGTAAAAATATGAAATTCTTTAATAAAATCAAAGCTTTGGGCACAAGAACGGAAGAAGTGTTCTTGTTCAAACCCCACATACTTAGATTATAGACTTTGAATGAACTCTCGCTTTCGTGACTCTATTCACAACTTTGAATGGATATTCTTGATGCCCTTGGTCTGGGGATTCCAATTCTTGAAGAAATTTTGAAAAGTGACGGTTAAATCTTGAGTTCTTTTGAACTTTGGGTTGAAACCCTAGAAAGTCTTCTTGGTGAATTTTAGAGAAGAAGGCTATATTTTGGTATTTAGGGACCTTAATCCCATGTTATGACTGATAGTGGGTGGGGGAAAAAGACTAAATTGCCCCCTTGGAAGTGGATTTTAAAACCTGAAAAACTGGGTATCGACGAGATTGGCGACGCGGTGTGTCGATGGCATCGACGTGATACCGACGCATCGCGCCATAATTGCGCCAAGCCTCAGTACCTTTAACTAGTAGTTCCTGCAACAAAATTGACCAACGCGATGGGCGACGCGACGCGCTTAGATCGCGTTGGTCCACTGTTTAGGGACACAAAACGTGGTCCAAAAATTCTAAAACTTGTCCGGGAACACCTATCGATTTCCCTAATCATGAATTAGCTAAAATATCAACTATCGAAGGCTGGGAAGGTTGGTAATAAAATTCTCAAAGTTTTGAGGCTTTAGAAATGAGTAAGTCCCAACACTTAGCTAGATTTTCTAAGTCTAGGAACTCCTTAGGCATCGTTTAAGGGATTTAGACAACGAGGATTTTGTGGGGTCTTATAATATCTCTCCCTTGGGAACGTTCGTTCTCGAATGTCACTAGTTAGGCTAAGAATACAGAGAAAACTAAAGATATACAGCTGAAATAATTTACTAAACTGACTCTACATCATCATAAACTTTTAGTACTTCAGAGAATGCATGGACTCATAATGAGAATAGCTATATAGCTGAGTCTTTGGTTAAAGAGGGGCTGAATTAAGGAAAAATAGTACCTTCGGCTTGATCTTAACTTATGGAGAAGAGATGGGGGTACTTGGCTCGTATATCTGCTTCTACTTTCCAAGTAGCACCCTCAACTGACTAATTTCGCCACAAACCTTGACTAAAGGAACTTCTTTGTTCCTTAGTCTACGAATCTGATAGTCTAGTATCTCAAATGGAATCTCTTCATATGAAAGATTGTTCTGAATGTCCAATCTCTCTAAAGGATCTACTACAATGGAATCACCAATGTGCTTTTTAAGCATGGAGACCTGAAAGATAGGATGAACAACTTACAAATCTGTGGGCAACTCTACCTCATAAGTTACTTTCCTAACATGGCTTAGAATTCTATAGGGGCCAACCTAACGGGGACTAAGCTTCCCCTTCTTGCCAAATCTCTTCACTCCTTTCATGGGTGAAATCTTCAAATACACCAAATCACCTACCTCAAACTCAAGGTCCCTTCTCCTCACATCTACATATGACTTCTAATGACTCTGAGCTATCTTTAAAATTTCTCTAATCAGCTTGACTTCTCCATAGCCTCAAACACTGCATCAGGTCTAATCAAAGCACCCTCACCCACTTCAAACCAACCAATGGGTGATCTACATCTCCCCCCATAAAGAGCCTCAAATGGGGCCATCTAAATTCTAGAATGATAACTATTGTTATACGCAAATTCAATCAATGGAAAATGCTTATCCTAACTTTCTTTAAAATCAAGGGCATAAGCCCTCAACATATCTTCCAGAGTCTGGATGGTCCTCTAAGCCTGACCATCTGTCTGTGGATGAAAAGCGGAATTAAGATGCACTTGGGTACCAAGATCCTTCTAAAAAGCTCTCCAAAATTGGGAAGTAAACTGAGTACCCCTATTTGAGATGATAGACAAGGGAACTCCATGTAATCTGACTAACTCTCGGATATACAACTTAGCATAATCCTCAGTTGTATAAGATGTATGCACTGGCAAAAAATATATGGACTTAGTCAACCTATCTACAACAACCCAAATAAAATCATGATGTCAACACAAAAGGGGTAAACCAGTCACGAAATCCATATTCACCTCTTCCCACTTCCAAGTGGGTATACCAAACTCTTGCATTGCACCACCAGGTCTTTGGTGATCTACCTTAACTTGTTGAAAAATTGTACACATAGCCACAAACTCTTCTATATCCTTCTTCATGCCACTCCATCAATAGATTTCCCACAAGTCGCGGTGTATCTTGGTAGTGCTGGGATGAATAGAATATCGCGTGCCATGTGATTTATCCATAATTCTCTGCCTCAAATCACCAACACAAGGAACACACAATCTACCCTGAAACCTCAACACACCATATTCCCCTTGGGAGAAAAACTCTACCTTTTAGTCCTTAACTGATTCCTTCAGTTTGACCAAACTAGGATCTATGTCATGCTTCTCCTTCACTTTCGAAACTAAGGAGGATTCAGAACTACTTGAATCCAAATATTACCTTCAGCTGAATAAAACAACCTAACACCCAATCTAGCCAAACAATGAACTTCACAAGCCAATTCTTTCTTATCTTTCTCCACATGAGCTACACTGCCCATAGACAACCTATTAAGGGCGTCTGCCACTATATTAGCCTTGCTCGGATGATATAACACACTCATATCATAATCTTTTAGCAACTCTAACCATCTTCTCTGTCTAGGATTCAACTTCCTCTGAGTAAACACATACTGCAGGATTTTGTAATCAGTAAACACATCAACATGAACACCATAAAGATAGTGTCTCTAGATTTTTGAAGCAAAAACCACAACAGCTAATTCAAGATCATGTGTTGGGTAATTCTTTTCATGCAGTTTCAACTTCCTAGAGGCATAGGCTATAACCTTACCTTTCTGTATCAACAGACAACCCATGCCAACTCTAGAGGCATCATAATACACCACAAAACCATCCGTACCATCGGGCAAAGTTAATACAGGGGCTGAAGTTAGATTAGTCTTCAACTCCTAAAAACACTTCTCACAGGAATCTGATCACAGGAACTTAACTTTTGTTTTGGTCTATCGGATCATGGGAGACATAATAGAAGAGAAACCTTCAACAAAACGGTGGTAATAGCCAGCTAGACCCAAAAAGCTCCTAATGTCTGATGAAGAGATAGGTCTAGGCTAATTTCTTACAGCTTCTGTCTTTTAGGGATCAACTCTAATGCGTTCGACTGAAATAATATGACCCAAAAAAGATATTGACCTTAGCCAAAACTCACACTTTCTGAATTTGGCAAACAATTGATGATCTCTAAGAGTCTGCAGGACAATTCTAAGATGGGCTGCATAGTCATCCTCACTACGGAAGTACACAAGAATATCATCTATGAATACTATGATAAACATATCTAGATACTATTTGAACACTCGATTCATGAGGTCCATAAAAGTTGTTGGAGTATTGGTTAGCCCGAAAGATATGACTAGAAACTTAAAATGACCATAGCGGGTTCGAAAGGTTGTCTTTCGAATATCACACTCTCTTACTTTAAGCTGATGATAGCCGGATCTAAGGTCTATCTTTGAGAAGTAAGTTGCACCTTACAATTGATCAAACAGGTTATCAATTCTAGGAAGAGGGTACTTATTCTTGATTGTGACCTTATTAAGCTGACAATAGTTAATACATATACGCAAAGAACAATCTTTCTTTCACACGAACAGGACGGGTGCGCCCCAAGGAGAAACACTGGGCCTTATGAAACCTTTGTCTAGAAGATATTTGAGTTGCTCTTTCAAATCCTTAATTTCTCTGGTTTCCATATGGTATGAAGGGATAAAAATAGGCTGTGTATCAGGAAAAAGGTCAATCCTAAACTCTATCTCTCTATTGGGAGGTACCCATGGGAGATCTTCTGGAAAAACATCAGGAAACTCATTAACTATGTTGTCTGATTGAATGGTTGGAGTCTCAGACTTAGTGTCTTTAACTCAAACTAGATGATAGATGCAACCTTTGGATATAAACTTTTTGGATTTAAGATAGGATATAAAATGTCTCTTGGGAGATACAAAATTATTGCACCACTGAAAGACTGGCTTATCTGGAAATTAAAACTTAACCACACGGGTACGACAATCTATAGATGCATAACAGGAATGAAGACAATCTATACCCAGAATAAGATCAAAATTGACCATATCTAACTCTTTCAAATCAGTGAATATGACCTTATGAAGAACAATAATAAGACACTTTTTATAAACTTGCTTAGCAACAACTGACTCACCTAATGGGGTAGAAATTAGGATATGCTCAGGGATCTTTTCGGGATTTATCTCCAAATTTACAGCAACTAATGGGGTCACATAAAAGAAACTTGACCCAGGATCCAACAATACATAAACATCAAAGTAAAAGACACGGAGCATACCAGTAACAACATCTGGAGAATCCTCTTATTCCTGAAGGGATGGTAAGGAATAAAATTGATTTTGCCACTGATGGCCAGCTGTGCTGGATGAAGCATCCTCAGGAGGGTCTGGATAGGCTAAATAAGCTGGTGTACTGGTAGCCTGAGTCTGGGGTCAAACATCTCTGTTCCCCTGCCTAGAATACAGATACTCTCTAAGCCTGTGGCCTAACTTTCCACAACCAAAACAACCCTTCTATTTGTCCAAACACTTACCGGGATGGGTTATGCCATACTTAGCACATGGGGGATAACTGGGCCTGTTACTCATACTGTTATGAGATCTGGACATAGAAGACTTATTCCCCTGCTCCTTCCTATTTCTAGGTGCAAGAGCACTAGTTGATGAAGGTGCTGGCATAGACGAATAGCTCTGAAACTGTGGACGGTTCCCTCCATGGGATCTAGTCTGACCATACTCATGCTTCTCTAATCTAGCCCTCTTGTTTACTCTTACCCTATCTCTTTTTTTTATCTTATCTGCCTCAATCTACTGAGCATGCATCATCAGTCTGGAAAGATCCATGTATCTGTTGAGCATAGTAGTCCTATACTTCTTAACAACCAATCCAGACACACCGGTCACAAACTTACTCGTACTGGTTCTAGGGTTAGCCATCAAATCAGGAGCATACTTGGATAACTGGTTGAACTTGAGGCAATACTCCTTTACTATCATAGAGCCTTGCCTCAGTTTTATGAATTCCTCTATCTTAGATTCCTTTATCTCAAGTGGGAAGAACTTATCTAGGAACGCATCCTGAAATACCTACTAAGTCATAGGAGCTGCATTCTCTTTTTTACTCTTCTTCCACTTCACAACACAATTATATGCAACATATTTTAGACTATAAGATGTCAATTCTACACTCTCTTCCTCATAAATATGCATAACTTGGGTGATCTTCTTCAGCTCATCAAGATACAATTGTGGGTCCTCACCTGTCTTCGACCCATAGAACTCTGGCGGATTTATCCTCATAAAATCTCTAATCCTGGCTGCAGCTAAATTACCTCCTTGCTGATACAAAACTGCAGCCTGGTTATTATCCTGAACATTCGCGGTGACCGCATGGGATAATGCCTGAAAAGTTTCCCGAAACTCAGCATAAGACACATTCTCATTCAGGGGATCAACAGGATGAGGTTGCTGGTTATCATTCCTACAGGCATAAGATCTTTGGAGAGGCATTTTTAGTCATAAAAGAGCACGAATTAATAATAGAAAGAGACAACTATAAGCATGGTGGATTATGAAAGAAATAGATAACTTTTCCTAAAACTTCTTGTAACCTCTTGCTCATAGATGTGGTGCTCTACACACCGATGATAAAGACTCTACGTAATGTGGCATGTCAGACTCCCGTAGGACTCTTTAAACCTTAGGCTTTGATACCAAGTTTGTAACGCCTCAAAATCTCATCCCGAAGCATCACACAGTGCTTAAGGCTACTAGTAGCCCTAAGCTAACCCTTTAAGCCTGCTACTACTTATAACACTTACTTTAGGATGAATAAACCAAACAATAATTCTATATTATATCATTCTGAACTAAAGTAACTGAAAAAAATATCTGGATAGCAAAAGACTAAAAAATCTGGAAACTTTAACTGACAGTTTAACAAGCCTCTACTTACTAAGAACTAGAGAGTCATTGGGACAAACCCCCAACTGACTCGTACTGAACTGGAAAGGAATAAACCAACTACTACAAAAACTGAAATTAGGAAAATAGGTCCTCAAACCATGGGGACTCACCAATAGCGAAGATATAGATAGAGGTACTCGGAGATCACTGTCGCTGCTGAGACTGAGCATCTGAACCTACATTATGAGACAATGTAGCACACAAACATATATGTAGATCAGTACTTTGAGGATGTACTGAGTATATGGGGGTGTATGTATTAAGTAAACAATATCATTACTTTTTATGAAACCATGCAAGCAAATATGAATGACTCACATAACTTGAATAAGTTCAAAATATAAATCTCATAAGTCATGAACAATTAAACATGTAATATAAATCTCGTGAGTCATTATACTTAGTTCTAAAAACTATATTCTCCTCTTATTCCCAATGCTTGTAAACCAAAAGAGAATCTTAAAACAATAACTTTCAAACTTATACTTTTATCTTAAAAAGAATAAAGAACTTCTTTTGAAACTTTAGGAATTCAAAGACTTATGATTATGGAACTTTGGGACTCTTTGGGAACTTAGGAGTTTTTTCTAACTGACATAAACCTTGTGAGCTGACAAGAAGTCCAATATCTTGCTCACATTGGGGAGAGCTGTTCTACCCTTGCCATCTGAATAGAACCTTAACTTTAATGATCATTTTCTTAACCCACTTGGGGTAAATTATCATCCTACGGTGGCTCATAGTTATGGGGCATGAAACCTTGGAATCAAGACCAACTAGGTGCTAAATGCTACTCCCATACTTAGGCTCAGAACTTTTAGGAAATCTACTTTAAAATAGTACACTAATGTATAATGAAAGCCAATTATGCTTTTCTTTGCTTCAAATCATAAACAATATGGATTCCTTTCTTAGCTTAGGTTCAAAAGCAATCTTTCTTTAAGAATCAAAGTACTTGCTTATTAAATCATGCTAAAAACATAACCTTCAAGAAACATCAGAACTCATACTTGACTTAAGGCGTCAACATATACTCAAATGATCTAAATTTCATAATAAGGTTTAATTCTTGACTTCAACTTTGGAAACATTTAAAAATATCAATTTTCAATGGGGAAATACAATTCACAACATAAATCCTCAATCCAAGACATAACTAATTGAGATAATATGCAATTTCAAGACTTGAACAATTTCTAAATTCATAAACTCAAAATAGAGTAAATTAGATATAAACTCACTTGTAAAAATATGAAATTCTTTAGTAAAATCAAAGCTTTGGGCACAAGAATAAAAGAAGTGTTCTTGTTAAAACCCCACTTACCTTAAATTATGGACTTTAAATGAACTTTTGCATTTGTGACTCTTTTCATGACTTTGAATGGATATTATTGATGCTTTTGGTCTGGGGATTTCGATTCTTGAAGATATTTTGAAAATTGACAGTTAAATCTTGAGTTCTCTTGAACTTTGGGTTAAAACCCTAGAAAGTGTTCTAGGTGAATTTTAGGGAAGAAGGCTATATTTGGGTATTTGAGGACCTTAATCCTGTGTTATGACTGATAGAGGATGGGGGGAAAGACTAAATTTGCTCCTTGGACGCGGATTTTAAAAGCTAAAAAACTGGGCATCGACGCAATTGGCGACACAACGCGTCAATAACATCGATGAGATACCGACGCATCGCGCCATAATCGCGCCAAGCCTTAGTACTTTTGACTGGCAGTTCTTGTAACAAAATTGACCAACGTGATGGGAGACACGGTGTTCTTAGATCGCATTGGTCCATTATTTTGGGACATCAAACGTGGTCTAAACGTGGTCCGAAAATTCCGAAACTTGTCCGGGAACACTTATTGACTTCTCTATCATTGATTAGCTAAAATATTAACTATCGAAGGATTGGAAGGTTGGTAATAAGATCCTTAAAGTTTCAAGGCTCTATAAATGACTAAGTTCCAACACTTAGCTAGATTTTCTAAGTCTTGGAACTTTTGGGCATCGTTTAAGGGATTTATACGATGAGGATTTTGTGGGGTCTTACAAAATTGTTATTTGCTCTCTATTTTCCTGATCCGTCCCCTAAATGATATCATATCCAAGTTGCCCGAGAGTGAGTGTGAGTATGAGTAGGAGCGGCTAGAGCATTACGCTGTCCTAGAGTCGGTCAAAATTAGTGTTACTCTCAGAATAATCATTTTTCTGGTTAGTAATTACTGTTGTTCTTCCTGTATGTTCTTAGTTTTATTCCTTAAGTTGGGTAGCCGTTTAATAGTGGTTTAGACGTTGGCAAACCTGGAATTTTTCATTGGATTAGCTCTGAGTGTGTGAAAAAATAGAGCCGAACCCGGAGGGTGTTCCCGTCACCAAGCCTATAGGAATAAAATAAAAGAATTTTAGGAGAAGAAATTAGTAATTACCGCACACAAAAATAATTATTGTGGTAGTAACACCTAAAGTAGATTTTGGTCCTAGGATAGTGTTTTTCTTTTATCTGCAAAAACCCTGATGAATACTCAAACTAACCAAAACATAATAAATAGTGTTAATATTTCTGTTATCTCTAATAAAATTGCTAAAATAGAAAGTTATTTACAAAATTGGAATATTCCAAAAGAAAATTTTAATAGAGTCTATAAAACTAGACACTTCGATTTTGTTAAAAATTATAAAATTAAAACTTTCGAATCCACTGTTGCAATTAATAGTATTATTGAGACTATTAAATTATTAGCAGTTGAAGCTATTAATAGATATAGAAAAAATTAAAAATACCTCCCCATAGGTCTTGTTAAAGTAACAGTTAAACCATTATATAGATTAGGTTTAGATGTACCTATATGTTTACTTTTAAGAGATAATAGGTTATTAAATTTTGATGATTCATTATTAGCAGTATTACAAAGTAACCTCGCTAATGGTCCTATATATTTTAATTGTTATCCTAATTCTTTTTTATAGATATTAATGATCAAAATGCTATGGATACATTAACATTAAATGTTAAAACAAAAAATATGAATAGTAAGGTGAGTATATTACAGATTAATGAAAACAACCTTAACCCCTAAGGCTAAAATAATTAGTAATAAAGGATCTACCATGCTTATGGAAGCTAACCTTAATCATAATAATACCTTTGTCCCAAAAAAGATAAAATGGGATGATGTATTAATAAAAGATAATTGGTATTTCAACTCCATAACGGAACCATAAATAGAAGAAGAAAATTTAAATATTGAAAAAGTAGTACAATATCTAAATGGATCAATAGATTTAAAATTTCTAAAATCCCAATCTTTTACTCAGGCATCTTCAAGTAAAAGGATGTCCTTTTCTAGACCTTCAATCTCCAAGTCTGTAGAAGAAAGGGAAGTATATATAAGATATTGAAAGAAAATCTAAAGGAGTTGATTTCTCAAAACAATTCCAAAAGTGGAATATGAATCTACAAATTTAAAAACTAAAAAAAATCAATAAGTCCCAATGCTAGTGAAATGCTAGGAGTAAGAAATTCCCTATGCATGATTAGGTCAGTTGTAATATTTGAACCTGACTTTGAATATTTAGACAAATTATGGAATAGTCCAGAAAATTTTATTAAAAAGGAATGGTATAAGCAAAAAATATTCATTAAAAGAACGATATTCTTTTAGAGAAAAATGGTGCAATGATATGAAAAGATTAAGATAAAATATTGAATTTTTTAAATGGTTTGAAATCACAAAAAAATTTGATGATAAAAAAAATTTGTTAAATATGATTATTAATAAGTGGTATACTACTAATAATAAAATAGTTGAATCAACAATTCCTCCATTAGAAGAAATTAGCCTACTAGTAGAAGGTAGAATTGTTACTCTCTCACCTTTTAAATTAAATATAGTAGATACTAAAGGTGATCCTACAAATAAGGATATAAATAAAATACTCCAACAAAATAATTATACAAATCAATTATTACATATAGTATCTAAACCGGTTCCCGAAGCCGAGAATAAATCAACTTTTAAAGATAAACCGAGTTTTTATTATGATTAAGAAATTAGAAACTCATCCAATTTTTAAATTACTAGAGTTCTTTAGAGATAAATTTCCTAAATTTGAAGAAAAGTTTAAAGTAACTAATGATATTTTAGAAAAAATTAATGAAAGACTAAAATTCAAATTAAAAGTCACCAATGACATTATTAAAGAAAATAATAAAAACCCAGAATCTAATGTAAATAATAATAGTACAGGTTGGGATTATGAAAATATGAATCATAAAACTAAAGG
Organism: Capsicum pubescens; assembly: GCA_030864215.1. Lineage (NCBI taxonomy): Eukaryota > Viridiplantae > Streptophyta > Magnoliopsida > Solanales > Solanaceae > Capsicum > Capsicum pubescens. The sequence goes on from CM061540.1 coordinate 235,717,384, forward strand.
TTGCAAAATCCTAAATAAAAAAGACATAAGTAATATTTTATGTTGTATCTTTGAAAAAAATGAAGATAATTCCTCTCCAACAGAAAATATTAATAACGTTTGCAGTAATAAATTAGCTAATTATGGTAAATACATCGGTTTACGCTGCATTTGTAATAATCATTATATTAATGTTATTACCAATAATAACAAGGAAAAAGAAGTGTTGTTTGATATTATCAATCATTTAGAAGATCCAAGCCTTAGGAAGAAATATTTAATAGCCTTAAAAATATTGTTCTTAATCAACATTTTGATTAAGAACAAAAATGTTCTTAAATATGAGAAATATGCACCCTTTACTATGAGAAATATGTCAGGTAAAGAACAAAAATAAGAAATAACTATACAAGACCTTTAGGTAGAGTTATAATACTTAAAAAGAGAAGCTAAAATATTTAAGCAACAATTTAACAATAAGTCACTTACTGATAATTTAACTTCTAACAAAAATCTAAACCACGTCAATTAGAGCTTGGAGAAGCATAAAAAATAAAAAGAAATAATAAATATATTAAGTTCCTAGAAAATCATTCAAAAATTGACAAAATTACAAAAGATGAAGCACAAAGTTACCATATACCTGGTGTCAGAGCCAGTCGATTATAAGGAGGCCTAGTACAACTTTATGTATGTTTGGCCCAACACTTACTCTTGGTTTGTAAAGTATTCAGAGCTGATGAAGACTGTTGTAATTCCCCGATGGTTCTACGGATGGTAGAGCTGGTTGGAGGAAATAAACAGGTATTGTCTACATAATTTCAAAACCAATTTGAAAAGTTCCAGGTAGAGTAGAATATTTCTACACTACCAGAAAATGTTAAATGGTGTAATTTTTTTATTGCTAAAAGGATTTCATATATTATCTATTGGTCCTTTGATATTCATGAAATCGAAAGGATCAAATACTTAAGCAAAACTATCAAGATTAAAGGCTGGAGTCCGACAAAGAAGACAGCAACAAGATTATCCTTACAGAAGCAAGCACACCTCTCCAAGGAGGAATTAAAAAGAAGGCTCAAAGAAGACTTGTCAAATCTAGATAAAGAGAGTAATTCCAAATAGATTATGGAGTTATTAGTATTGCATCCTCTCATTCTAGCAAACCCAACAACGGGGATATGTTGGACCCACAAGGAATAGCATAGACGTACCTTCTAAATTGAAAGAAAGGTGCCCACACCTCTTCAAAGTTTGAAAAGCTACTTTATGGACCCCACAAATAAAACGGTGACTAGAATACATGTCATCAATCTTCAAGGAAGAAAAAGTCAAAATCTTCTCAAAATCATCAGAAGACAAGTTCAAGATAATGATGAAAAGATAGTCAGAGACATGTGCAGGACAAGTGAACAAGTCATCAGCTAATCCTAGATAGACGTAAAATAAATAACTTATATTAGTGTAAGGACAGATATAAGAGAGATAGTGTTTCTTAAATTTTGGTCAGTATTTCTGAGGACTATTTAAGGCTTTCAACTTGTAATAGTGGAGGGCATTCTGAAATTTCCCAACTCAGAAATCTCTCTACCATCTCCCATATTTACCATCTCCCTCTATAAAGTTATCTTATTTTCCAAGTTCAATAAAAAGTTTTTATAAGTATAAATTTCTCTATTTCTCTACTATTTTTATTAATTTTTCTTTCGATTATTTTGTTCTTAGTTTTGTCATTTTAAAGTTAAATTATTTTTAAAGTTTAATTTGACACTTTAAACTACTACTTTTAAAGTAGTAATTATTTTAAACTGTTATTTTGCTCCCCATTTTCCCGATCCGTCCCCTAATTGGCATCAAAGCCAAGTTTCTCGGGAGGGAGTGTGAGTATGAGTAGAAGTGTCTAGAGCATTACGCTGTCCTAAAGCCGGTCGAAATTAGTGTTACTCTCGAAATAATCATTTTCCTGGTTAGTAATTACTGTAGAAGGGGTGTGACTTTTTCTACCATTGCAATTAATAGACTAGGACAAATGTCTTACTTGGGTGTATACTTAAAAAAAATGTATCCTTAAGTTGGTCGAACAAGCCATCAATTCTAGGAATTGGAAACTTATTCAAGATTGTGACTTTATTCAACTAATGATAGTCGATGCATATTTACAGAGAATCATCTTTTATACGTACAATATGAACTTTATAGCGAATAATATTTTTTACGCACGATAAGAACTAGTTTACCCTATGGAGATATGTTGGGCCTAATAAAACCGTTGTCTAAGAGGTATTTAACTTCTCCTTCAATTTCTTAAGCTACGATATAACCATTCTATAAGGAGAAATTGAAATAGGTTGGATATATGGAAGGAGATTTATTATAAAGTCAATTTGCAATATGTGCCTAAAGAGGGAGGAATCACCACTATTCCTAATGAGATAAATGAACTTATTCCCTTGAAATCTAAAATCATAGATCGAGAAGAACTAGTTTTCTGTGCCATTCATTGATCAAATGATGTATTAATTAGCGAGGATAACATGGAGTTTCTTCCTTGATAGATATTTTAGTTACAATCAAATATATATTTCTCTCAAAGACCAAGAATTTTAGATTGTGCAATGCTTCCACTACTTTTCAAAGAAGTATGTTACCAATATTATTGAATATGGTTAAAGATACAATAGAGGTTTTCATGGATGATATCTTGGTAGTTGGTGATTATTTTGAAGCTTTCCTTGATCATTTAAGTAACGTACTCCAACATTGTGTGAAAAATATGTAGGTTATGACTTGCCTACTTTTACATTAGGATAGTTTAATGTATTTGTATGATGACTTGCTAATTATTAGTGGTAAATTATGGCTATAATATACTCTATTTAGGTACCTAAGATCCTCGTCACTTGCTTAGGGGCATTACAGTAGAACTATGTTGTAAATCCTTAGTTTAGGTAGTTGTTTCTCCGCTTGAGCTAGTCTAGTATGCTTAGTAGTCTTAGGGTCTATTATTGGATTCCTTCTCTTATTTTTGGGTATTTTCTTACCTTAGGATGGGTTCCTTAGGGAATTATGGTTAGTGTGTCACTTCTGCAAAGTAACTCAATCTAGGACAATATCCTTTTTATAGTACGTGGAACTTAGATTTCTTTGATATAGTTTGGTTTGACTTGGTATTAGTCATCAATTAGTTTACTCACCCTGTTATATGTATTATTTTCATATATCCATGATATATTGATTACTTGGTATAAAAACACTGTTGCCAGTTTAAAATGGAATTTCAGAACATTTTAATGGATTTCGGCCTCTTAAAAGAAAAATAGACTATTTTAGTCTCAATTTGATTCTAGACACTTGATACTACTAATTAATGCCTTTTAGACACATTTTGAGTTTTGGCACCTGATATCACTAAATTGTATTCAGAAGTCTAATTCGAGTCTAGCAAGGTATACTGATATTGCAAGTCTTATTATGGGTCCTGCCTTTTAGAGATCCATATATTGGAAGAGGAGTATACGATATTATAGACATGTCATTCATTTCATAGTGTATTTTGTGGTTTTCTTCACACTTATTTATCCTTATGCATTGATTATAGTTTGCTTTAATTTTTGTTTACATCCATCATGCTTATGGATGTTTGTTTGTTTTTTGTACCATTTGAGCTTATTGTGGTATGATTATGTTGTGGTAGAATATTTTTATTATTTTTTTTGAAATATTTACTTATATCTCCATTAGTTTCCCAACTTGGACCAATTACTTATATTCATATTTTATTGTAATTATACCTTATTTGAGCTCAATCGGCTTGTGATACCTACTAAGTGTCATGTATTTTTGTTACTCATAATATAGTTCTACATCTTTTTCCTGATGCAGGTCCTAGTACAAGTCATCATCATTGATACCTTTCCTCGTGCAAAGCTTTTGGACCGGAGAATTAGAGTGAGATTTTGGAGACTGAAGTTGACCGATCTCCAACTTTTCGGACTCATCTTATTTTTGTATATTTGCATATAACTCTCTCTCTCTCTCTATATATATATATATATATATATTCAATCTATCTTGTACTCTTTATGTTTTCGTAGCTCTTGCACCAACTGCTACCAGGTCTTGCGAGGATCCTTTTGTATATATTGTTCTTTTCCCTCCCTACATGTATGCATGTTCAACTTATTTCCTTTATTAATCTCTTTATTTGGTATTGCTATCCTAATCTTCTCTCTTCTACTTGCTAGTCCATTGCTTTTTATTTTGGGAAATGAATTTGGGAACTTTAAAATAAACTTAACTTTAAAAAAACAAAACTAAGAACAAAATAATCTAAAGCAAAATTAACAAAAACAGTAGAGAAATAGAGAAATTTATACTTACAAAAACTTTTATTGATATGAGAAAATAAGAGAACTTTATAGAGGAAGATGGGAAATATGGGAGATCATTACTAGTATACCAAGAATGCAGCCACTTAAGCAGATATTTAAGGAAGAATATTCATCAACCAATAAAAATATCACCATCCAAAAATAGATCATAGAGTTATTAGATACTGCATCCTGACTCTTTTGATGATAGTGGAATGGTAGGCTTTGGCAGGGATTGGAGTGTGAGTATGAGTAGAAGTAGGTAGAGCGTTACACTTTCCTAGAGCCGGTCGAAATTAGTGTTACTCTTGGAATAATAATTTTTCTGATCAGTAATTACTGTTGTTCTTCCTCTATGTTTCTTAGTTTTATTTCTTAAGTTGGGTAACCGTTTAATAGCTATTTAGACGTTGGCAAACCTGGAACTTTCTGTTGGATTAGCTTTGAGTGTGTGGAAAAATAAAGCCGGACCTGGAGGGTGTTCCCATCGCCAAGCCTATAGAAAATAAATAAAAGAATTTTAGGAGAAGAAATTAGTAATTACTGTACACAAAAATAATTATTGTGGTAGTAACACCTAAAGTAGATTTTGGTCCTAGGATAGTGTTTTTATCTTATCTGCAAAAACCCTAATGAATACTCAAACTAACCAAAACATAATAAATAGTGTTAATATTTCTGCTATCTCTAATAAAATTGCTAAAATAGAAAGTGATTTACAACATTGGAATATTCCAAAAGAAAGTTTTAATAGAGTTTATAAAACTAGACACTTTGATTTTGTTAAAAATTATAATATTAAAACTTCCAAATCCACTGTTGCAATTAATAGAAATATTGAGGCTATTATATTATTAGCAGTTGAAGATATTAATAGATATAGAAATAATTACAAGTTCCTTCACATATGTCTTGTTTAAGTAGCAGTTAAACCATTATATAAATTACGTTTAAATTTACCTATATGTCTACTTTTAAGAGATAATAGGTTATTAAATTTTGATGATTCATTATTAGCAGTATTACAAAGTAACCTCGCTAATGGCCCAGTATACTTTAATTGTTATCCTAATTTTTCTATAGATATTAATGATCAAAATATTATGGATTCATTAACATTAAATATTAAAACAAAAAACATGAATATTAAGGTAAATACAAAAGAAATAGCAATAATATATAGAGTATATTACAGATTAATGAAAACAACCTTAGCCCCAAAGGCTAAAATAATTAGTAATAAAGGCGCTACCATGCTTATGAAAGCTAACATTAATCTTAATAATACCTTTGTCCCAAAGATGATAAAATGAGATGATGTATTTATAAAAGATAATTGGCATTTCGACTCTATACCGGAGCCAAAAATAGAAGATGGAAATTCAAATATTGAACAAGTAGTATAATATCCAGATGGATCTATAGATTTAAAATTTCTAAGATCACAATCCTTTAATCAAGCATCTTCCAATATAAGAATGATCTTTTCTAAACTTTCAGTCTCCAAGTCTGTAGAAGAAAGGGAAGTAACATTAGAAGATATTGAAAGAAAATTTAAAGAAGTTGATTTCTAAAAAATAATTCCAAAAGTGGAATATGAATCTACAAATTTAAAAACTAAAAAATCAATAAGTCCCACTACTAGTGAAATGATATGTAACGCCCCAAGATTCTATTCTGAGATGTCACACGGTGCTTATGACCCCAAAGGACCACAAGCTAACCCTTTACTGATATCTGTACCTGTACACTGCATAATATCTGAAATAAATATGGAAACTAGCCATAAGGTTCAACACATCTATGAATACACATAATACAGAAAAACTTAATACTAATACATCCATCTGAGAAGCCTCTAAACTACCTGAACTGCGGAGTTGATGGGAAAGGTCCCCAACTAACTCCATCAACTGAAAATAAACAAAGACTGAACCAATAATAGTAAACTGAAATTAGTCCTCAAAAGAAGAGGACTCACTGCTACTACTGCTAACTAGGAATGAACTGCTGAGGATACTCTGGATCCTGTATCTATGAACCTATGGTGTCAAATAAAACACCATAGCGCAAATGCATCAGTACAGGAATGTACCGAGTATGTAGATGAGGTAGTCTAATGCAAGGGCTCATGCATGCACAATATCTAAGTTGACTAATCATGAAGATGCCGCATAAGAACACATACATGAATGCACAGAACATGAACACAATCATCGCAACTCTAGATACTGAAACTCAGATACCACCTTACAGCAGACTGAACTCTCTACTAAAACTGAGATACTAAATCACTGACTCATATGATACTGATAACTGAGGATCTGGATGTACTTATATCAAAGACTGAATTATGAGCTTACTGTTTTTAACTGACAGAATTAGAGATCAACTTTTCTAACAGATTATTCTGGAGAGATTCTCAATGATAAGAAGTATGATCATGTCCGAATCTGACAACATAAATACTTAATAGAATCTGAGATAGAGATCAAGCCTATCTGACGGAAGATCTCTAGATATGATAATAAGAACACTCAACATGGTCTGAGACTGAGATCAACTTTTCTAACAGATTACTTTGGAAGCTTTATCAATGATAATAAATATGATTATATCTGAATCTGACGACAAAAATATTGAATAAAAATCTGATACTGTGATCAAGCCTGTCTGGCAGCATATCTCTGAATATGATATCAAACAACTGTATATAAAACCAAGCCTATCTAACGGGATGGTCCATAAATCAATGGAACTATCTGATTTCCTCTCTGAGATAAATGACTGTACCACACAGTCTTGATTTCTGAATAATAATTCTGAAATTGAGACTGAATTTGAAACTGAAACTGTGGGAAGTACTCATCTAAATGACATGACCCAATCTACCATAGGTGGGGTCCAACCTCTACCCCTAGTTGGGAGGGTGAAACTACCATGCCATGGGTAAAGACATTATCTTTTTTCTAAGGTCAGGCTCTCTGGCGGTGACCCTCAACAGGACGTCAAGCTTGCTTGACGGGTGACTCCTTTGCCTGTACTGGCTACATAGTTCTAGAATACAAGGATTTCTTCTAAGAATCACACCCTCTACTAGAAGGTGAGTTCCCTTCCTTGGGTTTGCTCGATGATGAATCCTACTCTTAACGGAAAGACTCTGGGTTGATTCTTAAACTGTACTACACAAAGCTGAATCTGATACTGATCATGTTTCTTAAAAGATCTAACTGAGTTACGCTGAGATTAATTAGTTCCATATATGATGGAAAAAATATCGAATCATGGTATCTGGCTGACAATACAGAGATTGAATAGATTACTTGAATCACTTCTGTGATTAGAATGGAATCACTTGAATACTATTAGAACTGAGCTGATTACAGGATTGAGGCTAGATTACTAGTGATACAGAGATTATAAAGATAACTGAGATTACTGAGCTTTCTTAAGTTCTGCACTTTTCTGAGGATACAGACTTCTATAATTCACTGGGTTCTGAGAATCATGGCTCGACTGGAATTATCGAGAAACTGACATGGGCTTTAGAAAATAACTCTATTATCGGGTATAAATACCCCCAGGACCCGATGACGTAAAGGTAAAGCATAATCACTCATTCATTATAACGTTCATTCATATATCATCATAATCGTTCATGTATCATCACAATCATTAAAACATCTCATAATCATTAAAGCATTTTCACAGTTGCCGAGGGGTTACTTTAGGCATCTCGAAATCATAATCATCTAATAACGTAGGTGAAACATGCTACTAAATCGTACTCCATTCAATAAGGTTTTACCTAAGCTATTTTATACCTATATCAATCTTGACACGTGTTTGGATATCACATAGCTTGGGGAAACTTTATACTATCACGTCATAACCTACTTGCTAACCACTTGGCATGTATTAAAAGCTTAGCATATATCAAGAGCACATAATTGGGGAAATTACTACTATCACCTCTCCACTTGTTCACTAAGGTCCTTCAACAAAACACTAGACATGCATGGGTTCACACTTATTTGGGAATTTCCTACTACCATGGAATAAGTCATTCACTTGGGTATTTTATCAAAACACTAAGCACAAACTAACTCATAATTTGGGGTTTCCTATTCAACATACTATAATGACCCTTATGTTTCACCTATGCTCTTTATCAAACCTATGGGGGACATTATTCACTTATTCAACCATTTCTACACCCAAAAGTCATGAACACATCACATAGAAAACAACTTTAAGAAGGTCTATCACAAACATCACATGAATTCCACATACTAGGGTCAAAGCTCATAAATTTTGTAGGCAAACATAAATAAAAACTCAACAACACATTAAACATCAATTTAAACTCATACAAATCATTAACAACTCATAAATATAAAAATCTTTTAGTTTTAAAAAGGGTTCTTGAGCTTCTTGAATGAAAGGGACCCAATTATCTATCTTTTGGTAGGTCATGAGCTCAATAATTCATAGTACAACAGGAGATATGCTCATTTGAAGTTGACTATGCCAAAATCCTTCTCAAGAATCATCCATAAATCTTCAAAATTTCTTCAAGAACCAAGTTACTCATAGTGTAGGCTTCAAGAATTATTTATTTCAAGTGTGGATAAAGTCTCAAGCACTAAAGTTCATCCAATTTTAAAGATAAGGTATGTGGGGCTTTGAACAAGAACACTTCTTTCGTTCTTGTGTCCAAAGATTTAATTTCTATTGAGTTTCATGATTTTTGCAAAGTGGGTTTACACCCAAATTAATTTATCAAGGATTTATGAGATTTGAGCTATACAAGATTGACATATATGACTACTTCATTGTCTTATTTCTCAAATTAAGAATTTATGCCATGAGTTTTATATTGTTATCATGAAATGATGATTTCTAAGTGATTTATGATAAGTGTCATGATTTATGTTTTTCTATGAGAAGTTTGTCTATTGAATATATATTGATATTGAGCTTGAGAGTCAAGAACGAGTTCCATGATGTTTTCTTAAAGATTTTGATACTTGATATGATTTGATAAGCAAGTGTACTTGATGATGAGAAAGATTATTTTGAGATTGAGTCGAGTTAGGAATCCAAAAGTTGATTATGATTTACGAATGAGATATATATTTATATTTTGGTCCTCATGATAGACCCTTGAGTTGATTAAGGTAGATTTCCTAACGCGTTCTGATCTTAAGTCTGGGAGTAGTATTTAGCACCGAGCGGAAAGTGTGGGTTCAATGCATCCTACTTCCCCAAAACTACGTGCCACTGTAGGATTAAGATTAAGGGCCAAAGGACAAGAAAGTGATCACTAAAGTTAAGGTTCTACTCTGATGGCAAGGATAGAATAGCACTCCCCAACGTGGGCAAGACGTTGGACTCCATGTAAGCTCACATGGTTTACGTCAGTTATAAGAAAATCCCAAGTCCATAATAGTTCAAGTTCCATGAGTTTCTAAGTCACTCTAAGTCATGATTAAAAGAGTTTGAGTTGAGTCCAATGGTTTATGAGATTTATAAAGCATGTGTTATTATTAATGATTTATGGAAAATATGTTTCAGTTAACTTAAGCGATGAGAGTCATTATTATCATCATGCATGATTTTCTTATACATTTATGATATTATTTAAATGTTGCCTGCACCCCCACATATTCAGTACATTCCCAAGTACTGATTCCCATACTCTTCTGTGTTCTACATTTTCTTGTGATGTAGGTTCAGGTGCTCAGTCTCAGCAGCGATAGTGATCTTCAAATACCTACATCTACATTCGTATAGTTGGTGAGTCCTCATGGTTTGAGGACTTATGTCCCTGATTTTTGTCTTGATAGTAGATGGTGGTTTATTTCCAGTTCAGTACGAGTCAGTTGGGGATCTATCCCAATGGCTCCTCAGTTTTATGTAGTAGAGGCTTTGTCAGATTAGAGTACCAGTATGTACAGAAATTTGGTATTTTGATTGTACAGGATAGTATTTCTTTGTATTCCAGTATGTTCATGACATGATTATTCTTCCTTATTATAGCTTGATTATTGTCATAGTGAGTTATAGAAGTGATGACAGGCTTAGAGGGTTAGCTTGAGGATGCGTGTGGCCTTAAGCACCGTGTGACGTCTTGGGATGGGATTTTGGGGCGTTACATGCTAAGAGTAATAAATTCTCTATGCATGATTAGGTCAGACGTAGTATTTGAACCTAACTTTGAATATTTAGATAAATTATTGAATAATCCAGAAAATTCTATTAAAAAAGAATGGTATAAACAAAAATATTCATTAAAAGAAAGATATTCTTTTAGAGAAAGATGGTGCAATGCTCTGAACAAATTATGATGTAATATTGAATTTTTTAAAATGGTTTGAAATTACTGGAAAATTAGAAGATCAAAAGGAGTCGTTAAATATGATAGTTAATAAATGGTATACTACTAATAATAAAGTAGTTGAATCAACAATTCCTCAAATAGAAGAAATTAGCCTACCAGTAGAAGGTAGAATTGTTATTGCCTCAGCTTTTAAATTCGATATAGTAGATACTGAATATGATCCTAAAAATAAGGATATAAATAAAATACTCCAACAAAATAATTATACAAATCAATTATTACATGTGGTTTCTAAACAGATTCTCGATGCCGAGAATAAATTGACTTTTAAAGATAAACAAAGTTCTTCTCATTATGTTGAAAAATTAGAAACTCATCCAATATTTAAATTACCAGAATCTTCTAAAGATAAATTTCCTAAATTTGAAGAAAAGTTTGAAGTAACCGATGATATTTTAGGAAAAATTAATGAAAGATTAAAATCTAAATTAAAAGTCAGAAATGACAAGGTTATAAGGAATTTATCAGAAAACAATGATAATGAACTTAACAAACTAAGCTATAAATATCTAGTACAAAATAATTATTATAAAAAGCCCACATTTCCGGATATGCAGTATGAAGAAAATGAATTTTGATCTCATACTTCATATTCTGGAAAAGAAGCCGCGAAATGGAATATAGATGGACTAGTAGAACATCAAATATATAATAAACTACATGAAACGGGAATGGCCATTACGACATATAAAATTTCCAAAATGACAGACAAAAAAGCAGCGTTTATGATTATGTCAGGTTTTACATGTACTATAAAATATTGGTGGGATAATTACCTGGAGGAAATAAATAGGTAGTGTCTACACAACAAAATATAGTTATGGCTTTGGCAGGGATTGAACACTAGGATCAAGGTTAAGGCCCTCTAACCCAGTAGTAGGGAGTGTGCGTATGAGTAGGTGCGGCTTAGGAGTGGCTCGAGAGGCTGCTTGTGAGTAGGTCTCCGGTGGTTAATGATAGATAACCTACATACACTCATTCCTATGTAGAGACCTGTAGGGAGTGTGAGTATGGGTAGGAGAGGCTATGAGTGTGAGTATGAGAAGGAGCGGCTCTAGTTTTATGTTGTCCTAGTGCCGGTCAAAATTAGTGTTACTCTTGGAATAATCATTTCACTCCCTCCCAGGCAACTTGGCTCTGATACCATACCTCATCAACCCAAATGATTATTTTGAGAGTAACACTAATTTTGACCGGCTCTAGGACAGCATAACTCTCTAGCCGCTCTACTCATACTCCAGGCAACTAAATCTATATAATGGATGAGCTTGTTAATGGATTGTCCATCGGACTCCGACCTAGACTTGTTATATAAATTAGAACTACATGGAGACAGATGGTCCCCTCAAGAACGTAGGATGATTCCTTCATTGATGCAATTTTGATGACACAAGAAAAGATCGAAACTAGCCAAGTTATCGAAAGAAAGTGTGAGTATGAGTAGGAGCGACTATGACTCCCCATTATCCCAATCCGTTCCCTGAATGGTATCATAGCCAAGTTTCCCGGGATGGAGTGTGAGTCTGTAAAGTTCACTTATTTTCCCATAAAAATTTCACAATTCAAAAGGTAGCATTACTAGACACAGGAGCAGATGGTCCCCTAAGACTAGTTATCAATTATAAGCCCCTTAATAAAGTATTAAAACGGATTGGGTATCGGGTACCTAATCTATTTTAATACTTTATTAAGGGGCTTATAATTGGGTTTAACTATAGTAATTGCATTAATTCCTACTTTGTTCATAGGAAGCCTTTCGAGAGATTTTGAATATTGAATACTATTGGGATCACTTTGCTGGAGTGAATGGAAAAGCTGATCTTGGGTGTATTTATACGCCTAAGCACCATAACTTACCCATATTTTAGCTAAGTTTGGAGAATAAAGTGCCTAGTTTCTTATGTTTTTATTCTACTTCTATGTAATTGAGCTAACTGATGTGATTAGCATGATTTCAGGTATTAATGAGGTAGATGGAGACATAATGGGACTATGGAATGTGGATGGCATATGACACAAGAGACAGTAGCAGTCTAGATAAAATATGGAGCCTAAAAACTATGTCCAAGACTAATTTGTCATTTAGAGCTAGTCTAGGGATTTAGAAGAAAAATATGAGGGAAAAGTTATTAAAACTACTTGATGCTGAAAAGTCACGTATTATTGACTATTCTGTATCTTTTTTGAATTGGAGAGTAGAGTCTTAGCTCCAAGGGAGAAACACTACTTCATCTTCTCCGCCAAGATTGTGTTTACTTATTTTTATGATGAATATTTCTATTGTGATTCCAATTTTATTTATGAGTAGCTAAGTTTATTAGTTAGTGTTATGGAAGCCTTGTAGCATACAATCTATTACTTTGAATTTTTGAATTCATTATGCATTGATTTGTTTACATCATAATATCTTCGTTTATCTTGAATTCTCGTGGTTGCAAACATAGAGGATGTCCCTTAAAACTCAACTTGTTCGATAGAAAGGTTAAGGTTAGGAAAAGAGAGAAGTGACAAGAAAATAGGATTTCCAACCCCTATTTCATATGTTAATGCCTTAACAGGATTAACTACTTGAAAATTTCGTATTGCTTTTGTAAATACTTTTGATTCGAGAGAACTAAAGTGAATTAGTCCTTGATGGTTGAGAAACACTAGGATTATGTTATTAAATACAATACGTTTCTCTGTAAGCACGATGCATGTATGAATTTATAAATCCCATAGTTAGAAAGTATTGAAAAATACAAGGTGGACATAACCCTAGCTTGCTATTTTCCTGAATTTGAATACTACTACATATGTCTCATTTTGTTAAACTGAAACCATTAATTTGTGAACTGAATCAAATTCCCCCTTTTTATTTTATGGAAACGAATGATTAAAAGTCAACTAATTTGTATACAACTCAATTAGCATCATATTCCCTGTGGGATTCGACCCCAACATAGTTGGGTTATATATTTGACAACAACCGCTGACACTCTTGTAAGAGAGTTTTAATTTGGGCGTATCAAATTTTGGTGCCGTTGCTAGGGAATACAATTGTCGATTGAGTTTATGTGTGTTAATTGACTGTCAGTCAAGTTTCCTTATTTTACGTTTATTTTTTGTTTTTGTTCGTTATAGGTTCATTGTTGTTTATGCCACGAACCAGAAGTTCAGAAGAACCATTATTACCTTTCAATCCTGAACCTCATCTCATTAAAAGAATGGCTAACCAACAGAAAGATGAAAGAATAGCTGCTTTGGCTAATGCCCAATTAAATTAATAGAATGCAGATAACCCAGGTCGGGTACCTTATCTATATAAAGAGTACTTGGGAGATGATGATTTAATTGACCCGACTAATAAGAGGCATGCAACGGAAGTAGTTGCACCTGTAAATCAAAATCGTCCATTTAGAGAAAGACCAGACCGCCAAGCTGTGCAGTTTGATATTGGCAATAATAAGGATGATTTGGAAGAAGATAAAGATACAAGGGAAATCATTCCACCACTACTAGATCCTGGGGTGAAATTCAACATCACCAGTACTATGATTTAGCTACTGAATTTGAAATGACTCTTCGGTGGATTACTTGGTGATGATCAAAATCTATATTTGGTGAATTTTATCAACATTTGTAAGTCATTTCATAATCCTGGAGTGGGAAAAAATGCTATTCATTTGAGATTGTTTCCACTATCTTTGTTTGGAGAGACAACTATATGGTTGAATGAGCTGACCACCGATTCGATAACAAACTGGAGGCAATTGAAAGGAACTTTCCTGGAAAGGTTCTTTTTACCCTCCAGAATGTTATAGTTGAGGGACGAGATCAACAACTTTAGGTAATTGGCTAATGAAGCTTTACATGAGACTTGGGAGAGGTTTAAAAAGAAGTTGACTCAATGCCCAAACCATAAGATGACTGATGAACACTTGATGGAAATATTCTACAGACCTTTGAACTCACTTACAAAGCCAATAGTGGATAATGTTGCAGGAGGAGCTTTTATGGAGCTCGCCTTTACTAAGGCCGCAGACATGTTAGAAAGAATGACTAAGACAAGTAGAGCTTGGCATACCAGAGAATCTGTGGTAGCAAGTAATACTGGGTCTAGTGTAATATCAGCAGAGCATCGTAGGAGAGAATAATAATTAGAATATATCTCACATGGAAACCCATATAGATCTGCTCACAAAATATTTTCTATCAGGGAATATAGAAAAGGTAAAATATGTGGGGTCCCACCGTAAGGAAGTTGAATTAAACACCGAGGAGGAGGCTAACTACTTGCATAACCAGGGGGCTTCCGAACTGGTGGTCAAGGAAACCAAGGTTGGAGCCATCAAAGAGATTGGAAGAATAAAAGTGATAAGAGTGGACTGTATGTACCTCTAAGTCGTGATAATGCTGCCACCAGTTCAGGCAAAAGGTCCATGGAGGACATGATGGACAAACTATTAAAGGGAGTTAAGGCAACCAATTATGGGGTGACTATGATGAATAGTGAAATATTTTCCATGAGTCAACTAGTAATTCACACTCAACTGCTATTAAACAACTGGAGCAACAGATGAGGCAATTATCCGTAATATTTAACCAAAGACAGAATGGGACTCTACCAAGTGATACAGTTCAGAATCCGAGGACTAATAGATCATGTATGACTATTACGACTAGGAAAGGTAAGATGTTATCTAGTCCAGGATTGGGAGCATCCTCTCATACTGATGCGGTCGAAATGGATTGGGAGATAGTTGATGAATATTTAGTGGTGCCTATGGAGTTGGGAGGTTCGGAAAAGAAGAGTGCAGAAGTGGAACAACCACCTAAGCCAAAGCATGTTAGTAATGTGGAGCAAGGCAAAAGAAAAAAGGTAAAAGTTGCTCTAGTTGAAATCCTAAGGCACCACCTCTATTTTTATAATGATTAAAGAACAAAGAAGATGAAGGTAAATTTAACAAATTGATGGCTATGTTGAAGTAATTGACAGTGAACGTGCCTTTAGTTGAAGCACTTGAGCAGATGCCAGGATATGCTAAATTTATGAAAGATCTTGTGATGAAGAAAAGAGTGGTAAGCTACAAACCGGTGGATATTCTCCATCATTGTAGTGCTATTTATACAAGGTCACTGGTGTAGAAGAAGGCCGACCCAGGAGCATTCACCATCCCTTGTACGATTGGGTCTCTGGATTTTGCTAAGGCCTTATGTGATCTAGGAGCTAGCATCAATCTGATGCCGCTAGTTATTTATAAGAAGTTGGGTTTGGAAGACCCCACACCCACAAACATGCGACTTATAATGGCGGATAGATCGATGAAAAGGCCAGTTGGGATTCTACATGATGTACTTGTAAAGGTGGCTGATTTTATATTTCCTACCAACTTTGTAATTCTTGATTGCGATGTGGACTTTAAAGTACCCATAATTTTGGGTAGGCCGTTCTTAGCAACTGGGAGAGTGTTAGTTGACATAGATTTAAATCATAAATGAGCTGAAATTTAAGATCAATGGGAAAGAGGTTAGTTTTGAAGTGTGTAAATCCATGAAACAACAAAAGTAGATGAGTGTTTTCTCGATCGTTGATGTATTCTATGAAGATGAGGTACAAATGGTATCATCGATGTATCTTGATAAAGCCTAAGTTGTCAAGGTAATAGAGTCGTGCCACAATGTTAAATCAGGCGCTGCATGGGAGGCAACCCATGATTTTATTCTCATTTTATCATGTTAAATAAAAATACAAAAATAAGAGTCGAGCCACGACCAAAACTACGACGCTTGATGGGAGGAAACCCATCCTTCTAATCATTTTTTTGTTTTTTTTGATTAAGTGTAAGTGCATGAAGTACTAAGGAGGAGATTGGTACCAAATTAAATTTGGAATTGATCCATATCAACGGTGGTAAGTTTAGGAGTAATGGGAACATTACAGGTAAGTTAGAGTGGTCAATTGTTAAGGCTCGAGTCATGATTCGTATTAGAGTTGTGCCTTAAATTATGTTAATCCGACCCCAAAAGTTTTGTAGTGCGACTTATTTTTGGTGATTTTCACCCCTGCGGTAGTGACCTTTCCCACTTCCTCAAGTTGGCTTTTCCATGTGCGGCACCCAAAGCCCATGTTGAAATTCCTTTTGCTGCGCCCAAGCCTAATTAGGCAATGCATTATGTGCCGCCCAACACTTAGTATAAGCCCACTGCGTCATTAGGCGTTACATTGGGCGGTACCTAAAGAAGGTTATGCGATAAGATGTGCAGCGCACATGTGTACTTAGGTGATGCTCTTTGTTATGCACACGTATGGTTAGGTAATAACTTGTATGGCGCCCAACACACCGCATACCCTCACTAATTCACTTAAGAGACACATTAAACGGTGCCCAAGTCCCCTTTTGCAATACTTTGTGTGGCGCCTACCTTAGTTTAGGCAATAACTTATGCGCCATCTCGAATACCACACACGCTCACTGTTTCACTTAGGCGAAGCATTAGGCGACACACAATTACACTTAGGCCATCTATTAGGCGACGCAAATCACTCCAACTTCAACTAAATCCCTAAATTTTCTCTTATTTCACCATAAATCCATGCCTTCAACATACTCTTTGTCCCACAAGCTTTTTCAAAACTTTCAAATCCCAAGAATATCCACTTTCTTTCTTCAATCTTTCATTTTCAAGGTAAGCTTTTCTTTTCTTAATCCTTAAGTATTGTGACTTTATATTGTTGTTGTTAATTGGTTTCTTGAGGATTATGGATTAAATTCTTGCCATGGCTATGTCAAAGAGAGGTTTTGAGCATCTTGGAAAGATAAACATCATTGTTGTAGTAGACACTATTGTTGTAGTACTTTGAGCTTTTGCATGTGATTGAATTGTTCATGACTAACGTAGTTTTGTGTATATTGATAAGTTGAAGCTCAAAGGTTACTTTACTAAATCAAGTGAAAGTGATAGTGTTTTGTGTATATTGATATGTTGAAGCTCTAAGGTTACTTTGTTGCTTGTTTTGTAAGAAATTAGTACCTTCTCCTTAGTATAATTCTTTGATAGGATTAGTTATTTTATTTATGTTGTTTCTTGTTAGATGTGTGTTTAATTTAATCATACTTAGGTGCTTTTTCGATGATGGATGGATGTCGACCGTCTTAAGAGAAAATTAGTCATTTGTTGCATGTAAATGTTCTTGTGGATCACATGGAATTATACCTTGAGTATGCGGTGCATCATTACGTTTGAAACACCTAGGATCTAGTTGTGACGCTTGTTGTGATTATTGGTTTTAGTTGAATTCATTTAATTATTGGGTCGAGAATCTATAATGCTCCTAATTGAGTTGACCATGTGACATTAAGACTGTTGTATATTTCTTATTGTAACTGATACTAGAACTTGCCTGGTGTGTGTGTACAAAGCAAAATAAAGATTGTGAGTTCAGGAGATGATTTAGGCATTTCTTTGACAGCCATTGTTCATGCCTTCTTTTGACCTACCTTTGCACATTATCTTAGCTAGCCCCGTTGAGCCTTTAGCTTGTTCTTTTGTTAGCCTCATATGTAGCCTAAACCATTTTTTAATAGACCATAATTTGATTCAAAAACCCCTAAGCACTTTAATGTAAAATAAATTTGAGTTATGAGTTTGACAATAAGAGGAAAAAGGTGAAATTGATGCCCCAAAATCTAGTTATTGGCGTGTGCAATTGATGTGGTTGGGAGTAGCAAAAATTGTTGAAAAAGTTCTAAATTTTATCCCGGACATGTTATAATGAACCTGTTTTGGCCCTGGTTTTTCTTGGACATTGTGCACCTCAAATAAGGAAAATTGCTTAAGTTAAGGATGGCTATCGAAGGGGTGCATAACATGAAATGGGTACAAAAAAAAATATTTGAAAGGGTTGCATACTCCCACCATAGTGTTATTAATTGAGTTTAATGGGATGGGGTAAAAACAAAAGATAGGGATGGATGAAAGTGGTGTAAATTGGTTGTTAGAAATTGGTCTTAGTTGCATAATGTAGTGTATTAAAGCGTTTAGGGAAGATAGTCACTATTTCTAGCCAAAATAGTTCCTACCCATCCTTTAGCCTGCATTACAACCTATAAAAGACCTATTTGATCCTAGTCTTAGCATTCTGTAATTAGTGGAGCATTACACTAAGGGAAAACATATGGTCATCAGTTGTAATTTGAGAATTCTTTGTGAGAGTGAGCGCAACTTGATTTTTGTACCCATTTTGTTAGAAATTGCATGATTGTGAGTGATTATGGGTAACTTTCTTGTTGTGAGGGCACATAAATTGAAGAAGGTTGGGTAGTTTATATGATTTCTTTGCTTAAGAGGTATGCATGAATTTGCCAACTTAATGAGTCTATTCTTGAGGGTAGGTTGTCTCTAGTAATGATCCATGAATTTACTTCTTGTTCATAATTGTTGTGTTAGCCTATTTGAGCATCTTGTTTTTCTTTGTGGGTGTTAAGACTTGTGTAGTATGGATAAATGGATAAGTTGTTAGATGACGAACAAAGCTTTAAGTGTGGGATGGTGATCTTAGGTGTATTTATACGCCTAAGCACTATAACTTACCCATATTTTAGCCAAGTTTGGAGAACAAAGTGCCTAGTTTCTTATGTTTTTACTCTACTTCTATGTAATTAAGCTAACCAATGTGATTAGCATGATTTCAGGTATTAATGAGGTAGATGGAGACATAATGGGACTATGGAATGCGGACGGCATATGAAACAAGAGAGAGTAGCAGTCTAGACCAAATGTGGTGCCTAAAATCTATGTCCAAGACTAATTTGTCATTTACAGTTAGTCAGGGACTTAGAAGGAAATTATGATGGAAAAGTTATTAAAACTACTTGATGCTGAAAAGTCACGTATTATTGACTATTCTGTATCTTTTTTGAATAAGAGAGTAGCGGTTTAGCACCAAAGGAGAAATGCTACTTCATCTTCTCCGCCAAGATTGTGTTTACTTTTTGGTATGATGAATGTTTCTATTGTGATTCCCGTTTTATTCATGAGTAGCTAAGTTCATTAGTTAGGGTTATGGAAACCTTATAACATACAATCTATTACTTTAGGTTTTTGAATTCATTATGCATTGATTTGTTTACATCATACTCTCTTCGTTTATCTTGAATTCTCGTGGTTGCAAACATAGAGGATATCCCTTAAAACTCAACTTGTTTGATAGAAAGTTTGAGGTTAGAAAAAGAGAGTAGTGACAAGAAAATAGGATTTCCAAACCCTATTTCATATGTTAATGCCTTAAAGGATTAACTACTTGGAGATTTTGTATTGCTTTTGTAAACACTTTTGATTCGAGAGAACTAAAGAGAATTATTCCTTGATGGTTGAGAAACACTAGCATTATGTTATTAAATACAATACATTTCTCTGTAAGCACGATGCATATATGAATTCGTAAAGCCTATAGTTAGAAAGTATTGAAAACTACAAGGTGGACATAACCCTAGCTTGCTATTTTTTTGAATTTGAATACTACTACACATATCTTATCTTGTTAAAATGAAACCATTAATTTGTGAACTGAATCAAATTCCCCTTTTTGTTTTATGGTAACGAATGATTAAAAGTCAACTAATATGCATACAACTCAATTAGCGCCATATTCCCTGTGGGATTCGACCCCAACCTAGTTGGGTTATATATTTGAGAACGATCGCTTACACTCTTGTAAGAGAGTTGTAATTTGGGCATATCAAAAGATAGTAACAACATAATCCTTACAGAAGGAAGCACACCTCTCCAAGGAGGAATTTAAAAAAAGGCTCAAAGAAGCCTTGTCAAATCTAGATAAAGAGAGTAATCCGAAACAAATTATAGAGTTATCAGATACTGCATCCTCTCATGCCAGCGAACCCAACAACGGGAATATGTTTGACCTATAAGGAATAGGAAAAACGTACCTTCTAAATTGAAAGAAAGGCACCCACACCCCTTCTGAGTTTAAAAAGCTACTTTATGGACCCCACAAATAAAACGGTGACTAGAAGACATGTCATCAATCTTTAAGAAAGAAAAAACCAAAATCATCTGGAACCCAAACCAAGAAAGAAAAAACCAAATAAAAAGAAAGACAAGATAAATATGTTAGAATTAGGAAACGATGTTAAAGAAAAATTATATTAAATACTTGATGAAAATAAAAATAGTTCTTCTGGTAGCGAAAGTCTTAGTGATGATAATCAACTTAACGTTGCATACAGTTTAGATAGTAGTGAACAAATAGACCATTGTAATTGTAGCGGTGCAATTTGCACTTGTGATAGTCTTTCTATAAATGTTATCACTAATAATAAAGATAAAGAGGTCTTATTTGACACGATAGATAATCTAGAAGACCCAACTCTTAATAGAAAATATTTAATAGCTTTAAAAGATATTGTTCTTCATAATAGGTTGATAATAAAAAAATTATTAAACCCTTTAATATAAAAAATGTACTAAATAAATTTAAGGAACATAAGTCTAAAACAACCATGCAAGATCTTCAGAAAAAAATTATTGTACCTAAAAGAAGAACTTAGGCAAGTTATGAAGAGGCTTAACAATCTAGAAACAGAGTCACTTGCTAATAAAATCTTAAAGGATTTAACTCTAAACCAAGACCCCAAATCATATCAGTTTGAGCTTGGTGAAACATCAGAAGTAAATAATAATAAAGATATAGAATCTCTCGAAAAGCTTCCTATGAGCAAATCAGTAATTAATGCAATTACTATAGTTAAACCACAAAGTTACCATATACCAATTACCATGGTCGTCAATAAAGATTATAAAATTCATAAGATTGTATTATTTGATACAGGTGCTGATGAAAATTACATTATAGAAGGATTAATTCCTATAGAGTATCTAGAAAAAAGTACTACCCTCTTAATTTCCGCAACAGGGGAAAAATTAAAAATAAATTATATACTTCTCAAAGCCCGTATTTTCAATGACAGAGTTTGTTTATTAATAATTTTGTAATCACTAGAGATATTAATGAGGACATAATATTAGGTCTTTCTTTTATCACTCAAATAAAACCATATAGGACCGAGCTAGATGGCATCCATACAATAATTTTGGGTAAAAAATTTATTTTCCCCTATCTAAATAGTATATCAAACGAAGAAAAAGATTTTATAAAAAGTAAAACTATTTTTAGAGAAAATTCAGTCTATTGGGGATTAGAGGAAAACTAATCCACTAGTAAAGAAATTTTTTATAAGTTATTTCAAAAAACTTTTAAATTATTTTATACAAAATATCAACAAATTTGAATATTTTAGGAGAGAAATTCTCTCCCAAAAAATTTTAACAAAATTTTTCTACAGAGAAATTATGAGACCTGGAATGCCAGGATCAAAGTTAAGGCCTCCATTCCAGCCCTTCTGACCAGAGGAAAAAATTTAAAGACCCTTCATTGAAGAAGATAAAAAGTCAGATAAACGGTCAAAAAATAGGTTTTCAGTCTTGGCATAATTTCCATCTCTACCAAAGCCTACCGTTTCACTATCGTAAAAAAAATCCATTACCAGTGTACCAAGAATGCAACCACTTAAGCAGATATTTAAGGAAGAATATTCATCAGCCAATAAAAGTATTGCCATCTAAACAAAAGATAGTTATATGATGAAACCATCAAAGACCTACTCACAAGAAGTCTCCCCAGCCACTCAGCAAAGGAAAGAAGAACATAGTATTCCTTATAAAAAGCAATTTGAGATAGTAGATTTGCAGGCACTGTCGATAATGACACTTGATAAAAAGTATGAAAATTTTTGAGTACCAAAATTATTAAAGCCTTGTTATACAAATTGGAACTATATGGAGATAGATGATCCCCTCAAGACCCGAAGGTATTATAAGTTCATATTAACAGATATGGATTCATTACAAATTGAGCATAAATTAGCTGATATAAGTGATCCCAATAGTATTCAATATTCAAAGTTTACAATCAAAAGGATATTGAGCCCATTTGAATGGTATGTAGATCACCTACATATACCCATTCCTCTGTCGAGACCTCATCGACCCCAGACCTATAGTTGGTATGATGAGGTCACGACAGTGGAATGGGTGTATGTAGGTGATCTACATACCATTCAAATGGGATCAATTGTTTCCTAATTCTAACATATTTATCTTGTCTTTCTTTTTATTTGGAACCCAAAAATCTTTAGCCTTATGCCCAGTTTTACCGCAGTTCCAACATGTTTTACTATTGGTTTTATTTTCTCCCTTAGGAACCTTCTTAGATTTTTTTAAATCGTCTTTTATAATAATAAGATTTTTCAGATTTATCTTTATAATTTTTATGTTGTTTTTTTACTCTTTTTTGTATCTTCCTTTGAAGGGGCTGATAAATTTACATAACCGTAGTCTTTGCAAAAACTGACTAACTCCTTATGAGTTATTTTATTGTCTCTTTTTAGTTGATGTTTAAGCTTAACATCTGTACATAATTCTAGCCCTGTGACATTTATAAAACTTATAATATCACCATAAGTTAAATTACTATAGGAAATTTTTCCCTCAAACCTATCTTTTAATTTTGTTCTAACCTTTTCGGAAAATAATATTGGTAAGCCACTTATAGATTTTTCCTTCCAATAATCATGATTACAATCTTCTCTAATCATGACATTGTTGAGAAAAACATCTTTATACCATCAAAAATTATCTAACCTTGGACATGATAGATTTGATAATATTTCTAAGCTTCTATCTTGGAAAAGTTGAGGTTCTCCGATAAAATGTATAGCTATACTATAAATCAAAGTGGCGGTGACATCTTCTGAAACTTGATTTTCAACCGTTTTCCCTGTTGACTCAGTTTTAATAACTTGAGTAATTGTTGTAGCATTTAAAAGGCTTTGTCTATTATTATCTATGAGTAATTATCCCACAATTATTTTATAGTACCTGTAAAACCTGATATAATCATAAACGCTGCATGTTTGTCTGCCATTTTGACAATTTTATATGCCGTAATGGCCATTCCCATTTCATGTAGTTTTTTTTTATATATTTGATGTTCTACTAATCCATCTATATTCCATTCTGCGACTTCTTTTCCAGAATGTGAAGTATGAGATAAAAAATCATTTTCTTCATACTGCATATCCAGAAATGTGGGCTTTTTATAAAAATTCTTTTGTACAGAATATTTAGAGCTTAGTTTGTTAATTTCATTATCATTGTTTTCTAATAAAGTTCTTATAACCTTGTCATTTGTGACTTTTAATTCAGATTTTAATCTTTCATTAATTTTTCCTAAAATATCATCGGTTACTTCAAATTTTTCTTCAAATTTAGGAAATTTATCTTTAGAAAATTTTGGTAATTTAAAGATTGGATAAGTTTTTTATTTTTTATCATAATGAGAAGAACTTGGTTTATCTTTAAAAGTCGATTTATTCTCGGCTTCAAGAATTTATTTAGAAACCACATGTAATAATTATTTTGTTGGAGTATTTTATTTATATCCTTATTTGTAGGATCACCTTTAGTATCTACTCTATCTAATTTAAAAGGTGAGGCAGTAACAATTCTACCTTCTTCCGGTAGGCTAATTTTTTCTAATAGAGGAATTGTTGATTCAACTACTTTATTATTAGTAGTATACCATTTATTAACAATCGTATTTAATGACTTCTTTTGATCATCTAATTTTCCTGTAATTTTGAACAATTTAAAAAATTCAATATTATATCTTAATATGTTCATATCATTGCACCATCTTTCTCTAAATGAATATTTTTGTTTTTACCATTCTTGTTAATAGAATTTTCTTGAATATTCCATAATTTATCTAAATAATCAAAGTCAGGTTTAAATACTACGTCTGACCTAATCATGCATAGAGAATTTCTTACTCCTAGCATTTCACTAGCAGTGGGACTTATTGATTTTTAAATTTTTAAATTTGTAGATTTATATTCCACTTCTGGAATTGTTTTTGTGAAATCAACTCCTTTTAATCTTCTTTCAGTATCTTCTAATGTTACTTCCCTTTCTTCTACAGACGTAGAGAATGAAGGTTTAGAAAAGGACATTCTTCTACTGGAAGATGCTTGATTAAAGGATTGTGATCTTAGAAATTTTAAATCTATAGATCTATCTGGATATTGTACTACTTGTTCAATATTTGAATTCTCTTCTTCTATTTCTAGCTCCGTTATGGAGTCGAAATGCCAATTATCTTTTATTAGTACATCATTCCATTTTATCATCTTTGAGACAAAGGTATTATTATGATTAAGGTTAGCTTCCATAACCATGGTAGCGCCTTTATTACTAATTATTTTAGCCTTTGGGGCTAAGGTTGTTTTCATTAATTTGTAATATACTCTATATATTATTGCTATTTCTTTTGTATTTACCTTACTATTCATGTTTTTTTGTTTTAATATTTAATGTTAATGTATCCATAATATTTTGATCATTAATACCTATAAAAAAATTAGGATATCAATTAAAGTATACCTGGCCATTAGCGAGGTTACTTTGTAATACTGCTAATAATGAATCATCAAAATTTAATAACCTATTATCTCTTAAAAGTAGACATATAGGTACATCTAAACCTAATCTATATAATGGTTTAACTACTACTTGAACAATACCTATGTGAATGAACTTGTAATTGTTTTTTATATCTATTAATATCTTCAACTGCTAATAATTTAATAGTCTCAATATTTCTATTAATTGCAGCAGTGTATTCGAAAGTTTTAATATTATAATTAATAACAAAATTAAAGTGTCCAGTTTTATAGACTCTATTAAAACTTTCTTTTGCAATATTCCAATTTTGTAAATCACTTTCTATTTTAGCAATTTTATTTGCGATAACAAAAATATTAACACTATTTATTACGTTTTGGCTAGTTTGAGTATTCATTAGGGTTATTGCAGATAAGAGAAAAACATTATCCTAGGACCAAAATCTACTTTAGGTGTTACTACCACAATAATTATTTTTGTGTGCAGTAGTTACTAATTTCTTTTCCTAAAATTCTTTTATTTTATTCCTATAGGCTTGGCGACGGGAACACCCTCTGGGTCCGGCTCTATTTTTCCACACACTAAGAGCTAATCCAATGGAAAACTCCAGGTTTTCCAACGTCTAAACCGCTATTAAATAGCTACCTAACTTAAGGAATAAAACTAAGAACATAGAGAAAGAACAACAATAATTACTAACCAAAAAAATAATTATTCTGAGAGTAACACTAATTTTGTCCGGCCCTAGGACAACGTAATGCTCTAGCTGTTCCTACACATACTCACACTCCCTCCCAAAAAACTTAGCTCTGATACCATTTAGGGGACGGATCAAAAAAACGGGGAGCAAAATAACAGTTTAAAATAATTACTGCTTTAAATGTAGTAGAAAAATGATAAATACCATAGGGTAATTCAACTATATGCCATTTTCTTTCTCAAAAGGCAAAAAAAGCTAAGTCGACTTATAATCCACATCAGTTAGTGTTCGTACCCTTGGAACGATACTGATCACCTTTCTAATTGGGGTTATAAATGGGCCCTAATTATCTTAGACTAGAGTATGTTGATTAATTGTAGCTCCCAGAGTCCATAATTTAGATTCATAATATGCTTGACTTTGTAATATGTTATTTAACATATTATACAATAAATGTTTATTAGTTGGTCTTACATCAGTTTATCATGTTACATGTATTATGTTTAGCCTATGCCAGTTCTTTCATATCTCACATACTCAGTACATTCAAATTACTGATCACATACTTTTCTTTATGATATTTTGTCTTATAATATAGGCTTTGACATTCAGCATCTGAATAACATATAGTACCATCTCCTACTACATAACAAATCATACTTTGGTGAGTCTTTATCATTCGATGAAAAATTATCAATACCTTTTATTTATGTCCTTTTAGTGTTTAGAAAGTTAGAAATAGCTAGAGGCTTGTCCCTGCAAATCATCTTAGTAAAGGCTTTCAGACATACAGTTATGTATTCAACTTTACAATTTTAAATTCAGATATTATTGTTGGTTTTGATTATTATTTCATCATTCATTTAAACTGCTACATAGTTTTTTATCACATAGTGTAGTATTCATAGTATCAGGATAGGTCTTTGGTTAGCTTGGTCACTTATGGCCCAAGGCATTGTGTTATGACTAGCGAGTAGTCTAGGATCTTGACAATTACTTTTAGTAGGAAGAGCGGTGATCGATCACTAAGGGTAATAAATTCAAGGTCTTTAGGACAAAGTGGCCATTTTGGTTAAATTATTCATAAGATTAAAGTGACTAGGGCATGTTCTTATTGTGGGTGTTTTTTGTCATTTTTCCAAAGAGCGTCCTAACATAGGATGATTGAGCCTGCTGTACAGATTATTCCATCGATTAGGTTAGTGTTACCTCTATATAAGGGTGGTTCTTAGGGGAAAAACATGGTTCTTAGGGTCCTAGAGGTAGTTCCTAGAGTTCTCGTAAATGTTCTTAGGTAGGTAGGGTCGATGGTTGGGTAGTCACCTAGTTTGATAATTAGTTATATCATCTATATATTATTCTTGGTCGGATAGAGGTGGAAGCTTCATATGCTATTAATGTAGGCATGATCTTAGTATGCCATTAGCTAGCTTTTGCTTTATTTGATCTAGGCTCTGCGTATTTGTATATTTTTACTTATTATAAATCTTAGTTGGGGTTGTCTTCTGAGCCATTATCTTTGCCTATGTATGTATCTACTCTCATGGGTGATTCTTTAGTAGTAGATCAGGTATTTACATCATGTATTGTGTCTATTTGGGTGTAGAACACTCAGACTAATCTAATAGTACTATACATGGTTGACTTTTATGTGATTCTAGGTATGGACTAGTTATCCCTTATCACAAGGTCTTGGAATTATTTTCCAAGACTTTTACCTTTGTTATGCCCGGCATACCGACAATTATGTCGTAGGGTTTTTATAACTATATGATGGCATGGGTTATTTCTTATATTCGGGATAAGAGACCAGTATTAAGAGTATGCTTGTCTTAGATTTCATACGTTCATAATGTTAGAATTGATATTCCTCCACTTTACTCTATTCCTATAGTCTGTGAGTTCCCTGATGTCTTTTTTATTGACCTATAGGATTTTATCTTAAGTGTGATATAAATTTGATGTTGATCTTAAGTTAGGACTCAATCTGTTCTTACTACACCTTACTAGATGGATCCTATTGAGCTAAAGATGCTAAATATTTAGCTTTAGTATCTTCTAAGTAAGTGGTCTATTATATCAATTGTCTTACCTTGGGGTGCTCCTATTTTATCTGTGAAAAAAATGGTTCTATGCATACGTGTATTGATTACAGACAACTAAATAAGGTGACAATAAAGAACAATTATCCTATGCCTTATTTCAATGATCTATTTGACAAAATTTAGGGTGAAACCATGTTTTCGAAGATTGATTTGAGATTTGCCTGCTATCTGTCGAGGATTAGGTGGAGGACACCCCTAAGATAGCCTTCAAGGCTCGCTATGACTATTTTGAGTTCTTAATGATTTCTTTTGGGTTGACCAATCCCTTAGTAGTGTTTATATACTATAAAAACACATATTCAGGCCTTATTTGGAATTCTTTATGATCATATTTATTAACGACATCCTCTTGTACTCGAAGAGTAAGGAGGAGCATGAGAAGCATTTGAGGACTCTACTCCACACGTTGAGAGATCATCAACTTTATCCAAAATTCTCATTTTGCAAGTTCTAGCTAGAGTCTATAGAATTCTTGGGGAATAATATTTCCAAGAATGAGATTATGGAAAACTCAACAAAGATTAAGGCTATTCATGACTATGTTAGGCTTACATCTCTGATTGAAGTTTGAAGTTTTAATGCATTAGAATTCTTCCATTGGCGGTTCATTAAGAGATTTGCCTCCATTGAATTATCTATGAAAATATTTACTAGGTAAGAGGTTCCATTTTAATGGTTCAGTGGGTATAAGGCGAGTTTTCTAAGGTTAAGGATTTACTTCAACAATTATTTTTACTCTTCCCGCTGAGAGCAAGGCACTAACCTTATATTATGGTTTTTTAGGTGTTGTTTTGGGTTGTGTTTTGATGCAACAAGGCCAAGTTATGGCATATAGTTTGCTACAGCTAATATGCTCGCTCTTAACTACCCCATTTATGATTGGAGTTAGCTATGGTGGTTTTCAGTCTTAAGATTTAAAGGCATTATTTGTATGGTTTTTTGTGAGATATTCAATAACCACTATAGTCTTTTAGTAAATTATGATTGATAAGGACTTTATGCAAGAAAATACTAGTGGATTATATTGCTGAAGGCTATGATCTCTCTATTTGATACCATCTAAGCAAGATGAATCAGGCAGTGGATGCCCTAGATAGAAGGTAATGAGTAAGGAATCTTTTCCTTTCTATTAATTTTGGAGTGAACATTAGTCTTTGACATCCAATCCTTAGCCAATAGGTTGCTCCGTCTAGATATTTCATACCATAGGAGGATTTTAGATAGTGTAAAGGCCAGGTCTACTTTGTTTGAGCAGGTTCGAGGTTGGTAGTTTGAGTGTAGTTTGTTTTGTGGTATTCAAGATCATGTGTTGAGGGGAGAGTCTAGGATGGCTACCTTATATTATAAGGGCATATTGAGATTCTATGACCACTTTGTGTTTTGAGGATATGAGGTTTGATTTAGTTGATACTTTAAGAATCTCATAGCTCCAAATATTCTATTCACCCTAGAAAAGATAAAATGTATAAATATTTGAGGCATCATTATTAAAAGAGCAATATGAGGAGAGATATCTTAGATTTTATGGATCATATTTATGTTTTCAACAGGTGAAAGCCGAACACTTGAGGCTAGGTGGTTTGCTACAGAGGCTACCCATTCTAAGTTGTAATAGGCATGACTTAATATGGATTTTTAGGTTGTTTTCCTCATACTTCTTATGGTTCTAATAGAATTTGGGTCATCACAGATTGTTGACTAAGTTTCCCCATTTTATATATGTTTTGTCTTCCTACAGTGCCAAGAGGTTAGCTAGGATCTATATTTTAGAGGTGATTCACTGTACATGGTTCCATGTAGACTACTTTAGATAAAGGTTTCTAGTTCAACTCTATCTTACGGAGGATATCTTAAAAGGAGTTGGGTACCCACGTAAAACTTAACATTGCTTTTCATACCCAAATTAATGGATAGTAGAAGCAGATGATTTAGGTTTTAGAGGATATGCTCTGTGCTTGTGTCCTAGATTCTGGAGGCTAATGGGAGCAACTTTTAGTCTTAGCAGAGTTTGACTAAAATAACTTCTACCATTCAAATATTCAAATGACACAATTTAAGGCATTGTATGGCAGACGGTGTTGATATTTAATTGGTTGGTTTGAGACTTTTGAGGTTAGGCCATGGGAACCCACTTACTTTGAGAGTCACTGGACAATGTTTGGGTTATTCAGGATAGGTTATGTATAGCTCAGGGGAAAAATAGTTATGTTGACTGTAAGTTTCACGCATTGAGGTTTGCAGTTGGTGATTGTGTTTTCCTTTATTTGTCGCCAATGAAGGAAGAATGATATTTGAGAAAAGAAAAAGCTAAGACACAGGTATATCAATCCATTCGAGATACTTTGGAGAGTTAGGGAGATAGATGATGAGTTAGCCTTGCCTCCAGCCTTTTCAACTACTTATATAGTTTTTCATGTGTCAAAGTTTTGGCTCTATATACTGGATAAGTCTTACGTGCTTCAGTGGGTCCTATTTCAGTTGGATGAGAGGTTGACTTTCATGGAGAAGACTTTCTCTATTTTTATCCATTGATGTCAGGCAATTTCATTCCAGAGTTTGTGGTTATGATTTAGAGGAGACATTGTCTGATAAAAAATGCTACATGGGAGACTGAGCATGATATGTAGAGTTGGTATCCTAACCAGTTCAATCCTTTAGGTACTTCTTAACTCATTACTTTTGCAAACAAAAGTCTATTTGATAGTGGATATTTTTATCACCATCTAGGTCATTTTTAGTATTTTCGTGCTTTTTTTACTTTTAGATCTTTCCTATAACAACCGTAATTATTTTATGGCTTGCTGGGACTGAAAGTTCTATTACCAAGAAGTTTGTTTGATTTTTATAGTCATTTCCCTAGTTTGGAGCATTTAAAGTTAAGAAAATGGTCTCAAGCCAAAACACCATGTAATGAACATCAAATGCCAATTCTAACAGATCGAGTGTTAAGGATTCTAGGCTTGTTTTTGGATACCGGGTGGATTTAAGTAAAAATGGAACCTTAGTTGTCAGACACACATTTTTCAAAATATCCCAAATTTGAAATTTTCATGGTTCTATTAAGTCTAGAATTCCAATTTTTTTAAGGTAGCATAGTTTGTTAACTTTCACGATATTATAAACTAATTTTGTGGGCTCATCTAGAGATTTTGCAACTCAACAATGTTGTTGGTGCATCAACACCTGGTGCATTCCTAGATATTTCATTGTTATAGCTATGAGGACCTTCAAAATTACAAGGTCCATGGATTTTGGTTATTACAATCGTTACGCTGAGGCCCATGACCATAAAGAGAGGGGTTGCGGGACCGAGCCAGCTTGTGCATAATAGTCACCTAGATAGGCTACTTCAGTTGCTATGGTCCTGTCATTAAGATCTTTCGATCTCTATAAGAGGGTCCTGCGATAGCAATGAGGAAACACCTAACCGTATAAACAACTTCCCCTTCATTGTCAGTTTTTAATTATCTATCTTTAAACTTCATAAGTGACCTTGAAACCCTGGAAATTTGTAGGGAATTGATAATCGGAGTTAGATGGAGTAGAAGTTACTAAAGTGATCACTTTCTTGTCTTAATCTCATATGTTTCTGACATAATTTCCATTTAATTCGCAGTTTACTTTATTTCTATCTATTTTTGCAGGCTATCTTGGGCACAAAATTGAGGAGTGGCCTTGCCTAATTTTTGACCACTATATCATTATAACTCGAAGGATGTAGTAACAATTTCAATTTTGGGATTCCGCAAGCAGGCCCATAGGGGATTTTTAGCTTGATTTCTAGATCAGGTCCTAACCACAATATTGACTCACCTTGATGCATAAAATATTATTTTTATATCATGGAAGCGGTCGGAGACTTCTCTCAAAGGATAAACTCTGTTATAGAGGATATAACATGATTTCAATGGCGTCTAAGTAGGCTAGGTTACCCTTCTTCTAGACATTTCTTTCTTATTATATTAGTGTGATATTATGCTTGTTGTGGATGGGTTCTTATGGCCAGGATATTCATTAAGTAAATTGGGAATGCTCCTAGCTGAATAGGTGCTTTTAGGGAAGATTTCAGCCTTATTTCCCTCAAATTAGTGTTTGCATACTTTTTAGGAGTAGACATAGGCTACGTAGTGACTAGGGACAAGATTGCAAGAAGTTAGACTAGGTTTAGGTAGGTTCTTCCTTTAGGTTGGGTTTTCGAAACTTATAGTGGGCCCTACCACATTCCTTATGATAGGTTGCTTTATAGTAGCACCATTTTTGGCCTAAATGAGCAAAAAACTTCTTTTTTAGATTATGTTAGCATGCGTGCACTACTGATTACTTATTTTAGCCAAGTAGTTGCCTATCAATGGAACAGGTTGACTAACGTGTTCCTATCTAGCTAAAATAGTAAATTACATAGTGATGTTTACGTGGAAAACACTCATTTTAAAGAGGTGTAAAAAACCACGACCTGTACCTCTACTGGATTTAACCCCAACTCCACTAAAACAATTGAGCCTCAACGATCAATGAATTACAAGACTCTTGTAATCTAAGAATTAAACTCTAACTCCTATTTCTATAAAAAAACGCAAACCTTCACAAGGTGAGTGTTTCCAATTATTCAAGTTCCCAACCTTGAAGACAATGCTCCTAACTTAGTTTATACTTCACTGAGACTAGAAAATAATATAATTCAAGAACCAACCTAATACATAAAGTCTAAGACTCCTTAACTCTAAGTACTAGGAACAGGTTCAACTTCAATGCTTGAAACTTTGGAACTTTACTGACAATTCATTGATGCGTTGCTATCTTTGTTAGTGCATTAGTATCAAAGTGAGTTAATCCCTTGATATATAATGACTCTCCAAAGAGTCCTTTACTGTGTGCTTTCTTTTTTTGCCCTTTGGGCACTTCAACTCAATAGACTTCTTTGTTAAGTTGAAGTCCTTCTTCAAGTGAAACTTCTTTATTTGGTAGAACTTATTCTTTAACTTGATCTCCTTGGTTGAATGAAACTCTTCCAATTCAGATTATCAATTTAGTGTTGTATCCAATTACAACTTCTTTTTATCACACGTGATCCATCAAGAGTGCAAGAGAGTTTATCCATTCCTTATCCATTCCTGTCCGCTTTCCCTAATCTTCATGTGATTGGACCAACTTGAGTAACATGTTTCATTTATATGTCAATCATCAAAACTTCATTGATCTAACAAATTCTCCTATTTTGATGATGACAAACTTTAATTCCTTGAAATACTTAATCAAGAAACAGTACAAAAAAATGAGACTGATGAGGCATTAGGTTATAAACATTGCACAACTCATCTTCCCACTTTTGACATCATAAAAAAGCTGGTTCAAGATATACGTAGGCCAAAAAATAAATGTGTATTAACTCATGGCCACTTGGGCTATCACTAAAGCAGTCAGAATATAAAAGACATTACACATAATGTATTTAAATTTTGCAAGGACTAAATAACAAGAACAAAAGTAGACATTTCATTAAATTTCCAAGATATAACATTATATAATCACTTCAAACTAACATGAAGAAACAACTACAATATTAAGAACAAAAAACTAAAGCTCTAAGGGTTTGAAGAGGAGGAAGGAATAGATGGAAGTAACGGTTTGAAGAGGAGAAAGGAATAGATGGAAGTAACTGTGTTAGTTATCAAATAGTTTCCATATTATCAGCCCGTTCACGAGCAAGTTCAGCTTTAAGAGAATGAATTTGAGCTTGAAGCAAGGCCTTATCGACATCATGTACAACCTGAATTGCAAACATTGTAGTATTCTTCTCAACAAGAGCATTTCTTGCACATTGAAGAGGAGTATCATCACTCCTTAAAGAAATAGGTAAGTTGATATTCCGACTTTTGAAAGAATATTTTACATCTTTTTGAATGGATAATTATGCGTTTTCAAGCAACTGATATTGTATTTAATACTGGATTTTAGTGTTTTCAGGTTAAGGAGTTAGCTGAAGAAGAAACTTGGAAAAGTAGCAGAAAAAGGCTATTGACGGTCGAACTGGCGGACCGTCAGCCAAGAGATGGATCGTTAGGGTGGCCATCAGAGTTAAACAGAAAGGACCAAGTGGGTGATTCCTGCGACGGTCCAAGTGATGGACCGTCGGGCCTCTGACGGTCCGCCAACTTGGCCGTCTGGACAAAACAAAGAATGGCTTTTCAGAGGATCAAGCGACCGCCCATACACCGCCAACCCAGTGACGGTCCGCCAACATGATCGTCATCACTTAACCAGAAAATAGCAATTTGGGACATTCAGCAATGGTTCACGTGACGGACCGTCAGGCTACCGACGGGCCATCAACGTGACCGTCAACCTTGACGCGGCTTTAATGAGTTCAAATTTAAAATCCTTAGTACCTGGGAACATATAAATACCCAGTTTAGATTTTATTTAGGTATCTTTTATCATAATTCCAGCCAGAAACCTTATTGTAATGTAGTATTCTCTGAGATTCAAGATAAAATTGAGGATCTAGTTATTTTTATTCATATTCTCATCGAAGATTCAAGAACAATTCTTGTAGCTTAGAAATACTATCAAATCTATCATGTCCAAGTAGTTGAATCAACAATTCCTTCATTAGAAGAAATTAACTTACCAGTAGAAGGTAGAATTGTTACTGCCTCACTTTTTAAATTAGATATAGTAGATACTAAAGGACATCCAGCTTAACACCTGTACATAATTCTAGCCCTGTTGCAGGTCTTAATGACTTGAGTAATTGTTGTAAGTTAAATTACTATAGGTAATTTTTCCCTCGAACCTATCTTCATAGGTCCTAACCTCAGAAGTCTCAAACCAACCAATCAGAGATTGACAATGCTTATCAATGGCTCAAACAGTGCCATCTAAATAGTTGAATGGTAGTGTTAGTATAAGAAAACTCCACTAAAGCTAAAAATTGGTCCCACTTACCTCCAAAATCCTATACACAAGCACGAAGCATATCCTCCTAAATCTTAATAGTTTTCTTTGAATACATATCAATCTGGGTTGAAAAGTGGTGCTAAGGTCAACCTGGGTACCCAATTCCTCCTAAAAAGTCCTCTAGAAGCTAGACTTAAACTGAGAGCCTTGATATAAAATAATGGTCATGGTTAACCTATGAAGGTGAACCACCTCTTAAATATAGAAATAGGCCAACCTATCGGCACTGAAGGAAGAATAAATAGGGATA
The DNA here is from genome assembly GCA_030864215.1 of Capsicum pubescens. Taxonomy (NCBI): domain Eukaryota; kingdom Viridiplantae; phylum Streptophyta; class Magnoliopsida; order Solanales; family Solanaceae; genus Capsicum; species Capsicum pubescens. The sequence goes on from CM061540.1 coordinate 235,752,671, forward strand.
AAATGGGTAAATTTGGGCAATTGATCCATAATGACACAAATACTATCAAAACCATGAGAAGTGCGAGGTAAATCACCTATAAAATCCATAATGACCCGCTCCTATTTCCACTCAAAAATGGGTAGCCTCTGAAGAAATCCACTAGGTCTTAAATGCTTGGCCTTCACTTGATGACAACATAAGCATCAAGCCACAAACTATTCTATATCTCTCTAAATACTGCTCCACTAGTTATGCTGCCTCAAGTCACTATACATCTTAGCTGTCATGGGGTGAATAGAATATCTAGAGTTATGAGCCTCTCAAAGTATCAACAGAGTTAAATCTATTACCCTCAAAACACAAATACGGTCCTTAAATATCTAAATACCCTTCGAATCTTATGTAGCACTCCTGGACTCATCTCTCAACACCTGATCCCAAATGCCACAAAGCCTGCCATCCTTAAACTGATGACCATAAATCTACTCTAACAAGATATATCTAGCCTCAACACTAGCAAGAATACTCCTGGGGTAAGAAATATCAAGTCGAACTATCAAGTTGGCTAAGGACTAAATGTCTAAATCTAACAACCTTTTCAAAACTGAAATAAAGTCCAAGCTAACCATACTTACTACCTTTTGTCTCAAGGAATTCACTACCATATATCTCTGGCTCAAATGGAATAGAATATAGATATCATAGTCCTTCAGTAACTCACTCCATCTATGCTTTCTCAAATTAAGCTCCTTGTAGGTCATAATGAGTTGAAGACTATGATGGTCAGTAAGGATCTCATAGAAAACACCATACAAGTGATTCCTCTAAATCTTAAGTGCCAAAACTATATTGACAACTCCAAATCATGATGGGGTAGTTATGCTCGTGCACCTTCACCTGCCTTGACGTATATGCAATAAAAAAACTTTGCTGCATCAGAACAAACCCCAAACCAACACTAGAAGCATTGTAATAGACAGTGAACTTCTCATCTTTAACTGGAAGAGTCGGAATAGGATCTGAAGTGAGCAAGTCTTTGAGCATCAAAAAGCTTGCCTTAGAACTCATAGATCACTAAAGTGAAACCTTTATCCTAGTCAATAAATCCATAGGGGCTGCAATATTATAAAATCTCTTAATGAACTGCCTGTATTAGCTTTCTAACCCAATAAAATTGCAAACCTTGGTAGGAGATGTCATCCTAGCACAATCACAAATAGCCACAGTCTTTGTTGGGCTTAATATAGTACAATTCTTGGACACCATGTGCCCCAAGAAATCTATCGACTCAAGTCAAAACTCGTACTTTGATAATTTAGCATAAAGCCCTTGATCTCACAAACGTGGAGCACACTCCTAAATTGTTACTCATGATCCTACCTACTCCTTGAATACACAAGAATATCATCAATAAAAATGATCATAAATGAGTTCAAATAAGTCCTAAAATATTGTTCATCAAGACCATAAATGTTGCTTAGGTGTTGGCCAACCCAAAGTACACCACTTGGAACTCATAACGGTCGTAGCGAGTCCTGAATTCAGTCTTAGGGATGTCCTTGACTTGACCCTCAACTGATGGTAACTAGACCTCAAATAGATCTTAGAAAACATTATCACACCCTAAAATTTGTAAAATGAACCATCGATACGAGGCATATGATACTTATTCTTTATTGTCACCTTATTTAGTTTTCTATGGTCGATACGCGTATGCGTAGAACCATCCTTATTCTTCACAAATAGAACTGAAGAACCCCAAGGAGATACACTTGGTCTGATAAAACCCTTACCTAGAAGATCCTAAATATAAATGCTTAGCTCCTTTAGATCAACAAGATCCATATAATAAGGATCCGTATAAATAGGTCGGGTTCCTGGCCTAAAGTTAATAGAAAACTCTATATCACGCTCAAGAGGTACGCCAGATAGGTTGGTAGGAAAACAACTAAGAAATCACAAATAACAGGAATAGAGTAATGCAAGGAACTCTCAATACGAATATCTCAAACATAAGCAAGAAATGGCTCACAACCCTTCGACACCAGTCTCCTAGCCTAAATATATAGAAATAATCCCCGTTAGCTCATGACCAAAAGAATTTTGCCACACAACTAGGGTATGCTAGACATGGCTAACGTAACGGTCTTGGAATAGCAATAAAAAATTGCATAATAAGGGGATAACTAGTCCATGCCCAAAATAATATCAAAATCCACCATATCTAACACAATAAGATCAACATGGGTATCATACTCCTAAACAGTTACCAAATATGATCAAAATACTAGATCCACTACTAAAGAATCACCTGTGAGAGTAGTTACATGCAATAGCATAAATAAAGGTTCCCAGACAATCCCAATTATTATGCATAATAAGTAGAAGCATACAAAAATATGGATCCAGCTTAAATAAAGCAGAATTTGGCTGATGGCATACTGAAATCTTACCTGCAATAACAAAATTTGATGCCTTAGCATCTAGCCAAACAAGAACAATATACAAATAGACCTATCTCCTACTAGATTGGATGCCTATACTACACCTATCCTACCTACCTAAGGACCACCTCTAGAACCCTAAGGAGTACCTATATGACCCTATACACCACCCCTAGTAAGAAGAAGTACTGATTTGATTGATTGCCACTTTAAACTAAAGGCTCAATCATTCCACGCAAAGGACACTCATAAGATAAATGACAAAACCCCACTATCACAATAATCCCCAAGCACACTACTTTATCTAGAAGGTTTGACTGATAAGAAATGGGTACCTCAGCCTAAAGACATTAATTGTACACCCCTCGATGGTTGAATACTACCCTAACCACCGAAAATACTATAACCAGGTTGAACCTCATATGATATATGAAGAATTACCTAAAAGAGCATACTAGATTGACCGTGACATTGATAAGGTTGATGTTGGTGATTCCTACTCTGTAATGCTCAACCCTTGAACTATGAGCCATCGTGGATCCTACTCTAACTACCATGATAACGGTCCCTCTTATTGCTGTATCCTTAGGCCTCATAATCTACCTCTTCTATAGTATAGATGTGCTCAATAATATCAGTAAAAGACTTTCCCAAAGTAACAAAACACTAAGTAGCCTTATGGATTTGTAGTCTCAACCCCCTAATAATACAATGAATCCTTTCATACTTTGTAGACAAAATTATAGTTGCATGCATGTATAGCTTATAAAACCCTGACTCATACTCAACCAAAGACATAGAACCTACCTCAATCCATAAAACTCATCCCTAAGGAACTCACATATGATGCAAGGCATGCACTTTTCTAAAAAAACCTTGGAGAATTGAGTTTAAGTCAAAGGGGGAGATGTAGCTAGTCTGGAGTCAAGAAAACCTCTCCACCACTATCTTACTACTTTGTCTAGATGATAAATAGTATAATCCACTCTGTGTAACTCAACCAACCCTAAATTATATTGCCCCTCTAAAAAATGGTAAGAAACTTATGAGCATTATCTCATGGGATCTTGGAAAACCTTAGTAGAGTGAATCTTATAAATCGGCCCAACATCTTCTGCTCCTCCACAGTCATAACTGGCTAGGCTATTATCAGTTATAGGACTACTGGTGCTGGCAGAAGCTCTATTCTAGGAGCCACAGTTATAGGTTGCATCCCTAAATTAATACCACTTTGTGCTGCTTTCTAAGCTGCATCAGTCGGCAGACTACCAACTAACCCACAATAATTGAACCAATACATCATAGAGAGACAAAAAAGATATACCCAGGTGGGGCCTGGGCTTCCCCCTAGTCCACCTACTACTGTGGAAGTGAAATCTTTGATGCTATTCTAGCTAAATTTCAATAATAGGATCTAGCGATGACTCCCTAGCCTAATCTCGAGTTGGGGTTGCAGCTCTAGCCTACCTTCGACCTCAGAGTCAACCTCTATCTCTAACTATAGCTTTAGTAGCAGGCTTAGGGTCTTAATCCCTGGATGGTGTACCCTACATCCTAACCATCTACAAAAGAGTGAAATAAATAAGAATTTAGAAACTAATGTATACATAATGCACAGAAGTGAACCAAAAATAAGATTTTTCTTAAGAATGACCTGTATCCTCCCCTATATAGGACACAAACATCTCCATACCAATCTATGGAACTCTACTAATTATTGGATAATGTACCAATGATGCCAGTGATTCTAGGCTCTGATATCAAGCTATCAAGACCTAATTTTTAGGTCATGATAGAACCTACTAAAACCCGCTAATAGGTAAGCCTAGCATAGACTGGAATGACAAGTAATGGGATAATGAGTGAAAGATAAAGGAAAAAAAGAATTAAACCAATACATAATAATAATATAGATAGGAGCAGAAAAGATATACATACATAACATGATGTACAAGAGAAAGAAGAGGATAAAATATACAAAATAAACCCTACTAAGATCTAGTAAGGCAGGTAAAAGATCCACTACAACTAAAATAAAGAGTACTAGACAATATCCAAAATATACATATATATATAGTAGTCTTGAAAATACAAAAGACTATCGCTAAATAGATGGAGGTGGTTTAGCTTCAGACTTTAGAAAGCTCATCCCTTATTCAGATCAGTAGCAAGGCTCGATGAAAGCATCAGTGATTGTGGCTCATACTAAAATCTACATCAGGCAGAAATGTAGAAGTGTAACATTCCTACTAGAGCAATAGGTAATCAATAGAAATCATCATCCAACTGAGCTCAAATATACTAAAAGCATAATAAAGTTTAAGAGTGTAAGATAAGTCAACAATAAAGAGATAAAAATATAAATATCAAACTATGCTAAGCAAACAAGATAAAGAAAGTAAGTAACTTGAGAAGAAAATAAAAGGACTAACTACAACTTAACTGGGGGCCTAAAAGACCAAAAGCCATACACAAGAAGAAAATTAACCTTATTAAGCTTCCATAAGCCTGGTGGGTGTAAACAAGAGGAAATCTATGGCATAAAGCATAAATAAATGAATAATCCTTTAACCGTACCAATTTCACATACTTTTTTATTCCCAGTTCCATAATGAAAGTATATATCATGCGTGAACCAAAACCAAAGGATAATAACAAGAGGTCAGACTCTGAGCTCTAATCCAAAATAGAGCATAGTAAAAAAGGGCCAAATATTTTATATATAACCATTAGAACTACCATACCAGAACTAAGTACAACAACCAAAACACCCAGTGTTATCCATAATCAATGCCAGAATACACAAACTGTAGTCATAGACTGACGTCGAACTCAAATTAAAACTCAAATATAACCAAACCATAATGGTAGCAAATAATTAAATAAGGAGAAAACCATAACCATAAATTGATTCCATAATCATGCTAGAACTCGTAGTAATAAGGATAGGTATGTGTCAGACTTAAACCAGAACTAAAATATGAATATAAATATATACCTAATCATGGAATAACTAGTGGAAATCCAGGGGTTTCATACCTATCCACAATACAATTGTTCAATAAGTTAAATCTCTAGTTTCTGATTCTATTAAGCTATGAGGGGTTACAATTTTTGAGTCAATGACGAGAGGTTAAGGATATAGTTCTATCTTACACAAGGAAATGAGATAAATAGGAGAGTAATCAAGTATAGGTCAACTCCAACCTAAATTTGTAGCCTAAGTTGGTCATCATGAGTCTAACTAAGCCTAAAAGGGCTTTGTTTCTATTATTTTATCTAAAAAGAAGTGGTGCGGCCTACTACAAGGTTCTGATAACCCAACCTAATGCTGAACCTATCCAAATCTAGTATAAGGATTCCCAATCCTATCCCAAGGTTATAAGTACTAATTATAGTCCTAATGGATGATAATACACTATGGGAAATGGTTCGGGCTAGATTCTATCGAAAAGGTGCCAAAATTAGCTAAGTAAGGCGTAAAAGTTCTAAAATAATAATCAGATCATAACTACCTATTCAAAGCTAGCATAGTACAATACTATTACCATAATTGAGCATATTTTAAAAGAAGGGTAAGCCTAATCTACCTAGACGCTATTGCAAGCTCATTGAATCTTATATACGAGAGTTTTTCCCTTAAATAAAGCCTCCGACAGTTGCCATTCTATAAAAAAAAATCCATGCATCAAGTTGAGAAATTAACGCTTATACTATGTAATACACTAGGTCAAAAATCAGACTAGAAATCCAATATAAGGTCTTCTTGTAGAATCACAAATTTGAAATCATCACAGTATCCCACTATGATCAAGATAATTTGCCATAAAAATATAGCAGATTATGAGCTAAAATAGACTTAAAATTAGTTCAACTAAAATTCAAAACAAATAAACAAAAATGGGAAACTGGACTAAAGTTAAAGTAGAACAAACAAAGATAACAGGGATAAAATGCTTAAGAATTGGCTCCCAAACTAGTTCCAGCCTCAAACACTCAATTCCCTCATAATTCCATAGATTATATGACCTATAATAGAGGATTACACTTAAAAATATAATATGAAAATTATGGAGAAAGGAATATTTACAACATAAAAGTGATGGTTGCTTTAGCGGCTAACTGACCGCTAAAGTGGTGACTAGGTCATGGCTGACTAAAATCCACTAAAGCGGTCTCAATCTGCTAAAGCAGCTACCACTAAAGAGGTGAAAACCCACTAAAGTGGTCTCTTCATCACTAAAGTTGCTACACCAGATAAGTTGGCACCAGCCAATTTCAGCAAGACTCTACGGACTCCGATCAGGGGATTAGGATTAGTTTAATATCCTATGCATGCAAGAGAACTATGATACCCTACCAAATTTGGCATTATAGGTTTAATGGTTCCATTAAAATTTCCATCGAGGTCATTTTGATAAAAAGAGGGTCCTACACTTTAGGGTCGTTGTAGCCCAAATCCACCCAATAGCCCAAAATGAGCTTGGAAGCCTCAGGACCCAAACCAAGGGTACCCCTAGCCTAAGATTGACATTTCAAAGCTAATAAGACTGTCAAAAATAGCATTTGTGTTCGTTTACCTAAAGTTTTGACTCGAGACCCATTATTTAACTTTAAAAGCTCCAAAATAGGGAAATGGATCTAAAATCCAATGAACTGTCTGGTAACTAACGGTTAGTCCCAGCAACTATAGAAAACTCTCAATGTATAAAAAGCACAAAAACAAAGGAAATTAATTGGAGGGTCATTACAAAATTGGACTAAAATGATCAATTTTTCCTTGTTAAAGACAATGCATCTATAATATAACTCCAAATCACATGTCAAAGTTTGAGTCAATGGGTGAAAATTAGGATAGAAAGCCTCTAAAAAATAATAGAGAAAATCAGTAACATGATGTAAATTCTGTAAGTGGTAGGACTGAAATTGGAGTGTAGATAATGCATTTGTCTTAAAAATCATCATCCAATAGTAAGGAAGGTATGCTTTCCATTTCAAATTCAATTTATGAGTGAAAAAAATGAGAATAAATCCCTTTCTAAAAATGGTAGTAAGATTAATGTTGTTTCTTAGAATCGTACCACAATGTTTGTAAGCGAGTGTATGAAGGTATGCATATCATCACCAGTATCCAAACAATAGGAGTATAATCACCCAAATATCTATAAACCAAAATCACCACTCTTCAATACCAAAAAATACTAAATTAATATTCAATTAGTTCATATCCAAGGCCTCGGGCCCACCAATGTACTAAATAGTATTTATATATATTCCAACTAGGAAATAGAGTAAATGGGGTTATCCATAATATTAAATAGAAGCCAATAAAGAAATATTAGTCCCATGTAGAAGTACTATCCCTAACAAATACTAAGGGTCGCTAACCTAATCCCAACAACATAAAACAAAATAATATCTCTAACCTAATCTTACCAGTACAACAAGCATACAAATATCCCCATACTAATACTAATACTACAATAAGAACACAAAATTAAGGCCCAAGATAATTGTTTAGGATTCCCCAAAGAAGGTCAAAAACATCGGAAATGCTAAAATGATCTCAACTCTATCACCAAACCACTACCGCCTATGCAATTTATACGATAAAAAATCTTATAGAGTAAAGTGTATAAGATGGTATACCCCATCCTACTTACACGTTGAACAAAACACTTACGAACCACTACTTTAGGGCTTTAACTTTTTAAGGAGCATCCGACTGTGGCCATGCTATCAAGGTAATGATCTATATGTCAATACCAAAAAAAAAATACCCATCTCATAAATTTATACTCCGAGCTAAAAATTGGGTCAATAATTAGCCTGCATGACCGGCTAACAAAAATTGAACCCATAACTAGGTCCCTCGATGGGAAAGGAACACAATCTTAAAAATTGTGGATGATAGAAGTTCAAATAGAGGCCCAAATTAGCCCAAAATAATCAATAAATCTACCATTTAGACTAACAATTTCATGGAGATTAAGATGTAATTAAATGTAAAATTAATGAGGAATCAATCAAATAAATGAAGGAATATCATACCTAACTCAAAGTGATGAAGCCTCTCAAAATCCCACAGCTCTAAGCTCAAAACCTGTTTAAAGTTTGCGAAAATGGAGGAAGAAACAAAATGGAGAAATATATACTGTCAGTGGAGACCACTTAAGCAGCCACCTCTTAAGATGAAAATTACCAAAAAAACATCCACTATTTAATAGATTGAGGGACCGCAAAAGTGGTGAACCAGACACTATCACTTACAAGACTTGGAATTTTCTTTGAGTAGGTCCTTGAGATTCATTCAGAACCCTTTTAACACAAATAGGATATGCTACACTACTAGAACGGTATACCAAACTCAACAAAATCAACAAAATTCCCAACATACGTTATTTTAAAAAATATGGGCCCTATTCCATTCTTAATATTTTAACCAAAATCTACCCAATAGCCTAAATGAGCCTGGAAGCCTTAGGACCCAAACCAAAGGTCCCCCTAGCCCAAAATATATATTCTAAAGCTAATGGAACTTTTTGAATTTTCATCCAAGTCTATTTACTAGAAATTTGGCCAAAGACTAATTTCTCAACTTTAAAACCTCCAAAAATAATAAAATTGACATAGAGATTAAAAAAACTGCCCGGGAGCCAAATCACTATTCCCATCAAGTTATGAATAACCTGAGCAACTACAGGAAATCTCTAGATGTAGAAAATGCACAAAATAAAAAAATAACCTGGCGGGTCATTACAAATTGTGTATTATACATTCAGTCAATAGTGACTGAATATAAGTTTATTCACTTATTTTTGAAAGATAGTGCAGTAAACTTATAATATATTATCTGTAGATGTCTCATTTGGTTGTGTATTATTTTGAGTTATTTTTTATGGATATTTTTACCAAAAACATATAATTAATTCATTTAGAAATAAAAAAAACATTAATATAAATGAAAAAAAATAGATAGAGGACTACAAAATATCAAATATCACTGTTGGAAATATTATGGGTCCCAGTCTAATATGTCTGAATTCAATTTTCAACTTTAAATATTAGGTTTTTCAGTTTTGTTTGTGTTTCTTTGAATATAGTTGAGCCACTAGACTATACATATATTAGATTCTATTGAGTCTAAGTCTTTTACAAGGACCATATTTCCTTAATTTTTCATTTAATGATTCATATTTTTTTGTTATTCTTCTTCCTATAGAATGTCAATATTTGGAGGTTTTGTTAATTAGAAGCTAGCAACCTCTTATACATGCCATTTTTGTTAGGTCAGTTATTTTATTCATGAATTACAAAAAGAGAAAAGTGTTAAAAATACCCCCAAACATAGTGCAAATTATTACTTTTAGCATTGAACTATATCTAGTATTAAGAATACTTCTACACTTGACTAATTAAATATAAAAACACCCCTGATCTGTCAGATGGCATAGCAAGAGGTGTCAACCCTTTGTGGGTTCGTGTGAGACTCAATAGAAATGCCACATATGCATTAAATGCCCTTTTTATTTTTCTAAATAATTTTTTACCATCCCCAATGCCACATAATCTTTTTTGCAGTCATTATCCTCTTCTTCAACCAGCCTCATCTTAAACTTCTTTACATTCTCCACAGCCATATTTCTAAACATTCATATACTCATTGCTCTTGAAACCACATAGTACCCTCTTAGTTTCAGATTCTCGAGACTATAATACGTAATGCAATAAGATAAAATAGACCCCACCATAAACTGATTTCTTTACCACCCCATTTTTAGTTGTATTCATTATATCCTTCACCTTTATGTTCAATTAGTATGGCTATATTCAATCGAGTTTAAAGGGAATTTGTGACTTCAATAGTGATGATGATGGTAGGGATGGTGGAAAAGAATTGAAAGGGTTTGAAATTTGGCTTTATCATTTTATGTGTTAAGGTTTTTGGAATTTTCAAAAAATAAGGATTTTGGAAGGAAGGAAAGGATGGAAAGTAAAAGAATTTCTAAGGTAGATAAAAAAGAAGAACAAAAAAGACTGGTCATAGCTTCCATTTTGTTGTCAAAATCATTAGATGAATTGACTATGATGGAAGTTTCCTTCAGTTTCGATTTATATATTTAGGTTTATGCCATATGTATAACACATTAGAAAATAAGTCCTAGTTGGTATAGCAACTCGTTTTAGTGTTACTAAAATTATCTATGATAAAATAAATAACTTTAAAACCTTATATCAAGTTGAGTTTAAATTGAGATTAGATGTTATTTATTGGCTAATAATTTCAGATATACAGTTGAAATACGTGGATCCAAACTACCTAAAGGCCACGATAGTAGTCCCTTGTCCACTACAACATTCTTGTTATAGGAAGGCCTTGACCATTGTAGCAGTACTTGGGCAGTAACTCTACGAATTAAACACCCTTTGTTACATTTTTGTCCTAAAAAGAGTTATCTCTCCAAGAACTCCCCTATGGATATTTCTAAACTAATAATGGACATAATAGAGAGTCAAGGCTCTCAAGGAATGTGTATCCATCTTTATCCTTGCAAATTCTCCATCAAAATTACTAAATTAGAGACAAAAAGCAAGGTTACATGCAGTTTGTCATAGCAGCTCAGTGTTGAGGTACGTTACAATTTATGAATAGTATACTGCGAACAAAAAAATATGTACATAATATAGAAATGATAGAGAATCATGAATAGGACTAAGGTCATAGTGTTGGGATGAATAAAACATAGAATTTACCTAATAAGATCTAATTATGTATTGATGTGCTAATGAATGAATCCCTTAGGGAGTGCTTTATGTTTGTACGAGTTACATAATGAATTACAAGGTGAAATCTATGAATAGGGATATCGATAGAAGGATTGTGTTAGCTTGTAATCTATAAATCTATCTTAAATACATAAAAAGGATCGAAATTGATGTTGTGTTTATCTTGAATGTATGAATTATTGTTATAATATTATTATGAGAATGGATTACAATAAGGAAATATGGTGTTGCATTTTATTGAATTTAAAGGAAAGAGTTGGCTAATTTTTAGGGAGTTGGATGGTTAAATAATCAACTAGAAAAGTGATATAGCTAAATCTAGTAATGACTTGAATATAAGAGTTTTTATGGAGTAATTGAATCCACCAATATTGATATGAATAAAAGAGGTTTGGGAAGTGAATAGACTTATGACATTAAAGTGATGTTTGGACTTAATTTGGTTTCATATGTGCTCGTAAATTGTGTATTTGTTGATTGGTGTTCAAACATACTTGTGATTGATCACTATGTTGTATATACCTAAAAGAATAAGACATTGAATAAAAAAACATGATTTAAACACATTATTATCATAATTATACTTGTGAATTGGGTGTACCATGTAATATTTTAAGTGATAGGAGAATTGAAAATGCACTTGGTATTATTCGAGAGCATTGAGTGTCGTACCAGTATTGATATTATTATTATTATTATTATTATTATTATTATTATTATTATAATACAGAAGATTGGGTGTTTCACCGATATGAATAATTATTTGATTAATATTATGAAAATAAAGTACCACTCTAGTATGGTACATAGACGAAGATGGTCACCCACAGGTCATGACTATTATAAAGCGCTGCTCAAGTTGTAACTCTATAAATTAAAAGCCCTTTGTTTAGCTTTTTTCCTAAAAGGAATTGTCTCTCCTAAAAGTGTCCCTACAACTATTTCTAAGCTAAAAACAATGATAACAGAGAGTCAAGGCCCATAAGAAATGTGGCTCCATTTTTATTCTCATGAATTCTCTATCAAAATCACTAAAATAAAGATAAGAAGCAAGGTTGCACGCACTCTATAGCAGAAACTCATCATTAAGTTAAGTTATGGTTTATAAGTTGTAGACTGTAGTTAGAAAATATGTACATAATATAGAATTATGGGAGAATCATAATTAGAACTACGGGCATGTTGGGATGGATAAAAACATAAAATTTACTTAGAAAGATCTAGTTATGTATTGATGTGATAATGAATGAATCTCTTGATGGATGTTTTGTGTTTGTATGACTTACATAATGAATTAAAAGGTGGAATTTGTAAATGTGGGTAATGACAGAGAGATTGTGTGAGCTTGTAAAATCTATAAACCTGACTTAAGCACTTCAAAAAGGGAAAAATCGATGTTATGCTTGTCTTGAATGTATGACTTTTTGTTGTTATATGGTTATGAGAATGGATCATGAAAATCAGATACGGTGTCAAAACTTATTGAATCTAAAGAAAAGATTTGGCCAAATGTTAGGAAGCCAAATAATTAAGTAATTGGCTAATGGAGTAGTGTCTCTGAATCTAGTAATTACTTAATGCAAGAGCTACTATATAGTAACTGAATCCACCAATCTTAATATGAATAAAAGAGGGTTGACAAGTGAATGGATCTGTAGTCTTTAGATGAAGTATAGACTTAATTTTGTTGCATTTGTGCTCCTAAAGTGAAAACTTATTGCTTGATCTTCGGACATGCTTGTGAATGATGACTATAGTTGTATACACCTGAATACATAAGCCATCAAATAAAATAACTTAATTGAAATACATTATTATTATAGGTGCACTTGTGAATTGGATGCATTGTGTCATATCGTGAGGGATAGGGGAATTGAAATTTTGTTAAAAAGAAGAGAAAATTACAAAAAATTAATTTTCATTTTCATTAGTCTTTCTTTATAAGGAAAACAGAAGAATTGTAACTAAGGATAGTTTCACTTGAAAAATTTTCATTCATACAAATAATATTTTTTATTTAATATTTAATTTTTTTTTATCTTGTCCACCAAGTCTTGTTATTCTATCCCACATAGATGCAATATAGCTAGATTACACTATCATTTTATCTCATTCATCACACTCTTATAGAGTGCCCTCATCTTACCTAACAATATTTCCACAAAAAGACAAAAAATAACAGCCTCATATTTTCTTTCCTCTCATAAAAAAACAAAATAAGCAGACACACTCGGAAGACTCACATTTTTCTCTCCACAGTTGAATAAAAGGAACAACAACATTCCATCAATACCACCAGACTTCTCCACATTAATCACCAATTCTCAACCATGAACATCATTAGCACACCAGTACTCCCTCCACTAACTGAATATTAACCTCACCTACACACAAATGTCACACACCTTCATAGCAACAAACAGAATTCACACACACCATCAATCTCATCTTCTAGTTTCACTAATACACCCATTTCTATCACCTCCAACCACACACACCAACCAATTAACACTCTCTACCATTATGAAATCCTCTCTACCATTAATGATAGATTATAGCAACCCATTTCCAATTTTGCCTCCTTCATTAACAACTCAATTAAAATTAACAACTCCAACTCCTACCAAAATAGTACACACACAGAAGGAATTCACACACTAATGATACATGTAAACTCCACCAATTTACAGAGTTCTTACCCTCCATTAAAACCTTACATCGCCCCCTAATCTTTCATTAACACACAACCCATTTTCCTACTTTTTCATTTTCCAGTATATGCCTATGAATCTACCCCCATACTTTTATTAACAATAATAAATTCACGCCTCCATAAATAATAAAACCTCTTTCATTAATCAACCAAATTACCTCCATTCCAACTGCTACAAACAATACTCCGTTCAAACACTCACAAACAACAAAATAGATAGATAAGGGATTGGGTTTGGTGACAAATAGAGATTGGAGGGCCGAAGTTGTTGATTTTGGGTCTGAATTGAGGTTTTAAGTTTATGGCTCATTGATTTCAACATTTCAATCAAGGATCAAAATTAATTTCATTTGAGTTCCATTTTCATCTCTACTTTTATTTGATTTCCTTTAATATATTTGTTATGTCATTCTCTTTGATAATGTAATTATGGTGTTAATTGGTGTTTGATTGAGTGTCTAATTAAAATTCACGAATGGGTTTTTAGTTGGCTAAATTAGTGCTTGGAAAAAATATTAAAATTAAAAATTTCACGTAAATTAGTATGTTCTAGTTCATTGTTATTTTAATTTGGATTTATATTCAATTGATAGGAGCATATTTATATTTTCTCATTGGGTATGCGAATGTTAGGATTTCGAAACAATAGAGATTTTGCTTGATTATTGTTTATTTTTCTGTAGAAAACATATTCATTTTACGAGGTAATGCCCTAAAGTACTTTATATTTGGCAGTTGATCGAGATTAAAATCTGGAATATCGAGTAAAACATAGTTTAGGCTAGTTAGGATAGAATAGGTTTCTTTCCGAACTCTATTTTTATTTTTGAATATATAATGAGACTGGACACTATTTTTGTATTTGTTTGTTTGTATTTACGTGTTTGTTTACTTTATTTGTCTATCTGCTTTTGTGTTTCTATGATTCTATTCATTTGTAGTATTAGTTTAGCCAATATGAATCGACGGAGCAACCATTCTTAAATTATGATATTGAGGGGTCCCTCACACCTTCTCCTCGGTCAACAAAATTTCTTAACCAAAATCTCTATTCACAAATCAATTTTTAGATATTTTGAAAAGAATTTTCTAGGTGACTTGTCACATTGAAACTTAATGTCAAGTGATGGCACTAATTTTAATCTAAATTCTTTTTTGATACATCTTTAGTCACTTTAGAATTTGAAAACCCTTCTTAAACTCCCTTTTGGTAAAAAAAATAGATGCGACAGTTATGACAACTTTGCTGGGGACTTTAGATTTAAGCTTGATATGTTGATTCATGTCGATTTAGTTAGTACTATAGTTGAATAGATACCTTGTTTGTTATGTTATTTTTTCTCATTGTTTGATACCTACGGTCTACTTATTCATAGATTTTCTTTTGTTATTATTGTTTTATACCTGCCATCACGTGTATTAACCGGGGTTATTTCTTTTAAAAAAGTTTTAGAGTAGACTGTAAGCATATACAACCCTTTGTTGAGTTTTCCAGATTATCTAGGAGGGGTATCATTGGAGCATAGAGTGGGTGGATAGCTAGAGCATCCATTATCGACCACGTGGACCTAAACAACATTATTTGTTAGTGGACTTCAGCTTAGGTCAGCCTTTAAGACACAAATATGTGCATCATGTCAAAATCTAGTAAGACCCAATTAGTCCTTTGTAGGAGACTCATCCAAAACATCTATATATGCTACTTGATGCATTTTAAAGAGTATAAAGGTCATTTGGTAGAGTACTTTTTGAGGGTTGCAAGGATAGGTTGAAAAAAGAATCAAGAAGATTTTTTCATTTTGTAGTATTTGTTTGTTTTATTTTCACGTATGAAAACATGAAATTTTTTTTACCTTTTGAACTCATTTTTTAAAAGAAGAAAAATCAAAAAGAGTTTTTCTTTATTTTCATTAGAATGCATTTATAACTAAAAAAACCAAAAAGAATTTTTTAGGAGCTTTCTACATTTTTATCTTGCAACCAAAAGAATTCTCAAAAAAAATTTAAAAAAGATTTTTCATGTCTTATAGTGTTTTATTCTTTTCAAAAATTTCAAAAAATATTTTGATTCCTTTTCTTCATATTGTGAATTTCTATAAAGTTATATTTAGAACGGTTTCATAATAAAATATTCAAAAAGAATTTATATTTATTTGTACATAAGAGCCTTGTTTCTCAAGTCATGGACTAGCCTTTCATAAATTTCTTAACTTTCCAATCTAGACAAACTACGCACATTTTTTGAGTGAGATATGTAGGCAACCCATCTTGGGGTCAGTAATATTTATTCAAAAAAATAAAAAAATGATGTTTTTACCTTTGTAAAAAAAAAGTTTTTCTTCTTTATTTCTTTTAGTATGGTTTGTTTCACACTCTTTAATCAAAAAATTCAAAAAAAAATCTTTTGATACTTTTAGGATTCATTTTCATTTGAAATTCAAATAAAAAACTCAAAAAGATTTCTTAAACTTCTTTTATAGAAAATTCAAAAAAGAATTAATTATTTTGTGTCTTCATAATTTCTTTTACAAGTTTAAAAAAAAATGTTAAACCCCAACTCATTTGTCATCATTGTCATTCAATTAATTTAATATGGTTGACTTGTGGTATCCTGACAACTCAGCCTACTTCACAAGATCAAAGAGAAAAGTACCAATGGCCGATGAAACGACCACTTTAGTAAGTGATGACCTCCAAACTCATTTGATTGAACAAGTATTAGGATCTTTTGAGGAAGTAAGAAGGTTTAATGAACAATTGTCCCATGTATATCAGGCTTGGATGAATGGCCAACCTCAGCCTACGCCACCCCAGGGTATTTTTGAGGTTAGTCCCACCATACCAATCTCCACTCAAGCTTTATTTTTTAGGATAACAGATCTCATTTACCCTCTAGGTTTAGCCCACCATATAATCCTTCTACTGTTCTAGGTACTTCCACTATACGGTCTTCAATATCACATCTTATAAGTATTCCTCTTGTTGTGTCTTTTGCTCCCACTTTCACAATTTCACAACAACTTCTTATACCTAGATTGTCAGTGAAACTCAGCCTATTATTTTTGATAATCACTAGTACTACCCAGAAATGAACTTTTGATATACTAGCGCATATAGCCACCACCCTCCGTATGATCTATCTGTGGAGAATGAGAAGCTTAATATGATCGAGGAGCAAGATGACATATCTAGAGAGGTTAAGAGTCTTGAACACGCCCTATAAAATATGCAAGGGATAGGTGTAACAATGAATGTTTCTTACAAATACTTGTTTCTATTTCTCGATATTTAATTATCGATAGATTTCAAATTATCTAAGTTTGAGTTGTACAACGAACATAGGTCCCTGTTTCCCACTTAAAAAAGTATTGCACTAATATAAGAGGGCTGATAGAAAGAATGAATTGTTGATGACTTACTTCAATCAAAGTTTAAGTAGGTCGGATTTTGGATGGTACAATTATCATGATACTAGTAGGTATTACACATGGTATGACATGGCTCAAGCTTTTATTTGTTAATTTTAGTAAAACATACACTATTACAGATTGTGTCTCTTTGACCAAGATAACAAAGATTTTTTATGAAAGAGTTTATGAGTATGGAACAAGATGGAGAGAGTAAGTTGCTCGAGTCAATCCACTTATGGAGGAAAGTGAGATGAATAATTATTTTCTTCAAGCTCAAGACTTTACTTACTTCAGAAACTTAATCTTTGCTTTGGGTAGATCTTTCAATGACGTCATGAAAATGGGAGAAATGGTAGAAGAAGGAATTAAGTTAGAGAAAGTCATAAGTTTTTCTACTTCAAAGGCCACTACACAAGTAATTCAATATGGTGTAGGAAATTTTGAGTTCAAGAAGAAAAGCAATAATGTAACAATGATCATGCATGACTCTCAATACTTTGTTTCCCTACCTCAGTATTAGGTCTATAATGCATAATCATACATCAAACCACCAATCTATCCTCAATGGAAAGCACCAACACATCACAATCCTCGTGTTTCTTCTCAAAATATTTAAGCGCGCTATAACCCTTATCTAAAATAGGAATACGGTTAGAATCTGAGGCCTAAGGAAAATTTCACCTTAATTGGAGAGTCATATTCAAGCTTGTTTGAGAAGTTGAAAAATCTGAATATGATAAGAATTGTTTTCCCAAATCATGACTCCCATTCAATGAGTTTCAATCTGGGCGCTTATTGTGAAGTCATTCTAGTTCTCCAGAGTATAATACTGAAGATTGTCGATCTTTGAAAAAGGGAGTGGAAAAGATGATACAAGAAAATATGATTATAGTCTAAAAAAATGATTCCCCAAACATTATTGAGAATCCTCTGCCAACAAATAATTATCTGCAAACAAGTGGCTAAAATGCAAAGCTTGGTGACTGGAAAGACATACTTTTCTTTTCCAAGAAGAAGTGTATTGGTAGTTTATTTTATAGTTATTTATATTATGCAATTTAGGTCATTGTTTGTTTGTCGAGTCAAATGCTTATCGTAGTTTGGTTATTTAGGTTATTTAAGGGTTATAACCTAGAGTTCAGTTTGTTTGTCGTGTTGTCAAACCTTCTATATTTATTTAATGAAACACAATTTTTCTATTTTGAGTCGTTTTGATTCATTCGAATTAACTCTCCTGGTCGATATTTCCTTTCATTTTAGTTTTGATTACTTGATATACATGCAGAATTATTGATTAGATCTTAAAATCCTTTCCAATCATGGAATGAGTACATCAAAGAAAGTGTAAGAGAATAAAGACATTTGATAAAAAGATAGAGGACTAAAATATATTGAACAATAGCAATTTGAAGTGGTTCAAGAAGAAGAAAAATGGAATATATGTTCATCTTTTGATGTTGTGATTTTCACTTTTAATTCTTAAAGTCTAATGCTTGTATTTGACATTTTAAGAGTTGATATGACGAGTGTATTTTATTCTGCTATCAAACTATTATGTCATCCTTTGCTATTTGTGTCATCCTTTGCTATCTCTTTTGAGCCTTAATTTTAATTTCTTTCATATCCCTATTTTCAATAGAGTCAAAAGTAGGACCAGCCCTGAGGTTCGGTCCAATACAAAAAAGTCCTGAAAATACTAGTTAAAGAAACTGAGGAAAAAAAAGTTTTTTTCATTTTACCAAAGGAGATGATTCCAAAGGTTGTAAGTCTTTAACCTTGTTATATGCGTTATTTTTGAGCCTCATTCCATTCCTTCCTTTCTAACCTTATTCAAAAGTCTTATTACAATCCAAAGAAAGGCTTTCTAATCAATTCTTCAAAATAAAAATCATGCATGCTTTTAGTTTAAATTATCATTCAAGAGAAATGTCATACTATTAGAGGGTTTTTATCGATAAAATCCTCACGAGCATAATAAGACATCTTTGAGTAGAGAAAAAAATTAAAAAAAATAAGAGAATCTTATTGATGAAAATCCTTATGATCACCATACAAAAATAGTGAGCGAGAGATAAAATAAAGGAATGAGAGAGATATGTTAGTGAAAACTCTTCAGAGCACAACTAGTCATATAAGGTTCCCAATCCTAGTGCAAAAATCACAACTTCAAAGTCTAAAAGTTGACACGACCCGAACCAGGGTCTTGTCGTAATAGGCATCTCAGGCCTAACAAGGATTGGAGACCACCCCATTTTCGAAACCGACTATCCAAGCACATACCCTAAGTCGGATAAATTTGACATATAACATGATAGAGTATTTGAAACTAAAAAACATTAGGATAGGTTCACAACCTTGACCAACCCGAACAAGTCAGCCATCCAATGCCAAACGAACAACCATAACCAACCCAAAATTGTAACCAAGTTCATGTCCATAACATAATAGGATGGAACAATAAAAAATACAGTTAAACGGTATTAGCCATAATACCAATACCAATGCCAAGGCTGACACTAATATTGACACCGCCCATACCAACCCATAGTAGTTCCACAAAGCCTCTATTTGAAATTAAAATAATATCTATTCGGGACATGCCCCAAAAAATAGACAAAACCAGTTTCTAAGACTAAACCAAATGAAAATATAAGAAACCAAAACAAGAAATAGAGCCTTCCAAAGTACGGAAGCTCACCACTTCAAGCCAACTCTAGTTGATCACGTGTCCAATCACTGAGCAGGAGATGTAGTATTACCAACACCTGTATCGG
The DNA here is from genome assembly GCA_030864215.1 of Capsicum pubescens. Taxonomy (NCBI): domain Eukaryota; kingdom Viridiplantae; phylum Streptophyta; class Magnoliopsida; order Solanales; family Solanaceae; genus Capsicum; species Capsicum pubescens. The sequence continues at coordinate 235,772,781 of CM061540.1, forward strand.
TTGGGGATACAACGTTGAAGATGGTTAGCAGTTGGAGCACTAGCATATAACTCAAGGATAAGGATAAAATAGTGCTAAAGTTCAAAACTAATCAACCAATGCACATAACCAATGCAATACATATACATATATATGTATATATATTTATATATATATATACCATGCGGGGATAAGGAACAAGATTAGCATGAACATTGAAATCATTAACCTGAGCTGTGTAGTATGGATGTTATAGAACAAAGCACCCATGGGCTATATGGGCCCAACTCTCCTCTAGCTGGAAGGGCCCCAGTGTGTAACCGCACAAACCACAGAATATCCATAACCGTACATGCCTGTATGGGGGACTCAAATCTCCTAGTATAATCAAGGTGACTTAGAACCAATACATGTAGTAAGGAGGACACGAACCTCCCTTCATATGTTCATTAGGGGGACTCAAAACACCCGATCATAAGACACCCGCACTAGTTAGCGCAATTTCCAGTGTTAGTCCTTTGAGCTCCACTTTCACGACCCAACTACACATCCATCCATTAAACCCAATTTAAAATAATCATTCCACATACATTTAGCCAATTACTTACCAAAGGCATTTATTTGGAATTGTCATACCAACACTATTTTCAAGTATACCATATGCCATTACTATTATCAATCACCCACGCATTCAATTGACTTTAGAACTCTAACCCATCGCCTGACAAAGACCCTTGTTCAATTTAAGGTTTAGGCACTCAAACCCATTGTCTAACAAGGACATAAATCAATTTAATGTTAAGGACTCAAACCCATTTAATAATTTAAACCACCAAGGTTACCATTTAGATCATTACATGGACAACAAGTCCTTCACAAAACCATTTACCAACCATTCATATTCATCAGGCCAAGCCTTAGTTCAAAACATCATTAATATGTGACTAGTTTATTCTCTTAGGCATTTTCACAAACACTTTGAAGGCATGCTTTTACCAAGTCCAAAACCAAGTATAAACCATCAAGTTTAGGGTAACCCATGACCCATTTATTAAACCACAATTACCAAGCACCCACATGTGAAAACCATGATAAAAAACATATATAAACACAAATTAAACTAAGAGTAATCAATACTCAACCATATACAACAAAGCCCTCAATTTTTGTTTTCAAAACCACCATTTAAGAATCATAATCACACTTTAAAACATATGATATTTATGAACTAACAATGAGGGAAGAGTCATAATCCTTATTCAATAAGATTCACGAAAGAAATTTGACTCTTAAGCCTCAAGATGGCCACCTTTGAAGAACCCTAGCCTTAATCTTTAAGCGAGAGTTTAGAGAGTATTTTGGGAGTGTTTAACCTTCCAATAGTGTGTTATGAGAGGACACAATATGTTTTAAGATGTGGGACTTAAGGGTTTGGGGTGGGAAATGTCTAGAATACCCTCAACATAAAAGATGAAAAATAATTTGTAGAAGGGTACAACCATACCCCATAAACTGTACCCTAGGGTACGAGTGTTACCCTTGTCTCTTACCCTAGAGCTCACCTTGGACCGCTATAAAGGCCAACATATGACCAAAAAGGATTAACTCATAACCTAGCATACGAGAAGTACCCTACAACCCATACCCCAATCAGAATCCTCTAGACTAACTTAGGGGTATCATACGACTTAGCCACATACAACTCATACCTTAACATACTTCTAGTAAGGAGTCCATTCGTACCTTGGACAAAAAGTGGCATAGAATACATTGATTTATATATAAGTTGAAGACCTCCAAGCCGTATCCTATCATACGACTTGTACCCTAAGTCGTATGTTGTCCAGAACTCAAATTTCAAAAAAATAATCTAAAAATCAAAAGCCAAGGTATTTCAATTCTCCTCACTTGGATCATTCATCCTCGAATGATGGGTAAGGAAAGAACAAGCATGAGTTACACCCCAACACATAGACTCTAATTTCTAACTAAGTTAGAAAAAATAGATGTACGGAAATCAATCTCTTCTTTAACCAAGTAAGAAAATAAAAGTATGTTAAAGAACACATACCTTCCACATGAATTCCAGTAGAAGAAAATAGGAATGGATAATTGTGCTTCATGTCCTCTTCCACTTCCCAAGTAGCTTTTTTAACCTTATGGTTCTTCGAAAGAACCTTTACCAAAACCACATTCTTTGTTTGCAACCAATGAACTTGAAGATCCAAGATCTCCATCGGGACTACCTCATAAGATAAGGAATCTAAAATACCCAACCCTTCAAAAGGAACAACCGAAGAATGATCATCCACACACTTTTTCAACATATAGACATGGAAAATTGGATGAATGGAGCTTAAACTAGGAGGCAACTCTAATTCATAGGCAATATTGGCAACCCTCTTCAAAAACAACTAAGGACCATAATAACAAGGACTTAACTTTCCCTTTTTACCAAACCATATCACTCCTTTCATGGGAAATACCTTTAAGAACACTAAATCACTAACATTAAACTCCAAATCTCTACGCCTTACATCTGTATAATACTTTTGGCAGCTTTGAGAGGCTTTCAATCTATCCCGAATCACCTTCACCTTCTCCAAGGCTTGGTGAACCAAATTAGAGCCAAACAACTTACCCTCACTAACTTCATACCATCCAATAGGATAACAACATCTCCTACCATACAATGCCTTAAAAAGAGCCATATCAATGCTAGAGTGATAACTATTATTATAAGCATACTCAATCAAAGAAAGATAGTTGAACTAATTACCATCACAGTAATTCACATAAGCACGAAGCATATCTTATAATGTCTAAATGGTCCTCTCCGCTTGTCCATCTGACTACGGGTGGAAAGTGGTAATAAGGTATACTTTAGTTCCAAAACCTTCCTTAAATGACTTCCCAAAATATGATGAGAACGGAGTACCGTGATCTAAAATGATAGAAACTAGAGCACCATGCAATTTCACGATCTCCGTAAGATACAACTTGGCATAATCCTTTGCTAAATAACTAGTCCTTACCGGGAAAAATGAGTGGTCTTATTCATCCTATCCACAATGACCCAAATAAAATCTCATTGATTCAGAGACCGAGGAAGATCGGTAACAAAATCCATGTTAATCACTTCCCACTTCTATTAGGGCAACTCAATCTCTTGTTATAAACCACCGGGTCTCATATGCTCAACTTTCACTTGTTGACACACCATACACTTATCCACAAAGCTAGCCATATCAAGCTTCATATTATTCCACCAATAAAGCTCCTTAAGATCATGATACATCTTAGTAAAACCAGGATGAATAGCATAACGTGATTCATGATCTTCGGATAAAATCCTTTCCCTCAATCCATTGATGTTGGGAATACATAACCTGCCTTGCTACCTCAAGATACCATCACTACCAATTGCAAAGTAAAAATCCTTTTTATGACCCACATTAATCTTAATCTTCATCAATTTAGTATGTAACATCTGCTTTTTCTTTATCTCCACAACAAGAGATGACTGTGATACCTGATGCACAAACACACCACCATCTTCAGAGTTTGTGAGACAAACTATAAGACTAGCCGAACGGTGAATGTCCTTCACCAAATCCTGCTTATCCTCATCCACATAAGCCAGACTGCCCTTGGATAACCTGCTAAAAGCATCAGCAACTACATTAGTTTTACCTGGATGATAGTAAAGACTCATATTGTAGTCTTTAAGCAACTCAAGCCACCTTCTTTGCCTGAGATTTAACTCTTTCTGAGTGAATACATACTGCAGGCTCTTATGATCAGAAAAGATATCAACATGAACACCGTAGAGATAGTGATACCAAATCTTAAGCACAAATACCACTTCTAACAACTCTAAGTCATGAGTGGGGTAGTTCTTCTTATGAACTTTCAATTACCTAGAAGCATAAGCCACCACCCTACCATGTTACATCAACACACAACCTATCCCAACACGAGAAGTATCAAAATACACTATGAAGCCATCATTACCCTCTGGCAAGGTCAAAATTCGAGCTGAAATCAACCTATCCTTTAACTTCTCAAAGCTACCTTCACACACATCTGACCACAAGAACTTGACCTTCTTCTGGGTCAACTTAGTCAATGGAGCAGCTATAGTAAAAAAAACTTTCCACAAATCTCCTATAGTAACTGGCTAAACCCAAAAAACTCCAAATATCGATTGGAGTCACAGGTCTAGGCCACTTTTTAACCACCACAACTTTTTATGGATACATCATGATCCCTTCACTAGAGATAACATGACCAAGAAAAGTTACAGCCATCAACCAGAACTCATACTTGGAGAATTTTCCATACAAACATTGTTCTTTCAAGGTCTGCAACATAGCATGGAGGTGATCGACATGATCCACCTCACTCTTAGAGTAGACCAAGATGTCATCAATGAAGATAATGACAAACAAATCTAAAAACTCATAGAAGACCCTATTCATCAAATCCATGAATATCGCCGAGGCATTAGTCAACCGAAAAGACATAAGTAGGAACTAATAGTGACCATACCAGGTTCTGAAAACTGTCTTAGGGATATCTACCTCTCTAATCTTAAGCTGATAATAACCCAACTTAAGATCAATCTTAGATAAATACTTCACACCTTAAAGTTGATCAAACAAATCATCAATCCTAGGAAGAGGATACTTATTCTTTATGGTCACCTTATTCAACTGACGATAGTCAATGCACATCCGAAGGGAACCATCCTTCTTTCACACAAACAACACTAGAGCACCCTACAGAGACACACTAGTATAGAAAAAACCTTTATCTAATAGATCCTTCACTTTCTCCTTAAGCTCTTTCAACTTAGCTAGAGCCATTCTATATGGAGGGATGGAAATAAGATGAGTTCCCGAAAAAAGATCAATTCAAAAATCAATTTCCCTATAGGGATGGATATCGAGAAGATCATCAAGGAAAACCTCAGGATACTCATTAATCACAAGGACGGATTCTAGAGAAGGACCTTCTGAGTTAGAATCTTTAACTTGGACCAAATGATACAAACACCCTTTGGAAATCATCTTTTGAGCTCTAAGGTATGAGAAAAATATCCCCTTCGGCACTAAAGAAACCCCTTCCCATACAATGACAAACTTATTAGGAAAATTAAACATGATATTATGGGTCGGATAATATAAGGAAACATAATATGAATGCAACTAATCTATCCCCAAAATGACATCAAAGTCAACCATATCTAACTTTATCAAATCCACAAGAGTTTTTCTACCACTAATAGATACCACACCCCCTTATAAACTCTTTTAGAAATCACAGAGTCACTAATTGGGGTGGATACAAAAAAAGGATCAGAAATCAATTTAGGACCAAAACAAAATATAAAGCCACAAACAAGGTCGCATAAGAAAGAGTGGATCATGGATCAAGTAAACAATACACATCACGGGAGAAAAGTTTCAACATACTAGTTACTACATTGAGATATGCCTCAGAATCTTGGTGATATGCAAGAACATATAACTGATTTCGGCCAGTGTCGGTACCAGAAGCAGAAACAAATACAAAAGCAGCACCCTTTGGTGCAGGAGAAGATGAAGAAGCACAGGAGACTTACTAGCCCTAGAAGCCATCTTAACATGATAGTCACACTGCAGTGACCAATCTGACCATAATAAAAGCACATATTCTTCCCTTTCTTACAAAACCCATTATGCGAATGCCCCCAAAATCTACAAGTAGGGTGGGAAGGAGCTGACTATTCCCCACTAACCTGCGATTAGGCACCTTGTGCCCAAGAACCATAATCATGCTACGACCGATGATCACCCAACGACTTTAGGTAAGGAGCACTAGATATGGAGAAAGAATAAGAACTCCCCCACCTCTTCTTTGTCCACTTACCCCTATCTCTACCACTTTGTTTAGAATGCCTAAATTTTTTCCCTTGCCTCTCACTAAACTCAGACTGCTTTCTTTTTTCCTCTTTTATTTTTTTGCATGTGGACAACTAGTCTAGAGATATCCATATCCATGATTAGCAAGGTAGCCTTACTTTCAAGGATCAACTCATGAGATAGTCTCGACGATAACTTTCTTATTCGGGCTCTAATATCAGACATCATCTCTAGAGCATATCGAGACAACTGGTGAAACTTCAAGGCATACTCCTTGACCGATATTTTTCTTTGCTTTAGGTTAACAAAGTCCTTCTCTTTTGCTTCCCTCAACTCCTGAGGAAGGAAGCGGTCCAGAAATACATTAGTGAAATCCTCCCACAACGATGGCTCATCAGTGTCACCTCTTTCCCGATCCCATTCCTAGTACCATTGGTACGCCACATCCTTTAGCTGATATGCTGTAAACTCTACCTCTTCAATATTTGTGGCATGCATAACTCTAAAAATATTTTTCATCTCATCCAGGAAACCCTGAGGAACCTCCTCTACCTTAACACCCATAAAAGTTGGAACATTTAACCTCATAAACTAGCGAACCTTTCGTGGCCTCCGAATATAGAGTAAAAAATAAACCACGCTTGGCCTGAGAATCCACCAACTGAGAAATCATATGAATTAACTAATGAAACTCCATATTCATCACATTGGAATAAGAAGGACTAGAGGGAACCGGTGGATCTCCAGGATAATCAAGAACTGCACCCCTAGACCACGTATGAATCCCATATGTAGAGCGTGATCTATCAATATTATCCTCAGTTGGGAAAGAGGAGTTTTTGTGAGCTTCAGATCATCGAGGCATGATCTAAAAGAAAAGTAATTAAAAATTAGGAGAATCCAAGACCTTATACTCTATAGCTCAAAATAAGACAATAAGAAAATGATACATTCCTAAATGTCTTATAGCCTCTCCCTTATAAATGTGGAACGCTACACACCCTTAAAAGAGACTCTGCTCAACACATCTTTGTGGACCCCCAATTGACCATGAACATAAAGATCTGATACTAATTTGAAATAACCTGAACTAGGGCCTTGTCGTAATGGGCATCTCAAGCCCAACAAGGATCGGAGTCCACCTCATTTCCCAAATCGACCACCCAAGCACATACCCTGAGTCAGATGAATTTTGAACATATAACAAGATAGAGTATATGAAACTCAAAGATTTTGGGATAGGTTCACGACCGTGACCAACTCGTATAAGTATAGCCATCCAATGCCAAGCCAACAACCATAACAAACCCAAAATAATAACCAAGTCCATGTCCATAACATAATAGGATGGAACAATCATAAATATAATCAAATGGTATCAGCCATAATACCAATACCAATGCCAAGGCTGACACCAATACCAACACTGCCCATACCAACCCATAGTAGTTCCACAAAGACTCTATTCAAAAGTAAAATAATATCCAATCGGGACATGCCCCCGACAATAGTCAAAAATCAGTGTCCAAGACTAAACCAAAAACAAAACAAAAGAAACCAACACAAGAAATGAAGCCTTTCAAAGTATGGAAGCTCACCACTTTAAGTCAACACAAATTGATCTCGAGTTCAATCATTGAGTAGGAGGTATAGTATGAGCAACACCTTCATTTCATAAGGATACAACATAGAAGATGGTTAGCGGTTGGAACGCTAGCATGTAACTCAAGAATAAGGATAAAATAGTACCAATATTTTAAAACCAATCAACCAATGTACATAACCAATGAAATACAGACATATATATATATATACTATACCGGGATAGGGAACAAGATAAGAATTAACTTTGAAATCATTATCCTAGGCTGTGTAGCATGGCCATTATAGAACAAGGTACCTACGGGCTATATTGGCCTAATTATACCCTAGCTAGAAGGGCCCCAGTGTGTATAGCCACACAAATAAGAGAATATCCATAACCGTAAATGTCTATATGAGGGACTCAAACCTCTTGTCATAATCAAGGTAACTAAGCACCAATACATGTAGTAAGAAGGACTCAAACCACCCTTCATATGTTCAATCAGGGGATTCAAACAAACCTATCATAAGACACCCACATCGGCTAGTATAGTTTCCAGTGTTAGTACTTCAAACTCCACTTTCATGGCCCGACTACATATCCCACCATTAAGCCTAATTTAAAGCCATCATTCCACATACACAACCAATAAGATAATTAATTACTAAAGATATTTCATTGGTATCGTCATACGAACACCACTTGCAAGTATACCATATGTCATTACCATTATCAATCACCCATGAATTCAATTGACTTTGGTACTCAAACCCATCGTCTAACAAAGAAACTTGTTCAATTTAAGGCTTAGGGACTAGAACCCATTGTCTAACAAGGACATAAATCAATTTAATGTTAGGGACTCAAAGACATTTAACAATTTAAACCAACAAGGTTACCATTTAGATCATTACATGGAAAAAAGGCCTTCACAAAGCCATTTACAAACCATTCATATTCATCAGGCCAAGCCTTAGTTCAAAACATCATTAACATGTGACTAGTTTTTTTTAGGCATTTTCACAAACAATTTGAAGGCATACTTTTACCAAGTTCAAAACTAGGTATAAACTATAAAGTTTAGGATAACCTAATGTGTGAGATAATACTAACATGTTTGAGGCTTTTAACTAAGAATAATTATGAAGTCTTACAAACTTTTATCCCTTTTGATTGGTTTATGTTTGATTTGGTAGTTTGAGCTGATATGATTGAGAACTAACAAGAATGGGAGCAAAAAAGTTGAAATATAAAGAAATGGATAGCTGATGATATTTATGATGAGTCGTCATCCTGGTGATAAGTTATCAAGTTCATCGTCAGCAGTAAATAGAGAATTGGCCTAAGTTAAAAAATGTGATGACATTTTGTGATAAGTAGTCAAGGGTCTGATAAGCTGTCAAGAATATCGTCAGCATGAGGCAGCACCGGAGAACTGAAGAAAATCTTTGACGATATTTTGTGATAGGCCATCACGAAGCTGATAAGTTATCAAGTTTGTCGTCAGCCTTAAATAGGAAGAGCCAAAGCTGAAGAAGGAGATGACGACATTTGTGATAAGTCGTCAGCCTCCTAATAGGCTATCACAAATGTCATCACCTAATTCGATGGATTTCTGAATTCTATTATTTTGTTTCCATAATTAGGGTGAACTATTTAAAACTTTGTTTTAGGGTTTTCTAAAGGAGTTTTGCACATTAAGTTTTGACAATACTTTTGATATTTTTCTCTGTCTAATTTCTTTGCTTGAAAAAGCAAATAATTTAAAGAGATTACTATCATTATTCTGGGATTTTCCTTTGTGTTCTAATCTATGATTCACTAGTTATTATTCTTCTTGTGGTAAGTTTAACCTTCCAATCATGAATATAACTTGTTGTTTTGATTTTAGCATTATGAGTGGCTATTACCACTAGAAGTGGTAAGATATTACCTGGACCTTCTGTGGTCAAACCTATTGTTGATGAGGTAGTGGTTGATGAACTGGAAGAAGGTGATCCAGTGGAGTCTGAAAAGATGGACAATTTTGATGATGCTCCGGAGAAAGATAAAGAGAAAGAGAAGGAGGTAGTGCTAAAAACTATCCCAAGACCACCGCCTTCCTTTCCTCAACGATTGAAAAAGAAAATGGACGAGGCAAAATTCAGCAAATTCATGGCAAGTCTCAAGCAATTGACAATAAATGTGCCTTTGGTTGAGGCACTTAAGCAAATGCCAGGATATGCAAAGTTCATGAAAGACCTTGTGACTAAGAAATGGAAGGTTAGCCATGAACTGAAGGATAATCTTGTTCATTATGGCGCTATCTCTACAAGATCTTTGGGGCAGAAAAAGGCAGATCCGGGAGCATTTACCATCCCATGCACTATAGGTTCCCTGAATTTTACAAAAGCACTATGCGATTTGGGAGCCAGTATAAACCTAATGCCACTTGCTGTGTACAAGAAACTGGGTTTGGGGGATCCTAATCTCACAAACATGCAGTTAGTGATGACAGATAGGTCTGTGAAGTGGCCTGTAGGCATATTACACGATGTCTTGGTTAAGGAGGCCGATTTTATCTTGCCTGCTGATTTTGTAGTCCTGGATTATGAAGTGGACTATGAAGTTCCCATCATCTTAGGTAGACTATTCCTCGTAACTAGACGAGTGATAGTAGACATAGAGCTGAATGAGCTGAAGTTCAGGGTCAATGAAAAAGAAGCACACTTTGAAATACACTCATCCATGACTCAGCAAAAAGAGATGAGTATTTTCTCAATCGTTGATGTATTCTATGTAGATAGTAAAGGGGTAACAACTGGTTGTCTTGGTAAAGTCTGAGTAGTCAAGATAACCAAGTCGTGCTGCGACAGTAAATCAGGCGCTATTGAGAGGCAACCCAACATTTTTATATTCCATTAAATTATTTATTTTTGTAGTTAGGATTTAGTTCATAGAAGGTGGAGTCAATGTATTCAACAAAATACCCCTGACGACATTTTTGATGGGCTATCAAGATGGTGATAAGTTGTCAGATTTATCGTCAGAGACCTCAGCTCTGAAGAAGGGTCTATCAAGGCTGACGACATTTATGATATACTATCACACTTGTGACCGCTTATCAGAAATGTCATCATAAAAAACCCAACATTAGATGAAACTGTGGGCCAAATTAAAAAGACCCGACCCGGCCCACAGCTTGGCCTTTCCACCTTCCCGCTTAGTTTTTAATTTCTTTAAGTTATTTTTCTTCCATACTTAGAATATTTTCTTCCCTTGTTTGAACTCTTTCTAAGTAAAACAAGAACCAAGTTCCTTGTGTGTGTGGGTTTGCAATTAAAATCAAGAACTTCTTCTTACTTTCTCTTGCTTATGTAATCACATTGAAGGCTCCCCTCAGGTATGCTTGAAATTTAACTTTTCTTTTCTACTGGAAAGTGATAGATTGATGACAACCCAATTTCCCAAGAGGCTTGAACCAAGTTCAACTTGCAAAAAGGGATAAAAATCGGAACTAGGGTTTGCTGTGCAAGCCTAAGGCTTATAAGCTCAGCTCAAAAATGACACTTGAGTGGATTTTAAGGAAAAATGGGACCAAAAATTGAGTTAAAGTCAAAGTGATGTTTTGATAAGAGATGACAACTTTCATGATGTGTTATCACAACTGTGATGGCTTATCATAAATGTCATCAAATGCTGCTAAGAATGAAGTAGGTTCTATTTAGAGATGACGACATGTGTGATAGGCTATCATGTTTGTGACGTCTTATCATAAATGTCGTCAGAAGTTAATAAAATCTTATGAGTTATGTTTAGAGTTGACGATATTTATAATAGTCTATCACGTTTGTGAAGGCTTATCAAGAAATGTCATCACACCTAGGACTTGAAGCATTACTAAACCCTTTCAAGGGGTGTAGAATTTCAATAATCGATGTGTTTGTGTTTGTACTCTTGAGGGTCAACTAATTTTTTGTTATTTCTATAGGTCTTGAATTGGCACCTAAAGAAAAGAACTCAAAATCCACAAAGAAAGTAACCAAGGGAAGTGCATCACGGAGACTCTTCAATGAAGAGTCTGATTATGAAGAGAAAAAGTCTCTGCCCAGGAAGAAAAAGAAGAAGGAAATATCTAAAAAAAATCCACCACCCCCACCAGTTGAGGTGGAGGAGAGTGAAGAAAGTGACACTGAGCCAACAAAATCCGAGCATACAGCTTCTGAATAGTCAGCCTCTGAGAAACAAGAGTCTGAATATGCTGCATCTAAAGAGCATGATTCAGATCAGCCTGAGTCTGAAAAACATGAGTCCGGGAAACCTGAATTCGAGGGACCATCAATCGAGTCCCTTTCTGCTGAGCCACACGATGATGAAGACTCTCCGATTCAGGGAACTATGGTCAAATACAAGAATCCTAAAGTTTGAGATAGCTCTAGATGGTAGATTCCCAAAGCTCAAAAAATCTTCTTTGATGGGCTTCACAGAACCAATAAGAGAGCAGTCAAAAGGCTTATCTTTGAGGAGAAGAGAATCATCACTAAGGGGTTGAGAAGGTACCCAGAAGTGGAGCATAAATTTCATAGCTATGATTTGGGATGGACTACACGAGGAGGAAATTTATTTTTCCCTACACTAGTTAGGGATTTCTATGCAAACTACCATGATCTCTTGGAAAACATGTGTAGAGAAGGAGAGAAAGCAGCTGACCAACCTTTGCTGGACAAAGTTCTGGTACGGGGTGTAATGGTGGATATTTCTGAAGCACCAACCAACAGATTCCTTCATGGCCCGAACTTTACTCCTCAGGCCACTTTACCTACTTTCTATGCCCGGTTGAAGTATCAGGAAAATTAGCGGAATTGGTTAGCCATACTTATAGCCGATGGAGAACCGGAATGGCTAACAAATTTGAGTGAAAGGATCTTCAAGGCCTTCCTGAATTCAGAGGCAAGATTTTGGTGGGGTATTATTCATACTTTTTTGATGCCCACAAATGATGATAATATTCTCGGGGATGATAGAGAAATATTAGTCACAAGTTTTGTGGCTTACCTCAAATTGAATTTTGGAGAGATTATTGCCGAAGAGATAAAAATTCATGTCTCATGGTCTGATACATCATATCCTATTTCCTTGATTAATTACAAGGTTAGGAAAGCAAATGTACCAAAGATTATAGGGTTAGAAGAAGGACTCCTTGCCAAGAACACCCACAATCCTATAAGAAATGAGGAAAATCAGCTGAGGCTAATGATTGACAAGGGTGGAGAGATTCCCACTGCTCCACTGGTTATAGGTACTAATTCAGTGGCTAATCCAGAGATGCCAGATTTTGAAGCTGCACCTCCAACATCTGCAATAATGACAGAATCATCAGTGCCCAGAACTGAGATAAATCCGACAGCTGTTATGCCTACAATAGAATTTCCCTTCACTCTGATGAATTTCAAGAGAGTAGCAAAGCAGTCCAAGTGGTGCGAGGCTCAGCTGAAACTCTTTGCCAAGCAATTCACAGTTGCAGTTGACAAAAGAGTTAAGGATGCACTTGAGCCTTACACGACCAGGATTGATGAATTAGAGAATCGCTTCAACGTGCGGTCGAAGGAGAGGTCAGACCTAGAGATGGCACTACTTAGGTCAGAACTATCTAAGGTGAAGGCAGAGCTTGGAAAGTTACAACAACACCAATTTATGGTGTTATCAGAGCTGGAAGTGGAGGATTCAGAGGGAGCAATCCCATTGTTTGATCTCACAGAGAAGACAGTGAAGAAAAAAAAAAGGTGAGAAGAAAGTCAAAGGAAAGAGAGAGAAGCCCAATAGTGATGAAGAAAAAAAAGAAGAGAAGAGGGAAAGAAAGAAGTCTGAAAATGAGGAGATGAATAAGGCAAGGATTGAGTCCTTAGAGGATAATGAGAGATAGGAGGTAGATATCCGAGCGAGAGCAGTAAGTGCCTCCACCAGTAGGACTTCAGAGACTGATAGACCAACTGCACCAGAATAGTTCGAGGCTCCTGATGGAGATGCAGCAGTAGGGTTAGGAACCCATGACCCCGGGATTGATCCATTCCATGTATACTCTAACCCTTAGTTCAGATTTTCTTTGATTTTAAGTTGAGGGTGTAGAGTAAATTATTGTTGCAAAATTTTATAGCCGATTAGGAGAAATACTTGTACTTGAGGCAGTTGAATTGTTTTGTGATTTTTGTACACCTCTTCAAGTGGTCTACTCCTTTAACTGTGTGATTTACATTGAAGTGTGACCACTGTGCATCTTTGTATGGCATTAGTTCTAGTAACATAATAATCATTGCTAAACAGTTGTATGAACTGAATGAGTCATAGCTTGTGATATACGTGTGTACCATGTGTGTGTGAGAAACTACTTAGTTCCCTTTGTATGCTGAAGCCATAACTTGCCCGGTTAGTCTTACTTAGGTTGAAGGATAGGGGTGAGGAAAGAATCATAGGCCATTTTGATATTATCTCACTTTAGCCTAAATGACCTTCCCTATGTGTATAATATACCTTGATCCCTATTTTTAGCCTAATTAGCCTATTTCTTTGTATGACACCTGTCACCTTTCCATTTAAATCACAATAAACCTATTTTGGCCTTGGTCCTCCTTGGACACTGTGCACCTTGACGTAGACAAATGGCCTGAGTTAAGGGTGGCTATCATAGGGGTGTGTGATATAGAATAAGTATGAAGAAAAATAACATAAAAAGGAATAAAAAGTTGGGTGTAGAGGAAAAGAGCAAGAAAAAGAAAAATTGTGAAAAAGATTAAGTAATTAAGAAAAGACTGCACCCATCCTAAATAAGTGTGATCAAGAAAAGAGAAGAACGGAAAAGGTTAATGAGTGAAACCCCAAAAAGCTATTGTAGTGTCAAGGAGGCTTAGTCACTTTAAATACCATCGAGTATTATACAAACCTCTAGCCTACATTACAAGCCCAAGAGAAATCCTATAGTGATCCTATCTGACCTATCTGAAGATCTGGGTAATGAATATAAGAGCAATCCTATGGTACTTGGTATACACTGATTGGAACTTCGTTATGAGAGTGAGTATTTTGATTGTCCCCATGGTTACATATATAATTCCTAATATAAGATGAGGGGGATTTCTTTGATGTGAGGACACACTGGTTACATTGTTAGTTACTGACTTGTTCGGGTAGTGTAATAATGTTCTATGCATGGTTGTTATAACTAAATTGATACCGTATCTTGATTCCTGTGTGTTGCATTGGTGTTCTTCATTGTTCTTGAATTGAGTGACCTTGGAGATGGTGAAAGTGTTTTTACATAATGTGGATGATTGACTGCCAAATGTGCCTTGTATTCTCTTAGTTGTGTTGAGTTTCTTGAGGAAAAAAATTATTTTAAGTTGAGAGTGTTGATGTGTGAGCTAATGCTAACTTATTTGAGGCTTTTAACTACGAATAATTGCAAAGTCTTAAGAAACTTTTGTCATTTTTGATTGGTTTATGTTTGATATTGTAGTTTGAGCTGATATGATAGAGAACCAACAAGAATGGGAGAAAAGAAGTTGAAATCTGAAGAAATCTAAAAAAAGGGTGGTTGATGACATTTGTGATAAGTTATCAAGTTCGTCGTCAGCAGTAAACAGAGAATTGGCCTAAGTTGAAAGATATGACGACATTTTGTGATAAGTCATCAAGGGTCTGATATTCTGTCAAGAATTTCGTCAGCCTGAGGCAGCAAAGGAGAACTAAAGCAGATCTTTGATGAAATTTTATGATAGGCCATCAAGAAGCTGATAACTTGTCACGTTTGTTGTCAGCCTTAAATAGGAAGTGAAAAAGATGACGACATTTGTGATAAGTCATCATCCCCCTGATAGGCTATCACAAATGTCATCACCTAATTCGAGGGATTTCTAAATTCTATTATTTTGTTTCCATAATTAGGGTGAACTATTTAAAGCTTTGTTTTAGGGTTTTCTAAGGGAGTTCCGCACATTATGTTTTGACAATACTTTTGATATTTCTCTCTCTCTAATTTCTTAGCTTGAAAAAGTAAATACTTTGAAGAGATTACTATCATTATTCTGGGATTTTCCTTTGTGTTCTAATCTGCGATTCACTAGTTATTATTCTTTTTGTGGTAAGTTTAACCTTCCAATCATGAATACAACTTGTTTTTTTGATTTTAGCATTATGAGTGGCTAAATTTCTTTAACCTGAATTATGGGATCTAAAGTTAGGTCTTGATAAGGTGCTAAGTGTTCAAAATTCAAAAGGTGGTAGGATTTCTTGATAATTCTGAGGTTTTAATTAATGTCTGTTGGTTGCAAACAATAGATAACACCTACTTTCGTTTGCTTGATAAAGAAATCAAATATAGTGGGAAGTGAATTATCAATAGGGACTTGGAAATGCTCCGTTTAATAATCAGCGCTGTAACAAGGTTGGTTAACCTAAGGTAAAATCTGGGCAGTGAATATAAATTCCCTAAGTTCGAGAGGATTAGGTAATTAAATGCTTAAGTAGGTCGAGATACATTTAAGCATAACATCAATAAATATAACTTGTCATCCTACCTACCGTGAGAATCTTGAACCACCGTTAGCACCTGTCAAGTACCGGAAGCCCTAGTGAACATAATTCTAGTTTTTAAGAAATTATTGATTACAAACACTGATTAAAGTGATCGACAATTACTTGTTAAACTAAAAAATCCCCATTTCTGGGAACATCCAACTATCATTTGATTGATTTGCAAACGACTTACGTTCACACCATATTCCCTGTGGGATTCGACCCCAACCTAGTTGGATTTTGTATTGACAACGATCGCTTACATTCTCATTGAGAGGTGTAGTTTGTGTGTTATCATAACCCATGACCCATAGTTAAACCACAAATAACAAGCACCCACATATGCAAACCATGATAAAAAAATATGCATAAACACAAGTAAAACCAAGAGTAAACAAGTATCAACCATATGCATCAAATCCCTCAATTATGGTTTTCAAAACTACCATTTAAGAATCATAATCACACTTTAAAACATATGATATTTATGAAATAACAATGAGGAAAGAGTTACATTCCTTATTTGAGAAGATTTAACAAAGAAATTTGACTTTTAAGCCTTAAGATGACCACCTTTGAAGAACCCTAGCCCCAATCTTCAAGACAGAGTATTGAGAGTGTTTTTGTAGTGTTTAATCTTTTAATAGTGTTTTATATGAGTCCACAACATATTTTAAGTTATGGTGACTTAAGGATTTTAGGGTGAGAAATATCTAGAATACCCTTAGCTTAAAAGCTGAAAACTAACTCCAAGGAGGGTACGGCCATACCCCCTAAACTGTACCCTAAGGTACGAGTGGTACCTTTTTATGATACCCTAGACCTCACCTTGGACCCCTATACTAGAAAATACACAACCACCAAAGTTTAACTCATATCCTAGTATATGAGAAGTACCCTATAACCCGTACCCCAAGAAGAATCCTCTAGACTATCTTTGGGGCATCATACAACTTAGCCACATATGACTCGTACCTTAACATACTTCTAGTAAGGAGTCTATTTGTACCTTGGATAAAAAGTGACATAGAACACATTGACTTGCATACGAGTTGAAGACCCCAACCCGTATCCTATCATACAACTTGTACCCTAATTCTTATGTTGACGAAAACTCAAATTTCCTAAAAATTTTCTAAAAGTCAAAAGCCAAGGTATTTCAAAAGTTTGACAAGAATGAAAGTCAAATTTATTTAACAGATCAGATCATTTGATCTAAAATACATGTCATGATTATTAAATTCAACTACCATATTCAAAGAGTCCTTTCTTTTTTCTTTTCCACGAAAGGGATAGATTTTGACAAATACTTATTCTCTTAACATTTTAGTCGTTTTCATTTTCGTTGAGTTATTCTTTCTTAAAACAAGTAAGGAATGATTTTAAAATTTCCTATCAATTTTTCAATTGCACAAAGCAATGTCTGGCAAGCACATCATATAGGACATAATTCAAGAAGAAATGACAGACTCCACTATTATTTGTAGTTGACATATTTGACGATGAATACAAGATTCAATGTTTATCGAATGATACCAATACAATAGTTATTAAGGTTTAAAATTTTTTGTCAGAGGTACTTTAATGTGGTTGCATACACAACAATCACAATTTACTTAAGTCGAAGTCAAGGTCAAATATAGAAACAAAAGAAACTGTAGCACTCAGAGCCAATGCCACAAACCGACCTCCATTTTTAAACTTACAATCTTCATTCTTTTCCTAAATTAGTAGAAATTTTATTGATATAAAGGAAAGTTTAGAGGTTCGAGCTCACAAATATGATTACGGTAAAAAATCCTCACTCTTTCATTTTTTCATGCATATATCCATCACTTTTTATTTTCTCCTAGAATGATATTTCCTAGCGTGAGATAATTTTTTTTCTTAGGATGACATTTCCTAGTCTGAGACAGTCACTTTTTATTTTCTCCTAGGATTACATTTCCTAGTCTGAGACAATTAGTTCTCCTATTGTAACATTTCCTAGTCTGAGATAGTCACTTTTATTTTCTATTCTGATGATATATCCTAGTGTAAGACACTCCCTTTTCATTTCCCCTAGGATGATATTTTCTAGTCTGAGACAGTCACTTTTTATTTTTTTCCTAGGATGTCATTTCCTAGTCTGGGATAGTTATTTCTCCTAGGATGGTATTTTATAATTTGAGAAAATTATTTTTTATTTTTCTCCTAGGATGATGTTATCTAGTTTGAGATAGTTATTTATCCTATGGTGACATTTCCTAGTCTGAGATAGTTATTTCTCCTAGGATGACATTTCCTAGTTTAAGATGGTCCTTTTCCATTCTCTCCTGGGATGACATTTTCTAGTCTGAGATAGTTATTTCCCCTAAAATGACATTTTCTAGTCTGAGAAGGTCCTTTTTCATTTCTCCTAGGATGACATTTCTTAGTCTCTGATAGTCATTTCACATTAGACTCATAGGATGAATATTCCTAGTAGTACACAGTCCTCTTTCATTTGTCCCCTAGGATGAACATTCACAGTTACAAGAAGTTATCTTGAATTTGTTTCCTAGGATGAATAATCCTAGTAGCAGAAAGTTATCTTGCATTCGTCTCCTAGGATGAACATTCCTAGTAGCAAACAGTTACCTTTCATTTTCTCCTAGAATAAAATTTCCTAGTCTGAGACTTTTCTTTTGTTTCTTCTTGGGATAATGCTTCCTAGTCTAAGATTCTTTATTCCATTTTCTTCTAAGAAAAATACTTCCTAATCAAAGTTCCTATTTAAAGTTTGCAATTTCTAATAACTCAAAAAAAAAATTAGTGCAAACAGGGGAAAAAAATTATTTATTTATTTTGTTTGTGATGTCTTGCAGGTTTCTCCCATTAAAAATAGTTTGATTCTTATCTTTTCTAGAATATTCAATCTCAATGACAGCTAGAGTTAGCATGCAACGTAGAACTTGGATATCTATTTCTATCCAACTATAGATCACAAGAACAAATATTCAAGAATTTCCTCCAAGGATTATTTGAAAAGTGTTAAAGTGTCACCCAAGTTAAAGTATAAATCTAAGATTCAAGATAAAGTCACTTACCAAAAATCAAGATGATATCTAAAACTCAAGACTCATGTTAAGATTCAAGAGAAACTACATAGATAAGATCTTGTACTTGTATTTTTCTTTCAACTTTTTGTGTTTACTTTGATGTAATAACAGGAGTCTTGGATCTGAACCTTGACAGGACCTCGTTTGACTTTCCATCTTAGTATATGCCATTCCCACCTTTTACTCTCTTGAACTACATATGACATGATTTTCTTATAACTCGAAATATATAGGCTGTCCAAACCTAGTACTCGATAGCACGTCTTTCCTCTTTTCTTTTTCTTTTAAATAATGGTTGGATCAAAACTTGTCACTTCGTCCACTTCTTTTTCTGAAAAAATTTTGTGTTTCCAAACAAAAAGGGAAACTATAGACACATGATTTCTGACCCTCACTAAATCTTTCACAATACTGTCACGTTAAAAATTTTCTTGTTTCAACATTATCTTGTCATTTTTGAGTTTTATCTGTTTTTAATATGTTTTAATTTGAAAATAAAAAATTATCAAATCTTAGGATATTTTTTAAATTTTGTTAAAAATGGGAGAAAATTACAAAAAAAAAATACTTTCCATTTTTATAAGGCTTTCTGTATAAGGAAAATACAAAAATAGTAACTAATTTATAGTGTCACTTGTCAAGTTTTCATTCGTCCAAATAATATTTTTTTATTAGATATTTTTTTTTATCTAATCCACCAAACGTTATATTCTATTCAACACGCATGAACATCATAGCTAGATTACACCATCATTTTATTCATCACACTCTTACCATGCACCCTCATCTTACCTAACATCCTTTCAACAAAAATACAAAAAATAACAAACACGCACCCTCATCTTACCTAACAAACTTTCCATAAAAATACAAAAAATAACAAATTCACATTTTCTTTCCTCTCACAAAAAGATAAAAAAAAAATAGAATAGGCATACATACTCGAAAGGATCACATTTTTATATCCTCTATCGAATAGAAGAAACAAAAATATTCTATCGACACCACCAAACTTCTCCACCTTGATCACAAATTCTCCACCATTAACACCATTAGAACACCAACACTCCCTCCACTAACAAAATATTAACCTCATGTGTACACAAATTCACAAAATTTCATGGAAAAGAAAAATTCACACACTCCATCACTCTCATTTTCCAATTTTACTAATACACCCATTTATATCACCTCCAACCACTACACACCAACCAATTAACACTTTCCACCATTAACGATATACTAGAGAAACCCATTCTCATTTTGGCTCCTTCATATAACAATTCAATGAAGTTAACAATCCCAAATCCTACCAAAATAGTACACACACAGAGGAAATTCAAACATCGATACTACATGAAAAATCTCCACCAATTTATAGAGTTCTCACTCTCTATTAAAACCTCACATCATCCTTAATCTTTTTATAAGACAAAACCCATTTTACTACTTTTCATTTTTCAGTGAACACCCATGAATCCACCTCCACAATTACGTTAACAATAATAAATTCACTCCTCCATAAATAATAAAACCTTCTCTATTTATGTCATGACCCAATTTACAAATCATGATGGCACCTACTCTATCTCACCAATAGATAAGTCGAACCCTAGACCGGACTATTCGCAATGCCCAAAAAGGGATAATTAGACAATTCAACACAATAAATAAGCAACAGAATAGAAATTTTCTAAAAAATAACCATAATATTGACAACTATCCCATGACTTGGTAGAGCCAACACAAGAGCTACTATAAATACTTCTCAAGTCTAAAAAAGTTAATACAATCCTATCTCAAAACTAGAGACTAGACATAAGTAAGAAGGAAATGGGAAACTCCGACTCCAAGAGCTCACCGTATCTTCGAAATCTAACTCAGCAAGATCGATGAATCAAAGGAAGCAACTAGTATTTGGATCTTCATCAAAAAGGTACAAAAGTGTAGTATGAGTAGAAAATCATGGGACTTAGAAGGCATCATCGAATGACTGAGCTAAATCATGATATAAATACGATAAAATGCAAGATAACATAACTAAGTCAAGTTAAAGACAAACCTGAATCAACTCCAACATCCCTGTACATAAATAAGTAAATAACTGGAATAATACCATAACATAAATGATCAAACACATACTATTATAACTAAAAAATTGGTCCCCGTAAGCCAATAAGTGCGGAAAAGTAAATAACCCAATGCAGGCCCCTAGAAGCCAGGAGGGCACACATAAATATATTATAACTCGAACCTCCATCATTTACCAACTCTCAAGGTACAACTAGAATCTATCCATGTTATACCACATTACAATAATCTTCCATTTCCAAACTTAAACATATATACATATGTCCCATATATCATACTCCTTTGTCGGCCATGAAACGGTATCATATAATTAATATTATAAGTAGTTGCTGGACTCAACTTGATAAATATATCAATAATAACATACTCTATAGCTAGACTCAAACCGGTAATAATATCATCAATGTCATCATTAATATCCGCACTCGAATCGATAATAATATCATTATATCATAATAAATGCCCAGAAAAGAATAGGTAGGTATATCATCATTATTATAATCAATATTCGAACTCAAATTGATAATCATATATTAAACATCATAAGCAATAGTATAATTACTAGTATGATTAGTAAGCCTCAACTCTAAATATTCAACCCGTCATTACCATTAAGTGTAAAAGATTCTCAATATTATCTCAATAAGAATTTCAAGACATATAACAAGCATACAAAGGTTTTCAATAGATAACATAAATTGTGGCCTAAGGTGGGTCAAAACACCTAATTCTAAATCTCCGAAATCCACTACTAGGAAATTTCTACCCCGGACTAGGATAAGGTATCTAAATCCATTTAGATGTCAAAAAGCCTCAATTAGCTGTAAGTTAGAAGTTCAAGTGAGGAACTAAGCAACTAAGCCAAAGCACCTAAATTATAATTTTTGAATAACCTAGAATGTCCAACTAATCCAAGTATTGCCTATTTGATCACCAACACCTAAACCTAATTCCAAATATAACATAATATCATAAACAAACTATGGCATAGCTTAATCTATAAAGGTGTAAGACCCCACAAAATCCTAAGCTTAACTCAGTCTGTTAAAGCTTGAAAAAAGGTCCCAGACTTAGAAATTTCAGCTAAGTGTTTATACTTAGAAGTATTTTAGCCTTTGTAAGTTGGAGATCTTATTTTATGATCCTTATGACCTTAAAGTATTGATTTTTAAGTTTATTCATGATCGGGAATGTGAGTAGGTCACTTTGGGTGAGTTTCGGATTTTTTGGACCTTATTTGAACCATGTTCAGGTGACCAAAATAGTGGGTCGACGCGATCTTTATGCATCATATCGCCCATCGCATCGACATATAATTTTCTCCAGTTTTCAGTGCAATTCCAGTGAACCAACACGAACTCAACACGACGCATTGGCCATCGTGTTGATGCCATCTACATGACACATTAGTCTGCGCGTCACTGGATACATTTTCAGTCATTAAAAGATCACATCCAGAGGGGTATTTGGGTCATTATCCCACCCGTTTTCAGCCCCAAAACATAAAATCAAATGACCCTAGAGGCTAAATTTCTCACTTTCTTTCAAATTCTCTCAGATTTACTCAAGAACAAACCCTAGGACTTTTAATTTCAAGAGCGAATATTCAAGAACAGACCATCAGTTTTCACGAATTCAAGCATCAAGGTATGTGAAGTGTTCATCCAAGGATTTCTTTCCATCCTTGGAGGTCAAAAAACTCCTTTAAACTACAAGTTAATTGATTTCATGAATTACATGTGGGATTGAGTGTATTCATTATTATGATGTTGATTGTGTTCTAATCCATGGTTTATTTCAAGTTTCATGTGAAATAATTTATCATGTGTGTAGTATCATGTGAATTCATGTTAAAAGCCCTTGATTTTCAAATGGGGATTTGAAATTATGATGCATACATGTTTTTTTAGTATCATGTGCATAGATTATGTGAGAAATTTATCCTCTAGGGTCATTTGATTTTATGTTTTGGGGATGAAAACGGGTGGGATAATGACCCAAATACCCCTCTGGATGCGATCTTTTAATGACTAAAAATGTGTCTAGTGACGTGTAGCCTAATGTGCTATGTCGATGGAATCAACACGATGGCCAACGTGCCATGTCGAGTTCATGTTGGTTCACTGGAATTGCACTGAAAATTGGGGAAAAATATATATCAATGCGATGGGCGATATGATGAATAAAGATCGCGTCGACCCACTGTTTTGGTCACCTGAACATGGTTCAAATGAGTGTATTCATTATTATGATTTGAGTGTATTCATTATTATGATGTTGATTGTGTTCTAATCCATGGTTTATTTCAAGTTTCATGTGAAATTATTTATCATATGTGTAGTGTCATGTGAATTCATGTTAAAAGCCCATGATTTTCAAATGGTGATTTGAAATTATGATGCATACATGTTGTTTAATATCATGTGCATAGATTATGTTCTCAAGTTCTTGATAAATTGCTCATGTCAATTAAATGTGAAA
Organism: Capsicum pubescens; assembly: GCA_030864215.1. Classification (NCBI taxonomy): domain Eukaryota; kingdom Viridiplantae; phylum Streptophyta; class Magnoliopsida; order Solanales; family Solanaceae; genus Capsicum; species Capsicum pubescens. Next base: position 235,796,450 of record CM061540.1, read on the forward strand.
ATCATGGCATGCTAGCATATATACAAGCTTATATCGTACAAATGTTTGATGAAATGCTTCTATGAATGAGTTGTGAGCAACTAAACATTGTTATGCTTTTCAAGTTTATTCTATGCTTTACTTTTTATGCTATCAAGCCGTGGGGGTATTTAATACCCTAAAGATACTTACCTAAAGTTACAGTAGTTATAGAACAGTCTCAGTAGTGTCACGAATAGTAGTACTCACTAATCAGTCACAGTCTCAGTTCAGTATTCAGTTCAGAACTCTGTCAACTCAGTCATTTAACAAAACTCAGTAGTATTCCATCAGTTAGTGGGACCCAATAAAATTAGTTCAATCCAGTTAGACAACATGATCAGTAACAGTTCAGTCTAGCCTAGAATAGTTTAGAAATCAGTTCATTGTCCATTCAGTTAGGAGTAGGATTCAGCACTGAGTGAAACTAGGGATGGGGGAATTCCTGTCAGTAAAGGGTTTGACCCTTAGTAGCAATACCTACGTTATAGAACTATGTATGCAGCATAGGTGGAGATGTCTTCCTTCCAATATAGGGTTGATACATCTCATATGAGTTTTTCTGCCAGCTAGGGTTGACGAAAGAGCTTCCTATTAGAGAGGGTTAACTCATAGCCATTATTAGTATCCCTTGGCAAGGTGCTAACACCCTTCCAACTGGGGTCACAGGTTGGACCCCAATTCAGTCATACCCGGTGTATGTCGGTTAGATGAACACTCCCAAAGTTTCAGTTTCAAACTTATTATAAAACCTCAGTTCAGTTTTAAAATCAGGATTGTCAGATATAGTCACCTAGCTCAGTACAAAACTCAGTTCAGTTCTACAGAATTAAGACTGTCAGAATCAGTCACTCAGTATATAGTAATTCAGTATCAGTAAACTCAGATATTAGTTATTGAATTATTAGAATTTAGTACCTAGTGTCACTATGAATCTCAGTTAAAACATGCGTAGTTATGTGCATATCATTAAATAATCAATATTTATAGTAGTTTCAGATGTACATGTATTCTCAGTCAGTTTTATCCATGTTACTAAGTTAGTTATTGTTCTTGCATATGAACCCATGCATATCAGCCTACCTCACTGTAATACCTCGTATATCCCTAGAAAAAATTAACTCTTAGTCCATGAGTTATCTAATGTAAATTTTTTGAAATACTCAGTATTTTCCAGTTTAGAGCTTGTCAATGCATAGGAAATTAAGTCAACATTCCAATGATATAAAATTTTCCCAAATTTTATATTCGGGCGAAGAGTTAGAGCCATTTTTGTGAAACAGTGTACCACCTGGTACTTCAGCGTGCCGCAGAGGCAGTCCCAATGGAAATTGTCATTTTCCAATGAGCTAACGCGATACCATCGCATTGCGCCACCACCCAATTTCCCAATTGTCACTTTTTCAGTATTTCTCTGCAATAATGGTGCATTGCACCAAGGCCTAGTTTCCCATCCATCGAGGCACTGCATCGCACAACTAGCCCAGTTCCTAGTTGTCCACTTTTCAGTGAGCAGGTGCGATTATACCGCATTGTGTCGGGGTGAAAAATCAAGATTTCCAGGTTCTGTTATTTAATTTTAGGGTTTGTTTGGTCAATTATCAAAACCCCTAATCAACCTAATCACGGGATTTATACCCTAAATAACCTAATATCTCATTATTCACTCACTTTTCTCAAGATTTAAAACATTCTCTATCAAGAGGCAAAAATCGTAACTTTAAGAATCAAGGTCAATCCTCAAGAAATCCTCCAAGAACCTTCAAGAACTCTTCTTCTTAGGTATGTTAGTTATTCATCTATGGGTCTCTTGCACCCATAGAGTCCAAGAATCCATTTTTAAAACTTCAAAATTTATGATTTATGATTTCCATGCTTGGATTTGAATGTATTTATGTTCATGATAGAAATTGGAATCTAATTCATGCTTAATTATAATTTTTCATGAGATTAAGATAGTTATGTGACGGAATATATGAATTGCATTCTAAACCCTTGAAATTGAAATTTAGTAGTTAATTATGACGTTCATGTGTTGACCATTATCATGTAAATAATCCATGCTCCTCAAGTGTTTGCTAAAGTGCCTATGTGAAGTAAATAGTGGAATCATGACATATTATTATGTGATCCCATTCATGCACAAGTTCATGTATATCAAGTTTTTGACAAAATGTCTAAATGAGTGCATTGTTAGCATGCAAGTATTTTTATGCCTTTATGATCATGATATGTCTTTCTTTTTATGCTATTGAGTCCTGGGGGTATTTAATACCCGACAATTTAGCTATGTACCTAGAGCCAATTTCAGTTACAGAATAGTAATAGACATGTCCTAATCAGTAGAATCCAGGCAGTTACAGAACTCAGGAAAACTCAGTATCAGTCCAATCCAGTTTTGTATACTCAGTTCAGCGTCTTTTAGTTGGGAGTAGGATTTATCACCGAGCGAGTGCAGGGATGATGTATTCCCCATCAGAGAGGAAAAATCATTAGTAGCAGTCACTATACTCCAAAACTATATAACCAGCATAGGATAAAGAGTCACCCTTTATACTAGGCTTGACTATTTCCCAGGGGTCACCCATTAGATTAGGCTAGGCTCCGCCCAAGAGTCACCCGTTAGTTAGGCTTGGAATTCTGGTTTTCCAGTGTTTAGCACCCTTCCAAATGGGCTCATAGGTTTGACTCCTATCACCTTAGACTTAGGGCATGTAGGTTAGATGATTACCTCCCATAGTCTCAATTTAGAATTTAGTTCAGTTCTACAGAATCAGGACTGTCAGACACAGTCACTCAGTATCAGTAATTTAGTTATAAGTAACTTCAGATATCAGTTACTCAGTTATCAAAACTTAGTACTTAGCTTCAGAAAATCTCAGTTATAGTATACATATATGTACAGTATTACATACTCAGTATTCATAGTAGTTTCAGTTATCTATATTCTCTCATATTCAGTTACTCTATATCATTCAACCAGTTACTGTTCATGCATATGAACCCTTACATTCAGCCTAACCTCATCTATCATACCAGTACATTCCACGTACTGATGCACTTTTTTTTTGCGCTATGATATCTTATATCATAGGTTTGGACGCTCAGGTTCCCGACCACGCTTAAGAAGATCCAGTCAGCAGTTGCAGATTTAGTAGTGAGTCCTCATATACCGAGGATATACTTTTATTTTAGTATTTTATTTTATCAGTAGTTCAATAGTTGGAGTTATTTCGGGGCTTATCCCATCAACTTCATATTCAGACAGTTCATTTAGAGGTTTTCAGACTAGACCAATTTCAAATAGTGTTTAGTTTTGAGATATTTCTACCATATGTTATTTATTTATCAATATTTAGATTTTGAACCTTATGGAAATTCAACTTAATTCTGTATTTATTTTAGTATTATTATTCAGTGCTCACATTAGATATCAGTCATGGGTAAGCTTATGGTCCCTCGGGACTGTAAGCACCGTGTGATGCCTAGGGTATACTCTTGGGGTGTTACACTCACTTAGCATACCAGTACATTCAAAGTACTAATGCATACTTTTCGTTTACGCTATGATGTCTTATATCATAGGTTCAGATGCACCGGCTCCTGACCGTACTTAGAAGCCTAGATCATCATCATCATATTTAGTGGTGAGTCCTTATAGTTCAAGTATAGAGTATTATTTTTAGTAATTAGTACTTCAGTAGTTGGATTTAGTTGGGGACTTGTCCCATCAACTCCATTTTCAAACAGTTGAGTTCGAGGCTTTTTAGACTAGATTGTTTCAGAACGTTATTTAGTTTTCAGATATGATTGTAAAATATTCAGTATTCATTATTTACATATCAGTATATGATTCCGTTTTGAACTGTATGCCAATTTTTTCCTAATTTCCACATTATTACAGTATTATTATTCAGTGATTGCAGCATGTACCAGTCATGGGTTAGCTTATGGTCCTTCGAGATTATGAGCACCGTGTGAAGTCCGGGGTGTAGAATCGAGGCTTTAAAAACTTTTTTTTAAAGCCTAAGTTTCAATAGAGTCCTAGGAAGTCTGAAAGTCGCATCTAGTAGAGTCTTGTGCATAGGTGTGTAGTGCGCCACACTTATGAACAAGAGACTATGAGGCGTTTTAGGAGAAGTTTCCCTTCTTTTAGTATTCATATCGTGCGAGTGAGAATAAGCTCAAGTTACACTCTCAGTCTAATCCTTTTCTTACTTTTGCCTTCAAAACATACCTCCCAAAAAGAACAATGGAAAAAGAACAGGAAATCAGCCAGCTCCTCAGCCTGTTCAGGTAGATCCCCTGGACGAGCATGTCTTCCATGCGGAATTCGGAGCAACTTTCACCACTCTAGCTCATTCTTTGGCATACCAAATTAAACTCCTACCTGGAATTCTAGCCAACCTAGTGGCCAATACTACTGCAAATAAAATTTGGTTCTTCACCCAAATGAACCCTCCAGCCTTTACCGGGTCTAAGTCAGATGAGGACCCACGGGAATTCCTTGATTAGGTACAGAAAGTCACAGACATTATGGGGGTGACTACGAGTGAGAGCACGTAATTAGCCACATATCAGTTGCAGGATTTAGCTCACTCATGGTTTAAGAAGTGGAAGGCAGAGAGGGCCGATGATGCAAGGATCGTAGAATGGGAGTAGTTTGACACTGCTTTTCTGGACAGGTTCTTCCTACTAGATTTGAGGGAGGCAAAGGTGTTGGAGTTTATTAATCTGAAGCAGGGAAATATGAAAGTGAAAGAGTATTCTCTCAAGTTTACTCAGCTAGCCAGATACGCTCCTTATGTGGTAGCAGATAGCAGATCTAAGATGATTAAGTTTATGTCTGGCGTGTTTAACAGTATGGTCAAGGAGTGTAGGACCGCAATACTGATTAAGAAGAAGGACATATCTAGGCTCATGGTCTATGCTCAGTAGATTGAGGAGGCTAAGAATATGGAGAAGGAGAAGGAGAATAAGAGAGCTAGATAGGTAGCTTCAACTTCGCCCAGCCTAAGTTAGAAGGTGGAAATCGTTCTCAGTTCTACCCAAAATCCTCAGTTCCATCTCCGTCCTTAGTCAGTGCTCCAGTGCTGAAATTGAGAGACAATAATAGAGATAGGGCACAAGACCCTAAACCTTAGGGTAGTGTTAGCAGTGCCCGAATGAATCTTCTTTGTAAGAAGTGTGGTAGAAACTACCAGGCTGTCTGCAGGGCTATTAGTGATGTATGTTTCAGATGTGGCAAGCCAGGCCACAAGGTTAGAAAGTGTCCTCAAGTGGGCTTGAAGAGTCAGCATAATCGTCCTTCAGCTCAGTTCGATCACTCGAATCAACAGGGTGCCGCTTTCAGTGCCACTAGTAGGCAGTGGCGAAATAGGATTTATGCACTTCAATCCTGACAAGATTAGGAAAGTTCTCCTGATGTGGTCACTGGTATGTTACAAGTTTATCATGTACACGTTTATTCTTTTCTAGATCCAGGAGATTCTTTGTCCTTTGTAACTCCATATATAGCTGTTAACTTAGGAGTCAGTCCTGAAATCCTAGCAGAGCCCTTCTCAGTCTCTACTCCAGTAGGTAAATCTATTATACCCCGATGGGTATACAGAAATTGTCCGATTATGGTATATCAGAAAGTCACTTCCGCAGAATTAGTAGAATTAGAGATGAAAGATTATGATGATATTCTCGGCATGGATCGGCTTCATTCATGCTATGCTTCAGTTGACTACAAAAACACAATTGTCCATTTTTTGTTTCTAAATGAACCTGGCCTTGAGTGGAGGGGTAGTACTTTAGCACTTAGAGGTCAACTTGTTTCTTACCTTAGGGAGAGAAATGATATCTATGGGATGTGTCTATCATCTTGTTTGAGTTCAAGACTCTAGTTTAGGAACCCCTAATCTTGATTCAGTATCAGTAGCATGTGAATTCCCAAATATGTTTCCCGAAGATCTTCCTGGAGTCCCTCCCGAATAGGAAATTGACTTCAGAATATACCTTCTTCCAGATACTCAGCCTATATCTATTCCACCATACAGAATGGCACCTGCAGAACTCAAAGAGTTAAAGGAGCAGTTGAAATATCTCCTAGATAAGGGGTTCATTAGAACCAATATTTCCCCTTGGGGTGCACTAGTTCTATTCATTCGTAAGAAAGATGGTTATCTCAGGATGTGTATAGACTACCGTCAGTTAAATAAAGTCACATTCAAGAACAAGTACCCACTTCCCAGAATTGATGACTTATTTGACCAACTTTTAGGTGCCAGTTACTTCTCTAAGATAGACCTCAGATTAGGCTATCATCAGCTTAGGGTCACAGAATGTGATATTCCAAAAACAGCCTTCAGAACTCGATATGGACACTTTGAATTCTTACTCATGTCATTTGGTCTTACCAATGCTCCAGTATCCTTCATGGACTTGATAAACCGCGTGTTCAAGCAGTACTTAGACATGTTCATCATAGTCTTCATTGATGACATTCTTATCTACTTCTGCAGTGAGCATGAACATGCAGACCATCTCAAAATAGTGTTACAACCTTCAGAGCCCATCAGTTATTCACCAAATTTAGTAAGTGTGAATTTTGTCTAAGGCCAGTAGCTTTCGTTGGACATATAGTTACTAGTGATGGCATTAGAGTTGATCTTCAAAAGACTAAAATAGTGAGAAACTGGCCTAAACCTATCTCTCCTTCAGATATCAGGAGTTTCTTAGGTTTGGCTGGCTATTACCGACGGTTTGTCAAAAGATTTTCATCCAATGCATCCTCCATGTCCAGATTGACTCAGAAAAAGTCAAATTCTAGTGGTCAGATTCTTGTGAGAAGAGTTTTTAGGAGTTGAAGACTCGACTTACTGCAGTCCCAGTTTTAACTCTACCAGATGGTTCAAATGGGTTTATGGTATATTATGACACTTCTAGAGTTGTTTTAGGGTGTTTTTTGATGCAGAGAGGTAAGGTCATAGCCTATACCTCTAGACAACTTAAGCCCCATGAAAAGAATTACCCAACACATATCTTGAGTTAGCATCTATTGTATTTGAATGAGAGCCTTGGAGTAAATAGTAAAGTTGCTACCATGTGACCAGGAGCTCATGGGTTCAAGCCTTGGAAACAACCTCTGGAAGAAATACAAGGTAAGGCTTCATACGATACACCCTTATGGTGGGGCCCTTCCCTGGACACCGTACATAATGGTAGCTTTAATGCACCGGGCTGACCTTTTAGCAGCTGTTGTATTTGCCTTAAAGATTTGGAGGCATTATTTGTATGGGGTTCATGTCGATGTGTTCACATACCATAAGAGCCTACAGTATGCATTCTCTTAGAAAGATCTAAACCTACGTCATAGAAGGTAGTTAGAGCTGTTGAAAGACTATGATATGAGCGTCCTATATCATCTGGGCAAGGCCAATTTAGTGGATGATTCTCTCAGTAGGATGTCTATAGATAGTGTTCCTTACGTAGAGGATAATAAGAAGAAGTTAGTTTAGGAAGTTCATCAGCTTGACGGACTAGGTGTTCGCTTTGTCGATTCAGCAGAGGGAATGTGTGGTGCAAAATAGTTTAGAATCATCTCTGGTTTCCAAAGTGAAGGAAAGATAGGATAGAGATCCCAGTTTAGTCAAGTTAAAAGAGTCAGTCAGAGATCAGAAAGTAGAGGTTTTCTCCCAAGGGGAGATGGTGTGCTGCATTGCCAGTGTCGGTTATGCGTGCCAGGTGTAGATGACTTGAGGCAACGAATTCTTGTAGAAGATCATGGTGCGAGTTACTCTATTCATCTAGGGTCCACTAAGATATACCGCAATTTTTGGGAGATCTATTAGTGGAGTGGGATGAAGAGAGAAATTACAAAGTTTGTGGCTAAGTGCTCTACATATCAGCAGGTTAAGATTGAGCACCAAAAACCTAGTGGTTCCATGGAAGAGTTTAGTATTCCCTTGTGGAAGTGGAAGGAATCAAACATGGAATTTGTGAACAGGTTTGCCTCGTACTCATCGTCAGCACAATTCTAGGTCATTGTATACAGGATGACCAAATCAGCTTACTTCTTACCAGTTCTGTAATACCCTAAACTTTCTTTAAGTCAAATCTAGTCTCCAAAAGAGTTAGGGATGACTTTCAAAATGACTAATGTTTAAATCAGATAGCTTTCCGATTGAATTAGCTTTTCAACGATACCAATTTCGTCCAAATCCGGTATCAGAGTAAAAAGTTATGGAAGTTTTATAGAGAACTGTTGGAACTTCCCAGAAGCGATGGTCAGGACGACGTATCATCGAACTAGCGACGGACCATCACCTAATCCATTGCAATTAAGGCATTGAACCCAATTTCTGGTCAAGTGTGACTGCCAGGACCGATGGATCGTCGAGCTAGCGATGGACTATCGCCAAACTATCGCAGACGATATGACAGGATAGACCGCCGGACCATCGCCCAAACCATCGCCACTTTTGATCAGCGATTTTAAGCCATTTTTAAAAGGGTATTTGGTTTTTTTCCACCTGTTTTAACCCCTAATTATACCAGACTAGAGCTCATAACTTCATTATTAATCTATAACACCAAATTAGGGTTTCTCTAAAAAATCAATACCCAAGAACAAGAAACCCTAGGTGTTTAATTCCAAGTCAAAAATTCAAGCTTTCCTCTACCAATATTCAAGAAATCATCCATCCAGGTATGTCAAGTGTTGATTCATAGGTTCCTTTCACCCATGAAGGTCAAAAAATCCTATTTGAAATTTAAACTTTGGATTACATGGTATGAATTGATTTATATCCATGTTTATGTTGTTTTTTGATTACCAAGTTGAAGTCTTTAATGACTATCATGAAAATATGTTAGTATGTGGTTGAAATTCTTGCATTGGAAGTGTAAAATATTTTCATGAAGTATTATTTCAATATTCATGCCTAAGCCTAAAGATATGCATGCAAGGTGTTTGATAAAATGCCTAAGAGAATAGGAATTATGCCTTATGACTCATTTGTGACCAAAATTGATGAATTCATGTTTCTCCCTTATATTTGATATGACTCCCACATTATTGTTATGCTTTGTAATGGATTGACGTAATGCTTATGAGATTAGGCTTATGAAATTATGATATGTTTACATCCATTCCTACTCATGTGTAAGATTATAGAATGCGAATACTTCATGAAAATCCCCAATGATTGTACTATGAATTGTTTACTATAGTCGTGTATCAAGAAGTGTCATGTCTTGTTAGTTTCATGCGATCAAGTCCTGGGGGTACTTGTACCCTACAATTTAGCTGTGTGCCTAGAGCTAGTGTCATGTTTTCCAGATACTCTCAGTCAAGCCATGATTCCTAGAACTCATCCAGTCATGTGACTTAGGAAAACTCAGTAAACTCAGTAATCTCAGAAATCTCATAAATTTAGTAATCTTAGTAGTGTTCTATCAGTCAGTGAAACTCAATGAATATAGTCCAGTTCAGTTCAGTTAATCATATTCAGTATCTATTAATATGGGAGTAGGATTCAACACCGAGTTAGCCCAAGGGTGGGAACTCACTTATTATTAAAGGGTGCAATTCTTAGAAGTAAATCCTTACACTCCAGAACTATGTAGCCAACATAGGTTGAGACATCAAACCTACTAGTTGAGGGTAGATGAGGTGTCTTAACCTATTATATGAGGGTCCCACTCTTCTCCTTAGAGTACCTATTAGATGAGGGATTACTACAACTTGTTCTTACCAGTGGTGCGGTATTGACACCTTTCCAATTGGGGTTACAGATTGGAACCCAACTCAACTATATTATCTCATTTGGGGCATGTCGGTTAGATGACTTCTTCCCACAGTTACAGTCTCAGTTTCAGTCTTAGTAATAGAACTTAGATAGTTTTATAGAATTCAGGACTATCAGATATAGTCACTTAGCTCAGTACGAAACTCATCTAGTTCCATCAGAACCTAGACTGTCAGACACAGTCGCTCAATATCAGTTAAATCAGTTATTAGAAATTAATGCTATCAGTATTCAAACTTAGTAATCAGTGTTGTCACAATATCATTTACAGTTATGTATTCATGCATGTATTCCCACGTTCATGTTACTTAGTCAACCAGTATTGTTCATGCATATGAACTATTGCATTCAGCCTACCTCACTTGCATACCAGTACATTCAATCGTACTGACACATACATTTTTTTGCGCTATGGTGTTTTATACCATATGTTCAGAAGCACGAGCTTCAGAGTATCCTTAGTAGATTAGACGTTCAGCAGCCAGACTAGCAGTGAGTCCTCATCATTCGAGGATAGCATGATTATTTTATTACTTTATTATTTCAGAAGTTCAGAGTTATTTGGGGACATATCCCATCAACTCAATAGGTTTTAGACAGTTTAGAGGCTTCCATACTATAGCATGTTCAGACAGTTATTTGAGTTTTATTTTGGTATTGATATACCATATTTCTAGATGTTATGTTTTATCAGATATTTGAACCTTATGGACTTTTATCCTTTTATTCCATATTTATACAGTATATTATGCAGTGCTCAGGTACAAATATCAGTCATGGGTTAGCTTGTGGTCCTTTGGGGTCATGAGTGTCGTGTGGTATTTCGGGCACCAGATTCGGGGCGTTAGAAGTCCATACCTCTTATTTAGATGAGGATTATGCCAAGCTCTATGTTAGAGAGTTGGCCAGATTACATAGAGTTCCATTGTCCATTATTTCATATAGAGGTACCCAGTTCACCTGTTATTTTTACAAAGCCTTCCAGAAGGGTCTTGGTACCCAAGTTCACCTCAGTACATACTTCCAACCTTAGACAGATGGTCAAGAAGAAAGGACCATTCATACTCTATAAGATATGTTAAGGACATGCACCATTGACTTTAAGGGTAGTTGGGATGACCACTTGCCTCTGATTGAGTTCATCTAATAATAGTTATTATTCCCGCATTCAGATGGCTCCATTTGAGGTACTTTATGGCAGGAGATATAGACCTCTCATTGGTTGGTTTAAAGTAGGTGAGGCTGCAGTTGTTGGGCCTGACTTGGTATTTGATGCCTTAGAAAAAGTTTAGTTGATCAGGGAAAGGCTTAAGACAGCTCAGAGCCGAGGACTTTAACCTCCCGGTCATAATAAGCAAGAGGACTCAAACCAGGACAGTTTGAACCCCATATCGGCAAACATGGTTTCCAATATTGATCCCTCTAGGACCTCCACCTTCATGACTTGGCTACATAACCCTATATAAAGCCTAATTAAACAACCATTATATGTACACAACCATTTAACCAATTACTTACCAAAGCCACTTAGTTGGTATCGTCATACCAACACCACTTGCAAGCATATAACATGCCATTACCATTATTAATCAACCAATTATTCATTTGACTTTGGGACTCAAAACCATTGTTTAACAAAGATACTAATTCAATTCAAAGTTTAGGGACCCGAACCCATTATCTAACAAAGAGATAAATCAATTTAATGTTTAGGGACTCAAACCTTTTTAGCCAATTAAACCACCAAGGTTACCATTTGAATAATTACATGGCCAAAAAGGCCTTTACAAAACCATTTATCAACCATTCATATTTATTAGGCCAATGCCTTAGTTCAAAACACCATTTAACATGTGACTAGTTTGTACTCTTAAGCATTTCCACAGACATATTGAGGGCATGATATTATCAAGGCCAAAACCAAAGTAAAAACCATCAAGTTTAGACTTAACCATGATCCAATAGTTAAACCATAATTACAAAGAATACACATGTGTAAACCATCATAAAAAACATGTATAAACACAATTTAAACCAAGAGTAAACAATACTCAACCATATGCAAAAAAATCCTAAACATTGGTTTTCAAAACCACCCTTAATAAATCATAAACAAACTTTAAAACAATTGATTTTCATGAACTGATAATGGGAGAAGAGTCACATGCCTTATTCACGAAGATTCACGAAAAGAACTTGACTCTTGATCCTTAAGATGAACACCTTGTAGAAACCCTAGCCCAATCTTCAACGAAGTTTAGAGAGAGTTTTTGGAGTGTTTTGATACTTTAAAGTATGTTATGAGAAGATGTAATATGTTTTAAGACGTGGGGTCTTCAGGTTTTTGTGGTAGGAAATATCTAAAATGTCCTCAGCTTAAAAGCTAAAAAAACATACACAGGAGGGTATGACTCCCCCCACTATCTCGTACACCAATCATATGAGTGGTACTTACCACTCATGCCCTAGATAGAATCTTAGACTCCAATTCTATCCAATATACAAGTTCATGGCCAAACTCATATCCAATCATAATATTGGGTGTCTACGGAGCTTGAAAAATATCTTTTATCATGATTATCATCCAGATTAAGGTAAGATTTCATCACTTAATTGGTGAATTTCTTAGTTCTTGACCCAAAACCCGATTTATCTTAGGTCTTGATTTAGCCCCAAATTTGATTTTTTTGCACCCAATAATTGAGGGTTATGATTCTTTGGTGACGTATGAGCATTGGGTTCACCTCAAAAATATGATTTTAGTTCGTGGGACCCACTTGGGGTTTTTGGTATTGTTTTAGAACCCAAAGCACAATAGCGCAATATGGGTTTTGTTAGACTCCTATTGATGAGTAGATTATTTTTTGATAGTATGATGGCATTTTTGAGATTGTGAAGTGAAGACGAGAATGTGGTCGAACATGTGGTGCATGATGTGAGGTTTTGTAGATCAGCCTTGAGGTAGGCTTCTTCCTACTCTTCTTTGAAGATGATGTGTGTTACGTATGACATGTGAATATGAATGTTAGGCTTGATCATGAGTAAATAACCTAGTATTGATTATTGATGCTTGGGGAATTGGATGAGGGTTTTGGACCTGTAAGTTAGTATGTTTGTGACCCTTTTAGAATCCTATTGCCTTCTCCCTGGATTGAATTAGCTTGCAGTATGGAAATGTTATGATTTTAGGTTTGGGATGTGGTCTAAGTTTTGTAATCATGGTTAATGTGATTGACCTTAGTTGGGACAATCTAGTGATCTTGAAACCGTATCTTAAGGTAGAATTCACATAATTGCCCATGTTTCAAGACGAATTTCCTATTTTAGGATTGTTTATGGATTACTTGAAATTTAGAAGTTGAACTAGATACCTTAGCCTAGTTTTGGGCATAGTTTACCTGAATATGGAGATGGAGAATTGGAAGTGGGATCATCCGACCCACTTAGGCCAAGACTTGTGTTAGCCCTTGTGGGCTTAGCTACGAATACTAGGCCTAATTGAGACTAATGATCCTTATTTATGAGATTTACTTGGTGAATTAATAAATTGCGATGATTTTTGCCAGATTATTATTAATGGACTATAGAGATATTAATTTCCCTAAAGATATGATAATGGGCCTTTAGAGATGTTAGTTCCTCTTAATTATGATATTTGGCCCATAGAGATGCATTTTTCTCTTAGTTGTTATATTTGGTCCATAGAGATATATTTTCCTCTTAATTATGATATTTGGCCCATAGAGATGAATTGTTCTCTTAGTTATGATATTTGGCCAATCGAAATGCATTTTTCTCTTAATTATGATGTCTGGCCCATAAAGAGATGCATTTTTCCTCTTTGTTATGATTACTGGGCTTATAGAGATGGTTTTTCTCTGGGTCATGAAGTATAACGTATAGATATGAGATTTCTAATAGAGGTGATATGCTTATTGATATTATGTCTCTTAGATGTGAGATGCTTCCTATATGTGAGATGATATAGATATGCTACGGCTTAAAAATAAGATTATTGATAGGGGTTCTGGATATGTATATGGGCCTAAATCCATAATTATGATCTTGTAATTATTTAGGATATATTATTTGGTCAAGGGTCATGTTATGATGATGATTGGATATCCGAGAAGTTTTTATCATTATAAAATATGCACTTATAGATTATGAGTATGCATTATCTGTTTGTATACACATCTCTCAAGTATGGGGTGGATAAAGATGTGGTATGTTTCTTATGACTTTATTGATTGAATACTAGTGATGGAATACATATATTTAGTACATTCATGATTATAATATCAACAACTTATGTGACTCTAGATGAAATATGATCTTATGGTTGTTCTGCTTAAATAAGGGTTAAGCTATGTGGTAGTCAGTTTTCTTTTAGAAGACGATAGCACTTAGTGGATAGGAATCATATGTATTAGTTAATGAGTCTAGTTAATAATGTAGAGTAGTTTCTAAATGGTTGATCAATGAATAGCTAAATGAGGGTTTGTTTGTTAACGATGGTTAGTAAATGAATGATATCATTTAATAGAAAATGGTTATGTATTGTCTAATAATGGCTAACGGATATATGATGATTATTTAATAATTTGGAATAATGGATAAATGGTGATTATGGTCTAGTGATAAACCTTGGCTAGATGTTGGATGTTGTCTATTTAATAAATATTGATAAGTTGTTATCCCCTAAATAAGGATAATATTTTGAAAATTAACTAGAGGTCACGTGATGACGAGAGAACTAGTGGTTTCATTACAAATAGCGTTGATTTGCTAATAACGAGTAGTTGGGAAGGAATGTCTAGATTGACGCTTTATGGTGAAATGATTATGTTCATAAGTATATTAGTATACATTATTTAGTAATGGTTATTATGATGATATTGATACCCGGCAAGGCCGGGGGATACTATTGTGATGATAATTATACCCAGCAAGGTCAGAGGATACTATTGTGATTATACTGATACCCGACAAGGTTAGAGGATACTATTGTGATGATATTGATACCCAATAAGGCCATAGAATGATATTGATACCCGTAAAAGTCATGGGATACTATTGTGATGATATTGATACCTGCAGGGTCGGAGGATGCTAATGTGATAATACATTAATATTCGGCAAGGTCAAAGGTTGATTACGATAATTATGGTCATAATGATGACAGTTATGATGAGTTACAATATTGATTATGTATCTTACATTCATACATGAATGTGCATCACTTATCACAAGTATGCACCTATGTCTATCAGCCGGTATGGATCGGTTACATGGATATGGGTAAAGAATATTCCTTGTGTTGTTGTGTGTTGATTGAACCTTCCGAGTCTGGGGCGATGGGGGTACGCATAGGTTCGAATAGGTATTTGTTTTTCTGGAGTAACTAATTATTCGCGTTGTTATTGATATTGTTAAAATCATTGTTATGATCATTATTATGTCTAGCTTATGACAGATTGGTCATTGATTCGGTATCGAGAATTGAGGTATTTCTTTGGACTCTTCTATCTTATAATGGTATTATTTTACACAATTATATCATGTTTATCCATATCGATTGAAAACCCTGAGTATGATAGTATTGAATCCTAATAATATCATTATGAGGTCTTAGAATGAGGAAACGATGATCTAGACTACTTTTTGAGATGACCTCATGATACGAGTATGTATATGTATATGTCTAGATAAATGAAGCTATATAAATACTGTATATTCCTTACTTATCTTGTTCATATTGTATATTAGTTTTTTGATCTTGTAGTGCTAGATATCTGTAATACCCCGTACCTTTTCCTAGCTTGAAATCATCTAAAATATGTTAGGAGCTTTCTTTGAATAATGAATCCACTTTTGTACATGTGATATTTTAAATATTTTCACTCTTTGTCATGTGGGAAATTAAATAATCTTTACATTGATATAAAATTCGCCTAAATACGATAACCGGGTAAGAAGTTATGACTATTTCAAGTTCTCGACGTAAAACAACGTCATATTGGTCAGTGGTACGCTGCGCCACAAGGTTAAATAACAATTGTCCTTTTCCAGTGTCTCAGCATGATTTCCTCCATGTCACTCCAAAGTTCCAGGTCACAAAAGAAGGGGAAACGCGATGGCTCCGTGTCGCGCCATCCCTCAGTTTCCCAATTGTCAAATTCCAGTGAAACGGCGCGATAGCGCCACGCGCGCCATGGGTCCAATTTGAGAAATTTTTTACCGAAATTATAAGACACGTCCAGGGTTATAAAAGGTCAATTTACCACCCCTATTTAATCCCTTTAACACGTGATTTAATCACTTTTCACCCAAAATACACTCTCTTCTCTCAAAAACCTCTCAAGAACAACCTAGGGCTTTTCCTAGAAGATTCAAAATCAAGAATTTCCTCTGTCAATATTTGTGTATTTATGAACCAAGGTATGCATAGTATTTACTCATGGACTCCTTTCGTCCATAAATCCCAAGAATCCCTTTTCTAAATTCAAGTTTATGGATTTTCTTATGAATTTCATGATTGGGCTGCTCTTGTTCATGTGGATAATGAGAAATTGAATTGTACTCTATGTTGGGTGATAAATTCTATATGGGTTAAATTATTATAGATATAGATTCATGCAAACATACGACTAAACCCTTGAATGATGAAATTAGAATTGAACCAAGATGTTTAATTATTGTACAGAGATGTTTACATGTACCATGCCTACAAAATGTTTGATTAAATGCCTAGATAAAGGAAAAGTGCCTAACTATCCTGATACCATGAAATCCCCATGTATGTACATGTTATGCCTGTCACATATTTTGATGAAATGCTTCTATAAGTGTATTATGGATTATGATGTTGGTTATATGTTCAAGTAAGTTATGCTTGGTCAGTTTACTTCCATCGAGTTCTGGGGGTACTCATACTCAAAACATTAGTTGTATGCCTAGAGCCATGTCATGTTTTCACGATACTCTCAGTCAAGCTATGAATCTTTAGACTTCAGACAGTCTTATGACTTAGGAAATTCCATGATCTCATGAACTCGGTCAGTTGTCAGCTATCAGCAGTATTCCATCAGCCAACGGAATTCAGTAACTCAGCCCATGTTCAGTTCAGTAAATTATGTTCAGAGTCTATTCAGATGGGAGTAGGAATTAGCACCGAGTGACCCCAAGGATGGGAACACACACTATAAGATGAGTGTGTGATTCCTAGAAGTCCTCCTTGCGTTCCAGAACTATGTAGCCAACATAGGTTGAGACATCAACACTATTCGATGAGGGTTGATGAGGTGGATAAGCACTGTCAAATAAGGTCTCCACCGTTCTCTTTTGGGGACACTATCAGATAAGGGTTACCCACAGCTTGTCCTTATCAGTGGCGCGGTACTGACACCATTCCAATTGGGGTTACAGATTGGACCCTAACTCAGCCATAATGGCATATTAGGGGCATGTCAGTTAGATAACTACTTCCTATAGTTTCATGTTACAGAATCAGGATTGTCAAACACAGTAAATTAGTCTCAGTAATAGAACTCAGATAGTTCTTCAGATTTTAGGACTGTCAGATACAGTCAACTCAGATATAGTATGGGACTCAGCTTGTTACATTAGATTCAGGACTGTCTGATATATTCACTCATGTTATCAGTTATATCAGTTATTAGTATGTCATGTTATCAGTATTCAGATTCAGTAACATTTTATCATGATATTAGTGTCAGTTATTTTTTCTCATGCACGTATTCTCACGCTCATGATAGTCAGTATGATATTGTTATTGTTTATGCATATGAACTCCATGCATTCAACCTACCTTACATGCATACCAATACATTCAAAGTACTGATGTATTTGTGCTATGGTGTCTTATACCATAGGTTAAGAGACACGAGCTCCAGAGCATCAGTAGATACCAATCTCAGCTGTCAGAGTTAGTAGTGAGTCCTCATCATTCGAGGACATGATCATGATTCTATTATCTCAGTAATTAGTTTATTAGTTAGAGTTAGATGCGGATATGTCCCATCAACTTCTTATTCAGATAGTCACGTTTTAGAGGCTTTCCAGACTATAGTATGTTCAGATAGGTTATTTCAGTTGTTTTAGTATTTCATACCCCTCCCAGATGTTACATTTTTATCAGATACTATGTCTCAGTTTTGAGTATTTTGTGAAGAATAAATTCTTTGGATAATCCTTATAGTATATCTTTTATTACGTTGTTCATGAGTGGCTAAGTTAATTAGTCTTGGGATTATGTTAAACTAAAGTGTAATCTGTGTGTGGGTGTTGTTGTGTTTGCATGATTGTTTGTTGTTGACTATGGATTCCACCATTGCTTGAGTTGATGAGTTGGAATTTGTAGTGAAAACACCAAATCTCCAAATGGGTTTGATGAGTGAAAACCCCAAACTCTAAAAACCCTTTATCATCCTTGAAAGAGGGATGAAGGTGAACATGAAGTAACTCATAACATCCTTGAAAGAGGGTTATAGGTGACAAGGCAATGGTGGACAATTAAGCCTATGGTTTACTACCTTTTGCAATGTTAGAAATAAGTGTAATTGGAGTGTAAATCATTTCAAGAGCGTCATCCTAGAAATAAGGATACTTGATTGAGGTTTTGGATGATTACGGATAGCACATTTGTGAGGTGCTAGAAAGAGCCAATGGGTAAAATTTTTGTGGTTTTATTGAAAGATTAACTACAATGATCTTCGACGTAGCCTATCCTTTAGTTAAAAACTAACTTTGATGTTAAACCATCATCAACCCACATGCTTTTACTTTTAGGTAGACATAATCCCAAGATCTCCTCAAATCTTGGTTTTGAGTCAAAAGTGTCATATTTATGCATTATTAATCAAAAATCGTTACAAACCAATTCCAAACTAATTCCCCCAATTTTATTTTACATATCATGTTTATTAGCATTCCGAATAAGATTTAAGTAATTAGAGCACCCATAGGATTTGAAATTTATAATTCGCTCTTTGTGGATTAGACCCCAACTCAAGTGGGTTATTGACAACGACTACCTCACACCTCAAACATGAGAGTGAGTTGAGCATTATCATGGCCCACCTGAGACCGCCACCTTTCATGTCTTAGCTACACCCCCAACCATTAATGGCCAATTAAAACCATGTCCAAACAATCCATTTACCATTTATTAACCAGGACTAATATTAGTGGTATCGTCATATCACCCCTTACTTACAAGTAATATCCATAGCCAAACTATTTAGGTTAAGGGGACCTTAGATGCCCTTCTAATTACCATAATAAATCCACTTGGGAGACTTCCATGTTCTCCACAAGCATAACCATTTAGTTTTTATCATTTTCAAACCATTTAAGCCATGCATAAATCCTTTGTCCAGTTTAAAACATGCAAGATTTGGATTAAAAGAAGTCAATGCAATGAACATATCTTTATATGTATTTTATCAAACACCTCGGGGGCATACTATAATCAAAAACAATTCCAAAGACCATTAAACCATTACCATGAAATATAATTGTCCAAACCCACCATTAATGCGTATAAAAGCATAATTAAAACCATAGAAAACCATACCCAAGAATTCAATATCAAAACCCCCAAATAATAGTTGAAAACTATAATCATGAAATAGTAAAACCATGAAATCAATCATATAAACCATGACCTTAGTTGAAATTACAATAAGGGAAGAGAATCATGCCTTATATTGAAAAATTGAGTGAAAGAAATCACCATGAAAAGCCCCAAAGAAATCCACAAGATAAAACCTTAGCTTTCTTGCCCCAAAAGCTCTTGATAGAATTATAAGATATTTTGGAATAGTTTTCAACTGTTAATAAATAGAATAATGGGGTAAATAACCTACTAAGTGTATTAGAATTAATGGGTACTAATTAGGGTAAGTAGGTAAATCTCCAGAATAACATCACTTAAATTCCTTAAAAACCCATAAGAGGGACACGACTGGCCCATACAAGTTATACCCTCATATACGATCGGTATCCACCACTTGTATCCAAGTCTCAACCCTTGGTTCAAATATTTTCCAGTATAAAACTCATCCATCCAAGTCATAACCATAGTATACAATCCGTACCCATAACTTGTATCCCTAGAAGAATTAAATACCAGGAGGATCAAACAATGTCCACCATACGAGTCCATAATACAACTCGTACCAATCCCTTATAACTCACACCTCTAAGTCATATCTATTCAGTGACAAAAACCATTCCACCAACTAATACTAGGAAGCATACGATAGGATCATACCACTCATACCCCAGCATACGGCTCGTACCCAAAAGTCATATTGGGTCCGAAGAATAGATTTCCAGGAAATTTTCTATGGGTTAACACCCAGGATATTTCACAATGATACATCATATCTCCGAATACAACTTAGAGACTATTATAATACATAAAAGAGAGATAATTAATGCTCTAAATATCAGTAGCTCACTCTAAGTCTCTGAACCAGGGCTGCTCCACATGATGCTCATATCAATACCAATAACCTGTACTATAATGTGCACGCCACAAAAGTATAGTATCAGTACCAAATGAATGGTACTCAGTAGGCTACTACTAATTGAGCTCCAAAGATAAAGAATACATATATAATATATAAACAAAAAGGAAACTATACTCAAGAGTCCATAAATCACATGACAAGTCAATAAGATAATAAAGAACAATTATCCTATTCATGTCCAAGAGTCTAACATAGTAAAACTAAGGAAGTATCAGGGTGTACTATCTTGTTCCAGCTATATTCGATATATGTCAATGATATACCATATGTCCCAGGTCAATATATGGATATATGAGCAAAAGAAATATATATATATAGTAATATACACGATAAAGAAATGACTATACAACACAAACAATGAAGGAAGGGATATACGGTAGTATCATGGCTTTATATAGCTAGATATTTATATGTATATATATTAAAGCATAACCTATATCATTATATTCTCATTTTGAGACCTTATTATAATAGAATCGGGATTTAAATACTATTATACTCGGGGTTTCTAATCCACATTGCTTGATATGAAATAATCGTGCATAATAATGCAATCATAAGAGAGGAGAGGCCGAAGACATACCTCAAATCCCGATACCAGATCAAAGACAAATATATCATAAGCTAGCCATAATAATGATCATAACAATGATAACAACAATATCAATAACAGAGTGATTAACTGGCTACTTCAGACAACTAAATACTAAGACGAGCCAATGTGTACCCCTACTGCTCTAGTCTCAGAAGGTCCAATCAACATACAAAAACACAAGCCATATTCTTCACCCACATCTATGCAACTATCCCATACCGACTAATAGAGATAGGTGCAATGCACATGCAGGAATGTATGCAAAGTATACAAACTATATCACAAATCATCATGACTGCCCTCATCAGGACCAACATTATTGTAATCAACCTCCGGCATTACCGGCTATCAACATATCATAAATATATCTTCTAGCCTTGTCGGGTATCAATATTATCACAACAGTATCCTCCAGTCTTGGAAGGTATCAATATCATCATAATAGTATCCTCTGACCTTTCTGGGTATCAATATCATCAAAATAGTATCCTCGGGCCTTGCCATGAATCAATATCATCATAATAGTATCTCCGACTTTTTCGAGTATCAATTTTATCACAATAGTATCCTCCGATCTTTCCGGGTATCAATATCATCATAATAGTCTCCTCCGGCCTTGTCGGGTATCAATATCATGAAAATAGTATCCTCAGGTCTTGATGGGTATCAGTATCATCACAATTAATATTACCAAATAAGATACACTAAAATACTTATAAATATACACATATCTTAGAGAATATCTATCTAGTCAATACTTCCCAACTACTCGTTCTTAGTTAACCAACACTTATTATAATACAATCACCAGTTCACTAGTCAGCACATAACCTCTAGTTATTTGCCTAAACACTATTCTTCACATAATCCTTACTCACGAGATAGCAACTAACCACTATTTATTAATTAGCCAATATCTATCATCTAGTCAAGGTTCATCACTCGACAAAAACTGCCATTTATCCACCATTCATTAAAATCAACTTATCATCCTATATCCATTATTCATTAATAGTCAATAATTTACCTTTTATAAACTAACCATTCTTTATTAACTAACATCCTTCATTAACTAATCATTGTTTACCAACTAATCCTTGTTTATCAATTATTCAACATCATTATAAGCAACATATCAATCATCGCTAGTTACCATATCTCAACTATGTAAGGTTCATTAACTAGTACATTAAATTTCTAGCCATCAAGTAATATAACCACCTAAAAGACATCTAACTACCACTTAGCTTAACCCTTAATTAGGAATAATAGTCATAATATCGTATTTAAACTAGAATCACACTCATTAGCGATATAATAATTATTAATGTAACAAATATATGCATGGCATCACCCGTATTCAATCAGTGGAATAGTAAGCATCATACCATATTTTTCTCCATCCTATACCGGAGAGATATGTATACAAACATATAGATATTCATATTCATAAACTATAATCATATCATTTATAATGATAAACACTTCTTATCTATTAAATTAATATCATAACACGACCCTTGGCCCATTAATTTATCTGAAATAATCACAATATTTCATAAACACGACCTTAGGACAATACATATATTTGAGACTCATATCAATAATCATATTTATAAGTCGTAGCATATCTCTAATCATCTCACATATAAGAGGCATCTCACATATAGGAGGCATAGTATCAATAATCAAGTAATCATCTATCACATAAGAGGCATCTCATATCTAGGAGGCATAATATGTATTGACATGTAATTATCTCTCACACAAGAGGCATCTCATAGCTAGGAGGCATAATATAAATAAGCATGTAATCATCTATAACACAAGAGGCATCTCACATCTAGGAGGAATAATATATATAGACATATAATCATCTCTCACACAAGAGGCATCTCATATCTAGGAGGCATAATTATATATATATATATATATACATTTAATCATCTCCCATGCAAGAGGCATCTCACGTTGAGAAGGCTTAATAAATATAGACATGTAATCATCTAAAGGATATCTTATATCAATAGATCATAAATCATGACTACGAGAAATATCACTTCTATAGGCCAATTTACATATCCAAGAGAAACATCATCTTTATAGGTCCAACAATCATGACTAAAGACAAGAGAAACTCTATAGGCCAATCATCAAGCCTAAGAGAAAATAGCATCTCTATAAGACAATCATCAAGTCTAAGAGAAAACAGCATCTCTATAGGCCGCATAATGTATCTAGGAGGAATACCATCTCTAAAGGCCCAATATCACTTCCACAAGGAGTATCATAACCATAACCCAAAATACACAATTTGGGAACATCAATATAAGTTAATAAGTAATGAAGTAACCTTATTATATGGTTTACTAGCCTCGTCTATATCTAATATTCGCACTAAGTCCATAAGACTTAACACAATCTTAGGCCTAAGTGGCTCGAAGGATTCCACTTCTAACCCACAATTTTCATAATCAAGCATACTATTCCCCAAACCAGGCTAAGGTATATAGTTCATCTTCTAGATGTCATGTAAGCCATATTCAAGCCTAATATAGAAACTTTGACTAGAAACAAGGGTACTCAAGTCAACTCTACCTAACTTATGGTTTCAAGACTACCACACTATCCCAATAAGGCTAAATATAAAAATCATGCTTTAAATGCTAAAACTATATTCCAAATGTAGCATTACATCATATCGATGCTATAACTAATCTAAACTAAAGAGTGAAGGAAATAGGATACAAAAGGTGTATAAACATGCCATATTAAGGGTCTAAAACCCTCATCTGTGCCCCAAAACATCAATAATCAAGGCCAAGTTATCCTACTCCTAAGAAAGCCTAACATCCATATTCACATGCAATATATATCACACATCATCTATGAATAAATATAGATAAAAACCTACTTCAAGGCCAAACCACAAAACCTCACTTCATGCACCATATGCTCATCTTCACTTTACAATTATCAAAATGCTATCACACTATCAAAACAATAATCTACTTATCAATACGAGTCTAATGATACCCATATTGCACTATTGTGCTTCAGGTCCAAAAATAATCCAAAAACTCCAAGTGGGTCCCACATATGGAAAACAAATTTTTGGGACCAACCTAATGTTCACAAATGAATAAGAAATCATAACCCTCAAAGAATGAGTGAAAACTAAGCATACTTTGGGCTAAATTCAAGTCCTAAGATAAATTGAGGTTTTGGGTTCAAACTAACAAATTCAAGTATGAATTAAGGAAATTCTTACCTTGATCTTGAAGATAATCATGATACAAGATGATATTTAATATCCCAAGTCACCCCCATGACTAATTTTGAGTTATTACACCCATTCTGGGGTTTCTAGGTCTAAATGGTGAAAGGTAAATGCCCTAAACGTGTCTTGGGGCCTTTATATAGCCCTTACAGGTACTCAGATGTCGCAATTATGATCTTATGGGATGTGATTGTTCTAATCGTGATCGCACACTCTTGGGTGCAATTACGGTTGCACCAGATAATAACAAACTCAAAAATAAGTTTTTAACCCTCAAAACTCATGTAGAATCCAAATAACAAGATCCAAAGAGAATTTTGAATGTAAAACACAATTCAAATCTATTAGAGTCATCAAATCTTTCATCGAAGATTGGTTAGGGAAAAAGTGGAGCCCACACCTATTGTTTTGTCACTATTCAAAAAATCCACTCAATAGCCCAAAATAAGTTCCCTTTATATGACTCGTATGGTATTCTTACAACTATAATGGTCGATTCATACCTACAACATGATGTCCACCATGCCAAACTATCTTAAATCTGACTATAATATACAACTCATATGTCGTGACTCAAATAATTGAGTCATATGATGCATAGAGACTTTCAGGCACGGGGTATTACACATGCTCACTAAAATAATAAGTGGTGCGATTCCAACTAAAAATATGATTTAATATTTTCCTAAAAAGTAATTTATTATGACTTTTCACATTAAAAATGAATTCTTTTACAACGGGAATCGTACCCCTAAATGGATGATTTATGAGCTTTTGAGGCTAAAAATGATGTTTTTGATATTTTACTAGGATGGATTATCATCCACGATTTTACTACTACTATTTACCTTGGTCAAGAGAGATTCCAACCCTTTCTACACTTTTATGATGATTTAGTCCCTGAGTTTACCCCCATAATAGATTTACTGACTTACACATTTTTATCCATGGTTCTAGTTTATTAAATTATATAGATATCTCCAATATTGGATGGAGTAGTTTGATGGTGATGATAGTTATTAGAAATCTGGAATCAGGACCAAGTCAATTTATATGGGTACTCCCGAACAACCTAGGGGCCTCTTCACTTGTGAGTCATTATTCCGAAAAAGAGAGGTCATCGTAGGTCCTGCCTTTGTGAGTTGTCAAGTTGGGGGAGGTATATACATTGGGTTACTTTATGGTACTTTGTTTGGTTATGGTATTATGCACTCACGTTGCATTCGTCCTTGTATGAACATTGCCTAACAAAAGTATGCACCTATATTTATCATCCTTATAGAGGGTTGAATAGATATTAGTGATGAGTATTGCTTGTGGTATTTGTGTGTTGATTATAACATATGCTTTATGGGGACCGGTTTAGGTATTGTTTGTCTGACTAGCTAATTACTATATTGTATTATTATTATGGTTACTCCATGATAGGTTGATTATTAAACTGGTACTGAGATTAAAGGTATGATTCTGATTTCTTTATCTTACTGTTATTTTATAATACATGATTATCTCATATTTAGATGAAAGTTTTAGACCCTGATTAAGTTATAAATAGTTCCTACTATGATTAAGAGGTCTTAAGATGCTAGTAAGACTAGCCTAGGTTGTACCTTTGAGTTAGTCTTATCATGTATATATTTATATATATGTAGTTATGGAATTACCGTATATTACACCCTTAATTTATTCATGTTCTATATCATATCCTTGGCCTTGTATGCTACTATAAATCCTTTTTCTGCCCTTTATTTGTTATTGTCCAGTGATATACAGTGCATAGCATAGGTTCTTGCGTATTACTAGAGAAGGATAGTTAATTCTTATTGACTCCTTAACCTTGTTATGGTAAATTTCTGTGATATTTGTGTGTAGTTTACATTTCTACTTGCATGATATTTATATTTGAATTATCTTTGGATCTTAATCGGCAGTTTCCTACTAAGTACCATAAGTTTGGCACTCATACTATACTTTTGTAGCCTATAGATCTTAATACAGTTTATCACCATTGTTGGGTATGTCATGTGAAATAGCTATGGTTCAAAGACATGGGGTGAGCTCCTGCCAACGTAGGGTGAGCTCCCTGTGTTTGGAGTATTACTATTCTCTTTTTTATGTATTAGACTAATCTGTATGTTGTATTCAGGTATGGGTTGTATTGGTATATTCATTTAGGGGTCGTTTGGTGTGATGTATAAGGGAAAACTAGTCCCAAGATAAAATGAAGGATTATTTTATCCCATGTTTAGTTGTAGGTGTTAGTTAACACCGAGATAACTTATCCCACCAGTTACACCATAGTGATGGGATAAGTTATCCCATATGTATGGTGGGATAAGTTATCCCGGATAATCCCGGGATTAATTATCCTGGGATAACTATTTCTTGACCAAATGACCCGTTAGTACCTTATTTTTTAATCTAATTATATTAGGAGCTCTTGTACAAATTCCACTAGGTTTTAGGACTAGCTTATGTATTTTTGTCTTTACCTATTTTTTTTGCCATTCTTTCATTATTTCTCTTAGTAGTCTATTACTATTAGTTTTGTACTACGAGTTAGCTTACCTACTAGTGGGTTATAGTAGGTTCCATCATGATCTGAGAATCTGGGTCATGATAATACTTTTTACATTATTTTGAGCTCTAAGATACATTATTAATCTTGGGATTATCATTATTCATTTTTAGTGTTTATAATTGATTTAAGTTTTTTGGGTTTTTTATCATAGTGTTTGTAAGTTCAACATTATGCTTTCATCTATTAAATATTTATTTGTTCTTACGATCATGAGTAGCTAAACTCTAAAAATAGGGTTGTGGAAATCAAGATGATTTAACAAAGTAGGTAAAGTGCAATGTCATTCTAGACCGTTGTTTTTGCATGCATTGGTATTTTCTTTGGTTTGATTGCATTCTTGATGGGTGCACACATTAGGAACTTGCCTATATTCTATACTTGCTCGAGAGAGTGGTAGATATTGCCAAAAGGAGAAAACAATAGTAATTTAAAGCTACCAACATTTATCTAATTAACTTAAATACTGGGATAGTTAATCTAAAATCATAGAATAAGGGTTAGTAATGTGATACTCTAAGACCGAGAGAAGATGAGTGAAATTAACCCAAACCAAAGTAAAGAGATGATTAGGTGATACATAACTTGTTAGATTTTGCATGCAAGGCATGGGGATAGTTTGAAGAGCACGAACAGTCTGCGGAGTTTGAAGTTATGGGGAACAGAATCCTACTGGTCGTCTCATAGTGAACACAACCCTAATTACCCAACAATTGTTTCTTTTACTCTTATTTTTGCAAACCCCCTTTTATTTATACAATTTCCAATTACATCAGAAAGCTCTTGATAGATTTTTGGCCTATTCCTCATGGGGTCAACCACTACCTAGTTGGATTTTATATTTGATTTAGCGATCACCTTATACTTTCTCGGAGGTTTAATTTAGGAAACATCATCGGCCGATGATCTCAATTGAGTATCCATGGCATTGGTACTCATAATACATTTTATACCTTTTTGGTCTAGATCCCAATACTAGTTATTATCGTTGAAACTGTGAGTATGCGAGCCAAAGTTTGGAGACAGAGTGAGCTCTTGGAGTTGGAGTTGGCCTTTTCTCCATATTCTATATATTTCTTTGTCTTTCTATTTTTAATACTAATATATATTTGACTTTGATAGTAGTCATATTCTTTTGGTTTTGTGGATATTATACCAACACTACTAGGCTGTGGAATATTGTTATTTCTCTTATTTATCTATCGCTTTATTATTATTCCATGATTTATTGCTTGTAAAGTCTTTTACTTGCATATTTTAGGCATTTATGACATTTTCCACCATATTAGACCATTGATGATAAATCCAGGCTATGATTTGACTTACCTACTGGTGGTATAAAGTAGGTGCCATTGTGTCTTGAAAATTGGATCATGACATTAATGGCCTAAGGTCATTTCTCTAATACCACAAATCTTTTTTCTCAGTAATAGACCAACTAGGAAAGATGTTCATGGACTCATAGAGAAAGATCAAATATAAAGCTCACTACTCAAGGCACTCAACTACGTCATTGAAGTAGCACTTTATAATAACCTCAATTGACATACCGCATTCATTGAACATATCGAGGGGGATAAATAAATTGTCAATGCCAGCTATAAATATTCACAAAGAGAGGGTGTTAAGTACTTCAAATAACCCAACAAAAATTTTAAAAGATTGAAATATTTTGAAAAGTGGAGCAATTCACATACAAATTTGTCACTGTTAATTATTTTTCATGAAAAAAATCTCCACAAGAGTACTCTTTAAGACAAAGTATTCTATTAGAAACCATGTAATGACCCTTCAGATCACTTTCCATATATATGCTTATCTTTACCGTATGAGCTTCTCTATATCTGCCCTAAGTCATTTATGACTTTCTAGGACTGACATTTTTGTTACCGGGTAATTCATTTAGTTTTTAGGGTCAATTCCCTATTTTGAAATATTCGTTGATTCCAAATGGCCACCGGGCAAGAACTTTAGTGAAAAAATATCAAATGCAAATTCCGACTATGCTAACAGATCTAGAATATTGATTTTAGTCGAGATAGACCTTTGGTTCGCGTCCTAATGCATCTGAGCTCATTTTGACCTATTGGTCGGAAAGTTAAAAATTGAAAAAATAGGTGTGGCACTCATATTTGGTTGAAATGACCCTGGATTAAAAATTAGACTTCGTCATTTCATTCGTAATGTTGATTTTAGGCTAGGGATACCCTTTGTTCAGGTCCCAAGGATCCAAGACTTATTTTGGGCTATCGAGTGGATTTTATAAAAAGTGATAAAACTATAGGTGTGGGGCCCACTTTTCATGTAAATGATCTCTGATGAAAATTTTAATGATTCCAATGGATTTTAAATGTGGTTTACACTAAAAATTCACTATTGGATCATGTTTTTTGAATTTTGGTTTAGTTCTGAGGGTCAAAAACTTATTTTTGAGTTTCATGTCATCTAATGCAACTGCGATTGCGACCAAGAGTGTGAGATTGTGAGTAGCACGATAGTGGACTGTAGGACTGCGATTGCGACATCTGTGTAGCTGTATGGTCTATATAAAGGCCGCAAGATGCGTTTGGGGTATTTCTCCTTCACCAATTAGACCTAGACATCCCACAATAAGTGTAATAACTAAAAATTGGTCATGGGAGTGACTTGGGAGCTTAATCATCATCTTGTATAGCGATTTTCTTAAATATTAATGTAATAATTTCTTAAATTCATGCTTGAATTTCTTAGTTTGGACCCAAAACCCCAATTTAGGTTAGGGCTTGATTTTAGCCCAATGTATGCTTAGTTTTCACCCATTCTTTGAGGGTTTTCATTCCATATTCATGTGTGAATATTGGGTTGGTTTTGGAATTCAATTTTCATATGTGGGACCCATTTGGGGTTTTTGTATTATTTTTGGACCCAAAGCACAATAGTGTAATATGAGTATCATTAGACTCATACTGATATGTAGATTATGTTTTCGATAGCGTGATGGCATTTTGAGGATTGTAAAGTGAAGAAGAGCATGTGGTGCACGAAGTGAGATTTTACGACTTGGCCTTGAGGTAGGCTTCTGTCCAATTTTTTCGTAGATGATGTGTGATATATGTTGCGTGTGAATATGGATGTTAGGCTTGATTATAAGTAGGATAACTTGGCCTTGATTGTTGATGTTTAGGAATTAGATGAGGGTTTTAGACCTGTAAGATGGCATATTTATAACCCTTTTGTATCCAATTTCCTTCCCTCTTTAGTTTAGATTAGTTAAAGCATGGATATGATATAATGCTATGTTTGGAATATGGTTGTAAGACCTAGAATTTTTGGGCTACTCTTTGAACCGTTGTTCCTACGTGTATAAACTATAATCCAAATTTTTCCACGTGAATATAAGTTTCATGATCTTTATCTTCATGTTTGATGTGCTTTCTAGGTGAAAGATTTCATAAGAATCACTTAGAACAAAGTTGAGCTAAGAGACTCTGATTCGTCCAAAGTTTGGTATTCAATTCTACAAAGGTCTACTTTGAACGTGTATAACTTTTTATATACGTAGAATTTTGCAGCTCAAGACCCACCAAATTGTAGATAATTGAGTCAAATTTCCAATGATACTAATTTCCCCTTCATTCGATGCTCGAGTGAAAAGTTATGGCATTTTTTGTATGAGGTAGTAAGCCAATGTGAGAGGGGCGCGACACGTCGGTCTCCCTGATGCGATGAGCGACGCGATGCATTGTTGTCCCCAATGAGATATCCGGCGCAATATGGAGCTATGTCACACTCTGCTTCAGTTTCTAAAGGGTTTAGGGTAACTTTGGTCATTTCCCATCACCTAAATCCATCCATAACACTAAATTAAAGCCTCCAAAGACCATTATTTGCCCCTTCACTCATAATTTCTCTCTAAGAAAGCCTCTCTCACTCAAGAACAAACCCTAACCTCCATCCAAGAACTTCAATACTCCATTACAATCTCCTTAATATGAACAAGAATTAAAGTTCTCTAGTTCAAGAATTCCAAAAAAAAAACTTTCAAGATCATCTCCAAGGGTTTCAAAGTCAAGCTTTCTACATCAAATTCAAGATTTCTTTAAGAATCCATCTAATCAAGGCATGTGGGAGTTCACCCATGGATCCCCTTTCACCCATGGAGCCTAAAAAACCATTTTCAAGTTCAAAGTTATGATCTTTACATGTTGATATGAATTATATCCATGAAATTCGATTATGTATCATGTTTACAAATGGTTTTTGTTGAAATTGCCTTGATATGTTTGAATGGTGTTTTTCACATGTTAAATCATTAATCCATATTTCTAATATTGAAATTTATGTGTTTTTAATGGTTTAATTACTCCCATGATTTAACTCATGATCCCCATGTGTTTGATTTCAAGTTAAGAGTATATGTATTTTCAAATGGAATGAGCCAATACATATTTTAAATGTTATGATCTTCATATCAAATCCCTATGTTGTGAATAGATTCGTGTAACCATGATATTTTTGCATGGTTTCTCATTCCCATGAGCAAGTTTATGGTCCCCATGTGTTTGATGAAATGCCTAAGTGTTGAATATTGAACAATGATTCCCTTTTATTGGTTCAAAGTTTTCATGTGGTCCTATTTTTATTATTATTGAGTCCTGGGGTTTATGAATGCATTTAGTTTTTTACCTAGTTTTTAGTATCCTCATAATGATTTCAGTTAAACCTTAAGGATTAGTTGATTTCTTAATTGTTATTACCATAATGAGAACTTTCAGAATTCATAATTAGTTAAACCCAATTCAGTTCAGTAATCTGAGTCAGTTCAGTTAGGAGTAGAATTTAGCGTCGAGCGAACCTAGGGATGGGGGCTCACCTACCAGTAGAGGGTGTGACCCTTAGTAGCAATCACTGTGTTGCATAACTATGTAGCCAGCATAGGTTCTAGATGTTAACCTACCAGTTGAGGGTTAAGACATCTCACCAGAGCACCTTCCAGTAGAGGGTGACTCTTTAGTCATTCGGGACTTCACTTTAGTGGATCCACACAGCTATTATTAGTAACCATGGCTTGATATTAACACCTTCTAACTGGGGTTACAGGTTGGACCCCAATTAGCTCAGATTGTGGCATGTCAGTTAGATGATACCTCCCACAATCTTAGTTCAGTAATCAGTTTAGTGTTCAATTTAACGTTTGCTTGGCCATAGAATATGATTGTCAGTTATTCAGTTATCAGTATTTTAGTATCTCAATTTACAGACTATATCAGAATCATGTTTTAGTTCCTGGTCATGCATTCTCATATATTACGATTCTCATGCACTGATGCTCAGTCATCTCATGTTGTTTAGTTAGTCCTCATCTCATAGGCATAGTACTCCACTATTTTAGTTTAGTTATTCAGATTAAGTTCATCTCAGTGTTACATGATCAGTATTCAGTCATCAGTTATTCTTTGTTCGGATATAAATAGTTTGTATTCTTATATTAGCTACTTTGTGTATAGGCGCCAGTTATCCCTTTTCTTAGATTTTGCTCATCTGATCACCCAAGCATCAGTTATTCAGTAATTCAGATCAGTTCAGTACATATAGGTTTGTTTTTGAACGTTCACATATTCATGTTTTACCATATCCCAGCTTTGGTTCTACTTATATTATTAAAGAAAAGTTTAAGAAACTAAGTGTAGTGATTCACCATCTAATCAGGTTATTTTTGTTACTTATGTTTTAAGATATTTTCAGCTTTTAGTATACTCCAGCCTATTGGTGTGTCTACTCACACTTAGTATGCATGTTTTAAGATTTCATATATAATCATATTTACTTATAGGATTCACCCCTGCTTACTTAGTACATTTCATAAGTACTGATCCACATATACGTCTGTGTGGCTACATTATATCATAATGTAGGTACCATTTGTAGCCCACACATCATGATCAAATAGTTGCAGTTTCCAGCCAATATGTGATGAATTCTCTTATTTTGGAAACTCCAACCAGTTATAGCTCATGTACAGTTCAATTATTTTCATATGTATTGATTAGTGGTAGTGGGAGGCATGTCTCGGCTATCTATAATCAGTATAGTAGAGGCTACATAGATGTTAGTCAGAGTCAGTCATAAAAATTCATTTTTTTCCTCAAATTTATCAGATTGTAAAACTTTATCATTTATATACTATTTCAAATTTTTAGTATGATTATGTTTCCGCATAGTAGAACTTGTTATTTAATGTATTATAACTCAGTTTCTTAACAGTATGCATATTTATTAGTTAGCTTGGGATCACTTGTGGTTCCTAGCATCGTGTGACGTTCAGGGTGTACTCCCGGGGTGTTAAACGCTTGGTATCGTAGCCTAGAGTTCAAGTGTCCTAGGGAGTCTATGAAACCGTATCTAGTAGAGTCTTGCGGAATGATATGAAGGCATCTGTACTTTTGTTGAGAGGCTACAGGGCATTTAGAAAATGTTTCCCTTCTTTCATGTCTCAAATTATGCAGTAAAAGTGTTCTCTAAGGAACTTATGCAGATTCTCATGTTAATCCATTCATGCAAGATGTGTTTTTAGATCCTTCCTAAAATCCTTTGACAACATATGATCTAGAGTTAGAAGCATGAACCCAGAAGTTTAGCAGTGGTAGAGTTGGGAAAGTGTTATCTGGATTAGACACATTATGTATCCATGGGTCTAGTTGTATGAAAGTAAATCAGTAGTCTTGAAGAGTGTATGCAAGAATTTAAGTTTATTGATTTGAAATTGAGTATGATGATGTGTGTATGATCTAAAGGTGTATCCAGGGTGATATGGAATTATAATATTTCTATGTTTTTAAAGTGTGGGTTGTTAGATAGTATCCTTGAGTTACTTAGTATGAATAAAGCTAGTAATGTAGTATATAATATTCTTACCACCTAAGTTATGGTTTATAGAAAGTTAAGAGTTGTATTTCAAAAGGAAGTATTAGCAGTGGGTTTTATACTTTCAGATGCAGTCTTTCAGGGTGAATTTAGTTTATGTGTAATGTTATATTGGCCTTTAGATTAATATAGTTGAAGTTATGTTTAGAGTTATAAAAAGGGTCCCACAAACTTAGAATGATGGATTTAAGCTAAGGGGGAGATGATGGAACAAGTAACCAAGTCAGGCTCTCAGATTCTAGTAGTGATGTCAGTATGTTTAGAAAAGCAGTAAGGAAGGATGATTCCCAACCCATTCTTATCTCAGTACAAATATTTTTGTTCTTCACGACATCTACTCATGCCTTACATGTCAGCTCCAGCATAACAGCTCATATTCATCCGCTTTATAAAAAATCATGTACGCTTCCAGTTCCAAGTATGAGGAGTTCCAGTTCACTTAGCAGTATGAATCGTGTTCCATGAAATCATGAACTCCAAACGCAGGTCATGCAGATCATAACTCATGTACCCATGTTTTACAGAATTTTCAGTTCCAGGTACTCATGCTATACTCCTAATTATGCGCAAAATTCAGTTTATTTCATGTATTCCCTCAGTTTATCTCTCTTCGATGAATTCATGCTTTTGATACCTTATTCCCCAGGCCTCATTAAAGTGTCAAGTTCTGCATAGTTCTTCTTTCATGCTTCAGGTCCTTATGTTCTAATTTTTCAGTGACCTTTCTTTAATATTAAAATAGTGATGATGAATAATTGTTTAGATGGGTGAGAGTAAGTGTTCCTTGTTTTCATGGTTTAGACTAGTATTGCAGTGTTATGTGTGCACTTTGTAGGTTCAATTAGGCTCAAACATAGTGAGAGAATTCAGTTCAGCTCAGACTTTAGTAGATAGAGTTATCAGTGCCCATGTGAATATTTTAAGTAGCCTCAAGTGTAGTGCAATTTTTATGTGGAATATATAGTTGAGTATAAGTTTTCAGTTTAGTTTAGTCCATATAGCCAACAATCCAGTCTAGCAGTAAGACAAATAAGTTCTTATGGGTTTTCCATATTTCAATCTAGTTATACTACCCATAATCTCATAAATGTGGACATTCCAATAGGTAGTTTGGTCGCCATTCCAATAGGTAGTTTGGTCGCATCCATGAAATTTTTAAATTCAGCTCAGCTCATGCATCATGCATCAGTTTTAGATTCTGGGTATCCAGTCATAATTTAGACCATAAGTGTCCCGTGCATCATCTTAGTCTTTCCATTGTATTTCAGCCAAGTCAGTACTATTCAGGGAATGAAGTATCCCAATGGGGAGAGGTATTGTAATACCCCGAGTATTCATGTCGTAAACCTATCATTTTTTTCTTCACAAAATAAGATCCAGCTTGAAGTAATGGTTACTCATCAGTTGACTCTCTTGTTTCTATCTCAGCCTTATCATCATTCTCTTGTCAATGCATGTATTCAAGAAATCAGTCCAGTTCATGATATTCAGTTTATGTATCATGTTTCAGAATCAGTCATACAATAATATTTCTAGACATGCATATTCAAAATATGATATTAGTTACCTCTGTACAGTACTCTTAGTCTAACCAGTCTTATTCGAGGACGAATGTTCCCAAGGGGTAGATAATGTAAGAGCCTGCATTTTTGGGCTAGTCTTTTAACTGTCGTTCCTATGTGTATAAGCTATAATCCAAATTATTCCCATATGAATGTATGTTTCATGATCTTTATCATCGTGTTTTATGTGCTTTTGGGGTAAAAAATGTTCATAAGAATGATATAGAACAAAGTTGAGCTAAGAGCCTTTGATTCGTCCAAAGTTTGGTATCTAGTTTTACAAGGGTATACTCTGAATGAGTATAACTTTTTATATACTTAGAATTTTGCAGATCAATACCCACCAAATTATAGATAATTGAGTCATCTTTCCAATGATACCAATTTCACCTACCCAAGTGAAAAGTTATGGAATTTTTAGTGTGTGGCAATAAGTCAACACGATTGGGGTGTGACGCATTGGTCTCCCTGATATGATGAGGGACATGACTTATTGTTGTTCCTAATGCAATTTCTGAGGTGATGTGGGGCTATTTCACATGCTACTTTAGTTCCTAAAGGGTCTAGGGTCACTTTGGTCATTTCCCCTCACCTAAATGCATCCATAACACCAAATTAAAGCCTCCAAGGACTATTATTTGCCCCTTCACTCATAATTTCTCTCCAAGAAAGCCTCTCTCTCTGAAGAACAAACCCTAACCTCCATCCAATACCTTTAATACTCCATTACAATCTCCTCAATATGAATAAGAATTTAAGTTCTTTAGTTCAAGAATAACAAAAAAGCTTTCAAGATCATGTCCAAGTGTTTCAAAGTCAAGCTTTCTACATCAAATTCATGATTTCTTCAAGAATCCATCTAATTAAGGTATGTGGGAGTTCATCCATAGGTCCCCTTTAACCTATGGATCCCAAAAACCCATTTTCAAGTTCAAAGTTATGATCTTTACATATTAATATGAATTATGTCCATGAAATTTCATGAAATTCAATTATGCATCATGTTTACAAATGGTTTTCATTGAAATTTCCTTGATATGTTTGAATGGTGTTTTTCACATGTTAAATTCTTAATCCATGTTTCTAATATTGAAATTCATGTGATTTTCAAGGTTTAACTACTCCTATGTTTTAACTCATGATCCCCATGTGTTTGATTTCAAGTTAGGAGTATATATACTTTCAAGTGAATGAGCCAATACATATTTTGAATATTATGATCTTCATATCAAATCCCTAAGTTGTGAATTGATTCGTCTAACCATGATATTTTCTCTCGCTTGCTCATTACCATGCACAAGTTTATGGTCCCCATGTGTGTGATGAAATGCCTAAGTGTTGAATATTGAACAATGATTTCCTTCTATGGTTTCAAAGTTTTCATGTGGTCCTATTGTTATTGTTATCGAGTCCTGGGGTTATGAATACACGAAATTTAGTTGTTTACCTAGTTTTCTATATCCTTTGAATGATTTCAGTTAATCTATGAGCATTAGTTGAATTCTCAGTTATTATTACCATAATGAGCACTATCATAATTCATAATCAGTTAAACCTAATTCAGTTCAGTTGGGAGTAGGATTTAGCACCAAGTGAACCTAGGGATGGGGGCACACCTGCTAGTAGAGGGTGTGACCTTTAGTAGAAATCCCTACATTCTAAAACTATGTAGATAGCGTAGGTTTGAGATGTTAACCTGTCAGTTGAGGGTTGACACATATCTCACCAGAGCACCTGCCAGTACTGGGTGACTCTTTAGTCCTTTGGGATTTCACTTTAGTGAGCTATTGTTAGTACACATGGCACGGTACTGAAACCCTTCCAACTAGGGTTATAGGTTGGACCCCAATTATCTCAGATTATGACATGTCGGTTAGATAATACCTCCCATAGTCTCAGTTTAGTATTCAGTTCAGATTTTAATTTCAGGTTTGCTTGACCATAGCATACGGTCATCAGTTATTCAATTATCAGTATTTTGGTATCTCTTTTTATGGACTATATCAGAATCATGTTTTTATGCTTGGTCATGCATTCTCAGATATTACAGTTTTCATGCACTCATGCTCAGTCATCTCATGTTGTTTAGATATTTCTTATTTGTAAGACCCCGCAAAATTCCAAGTTTTACTCAGTCCGTTAAATCTTAAAAAGAGGTCCCAGACTTAGAAACTTCAGTTAAGTGTTTACACTAAGAATATTATAGCCTTCATAAGTTGGCAATATAATTACTAGACCCATACGACCCTTAAATGTCAATCTTTAAGTTGATTCATGATCATCTATGTTAGTAGGTGTTCTCGGATGATTTTCAGATTTTTGGACCGCGTTTAGACCACGTTTGGTTTCCTAAAATAGTGGACCAACGCGATCCAGGTGCGCCGCATCGCCTATAATGTTGGTTAATATTTTACAGGATTTGACAATCAAAAGTACTTAGGCTTGGCGTGATTATGGCGTGATGCATCAAGTATTGAGTCGATGCCATCGAAGCACCGTGTCGACAGCCGCATCGGTGGCCAATTTACAGCTTTTTAAAATCTGCATCCAGAGGGGTATTTGGGTCAATTTTCCACCCCTATATAACCCTATAACACGAGATTCAGCCCTATATTTTTTCAAAATATACTATCTTCTCTTAATTTCTCTCAAGAATAAGTTAAGGTTTTCCAATTGAAGATCCAAATTCAAGAGCCTCTACGCTAATCTTTCTAAAATCAACAACTAAGGTATGTTAGATGTTGATTCTTGGGTCCCTTCCACCCAAGAAGTTCAAGAACCCTTTACAAATTATAAAGATTGAATATTTATGATTTTTCATGATTTATGTAAGTTGAATTTCATGTTTATGTTATTGTTGAGTTGTGATTCATGTTCTAGATTACAAGTTTCATGATTTCGTCCTAGCATGTGATGATTTTGCATAATGTTCATGAAAACCCCTTTAAGTTACAAGTTTATTTATGTAGACATGTTAATTGGATGTATTGATTATCATATAACTAAAGTATACTCCCCATATATTTGATAAAATGCTTATGTGAAGGAAATAGAGTCATTATAGCGTGTTTGCATGAAATCCCTAATTATGTATAAGTTAATGCATGCCAAGTGTTTGTTGAAAGGCCTTAGTGAATGAGTTATGATATATTGCATGCACTCCCATTTACGTGCATTCTTTAATGAATGAATTATAAGACATTGGTATACATCCCTATATGTTTACATGTTTAAGACTTTCAAGTGCTTGAAGATATGCCCCCTTGATTTTATTGTGAATAATAGACTATTGTTATGCTATTCAAGAATTATCATGCCTTATTTATTTATGTTTTCGAGTCTTGGTGGTATTTAATATTCAATAATTTAGCTGATTGTCTAGAGATAGTGTCAGTTTTCAAGATAATCTTAGTCGTTCCATGATCCGTAGAACTCAGTCAGTTATAAAACTTAGAAAGACTCAGTAATCTCAGTATCAGTCTATTCCAGTTCACCATTCAGTTCAGTTTAGTTAATCAGTATGATCAGTAACAGTTCAGTCAAGCCTAGTATGAACTAGAAAAACAGTTCAGTATCTTTCAGTTAGGGGTAGGATTCAACACCGCATGAGCCTAGGGATAGGGGCTCACCCGCTATATAGGACTGAGATCCCTAGAAGTAATCCCTAAGTTCCAAAACTATGTAGCCACTGTAGGCATCAAATATCACCCGTTAGATAGGACTGACATACTCGGGGATCACCCGCTAGTACAGGACTAATCTCAAGGTTCACCCGCTAAATTAGGACTGACATACTCGGGGATCACCCGCTAGTACAGGACTAATCTCAAGGTTCACCCGCTAAATTAGGACTGACTCCATAGCAGTTCTCCTTACCCATGGCAAGGTACTGATACCCTTCCAGCTGGGGTTACAGGTTGGACCCCACTAATTCATATTCAGGGCATGTCAGTTAGATGACTACCTCCCACAGTCTTTGTTTCCGATTCAGTCTCAGTAATAAAATGCAGTGCAGTATTACAGAAATCAGGACTGTTAGATACAGTCACTTAGCCCAGTAAGGAACTTAGATAGTTCTATAGAATTTATAGATCACCCACTAGATATGACTGATCTCAAATACAGTCAATCATTTTCATCATCTAGAGATTCAGAGATCACCCACTAGATAGGACTTATCTCATGTACTATCAATAAAAATCAGTATCAGTAGTTTCAGAGATCATCTGCTAGATAGGACTAATCTCAGATACAGTCAATCAGTATTAGAAAAACTCTGAGATCAATATCAGCAGACTCAATTATTTAGTATCCCAGTGTTAGTAAACTCAAATGTCAGTAAATTAGTATTTAGAATTCAGCATCAGTAAACCCAGTTATCAGTAATCCAGTTAGTTGAACTCTGTATTCAGTGTTACTACGATTTTAGTTATAGTTTATGCATTCATGCATGTAGTTCCTCATTCAGTATACTTATGTTATTCATTCAGCTATAGTTCATGCATATGAGCCTTTCCATTTAGCCTTACCTCATCTAGCATACCAGTACATTCTCATGTACTGATGTATACTTTCCTGCACTATGGTGTTTTATACCATAGGTTCAAAAGCACGAGCTCCAGATCACCCTTAGCAGTCCAGATTCAGCCTACAACAGTAGATAACAGTGAGTCCTCATCTTTCGAGGATGTTCTATTATTTCATTATATTACTAGATTCAGTATTTTAGTAGACGGAGTTAGTTGTGGTATTGTCCAATCAATTCCTTATTCAGACAGTTTAGAGGCTTTCAGATTAGATATTCAGACAGTTGTATTAGTATTTAGTTTCAATTATATTTCAGTCTTTGAACCTTATGGAAAGTTTTCCGCTAGTTTTCTGTATTTTTATAGTATATTATACAGTTCTCAGTTACAGGTATCAGTTAAGGGTTAGCTTGTGGTCCTTTAGGATTATGAGCACTGTGTAACATCTGGAGTACCAGACTCGGGGTGTTACAAACTTGGTATCTGAGCCTAAGGTTCAAAAGTGTCCTAGGAAGTCTGAAAGCTGCATCTAGTAGAGTCTTGTGCATGGGTGTGTTGTGTGTCACATTTATGTACAAGAGGCTGTAAGATATTTTAGGAATAGTTTCCCTTCTTTTAGTATTTATGTCGTGTGAGTGAGCATGATATCAAGTTAAGAATCTCAGTCTAATCCATTATTTCTTTTATTTACAGAATATGCCTTTTCAGAGAGATATTGCCCATAGAAATGATAACCAGCTACCTCAACCCGTAGATCCTTCGAATGAGAATGTGTCATATGTAGAGTTTCAGGCAGCTTTTCAGGAGCTAACCCAAGCTGTGACAACTAGTGTTTAGGGTAACCATCAGGTTGTAGCCCAACCTCAGCAAGATGGGGATTTAGGCACAACCAGGATCAGAAATTTCATGAGAATAAAACTGCTAAAATTCTTTGGGTCAATAGCAGGCGATGACCCACAGCTTTATCTTGGGAAGGTATAGAAGATCACCCAAATTATGAATGTATCTTAAGAGAAAAGTGTAGAATTGGCATCCTATAGGTTGAAAGATATTGATCATGATTGGGTAGTGATGTTGAAGAAGAGTAGAGGGGAGGATGCAGCTCCCATGACTTGGAAGATATTTCAGGATGCGTTCTTAGATAGGTTTTTCCCACTTGAGATGAGGGAAGATAAGGTAGAAGATTTCATTAACCTAAGTCAAGGATCTATATCAGTGAAAAAGTATTGTCTCAAGTTCAATCAGTTGTCTAAGTATGTTCCCGAGCAGATGGCTGACCCTAGATGTAGCATGAGTAATTTTATAACTAGTGTGTCTAGGTTAGTGGTTAAGGAGTGTAGGACTGCTATGCTTAATATAGACATGGATCTTTCTAGACTAATGATACACGCTCAGTAGATTGAGGTAGAAAAAGCTAAAGAGAGAGAGAGAGAGAGAATAAGAAAGCCAGAATAGGTAGTTTTAGTTTTTCTCAGCCAGGGTCACAGGGTGGTAACCGTTTTCATCATAGTCAAAAGTTTTTAGTCCCAGATTCATCCTCAGCTAATGCACCAGTACCAAAGTTCAGGGATGGCAATCTTAATGGGGTGCCAGGCTCCAAAGCCTAGGGTAGTGTGAGAAGTGAGCGTAACTATCCTCTTTGTGAAGAATATGGTAAGAACCACCTAGGTACATGTAGATCAAGAAGCGAGGTATATTTTGGTTGTGGTAAGCTAGGCCATAGGTTGCAAGATTGTAGAATCATGGCTCAGAGGGGTAGAGATTTACGTCAGCAGGGCGCCATTTCCAATACCACTAGTGGTCAGCGTTAGAGCAGATTTTATGCACTCCAGACTTGCCATGATCAGGGAAGTTCCCCTAACATAGATTCGGGTATGTTATAAGTCCTTCATCTTCATGATATGCATTTTTAGATCCCTTTCTCCCATTTAAGCA
Source organism: Capsicum pubescens (assembly GCA_030864215.1). Taxonomy (NCBI): domain Eukaryota; kingdom Viridiplantae; phylum Streptophyta; class Magnoliopsida; order Solanales; family Solanaceae; genus Capsicum; species Capsicum pubescens. The sequence goes on from CM061540.1 coordinate 235,838,203, forward strand.
TAAGTTTTCAGCATGAGTTAGCAAGTAAATCCAGGGATTTAGTTTAACAGTCAGGCAGTCAAATTATTATAGTTTGTTTTCCATCTTTCCATTTAGTCATACTATTAGAAATCTCAGGAATAAAACTATTCTAAGATAGAAAGTACCAGTAGTTGCAAGATCATCTCAGTTCATGTATCATGCATTAGCTTCAGATCCCAGATGTTCATTCATGATCCAGTTTATAGGTGCCTTGCGCATCGCATAAGTTTTCCCAGTATCTCAGTAAAGTAAGTATTCATACAGTGACATAGTGTCCCAAGGGGGAGATACTCTATAATTCCCTGATGCTTTCATGTCCTTAAGCCCATTCGGTTGCATGTTCAGATGTTCCTTATAAAGTCAGTATCAGTTATCATTACATATTCAATCATGCATTTGAGAGTCAGCTCAGTCAGGTATTCGTGTATTAGATATGTATGTTCAGTAGAAGAAGCTCAGCTTATTAATAATTTCAGTCATGCTTTTATGAGAATATATCAGTCAAGTATCCATGCATCAGTTACGTTTCAAATGTTCATGTCCAGTAAGTAAATTCTGTCTATCCATATTTTTGTTTTAGTCAGTCCCATTCGTGGATGAATGTTCCTAAGGGGGATATATTGTAAGACCCCCAAAAATTTCAAGCTTTGCTCAGTCTGTTAAAGCTTAAAAAGAGGTCCCAGACTTAGAATCTTCAGCTAAGTGTTTACACTTAGAATCTTATTAGCCTTCATAAGTTTGCAATCTTATTTCTCAACGCATACAACCCTTAAATATCGATCTTTAAGTTGATTCATGATCAGTTATGTCAGTAGGTGTTCCTGGATGAGTTTCTAATTTTTCGGACCGCATTTAGACCACGTTTGGTGTCCAAAAATAGTTGACCAATGTGATCCAGGCACACCGCATTGCCTATCACATTGGTTAATATTGTGTAGGATTTTCCATTTAAAAGTACTAAGGCTTGGCGCAATCATGGCGTGATGCGTCGAGTATCATGCTGATGCCATCAATGCTCTACGTCGACAACCACGTCGGTGCCCAATTTTCAGCTTCTTAAAATCCGCATCCAAAGGGGTATTTGGGTCAATTATATAACCCTATAACACGAGATTCAGCCATATTTTTTCTGAAAATACACTTTCTTCTATCAATTTCTCTCAAGAACAAGTTAGGGTTTTCCAATTGAAGATCCAAAGTTAAGAGCCTCTCCGATAATCTTCCTAAAATCAAGAACTAAGGTATGTTAGATGTTGATTCTTGGGTCCTTTCCTCCAAAGAAATTCAAGAACCCTTTTCAAATTATAAAGATTGAATATTTATGATTTTTTATGATTTATGTGAGTTGAAGTTCATGTTTATGTTATTGTTGAGTTGTGATTCATGTTCTAGATTACAAGTTTCATGATTTAGTTCTAGCATGTGATGATTTGCATAATGTTCATGATAAACCCCTTTAAGTTGCAATTTTATTTATGTTTCCATGTTAATTGGATGTATTGATTGTTGTATAACCAAAGTATACTCCCTATATATTTGATAAAATGCTTATGTGAAGGAAATAGAGTCATTATAGCGTGTTAACATGAAATCCCTAATTATGTATAAGTTAATGCATTCCAAGTGTTTGTTGAAAGACCTTAGTGAATGAGTTATGATATGATGTATGCACTCCCATTTATGGGCATTCCTTAATGAATGAATTATGAGACATTGGTATGCATCCCTATACATTTACATGTTTAAGACTTCCAAGTGCTTGAAGAGATGCCCCCTTAATTTTGTTGTGAATGATAGACTACTGTTATGCTATTCAAGAATTGCCATGCCTTATTTATTTATGTTATTGAGTCTTGGGGGTGTTTAATACCCGACAATTGAGCTGATTGTCTAGAGACAGTGTTAGTTTTCAAGATAATCTCAGTCGTGCCATGGTTAGTAGAACTCAGTCAGTTACAGAACTTAGTGAGACTCAGTAATCTCAGTATTAGTCTATTCTAGTTCATATTCAATTTAGTTTAGTTAATCAATACGGTCAATAACAGTTTATTCAAGCCTAGTATGAACTAGGAAATCAGTTCAGTGTCTTTCAGTTGGGAGTAGGATTCAGCATTGAGCGAGCCTAGGGATTGGGGCTCACCCACTAGATAGGGATGGGATCCCTAGAAGCAATCCCTAAGTTCCAAAACTACGCAGCCAGCGCAGGCATGGGATGTCACCCGCTAGTACTGGACTGACATACTCATGGATCACCCACTAGATTAGGACTGACTCCATAGTAGTTGTCTTCACTCGTGGCATGGTACTGACACCCTTTCTGCTGGGGTTATAGGTTGGAACCCACTAGTTCATATTTGGGGCATGTCGGTTAGATATCTTTCTCCCACAGTCTAAGTTTCAGATTCAGTCTCAGTAATAGAACTCAGTGCAGTATTATAGAAATCAAGACTTTTAGATATAGTCACTCAGCTCAGTAAGGAAATTAGATGTTCCATAGAATTTAGAGATCACCCGCTAGATAGGACTGATCTAAAATACAGCCAATCAGTTTCATCATCTAGAGATTCAGAGATCACCTATTAGATAGGACTAATCTCAGGTGCAATCAATCAAAATTAGTATTAGTAGATTCAGATATCACTCGCTAGATAGGACTGATCTCAGATACAGTCAATCGGTATTAGAAAAACTCTGAGATCAATATCAGTAGACTCAATTATTCAGCATTCCAGTGTTAGAAAACTCAAATGTCAGTAAATTAGTATTTAGAATTCAACATCAGTAAACTCAGTTATCAGTAATCCAGTTAGTTGAACTCAGTATTCAGTGTTACTACGATTTCAGGTATAGTTTATGCATTCATGCATGTAATTCATCATTCAGTATACTCATGTTATTCAGTCAGCTATAGTTCATTCATATGAGCCTTTGAATTTAGCCTTACCTTATCTAGTATACCAGTATATTCTCATGTACTGACGCATACTTTCCTGCACTATGGTGTTTTATACCATAGGTTAAGAAGCACGAGCTCCAAAGAACCCTTAGCTGTCTAGATTTATCCTGTAGCAGTATATACCAGTTAGTCCTCATCATTTGAGGATATTCTATTATTTCATTATATTACTAGATTCAGTATTTTACTAGACAGAGTTAGTTGGGGGATTGTCCCATCAATTCCTTATTCAGATAGTTTAGAGGCTTTCAGACTAGATATTCAGACAATTGTATTAGTATTCAGTTTCAATTTTATTTTAGTTTTTGAACCTTATGGCAAGTTTTCCTCTAGTTTTCAATATTTTTATAGTATATTATGCAGTGCTCAATTACAGGTATCAGTTAAGGGTTAGATTGTGGTCCTTCGGGATTATGAGCATCGTGTAGCATCTGGGGTACCAAACTCAGGGCATTAAATTATCTCAAAGGCATAGTACTCCACCATTTAAGTTCAGTTATTCAGATTAAGTTCAGTTCAATGTTACATGATCATCACTCAGTCATCAGTTATTCAGTGTTCGGCTATCAATAGTCTGTATTATTATATCAGCTACTCAGTGTATAGGCCCTAGTTATTCTTTTTCTTAGATTTCACTCATATGGTCACCCAGGAATTAGTTAGTTAGTTAATAAGATCAATTTAGTGCATATAGGTTTGATTTCAAATGGTTAGTATTCATGTTTCACCGTATCCCAGCTTTGGTTCTACTTATATTATAAAAGGAAAGTTTTAAGAAACAAAGTGTAGTGATTCCCCATCTTCTCAGATTATGTTTGTTACTCATGCTTTATGATATTTTTCACTTTTAGTTTACTCTAGCCTATTGGTAAGTCTAACTCACACTTAGCATTCATGCTTTAAGATTTCATATATATAATCAGTTTTACTTATTGCATTTACCCCCACTTACTCAGTACATTGCAGAAGTACTGATCCACATATACGTCTGTATGGCTATATTATTTCATAATGTAGGTACTATTTGTATCCCGTATAACATGATCGGACAGTTGCAGTTTCTAGCTAGCAGGTGATGAGTTCTCTTGTTTTGGGAACTCCAGACTATTTTAGTTCATATACAATTCATTTATTTTCATATTTATTTATTAGTGGTAGTTGGAGAAATATCCCAGCTATATATAATCAGTATAGTAGAGGCTTCATAGATATCAGTTAGAGTCAGTTATTTAAATTTAATTTTTTCCTCAAATTTATTAGATTGTAAAACATTATCAGTTACATACTATTTCACATTTTTGGTATGATTATGTTTCCATATGGTAGAACTTGTTATTTAATGTATTATAACTCAGTTGCTTAACAGCATGTCAGATCATGGGTTAGCTTGGGATCACTTATGGTTCCTAGAACCATGTGGCGTCAAGTGTGTAATCCCGAGGCATTACAAACTTTGTATCAGAGCCCAAAGTTCAAATGTCCTAGGATGTCCATGAAGCCGTGTCTAGTAGAGTTTTATGGAATGGTACAGAGACGTCTATACTTTTCTTTGATAGGCTACAGGTCATTTAGGAAATGTTTCCCTTCTTTTATTTCTCAAACCGTGCAGTAGAAGTGTTCTCTAAAGAACTTATGTAGATTCTCATGTTAATCCATTCATGCCAGATGTGTTTTTAGATTCCTCCTCAGAATCCTTTGACAGCATATGATCTAGAGTTAGAAGCATAATTCTAGAATTTAGCAGTAGTAGAGTTAGGATAGTGTTATTTGGATTATATAGATTATGTATCCATGGGGCTAGATGTATGAAAGTAAATCAGTATGCTTGAACAGTGTATACGAGAATTTTAGTTTATTGATTTGAAATTAAGTAAGATGATGTGTGTATGATTTAGAGGTATACCCAAAGTGATATGGGATTGCAGTACTTCTAAGTTTTTAAATTGTGGGTTCTTAGATAGTATCCTTGAGTTTTTAAGTGTGAATAAAGCTAGTAATGTAATATGAAAAATTCTTACCAGCTAAGTTATGGACTATAAAAAGTTAAGAGTTGTATTTCAGATAGAAGTATTAGCAGTGGATTTTATTCTTTCAGATCCAGTCTTTCAGGGTGAGTTTAGTTTATGTGATAGTTATATCGAGCCCTAGAGTAATGTAGTTGCAGTTCAGTTTTTGAGTTATAAAAAACGTCCCATAGACTTAGATAATGGCTTTTAGCTAACGGGGAGATGATAGTAAAAGTAACCGAGTCAGGATTTCAGATCCTAGTAGCAATTCCAATATGTGTAGAAAAATAGTAAGGGGGTATGATTCCCAACCCATTCTTATCTAAGTGCAAAGCTTTTCGGTCTCTACAACATCTACTCATGCCTTACATGTCAGCTCCATCATCACAACTCATATTCATGTGCTTTATAGAAAATCATGTACGCTTCTAGTTCCTAGTATGAGGAGTTCCAGTTCACTCAGCAGTACGAATCATGTTTCATGAAATCATGAATTCAAAATTCGGGTCATACAGATCATGACTCATGTACTCATGCTACATTCCTAATGATCAGCGAAATTCAGTTTATGCCATATATTCCCACAGTTTAGCTCTCTTTGATTAATTCATGCTTTTGATACCTGATACCCTAGGCATCAGTAAAGTATCAAGTTATGCATAGTTATTTTTTTATGCTTTAGGTCCTTATGATCTATTCTTTTAGTGACCTCTCTTTAATATTAAGATAGTGATGATGAATAATTATTTAGATCGGAGAGAGTAAGTGTTCATTGTTTTCATGGTTAATACTAGTATTGTAGTGTTATGTGTGCACTTTGTAGGTTCAAGTAGGCTCAAACATAGTGCAAGAATTCAGTTCAACTCAGACTTCAGTAGATAGAGTTAGTAGTGCCCATGTGAATATTTTAAGTATCCTCAAGTGTAGTGCAATATTGAAGTGCAACATATAGTTGAGTATAAGCTTTCAGTATAATTCAGTCTATATAGACAGCAACCCAATCTAAAAGTCAGACAGATAAATTCCTATGGGTTTTACATTTTTCTATCTAGTCATACTATCTGTAATCTCCTGAATATGGCCATTCCAATAGGTAGGTTGTTTGCATCCATGTAATTTTTGAGTTCAGATCAGTCCATGATCATGTATCAGTCTCATATTCATACTACTGAGTCACAATTCAGACCACAAGTGTCCCGTGAATCATCTCAATCTTTTCTTAGTATTTCAGCCAAGTCAGTATCATTCGGGGGACGAAGTATCCCAAGGGGGATATGTATTGTAATACCTCAGGTATTCATTTCCTAAACCTTTAATTTTTTTCTTCTAAAAATAAAATCCATATTGAAGTAATTGTTACTCATCTATTGATTCTCTTGTTTCTATCTCAGCCAAATAATCATTCTCATGTCATTGCATATATTCAAGAAATCAGTTCAGTTCATGATATTTAGTTCATGTAAATTAGTTATGCTATCATATTTTTAGTCATGCATGTTCAGAATATGATCTCAGTTACCTTCGTACAATACTCTCAATCTAACCAGTCTCATTCGAGAAAGAATATTCCCAAGGAGGAGATAATATAAGACCTCGCATTTTTCAGAAAGTCTTTGAACCATCGTTCCTACATGTATAAGCTATAATCCAAATGATTCCCATGTGAATATAAGTTTCATATTCTTTATACTCATGTTTGATGTTCTTTCGAGGTGGAAAATATTCATAAGAATCACTTAAAAGAAAGTTGAGCTAAGTGCCTTTTATTCGTCGAAAGTTTTGTATTTGATTCTACAAGGGTCTACTTTGAACGTGTTTAAATTTTTATATACGTACAATTTTGTAGCTCATGACCCACCAAATTATAGATAATTGAGTCATTTTTCCAATGATACTAATTTTTCCCTTAATTCGATACTCGAGTGAAAAGTTATGGCATTTTCCATGTGAGGTAGTAAGCCGACGTGATTGGGGTGCGGTGTGCCGGTCTCCCGGATGTGATGAGTGATATGGATCTTTAAATGTTAAAATCTGACGCGATATGGAGCTATTTCACATGTTGCTTCAGTTCTGATAGGGTCTAGGGTCACTTTGGTCATTTCCCCTCACCCAAATTCATCCATAACACCAAATTAAAGCCTCCAAGGACCGTTATCTTCCCCTTCACTCATAATTTCTCACCAATAAAGCCTCTCTCTCTCTCAAGAAAAAACCCTAACTTCAATACTCTATTACAATCTCTTCATGATGAACAAGAATTTAAGTTCTCTAGTTTAAGAATTTAAAAAAATCTCTCAAGATCATCTCCAAGGGTTTCAAAGTCAATATTTCTACGTTAAATTCATGATTTCTTCAAGAATCCATCTAAATAAGGTATGTGGGTGTTCATCCATGGGTCCCCTTTCACCCATGGAGCACAAAAACCTATTTTTAAGTTAAAAGTTATGATCTTTAAATGTTAACATGAATTATATCCAAGAAATTTCATGAACTTCGATTATGTATCATGTTTAAAAATGTAGTGATTTAAGAAAATTTTAAGAAACTAAGGGTAGTGATTCACCATCTTATCAGATTATGCTTATTCCTTATGTTGTAAGATGTTTTCAGCTTTTAGTTGACTCCATCCTATTGGTGTGTCTACTCACACTTAACATGCATGCTTTAAGATTTCATATATATAATAAGTTTTACTTATTGCAATAACCCCTTCTTACTCAGTACATTTCATAAGTAAAGATCGACATATACGTTTGGATGGCTACATTGTTTCATAATGTAGGTACCATTTGTAGCCCGTACATCATGATCAGACAATTACAGTTTCCAGCCAACTGGTGATGAGTTCTCTTATCTTGGAAACTAATGACAGTTTCTGTTTATGTACAGTTTAATTATTTTTATATGTATTGACTAGTTGTAGTTGGAGGCATGTTCGAGCTATCTATAGTCAGTATAGTAGAGGCTTCATAGATGTCAGTCAAATTCAGTCGTATAAATTCAGTTCTTTCCATAGATTTATCAGATTGTAAAACTTTATCAGTTACATACTATTTTAGATTTTTAGTATGATTATGTTTTCTCGTAGTAGAACTTGTTATTTATTGTATTATAACTCAGTTGCTTCACAGTATGCCATTTTATGGGTTAGCTTGGGATCACTTATAATTCCTAGCACCGTGTAGCATCCAGGGTATACTGTCGGGGCGTTACAAACTTTATATTAGATCCTAGAGTTCAAGTTTCCTAGGGTGTCTATGAAGTCGTGTCTAGTAGAGTCTTGCAGAATGATACAGAGACATATGTACTTTTCTTTGAGAGGCTACAGGACATTTAGCAAATGTTTCCCTTCTTTTGAGTCTCAAATCGTGCAGTAGAAGTGTTCTCCAAGGAACTTGTACAGATTCTCACATTCATCCATTCATGCCAGATATATTTTCAGATCCCTCCTTAGAATCCTTTGACAGCATATGATCTAGAGTTAGAAGCATAAACCCAGAAGTTTAGCAATAGTAGAGTTGGGATTGTGTTATCTGGATTAAAAAGATTATGTATCCATGGGGCTAGTTGTATGATAGTAAATTAGTAGGATTGAATAGTGTATGCAAGAATTTAAGTTTTTTTTATTTGAATTTAAGTATGATGGAATGAGCCAAGAATGTGTTCGATTTCAAGTTAAGAGTATATGTGCTTTCAAGTGGAATAGGCCAATACACATTTTGAATGTTATGATCTTCATATCAAATCCCTAAGTTGTGAATTGATTCGTGTAACCATAATATTTTTGCATGCTTGATCATTCCCATGCATAAGTTTATGGTCCCCATGTGTTAGATGAAATTCCTAAGTGTTGAATGTTAAACAATGATTCCCTTCTATGGTTTCAAAGTTTTCATGTGGTCCTATTGTTATAGTTATCAAGTCCTGGGTGTTATGAATTCTAAAAATTTAGTTATTTACCTAGTTTTCAGTATCCTTGGAATGATTTCAGTTAAACCATGAGGATTAGTTGATTTCTCAGTTGTTGTTACCATAATGAGCACTATCTGAACTAGGTAGTCAGCATAGGTTTGAGATGTTAACCTGCCAGTTGAGGTTTGGCACATATCTCACTAGAGCACCTTCCAGTATAGGGTGACTCTTTAGTCGTTCGGGACTTCACTTTGGTGGATCCACATAGCTATTGTTAGTACCCATGGCACGATACTGATTCCCTTCCAACTGGAGTTACAGGATGGACCCTAATTAGCTCAGATTGCACCATGTCGGTTAGATGATACCTCTCACAGTGTCAGTTCAGTGTTCTATTTTAGGTTTTGTAGACCATAGCATACAGTCGTCAGTTATTGAGTTATCAGTATTTCAGTAACTCAGTTTACAGACTATGTCAGAATCATATTTTTATGCTTGGTCATGCATTCACATATATTATAGTTTTCACGCACTCTTGCTTAGTCATCTCATGTTGTTCAGTTAGTCCTCATCTCAGAGGAACAATACTCCATCATTTCAGTTTATTTATTTAGATTAAATTCAGTTTAGTGTTACATTATTAGCATTCAGTCATCAGTTATTCAGTGTTCGGATATCAATAGCTTGTATTCTTATATCAACTACTCAGTGTATAGGCGCTAGTTATCCTTTTTGTTATATTTCACTCATCTCGTTACTAAGGCATTAGTTATTTAGTTAGTCAGATCAATTCAGTACATATAGGTTGGTTTTCAAACGTTCATATATTAATGTTTTACCATATCCCAGCTTTGGTTCTACTTATATCATAAAAAGGTAAGTTTTAAAAGACTAAGTTTAGTGATTCACCATCTTATTAGATTATGTTTGTTACTCATGTTTTAAGATGTTTTCAACTTTCAATTTCCTCTAGCCTATTGGAGTGTCTACTCACGCTTAGCATGCATGCTTTAAGATTTCATATATATAATCAGTTTTACTTATTGCATTAACCCTTGCTTGCTCAGTACATTCCATAAGTACAAATCCACAAATATGTCTATATGGCTACATTGGTTAATAATATAGGTACCATTTGTAGCCTGCACATCATGATCAAATAGTTGCAGTTTCCAGCAAACAGATGATGAGTTCTCTTGTTTTGGAAACTCCATACAGTTTTACTTCATGTACAGTTCTATTATTTTCATATGTATTGATTAGTGGTAACTGGAGGTATGTCCTAGCTATCTATAGTTTGTATAGTAGAGGCTTCATAAATGCCAGTAAGAGTCAGTCATATAAATTCTATTCTTTCTTCAGATTTATAAGATTGTAAAACTTTATTAGTTACATACTATTTTAGATTTTTAGTATGATTATGTTTCCGCATAACAAAATTTGTTATTTAATGTATAATAACACAGTTGCTTAACAATATGCGAATTAATGGGTTATTTGTGATCACTTGTGGTTCCTAGCACCGTGTGGCATCCAGGGTGTACTCCCCAAGCGTTACAAACTTGGTATCAAAGCCCAGAGTTTAAGAGTCCTAGGGTGTCTATGAAGTCGTGTCTAGTAGTGTCTTATGGAATAATACAGAGACGTTTATACTTTTATTTGAGATACTACAGGATATTTAGGAAATTTTTCCCTTATTTTATGTCATAAATTGTGCAATAGAAGTTTTCTTTGAGGAACTTACACAAATTCTCATGTTAATCCATTCATGCCAGATTGTTTTTTAGATCCCTCCTCAGAATCCACTAACAGCATATAATCTAGATTCAGAATCATGAACCCAGAAGTTTAGTAGTAGTAGATTTGGGATAGTGCTATCTGAATTAAATGGATTATGTATCCATGGGACTAGTTGTATGAAAGTAAATCAGTATGATTGAATAGCATATGCAAGAATTTAAGTTAATTGATTTGAAATTAAGTATGATGATGTGTGTATTATCTAGAGATGTACCTAAGGTGATATGGGATTATAGTATTTCTAAGTTTTTAAAGTGTGGGTTCTTAGATAGTATCCTTGAGTTGCTAAGGGTGAATGAAGATAGTAACGTAGTATGTAACATTCTTACCAGCTAAGTTATAGGCTATAGAAAGTTAAGAGTTGTATTTCAAAATGAAGTATTAGCAGTGAGTTTTATACTTTGAGGTGCAATCTTTCAGGGTGAGTTTAGTTTATGTGTATTGTTATATCAGCCTCTAGAGTAATATAGTTTAGTTTAGTTTAGAGTTATAAAAGGGGTCCCATGGGCTTAGAACGATAGATTTAAGCTAAGGGGGAGATGATAGAATAAGTAACCAAGTCAGGATCTCAGATCCTAGTAGTGATACCAGTATGTGTAGAAAAGAAGTAAGGAAGAAGGATTCCTAACCCATTCTTATTGAAGTACAAAGATTTTCGGTCTTCGCGATATCTACTCATGCCTTACATGTCAGCTCCATCATTACAGCTCATATTCATGCGCTTAATAGAAAATCATGTATGCTTCCAGTTCCTAGTATGAGGAGTTCCAGTTCACTCAGCAGTACGAATCATGTTCCATGAAATCATGAACTCCAAACTTAGGTCATGCAGATCATGACTTATGTACCCATTCTTTACAGAATGTTCAGTTCCAAGTACTTATGCTATACTCCTAATTATCTTCAAAATTAAGTTTATCTCATGTATTCCCTCAGTTTATCTTCAATGAATTCATGCTTTTGATACCTTATACCTCAGGCCTCAATAAAGTGTCAAGTTCTGCATAGTTATCCTTTCATGCTTCAGGTCCTTATGTTCTAATATTTCAGTGACCTCTCTTTAATATTAAGATAGTGATGATGAACAATTATTTAGATAGAGAGAGTAAATGTTCCTTGTTTTCATGGTTCAGACTAGTATTGCAGTTTTATGTGTGCACTTTATAGGTTTAAGTAGGCTCGAACATAGTGAGAGAATTCAGTTCATCTCATACTTCAGTTGATAGAATTATTAGTGCCCATGTGAATATTTTAAGTAGCCTCAAGTGTAGTGCAGTTTTGAAGTGAAATGTATAGTTGAGTATAATCTTTCTATTTAATTCAGTCTGTATAGCCAACAATCCAGTCTAGCAGTCAGACAGACAAGTTCCTATTGGTTTTCTATCTTTCCACCTAGTCATACTATCCGTAATCTCATGAAAATGGACATTCCAATAGGTAGTTTGTTTGCATCCATGTAATTTTTGAATTCAGCTTAGTTCATGCATCATGCATCAGTCTCAGATTCTATATAGTTAATCATGTTTCAGACTGTAAGCGTTCCTTGCATCATCTTAGTCTTTCCTTAGTATTTTAGCCAAGTCAGTATCATTTGGGGGATGAAGTATCCCAAGGGGGAGATGTATTGTAATACCCCGAGTATTCATGTCTTAAACATTTCATTTTTTTCTTTATGAAATAAGATCTGGCTTGAAGTAATGGTTACTCATTAGTTGACTCTCTCATTTCTATCTCATCCTTATAATCATTCTCATGCCATTACATGTATTCAAGAAATTAGTTCAGTTTATAATTTTCAGTTCATGTATCATGTTTCAAAATTATTTATGCAATCATTTTTTCTATTATATAGGCTCATAATATGATCTTAGTTGCCTTCATATAGTACCCTCTGTCTAACCAGTCTCATTCGAGGATGAATGTTCCTAAGGGGGAGATAATGTAAGATCTTGTATTTTTGGACTAGTCTTTTAACCGTCATTCCTATGTGTATAAGCTATAATACAAATAATTCCCATGTGAATATAAGTTCGTGATCTTTATCCTCGTGTTTTATGTGCTTTCGGGGTGAAAAATATTCATAAGAATGACTTAGAACAAAGTTGAGCTAAGAGCCTTTGATTTGTCCAAAGTTTGGTATCTAATTCTATAAGGGTCTACTTTGAATGCATATAACTTTTTATATACGTAGAATTTTACAGCTCAAGTCCCACCAAATTATAGATAATTAAGTCATCTTTCCAATGATACAAATTTCACCTAAATTCGATATCCGAGTGAAAAGTTATTGCATTTTCTATGTGAGGCAGTAAGTCAATGCGATTGGGGCGCGACACGTCGGTCTCCCCTATGAGATGAGCAACACGATGCATTGCTGTCCCCAATGCGATTTCTGATACGATGTGGAGCTATTTCACATGCTACTTCAGTTCCTAAAGGGTCTAGGGTCAATTTGATTAATTTCCCTCACCCAAATCCGTCCATAACACCAATTTAAAGCCACCAAGGACCATTATTTGCCCCTTCACTCATAATTTCTCTCCAAGAAAGACTTTCTTTCTTAAGAATAAATCCTAACCTCCATCCAAGAACTTCAATACTCCATTAAAATCTCCTCAATATGAACAAGAATTTAAGTTCTCTAGTTTAAGAATTCCAAAAAAGCTTTCAAGATTATATCCAAGGGTTTCAAAGTCAAGCTTTCTATATTAAATTCATGATTTCTTCAAGAATCAATCTAATTAAGGTATGTGGGAGTTCATCCATGGGTCCCCTTTCACCCATGGAGCCCAAAAACCTATTATCATGTTTAAAGTTATGATCTTATATGTTAATATGAATTATATCCATGAAATTCAATTATGTATCATGTTTACAAATGGTTTTCATTAAAATTGCCTTGATATGTTTGAATGGTGTTTTTCATATGATAAATCCTTAATCAATGTTTCAAATATTGAAATTTATGTAATTTTCATGGTTTAACTACTCCTGCTTACTTAGTACATTCCAAAAGTACTGATCTACATATACATCTATGTGGCTACATTGTTTCATAATGTAGGTACCATTTGTAGCTTGAACATCATGATTAGACAGTTTCAGTTTCCAGCAATGGGTGATGAGTTCTCTTGTTGCGGGAACTCTAGACAGTTTTAGTTCATGTATTGTTCATTTATTTTTATATGTTTTGATTAGTGGTAGTTGGAGGCATGTCCCAGCTATCTATATTTAATATAGTAGAGGCTTCATAGATGTCCATCAAAGTCAGTCATGTAAATTTAGTTCTTTCCTTAGATTTATCAGATTGTAAAACTTTATCTGTTACATACTATTTTAGATTTTCAATATTATTATGTTTCCGCACAGCAGAACTTGTTATTTAATGTATAATAACTTGGTTGTTTAATAGTATGCCAGTTCATACGTTAGCTTGGGATCACTTATGGTTCCTAGCATCGTGTGGCATCAAGGGTGTGCTCCCAAGGTGTTACAATGGTTTTAGAATTTGAAGCATGATTTTTATATTTAGCCTTTTTGGGCTAGTGTGGTAGTCTTGAAATCGTATGTTGCATAGAGTTGACTTGAGTACCCTTGTTTCTAGTCAAAGTTGCTATCTTAGGCTTGAATATGGCTTACTTTACATATAGAAGATGAACTAGATACCTTAGTCTAATTTGGGGCATAGTATGCCTAATTATGGAAATTATGGATTAGAAGTGGGATCGGTCGACCCACTTAGGCCTAAGCTTGTGTTAAGTATTGTGGACTTAGTTGCAGATGTTAGACATAGATGAGGATAGTAAACCTTAGAATAAGGTTACTTCATAACTTGGTAACTTGTATTGATGTTCCCAGATTGTGGATTTTTAGTTATGGTTATGATACTCCTTACAGAAGTGATATTGGGTATGTAGAGATGTTATTCCCACTAGATATGTTATGTGTCCTATAGAAATACTATTTCATGTTAAACTTGATGATTGTCCTATAGTGATGTTATTTCCTCTTAGACATGATGATTGGACTATATATTTGCTATTTCCTTTCATCATAATTGTTGGACTTAAAGAGATGATGTTCCTCTTATATATTTAAATTGGCCTAGAGAAGTGATACTCCTCGTAGTCATGATGTTTGACCTATTGATATATGATATCCTATAGACGATTACAAGCTTATTATTATTATGCCTCATATAAGTGATAGGTATCCTATATTGAGATGATTAGAGATATGCTACGGCTTCTAAATTTGATTATTTATATGAGTCCTAGATATGTTTATGTGCCTAAGGACGTGATTATGATGTGTGATTATTCCGGATAAATTAATGGACCAAGGGTCGTGTTATGATATTGATTCAATAGATAAGAAGTGTTTATCATTATAAATGATATGATTACAGTTTATGAATATGAATATGTATATGTTTGTATACACATCTCTCTAGTATAAGACGGAGAAAGATGTGGTATGACGCATACTATTCCGCTGATTGAATACTGGTGATGGCATATATAGATTTGGTACATTCATGATTATTATATCAGTAATTGATGTGATTCTAGTTGAAATATGACCTCATGACTATTCTTCCTAATTAAGGGTTAAGATAAGTGGTGGCTAGATGTATTTTAGGTGGCTATAATGCTTGATGGCTAGGAATCGAATGTATGAGTTAATGAAACTTTCTTAGTTGAAACATGGTAGCTAACTATGGTTGGTTAAAGAATGGTGTCAGTTAATAAAAAATGGTTAGGTAACAAGTAGTAAGGTATTGTCTAGTAATTATTAACAGATATAGGATGATTAGCTGAAAGTAATGAATGGTGGATAAATAGCGGTTTTGGTCTAGTAATGAACCTTGACTAGATGATAGATGTTGTCTAATTAATAAATAATGGTTAGTTGTTATTCCGTGAGTAAGGATTATGTGAAGGATAATGTTTCGACTAATAACTTGAGTTTATGTCATGACTAGTGAACTAGTGATTCTATTATAATAAGTGTTGGTTAACTAATAACAAGTAGTTGGGAAGTAATGACTAGATAGATATTCTCTGGTGATATGTGTATGTTTATGATTATTGTAGTGTATCATATTCGGTAATGGTAATTTGATGATATTGATAACTGGCAAGGCCGGAGGATACTAATATGATGATATTGATACCTATCAAAACTGAAGGATACTATTGTGATGATATTGATACTCGACAAAGACGAAGGATACTATTATGATGATATTGATACCCGACAAGATCGGATGATACTATTGTGATGATATTGATACCCGACAAGGATGAAGGATACTATTATGATGACATTGATACCCAAAAAGACCGTAGGATATTATTGTGATGATGTTGATACCCGACAAGGTCGGAGGATATATTTATGATATGTTGATGCCTGACAAGGACGGAGGTTTATTACGATGATGATGGTCCTAATGAGGACAGTTATGATGATTTGTGGCATTAATTGTGTACTTTGTATTCATTCTGGCATGTGTATTGCCTATCACCTGTATGCACCTATGTCTATTATCCTGCATGGGACGGTTCCATAGATATGGGTGAAGAATATACCTTGTGTTTTTTTATATTGATTAAACCTTCCGAGCCTGGTGCGGTGGGGGTACGCATTGGCTCAAATAGGTATTTGGTTGTCTAGAGTAGCCGGTTATTCAGGTAGTTATTGATATTGTGGTTATCATTGTTATGATCATTATTATTGCTAGCTCATGAAAGATTGGTCTTTGATCCGGTATCAGGATTTGAGTTATATCTTAGGCCTCTTCTATCTTATAATGGATTTATTATGCACAATTATTTCATGTCTAGCCATGTGGATTAGAAACCCTAAGTATGATAGTATTTAAATCCCGATTCCATTGTAATGAGGTCTCAAAATTAAAATACGATGATATAGGTTATTCTTTGAGATGATCTCGTGTTTATATGTATATATGCCTATATCTATCTATCTATATAAAGATATGATACTACCATATATCCCTTCCTTCGTTGTTCATGTTGTATAATCATTTCTTCGCCTTGTATATTATTATATATATTTTTCTTTCGCTTTTTATTCGTATATTAACCTTGGATATATGTTATAGCATTGACGTATATTGAATGTAGCTGGAATAAGATAGTTCACCCTAATACTTCCTTAGTTTTATTATCTTAGACTCTTGGACATGAACAGGATTGTTGTTCTTTATTATCTCATTGACTTTTCATATGATTTTTGGACTCTTGGGTATAGTTTCTATTTTGTTTATATGTTGTATATATTTTCTTTATCTTTGGAGATAAGTTGGTAGTAGCCTATTGAGTACCATTCATTTCTTACTCATACTATACTTCTACAGCCTGCAGATCATAGTATGGGTTATCGATGTTGATGTATGCATCGTGCGGAGCAGCCTTGGTTCAGAAACCTAGAGTAAGCTCCTGACATTCGGAGCATTACTTATCTCTCTCTTATGATTAGACTCATCTCTAAGTTGTATTCGGAGATAAGTTGTATCAGTGTATATCTCTTGATATTTCACTTTTTTGATCTATTTATATTAGAAGCTCTTGTACTGATACAATCGGGTTTTGGGATTCTTCTATGTATTGATATTTATTTCATATATTCTGTATTCATTTCCTTATATTATTGAGTGGTCCATTACTAGTAGTTCTGGAATACGAGTTGGCTTTCCTACTGGTGGGTTATGGTAAGCGCCATCATGACCTAACGAAATCAAGTCGTGACAAACATGTGTCACCCGAGCCCAAAACTAATATGATCCTAAGAAATTTAAACTAAAAATGAAAAAGGAAAATTAAACTAAGAATAAGATAAAGAAAAATAAAGCAATGTAATTAAAAGTATGTCAAAACACACGGGCACAAACATAGTCTAAATAACTGAATAATATAAACCAAAATCAAAATCCAAATGAACAGCCTCACCCCCAATAGAAATATTCTTTATCCTCAAAAAATTAAAGAGAGAGGTAAGGGAAAGAAGAGTAAAGATTCAGGTGTCTCGTTTGTGTCTAAGAAAGACTAGGAGTCTGTTCTAATGAAAATCCTTAATATGGGCACCATTGTCTTAGTCTAAGCTAGGTAGTGCAATTTTAGAGAAGCCTTGGTCTAATCACATCAAATGTCTTCTCAACTTGTTTGGAGTTGTGGGCCTCTCTTTAGTAATATCTATCCTTGAATGCTTCAGAGAAATTATGACTTGGACATCTTTAATGTCTTAAAGCTCCTTAAAGTCCTAATGTCCTATGCTATCTATAGCCTTACCCCTATGTTCATTAAGTGCCTCCCCTATGATCTCCTCCTCCAATGTCACAGAAGCATCATCAACATCATTTGAATCAAGGAAAGCCATCTCTAGGACTTGCTCACCAATTTGTAGGGAAACCTGAGGTGCAACCGATTAAAGAACAACTGGTGGAGTAGTTGAAGGTATCTCTGTAAACATACTGTCAAATGTTGTAGGTCATACCTAATTTGTCTATACTCTCAATATAGAAAGATCGACACAAATGGTAGCCCAACCATTACCACTAGGTATGCCACCTCCTTCTTTCTCTTTAAGGTCTCTCTAATCAGATTTCTCGATCATCTTATTCAACCTATCACCATATGACTACAAAGTCTACATCACCTCATTTATGTCCTTCTAATAATTATGAAAGACAAGTAAATCATCTCTGGAATTTAGTCAAGTAAAAGGGTCATCCTAGAGTCAACTGCTTTTAACAAAGCACCTATCCTCAACAACATAACCTAAGTAAGGAATTGTTATGAACTTGATGCTGGAGCACTAGAAGGTAACGTTATGAAGTCTATTGCTGAAGTAGGTGCAACTGATTTACTAGGAGGGACTGATGTCGTAGCTGGGGTGGCACTGGGGTAGATAAGGTCGAGTCAACTCTAGGTGTAACTGACTACCACTAGGCCATATGAGACTTTGAAATTGGATGCTCCACCTGAGTTTTGTTATTTTCACAATCACGATAAATGTTTTCCGAGATCCTTAACATATCAGAAGTGATTTCGGCTAGAGTCACCATATTAGTGTTAACATTTTCAGACATTTTAGCTCATTCACACATCTGTGAGATTAGACAAGGGAATGTATAAGATGATTGCCCTTATTAGGCCGTCTTTGCAATTTATAATTGAATAACCATCCCCAAGTTTTTCCTTCATTGCTTCATATTGCATCAGATTAGCAACATTTTTTCTTGACTAATCTTTGACTCATTCTAAGAAGGAATTGGACTTCTATTCACAGACCCAAACTAAAATCATGCCTCAATATTCAAATCCTTATTTTTAATAGTACCCTAATGCTTGATCAACGAGGGTGTCATGTCACATAGTAAAGAATTAAGCCACACTTGATGAATGTCCAAGTCATCTTTTAATATGGTAGAGTTGTAGTGGTTAATAACAATAGTTGAAATATCATGTCTTCAATACTTAAAGTTGACCTCTATTTCTTTTTAATGATAGCTACAATGCATATGGCTCATAAAAATCTTTCATTCACATAGCATTATAACTTAGCAATAGTTCTGTAAAATTTTGAAAATCATGATATGAAACCATGGCCCGAATGTCTAAATACATGTAAATTAATCCTTTCAAAAATAACACCTATTCTTCTAAGATGTTATATCTAGAAACAATTTGCACATGTTAAGTAATCGGGGGATACCCTTAGAGATAGGAGTGGTTGCCATTATTTTCTATTTTTAGACTCGCTTTCTTTTAGTTTAGAGTACTTGGACACTTGGGAATGGATTATAAATAGGAGTACGAGACCCCTCATGTTCATGTTTAGAAGATGTAGTCCAGTCAATATAGGTGTATGAACCCCCTTCATCCTCAGACTCATTAATCACATGTCCTGGCTTATCTTTAAGTAGTTTCCCTAGCTTGTCTAGACCTGCAGTTACATTAAATTTTGTCTAGAACCACTAACTAGATTTTCACATGATGAGCTAGAACCCTTTTTGTCTTGTTGAAATTTGGTAGGGGTTGGATCTTTGGAGGAAGAGATAATCAACGATAGTCTTTCAGGGAGCCATATTTACATGAGTAATGTAAAATCAAGTACGGGTTATCAGACACAAATAAACTTTAACAATAGCTTAAGTAAAATATTTAAAGGGTATTACACAAGTGTAATGCGAATACAAAAACATTTGTGCAAGCTATTGTGTGTATCACATAGTTTAACAATGCTCAATCCTAAGAAACTTTGTTTTTATGTGATGGTGAGATATAGTTGTGCATATGCTATATGAGTTGTACATTACTAATGAGATCGCAGTACTTGCAACTCTCTAACCCTAGAATATTTGTTACATTATGCACTGAAGAGGACATTTGTGTATATTGCACATATTATACGTTCACGACAAAGAGAACACAACTAAAACCTAGCCAAGCATCAGCAATTAAATGAAGAAGCATCCATAGGGTGCCCATATACACATCACACAACAATGATGCATACATCAAAAGGGATCAAAGCCATCGCACAAGTGCATTGCCTTCCCAAATTGGACAAATATCAACACCAACCATATTTCTCAAGGTAAATTTGATTCTAGGGTAGCCTACACCCTCTACTTAAGACGGTAGATCCTCTATCTCAACTAGTAGATCAGGTTATGTCACTCTATCCCGACCCTAAGTTGGTGTTATTTCTCATGCCCAACCTCTACCTCTAGGTAAACCTCAACCTCAATCCCTGGCTAGGGCCCTAGCTGCATGCATGGAGGACTCACCCTTGACCACTAAACATAGTCCTAAACATCTATGAATGCGTAAGAAAATAGAGATTTTAGAAACCTATAAGGATATAAAAGAATGATTAGGAATTAAAAGATAAAATATTCCTAATCAGATCATTAAAAAGTGATAATTCAAACTGATTCTCTATTAATGCAAAAAGTGTTAATAAGAGAATGGAATTTTCCTTGGAATGTTCTTGATTATGTAGAGCAGATATGAAATCTACTGAGTAGTAAGTAAGTATAGTATCAATATATTATGAGGAAAGGAAATCAGCTTGCAGATTATCTCTCTAATTGTAACACCCCGTATTTCCTTAGCATAATTTAAATATCAATACATTAGTATTCATACATAAAATTTTCGAAACACTTATTATTTTTCAGTTTAAATCCTTCCATTGTGTAGGAAATTCAATTACCTTTCCAACAATATAAAATTTGTCCAAATCCAATAACTGCGTAAGAAGTTATGGAGATTCTAAGTTTCATTCGTAAGCATCGTCATTTTAACTCTTAGCACGTCATGTAGATAGTACAAATGACAATTGTCAATTTCCAGTGTCACTCCGCAATGTTGGTATGTCACGGAGTAGGCTAATTTCCAGTTTGGCAATTCTAGTGGGCCTCTACGATGGTGGCGTATCGCGGAGGTGGCCAAATTTGTATTCGAAAGGCTTACCGCAATATCTCCATTTCATGGTGTTCAACCAAGTCCCAATTGTCCATTTCCATTAGCTTGGGCGTGATAGTGGCACATCGCGCCAAGGCAAAAAATCGGGATGGTCAGTTTTCATCTTACATTTTAAATCCATTTAAGGGTATTTGGGTCTTTTTCCTAAGCCCTAAACTCATTCTAAAACACAAAATTTAGCCCCAATTGACCTAAATAATCATTCATTATTGAAATTCCTCTCAAATTAAAGATCCCATTTTCCAAGAACAAGAAACCCTAGTTATCAAATTCAAGATCAATCCTCAGGAACTCACCCAGAACTTTAAGAAATTTATTATCCCAGGTATGTTAGATGTTCATCCATGGAGCCTAAGTAACCCATTTTAATCACCAAGTTATAATCTTGTCAAGTTATTATGTTTTAAATTATGATTTCATCCATGAATCTCTATGCACTATTGATTTTATACCATGTTACCATAAAATTATCATTACTATTCAACTCTCCATGTTTTAATGTTTTTATTTATTAGATTAAACCATGATTTAGTACTATTATGTTGAATTCATGCTATTTTTATAAGTTCCATGGCATTCCTATTATTGTTTTAAACCCTGAACTACAAGTGTTTGATAAAATACCTACAAGAGTGATTGATTTAAATAAAGGCCTTCATGTTTTTTCCTTCAAGCTTTAGTGTCATTTTACTATTATTATTTTGAGTCCTAGGGATATTGAATACCCAAAATCCATAGCTATTTACTTAGTCTAGTATCATTACATTACAGAATAGTC
Organism: Capsicum pubescens; assembly: GCA_030864215.1. Lineage (NCBI taxonomy): Eukaryota > Viridiplantae > Streptophyta > Magnoliopsida > Solanales > Solanaceae > Capsicum > Capsicum pubescens. The sequence goes on from CM061540.1 coordinate 235,860,196, forward strand.
TTAAGAACATACTATAAGCATTATTAGAACAGTCAGTTACCAGTCAGATGAACTCAGAACAGTCCAGTATTTTAGTGTCTTTCAATTGGGAGTAGGATTTAGCATCAAGCGAGTGTAGTGATGATGGATTCCCCATCAGATAGGCAGAGTCATTAGTAACAGTCCCTATACTCCAGAACTACGTATCCAGCATAGGGTATGAGAAGTCACCCATCATATTATGCTTGACTATCTCGCAGGGCTCACCCGTCAGTTCAGGCTTGACACCCTTAGTCCTATTGACATTTTATCAGTTTAGTGGATCTACACAACTATCGTTAGTATCCGTGGCATGGTATTAACACCCTTCTAACTGGGGTTACAAGTTGGACCCCGATTAGCTCAAATTGGGAAATGTCGGTTAGATGATACCTCCCACAGTCTCAGATATAGTCTCAATTACAGTCTCAGTTCAGTTATATAGTCTTAGAGTTTCTTGACCAAAGCATACAGATATTAGTATTTTTTAGTAGTTCAGTTTACAAATTTTACTTAGTCCATGTTATATGCTTGGTTATGCATCCCTAGTGTCTACATATTTTCACGTATCTTCAGTATTTATTGACTTTTATGTGTACTCAGTATTTATAGATTCTCTAAATTTTCCGTATCAACCAATTCTATGTCTCTACTCAGTACTCCATGTTTACATGCATATTTAGTTAATTATTAGTTCTGCTCATGAAACCATGCATATCAGCCTACCTCATTTAGCATACCAATAAATTCAAAGTACTGATCACATACCTTTCTTTTGTGCTATTATGTATTACATCATAAGTGCTAATGCTCATTTCCCAAACCATTCTTAGACCTCACTCCTCAGGCTATCAGCAGTACAGTAGTAGTGGTGAGTCCTCATCATTCATGGATAAATTATTTTACTTTATATCTCTATTTCAGTAGTTAGAAAAGATAGTTGGGGTCCTTCCTATCAATTTATATCCAGTCAGTCAGTTTTAGCGTCTTTTCAAAAATTAGAGTCAGTTATTCAGTATTTGGATTTTTAGTTGACATGTTAGTTTATCAGCATTTGATCAGATTGAGTCAGTTTTTTCTATTGATTAATATTTTAGTATTGATTCAGTGATAAAACCTTATGGCAAAATTAGATGTTTTCCGCAATTATGATATTATTATTCAATGCTCAGAACAGGTTCCAGCTCATGGGGTTAGCTTGTGGTCCCTCGGGACTTTAACCACCATGTGACGCCCAGGGTGTACTCTCAGGGCGTTACAAACTTGGTATCAAAGACTAAGGTTTTAAAGTGTCCTAGGAAGTCTGACAGTCACATCAAGTAGAGTTTTCTGCATAGGTGTGTAGTGCGCCATACATATGGATGAGAGGCTACAAGGTATTTAGGAAAAGTTTCCCTTCTTTCAGTATTCATATTGTATGAGTGAGCATGAGCTTAAGTTAAACTCCTTGTCTAATCCATTTCTTCCTTCCATTTACAAAACATGCCTCCCAAGAAGAACAGGAAACCAGCCAGCCCCTCAGCCCTTCCAGGCAGATCCTCTGGATGGGTGTGTCTCTCACATAGAATTTAGAGTTGTGTTCACTACTCTAGCGAACTTTTTTGTAGCACAGAATGAACGGCCAGCTGTTGTTCCAGCCAACCCAGTGGCCAATACTGCTGGAACCAGAATTTGGGATTTCACCCGAATGAATCCTCCTTCTTTCATGGGATCCAAGTTTGAAGAGGATTGATACGAATTCTTAGATATGGTTCAGAAGGTCACGGATGCTATGGGGGTGACATCTAGTCAGTGTGCTAAGTTGGCTGCATACTATTTATAGGATGTAGCTCATACTTGGTTTAAGCAGTGAAAGGTTTGAAGGGGTATAGATGTAGGGCCTGTAGAATGGGAAGAGTTTGCCATACTATTCTTAGATCGATTCTTCCCATTGGAGTTGAGAGAGGATAAAGTGTTAGAGTTCGTTAACATTAGGTAGGGAAGCATGAGCGTGAGGGAGTATTCCCTCAAGTTTACTCAGTTATCTAGAAATGCACCTCATATGGTAGCTGATAATAGGTCCAAGATAAGCAAATTTGTTCTGGAGTATCTGATAGTGTGGTCAAGGAGTGTAGGACTGCAATGCTGATTAGTGAGATGGAATTTTCTAGGATGATGGTCCATGCTCAATAGATAGAGGAGAAGAAGATTAAGGAGATGGAGAGAGGAAATAAGAGAGCTAGGACGGGTAGTTTTAATTTCAGTTAGCCAAAGTCAGAAGGTGGTAACCGTCCTTAATTTCAACAAAGGTCTCCATTCCCAGCACTATCTTCAGCCAGTGCTCCAGTACCCAAATTCAAAAATTACAATAGGGATAGAGCACCAAGATCTAAGTCCCAGGTTAGTATTAGTAGTGCTCGTACAAATCCCCTATGTTAGAAATGTGGCAGACACCATTAGGGTGAGTATAGAGAGAGTAGTGATGTTGCTTCAGGTGTGGAAATCCAGGTCATTGGATTCGTGAGTGTCAAGTAGTTTCTCAGAAAGGTAGGGATGTGTGTCAATAGGGCCAGTCCCATCAGTCATCAGTTCCATTCGATCGCCCAACTCAACATGGTGCCGCTTCTAGTGCTACCAGTGGTCAATATCCGAACAGATTATATGCTCTTCAGTCCCACCAAGATCAAGAAAATTCTCCTGACGTAGTTACTGGTACGTTGCAGGTCTTTCACTTATATTATTATGCTTTACTAGACCCTGGGGCTTGTCTTTCTTTTGTAACTCCATATATAGCCGTCAACTTTAGAGTCAGTCCTTAAACTATTTCAGATCCCTTTTTAGTGTCTACCCCAGTAGGCGTTACCATTGTAGCCAGACAGGTATACAGGAACTGTCCGGTCATAATATCTCAGAAAGTTACCACAGTTGATCTCGTGGAGTTAGAGATGATGGATTTTGATGTCATTCTCGGCATGGATTGGCTCTATTCATGCTAGGCCTCAGTTGATTGTAGAAATAGAATAGTTTATTTTTAGTTCCCAAATAAACTAGTCCTTAAATAGAGGGGTAGCACCACAGCTCTTAGTGGTTAGTTGATTTCGTACCTTAGAGCGAGACAGATGATATTGAAAGGGTGTATTTACTATACTGTGCGAGTCAAAGACTCTAACTCAGCAACTTCAACTCTTGAATCAGTTCCATTAGTAAATGAATTCTCAAATGTATTTCCATAAGATCTTCCCGGAGTACCTCCCAAAAGGGAAATCGACTTCGAAATAGACCTTCTCCCAGATACTTATATTATATCTATTCCGCCATAAAAATTGGCTCCAGCTAAACTCAATGAGTTAAAATAACAATTAAAGGATCTTCTAGATAAGGGATTCATCAGACCCAGCATCTCCCCTTTGGGGTGCACCAGTTCTATCCGTGCGTAAGAAAGACGGTTCTCTCAGAAGATGTATTAACTACCATCAGTTGAACAAGGTCACAGTGAAGAATAAATACCCACTTCCTTGAATCTATGACTTGTTTGACCAACTTCAGGGTCCTATCTACTTTTCCAAGATAGACCTCAGATCAGGCTATCATCAGCTCAGGGTCAGAGAATGTGATATTCCAAAAATAGCTTTCCAAACCTGGTATGGTCACTTTGAATTTATGTTCATGTCCTTGGTCTTACAAATTCCCCAACAACCTTTATGGACTTGATGAACTGAGTGTTCAAGAATTACTTCGACATGATCATTATAGTCTTCATTGATGACATTCTTGTTACTCCCATAGCAAAAACGATCATGCAGATCACCTCAGAATAGTACTTCAGACTCTTAAAGCTCACCAGTTGTTTGCTAAATTCAGTAAATGTGAATTCTAGCTAAGATTGACAGCTTTGCTTGGCCATATTATTTCTGGAGATGCCATTAGAGTTGATCCTCAAAAGACTGAGGAGGTGAGAAACTGGCCTAGACCTATCTCTTCATCAGCTATCAAGAGTTTCTTTTGTTTAGCTGGCTATTACCATCAATTTATTAAAGGTTTTTCTTCTATTACATCCCCCATGTCCAAATTGACTCAGAAGAAAGTTAAGTTTCAGTGGCCAGATTCATGCGAGAAGAGTTTTCAGGAGTTGAAGACTCGACAAACCTCATCCCTAGTCTTGACTATACCAGATAGTTCAGATGGTTTTGTTGTGTACTGTGATGCATCTAGAGTAGGTTTGGGTTGTGTCCTCATACAGAGAGGTAAGGTCGTAGCCTATGCCTCCAGACATCTTAAAACCGATGAGAATAATTACCTTACTCATGATCTTGAGTTAGTAGCAGTAGTGTTTGCCTTAAATATTTGGAGGCATTACTTTTATGGGGTGCATGTGGATGTGTTCACAGATCACAAAAGTCTTCAGTATGTGTTCTCTCAGAAAGATTTGAATCTGCATCAGAGAAGGTGGTTAGAATTATTAAAGGATTATGACATGAGTGTCCTGTATTATCCGGGAAAGGCTAATGTAGTGGATGATGCTATCAGTAGATTATCCATGGGTAGTGTTTCTCATGTTGAGAATGGTAAGAAATAGTTAGCTTAGGAAGTCCATCAGCTTGCTTGACTAGGTGTCCGCTTAGTCGACTCGACAAAGGGTAGTGTGTGGGAATAGAGTAGCTTAGAATAATCTCTAGTTTCTAAGGTAAAGGAAAAGTAGGATAAAGATCCCAGTCTAGTTAATTTGAAAAAATTAGTCAGAGATCAGAAAGTGGAGATTTTCTCCCAAGGAGAGATGGTGTGTTGCATTATCAAGGTAGATTATGTGTGTCTGGTGTAAATTACTTGAGGCAACGAATTCTTATAGAAGCGCATGGTGCGCGTTACTCTATTCATCCAGGGGCCGCTAAAATGCCGTGATTTCCAAGAGATCTATTGGTGGAGTGGGATGAAGAGAGATATTGCAAAGTTTATGGCTAAGTTCTCTATATATCAGCAAGTTAAGATTGAGAACCAGAAACCTAGTGGGTCCATGCAGGAGTTCAGTATTCCCACTTGGAAGTGGGAGGAAGTGAACATGGATTTTGTGATAGGTTTTTCTCTTACCCGTCATCAGCATGATTCTATTTGGATTATCATAGACAGGATGACCAAATCAGCTTATTTCTTGCCAGTCCATACCTCTTATTCAACTAAGGACTATGCCAAACTCAATCTTTGAGAGTTGTTTAGGTTGTATGGTATTCCATCACCTATCATCTCAGATAGAGGTACTCAGTTTCCCTCTCATTTTTGGAAAGCATTACTAAAGAGTCTTGGTACCCAAGTGTATCTCAGTATAGCCTTCCACCCTCAGACAGACGGTCAAGTAGAAAGGACGATTCAGACTCTTGAGGATATGCTGAGAGCATGCGCAGTTGATTTTAAAGGTAGTTGGGATAACTGCTTGACGTTGATTGTGTTCGCATACAATAATAGTTATCATTCCATTATCCGTATGACTCCATTTGAAGATCTCTATCGTAGGAGATGTAGATCTATAATTGGTTGATTTAAAGTAGGTGAGGCCATAGTAATAGGGCCTGACTTTGTGTTTGATACGTTAGAGAAAGTTCAGTTGGTCAGAGAAAGGCTTAGGGCTGCACAGAGCCAACAAAAGTCGTATGCATATGTAAGGAGAAAGGATCTTAAGTTTGAGGTTGATGATTTTGTGTACTTGAAAATCTCTCCCATGAAGGGAGTGAAGAGATTCGGCAAGAAAGGGAAACTCAGCCCCCGATATGTAGGTCCCTTCAAAGTTCTCTGTTGTTCCAGAAAGGTAGCTTACGAGCTTGAGTTGTCTTCAGATCTAGCCTCAGTACACCTAGTGTTCCATGTCTCATTGTTGAAAAAGTGTATTGGTGATCCAGCTGTAGTTGTTCCCTTAGAGAGTGTAGATATTCAGAACACTCTTTCCTTCGAGGAAGTTCCAGTTAAAATTCTTTATCATCAAGTTCGTAGACTAAGGAACAAAGAAGTTCCATTAATCAAAGTTCTTTAGCTGAATCAGTCCATTGAGGGAGCTACTTAGGAAGCAGAGGCAGATATGTGGACCAAGTACCCGCGTCTTTTCTCCGCGAATCCAGATTAAGTGTAAGGTACTAATCTTCTTAAGATTTATCTCTATCATGCTCAGTTTTAGTTGAACATCATGTTCATGTCAGTCGTGCATTTATAAATCAGTTCAGTCATGTAACCCATGCAACAGATATGCATGTTCAGTGTGTAAGATCAGTTCAACAGTTTTCCTCATCTTGACTAGTTTCATTTGAGGACGAATAATTCCAAGGGGGAGATATTGTAGCATCCTGTATTTCCCTAGCATAATCTAAGTCCCATTACATGAGTATTTATATATAAAAATTTTGAAACACTCATTATTTTTTTAGTTTACAGCCTTCCATTGTGTAGGAAATTCAATTATCTTTCCAAAGATATAAAATTCACCGATAACCGGGTAAGAAGTTATGGAAATTTTAAATTTCATTAGTTAAACATAATCATTTTAACCCTTAGCACATCGCGGAGAAAGTCAAAATGACAATTTTCAATTTCCAGTGTGACTCCGCGATGTTGATGCATTGCGGAGCAGGCCAATTTCCAGTTTGGCAATTTTTTGTGGGCCTCCGCGATGGTGGTGCATTGCGGAGGTGGCCAAATTGGCATTCTAAAGGCTTACCGTGATAGCTCCGTGTTATGGGGTTCGTCCAGGTCCCAATTGTCCATTTCCAGTGGCTTGGCGCGATAGTGGGGCATCGCACCAAGGCCAAAAATTGGGATGGTCTGTTTTTAGCTTACGTTTTAAATTCATGTAAGGGTATTTCAGTCTTTTTCCTGATCCCTAAACTCATACTAAAACATGAAATTTAGCCCTAATTTACCTAAATAATAATTCATTATTCAACTTCCTCTCAAAATAATGATCCCCTTTTCGAGAATAAGAAACCCTAGCTCTCAAATTCAAGACCAATCCTTAGGAACTCACCTAGAACTTCAAGAAATTCATTATCCCAGGTATGTTAGATGTTCATACATGGATTACTTTCAACCATGGAGCCCAAGTAACCCATTTTAATCACAAAGTTATAATATTTTTAAGTTATTATGTTTTAAATTATGATTTCATCCATGAATCTCCATGCACTATTGGTTTTATACCATGTTACCATGAAATTATCATTACAATTCAACTCTCTATGTTTTAATATTATTATTTATTGGATTAAACCATGATTTAGTACTATTATGTTGAATTCATGCTATTTTTATAACTTCTATGGCATTCGTATGATTGTTTTAAACCCTGAACTACAAGTGTTTGATAAAATTCCTACAAGAGTGATTAATTTAAATAAAGGCCTTCATGTTTTGTCCTTTAAGCTTTAGTGTCATTTTACTATTATTGTTTTTAGTCCTGGGGATATTGAATACCCGAAATCCATAGTTGTTTACTTAGTCTAGTATCAGTACATTACAGAATAGTCTTCAGAACATACTATGAGCATTATCAAAACAGTCAGATGAACCCAGAACAATCTAGTATTTCAGTGTCTTTCAGTTGGGAGTAGGATTTAGCACCGAGCGAGTGTAGGGATGGCGTCTTCCTTTTTAGATAGGTAGAGCCATTAGTAGAAGTCCCAATACTCCAGAACTACGTAACCAACATAGGGTATGAGAAGTCACCTGTCACGCCTCAAATCCTATTGGGGCGGACCGACACCCGTAACTGAGGAGGCCCGGGAGAACCAGCTCATAACCTTATACTTCCCATGCATACCTCTATGACAACCCGAAATTCAGACAGCATCATGTCACATATAAAAGGAAATAATCACATGTATAAGCTCGAGCACACATATATATGTATATACAATACTTGGCCATTAGAGCCATCACGTCTATTAACAAAACACTACCTTGACTGTACATTAGGTCTACAAAGACTCTAGACAATACACAGAGTTTAACTAAGGTCGGGACATACCCCGCCATATAACTAACTTTTATACAATACCAAAAGTGACTGGATATGATACGGAAAGCCTCGAAGAAAACTGGAGCTCACCAAAAGCAGCTGGATATCCTGGCTTCTACTTGTGCGGTGTATAAGATGAGGTACCTGTGCCTGCAACATAAAATGGAGGTCCTTCGTAAGGGAAGTCAGTACGAAATATGTACTGAGTATGTAAAGCTATAGATAATCACATATGAGATAGGAGCTCAATAGAAATCAGAAACAAGTGAATAAATCGTAATAGGAGTGGAGCACACTTACTAGAACTTGTGACAACCTGTACATTGTATTTATTCAATCACTTTACCTTCGTTCTTATCATCTTTGTAATCATTACTGTACTGTACTGTGACCATTAGGCTGCCTCTAGTACATATCAACTGGGATCGACTCATGATAGGCTTATACCCCTGGGATACCACCTATTACACATAAATAGGGATCGACCCATGATAGGCTTATGCCCCTAGGATACCACCCGATAAGAGAGAACTTCCATCACTTAGTTCAATTAATCTTTGATATTGTTATTTCGGTCGCCAGCGCATTTTTGATACTTTGAAACAATGATACATCAATAAGAGACATATAAATAGACCATCAATGCAATAACAATGAAGTAAGAACTCATTGGCACATCAATGAAGTGTTTTGGAGTCATCAATGCCATAACAATGAAGTAGGAATTTATTGGTATATCAATGAAACGTTTTGGAGTCATTAATAGCACATGAATCTTGTTTGAGTAACCGGATAGCTTCTAACATTCATTAGTGCAATAAACATGTAAGTTTTGGCAAACAAGTAAGTATTGGAATGTCTTGACATCTTGTAGGGTGGAAACAAGTTCATTGGTAACGTAGGACATCATACAAAACCTTTATGGATCACATATTATTGAATAACTTTGGAAACTTTCTTAATAGAACAATTGTTCACTTTCATGCCAAAGATATGGTATAGAGTATGCTTTACATACCTGACTGACAACCTTCAATACTAGTCCCAAATGGATTTCCCGTATTTTCGGATTACTTATCTACAATGAACATATATAGAAATCTAGTATTAGCAACCAAATGTCACAATTTAATTATTTGAATTCACCAAACTAGTGGTTAAGTAGTAATCCTTAATTACACCATAAAGGGTTTCACTTTAACCCTCTTATACTCCAATTACATTCACATGCCATGCATATTCATACAACATCCTCCAATATCAAGTTTGGATTCATTTATCCCTCCAACCAATCCATTAAACCAAATTGAGCCATAGACATAAATAATCATCAATTCAATAGTATATCACCATATCCACCTTCCATAACTCAATTACCATATCCACCTTCCACAATTTGATACAACCAAACCATGCAAAATAGTCTATAACCCTATTTCCATCACCTTTCAATAACAACCAATACATATAATCCTCTATCACACATATACATATGGAAAAGAACAAAGGCAAACAATATTCATACCTTAGAATTCACCTCTTGATTATGCAATCCTGTTTTCACAAATAATAGGTGTCGTTCGAAGCTCTCGAGATGACAAACGCAGTTATCGGATTACTTTGGAATTTCTACGGTTTAATCAAAAGTAATTTAAAGGTAAAATTTTGCTAGGGTTTGTTCTTTCTCAATGATTGATTATGAAAATGAGTTTTTGAACTCATATACATGTATATATACACATATTCCCGTCCATAATATAATAGGAAATGACCAAAATGCCTTTAAAATTTAAATAATGTAAAATCTGTCCTTTGGTGGACTGTTTTGCTAAGCTAAAGTAGATCAACCATAACTCTTTGCTCCGATATCGGATTTGGGTGAAATTGATATAGTTGGAAGTATAATTCAAAGGGATTTCATTTCATATAAAGTAGGCCACCCAGTTCGTCCTGTAAAAGGAGTTATGGTCATTTGAAGTTGACCCTAAAAATCTGTTTTGATAGGCTGAAGTAAAACGAGTATAACTCCTTACTCAGACGTTGGATTTGGATGAAACCAATTGAATTGGAAAGAAGACTCAAATATCTTTCTTTTAATAGGTTGCAGATCTCCCATTTCATTATATTAAGGGAGTTATGATCGTTTGAAGTTGACCCAAAAATTTGGCTTGCCTCAGTAGTTTGTGTGCAGGAAATTTTTCCTGCACATTTACTATTCTCAAATATTCCGGCCACCGTTTTATAGTTTCGAACGTGCTCGATTATATCCGAAACCTATCCATTTTTGAAAATATTTATATCGTTGGAAATCTTATCCAATAACCTTAGCATGGAACCATCGACGGGAAAATTCCGGTATAAATAAAATAAAAAATTAATTCCATATAAATAAGATCAATACACGTACTTGAATATGCCAATACACGTACTTGAATACGGGGTGTTACATCACCCGTCATATTAGGCTTAGCTATCTCGCAGGGCTCACCTGTCAGTTCAGGCTTAACACCCTTAGACCTTTGGACATTATATTAGTTTAGTGGATCCACACAACGATCGTTAGTACCCATGGCACAGTATTAATACCCTTCCAACTGGGGTTACAGGTTGGACCCCGATTATCTCAAATTGGGGAATGTCGGTTAGATGATACCTCCCACAGTCTCAGATATAATCTCAGTTACAGTCTCAGTTCAGTTATGCATTCTTAAAGTTTCTTGACCAAAGCATACAAATATCAGTATTTTTTAGTATTTTAATTTACAGATTTTACTCAGTCCATGTTATATGCTTGGTCATGCATCCCCGGTGACTACAAATTTTCACGTATCTTTTGTATTTACAGACTTTTATGCGTACTCATTATTTTTAGATTCTCTATATTTTCAGTATCTACAGATTCCATGTTCTCTACTCAGTACTACATGTTTTACATGTATATTAAGTTAATTATTAGTTTTGTTCATGAAACCATGCATATCAGCCTACCACATTTAGCATACCAGTACATTCAAAGTACTAATCACATACCTTTCTTTTGCACTATGATGTATCATATCATAGGTACTGACACTCAGTTCCCGAACTGCGCTTAGACCTCACTCCTCAGGCTATCAGCAGTACAGTAGCAGTGTTGAGTCCTCGTTATTTGAGGATAAATTATTTTACTTCATATCTTTATTTCAGTAGTTAGCAGAGTTAGTTGGGGGCCTGTCCCATCAACTCATATTCAGTTAGTCAATTTTAGAGGCTTTTCATACATTAGAGTCAGTTATTCAGTATTCAAAATTTCAGTTGACATGTCAGTTTATCAGTATTTAATCAGATTTAGTGATAAAACCTTATGGCAATATCAGATGTTTACAGCAACTATGATATTATTATTCAATGCTTACAACAGGTACCAGCTCATGGATTAGCTTGTGGTCTCTCAGGACTGTAAGCACCGTGTGACACCCAGGGTGTACTCTCGGGGCGTTACACTAATCTAGCAATAGATAAAGGGGACTTCACAGTTTTACATTTTCAGTAATTGGAAGTAAATAGCAAGAAAATACTGAACAATGATAAGTTACAGAGTCCATACTTACAAGTTAGAGCAATAAGAGATATTATACAGACTGAATAGGTTATAATTTCCAGATTACATCAGGCACATGAAAATATTTACAATCTAAAGACCAACAAAAACAGGAAAGAAATTTCCTAGCCTAATCATGGTTAACCATAAAAAAGGACTCCTGTGAGATACTGGGAGCATAAAAGGGGAGGGTCATATGAGATATTGGCTATTGAAACACCTAGAAGGAGTATTGAAGTCTGAGTACATGAGGGTCCGAGCATCCCACTATCTCAATCCCATCAGTACCTACCAAACAAGGCTACCATTAGTACTCAGAGCAGCTGAGAAGAAAAAAAAAATGAAGAGGCAAAACTTACTAAATCTGGAATACCCTTCAAGCACCTAAAACCCTCAACACAGCATAACAACAAGAACTTCACCCATTACACCGGAGAACACACCTAAAAACAACATAGAAATCAAGTTATGGACAAGTGTACTGAAATGAAATCATAAAAGATGAGGCAGCATTTACTTCAGAGAGTTGATATCCACGCAGCAGCTTCATTACATGGAACAACATTGATGATCCAAAGTGGATACAAGAGGAAGAACTGATTGAACACACTGAAATCCAACATTTTTTTAGCTAGAGAAGACGTGCGGCAGAAAAGATGGAAATGCTTTTAAGAAACCCTTGTTTGCATTTATATGTATTAAAGAATAGGATAGGCTCGGGTATTTTTTCAAATTGGTTAGGGCCTGCTTCAGCTGATTTGAGTCTTTGTTTAATATTTTCAATAAGGATGGGTTGGACCATCTAATGTAAAGACAATTTGGGTTTGCCCAGTTTAATAAAATCACCAAATTAAACCAAAACAAATATTCCTAAGAATTCCCAATAATGTCTTGAAGATAGCTTACTAAGTAATCATATGGATCTGGCGGACGCTGCTAGACATTTGCTTTTGTACCAACAAGACCATTGAACCTAATCTCTTAGATCAATCTATAACAACCTAAATTTATGCCATTATTGCACCTACCATAAGACCTACTAAGTAAGCTAGAAGCAATAAGTAACAAACTAATAGACGAGATAAATAATATTAGGATATAACTTGAATACTATATAGATGAACATCAAAATATGATCCTTATGAAGAGTAAGGAAAGGAAAAAATATATGAACCTTCTGATGTTACTATTACAAGAGCTACTAAATATAGAAGTGATACTACTAAAGTATATATATATACAAGACTTTTCATGAATGTACAAAATAAATACAATAACTACAGAAAGGAACTAGATCAACTCTTATCAATGTAAGCTTAGCCATAATCAATTGGAACATCACTAGCCATCAACCAAGATGTGGTATGCATTAGAAAAACACACTGAAGTACATGTAGAGTAAAACCATGCATACTCAGTAAACCTTATAGGTCAACTAAGATCGAAAGAACTATATATAATATAAAGTGTGAATAAAACATACAAATGTATGAAAAAAAGGAAAAGAAGATAACTAATAGTCTACATCCTAATAGGAAACTAAATAAATAGAAAAAGAAGACACATGCAGTAAAAATATATAAGTGCATAAATGTAAGTGAGTGAATGCTATGCAATATGGGATGAATGCAGTGGTCAATGCCTACCCTATAAACTCCTTACAATATCTTTTGCTCGTACAGGCAAGAACCTAAGGGAGACTCTCAAGCTACATATGTGTTTTATGTGCTCAAACCAACTTTTCCATCAATAATAAAAATAATAATAATAATAACAATAAAATAATAATAATAATAACAATAATAATAATAATGAACCAGACTAAAACTCAATTCATGAGGTGCTCGAACTTGAACCGGGGTAAATTTATTTTATACTTTTCAACCATTTCTCTTAACATCAAAAACACAGGTTTATCCATAATTCTAGCCATGAACCATGAAAACTATGAGTATGTATGTGTTGCTATGAGCAAGAATACAATGCAAAATATCTATGTGGAATTGTAAATATGTTCGAAGATAAGGACTATTCCACCCATTTAGATGTCATAATAAAATTAGCAACCATATTAACACTAACCTTAATTCATAGGCCCCTCACTTTTGCACCCAAAATAACTCGACAAAAGAACAGTTATAAAAGTAATCTAGTAATGTTATAACAAGGAATCCTGTTCTATAGTGAAATTCGTACCCCATACCCATAAAAATGATCCCAAATCTACACATAAAACTATGAAAGTAACCTTGATTAGGGATAAACAAATACATAAGTAACCTAAACTAGTATTTAATCTCATTTCTACTCTAAATTCCCGAAGCATGTCTAGTAACTAAGAGAATCTAACATCCCATTAATAGAATATACATTCTTCCTTTGTCAATAAGCAATTTATACAACATACTAACTAACTAAGTCAACTCTAAAAGAAAGAAATTTGTAACCTACCTAGAGGCATAAAAACAAATCCATATACAATCATATAGAAGACTTCCTCTATAGTGATACCTTTAAATTATGCCATGCTATTAAATAAAAAATCAAATCGTTAAGAAAATACTAAGGGTAATCGTATTTATAATACAAATACTTGGTTGGAAATTAGATAAAAAATCATCCACCAAGGATCTTTGATAAAAAAAAATCCCAACCTCAATTACCTCCCCAACGGTCAAAAATCTATGTTCAAAAGTTGGGCAGATATAGAATTTAATTAAGACCTTAATTGGTCCAAAAAAACATACTTATTTAAGAATGAAAACCAAGAATCAGAAATTTAAAAATGGATATTGATACCAGACAAAGGTAAAGACCACAGTAAAGAATATAATGGACATATTAGGATAAGAATCTCAAATAATCACTAATTTCTACCTTAGCCTGAGCTTCACTAGCACTTAGGATAAAATATGAAATGAAGTGTAGAAAAGGGGAAATAATACAACGGTATTTGCTTCTATGGATGATATGTCATATAAGCAATGTTTATTTAACAATGAATCTTTTACAAAAGAAGACGTCACTAGGGTGGTAGGAATATGCAAAACCAATGAATAATCCGCGTAAGTAGACTTACCTTAATGGAAAAGTTCTGCTTAAGTGATGGACAATAGAAGTCAGTAGCTATCATTAGTATTGATATTTCTCCACAAAAGAGACTACTCGTGTGTTAAGCTCTACAAAAGAGGCTACACTAGATATCAGTTGCATCCGCAGCTTCGCCAAGAATGCCAAGTTTTGAACAAACTTCCATGATTAATTTAGAGTCTCGTGGATTAAAACCAAATATGCCTATCTATCCAAATCAGCATTGGACTCTACTAAATCAATGAAATAACTAATGAAGGATATTTTGATAAAATGTTTATCAAAGTAAACACTTTCCCAAATTTTACTTAAATCTAAATGAGTGTAAAATCCTCGATACTCAAAACAAAGGTCTTTCTAGCAAAATATCTATATTTTAGAACTTACGAACTATCAAAATTTTCATCGAAAGCCTTTTAGTAGAAATTCTTACCAAAGTCAAAATTTTCATCCAAGTCAAATTTTTAAATCTCTTAAACAACGTATATGCATTAAAAAAATAACCTGAAGGATAATTATAGGAAATCAAGAATTTAACAGTCAAATCCTATATAACAGATGGAGTTAAAACAAGATAAGATGATATAACATTATGAGAACAAATTAAACTTAATACGTATAGAATTCTAAATGTTTTACCTCAATCCCCTCTAAACTAATCTATACATATGACTTTGCTGAATGTAGATTATATGCGGAAGATGTGTTTATAATACCCAGTGATCTCCACTTTTGTAGAGGTTTGGTCGCATGAGTGATGCCACTTTAGCGGTAAAACTTTCGCTAAAGAAAAAGTTACTATAAGTCCATGCCTCTATTAAAATAAAGAAAGTCTTGCATAGTCAGTAACTAGAGCCAGGTGCAAAATGCACTAACCAAAAAAGTGAACAAGACATTACAAAAGTGTTTGTTGAAGTAGAAAAAACATCATAGAAGCACAAGGCACAAACATTAGTAGCTTCCATAGCACTAGTTATCTTTCTATATGAGAGGGTACACTAGAAGACAATTGTATCAGCCGATTAAACCCAATGGTATAAGTCTTATACAACTCCCCAAGACTTTTTTTGGACCCTATGAAATATAAAATAAATATTTTACCCAAGATTAAATGGTATTACAAAATTAGTAGAATCGACAAAATGAGAAATTGAGGTCATATCAATCAAATGATGACCAAATTCAAAACTTTACAAAGTTAACAAAATTCCCACTCAAGAACTTGAAACAAGCCCAAAATACTCGGCATATAAATAAAGGGTCCCAGTAGCACCAAGTCAATATTTTGGAGATAACAAAACTATCTATATCCCCATATGAGGTTATTTACTTAGAATGTTGACTAAATCTAAGCATCTTAACTACAAAAACTCCAACAGAAGGAAATTAGACTATAAACCAATTGAACACATGAAATCCAAGCCACCCTTCCCAAAAAGGCATAAATACCTTAAAACAACTATGTGAGCGACCAAATCGAGGGGAAAATGCAAGAAAATTATAGAATAAACTAGTTTATTAGTAAATAATCAACTACTAAAACAAAATTTTATCCTTGAGGTCAAGGGAAAGAATGTACCTGAAGGCTCGTAGAGGTGAGGATACTTGGTCTATATGTCCTACTATATCTCCCATAGCCTCCTCAAATAGATGATGCCTCCACTAAACATAACCAAATATTTTTTCCTAATTATCAACTTCCTTATATTTCTTCACAAGAAAACTCAGTCACCTCCTTGGATTCCAAATCTCATCCAATATAATAGAATATCAATGGAGCACACGAGACTCATCTAGAATGTACCATCTCAGCATAGACATGGAACGCAGAGTGAACATCTAAAAAGGCTAGAGCAAACCTAACTTATATACTACATTGTGCCAACACAATGCAAGGTCTCAAATCATCCAATGTATTTATGGTCGAGCTTGCCCTTTTTTCCATGCTACATCACTTCCTTTATAGTCTATACCTAAAATAATACTCAATAACTAACCCCAAGCTCTAAGTTTTCCACCCTTTGATTGGCATAGGTGTTCTACCAGATCTGAGTTTTATGGAGTCTCTCCTAAATCATCCAAACGCTATCCATAGAATAACATAATAAATTAGTGTACCCAGCCTAACCTCAAAAGTGTCAAACTAACCTACTAAAGGCCTATATCACATCCTATAATGCCTTGATATATGTCATCTCTATGCTCAAATAATATTTATTATTATATGCAAACTCTACCAATGCAAGAAACTAGAACCATTGACCCCTACACTCAATAACACAGACCCAAAACATATCCATATGAGCCTAAATGCACTAATCTATCTTAGCATTAGTCTAAGCATTAAAATTTATGTGAAGCTTAACTCAAATACCCATATCCCTTTAAACAGATCTCTAGAAACACGATGTGAACTTTGTGCCATGGTTAAAATTTAAAGAAAATGGTACCTTAAGCAAACAAACCATTTCCCAAATATAAAACTAAGTATAACTCTTTGAAGTGTAGGAAGAGTAAACTAGTAGAAAGGGAGTAGACTTATTCAATATTTAAATAATGAATTAAATAGAATCAAACGCCAATATTATGTGCAACAAACCAATCATAACGTCCATAGAAATTTTCTCATATTTCTAATCATGAATAGGTAGCCTCTAAGTAAAGACTCTAGGCCTCAAATGCTTGAACTTCTCCTACTGATAATGCAAGAACAAAGATCCAAACTCTATAATATCTATCTTTATCCCATAATCATTAATTTTGTTTCAAGTCCTAATAAATCTTAAGTTCCATAGGATGAATAAACTAACTAAAAGAAAAGGTCTTCTTTAAAATCAACCTGCATAAAATCCCCAACCATAGAAAAATAATACACCCCTTGATCCTCAAAACACCTATAGGATCTAAGGTCACCTTTATATTATTTCCTCTCAGCACCTTATGTTGAATCACCCTTAATTTCTTATTCTCAAACTACCACTCTGAAGTTTACTTAATACATATATATATATCACCTCAACAATAATAAAAATATATTCAAGGTCAAATATACTAAGCTAAATGATGTTTCGGTGTTTTACGAAACATTTAGCATCATTTTCTTAGGAAAATTATATGTTTTCAAGAAACCAAAGTGATATTTAATGAAGGTTTTTAGTGTTTCAGTGAAAGGAGATAACTACAGAAGAAAATTGGAAAACATAGCAGAAAAGGGAATTGACGGTCAAAATAACGGAGCGTAAGGTTTATGACGGACCATCATATATACCGTCAAGTTGAACTAGAAAAAGGCCTCTAGAGGAGTCGAGTGACAGACAATATGGAGGACCGTCAGACATGTGATGGACCACCAGATGGAATGTCAACACTTATCCAGAAACTACTTATCAGAGGGACTTGGTGATGATCAAAATGGTGGACCGTCAGACATGGGATGAACCACCAGATTGACCGTCAATGCTTATCCAGGACCTGTTCTCCAGAGAAACTCTATGACGGTCAAAGTGGTGGACCATCAATCTTGGGACGGACCACTAGATTGACCGTCAGTTCCTATCCAAAAGGACTCCGCGACGGTAAAGATGGCGGACCGTCAGTCCATCGACGGACCACCAGGTGGACCATCAGATATTATCCAGAAACTGCCATTCGAATAAATCGAGTGACGGGAAAGATGGTGGACCGTCAGATCTTTGAGGTCCGTCATATAGACCATCAAATGGGACGCAATTTTTTTATTTTTAAATTTTAAATTTTTTTTAGCTGGGACATATAAATACCAACTTTTAGGGTTAAGAACGCATCTTTTACCTTTTATAAGTTTTCTTTTCATCTATTGAACCTCTTGGTATCCAAGTACTTTGGGGAATTTTAGTATCAAACAACTGATCATTGAAGATTCAAGAACTGATTCTTGGGGTTCTTTGTAAGTAAACTTTCCATTTATTTATGAATAATACAAGAATGAATTATTTATCTTCTATGGAGTGTTGTGGCTAAATCTCATAACTAGGGTTATGGGATTCTTAATGTGAAATGCATCTATGGGTTGAGAATCAATTTGAGTTCTATAATTGAATAACATTGCATAAACCTTTCTTCAATTTCATGACTTTTCTTGGTTGCAAACTTTAGAAGTAATCCCTAGAACACCACTTGTCTGGGAGGAAAGTATTTGTGGGGAAAAAAAGGTGTTTACATGAATTGTAAGGGCCTTAACCTTTAGATTAATAGCTAATTCCCTAATAGGATTAGCTTACATGAGAATTAGGTTGAAAGAATAAGGCATCCTATGAGTTTGAGAAAATTATAGGATAACCTATCCATTTAGGTTGAGAAACTAATGGATATAGAATAGGATTCAATCTTTCTTGCAATTGAATTTGTTAAGTGGAACTCATAAATAATTCACAACCCAAATGATGCTGGCATTTTGGTGATCATAACCCTGGTTTGATTAATCTCATAAAGTTACGAAATATAAAGAAAATCATTAGTTGAACTAATCTTGTTACGATTTATCATTTTACGAATAAAAAAAACCATTTTGGTTAAGAAAATCTGATCAACAGTCTAATAACAATTACGACACTTAGTGAGCACAGTATTCCCTGTGGGATTTGACACCCAACCGAGTTGGGTTCTATATTTGACAGCGACCACTTACACTTTCTACTGAGAGTTGTAATTTGGGCAGATCAAATTTTGGCGTTATTGCTAGGGAATACGGTTGTCAACTAAGTTTGTGATAGTTAATAGACCCTTTGGTCAAAGATTCTCAAACATTACTTTTTGTTTGTTGTTTTGAACAGGTTGACTCTTGTGCATGCCAAATACACGGAGATTGATTCAACCATTATTACCTATAAATCTTGAACCACATCTCATTGGCAGAATGGATGCGCAACGAGACCCTGAAAGACTAACTGCTCAACAGGAGCAGGCTAGGTTAGCTGCATTGGCATCTACGTAAGTAAATCAGTAGAACGCTGATAACCCAGGTCGGGCACCAAATCCTGATGATGATGATCTAGGTGATGATGACTTATTAAATCCAAGGCATGCAGATGATTTGGCTACACCTGTTAATAGAGATCACCATGCTAGAATAAGACCCGAACGTAGAGCTGTGCAGTTTGCTTTTGATGATGACAATGATGAACTGGATGGGGCTGGTGCCACAGGGGCTATTATTCCTCTACCTTTAGCACCCGGAGCCAAGTTCAACATTACTAGTACAATGATCCAGCTGCTGCAACTCAAAGGGTTATTTGGTGGACTTGCAGGCGACGATCCAAATATGCATCTGATTAATTTTATCTCAATATGCAAGTCGTTTGAAAATCCGGAGGTTGGTCAGAATGCAATTTGTCTGTGCCTATTTCCATTGTCTGTATTTGGAGAGGCCACTCTATGGCTGAATGGGCTAACTCCTGACTCTATCACTAATTGGAGGCAACTGAAAGACGCTTTCCTAGAAATATTCTTTTCATCATCCAAGAGAGCACAATTGAGAGATGAGATAAGCAATTTTAGACAGCTTCCAACTGAGGCTCTCCACGAGACTTGGGAGAGGTTCAAGAAGAAACTTATACGATGCCCAAATCATCAGATGACAAATGTCCATTTGATAGAGATATTATATAGAGCCTTGAATTCGGTAACTAAGCTAGTGGTAGATAATGTTGTGAATGGGTCATTCATGGATCTCACCATTCTTGAGGTATCTAAGATGCTAGATCATATGAAAAAATAGAGTAGAGCTTGGCATACCAGGGATTCTGAGGTAACAAACTCTAATGTTTCTATTGGTATGACTGTATAACAGAGGCGAAGGGAAGAGGAATATGACCAATAGATGGCTCACATGAAAATCCAGATGGACCTTCTCAATAAGCATTTATTATCAGGGAAGACAGAGAAGGTTAAAGCTATTGCATCACAGTGAAGAGCTGACTTTAATTTTTAAGAGGAAGCGAATTACTTAAACAATCAGGGGGTTTCCGAGGCAGTGGCCAAGGAAACCAAGGTCGTAACTATTATGATCGAACCGGATACAAGGATCGTGACCAAGAAAATTGGAAAAGCAAAAATGACAGGAGTGGGTTGTATATTCCTCCTAGAAGTTGTGATGTAGCTAGGTCTAGTTCTGGGTAGATGTCCATGAAGGACATGATTTCCAAGATATTGAAGGGAGTAGAAGCAACCAACGTTGGAGTACTTGAGGTAAAAAATGATTTGTCTTCGATGAACCAATTGGTTGACTCACATTCTACGTCGATCAAACAATTGGAGCAGCAAATATGCCAATTGTCGGGGGCACTTAATCAAAGGAAGGCCAGTACGTTACCTAGTGACACAGTCCAAAATCCTAAGAAATATGGATCGTGCATGGCAATTACCACTAGAAGTGGTAAGGTGTTAGAGATCCAATCTGTGGGTAAGCCGGTAGTTGATGTGATAGAAGAAGATACGGATGAAGCTGATATTGATAATTCTATGGAATCTATAGGATCAAATAGGGTTATTCCAGATACTGTACCTGATTGTCCGCAAACTGTTACATTTGAACAAAAGAAGAACAAGGAAAAGGAAGTTGTGGTTAAAACTTTGCCAAAACCACCACCTCCCTTCCCTCAAAGACTAAAAAATAAGACTGACGACACAAATTTTAGTAGATTTATGTCTATGTTGAAGCAGCTAACTATAAATGTGCCTTTGGTTGAGGCATTAGAGCAAATGCCAGGGTATGCCAAATTCATGTAGGACCTTTTGACAAAGAAGAGAGCAGCAAGTTATGAACCAGTTGATAATATCCATCATTGTAGTGAGATTGCTACAAGCTCATTAGTTTAGAAGAAGGCATATCTGGGAGCCTTCACTGTTCCTTGTACGGTGGGGTGTTTGGATTTTTCCAAGGCCTTATGTGATCTCGGGGCTAGCATTAATTTGATGCAGCTAGCCATTTATAAATAGTTGGGGTTAGGAGATCCTACACCAACCATCATGCGGCTTGTAATGGTAGATAGGTCGGTAAAACATTCTGTTGGGGCTCTGTATGATGTATTAGTGAAGGTGGCTACCTCTATTTTTCCTGCAGATTTTGTTATTTTGGATTGCGAGGTGGACTTCGAGGTGCCCATAATCTTGGGTCGACCTTTCCTCGTAATCGGAAGTGTGCTTATTGATCTGCGAGAAAATGATCTTTTATTCCAAATGAACAATGGAGTAGTGCATTTTGATGTATGCAAATCAATGAAGCAGCCCAAAGAAATGAATGTGTTCTCTATATTTGATATTTATTATGAGGAAGAGATATAATTATCTTTGGAGGAGCATCTTACTGTTGAGCCATTGGCTGCTGTGCTCATGAACTTTGATCGTGAGGATATTGATGAGTACGAAGAAACTGTTTGTGGTTTGACAGGAATGGGGTCGTATTCTTATGCCCCCAAGAAGCTGGATCTTGACCTTAAGAATCAGCCTTCACCACCGGCGAAGCCATCCATTGAAGAGCCACCAATGTTACACTTGAAGAAGCTACCTAGTCATCTGAGGTATGTGTTCTTGGGTAGTAGAAATACACTACCATTTATTATTACTGCTGATCTCGGCGAACAACAGGTAGAAGCTCTCATCTCTGTTCCTAAGAGATACAAGAGAGCTATTGGTTGGACTATTGCAGATATCATTGGTATCCCTCTTGGCATATGTATGCACAAGATTCAGTTAGAGGAAGATTGTGTACCCACTATTGATCATCAGCATTGCCTAAATCCACCTATGCAAGAGGTGGTGAAGAAATAAATCAAGTGGCTAGATGCAGGGGTGGTGTACCCAATCTCAGACAGTAAATGGGTGAGTCTTTTACGGTGTGTGCCCAAGAAAGGGGGCATGACGGTAGTGGCCAACGAGAAGAAAGAGATAATTCCACTCAGTCCTATCACAGGTTGGAGGGTGTGTATGGACTATCGAAAGCTAAAATTGTGGACACTAAAAGATCACTTTCCAATGCTATTCATGGATCAGATACTTCATCGATTGGCAGGCAGAGGCTGGTACTGTTTCTTGGATGGGTATTCCGAGTATAATCAGATATCCATTGCTCCTGAGGATCAGGAGAAAATGACATTCACGTTCCCATATGGCACATTTTCTTTTAAAAGGATGCCCTTTGGATTATGTAATGCACCAGCTACATTCTAGAGGTACATGATGTCGATTTTCCCTAACATGGTTGAAGACACCTTGGAGGTATTTATGGATGATTTTTTAGTGGTTGTAGATTCCTTTAACTTATGTTTATTGAATCTAAGTCAAGCATTACAACGGTGTGAAGAGTTTAACCTGGTCTTTAACTGGGAATAATACCACTTCATGGTGAAAGAGGGCATTGTTCTCGGTCATAAGATTTCTACGAAAGGTATTGATGTGGACAAGGCCAAAGTTGAGGTTATCGAGAAACTATCTCCCCCCATCTCTGTAAAAGGGGTGTGTAGCTTTCTTGGATATGCAGGATTTTATCGCAGATTTATAAAGGATTTCTCGAAGGTTCCAAACCCATTGTTCAAACTTCTTGAAAAAGAGGCCAAGTTCTCTTTTGATGATGACTGCAGGTAGGCGTTTGAATACATTAAGCTGAAGTTAGTGGAGGTTCCAGTTATTATTTCTCCCGACTGGACAAAGCCGTTTGAACTAATGTGTGATGCTAGTGGGGTGGCGCTTGGAGCTGTGTTGGGCCAGAAAAAGGATATGTTGTTTCATCCAATCTACTATGCCAGCAAAGCCCTGAATAGGGCTCAAAAGAACTACATTGTCACTGAACAAGAACTTCTGGATGTGGTTTATGCCTTTGAGAAATTCAGGGTGTATTTGCTAGGGACTAAGGTGGTGGTCCACACGGATCATGCAGCTCTAAGGTACTTAATGGCTAAGAAAGATGTGAAGACAAGATTGATCTAGTGAGTATTGTTGCTTTAAGAATTTGACTTTGAGGTAAAGGATTGCAAGGGGTGCGAAAATCAGGTGGCTGATCACTTATCCATACTTGAATGCGAACAAGAAATCAAGTACAAGTTAGATATTGATGATTCCTTTCCGAATGAGAAGATACTAGATGCTAAGTTCGAGCAGATTCCGTGGTATGCTGATTTTGCAAACTACGTGGTAAGTGAGGTGATGCCAGATAATCTTTCCTTTCACCAAAGGAAAAAGTTCCTTCTTGATGTTACCCAGTATTTCTGGGATGAGCCCTATCTTTTTCGGTGATGTGCAGATGGTGCTATTAGGCGTTGTGTACCAGATGTGGAGATGCTGAATATTTTGGAAGCATGCCACGCTTCACCTGTTGGTGGTCACCATGCAGGCAACCGCACTGCTTAGAAAGTACTTCAGAGTGGCTACTATTGGCCCACACTATTCAGAGATGCATATGAGCTCATTCGTAGATATGATCAATGTCAGAGACAAGGATCAATCTCCAAACGTCATGAGATGCCAATGTCCAAGATGATGGAAGTAGAGTTATTTGATGTATGGGGCATTGACTTCATAGGCCCATTTGTAAGCTCGTATGGGTTAAAATACATCCTAGTAGTTGTAGACTATGTATCAAAATGGGTAGAATCTATGGCCTTGGCTGACAATGAAGGAAAAAGAGTTGTGGCATTTCTAAAAAAGAACATATTCTCCCGCTTTGGAGTACCAAGAACAATCATAAGTGAAGGGGGATCCCATTTCTGCAATAAAGTCTCCAGGGCTGTGCTGGCAAAGTATGGAGTAAAACAACACCGTGTAGCAACTCCTTATCACCCACAAACTAGTGGGCAAGTGGAGGTGTCGAATCACGAGATAAAGGTCATTCTTGCCAAAACTGTGAATGCCAATAGACAAGATTGGTCTCGAAAGCTCGATGATTCCTTGTGGGCATATTGAACTTCTTTTAAGACACCAATTGGCATATCAGCTAGTTTATGGGAAGGCATGTCATTTTCCAATTGAGCTGGAACATAAGGCCTTGTGGGCTCTAAAAAGGCTGAATATGCATTGGAAGGAAGCAGTTGATCTAAGATTGGAGAAGATTAATGAGATGGACTAATTCCATCTCAGATCTTATGAAAGAGCTGACTTGTACAAAGAAAGTATGAATAAATACCATGACCAAAGGATTACACAGAGAGAATTTATGAAAGGTGATTTGGTCCTTCTTTTCAACTCCAGACTGAAGCTATTTCTGGGTAAGTTGAAGTCTAAATGGTCAGGCCCATTTAAAATTAGCCAAGTCTACTCATCTGGAGTAGTCGAGCTTAAAAACGAAGATGGTAGTGTCTTCAAAGTGAATGGGCAAAGAATCAAACTTTATAATAGTCCAAAAGACCTAATAAAAAGTGTTGATGTCTTTTACCTCGATGAAGTCTGAGTATTCGAGATACCTAAGTCGTGTCGCGACGTTAAATCAGGCGCTAGTGGGAAGCAATCCACAACATGTTGTTGTAACCATAAGTAGAGTTTATTTTATGCTTTTGGGAAATTTTGATGTGTTTATGAAGTGTGCAGGACCAGAAGTGCTGTAAAGAGGAAAATTAGGCACATTTGAGCTACTGGAAAGTTGCGATGGTACACTTGATGGACCTCTAAACTACTGACGGACCACCATACTCAACCATCAAAAATAGGCAGGAAAATGCATTCACGTGATAGGGTATGACGGCATGAGTGGAAGACCATAATGTATATGGTGGACCGTCAAAGCAGCCGTCAGAAGGGAGACTGCTGACCTGCATTCTAGTAAGCAGTGATGGCCAATTCGGTGGACCGTCACGACTGTGGTTGAATTTCCCATTAACCGTCACACCAAAATAGAAACTCATTGACTCAGCTGAGGGGTGACATTCCCAGTGGTGGTCTATCACACTTATGACGGACCGTCAATTCGACCGTCACTTTAACCCTAATTCTGAATCGGGTTGGGTTAAATCGGTACTCTTTATAAGTACTCTGTATTTTATCCGGAATGAGATTTTAAGAATAAAATTGAGTGGGTACACTCATTGTAACCGTTCCATGACCTTTGATTTTTCTACTTCTCTAAGATTCAAAGAACCTGAACTGAGTTATCCTATCTGAGACTCTTCCACTCCTCCATCACTTTTCTATTTAATCTAGGTCATTCTTTCCCTATCCCCATCACAAACTAAAGAGTAACAAAAGTGATAAAAGTTGCAAGTAGTTCATCTCTGAAGTCTCAAGTAAGTAGAATACTGTAACATCAAGGTATGAGTATTTACTTCTTTCCTCTTGTTCATTTGAAGAGTAAGGGCATGGATTATTTCTTGATTTAGTCTAATGGTGTTGAGTTTGAATGATTTATGCTTAAGTTTGATTTAGTGGATGAAGTCTTGCTTAAAATGTGGTTTTAATGTTGTTGCTCAAGCTAAAAATTGATTTGATCTTAAGCTGCGCTGAAAATCAGTCGAACCCATAAATGTGACTTAGGACGAAGGTCTAACGGTCAACATAGTGGACAGTCAACTTTGTGATGGACCACCAAGTTGACCGTCCTAAAGGTCAAAGACAATGAGTTTCTGGATTGTATTTGACGGTCAGACTGGTGGACCGTCAAGTTTTTGACAGACCACCAAGTTGACCATCCCAAAAGTAAAAAAAAATGAAACATACTGGATAAAGCTAACGGTGGATCTGACGGACCATCCCACCACTGGTGGACCGTCAAATCTCCCATCAGGCATCATTGCGAACTGTTTTGCCTGTGTTTTACCTTGCACTGAATTCTTAATCCATTTTCAGGTGACATGGCTCCTAAAAATACACAAACCAAGGGAGAAAAATCTCAGCGAGGTAGAAACACATCCACACCGGACTATAACGCCAGGCAAATAGAAAGAGAAGCCATCATAATCCCCCAGTCTGAGGAGGGGAGTGACAATAGCATTAGTTTCACCGATTTAAGCCCAGATGAAGCGACAGTTGCTTCAACTCAACCATTACCTATAGAATGTGAAACTGAAGAGGCTAATGTGGAGAACCAAGGAGAAGTCCCTGAACCTGAAGATAAAAACGTGATCGGACGAAAGGATCCCCAAGTACGAGATGCTATTAGGTGGAAAATTGAGGGAGCACAAAAAGAGTTCTAGGATGGGTTACATCCCACTGCTCGAGGGATACTGAGATCATTCTTTGAAGAACATCAGATTATGTCCATAGATCTTCATGAATATCTAGAACTGGAATGCCGATTCAATGATTATGGATTGGCATGGATGAGCATGCCACCAGGGGAGTACCAACCAAACTGGGTAAGGGAATTCTTTTCAAATTATATTTGTCTAGTAAAATATGAATGTACGAAGGGGACTCCGATTTTGAATAGACCAAACAGGGAGTCTATTCTAGTCCGAGAAGTTGTTGTTGATATCTCAGCCCGAACTATGAATAGAATGTTGTTTGGGCCAGCATACGAAGCTCCACCTGTTGTCCCTGATTTCGAATATAGAATAAGAAATGCTTCTGGCCAGAGATGTTGGGCAGCATCATTGATCACTGATGATCGAAATCCTTCCTGGGCAACTAACCCCAAAGAACGCATTGCAAAATTCACACTTAGTTTCAAGGCTAAGTTCTGGTGGGCTGTTGTTCGATTGAGGTTAATGACAATAAAGGAGATGGAAACCTGGATAATCACAGGGCCGTGACGGTAGCCAGTTTGATTTCAGGTTTGGACATTGATTTTGTGAGGGAACATAAGCAGACTACTTCCATACCTTTCCCATGTTTGATTACTGCATTATGCAAACAAGATGATGTGCCTCTGATTCGAGGCGTTGATAATGAAGTTTCAGCCGCTCATAAATAGGATATTGAGAAGTCCATAGATGAGTCAAAGTTTGACATTCGAGTGAACAAGACTCCAGCATATCAGTCTCAGTCTGTACCAATTCCCGAAGCCACAGAAATACCCGAAGGTATGCCTTTACCCATTACCATATATGTTCCTCTTGATTATGTACCCCAGGGTACGTTTGCAGGGTTAGATTCTACGCAGTTTGCTAGTGGAGCAGATTTTGCGGAATACAGATTCAACCCGGTGAATTTTGTCAAAGTTGTGAAGAATCAAAAGCGGTTCCAGAAGTAGTTAGAAAAGTGTACTAGAGATTTTAAACCTTTTGTGGATGAAATCGTGGCCGAAGCAGTCAGTCCATTTCAAACTATTCAAGTAAGTATGGATAACATGGAAGCTTGCATCAACAAAAGGCTAGATTTACTATTTCTTCCCAGTCTTGCCAAGCTCATGGGTAAATTTGAGCAGGCAAAGACTGACATAGCTGAGTTAAAGAAGAAACAATCACAACCTCTTGCATTTGATCTGACTCTGAAGGTAAGCAATGATGATGAGGATATTTTGGATCTGATAGGTAGACTAGTGAAGGATAAAGGCAAGAAGCAAATGGATGAACAAGCAGCAAAAAAGAAGAAAAAAGGAGAAAGAGAGAAGAAATATCACCTGAGGAGTTAGACCAGTACAACCTGAAGAGAGATGTGAAGTAATCAAAGAAGGAATCTGAAAGAAATCAAAGAAGGAATCTGAAAGAAAGCAAAGAGAACAAGAAAATGAAGCGGAAGGAGTCTCTCCTAGTGCTACCCCAGAAAGGGGGCGAAGTGCAGGTTCAATTTGGGAAACCATCCCTTAAAATGTCGAGGGTGAAGTTGTGAGTGCTCCTACCACCATAGGGGAAAACATTTTGCAGGGTGAGGATGATGGAGACTCACCATACTTGACATATGCCTTAGAGGAGTAAGAGACCACGTAAATATCCCAATTATCATGTACGGTAATTTATTGCTTTGAGGACAATACATATTTTTCTATGTAGGGGTGGGGGTATGTGTAATGTAAATACAAATGTTTAATGACAATCTATGAATTGGTTCTGTTTTAGCACTTATTTGTAAATATGGAAAATGAATGATGTTGTCATAAGACGTTGAACATGTGTCTGTAATTATTTACTTTTTCAGTTAAGCATGTGCAAATAACCATCAGTAATTCTGTATTCAGCATTGGTCTGTCAAAAAGTGCATGAATCATGTAATGAACATTCTGAGAATTGTAAAGGATGTTTAACTTTGATGCCTGTGGGTGTGAGGATTTACTTGCTGTTCTTTCAGAGGATAAGACCTAGAACTTTCCCGAGCCATGGATACAGTCTTCTAGTAGAGTCATTAGGATAGGATAACAGTCCTCCTTGAAGTTCTAAACCTTCTAACCTAAAGAAGCAACCCAGCCTGAAAGATTGTTCCTATTTAAACCCATTTTATACCTCTAAGAATTGGTTTAACCTCTTTCCCCTGTCAGTAACTCTCCATAGGACTTTAACATTCAGCTCTAAACTTAGCCAAATGCTAACATTGTATATTTTAACTTAGATGAAGCATCTAAGTTGAGGGTGGCTAGTGTCAAAAAATGAAAGACCTCAATGGAGTGAGCTAGAATCCAATTAGAAACAATTGGTCACTGCCTGCATCAGCATAAGTTGAGGGTGACTGGTTCTTCTATTCAAAAAAAAATGACATAAGTAGCAGATTGAGGGTGAAAATTTGCTAAGGCAAGGAGAGTTAAGTTTCAATGAGTCACTTCACCTGAAAACATACCCCACCTAATCCTAAACCTTCTTGTAAGCCTTGTAAAGACCTGTTTGGTCCTAGTGAGTCAACTATGAGGACGTGTTGTATGGCCAGGGAAAGACTATGGGTACTTAGGATATGTTTAAAACCTTTTTTTGTGAGTGTGAGAGATGGATAGTGTCCACATCATATAGCGAGTGGTGTACTTCTTTATTGTGAGGGCAATCGAAGTTTTACTGAACTTGCTTTTTATCTGTGGGATGTAACATTCATGCTTGTGTGCTGAATTATAAAAAATGTTGGGTGTGGATTCTGTTATGTTAAATGCATGAGATTAAGTTGATGAGTGAATGTTTGCATAAGAGAATGTTTCAATGGTTGGTTATCTGTCATTTTATTATTCATGTGCACAATTTGGTGTAGAGTTGCTTGAGGACAAGCAATGATCTTAAGTTGAGGGTATTGATGTTCCGGTGTTTTGCGAAACATTTAGAATCATTTTCATAGGAAAATTATATGTTTTCAAGCAACCAAAGTGATATTTAATGAAGGTTTTTAGTGTTTCAGTGAAAGGAGATAACCACAGAAAAATACTAGAAAAAGTAGCAGAAAAGGGGAATTGATGGTCAAAATGACGGACCGTCAGGTTTATGAAGGACCACCATATATACCATCAAGTTGAACTAGAACAACGCCTCCAGAGGAGTCGAGTCACGGACAATATGGTAGACTGTCATACATGTGATGGACCACCAAATAGAACGTCAACACTTATCCAAAAACTACTTCTCAGAGGGACTTGGTGACGATCAAGGTGGTGGACCGTCAGACATGGGACGGACCACCAGATTGACCATCAATGCTTATCCAGAACCTGTTCTCCAGAGGAACTCCATGACGGTCAAAGTGGTAGACCGTCAATCTTAGGACGGACCACCAGATTGACCGTCAGTTCTTATCCAGAAGTTGTCTCCCAAAAGAACTCCGTGATGGTAAAGATGGCGGACCGTCAGTCCATCGACGGACCACTAGGTGGACCATCAGATGTTATCCAGAAACTACCATTCGGATGAATCGAGTGACGGGAAAGATGGTGGACCGTCAGATCTTTGACGGTCCGTCATATGGATCGTCAAATGGGACGCGGTTTTTCTATTTTTAAATTTTAAAATTTTTTTTTAGCTGGGACATATAATACCAACTTTTAGGGTTAAGAATGCATCTTTTACCTTTTATAAGTTTTCTTTTCATCTATTGAACCTCTTGGTATCCAAGTACTTTGGAGAATTTTAGTATCAAACAACTGATCATTGAAGATTCAAGAACGTATTCTTGGGGTTCTTTGTAAGTAAACTTTCCATTTATTTATGAATAATACAAGAATTAATTCTTTATCTTCTATGGAGTGTTGTGGATAAATCTCATAACTAGGGTTATGGGATCCTTAATGTGAAATGCATCTATGGGTTGGGAATCAATTTGAGTTCCATAATTGAATAACGTTGCATAAACCTTTCTTCAATTTCATGACTTCTCTTGGTTGCAAACTTGAGGAGTAAACTCTAGAAAACCACTTATCTTAGAGGAAAGTGTTTGTGGGGAAAAGAAGGTGTTTACATGAATTGAAAGGGCCTTAACCTTTAGAGTAATAGCTAATTCCCTAATAGGATTAGCTTACATGAGAATTATGTTGAAAGAATAAGGCATCCTATGAGTTTGAGAAAATTATTGGATAACCTATCCATTTAGGTTGAGAAACTAATGGATATAGAATAGGATTCAACCTTTCTTGCAATTGAATTTATTAAGTGAAACTCATAAATAATTCACAACCCAAATGATACTGGCATTTTGTTGATCATAACCCTGGTTTGATTAATCTCATAAAGTTACGAAATACAGAGAAAAGCATTAGTTGAACTAATCTTGTTACGATTTATCATTTTACAAATAAAAGCAAAAAAATCATTTTGGTTAAGAAACTCTGATCAACATTCCAATAACAATTACGACACTTAGTGAGCACAGTATTCCCTATGGGATTCGACACCCAACCTAGTTGGGTTCTATATTTGACAGCGACCGCTTACACTTTCTACTGAGATTTGTAATTTGGGCGTATCACTAAACCAACTAATTAGGTAAGTACTGTATATAGGCCAACGGTTTTTAGTATAGGCCAAATTTGTCCAACAAGGATGGGATCATGGCTTACCTCATACTTGTTGGACAAATTTAAAGGTACATCCTTCTGAGTTAGCCTGGTCAATGGTGTTGTAATCGAGGAAAACCCCACCATAAACTATCTATAGTAACCTACTACCTAAATAAAATTGTGAATATCTGTTGGAGAATTGGGATAACCTAATCATGAATTTCCTTAATATTTTCTAGGTCTACCATGATCCCATCCTTAGAAATCATATGCCCCAAGAATATTGTAGACTTACAATAGAATATCTACTTAGAAAACATAACATACAACCACAGATATCTCAAAATCTATAGCATAATCCTTGTATGCTTCTCAGATGATACCATATGCTCAGTATCTAAATAAAGTTGTAAACTCAATACTCTAACAAATCTTTGCAATCGTGTGTGATCTATTGGCACAATCATAGCAATAGGTCTCTTCAACACATGAAAGCCCAACTTATACCAAGAAACTAACATAGAGTCCTTTTATAAACTTGTTTCTTAAGCTATGCCAAATACTATGATGTACATACTTCCGAATAAAGCCTTAGAGAATTGCACCCAAGATATAGTAGGTAAACCAGAAGGCTTGTACTAAAGGTATGCCCTTCACCACTTTTTTGCCTAACCATCCATCTGACCTATAGTGTAATTAACTCCATAATATTCTACTATCGTGAGGTTATGCAAACTCTTCTGCAGGCTTACTAGAACTCACAAGAAAACTTTTATGGTGTACAAATAAACCTCAAATGACCCTAAGTGATAAACTAACTAAGTATTTTTTGTTTCTCTTTATTTATTACTAGTCAAGTTGTGATAGGATGAGCAATAACAAGCACCAAAAACATGTAAGGCCCCAAAAAAATTCTAAGCTTAATTCAGTCCTTTAAGCTTGTCAAGGGATCCCAGACTTTGAAAACTCTAGCTCAGTTCCCAGACATAGCTTATTTTTGGCCTTCAAAAGTTGGTAATCTCATTTCGCCACCTTAATGTCCTTTAGTGGTTCGTATGTTTGTTAATTCATGATTAGAGAGGTCAATTGGTGATCCCGAGTGAGTTTCAGATTTTTCAAACCTCGATTATACCATGTTTTGTGTCCCAAAATAGTGGACCAATGCGATCTTGGCGCGCCGTATCGCCTATCACTTTAGCTAACATTGTTGCAGGGACTACCAGTGAAACTACTAAGGCTTGGCGCGATCATGGCACGACGCATCGGGTATCGCGTTGATGCCCAATATCATTCATTAAATATCCATATTTTTAAGGGCAAAAGTGTTAATTTCCCTCCAATATATAAACCCAATAACATGTAATTAAGCCATTTTTTACCCAAAATATACTAGTTTCCTTCAATTTTCCTCAAGAACAAGTTTTGGATTTTCAATTGGGGATTCAAATTAAAGGAAATTCCATCGTCAAACTTTATAGAATCAAGAACTATGTTATGTATAGTGTTCATTCATGGATTCCTTCCATCCATGAAGTTCAAGAATCAAGTTTTAAATCATGTATTGTGAATATTTTGTTGTGGGTTCATTATGTTCATGAGATTATGATGATGTGATTCCCAAGTTGGAATCTTTATGTGTTGTTCATGAAACTATGTGAATGTGTGGCTTGAAATCTATAAATTTAGTCGATTCATGGAGTTTTAAATTGATAATATGATGATTATGCCTATGCCTTAAGTTGTGCATGCAAGGTGTTTGATAAAATGCCTAAGGGACTAGAAATTATGCATCATAGCTCAATTGTAACCCAAATGATAAGTGCATGATTTACCCTTATGATCACAATGACTTCTATGATATTGTCGTGCATTATAAATGTTTTATAAAATTCTCATGAGACTAGTTGATAAAATTATGACATGTTTATATGCTTTCCCATTTATGTACAAGATTATGATAACCATGTTCTTCGTGAAATCCCCAACTTATTGTATTGTGGATTGTTGATGTTGGTCATGTATTCAAGAATGTCATGCCTTTTTAGTTTCCTTCTATCGAGTCCTAGGGGTACTTGTACCAGACAATTTAGCTGTGTGTCTAGCGCCAGTGTCATGTTTTCATGATATTATCAGTCAAGCCATGTTCAGTAGAGTTCAGTCAGTCATGTGACTCAGGAAAAAACTCAATAAACTCAGTAATCCCAGTAATCTCAATAGTATTCCATCAGTCAACAAAACTTAATGAACTCTATCTAGTTCAATTTAGTTAATCATGTTCAGTGTCTATTCAAATAGGAGTAGGATTTAGCATCGAGTGAACCCAAGGATGAGGACACACACTGACAGTTGAGGGTATAATCCTTAGAAGCAATCCTTTCACTCTAGAACTATGTAGACGGCATAGGTTAATATATCAACACTAATAGAGGAGGGTTGATGAAGTGAATAAAGACTATCAAATGAGGGTCCCACCATTCTGTTTTGGGGATACTGCCAGATAAGGGTGACCCACAGCCAGTCTTTACCAGTGGCACGATATTGACACCCTACCAATTGGGTTTATAGATTGGACCCCAACTCATCTACAATGCATTATTTGGGGCATGTCAGTTAGATGACTACTTCCCACAGTTACAGTCTCAATCTAAGTCTCAGTAATAGAACTCAGATAGTTCTACAAAATTCAGGACTATCAACTACAATCAATTTAGTATAGTACAGAACCCAGCTAGTTCCATCAGAACCTAGACTATCAGACACAGTCGCTCAGTATCAGTTATATCAATTATTAGTAACTCATTCTATCAGTATTCAGACTCAGTAGTCTATATCATTATGAATTCAGTTACAGTCACTCATTCATTCATGTATTCTCACGTTCATGTTATATAGTCAGTTAGCATTGTTCATGCATTTAAACCCTTTGTATTCATCCTACCTCACTTCCATACCAGTACATTCAATTGTACTAACACATTTGCACTATGCTATTTTTATACCATAGGTTCATAAGTACGAGCTCCAGAGCATTAGTAGCATTCTAGTCTCAGCAGTTACAATCAACAGTGAGTCCTCATCCTTCGAGGACATGATCATCACTTTATTTCTTCATTACTTAGTTTATTTCAGTAGTTGGAGTTAGTTGGGGACATGTCCCATCAACTCCTTATTCAGATAGTTCAGCTTTAGAGGCTTTTTAGACCATAGTATGTTCAGATAGTTTTGTTTTAGTTTGTTTTGGTATTAATATACCGTACTTTCATGTGTTATGTTTTATTAGTTTTGAACCTTATGGCCTTTCAGCCTTTATTTCTGCATTTATATAGTATATTATGCAGTGCTCAGGTACAGATATCAATCATGGGTTACCTTGTGGTCCTTTGGGGTCATGAGAACTGTGGGGAATTTTGAATGTCATATTCGAGGTGTTACAAACTTGGTATCAAAGACTAATGTTCAATAGTTTCCTAGGATATCTGAGAGCCGCATCTAGAAAAGTCTTGTACATGGGTATGTTGCGCGCCACATTTATATACAGAAGGCTATGAGATAGTTTAGGAAAGTTTCCCTTCTTTTAGTATTCATGTTGTACCAGTGAGCATAATCTCAAGTTAATCTCCCAGTCTATTCCTTTTATCTTTCATTTACAGAACACTCCTCCTAGAAAGAGAACTAGAAATCATTCAGCCCTTCAGCCCGAAGATATTTTGGGCGAACATGTCTCTTATGTAGAGTTCAGAGTTGTATTCACTACTCTTGCTTAGTCAGTTGCTTCTCATATTGAATGATCATCTATCGTTTTTGTCCAACCCAGTGGCCAATTCAGCTGCAGCCAGGATTCGAGACTTCACCCGAATGAATCCTCTATTTTTTTTAGGTCTGAGTCAAATGAGGACCTTCAGGAATTCCTTGAACAGGTTCAGAAGGTTACATACATCATGGGGTTACTCCTAGTGAGAGTGCTGAGCTAGATACATATCAGTTGCAGGATGTTGCTTACACTTGGTTCAAATAGTAAAAGTCAGAGAGGTCAGTTGATGCAGGATCCATAGAATGGGAGCAGTTTGTCATCGTATTCTTAGATAGATTATTTCCCCTAGAGCTGAAAGAATCTAAGGTATTATAATTTATCAACCTCAGGTAGGGCAACATGACGGTGAAAGAGTATTTTCTTAAGTTTACTCAATTAGCCAGATATGCTCCTCATGTGGTTGCAGATAGTAGGGCCAAGATGAGTAAATTTGTTTCTGGGATTAATGATAGTATGGTCAATGAGTGTAGGTCTGCGATATTGAATAGTGACATAAACATAGCCAGGCTTATGACCCATGCTCAGCAGGTAGAAGAGCAAAAAATTAAGATGAGTGAGAAGAAGAATAAAAGAGCAAGGACAGGTAGTTTCAACTTTGCTCAGCCTAAGTCAGAGGGTGGAAACCATTCTCAGATCCGCCCAAATTCATTTGTTCCATCTCTTTCCCTAGCCAGTTCTCCATCTCCAAAGTTCAAGGATAGTAATATAGATAGGGAGCCAGGCTCTAAGTCTCAGGCCAGTGTTAGCAGTGCCCGTACCCATCCTCTTTGTCAAACATATGGCAAGCACCATCAGGGTACTTGTAGAGCTGGTAGTGATGTTTTCTTTGGATGTTCCAAGCTAGGACACAGAGTCAGGGATTATCCCCAGTCAGGTTATCAGGGTCAGTAGAACCGTTCCTCAGCCCAGTTCGGTCACCTAAATGAAAAAGGTGCCACTTCCAGTGCTACTAGTGGGCAACGCCCAAATAGAATTTATACTCTTCAGTCCCAATAGGATCAGGAAAATTCTCCTGATATGGTCACTGGTAAATTACAGATCTTTCATGTACACGTTTATGCTTTGCTATACCCAGGAGCTTCCTTCTCTTTTTTTACTCCTTGCATAGCAGTTGATTTTGGAATCAGTCCCGATATTCTAGTAAAGCCCTTCTCAGTCTTTACCCCAGTGGGTAAAACCATTGTAGCATGATGGGTATACAGGAACTATCCGTTTATGATATTTTAGAAAGTCACTTCAACAGACTTAGTCAAATTAGAGATGACTGATTTTGATGTCATTCTTGGCATGGATTGGCTTCATTCCTGCTATGCCACAGTCGACTGCAGAAATAGAGTTGTCCAGTTTTTTTTCGTATGAACCTTTCCTACAGTGGAAGGGTAGTACTTCAGCTTTCAGAGGTCAGCTTGTTTCCTACCTTTAGGCACGGAAAATGATATCTAAGGGATGTTTCTATCATCTTATTCGAGTTAAGGACACTAGTTCTGAAACTCCCAGTCTTAAATTAATATCTGTAGTGCATGTATGTTCAGATGTCTTTCCCAAAGATCTACCTGGAATTTCTCCCGAAAGGGAAATAGACTTTGGCATTGATCTTCTTCCAGATACTCAGCCTATATCTATTCGTCCATATAAAATGGCACCAGCAAAACTCAGAGAATTGAAAGAGTAGTTGAAGGATCTATTACACAAGGGATTCATCAAACCCAGTGTGTCCCCATGGGGCACACCAGTTTTATTCTTGCGCAAGAAAGACAATTCTCTTAGAATGTTCATTGATTATTGTCAGCTCAATAAAGTCACAGTCAAGAACAAGTATCCACTTCCCAAGATTGAAGACTTATTTGACCAACTTCAGGGTGCCAGTTATTTCTTAAAAATAGACCTCAGATCAGGCTATCATCAGCTCAGAGTCAGAGATTGTGAAATTCTGAAAATAGCCTTCTGTACTCGGTATGGTCACTTTGAATTCATAGTCATGTCCTTTGGTCTTACCAATTCCCCATAAGCCTTCATGGACTTGATGAACCATGTGTTCAAGTAGTACTTGGACATGTTCGTTATAGTCTTCATAGTTGATATTCTTGTTTATTCCTACAGTGAGAGTGATCATGCAGAATATCTCAGAGTAGTATTGCAAACTCTCAGAAATCATTAGTTGTTTTCCAAATTCAGTAAGTGAAAAATTTGGCTAAGTTCAGTAGCATTCCTTGGTCATATCATTTTCGGTGATGGCATTAGAGTTGATCCTCAAAAGATCGAAGGGGTAAAAAACTGGCCTCAACCTATCTCCCCATCAGATATCAGGAGTTTCTTGGGTTTGGATGGATATTACAGATAGTTTGTTGAGGTATTTTCATCTATTGCATCCCCTATGTCTAGATTGACTTAGAAGAAAGTTAAGTTTTAGTGGTGAGATTCTTGTGAGAAGAGTTTTCAGGAGTGGAAGACTTGACTCACCTCAGCTCCAGTTTTGGCTCTTTCGGATGGTTCAGATAGGTTCTTAGTGTATTGTGATACATCTAGAGTAGGTTTGGGTTGTGTCCTCATGCAGCATGGTAAGGTCATAGTGTTCTCCTCCAGACAGCTTAAGCCCTATGAGAAGAATTATCTGACTCATGATCTTGAGTTAGTAGCCATAGTTTTTTCCTTAAAGATTTAGAGGCATTATCTATATGGTGTTCATGTAGATGTGTTCACAGATCATAAAATCCTTCAGTATGTATTCTGTCAGAAAGATCTCAATCTACATCAGAGAAGGTGGTTAGAGCTCTTGAAAGATTATGACATGAGTGTCCTTTATCATCTGGGAAAGGTCAACGTAGTGGATGACACTCTCAGTAGACTGTCTATGGGTAGTGTTGCTCATATTGAGGACAGTAAGAGGAAGCTAGCTCAATAAATCCATCAGCTTGATAGACTAGGAGTCCACCTAGTTGATTCGGAAGAGGGAAATTTATGGGTTCAGAATAGTTCAGAATCATCCCTAGTTTTTGAGGTGAAAGAAAATCAGGATAGAGATCCTCGTCTTGTTAAGTTGAAGGAGTCAGTCAAAGATCAGAAAGTAGACGTTTTCTCCCAAGGGGGAGATGGTGTTCTGCATTGTCAGGGTTGTCTGTGTGTCCCAGGTGTAGATGAATTAAGGCAATGAATCCATGCAGAAGCGCACGGTACATGCTACTCTATTCATCCAGGGGCCAATAAGATGTATCGTGACTTGCGGGAAATCTATTATGGAGTGGGATTAAGAGAGATATTGTAGATTTTGTAGCTAAGTGCTCTATATGTCAGCAGGTTAAGATAGAGAATTAGAAGCCTAGTGGGTCCATGCAGGAGTTCAATATTCCTACTTGGAAGTGGGAAGAAGTGAACATGGACTTTGTGACAAGTTTGCCTCGTACTCATCATCATCATGATTCAGTT
The DNA here is from genome assembly GCA_030864215.1 of Capsicum pubescens. Classification (NCBI taxonomy): domain Eukaryota; kingdom Viridiplantae; phylum Streptophyta; class Magnoliopsida; order Solanales; family Solanaceae; genus Capsicum; species Capsicum pubescens. The sequence continues at coordinate 235,898,885 of CM061540.1, forward strand.
TGGGTTATTGTAGATGGAATGACCAAGTCAGCTCATTTCTTTCTAGTCCATACCTCCTATTCAGCCAAGGATTATGCCAAACTCTATATTAGGGAGTTGGTCAGATTACATGGTGTTTCGTTGTCCATTGTCTTAGATAGAGGTACCCAGTTTACCTCTTATTTTTGGAAAGCATTCCAAAAGGGTCTTGGTACCCGAGTTTACCTCAGTGCATCCTTTCATCCTCAGACAGATGGTCAAAGGTAGTTGGGATGACCATTTCTCTTTGATTGAGTTTGCATACAACAACACCTATTATTCCAGTATTTAGATGTCTCCATTCGACGCTCTCTATGGTAGGAGATGCAGATCTCCAATCGGTTGGTTCTAAGTTAGTGAGGCCTCAATTATAGGGCCCAACTTAGTATTCGATGCCTTAAAAAAATTCCAGTTAATCAGATAAAAACTTTGGGCTGCTCAGAGTCGACGGAAGTCTTATGCAGATGTGCACAGAAAAGATCTCGAGTTTGAGATTGGTGATCATGTATACTTAAAAATATCTCCCATAAAGGGAGTGAAGAGATTCGGCAAGAAGGAAAAGCTTAGTCCCCGATATATCAGTCCCTTTAAAATTCTCAGTCGCTTCGGCAAGGTAGCTTATGAGCTCAAATTTTCTTCAGATCTAGGATCAGTCCATCCAGTGTTCCGTGTCTCCTTGCTAAAGAAGTGCATAGGTGACCCAGCAGTTGTAGTCCCTATAGAGGGCATAGAAATTTTGAACTATCTCTCTTTCAAAGAGATTCCAGTCAAAATCCTCTACTACCAGACTCGCAGACTGAGGAACAAGGAAGTTCCTCTAGTCAAATTTCTTTGGCTGAATCAGTCCATCGAGGGAGCTACTTGGGAAGAATATGTAGAAATACGAACCAAGTATCCTCACCTCTTCTCCTATAATTTAGACTCAGCCTAAGCTAATAGCTTTCCTTAAAGCTTATTCATGTTGCATGTCCAAATTTTAGTTACAGCTTGGCATTCATTTTCATGCTCAGATTCTCATTATAAACTCGGTATTAAATTACCATTGGATATCCATTCATATGTTCATGCATTATGTCAGTCATGTATTCATGCATCAGATATGCATCCTTATTATGAGAAACTCAGCTTATCAGAAATCTCAGTCATGCATTTATGAATCAGTTACGCATGCATCAGATATGCATGTTCAGCATAATACATTCAGATAATCAATTGTGTCAGTCATGTAATCATTTTACAGTTATTCATGTCCCATATGTACTTAAGTTATCATTTCCCCACTCTCAGTCAGTTTCATTCGAGGACGAATATTCCGAAGGGGGAGATATTGTAAGATCCCGCAAATTTTCTAAGCTTAATTCAGTCCTTTAAGCTTGTCAAGGGATCCCAGACTTAGAAAACTCTAGCTCAGTTCCCAGACATAGCTTATTTTTGGCCTTCAAAAGTTGGTAATCTCATTTTGCCACCTTAATGTCCTTTAGTGGTCCGTATATTTGTTAATTCATGATCAAGAGGTCAATAGGTGTTCCCATATAAGTTTTGTATTTTTTGGACCTTGATTAGACCATTTTTGGTGTACCAAAATAGTGGAGCAATGCGATCTTGGCGGGCTGCGTTGCCCATCGTGTTGGTTAACATTGTTGCAGGGATTGCCAGTGAAACTATTGAGGCTTGGCACGATCATGGTGCGATCAAGACGCAATGCGTCGGGCATCGCGTTGATGCCCAATTTAAGTCATTAAATGTATGCATTTTTAAAGGAAAAAGGGTCAATTTCCCACCCCTATAGAAACCCAATAACACCTAATTCAACCATTTTTCACCCAAAATATACTAGTTTCTCTCAATTTTTCTCACGAACAAGTTTAGGGTTTTCAATTGGGGATTCAAATTTAAGGAAATTCCACCATCAAACTTCGTAGAATCAAGAACTAAGGTATGCATAGTGTTCATTCATTGATTCTTTCCATCCATGAAGTTCAAAAATCATGTTTTAAATTATGTACTATGAATATTTTGTTGTGGGTTGATTATGTTCATGAGATTATGATGATGTGATTCCCAAGCTAGAATCTTTATGTGTTGTTCATGAAACTATGTTAATGTGAGGCTTGAAATCTTTAATTTTAGTCGATTCATGGAATTTTGAAGTGATAATATGATGATTATGCCTATGCATTAAGTTGTGCATGCAAGGTGTTTGATAAAATGCCTAAGGGACTAGAAATTATGCATCATAGCTCTATTATGACCCAAATGATAAGTGCATGCTTTACCCTTATGATCACAATGACTTCTATGATATTGTTGTGCATTATAAATGTTTTATAAAATGCTCATGAGACTAGTTGATGAAATTATGACATGTTTATATGCATTCCCATTCATGTACAAGATTATAATAACCATGTACTTCATGAAATCCCTAACTTATTGTATTATAGATTGTTGATGTTGGTCATGTATTCAAGAATGTCATGACTTGTTAGTTTCCATCTATCGAGTCCTGGGGGTACTTGTACCAAACAATATAGTTGTGTGCCTAGAGCCAGTGTCATGTTTTCACGATATTCTCAGTCAAGCCATGTTCAGTAGAATTCAATCAGTCATGTGACTCAGGAAAAAACTCAATAAACTCAGTAATCCCTGTAATCTCAGTAGTATTCTGTCAGTCAAAGGAACTTAATGAACTCAGTCCAGTTCAGTTCAGTTAATCATGTTCAATGTCTATTCAGATGGGAGAAGGATTTAGCATCGAGTGAACCCAAGGATGAGGACACACACAGACAGTTAAGGGTGTGATCCTTCAAAGCAATCCTTACATTCCAGAACTATGTAGCCAGCATAGGTTGAGATATCAACACTTGCAGAGAAGGGTTGATGAGGTGGATAAACACTGTCAAATAAGGGCCCCACCCTTCTTTTTTGGGGATACTGCCTGATGAGGGTCACACACAGCCTGTCTTTACCAGTAGTGTGTTATTGATAAACTCCTAATTAGGGTTACAAATTGGACCCCAACTCAGCTATAATGCATTATTTGGGGCATGTCGGTTAGATGACTACTTCCCACAGTTACAGTCACAGTCTCAGTCTCAGTAATAGAACTCATATAGTTCTACAATATTTAGAACTGTCAGATACAGTCAATTCAGTACAGTACAGAACCCATCTAGTTCTATTAGAACCTAGAATTTCAGACAAAGTCACTCAGTATCAGTTATCAGTAACTCATGTTATCAGTATTCAGACTCAGTAGTCAATATAATCACAAATTCAGTTATAGTCACTTATTTATATATGTATTCTCACGTTCATGTTATATAGTCATTTAGCATTGTTCATGCATTTAAACCCTTTGCATTCAGCCTACCTCACTTGCATACCAGTACATTCAATCATGCTTACACATTTGCGCTATGGTATTTTTATACCAGAAATTCAGAAGCACGAGCTCTAGAGCATTAGTAGCATTCTAGTCTCAGCAGTCAGAGTCAGCAGTGAGTCTTCATCCTTCGAGGACATGATCATTACTTTATTTATTCATTACTTAGTTTATTTCAATAGTTGGAGTTAGTTGGGGACATATCCCATCAACTCCTTATTCAGATAGTTCATCTTTATAGTCTTTTCAGACCACATATGTTCAGACAGTTTTATTTTTGTTTATTTTTGTATTGATATACCATACTTTCAGATGTTATGTTTTATCATTTTTGAACCTTATGGCCTTTTATCCTTTATTTTTGCATTTATACAGTATATTATGCAGTGCTCAGGTACAGATATCAATCATGGGTTAGCTTGTGGTCCTTCAGGGTCATGAACACCATGTGGCATTTCGAGTGTCATATTTAAGGTGTTACAAAACACCTCCAATTGGGGAGCTATATTAGTATGTTGTTCTCTGAAATCCTAAACACCATGTGTTGTTACCTATTCTAAAGTTCGTGCCTCACCTCTAGCCTAAGGATTACTAGAAGTATCGAGCAACAATACTGACTTTGACATACCCTCTAGGAATCTCAAAAGCTTCATCATTATGTCTTTATGAATTGACATGGAAGTAAATAATACTAGAATTGGGATGGCCCCAAGCCCTCTATTTAAAGGAATATATCCTTTGAATTAACCTCTCGATCAGGTGATGGTGCACAATCAAACCTTGAACTAGTGTTGTAGCTAATTCCTAATCATGATCTGTAAGTTAACCTCTTTCCTACCCCATGGCTAGGAACATATCTAATAGCATAGGGTCATCACTAATAAATGACAAATTTTATCTACTTTACATACATGAGGCCAAGATAAGAAGTAGATGGTCGTGTCAATAATCAATGGGCTTGAAAGCTCAGTGGTTCCTAAAAATGAAGATAGAAATCTCTAGCATCAAGTTTGGATGAGAGAATAAATATTCAAAGTGCCATGGATATGCCTCCCAAAGTGGATAAGTTGTAACCCAGTTGAAAATAAAGATGAAATGCTTACCAGTTGACAACAAATGGAAAGCCTCAAAAGGACAATCTATCCAAGCATAATGTGAAGGGTTGACAAACTATGAAGTCACCTAAATTATACCTCCTAGAAGCTATAAATTCATTGCTTGTCAAATAAAAAACACAATAAAGATTGGGTCTAGCCAACAAGGAAAAAGACAAAAATTTATGACGAGCTTGCTAATGTAATTAGAACGTGCAATAAGTAAATGAGGGGTTTTATGAGACAATAGTAATAGTAGCAATATTTGTAAATTAGGGTTTTTATCAATATAAAATGATCACTTGGATTGTGTTACCCCTGAGCTCTTAACTTTGTCAACTTACATCATTCTCGTCGAACTATATCGATTCCTTGCATGTTGATCGTAGGATTGTGTCCCCCCTGAGATCTTAACTTTGCAAACTTATATCATTCTCGTCAAACTATCTTGATTCTTTGCATGTAAAATCTAACAAGTTATGTATCGCCTAACCATCTCTTGACCTTGGTTTGGGTGAATTTCACACATCTTCTTTTGATCTCAGAGTTTTGCATTACTAAACCTTATTCCGGATCTGAGATTAACTATCTCCTCTTGATCTCAAGTTAATTAGAGAAAGCTTAGTAGCTTAAATTACTATTGTAATCACATTTTCGTCATCTCTACCTCTCTCTCGAGAAATTATTGAATGCAGGTGATTTCCTAACATTTGCAACCATTAAGAAAGTAATAAAAGCAAAGGAAACCCTAATATATGCAAGACACCAATTTTGAAAGACTTTGCACTTTCTCTACTTTATTAGTCCATTAGGGTTCCCACAACCTTAGTTATGGGATTTTGTTGCTCATGATTGTAATAACACACATAAAATTCATAGATGAAAGCATATGAATGATCTCACAAATATAAAGAATGAAAATTTGTATCTCAAATTAAACCAATAACAATGATTCCAAGATCAATAATGCATCTTAGAACTCAAAACTATGTCAAAGGGTATAAAGTACGTAAACTGTTAGTAAAACATCCAATGGGTATTTATAGATACATTAGAAAACCTATCCTATACAAAGTAGGAAACTTGAATTGGCACCAATCTACATATAATACCCCACAAAAATTCTTAGCTTAAATCAGTCTTTTAGGTTTGTCAAGGGGTCCCAGACTTAGAATATTTTAGCTAAGTATTCAGACTTAGAGTTATTTTAGCCTTCGAAAGTTGGAAATCTTATTTCGTGACCTTTACATCCATTAAATATTGATATTTGAGTTAATTCATGATCAGGAATGTCAATAGGTGTTCCCAGACAAGTTTTGGATTTTTGGACATCGTTTAGATCATGTTTAAGTGCCCAAAATAATGGGTCAACGCGATCTCAATGCGTCGCATCGACCATCGCATCGATAAGATAGTTTTTCCCTAGCTTCATTGCAAATTCTAGTGAAATGATGTGGGCTCAAAGTGGTGTGTTGGATATCATGGCAACTCTAATAATACGGTGCGTTGGCCTGCGTGTCGGTAACATAGTTTTTCAGTCATTAAAAGATCACATCCTTGAGGGTATTTGGATCTTTTTTCACATCCTTCATCCCCCAAAACACAAAATTAAGCCCTTTGGAGAGTAAATATACTCATTCATTCTGCAATTTGCTCAAAAACAAAACCCTAGGTGCTCAAGTTTCATAGCAAGAACTCAATATTAACTTTCATAAATTCATCAACTAAGGTATGTGAAGTGTTCATCCAAGGGTTCCTTCCACCCTTGGAGTCCAAGAGACTCTTTTAAAGTTCATGTAGAGTGATTTCATGATTTCAATAGGTTGAATTAAAGTGTATTCATGATATATTGCAAGATTCATGTAGAGTTAATTGATATGTTTTCTTTATCATGTGTATTCATATTGAAACTCTTGGAATTATGTAATTGGAATTGAATCACGTTGCCTACATACTGTTTTAGTAGTATGTGCATATATTATGCCCCACAAGTGTTTGATAAATTGTCTATGTGAGTTGAATAGTGAAATTATATCATGTTTTATCATGTATGCAAGTATTCATGTCATACAAGTGTTTGCTTGAATGCCCAAATGAATGAATGATGACTAAGTAGTTAGTTACCATGTCTCAAGAATTATGCCATGTCTTTTAAGTTTGTACTATCGAGTCTGGTGGTATTTAATAATTGACAATTTAGCTGCTTGTATAGAGCCATGGTCAGTCACAGAGTAGAATTTGTCATGTCACAATTAATAGAATTCAATCAGTACAAAACTTAGGAAAATTCAGTGAACTCAGAATCAGTCTAGTTCAATTCAGTTATACAGTACGATCAGTAACAGTCTAGTCTAGCCTAGTACAGTTTAGAATTCAGTCTAATAGCTATCAGTTGAGAGTAGGATTCAGCATCGAGTAAACCAAAGGATGGGGAATCACCTGCCAGTAGAGGGTGGAATCCTTAGAAACAGTCCTTGCATTCCAGAACTTTAAAGCCAGCGTAGGTTGAGACATCAACCTTCCAGTTGAGGGTTGATGAGGTGATCTACCTGCCAGTTGAGGGCACCACCGTTCTCGTTCAGAGTACCTACCAAATGAGGGTGACTCAACACTTATCCTTACCCGTGGTACGGTATTGACACCCTTCCAACTGGGGTTATAAGTTAGACCCCAAATTAGTTAGATAAGGGGAATGTTGGTTAGATGATTACTTCCCATAGTCTCAGTTTCAGTTTCAGTCTCAGTCCAAGAATAGAACTCAGTTCAGTTCTACAGATTCTGGACTATCAGGCACAGTCACTCCACGCATTACAGAACTCAGTATATTTTAACAAAATCAGGACTGTCAAATACAGTCATTCAGTTATCAGAAATACAATATCAGTAAACTCAGATATTAGTAAGTTAGTATTCAAATTTAGTACTCAATACTATCATGATCTCAGTTACAGTATATGTATTCATGTATGTATTCTTATTCAGTCATACTCATGTTATTCAGTTACTATTATTCATGCATATGAATCCATGCATTTCAGCCTACCTCACTGAGTAAAACAGTACATTCAAAGTACTGACGCATGCTTTTCTTTTGTGCTATGATGTGTTATATCATAGGTTCAGACGCACGGGCTCCAGAGCACCATTAGCAGTTCAGATTTTCAACAGTCAGCGTAGTAGTGAGTCCTCATAGTTCGAGGAAATGGTTATTTTCAATATTTTAGTATTATTTTCTATAGTCGGAGTTATTTGTAGACTTGTCCCATCAACTCCATAGTTCAGACAGTTTAGAGGCTTTTCAGACTAGAGTATTTTCAGACAGTTGTTTATTTTTTTTAGTACTTATATTTAGTTTTGGTATTTTGATACCGCATTGAGATTTATTTATAGATTTGGACCTTATGGCATATGTTTCTCCTATTTTTGCAATCATTACAGTATTCATTACACAATTATTGTAGCAAGTACCAGTCATAGGTTAGTTTGTGGTCCTTCAAGATTATGAGCACCGTGTAGCATTCGGAGTATAAAAATGGGACGTTACAAACTTAGTATCAGAGCCAAAGGTTCAATAGAGTCCTAGGAAGTCTAAAAGCTACATCTAGTAGAGTCTTTTGCATGGGTGTGTAGCGCGCCACACTTATGGATGGGAGGCTACGGGATGTTTTAGGAAAATTTTCCCTTCTTTCAGTATTTATATCGTGTGAGTGAGCATGAGATCCAGCTAAACTCTCAATCTAATCCTTTCTCTTCCACTTATAGAGATATGCCTCCAAATAGAACTAAAGGAAGAGGAATAGGAGGCCACCCAGAACCCCATCCCGTCCAGCCAGATCCACTGGACGAACACGTCTCCCACACTGAGTTCAGAGCAACCTTCACCACCCTAGCTCATTCTGTGGTAGCCCAGAATAAATGCCCAGTTGTCATTCCAGCCAACCCAGTGGCCAATACTGCTGCTTCTAGGATTTGGGACATCACCCAAATGAACCATTCACCAGGTCTAAGTCAAATGCGGACCCTCGAGAATTTCTTGATCAGGTGCAAAAGGTTACTGATATTATGGGGGTGACTGCTATTGAGAGCACTGAGTTGACCACATATAAGTGGTAGGATATGTCTCACTCATAGTTTAAATAGTGAAAGGTAGAGAGGGACATAGATGCAGGGCCCATAGAGTGGGAGGAGTTTGCCACTTCTTTTCTGGATAGGTTCTTCCCACTGGAGTTGAGAAAAGCAAAGGTTTTAGAATTTATCAATTTGAAAAAGGGCAATATGACAGTGAAAAAGTATTTTCTCAAGTTTACTCAATTTTCTAGATATGCTCCTCATGTGGTGGAAGACAGCAGATCTCGAATGAGTAAGTTTGTGTCAGGGGTATCTAGCGGTGTGGTCAAGGAGTGTAGGACAACAATTTTGATTAAGGAGATGGACATATCTAGGATCATGGTCCATTCTTAGAAGATAGAGGAGGATAAAAATAGGGAGAATGAGAGGGAGAATAAGAGGGAGAATAGGAGAGCGATAACAGGTAGTTTCAACTTTGCTCAACCTAAGTTAAAGGGTGGGAATCATTCTCAGTTTTACCCAAAATCTTTAGTTCCAGCTCTGTCCTCATCCTGTGGTCCTGTGCTGAAATTCATAGATGGCAATAGGGATAGGTCACCAGGACGTAAACCCCAGGGCAATGTTAGAAGTGCCTGAACCAATCCTTTTTTTCAGATGTGTGGCAGAAACCACTAGGGTATCTATAGAGCAGGCAGTGATGTATGTTTCGAGTATGTCAAGCTAGGACACAGAGTCAGAGATTGTCCTCAGTTAGGTTCTCAAGGTCAGAATAACCATCTCCCAGCTCAGTCTTGTCACTTGAATCAGCAGGGTGCCGCTTCCAGTGCCACCAGTGGGCAATACCCAAACATACTCTATGCTTTTTAACCCCAACATGATCAGGGGAGTTCTTCTAATGTGGATACTGGTACGTTACAAGTTTATCATTTGCATGTTTATTCTTTTCTAGATCTAGGAGCCTTTTTGTCCTTTGTTACTCCTTATATAGTTATTGACATCGGAGTCAATCCCAAAATCCTAGAAGAGCCTTTCTCAATATCTACCCCATTGAGTAAATCTATCATAGCCCAGCGGGTTTACAGGAACTATCCAGTTATGGTATCTCAAAAAGTCACTTCAGTAGACTTAGTCGAATTAGAGATGACTAATTTTGATGTTATTCTTGGCATATATTAGCTTTATTCCTGCTATGCCTCAGTCGACTGTAGAAACATAATTGTTCAGTTTCAGTTTCCAAAAGAACCCATCCTAGAGTGGAGGGGTAGTACTTCAGCACTTAGGGGTCAGCTTATTTCTTACCTTCGAGATAGAAAAATGATAGATAAGGGATAAGTCTACCATCTCGTTCGATTCTAGGACTCTAGTTTAGAAATGCCTACTCTTGAATTAGTGTTAGTAGCATGTGAATTCCCAGATGTATTTCCTGATGATCTTCCCAGAGTTCCTCCCGAAAGGAAAATTGATTTTGGAATTGATCTTCTTTAAGATACTCATCACATATCTATTTCGCCATCTAGAATGGCTCTAGTAGAACTCAAAGAATTAAAGGAATAGTTGAAGGATCTCCTAGATAAGGGATTTAACTGACCCAGTGTGTCCCCATGGGGAGCACTAGTTTTATTCATTCATAAGAAAGATGGTTCTCTCAGAATATGTATTGGCTATCATTAGTTAAATAAAGTCACAGTAGAGAACAAATATCCACTTCCCAGAATCGATGACTTGTTTGACCAGCTATAGGGTGCCAGTTATTTCTCCAAGATAGATCTCGGATCAGACTATCATTAGCTCAGAGTCAGGGAGTGTGACATCCTAAAAACAACTTTCAGAACTCGATATGGTCACTTCAAATTCTTAGTCATGTCCTTTGGTCTTACCAATGCCTCAGCAGCTTTCATAGACTTGATGAACCGTGTGTTCAAGTAGTACTTGGACATATTTTTCATAGTATTCATAGACAGCATTCTCTTCTACTCCCACAGTGAACATGATCATGCAGACTATCTCAAAATAGTATTACAGAGTCTTAGAAACAATCAGTTATTCGCCAAATTTAGTAAGTCCAAATTTTGTATAAGGTCAGAAGCCTTCCTTGGCCATATAATTTCTGGTGATGGCATTAGAGTTGATCCCCAAAAGACCAAAGCAATGAGAAACTAGCCCTGGCCAATCTCTCCGTCAGATATCAGGAGTTTTTTGGGTTTAGGTGGCTATTACCGATGGTTCATTGAGGGATTTTCGTCTATTTCATCCCCTATGTCTAAATTGACTCAAAAAAGTCAAATTCCAAAGGTCAGATTCTTAGGAAAAGAGTTTTTATGAGTTGAAGACTTGACTCACTACAGCTCTAGTTTTGACCTTACCAGATGGTTCAGATGGCTTTTTTGTGTATTGTGATGCCTCTAGAGTTATCTTGGGGTGTGTTCTGATGCAGAGAGGTAACGTCATAGACTATGCCTTTAGGCAGCTTAAGCTCTATGAGAAAAATTACCCTACTCATAATCTTGAGTTAGCAGAAGTAGTTTTTGCCTTACAGATTTGGAGGCACTATTTGTATGGGGTACACGTTGATGTGTTCACTAATCATAAGAGCCTGCAGTATGTGTTCTCTCAGAAATATATAAACCTCCGTCAGAGCAGGTGGTTGGAGTTGTTGAAAGACTATGACATGATTGTCCTGTATTATTCGGGCAAGGCCAATGTAGTGGCCGACGCTCTCAGTAGGATGTCTATGGGTAGTATTATTCATGTCGAGGAAAGTAAGAATTAGTTAGCTCAGGAAGTTCATTAGCTAGCCCAACTAGGTGTCCGCTTAGTCGATTCAACAGAAGGTAGTGTATGGATGCAGAGTAGTTTAGAATAATCCCTGGTTTTTTAGGTAAAGTAAAAGAAGGATAGGGATCCCAGTTAGGTCAAGTTGAAGGAATCAGTCAGAGAATAGAAAGTAGAGGTTTTCTCCCAAAGCAGAGATGGTATTTTGTATTGTCAGGGTCGACTATGTGTGCCAGGCATAGATGACTTGAGGCAGCAAATTCTTACAAAAGTGCATGGTGCGCGCTACTCTATTCATCCAGGGGTCACTAAGATGTACCGTGATTTGTAGGAGATCTATTGGTGGAGTAGGATGAAGAAAGATATTGCAGAGTTTATGGTTAAGTGCTCAACATGACAGCAGGTTAATATAGAGAATCAAAAGCCTATTGGGTCCATACAGGAGTTCAGCATTCCCACCTTGAAATAGGAAGAAGTTAATATGGACTTTGTGATGGGTTTGCCTTATACTCGTCGTTTGCATGATTCTATTTGGGTTATTGTAGACTGGATGACCAAATCAACTCATTTCCTACCAATCCATACCTCTTACTCAGCCGAGGATTACTCCAAACTCTATATCTTAGAGTTGGTTTGATTACACAGTGTTTCGTTGTCCATTATCTTAGATAAAGGTACCTAGTTCACCTCTCATTTCTGGAAGACATTCCAAAAGGGTCTTGGTACCCGAATTCACCTCAGTACAGATTTTTATCCTCAGACAAATGGTCAAGAAGAAAGGACCATTCAGACTTTAGAGGATAGGATGTGATCATGTGTGGTAGACTTTAAAGGTAGTTGGGAAGACCACTTGTCTTTGATTGAGTTCGCATATAACAACAGCTATCACTCCAGTATAAGATGGCTCTATATGAGATGCTTTATGGGAGGAGGTGTAGATCTCATATTTGTTGGTTTGAAGTGGGTGAGGCTATAGTGGTAGGGCCTGTCTTGGTATTTGATACCTTAGAGAAAGTCTAGTTGATCAGGGAAAGACTTAAGACAACTCAGAGCCAGTAGAAATCATATGCGGATATGCGTAGATAAGATCTCAAGTTTGATATTGATGACTATGTATACTTGAAGTCATCTTCTATGAAAGGAGTGAAACGGTTTTGCAAGAAGCAAAAGCTCAATCCCCGATATGTCGGTCCTTATCGAATTCTCAGCCGTTTTGGGAAAGTAGCTTACGAGATTGAGTTGCCTTCAGATATATCTTCAGTCTATCTAGTGTTTTATATCTCCTTGCTAAAGAAATGCATAGGTGTCCCATCAGCCGTAATCCCCATAGAGGGCTTAGATGTTTAGAATAGCCTCTCTTATAAAGAGATTCCAATTGAAATCCTTGATTATTAGATTCACAGACTAAGGAACAAAGAAGTTCCTCTAGTCGAAGTTCTATGGTAGAATCAGTCCGTTTAGAGAGCTACTTGGGAAGTAGAAGCAGATATGCGAACCAAGTATCCTTACCTCTTCTCTGCAAACTCAGATTCACCTCAAGGTAATAGTTTTCCTTAAGCTTATTCAGTTTTATGTTCAGATTTCAGTTACAAACTTGGTATCAGTTACCATTACATGTTCAGTCATATGTTCATAAATCATGTTCAGCTATGTACTCATGTATCAGATATACATGTTTAGTATGATAATTTAGTGTATCAGCGATCTCAGTCATAAAACCATGCTTCAATTGTGCATGCCCAGTCTCTAAGTCCGATCTCTCTGGATTCTTAGTTTCAGCAGTCTCATTCGAGGATGAATATTCCTAAAGGGGATATAATGTAAGACCCCACAAAAATCCTTAGCTTAAATCAGACCTTTAGGCTTGTCAAGGGGTTCCAGACTTACAATATTTTAGCTAAGTATTCAGACTTAGTGTTATTTATCCTTTGAAAGTTTCAATCTTATTTCACGACCTTTATGTCCATTAAATGTTGATATTTGAGTTAATTCATGATCAGGAATGTCAATAGGTGTTCCCGAACAAGTTTCAGATTTTTCAGACCTCGTTTAGATCATGTTTGAGTGCCTAAAATAGTGGGTCAATGAGATCTTGATGCATCGCGTTGACAATCACATCGATAATATAGTTTTTCCCCAACTTCAGTGCAAATTCCAGTGAACTGATGCAGACTCGAGGCGATGCATTGGATATCACGTTGATTTCAATGACGCGGAGCGATGGCCTGCGCATCGGTAACATAATCTTTTAGTCATTAAAAGACCGCATCCTTGGGGGTATTTGGGTATTTTTCCCATGTCCTTCAGCCCCCAAAACACGAAATTAAGCCCTTTGGAGAGAAAATATATTCATTCTCTAATTTTCTCAAGAACAAAACCCTCGGTGCTCAAGCTTCAAATCAAGAACTCACCATTAACTTTTAGAAATTCATCAACTAAGGTATGTGAAGTGTTAATCCAAGGGTTCCTTCCACCCTTGGAGTCTAAAGGACTCTTTTAAAGTTTATGTAGAGTGTTTCATGATTTCCATGAGTTGAATTAAAGTTTATTCATGATTTATTGCAAGATTCATGTAGAGTTAATTGATATGTCTGATTTATCATGTGAATTCATGTTGAAACTCTTGGAATTATGTAATTGGAATCGAATCACGTTGCCTACATGTTGTTTTAGTATTATGTGCATATATTATGCCCCACAAGTGTTTGATGAATTGTCCATGTGAGTTGAATAGTGAAATTATATCACATTTCGCATGTATGCAAGTATTCATGTCATGAAAGTGTTTTCTTGAATTCCCAAATAAATGAATGATGACTAAGTAGTTAGTTACCATGTCTTAAGAATTATGCCATATCTTTTAAGTTTATGGTATTGAGTCCTGGGGGAATTTAATACTCGACAATTTAGCTACTTGTCTAGAGCCATGGTATGTCACAGAGTAGAATCAGTCATGTCACGATTAGTAGAATTCAGTCAGTACAGAACTTAGGAAAATTCAGTGAACTCAGAATCAGTCCAGTTCAGTTCAGTAAAATTAGTTTAGTTCAGTAAAATCGGTTTAGTTTAGTTATACAGTAGATTAGTAACAGTCCATTCTAGCCTAGTACAGTTTAGGATTTTGTCAAGTGTTTATTCAGTTGGGAATAGGATTCAACACCAAGTAAACCTAAGGATGGGGACTCATCTCCCAGTAGAGGGTGGAATCCTTAAAAATAGTCCTTGCATTCCAGAACTATGTAGTCAGTGTAGGTTGAGACATCAACCTACCAATTGAGGGTTGATGAGGTGATCTACCTGCCAGTTGAGGGTACCATCATTCTCATTCAGAGTACCTGCCAGATGACGTTGACTTAGCACTTGTCCTTACTCGTGGCACAGTATTGACACCATTTCTACTGGGATTACAGGGTGGACCCCAAATTAGTTAGAGAAGGGCATGTCAGTTAGATGATTACTTCCCACAGTCTCAGTTTAAGTCTCAGTCCCAGAATAGAACTCAGTTAAATTCTACAAATTTAGGACTATCAAGTATAGTCACTCCTCTTAGTACGGAACTCAGTTTAGCTCAACAAAATTAGGACTGTCATATATAGTCATTCAGTTATCAGAAATATAGTATCAGTAAACTCAGACATTAGTAAGTCAATATTCAGATTTAGTACTCAATACTATGACGTTCTCAGTTACAGTATACGTATTCATGCATGTATTCTTATTCAGACATACTTATGTTATTTAGTTACTATTGTTCATGTATATGAACCCATGCATTTCAGCCTACATCACTAAGCATACCAGTACATTCAAAGTGCTGACACATGCTTTTCTTTTGTGCTATAATGTCTTATATCATAGGTTCAGACGCACGAGATCTAGAGCAACCTTAGCGGTTCAGATTTTCAGCAGTCAGCCTAGTGATGAGTCCTTATAGTTCGAGGACATAGTTGTTTTTAGTATTTCAGTATTATTTTTAGTAGTTGGATTCAGTTGGGGACTTGTCCCATCAACTCCACAGTTCAGACAGTTTAGAGGCTTTTCAGACAAGAGTATTTTCAGACAGTTGTTTGGGTTTTTTCACTACTTATATTCAGTTTTGGTATTTTGATTCTGCATTCAGATTTATTTACAGATTTAGACATTATGGAATATGTTCTGCCTATTTTCGCAATCATTATAGTATTTATTACACAGTTATTGCAGCAGGTACCAGTCATGGGTTAGCTTGTGGTCCTTCAGGATTATGAGCACTGTGTAGCGTCTGAGGTACAGACTCGGGGCATTACACTACTACCCCACTTATGATCCATAGGTTGTACCTATGGGGTGTAAGTTGGTTTATAGGAATTTGAGAAGTCTTCAGGTTGCAAATCACCTATCTACGAGGATAACCTACAAACTATAGGTAGTACTGTAATGCCCCAAAAATAGGGCCCAAGATGTCACACAGTGCTCGAGACTATGAGTAGCCTCAACCTAACCCTGTAAGCCTATTACTAAATATGATACTCATAATAAAGCAAATGTAGATATATAGACAAAGCTAAAATGCAGAATTATGTATGAGCTAAGCTGAAACCATCTGAATATAATATGTGAAAATACTAAACTCAATAATCTAATCAATCAATTTTGGAAACCTAAATCATATCTAGCAGTCTGACAAGCCTCTACTACTAATAACTAGAGAGCCATTAGGACAAGTCCCCAGCTAACTCAAACTAACTGTAAAATATTGAATCAACTACTATAATAAACTAGAAAATTTGAATGACTTGGTCCTTGAACTATTAGGATTCACCAACTGTCGGAATGTAGATGGAGATGCTCAAAATCACTCATGCTGGTGAAATAGAGCACCTGAACCTACATTATGAGACAATGTAGCACATAAACGTATATTTTGATTAGTACTTATGGATTTTACCGAGTATATGGGGTGAATACATAAGTAAAATAATGTCTCAACATCATCAGAATTTGTAAAATATTGCATGCTAAATATAGATGACTCACATAAGCTTGAATAACTGAAAACTGACAATCATGATAATGAGTGGCAAAACATGTTGTATAAATCTAGTGAGTCATATCATTTAGTTTCTAAAAGATGCACTTGTATTCTATCTTGAAATCATACTATGTAAGTGTGGAAAGGACTCACTTTTATATCCGTAAACTGAAAACTAAAATCTAGTAGCTAATGATGTATATAAAAAATATCTGAATAAAATCGTGAACCTTTACACTTAGTTTCTAAAAGCTTTTCGGTTAGTTTTTACTCTTTTTTGTAGGTTGTAGGGAGGTTCTTCTAACCGACATAAACCATGTGAGCTAACATAGAGTCTAATGTCTAGTTCACTTATGGGTAAACCTCACATTGGGGAGAGGTGTCATACTCTTTCCAAGGAGTATAACCTAATCTAAGTGATCACATCTGTAACTATCATCCATATAGAAATGGGATTAATCTAATAATTTGGACCTATGTTGGCTCATAGTTCTGGGGCATGTAGACATACCCAACTCGGTGCTAAATACTACTCCCTTTAATTTGTATGCTCATTCTGTAGGAAATACACTTTTAAAACTATTATAAGGGTGTATAATACAACCCACTTGTGAATCTATTTACTATAAACTGAAATTAAAACTATAAAGTGGATTTTATATCTAAGCTGAGATCAAAAGATCAAATCTTTGTTCAAAAATCTGAATATAACAAATCATGGGATCCTTAAAAGCATAATATTCTTGAAATAGTAACATTCAAACTAGGGATAATAACCCATGCATCTATTTCATGTCAAATCATCATAAAATTCATGCTAAATAATGAGAATCTTGACAATTCAATTCTAAATCTGGAAATTTCCACAATACGCATGAAAATACGAAAGTAGACATGCAATTCAACATCTAATTCACTTGAAATTTTTATAATCATGCAAATAGCAATATTGGGTATAAACCCTAAACTGAAATTCATATGATTTCATATAAAATTCAACTTTATAACTAATTTTGGGCATAGGGATGAAAGGATTATCCTTGTTGAAAACCCCACATACCTTAATTGATAACTAGATGAAGAAGCTTGAACTTTAGGTTCCAATTTTTTTCTCTTGAGGATTGATTCTTGAATATTCTTGAATTGGGAATCTTGAATTTTGGGTTATCTTGGATAAATAATGGTGGAATTTGGATTTCTGGGGCATTAAGATTTGAGTTCTAGGGTTTCCTAAAGAGTAATTTGATGAACAGTGAGCATAATAGGCTTAGAATAGGTTTAATTCTCTGTTTTTCACGATTTAGATACTTGGAAAAAGACTAAATTACCCTTTAAAAATTTAACTTAGAACTGGAAGTCCCAATTTTTGGCCCCACGGTGATGCGCTATTATCGTGGTGGCTCGATAGAAAAGGGACGAGTGACATTTTGGCCTCTGGCACGACGCAGCATAATCGCATTGAGCCACTGGAAAAGGATGAGTGCCATTTTGCTCTCCACCGCAATGCGATGTCTGTCCAATTGGGAATTTTGATGTTTTACAAGCAAATCGGGTTGAGCTACTGGAAATGGACGAACGGGAATTGGAACTTCTCATCGACGCGGGATAATCACAGTGTGATACGCCAAAATTACAACTCTCGTTAGAAAGTGTAAACTGTCGCTGTCAAATATAGAACCTAACTAGTTTGGGTATCGTATCCCACAGGGAATATTGTGCTCACTAAGTATTGTGGTTATTATTAGACTGTTAATCAAGGGTTCCAGAATAAAGTGGGGGTTTTGATTTATCAACTGTATTCAAATGTTTGTCACAAAAAGTAATCCAAATGTCGATTGTATTGAAAATAGTAATTCAATATGAGAATTCAAACTAGAGTTATGGTTACCAAGATGCTTAAGCAGCTAGGGTTGTGAACTATTTTGAATTCCCAATGAACAATTCTAATTGCAAGAGTAATTGAATTCTATGGTTTACCCATTAGTTTCTCAACCTAAATGAGTAGCTTATCCCTTAATTCTTTCAAACTTATGGAACATATTATTTATTCAACTATATTCTCATATGGGTTGATCTGGTTAAGGCATCTACCCTCTATCCAAAAGTTAAAGCCCTTAGATTTATGTAAACCTTTTCTTTTCCCAACACACTTTTCTATTCGAACAAGTGTTGTTCTTGGGCTCACTTTTCAAGTTTGCAACCAAGAAAAGTCATTAAAGTGAAGAAGGGTTTATGCAATATTAATTAATCATGGGAATCTACTAGATTCACAACCCCCAATCAACTATTCACATCAAGGCTCCCATAACCCTAGTTATGGGAGCTTAGCCACACATCTCCATCACAGATAGAGAAAAAGTCATTGTGTTATTCATAAATTAATTCAAAATTTACTTACAAAAGTCCTAATTATTGTTCTTCATTCTTCAATGGAGAAAATGATAATGGAATCTAGATCTACAATTCTAGAATGAATCTCAGAGAAAAACTACGTACAATATGTTTCAAGTATGGAAAACTCTCATAAAAGATAAAAGATAAAGATCTCCTTAGTAAAACCTAAATTGGGTATTTATATATTCCCAGTTAAAAAGAATTTAAAATTCGAATTCAGTAGAAAACATGTCTAAATTTGTGGTCCAATGCAAAACTGGTGGTCCACCATTTTGACCGTTGCTGAGTGTTCTGAAATCCTGAATTCTGCCTGAATCTAGTTGTTAGGTTGGTGGTCCACTGTGAAACTTGTGGTCCACCATTTTGACCACCAGTGGGTCTTATGAAATCCTGAATCTGGTGGTCAGGTTGGTGGACCACCATAAAATTGGTGGTCCACCATAAAATTATGGTCCATCATTTTGACCGTCGTTAAGTGTTCTGAAATCCTGAATTCTACCTGAATCTGGTGGTCAGGATGGTGGTCCACCGCAAAACTGGTGGTCCACCATTTTTACCACCAGTGGTTCTTCTAAAATCCTGAATCTAGTGGTTAGGTTGGTGGTCCACCACAAAACTGGTGGTCCACAATTTTGACCGTCACTGGGTCTTCTGAAATCCCGAATTCTGTTTTAAGTCTGGTGGCAGTTTGGTGGTCCACCACAAAACTGGTGGTCTACCATTTTGACCACCAGTGGTGTTTTTCTACTAATTTCCTGAGTTTTTTCCTTCAGCTAACTCCTTACCCTGAAACACTGAAATCCAACATTAAATGCAACCTTGGTTGCTTGAAAACATGCAATTTTCCCAAGAAAAATATGCACAATGTTCCGTCAAAAGCTGGAACATCAACACCCTCAACTTAAAATAATTATTTTTCCTCAATCAACTAAATAATACCATACTAGGATGCTTAACCAAGAGAAACATAAGATACCTATGACAGTCAATTATCAATTTTAGTTCAAAACACATTACCCTCCAAGTTCAATCTCTTTAAACCCAACTATGTATATTAATGAAAGTCAATAATATGACACAAAGAAATCAAGTTATGGCATCACATTAGCAACAAACAACCACACATTTTTACAAGTTACACTACCTAAACAAGTAAGCAACCAGCAATACAACCCATGTGCCCTTACAACGAAGAAGTCCCTCCTCACTTATAAATGAAATCAAGTATGTCAATGTGGGGATGGTTAAGAGACACTCACTCTCATAAAGAAGTTTCAATCAATGTATGTCAAATACCATAATTTTTCTCTTATTTTCATCACCTAAGCTTTCAGACAGTTAAGTTAGGACTACTATAGGACTTTTCTTCATCTTGTAATGTAGGCTTGGGGCTGGTATGATACGTAAAGATATTTAAAGTGAATAGGCCTCCTTGGCACTACACTAACTTTTGGAGTCTCACTTATTAACCTTTAACTTATTTCTCCCTTTCTTTATTGAAGCAATTTCAGGCTGGGTACGGTCTTTTAGTCATTCATTTTCTTTTTTTCACAACTTTTCTTTTCTTATTCTTTTTCTACCACACCCAGCCTTGTAATCTTATCTCTAATTTTACCTTTCTTCATACTCACTTTACATCACGCACCCCTATGATAGCCACCCTCAACTTAGGTTATTTGCCTAAATCGAATTGCACAATGTACAAAGAGGACCAGGGCCAAAACAGGCTCATTGTGATACAAATGGGAAGGTGATAGGTCTACAAGAAAAAGAGGCATATAGGCTCAAAATCGTTATCAAGGGATATTATTCACACATGGAAGGCCATTTAGGCTAAAACTTGACTAATATAAAAAATGATCTATGATCCTTTCCTAACCACTATCCTACAACCTAGGCAAGACTAACCGGGCAAGTTCTGGATTTAACACATAAAGAAACTTGGTAAAATCTCACACACACTTGGCACAAAGGTATATCATAAGCTACTACCTGACCGGGTTATGCAATTGTTAGCAATGATCATTATGTCCCTAATACTGATGCCATAAAAAGATTTACAATAGGCGCATATAGATGCATATCACACAGTTACAAAATAGACAATTGGAGAGGTATTTATCATCTATCCCAAAAATCAACAAAAATATGTCAACTTCCCTAGGTACTTATTTTTCTCCCAGTTAACCAAAAAACATCACGAAACAAAATACAATACTCCTAAATATGTCGGCTCTACTAGGATCAAGACTCCAGGGAAAAGAGACACGGCAACAAAACCCCGAGAGGACATCAACACCCATAAGTAGCCCCCCTCAACTTAAAATCATGCATTGTCCCCACTACGTCAAACCAAAACAAAAGAGTTAGAAACATACCTGTGGCAACATAGGTGTGAAGATCTGATGTCAACCACATAAGACAAATACAAACAACAAAACACCTTGGGTTGCCTCCCAAGAAGCGCTTAATTTAATGTCATGGAACGACTCGGTCATCTTGACTACTCAGAATTCATCAAGATACCTTATTTATACCTCTTTACTTTACTTATTGAATCAATAAAATGCTTTATTCCTAGTCCAGCCACTTTGGAAGAACTAACACCCTTGCTTTTTAGTTCAACCACACCAGCCATGGCCTCCACAACAGATCTATCCTTAACTGGTACATCTCGCTCATCTTCGTAGAATACATCAACAATCGAGAAGACACTCATCTCTTTTTGTTATTTCATGGATTTACACACTTCAAAACTAACCTTTTTTTTGTTGAGCCTAAATTTTAGCTCATTTAACTCCAGGTTAACTAACACTCTCCCAGTTGCTAAGAACGGTCTACCCAAAATTATAGGTACTTTGAAGTCCACTTCGCAATCAAGAATTACAAAGTCGGCAGGAAATATAAAATCATCAAACTTTACAAGTACATCATGTAGAATTCCTACAGGCCGCTTCACAGGCCTGTCTGCCATAACTAGCCTCATGTTTGTGGGAATAGGATCCCCCAAACCCAATTTATTATATGCAGCAAGTGGCATCAAGTTTATACTAGCTCCAAAATCACATAGAGCTTTTGCAAAATCAATAGACCCAATAGTGCACGGGATGGTAAATGCCCCCCGAGTTTTCCTTCTTCTACACCAAAGACCGTGTATAGATAGAACCACACTGATGGAGATTGTCCACCAGCTCATAGCTAACTATCCATTTCTTCGTGACAAGGTCTTTCATGAACTTTGCATACTCGAGAATTTGTTCCAATGCCTCCAGCAATGGAAAATTGATCGTCAACTACTTAAGCATAGCTATAAATTTTCCAAACTTTGTGTTGCCGGCCTTTTTCTTCAATATATAAGGAAAGGGAGGCGGTGGTTTTGGTAGAGAAGTCACTACTGCTTCCTTTTCCTTGTCTTTCCATTTTTCTAATACATCAACCAGCTGATGATTAGAAGGAACATTAATGTCATCCTTTTTTTCAGACTCTACAGGATTACTTTCTTTAAGATCAACATCTTCTTTGATCACCTCTTCAATAACAACTTTGCCCACAAAAAGGTCTAGTAATATCTTACCACTCCGTGTGGTAATTTTCATGCAAGATCCATCATTTTGAGGGTTCTGAACTGTATTACTTGGCAAAGCCCCACTCTTTCTTCGGTTGAATATTGTGGATAATTGGCTCATCTGTTGCTCCAGTTGTTTTATATCAGTTGAGTACGAATTTACTAATTTACTCATGGAAGATAAGTCATTCTTCATTGTCGTCACCCCAGTATTTGTTGCCTCAACTCCCTTTAATAGTTTCTTTATCATGTCCTTCATGGACAGTTTGCCTGAACTGGTGGCAGCATTATCATAACTTCCAGGAGGTACATACAGTCCATATATATCATTATTAATATTCCAACTCCCTTGATCTCTATCCTTGTAACCAGACTTGTCGTAATAGTTCCGACCTTGGTTTCCTTGGCTATTACCTCAGAAACCCTCCTGATTGTTTAGATAGTTTGCCTCTTCTACCGAATTAGAGTCAGATCTACCTTGGTATCCTACATCTTTCACTTTATCAGTATTTTCATATAATAAATGCTTGGTCAATAAATACATTTGCGTCTTCAAGTGTACCATTTCCTGGTCATATTCCTCCTCCTTTTGATATTTATCTACAGTCATACCACCAGACACAGTAAGGCTTTCTACCAAAGAATCCCTGGTATGCCAAGCTCTACTTTATTTAGTCATCTGATTAAGCATCTCCAAGGCCTCTAGAAAATAGAGATCTACAAATGATCCTTCTGCAGCATTATCCATGACTATCTTCGTAATAGAGTTCAAGGTCCTATAGAGAGTCTCCATCACATGAATATCAGTCATATTATGATTCGGGCATTGCATCATCTTCTTTTTAAATATCTCCCAAGTCTCGTGAAGAGCTTTGGTTGGAAGCTGCCAAAAGTTGTTGATCTCACCTCTCAACTGTACCCTCCTAGAAGGTGGAAAGAATATTTCTAAGAAAGCCTTTTTCAACGACCTCCAGTTGGTTATAGAATTAAGAGTCAGTTCATTGAGTCATATTGTTGTCTCTCCAGACAAATATAATGGAAACAAGAGTAGTCGGATAGCATTCTGTCCTACTCCCATATTATCAAAGGATTTGCAAATAGTGACAAAGTTCACTAAATGCATATTAGGATCATCCCTCGGGAGTTCACCAAACAACCCCTTCAGATGGAAGAGTTGAATCACCGTGTTTGTAATATTAAACTTAGCTCCTAGTGCTAGAGGTGGAGGAATAATATCTCAAGTAGCACCTACCCCATCCATTCCATCCTCGGCATCATTAAGATCAAACTTCACAGGCTGGCAGTCTTGCCTTGCTTTAAAAGGACAATTTTTATTTACATTCTGGTTCATCGGCGTAGCTACATTCTCTGCACGCCTTGGGTTAGCAGGATCTAACAAGTCCTCATCCCCCAAATCATCATCATCAAGATTAGGATAACGTGTAGGTTGACTGACATTCTGTTGATCAATTTGGGCTCTAGCCATGGAGCCTAGTCTTTTAGCTTCCTGAGGGTCTGCCAATTAACTGCGGTTTTGGATGTACTGGTAATAACGGTGCACCCGATCTCTATGTACTTGGCATACACAATAACTACACTTCACAAATCAAAACCAACAAATAAAGGTAAAATTTGGGAAACTTGATCAAAGGTCAATTAACATACACAAACTTAATTTACAATTGTATTCCCCGGCAACGGTGCCAAAATTTGATAAGCCTAAATCACAACTCTCATTAAAACGTGTAAGCAGTAGCTGTCAAAAATAAAACCCCACTGGGTTGGGTGTTAAATCCCACAGGGAATACTGTGCTCACTAAGTATTATGGTTTTTATTAGCGTGTTGATCAAGGGTTCCAGAATAAAATGGGGGTTTTGATTTATCAGCTGTATTCAAATGTTTGTCACTGAAAGTAATCCAAATGTCGATTGTATTGAAAATAGTAATTTAGTATGAGAATTCAAACTAGAGTTATGGTTACCAATATGCTTAAGCAGCTAGGGTTGTGAACTATTTGAAATTCCCAATGAACAATTCTAATTGCAAGCGTAATTGAATTCTATTGTTTACCCATTTATTTCTCAACCTAAATGAGTAGCTTATCCCTTAATTCTTTCAAACTTAAGGAATATATTATTTATACAACTATATTCTCACATGGGTTGATCCGGTTAAGGCATCTACCCTCTATCCAAAAGTTAAAGCCTTCAGATTTATGTAAACCTTTTTTTTCCAACAAACACTTTTCTATTCGAACAAGTGTTGTTCTTGGGCTCACTTTTCAAGTTTAGCAACCAAGAAAAGTCATTAAAGTGAAGAAGAGTTTATACAATATCAATTAATCATGAGAATCTACTAGATTCACAACCCCCAATCAACTATTCATATCAAGTCTCCCATAACCCTAATAATAGGAGCTTAGCCATACATCTCCATCACAAAAAGAGAAGAAGTCATTGTTTTATTCATAAATTTATTCAAAATTTACTTGCAAAAGTCACAATTATTGTTCTTTAATCTTCAATGGGGAAAATGAAAATGGAATCAAGATCCACAATTCTAGAATGATTATCAGAGAAAAACTACGTACAATAAGTTTCAAGTCTGGAAAACTCTCATAAAAGATAAAGATCTCCTTAATAAAACCTAATACTGGGTCTTTATATATTCCCAGGTAAGAAGGATTTAAAATTCAAATTCAGAAAAAAAAATGCGACTAAATTGGAGGCTAAATTGGTAGTCCACCGCAAAACTGGTAGTCCACCATTTTGACCATCGCTGGTGTTCTGAAATCCTGAATTCTTCCTGAATCTGGTGGCTAGGTTGGTGGTCAACCATTTTAATCACCAGTGGGTCTTCTGAAATCCTAAATCTGGTGGTCAGGTTAGTGGTCCACCATTTTGATCATCGCTGAGTTTTCTGAAATCCTGAATTCTGCCTGAATCTGGTGGACAGGTTAGTAGTCCACCGCAAAACTGGTGGTCCACCATTTTGACCACCAGTGGGTCTTCTGAAATCCTGAATATGGTGGTCAGGTTGGTAGTCCACCACAAAATTAGTGGTCCACTATTTTGGTCGTCACTAGGTCTTCTGAAATCCTGAATTCTATTTTAGGTTTGGTGGTCAGTTTGGTGGTCCGCCTCAAAACTAGTGGTCAACCATTTTGACCACCAGTGGTGTTTTTCTGCTAATTTTCTAAGTCTTCTCCTTCATCTAGATCCTTACCCTGAAACACTAAAATCCAACATTAAATGCAACCTTGGTTGCTTGAAAACAAGTAATTTTCCGAAGAAAAAGATGCACAATGTTCCATCAAAATCCAGAATATTAGGGTGCTCCACTGGAAATCAGAAAATTGTAAATTTGTCCTTCTCCGCAATGCGATGCTTATCGTGGTTCTTGAATGCTTTTACTAAAATGGCCATAACTTCTCAACTGAGTATCGTATTAAGGAGAAATTGGTATCATTGGAAAGCTGATTCAGTTATCTACACATTGGTGGTCTAGAGCTTGAAAATTCTATACGCATCAAGTGTTATACGCTTTTGAATTTAACCCTTCACACACTAGGTGCTAAACTAAGCTAAGAAATGTATGGGGTATTACAAGTACATAAGCCTCATAGGTAGGGGCTTAGGAATAAAAGAAAATCATCAACTTGTAGAATCTCAATATCTCTACACGTGTGGCCTACCAATGGGGTTGTAGGTAGGCTCATAGGTAGCATTCCTACTACTCTTCATCACTTTTTTCTCCTTATTTGCTCCGAACTCTATTTTACTGCAAAATCAACACAAAATCACATAATATCTAATAAAAATACCTAAGTATTTGCATAATTTCCTTGTTTTAAACATCGAAAGACCCATAAAACCATATCACATCAACACCCTCAACTTAGCACATTATGATGTCTGTATGCAACTCACAAAACATAAAAAAACACGATGCTTAACTAAAAGAAACCTAAGGCACCTATGGCAGTCAACTCAATTTAACTCAAATTTCTTACCCCCTTCTAATCATATCTTTTAAAACCACTGTGTGGATCCATGTAGCATAACAATATGAGGTAAAGGAATCAAGAAATGACATTAGAGTAACAACAAACAACCAAACATATATGGAATGTGCACTTTCCAAAAAATAAATAGTTAGCAACACAACCCATGTACCCTCACAGCAAGGAAGTCCCAACTCTCATAGTATCATCATGCATGTCAATGCAGGGACTACATCAAACACTCACGCTCTCAAAAAAAGTTCAAATAGTATGCATAGAATGCAATAGGCTTGCCTTTATTTTCTATACTTTAGTTTTTCTTACAGTATGATTGGGATCACTATAGGACTTTTTTTGGTTTGTAATGTAGGTTTTGGGGTAGGTTGGGATATAGTGACTCACCCTACTTGACACTACACTTACATTAATGGTTCAACTACTGAACCATTCTTCTTTTATTTATCTCATTTTCTCCTTTATTGCATATCGGATTGGGTGTGGTTTCCTTCATTCTTTTTACTTATTCACCTCTCTTCTTTTTTATTTTTTCCTTATTTTTTTCTTTTCATTTTCACACTTTTCCCTCACACACAACCCTACTTTATTTTCTTTAATTCAGCACCTTTTTTCGTACCCATTTTCAACTATGCACCCTTATGATAGCCACCCTCAACTTAGGCAATTTGCTTGATTTGAGGTGCACAGTATCCAAGGAGAGACTAGGACCAAAATAGGTTCATTGTAATTAAATGGGAAAAAGGTTAAAACAAGAAAATAGGTCAACTTAGGCTCAAATTAGGGATCCAGGAATACTTATTCTTATTTGGTTAGGTTAAGAGTAGAATTATTCAAACACGACTATGATCATGTCCCAACCAACTATCCTACAACATAGGCAAGACTAACTGAGCAAGTTTTGGATTAAATGCACAAAGTTAACTATGTAAATACCTCACACATACATGGTACAGGGTTATATTATCAACTACTACTTACCTGTTTCATGCAATGCTAATCTTTAATTTTTCTCCCCTTCAACTAATGCCATAAAAAGAATCAAACAATGCTTACACATATATTTATAACACAAAGTTCACAAAATTTTTAGAAGGGGTATCATATTATTTAATCATTTAAGAACACAAAAAAAAAAATGTCGACTGCACTTAGGTTCCTTTGTTTTCTTATAATTAAAAAAATTTATCACATATTACAAGACAACCAAAACCTAAACATGATAGATCTATTATGATATCACACCCTGGGAAATGAGTCATAACAATAAAAACCCTGAGTATTTGGAACACCCCCACCCCCAACATAAAGATGATGCACTATCCCTAGTGCATACTAAACAATAGAAAATTAAAAGGTGTGAGGACATACCTAGGATTCTCTAGGTTTCAAAAGTAGGCCTGCCCCCTTCTGAGGCTTCATGTAGCTCGTAGACAGGTAGTGGTTGTAATGCTCGACTAGAAGAGGCACCTCACACAAGTCGGGCACACCTATCCTTATTTGCCTCAAGATGCATTCTCGAATATACTATGACCTTCTTTAAGGTCTACCTAAACTAATCATAGTCACCCTTATCCTCTTGCACACATCTTATCTTAGCCTAAAGAGTCTATGCCTCATCCTCCTCAGCAAATAAGTCAAAACTCAGTATTGGTGGTCTAGGAAATGGATGCGTGAAAGAAGGATCATCAAAGGTATGAATGGAATATGGGTCTTAGTTAAAAAGTGCACCTCAGATCTCAACTTAGCAACCTTCTCATGCAAGCCCAATATGTCTGGTTCTTAAGCCTCAGAAAGTCGTGTTTCCATCTAGGCCTCAAAACTATCAATAGGCCCGTGGAGCTCTATTATGAACCATTATATGAAGGCCATCATCTTAGCCTCAACTCTCTCCATTGATGCCTCTAATGTGGTCCTAACCCATGGACTGATATGACCAAATAATATGGCCAACTAGGTATCAATATGTGTCTGGCAATCGCTCAACTCCTATTGTTAATCCACCAACTATTGTAAGAACTCTAAAATCACACTAACCATGATAGAAATTAATGATTGAGGGGTAATTGTAGAAGTCAAAGTAGGGGATGAAGTACCTGTAGGCCCTATACTACCTGTCATAGAAGTAGACTTTATTATCTATTGCCAATCAGGTTAACCTATCACATGCTCAGTCGACATAGAAGGCACCTCAAAGATGGTCATGCCTGAAGATGTAGACGACTGTTATCTATGTAGTGCAATAGGTTTGGCATCATCCTTAATCAAACCAATGTAAACCATGTGGGTAACCTCTACCCTTTAATCAATCTCTAGAATATTCGGTACCCCTTCCTCATCACATAATATTTGTATCAAGCATGGGAAGTAAATAAACGTGAACTCATAGAATACCCTCTCGTGATTCTCAGATGAATCCACCTAGAGAAATCAATATCATAGCTAATTATGAGGATGGACATCAGTATATCTCTATTCTATGTGAACATATTATCTACAGATGTTGGACTCAATTGGTGCTTCACAATAGTCCACCAAAACTTTAATGCAAAGTGTAGTGAAGCCTTCTTAATCTGCGACTTCCCCTCAACCCAAGGGGCATAAATGATAACGCTCAAACTACAGCTCTCGTAAGAGTGTAAGCGGTCGTTGTCAAATATAGAACCCAACTGGGTTGGGTGTCAAATCCCGCAGAGAATACTTGGTCACTAAGTAAGCAAAGATTAATAGACTTTTGGTGAAAGTTTCGTAAAAGGGGGGATTGTAACGTGCAATAATGTAACAAAGTGAAAATAGAAAATAGCAAAGTAAAAAGAAAGAATGTTTAGTAAGATGTTTAACCAATGAGAATTGAGAGTTGGGGTTATATCCACCTTATGAGTTATACGTCTCTATTGGCTATGAGTTATGCGGAATTCAGACATGCATGTGCTTATAGAGAATTGTATTCTATGGTAAATTCAGGCGTCTTTCGACCATCAAGGATTATTTCACTTTAACTCTTTCGAGCTTAAAGCGTATCTAACGGTACAAATTTTCCAAGAGGTTAATCCAGTTACGGCACTAACTTTTTAACAGGGGTTGGTGCCCTATTACCTTGACATTATCTCTTTTCCAGACATATAACTTTTTTTTCGAACAAGTTAATGCTATACTGGCGTATTCTATGTGTTTGCAACCACAAGAATTTAGATTAAGATGAAGAGAGTAATGATATAAGAAGCATACGTGTCAAGAATTCACAAAATCATAGCAATAGATAGTATCTCATAAGGCTTTCATAACCCCAACAGAGAAGTTTAGCTACGCATGAGTGCAACTAAAACACAATAGACATTATCATCATAAAAATCTCACGTGAATTCCTTGCAAATAGCTTTTCTCTTGTTGTAAAAATTAAAAGTCGAATATATGAAAAATAATTTCAACAATGAATTAATAAAGAAAAAGGGGAAGGATAGAATAGGGATGAGGGTGGTGGAGAATTGTTTTGATGGATGGATGGATGGTGGATGGATGGGAATAATAAAAATCTCCAGCAAAATAGGGTATTTATAACACCCATATCCTATTCCTACTAAGCTACTGCATTACTTATCCTAGTCCTACTAGGTTACTCCATCATTATCCTAATCCTACTAAGTTACTGCTAATCCCCAAAGTCTTTAGAAATGTTGTTTTTGCCCGGGACAGGTTTTCCATGCGTCACTTTTAGTCCCTAGGCGTCCAAGCTCTCTTTTCCTTCTTTCGTGAAGCTTCCTTGGGCGTCAAGTTATCCATAAAATGCTGAAATCTTCATCATTTATACCTGAAAACTTGCTAATCACGTTTGTTAGCTCACTTACAGGAAAAAGGACTAAAAGTGCATGAATTATATATTTTGTCCTCAAAACTTAGCTAAAATATGGGTAAATTATAGTACTTTAGGCGTGTAAATACGCCTATCATCAACACCCCACACTTAAAGCTTTGTTCGTCCTCGAACAATATATCATGTCCATATAAACATCTACTTAGGGTTTCACAGTAACAACACAAAATTTTCATCAAGACAGGCACGATAATTATAAACAAAGAGTAGTTTTCTAATCACTTCTAGAAACAATTCAACCTCTAATATAGACTCGTGATGATGGTTAATTCGTATCCACAAGTTAAGGCACAAAGAATCATACAAGACTACCCAAAACTCATCAACCATGTGTGTCTCACATAATATATTACCCATAATCACTCATAAGTATTGCATTTTTCAGAACATGGGTATAAGATTATCCTTGCTCTCACTCTCACAAAGAATTCATATGTTGCAACTGATGACCATAGGATTTCCCTTAGTGTAATGCTCTACTAATATCAGAATGTTAAGCTTAGGATCAAATAGGTCTTTTACAGGTTGTAATGTAGGCTAAGGGACGGGTAGGGCTATTTTGGCCAGAAATAGTGACTATGTTCCTAAGCTCTTTAATACATCACATTATGCCATTAACACTTTCTTTTAATCAACCCTGCTACCTTTCTTTCATCTATCACTCCTTTTCACCTATTTTGTCATTCAAGCATAACTATCTTTTTATTTAATCATAAACACAATTTATCATTTTGTTTTTCTGTTTCTTTTTTTTTCTTTTCTTTTCTTTTTTTTTCTTTTTTTTTCTTTTTTTTATAACACACCTCCATGATAGCCACTCTTTTTCATAACAAATTCAAGTACCAATACACTCTAAGGCATCACTCTCACCCAATTTCCTCTTATTTTGTCACATGACTTCAAAATTTAAAGCACTTAGGAATTTGGATCAAATTATGGTCTTGAAAAAAATGGATTAGGCTTACATATGAGGCTGTCAAAAAAATGGCTTAAAGGCTCAAAAGGGTTGACTAGGATAATGTCCACGGGTAGGTAAAACGAAGGTAAACAAGTATTGGTTGCCAAAGAAATGCCTAAATCATCTCCTAAACTCACACTCTTTATTTCGCTTTAAACATACACCAGGCAAGTTCTAGCATCAGTCACAACCCAGAATATACTATATCCTCACACACACAAGGCACATGGTCTACTTTATTGGGAGCAGTATAGACTCTTGACCCAACAGATGAATGAATTAAACCACACAATTATCACACAGTGAGTCACATGTAGAGCCTAAACATCTCAATAGTAATGATTTTAGCACAAACTCTTGTTATAATACCATGCTACCCCTCAGAACAATTTCATGCAAAGTTAAAAAAATTTTAAAAAATTTAACTACTAACAAACAAAACAAACAAACATAGATAGATGCAAATGCAGATAAAGAAGTAAAGCATACAAATACCATCACCCCACACTTAGACGGGACACACTGCCCTCAGTGGAAAATAAATAAGAAGAACCTGGTTAGTCGGACTCCTTCTCTATGTCTGGGGTCATACCCCCTGCGTCGGAATCATCATCAGAGTCGTCATTCTCAGAAATTCCTCATAAGTAACCCACTTGATTCCAAGAGTGCGTCGAGGTATTTACAGCACGGAGGATTCACCTTGCTCTTTTCGTCCCCTTTTTTGGCCTTTTTATGAAGTGGTTGCTTTTTCTTTTCCTTGTCGTCCTTTTTGTGCCATTCTACCTGAGATCTCAATAAAGTCATGTTAGCTTTATCTCGGAAGATCCAATCGACAAACATACAATAGTGGAACCACCCCACACTTAA
The DNA here is from genome assembly GCA_030864215.1 of Capsicum pubescens. Taxonomy (NCBI): domain Eukaryota; kingdom Viridiplantae; phylum Streptophyta; class Magnoliopsida; order Solanales; family Solanaceae; genus Capsicum; species Capsicum pubescens. Next base: position 235,930,907 of record CM061540.1, read on the forward strand.
TTTGTTGACACAAACTAATTAAGTGAATGATGTCGATTACTCAGACTTCATCGACATACATTTAGGTGATATGTTCCAACAATATGTTCAGCACAGTCATACTTTCATGTCCTCTTAACGTTATGCAATCTTGACAATGCTTTCGTGTTTGGACTAATGCATCTTTTGAACAAAACTACTACATAGATATCGTATCAAGTTATGGCATAGAAATAATCACAACATCTCATGCTTGTATTCAATCATGATCTTTATCTCGATGAACGAGTCATTCAAACATTCAAGCATTCAATTTTGAAGATTATGCAATTAACTTCACCATGTCGACTCCGCAAAAGTATGACAGTCTATAACAATCAAATACAAGTCGGAACAAAATCAAGAACACCCACACGTATTCTTCCACTCAACGAGATGTATCACAACAAGTCAACCACATTCAAATCACCAATACTACTTCAAGATTTAACAATTCATTATAGGCGTAGTAGTGTAGTACTTACGGAATATAAAAGAAGAACAAAGAAGTACTTACTTGGTTGATGGCCTCGGAAGATGTTCTTGCAAAGTAAAAGAGCAAAAGTAAAATTTTTGAGAGATTTTGGAGAGGTACGCGGCACTTAGGTTGAATTTGCAATGCATTTTTGTTCTAAGACTAAGGTTCTATTTATAGGAAAAGCTTGGGTCGGGTTTTGACCCATTTAAAGTCGGATTTGGAGACCAAAAGTGACCATAGGAGAAGCCTTTTGCTTTGCATTGTTGAGCATAGGAGGCACCTATGCCATGGCATTATTAGGCATAGGCGGCGCCTATGCCATGGCACATAAGATTCAGAGACAAAATGCTTTTGCATAGGTGGCGCCTATGCTATGGCACACTTAGGCATGGGCGGCGCCTATGCTATGGTACACTAGATTCTGAGAGCTTAGGCCATAGTATAGGCCTTGCCTTGTTCGTGGCCTAGATTTACATAGGCCTTGCCTTGTTCTTTGCCTATATTTTCATAGGCAATGCCCAACTCATAGACTTTTGCTTCTTCAATCCTAACTTACCACCTTGAACATGCAATTCTTCCAAATCAAGATTTGAACTCAATCTCCTCTTTTACACCTCTTGCACCTACATTTACTCAAAAACAACAAAAATGATTAGAACGATGGGTTGCCTCCCATCAAGCGCCTTATTTTTGGTTGTGGCTCGACAAAATCTTAAGAAAACAAAACAATTAAAAATGATGGGTTGCCTCCCACCAAGCACTTGATTTATTGTCGCGGCACGACATAGCTATCTCAATTACTTAGACTTCATCGAGATAAATGGGGCATCATTTTCTGAATGGATTCAAACGACGTTGATGCTTACTTATAGGCATGCAATCTTCTTCGATATAACTCTTGTGCATACATATCCCAGGAGGGATACCAATTATATCATCAATAGTCCAACCCATAGCTCTCTTGTATCTCTTCAGAGCAGAGATGAGAGCCTCTACGTGTTGTTCACTTAAATCATCTGTCACACTCACTGGAAGTGTATTTCTACTTCCCAAGCATGCATACCTTAGATAATTGGGGAGCTCTTTCAAATCTAGCACTGGGGGCTCTTTAATGGTAGTCTTCGTTGTTGGTGACGGATGATTCTTAAGATCAAGGTCCGGCTGCTTAGGAGTATGAGAATAGGACCCTATCTCTGTTAGAGAACACATAGTTTCTTTATAATCTTCATCGTCCTCATGCTCAACATTCAGCAGCGCAGTAGACAATGGCTCAACAGTAAGATATTTCTCTACAGATAATGTTTTTTTATCCTCATAATAAACATCAGCTACGGAGAACACATTCATATCGCTGGTCTGCTTCATTGCTTTGCATATATCAAAGCGGACCACTTCGTCATTCAACCGAAATAAAAGCTCATTAGCTCTCATGTCAATAAGCACATTTCCTGTTGCAAGGAAAGGATGTCCCAAGATTATGGGAACTTCAGAATCCACCTCGCAATCCAAAATCACAAAGTCTGCAAGAAAGATGAAGGTGGAAACCTTCACCAACACATCATTCAAGATAACCACAAGTCGTTTTACCGATCTATCTGCCATCACAAGCCGCATATTGGTTGGTGTAGGGTCGCCCAACCCTAACTTTTTGTAGACGGATAGTGGCATCAAATTGATACTAGCTCCCAAATCGCACAATGCCTTAGAAAAATTCATAGATCCAACCGTGCAAGGAATAGTGAAAGCACCAGGGTCTGCCTTCTTCTGTACTAAGGACCTTGTGGCAATTGCACTGCAATGATGAATATTATCTGTCGGCTCATAGCTTACTGCCCGCTTCTTTGTTAAAAGGTCCTTCATGAATTTAGCGTATCCGGGCATCTGCTCTAGCGCTTCCACCTAAGGAACATTAATAGTCAGCTGCTTCAACATAGTCATGAATTTACTGAACCTGGTATCATCAGCTCTCTTTTTCAATCTCTGAGGAAAAGGTGGTGGTGGAAGGGGAATAGTTTTCTCCACCACTTTCTTTTTATCTTGCTTCCAACTATCAATCTTTTCAGGCTGCAAACGTCTAGGGGTGACGTCATGAACACACTCTTCAGCTTCTTTGGCCTCTTCACATTCTGCATCAATAACATTATCCGCTATATCATCAACCACCTGCTTGTCCTTGGATGGATTTTCCAACACATTACCACTGCGGGTAGTAATAGCCATGCATGATCCGTCGTTCCTTGGGTTTTGCACCGTATCGCTGGGTAGTGTTCCAGCCTTTCTTTGGTTGAATGTCGCAGATAATTGACTCAATTGTTGCTCCAGCTGTTTTATTGAAGTGGAATGGGAGTCAATCAATTGCTTCATTGAGGACAGATCATTTACTACCTCAGTTACTCCTGTGCTGGTTGCCTCTACTCCTTTCAGCAGCTTAGCCATCATATCTTTCATGGACATATTTCCAGAGCCAGATACAGCGGCGTCACGTCTTCCAGGAGGAACATACAAACCACTCCTGTCGGTATTATTTTTCCAACTACCTTGATCGCGGTCCTTGTATCCAGATTTATCATAATAGATCCGACCTTGGTTTCCTTGGGAATTGCCTCGGAAACCCCCCTGATTATTCAAGTAGTTGGCTTCTTCCTCTGAATCGGATTCGTCTCTTCCTTTTGATGCAACTATTTTGACTTTTTTGGTCTTCCCTGATAATAAATGCTTGGTAAGAAGATCCATCTGCGTTTTCATGTGTGCCATATCTTGATCACATTCCTCTTGTATACGCCTCTGCTCTGCAGTCATGCCAACAGATACGGTAGAGCTTGCTACCTTAGAATCCCTGGTATGCCAAGCTCTACTCTGCTTTGTCATATGATCTAGCATATCACTTGCCTCAAGAAAAGTAAGGTCCATGAATGACCCTCTTGTAGCATTATCAACCACTGGCTTAGTCACTGAATTCAAAGACCTGTATAATATCTCCATCAAGTGGACATTAGTCATATGATGATTTAGGCACCGCATAAGCTTATTTTTGAACCTCTCCCATGTTTCGTGGAGAGCTTCAGTTGGAAGCTGTCGAAAATTGCTGATCTCATCCCGTAATTGGGCTCTCTTGGATGGCGGAAAGAATTTTTCTAGGAAAGTGTCTTTCAGTTGCCTCCAATTAGTAATAGAATCAGGAGTTATCCCGTTCAACCATAGAGTTGCCTCCCCAGACAGAGACAATGGAAATAAGCGCAGCCGAATTGCATTCTGCCCAACTCCTGGATTGTCAAACGACTTGCATGTTGAAATAAAGTTGATCAGATGCATATTCGGATCATCTCCTGCGAGTCCACCAAATAAACCTTTGAGCTGCAATAGTTGAATCATGGTGCTGGTGATATTGAACTTTGCTCCAGGTGCCAAGGGCGGAGGAATAATAGCTCCTGTAGCACCAGCTCCATCCAGATCGTCATCATCATCATCAAAAGGAGCCTGCACAGCTCGGCGGTCAGGTCTCATTCTAGCTTGCCGATCTCTCTTATGCATAGGTACCGCCACCTCATCAGTACGCCTAGGATTTAGTAGCTCCTCATCACCCAGGTCCTCAACATCAGGATTTGTTGCCCAACCTGGGTTATCAATATTCTGTTGATGCACTTGAGCAGCTGCCAGTGCAGCTAGTCTAGCATGCTCCTGTTGAGCTGCCCTTCTGTCAATATCACGTTGTGTATCCATCCTGTCAATAGAACCTGAATAGAACAAAAACAACAGCTAAAAGTAAAATCTGAGAACTTTTGACCAAAGGGTCTAGTAACTATCACAAACTTAGTTGACAACCGTATTCCCCGACAACGGCGCCAATTTTTGATAACGCTCAAACTACAGCTCTCGTAAGAGTGTAAGCGGTAGTTGTCAAATATAGAACCCAACTGGGTTGGGTGTCAAATCCCACAGTGAATACTTGGTCACTAAGTAAGCAAAGATTAATAGACTTTTGGTGAAAGTTTCGTAAAAGGGGGGATTGTAACGTGCAATAATGTAACAAAGTGAAAACGGAAAATAGCAAAGTAAAAAGAAAGAATGTTTAGTAAGATGTTTAACCAATGAGAATTGAGAGTTGGGGTTATATCCACCTTATGAGTTATACGTCTCTATTGGCTATGAGTTATGCGAAATTCAGACATGCATGTGCTTATAGAGAATTGTATTCTATGGTAAATTCAGGCGTCTTTCGACCATCAAGGATTATTTCACTTTAACTCTTTCGAGATTAAAGCGTATCTAACGGTACAAATTTTCCAAGAGGTTAATCCAGTTATGGCACTAAATTTTTAACAGGGGTTGGTGCCCTATTACCTTGACATTATCTCTTTTCCAGACATATAACTTTTCTTTTGAACAAGTTAATGCTATACTGGCGTATTCTATGTGTTTGCAACCACAAGAATTTAGATTAAGATGAAGAGAGTAATGATATAAGCAGCATACGTGTCAAGAATTCACAAAATCATAGCAATAGATAGTATCTCATAAGGCTTCCATAACCCCAACAGAGAAGTTTAGCTATGCATGAGTGCAACGGAAAACACAATAGACATTATCATCATAAAAATCTCACGTGAATTCCTTGCAAATAGCTTTTCTCTTGTTGTAAAAATTAAAAGTCGAATATATGAAAAATAATTTCAACAATGAATTAATAAAGAAAAAGGGGAAGGATAGAATAGGGATGAGGGTGGTGGAGAATTGTTTTGATGGATGGATGGATGGTGGATGGATGGGAATAATAAAAATCTCCAGCAAAATAGGGTATTTATAACACCCATATCCTATTCCTACTAAGCTACTGCATTACTTATCCTAGTCCTACTAGGTTACTGCATCATTATCCTAATCCTACTAAGTTACTGTTGATCCCCAAAGTCTTTAGAAATGTTGTTTTTGCCCGGGATAGGTTTTCCATGCATCACTTTTAGTCCCTAGGCATCCAAGCTCTCCTTTCCTTCTTTCGTGAAGCTTCCTTGGGCGTCAAGTTATCCATAAACTGCTGAAATCTTCATCATTTATACCTGAAAACTTGCTAATCATGTTTGTTAGCTCACTTACAGGAAAAAGGACTAAAAGTGCATGAATTATATATTTTGTCCTCAAAACTTAGCTAAAATATGGGTAAATTATAGTACTTTAGGCGTGTAAATACGCCTATCATCAATAAATACCTAACTTAGCTATCTGCTCGGTTACCAAGCTAGCCAAGTCTCCCATTCGCTCTCTCTAATCAACATCTATCATAATGCATTTACTCCTCTCGAACTGCAATTTATAATCAAACTCTACTATAGTGGACGGCCCCACAAACTTTGGCCCATACTAGAAATGATGAATAGTCTCCTCTGATACATCCACCCTAACCTCTCTAACTAGTGCATGAGTCAATGGGGGCTGGTCCAACCCTTATACTGTTATTGAGGTGATCAAATATATCATTGACATATATAAAGCATAAAACTCACAAATAATATATGAGCATAAGATCTTATAGGATGAGCCATCTGACCAAGTTTATATCTATCAAAAGTAGCCTACAGGTATGGAGCACCTACCAAAGCAGCAAACTTAATTTGGGTCTCTTCAACAATACTGCTTCGCGATCTACCCTACTCAGTAATACTACTATCCCTGTCATAGGTACTTTACATAAATGTCTTAAGGAATTGGTACTACAGAGATGTGTGTGTAATCCTGAGATCCTGGGTACATTGTAAAGTATCATCACCCTAATCATGTGTACCCTATATTATATTAGCATCCTTCTCAGAATGGGGTCTATTCGTATCACGATCAACTATCCCAAAAGTAGGTTCCACCTTCTTTTTAGACTAGAGGATGACTGAATCCTCCTCAGAAACCCTATAAATAAACTTGTTTTCTTCCACATCAGAATAGGGAGGGATGGGAGAGTGAGGTGGTGATGTTTGAGACAACTTCATTCTAGGTCTTGTTTGGATAACATAAGCTAGAACAACCTGAGGGCCAGCCTGAGGTACCATTGGTGGTGCGGGTTAGATGCCTAACTGAGTAGCATCCCTGGCTGCTTCCTGTCTCTGAGTTTGGCCCCTAGAAATGCATGGATCTGAGGGTGAACTTTTCTCTCTCACGAGGTACTCCTCCACGGATCTACTCTATTTAGGAGACTCAACTTTTAACCTAGACTACACACTATTCTTTTGTGTAGCCTTGTGTCTCATAGTACCTGTAAAAAGTGTTATCAGTGATTGCTATACAATAACAAAAAATAAATGAGAGAAAAATTGATAATACACTTCAGAGGCTACCTACGCCCCTACCAACGAGCCATAAGTTGTACCTACAGGCCTGTAGGTAGGCTCGTAGGTAGGTCCTGAGGTTTCTTCAAGTTCTTCCCAAAAGTACCATTCCAAATCAGATAATTTTTAAATTTTTTGACCAATTTTTATCACTATACTATGCAATAATTCAAATTCCCTCGGTATTTTAAGATCTATTCAAGTTAATCAACTTCTACATCCACATTTAAGTGCATTCATAGGTTATTTCACTCAAAAACTAATTATTAATAAAACTTGGATCATGAAAAAACTTACCTTAAGTGAAGATTCTAGAAGAAGAAAATGAAAAAGTTACAATATCCCACATTCCCAATGTAATAAGCAAGAATGTGGAATGTGGGATAGGGTTTTGCCTTTTTAACTTTTGAATAAGAGATAAAGAGTTTGAATTGGGAAAGTGTAATTGATGAACTTATGTGTGAAAGGTTCGAGTATTTTTATAGAATGGTTTGTCGATCCAGGTCGTGTTATAAAGACCCAACACATTATCTTTTTTAAAAGTTCTTGGCCCTACTTAGGACCCGACATATGAGTCGTAGGTTGTACCTAAAGCGCAGTAGGAAAGGGTCGTAGGTTACAGTTTAGAGACCTAGAATTTTTTTCTGATTCCAATAACTCAACTTATATGCCATGGGTTGGACTTACGACCCCATCGGTAGTGTCAACGGTCCACTTACCTGGATTTGTTTGAAAACCAAAAACAAAGTAAACATTAAAACCTTGGATTGCCTGCTAAGAAGCACCAAATTTGACATTGTGGCACAACACGGCACAACGTGATGATGTTGGGTACTCAAACTTCACCAACAATCCAATGGGGTGCCTCCCATGTAATTCCTAAATTAACATCATGACATAACATAGGTCCCTTGGATACTCAAACTTCACCAAGGCTAACATTCTCACAGACTTTCAACTCTTCTATGTTTCCCATATAATCATTAACATGATGTTCGTTAACCTTGAATAGGGCATCTCCATCTCATTTTAGCTCAATTACACCATGATGAAATACTCTATCCACGGTGAATGGTCCAAACCACCTAGACTTTAGCTTTCCAAGAAACAAGTAAAGTCTTAAATTATACAACAAGAACACATCACCGGGTTGGAATGCCTTTTTCTCAATTTTCTTGTTGTGGTACAACTTAATCTTCTCATTATAAAAGGCTGAAATTTTATAAGAATGGAGGAAAAACTCATCTAACTCATTCACCTTATCTATTCTCAAGTGTGCAATATCACTCCACTCAAATTTCAGCCTCTTCAATGCCTAAAGTGCCTTATGATCATGTTCGACCAGCAAGTGGAATGCCTTACCCTACACAAGATGATAAGGTGAGGAAGTTATGCGAGTTTTGTAAGCTATTTGGTAGGCCCAAAGTGCATCATCTAACTTTCTCGACTAGTCAATCTAGTTGGCATTCACAGTCTTTGATAAAATAGAATTGATCTCATAATTGGAGACCTCAACTTATCCACTTGTATATGAATGGTAAGATGTTTCCACCTTATGTTTCATGCCATATTTCTCAAGTAGGGTTGTAAATAGATGATTTCAAAAATGGGACCAACCATCACTAATGATAGCTCATAGAGTACCAAACTAAGAGAAAATATTTTTCTTCAAAAAGGTTGTGATACTTTGACCTTCATTATTTGGAAGCACAATAGATTTTACCCAGTTAGACACATAGTCGACTTACACCAAGATGTACTTCATACCATGTTAACTCATGAATGGACGCATAAAGTCAATACCCTACACATCAAATAACTCAAGCTCAAGAATAGTTGTTATGGGGAGCTCATGCTTTCGTCAGATATTGCCCTGCTTTGGAATTGGTCACAGGCTTGAGCATAGTCATGTGCATCTTTACAAAACATTTACTAACAATAACTACATTTTAGAATTTTATGGGTAGTGCGAGTAACTCCATGGTGAGCTCCGACTAGAGATGAATGACGGGCCTCCAGAATGCTCATCATATCAACTTTGGGTATACACCTCCAAATCACTCCATCTGCATAGACCCAAAATAAGTAAGTCTCATCCCAAAATAACTTTTCTACCACATGCATAAATTATTTTTTCTATTGAAATGACACATTTTCTAGGATTTAGCTAACTAAAAAAAACAGGGGATTAAGTGTTATTGTATTGTCAAGAATGTTCATCTTGAAAAATATCATCAATATCAAGCTCAAACCCTAATTCAAGCATTGCCTCCCTTTTTAGGCGGGATAGATGGTCTGCGACTAGAATTTTTGTGCCCTTTTAGTCTTTAAGCTCAAAGTCAAAATCATCTAGCAGTAGTACCCATCGAATCAATCTAGGCTTAGAATCCTTCTTCACCATAAGGTACCTAAGATCTACATGGTTAGTATGCACAATTACTTTAGTACCAAACAAATAGGACCAAAACTTTTCAAAAGAAAACACTATCACAAACAATTCCTTTTCAGTAACCATGTAGTTTTTCTGTGCGGGATGGAGTGCTTTTGTAACACCCTGATTTTATGAACCAAAATGCTACATGGTGCTTATGACCCCGAAGGACCACAAGCTAACCCCTGACTGATATTTGTACCTGCGTATTGCAATATATAATGTAATAATGCGAAAAACATGAACATGTAGGCCATAAGGTTCAACTGAATAAAAAATCTATAAAATAGTAACTCCGTGTAGGTGAAATATACCCAAAACAATTGAAAACTAAATCAAATCTGAACTAAATCTAAAAGCCTCTAAATACTGTTTGAATAAGGAGTTGAATGAACATGTCTCCAACTAACTCCGTCTAGCAAAACTGAGCTGAAATAAAAAATGAAATAAAATAATATCATATCATCCTCGAATGAAGAGGACTCACTGCAACTCTGTATACTGGAATGCAGCTGCTACTGTTGGTCTGGAACTCGTGTCTCTGAACCTATGGCATAACATGAAAAGAAAGCACGATAGCGCAAATGCGTCAGTACAACTGAAGTACTAAGTATACGAGTGAGGTAGGCTAATGCAAAGGTTTTACATGCATGAATAATGCTAACTGACTGATTGATATAAACGTAAGAGTACAAACATACATACATTTATAGTAACTAAGATCATGAGTACGTGATAGCTAATTCTATATGCTAATACATGGTTTACTGATAACTGACATGGCTAAAACTGTAGTTATAATAACATGGGCGACTGGGTCTGACAGTCTTGAATCTAATGGAATTTTTTGAGTCTCGTGCTATAACTGAATTTGACTGTATCTAACAGTCCTGGTATACTGATATCTGAAAAACTGTCTGAGTTTTTTTACTGAGACTGAGTCTGAGACTGTGGGAGGTAGTTGTTTAACCGACATGACCCATGTGTTCCATTATGGATAAGCTGGGGTCCAATCTCTTCCCCGACTGGAGGGGTGTCAATACCGTACCACTGGTAAGGACAGTTGTAAGTGACCCTTAGCTGGAAGGTACTCGTAATGAGAGCGGTGGGAATCCTGAACTAACAGGTTAAGCCACCTCATCAACCCTAATCTGATAGGTTAAGATGTCTCAACCTATGCTGGATACATAATTTTGGGACGCAAGGATGACTCCTAAGAATCACACCCTAAACTAATAGGTGAGTTCCCATCCTTGGGTTCACTCGGTGATAACTTCTACTCCTATCTGAAAAGACTGAACATGATTCAAATGACTGTACATAAACTGATTAACTAACTTCCATTGACTGACGAAATAGTACTACAATCAGAGAATTAACTAAGCTCATGAGATTTATGAGGCTTCCTGAGTCACATGACTGACTGAGTTCTATAAATTATAGCTTGACTGAGATTATCATGACAATATGACATATCTCTAGGCACACAGTGATATTTTTCGGATACGAATACCCCCAGGACTCGATAGAAGAAAACTGACACACATAACATGACTTGATCATAAGATTGGAGTCCACAATTCATAATATCATAAGTAGGGGATCTTATACTTCATGTAGGTATTCAACATCTTAAACATTATAGGGATTGTATGGATATATTTTGTGTACATATTATACATATCCATTATCATACATACTTCATACCACAATAATATCAACACATCAATAGCATGGAATTCATATTTAAGTATATAGCTAACATAGACTTGTCATTTAGATATCATGGAACCATGTAAACATAAATTCCTAGAATCCCAAGCATTTTATAAAACACCTAGCATGCATTCTTTAAGGCATAGGTGTGTTTCATAACTTGCACCATATTACACCACCTAAAGTTCATAGTTTTCAACTAACAACCATATTATTCCATGAAAGCACCTTTAGATATCATCTTAAAACTTAAACAACAATCATCAACATGTACATGCTCATATCACCACAAAAAGTTCACAAAATAGTATTTGAAATATGGTTCTTGAGCTCTATGAATGGGTTGGATCCATAGATGAACACTACACATACCTCAGATTAATAATCCGTGAAGATAGTAGTGAAATAAGCTTGGAATTTGAAACCCGCAATTGAACCCTAGACTTGTTCTTGGTTGTTCTTGAGAGAATTTTGATAAGAAGTAATGTAAAGAGCTAATTTGGGGCCTCAATCCCGTGTTTGGGACTTATATAGGGGGGAGATGACTCAAATACCCCTCTAGATGCGTCATTTAATTTCTATGAAAATTACCCAATTTGGGCCCCCGGCGCGACGCGGAGACATCGCGTTTCCACCCGTTTGTGACCTGGAAACTCACCACAACGCACTGGAATCGTGGAGACACTGGAAATTGATGAATGTCATTTTGGCGTACGGTGCGACGTGCCACTAACTGAAATAATGCTGCTGAAACTTTAAATCGCCATAACTTCTTCACCGGGTATCCGTTTTAGGAAAATTTGGTATCGATGGAAAGCTTATTCAATTATCTAAAATTTGAAGGGTATAAATCTGCCAAAATATCACCTATAAACCAATTTATTGTAGTTCAATGATGAGCTATGTGAAATCACACACGAAAACTTGGTGGATTCAAAAGTTCTTAGCTTGGCTTGCTCTAAGTGAATCTTATGAACATGCTTAACACATCATAAGCTCTATTATCACTAGGATAATCATCCTAATTTATGTACTCAAATATGAATCATAGGATAGGAGGTTTCATGTGTAGGAACAATAGGTTTTTTTTATCTTAGAAATATATGGGGTAATACAATATCTCCCCCTTAGAAACATTCATCCTCGAATGAGACTAACTGAAATGAGGAGAGACGGTAAACTGGAGTACATACAAGACATACACTACTAGAACATGATCTTATGACGGACATGACTGATAATCTAAACATATCACGCTGCACATGAATATCTGATGCATGAGTAACTGATTCATGAATGCATAACTGAGACTTCTAATAATTGATTTCTCCCAATGAAAATGTATATTTGATGCATGATTATAAACTGGAATGATACATGAATGCATGACTGAATATGCAACGGTAATAGATACCAAGTTTATGATTGGAACATGAACATGAAACTGAGTACGCTTAAGGAGAACTGTTACCTTGAGCTTGATCTGAATTAGCGGAGAAGAGGTGAGAATACTTGGTACACATATCTGCTTCTGATTCCCAAGTATCTCCCTCATGAGACTAACTTTTTCAAAGAACCTTGACTAGAGGGACTTTTTTGTTCCTCAATGTACGAGTCTGATAGTCTAAGATTTTGACTGATATCTCTTCATAAGAGAGACTGTTCTAAACGTCCATGCTCTAAATAGGGACTACAACTGCTGGGTCACCTATGAATTTCTTGAGCAAAGAGACATGGATGACTGGATGAACTGAGGCTAGATCTGAAGGCAATTCGAGCTCATAAGCTACCTTGCTGAAGCAACTGAGAATCCTGAAGGGACCGACATATCGAGGACTGAGTTTGCCTTTCTTGTCAAACCTCTTCACTCCCTTCATGGGAGAGATCTTAAGGTAGACATAGTCATTGGTCTCGAACTTGAGATCCTTTCTACGAATATCCACATAAGACTTCTGTCGGCTCTGAGCAGCTCGGAGTCTCTCTCGGATCAACTGAAATTTCTCTAAGGTGTCGAATACTAAGTCAGGACCTATAACTGAGGCCTCACAAACTTCGAACCAATCGATTGGAGATCTATATCTCCTACCATAGAGAGCTTCAAATGGAGCCATCTGAATACTGGAATGATAGCTATTATTGTATGCAAAGTCAATCAAAGGAAAGTGGTCATCCCAACTTCCCTTGAAATCAATTGTGCATGCCCTTAGCATATCTTCGAGAGTCTGAATGGTCCTTTCTTCTTGACCATCTGTCTGAGGATGAAACGCTATACTGAGAAGAACTTGAGTACCAAGACCCTTTTGGAATGCTTTCCAGAAGTGATAGGTAAACTGGATACCTCTATCTGAAATAATAGATAGTGGAATACCGTGTAATCTGACCAACTCCCTGATATAGAGTTTGGCATAATCCTCGGCTGAATAAGAATTACGAAAAGGAAGAAAATGAGCTGACTTGGTCATTCTGTCTAAAATGACCCAAACTGAATCATGTTGATGACGAGTTCTAGGAAAACCTGTCATGAAGTCCATGTTCACTTCTTCCCACTTCCAAGTAGGAATGGTGAACTCCTGCATAGAACCACTAGGTTTCTGATGCTCTCTATTAACCTGCTGATATGTAGAGCACTTAGACACAAACTCTGCAACATTTCTCTTCATCCTACTCCATCAATAGATCTCCCATAAGTCACGGTACATCTTAGGGTCCCCTGGATGAATAGAGTATCACGCACCATGCGTTTTTACAAGAATTCACTGCCTCAATCCATCTACACCTGGAACGCACAAATGACCCTAACAATGAAGAACACCATCTCCCCCTTGGGAGAAAACCTCAACTTTCTGATTCTGAACTGACTCTTTCAGCTTAACAAGGCTAGGATCCCTATCTTGCTTTTCTTTCACCTCAAAAACTAGAGATGACTCTGAACTACTCTAAACACATAAACCACCCTCGGAAGAGTCGACTAAGAGAATGCCTAGTCTGTCCAGCTGATGGATTTCCTGAGCTATTTTCTTCTTGCTATCCTCAACATGAGAAATACTACCCATGGAGAGTCTACTGAGAGCGTCGGCTTCAACATTGGCCTTTCCCATATGATAAAGGACGCTCATGTCATAATCTTTCAAGAGCACTAACTATCTTCTCTGACGAAGATAGAGATCTTTCTAAGAAAAGACATACTGGAGAATCTTATGATCTATAAAAACATCTACAAGAAATCCATAAAGATAATGCCTCCAAATCTTTAAGGCAAATACTAGGGCTGCTAACTCAAGATCATGAGTAGAATAATTGTTCTCATGGGGCTTTAGCTGTCTGGAGGCATAGGCTATAACCTTACCATTATGCATGAGGACACAACCTAAACCCACTCTGGATGCATCACAATAGACTATGAAACCGTTTAAGCTATTTGGAAGAGCTAGAACTAGAGCTGAGGTGAGTCGAGTCTTCAACTCTTGAAAACTCTTCTCGTATGAATCTGACCATTGGGACTTAACCTTCTTTTGAGTCAATCTAGACATAGGAGATGCAAATAAGAAAATCCATTGACAAACCATTTGTAATAGCTGGACAAACCCAAGAAACTCTTGATATCTGATGGAGATACGGGGCGAGGCAAGTTTCTTACCGTTTCGATCTTCTGAGGATCTACTCTAATGCCATCACCGAAAAAATATGGTTGAGGAATGCTACTGATCTTAGGAAAAATTCACACTTACTGAACTTGGTGAATAACTGATGATTCCTGAGAGTCTGAAAAACAATTTTAAGATGGTCTTAATGATCACACTCAGTGCGAGAATAGACCAGAATATCATCTATGAAGACTATGACGAACATGTCCAAGTACTGCTTGAACACCTGGTTCATCAAGTCCATGAAAGCTGTAGGGGCATTTGTAAGACCAAAGGACATGACAAGAAATACAAAGTGACCATACCACGTACAGAAAGCTGTCTTCGAGATGTCACATTCTCTAACTCTGAGCTTATGATAACTTGATCTGAGGTCTATCTTGGAGAAATAACTGGCACCCTGATGTTGGTCAATCAAGTCATCTATTCTAGGAAGTGGATACCTGTTCTTGACTGTAACTTTGTTGAGCTGACGATAATCGATACACATCCTGAGAGAACCATCTTTCTTGTGCACGAATAAGATTGGTGCACCCTATGGGGATATTGGACCTGATGAATCCCTTATCTAAGAGATCCTTCAACTGATCTTTCAGTTTCTTGAGTTCTGCTAGTGCCATTCTGTATGGCGGAATAGAAATAGGCTGAGTATCTTGGAGAAGGTCTATGCCAAAGTCTATTTCCCTTTCGGGAGGAATGCTTGGAAGATCTTTGTGAAAGACATCTGAATATTCATTAACTACTGGGACTGATTCAATACTGGGAGATTCGTAACTGGAATCTTTAACATGTAAGAGATGGTACACACACCCCTTAGAAATCATTCTCCTTTCCCGAAGGTAGGAAATAAGCTGACCCCTGAAAGCTGAAGTACTACCCTTCCACTCTAGGACCGGCTCATTCGGGAACTAAAATTGAACTATCCTATTTCTGTAGTCAACTGTGGCATAGCAGGAATAAAGCCAATCCATGTCGAGAATGACATCAAAGTCAGTCATCTCTAACTCAACTAAATCTGCTGACATGGCTTTTTGAAATATCATAACCAGGCAGTTCATGTATACTCACTGATCTATGATGGTTTTACCCACTGGGGTAGAGACTAAAAAGGGCTCAGCTAAAATTTTGGGACTGATTCTGAAATCGCAGGCTATGTATGGAGTAATAAAAGACAAGGATGCACCTGGGTCTAGCAAAGCATGAACATGAACATGGAAAATTTGTAACATACCAGTAACGACATCAGGAGAATTTTCCTGATCCTATTGGTTCTAAAGAGCATAGAGTCTGTTTGGACGTTGCCCACTAGTAGCACTGGAAGTGGCACCCTGCTGGTTCGGGCGACCGGATAGAGTTGTGGAAAGGTTCTGCTGACCCTGAGGACCTGGCTGAGGACACTATGATGTTTTTCACAACCAAAATATACATCACTACTGGCTCAGCAAAAACCCTTGTGGTTCTTACCACAAGTCTGACATAGAGGATTTGTTCGGCCACTGTTAACACTACCCTGAGATTTAGAGCCTGGTGCTCTATCTCTGTTGTCGTCTTTGAATTTCGGCACTGGGGAACTGGTGGAGGAAGGAGCTGGAACACTAGAAAAAGAATGAGCTGGAGCTGATAACTTGGAATGAAACTGTGAACAATTTACTCCCTCTGATTTGGGTTGAGCAAAATAGAAACTGCCTGACCTTGCTCTCTTGTTTTGTCTCTCCCTATTCCTAACCTTTTTCTCCTGTATTTAATGAGCATAGGTCATGAGCCTGGCTAAATTCATATCACTGTTCAGCATCGCAAATCTACACTCATTTACCACGCTATCATTCACCCCTGACACAAACTTGCTTATCTTAGCCCTGGTGTCTATAACCACATGAGGGGCATATCTGGCTAACTGATTAAATCTAAGAGAATAATCTCTAACCATAATATTTCCTTGCCTGAGGTTAATGAACTCAAGAACTTTGGCCTCTCTCAGCTCTTGGGGAAAGAATCTATCTAAGAAAGTCGTGACAAATTCCTCCCACTTAATAGGACCTGCATCGTCTACCCTCTCGAACTTCCACTATTTTTACCAAGTATGAGTGATATCCTGTAATTGGTATGCGACTAACTCAGCACTCTGAACAGAAGTAACTCCCATGATATCAATGACCTTCTGAACTTGGTCAATGAATTCCTGAGGGTCTTCTTCAGACTTAGACCCAAAGAAAGATGGAGGGTTCATTCGGGTGAAGTCCCAAATCCTAGCTGCTGCAGAATTGGCCACTGAATTGGCCGGAATAACTGGTGGCCATTCATTTTGGGTAGCCACAGATTGAGCAAGTGTGGTCAATGCAGTCTTGAACTCCGTATGAGAAACATGATTGCCCAAAGGTTCTTCAGACTGAGGGGCTGACTGATTTCTTCTATTAGGAGGCACGTTCTGAAATAAAGAGAAGAAACGGATTAGACTGAGAGACTGACTTGTGATTATGCTCACTGGCACGACATGAATACTGAAATAAGGGAAATTGTTCTTAAACATCTCATATCCGCTTTCATATAAATATGGAGCGCAACACACCCATGCACACGACTCTACTAGATGCGGCTTTTAGACTTCCTAGGACTCTATTAAATCTTAGGCTCTAATATCAAGTTTGTAACACCTCGATTTTCCTAACTGGTATGCTACACGTTGCTTATGACCACTAAGGACCACAAGCTAACCCATGAATGATATTTGTACCTGTGCACTGCAATATATAATGTAATAATGCATAAAACATGAACACGTAGGCCATAAGGTTCAACTCAATAAAAAATCTGTAAAATAGTAACATTCGTGTAGGTGAAAGATACCCAAAACAACTGAAAACTGAATCAAATTTGAACTAAATCTGAAAGCCTCTAAATACTGTCTAAATAAGGAGTTGAAGGAACATTTATCCAACTAACTCCGTCTAGCAAAAATGAGCTGAAATAAAAAATAAAATAAAATAATATCGTATCATCCTCGAATGAAGAGGACTCACTGAAACTTTGTATATTGGAATGCAGTTGCTACTGCTGGTCTAGAACTCGTGTCTCTGAACCTATGGTGTAACATGAAAATAAAGTACCATAGCGCAAATGCATCAGTACAACTGGAGTACTGAGTATACGAGTGAGGTAGGCTAATACAAAGGGTTTACATGCATGAATAATACTAACTAACAGACTGATATGAACGTAAGAGTACAAACATACATACATATTAACTGATATCATGAGTACGTGATACCTAAATCTATATGCTAATACATGGATTACTGATAATTGACATGGTTGAAACTGTAGTTCAAATAACATGGGCGACTGGGTCTGACAGTCTTGAATCTGATGGAACTTTCTGAGTCCCGTGCTATAACTGAATTTGACTATATCTAACATCCTGGTATACTGATATTTGAAGAACTGTCTGACTTCTTTTACTGAGACTGAGTTTGAAACTGTAGGAGGTAGTTGTTTAACCGACATGCCCCATGTGTATCATTATGGCTAAGTTGGGGTCCAATCTCCGCCCCAACTGGAGGGTTGTCAATACCGTTCCACTGGTAAGGAAAGTTGTGAATGACCCTTAGCTGGCAGGTACTCAAAACGAGAGCGGTGGGAACCCTGAACTGACAGGTTAAGCCATCTCATCAACCCTAATCTAACAGGTTAATATATCTTAACCTATACTGGTTACATAGTTCTGAGACGCAAGGATGACTGCTAAGAATTATACCTTAAACTTGTAGGTGAGTTCCCATCCTTGGGTTCACTCGGTGCTAACTTCTAATCCCATCTGAAGAGACTAAACATAATTCAACTAACTGTACATGGACTGATTAACTAACTTCCGTTGACTGACGAAATAGTACTACTATCTGAGAATTAACTGAGATCATGAGATTTCTGAGGTTTCCTGAGTCACATGACTGATTGAGTTCTACATATTATAGCTTGACTGATATTATCATGACAACATAACATGGCTCTAGGCACACAGCTATATTTTTCGGGAATGAATACCCCCAGGACTCGATAGAAGAAAACTGACACACATGACATGACTTGATCACAAGATTGGAGTCCACAATTCATAATATCATAAGTAGGGGATCTTATACTTCATGTAGTTATTCAACATCTTAAACATTGTAGGGATTGCATGGATATATTTCGTGTACCTATTATACATATCCATTATCATACATGCTTCATACCACAACAATAGCAACACATCAATAGCATGGAATTCATATTTAAGTATATAGCTAACATAGACTTGTCATTTAGATATCATGGAGCCATGTAAACATAAATTCCTAGCATCCCAATCATTTTATCAAACACCTAGCATGCATTCTTTAAGGCATAGGTGTGTTTCATAACTTGCACCATATTACACCACCTAAATTTCATAGTTTTCAACTAACAACCATATATATTCCATTAAAACACCTTTAGATATCATCTTAAAACTTAAACAACAATCATTAATATGTAAATGCTCATATCACCACAAAAGTTCACAAAATAGTATTTAAAACATGGTTCTTGAGCTCAATTAATGGATTGGATCTATAGATGAACACTACGCATACCTTAGATTAATAATCCGTGAAGATAGTAGTGAAATAAGCTTGGAATTTGAAACCCCCAATTGAAACCTAGACTTGTTCTTGGTTGTTCTTGAGAGAATTTTGATAAAAAGTAATGTTAAGAGATTATTTGGGGCCTCAATCCCGTGTTTGGGACTTATTTGGGGGGAAAGATGACCCAAATACCCTTCTAGATGTGTCATTTAATTTCTATGAAAATTACCCAATTTGGGCCCCCGGCGCGATGCAGAGACATCGCGTTTCCACCCATTTGTGACCTGGAAACTCATCGCGATGCGCTGGAATCACGAAGAGACGCTGGAAATTGACAAACGTCATTTTGTCTTACGGCGCGACGTGCCACTGACTGAAATGACGCTGCTGAACCTTTAAATCACCATAACTTCTTCACCGGGTGTCCGTTTTAGGAAAATTTGGTATCGAAGGAAAGCTTATTCAATTCTATACAATTTGGAGGGTATAAATTTTCCAAAATACAACCTATAAACCAAGTTATTATCTTTCAAAGATGAGCTATGTGAAATCACACATGAAAACTTGGTGGATTCAAAAGTTCATAGCTTGGCTTACTCTAAGTAACTTATGAACATGCTTAACACATCATAAGCTCTATTATCACTAGGATACTCATCCTAATTCATTTACTCAAATATAAATCATAGGATATGAGGTTTCATGTGTAGGAACAACGGTTCATTTTCTAGCTTAGAAATATACGGGGTATTACAGCTTTGCTGGCATAATAAATGATATAAAGTTTATTCACGTGTATTTGGCCTCGTACAAATCCTAGGGCCTCACCACTAGCATCACACATCACCTCAAATAGAAGGTTCTAATCTGGAGACATAATAATAGGAGATGAAAGCAACCTCTCTTCAGGCACTCAAAAGCCTTAAGGCAAGCATAATCAAACAAAAACTTTACCTCCTTCTCTAACAACTTGCACAATGGATTTCCAATATTAGAGAAGTACTTGATGAACCACCCTTAAAAACTTGTATGACCCTAGAAGCTCTGAATACCTTTCATAAAAATCGGTGGAAAAACTTGTCATGTCAACCTATATCCCTTTTTTGAAATTTTTTGCTTAAGAACAATCCTCTCTTTGATCATGAAGTAACACTTCTCCCAATTTAAAACAAGGTTGTACTCATTATATCTCTGTAGTACATTAGACAAGTGAGCCAAACAGTCATTAAATGAGTCACCCATAATAGAAAAATCATCCATGAAGACCTCGATAGTATCCTCCATCATATCACTTAAGATAGACATCATGCAATGCTGAAAAGTGGAAGGAGCATTACAAAGACCAAAAGGCATCCTCTTATATGCGAACGTACCATGTGGACATGTGAAAATGGTTTTTTATTAGTCCTCGTGTACAATAAAAATATGATTATTCCCCGATTAACCATCAATAAAACAATACCACCCTCTACCCGTAAGACGGACTAACATCTTGTCCATGAATGGCATAGAAAAGTGATCCTTCTTCTTTGATGTATTTAGCTTCTGATAATCTAAGCTAACTCATCATCTTATGACTGGTCTCATGGGATATAACTCTTTGTTCTCATTGGAGACCACAGCGATCCCACCATTCTTTTGAATACATTGAACCAAGCTCACCCACTTGTTGTCGGCAATAGGGTAAACTACACCTACCTCTAACTACTTAATAGTCTCTATCTTCACTAACTCTATCATAGGTGTATTCAAACAACATTTATGTTCAATTTTGTAATAGTATAACCAATTTTCTATTTAAACCTAGCATTGAGCATCTTATGAGTATGCGGAATCAGCATAAGAAATTTGTACTCTATAATACTGAATAGTCTAACCAATATTCCAACAAAATTCAACATATGAAATTTGTACTCATAAGATATTATCGAGATTCCACTGAATATTATGAGTACAAATTTCAAGTGAAATCTCGATAATATCTGTAATAGTCTAACCAATAGCCTATTTAAACCTCTACAATACTAAAATCAACGCCTCAACCTATGTATCCAATTAATCTTCAACAATGATAATCGACAAGGCATTGTTAGTCCCCAAGAATGCATAACTCAAATAAGAGGAGTCCTTTAATTCCAAAATTGGTGGCTCCTCAATAGATGACCGAGCTGGCAAGGTTGCTCTATTCTTCAAGTCAAGGTCCAACTTCTTTGGCACATAAGAATAAGAACTTCTACCAATAAGTGTGCTCACCGTCTCATCATACTCCCTTATATCATTGCTATAAAACTTCATGATCACTATTTGTAATGCCTCAATACCAAGTCTCTCCTCAATGGGTTCAATCAATACATCTTTACATATGGTTTCTATCACAGACACCATCCATATATCTTTTGTCTGCCTCATCAAATTATGCATATTTAAAGTGACATGTTCATCATGATCCTGAATTTTATTTTTCCCATTTCCTTGTCAACTAATGCCCTAACCCTGGCTAGGAAGGGCTTTCCTAAGATAATAGGGGAATCAAAATCAACCTTATAATCAAGAATCATAAAATCAACTGGGAATATGAAAGAAGCCATCTTCACACACACATCACATAATATACCAATCGGCTTCATAATGTGATTGGCTATTAATAATCGCATAGAGGTCTTCTTGGGTGCTCCGATGACAATTGGTTGTACATACCTAGTGGCATCAAATTAATTCTAACTCTCAGATCAGATAATGCTCGAGAAAATTTAAAGGAACTATAAGTACAAGGAATAATAAAAGCTTCATGATCCTTCTTCTTCTCTGCCAAAGATAAATAAGTAATAGCACTATAGTGGTGCATATTATTAGCGGGCTCAAAATTCACTGTCCACTAATTAGTCACTAAATCCTTCATGAATTTTGCATAACCAGGTATCTTCTCCAAAGCTTTCATAATAGGGATATTCACAGACAATTTCTTCAATATTGACATAAATTTTAGATATTTTCCTTCTTCCACTTTCTTCTTTAATATTTGAG
Organism: Capsicum pubescens; assembly: GCA_030864215.1. Taxonomy (NCBI): domain Eukaryota; kingdom Viridiplantae; phylum Streptophyta; class Magnoliopsida; order Solanales; family Solanaceae; genus Capsicum; species Capsicum pubescens. The sequence continues at coordinate 235,953,133 of CM061540.1, forward strand.
TAATAGGTGGGGGAGGTTGTGAAATAGGTTTCAATACTAATTCGACCTCCTTATCCTTTCCTTTATCACTATCTACTTATTTTTTTACACCTTTTGATTTCTATGATGTCTCACAATTTGTCACCAACTTATCAATTTCCACTTCTAGTGCATTATCAACATCCATAATATCATTTCTTACCTCTTCAACAAGAAGCATTGGTGGATCAATAGTATCGTTAACACTTAAAGAGGTGATAGATAAGCAGTGAATATCGTTCTTTGGATTTTGAATGGTATTTCTCATAAGAGTTTTCGATTGATATTAATTTAATGTAGTCAACATCTTCCAAAACTGATGATCAAGCTTCTTTATCACATTATCATGCAATTCTACTTTTTGGATCAATATTGATATTTCTACCTTAATCTCCTTAAGGCAACTCTTCTGACTCTCAGAACCCTTCACAAGCTTAGAAAATAATACTTCCATTCTAGATCCAGTATCATGGTTCCCTAGTAGAACATAAAGAGCACTTTTATCCTTGTAATTATCCTTTCTCCTTTAGGAACCATCGCACTCTCTACTCTTGTCCTATACCTGCCTCTATAGTAGTTTTGACTGTGATTTCCTTACCTCAAGTTTCAAGTGTCTAGACCATTGGCCCTTGGCTCAGAAAACTACTATCTCTCTATCCAAGTACTTTTTTTCCTTCTCAAAATCAGACTCATCATGTCTAGAAAATTTACCTAGTATGTATTCACTTTTCTAATCCAATAGCTGTTAGTTGCTTGGTAAGAAACCCAATCTCAGTCCTCAATTGTCCTACCTCTTAAGACAATGCCTTATCTTGGGCTCTCTACTCATGTAAGCACCAAAAGTATAAGTATTATCCGACCTATCTACCTCCCGAGTATGCCACTCTCAGTTGGTTTTTGTAATCTTGTCTAAGATATCCATAGCTTAATCCTAGTGAAGAATCATGAAAGATCCACCAGTAACAGTATCCACCATAACCTTGGTATTTGCATTTAAGGATATATAAAATATCTACAACAAGTTCCTCCCTAAAATTCAATGATTGGGAACATTCATTAGCTACTTATTGAACATCAACCACATCTCGTACAATGCCTCTAAATATAACTGTTTGAAATTATAAATCCCATTCTTCAATTGCAAAATTTTAGAAAGCGAGAAAAATTTTCCAAAAGTTTTATCCTCATCTCATTCCAAGTATTAATAAACTCACAAGGTAGCTTATATAACCATAATGTTTCTTCACTTGTACAATAGAATGGGAACAATTTAAGTTGTAGAGCTTTCTAACTCAGGCCTAGCAGATTTTAGGAAGTGAAACTCCCAACAAATTTCATAATATGCATGTTTGCATCATTAGTAGGTAAAGAAACAAACACACCCTTCAAATTAAGCGACTGAATTATTCCACTTGCGATGTCGAATTTCATTCCTTGGGAAAACTCTGAAGGAATGATAGCTTATGTTACAATTGGTTCAACCAAATATTCTTCCATATCATCATAAACTTCTGGTTGAACTTTATCCGTTTTAAGTCTGTCCCTATACAGTGTTGTTCGGGGATTTTCTTCCTCCTATATGGCCCTTTTTCAGCACATTGGGCAAGTGCTAACCTCACATTTTCTTTGGCTATTAAACAGTTAGTGTTTTCCTCAGCAATTTCATAAACATCATATGAAGGTGGTCGATTCAATATATTTGGGTCATCACTAATGCCTTCATATTGGGCTCATTGATCGTATTATTTCATCTTATGATTGTTTCATAAGGTATATTCAAGATAAAGATCTAATGGAATCAGGGGATTTTCTTGACTTCAAGTATTATTCATACACCAACGTATGCCCTAAAAATAGTAGAAAACTAAAAACCAACAAACTCAATCAATCTGTAACTATACTTCACCAACAATAGTGTCAAAATTTGATGTCACCCAGATTACACCTCCTAGAAAGTATAAGGAGGTTGCTTGTCAAATATAGAACCCGACAAGGTTGGGGTCGATCCCACGAGTAATAGGGTGGAAATCTCTCATGAGCTTATTGATGTAATTAGAAAGTGGATAAAGTAAATAGGGGGTTTTATGAAAATAATAGTAGCAATAATAATATTTGGAAATTAGAGTTGATATCAATTGAAACTATCACGAGGAATATGTTCCCCCTGACTTCTTAACTCCACATACTTATCGTGCTCATCAAACTATCTCAGGGCCTTACATGCAAAATCTGACAAGTTATGTATCACCTAACTGTCTCTCGACCTTGATTAGGGTGAATTTTACTTACCTTCTCTTGGTCTCAGAGTGTCGCATTACTAACGTATATTCTAGATCTCAAATTAACTATCTCCTCTCAGTCTAAAGATAATTAGATGAAGGATGGTAGCTTCAAATTTCTATTATGATATCCTTTTCCTAATCTCCATTTCTCTCTCAAAAAAGTATTGAATACAAGCAGGTTTCTAATGTTTTCACCCATTAAGAAAGTAATCAAATATAAGGAAACCCCAATACATGCAACAACACCAATCTAGAAAGACTTTTTACTTTCTCTCCTTTGTTAATCCAACAGAATTCCCACAACATTATTTATGGGGTTTAGCTACCCATGATTTTATGATACACATAGAATTCATAGATAAAAGTATATGAATGATCTCATGAATAATAGGAATAGAAATAAAAATCTCAAATTAATCTCAAATCTTAAAAATCAAGAACAATGATTCCAAGATCAATAATTATCTCATAACTAAAAAAAATATAAAAAGTGTATAAAGTTCATAAACTGGTAACAAAACATCCAATGGGTATTTATAAGTATATTACAAAACATATGCAAAACAAAGTAGAAAACATGAATCAGCACCACCCTATGACCCCACTTATGGGCCATAGGTTTTACCCATAGGGTATAATTAGGCTAGTGGCAATTAGAGACGTCATCATATTGTAGATCACCTACCTAAAAGGGTAACCTATAAAGAGTAGGTATTGCCTACCCCTTGTTGGTTGGGGGTGTAGGAATCAGAGAAAATTATTAACTTGCAGAATTTTAGAATCTCTACCTACATGGCCTACCAATGGGGCCATAAGTACTACCTACGGGCCGTAGGTAGGCTCATAGGTAGCCTTCCAAGTACTATTTATTATTTTTTCTCCTTCTCTTCTCCAAACACTATTTTTATACAAAATCAACTCAAAAGCACATCACATCTGACAAAAATACCTAAGTACTTGCATAATTTACTTATTTTAAGCATCGAAAGTGCCATGAAACCATGGTACATCAGCTATCACCAAGTTGAAAGGTTGTCAACTTGGACGTAACCTATTTCCAATTGCAATTGGGGGTTGATTTCATAACCCATTTAAGTTCCACTTTAGGAATTTTTTTAATTGTTAGCCTAGCGTCGAAATTGATAAATTAGGTCATTCATTAGCTAGATTTTTATGACTATTTAAATTGTAAAACTCTTTTGATAGTGTGAGTGCTTGGAAAATCTTATGTTTATAATTGATTAGAAATTATGGTTTTAAGGGAGTTTTGATTCCCCCGTGGTCATTGTAGATATTGGTGTCTATATATCTATCAATTTTTTTATTCTATCCTTTTTACCTTAGTTTTGTAGTTTATTTGATTTCTATTTTATGTACATTATTATTTGGTATCAGATACGAGCTTAGAATCATTCTCACAATTCTAGTCTTGGATTGTAGTATTGAAAGAAAATTTTAAAACATTTTTGTCAAGAAATACAAAAATACAAAAATATTTTTGTTTTATTTCAGTCTTGTTTGGTGTTTCCAATAATAGATTCTTGTTTCCTACTATCAATAGAGTCTAGGTTTAAGTTTTCACCATGTTTAGAAATAGTATTTTGGTATTTCACCATTATTTTAAAATGAAATCTTGAAGAACATTAAATGGGTTCTTTGATTTGGTGTTTATTTGAGTTTGATTCATAGCTGGTTTTGTTCTCTATGTTGAGGGAAAGCTCCCGCTGAAATTTTTTCTCAAAACAAGTTGATATTAAGATTCTACCATTGTTGGTTTTAAGCCTAAAAAAGAATGAAAATGGTTGTTTAGAATTGAAGAAATTGGAGTAAAACTAAGGGTTGAAAAGCATTGAGGCTTGTTCCTCATACCAAAAGGAGCTTAGATCTCAAATTTGGTACAATTTTAAGTTAAATTAAGTGTGATGAGTTTTTAAATTTTCTTATTTGTTCTTGGTGTTCTTCATAACTTCTTGATGAAGACACAAGAAAGTACAGTTTGATCCAATACCCTTGGAAAAAATTTGGAGAAACTGGCTTTGAACCAAAAAGGTAAAATACTAAAGGAAATGAGCCTAAAGAAATTAAAAAATTTAGAAATTCCAATCGTTCATTAAGGAATTGACGAGTTGTCAACCTATTGACAAGCTGTAAAAAAATTTATCAAGTATGAAAGTCTTGAAACCTATTTTGCTTAAGTTTAGTGACATGGTTAACGAGCTATCAACCTATTAGTAAGTTTTCAAGTTGGTTGTCAAGTATTAAATCCTCCATACATATTTTACTTAAGGTTGATGACGTGGGTTATGAGTTGTCAAGTTGGTCATCAAGTAAGACCTAAAAATAGTAAGTTCATTTTATATTCCTAGTTTAATTTCCTGGATTCTTAATCTTCTTTTCCTTAATTCCTACAAAAATTAACAACTAGTAATCACCTTACTTAGTTTTGATTAATTCTTGAGTCTATTTTCTTTCTTTGTCCTATTTTTTGTGCTTTTCTCATTTTAGATTCATAGTTTATTCTTGATTGAAGTACATCAATGGAAATTGAGTCGTCCATATTTCTCAAGACAAGAATCCACTTCGGCCAAGAGTAGCAATCGACACTTTATGTACTACTAAAGTATAAGCAATTTTCAACACTATCTAGTCCAATTGAGAGGCATTCGAAGGTGACAATACTATGAGTATGGGTGAGGCGCTTTTACTACTAACATTGTTTGCTCATTTGTAGGTATAAGGAATAATTAGAAATCATATCTAATGTGTTGTAGGTATCAAAAAATACCACATCCTATTCATATCATTCTAATAAACACATGTCAGGATATAGGAACCAAGGCAGCTATAGGAAACATGATAAAAATCTCAAGTCCATAAAGATCACTCTTCTTACTTTTGATGAAGCATGTGATCTCAAGGACTATCTTTATTTTAAGTGGCAATGTCAGTTGATTTTTCCAGCCTTGACTTGACCGAAGTAGACGAATTCATAAGTTTCATTTGACACCTTAAAGGGAATGCAGTAAGTTGGTAAAAATCCATTAGAAGATGAACTCCAGCATGGGAATAATTGAATGGGCTTATGAGGTTCAAGTATGTGCTAAAATGATACAAAAGTTTTCTATTCTGGAACCTACAAGATAAGATCAAAAAATAAAGGTTGATATTTGTAGAACTTGGGTTTTGACCTTTTCTTAGAAGATTGGTATTATAAAAACTACAACACACAATCTACGGTGGACTACGGGACAATACCTTGAGTAGCAACAAAATATCCATACACCATGGATGGATGTGAAGTAGGGATATGGTAAACGTATCCTTCAAATATAATAGGTACTATGAGGAAGTTTGGTGTGATAGGATACCCATGCAATTTTGTCAATTATGTTTAGGAGTCAATTGATTTCAAAATCACAAGGTTCCAAAAGAGCAAAAATGTTCTAACATAATATGGAACAATGAGGAAATCATCTCTTTCCAACTACTACCCTAATTCTCATCAATAAAACTTGGGAACTTACTCCAACTCCCATGATATTGAGAGAAAAAAGATTGAGAGAAATAAGGAGAGAAATAAGGGAGCGCGAAGTGACAATCTAAGAGAAGAAAAAATGAGAGGTTTTATTGAGTGATGTGAGTGGTTTGTCAAAATGTTATCATAACTCATGTAACTTATTTTCTTTCTATAGTAGTTTTAACACATATGTAGGTATTATTTGAAGCCAATCAAATATAGATCCCTAAAGTGAGAAGAACCACGAGGTGCTTAAGGGTGCACAAATAAGAAGTTGACTTAAGGGAGTAGAATCAACAAATTCCAATATGATGAGAACTATCCAAAGGAGAAAATTTTCTCCCATGAGTGATATAGATCTAATTATGAACACCAAAAATAACACTAAAGAAGATGAGATGAAGTAGAGAATGCAAAGATAAGACACGGATTCTACACAAATATAAGAGAAATTGCATAAAAGTAAAGGATAGTTAGTGAGACATAAACCTTTACAAATTGTAGGAACCAAGGTGTGTATAAAATACCAAAACCCTCTACAATCCACAAAGGAAACACCATACTCTCAGGTTAACACAAAATGGATTCAAATACCTCAAGTACCAACCTTTCTGAGCCAAATTGTCAACCAAAGTGATTCCACACTCTAATTAACCCTAGTTACAGTTTTCCACTCTTAAGGAAAAGAAAAAAATCTACAATATGAGTTTACTCAATAATTCATCCAAGCTAATCAAAGATAGAAGCCTAATTGTGTATTTATAGTTATTACAATCAAATACTAAAATACCCTTAATGAAGGGGGATCCTATGGAGTGTAAAAAGGAGGCTTCAAAATACCATAATTCCCTTAATGAGAAGTCAAGGGGAGGCTTTGGAATGTATGGATCCTTCTTCTCTCTTCAAATTGATCCAACACTTTGAAATTGTTTAAAAGGTCTTAACCCACTTGTAATCTCGAGTTTGGTCCTTTGAGGGAGATCTTGTACTCTTTGTACTCATATCAATGATGAACACCATGGTGAATACCATACTTCATATGGGCTATAAGGTAAAAATTCTAACTCTTGCACTTCTTTATATTTTAAAATTCACCATGTGGCTAGTATCTAAGTAAGCATTAATGGCGGTTTGTCTAATATTGAGCATAATGAGTCTTCCCTTTATTATATTGTTGATAGAACTAAGTTGCATCATAATCATGTTCTTGTTGTGAGTTTACAAACACTAGTTAATCCTATAAATGATCGAATTTACTCTTCTAGTGAGATCAATTTGTGTCCATATAGTGTTGGAACTTATATCTTGAATTTGGTTCCATTGCCATGTGATAAGAGTATTCACACACTAGTTGACCCATTTGAAAATCAAAGTGAGTAATGTTGGTTATGAATTGCTGATAACAAGTTAAAATATTTACACTTATTGACTTTTGTGGAACATTGGATTTTTAAATGAGAAATTGTGTGATCATGAGAATATTGATGTGGAATGTAGTGTTGAGGATAAACCCATATTAGGTTATGACATAACTAGGGGAAAATGTATTAGTGAACTCACTTGTGCATCCAATCCATTATTTTAGCATATTTGCAGCGTGCTTGATGAGCCTTAAGTTAGGGATGACGTTGATAGAGTTTATTATGTGAGTAGTAGTGATTCTTTTAGCATATCATATGATGATGATCCTATCATTAGTTTTTCTCACAGATATCACGTAGATCAAAATGTTGTGAAAATTACATATATCTTTTTGAGAGTGAATTTATATGCTTTAATTTCTCACCTTTCTTTGTTGATCCTCTGTCAAAAGAAAATGCCTTGTTTGAAAATGGTGAGATCACTTCTAACTTGGAACCTAGTGATGTGCATTGTGATGTTCTTAAAAGGAGGGATAGTAATCTTAGAATTCACTTATTATCCTATTTCTTGAGATCCATTAAGAATATGGGATTGAGTGTAGATTGTGGTAGTTAACCAATTTTTGATAGTGATCTCTCACATTTGAAAAAGAATAATCAATTGGGTAAAGGTAGCATTGGTTTTCTTGACTATTTGTAAAACCTAACTAGTGATTGTTCTTATCAGAATAATTTTGGTTTTCATACTTTGTATGACCCCCTACCTTTGTTTGATGAATATATTGATTTTTATGGTGACTTGAGTCATAATCTCCTTAATGCTAGTGGTGGTTAGTGTTCAATTGGGAATCCTTCCCTTGAGAAATAAGGTGTTAACTGCTTAGAAATTTCTTTTTTATCTTCTTCTTTATGTACTCCTATGTGAGTATATACATGAGGACATATTGTATATGGAAAATATTTCCAACAAAGAAGAATACTCATTTAAGAACTAGAGTAGTAAAAATATAAAAGATCATTCTCTTATTGTACACTATGACGAAGCTTGTAAGCTAAGAGGTGGACAGATGCTACTTGAAGCTAGGTGTAGGCTCCATGAGCTTAAAGGTATAACTCTCTCTCTTGATGAACATAAATTTTTGGTTAACTTATTTATGGATTCTTAGCAAGGGATGAGTTTTGAGGAGAATTACCAATGGAGAAAACATCATGGAATATCAACTTGGTATGAAGGAATTGTAATATTCCCTTCAAGAAAGGTATATATTTGTGGATCATACTTATTCTTGGGCTTTCTAAAGTCATAGAGGTCATACCCTTGTGTGATTAACATAGTAGTAACACATCAATTCATTCATATGGTATTTTCTTGGTGTTATAACTTGACTTCATTTTGAGCTTATATGAAATATGTTTACAAATGTGCACGGGCGATACATTTGTATTTGATATCGGATGATTTGGGAGTAATACTATTCTTGAAGATAGCTACTGCATTGGGTTGAGTCTTAACTTGAGATAACCTTGTTCATCACATTGCTCTTAGTATGGGAACTATCATTTAAGTCTTCACATAAAAGGATTCTTATGATTGTTGAAATGTAGGACCGATGTGGGTTTACATGTTAGGCTGGCTAATTACAATGGTCATTTTAGTTTACCCTTTTTTCAATGTCTCTTGAGTAGCCAAGTAATTTTTATTTGTGGAGTCATACCTAGGTTGAAAATTTTATGATTGGTAGTATGTTAAATATGTGCATCCTTGTCTTGGTAATAAACTTGTAGTTCATAAAACTAATCCTCAACCCATGAGGATATTGTAGTCGCTTGTTTCCCGCATGGTTTTGCAAGGTTCGTATTGAGGTCAATCCTTTTCAAGAAGGGAAGGATGATACAACCTAATTTCATTAATGTTACATACATGAGGCCAAGCTAAGGAATGGGTGGACATGTCATCAATCCATGGACTTGGAAGATTGGTGGGTCCTAAAAGTGAAGATAGAATCTCGAGAATCAAGTTTGGATGATATCTTGGAACTTGAAAGTGCCCTGGACATGCCACCAAAAGTTGATAAGTTGTCACCCAGTTAATAATACAATTGACAAGTTGGAAAACAATTGATAATAAAGTTGGCAAGGTGACAAAAAGTTGATGAGTTTTCATATTGGTCTTTTAACTCCAACTAGTTGTCATGATCAAGAATGACAGTAGGTGTTCTCGGACAAGTTTTGGATTTTTTGAACTTTGTTTGAAATACATTTGAAAGCTCAAACCAGTGGATCGTCGTGATCTCGATGCGACGCATCGCCCATTGCATTAATGAGTATTTTCCCCAACTCCCAGTACAGATTCCATTGAACCAATGCAGACTCGATGCAATGCATTGGCTATCACGTTGATTCCAATGATGCGGTGCGTCAGTTTGCAGTCGCTAAATCAATTTTTAGTCATTAAAAATCTGCGTCCTTTGGGGTAATTGGGTCTTTTCCTACCTCATGTCAGCCCTCAAAACACGAGATTAAGCCCCTTTAGAGGCAAAATCCATTCATCTTTGTCAAAATTTAGCAAGAAGAAAACCCTAGGATCTCCAATTCAAGATTCAGCCTTCAAGAACACTCTATCATTCTTCGTAAATTGAATACCAAGGAATGTCAAGTGTTCATCCAAGGTCCCTTCCACCCTTGGAGTCCAAGAAACTCTTTTAAACTTTAAGTAAATTTATTTCATGACTTCCATGATTTGGATTCAAGTGTATTCATGATTATAATGTTGATTGGGTTTCTATACCATGATTAAGAGCAAGATTTATGTAAAAACAATTATTATGTAGGTAGTATCATGTGAATTTATGTTAAAGCCTTCAAATTGTGATGCTCATGTGTTGATTTGTACTATGTGCATATACAATGCCTTCCAAGTGTTTGATGAGTTGTTCATGTGAAATAAAGAGTGGGATTATATCATGTTAGCATGTATATTAGTTCATGCCATTCAAGTGTTTGATAAAATGCCTCTATAGATGCATTATGAACTAGTGTACATTTCTATGCTATACAAGGTCATGTTATGCTTTACTTTTATACTATCGAGTCCTGGGGGTATTTAATACCCGACAATTTACCTGATTACCTAGAGCCAGCGTCAGTTACAGAATAATCTCAGTCATGTTATGATCAGTAGTACTCTCAGTTAATTACAAAACTCAAGAAAAAATTAGTAGACTCAATATCAGTCCAGTACAGTTCAGTATTCAGTTCAGACCTCTGTAAATTCAATCAGTTAGCATAATTCAGTAGTATTTCATCAGTCAACAGAGCTTAGTGAACTCAGTTCAGTTCAGTTAGATAGTATAATCAGTAACAGCTCAGTCAAGCCTACTATGAACAAGGAATTAGTTCAGTATCTATTCAGTTGGGAGTAGGATTCAACATCGAGTGAACCCAAAGATGGGGACTTACCTTCCAGTAGAGGGTGTGATCCTTAGAAGCAGTCCTTGTGTTTCAGAACTATGTAGCCAGCGTAGGTTAAGACATCAACCTGCTAGTTGATGGTTGATGAGGTATCCTACCTACCAGTTGAGGGTACCACCATTCTCATTCAGAGCACCTGCCAGATGAGGGTGACTCAGCTTATCTTTACCCGTGGCACGGTACTGACACCCTTCCAACTAGGTCTACAGGTTGGACCCCAATCAATTCAGAGAGGGACATGTCGGTTAGATGATTACCTCCCATAGTCTTAGTTTCAGTCTTAAGAATGGAACTCAGTTTAGTTCCACAGAATCAGGACTGTTAGACATAGTCACTCAGTCCATTATGAAACTCAGAATAGTTCCACATAATCAGGACTATGAGGTATAGTCACTCAGTTAATAGTAATTTAGTATCAGTGAACTCAAATCTCAGTAAACCAGTGATTCAAAACTTAGTATACAGTATTATCATGACCTCATTTACAGTTTACATATTTATGCATGTACTTTCATTTAGTTATGTTCATGTTATTCAGTCAGCCATTGTTCATTCATATGAACCCACGCATGTCAGCCTACCTTATTTAGCATACCAGTACATTCAAAGTACTGATGCATACCTTTTTTTTGTGCTATGATGTCTTATATCATAGGTTCAGACGCACGGGATCCCGATCATACTTAGCACCCCGATCCATCAGTAGCAGACTAGTGGTAAGTCCTCATTGTTCAAGGATAGATTTATTATTACAGTATTTTAGTACTCAGTTTATTTCATTAGTCGGAGTTAGTTGGGGACTGTCCCATCAACTCCTTGTTCAGACAATAGAGGCTTTTTAGAATAGAGTATTTTTAGACAGATGTTTAGTTTTAGTATTGATTTCAAATTTGAACCTTATGGCAAGTTTCCACCTAATTTCCGCATAATTATAGTATTACTATTCAGTTATTATAGCAGGTACTAGTCATGGGTTACCTTGTGGTCCTTCGAGATTATGAGCACAGTGTAGCATTCAGGGTACAAACTCGGGGCATTATAAACTTGGTATCAGAGCCTAAGGTTCAATAGAGTCCTAGGAAGTCTCAAAGCCACATCTAGTAGAGTCTAGTGCATGGGTATGTAGCGCACCACACTTATGGATAGGAGGCTATTATATGTTTTAGGAAAAGTTTCCCTTCTTTCAGTATTTATGTCATGCTAGTGAGCATGATCTAAAGTTAAACTCTCAGTCTAATCTGTTCTCTCCTTTTAATTTATAGAACATGTCTCCCAAAAAGACAAATGAAAGGAGAACTAAAAATCAGTCAGCACCTCAGCCCGTTCAGGCAGATCCCCTGGCGAACATGTCTCCCACGCTGAATTTAGAGCAGCTTTCACCACCCTATCTCATTCTGTGGTAGCCCATAATAAATGCCCAGCTTCCATTTCAGCCAGCCCTATGGCCAATACTGCTGAAGCCAGGATTCGAGACTTCACCCGATTGAAGCCTCCATCTTTTACTGGATCTAAGTCAGATGATAACCCTCAGGAATTTCTTGATCAGGTGTAAAAAGTTACAGATATTATGGGGGTGACTGCTTTTGAGAGTGTTAAGTTGGCCGCATATTAGTTTCAGGATGTGGCTCACTCATGATTTAAACAGTGGAAAGCAGAAAGGGCCGTAGATGCAGGGCCCATAGAGTGGGAGGATTTTGCCACTACATTTCTGGATAGGTTATTCTGATTGGAGTTGAGAAAAGTAAAGGTTCTAAAATTTATTAACCTAAAGCAAGGCAACATGACAGTGAAAAAGTATTCTCTCAAGTTTACTCAATTAGCTAGATACGCTCCTCATGTGGTGGCAGATAACAGGTCTAGGATGAGTAAGTTTGTGTCTGGGGTTTCTAACAGTAGGGTCAAGGAGTGTAGGACAACAATGCTAATCAAAGAGATGTACATATCCAAGTTCATGGTCCATGCTCAGCAGATAGAGGAGGCTAAGAATAGGGAGAAGGAGAGGGAGACCAAGAGAGCGAGAACACGTAGTTTTAACTTCTCTCAGCCTAAGTCAGAGGGTAGGAATCATTCTTATTTCTACCCAAAATCCTCAGTTCTATCTCCATCCTTAGACAGTGCTCTAGTGCTAAAATTCAAAGATAGCAACAGAGACAGGGCGCCAGGCCCTAAGCCTCAGGGTAGTGTCAGCAGTACCCGAACCAATCCTTTTTGTTAGAAATATGGAAAAAACCACCAGGGTATCTGCAGGGCTGGTAGTGATGTGTGTTTCAGGTGTTGCAAGCTAGGTCACAGAGTCAGAGATAGTCCCCGGTAAGGTTCCCAGGGTCAGCATAATCATCCCTTAGCTGAGTCTAGTCTCCATAATCAGTAGGGTGCCGCTTCCAGTGCCACCAGTAGGCAGCGCCCAAACAAACTCTATGCACTTCGATCCCAACAGGATCAGTAAAATTCTCCTAATGCGGTCATTGGTGTGTTACAAGTTTATCATTTATATTTTATGCTTTGCTAGATCTAGGAGATTTTTTATCCTTTATAACTCCATATATAGCTATTTCCTTCAGAGTCAGTCCTGAAATCCTAGCAGAGCCTTTCTCAGTCTCCACCCCAGTGGGTAAATTCATCATATCCCGGCAGGTATACAGGAACTATATGGTTATAATATCTCAGAAAGTCACTTCAGCAGACTTAGTCGAATTAGAGATGACAAATTTTGATGTCATTCTCGACATGAATTGGCTTCATTCCTGCTATGCATCAGTCAACTGCAGAAATAGAATTGTTTAGTTTCAGTTTCTGAATGATCCCATCCTAGAGTGGAGGGGTAGTACTCCACCACTTAGGGGTCAGCTTATTTCCTGCCTTAGGCAAGGAAAATGATATCTAACGGATGTGTCTACCATCTTATTCAAGTCCAAGACTCTAGATCAGAAACCCCTACTGTATAGTCAATATTAGTAGCATGTGAATTCCCTGATGTATTTCCCAAAGATCCTCCTAGAGTTCCTCCCAAAAGGGAAATCCACTTCGGAATAGACCTTCTTCCAGACACTCAACCCATATCTATTCTTCTATATAGAATGGCTCCAGCAAAACACAAGGAATTAAAAGAACAGTTGAAAGATCTCTTAGATAAGGGATTCATCAGACCTAATGTGTCCCCGTAGGGTGCACCAGTTCTATTCATGCCTAAGAAAGACGATTCTCTCAGAATGTGTATAGACTACCATCAGCTAAATAAAGTCACGGTCAAGAACAAGTATCCACTTCCCAGAATCGATGACATGTTTGACCAACTTCAGGGTGCCAGTTACTTTTCTAAGATAGACCTCAGATCAGTCTATCATCAACTCAGAGTTAGAGAATGTGACATTCTGAAAATAGCTTTCAGAACTTGGTATGGTCACTTTGAATTCTTAGTCATTTCCTTTGGTCTTACCAATGCCTCAGCAGCTTTCATGGACTTGATGAACCATGTGTTCAAGCAGTACTTGGACATGTTCATCACAGTCTTCGTAGATAATATTCTTGTCTACTCCCACAGTGAGCATGATCATGCAGACCATCTCAAAATAGTATTACAGACTCTCAGAAACCATCAGTTATTCGCCAAATTCAATAACTGCAAATTTTGTCTAAGGTCAGTATCTTTTCTCGTCCATAACATTTCTGGTGAGGGCATTAGAGTTGATCCCCAAAAGACCAAAGCAGTGAGAAACTAGCCCAGACCTATCTCTTCATTATATATCTAGAGTTTCTTGGGTTCGGCTGGCTATTACCGATGGTTTGTTAAGGGATTTTTATCTATTGCATCCCCTATATTAAGATTAACTAAGAAGAAGGTCAAATTCCAGTGGTTAAATTCTTGTGAGAAGAGTTTTAAGGAGTTGAAAACTCGACTCACTACAGCTCCAGTTCTTACCTTGCCAGATGTTTTGGGCGGATTTATTATGTATTGTGATGCATCCAGAGTAGGTTTGGTTTGTGTTCTCATGCAGAGAGATAAGGTTATATCCTATTCCTCTAGATAGCTTAAGCCCCATAAAAAATCTATCCAACTCATGATCTTCAGTTAGAAGCAATAGTATTTGCCTTAAAGATTTGGAGAAACTATTTATATGGAGTGCAGATTGATGTGTTCACTAACCATAAAAGCCTGAGTATGTCTTCTCTCAGAATGAACTAAACCTCTGTCAGAGAAGGTGGCTGGGGTTGTTGAAAGACTACGACATGAGAGTCCTATATCATCCGTGTAATGCCAAAGTTGTAACTGATTCTCTTAGTAGGATATCAATGGGTAGTGTTACTCATGTGGAGGATGGTAATAAGAAGTTAGCTCAGGAAGTTCATGAGCTTAGCCGACTAGGTATTCACTTAGTCAATTCAGCAAAAGGTAATGTGTGGGTGCAGAGTATTTCCATTCCTCGCACTATTAGTACACCACATCTTTTAGCTGGTAGGCAGTAAACTTTACGTCCTCCATATTTGTGGCATGCATAATTCAAAAAATCTTTTCCATTTCATCCAGGAAATACTGAGGATCCTTCTCTACCTTAACACATGTAAAGGTCAAAGGGTTCAACCTCATGAACTAGTCAACCCTATGGCCTTAGAATATGGAGTAACATGAATACCACGCTCAGGTTGAATAGCTACCAATTGTGCTAACATATGAATGGACTGAAAAAACTCAGCATTCATCACATCAGCCTAAAGAGTCTAAAAAATACTAGAGGGGACCAGTGGAACTCCAAAATGATTAGGAACTGGACCCCTAGATCGAGTATGGATCCCATGAGTATGACATGACCTATCAAAATCATCCCTAGTTGGAACAAAGGAGTTTTCGTGAGCTTCAGATCACCGAGGCATAATCAGAAAAATGAACAAAGGATAATTAGAGAAGATTTTAGGAATTATAATTTACAGCTTGATAATAGAGCACAAGAAAGAGAAACATTCCTAATTTCCTTATAGCCTTTCCCTTATGAGTGTGGCATGCTAAGCACCCTTAAAAGAGACTCTACGCAACATAGCTTTGTGGACTCCTAATTGACCATGGACCTCGAGCTCTAATACCAATATGACATAACCCAAACTAGATCCTAGTCGTGTCGGGTGCCTCAAGCCAAGCTGGGACTGGAGACCACCCCCAATACCCCACCATAACCACTCTACACCTAATATTGGATGAATTTTAATTATACAACATAACAAGATGGAACAATCATAAATTAAATATAGTCAAATGGTGTCAACCCCAATACTAATACCAAAGCCAAGGCTGAATACAATAATGAGACTGCCCATGCCAACCCAAAGTAGTCTCATAAATCCTCTATCCGAAATAAAACAATATTTGGTTGGGACATGCCCCCAACCATAGCCAAACACCAAAGTCTGAGAAATAACAAAAGTTTGCAGAGAAGTCCATAACATGAAATAGAGCCTT
Source organism: Capsicum pubescens (assembly GCA_030864215.1). NCBI lineage: Eukaryota > Viridiplantae > Streptophyta > Magnoliopsida > Solanales > Solanaceae > Capsicum > Capsicum pubescens. The sequence goes on from CM061540.1 coordinate 235,969,231, forward strand.
TTGGAGTATAAAAGCCCACCAAATCAATCTGACACAATATTGGTCTTGAATCCAAGTTACTGGGTAGGAATAATAGTCATGTGGGGATACAGTGCCGGAAGACAGGTTAGCGGGTGAATGCTAGTATGTACTCAGAAATAAGGATATAATAATGCCAACATTTAAAACCAAGTAAATAACCATAAGCAATCACATCTATACATATATATATAATTCAAAACTAAATAATTCAAGAACCCCCAACATATAATTCAAAACCAAATAATACCCATAATTAAATCATGAAAACCATTCATTAAAACATGAATTTAGTTGAACTAACAATGAGGGAGGAGTAACATGCCTTAGATACTAAAGAATAAGGGGAGAAAGCATCCCTAAGATCCTTTATTGACCACCTTAAAGGAAACCCTAGCCTTTTCTTAACCCAAGAACATTGAGAGAGATTTGAGAGTGTTTTATGAGTGTTTTGATCTTTCAAAGTAAAGAACATAGGATCAATTAATGTTATAGGATGTGGGTCTTAAGGGTTTTGGGGTGGGAAATATCTAAACTCTCCTCAGCTTAAAAGCTAAAAATGGTATGTGTGAGGGTACGACCACACCACCTAAACAGTACCTACAACATACGATTGGTTCCTACCACTCGTACCCTAGGAAGCAACATGGACCCTAACACTGTCCAACATGCGAGTTTATGGCCTAAATCATATCCAATCATATGACAAGTACCTTAGAACCATACCCTAGGAAGCCTACTTAGAGCATGACACATTGATCAACATACGAGTGGTTTTTCTTACTCGTACCATCTCTATACAACTCGTATGGTGTCCATTCATATCTTGGAGAGTAACTAACAAAAACCACACTGAGTAATATTCGACCAAGGCCCCTAAGCTGTACCCACATCATACGACAAGTACCTCAAGTCGTATGATGTCCAGAAGCTCAAACTCAAGAAATTTTCTAAGGGTCAAAAGCCAAGGTGTTTCAAAAAAAGTAGTATGTAAATCAAAAATAAAAATAGAAAGTCATGTTTTCATAATTCCAGACTACCCTTTAGTCGTAACACGGTGCTTAAAGTCACATGTGATCCTAAGCTAATCCATAGCCTGCCATAAGAAAAAATACTAAAGGAAAGTAACAAAATACTGAGTGGAAACTAACTAAAGTAATCTTTTATGGAAAAACTATAAAATCAAGATAAATGTTTTCTGAGGATACCCAATGAAACTGAAAAGAAATATTCCTAACTGTTTGACAGACTGACTATCTGACTGTCTGAAAGCCTCTAAACTTGATGAGTTGTTGGGACAAGTCAATAACTTTGACTAACTAAAATAAAATAAAGTATTGAAATGAATAACTAATAAGATAACTAGTCCTCGACTGATAAGGACTCATCAAGGCTGCAGTTGAGTGGCGTGTGAATGCGCTAAGAGCGATTCAGGTATTGAGTGACCATAACCTATATTATGAGATAATAAAACACGAAAAAGTATATGATTATTACTTTAAATATACTGAGTATAAGAGATAAAAATCCATCTAATATACACATATACTAAGCATGAAAGCATGAACATGAAAAATCCAATGCAAGACCAAGTATAAGCATATGTTGTGTCTCTGAATAACTGAATAGTTGGAGATTGAATACTTGGTCATGCAAACCTTAACTGAACATAATCTAAATACTAAATTAAGAACTGTGGAATCTAACATTTAATCGATATGTCCCAATATTCTAATCAGGGTTTAACCTTTAACCCCAATTGGAAGGGTGTCAGTACCTTACCAAAGGTACCAACACTGGTTGGCATGGATCTACTAAACTGATGTGCCGAATGACTAGGGTTTCAGCCCTTAATTGGTGGGTAACCCCTCATAACCTGTGGTGGCAACGCAGTTCTAGAACATAGGGACTTCTACTAATGGTCTTAGTCCTCAACTGGAGGGTAAGCCTCCATCCCTAGGTTTTCTTAGTGCAAAGTACTACTATCAATTGAACTTACACTAATAACTAATATATGCTCAACATGACCTGATAACAAGTATATTCTCAATTTTGTAATATTCTGAATTTAACCACATAAACATGATCTGAATGGATCATAACATGTAAACTAATATATGCATGGATTTCCTAGGTATCCAGTGTTCATAACCCACCAGCTCTGACTAATGCAACTGAACATAATAGTATTTACTTAGTATGATAGCAAGAGAATTTTCTAAATTTATATCCAACAACTCAACGACATGATTAAATAAGAAAAATCATATCTTGAACATGGGAAATCACTGATCTCATTGGAAATACGTACTCATGGTTCGATTATAGACATAAATTTAAGAGAATTAAGGAATTCATATTTGACCTGGAACCCAATTAAAGTGAAAGGGAATTATGCTTGTAAATTTATAGAGTTCTTAAGACTCAGTGGGTGGAAAGGACCCACGGATGAAATCTGACATACCTTAAAACAAGGCCCTTAAAGAATCTTCTTCAAACTTGAACTTGCTTTTAAGGATCCCTAGTTGGATTTGGAGAGAATGAAATTGCCTTTTTTGTTAAGGGTTGAATGATTTCTAAAGTTATGAGAGGTTAGGGTAATATATAACATTTATAACTGATGTTTAAAGGGTAAAACAACATGGATTTAGGTTAAAGGTGGTGAAATTTACCAAAAATCCCTTGTTAAAATTGTGTATGAATTTTTGCTCCCAGTTCTTATGAATCACTTCACGACTGGTCTCGAGTTGTGGTCTGAGTCATAACCTGGAACCTTAAGGTCTTAGGTCATTACTTCCATGACTATACCTCCCTTATAACAACTCATTACGACTGACTATAAGTTACTTGGTGGAGTTGTAATCTAAGACTTAGTTTCTGGATCCTTTACTGTGTAGGTAACGGGTCCATAAAATGACCCATAATGTCTGATAACGAGTCATGTGCTAGATTCGTTACCACTGGAGTAGGTTTTTGGCTAAACACTATTGTGATAACAACTCCCTCCTAACGATGCATTGTCAAAGGCGATGAGTCATTGGTTGGGATCATTATCGCTAGGCTAATGTTGAGGATCCTTACTATTGTGATAATGAATCCTCATGATGACTCATTAGATCTGGTAATGGGTCTTCACTTGAGTCATGGCCGCTGGAAGCTTACTGGTATAAAGAAAATTTACATAACTTTTTGCCACAGTATTGGATTAAAGTGAGACTTCTGGCATTAAAAAATAACTTAATGTCCTATCTTTTGAAGGGTCTAGAGTTTGAGAATTGTGGGGTATTAAAATATCTCCCCCTTGGGATCATTTTGTCCTCGAATGAAACTGTGTAATCTTAAATACTAGAAAAAACCTGAGATTTTTGCACTAAATGCTTATGAGTTGATATCTAAATTTGTTTTTGATGTATGTACTAAACTAAACTCATGTATGCATGCTATGACATGAACACTACTAGATGCCTAAGATAGAAATGAAAGAATTAATTATATAAGGTTACTGTTACCTCAAACTGGACCTAGGTTTGAAGAGAATTGATGGGGGTACTTGGTCATCATATTAGCTTCTTCTTCCAAGAAGCTCCCTCAACTAATTGATTTTTCCACAAATCCTTTACTAAAATGACCTCTTTTTTTCTCAACCTATAAATTTGGTGATCATGGATCTTAATTGGGACTTCTTCATAAGAGAGGACATTTTCCACGCCAACCATTTCTAAAGTAACTACAGATGTTGGTTCACCAATTCACTTCTTTAACAAAGAAACATGAATTACTAGGTGCACTAATGCTAACTCTGCTGGCAACTCCAACTAGTAGGCTACCTTCCCATACCTACTCAAAATCATGTAAGGACCAACATAACGGAGGTTGAGCTACCCTTTCTTACCAAACCTCTTCACACCTTTCATGGGTGAAATCTTCAAATAAATAAAATCACCATCATCAAACTAGAGGTCCATTCTTCTTACATTTGCATAGGATTTCTGATGACTTTGGGCTATCTTCAGTCTATCTCTAATTAACTGAACCTTCTCTATCACCTCATTCACTAAGTCTAGCCCTAGCAAAGCATCTTCATCAACCTCAAACCAACCAATAGGAGATCTAAATCTCCTATTATACAGAGCCTCAAATGGGTCCATCTGAATACTAGAGTGATAACTGTTATTCTAGGAGAACTCAATTAAAGGCAAGTGATTATCTCAGCCACTTATGAAATTTATAACACAAGCCCTTAACATGTCTTCTAAAGTCTGAACGGTCTTTTCTACATGGCCATCTATTTAGGGGTAAAAAGTTGTACTGAGATGAACTGAGGTACCAAGACCCTTCTGAAAATTTTTCCAGAAATAAGAGGGAAACTGAGTACCTCAGTCTAAAATAATGGTCAAAATGACTCTATGAAACTTCACCAACTCCCTACGATAGAGTCTAGCATAATCTTCAGCAGAGCCCAGAGTATTAATTGGCAAAAAATAAGCTGACTTGGTCATCCGATACACAATAACCCAAATAAAATTAGGTTGACGATGAGTACGTGGCAATTTTGTAACAAAATCAATATTCACCACTTGCCATTCCAAGTGGGTATACTGAATTCCTTAAGAGTACCACTAGGTCTTTGGTTCTCAACCTTAACCTGCTAGTAGTTTGGACACTTAGCCATGAATTCCACTATATCTTTCTTTATACCATTCTACCAATAGACTTCCTGCAAATCACGGCACATCTTAGTGGCTCCGGGATGAATCAAATATCGCAAACCATGTGCTTTGACTAACATCCACTACCTAAAATCACCCATATTCAGCATATATAACCTTCCCGTATAATGGAGAACACCATCTCCCCCTTGGGAGAAAGGCTCAATCTTTTTATTCTAAACTACCTCCTTCAACTTAAGAAAAATAGGATCACTATTTGTATTTTCTTTTACCTCGGCAACCAAGGAAGATTCTGAATCATTCTGAACCCATATACTACCTTTGGATGAATCAAACAACCAAACTCTCATTATAGAAATCTATGCAACTCTCAAACCAACTCTTTATTATTATCATCCATATGAGGAACACTCCCCATAGATAATCTACGAAGGGCATCAGCCATAACATTGGCCTTACTCGAATGATATAGCACGCTCATATCATAGACTTTTAATAGCTCTAGTCACCTTCTCTGATAAAGATTAAGATATTTTTAGGTGAACACATTCTAAAGACTCTTGTGATCAGTAAACACATCAACATGGACCCCATAAAGTTAATGCCTCCAAATCTTTAAGGCAAAGACAATTGTTGCCAACTCAAGATCATGAGATGGGTAATTCTTCTAATGAGGTTTGAGATGTATAGAGGCATATGATATAACCTTGCATCACTGCATAAAAACACAACCAATGCCTACTTTGGAATTATCACATTATAACACAAATCCATTTGAACCTTCAAATAGAGTTAAAATTTGAGCGGAGGTTAGTTGAGTCTTCAACTCCTAAAAACTCTTCTTGTAAGAATCAGACCACTGAGACTTGACTATCTTCTGAGTTAGTCTATCTATGGGAGAAGAGATATAAGAGAATCCCTCAAAAAACCATCTGTAGTAACTAGCTAAACCCAAGAAACTACTGATATCTGATAGAGAGATAGGTCTATGCCAATTCTTCATGGCTTTAATCTTTTGAGGAACAACTCAAATTCCCTTACTGGAAATAATATGACCAAGGAAGGCTTCTAATTTTAACCAAAATTCACACTTTTTGAACTTTGAGAATAACTAATGATCCTTGAGTGTCTGTAAGGTAATCCTCAAATGGGTTGCATGCTCACCCTCACTACTAGAATAGACGAGAATGTCATCTATAAAAACTATAATGAAAAAGTTTAGGTACTTCTTAAACACCCTGTTCATCAAATCCATAAAGGCTGTTAGAGCATTTGTTAGTCCGAAAGACATAACTACAAATTCTAACTGACCATACCAAGTTCTGAAAGCTGTCTTTGGGATGTCACATTCTTAAACTCTGAGCGGGTGATAGTCGTATCTAAGGTCTATCTTAGAGAAATAATTTGCACCCTAAAGTTGGTCGAACAAGTCATCAATTCGTAGGATTGGATACTTATTCCTGATTGTAACCTTTTTCAATTGACAATAGTTGTTGCACATTATGAGAGACTCGTCTTTCTTTTGCATTAAAAGAACTAAATCACCCCATCGGAAACTCTAAGCCTAATGAAACCCTTATCTATAAGGTCTTTTAACTATTTTTTCAATTCCTTAAACTCAGCTGGAGATATTCTATTAGGTGGAATTGAGATAGGCTGGGTATCTTGAAGAAGATCTATTCCAAAATTAATTTCCCGCTAGAAAGGAACTCCGAGCGGATCTTCAAGAAATACTTTTGGAAACTCTTTTATTAATGGAACCAACTTGAGACTCGAGGTCATTACACTTAATTCCTTAACTAGAACAAGATGATAGATGCATCCCTTGGAGATCATCTTCCTTTTCTTAAAGTAGGAGATGAATCGACCGATAGGAGTTGAGGTAATACCCCTCCATTTTATAGCAGCTCATTAGGAAACTAAAACTGGACTATTCTATTTTTACATTCAACTGAGGCATAGCAAGAGTGGAGCCAATCCATGTCAAGAATAATATCCAAGTTAGTCATTTTTAGCTTTACAAGATTGACTGAGGTGATTTTCTAAGATACTGTGATTGGACAATTTTTGTATGCTCGTCTAGCTATGAATGATCTACCAACTGGAGTAGAAAATGAGAAAGGCTCTATTAGGATTTTAAGACTAACACCAAAATCTACTGCTATATAAGAATTAATGAAGGAAAGTATGGCTCTAAGGTCTAATAATGCATATACATAAATCAAAAAGACCTGAAACATACCAGTAACCATATTTGGTGAACTCTCCTAGTTCTAGTGAGTCTGAAGGGCATAAAGTTGATTCTGGAACTGATCATTGGTTGCTCTAAAAGTGGCACCATACAGAGTAGGGCGACCTTTTGGAGTTGATAAGGAGTTATCCTGACTTGGCTGATGAAGATCCTTACACCATTGTACAACCACTATGTAACGCCTTGATTTGCTAAACCGGAATGCTACACGGTGCTTATGACCCCGAAGGACCACAAGCTAACCCATGACTAATATTTGTACCTGTGAACTGCATAATATACGTGTAAAATGCAGAAAAACATGAACAATAGGCCATAAGGTTCAACTGACTAGAATATCTGATAAATAATAACATCCATATGGGGTAACGAATACCCAAAACAATTGAAAGCTGAATCTAAAATATGAAAACCTCTAAGTATTGTCTGAGTAGGGAGTTGAAGGAACATGTCTCCAACTAACTCCATAAACTGAAAGCTAACTGAAATAATAAATAAAATAAAATTATATCATCCTCGAAAAAAGAGGACTCACTGCAACTCTATATACTGAAATATGACTGCTACTGCTGATTCGGAACTCGTGTCTCTGAACCAATGGTGTAACATAAAAGAAAGCACCATATCTCAAATACGTCAGTACAACTGAAAGTACTGAGTATACGAGTGATGTACGCTAAATGAAAAAGGGCTTACATTTATGAGCAATGCTAACTGACTAACTAATATGAATATGAGAGAGCAAACATACATACATAGTAACTGAGATCATGAATGAATGATATCTAGATCTGTATGCTAATACATGGTTTACTGATATCTAATATAACTGATACTGAAATTCCGATAACATGGATGACTGTGTCTGATAGTCCTGAATCTGATGGAACCATTTGAGTTCTGTATTGTAACTGAATTGACTGTATCTGACAGTCCTGGTACTGAAATCTGAAGAACTATTTGAGTTTTTTCACTGAGATCGAGAATGAAACTGTGGGAGGTAGTTATTTAATCGACATGCCCTAAATGCGCTATAATAGCTGAGTTGGGGTCCAATTTGCGCCCTTATTGGAAGGGTGCCAATACTGCGCCACTGGTAAGGACAAGTTATGAGTGACCCTCATCTGGTAGGTACTCTAATAAGAATGGTGAGACCCTAATCTGACAGGTTAAGTCACCTCATCTACCCTCAACTGACAGGTATTGATTTCTCAACCTATGCTGGCTACATAGTTCTGGAACGCAAGAATGACTGCTAAGAATCACACCCTCATCTGACACTGTGTTCCCATCCTTGGGTTCACTCGGTGCTAACTTCTACTCCCATCTGAAGAGACTGAACACGATTAACTTATTGCACATAGACTGAGTAACTGACTTTTGTTGACTAACAAAATAGTACTACTATCTGAGAATTAACTGAGATCATGAGATTTCTGAAATTTCCTGAGTGACTGGCTGAGTTCTATAGATCATGGCTTGACTGAGAGTATCGTGATAACATGACTTATATCTAGGCAAACAGCTATATTTTTGGGGTAAAAGTACCCCCAGGACTCAATAGAAGGAAACTAACACACATGACTGACTTGATCATAAGAGTAGAGTCCACGATTTACAATATCATAAGTAGGGGATTTCACACTAAGCATAGTTCTCAACATCTTATACACGGAAAGGAAATGCATACAACATGTATATACTTTCATATCTTCAATACCGTGCTTAATCCATGTCACAACAACAACATATATCAATAACGTGGAATTTATGTGAAATCATAAAGCATAGAGCATGGACTTGTCATTTAAGCACTATTAGATCATGGGACATGAATCCTATCATCCTAGGCATTTTATCAAACACTTGGCATGCATTCTTTTGGCTTAGGTGTGTTCATGAATCTCACCATATTAAACTACCCAAAATTCATGGGTTTCAACTAACAAACACATATACTTCATGAAAACACCTTTAGATATCATTTTGAAATTTAAACAACAAATCATCCACATGTACATGTTCATATCACAACAAGACAATGACAAAATAATATTTAAAACATGGTTCTTGAACTCTATGAATTAAAGGGATCCATAGATGAACACTACGCATGCCTTAATGGTGATGAAATTGTTGAAAGATTGGACCTTCGAGCTTGATGGTGCAACCCTAGTTGTTTTTCTCCTATTGTGCTCTTGGATAATGAACATAAGATGTTAATAGGGTTGTAATGTGATTAGGAGATATAAATTTCATAAGGTTAAGTTTAGGGACATGTGAGGAGTGTCAAAATACTTAGTTGCCATCAAAATAACTCAAAAATAAAGTGTTTTTGTCACTGGAATCCTAAGTATGCATCGCACACCTTATCGCGTAAGCTAGGGTATGCACCGCACATCTTATGGCACAAGCTAAGGTATGCGTCGCACACCTTATGGCATACTTTAGGGTGTGCATCGCACAACCTATGGCATACCCATTCCAGTAGCCTTATGCGATTTGTTAGGCGACGCACTCCACTTCGCAAGCCATAACTTCTTGTTTGAGTGTCAGATTTTGGTAAATTTAATATCGTTAGAAAGATAATTCGATTCTCTAAAATTTGGTGGGTCTAAATATACCAAAATACCACATATAAATCAAGTTATTCTTATTCAAAGATTACTCCTACAAAATCAATCACTAAAATTTGATGGATTCAAAAGCTCTTAGCTTGCCTTACTCTAAGTGACTCATATGAACATGCTTAACACATTATAAGCTATCTTATCACTAGTATACTCATTGTAAGACATGTACTCAAATATGAATCACAGGATAGGAGGTTTCATACATAGGAACAATAGTTTACTTCCTAGCTTAGAAATATACGGGGTATTACAATATCTCCCCATTAGGAACATTCGTCCTCAAATGAGACTGACTGAAATGGGGAAAGACGATAAACTGGAGTACATACAAGACATACACTACTGGAACATGATATCATGACTGACATGACTGATAAGCTAACCATATCATACTAGACATGCATATTCGATACATGAGTAACTGATTGATGAATGCATAACTGATATTTCTGATAACTGAGTTCTCCCAATGAGAATGCATATTTGATGCATGATTATACACTGGACTGATACATAAATGCATGACTGAATATGCAATGGTACTTGATACCAGATTTGTGATAAAACATGAGTATGAACTGAATACCAAGTTGTATAAAATACTGAACGGGAAACTGAATAAGCTTAAGGAGAACTGTTACCTTGAGCTTGATCAGGATTAGAGGAGAAGAGGTGAGGATACTTGGTATGCATGTCTACTTCTGCTTCCCAAGTATCTCTCTCAACAGACTGATTTCGCCAAAGAACTTTGACTAGAGGGACTTCTTTTTTCCTCAGTCTGATAGTCTAGAATTTTGATCAAAACTTCCTCATATGAGAGACTATTTTGAACGTCAATGCTCTTAGTAGGGACCACAACTGATGGGTTACCTATGCACTTCTTGAGCAAAGAGACATGAAAGACTGGATGAACTAAAGCTAGGTTTGAAGGTAATTCGAGCTCATAAGCTACCTTTCCTAAATGACGAAGAATCTTAAAGGGACCAATATATCGGGGACTGAGATTTCCCTTCTTGCCGAACCTCTTCACTCCCTTCATGGGAGAGATCTTTAGATAGACATAGTCACCAATATCGAACTTGAGATCTTTTCTGTACACATCTGTATAGGACTTCTGTCGGCTCTGAGCATCCCAAAGTATTTCTCTGATCAATTGAACTTTATCTAAGGCATCGAATAATAAGTCAGGACCTATGACTAAGGCCTCACTAACTTCGAACCACCCGGTTGGAGATCTACACCTCCTACCATAGAGAACTTCAAACGAAGTCATTTTAATACTAGAATGATAGTTATTGTTGTATGGAAACTCAATCAAAGGCAAGTGGTCATCCCAACTTCCCTAAAAATCAATTGCACATGCCCTTAGCATATCTTCAAGAGTCTAAATGGTCCTTTCTGCTTGACCATCTGTCTGAGGATGAAAAGTTGTACTAAGATGAACTTGGGTACCAAGACCCTTTTGGAATACTTTCCAGAAGTGAGAGGTGAACTGGGTATCTCTATCTGAGATGATTAATAATGGAACACCGGACCAACTCCCTGTTGCAGAGTTTGGCATAATCCTCAGATGAATAAGAGGTATGGACTAGAAGGAAATGAGATAACTTGGTCATTTTGTCTACAATGACCCAAACTGAATCATGCTGATGACGAGTTTGAGGAAAACCCATCACGAAATCTATGTTCACTTTTTTCCACTTCCAATTAGGAATGGTGAACTCCTGCATGGAACCACTAGGCTTCTGATGCTCTATCTTAACTTTCTGACATGTAGAGCACTTAGCCACAAACTCTGTAATATCTCTCTTCATCCCACTTCACCAATAGGTCTCCCACAAACCTATTCACCATTTGGATAAACTTAGAATTCATCTCTTAGACTCTGAGGATGGTGGTGTATTTGAGAAAGAGGTGGTGAAGTCATCTCTTGTTGCTGAAATAAAAGAGAAGCAGATACTGGATCCTGTCTTAATAAAGATTAAAAGAGATATGGGTCAGCAAAAGGTTGTATCTTTTGAGATTGGTAAAGATGGTATCTTGAGGTACCAAGGCTGATTGTGTGTTCCCGATGTAGACGGGTTACAAGAGATGATCTTGGTTAAGGCTCATAGTCATGTTATGTCATTCATCCTAGTTTGATGAAGATGTATCATGATCTTAAGGGGATTTATTGGTGGAAAAATATGATACGAGATGTGGCCAATTTTGTGGCTAAATGCATGGTGTGTCAATAAGTAAATATTGAGCACTTGAGGCCCGGTGGGTTGACTCTATAGATTGAAATGTCTGTGCAAAAATGGAGATAATTAATATAGATTTTGTTACTGGTGTTTCTTGGTTTCAGAATTAGTTTGATTCAGTTTGGGTCATCATGGATAGGATGATTAAGTCTGGTCACTTCTTGCTAGTGAGAACTAATTATTCGGCAGAGGATTATGCGACGTTCTTCCCACCAAGAGATTGTGAGGTTACATAGGGAACCTGTTCCTATATTGTCAAATCATGGTACTCAATTTTCATCACACTTTTGGCATTAGTTTCAGAGAGGTTTGGTAACTAAGGTGAACCTTAATACTACTTTCCACCCATAGTCGGATGGGCAAGAGGAAATAACTATTATGACATTGGAAGATATTCTTCGGCTTGCGTGATTGACTATGATGGTAGTTGGTTTAATCATTTTCCTCTTATAGAATTTACGTATAATAATAGCAACAATTCTAGTATTAGCATGGCTCTGTTTGAGGCATTATATGGTAGGAGGTGTAGATCTCCTATTGGGTGGTTTGAAGTTGATGAGGCAGTGATCTTTGGCCCGTATTTGGATCACAAAGCGATGGAGAAGGTGAAGGTAATTCGGGATAGACTTACAGCTTCCCAAAGTCGCCTAAAACTCCTATGAGAATATGAGGCATAGAGAGTTAGAGTTTGAGGTTGGCGATTAGATGTTCTTGAAGGTATCTCCCATGAAGGGCGTAATGTGATTTGGGAAAAAGGGGAAGCTCAGTCCGTGGTATGTTGGCCTGTACTTGGTCTTAAAGAAGGTTGGTAGTGCTGCATATGAGTTGGAGTTACCTCCTAGTTTGAGATCCATTCATCTGGTGTTTCATGTTTCGATGTTGAGAAAGTGTATGGGTGATCTTTTGATGGTTATTCCTTTAGAGAAGTTGGGTATTTCGGATTCTTTATAGTATGGGGAAGTCCCAATTGAAATTTTGGATCAGCAAATTCGTCGGTTGCGTACAAAGGACGTGGCTTCAGTAAAGGGTTTACGGAGGAACCGCAAGGTTGAATAGGCTACTTGAGAAAGCCGAAGAGGACATGAAGTAGAAGTATCCATTCTTGTTTTCCGTTCCAGATAATCGTTCTTAAGGTATATGTTATTCTTAACATCGTTGTTTTCTAACTTTGTTAAAGGAAAGAGTGATTTTCTTGGCATCTTTATTTTTTGAGTTTGTTAAAGGTAATATCAGAGGTATATAGAGTCAAATCATGCTAGAAATTGCCTTGGCCCATCATTCGAGAATGAATGACCCAAAGTGGGGAAGAATTAAAACGCCCCAGATTTTGGCCCTTGAAAATTTCTTGATCTTTGAGCTTACTGCCATGGTTGCGACTAGACCCTATGAGTCATAAGGTGTCTTGATGATTCGTTCGGACGAGTCCTAACCAAACAAGTAAGATTGTGGCTTGATTCTGCTACAAGTACGAGTGGTTTACTAAGAGCCATAAGGATATGTTATGAGTCTTTAAGTGTAATCTTAGGATGTCTAGTGTAAGTCCCAAATTGGGTTCTGTTTTGACTACGCCTGGACTCTATGAGTTTTAAGGTCCCCTTACGAGTGTGCCATTAAGTCGTAAGGATAATAGTGTAGGGTGCCTTGGTTACGACTTGTAGCGATGAGTCTAAGAAATGGTTACGAGTCAAGGGGTTGACTCGTAATCAAAGGCGGCACTTTTCAGCTTTTAATTTTAGGGAATTCTGTACATTTCCCCTCTTAATCAAATAGAAATCCACATCTCATAACCTCTTTAGGGTGTCATTATCTCTCAAAAACAATCTATGTAATGTCTCAAATACTCCTAAATTCTCAAGGTCAAAGACACTTAGAGAGTTTTCTAGAGGTTGAATAATTAGGGGACTTAAGGGTGACTACTCTCCGTATATCTTACTATTATAGGAAAGTTACTCCTCCCTCATTGTTAATTTTGTAAAACCATGCGATTAAAAGTATTGTTCATGAGATTATTATGATGGTTTTGAAACAAGGGTTAGTGGTTTTGAACGTTGATGAATTGAATAATATTCTCCTAGTTTATATATGATTTTCAAGCTTTTAATATGGTTTTGAACTTGTGGTGCGTGGGTATGGTGAATGAACTAGGAAATTGTGATTTTCTATAAGACCCCACAAAATTCTAAGCTTAACTTAGTCCGTTAAAGCTTGAAAAGAGTTCCCAGACTTAGAAATTTCAGCTAAGTGTTTACACTTAGAATTTATTTTAGCCTTCGTAGGCTGGAGACTCTATTTCACGATCTTCCCGGCCTTAGCTTTTTTATTTTCAAATTGATTCATGATCAGGGTCACTTGTGGGTCATCTCAACCTAGTTTCAGATTTTTTGAACTAGATTAAGGCTGAGTTTGGATACCTAAGATGGTGAGGGGTCACGATAGCCCCGCATCGCGAGGGCCAGTCAACCCAAGTAAGGGTCCCGCCGCGATGACTGCTTGACCCAAGCAGGGTTCACGTCGCGATGGCTACTTGACAAAAGCAAGGGTCGCGACGCGAGGACAACCCTGTTCAACATTATTTTAATATGGGTTATGAGGGTAAATGGGTCATTTTCTCCACCTTTATTCAGCCTTAACACGAAGTTAATCAGACAATAGGGCAAAATTATCATTCTTACTCATAAACTCTCTCAAGAGCAAGCCTTAGCCTCATCAAGTTCAAGAATTTAAGTCTCAAGAACTCACTTCAATCTTCTCAAAAGTAGTAATCAAGGTATGTGAAGTGTTCATCCAAGGGTCCCTTCCACCCTTAGAGTCCAAGAAACTGTTTTTAAAACTTCAAGTTTATGGATTTCATGAAATCCATGTTGGGTTTGATTATATTCATGTTTATAATGATTAATTGGGATTCTAATCCATGTTTTATGATACGTTTCATGTGAGGTTAATTGATATATTTGTAATATCATGTGGATCCATGTAAAACCCTTGAAATTGTCAATAGGGATTTGAATTATGATGTCTACTTGTTGTTTAGTGTTATGTGCATATGTATGCTCACCAAGTGCTTGATGAATTACTCATGTGAACTAATAAGGGAAAGAGATTATGTCATGTTAGCTTATGTGCAATCTGTATCATGCAAGTGTTTGATAAAAATGTTTCCATGAATGAGTTGTGAACAAGTACACATGATTATGCTTTTCAAGCTTCCGCTATGATTTACCTTTCATGCTATCGAGTCCTGCGGGTATTCAATACCCCAAAACTTAGTTGTTTACCAAGAGCTTCAATCAGTTACAGAACTCAGGAAAATCTCAGTAGTATTCATAAGTCAGTCACAGTATTCAGTTCAAAACTCAGTAGTACAGTTAACAGAATTCAATAGTATTCCATCATTCCACAAAACTCAGTGAACTCAGTTCAGTTCAGCCAAATAGTACATTCAGTAACAGTTCAATCAAGCTTAGTACATTCTAGAAATCAGTTCAGTGTCTATTCAGTTGGGAGTAGAATTCAGCACCGAGTGAACCCAAGGATGGGGACTCACCTGCCAGTAAAGGGTATGATCCTTAGAAGTAGTCCTTAAGTTCTAGAACTATATAGCCAGCGTAGGTTGAGAAATCAACTTGCCAATTAAGGGTTGATGAGGTGATTTAACCTGCTAGTTCAGGGTCCCACCATTCTCTTTCAGAGCACCTGCCAGATGAGGGTGACTCAACTTGTCCTTACCTGTGGCACGGTATTGACACCCTTCCAACTAGGGTTACAAGTTGGACCCTAATCTATTCAGAGAGGGGCATGTCGATTAGATGATTACCTCTCATAGTCTCAACTGCAGTCTTCAGAATAGAACTCAGTTAAGTTCTAAAAAAATCAGGACTGTCAGACACAGTCACTCTGTTAATAGTAATATAGTATCAGTAAACTCAGATATTAGTAAGCCAGTGATTCAGAACTAAGTATTCAGTGTTACCATGACCTCAGTTACAGTTTAAGCATTTATGCATGTACTTTTTTTCAGTTATGATCATGTTATTCAGTCAGTTATTGTTAATGAGTATGAACCCATGCATATCAGCCTACCTCACTTAGCATACCAGTACATTCAAAGTACTAATGCATACCTTTCTTTTGTGCTATGATATCTTATATTATAGGTTCAAACGCATGGTTTCCCGATCATACTTGGCAACCCAATCCATCAGCAATAGTCTAGTGGTGAGTCCTCATTATTTGAGGAAAAATTTATTATTCTAGTAGTTTCAGTACTCAGTTTATTTCAATAGTTGGAGTTAGATGGGGGCTTTTCCCATCAACTCCACAGTTCAGATAGTTTAGAGGCTTTTCAGACTAGAAGTATTTTCAGACAGATATTTCAGTTTTGGTATTTTTATACCGTATTTATTTTTATCTACAGATTTAAACCTTATGGTGCCAAAATTCTACATATTACAGTATTATTATTATTCAGTTATTGCAGCAGGTACCATTCATGGGTTACCTTGTGGTCCTTCATGATTATGAGCACCGTGTAGCGTCCGGGGTACAGACTCGGGGTGTTACAAACTTGGTATCAGAGCCTAAGGTTCAACAAAATCTTAGGAAGTTTGAAATCCGCATCTAGCAAAGTCTTGTGCATAGGTGTATATCACACCACACTTATGGACAGGAGGCTATTAGATATTTTAGGAAAAGTTTCCCTTCTTTCAGTAATCATGTCGTGCGAGTGAGCATGAGATCAAGTTAAACTCTCAGTCAAATACATCTCTTCCTAATGCTTCCAGAACATGTCTTCCAGAGAAGCTAACGAAAGAAGTAACAAAAACCTGTCATCCCCTCCGCGCGTTCAGGTAGATCCCCTGAATGAGCATGTTTCTCACGCTGAGTTTAGAGATGCTTTCACCGCCTTAGATCATTCTATAGTTGCTTAAAACAATTAGCTGGTCGTTATCCTATCTAGGCTTGTGGCTCATGCTCCACAGAGTAAGGAGGAGAAGCGTAGGAAAAAGGGAAGAAAGAATAAGAGGGCCAGAACATCTAGGCCAAAGAATGGCTGAACCAATCCCCTTTGTCTACAATATGGCAGAAACCACCAGGTTATCTGCGGGGCTGGCAATGATGTGTGTTTCGAGTGTGGCAAACCAGGTCACAGAGTCAGAGATTGTCCCCAGTCAGGTTCCTAGGGTCAGTATAACCGTCTCTCAGCTCAGTCTGGTCGCCTAAATCAGCAGGGTGCCACTTCCGGTGCTACCTGTGGGCAACGCCTAAACAGAGTCTATGCACTTCAGTCTCGATGGGATTAGGAAAGTTCTCTTGATGTGGTCACTGGTACGTTACAAGTTTATCATTTGTATGTTTATGCTTTGCTAGATTCAGGAGCTTTTTTGTCTTTTGTAACTCCTTATATAGCTGTAGACTTCGGAGTCAGTACCAAAATTTGAGCAGAGCATTTCTCAGTCTCTACCCCAGTGGGTAAATCTATCATAGCCCAGTGGGTATACAGGAAATGTCAGGTTATGGTGTCTCAGAAAGTCACTTCAACAGACTTAGTCGAATTAGAGATGATCGATTTTGATGTCATTCTTGGCATGGATTGGCTCTATTCCTGCTATGCCTCAGTAGACTGCAAAAATAGAATTGTCCAGTTTTGGTTTCCAAATGAGCCCGTCCTAGAATGGAGGGGTATCACTTTAGCACTTAGGGGTCAGTTTATTTTCTACCTTAGGGCAAGGAAAATAATATCTAAGGGATGTGTCTACCATCCCATTAGAGTCAAGGACTCTAGATCAGAAACCCCTACTCTTGAGTCAGTATTAGTAGCGTATGAATTCCCAGATGTATTCCCCAAAGATCTTCCCGGAGTTTCTCCCGAAAGGGAAGTTGACTTTGGAATAGACCTTCATACTCAGCCTATCTTTATCCTACCATACAGAATGGCTTCCACATAACTCAAAGAATTAAAAGAACAGTTAAAAGATCTCCTAGATAAGGGATTCATCAGACCCAGTGTGTCCCCGTGGGGTGCACTAGTTCTATTCGTGCGTAAGAAAGACGGTTCTCTCAGAATGTGTATAGACTATCATCCACTAAATAAAGTCACAATCAAGAACAAGTATCCATTTCCCAGAATTGATGACTTGTTTGGCCAACTTCAGGGTGCCAGTTACTTTTCTAAGATAGATCTCAGATCAGGCTATCATCAGCTCAAAGTCAGAGACTGTGACATTCTAAAGACATCTTTCAGAACTCGGTATGGTCACTTCAAATTCTTAGTCATGTCGTTTGGTCTTAACAATGCCCCAGTAGCTTTCATGGACTTGATGAACCGTGTATTCAAGCAGTACTTGGATATGTTCATCATAGCCTTAAGCAATGACACTCTTGTCTATTCTCGTAGCGAGAATGATAACGCAGATCATCTCAGAATCGTATTCCAGACTCTCGAAACCCATCAATTATCATGATATCTATTCATGTCTTACATGTAAGCTCTATGATCATAGACTATACTCGTGTACGTTAGAAATCATGCACGCTTACAGTTCCTAGTATAAGGAGTTCTAGTTCACTCAGTGTTTCAAATCATGTTCCATGAATACAGAAACTCCAGACTCAGGTCATGCAGATCATGACTCATGAACTCATGTCATGCTTTACAGTATGTTCAATTCCTATGACTCATGTTATACCCCTAATGATCAGCTAAATTCAAATTATGTCATGCATATCCTCAGTTTAGGTCGCTTGGTGTATCTATGATGTTGACATTCTATTCCTCAGGCCTTAGTAAGTGTCGAGTTCAGTATAGTATTCATTCATGCTTCATGTCCTCATGTTTTAACCCTTCAGTAAACTCTCCTTATGAAATGATGTAGTGATGAGCGATTGCATACTTGTTTTACATGAGGCTGTAGTTATAAAGATAGGCTTGAATGTCAGGTTAGTGTGAAAGAAAATGGTTGGTAGGAAGTAGTATTTAGTGCATGAAGGGAGGAAAATCAGAATTTTTTGTAAGATAAGAATTTGAGAAAACGCAGAGTGTAAGTGTCTATCTAGATCCTCGATTTATATCAGTCTCTATCACGTAGCTATCAGAACCCAATATTCAGTTCTAGTACAGTCTTAGTTACCGTCTTAGTTACAGTCTCAATCACAGTCTCAGTCCAGTAATCAGATCAGAAACTCAGTCCAGTTTCAGGTTTGCTTGACCATAACATACAGTTATCAATTATTCAATTATCAGTACCTCAGTTTATAGAATATTTCAGAATCATGTTATACGCTAGGTATTGCATTCTTAAATAATATAGTTTTCACGAATTCAAGTTCAGTTATCTCATATTACACAGTAAGTCCTTACCTCATATGTATAATACCCTACAGTTCCAGTCCAGCTGTTCAAACTAAGTACAGTTCAATATTACATGACCAAGAATTCAGCTATCAGCCATTCAGCTAATCAGATAAGTTAGTATGTTTATGTACTCGTGCTCAGCACCCATGTGAATATTTTCAGTAGACTCAGGTGATGTGTTGTACTAAGGTGGAGAGTACAGTTGAGAGGGTATTCAAGGGATATCTCTAAGCTTGAAAATTTGTAGTTGTAGTGCGTAAGGATTAGTCACTTCATCTTAGATGATGTTTCGTAGGCCCCGACTCATATTACAGAATTTTAGCCAGGATGTGATTTTCTTATTCAGTTGTTTTATTCAGCCATGCCAAGACTCCTTGCTCACTAAAGCCACTAGAACTCTATAGAAAGAGTGCCAAAGAAAGGCTCCGGTCAGAAATAAGTTTTTAGCATAAGTTAGTCCACAAAACCAGTAATTTTGTTTAGTAGCTAGGTGGACAATGTTCGTATGGTTGGGTTTCCCATACTTCCATCTAGTCGCACTATCCGAAGTCTCATGAAAGTAACTATTCCAAAATCGAGAAACTCTGTGGTTGCGAGTTTAGCTTAGTTCGAGTGTCATGCCTCAGTTTCAGATCCCTTATATACAGTCACAATTCAGTTCGTAGGTGCCTTGTGCATCGTCTTAATTTTTCCTCAGTATCTCAGCCAAGTTAGCATTCTTTAGGGGACATAATCTTCTAAGGGGGAGATGTACTATAATCCCCCAAGCTTTTATGACCTAAACCTTCCATCTTCTCTTTACGTAACGAATCCAATTTGGAGTAGTGGGTACTCATAGGTGGACACTCAAGTTCCAATCTCAGCTGTAATCCATGTATTTAGGGGCTCAATTAAGTTCATGATATTCAGTTCATGTGTCCCATTTAAGTCTCAGTTATGTTCTCATGTTCCCGTTCATACATGTTTAGTAAATTATCTCAAGTTCATCAGTATTCTCAGCTTAAGGTAACAGTCTTCCTTAGATTGGCTTAGTCCATGTTCAGTTACAGTTATAAACTTGGTATCCATTACCACTGCATATTCAATCAAGCATTCACGAATCAGTTCAGTCATGTACTCATGCATCAAATATGCATGTCCAGTTTGACAACTCAGCTTCTCAGTAGCTTCAGTCAGGGGTTCCATGTATCAGATATGCATGTTCAGTGTGAAGCTCAGTCTATTAGTGTTACTCGGCTTAGTCAGTCTTATTCGAGGATGAATATTCTCTAGGGGGAGATATTATAAGACCCCGCAAAATTCTAAGATTAACTCAGTCCATTAAACCTTGAAAAGAGGTACCAGACTTAGAAATTTCAGCTAAGTGTTTACACTTGGAAATTATTTTAGCCTTCATAGGCTAGCGACTCTATTTCACGACCTTCCCGACCTTAGTTTGTCGATTTTCATATTGATTCATGATCAGGGTCACTTGTGGGTCATCTCAAGCGAGTTTTGGATTTTTTGGTCTAGTGTAAGGGCGAGTTTGGATGACCAAACTAGTGAGGGGTTGCGATAGCCCCGTATCGCAAGGGCCAGTGAATCCAAGTAAGGGTCGCTTCACGATGGCTGCTTGACCTAAGCAGGGTTCGCGTCGCGATAGCTACTAGACCCAAGAAGGGGTCGCGACGCAAGGGAAACCCTGTTCAGCATTATTTTAATATGGGTTGTGGGGGGAAATGGCTCATTTTTCCCATCCTTATTTAGCCTTAACACGAAATTAATCAGCCTATACGGCAAAAATCTCATTCTTTACTCATAAACTCTCTCAAGAGAAAGCCCTAACATCATCAAGCTCAAGAATTCAAGTCTCAAGAACTCACTTCAATCTTCTCAAAAGTAGTAATCAAGGTATGTGAAGTGTTCGTCCAAGGATCCCTTCCACTCTTGGAGTCCAAGAATCTATTTTTAAAACTTCAAGTTTATGGATTTCATGAATTCCATGTTGGGTGTGATTTTATTCATGTTTATAATGATTAATTGGGATTCTAATCCATGTTTTATGATACGTTTCATGTGAGGTTAATTGATATATATGTAATATCATGTTGATCCATGTAAAACCCTTGAAATTGTCAATGGGGATTTTAATTATGATGTCTACTTGTTGTTTAGTGTTATGTGCATATGTATGCTCACCAAGTGCTTGATGAATTACTCGTGTGAACTAATAAGGGAAAGAGATTATGCCATGTTAGCTTATGTGCAAGTTATATCATGAAAGTGTTTGATAAAAATGTTTCCATGAATAAGTTTTGAACAAGTGCACATGATTATGCTTTTCAAACTTATGCTATGATTTGCCTTTCATGCTATCGAATCTTGGGGGTATTCAATACCCAAAAACTTAGCTATTTACCTAGAGCTTTAGTCAGTTATAGAACTCAGGAAAATCTCAGTAGTATTCATAAGTCAGTCACAGTATTCAGTTCAGAACTCAGCAGTACAGTTAACAGAATTCGATAGTATTTCATCAGTCCACAGAACTTAGTGAACTCAGTTCAGTTCAGCCAAATAGTACAATCAGTAACAGTTCAGTCAAGCTTAGTACAGTCTAGGAATCAGTTCAGCATCTATTCAGTTGGGAGTAGGATTCACCCCCGAGTGAACCCAAGGATGGGGACTCACCTGCCAGTAGAGAGTATGATCCTTAGAAGCAATCCTTGAGTTTATGTAGCCAGCGTAGGTTGAGACATCAACCTGCCAATTGAGGATTAATAATGTGATTTAACCTGTCAGTTGAGGGTCCCACCATTCTCTTTCAGAGCACCTACCAAATGAGGGTGACTCAGCTTATCCTTACTCGTGGCACGGTATTGACATCCTTCCAACGGGGGTTACAGGTTGGACCCCAATCCATTAGAAGGGGGCATGTCGATTAGATGATTACCTCCCACAGTCTCAGTTTAGGTCTTCAGAATAGAACTTAGTTTAGTTCTATAGAAATCAGGACTGTCAAACACAGTCACTCAGTTAACAGTAATACAGTATCAGTAAACTCAGATATCAGTAACCCAATAATTCAGAACTCAGTATTCAGTGTTACCATGACCTCAGTTACAGTTTAAGCATTCATGCATGTATTCTTTTTCAGTTATGATCATGTTATTCAGTCAGTTAATGTTAATGCATATAAACCCATGCATATCAGCCTACCTGACTTAGCATACTAGTACATTCAAAGTACTGGCGCATACCTTCCTTTTGTGCTATGATGTCTTATATCATAGGTTCAGACGCACGGGCTCTCGATCATACTTAGCAGCCTGATCCATCAGTAATAGTCTAGTAGTGAGTCCTCATTGCTTGAGGACAGATTTATTATTCCAGTATTTTTAGTACTCAGTTTATTTCAGTAGTTAGAGTTAGTTGAGGGCTTGTCCCATCAACTCCACAGTTCAGACAGTTTAGAGGCTTTTCAGACTAGAAGTATTTTCAGACAGATATTTTAGTTTTAGTATTGTTATACCGTATTCAGTTTTATCTATAGATTTGAACCTTATGGCAAGTTTCCGCCTAAATTCTACATATTACAGTATTATTATTATTCAGTTATTACAGCAGGTACCAGTCATGGGTTAGCTTGTGGTCTTTCGGGATTATGAGCACCATGTAGCATCTGGGGTACAGACTCGAGGCATTATATTTTCCCAAACTTATGACTTTAGAAGTGGTTATGACCCCAACCCCATAATGTGATATTGGTTTTGATTATGAGAATTGTGGGACTTTGTAAAATTGAACTAGTATTGAACTATTGAATGATATAAAGAGGTATTTGAAATACAATGGTATGATTTAATGAACAAAGGAGGTCGGTGACCCCCTCTGTGTATTTATAAATAAAGGGAGTTGTTTTCTCCAAGTTAATGTGAATTATTTTGGCATGTTATTGTTACCTTGCAAGTGTAGTTGGTATGATGATACCAATAATGTATGTATTAATGTGGAATGTGGTTAAATGAATGGAAATGTGTGATCATTGTTTTAATTTGTCTTAAATAAGGGTTGCGTCGCTGAGTCGTGAAAGTGGAGGTCCAAGTGGCCGATACTGGAAACTACATTTGCCGACGGAGGGTCAAAGTGACCAGGGAGGTTTCAGTCCCCCTTATTATTATTTCATGATTAGGGAGGTACGAGTCCCCCGTAAATTATTATATTATGGGGTGATAAGTCACCATGGTAAAAGATAGGAGGTTCGAGTCACCCATTTGCTTATATATGAGATTATTCTCTGGTTCATGCGGCTAAATGCACTAGGGCCTAACCACGGGGTGCAAGCTAGGGCCCATATAGCCCGTAGGTACTATTATATGATAGTTGAGCTACACAATCTAGACTAAAGTTTTGAAAAGCATGTTAAGCCTTGTTCCCTATCCTGTCATGTGATATATATATATATATATGTTTACACATTTGATTATGTGCATTGGTTTTGAGTTATTTTTCAACCAATTATTATATCATTATGTTATCCTAATCTCCGAGTTACATGCTAGCATTCACCCTGCTAACCATCTTTGAACGCTATATCCCAACGCAATGCAGGAATTAGTTACTGGGCGGTGTCGGGCGGTTGCCTGGACGGTCAATGATGGTTGGTTAGAAACATGTATTTAAAAATTTCTTAGACTATTATAGGCTATCTTGCTATATGCTCAAAATTTAGCAGACCTTGGGATGTGGTGTGTTTGGTTTGGTTAGGTGTCGGGAGCGATCTCCGGTCCACGTGGGACTTGAGATACCCGTCACGGCCAGGCCATAGTTTGGGTCGTGACATCTTGCCTCTAAGATAAGACTTAGCCCAAGAACCTCCAAAAAATACAAGTTACACCATGGGCAAGTGTTGACACTACCACATTGAGTCTTGATTTATCAAATGTTCTATAACTCTTTCCTAAAAGACAAGACTTATCCCAAAGTACTTCCAAACAACAAATCGCACCCTTAAATTTACTTCGACGCCAAAGAAAGAATATCCCTTTTTGGATTATACAACTTTCTATTTATTAGCAGAATATAAAAGAAGTTGAAAAAAAGGAAAAAAGACAAGAAAAAAATAGAGAACAAACAAGATTGAGAAAAAAAGTAAAACAAGAGAAGAAAAAATAAAGGTTAAGAATAAAGAAAAAGGAAAAAAAGAAGAAGAATAAAGAAAAGAATAAAGATTGCGAAAAAATAAAAAAGAGAAGAATAATAAAAATAGAGTTTGAGAAAAAAAAAATGAAAAATGAAAAAAATAAAAATAAAAGAAAAATAGAGGTTTAGTCAAATGAATTTAAAAAGCGAAGAAAGAGAAATGTAGAAATAAATAAAAAGGGGAAAAATATAAAATAAAATAAAAATAAAGGTTGCGACGAATGAATTAAAACAAGGAAGAATAGAAAAGAAAAATCAAGAAAAAATAAAAAGTAAAAAAAAGAAATAAAAATAGAAGTTGAGAGACAAATGAGCATGAAAAATTTAAAAATATTCGAGGTGTAAAGGGGAAAAAATGTACTCATACTATACATCGAAAGTAAGGAAGGGGACAATGAATTAAGGGTGACAAAAAATTTAAAAATTAGGTGTGCGTCACTTAAGTCTTAATTATTGATTGTAGGTGACAAAATTTAAATGATGGACTCAGAAAATTTGACCCATCTGTGAGAATTCTACTCATGTGTTTTATTTTATACTTTGACCCAATATAAAATCCTAATAGCTAAAAGTGGAAGAAAAAACAAGGTTAGTGCTCTTGTTTTCTCTCTCTTTGCTTTTGGTGCATTTTTCTCTCTAGTTATTGTTCATTGTTGCTGCTATTTTTCTTCTTCATCATCATCATTTTCTTCTTCTTCTTGTTCATTATCATCTTCTTATTGTTCATCATCTTTTTCTTCTACTACTACTTGTCGTACCATTATTGTTGTTAGTACTACTATTGGACCAACTTAGTCAACAGAGCAGCAATAGAAAAGAGCTCTCCACAAACTTCCTATAAGATCAGGCTAAACCTAAGAAGCTCTGAATATCGATTGGAGTCGTTGGTCTAGGCCACTTCTTCACCACATCAACTTTCTGTGGATCCACCAGAATCCCCTCGCTAGAAACAACATTACCAAGAAAGGTCACAACATTCAAAAAAACTCACCCATCAAAAACTTGACATACAATCGTTGATCCTTAAGAATCTGCAACACTATTCAAAGGTGGTTGTCATGGTCCTCCTCACTCTTAGAATACACCTAGATATTGTCAATGAATACGATAACAAACAAATCCAAAAACTATCTGAATACCTAATTCATAAGATCCATAAACGCAGCTGGAGAATGAGTCAACCCGAATGACATAACTAAAAAGTCATAATGACCATATCGAGTTTAGAAAGAAGCCTTAGGGGTATCAGGATCCCTAATCTTCAACTGATGATAACCCGACTGAAGATTAATCTTAAAGAAGCATCTAGCACCCTGAAGCTGGTCAAAGAGATCATCAATCCTAGGAAGAGGATACTTATTCTTCACTGTCACCTTATTCAACTGTTGATAGTCTATGCACATCAAAAGAGACCCATCCTTCTTATGCACAAAAAGCACAGGAGCACCCCACGGAGAGACACTAGGACGGATGAAACCCTTATTAAGAAGATCCTTTAACTACTCCTTAGTTCTTTCAACTCAGTCGGAGCCATTCTATAAGGAGGGATAGAGATAGGACGGGTATCCAATAGAAGATCAATCCCAAAGTCTATTTTCCTATCGGGAGGAATACTAGGAAGATCATCAAAAAATACTTCAGGAAATTCGTCAACCACCAAAATAGATTGCAAAGAAGGACCCTCATAACTAGAATCCTTAAATCGAACAGATGATATAAACACCCTTGGGAAATTAACTTTTGGGCTTTAAGATAAGAAATGAACCTTTTTTTAGGCACTAAGAAAATTCCCTCCAATTCTATTACTAGTTCATATGGGAATTGGAAACTGACCTTACGTGTCCGACAACTTAGAGAAACGTAGCACAAATGGAGTCAATCCATCCCCAAGATCACATAAAAATCCACCATGTCCAACTCTATCAAATTCACCAATGTCTCCCTATGAAAGATAGACACCATACAACCCATATAAACTTTTCTAGCCATGACAAAATCATCCACCGGGGTAGACACAGAGAAAGGCTAAGAAATACTCTCGGGACCAAAACCAAAATGAATAGCCAAATAAGGGGTCACATAAGAAAAGGTAGAACCTTGATCAAGTAGTTCAACATACCAGTAACGACATCAGGAGATGCCTCAGATTTCTGACGGGTGGCAAAAAAATAAAGACGATTCCCATTGGAGCCAGTACCGAAAGTAGCACCCTTTGATGTAGAAGTTGAAGAAATGGCTACCAAAACATTATTAGAACCAGAAGTAACCTTAGTTGGACAGTGTTGCTGCAAATGCCCCGGTTGGCCACAGTTGTAGCACCTATTCCTCCCCTCATCACATTGACCGCGGTGCATCTGCTAACAAAATATGCAAAGAGGATAAAGTAGGGTTGACTGGGCTCTACTTTCTTGAGACTAGCACCTTGTGCCTTAAACCCACTATTAGTCTAAAAGTGACGATTACTAGACAATTTAGAATATAGGGCACTAGTTACAGAATAAGAACTAGAGCTTCCCCATGTCTTCCTCTTGCTCCACTGCCTATCATCTCTACCACTATTTTGCTGACCTCTACCCTACTATGAATATCTAAAAAAAATTCTCCGTCTTTCTCCTATTTTTGCATGTATTTTCTTTGCATCTTCCACTGTTACATATACACCACAAACCTAGAGATATCCATGTCATTATTCAACATTGTTGTCTTAAACTCTAATACCAAATCCCAAGACAAAGATGAAGCAAACTTTCTCATTATTTCCCTCAAACTAGACACAATCTCCGGGGCATAATGAGATAACTGGTGAAACTTCAAAGCATACACCTTCACAATCATCTTTCCCTGCTTCAAATTCACAAACTCCTTTACCTTAGCTTTCCTCAACTTTTGAGGAAATAAATGATCAAGTAAAGCACCAAAAAACTCATCCCATATAGCAGGATCAGCATCATCATCCCTCAACTGCACCCACTCTTTATACCACTAATAAGCTACCGCTTTCATCTGGTGTGCGGCAAACTCCACACCCTCAGAATCAAAAGTGTGCATCACCCAGAATATCTTCTCCTTAAGTGGGATAGAGAAGTTTCCACGAGCATCATATCATCGAGAAGAAATGATCTAAAATGCGAGCAAATGGATATTAGAGGAGTTTTCAAGACCTTAGACTCTATAGCCCAGAAAAAAGGCCACAAAAAAGGGAAACATTTCTAAATTCCTCGTAGTCTCTCCCTTATAAGTGTGGTGCGCTACACACCCATAAAAGAGACTCTACTTGACATATCTTTGTGGACACCCAATGACCATGAACCTATGCTCTGATACCAAGCTTGTCACGACCCAAACAAAGGCCTAGTCGTGACGGGTATCTCAAGTCCACTAAAGACCGGAGACCACCCCCATTAGCCTGGCCAACCAGAACATAATATAACTAGCAGCGGATGAGTTCCAAACACATAATAAGATAGAGATGAGTTTTGAACATATAACAAGATAGGAAAATCAATAACAAGGGGGATCTAAGAATCCATAACACAATCCACCCACACTTTTTCCACAAAGCCTCTAAGAAATAAAATATCAACCTAGGTTGGTACATGCCCCCGATCATATCCAAAATAAAAACAACCCACAAAAATAGTCTAAGATATAAGTAAAGACAAGACCATGAAATGAGGTTCTTTCGAAGAATGGAAACTCACCATTTGAAAGTTGACTCAGGAATAATCCAAAAATCATCTACCACTTCAAAAGGACAAAAAAGTATCTATGAACCATGCATCACGTGGGGATACAGTATATGGGGACGGTTAGCAGGGCGAGCGCTAGCATGTAACATAGGAAACGGATAAAATAATGCTATGATCAAACATCCAAAATTGCATGCACACAATAAAATACATATATATATATAATATGTCAGGATAAGGAACAAGGTTTAGAATAAGAGTTAAAATATTAACCTAGACTGTGTAGCTTTAACCATCATAAAAGGCACCTATAGGCTATATGGGTCCAGCTCTCCCCACCGGAAGGAACCTAGTGCCTGTTAGTCGCACGAATCGGAGGTATCAAGGAAGGCTGGGGAATCGCATCCCTTCGCCAATCCATGATAAATAAATTTAAGGTATGACACAAGCACACAGATATTAAGACCAAACCCCACGCTGGCAAATATGGGTTTGCAGTATCGGTCCCTCAAGACCTCCACCATAACAGCCAGCTACACAACCCCATTTAAGCCCAATTAAAATATTTACACATTCTCATTCATAAAACCAAGGACCATCTATTAGGAACCTACCATTGGTATCGTCATACCAATTACGCTTGCAAGCTAACATCATCATGTCGTTTTTATTGACCATCAACTTGGGGGAATCCGCAACCCCCATGGTCCAATTGTTCATTAACTAGGGGGAATCCATGACCCCTAAGGTTCAATTTAAAACCAATTCATGGCCATAAAGGCCTTTCAAAGACATTTGTATTCCGTTAGCCTTTTATGCAATCCAATAATTCAAATTTGGTTTCAATATGTATATATCCTTATGTTAAAGCCAATTTCATAAGGTGGGTTGAGGTTATTACCAATTCCAATACCAAAATTTATTTATTTGGGAGAGTCCACGACCCCCGCAAGTTTATCAAATTAATTTGGGGGAACCCACGACCCCTTGTTCCCATTTTTGATGCTCATGCACCCAATTAGTTAAAAACCCATCAATTCAAAACATAAATGATTCATAAAAGCCATGGGAAAAGCAATTCAATTAATAGTACCCAAAAGCCCTCAACCCAATTTTTAAATCAATAATTAAATCACATGGATAGTGATCTTAAACACATGATTTTAACAAAACAAGCTTTAGGGAAGAGATGCATGCCTGAGACAATGAGAATTTTAAAGAAGAAATCACCCTTTGAGCCCTAGATGACCAATCCCTCAAAAAATCCTAATTGTCCTTGCTTAGAGAATTGAGAGATGTGAGAGGTGTATTTGATATATGTTGGAATGCAATGGTTTTTTATGGATGTGGTTTTTAATTGGAGAAAGAGGAAAATAACCAAAGTTCCCTTACTTAGAAGTACAGTAAAATTTTGCCCAGTCATTACGAGTCACGTCACAACTCGTGATGATTGGCTACGAGTCATAGCCTGGACTCGTAATTTGGGAAAACTCTTAGACCCCCTTCACTGATTTGGTCACGAGTAACACCCTACGGCTCGTGACCTTACCTTATGACTCTTAAGGGTCCAGTCGTGACATGAACAGAAACTTGGGTATTCCTCACTGGTTTGCCTACGACTCGTAATGAGTATTCACAACCAGTTAGGTGAGTCATTACTTGGGTAGTGAGCATAAAAGTCAAGAAATTTTCAGAGGCCAAAAATCTAGAGTGTTACATTCTCCCCCCATGATCATTCATCCCTGAATAATGAATCAAGGTATTCCTTAGCACAATTATAAGACAAAAATGCAACCCCAAAATCATGAACAAAAATTCAAAAAAATGTGGGAAAAGAAAAATGCATACCTCAAGCATGATTATTCGACCCAGGAGAAAAAGAATGGATACTTGGACTTCATGTCCTCTTCAGCCTCCCAAGTACTCATACTACACTTCTGTACCTCTTTGGTGCAGATCCGAGCACCAGCTGCCACCGTTGATTTGAGGATCGTGCAGTGGTAGATTTTGGAGTTAGGGTGAGTTCTTGGAGTCAAAGTTGCCCCTTCTCCTTCTATTTATGTATGTCTAGTCTTTTGTTTCAAAATGAATTATATTGACTGTTCTAGAACTTGTGGTGTATGTGTAGTAGCTTTTATACAGACTCTACCAAGTCATGGGATGGTTTTCTATGTTATGGTTACCTTTCAAACTATTCCTATTGCCTTGCTTATTTGTGAGTGGTATTTCTCCCTTTTGAGGCATTTTCCACCAAGCTAGCCCTTTGCAATTAGCTTTAGCTACGGTTCAGCTTACCTACTGGCGAGATAGAGTAGGTTCCACCATGACTCATAAATTAAGTCGTGATATGCTCATTAGTCTCAACTATGTTAACATGCGTAAATAAGTCCACAAAGTCTAACACAAGTCTTGGCCTAAGGTGGGTCAGAAGGATCCACTTCTAATCTCTAAAATCGATATTTAGACAATCTCTACCCCAAACTAGGCTAAGAGATCTAAATTCTTTCCTAAATGTTAAATAAGCCATAATTAGTCCTAAGGTAGCAATTTCACCTTAAACATGGGCAACTAAGTCAATTTCACCTAAATTATAGTTCTAAGATAGCGTAATCGTTCCAAATAAAACTAATCATATCCACTTCTAATCTCTACCCCGAACTAGGCTAAGAGATCTAAATTCATTCCTAAATGTTAATAAGCCATAATTAGTCCTAAGGTAGCAATTTCACCTAAAACATGGGCAACTAAGTCAATTTCACCTAAATTGTAGTTCCAAGATAGTCTAATCGTTCCAAATAAAACTAATCATACTAATTACGCTTCCAATACCTAAATCTCATCCCATATCTAGCATAATATCATAATCATTCTGTGATTTCACTCAATCTATGAAAAAGGTAATAGGATCATAAAAGTATAATAAGTATTTCACCCTAAGGGTCAATCACCCTTCTAGCCCCCAAACTCATAGTTTAATCTAAGTCATGATTTTCTACCTAAAATCACATCCTAACATTCCTATCTAACATGCAACATGTATAAAACACCATCTCATGGAGAAAAATAGGCAGAAGCCTACCTCAATTCTGAAATGAAACTCCTTGAATCATCCATAAATCATCTATCTTCACTTCACGATCTCGAAATTCCATCACACTATCAAAATTATAATCTACACATCGTTAGGAGTAAAATGAGGCCTATATTGTTATATTCAAGACGGGTCTAAAAACGAATCCCAAAAATGGGTTTGAAAATAAAAAAGGGTAAAACCATAATTTTATTTTTGAAATACGTTTTTTATACTCATAGGAGTCTACAGCGGAAAACCCATGAGAAAATGAGTTTAAAATGATGTTCAAATCAAAGAAAAAACATTTTCAAGCTTTATAGACAAAAACTCCAAAATCCATTTTGAAATCAATAATTTGAAGTTGTTTTGAAGATAAAATCAAGGAAAAAATGATAATTATAAGATTAAAAAACTTACCGATAGAAGAATCTCGAAAACTCCTTTGAATTTGCCCAAATCCGAGCTCTTAAACCCCAAAAATAGTGAATATGGGGTTTTGATTCTCAATTTGGGTGAAAATCATGAAAAATAAAATATAATTTCATGGGAAATGGGGAAAGTAGAGTTCTAAATTAACAGACAAGGATTATACAAGAAAAATACATCAAAAAACATCAAAATTGGAGCTTCTTAGCTCCCAAAATGTTTAAAATATGAATATAGGGTCTTATACTCAATGATGGTCGCTTAAACGACACTTTGATCGCTTAAACGACCTAATCAGAGGGTAAAATATCGCTTAAAAGACCAGGTCACACGGTCAAAGGTTCTCTTTCGCGAACACACACTACCAGAAATTACCCCTATTGCAATGAAACTTTTGGCAACGGTTCCAAAAGCATTGCAATAGAGGACCTATTACAACGGTCTAACCATTGCAAAACAAAATTGTTCTAATAGAATTATTTGATATTATAACCATTGTTGTTGTTTAAAAACCATTGCAATAGGGTGTTTTATCGCAACAGTTGTCTGAAACGTTGCCATAAAATCATTTGTGGCAACGCTTTATTAGAGGAAAAAAGATATTGCAACGTTTATTTATTCCCACCATAAAAATTTTACCAAGTCCGCCAAAAATAAACCCTACTTTTCCATATTACCTTCTAAGATGCCACTGTAGGAATTACTTGTTTCTCTAAATCCTTCTTCTTCCACCGCCACTTTTTTTCTTCCTCCTCTCAATGTATATTAATTACTTTCCTTATTACTCTATTTTCGTTTGTGTACGATCGGATTTTGACTTTTTCATTAGCTTTACCATGTGCAGATTTCAGGCTTCTTTGGTACTCGAGTAAGGCGTAATCCATCATCCCACTCCGTTCATAGAGATTCACAGCATCACGGTGTGCTTTTTGTTTTCTTTTACCTTCATCAATACTATTTTGTTAATTTGAAAGTTTAATTTGAATTTGTTTTAGTTGGAAGTCTAATAATATGATGCTTGTTTGGCTTTTGTTTCCTGTTGTAGTTGGAATTTGGGCTTAATCGCCAATAAAGGATATGGTTAATCATTGAAATGATTAATAACAATTTTATTTTGATGAAATATAATAGTTGGCTTATACCTGAAGATATTGGGATTAGTTCGCTTGTTATCTATTTTAGTTTAAAATTTTTCTTAAATCATTTTTATGGTCAAAAATGATATGTTAAAGAGATATTAGCCTCTTTTGGATATTGGCTTGTACCTGGAGATTTTGCTTCATCTCGTAAACGCAGAGCTAAGAGTGATGCTGAATCTGTATCTAGAGCTTGTAATGAGTGGTGTAGCAAGAGCTCCACTGTAGGTAAAAAGTTAACTATCATATAATCTTTAAAGGTTTCAATCCATGACATTTATTTTTTGGGGACCTGAAGCATTAGTTGAATGCAGATATACCATTCTTTTTGGTGACCATTAGTTCAAATTTGAGTGTTACCCTCAGGAATCTAAGGGAGTTGGAAGCCTGCCAAAATAATGGTCAAAAGGTTTCTGTACAACAACAACATACCCAGTATAGTCCCACCAAGTGGGGTCTGGGGAGGGTAAGTGTACACAGTCCATTCCACTACCTCAAACGTGAGATAGAGAGGTTGACTCTCTATGACAATAGTAATAATGTCTAATATGTTATACTTTGTTTTCTGCAAATTTACAGCCAAGGAGAGTTGTAAAATGAGTGGCTACAGATTTAACTTGAACTACTTATGAAGTCCTTCCAATTCCCAAATCTCTTTCAAAGACACTGCTTTTGTTTCCTCCAAATGGATAATCTGGATCCAAAGCAAGGTAACAGTTTATCCAGATAACACCGGCGTGTATCGATCTTGAAACTGTGTTAGTAATGTTCAAGTTGTTGGTCATTACACCTGCTACTAGTCCATACTTTGTACAGTTATCTCTCTTGATTACCTCCTCCGCAGTATTGAACTTCATTACTGATAAAAAAGGTCCAAATATTTCTTCTTTTGCAATTTTCATGTCATCAGTGACATCGATGAATATGGTTGGCTTGATGAAATAGCCCTTCCTATCCAATGTGTTGCCTCTAGTTAACAACATTGCGCCCTCCTTCTTTCCATGTTCGATGTATGAAAGTACTCTCATGAACTATTTTTTATCGATTTGTGGTCCATGTCGAGTATTTAGATCAAAAGGATCAAAAGGATCGCCAACCACCCATATTTTTGCTATCTCTTCCAATTTCTTAACAACTTATCGTAAATTCCTTCTTGGATGAAAAGGTACGATTCAGCCACACAAATTTCTCCTTTGTTTTATATTTTTCCATCAAAAACAAGTGGTGCAACTTTATCCACATCTACATCATCAAATACTATAAAATGCGACTTGTCTTCGAGTTCTAGTGATACGGGTTTCAAATTTCCTGTAGCTACAGCTTGCATTATTAGATGTCCTACTTTTGTTGACCCTGTGAAACTTATCTTGCCTACATCCATATGATAGCTAAGCGCACCACCAGTAGTATGTCCAAATCCTGTTACCAGGTTGATCACTCCATCCAGAATTGTTGCCTGCTTAGCCAAATAAGCATAATAGAGAGCCGAAAGAGGAGTCTGTTCAGCAGGTTTAACAACCATGGTGCAACCAGTAGCTAATGTAGGGGAAACCTTATACGCAAATAACTGGATCGGTAAATTCCAAGGAATAATGTGTCCAACAACACCAATTGATTCGAACAACGTGTATCCTTATATCTCGCTTGAGATCTTGAGAGTCGTTCCATGAATTTTATCTGTTGCACCGGCTTAATAACAGAGAACTTCTTCTACATTTGGTACTTCTAATGTCTTAACAGCACTAAACCACTTTCCTACATCCATTGCATCCAAGGCTGTTATTTTCTCCATGTGTTCTAAAACTAAGTCTGCAAACTTCAACATTATCCTTCTCCTCTCCTTGGGTGCTAAGCGAGGCCAAGGGCCATTATCGAAAGCTTCATATGCATCTTTGACGTCCAAATCAACGTCATCCTTGTTACCTTCAGCAATTCTTGCAATCACCTCCTCATTTCTTGGATCTATCATTTCAAACATATTTCCTGAAACATAATCCACAAATTCTCCATTGATGAAGAAATTTGTGAACTTAATCTTTGGAATAGTGAAGTTGACTTCTGAATTATCTTTAGATTGCACCATTTTTTTTCTTTTGATGCCAAAAATCTTAA
Organism: Capsicum pubescens; assembly: GCA_030864215.1. NCBI lineage: Eukaryota > Viridiplantae > Streptophyta > Magnoliopsida > Solanales > Solanaceae > Capsicum > Capsicum pubescens. The sequence goes on from CM061540.1 coordinate 236,004,011, forward strand.
AGAATGGTCAAAAGGTTTGTGTGTTCGATCTTAATGTTGTTTGGAATCTTAACTAGTATAAAGGATGTATAGTCGTTGTGTAAGATTAAATGTGTTGCACTGATTTTATTACATACTTGTGATATTAATGACACAGGGCTTTTTGACATAAATGGCAGGTCCTTTTTGGTTTTTATAACCCTTGTCATCTTCCAAATAATCCTGGATGGCCACTTCGCTGTTATCTTGCCTATATCTGTTCAATGTGGGGCCTTGGAAAGATTCACTTTTTCTGCTACCATGAGAACCGTGGTTTTGCAGATTTGGGATTTTTGCTTGTTGGAGAAGCTAAAATATCTCTTTCACAAGGTAGATTTATTGGTAATAGGTTTTGGTTTCTGATTTATGTGTAACTTTATAAATAGTGAAAGTCATCGTCTACAACCATAATTGAATTTGTTTAGGAGGGGGGAGTCATGAGAACGTGCCAAATGTAGTGGGATGGGAACTAAACAAATGAAAGAAGGTTCCGAGGTGCATCAGCCTTGCTAAATTTATTTATTGCAACTCTCTCACTATTAATTCCTTTGATGATCTATCTATATAGTGTTAGTTCGTTTTATCTATTTCAATGCTTCCTTCTAATATTAATGTTTCTAAAGTGTTCTTTTGCATTCTTTTGGTGAAGTGGCAGTGATGCAATGGAAACTGATGATACTCCTGCAGCTGAAATCTGCATATCTCCAAAGAGGTCTGTGTAATTAACTAATTGATTATTGCATTCATTTCTTTGTACTCCATGGTAGATGTCAATTATGGAATCTAACAAATATGAACTTGCAGATTGCAAGCTTTCAGTGCAACACTTGGTAGGAACAGGAACTTACAACACGTGGAACAAATTCTAGTTGCCGATGTGGAGAGTGTTGTCAATAATGGGGCGACTGTACCTTACTCAAAGGCGAAGATAGAGAAATTATTACATGTATGCAAGTTTCTGATTACAAATTTCTTCGACTTTTGAGTTTCGAACGAATGTGTAGATTACCTCTTTTTTCACTAGTAGGCAACACTGAAATGTGTATCACTTGGATACCATAGTTTTTGAAGGTTAAATAGCTAATATTGGAAAATGATTTAATGTGCAGATGATGCAAGAGAAAGACCAGTTGTGGATACACAGTGATACCAAGTGCAGTTTGTTTCCTCTCTGATGTAAATCTGTCCAATATAAGCTCCAAGTACAGTTTGTCTCCTCTCTGATGGAATGTCCAAGCCTACGTATATGCAGGATACCATCTGTTGAACCATAACTTCTTTTATCTTTCTGATTGTAGTATTAGTAGTAGTATGAGTGTAGTATTAGTAGTAGCATACCATCTGTTGAACCATAACTTCTCTTACCTTTCCTGTTTTACTGAAACCAAATGGGTAATGTATTTGTATTTGAATTTATGATGACCATCAGCTATTTAGCTTTAAACAAAAGTTGTCTCCTTGATAGAAAAGTAGAATAGATTCTTAACAACTCTATTGGGTGACTATTTCATATAAACTGTCAATTGGTATTAGAAGTAGCTGCAATAGCTGACAAAAACTGTTGCAATAGCTAATTAAAACAGTTGCAATAGGTAAAAAAAAATGTTGCAATAGATTTGAAAACCGTTGTAATAGGTGTCAAAAATCGTTGTCATAGGTAGTGAAAAATCATTGCAATAGGGTTATTGCAATGCTTCTCTATCGTTGAAATATAGTCTATTGCAACGGTTCTTAACCGGTGCTATAGACAACATGAACCGTCTCAATAGGAGATAAAAAAACATTTCAATAGGTCTATCTATTGCAACGGTTGTTGTAACCGTTGCAAAAGTCGTTGCGATAGATCTATTGCAACACTCACATATGCAACGCTTGTAAAACCGTTGTGATACCTCTATGGCAATGGTTTTTATATCTATTGCAACAATTTTTGAACCGTTGCCATAGGGCTAATTTCTAGTAGTGACACTAGCACCAGCAAAGTCAAAAACTTATTTTTGACCCCAGAAACTCATTTGGAACCCTATGAACATGATCCAATAGTGAAATTTGATTGTAAAACATATTCCGGGTCCAATAGAATCAGTAAAACTTTCACCTGAGATCGTTTCGATTAAATAAGGGGCCCACACTTATAGTTCCATTTTTCATATAATCCAGACAATAGCCCAAACTAAGTCTGAAAGCCTCGGAACCTAAACCAAGGGTTCCCCTAGCCTAAAATTAACAGTCCAGAGCAGATGGCACTGTCAGAATTCTCTTCCGATGAAATTTACTAGGATTTTTGGTCTGAGACCAAATCCTAAGTAGCGAAAGCTCCAAAATAGAGAAATGAGCCTAAAATCCAAACGAACTGCCCGATAACCGAATCAATAGTTTTTGTAAGTCATAAATGACCTATAGCCATTGTGGGAAGGCTCAAAATAATGGAAATGCATGCAAATTAAGGAAATAACCTGAAGGGTCATTACAAAAAGTTATTGTAGTACTTAGTGAATTTAAGGTGCCTCTCCCGCATAAGGTAAAGAATTTCATCAACATACTAATATAAGAATACAATTTAAATAAGTTAGTAACTTATAATAAAAATTAAAAAGATTGATTGATTATCTATTACAACAAATAAGTCATTTGTTGCATAGGTTCTGAACATGTTAACAGATTACCCATCTACTACAAACTAATGCAATAGATGGGTAATATGTTGCAACGAATGACTTAGAAGGTTAGAAAAAGTAAACTTACCAGTCCCATACCACTGCTCCATATCTATCATGTTCTTGAAGTCTTTTAGCCCAAATTCATGCATGGAGTAGAGTTCTGAGGCCTTTTTGGATTTGATCAGTGTGTTCAACTTAGACTTCTTAGTGGCCTTCACCAACTTGCAGATATTCACTTTCTTTAGTTGTCCCTACTCTCCTATGGCCCTTGAACTTGATTAATAATGGAAGAAAGAGGGGTTGCAATTTTTCTTGATTTAATATTTAAAATTATTTTTTTCATCTTCTTAAACTCCAATGGAGTGAATGGCTCCGTCAACTTCCTTGATGGTATGACATCTCTCTTAGATGTCAATAAAGAGATGTCAATTCCTTGACAGCAACAATCAGAGCATCAATGTTTTAAATAAAGTTCTCATGTTTGTCCTTACATTCTTGATATTTGTATGTAGAACATAACTTTAAAAGGGATCAAAAGAGGTGGTATGCCCACTAAAAGGGGTGAATCCCCCATATTCGCTATAGACACCACCAGTATGACCATCATCATGGTCAACTCTTTTTTTAAATAAATTTTTATGAGCATTATCAACATGCTCATCACTATCCTTGACACCAGTATAACCAGCATCATCAAGTCCATCACCAGCACTAGTACCAGCACCAGCACCAACAGCATCACCAGTACCAACATTAACACCAGCACCCAAATCTGTTGCAATATCACCAAAAAACTCAACAACAGACTCAGCAAGAACAAGCTGACCTCCTAGCTACTTCTCTTTTGATGGTTGTTGGTCCAGCCAATTCTTTCTTTATCAAGTCCACCTTTGATTCTGATTTTGTTTAAACAATACCTAGAGTAAGAAAGACAGACATCTCCAAATCTTGCTCAGTAGGTACAGACCAAGGATGCACAACCTATAAATAAAAGTAGATATATTAAAATCAGTTTATAATTTGCAAGAGATTTGCAACAGATAAATCATCTATTGTAACAGATTGACCACCCATTATAAAAGATGAATTATTTGTTGCAACAGATTATTCATTTGTTGCATAAGTTGCAGTAGATGGGTAATCTGCAGAGATAAGTTGCAAGAGATGAACTATCTGTTACAACAGATAAACTATTTGTTGCAATGTATTAACTAGTTCACTTGAGCAAAAATATTAGATTTAAAAGAAGCCTAGTGCATCATTAAGAGGGTTAAAGAGATCAAGTGGATTCATCTTTGAGTTATTCTTGGCAGACAACCACCTAAGGATTCTTGAATGAGAAACCTCTTTCAAGTAGGTTTTAACCTACTGTCAGAGGTGAGGAGTGACTTCAAATGTCCAAGCCTAAAAATGTAAACATGATGCAAACAAAATAAGTCAGAATAATTATTCAATAGAATAAATAAATTAAACACTAAAGAAATAGGGATGAAGTTTACCATGAAATCCCAAGGAAAACTGTATAAGTTGATCGTCTTTGGAGATAACTTTGTCAATAAATATTTGACAATCAAGAAATGGTTTTTATATCCTCATGGATAATTCTTGAATGCCTCCAAATCTTGAGGAAGCACCAACAATTCTGGTTTTATGACTTTGTTGGTGTCTCTGGAATGCACAAACTAAACTAAGCACAATAACTCCTTGTGCTTCTTCAAAAATCTTTTATTCTGGAGATCAACTATTAACTATCTGGCTTTGTAGCTAGGTCCAACAATAGCCAACAACTCTTATTTTGTCTTCGCCTTTGTTGGTTTTGGTGGGTAGTTAGGTTAGTGTCTTGCCTTCCTTTGATGTCTTGACTGATTTTGGTATCCTGCTAGCCTTTGACTTTTTTAAGCATGTTACTGTGGGAAGAGGTTTAGATGGAGGATGGCATCTCAGGCCAGTCAATATGGAAAATTCTTTCATGCCAAAACAAACTGACATACCACAATAGTTTTCATTCATCTTCTTGTCTTCATCATTTAATGTTTCTTCGTCATCACCCTTATACTTGCTTCTGCATTTGAAAAGACCATACACCATGGTCATTTGAAAGCGTGCATTATTGTATTCCCACAAATTAAGAAAGTATCCAAAGCAACTGAACTTAAAATAATCCTCAAATTTTTCATTTCTCAAAATCTTCCTAAAATTTATTAAAATTTTTATCCATGATAGATTTAACTACAAGGTTATTTATAGGTATCTCAACTTGAAACTTGTAAATACTAAAGTTTTGAAAAGATCATGCTGATTTTTTTATGTACGTTCACAATTGATCGATGATATAACAAGATCATCATCAACATCATCAGCATCTCTTTCCTCTTCATCCTCTCTTTCATTTTCCTCTACAGACCCATCTTCTTCTTCCCCATCTCCTTTCTCACTTTCTTTTTTCTCTTCATCATCACCTTCATCCTCACCTTCCTCTTCATCTCCTTTATGACTTTCTTCATTATTTTCATCTTCTTCCTTATTTTTATATTTATCTTCCCCCTCTACAACCTCTTTTTCTTCTCCCTCAACTTCATTTTCTACATTATTACTCGATTTTACAATTGAATCTCCTTCAATATATTATTCAGTGTATCTTTCCATATCTTCATTCTCTACAGATGGTAACACTTTATTTTTTTGTGAAAGAGCTTGTTCACCAAGCTCTTCTAATTGTGTTTGTAATTTAGCTTTTTTGGTTGCTTTACCAGAAGTTGATTCACTTTCTTTTTTTTAGAGGGGGGAGCCATTTTTTATCTACAAACAAGATGAAAATAAAAAAGATTATTGATTTGTGCATCATTAAAAAAAGTAATAAAAAATTTAACAAATACAACACAGTATAAAAATATTTTCAAGAGATGACCCATTTGTTGCAACAAATTACTCATCTGTTGCAACAGATGGGTCATCTGTTGCAACAGATGGGTCATCTGTTGGAAGAAATCAAATCAATAGCAAGATTGTTTTGATTTCTTCCAACAGATGATCCATCTATTGTAACAAGTGGGTCATCTGTTGGAAGACTTGTTCTGATTTCTTCCAACAAATGATGCAATAGATGGGTCATCTGTTGGAAGAAATCAAACCAATAGCAGGACTTGTTTTGATTTCTTTTAACAGATGATCCGTTTGTTACAATAGATGAGTCATCTGTTGGAAAAAATCAAAACAATCTTGCTACTGTTTTGATTTCTTCCCACAGATGATCCATCTGTTGCAACAGACAGATTGGTCATCTGTTGAAATAAATCAAACCAGTCAACCAACAGATATATAATTGTTTTCAACATATCACACATATGTTGGGCAACACTATATATCAACAAGAACATCAACAACAACAACAACAAACTATTATATCACCACACTTGAACAACAATAATGTTTTTGTTTTTGTTTTTGCCAATATACCAACAACAACAACAATACCAACAACACCAACAAAATAAAATATACCTAGAACACAAACACCAACAAAACAAACAAACAACACCAACATTCACCACCAACACTAACAAATACCAAGTGAAGTGATTCAATACAACACAAACAAAACAAAATTGTCACAACAAATATCTCCAAAAAGGTAAAAGTTCAAGTTTGTGCTATTTTAAAAGCAATGTTTGAGAACAAGAACAACAAAAAAAAAAAAAATCATATTTCACTCTGAAAAGATATCATATTTACATCAACCACCAACCACCAACCACCATATTAAGAGAACAAATACCATGAATTAAGATTTTCTCGAATTCTTTTTTCTTTTTTTGAGCATCAAAACTCAAAATTATTAACTCATACTTGAAGACAATACAACTAAAGTTCTTTTTTCTTCATTAACTAAAAATCTCTAATTTTATGAAAAACAACAAACATAAAAGTCAACTTGTAAAGAGAGAGAAAGTGACGGCTATAAGGAAAAAAAAAAACAAATGTGGATTCTCTCGAACAACTGATGTGATCGAAAAAGGCAAAAAATTGATCTGTTGTGAAGGTTTAAGTTAATTTGTTAGAAAAGAGAGTTGAGTTATTGAGAAGAGGAAACGTCTTGAGAGTTCTTTAAAAAAAAACTGATGTTCGCATCTGATGGGAAATGATTGCCCTTCATTCTTATTACACAGAGAGTTGTGGATTGAAAAGATTAACAAATTTTAAAAATGTTAATTTAATCCCAATTAACTTAATCAATTTATTTAAAGGGCTTTTGGCCCTTCCTTTGGTCCATGTCACCAACATTTAATGGAGACTTAAAAACTCCTTTTGTTTAATTTTCTCGATAAGGAAGACTAATCTTTATAAAAATTTCTTATGGGGGACAAAAACTACAATCATCCACTACAAAGCCATCCCACGTAATTTTCCGTGGAATAAGAGATGTAGCAAGATCCGCTTACTGCCTCATAAATTAACTAAAATTATCTATCACTAGACTTACAAAAGCAAAAACAAAATAATGATAATGTAAAAAATGCTTTTGCTATGACACCCAAGTCAAGTGACCCGGTCAAGTTGATTCACATTTCACACAGACAGCAATTTTCAAGATTTGTCTGAAAATTAAATCAGCTAAAATACTACACAAGTTGGCTACCTACTGAATCGTGGCCCACTATTGCTATGAGAATATAATCTTGTCAAACTATAGTTATGTGCGAACCAAACAGGTCACTGAAAAGAAGATCATACAAACGTAAGATGGTGATGTTTAATACCAACGATGATAACAACCCTTCTATGTCTTACATCAGCCACTTTTTTTGCGTCAAGAAGACTCCTTCACACAACCATGGTAAGTTCTATCAATTCTTTCCACTATGGAGTGTCCATGTTTGTTGCTCATTGATGTGGCATTACCAGGTGTTAACGGTATGATTTTTTTTATGTGCAAGGTATTGCCAATGTATTGTGTTACATAGAAATGTTAAGTAATGGAAAAAAGAAAGTTGTTTTTTTCATGTGAAATATGCCTAGAATACTTTTAACTCTCGTATTCGGTTATCTTTTCTGGATCAGGTACTGCCTCCAACCTTGTTAGAACCTCAGGTTCCCCTGCAGTATTCCTTACGATCTGCGCTCAACCAGCAGATTATTAGAGCAGGATTTTAAAAATGGAGGTTCAATTCATCTAACTTTTGGCTTGTAATAGGAGCAATGCTTGATTCATAGTTTAAATGCAATCATGCGAAGCCACAACAATCTGACCTCTGTGAATAACATACAACTTCTGCAGATTCTAGAATCAATAACTATTTTCCTTGATATTATAAGAAAAAGCTATGTTATAAGAGTAATCTCAATATCAATCTTGTGAAAGGTAGAAGGTTACTTAAAACAATCACTGATAGCTGTATTCCAGCACTTGTGTGAAGTTATTGTGGTTATATGCTAAAGATGTATGAAAAATTCAAGTAATGGTGCCTCTTAGAAGAGAAAGAATATAGTGAGAGGACTCACCAGGATCTCGTCGTCAAGATAAGAAATCAGAATAAGTCTCTGGAAGGTCCCGCCTGAAATCGTAACAGCCCAGAGTGAGAAGCAACACAAATAAATATTAAAAGTAGCAATATCATAAATCTAGAAAAGCTATTTTCTTCAATCTGCTTTCTTATCTACTTTTGTTTCTTCTTTGTGTTTTGAGGACATTGCGATATACCCTAGGAACTAAAAAGAAGAAGCCTTTAAGAAGCAAAAGTAACCAAAATAGAACATCAATGTGCTGAATCACAAACGAGTTCTCGAAAGGCAGGGACTAATACAAATGAAAATATAAGCTGAATAAGATCAAAGAATAAAAATAACCTAAAGCAAATCTTGCTTGAAGGAAAAATCAGGCAGAAAATCAACTTCGAATTGCTTTTTCCAAAGATAGATTTGAACATTTTGAAAACTTAACAGGATTGAGAGGCTTCAAATAGCCAGCACCTCAAAGAGGTTTCAAACAGAATTGACAGACATTTAAAGTGCTACTAGGTTATCATATTAGAGAAAGGGAAGTCACTGTAAAGGATGTTCATAGGTGTGATCACACTTCATGTAATATAAGGACGTCAAACTGCATTAGCCCATTTACCAATATTGGTACATGACAGATTTAGCTCCCTTAGAAAGATACAATATACTTAGATCGAGTAAGAAGCATGTTTTAGTTGATAACCAAGATCAAATCCTACAAAAATACTGAGCTCTCACCAAGAGGAACTTTCATGCCACTGGACACAGCATCTCTAATGGGGAAAGGAATTTGTTGCACGGTATTAAAAGCCTGGCCAAAAGCACCTCTTAGTTGTTCAGGTACAGCTTCCTGATTGACCTTTGGAGATTCAAATGCCCCTTCAACGTACTCTTCTTTCATACGAAGAGGCCCTTCAACATTATACTTGGTGGAGATGATAAATTTATTCTCAATCTGCATTTCACAAGAAGTATTTTCACTTCTTCAGATGCATATGATCAGACATACTAATAAATTCATTAACATTTCACAGCGATCTCAAAAAATAAATTGAAAGAAGCAACAACTTGAGTCCTTATGTAAGACTCAATTTCAAGAATACGACTCAAACTGATATTGACCAGCCTGGAACCAATTGCCATCCTGAAAGAATCAGGGGCCAAGTTTAAGTGATTACAAGGCAACTGAGCATGAGCCTAAGTTTCAAACTGAGTATAAATCAAGAACCAATACATAACCAGCCCAAACTCACTTCTGCTCCATTAAAAATAAGAATGTTATGTACTGTTGACCTTGCCTTCGACATTTTATTGGGTATGTTGTTGTTGTATGTTAAAAATAATGCTGACCATACTTTATTAAAACACTTCTCATCTAGTTTTCAAATCATAGCTAAGACAAAAAACACTAGGGGTCTGTTTGGAAAGTCACCTGGTAATTAGAATTGGAGTAATTATTAAGGTAGTAATTACATACCGTAGTAATTATCCAATATAATAATTACAATGACCTGTTTGTTTGTAATACTGAAATTACAGAATAATTACAAGCATACTATTTTGTTGCACAGGTGTAAATACTTAGTTAAATTAAATTTTAACACAAAAAGCTAATTATAAAAAGTTAATATTTGATAAATATGTGCCTTTATAAAAATATTAAGTTAGATATTCAAGATACATATTATTTCTTGAATATATATATATATATATATATATATATATATATTGTAAAAAGAGAATTGATATATATTTATTTTTTAAATTAATAATATTTAATTAATTATAATCTAAAAGTACACATTTTATAAGGACGTCCTGGTTGCATATTTGTCAAAAAGATTAATATTATTATAATTATAAATATAACGCCATAAAATTATTTAAATGTTTAACAAAAATAATTTATCAATTCTAACTAAAAAAATAAATAGCATGGAATATAACAAGTCCATACTGCCAAAGCAAATAAATTGGAAAAAAAGATATAAAGTAAAAATTCAAAAACCAAATAAATAACATAATACTCTTATATCAAATTCAAACATAACAAAAATAAGTTCACCGTAACTTAAGTATATATATTTCAATAAAATGAAACATAAGTCTATAATCTCATTTAATAATGAAATTCTACTTTAATTCAAACATTAGAATAATAACGGGATTATGCTAAATGAAGAAAATAAAAAAATGAAATAAAAAGTATGAGCAAGTAGAGTGAATCACAAGAATTGAGAGAAAAGGAAATGAAAGATAAATAATGTTAAATGAAAAAAAAAAAATTAAAATTCCGCAAAAAGCAAACAACAACAACATACCCAACGAAATCTCATAAGTAGGGTCTAGGGAGGGTAGAGCGTATGCAGAACTTACCACTATCTCGTGGAGGTAGAGAAGTTGTTTGCAAAATATCCTCGGCTCAAGTGCAACAAATCCACAAAAAAGGAGTAAACAGTGAAGATAGCATAGTAATTAATTAGGTGAACAGTACAGAGCCTACAAGAAAGGGATAGTAACAACATCGAAATAATGTGATAATCGACACACAGTAAATAATAAACAATAATCAACATATGGTAATAGATTTAGAAAGCAAGAACTATAAGAATATGACTAGTACTACAACAAACACCAACAAGCCTAAACCTTCGATAAGTGAGACAATATTCTACTACCTACTAACCTTCTATCCTAATACGCGACCTTCTAAAGTCATCCTCGGTAATACAAAGTTGTGATATGTCCTATCTAATCACCTCTTCACAAAAACTAAAATAATAGAAAAAACTAAAAAAAATAAAGAAATTAGGATAAAAACAAAAAGGAAGAAATTTAAAAGTACCTGATAATTATATCATGTAATAACTCCCAATTGTTAATCCTCCCTTGATAATTAGAGAGTTTAATTACACCCTTCCAGTTACTCAATTCCCCTCTGACTTGGCAACTACTTGGTCAAACTAACAAGTCAAACTGGGTAATTAATCCAATTACGCGCAATTCCAATTCTCTTGTGGCCTTCCAAACCGGCCCTAGGCGATTTCTTCCGATTTGTGTGAGCAAGAATTACCAGATATCTGTTGGTTGGAGGTAGTAGGTACCTAGTGAAATAGTCGAGGTGTGGCGCAAGCTAGCCTTGTTACCACCGTAAAAAAAAAAATTAGTTTTCATTTAGATTTTATTAAGACATTGTGGTCATCTTCTCCTCCTTTTGTTAATAGCATATGGTACTATTGATGTTGAATTCTTTTTTTTTCTTTTGGCAACCGTATGCAAGTCTAGAATTTGAGCTTGTAACTTAAATAAATATAATTGATGTCCTCGAGTAATCCTGATACTTCACTGGCCGTGGAAATTTTTAGCTACACAAAATTACTTGATGAAATTCTTAATTAGATGGTCTGAGAAAAGTTGACCTAAAATGACGAGCTCGAGACTTCTGCAAACTTTGAGAACGGACATGTATGTTGCTTGTGAACCTAATTCCTAGTCAGTTTATGCTAAGCATGTAACCGTGGCTTCAATGCAAGCAGGTACAAAAGGAAGAAATTTTGGGTCACCCAGCATGAGCTACTCTAGGCTCCCACTTAGATGTGAAGTGGAAGAACCGATCGGGTGCTATTGTCTAGAGCTTCAAACAGCTTAAGCTCATAGACCTTAAAAGAATGGTGGTCCCCATGAAGCCAAGCTTTTCTGATATCATTCCCCTTAACTTTACTTTCTGTTGCAATAGGATATTCAAGATACCAAACAGACATGGCCATACAAAATAAGGATTTAAAGAAAAAAGTTATATGCAAATGAAAAACTATCACCACCTTGTTAGCCATTTAATAGCCTCAATAACTAAGTTACTGTAATTAAGCTGCTTTCTAATATGTTTCAGTAAGTTGGTAGTGTAATAATGTCAAAGTGTCAAGCTATGCATCCTGCGCTTGTTATCTCATCCCACCAGCTTTTCTAGGTAATATGATCAAAATGTCACTTGCTTTCAATGTGTCTTTATGGTGTACCAATTATCAACAAAATGTGTGACATCAAAGGAGGAGAAAGCAAGATATTTGGTACTGACCAGTTATATCACATTGCGGCTGTTTGTTGGCCACATAAGAAATACTAATCTCAATTTCACATAACTAATATAACATTGATTTGCAACACATAACTGTGTTTCTAATAGAATCTCTGCATAACTAATATAACGTTTAGTTTCCGGTACAAAGTACAAACTTTACATAACTAATGAAGGTTTCAGTTTGCAGTATACAAATACGAAAAATTTGGTTATCAAATAAATACAAATAGGCAAAGTTATGCAGGAATCTATATATAATTCCGTGGAGGACAGAATGTACAATGGCAATATTATATTAGCAATACCTGGACAAAAAGTATCTAAGGATAAAACTGTTGTTAAAGTAGCAAATGATTGCATAACAATCATTATATTAGTATTCATTGTATAACAGTTCATAGATTATTATTCATGTTCTGAAAATCACTACACTATGATTCACTGCACAACAATCCTTATGTTATTGCCCAGCATAACTAGTTTGTGAACCAAACAACTCCTTTGTTTGTAGATAACTTAAAACAATAGTATTGCTTTATTTCCAACCTCTAACTAGCAAACTAAGATTACTTTCTGAATACTAGAGCACGGACTTTACATATCAAATTTCCTGACAAAGATAAATTACCGAATTCAGTAATTTGACTTGTGCGGTAGCAGTCCCACATCCATCCTTGATCAGCACATCCAATTTTGATAAATTTGCTAGCGTTGAAGGAATTCTCCTGAAACAGCATGATTCCAGTGGAATTATTATAAGCTGACATTCATCGAACTAAAGTAAAAGCAAAACCACGATCATTCACTTCAATGTTGAGAACATATCAACAGAAATTAGCATATTGGCTAAAAGTGAACAAGCATGAAAGCTCACTCCACTTAGTAAGGTGCCGAATAGAACTTCTAAGACTCCACACCCCATAAAGACAAATGTTATGCAAAATAAAGAATAAAGCCTACAGATTCTCATTCACAGCTCATCCAGCTTACACATTTCTTTCAGCAACATGTAGTGTGTATCGCCTCTTTGATGGATTTGTTGAATCTTATTTTTAGTTTTATTTTTGTCAGAATAGAGACCAATGATCGTAACAGGAGCTATATAGCAACATTTGTTATGTTATATGGTTATTTAATTAAATGAAGAAATATGGCTCTAGGAGCTTATAGATTTGATCAGTGGCTTGATAGCATTCATAGAAAACATAAGGGGGCAGGCAGGTACCTTAGTGGAACAATATGCACAAACGTGATCAGGAAACTATGCCACTATATGGCTTCTTGGAGTTGTAACGTGGGATTTTCGACAATGTGAAATATTATCGCTTATATTTTATTTGCATGAAGAGTATCATAGTGAATTCATGTGAGCTGTTTGACACCAAGTTTAAAGGACGTCCTTTTACCTGGTGGAATGGGAAAGCTGTTGAAGACTGTATATTTAAAAGGCTTGATAGCTTGTTGATGAATCAGGAATGGCTGGGATTACTTATTAACGTAGAGTTAGAGCATCAAGCCAGAACAGAGTCAGATCATGCTCCTTGCCGTTAATTAGTGGGGGACAGCTCATGCTGCTAGGCCTTTCAAATTTTTGAAATTCTGGACTGAAGCTACTGATTTTAAAGATGTGGTAAGGGAGAATTGGAGGTCTTCTGGATCAGAAGATATTTTTATTAGCTTGAACCAAAAGATGACGAATACTAAGCTTGCTCTTTCAAAATGGAGTAGGGATAGGTCTGGAGATATTTTTAAGAAACTGATTATCAGGAAAGACATTGTGAAGATTAAAGAAGATCTATTTGAAGAACATCCCTCTGCAGAAAACAGGATGGTTCTACAACAGGTAGAACATCCCTCTGCAGAAAACAGGATGGTTCTACAACAGGCAGAGGCTGAACTAAAGAAGTACTTACATTATGAGGAAGAGTACCGGAGGCAAAAACAGGAATTCAGTGGTTTGCTAAGGGCGACAGGAACACTAAGTTTTTTTCATAATAGTAAATGGTAGAAGGAAAGATTGAACATCAATAGAATTGGTAAAAAGGATGGAGGTTGGGCTGAAAATCAATTCACTGCTGAGGTTGATAATGTGGAGCGAACTTTACTTAATAATATTCGCACCACTGTTACATAAGAAGAAAATCAGTTTCTGAACTCTGCCAACAGGAGGAAATTCAAAAGGTGGTGTCTGAGCTGAGTGAAGATAGTGCCAGTGGACCTGATGGTTTCACAGGGCACTTTGTCCAGACATGCTGGATCATAGTGGGAACAGATATTGTAGAGGTGGCGACTCGTTTCTTTGCAAGTTGTACTTTGCCTAAATCTACTTTACCCTTGCTGAAATGATTTACAACCACACAAAAATCTCTGACTTATTTTAGACCACAAGTTTCAAATGTCTTCCTTTCTTTCTTAAATTCCGTGCCAAGTCAAACAACATCACATAAATTGGGACGGAGGGAGTAATAATTAATGAGCAAAGGAATAAGTTCAAAATTCTGAGAAGATGCTGCCCAATGAGACATGCCACCTCACTTTTTGGTTATCCAGCTTTACTATTATATATTGATTATAGTAACGTAATCTTTTTTTTTTTTTTGGACAGACTAAAAAAAGGTATCAGCTAAAATGAGACGAGAGAAGTAACAACAACAACAACAACAAACCCAGTATATTCCCACATAGTGAGGTCTGGGGAGGGTAGAATGTACGCAGTCCATACCACTACATCCGAAGAAGTAGAGAGGTTGTTTCCGATAGACCCCCGGCTCAAGAAAAAGGAACAGGACTTTAGTCAAACATCGCAAGCATACAACATGATAAAATAACAACGGTACCACAACCACAAAAAGTACATTAACCAACAAAAGGCACCACCCTCCCCCAACTCTAGCACTACCAACCAAGCGACACGAGACTCACCTAACTCCCGCCTATGACTTGACCACACCCCTTATCCCTCTACCCTAATACTCTTCCTCCAAATCTTCCTATCGAGGGTCATGTCCTCAGTGAGCCGTAATTGCTCCATGTCATGTCTAATCACTTCTCTCCAGTATTTCTTCGGTCTACCCCTACCCCGCTTGAAACCATCCAAGGCCAACCTCTCACACCTACGAACTGGAGCATCCGTGCCCCTTCTCATCACATGCCCAAACCATCTCAGCCTCCCTTCCCGAATCTTATCCTCCACCGACGCCACTCCCACCCTATCCCGAATAGTCTCATTCCTAACCCTGTCAGCCCTCGTGATACCACACATCCAACGCAACATCCTCATTTCTACCACTTTCAACTTCTGGACGTGAGAATTCTTAACAAGCCAACACTCCGCGCCATACAACATAGCCGGCCGGACTGCAACTCTAACTCTGTAGAATTTGCCTTTAAGCTTGGGAGGCACCTTCTTATCGCAAAGAATTCCCGAGGCGAGCCGCCATTTCAACCAACCCGCCCCAATACGGTGAGAGACATTCTCGTCAATCTCTCCATTCCCCTGAATCATAGACCCAAGGTACTTAAAACTATCCCTCTTACAGACCACCTGAGACTCCAAGTTCACTACCACCTCGTCCTCTTGTCTCGTGTCACTAAACTTACACTCCAAGTACTCCGTCTTTGTCCTACTCAACTTGAAACCTTTAGTTTCCAGGGTTTGTCTCCAAACCTCCAACTTATCGTTAACACCTCAACGAGACTCATCAATCAAGACTACATCATCTGCAAAAAGCATACACCATGGCACCTCACCTTGAATACTCCGTGTCAACACATCCATTACCACGGCGAATAAAAACGGACTCAGAGTCGAACCCTAGTGCAGCCCAGTAAGTACCGAAAAATGCTCGGAATCCCCTCCCACAGTCCTTACCCGAGTCTTCGCCCCCTCGTACTTGTCCCTAATCGAACGAATGTACGCCACAGGGACCCCCCTCACCTCCAAGCATCTCCAAAGAACCTCCCTAGGGACTTTGTCATACGCCTTTTTCAAGTCAATAAACACCATGTGCAGGTCCCTGTTCCTTTCTCTATACTGCTCCACCAGTCTCCACACTAGGTGAATTGCCTCAGTCGTCGAGCGACCAGGCATAAAACCAAACTGATTCTCTGAAATCAACACTATCTTCCTCAACCTCCGCTTCACCACCCTCTCCCAAATCTTCATCGCGTGACTCAACAACTTAATGCCTCGGTAGTTGTTGCAACTCTGAATATCACCCTTGTTCTTATAAAGGAGGAATCATCGTGCTCCATCTCCACGCCTCAGGCATCTTAGCGAACTTAAAAATGTTGTTGAATAAGTTGGTCAACCACCTCAACCCTGTCCCGCTTGCTAACTTCCAAAAATCCACCGGAATCTCATCGGGCCCCATCGCCCTGCCTCTTCGCGTCTTGCGAATAGCCTCACAGACCTCCTCCACCTTAAAACGCCAACAATAGCCGGAATCTCGATATTCTTCAGTGTGCTCCAACTCCCCTAGTACAATGCCTCTGTCCCCCTCATCATTCAGGAGCCTACGAAAATACGACTGCCATCTTTTCTTAATAAGAACATCATCTACCAAAACTCTGTCATCCTCCCCCTTAATGCACTTAACCTGGTCCAGATCCCGACCCTTACGCTCCCTAGCTTTGGCAAGCCTATACAGCGTCTTCTCCCCGCCCTTCTCCTTTAGTCCCTCATACAATCTCTCAAACGTTGTTGTCTTAGTAGCGGTGACCGCTAACTTAGCCTCCTTCCTAGCTAACTTGTACTCCTCCCTGCTGACCCGTCTTTCCTGTTCATCCTTACTCTGAACCAATTTTACGTAAGTCGTCTTCTTCGACTCCACCTTCTTCTTAACTTCTTCATTCCACCACCAATCCCCCCGATGCTGGCCAGACCAACCCCTTGAGGCACCCAAAACTTCTCTAGCTGTCTCCTTGATGCAACTCGCAGTCGTATCCCATATACTATCCACGTCCCCATCCCCTCCAACCTCGCCCCCATCTCCAAAGCAGTAGCCGGGGTCAGGTCAACCCACCTAACTCTAGGTCGACCTCTCTACCCCTTCTATTTTTCCCCTTCTTAATAATCAAGTCCATCCCCAAAAGTTTATGCTGGGTCGAAAGGTTCTCACTTGGAAGGACCTTACAATCCTTACACAAAGCTTTATCCTCCTTCCTAAGCAGCAAAAAATCAATCTGAGTCTTGGCTAACCTACTACGGAAAGTAACCAGATGCTCCTCCTTCTTCGAAAAACAAGAGTTCACTACCACCAACTCAAAGGCCCTCGCAAAATCCAAAAGAGCGGCTCCTGCATCATTCCTATCCCCAAAGCCAAAGCCTTCATGCACCTCCCAATATCTTACCGGTAAAGCCCCGATATGCCCATTTAAGTCCCCTCCTATGAAAATAAATCTTCTCCGAGCTAGGCACGCTACTAACCACCTCATCCAAAACCTCCCAAAATCTCCTCTTCTCCTCCTCATCCAGGCCCACCTGTGGCGCATAAGCACTACAGATGTTCACCGTAAACCCCCCAATGACTAACTTAATAGTCATCACCCTATCGCTAACCCTATTAACCTCCACTACCTGTTCCCTAAGCTCTTCATCCACTAATATACCTACACCATTCCTACGCCTCTCACTAACCGAATACCACAACTTGTACCCATCCACATCCCTAGCCTTAGAACCTACCCACTTACTCTCCTGGACACACGCAATAGACGAGAGAAGTAAATAAAATTAAATAAATTTTAGAAGAGTTGACTTTATAATTATTGTTGGAACTCGTAAGAGTAATGAATAATTCATTGGCATATAGCACTAAACAAACCCAAATTAATTAATTTATTCCAATTTGGAGAATGGAAGATCAGAATTCTAAATTCCTTAACCATGGAATTATATTTTGAGAAGAAGTGGGCGATATGTTATGGGTCTATATATAGATACCCATATTTTACCCTTTTTTTATAACTGTGGTGTCCGAGTCAGCTTGCGTGCACCTCGACTAAATCCACGAGATTGCCACCTCCCACCAGCAACAAGTACCAGGTAACTCTGTCCACCAACGCTAGAACATACGGGAAGAAATCACCTACTGTTTGTCTCCGTTGGGAATTAAACCTAAAACCTTATGGTGCTCATCCCACTTCATTGAACCACTAGGCCACACCCTTGGGTGTCCATATTTTTATGGGCTTTTAAAATAGGTTGATACCCATATTTACCCAATAAAAATATGAGCAATCCAATTCATTAAATATGGATTAAGTGGACTCATTCACTAATATGGGTTGAAATCGCCTGCTAGGGACGTTCACGATTTGGATAAAAACTGACCCAAGCTAAAAAAAATCAGACCAAATCGATTAAACAAATTGATTTTTATCTTGGCTTGATTTGGTTTGATTTTACATTCATATTAAGAAAAATTCCCGAAGGAAAAAGTACAAAGATAAATTACATTCATCTAGGAGGAATCCAAATTTTAGTCAAACTGACATTTAAAGAAGGGGTTAATTGCCCAATAGTTATTAACCTTTCATATGGAAGATTCCTAAATGCCAGAGAAGGAAATCTAGGAATAATAAAAGGAAATTTGGCATACACCAAACTACTATCTACCTATTATCACAGGTATTGTATATCACTAAAAGACGTTGATTTTAATGATGTCGTAAGTCTGCATTTTCAGGTAAAAAGAAAGGATTTGTTCAAACCAGGTAACGATATTATGAGCATCTATTACCAGGCTCTATATACAGTTACCAATTCAAATTATGGCAATGTCTATAAAAGTAAAAGTATGGTTGAAATTGATCATGAATGTGCAGGAATTGTCAGAACTGTTGAAGAAGATATTCAACAAGCTGATATACCAGATGAATATGAAATTCATTTTGGAAAAACACAGGAAATAGGAAGCTCAAGCACTAATGCTAGACTTTCCCTAGATTATGGAAGAAATTCCATAAGAAAAAACATATCACCAAAGTATTCTCAAAAGAAAATAAAAACTAATGACACCAAAGTTGCAGTAGATTCTTTAGTGGAAGCGATTGGTGTAAACAACGCATCCTGATACAAACAGGAGCAACAGCAAATCACGTCAAGAAAAGCATCTTGGACGGATTAACCATATATAAAGGTACACCATACACCTACAAAACCTTTGAAGGTAATGATTATAGCTGTATAGAAATGGTCAAACTACCTATACAGTTAGATACTATCAAAACTACTGTTCCATGTTATGTCACTAATGCCTAAAGAAACCTCCTTTCGAGTATCAATTTTCATAGAAATACTGCCTACGATACCAAAAATTGACTATTTGTGGTCAAATTGATAATGGATCTGAAGCCAGTTTGGCAAAATCTTTCTTTTTAACAGATTGGGATATCAATGCTACTAACGTTTCAGTTGTAGGTACAACAAGTGACAGAGAAAAGCTGACACATTCAAAGGAAAATGTAGAAATAATTTTGGGATCAAAAATTGTTTCTATAAAGAAAGTTTATGCTTATGATAAACTCATTCAAAATTGACCTACTTCTGGGAAATGATTTTATTTAGCTATTTCAAGATTATCATCAAACGATTTACATGGTTATTTTCAAAACTCCATATAATCATTTTATTAAAATTCCATGAAAACATAATCTTATGTTTTGGAAAAAGGAAAAAAAAATTCAAAAGAAAATTTTTAGAAAATTCAAAAATTTATTATTGCAAATGTCTTAATCTAGAATGGATAAAAAATAACTTGCAAAAATCTTATGGTGAAAATCCTTTAGAAAACTGAAAAAAAAATCAAGAAGAAGCAATTTTAACCCTCAAAGATCCAAGTATCATTATAAGAGTAAGACCCATGCTCTACAATGAAGACGATAAAGCTGAATTCAAAATTCAGATTCAAGAGCTAGTTAACTTAAAGTTAATTAGACCCAGCAGAAGCCCACATAGCAGTCCCACATTCATGGTGAGAAATCACACAAGCAAAAAAGAGGTAAAGCTCGAATGGTTATTAACTATAAAGAGCTTAACAAAAACTGTGTTTTTGATGGATATTTTATTTCTAACAAAAACAATCTTATTAATCTTGCTAAAGGAAAAACTAACTTTTCAAAATTTAACTGTAAAAATGGTTTTTGGCAAATAGTAGTATATAAATTATATAGTATGTATATATGATTATATGTGTATATTTTCTATATAGACTAAAATCTAAACTCTAAAGTAGTATATATTTATTGTATACATGTGTATATGTTTTCTAAAATAATATAATATATAATGTATATGTTATATGTTTATTGTTTAACGTATTTAAAATGTATATAGGTGTGTATATATAGTATATATTGGAAAAAACATGTAAATCCGAATTTAATTTAATTTTTCTTTTTACATAAAGGATCGATAACCGGCCCATTTATCTAAGTGGGTCGGGCTGAACCGGTCCAGACCAGTTAAAACCAAATCTAGACTAAGTGGGTCGATCACGGGCTATTTGGGGAATTTTTACTGTTGGGCTCGGACCGAACCATTAAGAACTGGGCCTGAACCGGACCACCCCACAAATCGGTTACACTTAATAGGCCGGTGCCGATTTGAACCGGACCAGCACGATTGACAAGTATAAGCGACCAATCACTGTAATTTGATTGGGGTTCACGTTTAAGAGAAAAACAGAGGAAGTATCGAGTTCAGAACAAAAAAATAAAAGTCGAATCGAGTTGGTTTGAAATCGGGTTCGCTGGATTTATTGGGTTGGGTAGTGGGTTAATTATTTGGAATAAAAAAATTAAAACCGAAAAGAGACAAACATACTTCCGACTATGATAAATGGTACGTATATACCCTCTTTCATACTTTGGGTACACATATGCCCCTACCATTAATGTGAGGGGCATATACATACCATTTCATTAACGGTAGGGGCATATGTGTACCCAAAGTATGACGGAGGGTATATACGTATCCTTTATCATAGTCGGGGATATATTTGTCCCTTTTCAGTTGTTAGTATATGTTATTATCTATTGTTTTTTGTTCTTATATTAAGTTCTTCTCAGGAATGTTATTGTCTTGAGCCAGAATCTTTCGAAAACAGTCTTTCTACATCACCTCTAAGGTAGTGGTACATACTGCACACACTTTACGCTTCCTAGAACCTAGTTTTTGGGAATATACTAGGTATGTTGTTGTTGTTCCAAATGCAGATATGGGTGCAGGGATTCGGCTAAAAGTAGATCAAATATTTCAAAATAGAGTTATATGTCAAAATCATAACATGTTAAGTAGAAAACTTAGAAGTAAAGAGAAAATATTGATCAAGGTAAGAATTCCAGAAGGAGATATAAGAAAAATGAGAAACATAGAAATTTGTATATATAAGGTATTCCATTTTCTTTAGTTTCAACTTAGCTTTTGTTTTTATTATAAAAATGATAGTATCTATCTTGTATTTGCCTGTCAATTTTGGTCAAAATACCCAAAATCAGTTGACCATATCCGGTACAAATCCCATACCCACACCCACATCGTGTCGATACAGGTGTGGCACCGAAGTAAAGAGTCCGAGCAACTTAGGTAAATGAATTGTCTTTCCTTTCATAAACAAAGTGCATTTAAAAAAATAAAGTAATTCAAATATTACGTGGCATCTGAAATGGAAGAAATAAAGAAAAGGCAAAGAAAAAGGGAGGAGCCTCCAGATGGATGAAGCAAGCTATAGGCATTTCTTTAGCATTTTACTTTTTCCCTGATGAAGACACCTTAGATAAAACTATTCTACCAACCTCTGACTTCTAGGAAATTATCAGGTTCAAAGATGGAAAAGATTCAAATTCTACGCAAAAGCTCCGGCATATAGCGTAATTATATCACAATTCAGTAGGCACAATTGCTCAATCAACTATCGACTAATTTGCCATTGGGAAAAAAGTATGGAGGGAATGATTAGATTTTTAAACATTCAGCAAGCACTATAGATAATGGAAAGCAACCATCATATCCATGGTTCAAACTTTGTTCTCTAAACCGTCAAGTCTTCAAGAAATGGTCTCTATATGATCTCGAATATGCCAATTGTTTATCAGCAGCACATACAGGTTTCAGGAAAAGGATAAACTACTCCACGTACAATAGATTCATTATTTTGTACATCTACTTTATAAAGTGGTGGTTAGACCGACATTGTTATATGAGATGGAGTGTTGTGCAGTCAAAAACTCTCATGTTCATAAGATGAATGTCACAGAGATGATGATGTTGAGATGGATGTATGGACATACAAAGTGTGATAGGATCAGGAATGAGGTTATTCGACATAAGGTGGGAGTGGCCTCCATGGTGGACAAGATGAGGGAAGCGAGATTGAGATGATTTGGACAAGTGATGAGGCGAAGTTCAGAAACCCCAATGAGGAGGTGTGGGAATCCGGATATAGTAGGTGCTAAAAGGGGTGGAGGTAGGACGAAGAAGTATTGAGGTAAGGTGATTAGACTGGGCATGGAGCATATTCAGGTCACCGAGGACATGACCTTAGATAGGGGGTGTGGAGGATGCGTATTAGAGTAGAAAGTTAGTTGGGTAGGAGTGTCGTCGTGCACCGTAGTATGGTAGCTTAGGGTTCACTGGTAGATATCTATCATTTTGTTGTTTATTGTGTTTCGATTACCGCACTATTTTATTTTGTGGTTGATTAATGTTTTTCTGTGTTTAATTAGTTGTCATATTTTTATTTTATTTTTATAAAGTAACAACTTGTATTTCTATTTCCAAAAATTCAAACCTGCCACAACATGTTACAAGTTCCTAATTACAAAAGTAAAAGAGTATACATGAAGATCTTCAACCCTATAGTTAAAATTACAAAGAGCCTAAGACGTTCATAACTGATTCTAGATCTTCCATATACTCCTGTTTACACCAAAAATGAAACAACACCAAGCAATTCATCTTCAACTTTTGGATAGTGTTGCTCTTGTTCTGGAAACATCTAAGGTTTCTTTCTTGCCACACTGACCACCATAAACAAGCTGGAATGATTTTCCATTTATCTTTATCTCCAGAGATGTTGGCATAACTACTCCATATCTTCAGGGTCTGTGTTACTCTCCTTGGCATCACCCAAAAAAGATCCCACAAAAGATTGGTAATCCTAAAGTGAAGAAACAGGTGAGTAACAGTCTCAGCCTCTTCCACACATAGGAAACATCTAGGACTCAAATGGAAACCCCTCTTCATAAGGTTTTCCTGAGTTAAAACACAGCCTGTTTAGAAAGTAACCAAGTAAAGCAATGGAAACCCCTCTTCATAAGGTTTTCTTGAGTCAAAACAGCCTGTTTAGAAAGTAACCAGGTAAAGCAACACACTTTATAGGGAATTTTGGAATTCCAAATCAATTTCCAGGGCCACCCGTTGATCTGACTCATACAAGGATTGAACTTCTTGTAAGCCCTTCTTGGACATTAATATCACCTCTGAATTGTTCCAAAGTTCGATAGAAATCTACTAATCTTTGGATCTCCCAATCATTTAAAGGTCTTCGATAGCTCAAATTACATCCTTGGTTTGACTAGACTTCTGCCACAGAGGCCTTTTGTTGTTGGTTGAGGTTACATATATCTGGATAAAGGGCTTTCAAAGAGCCTTGTTCCAGCCAAATATCTTCCCAGAAAGATACCTTCACACCATTTCCAATCTTGATTTTGCAGTTTCCTCTTAAATTTGGCAGAGGCTTCTTATGGCTCTCCAAAGACTAGTTCCATAAATACTGGTAACCATTTTAGTTTTCCAGTGGTCTTCCATTTCATATTTTGACTGGACTACCTCCTTCCACAGTGCTTGTACATTTGATGCTAACCTCCACAGCCATTTCATCAATAAACATTGGTTTTGAGTTTTCAAATTCCTCACTCCAATACCGCCAACCTGTTTGCTCCCAGTCAAAACCTTCCATTTAACCAAATGGAACTTTTTGGTCTCACTGTTTCCTTCCCAAATGAAATTTCTTCTCATAGCATTCAGTCATTCAATAACACCATTAAGAATATGAAAAGGGGACATCATGTAGGTGGGCATGGAATCCAGGACACTATTGATTAGCATTAGTCTTCCCCTCGGGACAGATATTGACTCTTCTAATTCACCAATCTTTTTTCACATTTTTCAATCACTCCATCCCAAATACTTATAGACCTGCTTTTAGCTCCAAGAGGCATCCCCAAATACGTCGTAGGGAGGTCACCGATTCTTCCACCAAGGGTCCTCGCCAGAGATGGTAGATTAGGGACTACATTAACTGGATATAAGAAACTCTTGTTCCAGTTGATATGAAGTCCAGATATTGCTTCAAAAAGAATAAATATTACTCTCAAAATCCTCAGTTGTTCTATGTTGGCATCGCAGAAGATGAGAGTATCATTTGCGTATTGTAAATGTGTGATCTCCAGTTTAAAGCCCATTCTATTTGATACTCTGAAGCCCTTTAGCCAAAGGTTTTCTTGAGCAATCTTCAACATCTCATTTAGTCCTTCCATAGCAATGATGAAAAGAAAAGGAGATAGCGGGTCACCTTGTCTTAAACCTCTTTGAGCCGAGAAAAAGCCTGTCGGAGAGCCATTAATAAGAACTGAAAATTTGGGTGTTGTAATACAAAACTTCATCCATCTTAGCCATCTGCCACCAAAACCTCTTATAGAGAGGGTTTCCAACAAAAACTGCCAATTAAGGTAATCGTACGCCTTCTGTATGTCCAGCTTACATACAGTACCTGGAGCATTGTTTCTGATTCTAGAATCTACACACTCATTTTCCATGAGGATAGCATCCATTATTTGTCTTCCTTTAATAAAGGCCAGCTGTTGAGTGTCCACCAACTTGTGCATCACCTTTTTGAGTCTTTCAGTGAGCAATTTGTAGATGATCTTATTGCTCCTGACAGTGTCTGAGAATAATAAACCCCCTCCGTTTTCCTGTATGATGTTCCACCTGTCTTCTGGGCTTTAGCATTTATGAAGACTGATATTTTGGTAGCTATGTCCATCCATCCAGAATTTAATGACCACTCAGGGATGATGATGACAGCTCTTCTCTTGTCCTGCAACTTAATAATGCTAATATAACGACCAAATTTGTTGTAGTTTCTTGAGCAAAAAAGTTCTACAAAGTTTCCATCGGCGTACAGAATATCCATGACTTTTCGATGCTTCCTTGAGAGTGTATACTAGCCACTCCATTGTCTTCGGGCTAAAACACAACCTTGTCATCATATTGAGACCTCTCTCTACCCAATCATACCATGTTTCAGCTCTGGAAGTTACCCTGGTGATATCATAAGATTTGAAACCAACGGAGAAATAGATGGTGTCATCACCCATAGTATTGGTGGAAAGAAAAAGAAAAGGAAACAGTGGGTGATTATTGTTGACTTGAAATAAAGGTCTGATTCTGTTGGTAGTATCTGAAAATTAGTGTCGTTGAAGCTGGATAAGTTGGAAAACTGACTGAAGGGTGTCACACGCCGGCACGTCGGTGACTGGGGAAATTGGGTGGCGCGTACGGGCGCGTGGGAGAGTTTCTGCTGGTGGGTTTTTTGGGACTAGGTCGCAGGTGGGTGATGGTGACTATGGTGGGGAAGGATTGAGAGAAAGATGAAGTAAAGGAGGTATTCCGGTGATCAAAAGGACCACCGGTAAGGTTTTGGGTTGAGAAGGGTTTTTTTTAAAAAAAAAAATACAATGGGATTTTGAATCAACTTTTGGCATATTTTTTGAGAAACATATTTCACTTATTTAGTTGTCATATTTTCTTCACTGTTTTTCTCTTCTTTGTACTTGGATTTGCTACATTTGAGCCGAGCGTCATTCGGAAATAGCCTCTCTACCTCTCCGAGATAGTGGAAAGGTCTGCGTATACTTTAACCTCCCCAGACCTCACTTGTGGAATTTTACTGGGTATGTTGTTGTTCTTGTTGTTGCACAGCTACTTTATTTCATTTTCTTAGTTCATACCTTAAAGAGTTGATGTAAGTTGGAATAGGGAAAATAAAAGTGAATGTTATCCCGAAAAATAGAACTTACCCAAACAAAAATTTGGCTAAGTAAAGAACTGGGCTACCAACTCCAAACCACTCAAAATTCCATCGACCTTCCAAATTAGGACACCTGGCAATGAAACCACCAATGAATACCTTGTCAAGAATCTTGAAATTGAAGTTCGCTGGTAAGATTTAACACATTACGTTGTGGGACGAGGTGTCGGATTGAGCCTCTCAAGACCAATGATCCTCTCATTCACGTCAATGCATTGTACATCTGTTGTCCTCCCAGTGACCAGTGCCTCAAATCCACCAGCATCTTTGAACTATAACAGAGAAAATTATTTTTTTTTACTGCTCAAGGGACACATAGAAAAGAACAGAATAGCAATTCCTTGAAAATAAATAGAACAATATAATCAATAATGTTGGTCTCCAGTAACCATAATGTTGTTCTCCAAAGCTCCCAGGCCCCACCACGTTAACCCTCTTGTACAACTTTGCATCTACCATGGCACTCTGCTCACCATTCCCTGAGCCTTTTCTCAAATTGAAATGGGACATACATAATCATTCAGTTTACTCAAGGCCATTTCTTTGATTGAGTAGATGATAGAAGAAACAGTGAACGAAATTAATCTAAGGAAAATTATGAATTGCAGGAAAAATGTAAAGAGACAAGAGGATATATAATCTCTGTCTTATTTTATGTGAACGTGTACAAAGAATTTATACAACAAAGAGTTATGGAAGGTGTGGCCCTGAACATGTCACCACAGTTATGTGGCTATAAAATCATGTTATTAATGGTAAAATGAGAAGTTTTAAGTATAAATGTGTTCAGAAATAGAAAGATGTCATTCTTTTTGGAACATGCTAAAAAAGAAACAATGTCAAGTAAAATGAAACAACAGGAGTAAACCTTTTCTGTCAGTCTACACCATCATTTTTCCTTTAGTTCTTATGTTTATGTACTCCTGTGAATTCTATCATTTAAGTCAACTGACATAAAGGATGGGACATTAAATACTCCCTCCGTCCCAAATTATGCGTCGCCATTTGACCGGACACGATATTTAAGAAATAAGTATTGACTTTGTTAAAGTTACAAAATTACCCTTCTTAAAGAAAGGAGTAATAGTATTTAAAATCAAGTGGGACCATTTTTAATTGAAAAAACAAATAAAAAAAAGAGTAATAGTATTTAAAATCAAGTGGGACCACTAAGGGTAAAATTGTAATTGTGTCTTTACAAACTTACCAAATAAGGAAAGACGACATTCTTTTTGGGACGGACCAAAAAGGAAATGGCGACACATAATTTGGGACGGAGGGTAAGTAATATACAAGATAATAATTTACAAGTGGCACAGAGAATGTCCCTCAGAGTCCCAAAAGACCCCTAAGCTTACCTAGTACAAATTGGATTTACAAATTACTCTTTAAGTTAAAACAAGCAACAACGACAACAACATTAACTAGTGTAATCCCATAAGTGTGATCTCGGGAGGATAGTGTGTACGCAGACCTTACCCTACTTTGGGAGGTAGAAAGCTTGTTTCTGAAATAAAACAAGCAACTCAAACATAAACATAATACTGTTAAGAATATGGACTTTAAGCCTAACTCAACTCAAAAAGTTTACCCATGAGGTGAGGAAATCCCACTAACATATAAGAAAACAACAACTCATTCACATAACTATGTGAGACACTCTAACAGTCCCATCATGTGTAGGGTTGGATATCCGAAGCGTGGACAACATAACATGGGGCCAACATTGGGTAAACCAAAAGAATGGGGATGACTCTGGCATTAATACAATACAATGTTAATATAATGAACTTTGGGCCTAACTCAACCCAAAATCTAACTTGTGAAATGAGAATTTCTCAAAACCATACAAAAAGACAACAACTCATTCCCCTTCAACCAATATGTGTCACTCCAACAGCTACAGAGGTGAAGAATCTAGCATCTTCTCTATATACTGACGTCCCACTGTGTATTCCCAAAATTAATGTAAAGGATGAAAGACAACCCCAAAAATTGTAGAAAGCAAATGTTAAAAATTCATCCCTTTTGATAAAATTTTGAAGATATTCCATAATTTAATTAGTTCACGGGTTGTTTGGTATAGGTGATGGGATAACCAAAGTTAACCCATGGGATTAGTTATCCCGCCATATATATGGGATAACTTATCGCATCATTATAATACAAATGGTGGGATAATTAGTGTCGGAATTAACTAATACCCCTAACCAAACGCTGGATCTTGCATCTTATCCCGAGATTATTATCCTTATCCCTCAAACCCAGCGACCTCTTAGTTCTTTCTTCCGGATAACAGTAAATCAATCCTCACATGATTTAATTAGAGGTGGCAAAATCAAACCCAACCCGACCCAGCGCGTTTAAGTTTGGATTGTTTGTTAACCCGTCTATTTATTAGCTCAACTCATGTTAAACCATCGAAATTGGGTTGATATGTAACTGTTAAAATATTTTAAAAAGACTTTTTTTTAATTTGATATGTTATATATAGTCATAATAAAGAAAAAAGTAATTTTATTCGATATAAAAATTTATAAGAAAACAAATAAAGCAATTAAAACAAAGTAAGAATTGGTTGGGTTATAACCCGTTTTGAACCAACCTATTTTGACCCAAACAAATTTGGATTGGGTTAGGTCTTGACCCGTTTTGGCACGTCCAAATTAACCCAGCCCGCCCAACTGCCACCTCTATGATTAATCATAGTTAAAACTATTGTCCATAAAGTTGACATAGCCCTCTTTCACCTGGGTATGAAACTAGTGATGCTTGCAAAACTCACATGGAATTATAAGATGTAATTGATTTTTTACATGACCAGTTGATTAATAAATTATCATCTGTAAGTACCTGTTTCTTCTGATAATTAATTAGAAAAACATGGACACTTGTAATCATTCATATAAAAGAGAGAAACAAATTGGATCTTCACGCGTTAGAAGATTGAATACTGCAAGATTAGTAAGAAAATATACAAAAGATAGAAGGACTCACTGCAAGAAGCAGAGACTCCTTCGCTGAAAGTCTTTCCATGTCTTTAGCAAAAGTAGAAGAAGCCCCTTGTACTGTCTTCTCAACCATAGCTCTACAGACCCTCAACATTTTTCTTGCATTTCTGCTCCTCCCTCTCTGGAAAATGGCGATAGGAGAAGAAAGGGATGGAAACGACGACTTATAGCAAAAAAATGGCGGTATCAAATTTTGGATTGAAGTAGCCATTTAGAATGAGGAAAATCTAAATTGGGGTTCAATGACGAAAAACTGATTCTCCGGAATTGGAAAATGTGGTTGTGCTGGAAAGTGGAAATCTGGTCATGCTATGTTATGCTCTCAAACAGTCAAGCTCATATAGTACCTCAGCTCCGTAATTTATTTATTTTCACTGTTTTTGTGCCACAGCTGAAGAATCGCAGGGGTATTGCCAGAAAATCAAAATTGGAGATTAGTTGTATTAGGTTGTATTATATTTTAAATAATATAATAAATTTAATATTTACAAAAAAATATTAGATAATAAATAGTAATCTTTTAATATTAAAAATAAAATAAACACAAAATGACAAATTATTCATAATTATTATTAAATATTAATTTTTAATATAATGAATAAGTAAAGAATAAACGAAGGAAGTATCAAAATAAAATAATGTGAAAAAAGATGAAATTGACTATAACTTAATAAGCGACAAAAAGAAATGGTGGATTCACTTATATATTTGCAGCAAAAAGGGCACTTCGGTCGGGAGATCATATGTCTCCATACATTTTTGTTTTTGTTATTTTCTATCAAAATTAAGTTTTTTTTTCTTGTAAGGAAAATAAAAGTAATTATAAATATTTTTATTTTTTAAAAAAGAAAAATATAAAACTTTTTCATATTTGGCTAACCTCTTTCTTGGAGAAAAGGTTTTGAAACTTTATAAATAGAAGATTCTTATTCTCATACATTAACACAATAGGATCCACAATATAGTCATTTAAAGAGTCTTGTTTAGGGGAAGATTTTCTCTCAAATAGTTTTTATATTTTTTATTTAGTTTTTAATATGTAGGTCAATTAGTCAAATCATAACAATAATATAACTTTTTTAGTATTGTTTTATGTGTCGTCTGAATTGTTGTCTCTATGATTTGCAACTACTAGCTTCTGCATAACGCCCTCTCAATTTCGAACCCAACAATGGATTACCTATACAGGAAATTGCAACAATTAAGGAATAACCCCATGTTCAACCATCACCTTAGAAGTGAAAAATTTGGCATCATTCACAACTGCTTTGTTAATGACCTAATGAGTTGTAGAGTTGATTGCAAGTTCCATAACTATATTGTTCAACAACTTCAAACACTTCTTAGAAGTTTCAAGTCCCTAAACTAATTCATCAGGCGATCGTGCATGCTGCGAGGTATGTAATTCTCCAAAAAAAACCTCGGAGAACTGACTCCGTATCATGGGAGGAGATTCAGCTGGCCTACAATCAATATATCCCATCCACCATTGCCTCGTTTTTCTATCAAACTGAAATGTGGTGTAATCCACACCATGCGACTCGACCAAACCTGGATTAAGTAAACTCTCCTCACAGATTGTAAGGAACTCAAATGCATCATCCCTTTAAGCCCTTGTAAACCTCGGTAGTGCCAGTCTAAAAACCAGCCAAGTATCTTCTACTTTTCAGAAGTCATGACTGGCTAGGCTACCGCTGGCTGTGAAACCACTAGTGTTGGTGGAATCTCTACTCTCGAAGTCGCAGTTGTAAGTTGTGCCCCTATACCCAATCCATCCGTCACGACTCGATTTTTGAGTCATGATACCACCTACTTTACCCGCCAGTAGGTAAGCCAAACCGTAGCCCAGAACTATAAGTAATGGGCTAATTGGTGAAAAATGACATAAATATCGGAAAAGTGCAAGTAAAAGAATTACAAGCCATAAATCATAGGATTATAATATAACGGAAGAGAAATAAGAGAGATAATAGCATCCCATGACCTAGTATTGCCGGTCTCTAATCCAAAAGAATACAAGTATTATCAAGTCAATATATAATAGTCTCGAAAATGGAAAGACTAGCAAAAATAGAAGAAGGAGAAAAAGTCAACTCCAACTCCGAGAGTTCACCTTATCTCTGACTCTGACCAACACAAGTTGTGGTATCAACCATGGCTGCTGGTACTCGAATATGCACCAAAATGGTACAGAAGTATAGTATGAGTACCAAAGCCACAGGTAAAAAGTAGGCACTATCGGTCAACTGAGCTAAATCATAATATAAATATAATAACATGCGAGTTGAATAAGCTAAATCAAGAAAAAAAGGACAAATCTGGAATAACACTCCAAATGCTAAAGGTAGACAACTGTAATTGTTGACACCCAATTTTGGCTGGCTTTTTTCCCTCTAATTATTTTGCCGATGCTTCTTGGCCCTAAATAATTTTTCAAAAATAAATTCATATTTTTATTTTTATTTCTATGAATTTTGAAAAGAATAGAAAAAAGGATTTATTTTCATATCATATTGTAAAATATTCTAATATAATTAAATATTTTAACGTCAAAAATCATAAAAAATATCTTTTGGTAGTCGCATTCGCATATTTCTAAAAAAAATTCAGACGATACTGTGACCATATATATGTATATTCTTATTATGTAACATATTTATAAGTATGTACGTATATTTTTTATTGTATTCTTGTTTTTACATATAAATATATATACGTATATATTTGTTAATATTCAATCGCAAAAGATATTAAATTAGGACACTTATACAAATTATGTCTGTAATTTATATACGTACGTATCAAAATAATTTTAGGATAGTAGGAAGCATCAATAAATTAATTTCAGTTAAAAAAAAGAGTATTCAGGCCAACAACAACTCAATTTTTATTTTTATTTTTATCCAAACCCAACTCTTATTTATAAATTTCAACCAAAAGGCCCCAAAATTGGACAAAAATCCAATCCAATATCCACGTCCATTTTATCAATCCACCCCGCAATATCAACCAATCACACGCTGCTTCATCAACGAAAAAACAAAATTCATCCGTGAATTAATCTGATTCATTGATTACTTTGTAATCCAAGGATCCCGAAATTTTTAGTTATATATATATATACACACACACACACACATATATATACACACACACACACACACACATATATATATACATATATATATAATATTTTATTTTATTTGATTATTTTAAATTTGAACCATCCAATCAAAGATCGGACGAATCAGAAAATAGTCATTTTAAAATCAACTTTTCATATATTTATCCCCATATATATACATATTCATTTTTATTTACTATTATTATTTTCTAGAATAATTTTTAACCGTCCGATCAAAAGATCGGACAGATCAAATTAGTCAAGAAAAAATACGGTTTTCCTCTCCCCAACAACATCAATCACGCATAACACTTATTCCAAGGAACCATCGACATATCTCTCTCTTCTTTCTTAAAAAAGAACGACGAACCACCAACCCTTTCTCTCTCTTTCTTCACCCTATCTACCATCGCCCAAATCGAAAAACTTAGCCCTATGCTGTGTTGTCACCGTCAGCTGCTAGGCTCTACCAAGATTTGCTCGTTTCTAGTATGTCTAGCCCGTGAAACTAGAGAAACTACTCTCAAATTAATGAATAATAGGGAAGATCGGTTCAAAACAGCCATTAATGGCATAAAAAGCTGAAGATTCGTTTCAATAATTTAAAATTTGAAACCTCCCTTTTTTTTTCGTTTTTCAATCTCAAGGTTTCAAATCCAGATTTTCAAGTCCGGATTTACACCTATAAATGATAGTCTTTCCACCTCCATGCCAGAGGCTGAAGACCCGAAAGAAAAAAAGAGGAAAAAAATGTTAAAAAAAACGGTTGAAATATTCATGAAGAAAATCAAGGAGAACTCACAAGAAATTGGTTAAATTTCAATCTTTCTACTGTTCACTTGTTTGAGTTTTCTAGTTGGAGAACTTGACGTCGAAGCCCCAGGCTTGCTGCCCAACAAAAGGTGCGGATTCTCTCTCTAATTTAACTCTCGTCTCTTTTTCTTTTGTGTTTCTTACAATTTTCATGAATCTTTGATTCTGTTTAAAATTTATCTTTCTGAAAAATCCTATGGTGTTGAATACATGAGTTTATAGATGTGTGAATACATGTGTTTATCTCATTTTAGGACTATTGATTTAATGTGACCTTCTGGAATTTCATTGATTAAATATGATTTGGATATAAATTTTATTTTGTGCGTATATGGCTCTGTTAAGTATATGAACATGGCGTTTTATTGAATTTAAGAATTTTTGTTAATTCTAAGAAAAAATGAATTTGTGTGTAAATTTTGATCAACTTTGTGTCTTCATTGTTGATTCCAAAATAGGTTTACTTGGGATTTTGATTCAATTATATTGTCTTTGTTTCTGAAAAATAGAATTCCTGAGTAAGTATTTGATTTTCTATTGGGGCTATAACATCGTTGTTCCGTAATATCTATGAGGGATGGAAAATCAATCTTTTTTATTTGGTATGCGTCTTCTTCTTTTGGACACATTAATTTCGTGAATATGCAATTTTGATTTTGAGCCTTGATGCAGAACTATTGTTTGGTCTTCGCGAATCGAGTTCAAGTATGATTTTTGTCTTAACTCGTTTCAATATATGGTCGTTTTTAAGTTTAAGTTGCGCAAAATGTGAAAAGTTTCTTCTGTTCATTTTACTCCAACATGTCACATGTGATTGTGTGAAAATTGTTTCTCCTCTAACTCATTTTTCTAAGTTGAAATATAGGACTTTGACGTGATTTACATTATAAATTACTGTTCTTGTTTTAATTGTAGTTTCTCTGGAATATTAAAATGTATTACATGTAATTCTCTTAGGATTTAAAATGAGTTAGGTAAAGGGATTGTTAAGATGGAAATGTACGGTTGTTTCCTTTTAGTGTAGGCTTCCATTAATTAAGTCGTTCCATCTTTGTCTTTCCCTATAACCATAGACAATAAAAGGGTCTCGTTTTGTCAACATTAAGAACCGTGATTTAAGGACATCAAGTAGCCCCTTTAAATGTGTTCTAGTGAGTAGCTCTTTGTTTTCATCAATGCGTGTTTTTTTAAGTAATTAAACTTATGATCGATTCAAATTCTAACAGACCCATTATGGCTTAGGGAAATTTTATACGTTTGGGTGTCATTGAGTTCATACAATTAATTCAAGCATTATAGCGACATGTCATATATGCCATCACCACAATCATTCGTTCCTTCACCACAATCATTCATTCATCATCACTATCATTCATTCATCACAATTATTCATTCATCATCACAATCATTCATTCCTCATCACAATCATTCATTCATCATGAAAACCATTAAGGCATCTCTTCAAGTAATAGGGATTCATATCTTATGTTCACCCTCACAATCACTAAGACATCACCTCAAGCATTTAGGGATTACCAACATCTCTTCGTCATCACAATCACTAAAGGGTCACTTTGAGCATTTCGAAATCATAAACATATAATAGCATATGGGAAAATATACTACTAGATCGTACTTCATTCAACAAGGTCTTATATCAAGTACTCCACACCTCTATTGGTCTTGACATGCATTTGGACATCACATGATTTGGAGGAAACTTTATACTATTAGATCACAACTTATTCATCAAGCACATGGTATGTACCAGAGACTTAGCATGTATCAAAGAGCACATAATTGAGGAAATTACTACTATCACGTCACCACTTGTTCACTATGGTCCTTCAACAAACACTAGACTTGCACGGGTTCACACTTACTTGGGGATTCCATACTATCATGGTACAACTCATTCACTAAGGCATTTCATCAAATACTAGGCATGCATGGGTTTACACCTAATTGAAAATTTTATGGTACACATAGTTCTCAAGTCTTATACGTGGAGAGGAGTGCATATAACAACATGGCATACGTCCATCGACCTAGCTTCATGAACATTTCATCAACAACCATAACACATAACAATATCATAGAAGTGATAACGCTCAATCTACAGCTCTCGTTTGAGTGTAAAGCGGTCGTTAGCAAATATAGAACCCAACCTGGGTTGGGTGTCAATCCCACAGGGAATAGCTTGGCCAACAAGTAAGTAAAATTACTAAACTTTTGATGCAAGTCTCGTAAGAAGGGGGGATTCTTGTCTTGCAAGTAATGTAAACAAAAGCTGAAAATAATAAAGTAAAAAGAGAGAGATTGTTACGTTGGTTGTAAACAATGAGAATTGAAGCGTTGGGGTTATGTCCACCTTCTGAGGTATACGTCTCTATTGGCTATGAGTGTGTAGAATTCTGACATGCAATTGCTTATAGAGGATTGTAGTCGATGGTAAATCCAAGCGTCTCTCGACCTAAACAAGGACTATTTCACTTTAACTCTCTCGAGCTTAAAGCGTGTCTAACGGTACGAATTCTCCAAGAGGTTAGTCCAGTTACGGCACTAGCTTTTTAATAGGAAAGGGTGTCCTACTACCTTGACATTATCTTTTTTCCAGACAAATAACTTTTCTCTCGAACAAGTTAAATGTTAGACTGGCGTATTCTTGCGTTTGCAACCGCAAAGAATGTAGATTTAAGATGAAGAGAATAATGATATAAGCAATATACGTGCCTCGAACTCACAAACTCACAGCAATAGATAGTAACTCATTCGGCTTCCATAACCCCAACAGAGAAGTTTAGTTACCCATGAATGCGAAGGAAATCACGATTGACATTGTTATTATATCACGATATTGAGTAATGGCGTGTAGATCAAGTGATAGGCGTGAGGCGTGAATTCCTTAGCAAGGTAACGATTCTCTTGTTGCGGAAATTAAGAATAGATGAATAGAAGAAGAAAACTAGAATTAATGGAAAGATTAGAAGAGTTGTAGAATTGTTTGTAGTGTAGAATAAGAGAGGAGTAGAAGATGTGAGAAGATGTAAAAAGATGATAGAAGATGTGAGGGATAGAAGGAAGTATTGTGTTCTCCCTCCTTCCTCCCTCCTTATTCTCTCAAATCTCTAGCATGATAGGGTATTTATAATACCCATATCCTAATCCTACTAAGCTAATGAAATAAATAACCAAATCCTACTAGACTAATGAAATCCTTAACCCAAATGTACTAGGTTAAGGTAACATTATCATAATCCACATAAAATAATGAAATACATAACCTAATTGTACTAGGTTAATGTATCATTGTCAAAATCCAGCTTTGTGTTTGTAAGTCCCCAAAGTCTTCAGAATTGTTGTTTTAGCCCGGGACAGATTTTCCATGCAGCAGTTTTGGTCCTTAGGCGTGTAAACTCCCTTCCCTTCCTTCGTGAGCTTTCTTTTGCGTCAAGTAAGCCATAAAATGCTGAATTTTGCATCATTTATACCTGAAACTTTACTAATCATGTTCGTTAGCTCATTTACAGGAAAAAGGACTAAAAGTGCATGAAATATATAATTTGTTCTCAAAACTAGGCTAAAATATGGGCAAAATATAGTGCTTTAGGCGTGTAAATTCGCCTATCATCAACACCCCACACTTGAAGCTTTGTTCGTCCTCGAACAAAATATCATGTCCCTCTAAACATCAACTTAGGGTTTCACAGCAACAACACAAAATATTCGTCAAGACAAGCACACCAATTATCGACAAAGAGTAGTTTTTCGATCATTAGTAGAAACAGTTTAACCTCTAGCATAGACTCGTGATGGTGATCAACTCGCATGCAAACGTTAAGGTACAAGGAATCATATATAACTACCCCAAAACTCATCAACCATGTGTTTCTCACACTATAGTACCCATAATCACTCACAAATATAGCATATTTTTCAAACATGGGTATCAAAATGTCCTTGCTCTCACTCTCATAAAGAATTCATATGTAGCAACTGATGACCATAGGCTTTCCCTTAATGTAATACTCTACTAAATGTTGGAATGTTAAGATTAGGATCAAGTAGGTCTTTTGATGG
Source organism: Capsicum pubescens (assembly GCA_030864215.1). Lineage (NCBI taxonomy): Eukaryota > Viridiplantae > Streptophyta > Magnoliopsida > Solanales > Solanaceae > Capsicum > Capsicum pubescens. Next base: position 236,041,387 of record CM061540.1, read on the forward strand.
TTGTAATGTAGGCTAAGGGACGGGTAGGACTATTTTGGCCAGGAATAGTGACTAAGTTCCTAAGCGCTTTAATACATCACTTTGTATTATTAACACTCTTCTTTCAAACAACCTTTCTTTCTTTTATTCTACCACCCTTGTTCTCCTCTTTTGTTTTTCAATTTTAAGCACAACTCGCTTTTCAGCTTTCTTTTCCTTTTTCTTTTAAAAACATACCTCTTATGATAGCACTTTTTTTTTTCATAACATATTCAAGCACCATTACAATTTATAGCATCATACTCACCCAATTTCCTCTTATGTTGTCACATGACTTTTTCACTTTAAAGCACTTAGGAGTTTGGATCAAATTACGATCTTGAAAGAAATGGATTAGGCTTACATACAAGGTTGTCAAAGAAAATAGGCTAAAGACTCAAAAGGGTTTAACCAGGATGATGTCCATGGGTAGGTAAAACTGAAGGTAAACAAATATAGGTTGCCAAAGAAATGCCTAAATCATATCCTAAACTTACACTCCTTATTTTCGCTTTGCATACATACCAGGCAAGTTCTAGCATCATCCACACACATAGAATATACGATTATCTCTCACACACAAGGCACATGGTCGACTTTCTTGGAAGTAATATAAACTCTCGACCCAACAAGTGAAGGAATTGAACTACACAATATCACATAATGAGTCACAACTAGAGCCTAAACGTCTTAATAGTCACAATTGTAGCACTTACTCTTGTTATAATCTCATGCTGCCTATCAAAATAATTTCATGCGAAGCTAGAAAAAAATTTACTCCTAATAAAACAAAAACAAAGCAAGCAAACATAGATGCAATAGAGAAGTATAGTAGCATACGATACCGCCACCCCACACTTAAACGGGACACTGCCCTCAGTGGAAAATAAATACGAGGAACCTGGTTAGTCGGACTCTTCCTCATTGTCGGGGGTCATACCCCCTTCGTCGGAATCATCATAAGAGTCGTCGTCAGAGTTCTCCTCCTCGTCAGAGTCTGGCAAGCGTCGATCGTCATCAGTCGGCACATCATCATCTAGAGGTTCCTCAAAGTATACGCCCACTCCACACATCTCCCGTGCATGCATGTTCATGGGATAGTCGTGGTCCAGCTGTTGGAGCTCTGCAGCAGTTGGAACACGACCTCCGCTCATCATTGTAAACCTCATCATGCCGTACATATGGCGGGAGAAACTCTCATCCCGAGCATGTCTCTCTGCCGTAGTAAGGTTGATGCCATGTGTTGATTCAGCATCTTTGACCTTTGTGAGGTCAACCTTCTTCGGATTGTGTGGGAGTTTATGATCAGCTGGTTCCTCTTCGATATCCTCCTTCCGCAAGATTGCTGTCAACAAATTGCCAAATGTGAAATGGGACCTTTTGTGTAGTCTGGCCTTCCTCATGGTGGATCGAATGATTGCCCCAAAGTTGATTGGGATATTCGTCATTAAAGCATAGACCAAACACACTCTATCTCTCGATATCTTGGTGTATTGAGTCCCAGGAATAAGACATGAGTTGACAATGCGCATCCAGATTCTTGCTTCCCTATTTAGTGGAGCATAGGGGAAGGTGTTGTGTCGGCCGATTTCTTTATGTCTGCCCCACCTTGCCATTGATCTGCTTCCACAAAGCGTGTGTCGTATTTCTCTATAAGGAGGCCTGCTGTACAGCTCTTTGAATGGTGCTGCGTCGATTGAAGGTAAGCCAAGAAAAGAGTTGATCCAGTCCGCTGTGAGCTGTAACACCTGGCCCCGAATTTTGACTTCATTGCCTGTTGTGTTTGGCGACTAGTTGGCATAAAACTCTCTTGTTAGATCAAGATTACACTCTCCCATGTCGCGGAAGATGAAATCCAACTTCAAAGCCATTATTTTTGCCAACATACGCGGCTCCTTCTTTGCTAAGGTATCCTTGTTGATCAAGTCGACGTGCACATATTTTCTTTCTTTGTTGCTGCTGTACCATGCTTTGGCTTCTTCCTCAAGAACCCATTTTGTTCCGAACATTCTGCGTGGTGGTTATGCTGAGGATGATTCTCCTTGGTCTTTTCGACTTCTCTTCTTGCCCTTTTGGGAAGTGGTTGCCTTCTCGTTGCCTTGCCTCGCTTTAGGTGCCATTGTACCTGAGACTAGAAATAGTGTTAGTTGCAGCACAGTTTCGCTTGATACAATCTATAAGCAAGCATTAGAGGTACCACCCCACACTTAGTTTTGTTAACACAAATCAGTGAGGTGAAAGTAGTCGATTTACTCAGATTTCATCGAGATACGTTTTAGGATTGTATTCCGACAAGAAAATCAGCAATGCATCACTTACTTGCAGCCATTGGACTACTTTCATGGTAGATATAGCAACACTACTACATAGAGGTTACCACATTAAATCGTTATTCTTTTAACAATCACAACCTCCTAAGTCGGTAGGTCTTATCCCGATGGCCGGGATAGTCTAACATGTAAGTATCCTAACAACAATCTTAAGCAATATTCATAGCCATAGCAATTCCTCAAATATCATAACAATGCTATTGAAACCAAATTCAAGTCGGAAATAGGTCAAGATTTTCCTACGTATATGTTCACTCACATGATTTTGCAACAACAATCCAAACACATGAACATTACCAACAATCTTATATAATTTAGCAATTAATAATAGCCATAGCAACGTAGTACTTACGAGAAATAAATGAAGAATAAGAGAGCACTTACTTGCTTGAAGCTTGTGGAGATGGTTTTGTGAATTGGAAGAGCAAAAGAAGAAAATTTTTAGAAGATTTGGAAGAGTATGCGGCGCCTTTAGGGTATTTTCTATTGTGGTTGTGTTATAAGACTAAGTCCTCTTTATATAGGAAGAGTATGGGTCGGGTTATGACCCATTTACAATCGGTTTTGGAGACAAAAATCCTACATATGCGGCGCATTGTCTATGGCATAATGGGACATATGCGCCGCATAGTCTATGGCATTTGTAGACATATGCGGCGCATTGTCTATGGCATAATGGGACATATGCGCCGCATAGTCTATGGCATATGAGATACTGAGACCAAATGCCATAGCATAGGCGGCGCATAGTCAAAAGCATACCTAGGAATAGGCGGCGCATAGTGTATAGCACACTAGATTCCGAGACCTTAGGCTATAGGATAGGTTGTGCATCGTTCGTGGCCTAGTTTTACTAAGGCCTAGCCTTCCTCGAAGCCTATTTTGGCGTGGGAAAGGCTCAATCCATAGCCTTATGCATCACCCTTCCTAATTTACCAACTTTACCATACAATGCGTCCAAATCGTCAATTGAAATCAATCTCCTCGTTGACTACTTCTTGCACCTATATTCGCTCAAACAAATGAAAACGATTAGTACGATGGGTTGCCTCCCACCAAGAGCCTTAGTTTTGGTCGTGGCCCGACTCTTATTTTTGGATTTTTATTAATTAAAAACAAATCAAGTACTAGAATAAAAGAAAACGATAAACGATAAATGAAAAACGCTAAACGATGGGTTGCCTCCCATCTAGCGCCTTATTTATTGTCGTGGCACGACATAGTTATCTCGAGTACTTAGACTTCGTCGAGATAAGTGATGGCCATGTCATTTGTCGATTCAAGAGGACCGATATACGGCTTAACACGTTGGCCATTCACTTTGAAGACAACACCCTTATTGCCTTCCAATTCGACTACTCCAGACGAGTAGACTTGGATAACTTTAAATGGACCAGACCACTTAGATTTTAACTTACCTGGGAAGAGCTTAAATCTGGAGTTGAAGAGTAGTACCATATCACCCTTTTGGAAGTTTCGTCGAACAATCCGCGTATCATGATACTTCTTCATCCGCTCCTTGTATAAATCCGATCTTTCATATGCATGGAGACGGAACTCATCTAATTCGTTCAGCTGCTCCAACCTCAGATTCTTCACATCATCCCAATTCAGATTCAAGTGCTTCAATGCCCACAATGCCTTGTATTCAAGCTCGATGGGTAGATGACAAGCCTTCCCATAAACTAGTTGATAAGGAGACATGCCAATGGGTGTCTTGAATGCAGTCCTATATGTCTATAGTGCATCATCTAGCTTTCGAGACCAATCCTTCCTATTTGCATTAACCGTCTTTGCAAGGATTTGCTTAATCTCTCGATTGGAAACCTCTACTTGTCCACTAGTTTGGGGATGATAAGGCGTAGCTACCTTGTGTTGCTTGAAACCATACTTGGCCAATACAGATTTGAATAACTTGTTGCAAAAGTGAGATCCTCCATCACTTATGATAGTACGAGGTACCCCAAAGCGAGAGAAGATATTCTTCTTTAAGAACGCTACAACACGCTTTCCTTCATTGTCGGCCAATGCTACAGCTTCAACCCATTTCGAAACATAATCCACAGCAACCAAGATGTACTTCATTCCAAACGAATTCACGAATGGACCCATGAAATCAATACCCCACACATCAAAAAGTTCTATCTCCATAATTTTGGACATGGGCATTTCATGGTGTTTTGAAATAGCACCTTGACGTTGGCATTGGTCATACCTTCTCACATAGTCGTATGCATCTCTGAATATTGAGGGCCAATAATAACCACTTTGCAATACTTTTCTTGCCATTCGATTCCCTGCATGATGTCCTCCAACTTGCGAAGTGTGGCATGCTTCCAATATAGCAGGTACTTCTTCATGGGATATACATCGTCGAATGATCCCATCCGCGTATCTTCGAAACAAATAAGGTTCATCCCAATAGTAGTGCTGAACGTCATGCATAAACTTCCTCCTTTGGTGGTAAGATAAGTTGGCAGGTATCACATTACTCTCTACGAAATTTGCAAAGTCGGCATACCATGGTACTTTCTCCATTTTTGTCGCTAATATCTCCTCGTCAGGGAATGCATCATCAATCTGAATTTCAGGTTGCGCCACATGTTCATTCTCAAGTCTAGATAGGTGATCAGCCACTTGGTTCTCGCAACCTCTTCTATCTTTGACTTCGAAATCAAACTCTTGCAGCAGCAGTACCCATCGAATCAACCTTGGTTTGGCATCCTTCTTCGTCATTAGATACTTAAGAGCTGCATGGTCTGTATGGACGATCACATTGGTACCCAATAGATAGGCACGAAACTTCTCAAACGCATATACAACCGCTAGGAGCTCTTGTTCAGTAACAGTGTAGTTCCTTTGGGCTTCATTTAGGACCTTACTCGCATAGTAGATAGGATGAAATAGTTTCTCCTTTCTTTGTCCAAGAACAACACCAACGGCTACACCACTAGCATCGCACATGACCTCAAACGGGAGCGTCCAATCTGGTGCTACCATGATAGGGGCTTCAATGAGTTTTCCTTTAAGGCATTCGAATGCCTTTAAGCAATTGTCATTAAAGTCAAACTTCGCATCTTTCTCCAGTAGTTTGTACAATGGACTAGAAATTTTGGAAAAGTCTTTGATGAATCTACGATAGAAACCAGCATGGCCAAGAAAACTACAGACTCCCTTCACCGAAATTGGAGGCGGTAGCTTCTCAATTACCTCTATTTTTGCTCGATCAACCTCTATTCCTCTTTCAGAGATCTTGTGCCCAAGAACGATTCCTTCTTTTACCATGAAGTGACACTTCTCCCAATTCAGCACAAGGTTGAACTCTACACATCTTTGCAATGCCATGCTCAAGTTTGCCAAACATGCTTCAAAAGACTCACCGACAACTGAAAAGTCGTCCATAAATACCTCCAAAGTGTCTTCAACCATATCAGAGAAAATAGACATCATACAACGTTGAAAGGTGGCTGGTGCATTACACAACCCGAATGGCATGCGTTTGAAGGAAAACGTACCATATGGGCATGTGAACGTTGTCTTCTCTTGGTCTTCGGGAGCAATACAAATCTGATTATAACCTGAATAACCATCCAAGAAGCAAAACCATCATTTCCCCGCTAATCGATCTAGCATTTGGTCCATAAATGGCATGGGGAAGTGATCCTTGAGTGTCCACGAATTCATCTTGCGGTAGTCCATGCATACTCTCCATCCAGTAACGGGCTTGAGTGGAATAAGTTCATTCTTTGCATTTGCGACCACCGTCATTCCTCCTTTCTTGGGAACACATTGTACAGGACTTACCCACGTACTATCAGAGATAGGATATACAACTCCTGCGTCTAACCACTTTATAATCTCCTTCTTCACCACTTCTTGCATAGGTGGGTTTAAACGCCTTTGATGTTCAATGGTGGGTGTGCACTTTTCTTGAAGCTGAATTTTATGTGTGCAAATCCCAGGTGGAATACCAATAATATCCGCAATGGTCCATCCAATGGCTCTAATATACTTGCGTAAGATCGAAATAAGAGCTGCAACTTGTTGCTCACCCAAATCGGCTGCCACTATGACTGGAAGTGTGTTTCCGCTTCCTAAGAATGCGTACTTCAGATGACTTGGCAGCTCCTTCAATTCCAGTGTGGGTGGTTCTTCAATAGATGGCTTGGCTGGTGGTGTGGGTCGATTCTTGAGATCAAGATCCAGCTTCTTGGGAGTATAGAGATATGTCCCTAATCCCGATAGCGCACAAACAGCTTCTTCAGAAATTTCAGCATCCTCATTCTCTCCTTTCATGAGCAAAACCTCCAAAGGATCATCAAGAATTTTCTCTTCTTCAAGGCGTTCTTTCTCATCGTCATAGACAACATCAGCCACAGAAAATACACTCAGATCTTTGGGTTGCTTCATTGATTTGCAAACATCAAATCGAACCACTTCGTCATTTATTCGGAATGAAAGTTCATTAGCTCTCAAATCAATGACCACACTTCCTGTAGCAAGGAAAGGGCGTCCCAAGATTATGGGAACCTCTGAATCTGCTTCACAATCCAAGATGACAAAGTCTGCTGGAAAGATAAATGAAGAAACCTTTACCAAGACATCACATAGAATACCAACCGGTCATTTTACCGACCTATCTGCCATAACAAGCCTCATGTTAGTTGGTGTAGGATCTCCTAACTCCAACTTCTTGTAGATCGATAATGGCATCAAGTTGATGCTGGCTCCTAGGTCACATAATGCTTTGGCAAAGTTCAAAGATCCGATAGTGCAAGGAATAGTGAAAGCTCCGGGGTCGGCCTTCTTCTGAACTATCGATCGGGTAGCAATTGCACTACAATGATGCACATCATCCTTCAGCTCATAACTTGCTGCCCTCTTCTTAGTCAAAAGATCTTTCATAAACTTCGCATACCCAGACATTTGTTCAAGTGCCTCCACCAATGGAACATTAATGGTCAGCTGCTTTAACATAGTCATGAATTTGCTGAACTTCGTGTCCTCAGCCACCTTCTTCAATCTTTGGGGAAAAGGTGGTGGTGGGTATGGAAGTGTTCTCTCCATGGCTTTCTTCTCCTCTTGCTTCCGTTTTTCCATTTTTTCAGGCTGCACGTCACTGGGCGTGACGTCCTTGACGTCAGAACTGGTTGTTGCGGCATCTTCTCTTTTTGCGTTATCATCCATATTCGCAACTTCTTCAACCACTTGCTTGCCTTTTGCTGAAGGTTCCAGCACCTTACCACTTCTGGTAGTGATGGCCATGCATGACCCATCATTCCTTGGGTTTTGCACAGTATCGCTAGGTAAAGTGCCAGCCTTTCTTTGATTGAGTGCTGCTGAAAGTTGGCTCAGTTGCTGCTCTATTTGCTTGATTGAAGTGGAATGAGAATCAACTAGTTGTTTCATGGAAGACAAATCATTGATTACCTCAGTAACTCCCGCGCTCATTGTTTCCACTCCTTTCAATAATTTAGCCATCATGTCTTCCATACTTCCAGAATTAGATGTGGTGGTATCACGTCTACCAGGGGGAACATAAACACCACTCTTTTCATTGTTTTTTCTCCAACTACCTTGGTCCTTGTTTCCAGAATTATCATAATAGTTCCGACCTTGGTTTCCTTGGGCATTCCCTCGGAAACCCCCCTGATTGTTCAAGTAGTTGGCTTCTTCTTCCGAATCAGATTCGTCTCTTCCTTTTAGCGCCACAGCTTTCACTTTTTCGGTCTTCCCTGATAATAAATGCTTTGTAAGAAGATCCATTTGTGTTTTCATGTGCACCATATCTTGATCACGTTCTTTTTGTCTTCTTCTTTGGTCTGCAGTCATGCCTATAGATAAAGTGGGGCTTGCTACCTCAGAATCCCTGGTATGCCAAGCTCTACTTTGTTTCGTCATGCGATCTAGCATATTGCTTGCTTGACCAAAGGTGAGGTCCATAAAAGATCCTCCAGCTGCGTTATCCACCACTGGCTTAGTTATTGAATTCAAGGCTCTATACAATATCTCCATGAGGTGAACATTAGTCATGTGATGGTTTGGGCATCTCGCTAGCTTTGTCTTGAACCACTCCCATGTTTCATGAAGAGCTTCAGTGGGAAGCTGACAAAAGTTGCTGATTTCATCTCTCAATTGTGCCCTTTTGGAAGGCGGAAAGAATCTTTCTAGGAAAGCGTCTCTCAATTGCCTCCAATTTGTAATTGAATCAGGAGTCAGCCCATTCAACCATAGTGTTGCCTCCCCAGACAGAGACAATGGAAATAGACGTAATCGAATTGCATTCTGACCAACACCAGGATTGTCAAAAGACTTGCATGTAGAAATAAAGTTGATGAGATGCATATTCGGATCATCGCCTGCTAATCCACCAAACAATCCCTTGAGTTGCAATAACTGAATCATGGTGCTTGTGATGTTGAACTTGGCTCCGGGCGCTAATGGTGGTGGAATTATAGCTCCAGTGGCTCCGGCACCATCAAGATCATCATCATCATCGTCGAAAGCTGGCTGCATAGGTTGGTGATCATATCTATACCGAGCTTGTCGACCTCTTCTGTTGGCAGGTGTTATGATTTCAGCATCACGCCTATGGTTTAGTAACTCATCATCACCTAAATCCTCATCGTCAGGATTTGGTGCTCGTGCAGGGTTATCAATGTTCTGCTGTTGAACCTGGGCTGCGGCAAGGGCAGCCAATCTTGCTTGTTCCTGTTGAGCAGCCATCCTTGCGATTTCAGCTTGTGCTTCCATTCTACCAATGCGTTGTGGTTCAGGATTGCTTGGTAATAACGGTTGACTAGAACTTCGAGTATGGGGCATGCACTAAAATAAAAACCTGCAGTAGACAAAAACAAAAACTAAAAGTAAAAGTATGAGAATCTTTGACCAAAGGGTCTAGTAATTTTCACGAACTTAATTGACACTTGTAATCCCCGGCAGCGGCACCAATTTTTGATAACGCTCAATCTACAGCTCTCGTAGGAGTGTAAAGCGGTCGTTAACAAATATAGAACCCAACTGGGTTGGGTATCGATCCCACAGGGAATAGCTTGGTCAACAAGTAAGTAAAGATTACTAGACTTTTAGTGCAAGTCTCGTAAGAAGGGGGGATTCTTGTCTTGCAAGTAATGTAAACAAAAGCTGAAAATAATAAAGTAAAAAGAGAGCGATTGTTACGTTGGTTGTAAACAATGAGAATTGAAGCGTTGGGGTTATGTCCACCTTCTGAGGTATACGTCTCTATTGGCTATAAGTGTGTAGAATTCTGACATGCAATTGCTTATAGAGGATTGTAGTCGATGGTAAATCCAAGCGTCTCTCGACCTAAACAAGGACTATTTCACTTTAACTCTCTCGAGCTTAAAGCGTGTCTAACGGTACGAATTCTCCAAGAGGTTAGTCCAGTTACGGCACTAGCTTTTTAATAGGAAAGGGTGTCCTACTACCTTGACATTATCTTTTTTCCAGACAAATAACTTTTCTCTCGAACAAGTTAAATGTTAGACTGGCGTATTCTTGCGTTTGCAACCGCAAAGAATGTAGATTTAAGATGAAGAGAATAATGATATAAGCAATATACGTGCCTCGAACTCACAAACTCACAGCAATAGATAGTAACTCATTCGGCTTCCATAACCCCAACAGAGAAGTTTAGTTACCCATGAATGCGAAGGAAATCACGATTGACATTGTTATTATATCACGATATTGAGTAATGGCGTGTAGATCAAGTGATAGGCGTGAGGCGTGAATTCCTTAGCAAGGTAACGATTCTCTTGTTGCGGAAATTAAGAATAGATGAATAGAAGAAGAAAACTAGAATTAATGGAAAGATTAGAAGAGTTGTAGAATTGTTTGTAGTGTAGAATAAGAGAGGAGTAGAAGATGTGAGAAGATGTAAAAAGATGATAGAAGATGTGAGGGATGGAAGGAAGTATTGTGTTCTCCCTCCTTCCTCCCTCCTTATTCTCTCAAATCTCTAGCATGATAGGGTATTTATAATACCCATATCCTAATCCTACTAAGCTAATGAAATAAATAACCAAATCCTACTAGACTAATGAAATCCTTAACCCAAATGTACTAGGTTAAGGTAACATTATCATAATCCACATAAAATAATGAAATACATAACCTAATTGTACTAGGTTAATGTATCATTGTCAAAATCCAGCTTTGTGTCTGTAAGTCCCCAAAGTCTTCAGAATTGTTGTTTTAGCCCGGGACAGATTTTCCATGCAGCAGTTTTGGTCCTTAGGCGTGTAAACTTCCTTCCCTTCCTTCGTGAGCTTTCTTTTGCGTCAAGTAAGCCATAAAATGCTGAATTTTGCATCATTTATACCTGAAACTTTACTAATCATGTTCGTTAGCTCATTTACAGGAAAAAGGACTAAAAGTGCATGAAATATATAATTTGTTCTCAAAACTAGGCTAAAATATGGGCAAAATATAGTGCTTTAGGCGTGTAAATTCGCCTATCATCAAGAAGTCATTATTTTCATAAGGGTGTAGCATGCATTAGTCATTTAGGTCACAATTTAACTACAATTTATGATTTCTAGCCTCTTAGACATTTTATCAAACACCCTACATGCACAACTTAGGCATAGGTATAATAACCCAATTACTCATCATGAACAACCAAATTTATATGTTTCCAACTCATATAATACCATAGATTCATATAAACCACATAAATATTCCATCTTAGAGATCTTTCAACATAAAAAACAAGAACATAATCCATTTACCACACAAATACCACATACTAAGGCCAAGTCTTGATAATCTTGTAGAAAAACATGAATCACAACTCAATCATAGCAAGAACATCAATTTCAACTCATAAGAATCATTAAAATTCATAAACATAAAATCTTTGAGATTTAGAAAAGGGTTACTTGAGCTTCTTGGATGAAAGAGATCCAAGAATCAATATCCGTATACCTTGGGGAAACTCTTTCCTTGAAAGCCTTTAGAGAGATTTCTTGATTTTTTCCCTTGATTTCTCTTGATTTTGCTTGAAGAAGGAAAAAGGGATTTGATTTGGAAACCCTAGTTTTTTTCTTGGTGGAAGAAGAGAGAAATGAGGCTAAAATCACTTGAGTCGGTATTTATAGTGGTTGGGGAAAAAAGGGAAAATACGAAAAAGCCCTGGGAATTTAAATTGAAAAGTTCCGATTTCTCATGCTGGCGCGACGCGCCATAATCGCGCCAGCCTACTGGAATTTGGACAATTGGGAAATGGCACGACTATGCAACGCGGTGGCAATCACTTTGCCACCTTAGTGCAAACTGGAACTACACCGCGACGCGAAGGAATCGCGGAGGCTTTCTGGAATTTGACGATTGCCATTTTAGCTAGCTCCGCGACGCGCCAGAAGGCCAGGTGACACACTGTCTCACTAAAATGGATCTAACTTTTCACCCGAGTGTCCGATTTTGGTGAATTTGGTATCAATGGAAAACTTATTCAATGTTCTATATGGTAAAAAGTAGAGACTAGGTAAATTCCAAACGATTCAAAGTATTTCATACTTGAGAAGATATTTCTAAAACTTTTAGACTCGAATTTCCGCTTTACTGAATACGCTCTAAGGCTCAGACTGGAAGAGGACTTTGCAAGGTATTACAACTACTGACACAACCCAAATTGGGGCCTTGTCATAGTGGGAATCCCAAGTCCAACCAGGACCGAGGACCACCTCCATTACCCAACCCAACCTCCAAATACGTATACCCTGAGTCAGATGAATTCCGAATGCATAACAAGATAGCATTTTGATAATTCCAGACCATGACTAACCCAAATAAGTCCAACCATTCATTATCCAACCAATAACCAAAATGAAAACAAAACCATAAACCGATCCATACATCCCACACCAAACGAATTAAAATATAAATATATATAATCCAAAACATAATAGGATAGAACAATTGTAAATATAATAAAACAGTTTAATCCCCAATACCATTGCCGATACTAAGGCTAACACCTCTGCCGACACCGCCCATACCAACCCATAGTGTTTCTACAAAGCCTCTAACCAAAAGTAAAATAATATTTGGTTGGGACATACCCCCAACCATAGCCGAAACCAATGTTTATGAAATAACCAATGTAAAAACATCCATGACATGAAATAGAGCCTTTCAAAATATGGAAGCCCACCACTTCAATCCAACTGAGCTGATGCCAAATCTAATAACTAAGCAGGTGGAGTAGAATGGTCGGTTCCTACACCGCGTGGGGATACAGCTTCCCGAACAATGGTTTAGCGGATAAACGCTAGCATTCACTCAGGATAAGGATAAAATAATGCAAACCTTTAAAACCAAGTACACCAACCATATTTTTTCATAACCATATATACATATATAAAACCATGTGGGAAAAGAAATCAGGTTTAGAATGCCTTTAAAACCATTAACCTGGTTATGTGTTGCTTAACCGTCCTAAAACCCCCCATAGGCTATATGGGTCCATTGTAATCCCCTGAACGGGCCTCAATATGTGTAGCCGAACAAACCAGAGATACTATAATAGTAGGGAATTGCCAAGTACCCCTCGCTCTCCATTATACATATATACATGTGTACTTAGGGGATTCCCGTGTATCCCGTAAGTATCATATGTGGTCACCATGACCAATCCTCATGTCGGCAAATATGAGTTTTCAGTGTCCGTCCATTGGACTCACACCTTCACAGTTAGCTATCGCACCCCTCCATTATTGCCCAATTAAAACCATTACCACAATACCATACCACCATTCTATTTATTTTTAACTAAGGTTATAAGTAGTGGTATCATCATACAGACTATAGCTTGCAAGCATTGTTCTTATCCATCCATTTTAAGTAGAAGGGATTCCCATGTACCCATAGATTACATTATTAAGTTGACTTGGGGGAATCCTATGTACCCCATAAGTGATCATTATTATGATTGCTTTGGGGATTCCATTGTACCCCACAAGGAATTCAATTACATCAACCCTAACGACGAAGATGTAATACCCCGCATGTTTCTAAGCTAGGAAGTGAATAAGTTTTCCTACGTATGAAACCTCCTATCTTGTGAGTAGAATTTTAGTGCATGACTTACAATAAATATCCTAGTGATAGGATAGCTTATGATGCATTAAGCATGTTCATATGAGTCACTTAAGGTAATACAAGCTAAGAGTTTTTGAATCCATCAAGTTTTAGTGTTCGATTTTGTAAGGGTTATATTTGAACGAGTATAACTCTATGTTAATATGGTATTTTGGATGATTTAGACCCACCAAATTTTAGAGAATCGAATTAGATTTCCAACGATACCAATTTCGCCTTAATCTAATACCCAAGCGAAAAGTTATGCCCATTTTTGTGAGAGACAGTAAGGATAGGCGATTAGTTATGCACCGCCCAACCAAAACTTAGGCGATTGGTTAGGCGCCGCCCAACCTAGCTTGTGCAATTACTTGGACGCCGCCTAAGTCAGTTCCAAGTGTCAAAAACACTCCGTTTTTAGTTATTTTGAGGGTAATTAAGTCTTTTAACACTCCATACACATCCCTAAACTTAACCCTACGAAATATATAGCTTCTAAACATATCACAACCCTATTATCATCTCAAAGATCATCATCCAAGAGAACTAAAAGAGAAAAACAACTAGTGTTGAATAATTAAGCTTGAAGATTCGATTTCAAGGAAATTCCTCCGTCAATTATCAAGAATCTTCCTTCTAAGGTATGCGTGAGTTGATTCATGGACTCCTTTCGTCCATGAAGCTCAAGAACCATCTTCTAAATTATGTATTATGATGTTTATGTTGTTGGTGGTTGATGTTCATGTGGTTGGAGTTTGATGATGTCTAAGATGGGATCTTTGTATGTTTAGTGTGAGGATATGGTGGTATTTAACGTATAAATATGTGAAATTAGTGGTTGAATATTTGAAATCTTGATGAATCCACCTATGCCTAAGATGTGCATGTAAGGTGTTTGTGAAAATACCTAAGGGAATAGAAATCATGCTTTTATGACATAATAAGTCCTAAATGACTATTCCATGTTCTAAGTTTATGTTCAACGTGATCCCCATGCTATTGTCTTGAATTGAAGATGTTGTATGAGATGCTCATGATATTGTTGTGATATGGAATGGCCATGTTATTGAAGCCATGCAAGTATAGACATGTTGTGTGCATTCCCGATCATGTGATAGTTTGTTGAGAATCATTCTTATTATGAAATCCTTACTTATGATATTGTGAATTATGGACTCAAATCTTGTGATCAAGCCATGTCATGTGTGTCAGTTTCCTCTTATCGAGTCCTGGGGGTACTTGTACCCGAAAACTATAGCTGTGTGCCTAGAGCCATGTCATGTTTCACGATATCCGAGCTCAAGCTATGATTCCATAGACTTCAGTCAGTCATGTGACTCAGGAAAACCTCACGATCTTAGTCAGTTGTCAGATATCAGTAACATTCTGCCAGTCAATGAAATTCAGTAAGATTAAGTCATGTATTGTCAGTTATTCATGTCCAGTTCCTTCAGATGGGAGTAAAGGTTAGCACCGAGTGAACCCAAGGATGGGAACTCACCCGCCAGTTCAGGGTGTGATTCTTAGTAGTCATCCTTGTGTTCCAGAACTACGTAGCCAGCGTAGGTTGAGACATCTTAACCCATCAGATTAGGGTTGATGAGGTGGCTTAACCCGTTAGTTTAGGGTTCCCACCGTTCTCATTAAGTACCTGCCAGATAAGGGTCACTCACAGGCTGTCCTTACCCGTGGCACGGTATTAACACCCCTCCAGTCGGGGCAGAGATTGGACCCCAGCTTAGCCATAATGGCATACATGGGGCATGTCGGTTAAACACTACCTCCCACAGTTTCAGTATCAGTCTCAGTAAAAGAACTCAGGGCGTTCTTCAGATTTCAGGATATACATGACTGTCTGATACAATCGTCTATGTTATCAGTTTGCAGTATCAGTCATGACAGTTATCAATAAACCATATATTAGCTTACAGGTCATGCTATCACGTATTCACGGTCCCAGTTTCTATATATGTGTGTTTGCACTCCCACGTTCATATTAGTCAGTCAGTGTTGTTCATGCATGAAACCCTTTATGTTCAACCTACCTTCCTCGTATACTCAGTACTCCAGTTGTACTGACGTATTTGCGCTATGGTTCTTTCTTTTCATGTTACACCATAGGTTCTGAGACACGAGCTCCAGCCCAGCAGTAGCGGTAGCATTCCAGTCGCAGAGACACAGTGAGTCCTCATTGATTCGAGGACAATATGATTTGATACATTTATTTATTTCTTCAGTTCAGTTTTACGGAGTTAGTTGGAGACATGTTCCTTCAACTCCTTATTCAGATAGTTTAGAGGCTTTCAGATTTATGTTCAGATTTACGTTCAGACTTAGCTTTCAGATTGAGTTGTTTTGGGTATTTTCACCCACATGGTTTTATTCAGTTGAAACTTATGGCCTTATAGTTTTATGTATTCCGCATTATTATATCATGATTTGCAATATACAAGTACAAATATCAGTCATAGGTTAGTTTGTGGTCCCTCGGGGTCATGAGAACCGTGTAGCATTCCGGTTCAGCGAATCGGGGTGTTACAAAAGACCTACCATTTAACCATTCCGAACCATTAAAACCATTTAGGGTTCCATTACCAAGTTATACCATGTATAGTTCAATGAAAGTCAAACAATTTAACCAAAAAGATTCTTATAGGCATTTTATCAAACATGTTGGGGGCATAGTGTTTCCAAAGCCAAAACCATATATCAATTAACCATTCCCATGCAACCAAATGTTCAAAACCTCTAACATATATTTAAAAACCCAAAACCATACAACATTTATGCCATGAAAACAATTCATAAAACATGTCTTTAGTTTGAACAAACAATGAGGGAGGAGTAACATGAGTTAGATTTAGATGATGATAGAGAGAAATCAGCCTTGTACGTCCTAATTTGCTCATATTGATGAAACCTTAGCCTTCCTTAAACCAAGAACCTTAGACAGAATTTGATAGTCTTTTAAGAGAGTTTGAGTGATTGCAAGTATGTTAAATGACGCCTGAAGAGTGTTATAAGTCGTGGGGCCTTAAGCGGTTATAAAGGGAAATATCCGGCTTACCCCTAACTTAAACTTCTTAAAATCCCTGCAGGATGGTATGACCACCCCATACTTGTCGTACCCTACCGTATACCCACCACACGTACATTAGGCCTCCACTTGGACCCCAACACTGTCCAATGTATAACTACCCAAGCCAAACCGTACCCAACTATACCATTAGTATCCTTAACCCATACCTATAACAGAATCATGAGGGGTTGAACACTGTCCAACATACGAGTTGGACTATAATACTCTTACTGTATCTAATGACTTATGGTGATCCACTCGTACTCAGATCCAAGTTAAGTTACTATGTTTCATATTAGGTGAAGGAAAACCAAAACCAATGAACCATCACAAACTATACGACTCATACTCACCTAATCATACCCATTCGATAAACTCAACCACCCAACATCACCCAACACTCGACAACATACGACTGGGTCACTAGCCTGTACCCTATCATACAATGGTACCCCAAATCGTATGATGTCTAGAAGCCAAAAATTGAGAAATTTTCAAAGGGTCAAAACCCAGGATGTTTCAGTCTCCCCCACTAGGATTATTCATCCCCAAATGGCAGACAAGTTAGTACAAACACGAATTACACCCCTGACATAACCATTCAAACCTTTAACTAAGTTAAAATACAAAGATTCAAGGAAACCAACCTTCCTTTAACCAAGTTAGAAAAAAGATGTGATCAAGAATATATACCTTTTTGCATGAATACTCGGAGCTAAAAACTAATGTGGATACTTGGACTTCATGTCTTCTTCCGTTTCCCAAGTAGCATATTCTATCTTATGGTTCCACTATAGAACCTTAACCAAAGTTATATCCTTGGTCCACAACCGACGAACCTGTTGATCTAAGATCTAAACCGGGATTTTTTTCTAAGACAGAATCTGAGATACCCAACCTTCCCAAAGGAACAACCGATGAAGGATAACTTATACACTTTCTCAACATAGAGACACAGAATACCGAATGAATATAGCTTAAACTAAAAGGAAACTCCAATACATATACAACATTATCAACCTTGCTCAAAACCACATAAGAACCAACATACTAGGGACTGAGCTTCCCCTTCTTCTCGAACTGCATTACTCCCTTCATGGGAGATGCCTTTAAGAACACCCTATCCCCAACCTGAAACTTCAATTCCCTGCGCCTTACATCCGCATAGGACTTATGGAGACTTTGGGTAGCCTTAAGGCTATCGCGAATCACCTTTACCTTCTTTATAGTCTGATAAACCAATTCAGGGCCAAACATATCCGCCTCACCAAGCTCGAACTACCTAATAGGAGATCTACACCTCCTACTATACAATGCCTCAAAAGGGACCATCCCAATGCTAGAATGATAGCTATAGTTTTAAGCAAACTCTACAAGAGGTAGATGCTCAACCCAATTACCACCATAATCAATCACACATGTACGAAGCATATCTTTCAATGTCTGAAGAGTCCTTTCTTCTTGTTTATCCATCTATGGGTGAAAAATAGTACTAAGACAAACCTTAGTGCCCAACCCTTTTTGAAACGACTGCCAAAAGTGAGATAAAAATTGCACACCACGATCAGAGATAATCAAAATAGGTACCCCATGTAGCCTCTCAAACTCATAAAGATAAAACCATGTGTAATCCTCAGCTGACAAGTTAGTCCTCACTGGCAAGAAGTGAGACGACTTTGTCATCCTATCCATAATGACCCAAACTGAATCAAATTGGTTCTGATAGCGAGGAAAACCAGTAATGAAATCCATATTGATCACATCCTATTTCTATTCTGGTAATTCAATCTCCTAATACAAACCCTAGGCCTTATGTGCTCAACTTTCACTATTGGCACACTAAATATTTGGCCACAAAGTCAGCCACAACCTTCTTCAAATCATTCCACCAATACATCTCCTTGAGATCATGATACATTTTTGTCAAACCAGGATGAACAACATAGCATGATTCATGCACCTCAGCCAATACACTTTCTCGCAAACCATCAAAGTCAGGAACACATAACCTGCCTTGGTACCGCAAGGTACCATCACCACTGATCTCAAATACCATTACCTTTTTCCCACATATATCACTCTCAATTTTCATTAAGACAAGATCTAACATTTTTTTCTTCTTGATTTCTGCACCAAGAGATGACCGAACTACTTCATGTACCAACGCACCACCATTCTTGGAGTCCAAAAGGCAAACTCCAAGGTTAGCCAAGTATGAATATCCTTTGCCAACTCCTACCTCTCTTTATCGAAATGAGCTAAAATCCCTATAGACAACCTGCTAAGAGCATTAACAACAACATTAGCCTTACCTAGATGGTCGTGAAGACTCATGTCATAGTCCTTGAGAAGCTCAAGCCATCTCCTCTGCCTGAGGTTAAGCTCTTTCTGAGTGAGCATATACTATAGACTCTTATGATCAGAAAAGATGTCCATGTGCACTCTATATAAATAGTGCTGCCAAATTTTTAATGCAAACACCACGGCTAACAACTCAAAATGTGAGTAGGATAGTTTCTCTCAAGCACCTCCAACTGCCTAAAAGTATAGTTAATTACCTTACCATGGTGTTTTAGAATAAAACCAAGTCCTACTCGGGATGTATCACAGCAAACCACAAGCCCTTCATTGCCTTCAAGCAAGGTCAAAACTGGAGCCAAAGTTAGCTTATCCTTTAGCTTCTCCAAACTACCCTCCAAAGAATCCAACCAAGAGAAACTTACCTTTTTTTAAGTCTACTTAGTAAATGGGGCAGCTATCATCGAAAAACTCTGCACAAACCTCCTATAATACTAAGACAAACCCAAGAAGCTCCGAATATCGGTTGCAGTGGTAGGTCTAGTTACCGCCACCTTTTGTGGATCCACCATAATCCCCTACTAGAAATAATATGACCCAGAAAAGTGACATTATTCAACTAGAACTCATATTTTGATAATTTGGCATATAAGTACTGCTCTTTCAAGGTCAGCAACACCACATAGAGGTGATTAGCATGATCCACCTCACTCTTAAAGGACACCAAAATGTCATCAATGAACATAATAACAAAAATACCTATAAGCTAATGAAAGATCCTATTCATCAAATCCATGAATGTTTCCGGTCCATTAGTCAAACCAAATAACATAACCAAGAACACAAAGTGCCCATATCGGGTGTGAAAAGCTGTCTTAGGGATATCTACCTCCCTAATCTTTGGTTGGTAATACCCAAACTGAAGATATACCTTTTTAAAGAATTTGGTACCTTGCAACTCATCAAACAAGTCATCTATTCTTGGAAGAGGATACTTGTTCTTATCCGTCACCTTATTCAACTACCGATAGTCAATACACATCCGAAGGAAATTATCTTTCTTACACACGAACATCGCTGTACCCTATAAGGACACACTAGGACAGATGAAACCTTTATCCAAAAGATCCTTAAGTTTCTTCTTTTATTCTCTCAAATTAGCCAGAGCTATTCTATAAGGAGGAATAAATATTGGACGAGTGTCCGGAACCAAATCAATCCCAAACTCAACCTTCTTATCTGGAGGAACACAAGTAAGATCATATAGAAAGATCTCAAGAAACTAATTCACCACTAGAGCTGAATACAATGAAGGACCTTATGAGTTAGAGTCCTTAATCGGACCAAATAATAGAGACAACCTTTAGAGATTAACCTCTGAGCTCTAAGATATGATATAAACCACCCCTTAGGAGCTAGGGAACAACCCTCCCATTCAATAACTGGTTTGCCAGAGAAATTAAATTCAACCTTATGGGTTCGACAATCTAAAGACGCGTAGCACGAGTGTAACCAATCCATCCCAAGAATGACATCAAAATACACCATATCTAATTTGAACAAATCCACCAAAGTCTCCTTACTACCAACAGATATCACACCCTCCCTATAAACTCTTTTAGCAATCAGAGAGTTACCTATCGGGGTAGAAATAAAAAAAAGATCTAAAAAACCTCAGGATCAAAACAAAAATACATAGCCATAAATAGGGTCACATAAGAGAGAGTGGACCCTAAATCAAGTAAACAATACACATTGCAAGAAAAGAGTTATAACATACCAGTTATGATATCAGGCGATGCCTTAGACTCCTATCGAGATGCAAGAGCATATAACCTATTTCGGCCTGTGTAAGTACCAAAAGTAGAAATAGACGCAAAACCAACACCCCACGGTGCAGGAACATATAAAGAGGAAATCTAACCTTGTTCAATACCAAAGAAACCTTACCAACTGGACAATTTCTAAGTATATGGCCTGGCTGATCATATTTGAAGCACCTGTCCTTCCCACATACTATAAGCCCCGATATAACTGACCATAGAACCTACAAAAAGGACATGGTAAGGCTGATTGAGTCCCACTAGCCTGAGATTGGGCACCCTGTGTTCTAAAGTTATTGCCACCCTATTGATGCCAATCACCCGACTGCTTTGGGTAAAGAGCACTAGCTGTGGAGAAAGAACCAGAACTCCCCCACTTCTTTTTTGGCCACTTACACTATCCCGACCACTTTTTTATTATCCACCCTACTTAGAGAACCTGAACTTCTTACCCTTTCTTCCCCCTACCTCAGCCTGCTTATTTTTTTCCTACTCTATCTGTTGCATATTAACCACCAACCTAGAGATATCCATGTCCCTGATCAGCAATGCAATCTTGCTTTCAAGGATCAACTTACAAGACAGTACTGATGCAAACTTTCTCATCCTTTCCCTCATATCAGACACCAATTCCTAAGCATACCTAGACAACTGGTAAAATTTTAAGGCATATTCCTTGATCCACATCTTTCCCTATTTCAGATTAACAAATTCCTCTGCTTTTTCTTCCCTCAACTTTTGAGGAAAGAAGTGATCTAAACAAACATTAGAGAAAGTCTCCTACAGAGATAACTCATCCATCTTACTCCTTGCCTGATTCTATTCATTGTACCATTATTATGCCACATTTTTTAGCTGATAGGAAACAAAATTCACCCCTTCCACAGTCGTGGACTGCATGACCCTAAAGATCTTTTCAATTTTATCTAGAAAACCTGAGGATCCTCATCCACCTTAACACTAGTAAAATTTAGAGTATTTAACCTCATGAACTGGTCAACCCTCGTAGCCTTAGAATAAGCAATACCAAATGCACCGTGCTCAGCCTTAGAAGCTACCAACTGAGCAATCACATGAATTGATTTATGAAACTTTGCATTTATCATTTCTGTTTGAGGATCCTGAGGAGGACTAAAAGAAATTGTTGGAACTCCAAATATATCAAGGAATGGACCCCTAGACCGAGTATGGATCCCCTGAGTAGAATGTGTCGCATCAATATTATCCCCAATTGGGACAGAGTAGTTTTCATAAACTTTAGATCGTCGAGGCACGATCTGAAAAAAAACCCAACATAATTAGAGTAGATTCTAGGACTTAGACTCCAAGCTTGAAAATAGAACACAAAGAAGAGAAACATTTCCTAAATACCTTGTAGCCTTTCTCTTATGAGTGTCGCACGCTACATACCCTTAAAAGAAACTTTACTCAAACTACTTTATGGACTCCCAACTGACCATGAACCTAAAGCTCTAATACCAACTTGACATGACCTAAACCAGGGACTTGTCGTAATGGGCATCCTAAGTCCAACCAGGACTAGGGACCACCCTCGTTACCCAACCCAACCTCCAAATATGCATACCTTAAGTTGGATGAATTTCGAACATATAACAAGATAGCATTTATTAAAATTCCATACTTTGGGATAGGTCCATGGCCATGACCAACCCAAACAAATCCAACCATCCATTATACAACCAATAATCAAAACAAAAACTAAACCATAAACCAATCCATACATCCCATACCAAACGAGCTCCAATATAAATATATATAATCCAAAACATAATAGGATGGAATAATCATAAATACAGTCAAACGGTATCATCCCTAATACCAGTGCCAATACTAATATTGACACCACTGCCAATATCGCCCATACCAACCCATAGTAGTTCCACAAAACCTCTAACCAAAAGTAAAATAATATCTAGTTGAGACATGCCCGTAATAATAGCCAAAACCAATGTCTATGAAATAACAAAAGTATGTAAAAATATCCATGACATGAAATTGAGCTTTTTGGAATATGGAAGCTTATCACTTCAATCCAACCGAGTTGATCCCGAATTCGATCACTAATTATGAAGAGTAAAATGGTTGGTTCTTGTATTGCGTAGGGATACAACCAACCAAAGATGGGTTAGCAAGTGAACGCTAGCATACACTCACGATAAGGATAAAATAATGTCATTCTTTAAAATCAAATACACCAACCATATGCATTTACAACCATCCATACATATATATAACCATGATGGGAAAGAGAATCAGTTTTAGCATGCCTTTAAAACCATAATACTGGGTATGTGTAGCTTAACCAGCCTAAAACCACCCATGGGCTATATGGGTCCAGTGTAACCCTTGAATGGGCCTCGATACATGTAGCTGGATGAATTGAAGATACCGCAGGAGTAGGGGATACCAAAGAACCCTTCGCTCTCCATGATACATATGTACACGTGTACTTTAGGGATTCCTATGTACCCCATAAGTATTATATGTGGTGTCCATGACTGATCCACATGTCGGCAAATATGGGTTTCCAGTGTCCATCCATTAGACTCACACTTTTGCAGTTAGCTATCATACCCCACCTTTATTGTCTAATTAAAACCATTAAAACACAACCATATCACCATTTTATTTATTATTAACAAAGGCTACAAGTAGTGGTATCATCACACCGATATAGCTTGAAAGCATTGTCCTTAGCCATCATTTTTAAGAAGAAGAGATTCCCATGTACCCATAGATTACATTATTAAGGTTACTTAAAGGAATCCCATATACCCCACAAGTTATCATTATTATGCTTTCTTGGGGGGTTCTCTTGTACCCCACAAGGCTTTAAATTAGACTAACCATAACCACCAAGACCTTACCATTTAACTATTTCAAACCATTTAACCATTTAGGGTTCTATTACCAAATTATACTATGTATTGTTCAATGAAAGTCCAACAATTTAAACAAAAACATTCTCATAGGCATTTTATCAAACATGTTGGGTATAGAGTTTCCAAAGCTAAAACCATGTACTAATTAACCATTACCATGCATCCAAATGTTCAAACCACCATAATAACATGAAAACCATAAGTAAAAAACATAGGAAAACCATAACAACCATTGTAACCAAAACCCCCAATATATATTTGAAAACCCAAAACCATACAACATTTCTGCTATGAAAACAATTCATAAAACTTGAATTTAGTTGGAACTAACAACGAGGGAGGAGTAACATGCCTTAGATTTAGAGAATAATGGATAAAAATCACCCTTATTTTCTCCTATTAATTTAACCCTACCCTTCCTTAACCCAAAAGCCATAGCAAGAATTTAAGAGTGTTTTAAAAGAGTTTAAGTGATAGCAAATAGGTTAAATGATGCTCCAAGAGTTTTATAAGTCATGGGGCCTTAAGAGGTTAAGGGGGGAAATATCCAGATTACCCCCAACTTATACTGCTTAAAATCCCTGCAGGATTGTATGACCACCGCATACCAGTCATACCCTACTGTACGAGTGGTACCCACCACTCAAACCCTAAGACTCTAATTGGACCCCAACATTATCCAATATATGACCACCCAAGCCAAACCGTACCCAACCATACAATTAGTACCCTTAACCCGTACCCATAAAAGAATCATGAGGGGTTGAACACTGTCTAACATACGAGTTGGACTATATAACTCATACCCTATTCTCACAACTCATGGTAAGCCACTGATAATGCTCATCTCTCTCTTAAAATTAAGGGATAAGGCGGTCATTGTCAAGTAACCTTATTTGAATTGGGGTCGAATCTCAATGAGTGTATAATAGACTTCAATTTTTATGGATGCTCAAATTACTACCAGATTACCCAAAATGCTAATAAAAATGATATGTAAAATAAAATGAGGGGAATTTTTTTTAAAATTCTTCACAACAAACTTTAACAAGCACTTGGTGAATGAAACTTAGAATTACTTAAAATTTAAGATTTGAGGGTAATCTTGGGATTATGTCTACCTAGAGGTAATACATACGTGTTGATGTTGGTTCATCATGAAATTTAGTTGTTAACTAATTGATATGCTTGGTCGAAGATCATTGGTGTTAATCTTTCAACAAAACCCTAAGACTGCCGTACCCACCACTCAAACCCTAAGACTCTAATTGGACCCCAACATTATCCAATATATGACTATCCAAGCCAAACCGTACCCAACCATACAATTAGTACCCTTAACCCGTACCCATAAAAGAATCATGAGGGGTTGAACACATATAACTCATACCCTATTCTCACAACTCATGGTAAGCCACTGATAATGCTCATCTCTCTCTTAAAATTAAGGGATAAGGCGGTCATTGTCAAGTAACCTTATTTGAATTGGGGTCGAATCTCAATGAGTGTATAATAGACTTCAATTTTTATGGATGCTCAAATTACTACCAGATTACCCAAAATGCTAATAAAAATGATATGTAAAATAAAATGAGGGGAATTTTTTTTTAAATTCTTCACAACAAACTTTAACAAGCACTTGGTGAATGAAACGTATGTATTACTTAGAATTCAAGATTTGAGGGTAATCTTGGGATTATGTCTACCTAGAGGTAATACATACGTGTTGATGTTGGTTCATCATGAAATTTAGTTGTTAACTAATTGATAGGCTAGGTCGAAGATCATTGGTGTCAATCTTTCAACAAAACCACAACGATTTCACTTGTTGGCTTTTTCGAGCACCTAACCAGTGTACAAATTTTCATAATCACCCAAGACCTTAATCAAGCATCTCTATTTCTAGAATGATGAACTTGACATGATTTAGTCTCCCAATACACTAATTTCTAATATTGCATAAGGTAGTAAACCATACACTCAATTGTCTACTATTGTTTTGTGCCCCTATAACCATCTTTTGAGAATGTTATGGGTTACCTAATATTCACCTTCATCCCTCTTTCGAGGATTATAAAAGGGTTTCTAGAGTTTGGGACTTTTACCCATCAAACCCATTTGGAGATTTGGGGTTTTCACCCATCAAATTCTAACACATAAGCTCAAGAAATGGTGGAATCCATACACAACAACTAAAATCCATGTAAACACAACAATACCCACTCATAATTATAATTTAGTTCAACATAATCCCAAGACTAAATTATTTAGCTACTTATGAAGAAAGTAAAGAGAGATATACAATAAGGATTATCCAAAGCATTCATTTTTTAAAAAACTCCTAAGAAATTTAGCCTCCAAAGTTAATTATACACTAGACCAATTAGATATTCAAGTCTTGAATTTCAAGATATTTTTGAGGTAAGCAATGCCTAAAGAAGAAAGGGTTTTTCTTATATATGGTTTGGAATTTGTCTAAGTGCTTTTAAAGATCTTCCCCAGGGCATATACCATCTGAACCGCGATTGCACATGTCTGTTGCAACAACATCCACGCGACTACGGTTGTGTGCTGCAATCGCGTTGTGTTGATCGTATTGACTGACCGCGACCGTGGATTAATGACCGCAGTCACAGTAATTGAGTTTGATGTAGTTTAGGTCTTCAACTGTACTCTTCTTTGCTCCCTTTTTATCATTTTCATCTCCAATCCATATTTTTTTATCTCCTCAACACGATGCCTGCAAAGAGTGGATATTAGTGCATTTAGTCATGAATATGTATCATTTATTCATTCAAAACAAGGTAATGTACATGAATGTTGAGTGAGAATAAGTGGTAAAATCACCACTCATTAACACCCCCAGCTTAAGACCTTGATTGTACTCAAGCAACACTACCCCTTATTATAAGACAATTTCATATGTATGCCCTTATTCTATCATTCAATGATTATGATGACTTAAACTTGATTGCTACAACCAAAAGCTTTTCACACATGGGCAAATAGGATTTTAATGACTCCCCTCATAAAAAAATGAAATAGCAAAGAATGTAATAGACTTTAGGGAGCAACTATGTAACAACTTCTAATACTCTAGAAATGACTCCCATGTTGACTACAATCATGCAACACTTCCAATTATCTCATTTTGCGGAAGATGACAAAATCACCCACTCCAACTAGTTCACATGCCTTCTCAAAAGAAAGGAAAAATTTAGACACCTAGTCACAAAGAATGCAACAAGGAATTTTAAGTGCAAGTACTCACTTTCTCAAGAAATTCTCCATGTTAAAAAGTACCATGCAATAGTTTTCCCCTATTTTCAATCACCACTATAATGACCATACTTGGTTGGGAATCACAAAGGGATTTTTGTGCTTGTAATGTAGGTTTAGGGTTAGGGTAGGATATCATTTGGGAATAACATGGCTACACCCCTCCTTGAACATTCACATCACACTTTTTCAATCTTTCTTTTTGGCTAAGGGCCACTCTTCTTTAATTTATTTCTTTTCCTACGCATACTAATAGCTTTCTTTGTGCACCACTTTTCTTTCATTTCTTTTTCTTGCAACTTATGTGAACTTCATTCCTTTAATAAATTCATTCATTTTCTATTTCTTTAGTTTCACGGTTTAAGCTCATGAGGCATTTCACTAACAACTTTGTGGCCTTACACTTTATTCTATCAACTTTTACTAGCCTCAACTTAGGCATTAAGCCTCAAGTTACATTTTTAAGTTCAAGAGGTTTGGTTCATAAGAGAGATAGAAAAAATGGGTCACGGGTTGTAATGAGTTTGCCAAAAAAAGTTCCAAAGGCTCAAAATGGGTACTAAGGATAATTATGCATAGGTAGGCTTTTTAGGCTAGAGTGGACTTCTAAAATTACAAGATGGCCTATGATCATTTTACCAACCAAGAACAATCAAAATTTAGCTTTGAAAGACTAATGAGGTAAGTTTTAGATGGTACAAGTACATATGAGATGAAGACAAGTAACCTCACACACATGGCATATGAATATTGTCAGAAGGTTCAATTAGTCTACCTGATCGACGCAAAGATGGAGTATTCACCATTTTTCAAAAGTCAACTTTCAGAGTGATAAAAAGAGGGAAAAATTTCGTCACCAAGTTGCTCACGTCCATGACTTTGAATTTTGCAAAAGTTTTGGATGGTGGGGGCTATTTGCATTTGTATTTACACCATACATAATTTGCTAATTATGGAAGCCACCTAAGCTATCGTCTCATATTGAAAATCATAGTACGGGCAAACCACCATATAGTTACTCAGACTTCACCAATAGATAATAATGCAATCCAAAATTATCAATGCTACAGGTACTCAGACTTCCCTTGCATTCTATGGCCTCGGTGCCATGAGTACTAATAGTTCCCCTACACCTATGGTTAGAAACCCATTTGTAGTGAGCTAAAATAAGATAACAAACCTAGAACAAAATTGCTAATCCATGCAAATGTGGGCATCATTAGAGTGTCTGATTATTACAAACCCAAATAAAAATAAAGATAAGAATTATCCAAAAGAGCAGAAAAGTATGTAGAAATATCAATAATACTAGCCCGAATTACGTGAATAAAACTAAGGAGACACCCCCAACTGAAAAGATAGTAGTGTCCCCGCTGCATAAATAATCAATGGTAAAAGTGATAAGGGTGCTACTTGAAACTGCATAAAGGGCTGCTATCACTTTTGGACTCTACATCACCACCTTCTTCCTCAAGATCGAACCACTCAACTGGGGCCTCATCATAACTATCTACCTAAGAAGAAGGATGTCTATCTTGGGGCCTTAGAACCTTCCATAAGCCCTTCACACCCTTCCATATCCTGATAAAGAACTTATCTCTCTTCTTCTCCCTTACAACTATTTTTTTATGTGCGATCTAGAGGTCTCGATATGACTCGGCCAAAGAGGAGTAGGCCTTTTAAGTCTTATTAGTGATGAGCGTTGGAAGGCTCTCCTGGTCCTTGGGATAAACTAGACACAAACTCTTTGATGGTTAAAATATTTACTCTAAACTCTTCAGTAGGGCTCGTGGGTGTTGGCCTATGAGACTCAGGCTCACTACAAACCGTCTTTTCCAAGTTGATCTTCCTTTTATTGCTTTTATCAGGTGCGCCCTCACCTCTAATCCTTAAGTGATAGATGAGAGCATTAGGGTTCACCCATGTATCGCTAGCATACTCTTTTACCCCCACTCTTTTGCAAAGATCTGTAATCAAGGAGGGAAAGAATAGATGTGTATCGCCTTGGTCCTTGAAATGATCTATTTCATTAACCATGAGTTGACCAATATCTAGAAGGATTCCATCTAGAATACATGCAACCATCCTAGCCTGTAATTTGGGGACTGCTGTCATGTGGGTGTTAGGAGAAACTCATCTACAAATTATGCGCAACCATATTCGGGCCTCAAAAGTGAAGTCGTTCATGGAAATATTTCTTTTAATCTTAGACCATGAGACTTTCTTTCTGGTTCATAGTCGTTGTGCTAACCAACTCCTTGATTTACACCTCTTTACTTTGAAGTCACTCATGTCAATATGCTTGAGCTCATAAACATCATTGATTTGTTTAGCCCTAATATTCACCGGCTTTCCCTTAATCTTGACAGTCACATTGAGTGGGTCCAAAAAAGAGACTTCACCTATTTTGCATAAAATTCATGAACCAATTGCTCATTTGCAATGCATGGATCTGGGATGAAGCACCGCCACCATATGTCTTCAAGTTTTTCATATAGTGTCGGTAATTTCTCTGGCATATTTTGCAAGAAAATTCCTCTCTCCAGCAACAACTTTATCCCAGGAAGATCCCTGTATTAAAGAGTGTGGCACTCGAGTGCCATGAATTGGATGTGATTATACTTATCCTTGATGTTACCCTTAAAGAACTAAGCATACATTTCATCTTTCGATGATATTTTAAGCATGCAAATTATGCTATATTGATCACTAGAGTTTATTGGACTAGGT
This sequence comes from Capsicum pubescens, assembly GCA_030864215.1. Classification (NCBI taxonomy): domain Eukaryota; kingdom Viridiplantae; phylum Streptophyta; class Magnoliopsida; order Solanales; family Solanaceae; genus Capsicum; species Capsicum pubescens. Next base: position 236,070,950 of record CM061540.1, read on the forward strand.
GCTTGACCAAAATTTTTAGAAATGCAGGATTTTTGGCATGGCAGAAAGCTGTCCTCAGTTACCGCGATCACGCATTAGGACCATATTTATGTCACCACAATCGCGGTCTACGACCACGGTCGCGCTACCTGAGGCTGGTTCCATGTTAGCTCTGCATGTTTAGATTTCTTCCAAATTTAGGCTACTAGTATGTTCTATAATATGAAAGCATATGAAGATCATTGGAACAATGCTAACAAGTGTTTGAATGCCCTCTAGAAAGCAAATATTAATATTTAAAGTTCACTTGAGCATTTTATCAAACACTTGCTGTGCATATCTTAATTGTCTACCTATTTCACACATCATTGGGTACTCATGATTTCCCCATATTTTTGCACACCTTAATCAAACAGCCAACATCAAACCCATACCAAGTATGAAAACAAGGAAAGCATAACAATAAAAAATTTAGGACTTTGTTAATCATGCATTCTATGGCCTATTTTTACAAGTAAAGGCATGGATTCATATCACCTACCAGAGTTGTGATGCAATGGGATGCAAGGATGTTGTTTGAGAGCTCACAAACTTGGCAAAAAAATAGCCCAAATTAGAGAGTACAATATTGAAAGGGGGTGAAGGGAAATTAGGGAAACTAGAGTTTAAATGGCAGAAGTGGCGGCGATAGCGGACACCCGCATGATCGCGATAATGCTTGGGGACCATAATTGCGGTAACCGAGAGCAATTTTGCTCGCCTGTTATCCCCAGTTCAACATTTTACTCAATTTTGACATAGTTCTCCCCTGTTCAACTAATCTAATTCACTTCATAGTGCCACAAATACATGGGTTATTTATATGCAAAAGATAACATCTACCCTACAAAAATATAACAAAAAGGATACGAGCCACTCTCGTGGCATTTGTGGGTTGCCTCCCACCTAGCGCCTTAGTTATCATTGTGGAACAATGTCTTCATTCCTTAATTCATCTTCTAATTTTCAACATCCACCATGAATACTACTTGCAACTCCGAAGTTTGCTTCTTTGACTTATAGATTTTGAAAGAGACCTCATCCTATTGCATTCTAAATTTTATCTCCCCCAGGTCTAGATCGACAATGGATTCCCCGGTGGTAAAGAATGGACGACCAAGAATGATGGGCACCTCTTGGTACATTTCACAATCCAATACCATCAAATTCACCGGGAGAATGAACTTGTCAACTTTTACAAGGACGTCAAACAATATACCCACCAACTTTTTTATAGACCGTTCCTCCATCAAGAGTCGCATAGACGTTGGCGTTGGGGTATCCATACAAAGTTTTTTATATATGACAAAAGGCATTATGTTGATGCTCGCACTAAGGTCACATAGAGCTTTTGCAAATTCATACTTCCCAATTGTGCAAGGAATAGTGAATGCTCTGGGGTTATCTTTCTTTTTTGCAACTTTGCTATCCATGATAGCCCTACATCCATGAGTGACCTCAATAGTATAACCTTCAACAAATTTCTTCTTGGACATCAACTATTTCATCAACTTAGCATATCTCAGGATCTCCTGGATAGCTTTAAGCAGCTGGATGTTTATCAATAGGTTACTAAGTTTGTCCATGAACTTCCTCAATTTGTAATTTTCCTCTCTTTTATGCAAACATTGAGGAAATTGAGGAGAAACTTGGATGGTTAGTCTTGCTTCAACTTGTGTCCTTTTAACTTTAACCACCTCCTTATCTCTTTTATTGACCTCATTCTCATCATTTGCCTCTCTTCTTTGAGGCATCACCTCTTTTGCTTCCTTTGGAATATTCTCACTCACGTCTTCCCCAAAAGGTTCCTCAAGTAATCTACCTCTCCTTGTGACAATTGCTAGGACTTGGGCATCATTCTTTAGGTTAGCAATTATGTCACTCAGAAGTCCACCTCTAGGTCTAGCATTTAATTGTATGGATATTTTCCCCACTTGATTCTCGAATTACTTGATAATGGTGGAGTGAGACACCACTATTTGAGAGAGTTGGGAGAAATCACCCTTCAACTCACGGACCATCTTGTCTGTGCCTTCTACTCTATTCAAGATCCTTGCTAACATATCCTCAGTCTTGAAATTTTCGTGGCCAATGGCACTAGATTCCTTGGCTTTACCTTGATCATGAGGAGGAACATAACGGTCATAGTCACATTCAGGATCTATCCAATCTCAATCTCGCTCACAATCCATCCAACCTTGGTTCCCCCTTTTCCTTTGATAGGCGGTGCGGGAACCCCCTGAGTAGTTTTCCAATAACTGGATTTCTTCATCCAACTTCTTTGCCTCTTTATCATCTTCATAAGATTTCGATGCTACGACTTTTACCACTTTTACGGGTGTATCCATAACATGTTTCATCAAGTGCTCAAGTTGGGTCATCATTTTGTCCATGTTCTTCTCCTTTTCTTCTTCTCATTTTCTTTGTTCATTAGCCATCAGAGAGGTAGTACAAGGGGTTTTGGAAGCTTCGGCATCTCGGGTATGCCAACCCCAATTTTGTTTTGATACTTTTCCTATCAATCGGAAGGCCGCAAGATGATGTAATCTCACTAGAGAGCCGCCACCCACATAATCCACACCATTTTGTTCAATGGATCAAGAGCCCTATAGAAAATCTCTAGGAGAATCTTTTCTGGGATGTTATGATTTGGGCATTGGGATAACTTTCCATTAAACCTCTCCTAAGATTCAAATAACGGTTCTCTATTCATTTGCCTGAAGTACATAATCTCATCCTGCTTTTAAACCATTTTTTATGGTGGAAGTGAGCGAAGCCATAAAACTGCCTCACCCGTTAGTGAGAATAGGAAAAGTTGAAGCCGAATGGATTCTTTTTTAATATGTGCTATGTTAAATGGTGCATAAAATTCCACAAAGTTCTTCAAATGGACATTAGGGTCCTTATATGCTTAACCCCCATACAACCCTTTTATTTGTAACATGTGAAGCATAACGCTAGTCACATGAAATACTCCATTCCCATTGGTTGGCGAGATGCGAATTGCACTTGTTTGTCCAGCTTCATTTAATTGGCCTTTATCATCAAAAGGGACATCTAAGGGGCCCATATTTCTTGCGTTATCGCTCATTTCTCTATTTGCACTTTGGTCACTTATAAAAGATTCAAAAATAATAAATACAGTAAATGACACCACTCTGGGTATTTCATAGTAAGAATGACACCACACAAGCAAAATTTATATTCCACTCCCCGAAAATGGTGCCATTTTGATAATGCTCAACTCACTCCCAAAATTAAAGGGTGAGGCAATCATTGTCAAGTAACCCAATTTGAATTGGGGTTAAATCTCAAGGAGTTAATTATAGACTTCAATTTTTATGGATGCTCAAATTACTAAGAGATTACCCAGAATTCTAATAAAAATGACATGTAAAATAAAATAGAGGGAATTTGTTTTGAATTCTTCACAACAAACTTTAACAAGCATTTGGTGAATGAAACTTTTACTTAGAATTTAAGATTTGAGAAAAATCTTGGGATTAAGTCTACCTAGAGGAAATGAAGGTGGGTTGATGTTGGTTCATAATGAAATTTAATTGTTAACTAATGGATAGGCTAGGTCGAAGATCATTGGATTCAATCTTTCAACAAAACCATAACGATTTCACCCGTTGGCTCTTTAGAGCACCTAGTAAGTGTAAAAATTTTCATAATCACCCAAGACCTCAATCAAGCATCCCGATTTATAGGATGATGCTCTTGACATGATTTACACCCCCAATACACTTATTTCTAAGATTCCTAAAGGTAGAACCCATATGCTCAATTGTCCATCATTGCCTTGTCCCCCTATAACCCTCTTTTAAGGATTTTCTGGGTTACCTAAAGTTCACCTTCATCACTTTTTCGAGGATGATAAAGGGTTTCTAGAGTTTGGAGCTTTCACTCATCAAACCCATTTGGAGATTTGGGATTTTCACCTATCAAATTCAAACCCATAACCTCAAGAGATGGTGGAATCCATAACAACAACTAAAATCCATGTAAACACAACAATACCGACACACAATTACACTCTAGTTCAACATAATCCCAAGACTAAATTCCTTAGCTATTCATGAAGAAAGTAAAGGGAGATATACCATAAGGATTATCCAAAGCATTCATTCTTCTAAAAAATCCTAAGAAATTTAGCCTCCAAAGTTAATTATCCACTTTCCTAATTAGGGTTTCAAGTGTTGAATTCCAAGTTATCTTACGAGGTAAGTAATGCCTAAGAAGAAAGGGTTTTTATTTATATATGTTTTGGGATTCGTCTAAGTTATTTTATAGATCTGCCCCTGGGCATATTCCCGCTGAACTACTATTACGTATGTTTATCCGTGACTGCGTCCATGCGACTGAAGTTATGTGCTGCGATCGCATTGTGCTGACCGTCTTGACTGATCACGACCACGGATTGAGGAACGCGGTCACGATAACTGAGGCTGATGTAGTCCAGGTCTTTAGCTGCACTCTTCTTTTCTCACTTTTTATCATTTTCAGCTCCAATCCACATCTTTTGATCTCCTCAACTCTATGCCTTCAAAGAATGGATATTAGTGCATTTACTCATGAATATGTCTTATTTATTCATTCAAAAAAGGTAATGTACATAAATGTTGAGTGAGAATGAGTGGTAAAATCACCACTCATCAGCCTTTCTTACTCAGATCCAAGTTAAGTTACTATGTTTCAGCTTAAGTGAAGGAAAACCCAAACCAATGACCCATCACCAGCCATACGACTCATACCCACATAGTCGTACCCATTCAAGAAATTCAACCACCCAAGATCACCCAACACTGGACAACATACGACATGGAAACCTGACCCATACCCTATCGTACGACTGATACCCCAAATCATATAAAGTCGAGAAGCCAAAAATCGAGAAATTTTTGAATGGTCAAAACCCAGAATGTTTTAACTACAAAAGAATCACCCACGGGAGTTGAGATGTGCAATGTCATAGGTAATAAATCACTATCCAAGTCCAATCGTGGTGCATTATAAGCAGATATATAAGAATATGTAGATCCTTGATCAAACAAAGCAACAACCGACATATGGCACTCCAAAATAATTCCTATCATAATAGCATATGAAGTCTCAGCCTTGGATCTAGAAGGTACTACATACAACTGACAAGGCCCGCCACCTGGCTGGGCACCTGACCGACCTCCTGTCCTGCCTACTAGAGTACCACCTTGAGAACTCTGATAACTACCCCTATGACCTCTCGCACCACCCTGGGCTGAAATAACTGTTGCACCCAAGCGCACACATACGTGTACGTTATCTCACCAAGTAATACCGTGGCCTTAAATAAAGATGAATATTGCCCCCTCAGTAAATTATGTTAAACAACTATACAATTCTAGTTTAACAATTTATATTAACTTGTGTAAATGTAACCAAAAGAGTTTTGGAAAGTTTATAAACTAAACTAAACTAAAATAATGCGTAAAAGTAAAGACTTTGGACAATCAATGGATAAACACCCGAGATTAAAGCACTGCAAATAATCCTACTACGCTATGGAACTTCATTTGTTAGATTACTTATCTTGGTTGTTAATTCATAGGGTTTATAGTATGATCACAGTCTCCCGATCTCTAACCTCTACCTAACTGGACATTACAACTAAATAATTGAACGGGGATGCAATAATCTATTTAGATGCATTAAGATACCATCCAACATATGAACCAAGAAATTCTTCTAGGTATATACCTATCCTAGCCACTTATCTAAATTCCTTATTTTATGAAAGAATAAAAACCTAACTCTATTCATCCCCATGTTCTATCTTCCTATTTCCCCTCCCGAGATCACAAGGTCGACAATATATGTATTCTAAGGTTAGATACTCCTTAAAATAGTTAAAAAAAAAGATGAACAAAACACCAAATATGATAAGCAATCAAAACAAACTCAATTCAAAGCAAAATTAAACATGTTCTTAGACCTAACCCCGGAAATGGGGCGTTTAGCCACTAATAGACATAACTGTAATCAACATAGTTAAATACATGATATAATCCATTATAAAGCTAAAGTAAAGATAAATAAACCCTAATAGAAGTGTTGAGAATACTCTCTCAAAAGCCAAAGATGTCCAAAAGTATCATAAGAGTGATTAGAATAAATTGCAAGTATTGTATTTATAGTAGGAGAAGTTGGCCATGTATGGACTAAGAGGTGTGTCACGTTGGTTGCTGACTAGGGAATAAGCCATGTGACGTCTTGTTCTACCTGATGAACTAAGGGGAATATGGCGTTGCTATCTCAATTGGAGAATGGACCGTGACGCCCCTAATTCACGTGGGCACACTGGAACTGCATCTTTGACACTTAACTTTGACTTGTGCAATTTTTTCTCCATCCCAAGCCTTTTGGTGTTGTTTTTCCCAGATTTACAGCTTATTCAACATATATATATATATATATATATCATCATAATCAAATCACAAATCAACCTAAATCATCATACACCACGTAATAGAGCTCAAAACAATAAATAATTCATCACAATGAACTAGAAACTCGAGCTAAGACTAGGCTTGCCCACGTTAATCTTTACTTATTGTTTTGACTCTTGGATTATTTCAATCGCACTTTGAACATTATAAAATTTATTTTCCACACATAAATACACAATAAAATCATTAGGAACTCATTACACACACTAGAATCCATCAAGATAGACTAGACAAACACCTAGCTCAAGCTAGTAACACTAGTTTTCTCGTTTAGACTCTAAGTGACCAATTTGCATCCAAACTTGTTTGAAAACACCTTTAAACATTGTAATAATATATTTAAACACATAGTTTCTTATTTATATCATTATTTACTCATTAATCATACAAGTTGTCCTCAAAACAAGGCTAAATAAGTTAGGATAACAACACTGACGTGCATAAAACCATCTCAGTTCACAACCCTGCACTTAAAGCCTTGTGTGTCCTCGAACAACTCTTTACTCCAAGAATCATAAGCGGAGGTGACTCTATATTTCTACTACAATTAAGACATTTGAGCTAACACTGTAAGGACTACACATAATGTATGTTTCTATCCTAAGCATGTTATGTACACAATTGAAAGTTCAACAAAACTACTCAAAACATCCTATACTCAAGAATGGATTCACCTAGTTGGCAAACTCATACATATTGTTCAATCAAAGACATCATATAATTCACCCAATTGTAATCAAACATGTGCCCTCACAAGAAGAGAGTTACCCATGATTACTAACATAAGAAAAATTTATCACAGAATGGGTGCGAGAATCAAATTATGCTCACTATCATAAGGAATTCACATGTTACACAAGATGAACCATATGCTTGCCCTTAACGTAGTACTCCACTAATATCAGAATAATGAAGCTTAAGATCAAATAAGTCTTCATGGGTTGTAATGTAGGCTAAGGAATGGGTAGGAACTATTCAAGTATGTAATAATGACTATATTCCCTAAGATCTTTAATGCAACACATTATACAACTAATTTACCTTTAAAAACCTAATTACACCACTTCTGTCTACCCTTATCTTTTGTTTTACCCCATCTCATTAAGCCCATTCATATGCATATAGAAAGAGTATTGTCTATTCACAGCTTATTTGATTTGAACAATTTTGATTACTTTCATTCCTCGACTCCCAACTACAACACATAACAGTTGTACACACCAATAACTATCACTAAGGGATTTAATTTCACCTTTTTCATATTTGATTTTCCAACTCCTTAACTTAATTATTTTTTCATTAAAGTGCTTAGGAGCTTTGGATCTAATTAAGGTCAATTAAAGAAGGTATTAGGCTACATATGAGGCTGCCAAAGAAAAAACTAAAGTCTCAATAGGGTTTAACTAGGATTATGCACACACACAAGGAAAGTTCTAGACATCAAAGAACCAAAGAAGGTATGAAACATGGCTATCAAAGAAATGCATATGTCATCTCCTAAACCCACGCCCTGTATTTCCCCTTGCACACACAAGGAAAGTTCAAGACATCACATACAACAAGGAATATACAATTAACCTCACATCACACATTACACATGCTCAACTTAAGCAGGATCATCATAGACTCTCAACCAAATAATAGCATAAATTCAATATTAAGACAACAAATACAAGAGTCATAATCATGCTAACAAGTAGTAATTCACACAATCAACATGCTTTTTACAACAAAAACACCAAAACACTTTCACCATACAATCTAATATAGAACAAACAAAAATATCTCACTTCTTCCTAACACAATAAATTCTAAAATTACCCTAAAATAGGAATTTCCCAACCCTACACTTAAAAATCTTCTTTATCCCCAAAGAATACTTTAAAAGTAGAAATAGAAATACTCTCTAAGGACTCTAGTACTAACTAGTACCATCTTAATACATAAAGAGGGTCTGGGGACCCCACACTCAGTCTTTTCCATGCTCCTTAACTCAGGTTTTCAGTAATTAGACTTACCATCAACCTGTGACTTAATAAAAATAAAAAACTAGTGAAGTAAAAACTAAAATAATAAAAATAAAACATATCTTAACTTGGGTTACCTCCCAAGCAGCGCCTGATTTAGTGTCGCAGCATGAACCAATCTATGACTCATCCATTTTTCTTCATTCTCTTTCTCACACTAGGACACCATTTTCTTATTCGTTTCTGACTTCTTGAGTGTGAACTCTCAAGTTCAATAACTTTCTCAATAATATATTTTTCAAGCTCATCAATCTGCATCATTTTAGGTTATGGAGATTGTGGCTTGGGCTACTTAATGAGGAAGTCTAAAGAGATCTTCTGTGGAATAAACTCCATCACCCCACACTTGTCCCTTTCAATCACAGTAATCATGCATAAATCATTGTAATGAGATAGTGTGTTAAATGGCTTGTAAGGTTTTAAAACACCCTAGTCAACATCCAACCACATTGTGAGTGTACCCACTCTCATATTTATTAGTGCTCCTCCCATTACAAAGAATGGACATACCAAGATGACTTGCACTTTATCATCAGCCTTAAAATCCAAAATAATAAAATCAGTAGTAATAATTGATGTTTCGGCTTTTAACATAACATTTTGAACCTTTTGCTTAGGATAATTGTGTATTTTCAAGCAACTACTGTTGTATTTAACATAGTATTTTAGCATTTTCAGGTTAAGAATTGAGTGTGAAGAATAACTTGGACAAATCGAGGAAAAAAGGAAAAATAAGCAACAACGACTGAGGCGACAGACCGTCAACTCTGCGATGAGCTGTCTGCCTTAACCGTCACCTAACAATAGAAGACAGAGTTCCTGGACATCCTGCGATAGTTCAGGAGATGGACTGTCGACTCTGTGATGAACCGTCGACTTAAACCATCATTAAGAAACAGAATGATGAAACACTGGAAGTCATGCAATAGTACAGGCGATGGACCATCAGCCCTGCAATGAACCGTCTCCCTACCCGTCAACCAAAATCAGAATATAGAATCACTAGAGGAACATCGACGGTCTAGCCAATGGACCGTCATCTCAGCGGCGAACCATTGCTCGACCCGTCGAGAATGAAGCGACAACTCCGAGTTTAAATTTCAAAATTCCAATTCTGAAAACATATTAATACCAAGTATTAGGGTTTAGTCTGTATCTTTTGTCGTTAGTTTCATACTTTCTCCTCTATTGAGAGTTGTGTAACACTTTTCATTTGGATTGGAATCTAGAGATTGAGATCTGATTATTAGTTATTATATTTTCCATTGAAGATTGAGAAGAACAATATTGTGTCTTTTGTAAGTACTCTATTAAAGCTATTTATGATCATCAATATATCTTTGATTTCTTTTATGGAGATGAGTACCTAAACTCCCATAACTAAGGTTGTGGGAGCCTTGATGTAGAGAACTATTAGGGATTATGAATCGGTTTGATTTCTAATATCTATCAAAATTGCATGAATATTTATTCATTATAATGACATCTCTTGGTTGTAAACTTGAGAAGTGAGCCCATGAACACCACTTGTCCATCAAGAAAGTGGATGTTGGGAAAATAAGTGATTCACATGAACTCCATAGGTTTACCGTTTGGGTTAATGGGTTGATGCCTTAACAGGATTAGCCCTCATGAGAGTGTTATTGAATAATGCATGAATCCTTTAAGTTTGAGAGAAGTAAAGGGTGATACACCCATTTGATTGAGAAACACGTGGGTAATTCTTAGAATTCAATAATTCTTGCAATTGAATAAATAAGTTAGAATTCGAGCACAAAGTCACAACCCTAACTGTTTGAACATCTTGGTGAGCATAACTCTAGTTAATTCATACTCATTGAAATTACATCTACATTAACTCTTATTAGCTATGATACAAATACGAAAGAATATTGTTAACACATCCAAACCCCCTTTTACTCAGGAACCTTAGATCAACAATCTAATAACAGTCATAATACTTAGTGAACACAATATTTCCTATGGGATTCGACACCCAACCCAGTTGGGTTCTATATTTGATAGTGACTGCTTACTCTTTCATAAGAGAGGTGTAATTTGGGCACCGTTGTCGGGGAATACAGTTATCAATTAAGTTTGTGCTTATTAATTGACCTTCGGTCAAGTTTCCCAAATTTTACTTTTGTTTGTTGTTTTTGTTCTGTGCAGGGGAGTTATTGTGTATGCCAAGCACAAGGAGATTGGGTTCACTATTATTACCAATACATCAGGAACCACATTTAATTGGCAGAATAGTAGATCCCTAAGATGCTGAAAAGACTAGCTATTTTGGCTAGCACTTAACTAAATCAGCAAAATGACAGTCGGTAGGCATGTCATCCTAATCCTGATAATGATGATTTGGGGGATGATGACTTGTTAGATCCTGTTAATTCTAGGCGTGCAAAAAATATGGCTGCACCAGTGAATTGGAATGTAAACAGAAATTGCCCCTTTAGGGAAATGCAAGAGAGTCAATTAGTGTAGTTTGATCTGAACAATGACAAATATAGAATGGATAGAGTAGGTGCAACTGGATCTATCATTCCTCCACCTCTAGTACCTAAAGCTAAATTTAATATTACCAGTACGATGATTCAACTTCTTCATCTTTAGGGGTTGTTCGGTGGTCTTCCTGGAGATGATCCAAACATGCATTTGGTGAACTTTGTCACCATTTGCAAGTCTTTTGATAATATAAGAGTGAGTCAAAATGCTATATGCCTGCGTTTGTTTTCATTATCTCTGTCTGGGGAGGTGATACTATGGTTAAACAAACTGACTCCTGACTCTATAACCAACAGGAGGCGGTTGAAAGAGGCTTTCTTAGAAAGGTTTTTTCCATACTCCAGAAGGGTACAATTGAGGGATAAAATCAGTAACGCCCGATAGCTTCCTACTAAAGCTCTTCATGAGACCCAAAGGAGGTTTAAACAGAAGCTGATGTAATGCCAAAACCATAAAATGACGTATATTCATTTGATGGAGACTCCTTACCGGGCTTTGAATTCTATTATGAAGCCAGTCGTGGATAATGCTGCAGGAGGGCCATTTGTTGACCTTACTTTTCTAGAGGCCTCGGAGATGCTTGATTGGATGACAAAATAGAGTAGAACTTGGCATACTAGGGATTTTGTTGTAGCAAGCCCTACTGTGTCTAGTAGTATGACTGTAGAGCAATGTAAGAAGGAGGAAGAACATGATCAGGATATGGCATATTTAAAGACGCAGATGGATTTGTTAACTAAGCATCTATTATCTAGAAAAATATAGAAGGTGAAAGTTGTTGCATCCCAGGAAAGAACTGATTCTGATTCGGAAGAAGAGGCGAACTATCTAAATAATCAGGGGGGTTTCCGAGGCAGTAATCAAGGAAATCAAGGTCAGAACTATTACAATAAAGATGGTTATAAAGATAGAGATCTAGGGAACTGAAAGAGCACAAATGATAGGACTGGACTATATATACCTCCTGGAAGTAGAGATAATACTGCAACTAGCTCTGGCAAGATGTCTATGAAAGATATGATAGAGAAATTATGAAAGGGAGTTGAAACTACCAACTCTGGAGTGACTACTATAAAGAGTGATTTGTCTTCCATTAGCCAGTTGGTAAAATCACACTCTACTTCTATCAAGCAGTTGGAGCAACAGATGAGCTAACTTTCTGCAATGCTAAATCAGAGAAAAAATGGTACTTTTCCAAGTGATATAGTTAAAAATCCTCGAAATGATGGCTCCTGCATAGCAATTACCACACAGAGTGGTAAGGTATTATTAGGCCTATCTGTGGGCAAAGCTGTGATTTCAAAGGATGTTGAGCATAAAGAAACTTATCCAGTAGAGTCTAAAAAACTGGATGAAGTTATTGATAATAGACCATCCAACCATCAGTAGGTTGATGAGTTGGAGAACAGCAAGGGAAAAGAGACCAAAGTGGTGGTTACTACACACCCAAAACCACCTCCTCCATTTCTTAATCGGTTGAAAAAGAAGGCCAATGACACAAAGTTTGGCAAGTTTAGGGCCATGCTGAAGCAGTTGACAATCAACTTGCCATTGGTGGAGGCATTGGAGAAAATTCCCGGGTACGCAAAGTTCATGAAAGACCTTGTTACAAAGAAGCAGACAGTTAGTTATGAGATGGTGGACAATTTCTATCATTGTGGTTCTATTTCCACAAGGTCATTGGTGCAGAATAAGGCTGACCCGAGAGCATTTACTATTTTGTGCACTATAGGGCCTCTTGATTTTGCAAAAGCTTTATGTGATTTGGGAGTCTGTTTAAACTTGATGCCACTTGCTGGGTATATGAAACTGGGTTTGCGAGATCCTACTCCCACAAATATGAGATTAGTTATGGCAAACAGGTCTGTGAAGTGTCCCATGGGGATTTTATATGACGTATAAGTGAAGGTGGCCAGTTTCATATTTCCATCTAATGTTTTCATTGTCGACTGTGAGGTGGACTTTGAGGTGCCCATAATCTTGGGTAATCCTTTCCTCGTAACCGGGAGTGTACTTATTGATCTAAAAGCAAATGACCTACTATTCTAGCTGAATGATGAAGTAGTTTGATTCGATGTGTACTAGTCCATGAAACAGCATAAAGATATGGGCATATTTTCTATTGTAGATGTGTATTATGAGGAGGAGTAGGATGTACCTATAGAGGAAAAATTTGTTATGGAAACCTTAGCTGCTGTATTAATGAATTTTGATCAAGACGGTATTGAAGATTATGAGGAACTGTCTGTGCCCTGACAAGAATGGGTTCTTATTCTTATGCACCCAAAAATCTATATTTGAACTTAAAAAATCATCCAAGTCCACCAGCCAAGCCGTCTATTGAAGAGCCACCCACTTTGGAGCTGAAAGAGTTGCTTGGCCATTTGAGGTATGTGTTCCTGGGCAGTGGGAATACGCTACTTGTTATTATTTTGGCTCACTTAGGTGAACAACAGGTGGAAGCCTTTATTTCTATTCTTAAGAGATATAAGAGGGCTATTGGTTGGACGATTGTAGATATTATCAACATTCCTCCTAGTATACGCACACATAAAATCCATCTAAAAGAGGATTGTGTCCCGACTATTAAGCGTCAGTGTCATTTAAACCCACCTATACAAGAGGTGGTGAAGAAATAAATCATCAAGTGGATAGATGCAGGAGAGGTATATCCCATCTCAGATAGTAAGTGGGTAAGTCCTATTCAGTACGTGCCCAAGAAAGGGGGCATGATAGTTATGGCTAATGAGAAGAACGAGTTGATCCTACTCAGGCTTTTTATTGGGTGGAGGGTGTGTATGGATTACAGAAAACTCAACTCATAGACACTGAAGGATCACTTCCCCATGCCTTTCATGGATCAGATACTTGATCGGTTAGCGAAAAGAGGTTCGTACTGCTTCATAGATCGGTATTCTGGTTACAACCAGATTTTTATTACTCCTAAAGATTAGGAGAAGACGACATTTACGTGCCCATATGGTATATTTGCTTTCAAGAGTATGCCTATGGGTGGGACCACAGATTCTGCATCAGTTCTACCCCAATATTCTGAGTATAGGCTAAATCAAGAGAACTTTGCAAAGATAGTCCGTGAACAGAAAAGGTTTGAAAAAAAATTGTCCATATGGGGAGCAAATTTCAAACCCTTCATTGAAATAATTATGGAGAAAGTAGTGAGGCCTTTCAAAACATGCAGCTAAGAATGGACAAGATGGATAAGCGAATCAACAAAAAGCTCGATGCCATGTCTATTCCAGATTTTGCAAAATTGATTGAGGAAGTTAGACAAATCCAGGATGATTTAGACAACATGAATCAGCAGCCACAATAGCCTATATTTGATCCAGTCCAAATCAAAAGTGATGAAGATGAAGGTCTTGTTGACTTAATGGGGCGACCAATCAAAGATAAAGGTAAGAAAGTAGCGAAGACGGATGAAATAGCTGCACCAAAAGCTGCTAAAAGAAAGAGACTTTAATCCATGTCACCAGAGGAGCGAGAGCATTATGACATGAAGAAATCAAGAAGAAAATCAAGGAAATATGAAGAGATAAGAAGGAAGAGAGCAAAGGATGAAGTAGCTGGAGTGTCTACCAGTTTTGCCCAAGCTAGGAGGCAAACTGTCGATCCTGCTAGAGATGTGGTACCTTCGATTCTGGAGGGAGAGATTGTGAGCAATACCACCACCGTGGGGGTCAACATAGCACTAGATGAGGACACATTAGCCTCACCGCACTTCACAGATACCTCATATGAATAAGAGGCACCATAAGTATTTCCCCTCCTTTGTACTTAAAATTAAATGCATAGAGGACAAAGCATTATTTTTCTGTGGGGGTGGGATGTGCTTGTACCATGGGGGGCTGTGTTGCCGATATTCTTAACCCTACCATGTGCTATCTAGGAGAATCGGCATGTCTAGGTTTAATTTGTATTTTTATTTTTTTCAAGTCTTGTTATGTTACCGATGTTGGTCCATGAAATAAAATTGTTGTTTGTGTTAGTACCTTGTTGTAAATATGAATGATGAATGATGTTGGCATCAAGCTATGACTATTTCTATTTGATTGTTTACTTTTGTCTCCTATGATATATGATTAACTATTAGTGGTGCTATAGTTGGCATTAATCTGTAAATTCACATGACATGTGATGCATATCTTAAGAATAGTAGAATGAGTTTGACTAAGTTGCCAGTGTGTGTATGAGTACTTTGTATTAGTTCTAACATAGTATAGTACCTAGAACTTGCCTGGTTTATTTTATGTTGTTTGTGATTAATAGGATAAGAAGTGATAGCAGGACACCATGTGTTGTTAGTCCACTGAGCCAAAAATTAACCCCACATAAAATAATTTTCCATGTTTGAACCCTTCTTTGAGCCTTTGTAGATTTTTCTTCATCACCTGGTATTCTAGTTAACTCTCTTGCAGCTATTAATTCCTAGCTCTGGCCCTGGCCTAGAAATGGGCAATATATACCAAAACTTAGGAAAAACACCTAAGTTAAGGATGGATATTATAGGGTGGTTAACTGCCTAATGGATGGTTGGTCTAGAATTTGAGTCAGAGCATTTGGCCCTGGTCTAGTTAAGATAATGTGCACCTTGACTTATGGCATCAATCAAAGTTGATGGTGGTTGATGCTTTTTGTATATATATAAAAAAAATGGGGGTGGGGTGAGGGGTGTTTACTATGGTGAAGCATAAATGAATAAGAAAAGGACAAGTGAGTAAGCAAAGCAATGGCCTTTATGAGAAGAGTTTGAAGGCAAAGAGAGTTAAAGTTTAGTTCTTAGCCACTTTTGCCTAAAAATTCCTTCCTGACCTAGCCAGATACCTCATTACTAGCCTAGAAAAGACCTGTTTGATCATAGAACTCATCTATAAGGAGGGTGTTGGATGATAAAGGCAAGCCTATGGGTACATGTTCTATGTTAGTAACTTCTTTAATAAGTGAGAGGGTTTTTAGTTGTATCCATAAATTATTTTTAATGGTGGATCTCCTTGACTGTGATGGCAACATGAGTTACGATTAATTTATTTCTGTAGATACTTATATCCATGTTTGTGTAGGTGAATTAAATTCGAACTAATGCCAGTTATGGACTCTAGAATGTTAAACCATTTTGTTTGGATGACAAGTGAATGGTAGTGTGCAAACTTGTTCAATAGAAAATGCCTATCATCATGTTATTCATATTTGTGATTTGGTGCAGAGTTGTTTGAGGACAAGCAATTGTCTTAAGTTGAGGGTGTTGATGTTATGGATTTTGACGTAATATTTAGGACCTTTTTCTTAGGATAATTGTTTGTTCTCAAGCAACTAATGTTGTATTTAACATTGTATTTTAGTGTTTTTAGGTTGAAAACTGAGTGTGAAGAATAACTTGGACAAACCGAGCAAAACAAAGAAAAAATGAGCAGAGACAGCTGAGGCGATGGACCGTCAACTCTGCAACAAATTGTCAGCCTTAACCATCACCCAACAACAGAAGATAGAGTTCCTGGACATCCTGCAGTGGTTCAGGCGATGGACCGTCGAATCTGCGATGAACCGTCGGCTTAAACCGTCGCCAAGAAAAAGATAAGGAAACACTAGGAGTCACGTGATGGTACAGGTGATAGAACGTCGGCCCTGCGATGAACCGTCTCCCTACCCATTGACTAAAATAAAAAAATGGAATCACTGGAGGTCCATCGATGGTCTAGGCGATGGACCGGTTCCTCAACGATGAACCGTCGCTCGATCCGTCGAGCATGAAGCGGCAACTCTTTGTTCAAATTTAAAATTCCAATTTTGGAAACATATAAATACCAAGTATTAGGGTTTAGTCTGTATCTTTTGTCATTAGTTTCATACTTTCTCCTCTATTGAGAGTTGTGTAACACTTATCATTGGGATTGGAATCTAGAGATTGAGATCTGATTATTAGTTTTTATATTTTCCATTGAAGATTGAGAAGAACAATATTGTGACTTTTGTAAGTAATCTATTAAAGCTATTTATGAACAATAATATATCTTTGATTTCTTTTATTGAGATGAGTAGCTAAACTCCCATAACTAGGGTTATGGGAGCCTTGATGTAGAGAACTATTTGGGGTTGTGCATCGGTTTGATTTCTAACATCTATCAAAATTGCATGAATCTTTGTTCATTATAATGACATCTCTTGGTTGAAAACTTGAGAAGTGAGCCCATGAACACCACTTGTCCGACAAGAAAGTGGATGATGGGATAAAAGTGATTCACATAAACTCCATAGGTTTACCCTTTGGGTTAATGGGTTGATGCCTTAACACGATTAACCCTCATGAGAGTGTTATTGAATAATGCATGAATCCTTTAAGTTCGAGAGAAGTAAAGGTTCAAACACCCATTAGGTTGAGAAACACGTGGGTAATTCTTAGAATTCAATAATTCTTGCAATTGAATAAATAAGTTAGAATTCAAGCACAAAGTCACAACCCTAACTGTTTGAACATCTTGGTGAGCATAACTCTAGTAAATTCATTCTTATTGAAATTATATCTATATTAACTCTCATTAGTTGGACCTTTGTATGATACAAATATGAAAGAATATTGTTAACACATCCAAACCCCCTTTTACTCAGGAACCTTAGATCAACAGTCTAATAACAGTCACAATACTTAGTTAACACAGTATTCCTTGTGGGATTCGACACCCAACCCAGTTGGGTTCTATATTTGATAGCGACCGCTTACTCTTTCGTAAGAGAGGTGTAATTTGGGCGTACCAATAATAAACTTACCAAACTTGATGAGAACATCCTCTATGATTTCTTCAGGATGTGCTAGGGTTCGATCAACCAATTGGAGAACAACTGTGCTCAGTCTCGACTTCCCTAATCCTAGAGTATTGAACAAGAAGAGAGGCATTATGTTGATACATGCCCCTAAATCACTAAGTGCGTAGTCCACCTCACTATTGCTAATTTGAATTGGGAGAGTGAAACTCCCAGGTCCTTGAGCCGTAGGAGCATTTTTTGTATCACCAAAGAAGTACACTCCTCAGTGAGTGCTACTCTTTCCACATCCTGTAGCTTTAATTCATTAGTAACCATATCTTTCAAGTGCTTAGCATACTTGGGCATTCCCAACAAAATATCTAAAAGAGGAAGGTTAATGTGAAGCTCTAAGAATGGGTAAAAGAACATATTAAAGCATACATCCTCCTTTGTATTTATGTGATTGTGTGGGAAAGTTAGTGGTGGTCTATCCTTCACATGTTCATCAACTTTTGATGTCGTGTAGTCAGACTTCCTCGATTTTTCAGCAGCTTTATCATTAACCTGCTCAGGAGCCACTTTTGTATTTACCTCCTTAATTTTTAGTGGAGGTTGTTTATTGAGCTTCTTACCAATAATCAAAGTGATTGCAATTATTTATTTAGGATTTTTAGTATCACTTGGCAAACTACCTTAAGTCCTTGCTTTTTATGCCTGCGCAATCTGACCTATCTGCAACTCCAAGTTCCTTGTATCCGGTTGATGGCTATTTATATCTTCCCATTGGATCTTTATATCTGCTTCTAATTATGCTTGAGCAGTCAAAATTTGTTTCAGCATCTCTTCCATATTGTTAGTGGCCTGATTTCCTTGTACTTGTGGTTGCTGAAACTTTTGTTGTTGATTATTCCATGATGGATTTGGTGGCTGAGTCTACCACTTTAAATTATAGGCACTCCCATAATTTTTCCTTTGAACATTTACCACGAACATTATTGACTCGGGATTGGCTGCACACGTATCTGCAGGAAGGCCACTATTGCCATAAGCCACTGACCAAGTACTTTTCTACTGAATTGCATTCACTGTTATTGTATGTTGTGTGACCCCCAACTTTATATTGCTACACTGAGTGTTTAACTAATTTTCTTAATGTAGAAATTTTTACAGATATAGCAGTAAATTGGTCCACCTTCAACATACCTGCAACCTTCTTTGTAGCACTTCTTAAGTCAAAATGCCACTCAAGATTTCCTTGTGCAATCCGGTTCAACAAGGTATACAGCTCATCAAACGTCAATTCCAAAGATTGACCACCTGCATTTGAATCTAACAAAATTTTCATGTTGTGATCAAGTGACTCAACAAAAGTGTTAGCTAGTACCACATTGGACTACTGATGATGTGGACAGTATCGAAGAATATCTTTGAACCTCTCCCAAGCATGATACAAATTCTTATCTGGCTTCTGTTTGAAACGCATAATCTCACTATGCAGCCTCACGGTCTTTCTAGATGGAAATAACAAGATGAGGAATTTCTGGGCTAAGACATCCTAGGTTGTGATTGAACTTTCCGGCTTAGCATTCAACCACTTCTTCACTTTCCCTAATAATGAAAAAGGGAACAATGTCAGCCTAACATAATCAGTTGACACACACGTAGGGATGAATGTTTCACTGATCTTAAGGAAGTTCCGCAGATGGACTTGTGGATTTTAATGTGAAATCCCCATACACTATCCATTGATAATCAACAGCTGCACTATGTTCTGTTTCAGCTGAAAGTTACCTCCAACAGTCACTTTTCTGAAAAGAGGAGATGAAATTTGTCAGAAGTGGGATTCCCACTTCTCGAACTACCTATGGGCTAGTTAATCTTCAGCCATTAGAGAAGGATTTTCTTCTTCTTCTTAAAATTGCGGGATACAAGGGAGAAGGATTACTTCTCTCCTTTATTGATCAAAGCATTACTGAGGTTTGGGGCTCTGTTCAACCAAAACCCTCTCCTTTGCGAGCTTACTATTCTGTAAACCAATTTCATGAAAAATCAATACCAAAACCAAGACTAAAGCACCAAAGAAATCTAAAATGTAAAAATAAAAATAAAACAGTTTCCAATTTACAAGTCCCAGGCAGCGGCGCCAAAAACTTGTTGCGCACACGCAAGTTTATGTGATCTCATTAATTAATATAGTGGCCTTAAATAAAGACGAATATCGATACCTCAGAGACTTGTGTTAAACAAATATCCAATTCTAGTTTAATAATTGAGATTAACTAGTGCAAACGTAACCAAAAGAGTTTTGGAAGGCTTATAAACTAAATTCACTAAAATAAAGTGTAAAAGTAAAGACTTTGGATAATCAATGGATGAAGACCTGGTGTTAAAGCACTGTGAACAATCATATTATGATATTGAACTTCATTCGTTAGATTACTTATATTGGTTGTTGATTCGTAGGGTTTATCATATGATCATGGTCTCCCAACCTCTAATCTTCTACCTAACTGGGCATTAAAACTACATCGTTGAGCGGGGATGTAATAATCCATTTAGATGCGTGAAGATATCATCCTACATGTGAACCAAGAAAGGCTTATAGGTATATCCCTATCCTAGTTGCTAATTCAAATTCTTTATTTTATAAAAGAATAAGAACCTTACTTTATTCATCCCCACGTTCTATCATCCTACTCCCCCTCTCGAGAACACAAGGTCGACAACATATGTATTCTAAGGTTAGATACTCCGTAAATAGTTTAAAAAAAGGTGAAAAAACTACCAAATATGATAAGAAATCCAAATAAACTAAATTCAAATCTAAAGTAAACATGTTCTTGGACCTAACCTCGGAAAAAGGGGCGTTTAGCCACTAATAGACATAACCGTAATAAACATAGTTAAATACATGATATAATACATTTAAAAACTAAAGTAAAGAGAAAAAAACACTAATAGAAGTGTGGAGAAGCCCCTCTCCAAATCCAAAGACGTCCAAAAGTATCCAAAAATTATTAGAATAAAGTGCAAGTATTGTATTTATAGTAGGACAAGTTGCTTGTGTGTGAACTAAGAGGTGCGGCGCGTTGGCTGCTTCCTAGGGAAAAAGACACGCAAATCCTTTCTCTATAAACTATAATAAGGGGAGCGAGGAATTGCTATATCCCTTGTTGAATGGTCTACGACACACTTAATTCGTGTGGGCACACTGGAATAGCATCTTTGACGCTTAATTTTTCCTTGTGCAATTTTTCTCCATCCCAAGCCTTTTGGTGTTGTTTTGCCTTGATTTAAATCTTATTCAACATCCATATATCATCATAATAAACTGAAAAAGCATCCTAAATAATCTTACACTACAGATTAGAACTCAAAACAACAAACAATCCATAACGATGAACTAGAAACTTGAGTAAAGACTATGCTTGCCCATGTTGATCTTTACTTATTGTTTTGACTCTTGACTTATTTCAATTGCACTTTGAACATTATAAACACATTGTTCCACACATAAATACACAAGAAAACCATTAAGAACTCATTATACATATTAGAATCCATAAAGATAGATTAGACAAAAACCTAGCTCAAGCTAGTAACACTAGTTTTCTCATCTAGACTTGCATCCAAACTTGTTTGAAAACACCATTAAACATTGTAATCACATATTTAAACACTTATATGCAAATTTATATCATGATTTACTCATTAATCACACAATTTGTCCTCAAAACAAGGCTAAATAAGGCAGGATATCAATATTTACGTGCATAAAACCACCTCAGATCAACAAACATCGCCCTACGACTAGGGCAATCTGTTGAGAAATAACTAGGAATCCCATAAGTAAAATAAGAATCATGAGTAAAACTAGAACTTACAAATTTGGCCAAATTGGGGTAACCACCACGTCTAGCGTGGCCTTGAAGATGGACGTGAAGGATGCCCAACTTAAGAACTACCACTTCTGAATCGGGAACTACTACTGCTCCCTCTAAATCTGACTTGATACTTGGTCCTCTTATCATGAACCTTATGATGCATTTCCACCATCACTCTAGCATGATCATAAACCTCAGCAAACATCTTAAGCGTAACAACTAAACTATGATTAGCCATCCAAATAGGAAATCTCAATCCTCTCACAATGCAACAAACTCTCTCATACTCAATATCAACCAAAGGTGTTGCATGCCTATCCAACTCATGGAAACGAGCCTCATAAACAATAGCTGTTATAAAACCCTACTCCAATCTAAAAAACTAATCTCTCAACCAGTCCCTAAGGTTGTGCACCATATACTTCTCCAGGAATATCTCAGAGAACTAAGCCCATGAAAGGGGAGAAAATCCAACTAGCCTAGAACTCATAAAACCTCTCCACTAATATCGATTAGAAAAATCCAATTGAAATATGGTGTGATCCACACCACGAGTCTCAACAAGGCCTAATCCACAAAAATTATCCTCACAAGTAGTCAGAAACTCAAATTCATCCTCTCTAGGAGCACCAGAAAACCTAGGTGGAGCCAACCTCAATAATCTACCCAGCATCTTCTGCTCCTCGACAGATATAGCAGGTTCAGTTACAATCGGCTGAGCAACCACCGGCTAAACAACTGATGGTCTAGGAGGAACCTCAACTCCAAGAGTTGTAACTATAGGCTGCGCTACTACCCTAGTAGTCTATCTACCATAAGAAATACCCAACAGCTAAACCAAGGCATCTTTAAGCAAAGAAGAAGGAATAAAACCTGGTGGATCATGGCCTTGTCCCTGGCCTACCACTGGCAGTGATAGAGGAATCTGTAGTTTAGGTGTAGGAATGGGGTTTAAGAGAGGCCCATCCTGATCCATAGTCGAGGACATATCTCGAGGCTATCTATGAACAGGGGAGAGATCCCTAGGCTATCTAAGGACCCTCATCACGCATAGCTGAAACATATGTCCTGGGCATCTGTTGAAGAGTAAAGTCAAGAAAACATCCTTCAAACCAACTCAGACTCTTAGCTCGATACGAGTGAAAGATGTGAAAGACTCCTAAGAATGTCCCATAGCCTCTCAAACATAGGAAACAAGCGTTAACATTTTGATCCACAAGACTCTATTAGACACTTGTTCTTATACCAATAATATTGGTGAAATTCAGGTGCACATACTAATTTGTCACGACCAAATTTCTTAGTCATGATGGCACCTACTAAAAACCACCAGTAGGTAAGCCAACACTGTAACCCAGAGCTAACGCAATGGGTTAGATTAGCAGAAATGTTCAACATGTACCAAATCTATAAACATAAATGTAAATAATAGTGTTCCACATAACAGAAGACAACCAATACATGAATACCAATCCCATGACTTGGTAATATCAGTACAAGAACAGCTAAGTTCGATAATAGAAAATACAACTCAAAGTTTAAATAGTCTTATACATCCGTCTCAAATACAATATACAGAATAAAGATTGGAGAAAAATAGGCGACTCAAACTCTAAGATCTCAGCTTGTCTCCAACTGATCAACATAGGATGATCTCAACTCAAAGGCGACAACTAGTACTCAGGTCACCACTAAAATGGTAGAGAAGTGCAGTATGAGTACCAAAACAATGGGTACTTAGTAGGTATCATCGGTCGGCTAAACCAGCAAGATGATATCTCTAAATCAAGGTACAAAATTAAACCTGAATAATCTTCACCATCACTGTATACAGTCAATAATCAAACTAGAACAAAACCATGACATATCTACTCATCATGTGCCAATACTATTATATATATAATATTGCAGGATGAAAAGCGTAAAACACAACTAATATAACCATAATAACATTAAGACCAAGAAGATATATAACATCCATTAAAATATAAGTAAAATAATTTACCACAACATGTCATACAATCGGGAAGTACACACAAGGAACAATAAAGTAAAGAACCCACCCATACCACCAGAGAGTATATAAAAGACCAAACTATTAATTAATTACACATATAACCAACTTCTCAATATTCGAGGCTCACCACTTTTCATATCCACAATTTCCACAATTCCTATCAAATGTTATTTCCAAAGATTCATGATCATCATTAATTCCAACAATTGAATTAACATACACCAAGGTAATCATGACCATAGTCATATAGCCATTTATGTGTCTATGCCATTTTACAACCATAATTACTAGTTACCACATTTTAACAAAAAAGGTTCACTAACTAGCATTCTAATCTTCATGACATCAAGTCATATAGCCATTATATATAGACAACTAGTTATCACATAACCCATTTTATTAGGAAAAATTCTATAATGTACACATTTATTCAAGCCAAATGTATTCACTAGGTGAACCCTTAATTCTACATATGATTACACTTACCAGTTAGTCTTAACTCATTATTCAGCCTATTCTACTTCAATTCACTAATTAGCATCAATAAGAGACACTACTTAACAAGTGATTAATGGTAGAGACTTATAAACAACTTTCCAAGGATAACATTCTATCCCTAATTCACACACGAGTGTAGTCATACAAGTTCATAACCACACACATAAACATGTATTTGTATATTCTTACCATACATAACATCATCATAACATCAATATTTCTTTTATCTTAACCGGGCATCATCATAACATCAATATATCCTCTAGCCTTGCCGGGCACCAACATATCATCCATATATTCTCCAGCCTTGTCGGTCATCATCATATAATAAATATATCCTCCGGCCTTGCAGGGCATCATCATAACATCAATATATTCATCGGGTATCATTATATCATCAATAACCACCAAGGCAATAATAAATACATACATATGTAGCCAAATCAATAACAAGTACAAGCCCATAACAATAGAGTATAAGCGATGTAAGGAAATACATATCATAGTACTTCACCATTAATCATCACTACGATATATGATAGATGCATGGGCATCTATATATAAATGATATGAGTAACCCTACTTTTTCTAGCTTAATCATAAATATTAAAAAGCCAAATATAAGTCTTAGGTATGCCTTCTTGAATCCTTCTTTACCCACATGGGTCACAATACTAGCGCAAAGAGATTTTTTTAGACAAACATTCGCTTAGTCATTAAGCTTGAATCATAATAAGAGTTGTAACATAATTCAAGGCTCACATAGTAAACTAGCCAATAAGTCAAGTTATAGGATATCCATAGATTCAATTCACAAAACTTTCCAATGCTATCCATATCATGACAACAAGATAATTGATCAAGTATACACATTATCCCAATATCGACAGCATACATGAACCATCTACAGGGTTTAGCCATCATATCACTAAAAGCATAATCCAGGTGTTCATCATGTATCTAAGTCACTAAAGAAGTTACTTAGTTCAAGCTTAATACGGGTCAAGTTCCGCTTCTTATAATTGCCAAATTATCTTTTTCAAGTTTAAATTCTACCCAGAATTAGGCTAAGTTACCTAAATCATGCCTTCAGAGCTTACCAATCCACACTAGTTGTAACACCCTGATTTGCTGAACCGAAATGCTACACGGTGCTCATGACCCTGAGGGACCACAAGCTAACCCATGACTGATATCTGTACCTGTATACTGCAAATCATGATATAATAATGCGGAATACGTAAAACTATAAGGCCATAAGGTTCAACTGAATAAAACCATGTGGGTGAAAATACACAAAACAACTCAATCTGAAAACTAAGTCTGAACGTAAATCTGAACATAAATCTGAAAGCCTCTAAACTATCTGAATAAGGAGTTGAAGGAACATGTCTCTAACTAACTCCATAAAACTGAACTGAAGAAATAAATAAATGTATCAAATCATATTGTCCTCGAATCAATGAGGACTCACTGTGTCTCTGCGACTGGAATGCTACCGCTACTACTGGGATGGAGCTCGTGTCTCGAAACCTATGGTGTAACATGAAAATAAAGCACCATAGCGCAAATGCGTCAGTACAACTAGAATACTGAGTATACGAGGAAGGTAGGCTGAACATAAAAGGGTTTCATACATGAACACCATTGACTAACTAATATGAACGTGGGAGTGCAAACACACATATATAAAAACTGGGACCGTGAATACGTGATAGCATGACCTGTAAGCTAATACATGGTTTACTGATAACTATCATGACTGATACTGCAAATTGATAACATGGACGACTGTATCTGACAGTCCTGTATATACTGAAATCTGAAGAACACCCTGAGTTCTTTTACTGAGACTAATACTGAAACTGTGGGAGGTAGTGTTTAACCGACATTCCCCATGTATGCCATTATGGCTAAGCTGGGGTCCAATCTCTGCCCCGACTGGAGGGGTGCCAATATCGTGCCACGGGTAAGAACAATTTGTGAGTGACCCTTATCTGGCAGGTACTCAATAAGAACGATGGGAACCCTAAACTGATGGGTTAAGCCACCTTATCAACCCTAATCTGACGGGTTAAGATGTCTCAACCTACGCTGGCTACGTAGTTCTGGAACACAAGGATGACTACTAAGAATCACACCCTGAACTGGCAGGTGAGTTCCCATCTTTGGGTTCACTCGGTTCTAACCTCTACTCCCATCTGGAGGGACTGGACATGAATAACTGACTATACATGACTTAATCTTACTGAATTCCGTTGACTGGTGGAATGTTACTGATATCTGACAACTGACTAAGATCATGAGGTTTTCCTAAGTCACATGACTGACTGAAGTCTATGGAATCATAGCTTGAGTTCGAATATCGTGAAACATGACATGGATCTAGGCACACAACTATAGTTTTCGGGTACAAGTACCCCCAGGACTCGATGGAAAGAAACTGACACACATGACTGACTTGATCATAAGAGTAGAGTCCACAATTCATAATATCATAAGTAAGGATTTCATAATAAGAATGATTCTCAACAAACTATCACATGATCGGGAATGCACACAACATGTATATATTTGCATGGATTCAATAACATGGTCATTCCATATCACAATAATATCATGAGCATCTCATACAACATCTTCAATTCAAGACAATAGCATGGGGATCATGTTAAACATAAACTTAGAACATGGAATAGTCATTTAGGACTTATTATGTCATAAAAGCATGATTTCTATTCCCTTAGGTATTTTCACAAACACCTTACACGCACATCTTAGGCATAGGTAGATTCATCAAGAACTAAGAATATCTAGGTTGATATGCCTAAGTCAGCCCAAGCACCAAACACCAATAAACAACTAAGAATATCTAGGTTGATATGCCTTTAAGGAAAGTGAACAAGGTCATTCTCATCTACTAGAGCAACCAATGTATTCTCATGTTAATCATGAGATTACATGTCAAACTAACCAAGATGCTAGGCTCTGAGTCAACTATCCCACTTAATGTATTTTACGACTTAAGTGATTCAACTTGTCCCAAAAATTTCCATCTACAAATTTAATATCTAAGACCCTGCTCAATCTTATCAAAATATCAAAATTATACAATAATAAAGCTCAATCTAACTACAAGTAAGCCTTACCTACCTTAAATCTAAATGTAGCTCACGAACCAACAATCTTCGCTTTTCTTTTCCTCAAAGCTTCTTCCATGAGCCAAGCTATCAACAACATAATCTATGCATTTTTTTGAGAATAACATCACCCATATTGCACCATTATGCTTCAGGTCCAAAATGACACCAAAACCCCCAAGTGGGTCCCACATATAGAAAATGAGTTTTCGAGACCAAGCCCTTGCTTAAATACCATTAGGGAGTTATAACCCTCAAGAAATTTGTGCCAAACAACCATATTTGGGGATAAAATCAAGAATCAAGTCATTTGGGGTTTTGGGTCTAAAAATCAAGAATACAATACAAAGTTGAATGAATCATACCTTAGATTTAATGTTGATCGCGAATACCTAAGCTATTCAAGATCAAATTCAACCCACACGACTCAATTTAAGGATTTTACACTCTATTAGGGTTGGGGACTCAAAGCAATGGAAGAAATAGCAAATTCTCTGCCAAAAGACACTTTAAATAGACCTTGCCCAACTCTCAGGAGGCTCGATCCCACATACGCACTAGGCCGCGATCGCGATCATAGCAATCGCACTCAACCTATCATGATCACGGTATCTCCATCCATGATAGAAGATGGATGATGCTTGGAATCAAATTCCAAGATTTAGCCAATGCCTCAGGATGCATCCGAAATCTAATATGAGCAAATAAAATATGCAATAATAGATTTTGATTTTTGGGATACGTTGGTGAAGTCAGATTTTCCATCTGATATTGTCTTACTAAAGTTTTCACTCGGTGGCTATTTGGAACTAACGAAGACGTCAAAATGGGAAAATAGTTCTAAAAACCAAATGACATGCCAGGTAACTTAGCTATCAGTTTAAACAGGTCATAAATGACTTGGGGCAGCTATGGGAAATCTCTAATAGTAAAAATAAGTAGGAACACAAAAAATAACCTGAAGGGTCATTACATATATGAAGAAGTTAATGAATATCCAATAATCAAATTTTGGCTCAGAATTTGCTTGCAATATTCTATCGAGCCCTAAATTCCAGTTCCAAGCTATGACAGATACAATTATCAATAGAGCATTCATGTGCATGAGACAATATCCGATATTTTAGACTAGATCTCTCTCACCAAACAAGGGTGGCATACTTGGGAGGCTGAGAGAAGATCAGTCACTTATACCATTAAGGCTTTAAGAAAACACAAACCTTGTGATGAAACGATGGTGCAAGAGGTTGGACATTTAAGAAATAAGATTGGGTTGCTCATGAAGCAGTTCACAATGATGAATTTTGAGAAAGTAAATGCAGTAGGTTCACTGGGTAAGTCATCTAAATTGTATAATTCTAATTTTAAAGAAGAGTCCAAATACCTAGATAGAGATTTGATGGGTTTCCGAGCTAAAGGGAAAGAAAACCAATGTTGAAACTATTATGGGTCTAGATACACAGACAGTAGCAGAGAGATGGATGTTGACTAGCAATGCAATGATGATTATAAGGAAAAGGATGGATTTTATGTTGCAAAAAGCATTCGTGATATTGAGTTAAGGATTGTGGCTATCTTGTCTAAATTAGTCAAGGGTAAGGACAAAAAGGAAAATCGGAAAAATTTCCTAAAGGATATTAAAGTAGACATCTCAAGATTGACCCAGAAGGTTGAGTCGCATGCTACTGAGATAAAGCACTTTGAGCAACATTTTGGACAAATGTCTACAAATTTAAATTGTAGGCAGCTGGATACTCTTCCTAGAAATACAGTGCAGAATTCTAAAAATGATGATCAATGTTTTGCTATCCCCACTTGAAATGGTAAGGAAATTGTTGATCCCCCTATACCTACTATTAATAAGCCAAAAATGATAGTGATGTAGTTGATGAGACACCTGAATTAGAGTAACAAAAGAAAACAGGTGTTGATGGTGATCATGAGAAGGTCAAAGGTAAGGGAAAGGTCGATGAGCCAGTAGTAAAGAAAACTCCATGACCACACCAACTTTTTCACAAAGGCTGAAGCAAAAGAAATAGGAAGTGAAATTCAAGAAATTCATTGTTATGTTGAAAGAGTTAAAATTGAATATCCCTCTTCTTCAGGCACTTGAGTAGATTCATGGGTACACTAATCTTATGAAAGAGTTGGTGACAAAGAAGCGAGATATAAGTTTTAATGAGGTTGGTTGACTTCACCACTATAGTATGGTTACTTCTAGATCTCTAGATCAAAAAAGGTGACCCTAGAGTATTCATGATTCCATATACCATTGGAACATCAAGGTTTTCTAGATCATTTTATGACTTGGAAGCCAAAATTAATTTGATGTTGCTGGTTATGTTTAAATGGTTGGGCTTAAGCCCTCTAGAACTAACGACAATGCAGGTATTGACGGTAGACCACACAATAAAGAAACCCGTGTCCATATTATTCAATGTTTTGGTGAAAGTAGACATCTTTATTTTTTCAGATGACTTTGTTATATTAGATTGGGAAGTAAAATTCGAGATACCCATAAGCTTGTAAGACTATTCATGGCCATGGGTAAAGAGATGGTAGATATGGAGAAAGGGGAGCTTAAGTTCAGAATGGATGATGAGGAGGTCACATTCAACATCCACAAAAATATAAAGCATCCAATTGACATGAGAGTGGTATCGGTTATACAATGTGTTGATGACCTAGGAGGCTACGCATTTGGTTACCTTCATGAATTTTGAGTAATCAAGGTACCCACATTGTGCCACCATCTTAAATCAAGCGCAGCTTAGGAGGAAACCCATAGGATTATTTGTGAGTTCTGAGTAACAAACATAGACATATTGTGTCGCAATGTTAAATCAAGCGTTGGGTGGGAGGCAACCCTCTATTTTAGTGTTCATATTGTTTACTTTTTTTTGTAGGTCTATAGATTGACAAACAACCTAGAACATGGTAAATCATTGCTCAATTTAGAAAATTCTAGGTAAGGTGATTCATTGACCCACTCATGGTGGCCATAAGTCCCACTCGGGCCAAGTAAGTTATGCAATAATCGTCAAATAAGGATATTGAGGATTTTTGGGGATTTATGAACTTTAACCTGTGAACCTACTTATGGTGTTGTAAACACCATTTACGAACTCTTATAAGAAATGGCCAAAAAATGTGAGGTATCTATGGTAGGGAACTTATGGGCCGTACGTTCCATCTACGCCTGTAGGTGGTGCCATAAGTGGTAATATTTTTGGCCTAATTTTTTTAATATCTAGGCATAACCCTACCCTAATGAACCCAAAATTGACCCCCAGGGTTATTTAAACACCCCAACCTAGCACCTAAACCCCATTAAACTCAACTTCTGTAAATCCTTCTCAAATTCAAACTATCCATATTCCCCTAGACTTTATATAAGGCAAGAAATTTACTTTTTCTCGGTACCAACGCATCTAATTTCATACATTACACATTCAGTATAGGGTTTCTATTCAGCTTTTCATATTTCACTTCCTATTCTCAAAAACAAAGGTAAAAATTCTTTGCTCCTAATAGTATTACTTGTTCTAAACAAAAACTAAGTGAGTTGGTATGTTCAAATTCTTGAAAAATATGTAAATGCCAACAAACTTGTGTGTAGGATCCTAGAATTAGCCTCAAAGCTGAAAGTAGTGCATTGATCTAAAATAATTACTTCATGATCATACCCAAACAGAATTAGAAGTTTAAAAGGATGAGGAAACCTATAAGTCTTGTATGCCACATGTGTGTTTGAACTTTGATTCTAGTTATATGTGCAAATATTGGACTTGCTTGGGATGAGTACAGGTTTTAGGGATGTAAAATTTAGGAAAAAATTGAAGTCTTATAATTTTGAGTTTTTCTTTAAATGTTCCAGTCCCTTACTATCTTTCTAGAACTAATACATGGATTTTAGGTACTATGGAACTGAACAAGACATGATATGGCACCAAACAAGGCATATCTATCAAGGAAAATAGATGAATCCCCTGAGCACAGTGGCTTAATGGAGGAGTACCCTATTTCCCCAACTAGAGTAGCTCACCCACGGACTAGGGCTTAGAGGTAGGATACAGCTAACACCATTATTAGAGCCACTTTGGGCATGTAGTTCCCAGAAAGGACATAGTGGGGTAGACAACCCACTTATACGCAGGATAGGGCTCAGCTAGAGGTCAAAAGACCAGTTCCAAGGCTGAGGATGAAATTGGCTAGGATGTCACCACTATATTCTTCCCAGTCTGATGAGGGAGAGGATCTTGATGAGGTAAAGGTAGTTGATAAGTTCATCCTTGTCAAATTCTGAGTGGACAAGGAAACTAAGCCATGCCGTGATGGTTAATCAAGTGCAGCTTTGGAGGCAACAAAAGCTATTTTGGTATTTTTGCATCATTGTTAGTTCTACAGGCTTAGTGGGTCCCAAGTATTGCCTCATTCCCTTGTTTTAAATTGCTTACACCCACTGGGGATAGTGCGTAGTCTTTTAGTTGGGGGTGAGGTATACCATAACTATTGCAGGTTTGTGTTGTCGTTCTTTTTTTCCTGTCAGCTACGGTATCATTGCAAAACCAAAATGTCTAAGGTAATTTAGTGTTGTGTTATTTTTTGTTTCATATTTATTATGTTTTTGTGTAATTAGGAGATTTTTAAGTATCCAAGGAAGTTAATGAAATTTGTTTTGAATTTTAATAAAAATGATACCCCTCTAATAATTTGTTTTGAACTGTGTGATGTGTATATATGTGTGACCATTGTGAAACTGATTATGGCGTTAGAATTAGGGATATAATAATCATATCTAACTATTACTTAAATCGGATAGGTAGTAGCTTGTGCAACCCATTACTATCTTTGTATGAGATACTACTAGGTTCCCCTTGTGTGTTAAATCCAAAACTTTCTTGGTTAGTCTTGCCTAGGTTATAGGATAGTCCGATTTGTCATGACCCAAGACTACCCCCACTCCAAAAACAGTGCTTAAGGTTACCTAAACCATGACCAGACATAACAGAACAATTCCTAATAGATAATAGCATATTGGCTGGAAGCTGAAATAAAAATAAATGATGAAATAATAATGATAAAATATGGGACATCATCCAAAGTTAGAAATAAGCATGTCTGACTCAAACTAGTTCTAAAAATCTAAACATCTGTTTGACTATTTAAAAGCTTCTAAATCATAGCGAGTTGTTGGGACAAGCCCCAAACTAACTCTAACTAACTGAAATAAATGAGGCAATAAAAATAAATAGCTTATAACTAGTCATCAACTGATGTGGACTCTCCAAAACTGTAACTCAGTGGCATGTGGATGTGCTAAGAGTGGTCCGGGTACTAAATGTTCAAACCTATATTATGAGACAATATAGCGCAAAGAAGTATGCGATCAATACTTTGAATGTACTCAGTATGTGATATGGGAAGCTAACTTATACATATAAACTGTACATGAATGCATGAACCTGTAAATTTAATTCAAGACAAAGTATAAACATGTGTTTAATAAACTGAAGAACCAGGTAAGTGAATAATTGAATACTGAACACTTGGTCAAGAAAACTCACACTGAACATAAACTAAAATTGAACTGAGGAATGTGGGAGCTAACAATAATCGACATACCCCAACCTAAACAAATGAGGGTCTAACCTATAACCCCAATTTGAAGGGTGTCAGTACCTTTTCCAAGGGTACCAACACTGGCTGTCATGAATCCACTAAATTTATGTCTAAAAGGACAAGGGTGTCATGCCTCTACTGACTGAGGGAACCTTATAACCTACAGTGGTTCCATAGTTCTAGAAATTATGGACTGCTACTAATGGTCTTATGCCTAACTGATAGGGGAGCTGTCATCCCTGCGTTCAGTTGGTGCTACGTATTACACCCAAATAAATGACACTAAAGCATCAACTGAAACATAAATTGGTAACTGATAAGATCTAGTCATGATATTCGGAAAATAACAATGCATGAATAATATAAAATGCTTAAGAACTTGTAAACTAATGTATCTTTAAACTCCTAGGCATCGGGTGTTCATAAATCACCAACTTTGACTAATGCATTTGAACATAATAACAATTATGGAGAATGATAAAAAGATTTCACAATTTAAAGCCAACAACTTTTCATGATGAGGAAATTAATGATTTTTATCATGGGGAATAACTGATCTCGAGGAAAGCATATATTCATGGTTTGATTACACACATAAACTGATGAAAGCAAGGAAACTCATATTTGACTTGGAACGCAATTTAATGGGAGGGGAATTTGGCTTGAGAATTATAGAGTTCTTGGGACACATTGGGTGGAAGGGACCCATTGATGAAATTTCATACTTGAAGGTAAATTTCTTGGAGAATTCCTTGGAATTGAGATTTAACTTGAGAAATCCTATCTTTCTTTAAGAAGAATAAAATATCTTTATTTTTTCTTAATGTAATGTTTTGGGATTTACGAGGTGCTAGGGTACGTTAATCCCTAAATAACTAATGTTGCAGTGCCCAAACAATGTTGGTTTGGGGTTAAAAGAATGGGAATTTACCAAAAACCTCTTTTAAAAATGTGTGGAGATTTCAAGTTCCAGTCATCACGACTCACTCAACGACTCATTACGATTTGTCATGAGTAAAGTTCTAAGTCATAACCTGAGGTCCAGACTTCTTAACCCTTTGTGTTGTGATCTCAACTCCCTCTCCTAATGACTTTTTAGGTCTTATCATGACTCATTAGGGGTAGTCTTAGTGTGAGACTAGATTTCTAGCTTTCTTTTTGTTGTGAAAACGGGTCTGTCCTAACAACTCGTTGTCACTGGTAACGAGTCTTAGGGTAGGGTCATTATCGCTGGGCTAATATTAGAGGGTCCTTACTGTTATATAAACAACTCCATATAATCACTTGTTACGTCTTGTAATGGGTCGTTACTTGAGTCGTTGTCACTGGCAGCTGACAGACTCTTAGGAAAATTTTTATAACTTCTTGTCAGGTTATCGAATTAAGGCGAGACTTATAGCATTTGAAAGATTATTAATTAGCATACCTCGAGGTATGTGTTGGGACCTAAACTAGGGCCTGGTCGTGATGGGTATCTAAGTCCCCACTGAGGATCGGAGACCATCCTCTTTGCCTAGCCAAATATGTTATAACACTAGCAACGGCTTAATTCTGAACATATACACGGATAACATACTTAACAACTTAAAATATATTTAAGGTTTGTCAATAAGGGACAATCGATAACCTGAAACAGATAACCAATAACCAATAACCTATACCCAAGTCCATAGTTATATCTACAAGCCTCTACAAAATTGAAAATAATCTAAGTTGAGACATGCACCCAACCCTTACAATGACAATGCTAATGCAAACTCTTTAAAAGGAAACCGATGGAATGATCAAGTCTTTTGGAGAATAGAAGTTCACCACTTCACTGCAACAATCGATAAAATAAGACAATCCACCTAACACTACGCACGAAAGGTAGGATTGCCTTCGAACCCTGTATCACATGGGTATACAAAGTCCAGAGATAAATAGTGGGTAGTGTACTAGCATGTAAATTAGCGACAAGGATAAAGTAAGGACATTTTAATAATCCAGCTCAACTCAATGTACATGTTCACATACATCTGTGCATACATATATACTTATATATGATGTTGGGATATGGAACAAAGGTTACGTTTAATCGTCACTTATAGTACCCAAGGGATATATGGGCCCTAGATATCACCCCCTAGTCGGGCTCCAGTGTGTGTAGCCTCACAAATTGAAGAATAATCTCATATATATGTACAGGCGAATCAAAGATTCTAATCATATACTAAGGTGACTTAAGAACTAAATCATGAAATGTAATATGGGGGGCTCAAACCTCCTAAATCATTTAGTAAGGTGGACTTGAACCACCCTATCATAAGTAAAGGGACTCAAACCCCAGGTTGTTTATACCCCTTTGCCGGCCAACACAGTTGCCAGTGTTGGTCCCTCAGGATCGTTACTTTCACGTCCCAGCTAAACAACCCTCTTTTAAGACTCGTTAAAACATTTATCACACATTCTCACTCATTGGACCATAATACAGATTCACGCATACACTGTTGGTATCGTCATACAAACTTCACTTGCAAGGTATCATTAACATGCCAAATTAATTCCATTAACTTGGGATAATGACTCCCATTGTTCATTAATACAAAGTGGAGGAACACCAAATCTATTTGTTCATTAAATCAAACCATAATGTTTCAATAACCTCTTTATATCATGAAATTGTTCTGAAAATAGTTCAATGAAATTTTTACTCGTACTTAGAACCGCTTTCACAAAGTTTTGTTGGGGTTGTTACTAATTCAATTGTAAAATTATAAAAAAATTGGGGAAATCAGAATCCCTAGTTTATTCACCATATCCATGCATCAATTTGATTTCAAAACCACAATTTAAACATAAAGAATGTATATGTAAATATGTATCATCACATAAACAACAATTATTCAAAACCCTCACATACTTTTACAACATTAAAACCCATGTTCCAAAACAATTATTCAAAACCCATGTTCCAAAACCACCATTAAAACCACATGGATGACTATTTACAACACATACTTTTACAAAGTAATAGTTGGGGAAGAGTAACATTCCTAAAATATCAAGAGTTATGGAGAGAATTTGTCCTTGGGAGCTCTTATTAATCTACTTCTTGAAAACCCTAAGTATCTGGCTTGAGAGAAATTAGAGAGTTTGAAAGAGTGTTTTGATTGTGAATAGTATGTTATAGAAGTCGAAAAAAGGGTTTTAAGTCATGGGGGCTAAGTGGGGTAGATGAGAAATTACCAGTATGCCTTTAATTAAAATACTGAAAATCGATGCCAAGTTACTACAGGTGACCTCATGACTCGTAGGGTAGCCCTGTGACTCATTTAGTCAAGTTGTAGTCTTGACAGTGTCCGGGGCCACCCCACATTGGTCTAGTTATGAGACTTACCATATGACTCGTATCCAGTCCTAACGGCTCATAACATGCTAGTACCAATCACAACAGGAACTTAGAATAGTACACTAATTCCCCTATGATTAGAACACTACAACTCGTTATGAGTCTTGATGACTCGCGACCCCTAGTCGTAGTAACAAAAGAAACTCCAGGTAAACATACTGTCTAGGCTACGATAAGGTCCTTATGACCTATAATGATCCGTGATGAATCATAGAAAGGGTCGTCGTCTAGGTAGTAAGTCTAGAAACTCAGAATTTTTGAAGGACCAAAATATGGGGTGTTACATTCTCCCCTCCTTAGGATCATTCGTCCCCAAATGATGAGACAAGGAATCCCTTTGCATGATTTGACACGGAATACAAATATATTTACCTTAAACAAAGACAGAAAACAAAGATGGTAAGATTAACATATTCCTTAAGTACAAGTATTAAGAATGGGGAACAAGAATAGTCATTTGTACTTCATGTTCTCTTTGGCTTCCCAAGTAGCTTCCTCAAACTTTTGGTTTCTCCATAGAATCTTTACCAAAGCCAGGTCCTTCGTTCTCAACTAACGGACTTGCCAATCCAATATCTCAACTGAGACCTCCTCATATGATAATGAGTCAAAAACAACAACACCTTCAAATGGAACCACCAGGGAAGGATCGTCCACACACTTCCTTAACAATGACACATAAAAAACCAGGTGAATGGAACCCAAATAGAGAGGAAACTCCAACTCATAAGCCACTTTTTTGACTCTCTTCAAAATTAAATAAGGGCCCACATAATAGGGACTGAGCTTTCCCCTCTTTTTAAATGATATCACTCCTTTCATAGAAGATACCTTCAAGAATACCCAATCGCCATCTTAAAATTTCAACTCTATCTGTCTCAGGTCTGCATAGGACTTTTGACGACTTTGGGAGGTCTTAAGCCTATCCCGAATCACCTTTACCTTTTCCATAGCTTGGTGAACCAAGTCGGGACTATACAATATATTCTCTCCAACCTCAAACCACCCAATAGGAGACCTACCCCTTCTACCATAAAGATACTCGAAGGGAGCTATCCCAATACTTGCGTGATATGAGACGCAAACGATCAACCCAACTACCACCAAAATCAAGCACGCAAGACCATATAAAATCTTCAAAAGTTTGAATGGTGTTCTCCGCTTATCCATCCATCTTCGAGTGGAAAGTGGTGTTAAGGTTCACTTTAATTCCCAAACCTCTCTGGAAAGAACTACAAAAGTGCAAGGATAACTGAGTACCTTGATCAGATATAATGGAACCTAGATCACCATGCAACTGTATGATCTCCTGAATGAATAGCCTTGCATGACCCTCAGTAGAGTAATTAGTATTCACAGGTAAGAAATAAGCAGACTTAGTCATCCTATCCATAATGACCAAAATCGAGTCAAACTGACGGCGGGACCGCAGAAAACCAGTAATAAAATCTTTATTGATTACTTCACACTTCCATTCGGGCAACTCAATCTCATGAGATAACCCATTAGGTCTCAAGTGCTCACCTTCATTTGTTGACAATCATACACTTGTCCATAAAATTCTCCACATCCCACTTAAGGTTATTCCACTTATAGATCTCTTTTAAATCATGGAACTTCTTCGTCGAACCAGGATAAATAGTAGACCTCGACTCACGAGCCTCAGCCAAGATCCTCTCTCGGAGCCCATCAACATCGGAAAAACATAACCTACCATGGTACCTCAAGATACCATCACCACCCATCTAAAAAAAATCACTTTATGCTAGCCCACGTCACCCTTAATCCACATCAAGATAGGATCCAAAACTTGCTTCTCCTTCACCTCGTCATAAAGAGATGACTTCACCACCTATTGCATCATTACACCTCTATTCTCAGAGTCTAACAGATGAACTCAAAGAGTAGAAAACTAATGAACATCCTTCACTAGCTCTCGTTTTTCCTCCTTCACATAAGAAAAGCTTCCCATAGATAACATGCTAAGAGCATCAACAACCGTGCTAGATTTACCTGGATGATAGTGAAGACTCATATCATATACCTTGAGAAACTCGAGCCATCTCATATGCCTAAGATTCAACTCCTTTTGGGTAAACACATATTGCAAGATCATATGATCTGAATAAATGTCAACATAAGCCCTATATATGTAATGACGCCACTTCTTCAAAGAAAAGACCACAACAAAAAACTCTAAATCATGACTCAGATAGTTCATCTCATGCACCTTCAGCTGCCTAGAAGCATATGCAATCACCTTTCCATGCTGCATCAACACACAACCCAGTCCTACACGGGACATATCATAAAAAACCACAAATCCATTAGTACCCTTGGGTAGAGTCAAAATCAAAGTCGATGTTAACTTATCCTTCAACTTCTCAAATCTATCCTCACAAGCATCAGACCATAGGAACTTTACCTTTTTATAAGTCAACTTAGTCAATGGGGCAACAAAAGAAGAGAATCTTTCCACAAATCTCCTATAATAACCGCTAAACCCAAGAACCTTCGAATGTCGGTTTGAGTCTTAGGTCTAGGACACATCTTAACCGCCTCAACTTTCTGTTGATCCACCATGATTCCCTCACTAGATACCATATGACCCACATAGGTCATAATATTAAACAAAAAATCACACTTAGAGAATTTAGCATACAAGCATTGATCCTTAAGGGTCTGTAAAACTACACGGAGGTGATCGATATGATCCACCTTACCCTTACAATAAACTAGGATGTCATTAATAAACATAATGATGAATAAGTCCAAAAAATAAAGGAATACCCAGTTCGTAAGATCCATAACTTCCATCAAGGCAATAGTCAAACCAAAGAATATCACCAAGAACTCAAAATAACCATACCAACTTCAAAAAGTAGTCTTAGGGATTCTAACCTCCCTAATCTTCAAATGATGTAACCCAACAGTAGGATCATCTTTGAGAAGTACTTAGCACCCTGAAGCTGATCAAATAGGTCATAAATCCTAGGAAGAGGAAACTTATTCTTCACCGTCACTTTATATAACAAGCGATAATATATACACATCCGAAGGGACCCATCCTTCTTACTCACGAAGAGCACAGGAGCACCCCACGAGATAACACTAGGATGAATAAAAACAATATCTAGAAGGTTTTTTAACTACTCCTTAAGTTATTTAAACACAGCAAAAGCCATTTTATAGGTAGGGATAGAGATAGGATAAGTGTCCGAAAGAAAATCAATCTAAAAATCAATCTCCCTATTAGGAGGGAACACCAGGAAGATCATTAGGGAGTACTTTAGGAAACTCATAGACCACCGGGATAGATTGCAATGAAGGACCCTCAGAACTAGAATATCTAACATGAACTAAATTGTGTAGACACCCCTTGGAGATCAACCTTCGAGCTCTAAGATACAAAATGAATCTCGACTTTGGAAGTAGGGAACAACTTTCACACTTAATCACCGATTTATTTGGAAAGTGGAAACTGACTTCCTACATTTAAGATATGTATTTCACGATTGCAACCAATCTATCCCAAAAATCACATCAAAGTCTAACATGTTTAATTGTAGCAGATCCACTAACGTCTCCCTCCCATGGATAGATACCACACAACCCCTATAGACTCTTTTAGCC
Organism: Capsicum pubescens; assembly: GCA_030864215.1. Lineage (NCBI taxonomy): Eukaryota > Viridiplantae > Streptophyta > Magnoliopsida > Solanales > Solanaceae > Capsicum > Capsicum pubescens. Next base: position 236,110,932 of record CM061540.1, read on the forward strand.
ACAATAGAGTTACCCACTTGAGTAGAAATAAAAAGGGATCCAAAATCCAATCGGGATAAAAAATTAATAGCCACATAAGGGGTACATAAAAAGGGTAGAGCCCAGATAAAAAAGACAATGCACATCACAGAAAAAGAGTAGTAACATACTAGTGTCAATATTAGGAGATTCCTCATATTCCTAGTGAATGACAAGAGAATAAAGGCCTTTTAACTAGTGTTATATACAGAAGTAACACCCCTTGGTGTAGGAGTTGAAGACGTGGCAACCAGAACCTTATTATCCCCAGTATCAAACCTGACTGATGGATAATCCCATTGTAGGTGGCCTAACTAACAACACTTAAAACATTTATTCCTCTCTTTCTCAAAAAATCCATGATGCACCTACCCACAGAAATGGTAAGGGTGATAAGATAGGGCTGACTGAGCTCCACTAGCCTGAGACTGGGCAGTCTGTGCCCTAAATCCATTATTTCTCTAAAACTAACGGTCATTGAATGACTTAGGATATAGAGTACTAGCTATAGAATAATAACCAATATTGCCAACTTCTTCATAGACTATTTTGCACCATCTTTACTATTGTGCTACTGACATCTACCCTTATCTAAATATCGAAACTTCTTACTCTGCCTCTCCCTAATTTTTGCTTGCTTCTTCGTTTCCTCCTTAACCTATTGTACATACACCACAATCAAGAGATATCAATATGCTTGTTCAAAAAGGCAGCCTTGCCTTCTAAAATTAGACCGCGAGATAACCCAGAAGAAAATCTCCTCATTCTAGCTCTCATAGAAGACACTAGCTCAGGAGCATAATGGGATAACTGGTGAAACTTCAGGGCATACTTTTTAATAGTCATCCTGCCTTTCCTCAAATTTATAAACTCCTTGACCTTCATTTCCCTTATTTGCTAAGGAAAGAAACAATCCATTAAAGCACCCAAGAACTTATCCTATAGTTTCAACATAGCATCATAACCCCTAGACTGATCCGACTCCTTATACCACTAACATGCCATATCCTTCAACTAGTATGTGGTAAACTTCATACCTTAAGAGTCACAAGCATACATAAGTTGGAAGATTATTTCATATATGAATCCTTGAGAATTTTCCACAACCTTAGGGCCACTAAAGGTTAGAGGATTGAGCCTCATAAACTCCCTGACTCAAGTAATCTCAGAAGAACTCAAAGTAGTACTAGCAGGACCCAACTAACGTGACTGAGATATCACCAACTGGGTCAACAAATTAATATATAGGCAAAACTCATCACTAGAATTGTCTTCTTAGGGTGGTGGGGCATGATCATTATTAGCCTGAGGAGCTCGAGGAGGACTAGTAGGGATCTATGGAAATCCATGAGGGAAATCAGGAGTTTGACCCCTTGACTAGGTTTGAACCCATAAGTATAATGAGCTCCATCGATATTGTCCTCAGATGAGATAAAAGAGTTTCCATGCGCATCAGATCTTCTTTGAGGCATGATCTGTAATACGAACAAATAGGGATTAGAGAAGATTCAAGACATCATACTCTATAGCCCGAAGTAGAATAACAAGAAAGGGAAATAATCCTAAATTCCTCATATCCTCTCTCTTATAAGTGTAGCGCACTACACACCCATAAAAACTCTACTTAACATAACTTTAGGGACACCCAACAACACCAAGCCAAGGCTCTGGTACCCTCTCTGCCAAGTTCTAAACCAGGGCCTTGCTGTTACGGGTATCTCAAGTCCTCATCAAGGATTGGATACCACCCCCTTGACCTAGCAAAACAGGCTACAACACTAGCAATGGTTGAATTCCAAAAATAAACCAATATAAAATGCTTAACAAATTTAAAGATATTTAAGGTTTGTCAACAATTGAAAACCGATAACCAATAACCAATATCCAAGTCCAAAGTAATAACTAAGTAACATCTACTAAACCAAAAATAATCTTAGTCAGGACATACCCCCGACCCTTACAATGATAATGACAATGACAATGTTAATGTGAACTCTTTAATTCTAGTTTATGATAAGGAAATTGATGGAATGATCAAGTCTTACAGAGAATTGAGGCACCACTTCACTGTAATGACTGATGATCTAAGAATATCTACCCAATACTACACAAAAAAAGTAGGATTGCCTTCGGACCTTATATCGCATGGGGATACAATGTCTGGAAATGGATAATTGGTTGTGAACTAGCATGTAACTCAATGATAAGGGTAAAGTAAGGATAATTTAATAATCATGTTGAACTCAATGTACATGTTCACATACATGTGTGCATACGTATATACTTATATAAGATGATGCATTAGGGAACAAGGTTTATCATGCACTTTAAAACTTTAGCTTGGATTGTGTAGCTTAACCATCACTTATTAGTACCCATGGGCTGTATGGGCCCCAGATCTCACCTCATGGTTGGGCACCAGTGTGCGTAGCTATACGAAATGGAGAATAATCTCATATAAATACACAGGGGAATCAAACCTCCCAATCATGTACAAAGGTGACTTAAGCACCTGATTATAAAATGTAATATGGGGAACTCGAACCTCCAAAATCATAAGGTAAGGTGGACTCAAACCACCCAGTATAATCAAGGGGACTTGAACCCTAGGATATTTAGACCATTGCACTAGCCAACATAATTTTCAGTATTGGTCCCTCGGGCTCGCTACTTTCACGGCCCAACTACGCAACCCTCTTTTCAGACCCATTAAAACATTTATCACACTTTCTCACTCATTGAACCATAGTAGACATTCAGGCATACACTGTTGCTATCATCATACCAACTATACTTGCAAAGTATCATCAATATTCTAAATCAATTTAATTAACTAGGGAGAACAACTCACTTTATTCATTAATACAAGGTGGGGGAACACCAACTCTCTATTTGTCCATTAAATTAAACTATTATGTTTTAATAACCTCTTTATATCATGAAATCATTCCAAAAATAGTTCAATGTAATTTTTACTCATACTCAAAATCACTTTCACAAATTTGGGATGGGGTCGTTACCAATTCAATTGTTAATATTCACAAAATTTAAGGAAATCATAATCCCCTATTCACTATATCCATGCATCAAATTGATTTCAAAATCATCACATAAACAATGCATATGTAAGCATTAAACATCGTATAAACAACAATCATTCAAAACCCTCAACCCATGTTTCCAAAATCACCATTAAAACTACATGGATAACTATCTAAAACACATGATTTAACAATGTAATAGCTGGGGAAGAGTAACATGTCTAAAATATCAAGAGATATGGAAAGAGTTTTTCCATGAGAGCTCTAATTGATCAACTTCTTAGAAACCCTAAGTATCTTGCTTGAGTGAATTTAGAGAGTTTGAGAGAGTATTTTGATTATAAATTATATGTTAATGAAGTCCCAAAGAGGATTTTTAGTCGTGGAGGCTAACTGGGGTAGGAGGGAAATTACCAGGATGCCCTTAATTAAGAGATTGAGAACTGATTCCAAGTTGATACGGGTGCCCTCACGATGCATAGGGTCACCCTGCGACTCGTTTAGTCCAATCATAGTATGGACAGTGTCCAAGTCCACCCCATACTGGTATGGTTATGAGTGACACCATATGACTCGTATCCAATCATTACGACTCATAACATGCTCATCGCAATATCAACAATCAATTAGGATAGTACACTTGTTCCCCTACAATTGGAACTCTACCACTCATTATGAGTCTTGAATACTCACAACCCCTAGTCGTAGTCACAACAGTGACTCATGGGCAACATACTAGACAGGCTATAATTGGGTCGTTAAGACTATTAATGACCTGTGATGACTCATGGGAAGGGTCATCGTCTGGACAGTAAGTCTAGAAACTTAAAAGTTTTCAAGGACCAAAACCATGGGTTTTATAATAAGTCTAGAGCTTAAAATATTGGAAAATTACAATATCTCACCATTGGAATCATTTGTCCTCGAATGAACCTGACTAAGCTGAGAGGTTAGGGGAATGCTGAAATTTTACACTAAACACTTAAAAGCTGAATCATGAACTAACATCTGAATTTATGATTGATGCATGAACTTAACTAATTCTAAGAATGCATTTTAAAGCATGAAGATAGTTGGAGGGATGATATAGAAATAAAGAATTAATTAATTAAGGGAAAACTATTACATTATCTAGAACTAGGTTCAAAGAGAAGATATGAGTGTACTTGGTCATCATATCTGCTTCTACTTTCTAAGAAGCTCCCTCAACTGACTGATTTCTCCACAGAACCTTTACTAAAGTAGCCTCTCTATTCCTCATCCTATGAATCTAATGATCAAGGATATCAACTGGGACGTCTTCATAAAAGAGACTATTTTCCATACCAATCCTTCCTACAAGTATTACTGATTCCAAGTCACAAATGCACTTCTTTAACAAGGAAACATGGAAAACTTGATGTACTGATACCAACTCTGAATGCAACTCCAACTATTAGGCTACCTCCCCATACTATCTCAAAACCTTATTGGGACCAACATAACAGGGACTGAGCTTCCCTTTCTTACGAAATCTCTTCACCCCTTTCATGGGTGAGATTTTTATGTAAACAAAATCACAAATATCAAACTCAAGCTTTCTCCTTCTCATATCTACATAGGATTTCTAACGACTTTGGGCCATTTTCAGCCTTCCTCTAAGTATCTAAAAAATCTCCATCACCTCATGCACTGAATCTGGCCCTATCAACATAGCTTCGCCAACCTTAAACCAACTGATAGGATATCTACACCTCCTACCATAAAGAGCCTCAAATAGGGCCAACTGAATACTAGAGTGGTAGTTGTTATTATTCGCAAACTGGATCAAAGGTAACTGATCATCTCAACTACCCTTGAAATCTCAATTACACAAGCTCTAACTCTAATATCTAAATAGTTCTCTCTTCTTTAACGTTTGTCTGTGGGTGAAAAGTTATATTGATATAATCATGGGTACAAGACCACTCTAATAGCCTTCCAAATTAGAGAGGTAAACTGGGTATCCCTGTCTCAAAAAATGGTCAATGGGACTCTATGTAATTTGACCAACTCCCTAAGATAGAGAATAAAATAATCTTCTGCTAAATTTAACGTATTAACTGGCAAAAAATATGCTGACTTAGTCATTAGATCCACAACAACCCAAAAAAATCATACTAAAGATGAGTACGTGGAAACCCTGTAATGAAGTCCATATTCACCACTTCCCATTTCCAGGTGGGGATGCTGAATTCCTAAAGCATACCACTAGGCCTTTGGTGCTCAACCTTGACCGGCTAATAATTTGGACATTTAACTACAAATTTTGCAATATCCTTATTCATATTATTCCACCAAAAGACTTTTCACTAATTGCAGTATATCTTAGTGGCTCCAAGGTGGATGGAATATTGAGAGCCGTAAGCCTCTACTAACATTCACTGCCTCAAATCATCCATATTCAGAATACCTAATATACCCTGATAGCGAAGGACACCATCTCCTCCTTGGGAGAAAATCTCAACCTTCTAATTCCAAATTGCCTCTTTCAGCTTAAGAAAAATAGGATTACTATCTTGCTTTTCCTTTAACTCTACAACCAAGGAAAATTCTGAACCATTTTGAACCTATACACTACCTTCAGCCAAATCAACCAGCAAAACTCCCAATCTAGCATGCTGATGAACCTTAACATTTATCATCTAGTCAAGGTTCATCACTAGACCAAAACAACCATTTATCCACCATTCATTATTATCATCTAATCATCTTATATCCGTTAATAATTACTAGACAACACCTTACTACTTGTCACCTAACCATCTTTTATTAACTGACACCATTCATTAACTAACCATCGTTAGCTACCATGTTTCAACTAAGTAACATTCATTAACTAATATACTAGATTCCTAGCCATCAAGTGCTATAGTCCCCTAAAAGACAACTAGTTACCACATAGCTTAACTGTCTAAGAAGAAGAGTAGTCATAAGATCACATTTAAGATATAATCACATTATTTATAATGGTAAATAATCACGAACGTACCAAATCTATGCATGTCATCACCAATATTCAATAAGTGGAATAATAAGCATAATACCGCATCTTCCTCCATCCCATAATGGAGAGATGTGTATACAAACATATACATATTCATATTCAAAAACTGTAATCACATCATTTATAATGATAAACGATTCTCAGATATTCAATCAATATCATAACACGGCCCTTGGACCATTAATTTATCTGAAAAAATCACAACATCATAATCATGACCTTAGGCCCATACACCTATCCGGGACTCATATCAACACTTATATTTATAAGCCATAGAATATCTCTAATCATCTCACATATAGGAGGTATAATATCAATAAGCATGTAATCATCTCTCACACAAGAGGCATCTCACATCTAGGAGGCATAATATAGATAGATATGTAATCATCTCTCACACAAGAGGCATCTTACATCTAGGAGGCAAAATATATATAGACATGTAATCATATATAGGATATATTATATCAATAGGTCATACATCATGACTACGAAGAATATCACTTCTCTAGGATAATTTACATATACAAGAGGAACATCGTCTCTATAGGTCCAATAGTAATGACTAAAGAAAATAGCAACTTTATACGCCAATTATCAAGTCTAGGAGGAAATAGCATCTCTATAGTCCAATCATCAAGTCTATGAGGAAATAGCCTCTCTATATGCCAATCATCAAGTCTAAGAGGAAATAGTATCTCTATAGGCTGTATAACATATCTAGAAGGAATATCATCTCTAAATGCCAGTATCACTTCCATAAGAAGTATCATAACCAAAGCTCAAAAGCCACAATCCGAAAACATCAATACAAGTTACCAAGTCAAGAAGTAGCCTAATATGAAGGTTTACTAGCCTCATATATGTCTAACATCCACAACCAAGTCCACAAGGATTAACACAAGTTTAGGCCTAAGTGGCCTGGACAATCCCACTTCTAATCCTCAATTCACATATTTAGGCAAACTATGCCCCAAACTAGGCTAAGGTATCTAGTCCAACTTCTAGATGTAAAATAAGCCATATTCAAGCCTAAGATAACAAATTTGACTAGAAACAAGGGTACTAGAGTCAACTCTACCCAACTTATGATTTCAAGACTATCGTACTAGCCCAATAAGGTCAAATATACAAATCATGCTTCAAATACTAAAACCATATCCCAAACACAGCATTATATCATATCCATGATATAACTAATTAAAACTAGAGAGGAAAGGCAATAGGATTCAAAAGGGTATAAACATTCCATCTTATGGGTCCAAAACCCTCATCTAATCCCCAAACATCAACAATCATGGACAATCTATCCTACTCATAATCAAGCCTAAAATCCATATCCTCACGTAATATATATCACACATTATCTATGAAGAAAAGTAGATAGAAGCCTACCTAAAGGACAAACCGCAAAACCTCACTGCATGCACCACATGCTTGTATTCACTTTACAATCCTCAAAATACAATCACACTGTCAAAACCATAATCTACTCATACATACGGTTCAAGTGATACCTATATTGCACTATTGTGCTTTGGGTCAATAAACGACACCAAAACCCCAAGTGGGTCTCACATACAGAAAATGAGTTTCCATGACCAACCCAATGTTCACACATGAATAAGGAATCATAACCCTCAAAGAATGGTGAAAACTAAGCAAACTTTCGGATAAAATCAAGCCCTAAGCTAAATTGGGGTTTTGGGTGCAAACTATGAAATTCAAGCATGAATTCAAGAAATTCTTACCTTAATCTTGAAGATAATTGCGATACAAGATGATAATTAAGCTCCCAAGTCACCCCCCATGACCAATTTTGAGGTATAACACTTATTTTGGGGTTTTTAAGTCTAAATGGTGAAGGGGAAATGCCCCAAATGCATCTTGAGGCCTTTATATAGCCCTTACATGTACTCAAATGTCACAATCGTGGTCCTACAGGCCGTGATCACGCTATTCACAATCGCAGACTCTTGGTCGCGATCGCAGTTGCACCAGATGACAGCAAACTCAAAAATAAATTTTTGACCCTTGGAACTCATTCGGAATCCAAAGAACATGATCCAATTATGAATTTTGAGTGTAAACCACATTTCTAATCAATTGGAATCATAAAAACTTTCTTCAAAGAACGTTTAGGCTAAAAGTGTGGCCCACACCTATAGTTTCATTACTTTTCATAAAATCCGCTCAATAGCCCAAAATAAGTCTGGTAGCCTTGGGACCTAAACAGAGGATCTGCCTAGCCTAAAATCGATGTTCCTTATGTAATAGAGAAGTTGCATTTTCAATCTGTATTTATTTTGATAAAATGTGGGTCCCATACCTATTCTTTCTAATTTTCAACTTTCTGACCAATAGGTCGAAATGAGCTCAAGTGCATTGGGTCCCAAAACAAAGGTCTACCAAGACTAAAATTGATATTTTGAATCTGTTGGCACAGTCAAAATTTGCATCTGAGATCGTTTCACTAAAGTTTTTGCCCGGTGATCATTTGGAACCAGCGAAGACTTTAAAATAGTGAATTGGCTCTAAAAAACAAATGAACTGCCCGGTAACCAAATCGCCAGTCCCAATAAGTCATAAATAACTTGGGGAAGTTATGGAGAAGCTCAAACGGTGAAGATAAGCATAAATATGGAAAATGACTTCAAGGGTCATTACAAAATCCACTACTAAAAGGACTTTCGTCCCCGAAAGTCAATGGACAGAAAGAATCTCAAAAGCTCGAAAGGATGAGATACTGGACCAGTATGCTCCAAGCATGACTTCCCAGATAACCTCAGTAGAGAGAAAACACCTGCAAGGTATTTTTCCACAGGTATCCCTTTTCAACCAGCACTCTCATTCTACTTCTAAAATAGCCAACTCAACTTAACCGCTAACTGGCACCTAACAGAACTGAAAAGGCTGATGCATGCATAGCTGAATCACATCACGCTGATACCATCTCTATATCCACATAAATCAACAAAGGATCATCCAATACAAAAGCAAACTAAGACATGAGTCATAAAACCGACTTCAAATCTACTCATAGAATTGACTCCAAATCTAAAAATAACCTTTCTTTACCCTTTTGCACCTGCAATCTTCTCCAAGTCAAGAGGAAAATCACTTGAGTCTCATCCACACAGTCTAATAACAGAGAACTCAAAGAACTTAAGCTAATCCACTGAAAGTCCATAAGGAAAACATGAGAATAAGCTTATAAGTCATTATCTACGTATACAAATGGAGATAATCACCACATGCAATCTATGCAAATATTATAACCAGTCCGGATAAAAATTAAACTAAAATCTCAAAACCCAAGGTATAACTACTCATCACTGAATATTGTACTCTAGGATGTCTCATCTACCAAGAATGAAAACATACTGAATCCAACTTGAGAATATTACTCTCGTTGAGTAAATCATCCAAATTTCCCAAAGAAAACTAAAACTCGAGGTCAAAACTGAAATAACCAATACGAGGCCCATGGGCTATCATTTAAACACTAATCAACTATAATCCAGTCAAAGACTAAAAGACCAAATAGGCAACCCGGAGTAGGCTCAACCAGCCTATAAATAAAATCTAAACTAAAACAAGTCCAAAATGAAGGTTGCACAATAGCTCTACAACACCAAGCTGAAATCTCAATACCAAGGCTGAACCGCTTAATCTTAAATATCTAAATCAAAACTAAAAATGGGTAGGAATTAATGCTCCAAATCTATCATATTTCTAAATCATCATTCAAAGGAGTCAAAATCTAAAACTTGGCCAATAAGGCTATATCAATATCAACTATCTCAAATTGACTCTAGTATCCAGATCTGATATATATACCAAGCCAAAGTCGAGACATATCTATAGAGCAAAATCACTATTAGGATAACCACTGACTTATAACACAAGAAACTAACTCTATATCAACTGAAGGGAATGAAACATAGTCTCATATAACCCACTTCATATCCGCTGGAGGGTATGAACTATCCAAACATACTCAAAACTTCTCAAGGCTAAAAATCTCACCAGTGAAGGCAAAAACTTTAGCAACTCAGAGAAATGCAACTTAAGCTAGGAACTAACTAATGCAATACTCCATCTAGGAAAAAAATAGCCATAGGCTCATATCATTGAAGAGAATCACTCCACCAAGCCTCACTAGGACAAACAAATGTTGAAATAGGGATTTCCTGAATCCACCCAAGAACAACAACATCAAAGAAGAAATACCAATCTCAAAACCAAGGTCAGAGTAGAGACCACCACCAGAGAACCAACAACTCAAGCTAAAGAGTTTTTAATTTTCTAACTTAAGAAGCGATCACAGAAAAGTCCACCTATCTCTAACTTTCCAATTCCACTAGGCAAAACCATATCACAATAACAAAGGAGTGTCAAATCTTCACACTAACAACAAGGCAATCCATCACGAGGGAACGAACCCAACATACCTATGAGATTAATCCACAATATCTCAACATCAACATTAAAATCGCTATCGGTTAAAGAAACATCCACAAATGAAGAATGAACCTCAAACTGGTCTATCTATCAAACACGTTATAAAAGAAGGGATAGCCAAAACAAAATCCTTCACAACCCAAGAAGCAAGTCTAAGGACCTCAAACTCAAAAATAGGCAACATAACTAAATTGCCAACTCAAAATCCACAAAAACCATGAAAGGTCACTTACCTTCAATACCACAACACATCCCCAAAATCAATCTAATACAGTTAACCAAAAGGGAACACAGTTAACCTCGTTGCACTAGGGGCAAGAAATCATCAAATTGGGCTATATCTACTCAAGCCACCAAAAAGTATCATAAGAAAATAAAAGTCTAACTAGATAACACTAGTCTATACAGCTACCCAGCGAGAATCAAATTCATCATTTAACAACATCTAGTAATAACATCATGTAATATCAATAACCTCACGTAGTGGTTACAATAATAACAACAACATCAATATCAATATACTGAACAGGCGATTCCAAAATAAATATCAATATCATGTACCACTCTATGGCTACAATAGGGCTAATATGCCAAGATAAATGAGACTAAGACCCAAAACCACACCCATAGGGGGAAAATATCAATATAGATCTACTCCATCCACCACTAAAGGAAATAAACCATAGAGTAGTAACATAATAATGAATTCAACAATAAAGCACATAATGGCTGATATAAATTCATCAAGACATATAATCATCAATGGGTATAAAAACCCCTATACACATAATAAGAGATAAATGCAAAAGATAAAATCACACTAATCATGGTGATATTCGCAGTCACATGCCTAACGAGAATAGGAAAATAAATCTAAACGGGTTCAACTCGGACCAACCGACTAAATCATCAACTTAGGCGCCAAGCGTACCATATCTAATTAAAGATTCCATAATATCATGAGCTGGTATAAAGAAGTTTAATGATTGGAACGTCATGTCAGGGAAACTCCCTAGACTAAAAGTCGGTCTCTCTGCAGTCGAAGCAATTCCTAAAGCATCAATCTGGAGAGAACATAAACTGAGCCCAAATGGTTGGCCAACTGACGCTGAGAGAAATTTGCAAAATTATGTCCAAACTTCTGAAATTACAGCCTGTCTTAGGAACTCTAGGCTGCCATAGAACATAGGATAACTCTAGTTGATCACTTATGTCATACCAGGGGCATTCTCCGAACCAGTGTCTCATCACAACACAACCAAACCAAAATCCCAAAATACTTTGAGATACTGCCCCTCATAATCTAGAATTGTCACCATTGCCCAAAGAACCATACCACACTCCACAAGTTTGATGGGGACACTTCCCAAATCTTTTTTGGCTAGTGCTGAGGATCTTCTATATCCATCTTAGACCCTCGAGTCCGATGATGCGCTGAAATTCTAGAAATGTATATTAGAGTGTTATCCACATCTATTGATAATATCCCATCATCCTTTAGGGATAGAATAGAGTTAAAGAATGCATTCAAGGATTATAGGAATGCGGACACACGATAAGGAGTCATGAAGTGGATTTCCTAAAATGTCACTATAGCCTCCCAAAGATAAGTTGCAGATGTCTCCACACTGATCCACAGGACTCTAATACCACCTAGCTCATATACTAATACACCAATAGAACCTAGTCTCTGATACCAATTGTCATGACCCAATTTCCTCAAGTCATGATGGTGCCTACCATAACCCACCAGTAGGCAAGCCAACTCATAGTCTGGAACGGCTAGTAACGGACTACTCAATAATATAAGAAAAAAATACAGAATATATGAAATAAATATTAATACATAGAAGAATTCCAAAATTTGGTGGTATCAGTACAAGAGCTTCTTATATAAAAATAGTACAAAAGTGAAATATCAAGAGATATACACTAATACAACTTATCTCTAAATATAACTTAGACACTAGTCTAATACATAAGAGAGAGATAAGTAATGCTCCAAATATCAGGAGCTCACTCTAAGTCTCTAAACCAGGGCTTCTCCACATGATGCACACATCAACAGCAATAACCCATACTATGATCTGCAGGCTACAAAAGTGTAGTATGAGTACCAAACAAATGGTACTCAGTAGGCTACTGCCAATTGAGCTCCAAAGTTAAAGCAGATATATACAGCATATAAACAAAATAGAAACTACACCCAAGACTCCAGAAATCATATGGCAAGTCAATGAGATAATAAAGAACAACTATCTTGTCCATGTCCAAGAGTCTAACATAATAAAACTAAGGAAGTATAAGGGTGAACTATCCTTTTCCAGCTACTTTCTATATACGTCAATGCTATATCGTATATCCCAGGTAAATTTATGAATAAAAAGCAAAAGAAAAATATATATAGTAATATACAAGGCGAAGAAATGACTATACAATATGAACAATGAAGGAAGGGATATACGGTAGTGTCATAGCTTCCTATAGCTAGATATATATATATAGGTATATATACATTCAAATATGAGGTCATCTCAAAGCATAACCTATATCATAATATTCTTATTTTGAGACCTCATTATAATTGAATCAAGATTTAAATACTACCATACTCAGGGTTTCTAATCCACATAGCTAGACATGGAATAATCATGCATAATAATGCAATCATAAGCTAGGAGAGGCCAAAGACATACCTCAAATCCCAATGTTAGATCAAAGACCAATTTTTCATAAGCTAACCATAATAATGATCATAACAATGATAACAACAATATCAATAACAATGTTAATAACTGGCAACTCTGGAAAACCAAATACCTAGCCAAGCCTATGCATACCACCACCACCCTAGGCTCGGAAGGTCCACTCAACATATAACAACACAAGGCATATTTTTCATCCTCATCTATGCAACTATCCCATACTAGCTGATAGACATAGGTGCATACTGGTGATAGGCAATGTGTATGTAGGAATAAATGCAAAGTACATAATCAATGTCACAAATCATCATAACTATCCTCATTAGGACAATCATCATCATAATAAACCTCTTGATTTTCCGGGTATCAACATATCATCAATATATCCTCAACCTTACTGGGTATAAACATTATAACAACAGTATCTCTGGTCTTACCAGGTGTTAATATGATCATAATAGTATCCTCCGGCCTTTCCAGGTATTAATATCATCATAACAATGCCATCTGGCCTTGTCGGGCATTAATATTATCACAATAGTTTTCTACGGCCATGTTGGGTATCAATATCATCATAATAGTGTCCTCCGGCATTACCATTTATCAATACTATTTCAATAGTATCCTCCGACCTTGCCAGGTATTAATACCATCATATCCTCTGACTTTGTTGGGTATCAATATCATCATCATAACATCCTTCGGTCTTGATGAGTATCAATATCAGCATGATAGTATCCTCCGACCTTGCCAGGTATTAATATCATCACAAATACCATTATCGAATAAGATACACTAAAATACTCATAAACATACACATATCACCAAAGAATATCTATCTAGTCAATACTTCCCAACTACTCATTAGTAATTAACCAACACTTATTATAATAGAATCACTAGTTCACTAGTCATCACATAACTAATAACTATTAGCCTAAACATTATCCTTCAAATAATCCTTACTCAAGGGATAGCAACTAATCACTATTTATTAATTAACATACATCTATCATCTAGTCAAGGTTCATTACTAGACCAAAACCACCATTTATCTACCATTCATTATTATAAACTAATCATCTTATATCTATTAATAATTACTAGACAACACCTTATTACTTATCACCTAACCATCTTTTATTAACTGAGACCATTCATTAGCTAACCATCATTAGTTACCATATTTCAACTAAGCAAGATTCATTAACTAATATATTAGAAGTATAATAGTCCCCTAATAGACAATAGTTACCACATAGCTTAACCGTCTAACAAGAAAATTAGTCATAAGATCATATTTAAACTATAATCACATTATTTATAATGGTAAAAAATCATGAAAGTGCCAAATCTATACATGCCATCACCAGTATTCAATCAGTGGAATAATATACATCTTATCATATCTCCCTCCGTCCTATACTGGAGAGATGTGTATACAAATATATACATATTCATATTCATAAATTATAATCACATCATTTATAATGATAAATAGTTCTCGTCTATTTAATTAATATCATAACACGGTCCTTGGCCTATTAATTTATCTGAAATAATCACAACATCATAATCACGGCCTTAGGCCTAAACATATATCCAACACTCATATCAATAATTAATTTTATAAGACGTAGAATTTATCTAATCATCTCACATATAGGAGACATATCACATATAGGAAGCATAATATCAATAAGAATGTAATCATCTCTCATACAAGATACATCTCACACCTAGGAGGCATAATATAGATTGATATGTAATCATCTCTCACACAAGAGGTATCTCACATCTAGGAGGCATAATATATATAGAAATGTAATCATCTATAGGATATCTTATATCAATAGGTCATACATCATGACTACGAGGAATATCACTTCTCTAGTACAATTTACATATCCAATAGGAACATCATCTCTATAGGTATAACAATCATGACTAAAGAAAATAGCAACTCTATAGGCCAATCATCAAGTATAAGAGGAAATATCATCTCTATAGGCCAATCATCAATTCTAAGAGAAAATAGCATCTTTATAGGCTAATCATCAAGTCAAAAAGGAAATAGTATCTCTATAGGCCTCATAACGTATCTATGAATATCATCTCTAAATCCCAATATCACTTACACAAGAAGTATCAATACCATAACTCACAAGCTACAATCCAGGAATATCAATACATCTTACCAAGTCAAGAAGTAACCTTATACTGAGGTTTACTAGCCTCATCTATGTCTAACATCCACAACCAAGTCCACAAGGCTTAATGCAAGTTTAGGCTTAAGTGGGCCAGATAATCCCACTTCCAATCCTTAATTTTAATATTAAGGAAAACTATGCCCCAAACTAGGCTAAGGTATCTAGTATAACTTCTAGATGTAAAATAAGTCATATTCAAGCCTAAGATAGCAACTTCGATTAGAATAAAGTGTACTCAAGTCAACTCTACCCAACTTACGATTTCAAGACTACCACACTGGCCCAATATGGTCAACTATACAAATTATGCTTCAAATGCTAAAATAACATAACAAACACAACATTATATCATATCCATGCTATAACTAATCGAAACTAGTGAAGAAAGGCAATAAGATTCAAAAGGGGTATAAATATGTCATCTTATGGGTCAAAACCCTCATCTAATCCCAAAACATAACAATCATGAACAAGCTATCCTACTCATAGTCAAACCTAACATCCATATCAACACGCAATATATATTACATATCACTTATGAAGAAAAGTAGATAGAAGCCTACGTCAAGGAAAAACCACAAAACCTCTCTTTATGAACCATATGATCTTCTTCACTTTACAATAATCCAAATGCAATCACACTATCAAAACCAAAATCTACTCATCCATACGAGTCTAGAGATACCCATATTACACTATTATGCTTTGGGTCCAAAAATAACACCAAGACCCCAAGTGGATCCAACATATGAAAAACAAGTTTCCAAAACCAACCCAATGTTCACACATAAATAAGGAATTATAACTCTCAAAGAATGGGTGAAAACTAAGCATACTTTGGAATAAAATCACGCCCTAAGTTAAATTGGGTTTTTGGGTCCAAACTAAGAAATTCAAGCATGAATTCAAGAAATTCTTGCCTTAATCTTTAATATAATTGCGATAAAAGATGATAATTAAGCTCCCAAGTCACCCCTCATGACCAATTTTATGTTATTATTTGGACTCTGAGGATGGAAGAGTGATTGTTTAAGAAGTGGTTAGGTTGTCAGTTGGTGTAAAGGTCAAGGAGAAATATTTTTTGGAGCCCATAATCATGAAAATTAAAGACGATATAGGTCATCAAAAGTTTATGGCTTTCGAGATTTGGGGAGATGGCATTTTGTGAAATCAAAGAAGGTTATGTGTCCCTAATATGGATGGGTTACGAGAAAGGATCTTGACTAAAGCCCATGAGTCTAGGTATATAATTCATCACTGTTTGACTAAAATGTATCATGACTTAAAGAAAATCTACTAGAGGAATAATATGAAGAGGGATATGGAAAATTTTGTTGCTAAATGTATGGTTTGTCAACAAGTTAAGGTAGAACAATTAAGGCCTATTCGGATATCCTAAGAGATAGAATTGACCATTTGGAAGTGGGAGATGATTAATATGGATTTCTTTACTAGTCATTTATGGTCTCAGAATCAGTATGATTTTATTGGGTCATTATAGATATAATGAGCACTTCTTATCTATGAAGACTATCTACTCAGGAGAAGATTATGCTAAGTTGTTCATTCAGGAGATAGTAAAGTCACATGGGGCACCGATGTCCATTATCTTAGACCGAGGTACACAATTTTCTTATTATTTCTAGTATTTGTTTCAGAAAGGTTTGGGTACTCAAGTGAATCTTAGCACCATTTTCCACCCGTAAATAGATAGACAAGCGAAGCGCACTATTCAAACTTTGGAGGATATACTAAGGGCCTACATGATTGATATATAAGGTAGTTGGGTCAACCATTTTCCTCTTATTGAGTTCCCTTATAACAACAAATATCATTCCAACATTCAAATGGCCCCTGTTGAGGCTCTTTATAGTAGAAGGTATAGGTCTCCTATTGGATGGTTTAAGGTAGGGGAGAGTAGATTGTTTATCCCTAACTTTATTCACCAAGACATGGAGGGGGTGAAGGTGATTAGAGAATGACTTAAAAATACTCAAAGTCACCAAAAGTCTTATGAGTATTTAAGGCAAAGAGAGTTGCAGTTTGAAGTTGGCGATTGGGTATTCTTGAAGGTTTCTCGTATGAAAGGAGTCATGAGATTTAGGAAGAAGGGGGATCTCAGTCCCTGTTACATTAGTCTATATCAGATTTTAAGAAGGATTGGGAATGTCTCTTATTGATATATGTTGTTTTGATTATGAGCATCTGAATGCAAGGGACCAGGTCCTTGGATGTGCAAGATACAATACAGTTGGCATACGTTTTCTGCACAATTTTGTCATCTTATGTAACAAACTTGCAGGTGTTATCTTTTATTGATTAGGATAGTTGGTCTAATGATCTTTCATCCCTAATCATCGCTCATCTATAAACGGAAATAAATGCCTCTTCATTAATTTTTTTTGCAAATACAAAGAGTGAAGAGAGGCAGCATAAACCTAGTACAACACTACTCAAGTTCTTAGCTTTATGAGAGCTTTAATAGAAATTGTTCTTGAGTACTAATTTGTAAAAGATTTACTCAAGCTATAAGAGTAATATCTTGTTTTTTCGTTGAGAGGGGTACTTAGCTAGAATTTCCTAAGCTAGTTTCTGATTAGAGTTAGTCAGTAGAGAGGGTCCTTGGTACAGTTACCAAGATGAGCTTGTAGTAGAGTTGCTACAAGAGAAAGGATACTAGAGGTAGGCTAAAATCTAGACTATAATCAGGAGGTTGATTATAGTGAATTTATTTGGTGCTTGTGAGGGCAAGATGTGGCTTTTCCCTTCCTAGGTTTCAACATAAAAATTTGTGTATTTTTACTCTTCGTATACTGTCTTTTGTTTTCTGGCAAATTAGTGTTTGGTTGCCTGTGATTGACTTTGAAGGACCTGGTCCCTCACTTTGTGGTGCAACCCCCAAGGGTTTCAACAATTGGTATTAGATCCAGGTCACTCTAAATGGTTCACACCTAGAGTGTTTTGGTTATCATGGTTACTCCACCAAACTTAGAAGAAGGGCAATCTACCACTAGACCACCTAGATTCAATGGACAGTTGTAAGACCCCACAAAATCCTAAGCTTGATTCAGTCCTGTAAAAGCTAGTAAGGGGTCCCAAACTTAGAAAAAAATTCAGGTAAGTCTTCATACTTAGAGTTATTTTATCCTTCATAAGTTGGTAATCCTCTTTCACGACCCTTATGACCTTAAAATATTAATTTTTAGGTTAATTCATGATCAGGAATGTCAGTAGGTGTTCTTGGACAAATTTTGGATTTTGTGGACTTCGTTTGAAGAACGTTTGGAAGTCTAAACCAGTGGATCAATGCGCCACATCGCCGATCGCGTCGATGAGTATTTTTCCCAGCTCCCAGTGCAAATTCCAGTGAGCCGACGTAGACTCGATGTGCTGTGTCATCCATAACATCGACCCCATCGACTCGACACGTCGGTCTGTGCATTACTGGTCATGTTTTTCAGTAATTAAAACAACGTTCAGATAGGTATTTGGGGGATTTCCCCATTTTGAATTATCCCCTAAAACACAAATTTCGGCCCTCACAAAGCAAATTACACTCTTTTTTTCTCAAAATCATTCAAGAACAAACCCTAGGGCTATCAACCTAAGATTTAAATCCCAAGAATTGTACCACCAATCTTCAAGAATTCAGGAATTGAGGTATATCAAGTGATCATCCAAGGGTTTCCGTCCACCCTTTGAGTCCAAGAAACCCTTTTTACTACAAATTCATGAGTTTGATGAATTTCATTATTGGGTTTGAATGTGATCATGATTTTCATGTTAATGGAGTTCTTAATCCATGATTAGTTGCAAGATTTGTATGAAATTGTATATTATATGTGTTTGCATCACGAGAATTTATGTTAAAACCTTTGAATTATGAATTTGGAATTTGAAATTGTAATGCCCCATGTTGTTTAGTATTGTTTGAATATACTATGCCCTCCAAGTGTTTGGTGGGTTGTTCATGTGAGTTGAATAGTTAAGTCCCATCATATTAGCATGTATACAAGTTCATGTTATGCAAGTGTTTGTCAAAATGCTTCAATGAATGAATGGTGATTAAGTAATTAGTTATCATGTGTCAAGATTGTGTTATGTCTTATAGTCTATGCTATCGCGTCCTGGGGGTATTTAATACCCAAAAATATAGCTTTTTACCTAGAGCTATAGTAGCTAAAGAATAGACTCGGTAGTATCATGATCAGTAGTTTAGTAATTAGTTCAGAACCAAGTAGAGTTCAGTCTGTTAATAGAATTCAGTAGTATTCCGTCAGTTAGAGGAATCCAGAGAACTCAATTCAGTTTAGTCAGACAGTATGAATCAGTAATAGATCAGTACAACCTAGCACAGTGTAGAATTAATTCCAATGTCTATTTAGTTGGGAGTAGGATTTAGCACCGAGTGAACCCAAGGATGGGGACTCACCTGCCAGCAGAGGGTGTGATCCTCAGAAGCAGTCCTTGTGTTCCAAAACTATGTAGCCAGCATAGATTGAGACATCAACCTCCCAGTTGAGGGTTGATGAGGTGTCCTACCTTCCAGTTTAGGGTTCCACCATTCTCATTCAGCGCACCTGCCAGATGAGGGTGACTCAACTTGTCTTTACCCATGGCACGGTACTGATACCCTTCCAACTGGGGTTATAGTTTGGAACCCAATTCATTCAGAAAGGTGAATGTTAATTAGATGATTACCTCCCACAGTCTCAGTTTCAGTCTTCAGAATAGAACTTAGTTCAGTTCTACAGAAATCAAGACTGTCAGACATAGTCACTCAATTCAGTATGGAACTCAGAATAGTTCTACAGAATCAAGACTGTCAGATACAGTCACTTAATTATTAGCAATACAGTATCAGTAAACTCAAATATTAGTAAACCAGTGATTCTGAATTCAGTATCCAATGTTACAATGACCTCAGTTACAGTTTACGTATTTCATGCATATTCTCTCATTCAGTTATGCTTATGTTATTCAGTTAGTATTGTTCATGCATATGAACCCATGTATATCAGCCTACCTCACTTAGCATACCAGTACATTTAAAGTACTGACGCATATATTTATTTTGCATTATGATGTCTTATATCATAGGTTCAGACGTATGGGCTCTCGGTCATACTGAGTATCCCGATCCATCAGCAGCAGACTAGTGGTGAGTCTTCATTGTTCAGGGATAGATTTATTATTCCAGTATTTTAGTACTCAATTTATTTTAGTAGTTGAAGTTAGTTGGGGACTTGTCCCATCAACTCTTTATTGAGATAGTAGAGGCTTTTCAGATATAGAGTATTTATAGACAGATGTTCAATTTTGGTATTGATGTACCGTACTCAGTATTTATTTACAGCTTTAAACCTTATGGCAAGTTTCTACCTAATTTTTGGATAATTACAGTATTGTTATTCAGTTAATACAGTAGGTATCAGTCATGGGTTAGCTTGATATCAGATCCTAAGGTTCAATAGAGTCCTAGGAAGTCTGAAAGTCACATCAAGTAGAGTCTTGTGCATGGGTGTGTAGCACGCCATACTTATGGACAGGAGGCTATTAGATGTTTTAGAAAAAGTTTCCCTTCTTTCAGTAATCATGTCGTGTGGGTAAGCACGAGCTCAATTTAAACTCTCTGTATAATACAAGTTTTTCTTCCATTTATAGAATATGCCTCCAAAGAGGACTAAGGGAATAGGAATGAGAGACCAGCCAACACCTCAGCCCATCCAGCTAGATCCCCTGGATGTACATGTCTCCCACGCTGAATTCAGAGCAGCTTTCACCACCCTAGATCATTCTATGGTAGCCTAGAATGAATGCCCAACTACCATTCCATCCAACCCAGTGGCCAATACTGCTGCAGCCAGGATTTAGGACTTCACCTGAATGAACCCTCCATCTTTTACTGGGTCTAATTCAGATGAGGACCCTCAGGAATTTCTTGATTAGGTGCATAAATTTATAGATATTATGGGGGTGATTGCTATTGAGAGTGATAAGTTGGCTACATATTAGTTTTAGGATATGGCTTACTCATGGTTTAAACAGTGGAAAGTAGAAAGGGCCATAGATGTAGGGCCTATAGAGTGGGAGAAGTTTGCCACTGCTTTTCTTGATAGGTTTTTCCCGTTGGAGTTAAGGTAGATAAAGGTTCTAGAATTTATTAATCTGGAGAAGGGAAACATGACAGTGAAAGAGTATTCTCTCAAGTTTACTCAATTAGCTAGATATACTCCTCATGTGGTGGCAGATAGCAGGTCTAAGATGAGTAGGTTTGTGTCTGGGGTTTCTAGAAGTGTGGTTAAAGAGTGTATAACAGTAATGCTAAATAAGGAGATGGACATATCCAGGCTCATAGTCCACGCTTAGCTGATAAAGAAGGCTAAGAATAGGGAGAAGGAGAGGGAGAACAAGCAGTTTCAACTTCGCTCAACCTAGGTCAGAGGGTAGGAATCGTTCTCAGTTCCACCCAAAATCCTCAGTTCCATATCCATACTCAGCCAGTGCTCCATTGTTAAAATTTAATGACGTCAATAGAGATAGATCACCAAGCCCTAAGCCTCAGGATAGTGTCAGCAACGCCCGAACTAATCCCCTTTGCCAGAAATATGGTAGAAACCAACAGGATATCTACAAGGCTGGAAGTGATGTGTGTTTTGAGTGTGGTAAGCCAGGTAGCAGAGTGAGAGATTGTCCTTAGTCAGGTTCCCAGGGTCAGTATAACCATCCCTCAGCTTAGTCTGGTCGCTCAAATCTGCAGGGTGCCATCTTTAGTGCTACCAGTGGGCAACGCCCAGAAAGACTCTATGACCTTCAGCCCCGACAGGATCAGGAAAGTTTTCCTGATGTGGTCACTGGTACATTACAAGTTTATCATTTATATGTTTATGCTTTGCTAGATCCAATAGCTTCTTTATCTTTTGTAACTCCATATATAGCTATCAACTTCGGAGTCAGTTCTGAAATCCTAGAAGAGCCTTTCTTAGTGTCTACCCCAGTGGGTAAATCCATCATAGCCTGGAAGGTATACAGGAACTGTCCGATTATAGTATCTCAGAGAGTCACTTAATCAGACTTAGTAGAATTAGAGATGACAGATTTTGATGTCATTCTTTGTATGGATTAGCTTTATTCATGTTATGCCTCAGTTGACTGCAGGAATAGAATTTTCCAGTTTTAATTTCTGAATGAGCCCATCCTAGAGTGGAGGGGAATACTTCAGCACTTAGGGGTCAGGTTGTTTCCTACCTTAGGGTAAGGAAAATGATATCTAAGGGATATGTCTACCATCTCGTTTGAGTCCAATACTCTAGTTCTAAAACTCCTAATCTTGAATCGGTGTCAGTACCATGTGAATTCCCAGATGTATTTCCTGAAAATCTTCCAGGAGTTCCTCCTGAAAGGGAAGTTGACATTGGAATAGTCCTTCTTCCAAATACTCAGCCTATCTCTATTCTTCCATACAGAATGGCTCTAGCAGAACTTAAAGAATTAAAAGAATAGTTGAAAGATCTCCTAGATAAGGGATTTATCAAACCCAGTGTGTCCTCAAGGGGTGCACTAGTTCTATTCATGCATAAGAAAGATGGTTCTCTCATAATGTGTATAGACTACCGTTAGCTAAATAAATTCATGGTCAAGAACAAGTATCCACTTCCCAGAATTGATGACTTGTTTGACTAACTTTAGGGTGCCAGTTACTTTTCTAAGATAGACCTCAGATCAAGCTATCATCAGCTCAGAGTCAGAGAATGTGACATTCCAAAAATAGCTTTCAGAACTCGGTATGGTCACTTCAAATTCTTAGTCATGTCATTTGATCTTACAAATGCCCCAGCAGCTTTCATGGACTTGATGAACCATGTGTTCAAGAAGTACTTGGATATGTTCATCATAATCTTCATAGATGACATCCTTGTCTACTCCCGCAGTGAGTATGATCATGCAGACCATCTCAGAATATTATTACAGACTCTCAGAAACCATCAGCTATTTACCAAATTTTGTAAGTGTGAATTTTGGCTAAGGTCAGTAGCCTTCCTCGGCCATATAATTTTTGGTGATGGCATTAGAGTAGATCTCTAAAAGACCAAAGCAGTGAGAAACTGGCCTAGACCTAACTCTCCATCAAATATTCAGAGTTTATTGGGTTTGGCTAGCTATTACCGATGGTTTATTGAGGGATTTTCATCTATTGTATCCCCTATGTCCAGATTGACTCAGAAAAAGGTCAAATTTTAGTGGTCAGATTCTTATGAGAAGAGTTTTTAGCAGTTGAAGACTCGACTCACTACAACCTTAATTTTGACTCTACAAGATGGTTTAGACGATTTTGTTGTGTATTGTGATGCTTCTAGAGTTGGTTTGGGGTGTTTTTTATACAAAGAGGTAAGGTCATAGACTATGCCTCTAGACAGCTTAAGCCCCACAAAAATAACTATCTAACTCATGATCTTGAGTTAGCAGCAGTAGTATTTACCTTAAAGATTTTGAGGCACTATTTGTATAAAGTGCATGTTGATGTGTTCACTAACCATAAGAGCCTGCAGTAATTATTCTATCAAAAAGACCTAAACCTTCATCAGAGAAGGTGGTTGGAGTTGTTGAAAGACTATGACATAAGTGTTCTATATCATCCGGGCAAGGCCAATGTAGTGGCTGATTCTCTTAGTAGGATGGCTATGGGTAGTATTGCTCACGTGGATAATGGTAGGAAAAAGTTAGCTCAGGAAATTCATCAGCTTTCCCGACTAGGTGTTTGCTTAGTCGATTCAGTAGAAGGTAGTGTATGGGTGCAGAATAGTTCAGAATCATACCTAGTTTCTAAAGTGAAGGAAAAGCAGGATAGGGATCCCAGTCTAGTTAAGTTGAAAGAATCAATCCGAGATCATAGGATAGAGGTTTTCTCCCAAGGGGGAGATGGTGTTCTGCATTGTCAGGGTTGCCTATGTGTGCCATGTATTGATGACCTAAGATAGTGGATTCTTGCAAAAGCACATGGTGCACGTTACTCTATTCATCCAGGGGCCACTAAGATGTACCATAATTTTTGAGAGATCTATTGGTGGAGTGGGATGAACAAAGACATTGCATAGTTTGTAGCCAAGTGCTCAACATATCAGTTGGTTAAGATAGAGCATCAGAGGCCTAGTGGGGCTATACAGGAGTTCAATATCCCCACTTGGAAGTGGGAGGAAGTAAACATGGATTTTATTACAGGTTTGCCTCATACTCGTCGTCAACACGATCCAGTCTGGGTCATTGTAGACAGGATGACCAAATCAGCTTATTTGCTACCAGCCCATACCTCTTTTTCAGCCGAGGACTATGCCAAACTCTATGTATGAGAGTTGGTTAGATTACATGGAGTTTCATTGTCTATTATCTCTGATAGTGGTATGCAGTTCACCTCTTATTTCTGGAAGGCATTTCAGAAGTGTCTTGGTACCCAAGTTCACCTCAGTACAACCTTTCACCCTAAAAAAGATGGTCAAGTAGAAAGGACCATTCATACTTTAGAGGATATGCTGCGAGCGTGTGTGATAGACTTTAAAGGTAGTTGAGATGACCACTAGACTTTGGTTGAGTTCGCATATAACAACAGCTATCATTCCAGAATTTAGATGGCTCTATTTGAGACGCTCTATGAGAGGAGATATAGGTGTCCCATCAGTTGGTTTAAAATAGAAGAGGCTGCAGTGGTAGGTACTGACTTGGTGTTTGACACCTTAGAGAAGGTTTAGTTGATCAGGGAAAGACTTAAGACAACTTAGAGATGACATTAATCATATGCAGATGTGAGGAGAAAGGATCTCAGGTTCGATATTGGTGACTATGTGTATTTGGAGATATCTCCTATAAAAGGAGTGAAAGGTTTGGCAGGAAAGGGAAGCTCAGTCCCCTATATGTTGGTCCTTACCAAATTCTCAACCATTTTAGAAAGGTAGCTTACGATCTTGAGTTGCCTTCAGATTTAGATTTAGTCCATCCAGTGTTTCGTGTCTCCTTGCTAAAGAAATGCATAGGTGAACCAGCAGTTGTACTCCCTGTAGGGGGTATAGACGTTCAGAACAACCTCTCTTATGAGGAGATTCCATTCGAAATCCTTGACTATCAGATTCGAAGACTGAGGAACAAAGAAATCCCTCTAGTCAAAGTTCTTTAGCGGAACCAGTAAGTTGAGGGATCTACTTGGGAAGCAGAGGAAGATATGCAGACCAAGTATCCTCACCTCTTCTCCACAAACTCAAACTCAGCACAAGGTAATAGTTTTTCCTTGAACTTACTCAGTTCCATGCTTAGATTTTTCTTTATAAACTTATTACCAGTTACCATTGCATATTCAATTGTGTCTTCATGTATCAAATATGCATGTTCAGCACAAGAAACTCCGCTTACTAACAATCCCAGTCATGCATTCATGAATTATGTTCATCCATGTACTAATGCATTAGATATGCATGTTCAGTACAAAATTTCAGCATATCAGTAGTGTCAGTCATGAAATCATGTTACAGTTGTGCATGTCTCATATCAAAATTTATTTTATCAGTATTCTCAGCTTAGTCAGTCTCATTTGAGGATGAATGTTCCCAAGGGGTAGATATTGTAAGACCCCGCAAAATCCTAAGCTTGATTCAGTCCTATAAAATCTAGTAAAGGGTCCCAAACTTAGGAAAAAATTCAGCTAAGTGTTCATACTTAGAGTTATTTTAGCCTTCGTAAGTTGGCAATCCTTTTTCACGACCCTTATGACCTTTAAATATCGATTTTTAGGTTAATTCATGATCAGGAATGTAAGTAGGTGTTCTCGGACAAGTTTTAAATTATTCGGACTTCATTTGAGGCACCTTTGGAAGTCTAAACCAGCGGATCGACGCAATATCAATATGCCATGTCGCCCATCGTGTCGATGAGTATTTTTCCCCAGCTTACAGTGCAAATTCAAGTGATCCGATGCGGTACGTCGGCCATAGCGTCGACCCCATCAACGTGATGCATCGGTCTGCGCGTCGCTAGGTATATTTTTTAGTAATTAAAATAGCATTCAGAAGGGTATGTGGGCATTTCCCCATTTCGAATTTGCCTATAAAACACAAAATTCAGCCCTCACAAAGCAAATTACACTATTTTCTCTCAAAATCATTCAAGAACAAACCCGAGGGCGATAACCCAAGATTTAAATCCCAAGAATTGCACCACCAATCTTAAAGAATTCAGGCATTGAGGTATGTCAAGTATTCATCCAAGGGTTTCCTTCAACCCTTGAAGTTCAAGAAATACTTTTTATTACAAGTTCATAAGTTTGATGAATTTTATGGTTGGGTTTGAATGTGATGATGATTTCCATGTTAATGGAGTTCCTAATCCATGATTAGTTACAAGATTTGTATGAAATTGTTTATTATATGTGTTTGCATCATGAGAATTCATGTTAAAACCTTTAAATTATGAATTTGGTATTTGAAATTGTAATGCCCCATGTTGTTTTGTATTGTGTGCATATACAATGCCCTCTAAGTGTTTGGTGGATTGTTCATGTGAGTTGAATAGTTATGTCCCATCATATTAGCATGTCTACAAGATCATGGTATGCAAGTGTTTGTCAAAATGCTTCAATGAATGAATGGTTATCAAGTAATTAGTTATCATGTGTCAAGATTGTGCTATGTCTTATAGTCTATGCTATCGCGTCCTGGGGGTATTTAATACCCGAAAATCTAGTTATTTACGTAGAGCTATAGTAGTTACAAAATAGACTCAGTAGTATCATGATCATTAGTTTAGTAATTAGTTCAGAACCCAGTAGAGTTCAGTCAGTTAATCAAATTTAGTAGTATTCCATTAGTTAGCAAAATCCAGAGAACTCAGTTCAGTATAGTCAGATAGTATAAATCAGTAACAGATCAGTCCATCCTAACACAATGTAGAATTCAGTCTAGTGTCTATTCAGTTGGAAGTAAGATTCAACACCGAGTGAACCCAAGGATGGGGACTTACCTACTAGCAGAGGGTGTGATCCTGAGAAGCAGTACTTGTGTTCCAAAACTATGTAACTGGTATAGGGTGAGACATCAACCTGTCAGTTGAGGGTTGATGAGGTGTCCTATCTGCCAGTTGAGGGTACCACCATTCTCATTAAGAGCACCTGCCAGATGAGGGTGACTCAGCTTATCTTTATCCGTTGCATGGTAATGACACCCTTCCAACTAGGGTTATAGGTTAGACCCCAATCCATTCAGAAAGAGGCATGTCGATTAGAGGATTACCTTCCACAATCTCAGTTTTAGTCTTCAAAATAGAACTTAGTTCAGTTCTACAGAAATTAGGACTGTCAGACACAGTCACTCAGTTCAGTATGAAACTCAGAATAGTTCCACAGAATTAGGACTGTCAGATATAGTCACTCAGTTAACAACAATACAGTATCAGTAAACTCAGATATCAATAAACCAATGATTTAGAACATAGTGGATAACTGCAATATAGTATCAGTAAACTCAGATATCAGTAAACCAGTGATTCTGAATGCAGTATCTAGTGTTACCATCACCTTAGTTATAGTTTTCGTATTTTATGTATGCACTCTCATTCAGTTATACTTATGTTATTCAGTCAGTATTGTTCATGCATATAAACCCATGCATCTCAGCCTACCTCACTAATCATACCAGTACATTCAAAGTACTGACTCATACCTTTCTTTTCCGCTATGATGTCTTATATCATAGGTTTAGACGCACGGGCTCCCAATCAAACTTAGCATCCTAATCCATCAGTAGCAAACTAGTGGTGAGTCCTCATTGTTCTAGGACAAATTTATTATTCCAGTATTTTAGTACTCAGTTTATTTCAATAGTAGAGTTAGTTGGGGACTTGTCCCATCAACTCCTTGTTCAGATAGTAGAGGCTTTTTAGACATAGATTATTTATAGATGATGTTCAGTTTTGATACTGATGTACTGTATTCAGTATTTATTTACAGCTTTGAACCTTATGGAAAGTTGCTGCCTAATTTCCATATAATTATAGTATTGTTATTCAGTTAATGCAGCAGGTACCAGTCACGGGTTAGCTTGTTGTCCTTCGGTATTATGAGCACCGTGTAGAGCCTGGGTTACAAAGTCCAGGCGTTACAACAGTACTATGGGTGTTGGAATACAAGGATGTTTGACTTTATTATATCTAAACATAGTAAACGGATGGACATAATCCTTGATGGACCTCATGTTCTTGTAAAAGAAGTCAAAGAAGAAGATGTTACAAAAATGGTTATCAAAAGCATGAGGGAATTCAATGAAAAAGATAGAAAGAAGATTGAAAAGAATTACAAGGCCAAGAAATTGTTAGTTTGTGGCAAAGGCCCTGATGAAAACAATAGGATCTTAGCTTGTGAAAATGCTAAAGAGATCTGGGATAGCTTACGGATGGCTCATGCAGGCACCACTGATGTGAAGGATTCAAAAGTATATATGTTGACTAATCGGTATGAAACCTTTACCATGCAAGAAGGGGAACACAATCCAAGAAATGCATACAAGGTCCACTTCTATCACAAATGAGCTTTACTGCTTAGGTGAAGTGATTCCCTTGTACAAGCAAGAAAGAAAAATTCTTGGTGTTCTTCACAAGTCATGGGAAAGAAAAATAGATTCCATAACTCCAGAAAGAAACCTGAAGACCTTCACCATGGATGAACTGATTGGAAATTTAAAAAACCCATGAGCTCAAGAAGCTGCTAGGAATGGAAAAGAAGGAAATAAAAAACAAAAAATCCCTGGCATTGAAAGATTCTAAATATGATCCAATTGATGATGAAGACACTGATGTTTCCTATTTGGAAAATAGGATTATTAGAGCCATGAAGATGAGTGGTCTGTACCAAAGAAGAGGAAGCATTAGCAAAAAGGGAAGCAGTACTGGGGTATGTCACAACTATAGAAGTCCTAGGCATTTCATTAATGATTGTCCATTGCACAAAATGTATTACTAGGGGTACCTCAAGACTGAAGGTGACAAAGAAAAGAACAGGGACCAGGTCCTTGAAAATTTAAGAAGGAAAACAGCAACTGAGTATGTTGTGAAGCAAGCTCTAGCAGCATAGGGAGTCTCTTCTAGTGATTCAAGTGAAGATGAGAAGAATGGAGATATCTAAGATAGTCTTGTCATCTATGATTCCTTGTTTGCTTTTATGTCAAACACTAAAGATGGAGAAGAAAATGAGGAAACACTTTTTGATCTTAAAGAAAACTTGAACAACTATTCTGCTAGAAAGATGAAAAAACTTGCAAATATGCTCACTGACTCTATGTGTGAAATGACTGAGAAAAATTTTTCACTAGAAGAAAAGTTGGAAAGTTAAGAGCTTGAGTTAAATGCTCTAACTCTTCAAATATCTGAAACCATAGAGTAGATTATAAAGTTAAAATTTGAAAATCTAAACTTAGTGAGTCAACTAGAGAAAAGGGATAATGTTGGTGACAAAGAAAAGAATAATACTCTAGACAAAAAAATAGAAGATTAGGATCTTGAGTTGATAGCCTTGGCTCTCCAGATATTAAAAAATGAGCAATAGGTTGCATCAACTAGAGAAAGGAGATGCTTCTGAGTGTAAAGGGAAGAAAGGAGCCTCAAAGTTTTAGGTTAAGCTTGAAGAAAAATTGGAGGATTCAAAAAAGCTTCTCATGACTGCACTTCAAAAAAATGAGGAGTTGGAAAGGGACCTAGTCTGTCTGAGAGAAGAACTTAAAAAATCCCTATAATGGACTACATTTTCTCAGATCTGTTCTAACCTAACTGGTCAAAGTGCTAATAATGGGAAGGGTATTGGTTATCAAGAAGGAATCCAAGTTTGTGGGTATCAAGGGAATATTTATCTTGATGCTAAGAACAAGGTCCACAAGCCTCTATGTACTCACTATGGAAGAGATGGACACCTGAAAGAAGATTTTCAAAGCTGGCTCAAAGCAAGAATGACAAATATTAGACATGTCCACCAAGGGAGCACCTATCCCAAAGGTGTAAGACCTTGTAAAAACATGAAGAAGCTCACACTACCTAAATGAAAATAGAAGAATTTAATCATACCTCTGTCCTACTACTGGAAACTCAAACTCAAATAGGTTCCCAAGTCTAACAAATTATTGTGAATACAGAAAGGAAAAAGGGTTTGCAATAGAAAAATCTGCTTGTTATGTAATCGCTCAAGGCTATGCATGGAAGGTCTAAATGTATTCACTTTCCTAAGACACTTCAAGGTGAAGGTGTCTTATGTGATTAGCATTCCAATCCTAAAGATGAGCTCAAAGATTTGAAAGAAGCTGGAAAGTTTAGAGCAATGATGAAGGAGCTCTGGACGTTTGAATAATACCAAGTATAGGACATTGGACTCAGACCTATTTCTAGAACAAGTCGTGGTATCATACAGTGTAATAAATTTAACTAGTTGATGTTGGAATTTATCAGACTAACCTGGCCTACTATCAAGTGAATCAGTGTCTCCTCACAAAATTAGCTATGCTCAAGAGGCAGGTATTCTTGGTAAATTAGTATTGTTGGTATAACTTAGTACCATACCTTTGCAGTATACATCCTTGGGAACAACTTTAGAGGAGGACAAATATGATAAGCACAAAGTTGAAGAGTTCACACAAACTAGACAGGGACCTGGTCCTATCTCTCAGGTTAGTATCTTGTTTGCGCAAATTTTGTCTATTCTTCCAAGAAAAAGCCACGTCTTCCTTGTCCTTGTGTCAGAACAAAGTTGTCATATTCTAAAAATAAAGGTGAGTCACCTAAAATCTAATATTGTTCATATATTTTCCCCCCAGAAAACCCTTTCTCATGCTCATTATTCCATAAATCTTACTACACCCACTCCTTCTCATATTATAAAATAAAAATCCAAAATTCCAAATAGCCCTTCTTGATGGTTGCTGCTCTTCCATTTTCATGACCTTCAAAGGATTCTAAGCTTAGATTGTGAAAAATTCCTTGTTAAACCATCCTGGAAAACATCCTTCTTCTCCTACTCTTCCAAAGCTTAACTCTTTCATCACTCAACTTGTTAATGAAGAATTTTTCCTGAATCTTTAAAATTGTTCTGATGATGTCGTGGTGGATGAAACCTGGGTAGCTGAAAATCCTATATTGTTGTCAAAAAGCCCAGGAAAGATCATAGTTGATCACAAGAAAAATAATATCAGTAAAACACCAAAAATCTCTAGAAAATGGTCTAAAAGTCTTACTGGAAAACAGCTGACTCTTAAGGGACCTGGTCCCAAGAAGAGAAAAATAGTTGAAAAGGAATCTGTGATCACCTATATGAGAAGAAAAAATATGAAGAAAAGTAAGATTGTATGTAAGGAAGTTAGAAATAGGTTCTTGAAGAATCAAAAGGTGTTAACTGGAAGGATTTTTTATTCAAATATGCTAACAGAACCTAGTATGGTGGAATTAGTGGAGTTGGTTAAACATTAAGGTTGGATGCATCTCATGGTAGGACCTATTCCCACTATTTTTAATGAGATAGTCAGGGAATTCTCTTTCACTTTGAAATTTTTAGAAGATGGGATGAATCTGACTGCACGGGTCCAAGGAAAGGAAATAAAGTTGAATGGGGAAACACTGGGAATAATTTTGGAAGTTCCTATATATGGGGTTAAAATTGTCTCCAAGCAACTGTCTTCAATATAATTCTTAGAAAATGCATCCAAGGTCAAAGGTAAATATGTGGCTTCAGTGAATAGAAACTCATTTAAGAGTGTGTTTCAATTGATTTTTGACTTTGTGAACAAGGTAATCCTTCCTAGGTCATAAAAGAGAAATATTGCCTCAGCCACTAACTTATATATGATGGAATTTCTTAGTTGTTTTGATTTCATTAATCTACCTGTATTGATGATGAAACATATTCACAGAGTGGTTCTTGGTAAGAATGGAAAGTATGGCATGCCTTATGAATTTTTGTTGAACAAAGTACTTAATCATTATGGAATTGTCAATGATTCTGGAACCCAAGGATCTATGGTTCAAATGCTTGATATTAAAACATAGGTTAAGACTGAATATGTTAAACTATGTAGTATCTGTCAAAGGGAGCTCAGCAAGGAAATAGTGGAACTGAAGTTCAACCTAGCTGCCAAGGATAAAGAAATCAGCAAGCTTTAGGTGACAATTCAGCATTTCTCCAAAGGAAACCCATGTGACAAAGAAATGCTTAGAACTGGGAATGTTGAATTAAAGAAGAGGGTGTCAATCTTAACTAATGAGGTCCTTAGGTCAAATGCATAGATAAGGCATTTCAACAATAACTTGACCTTACTCCTTCAAAAAAAAATTCCCAGTCCTTCACTTGCTGATCCTTCTTGATTACTGTGGTTTTTTCCCAAAGAACATTTAACTTATGCACTGCAATGATACTTATCCTACTTATTAATAAATCTTTTCTTTGTGTGTTACATTTGTTCTCTTTAAATTGCAAAGTTATTCTTCATCTATAGTGTTGCCCCAGTGGCCATTAAATGGTTTGTGCTTAATTTACTCTTTGTTTACTGTTCTTACCTTTAAATAATGCCAAAATGGGGAATACTTACTGAGTACATATAGTAGTGGACCAGGTATTAGGTGTTCTAGGTGAATTTGAATGGCATGCTAATAGGAGAAAAGGGAGTGTTGTACTGAATAGATAAATAAAGAGAGTCATATAGATAGGGGAAGTACGTAAATGCACTAAATGTAGGTGCATGATGATAGGGGGAAGAAATCAAAGGTTTTTGCTATAAATGACAACAAAGGACTAGGTCCCTATGTTGCATGATAGTGACAGAGGAAGTATGATGATAGGGGGAACATTCATCTTAAGGTGGTAATCACTCTGATTAAAAATAATGAATGTGCACTAATGCTCAAAGTTGAATGGTTGGTTTTTCATCATCAAAAAGGGGTAAAAATTTTATATGTAGTTTTGATTATGAGCTGCTAACTACAAGGGACCAGGTCCCTGGATGTGCAAGATACAGTACAGCTGGCACATATTGTTTGCACAATTTTTTCATCTTGTGTAACAAACTTGCAGGTGTTATTTTGTACTAATTAGGACAGCTGGTCCAATGATCTTTCAGTCCTAATCATCACTACGCTATAAAAGTAAAGAGATGTCTCTTCATCAAATATTTTTTGCAAATACAAAGAGTGAAGAAAGGTAGCATAAACCCAATTCCAACACTGCTCAAGTTCTTACCTTTATAAGTGCTTAAATAGAAATTGTTCTTGAGTGAGTACTGATTTGTAAATGCATTACTCAAGAAATAAGTGTAATGTCTTGTTCTTTTGAGGTGCTTAGGTAGAGTCTCCTAAGCTAGTTGTTGATTATAGTTAATCAGTAGAGAGGGTTCTTGGTAGAGTTACCAAGATGAGCTTATAGTATAGTTTCTACAAGCGAAAGGAGACTAGAGGTACGCTAAAATCTAGACTAGAATCAGGAGGTTGATTATAATGGATTTTTTGGTTCTTATAAGGGCAAGCCATGGTTTTTACATTCTTGGGTTTCAACATAAAAATTTATGTGTTTTTACTTTTCCTGCATTGTCTTTTATTTTCCTGCAAGATTAGTGTTTGTTTGCCCGTGATTGACTTTGAGAGACCTAGTCCCTCACTGTGTGGTGCAACCCCCAAGGGTTTTATGTAATACTCCAATTTTCTGAACCGGAATGTTACACGGTGCTCATGATCCCGAAGGACCACAAGCTAACCCATGACTGATATTTGTACCTGTATACTGCATAATATACATAAAATGCAGAAACATGAACATGAAAGGCCATAAGATTCGAACTTAATAAACTTCTGATAACAAAATGTCTGAAAAAGGTATAACAATACCAGAATAAGTCATAAATACTAAAAATAATGAGATCTGAATATCTAATCTGACATCTAGTCTGAAAGCCTCTAACTGAACTAAATAAGGAGTTGAAGGAATATGTCTCCAACTAACTCCATCTAGCAACTGAATAGTAAATATAGCAATAATTATATCATCCTCGAATGAGAAGGACTCACTGTAAACTCTGAACACTGGAATGCTACTGCTGATCTAATGCTCGTGTCTCTGAACCTATGGTGTAACATAAGAGAAAGCACCATAGCGCAAATACGTCAGTACGTCTGAATGTACTGAGTATATGAGTGAGGTAGGCTAAATGCAAAGGGTTATATGCATGAACAATGCTGACTAATATGCACGTGAGAATACATACATGCATACATAACTGTAACTGAACTCGTAGAGATACTGACTACTGAGTTTAAATACTGACAACATGAGTGTACTGATACTAAGATACTGAATAGATGAACGAATATTTCTGATAGTTTGAATTATGAAGAACTGGTCTGGTTGACTGTGTTTGATAGTCCTGAAGCTGAATACTGATATCATGAATTTTGATAACTGATATGACTGATACATGAGCTTAGAAAACTGATATAACTGATATAACTGTGATGATCGTCCTAACCAATGTAACTGATACTGAGCGACTGTATCTGACAGTCTAAGTTCTGATGGAACTATCTGAGTTCTATTTTATATAGATTAACTGAATTTGAGATCAGTCCTATCTAGCGGGTGATCTTTAAATCTAATGATTCTGATACTGTTTAACTATAGTTGAGATCAGTCCTGTCTAATGGGTGATCTTAAAGTCAATTTATAATGATAAGGATTGATTGTCTCTAATAGTACTGAATTTGTACTACTAAACTGAGTTGACTGTATCTGACAGTCCTAAATCTGTAACTGAAACTGTGGTATGTATTCATCTAACTGACATGTCCCAAGCTAAGCTGACTGGGGTCCAATCTCTGCCCTAACTGGATGGGTGTCAGTACCATGCCACTAGTAAAGACATCTGCTGTGGAGTCAGTCCTAATCTAGTGGGTGACTCCTGCGATCAGTCCTATACATATAAATGCGCTAACGGGTGACCCCTGAGTATGTCAGTCCTATCTAATGGGTGACATCTCGTACCTACGTTGGCTATGTAGTTTTGGAACTTATGGATTTCTTCTAAGGATCTCAGTCCTAATCTAGCGGGTGAGCCCCCATCCCTAGGTTCACTCGGTGCTGAATCCTACACCCATCTGAAAGATACTGAACTGAATAACTGGGCTAAAATAATTTGCTGAACTAATACTGATTAACTGAATTGATACTAGTGGTATTATTTAGCGGAGATAAAACTGAGTTTACTGGATTCTGATGACGGATGGAATATAATGAGTTCTGAGGACTAATTAAGAGTACTAAAGTTACTGAGATTTACTGTGATTACTGAGGTTACTGAGCACTGAGATTACTGAGAATACTGAACTACTGAGATTACTGAGTTTTCCTGAGTTACATGACTAGCTGATTTCTATAGATCATGGCTTAACTGAGAGTATCGTGAAAACATGACATGGCTCTAGGCACACAACTATATTTTTTTGGGTACAAGTACCCCCAGGACTCGATGGAAGGAAACTGTCACACATGACTGACTTGATCATAAGAGTAGAGTCCATAATCCACAATATCATAAATAAGGGATTTCATACTAATCATGGTTCTCAACAATCTATTTCATGGAAGGGAATTTCATACAACATGTATATATTTGCATAGCTTTCAATATCATGCTCATTACATATTACAACCACAATTCATAATATCATAACTTGGGGAATTTCATGAAGTACATGGGTATTCTATATCTTGTACATGAATGGGTTTTGCAAGTAAGCATAGCATAATTCCATAAGACTAGTTCATGAGTAATCCAACAGTGTTCACAAGACAAATTATCAACATGGATGACATTGAATCATAGAGGCCTATCATGAATCCTTCCCTTAGTCACAATTTAACTATAATGCATGATTTCTAGTCTCTTAGGTATTTTATCAAACACCTTACATGCACAACTTAGGCATAGGTATAAATCATATAATTACTCATCATAAATAATCAAACTTACATGTTTTCAACTCATATGATGTCATAGATTCATAATAACACATAAAGATTCTATCTTGGCATCATTCAACACATAAACATGATCAACAATCTATTCATAACATGAAAACCATAATATATAGTTTTAGAAAAGGGTTCTTGAACTTCATGGACGAAAGGAGTCCATGAATGAACACACGCATAACTTAGAAAGGAAACCTTGATGATTTGCTGGAGAGTTCTTGGATTGGGAAACTTAATTCTTGATTATATTGGAAAAAGGCTTGAATCTTTATTTTGAGAGATGAGTTTGATGGAAACCCTAATCTTGTGGTTGAGAGTGTAAGAGAGGGTTTTTAAGATACTTTACTGAAGAAAATGGGAAAAATTACGCCTCTTTAGGGTTATAAGTCATGGAAGGTGAAGGAAAAGACCAAAATACCCTTACGAAATAATTTCCCAGTTGCTAAAAAATCATAGCTGACGACCTTCATGATAGGGCGTCACAAATGTGATAAGCTATCACGAATGTCGTCACTTAGGGGCTGGTTTCTACCTAAGGCTGACGACCTTCGTGATAGAGCGTCACAAATGTGATAAGCTATCACGAATGTTGTCACTTAGGGGCTGGTTTCTACTTAAGGCTGACGACCTTCGTGATAGGGCATTACAAATGTGATAAGCTATCACGAATGTCGTCACACTGTTTCCAACCTGACATGCTGGAGTAAAATAGGCATAACTCTTTGCTCCGATATCGGATTTAGGAAAAATTAGTATCGTTGAAAATATAATTCAACTATATATCTTTTGATAGATCATGATCTCAAAAATTCTAAGTATAATGAGAGATATGCTCGTTTGAAGTTGACTATACCAATATCCTTCTCAAGAATTCAATCGGTAAGGAATGTTTTAATTCATCTGATAGCTGGGAGTTATTTGAAGCCTTAATATACATCTAAATTACTCATAAAACTATAAAATAACCATGATGTACTACGCATGATCTTAGTACATGGCTCTAATATTGGTTTGGATTTTTTGGGGTATTACATTTCAATACTTATGAATTTATTTACCAGCGAGTTTGGATTTAGTTCATCCTATTTTCAATCTGTCCATGCTTAAGAAGTATGTGGGTGACCCTTCTTTGATAGTGCCTGTTGAAGATGTTGATGTTGCAGATTCGTTATCTTATGAGAAAGTCCCAGTTAAATTATTGGATAGACAAGTTTGTATATTGAGGACTAAGTATATAGCTTCGGTAAAGGTTCATTAGAGAAATCAAAAGGTAGGAGAGGCTACTTGGGAATCTGTAGAAGATATGAAATCCAAATACTCGTTCTTTTTCCCAACATTAGATGAAAGTTCTTAAGGTATGAGTTTTATTTCCCTCTTATCGCATTTCAAATTTATCATTAGATTCTACTGTGTTCTTTCTATCATCGTGCTAAAAATATCCTAACTCCTCATTCGGGAATGAATGATCCAAAGAGAGGGATAATGTATGACCCCATAAAACTTTAATCAATTTATTTTTGACCTAAACCAAGAAAATTCAAGGGTTTTACAAGGATTTCACCATTCGGGATCTGAACATTGATTTTTTTCAACTTCTTCTATATTTAAGGCATGTTTAACTTTTCTTAACTCAAATTTTACATTATGGCATCAATTTATTCGTTATTCATATGATTTGAATTGATGGGTTTGAAATTGGGTTGAGGGTTTTTGGTTGATGTTACTTGAATTACTTTTCCATGTTTTAAATGGATTATTCTTGCTTTAATTGATGGTCTTGGTACTGAATTGGTGCATTGTTATAATGGTTAAAATAGGTTACATTGGTTTCACCTAAATTGATCAACTTTTGGCTTGGTAATGGCATTAACCTCAACCCACATTGTAAACTTGATCTTAAATATGGATACTTGCATAATTTAACTATTTTTGAAACATTGCATTGCTTTAAAGGATAAATTGATAAAAATGGATTTGGCATGCCCTTGGTGGCTATGGTTTTGAATTTAAATAGAATTTGGGAATCTAATGGTTAAATGAACTGGTTTGACATAATGAAACTATCTTTCAAGCATATTGGTATGATGATACCACGTTAGATAATGCCTTATTGAAGACTTCTTGATAATGTTTGTGTTATGTGCAAATTGTTTTAATTTGAGATTAATGGGAATTGTGTAGCTCACTGAGAAGGTGTAGTCCTGGGAGGCCAAGAGTAGAAACCATATTTGTCGATTTTGGGATTCTATATGACCATGTGTCTGATGCACATATTATATTTTGGATGGCTATTGACTTGGTGTATTTAACCTTTCATCGGTACATGTGGCTAACATAGACTAGGGCCTTTTCGATAGGAGGAGCCAGACCCATATAGCCTGTGGGTGCTTGGAATGTTGGTACGGGATGCATAATTCAGGCTAATATTTTAAACTATCATGTTAATTGACCCTTGTCCCTAACCCGACATCTTATTTATATGTATAAATATTATGCATGTGGTTTATGACTGGATTTTGGTAAATGTATTATTTTATACCTATCCCATGAGTTACATGTCAGTTCTTGCCCTACTGACCGTCCTCGAACGCTACATCATTTCATGATGTAGGTTCAGAGGACTTTCTATTGCTCCTGTGCAACATTGGGTGGTTAGGTACTTTTATTGATCAGCTGTGAAGTGGTGAGCCTCCATCCTTCGAAAGTCCCTATCATTTCATTGTTATTTATTTATTGTCTTAGCACATTTAGATTCATTTTGTTATAATTTAGGTCATATCTTGACTTAGTTGGTATTTCTAGCTTAGAGGCTTTTGTGGACAGTATTGGGATGTCTTGTTTTTACTCCTATCTTTCTTCAGATTTTATATATCTTTCACAAAATTGTTGGCTTTTGCTGTTTACTTTCATTATGGTCTTTAGGTAAGGCTAAAGGGGTTGTCTCCGACCCTATAGTAGGGTTTGAAATGCACGTCATGGCCAGGCTCGGGTCCAGGTCGTGACAGGTATGGTCTTTGGCTAATGGTTTTATGAGACTATAGGAAACTAGCGAAGGCAAGGTATTGGAACATGTAGAGTTTAGGTCTATTTTCCATGATCATATTAAGAGATGTCAGTTTGATGATAAGAAATTGAACAATCTCAGGCAAAAGTATTACAAGGCGGGCAAAGGAGGCCATTCTAGATGACGAACATGCCTTAAGAATCAGAGGTCGATTGTGTATGCCTAGGGCGGGTAACTTAATTTCCACTATTCTGGTAAAGGCTCATAGTACTTATTTCTCCATACATCCATGTTACAACAAGATGTATAGATACTTGAGGCAACATAATTGGTGGCAAAGAATAAAGTGTGACATCATAGATTTTGTGGTTAAGTGTCAAAACTACAAGGGAGACAAATACGAAGATCAGAAACCTAGTGGTACTTTTTAGTGGATGCTCATTTGAAAGTAGAGGTGGGAATGAATAACGATAAATTTTATGGTTAACCTTCCAAAACCTTGAGAAAAAGCAACTCCATTTGGGTCATTGGTTATTGATTAATTATGTCAGCTCACTTCATTCTAATAAGGGTTGATTATAATGCGGCTAAGTTAGCCAAGATATATGTGAAGGAAATTGTAAGACTATATAGGTTATCAGTGTCAATTAGGTCTGACAAGGGTACTCAACTTACCCCTAATTTTTGGTAAAGGTTTCATTCTGAGATGGAGTCTAGATTGGACCTGAGCATAACCTTCCATCCATAGACAGACAATCAATCTGAGAAGACTATCCAAGTGCTTGAGGCTATGATCTGCGCTTGTGTTATGGACTTTTGGGCTCAATAGTAGATGAATACATACAATTATATGAATTTTCCTACAACAAAAGCTACCAGTCTAGTATATATTAGCATGGATCCTTTTGAGGCCCTATATAGTAGATGAGGCAGATCCCTAATTGAGTGGTTTAATGTGTTCAAGGTGAGGACTTGGGGGACTGATATGATCAAGGACTCTATGTAAAAGTGAGATTCATATAGGAGAAGCTCATAGTGAGACAAATCCAACAAAAAGAGTATGCAGATAAAAAGCTATAAGACAAGAAGTTTGAGAAGGAGGAGAAGGTACTTTTAAAAGTGTCACCCATGAAGAGTGTGATGTGGTTCGACAAGAAGGGCAAGTTGATCCCAAGGTACATAGGAACTTTTGATATGTTGAAGGAAGTGGAATCAATAGCACACAGGATAGCCTTACCCCCTAGTATGTCCAAGGTTCACCCCATATTCCATGTATCTATGCTAAGTAAATATCATGGAGATGGTGACTACACTATTTGTTGGGACCCAAAATTTTTCGATACGGAATTAGCCATGAAGAAGAACCAATTTCTATTCTAGATAAAGATATGAGAAACTTTAGGATACAATTTATTCCTTGTGTGAAAGTTTTGGTGGAGGAATCGTACCATTGAGCCAGTTATAAGGGAGACAGAAGTGGACATGCGTAAGTAGTATCCACACCTGTTCATTGATTCAGGTACATCATATTCTAGTTATAATATATTTGGGGCTAGTTATCATTTAGTGACAAACGAGTAGTAAATTAGTATCTAATATAATAATTCAAAACATTGTTGCACTAAATTAGGAGATAAAAATTGCACCTAGACTCCCCTTTGCTATAATTTAAAAAACTCAGGGCTAGTCTAGTTTTTTCTCAAATTCAAGGGTATAATAGTTAAATAAAATTTGGAATTGATATAATTATTAATACCATAATTTGATATAATGATTGGATAGCTAATGCATATAGCAAGACATAACAATTTTTTGGCACCTAAAATAGAGCTATAAAACTTCGATTATAACATTGTCACGGAAAAATTGGTTTGCATTGTCGAGATTTATAGTGTGTTCTGTAAAAATATAAGAAAAATTGTGAAGGAATCCTAATTTTCTATCTCAGACCGCAACGGTAGAAAAAGTTGATGAAAGTTTGTCCTTTCATTATAGGAATCGGGGTAATACGCTTTGGGACAACCTCAACCACATGGGCACTGGTAGTGAATTGATCACGGTAATAAGTTTGGATCAAGGGAAATTTTAAATTCATACTTGAATCCCACTAGCTCACCAAAAGCTAGGCCTTTCATCCTTGTTTTTCTAATCGAACTCTGAAGGAGGTGAATTCGCTTAAGCTTTGAAGTTGGTAGCTGAAAGAAAGATGTTCATGAAGGTCATGCCTGAGCATAAGGAAGGAAGCTCACTGGGAAGCGAATTCCAACTACTATTTTAGAGTACCGAAGCTTAATGGAAATAATCACACCTATGACCAGAAGAAAGAAAATACCTAGCACCCCAGTCCCTTCACATTCCAGATTATCCAGATGCTTACCTGGATGGAATGCCCTTAGAAATTTTGGCTCTTATATATCCGTAGTTGGGATTTGTCATTTCTTCATGGTCGGAACAATCATGTCAAGCTTTCCATTTTTGGAATAGTTATGGAATCTCTATGAATAGGATCAAACTTTGTTCCATGGTATTTACATAAGGTTCCTCTTTAAGAAAGCCCCCGAGAGGGCTTAGTTAGTCCATGATTTATGTTTAATATTTTGTTTCCTTTTTGTTTGTTTTGAGAAATCAATCAATCAATTTTGATTCTTTTTTTTTCTCTTGATTCTTTTTCAATCGAGATGTATAGATTTTGTTCATGGATTACGAAAATGTGCAAAAGCTCTATTTTTCTTTGCCATTCTATGAGTATCTTCCTTTTTGTGTATGACATCATCACTCCTTTTAGCAACATCCACTAATTCAAAAATCAATTTGTAAGCCATATTTTTACCCAGACATTTTGGGTGCCACTAATAACCAACGAATGACAAGTGTTTTTCCTTGTGTGGATTCTATTTTAATGGAAACTTGATGAGTCAAACCAACTGCATGTCTTACTTTAACAATTATATCAGGAGTTACTCCATGTATTCCTTGACGTAAAAGGGGTAGTGGATTTCCTTCTGTCTTTTATTGAATCCTTTTCATAGCTCGATAAAAAGATAAGCCAATGGATTTTTTTTGTGTTTTGCGGTTTCTCCTTTTTTGGGGGGAGTGGGGATTAAGTTCCTTGCCAACTGCCACCTATCAATATACTTTATATACTTTCTCATCTGCACACTAGTATACTAACTAATAGTGAGTTAGTTTAAATATAGGCATCAAACTATTTAGTGGTGGGTGTCCACTAATGGTCATTCCTGTATGGCTCCGATAATGCAATTTCAGGAAGAGTCGGTAGTTGGGAATTAGATCTCTTTGGACCTGGAGAATGTATGATGTTGGGTAACTGTTACAGTGCTACCGTAGAAATAATCAGAGAAATCACATCAGTAACCTTCAGTAAAATTGACACAAACTGTTGTAGCGGAAAATTAATCTATACAAATGTAAATATCTATTGCACCAGTAACATACAGTAAAATATCAGTTTTAAAACCCAAAATAAAATTTTCAATCCCTACTTTTCAAAAAAAATGCAATGGGATATTAGAGGGAGGCGATGTTCAATAGGAATTCAAAGGTTTTCATCTTTAGAGGTAAGTGATTATGTTCTAGACTTGAGTTCAAAAGGGACATTTTTTTAAGCCAAATGGAATAACATTCCATTCATATTGGCCAAAATGAACATTGAAAGCAGTTCAATAAGTGTACTCTTTGAAATTTTTAATTTTCCAACATCCATATTTTAAATCAAATTTTGAAAATATGTTGGCATCATATAATCGTGATAATAAATCCCTTTTATTTGGAATAGGGTATCTAATCCATTTTAAATATTTATTCAAAGGTTTATAGTTTATAACTAACCTATAAATACCACGTTCTTTTTCTGCAGTGTTATTAACATAAAATGCAGTACAAGATCAAGGAGATTTTGAAGGTTTTATTAGACCCTTTAGCAATAAATTATCAATTTATTTCTTGCAGAATTCAACTAATTCAAAATTCATTTGGCAAAGTCTTGATTTGGTCGGTATATCCTCCTCAGAGAAATTAGCTTCATATGGAAGAGTAACAATATGCCTTTTGCGATTCCAAAAAGCACCGGGGTGGTCAGCACAAATATCAACAGTCATTTGTTCAAAAATTAATTTAATTTTTCCTTTATCTTAGTTGATTTTATTGTATCATAAATATTCATGCTAAGTATCTCAAGCTGTAATAAATCAACATGCTTTTGCTTCATAGAAATTAACGCATTAATATCTCTAGTTATGGGATCTATAACAAAAGAAAAAGATATCTTTATATTCTTGTAAGTAGCAGTAAATCCTTTTGCATCAAGATGTGTGTAAGAATAAATG
Organism: Capsicum pubescens; assembly: GCA_030864215.1. Classification (NCBI taxonomy): domain Eukaryota; kingdom Viridiplantae; phylum Streptophyta; class Magnoliopsida; order Solanales; family Solanaceae; genus Capsicum; species Capsicum pubescens. The sequence goes on from CM061540.1 coordinate 236,154,767, forward strand.
GCTTTAATAAATGGAATTCCAAGTATAATTGGAGGGTATAACTGATATTTTACCAAAAAGAAGAAATGCAGAATTCAGACTTTATTCTGGCAAATATGAGTGTTTGGTAATTTATACTCTATATCAAGAGCATGTCCAGATGCACATTTAACCATATGAGTTGTTATTTGAAAATATCTTATGGAAATTAACCCTTTTTGAATGCAGCTAACATCTGCTCCACTATCAATCATGGAAACATCAGTTTTAGGGAAATGATTATCAACCAGAATAGTACATTTAATATACCATTTATGAGCAGTGACAATTTGCATCATTCCTAAGAAATAATCATTTTTCAAATCAAGGGATTTCTAAATAATGTCATTTATATCATTATCTTCAGACATCCTTCCTTTCTCTTTTGAAGTTTCAATGGGAGAAATATCTTTCTCTAATTGCGAAATACTGTGATCACAAATCATTTGATTTTATTTAAGAAATTTAATCTCCTTTTTCAAGTTTTCAAATTCAGTTTTTAAATCATCAAAAGAAGTATTTCTACCAGGGGCAGCGTTCATATCAAGATGTTTATTGACCTCTGACAAAGAATAAGGTGTAAAATAATTAAACGTCTCCTTAAGTTTAGAAGAACTGCTATCAGCATTGTTTGAAGTGCCTGATTTATAACTTGTATCTAAATTTATAATTTTTTCATGAAGTTTTTCATCAAAAACTTCTTTTAGCAATTCTAAGACATTATCAGAAGTGATAGTTTTTATATTTAAATCTTCAAACTGCGATTGTAATTTATAAAATTCATCATTACAGGTGCAAGTATTACTTTTTCAATTAACACATGAAGTATCAATATTTTTATCACTATCAGATAAATCAAGTAAATCAATTTCAACTTCAAAATTTGAATCATAACTATAATCTGATTCTGATCCTGAGGTGTATAACAAGCCATAAACCTTATCATGAAAGTCCTCATCAAGTCCTAGAGATTTTAGTTTTTCAAGCTTACAGTTAGGAGAAATATGTCCAAACTTACCACATTTGTAGCACTTAATTTTTGCAAGATCTCGCTTAGATCTATTTTTTGCAAATCTAGTAGACTTACGATAAGATCTTCTAGCTTCACGTTCTTTGTTAGATCTATATATAGATTTCCTTTTCCTATATGATTTGTTATCCTTAGAATATGTATGACTCTTTTTCCAAGAAGAGAAAGCTGGTTTGGGAATCCCGAACTGAGTACAAAAATCTCCCAATTGAGATATTTCTTTAAGCTTATCTATCTTAAGCTGTCTAGACAATTTTAGCTCGTTACACAAGTTTAATCCTTTTTGTGTACAAACTCCTATCAATTTTCCATAGGTGAAGTTTTCCAATTGAATTTTCCTATGAGGTCCTCTAAAGGCCTTTCTAATCCTTTCCGCAAATAAAGGTGGAAGACCATCTATGAATTTAGTCTTCCAATAGGCTAATCTGGTTTCGGGTAATTCCATAACCCAACTTTAAAAGGTGTCTTTATATCACCTAAATTCTCCTAGAGTCCTACATCAAAGACCATTCAAGAGAGTACGGATGGTTTCGTATTGATTGGTATCTCTACCACTAAAATTCTCTAGAATTGTAAGACAATGGAATAAACCGCATCTTCCCTATTTACAAAGGCCCTTCATAGGTTATCAATCCCTGATTCAATAGCTATAGAATTAACAATATTAGCTTTCTGGTCAGAATCTAGAAAATTATCCCACCAGCTACGGAGTTGGCCAGTAAAACTAGCAACTATCATCTTACAGATAATTCTATCTGTGTTCTTATCACTAGTCGCTCTGCACACGATTGCATACATCATCATGCGGTGTACAAGGATAGTTAATTGCCTATCAGTTTGGCCATCTAGATTCCATTCATAAATAACAGAACCACTATAAGACGTATTAGTAAATATTTTTAATTTCTTAATTTAAATTTTTTATTACAATACTATAAAAACTTCCTAAAACTGCCATGTGACTTTTTTTTATGCTTCCATTTGGCTTCTTCTAGTTCTTTTAGTTTTGTGTTTATATATATAAAATAAAGATTTGTTTTTTTTAAATAAAATTCCTATTTAGTTGGTCACTAAATCACTTTATTTTTATTTTATTGCTTAAAAAAAAATTCTATATATTTTTTCTATTTTTTCCTAATTTTTTTGAAGTTAAGTTCAGATATATAAGACTTCACAGTTTTTTTTGTTTTGTTTTCCTATATAGAAATTTTACTGTGCTTTTACTTGTCATGCCAAGAGTGATGTGTTTCTTCTATTCAATTTGCAACATTGTTCAAAAGAAAGGAAACAGGGAAATAGAGAAACTAACATGTACATGTGACATGATGGTGAAACCATACCTTTTTGAATGCCCAAAAAGATCATTATAAGATTATACAAATATACCTAAAAGGGATTCATAAAAAAGAAGTAAACATTATGGTAACAATCAAAGTTTCTCAGAAAAGTTCCAAAGAAGTTAATTGTATTTGAAATTTTAAAACTACAATGAGTGGAAAAAGAGTAAGTTTATCGAATTTGAAATAGAAAAACCGATAAGGTTACCCATATTTTATCTTAACCGCATAGAAGAATAAAAAGAATCCATGTCACCCAAGTCTTCAATTTTCAACCATAATCAGCTTTGGCAATCTTCTTTGGTACAACTCACGAATTGACATATATATTTGTGCGTGTGTGTGCGCGCGTATGCAATGGGCCTTCAATAACAATGATAGAGAAACACAAATCTATTACGTAAGGGATTAGCATGACAATACTTTACAAATCGTTTGATTACAAAGCATGACAATTCTATTGATTTCTTTTTTGTAATGAAATAGATGGAATTGGAATAAAGGAAATTATGTTGAAAAGGTTTGGGTTAATAGTGTTAAACCATTTTAAAAGAAGATTCTTTATAATGTTCAGTTAACATGCAGTTTCTTTCTAATTGATTATAATTATTTTTTGTTTTTCTCTGAATTGTTTTGAATTATTCCTTTTTTAAATATGATTTTTATGGTGTTGACACGTGATTGTTTTTGCCTTTGTTATTAGATATAGATAGATAAATGGTAAGCTCATAATTACAGGATTCAATACTGAAATATAAATAATTTATCTGAAAGCACCCTAAAAATATGTGACACTGAAAGAATAGTTGTTCAATTATCATTGCATGAGAACCTAGGTCATCGAGTGTTCATAACCCACCAAAACTACTACTCATGACAATATATAAGATATGAAACATAAATTTCCATGAAAACAATCCCAAACTCACAAATTGATCAACATAATGAGGGTTCACAAAAATAACACCATTGATAACAAGGAATCTCTAAGAGAAACATGAATTCAAAGATTATTCTTATTAAGAAATTGAAATACATCAAAACCCCTATTTTTCATGAAACCCTAACTCTAAAAAATAGGATTAATTAAGGAAATTGAGTTCACTTTGGGACTCAATGGGTGAAGAAATCCATTGATGAACCCTTACAAATCTGAATTTGAAGAATTCTTGAAGAAAGCATGATTCTTGTGGTCTTAGAGCTTGGTAATTAAAAATTCCCTTTCCTTGTATTCTTAAGCTTTGGGAGAGGAGAAAATCATATTTTGATTTGATTAAAGGTAAAATTGGACCTTTTGGGGTGACTAAAGTGGGTTAGGGGAGTCATATGGGGTTAAAGGGTGAATATACCCTCAACTTTTAAAAGTGAAACGCAGAAAAATTGCAAATGTAGAGAAGTCAGAGGCGTCGCATGCCCCATCTCGCAGGAAGAGGTTATGCGCTAACCTCCCAATGCGCAGGGACAGCCTGTGCGCAGTACCACCCATAGTATAGTCCATCTAGTGGCGATTTTCAAACTGCTCTATGTCGTGGAGCCCAAAGATAAGGTCCATATGTGCGATGCTTGGCCTTCTTTTTTTATCCTGCAATATCCTTTTCCGACCCCAAACTCATCCCAAATATTTTTTCATTTTCATAAGGGTCAAATGACCTTATTTTAAGACCATAAACACATATAAAAACACCAATGGGTATGCATGAACATGGTGTTACACTATCTCCCCCTTTGAATCATTCGTCCTCGAAAGAATGATTACTAAGCTAAAATATTTAGGAAAAGAATTGTAATCCCCACATAACTGAATTTCTAAGAGCTAAATATTATCGTAGTAACTGCATTCGTAACTAAAGTCTGAACTAACTAAACTCATGAATAGATATTAAGACATGAGAAAAACTAAATGATATGAGACTTAGAGAATTACTAACAAATGACTGTTACTTGAAATTGGAGCGGAATTTGGGGGGGTAAAGATGAGGATACTTGGTCATCATATCTTTTTCTATTTCCCAAGTATCTCCCTTACTAGTTGATTCCTCCAAAGAACCTTTACTAAAGCATCTTCCTTATTCCTCAATCTAAGAACTTGTCGATCAAGATTCTTAACTAGAACCTCTTTGTAAAAAAGTCTATCTTTCAAATCCACACTCTCTAAGGATACAACTGAAGCTGGATCACAATCCATTTCTTTGATAGTGATACATAAAAGACGAAAAGTATTGATGCTAAGACTGCATGCAAGTCTAACTTATAGGCCACATTGCCAAAATGCCTTAATATCTTATAAGGACCAACATAGTGGGGACTGAGATTCCCATTTTTTCCACATCTCTTCACCCTTTTATGGTTAAAACCTTCAGGTAAACCAAACCATCGATTGCAAACTCAAGTTCTCTCCTTCTCACATCAGCATAGGATTTTTATCGACTCTGAGTTGGTTTCAATCTTTCTCTAATCATTTGAACTGTCTTTGTAGCCTCATGAACTGAATCAGGACCTATCAAGGTAGCTCTACCGACATCAAACCAACCAATAGGATACTTATACCTCCAACCATAAAGCACTTCAAATGGGGCCATTTGAATGCTGGAATGATAACTATTATTATATTCAAATTCAATCAAGGGTAAATGATCATCCCAACTACCCTTAAAGTTGATCACACAATTACATTGGCCTTATCCAGATGGTATAAGACACTCATATCATAATCCTTTAACATATCTAGCCATATCCTCTGATAAAGATTTAGATATTTTTGATTAAATAGATATTCCATGCTCTTATGATCTGTGAACATTCTGTATGCTCTCCATATTAATAACGCCTCCAATCTTTAAGGAAAAAACAACAATCGCTAACTCAAGATCATGAATTGGGTAATACTTCTTATGACTCTTGAGCTGCCTGGAGGAATACGCAATAACTCTATCATCTTACATCAACACATAACCAATACCAACTCCTGGGGTATCAAAATAAACCAAAAATCTATCTGAACCATCTAGTACAGTAAAACTTAGAGTAGAGGTGAGTTAATTCTTCAACTCCTGAAAACACTTCTTGAAAGCATTAAATCACTGAAATTTGACCTTTTTTAGAGTCATTCTAGACATGGGAGAGGTAATAGATGAGAATACTTCAATGAACCATCTTTAGTAATCAGGTAAACCCAAGAAACTCCTGATATCTGACTGAGAGATGGGTCTAGACCAATTCTTAACTACTTCAGTTTTTTTAAGATCAACCTGAATGTTCTCACCAAAATAATATGACTAAGAAATACTACTGACTTCAACCATAATTCACATTTACTGAACTTTGTAAATATCCAACAATCTTTGAGAGTTTGCAAGATAATTCTCAAATGGTCTACGTGTTCATCCTCACTTCAAAACAAATAAGGATTTCATCTATAAAGACAATGAAAAGCATGTATAAGTACTACTTAAACACCCTTTTAACCAAGTCCATAAAATCTAGAGGAGTATTTGCAAGTCCAAAAGACATAACTACAAATTTAAAGTAACCAAACAAAGTTTTGAAAGCTGTTTTCAAAATGTCGCATTCTCTGACTTGAAGTTGATGATAGCTATATCTAAGTTCTACTTTTTGAAAACTAATAGGAACCCTAAATATGGTATAATAGGTCATAAATTCTAGGAATGGGTTACGTATTCTTGATTTTGACTTTGTTCAACTCAGGATAATTGATGCATATTCTTAGAGAACCATCATTCTTAAGAACGGGAAAGACTGGAGCACCCTATGAAGATATATTGGTTCTCATAAAACCCTCCTTCAACTTCTTAAATTTAGGTGAATCCAATCTATAAGGTGTAATTAAAATAGGCTAGGTATCTGGGAGGAGAGTTATTTTAAAGTCAATTTCCCTTTAGGGAGGAGCTCTGGGAAAATCTTTTGGGAACACTTTTGGAAACTTATTTATCGTAGGAACTGACTGAAAAATCTGGGTCTCAGACTTTGAATCTTTAAACTAAACAAGATGATAGATGCACCCTTGAAAATCATTTTTCTTGCCTTAAGGTAGGATATAAATCAACCTATAGGTGTGGAAGAACTACCCTTCCACACTAAGACTAGCTTATTTGGAAATCGAAAATGGACTATTATATTTCTAATTGACTTAGACATAGAAAGAATGTAGCTAATCCAAGCCAAGAATGACGTCAAATTCAGTTAGATCTAAATCTACAAGGTTCACTGAGGTTCAAGAAAATTGTGGTAGGGAAATTTCTGTACACCCTTCAGTATATGACTTAATCACCAATAGGGGTAGAGATCAAGAAATGTTCTGAGCGCATTCTGGGACTAATACCAAAGTCTACTGTTATAAAAGGAGTTACAAATGATAGAGTGGATCTAGGGTCTAATAATACATAGTTATTAATATGAAAGACATGTAATGTACCAGTGAATACATCAGGGGAATCCTCCTAATCCGGTCGAGTTTGAGGTGCATAGAACCTAGTTTAACATTAACCAGCACTTTCACTAGATGAGGCAGCCTATTGAGTTGGGTGGCCTGCTAGAGATGTTGAAGTATTAGACTAAGTCTGTTGGTAAACATCTCCACCCTTGTGAGTGAAGACTGGGAACTCCCTCAAATCATGACCTAGCTTATGACATCCAAATAATTCCCATTGTTGACCATACACTCTTTTTGGTGATTCTTATTGCAATTTTTCAAACCAGATTAGTGCTTCCACTAGTGTCGATCCCCTAGGACTTAAAGTTAGGTGCCCTGTCCCGATACTCTTGTTTGAACTTAGATACTAAAGCACTAACAGGGGATGGAGTTGGGGATGAAGACTTTTGAAGAAACTACGAGAGATTTCCACCATTTGATTTTTGCTGAGAAAAGTTAAAAATGTTCTATCCCTCTTATTCTCCCATTCTCTCTTCTTGATTTTGACCTGCTCAATCTGTTGGGCATGTATCATCAACCTAGAGATTTCGATATCGTTGACCAACAGAGTAGTCCTATATTTATGAACTACACCTATTATGAACTTACTCATATGGGCCCTTGAATCAGTAATAATTGTCGGAGCATACTTAGAGATCTGAGTAAGCTTAAGAGATTACTCTTTCACAGTCATGTTACCCTTTCTCATATTGATTAACTCTTGTATCTTAGATTTTCTTAACTTTAGTAGGAATAACCTATCTAGAAAAGCAACAACCAACTTATCTTATTCTATCAGACTTTTATCTATTCCCCTTTCTTTGTTCCACTGCTTATAATAAATGTGAGCCACTCCTTTCAGCTAATAAATAGCTAAATTTTTAGTCTCTATTGGAGTGACACCCATGATCTCAATGACCTTATGAATATCATTAAGGAACTCTTATGGATCCTTCTCAGACTTAGAACTATGAAACTTGAGAGGATTTATCTGAGTAAGATTCCAAACCCAGGCCACTATAGTACCACCATTCGAGTTGATCGATGCAATTAATTTTTTATTTGTGTCAAAATTCATAGCCTAAGCTAGCACTTGAAAGACATTCCTCAACTCAGCGTGGTAGACATGTTCATTCAAAGGGTCTAAGATATTTCATAGTGCTTGTTGGTTCCTATTTCTCCTTGCGTTAGTTTTTCAAGGAAGCATTTTCTATAAATGTGTAGAGCACGAGTTATAAGGAGGTTAAATAGAGTTTACACTCTATCATATAACATGAACATGAAAGAAGTGAAACTTTTCCTAAAATGTCTCATAGTCTCTCATTCATAAGTGCGTGCTTTACACCTATGTATAAGAGGCTACTCAATGCGGTTTTCAGATTTACTAGAAAACTAAAATCTAATGTTATGATACCAAGTTTCTTATTATCCGATACTACCTCCTAGTTGAAACACAGTGCTTAGAGTCATAGGTAACCCCAAGATAACCCATAGCTTAGCATAACACTAAGATATCACAACCACTAAGTAATACTGGACGAAAACTAAAACTATGAATCATCCAATAATAATTAATTGAAAATCAAATACCAAGTTAATACAAAAAAAATTTAACACAAACAACAGCTGAAAATATGAGTCAAATAAGCTGAAAGCCTTTTCTAAGATGATTTATTAGTATAAGCCCCCAACTAACTCTAACTGTCTGAAACTATCATAAAATATGAAATAAAATAGTAAACTAGACCCCAAATAATAAGAACTCACCAACTCTACTACTGAAATATTGTGAAATTGGACTAATCATGGTTTGAATATTGAATGCTAAAACCTATATTATGATACAAAATAGCACAAAGAAGGATGCGATTAGTATGTTGAATGTACGGAGCATGTGAGGTATGTATTATGATATATAAAATAAAGCATACTAAAGTTGAGAAGATAAATTGAGCATGAAAATCGATGATACAACTGATGCAATGACCAAATAAGAACAACATGTAATTGATAATAATGGGATGAATAAATTGAAGATGAGTTCATGCAGTAACTAATACTAAATTATGGGAGCTATTAATAAATGGTATACCCCATCTAAGTTAAATAGATCCCAGGTAGTAACCACAGTTGGATGGGTGTTCAGTACCTTACAAGGGTACAAACACTGGCTTGCATGGATCTACTAATTTGATGTCCAATGAACGAAGGTGTCAATCTATCTAACAAAACACCCCTTTAAAACCTATGGTGGCAGTGTAGTTTTATGAATTAGGGACTTCTACTAATGGTCTTAGCTAACTGACAGAAGAGCCTTTATCCCCATTTTCTCTCGATACTAAGTGCTACTCCCAACTAAATTATACTGAATAACTTATGAGCTCATAATTATTAGATTCAAGACTGAAATATAGACACTTTATCTAAAAGAATACTAAAAACATGTGACATTGAAAGAATAGTTGTTCAATTATCTATGCATGAAAACCTAGGTAATTCATTGTTCATAACTCACTAAAACTACTACTCAAATGCATAAGATATGAATAAGACATAAATTTCCATGAAAAAAATCCCAAAATAATGAATAATCAACATAATGAGGGTTTAAAATAATAAATCCATTGATAAAAAGTAACCTCCGGGAAACACATGAATTCAAAGATTATTCTCATTAAGAAATTAAAATACATCAAAATCCTTAATTTTCATGAAATCCTAACTCTGAAGAATAGGACTAACTAAGGAAAGTAAATTCATTTAGGGACCCAATGGGTGAAAAGAACCCTTTGATAAATCCTCACATACCTAAATTTGAAGAATTCTTGAAGAAATCTTGATTCTTGGGGTCTTGGAGCTTAGGAATTGATAATTCCCTTTTCTTGTGTTATTGAGCTTTAGGAGAGTGAAGGGTTTATATTTTGACTTGATTAAGGGTAAAATAGGACCATTGGGGTGATTTAATATGGGGTGGGGGAGTTATATAGGGTTAAAGGATGAATTTACCCTCAACTTTTACAAGAGAAATATAGAAAAATTACAGATCTAGAGGAGTCAGGCATGCCTGCATCTAACACAGAAGAAGAGGTTGTGCGCTAGCCTCTCAATGCGCAGGGATGGATTGCATGTTGTACCACCCTTATTATAGTCCTCTTTTGTTAATTTTCAACATGCTCCATAGAGTGGGGCCCAAAGATAAGGTCCTTGTGCATGATGCTCACTCTTCTTTTTCAGCCTGTGATGTCCTTTTCCAGCCCCAAACTCATCCCAATTTTTTGCCACCTCATAATGGTTAAATGACCTTATTTTAAGACCCTACATAGATAGAATACCCCTAATGGACATGTATAAACTCCATGGTGTTACACTTACACACCTTAACTTGGCCTAGTTCATCTTAAACGCCTTATGTAAGATCTGATTGTGTTATTTTGACTCTTTTTATATAGTTGGTATGTCATATGTTTTAACCCACCCAAGGCACGTAGAAGGCCTATTCAACTGATATTGTGTAAAATTGGCCCTCAATGATTACATTGACCCACCCTTATTTATTAAACCTTCTTTCTCATTTCCAACGCTTCAATTTAGCCCCTAAATTCTAAAGAGATTGGATTTTTCTCAATTCTTCTACATTTTTTCTTAAATATCATATTTATTTTCTCTTCTTCTTTGTATCTTATTTTTCATCTTTTTCTGCTAATTCAATCGTGTTAATACTGAGCTTCTTTAACTCTTTCTAATACTGAGTTTCTTCAACTCTTTCATGACCTTTACTGATAAACATATTGTATAGTAAATGTGGCGGTAAAGAATTATTAAATACTTCTTAGATCTAACTAAATCTAGGTCATAGATTTTTTACTTGTAATATCTTTAAGGTAATTTTTCTTTTATTTAATTGGATATTTATTTGTTGGCTTCTAACTAATTTTAGAGATAATGGGTGGCTTTGATTACTTTTATTAGTATGAAGATAAACATCCTGCTCAAGCAAATAGGGTGATGTGGAATTTATTGAAGAAAGTCAATACTTTGGTGAGAAACTAAATCAAGCAAGAGATATATTTACTGTTGAAGTCATTGCCACTGGGTTGGTGATGTGGAAAATATGCATATTGAATCCAAATTGTTAATAGGTGCTATTTTTAAAAAAATATTATTCAAGTATAGTTTATGGTGATCTACTAGTAGTAGCAATTGTTGCTATAATGCTATTAGTATTTCGCGTTATTTAGGTCTAGTTTTCATTGTAATATTGTTGTTACTACGAATAATCACTCTATGTAGAACCGTATTTTAATGAAATGAAATATTATTTTGGCTCTATACAATTCTCAATTTTGTGCTACACAATTTTCAAGAAAAAGTGTTGTCAATATAGGCCAAATTATCACAATGTAACACTAAAGGAAACTTCATTAACGTTCTCCATAATAAGCCCAAAGTTAGCATTATGTTATATACCAATAGTATTTGTATTAACAACCTTCAAGAAATGAACAAACAATTAAGTGTTTACTATATATACTAATAGCAAAATAAAGTTTAAACAACACAAAAATAGTAACTATTTGGTACTCCACATTATATAACAAATTCAAACTAAATTCTATTTAAAATTGGTGCTATTTCTTCTTCTTTTTGTTTTTCATCTGCTACAATTGGGAGGTGGTGACAACATCTTTATTTTCTATCTCAAGCCTCTAGGCTTTAAACCGAAGGTCAATTCCTGTAGAACTTTCATCCTTGTAACTTAAACCGGTTAGTAGGATCCTTTGACTCGATGTTATTGGCTTTTTGTAAAAACAACAATTAGTATATTTTCTTAATTTTCTTATTGGTAAAATCGTAATGAACTTATATTTAGTATTTGGTATTTTCTTGCACTTGTTTAGATTCCAAATCCAACATTAGTTGGCCTTTTTGGTTCCCCTCTTGCATAATTTTTTTTCTATTTGCAACTCTTCCTCTCTTCTGTCCAGTATTTTTCTTCTCCTATGAGATAGTTGATTGGTTATTCCTCTTGTAATCTCCAAATTATAGTGTTTTGCTTGAGTTTGTTTTTCCATTCACCCTCCCAACTTTGCTAATATCACCACAAACTATTATTGAAGATGCAGATTGTCTTGATTTTATTGATGCAGGTTGACTTGAGCTTCTTGGTGTAGGTTGGCTTGAACTTCTTGATGAAGATTAAATTAAGATTCTTGGATCAGGTTGGCGACTTTCTTGTGAAATTTTACCAATAACTTTGAATATTGACTAGCTACATGTGAATTTTCATCATCATTAGGATCCTGCATATTCAAACACAATAGTTTATAAATTCAAAAATGAACAATAAAAAATTAAAGATCACAAACACAAATTATTTTACCTTACAATATATTTTGTTATGACCTTGTTGATGACATTTGAAACAGTACTATTTCACCCCCAGTTTGAATATCTTTTTATACTTCTTCTTTGGTGTCCTTTTTTTTATTTCTTGAAGGTCTACTAGATATTAATTTTGGTTTTAAAGGGTCAATCCTTGGATTATTAGTTTCAGTCCACATCTTCATATTTGGAATTGGCTGGATGAAATGACTATAAGCTTTTAAGAAGGTATCCTTTCTATATCAATGCTTCACAAAATATTCGTGCTCCTATTGTATGTGGTATAATGCATAATTAGTATGTTAGCATGAAATTAGTCTCAATTGTTATGCTCTACAACTACAAACCCTGTCAGATAAGTTAAGTGTACGCTTGTACTCCTCTTCTTTAATATCAAATTCAATATCAACATTTCAAAGCATCTTGCATGTTCTAAACTTATCCTTAATGTCCTCCAATGTAAGTCAAGCCATAGGTGCAATATCACATATGCATGTGTTGACAGGACGTTCATTATTATTGTCATTATTTTTTCTTAATTTCTCTAACATGGTTATAATAAATTTGTGTCTGAAACCTAAGATTCATGAGTTGTCTCACAAATATTATTTTCGACAATATCACACTTGAAATACTTTTGAAAGAAGGCCACAACACATGACGCTCTTTGAAAATGTAATAAATACTTTGAAACTTGCCTTAGAACATATCTATAATTATTTTCTCCTCTAATCTTTGTTCTAGTTATGATTCTAATTGAACCAGATGTGTCTAGCTCACTTTTAACATCAGCATTTGATAGTAGTTCATCTACAACTGCATAAAGACCCTAAAAAAACACTTATATACCTAATGAGAAATGAAATAATTTTACCAAATGTAGTAGGTAAATTACCTTTGTATATCTGACATCACGGTGAGACCCTCTCCAGAACTCAAACTGCAGGTCCTCTTTCAAGTAGCTGATAGAAAAAAATTGTGTATAATTTTCTTATCCACAATTTTACAGTCTATAGGAAACATTTGATTGTTTCCATTCTTTTCAACTGTTGCTAGAAGTTGACCTTTACAAAGGAAATCTGCCATCAAATCCTATTATCCATCTACATCTTTTCATCCACCCCTTCTTCGATGCATGCAAGAATACATAAAAGTACACAACTAAAATAAAATTCTGATAAAAATTATCCATCCATCCTTATACAAACTAAACTATTAGGATAGATATATTTTATAATCTTGGCGTAATTACATTACCTTTGAAATTTCATGTTCTAGTCACCGTTGGACTCTTTTAGAATCTACAACTTTGCCGAGTAACAAATTGTCATGCAATAAACAAAATCACCTAACCTCAGTTAAGAAAAGAAAGGTTGGAATATAACAAGAGAAAAAAATAAAAAAAAGAATGAACTAAGAACTAACTTAGTTATTAGACACAAACTTGAGGAGTTTGAGGTCGTCCTGCTTGGGGGGATTTCGGTCATTTCTGATAGCTTTCACTTGCTTGGTAGAGTTGTAACATCTACTTCTACACGTAATATTGTCACAACCCATCTTATGGATCATACATGTACCTATACAACTATATCCTAGATAGGAGAACCCTTACATCCAACCAATCAATTAAGTGTGAATGTTAGAAAAAATAATCCTTTAAGGAGATAAACCTCTAATCAAAACTAAATTCTCATTCAATTACATTTATTAATGATTTACAATGCAAAAAGGAAAATGAATAGTGACTCCCTAGAACACTAATCGGTACAAGAGCACTAAGAATAAGAAAGGAAAGACCCGAGACACAACATCCATGTAAGAGTGAGATGACTAGAGTTGTTGATGAGTAACCATTGTCGTATCTATAAAAACTCCAATTGACCTGCAACATGGCTATAGCCCTAAATCGAGATATAGTAAGTATAGTGTCAGTAGAACCATGCCTACAGGTAAGTATTATCAACTCTCTAGGGTTAGAAGCAAATAACAATAATAAAAAATAGGGAGGGAATTATGGTAATAGTTAAATTTTTGGATAACTAAACCTCCAAAGGCCCCTCTCATCAGGTCTTTGACATGTTTCTCTTAGCATCTCTGTTACCTACCTATTATTTAGCATTTTTGTGTATCTTCATCTTTTGACAATTTGACCGCTCCTCTAGGTCCCCAAAGTCTTATCTGATTCCCCTCAAACCAATTTAATGGCTCAAAACTCGACACCATCATGACCCACTACTCCACCTCTAACTATTTTGGACAATACTATAATCCTTCTATTTTAGCATACTATAGTGACTAGACTGGGTCGCCAAACTACCCCTCGTACCTATAAGAACTAAAATACAACCAAGTACAATAAACATCCTTTACTCTATGAATATTTAAACAATACATCAATTACACTAAAGCAAGTTCTTTCACACAATACACCATAATATATATATATGTGTGTGTGTGTCTGTATATGTTTGTGTAACTCTGTGTGTATTTATGTCACGACCCAATTTTCGAGTCATGATGGCACCTACCATAACCCATGAGTGGGTAAGCCAACACCATAAGCCAAAGCTAATGCAATGGGTTAACTTGGTCAGAACGCCCAACATAGACCCTATATAGGAACACAATATAACAAAGACATTCCACAAAGAAACAACTAACATTCGAAAACCAATCTCATGACCTGATAGTATTAGTACAAGAGCATCTTTACATTCGACAATAGAAATTACAACTCAACGTATAATAGTCTTAAATAATCTTAGACATTCATCTCAAATACAAATGATAGAATAAGGATAGAAGGGAAATAGGGAAACTCGGACTCCAAGAGCTCACCCTGTCTCCGTATGATCAATACCGCACGATCCCGACTCAAGGAGGCAACATGAACTCGGGTTTGCACCAAAAAGGTACATAAGTGTAGTATGAGTACAAAAACACGGGTACTCAATAGACATCATCGTCCGACAGAGCTAAATGATAGTATAAGGACGATATAGAGTATGACAATAATTTAAAGTCAAGGTACAGAATCGAACCTGAATCTTCTTCGATATCACTGTATAAGATAACTAATCAACTAGAACAATAGTACAACATTCCATATCCACATATACCATAACTTTTATACAACATGAGTAATCATTTTGGAAGCGTAAAGCTACATATATATACAATAACAATCATGTAATTATCATAATCAATACAACTACCATCATTAGAGTATAAAGCAAAAGAACTTTCCACGACGTCCCACACCGCCGGGAAGTACACTCAAGGAAAACAAACAATAACTCTTCACAGCGTCCCATACCACTAGAGAGTACACCAAAAGATTAATTCATTAACATATCAAGGCACAACTACACAAAGAACTCACTAAAGTCGTGGGTTGTGCATTCTCTCCATGGCCTCTTATCGAGGTCTACAATCATCATCATTATCACAATTAGACACAACGAAGTCGATATCACCATAACATGGTTATTTATTTATTTAATCTCTAACTCATTAATAACTTCATGTCTAGCCTGTACTAGCTAGCCTCTATTTCTATGAGTCACTAGTTTGCAAGTCTAATAGTTTACTAGTCATTAAATAAGGAAAAGCTACAAGTTACCAACACTGTTACTTATTCACCCATCTCAAAGCCATCTTCTAGTTAACCTCCTAATTATATAAGCCATCAATTAAGACACCACGGCATCACATACTAGATGTCAACTTAACCACTCATTATACAATACTAGGTCTATTATCATTGAGCATATCACGGCCTTAAGAACTGGTTTCCATATTTTAGCTAAGTATGGTCCACTAACTTATCCACTAGGGTTCTAGCCTACAAGTCATAGTACAGACAACTAAAGATCACATAAGCCACTTTACTAGGAAAAATTCCATAACATAACCATTTATCCAAGTCAAGTAGATTTACTAGGTGAGCCCTTGGTTCTACATAAGATTTCACATATTAATTAGCTTTAACCCAATACTCAGCATAATTTACTTCTAGTTACTAATTAGAGTTAACAAAGGTCACACCTTTAACTGGTACTTAATGACAAAGAATAGATAACAATGCTACAAGGAAGACATCATGTCCCGAGTACACAAATAGGTTTAGCCATATACGGTCGTGGTATCTTCCCTACAACAAAGACATCACGGCACTGAATTCGCACCTCTCCCACTACAGTTGTTGTATATCCCCCTATGCCAGGCTACAGTTGAATGTTGGAACTTGTTTTGGGCTTCGGTCAATGCCTCGAGATGCATCTGGAGTCTGCTTTGAGCAAATGAGATATGCAACCATATAGATTTTGATGTTCCGGATGTGTTGGCGAAGTCAGACTTCACATTTAAGGTCATTTTACTAAAATTTTTGCTTGATGGTCAATTAGAACCAAAGAAGACTTCAAACTGGGAAAGTGGTTCTAAAAAACAAACGAACCGCCAAGTAACTGAACTATCTATTCCAGAAAGTCACCAATGACTTGGGGAAACTATGGAGAAGCTCTATCAGTGAAAATAAGAAAAAACACAGATAATGACGTAAAGGGTCATTACAACA
Organism: Capsicum pubescens; assembly: GCA_030864215.1. NCBI lineage: Eukaryota > Viridiplantae > Streptophyta > Magnoliopsida > Solanales > Solanaceae > Capsicum > Capsicum pubescens. Next base: position 236,171,539 of record CM061540.1, read on the forward strand.
TCCACTACTAAGGAACTTTCATCCCCGAAAGTTAAAGACGAAGAAAATACCTGAGGTCTCAAACAAATGAGGGTACTGGACCCACATATCACTCTCGATCTCCCATGTAGCCTTCTCTACTGGGTGATGCCTCCACTGAACCTTGACTACCAGAATCTCTCTAGAACATAATCACCACATATCACTAGGCATAATAAGTGCGGGCTCCTCCACAAAGATCAACTACTCATCTAACTAGACCGAGTCCCATCTAAGCACATGAGAAGGATCCGAAATATACTTCTGCAACATAGAGACATGAAAAAACGAATGATCAGCGGCAAAGTCTAGAGGTAAATCTAACTCATAGGCCACCTTGACAACTACACGGAGGATCTCAAAAGGACTAATATAGCGAGGGCTAAACTTACCCTTCCTCCCAAATCTTATCATACCTCTCAAAGAGGAAATATGAAGGAATACATGATCACCAACTCTGAATATCAAGGAACGGAGTCTATGGTCAGCATAGGCCTTTTGCCATCTCTGAGCTACTCTCAACCTTTCCTGAATTATCCTGACTCTATCCAATGAGTCCTGAAGCAAATTTGTACCACAGGGTCTAACCTCAGAAGTATCAAACCATCCAATAGGAGAATGACATCTCCTACTATACAAAGCCTCATAAGGCGCCATCTTAATACTTAAATAGTAACTGTTGTTATAGGCGAACTCTGCTAATGCTAAGTGTTGATCCCACTGTCCTCCAAAGTTCATAACACAGGCTCAAAGCATATCCTCAAGCACCTGAATAGTCTACTCGGACTGACCATCTATCTGCAGATAAAAGCCTATACTCAAATCCACTTGAGTACCTAAGTCCTCCTGAAATGCTCTCCAAAACTGCCAAGTTAACACAAAACCATGGTCTGATATAATAGACACAAGGACCCCGTGCAAGTGAACTTCTCTCAAACATAAATCTGGACTAACCTCTCAGCACTGAAAGTCGTCTAAATAGGAAAAAAATATGCCGATTTGGTAAAATGATCCACAATAACCCAAATACCATCATGACCATGGGAAGTACGAGGCAACCCACTAATGAAGTCCTTGGTAACCCTTTCCCATTTCCACTCGGGAATAGGTAACCTCTGAGTCAAGTCGCATATACGCTGATGCTCGTCATTAACCTGCTGACAACATCGGCAACGATCTACAAAGTCTGCCACATCACTCTTTATACCATCCCACCAATAAAGCTGCCCTAAATCTCTATACGTCTTGATTGTAATGAGATGAATAGAATAGCTAGAGTTGTGAGCCTCATGCAGAATTGACTGAATCAAGTCATCAAGTCAGGGAACACAAATATGACCCTAAAACCTTAAGATACCCATGGAATCTATGGTGTGTCTCCTAGACTCACCACTCATCACCCGATCACAAAGAAGACACAACTTACTATCCTCAAACTAACGATCACAAATTTACTCAAATAGGGAGGACCTCGCCTCCACACAAGCCAAAATCCTTACAGGATCTGAATTATCGAGGCTAACCATCAAATTGGCTAAGGACTGGATATCCCATGCCAAGTTCCTTTGAGAAACTGATATATATTCCAAACTACCCATACTAACTGCCTTGCGGCTCAAGGCATCAGCCACCACATTTGTCTTACCCGAATACTATAAGATGGAAAAATCATAGTCCTTTAGCAACTCCATCCATCTATGCTGGTAAGAATTAAGCTCTCCCTGGGTCATAAGATGCTGAAGACTACGATGATCGATGAAAATCTCACAATGTACACCATACAAGTAATGCCTCCTAATCTTAAGCACGAAAACTATTGCCGCCAACTTCAAATCATGAGCGAGATAGTTGCGCTCATGCACCTTAAGTTGTCTAGAAGCATAGGCAACGAGATGACCCTGCTGCATCAAAACACATCAAAGAACAATACTAGATGCATCACAAAACACTGTGAATCCCTTTCCCTAAACTGGAAGGGCTAACATCGGGGCTGGAGTGAGATAATTCTTGAGCTTTCCAAAGCTCAACTCACACTCCTGGGGCTATCAAAAAGGAACTTCTTTCCTAGTCAATCTAGTCATAGGGTTTGATATTGTAGCAAATCTCTCAACAAAGCGCCTATAATAACCAACCAAACCAATAAAACTGCAAACTTCGGTCGGAGACATAGGCCTAGCCCAATCTCGAATCGCTGAAATCTTAGTCGGGTCTACTATAATACCTTCCTTGGACACCAGATGTCCATAAAATGATACCGACTCAAGACAAAACTCATACTTGGAGAACTTGGCAAAAAACACATGCTCTCGTAAGACCTGGAGCACAATCCTCAAGTGATGCGCATGCTCCTTACTACTCCTCGAATACACAAGAATATCATCAATGAACATAATAATAAAGAAGTCTAGATAGGGTTTGAACACATGGTTCAGCAAGTCCATAAACGTGACTGGGGCATTATTCAGCCCAAAATACATTACCAAGAACTCATTGTGACCATAACGGGTCGTAAAGGCCATCTTTGGGATATCCTTAGCCAGAATCCTCAACTGATGATAACCTAACCTCTAATCTATCTTTGAAAATACAGCTGCACCCTGAAGTTGGTCGAATAAATCTTCAATACGAGGCATAGAATAATGGTTCTTCATAGTCACCTTGTTAAGCTACCTATAATCAATACACATTCGGATCGACCTATCCTTCTTCTTTACAAACAAAATAGGGGTTCCCCATGGGGACACACTTGGTCTAATAAAACCCTTACCAAGAAGATCCTGGAGCTGGGAGTTCATCTCTTTAAGCTTCGCAGGATCCATATGGTAAGGTGCCATAGAAATAGGTCAGGTGCCAGGCTCAAGCTCAGTAGCAAACTCAATCTCATGATCAGGGGGAATACCAGGAAGATCGGCAGGAAACACATCAGGAAACTCATACATAATAGGAACAGAGTCAAGTATCGAACTCTCTATATGGGTATCACATACATAGGCAAGATAAGACTAGCAACCCATCAATATAAGTCGTCTCGCATAAACATAAGAAATAATCCTCATTGGCTCGCGTCTAATCTCTTTCTACAACATGACTGGGGTACGTCGGGCATGGCTAAGGTAATAGTCTTAGCAAAATAATCCATGACTGCATGATAGTGGGATAACCAATCCATGCCCAGAATCATATCAAAATCAAACATATCCAGAATAATAAGATTGGCACAAGTATCAACATCACTAACTGTCACAACACATGATCTGAATACTTGATCCACTACTAAAGAATCACCTACGGGATTAGATACGCATAAAGGCACAGATGATAAATCACTAGTCAAGTCCAATCGTGGTGCATAATAAGCAGATATATAAGAATAAGTGGATCCAAGATTAAATAAATCAAGATCCGACTTGTGACATACTAATATCAAACCTATAACTATAGAATCTGAAGTCTCATCCTTGAGTCTAGCAAGTACTATATACAACGGACCACATCCTCTACCTGGATGAGCACCTGACCGACCTTCTGTCCTGCCTACCTTAGTACCACCTCGAGCACCCTGGTAACTATCGCTACGACTTCGTGAACCACCTCTATATGAAGGATGAACTTCCCTAATAGGAGTATCTCCCTAGGCTAAAACAACCATTGACCCACGACTAGCATACTCTCTAGAGAAATAATTGAGAAGTCCACAAGTAAATCAAGAATCATAAGCAAAACTAGAACTCATAGATCTGGCTGATCCGGTATAGCTACCACGCCTAGAATGGACTATAGATGAACCTCTCAGGGACTAATCACCGCCCTTACTAGGTCGGCCACTAGCAATGAACTGACCCCCGTCAGCGATCTGAAGAGCTTTCTGAACTGGTCGATTAGTCTGACTCTGAGGCTGAAAAAATATACGTGGAGAATGTCCAGCATAAGAAATATTGCCCCTAAATCAGGAACTACTATGGTTCCCACCAAATCTACCCTGAAACTTGGGTCTCTTATCACGGGCCTTATGTTGCATATTCTCCATAACTCTAGCATGAACAGAAACCTCAGCAAAAGTCCTACTCACAGCAACCAAACTCTTAGTAGCTATTCGAATAGGAAGTCTCAATCCTCTCACAAAGAAGCAAACTCTCTCATACTTTGTATCCAAAATAGAAGTCACATTCCTAGCCAACTTATCAAAATGACCCTCATACTCAGAAACTATCATAGAACCCCCTAATATAGAAAACTAATATCTCAAACAAACTCTAAGGTTGCATGGTATATACTTCTCTAAGAATATCTTGGAAAACTAAGCCCAAGAGAGGGGGAAAGATCCAACTAGCCTAGAACTCACAAAACCTTTCCACCAGTGTTGAGCAGATAAGTCCAACTGAAATATGGTGTAATCCACACCAAGGGTCTCAACAAGGCCTAACCCATGAAGCCTATCCTCACAAATAGTTAAAAACTCAAATGCATCTTCTCCAAGACACCAAAAAACCTAGGTGGAGCTAACCTCCAGAATGTACCCAACGTCTTCTACTCCTCAGCAGACATACAAGGTTGGGTGACAACTGGTTGAATGACTGTTAGCTAAACAAGTACTAAAATAGGAGGAACCTCAACTCCAGGAGCTGCAGCTACAGGATGTACTCCTTTTCCAGTAGTCTACGAACCATCAAGAATACCCAATAGCTGAACTAAAGCATCTCTAAGCAAAGTAGAAGGGATAAACCCTGGTGGAGCCTGGGCTGGACCCTAGCCCATCACTGGCTTAGGTGGAGGAGTCTCTGGATTGGGTATAGGAATAGGGTTTGGGAGAGGCCCACCCTGATCCCTAACTAGGGACATATCACGAGTCTGGGTCTTAGGACACTCCTCACATAAGATTATAGCACGAGTCCTGAGCATCTACAAAAGAGTAAAGTCAAGAGAATATCTAACAAACCAACTTAGAATCTTAGCACGATATGAGTGAAAGAAGTGAGGAACTCCTAAGAATGTCTTATAGCCTCCAGAAGATAGGAAATAAATGTTAACGTTCCAATTCGTAGGAATCTATTAGACACTTGCTCTTGTACCAATAATATCGGTGAAACCTAGACTTTGATACAAATTTGTCAGGACCCAATTTTTGAGTCATGATGGCACCTATCATAACCCACCAGTAGGTAAACGAACATTGTAACTCAGAGCTAATGCAATGGGTTACCTTGGTAGGAACGTCCAACATGGATTCTATATGGAACACAAGATAACACAGATATTCCATAAATAAATAAATAACATTCGAATATAAATCACATGACCTAATAGTATTAGTACAAGAGCATCTCTATATTCAATAATATAAATTACAACTCAATGTCTAATAGTCTTAAATAATCTTATACATTCGTCTCTTATACAAAGACAAAATAAGTATAGAAGGGAAATAGGGCAACTCAAACTCCAAGAGCTCACCCTATCTCCTGGTGATCAACATTGCATGATCCCAACTTAATAGCGGCAACTAGAACTCGAGTCTGCACTAAAAAGGTACAGAAGTGTAGTATGTGTACCAAAACACGGGTACTCAATAGGCATCATTGATAGACTGAGCTAAATTATAGTATAAGGATGATATAAAGTAAGACAATAACTTAAAGTCAAGGTATAGAATCGAACCTGAATCTTCTCTGATATTACTGTATAAGATAACTAATCAACTAGAACAATAGTATGTCATTTCATATCCACATATACCATAACTTTCATACAACATGAGTAATAATTTTGGAGGCATAAAGCCACATATATATGCAATAACAATCATGTAATTACCATAATCAATAAAACTACCATCATTAGAGTATAAAGTAAAAGAACTTACAACAACATCCCATACCGCCAGGAAGTACATACAAGGAAAACAAATAAGAACTCATCACAGCATCTCATACCATCGGAGAGTACACCAAAAGATCAATTCATCAACATATCAAGGCACAACTACACAAGAACCTCACCAAAGCTGTGAGTTGTACATTCCCATCATGGCCTCTTACTGAGGTCTACAATCATCATCAATACCGTAATTTGACACAACGAAGCCAATATCACCATAACATGGTTATATAGTTATTTAATCTCTAACTCATTAATAACTTCATGTTTTGCCTATTAGCTAGCCTTCATTTTTAAGAACCACTAGTTTGTAAGTCTAATAGTTTACCAGTCATTAAATAAGGAAAAGCTACAAGTTACCAACATTATTATTTATTCATCCATCTCAATTCCATCTTCTAGTTAACCTCCTAATTATATAAGCCATTGATTAAGCTACAATGGAATCACATACTAGATGTCAACTTAACCACTCATTATACAATATTAGGTCTATTATTATTGAGCATGTCACAACCTTAAGAACTAGTTTCCATATTTTAGCTAAGTATGGTCCACCAACTAGTCCACTAGGTTTCTAGCCTACAAGTCATAGTATAGACAACTAGATATCACATAAGCCACTTTACTAGGTGAAATTCCAACATAACCATTTATCCAAGTCAAGTAGATTTACTAGGTGAGCCCTTGGTTCTACACAAGATTTCACATATCAATTAGCCTTAACCCAATACTCATCATAATCTACTTCTAGTTACTAATTAGATTTAACAAGGGTCACACCTCTTATCTGGTAATTAATGACAAAGAATGGATAACAATGCACCAAAGAAGACATCATGTCCCAAGTACCCAAATAGTTTTAGCCACACACGGCATAACCTCACATACAACCATGAATTCACATATATACTTACTACACATAACATTATCATATCATCATTACCTCTTTTGGATTCACCAGGCATCATCATAACATTATTATATTCTCCGGATCTAGCGGGCATCATCATAACATCATTATATCCTCTTAATTCGTCGGGCATCATCATAACATCATTATATTCTCCAGATTCATCGAGCATCATCATAACATCATTATATTCTCTAGATTCATCGGGCATCGTCATCATATTAATACATCTTTCTAGACAATGATATACACATACATATGTAGTCAAATCAATAAGCATATACAACCCACAATGATAGAGTATAAGTGATGTAAGGTAACACATACCATCATACTATACTATTAGTCATCACTATATAATATAAGTAGATGTATAAGAATGAGTATCTAAATGCTATACGCAATCACCACTTTTCAAGTTAACATATGTATAAGCAAGTCAATTATAAGCTAAGTGCATGCTCTCTAGATGCCTCTTTTACTCCCACTTTTCACAATACTAACCCCAAAACAAGATCCATCACATGAACATTAGCTTAATCATTAGGCTTGGTTCATAGCAAGAGTGTTAACATAATTAGAGGTTTACTTGGTGAGCTCATTAATAAGCCAAGCGAAAGCATAACCCTAGATTCAATTTATAAGACTTTCCATGGCTATCCATATCATGAACACAAGATAATCAATAAAGTATACACATATACAACCATTGACCACATGCAGATCTGACAACCTAGTTTAACCATTATAACCTCAATAACATAACTTAGACATTTATCATGTATCTAGGTCACTAACGAATTTCATAGTTCAATCTTAAGGTTGGTAAAGTCCCACTCCTAAATCCCAATAATGCCAAAGTTCACTTCTACAAGACTAAATTTTACCAAAAATTAGGCTAGGTTATCTAAATCACACCATAAGGGCTTATCAATCCTTATTAGTCCTATAAGGGAAAATCTCCTTTAATTATCCTTTCTAAGTCACCCCAATTACTAAGGCCAATTAATAACTAGTCATGTCTAGGTCAATATAATTTTAAGGTTAGTCAACTACATCATTCTTCTCTCCTAGAGCAACTAAGGTATTCTCATACTATTCATGAGACTACAAGTAGAACTATCCAAGGTTCTAGGCTATAGTCAAGCATCACATTTTACAAGTTTAATATCCTACGAGGATCAACTAATCCCAAGTATCATCATTCACCTATTTATCATATAAGACCCCACCCAGTCTCATAAGATATCATAAATTTACTATAATTAAGCTCAATCTAACTACAAATAAGCCTAACCTACCTTGAGTTCGACTAGCTCACGAACCAACTAGCTTTGCCTTCCCTTTTCTTGAAGCTTTTTCCATGATCCAAGCTATCAACAACATAATCTAAGCATCGTTATAAGATTAACAACTGCCATTATGGAACCATTATTCCATGGGTCCAAAATGACACCAAACCCTCAAGTGGGTCCCACCTTCAGAAAAATAAGTTTTCGAGATAACCTATTGCTCAACTATCATTAGGGAGCTATAACCCTCAAGAAATTTGAGTAAATCAATCACATTTGTGGCTATAATTGAGCCTAAAAGACTTAAGGGTTTTAGGTCTAGAAATCAAGAGATTAACACCAAACTAGAAGGAATCTTACCTTAGATTTGTAGCAAAAATAGATTACACAAGTTATTCAAGCTCCTAATCAACCCATAAGACTCACTTTGAAGATTTTTCACTCTAAAAGGGTCTTAGAGCTCAAGAGGGAGGCATAAATGGCCAAAATTTTAGGGAAGACGGACTTTAAATAGGCTTTCCCTAGGCCTCGGGTAGCGCAATCATGGACCCTACTTGGTTGCGGTCGCAGTATCTCCCCCTATGATGGAGTTAGTTTTGAGCAAATGAGATATGTAACCACATAGAGTTTGACGTTTTGGATGTGTTGGCAAAGTCAGATTTCACATTTAAGGTCATTTTACTAAAGTTTTTACTCAGCGGTCAATTAGAACAAGCAAAGACTTCAAATTGGGAAAGTGGTTTTAAAAACCAAATAAACTGCCAAGTAACCAAACTATCAGTTCTAGTAAGCCACCAATGACTTAAGGCAACTACGAAGAAGCTCTATTGGTGAAATAAGGAAGAACGTATTAATGACCTGAAGGGTCATTACAATATATGTATACAAGCTCAAATAAATATGATAGATGCATGCAATGCAAGAGGTATATATCATTTTAATATCATCTCCCCCATTATCTTAATATGATCTCAACATCATCACAATATCATTCTCAATATCAAATTAACATCATCTCAACATCATCACAATATCATTCTTAGTTTAATATCAATATCATCTCAACATTATCTCAATATCATCACAACATCATCTTAATATCATTCTCAATATCATCCAACATTGTCTTAATATCATCTCAAGATCATATGTAAATGCAAGATGCAGTTAATAATCATAAGTAATACTCGAAGTGAATCATAACACCCAATTCACATATAAGCATAAAGTCAAGCAAGTATTTACTATAATTAAACCCTCTTGTACCAAAGACTATTCAGGAACATAACTATATGTTTGAATACATTAATATATCAATAAGCATACACGAGAATACATAGAGCACCCATCCCAAGTGAAACCTGACAACTTGCACTTGCTGATGTACACTCTTACTCTCAAGTTATCCCTCGTGCCTTTACTAGAAACCCCAGCCCCAAATACTATGCTTACCATTTACTCCCACTTTACACTAGTTAACAACCTTTATCCCGAATATCAAGTACATTCCTCACCTACCTTTGACTCTGCAATGAAATACTAAGCTACTAAGAACAACAACACACAACCTCCATACAAATACCCATAGTCTTAGTCAGCATAGTTGTCGCCTTAATAGCCTTCAAATCTCTGTTGAACTCATATAAATCCACTAAATATATATTACGATAGTTTCCCTAACCCTTCTACTAACCCATGAATACACTAACTTCTACCAACCTACCCTTATTCCATAAAATACTTATACCCTTAGACAATAAAAGGAGTAAAATAGTATGATATCATATCATTCAAGTGACAAATTTATTAGGCTAGTTTGATTATTATTTCATCTATACAAACTCCATGCTTGAAGGCCTAAGGCATGAAATATCCTTATATTACTATCATTATTACATAAATCTAGCCTAATTCTACTATAATTAAACTATAACCTACCATATAGATGAATTCCACTGCTACGAAGTGTGGAGAGTTGATATGCGCACCTTGATTTTTTCTAACATCAAAGACTACAAAAACACTTTAAAATTGACCCCATAGATCTTAGCCTCTAAATTCTTATCACTTGAAGTATAGGTTTTACTTAAGGTGTTTGTAGATTAGGGGACAACATAAGGAGTATCAATTGAATAAGGATTTTATTTAACCCTCGGGTTGGGTACTATCTAACTTTGTTATGGCGGAAGAAGTGTCAATGCAGCGGCACTATTACAATGGTAAAAGTACTGTTGTAGTAGCAGATTAATAGGCTTAGCCCAATTTTAATATTTTGTCCCAATTAACTTGGGTCATGGCTTTTTCCTAAAAAAAGTTTCTATGCAGTCCACGACAAGAATTTCTTAGTTGCAACATTTTTCTGGCATGGTTTTTAAGATACAATGATTTTGGTCATCACATTAAATGCCAATTCACCCATTATCCATGAATGGTTATAGAAAGAAGAAAAGGATTTTTAGCATAATTCTTTAAATTCAAGGTACATGACAATTTGAAAAAAGGAAGATTAGTCCTTTTATTCTTATTAAAAATCTGATAACATACCACTGAGTCCCAGTTAATTAGAATTAAACTCCCATTACCAATGATTTTATGCATTATAAGCCTTTGAACTTCATAACCCTACGTACATATAATATTAGCCATAGAATAAAATTACAATTATAATTTACACAATGGGACATTTTAGAATACCCCAGACATCACAAAATACCACAGTGCATGAAAGTTTTGCAATAAAACAAAAGTTAACAGAGTTCACCACTGCAGCAATAGATCTGTCGCTACAATGGTACTACTGCAGTGGTAGTATTGTCGCCACGGTGGAGCTCAATAGTTCAAATAAGGTAAATGTTTAATTCCCCCCATCCAAACTCTCTACTCTCAATGCTTTCTTAAATTTCCCTAAGGAAACCTCTTTTTTATAACACTACAAGGTAATTTCTTACCTCTACTACCTCATTTATGAGTTTATCATCATGGAATCACTAAATTTAGGGTAGAAAAGAGGTTTTTTGATTGGTTCTTGGTGTAATTTTGAATTTTGGTGGCCTTCTTCCATGATTTGACAAGCATGATAAATTCTCTTACATCCTCAACACTTCTATAGTGTTCTAGGTGTAAGGTTAATGATATTCATTGTGGTTTTGGGGATTGGAAAGGGTGGCAGATGAAGGGTCATCACTTCTAATGATTTTGAACAATTCAAGCTTGATTTTGGGTGATATTACCCCCATTTTAGTGTAAAAGAGTTCTCACAAACTTTATGATGCTCAATCTATGCTTAGAAAACAAAATTTAAAGAAAAGTTGAACATCTACCATGGGATGGGGTTGGGACTAGCTATAGGAATAATGGCACTACTACAATGGTGTATTCATCAATACGACGACACTACTGCAGCAAAAATTCTATTGCTATAGAGATGTCAGGCAGTAGCTCTGCTGATTTTTAATATTTTCTAGTTTTTGAGTTGTCTTCCCTCCTGTAGCATACCGACTTGGATTCTAACACTGTAATTACAATAGTTATAGGACTACTATAGAGAACCAACCCTAGTACCAAAGGTTTTACAACACTACCACTTTGATTGTCATAAGAAGGGGTGCTAAATAGGGGTTTCCTTAGCAAGAGGGGTTTCGTGATAAGGGATGAGGAATATAAGGTACCAAACTTCTAGAAATAATTAAAAGGATTTGGTTGGGAGATGCTAATAGAACACACCTTTAGTGCAATCTAGCCATAGTTCTGGAGTTCTATGCCATACTTACGACCGTGGACTAGTTTGTCCCTGTCTCCACTAATCTCATTTGGGGAAGGACATTCAAGTGGATGTTTCCACTATAAATAAAACATTGGGGGGTCCAGACCCCTCTAATGCTACTTTTGAGGTTAATATTATATAGATGGACTTAAGGTGGGCAACCTGGATCTTGGAGATAGAGGCTTAAGAGAATAAGGTAAAGTGGTCTGGCTGAAATAGGGCCAAGAGCACTTACTTTTTAGTGGAGGCTTGGATATATCAATAGCTGGTGTACCAAAGGATTCATTCTTTGGTAAAAGTGACTGATATGACCTACCACTATGATATGGTGGTGGTTTTCACTCTTTTAAGAGTCGAGGTAAATATGGGGATGCAGATTATTAATGAGAGGCAGTATTTCTACACGGGGGAAGGGTATTTGAGTGATCATTTTTTGCCTTCTCTGGTCACAAAGCTATGTTAGAAGGTGGATGTACCTAAGAAAGACCATTACAACTTAGAACAATATGATGTGGCCTTCAACCCACTAAGAGGAAAAGTTGTAAAGCAGTAAGCAATAAGAAGAGGAAGGTAGGGATGGATGGTGAGAGTACTAAGGCTTGAGAGGTGAGGATATTGAAACTCTCTCCACTCAAACTTCTACATCCCTTGTTCAAGAGATCCTATTTTCCTCTATCAGGTTTTACTCTTTCATGATCTACTGCTCTACTAGACCCAATTTGAGCCTATGCAAATCTCTTAAAAAAGCTAGACAAGGAGAAGAAAAAGCACAGCTTCTAGGATTGCATACTAGGGTTAGGATGTGAAAGGTTGTGTTGGTGATGTTCAAGTATGCCTCCCCCACCAAAAAGCTCCCAAAGTAGATGAAGAAAGATATCGAGGAGTTTTTCTTTCTTTGTAGGATAGAAGGGGAAGGCTCAAATGTCTCAAGCCTCAAATATTATAGGGCCTCTAACTAGATCTCCCCTCTCTTCTTTTTATTTATTGATTTGGACCTAGGTTGTACCCGTTTGGGGTATGTAACAAACAATCTATTTTCTTTATTTGTAATGGCCTAATTTTTGGTGATTTATGTGAATTATTATTAATGTATGATTTGACCATTTTACCCTTCCCTATTGTTGCTTTGTGATATTTTTGAGGTGTGGGAATGATTGGCATGGTTTCCAATGTATTTTGGTGAGTTTTGTGTGAGATTATGATTTTTGTTTGTTATAAAGGCTTTATAATTAACTTTGGTCAACATTTATTGATCTTTGCATCAAATGGAAAAATAGACTGTGCCAGCAGATCCAGAACATTGATTTTAGGTTGGTAACATACTTGGTGTGGTTTTATGTCTTTTATATGTCATTTTGACTCTTGATTCAAAAAGTTGTAAAATTAGGTTTCGAGGGTCAATTTTGTGAGATAAACATTTTTTGAAAATCTAATATCGCTATTGAGTTTGGAGCATCAAATTTTAATCTAGTAGCCTAGTTCATTTGTATTCTCAAGATTTTGGATAAATCCTGAGGGATCCACAGAGACTTGGAGTTCTCCAAGTCTCCAGAGGGTGCACTTCTTAAGTGACACTTTGGTCACTTAGGCGACTTGGCTTGGTAGCTAAAGCGTCGCCTAAGAGACACCAGGATCGCCTAAGTGATTATCGCTTAAGCGATAGCTTGGTCAATTATGCAACAAAGAGGGCATTGCGTAAGTAACACCTGGTCACTTAAGCAATGGCCACTTAAGCAACCCGATGGTTGCTTAAGTGTGCCTAGGTGGGTTATATACCCTATTTTGTAATTTCTTACCATTTTTGAGACTCGGAGCTTAGGATTTAAAGTTTTTAGGAAAAATTTTCTATTTCTAAGCTTGGATAAGCTTCAAACTCCTATTTCAATTACTTTTCTCTGATTCCTATCATTTAGATCCTTCTAAAACGTAAATTCAATAGTTGAATTTGGGGATTTTAGCTCGAAAGGACTAAATTAGCAATTTCTCAATTTAAACACCAATTCCAACTTGTTTTTACCTGGATTTTCTTCTATGAGTTCCTTTAATCATGGAAAATAGATTTTTGGACAAAAATTCTCATTTTACCCTTTCTTTTTTAAAAAACCATTTTGGGGGTCTATTTTGGCCCCGACCTAACAATGAGCAATATAAGTATCATTGGCTTTCTTTAATGCATAGATTCTTTATTTGTGTAATTTAGTTACTTTTGGGTCTATTCGGAAGGTAAAATCTTGGTGTTAAAGGCTTGTTTGTACCGGTATATGGCATTTAAGGTAGGTTATAGATTAACTTTCTTTAGACTAAGTTAGGCAGTTAATATTGATATATAATTATGTTACGAGTGTGGGAACTAATAATGAAAATGGATATTAATATTGAGTTATGCCTGTTTGGGGACCTATGTTGTTGTTATTTAGTTGTATTAAGACATTATGTTATATGCTACTGTGTGGGGTCTCGTATGATATTGTTGGTTTATGAATGTATATTGGTGGTATCTTTCTGGTGAAAATCCTAAATTGGAATTTATGTGGTATCAATGGCGTATTGTTGTGTATTTTGACATATTGGCATATAATCACATTGGATTCTTTGATTATTGGCATATTGAGTGAATTTTGGCTCACATGGTTGGTATATTAGTTGGCTTTGGCAATTTTCATTTTGGTTGGTTCTAAGCATTGCATCCTCATATTATATACACTTGTGAAACATTGGTACCACTATGGAAATACTAGAAACACTAGCTTGTGACATGTTTATAGACTCTCTACCGAGGGATGTGCTGGAGAGAAGTCATGGATATTGGTATTAGTTATTAGATTGTATATGGGTTACGAACCCCCTATGGATCCTACCTCGGGAGAATAGCTCAGTAGGTCTATACGGAGGTTGTGAGACAACCTCGGGAATCATATTTTTAAAACATTATCATCACCTTTATTGTATTTTATATATAAATCTTGCTTAGTTATGTTGCATTATTGTCCTTGATGTGATATCTGTCTATTTGTAATTCTTTCTTATACTTGTATTTGGTATACGTGTATATTTATTCTTCTTTCTTGTATTTGTGTATGGTATATGTGTATATTATAGAACTATTAGTGGAGACAATATGGGCTGTTGTGTAATACTCGTGTCTTTTCTTAGCTTGAAATTATCTCAAGGATGTTAGAACTTTTTTTGAAATATGAATCCATTCTTGTACATGTGGTAATTTTAAGATTTTCACTTTCTATCACGTGGAAAATTGAATAATATTTCCATTGATACCAATTTCATCAAAATCCGGTGTCAGATGACGAAGTTATGGCTGAAATACAAAAGGCAGAAAAATAGCCCAGGTGCGACGGAGCAGGCGATAGACCGTCGGACAAGTGACGAACCATCGGGCATGACCATCACTTCGAAGCAGTGAATCAGTTTTCTAGAAATATACGATGGCGAGGTTCGATAGACCATCGACCCAGCGATGGACCGTCGCACCCCACCGTCGCTCTATGGCAGTGAGTCCCAGTTCTCTCTCAGTCCGACAGAGAGGTCCGACGGACCATCGACCCAGCGACGGACCGTCGCACCCCACTGTTGGATAATTCATTCAAAATTTCCAGGTTGTTTTAATAGGAGTATTTTGGTTATTTACCACTCATCTATATATACCCTATTTATACCCGATTTCAGCCATTTGGTTCATCATTATTCCACAAATAAGATTAGGGTTTCTCTCTAACATTAATCTCCAAGAAAAAAATCTAATATTCTTCAAGAACTAAGGGAATTCCAATTCTTCAAGTTCAAGAACATCAAGAATCTTAACCCAGGTATGCATAGTGTTCATTCATGGACCCCTTTCGTCCATAAAGCCCAAGAATCCCTTTCTCTAAATTCAAGTTTATGAATCTTCTCTATGAATTTCATAATTGGGCTACTTTGTTCATGTTGGTAAATGAGAAATTGAATTCTAATCCATGTTGGGTGATAATTGCTATGTGGGTTTAATTATTAGAGATATAGATTTTTGCAAACCTATGACTAAACCCTTGAATGATGAAATTGGAAGTGAACCATGAAGTTTAATTATTATACAATGATGTTTACATGTACTATACCTGCAATATGTTTGATTAAATTCCTAGATGAAGGAAAATTGTCTAACTAGCATGATATCATCAAAATCCCCATGTATGTACAAGTTCATACCTATTACATGTCAGATGAAATGCTTCAATAAATGTATCATGGTGATTATTATGTATTCAAGTAAGTCATGCTTTGTCATTTTCCTTCCATCAAGTCCTGGGGGTACTTGTACCCAAAACATTAGTTGCGTGCCTAGAGCCATGTCATATTTTCACGATACTCTTAGTCAAGTTATGAATCCTTTGACTTCAGACAATCTTATGACTCAGGAAATCTCCATGATCTTATGAACTCAGTCAGTTGTCAGATATCAGTAGTATTCCATCAATCAACGGAATTCAGTAATTCATCTCATGTTCAGTTCAGTAAATCATGTTCAGTGTCCATTCAGATGGGAGTAGAAATTAGCACCGAGTGAACCCAAGGATGGGGACACATACTATCAAATGAGGGTGTGGTCCTAAGTAGTCATCCTTGTATTCCAGAACTATATAGCCAGCATAGGTTGAGACATCAACACTGTTAATGAGGGTTGATGAGGTGGGTAAGCACTATCAGATAAGGGCCTCACCATTCTCATAAAGGAGACACTATCAGATGAGGGTCACCCATAGCTTGTCCTTACCAGTGGCGCGGTATTGACACCCTTCCAATTGGGGTTACAGATTGGACCCCAACTCAGCCATAATAGTATATCAGGGGTATGTCGATCAGATAACTACATCCCACAATTTTATTTTATAGAATCAGGACTGTCAGATATAGTCAATCAGTCCCAGTAATAGAACTCAGATAGTTTTTTAGATTTCAGAACTGTCAGATACAATCAACTTAGATACAGTATAGAACTCAGATAGTTTCATCAGATTCAGGACTGTCAGATACAGTCACCCATGTTATTAGCGGTATTTAGATTCAGTCATCATGTTATCACGGTGTCAGTTACAGTTACGTATTTATACATGCACTCTCACGTTCATGTTAGACAGTCAGTTAGCATTAATCATGCATGTGAACCCTTGCATATAGCCTACCTCACATGTATACTCAGTATATTCCATTGTACTGATGTATTTTTGCTATGGTTCTTTCTTTTTATGTTACACCATAGGTTCAGAGACACGAGTTCCAGATCAGCAGTAGATTCCAGTCTCAGCAGTCAGAGTTAAAAGTGAGTCCTCATCCTTCGAGGACATGATTTTATTTTTTTATTATCTCATTGATTAGTTTATTAGTTGGGGTTAGTTGGGGACATATCCCATCAACTTCTTATTCAGATTATTCAGACAGTAGAGGCTTTCAGACTAGATGCAGACTATTATGTTTTGGACTTTAGTATTTTTAATTTTGTTTGGGGTATTCTATTACCCCACACAAATGTTACATTATTCAGTTATGTTCAGTATTGAACCTTATGGCCTTTCAGTGCATATCTCTGCATTATTATGTTATATTATGCAGTGTACAGTTACAGATATCAGTCATGAGTTAACTTATGATCCTTCGGGGTCATTAGCACCATGTAGCATTCCAAGTACTAGATTTAGGGTGTTACATGTTGTTTGGGACATTTTCTAATTATAGGTGACATGCCCATAGTACGTATTTTATATGCTTTATTTAATACTTTGCTCAGTCGGCCTATGATACCTACTGAGTACAAGCGGACTTATCCCTACTGTTCCCTTTTTGTGTAGATCTAGGTATGAGTGTGTTGCGCTATAGTTGATTTAGGCGGTATCTAGAGTATATTCAAGGTAGCGGTCGATCTATGATTTCGAAGTTGACCTACTACTTTTTCTTATTTAGTTTATGTCTTATTTAGTATTCAGAGATAGATTTTGATCCTTTTGGACTATTATTGTATCTTTTGACATTCGAGATGTATTTAGTAGTTCTTACATTATGACACCAGGTTTTATAGTATTCTATGGTATCTTTGGTTATAAGTTTCCTCTATTACTATATATGTATGGCTCGACTCTATTCTAAGAGTCATCCCTTGGGTTTTGGTAGTATATTTTATTTCATATCAGTTTGGGTGATAGGCTTAATTGTCAAGGCTTGTTGTGACAAGTGCCATCATGACCTTTGGTTTCTTTGGGTCGTGAAAAATTAGTATTAGAGTAGTCAGGTTTTATTGGTCTTATCAGTGTAAGAACAAGGTATCTAGTAGAGTCTCATAGATTAGTACGTAGACATCTATATCTATCTTTAAGATATTTTAAGATATGATTAAAAAACATTTTTATTTTGTTCCCTATGGTGTAAATCTTTCATACCTTGTGTTATAAATAGTATTTCACTCTTTTTTATGTAAATAGTGAGGGCTATATCCCTTAAGACTAGAGATGTAAAGCTATCATCCGAGGAGAGAAATTAGTCTAGAGGGTGAATTATGAGTCTTGGATGGGCCTGAGGTAGTGGATGGGCATAAGTATTTTCCTTGTCCTAAGGTAGTACTATAGGATAAGGTAGTACTATAGGACTCTCCCCTGGGCCTTGGGTTGAGCAAAATAGATAGATGGGGCCTAATCTAGTCCCTCGGAGTTCTTCTACCCTAGTCTTGAAGGGGTTATTGATTCACTTGCTGACCCATTTAAAGGGTTCTTCTTTGAGTGAACTTGGTTCTCCTCCAACTTCGAGTATTATACCTCTGTCTATGCCAGAGTCTGCCTATGGTGTTCCTTCAATTCTGAGTGTGGATCCTCCAATGGTACCAACATCTGCATATGGTACTCTACAGACTTCGAGTGTTGTTTCTCCTTCTATGAAAGCATCTGAGTATGTTATTTTGAGACCAGGAGTTTAGTCTTCTTTTATGTTACCTCCTTAGGAGAAATCTCAGCCAGCTAGATTTACTATACCTACTATTTTTAGGAGTACAGTTATGTCTTCTGAGGATCAAAAGAGGTTTGAAAGACTCATTCATTTAGGTTCTTATAGGTTCAATGGTGTTGTAGGTGAGGATGCATGTGAGTTCTTGATTGACTATTATGAGAAGTTGCATATTATTGGTTCGCTTGAGTTGCACGGGGTTGCTTATACACTTATCCATTAAGAGATGCAGCTAGAGATTGGTGGAGTTCACTTGTTAGTTATAGACCTCTCGATTCTACAGATATATCTTGGGATCAGTGAGGCCTTTTTGGATAGGTTTGTGCTATATAGTTTGAGGGATCAGATAAGAGAAGAGTTTGATCACTTATAGTAGGGCTCCATGACTGTTAGGGAGTATGAGGCATGCTTCTATGCTTTGTCTAGATATTCTTATGCTATTATTTCCACTGATTTTGAGAAGATTCAAAAGTTCATGAAGGGGTTAAATATTTCTCTTCAAATAGCTATAACTCAGATGGTAGGGTATAGGGCATTATTTTAGAGTATACTAGATTATGCTAGGATGACTGAGTCTATTCTTTGATGGTTTCAAAAATGAGCAAAGAAGGTGCACCGGTCAAGGCGAGTTCAGAGGTCACACTCTTTGAGGTAGAGATTTTAGTGGTTTCTGTAGGTATCATAGTAGACCAGTGCAGGCAGCCTTGCAGAGTTTAGGTAGTGGGTCTTTTGTTTCATCATCTTTGGGTGGTCATTTTAGCTCAGTCGTACCACCTCCTATTGAGTCGGGTCGTAAAGGTTTCTGTATGATGAGGTTGGCCATTTGGCCAAGGATTGTCCCTTACATATTTTCTAGGCTACTCATTTATTAGCCATGAGAGGTAGAGGTTCTATTAAAATTGCATGAGGTAGAGGTAGTAGTGCACGTGGTGGTAGTTGCAGGGCCACTCAACTTGGTGGTGATTATAAATAGTGCTATGCTATACCCACCAAACCAGAGGTAGAGTCTTCCGACACTATCATCATAGGTAAGGTTGGGAATGGTATGGTATATACTGAATACAATACCAAAACAAAATTTTGTTATACTACCGTATGGATGTTATGGTATTTGGTAGGAGTTTTAAATTA
The DNA here is from genome assembly GCA_030864215.1 of Capsicum pubescens. Taxonomy (NCBI): domain Eukaryota; kingdom Viridiplantae; phylum Streptophyta; class Magnoliopsida; order Solanales; family Solanaceae; genus Capsicum; species Capsicum pubescens. The sequence goes on from CM061540.1 coordinate 236,191,511, forward strand.
TTTTGGTATTTAGTACAGTATTTGATATTTATGCAATAAATACTAAAATATCGTATACCGCACCAAAGTTTTTTAATAATATATAAATTTTATACATATTATATTTAAGGTTTTTAAATATATTTATATATTATCCATTATATTAAACATAAAAGTAACTTTTATTTATAAATAAATTTTTGGGGAAGCTTATTATTTAGGAGTACTATGTTTAAGTTTAGGTAATGTTGTTCAAAGTTTGCATCTCGGACTACTCAATCATGATTGAAATGTTTTTTATGTCTAACAACAAAGATAGTTGTAAGTCTAATATGATTGAGATGTTTTTAAAGTTTAAAGTTATAGTTTTTCTTAGATGAATATATGTAAGTCAAAATCAAATGAAGTATGCTTACCGAATTACCATACCATAAAATATCAAAACTGAATTTAAAAATACTAAACCATACTAAAATAATTTAGTATGGTAATGGCATTGTTTTTTTAGATACCAAAAATCAAAGTTATCGTACTAAAGTTTAAAATACCATACCATGCCCACCCCTAATCACATGTATCGTCCCTGTTTGTTTCATATCTATATTTATGTTATTTGATCAAGAATTGACTTTTTCCTATGTGTCTAGATATTTTTCTTCGAGTTTTGATTCAGCTAGTGAGCCTTTTGTCATGCCTATTTGCGTATCTACCCCTATAGGAGACTCTTTAGTGGTGGATTGGGTGCAGCGATCTTGTGTTGTGACTTTTGCTGGGTGTGAGACTTGGCTAGACCTGATTGTCCTAGATATAGTAGATTTTGATATTATCTTGGGTATGGATTGGTTAGCTCCTTATACTATTTTCCTATTTTATTATGCTAAGACCGTGACTTTAGCTTCGTTGGGTATGCGAGTATAGCTTGGAAGGGTATGCTTCATACTGCTCCCAAGAGAATTATATCTTTCCTTCAGGCTCGTGTTTTGGCTAAGAAGGGATGTTTATCTTATTTGGCTCATATTTGTAAAACATGTTGTTTCACCTTCTTCTTTGGATTTTATTCGTATTGTACGTGAATTCATGAATGTTTTCCCTACGGATTTCCTAGTATGACTTTGAATCATAATATTAACTTTTATATTGATGTTGAGTCGCGCCCTAAGCCTATTTCTATTCTTCCTTATAGGATGGCCCCAACAAAGTTGAAGGAATTAAAGAATCAATTATTGGAATTGTTGGATAAGGGATTTATCCAACCTAGTGTATCACCTTGGTTTGCGACTTTCTTGTTTGTGAAGAAAAAAGGATGGTTCTATGCATATGTGTATTGATTATCAACATTTTAACAAGGTGACGATTAAGAATGAGTATTTTTTTTCCTTGTATTCTTAATTTATTTGATCAGCTTTAGGGTGCTTCGGTGTTTTCAAAGATTAATTTGAGGTTTGAGTATCACCAATTAAGGATTAGAGCTTCAAATATTTCAAAGACATCTTTTAGGACTCGGTATAGTTATTATGAGTTCTTGGTCATGTCCTTTGGGTAGACCAATGACCCAGCCACATTCATAGAGTTGATTAATTAGTTGTTTTGATTGTATCTCGACTTTTTTATTATTGTATTTACAAATGATATCTTTATTTATTCAAAGAGTGAGGATGACCATGAGGAGCATTTGCGGATTTTGCTTCAGAGATTAAGAGATGAGAAGTTGTATGCTAAGTTCTCCAAGTGTGAGTTTTGGTTTGAAACTGTCTCTTTCGTGGGTCATGCGGTGACCAAGGATAGTATTATAGTCGATCGGGCCAAGATTTCAGTAGTTCGTGATTGGGCTAAACCTATTTCTCCTTCTGAGATTTGGATTATTATTGGTTTAGTGGGTTACTATCGACATTTTATTGAGGGTTTATCATCTATTGTGGATCCATTGACCAAGTTGACTCAGAAGAAGAATTCCTTTTAATGGTCTGATTCTTGTGAGTTGAGCTTCCAAAAGCTTAAGGATTTGTTGACTTCATCATCTATCTTGACGTTGCGCAAGGAAGGCGTGGGTTTTACCATCTTTTATGATGCTTTGGGTGTTGGGTTAGGTGTTGTGCTGATGTAAAAAGGTAAGGTGATTGTGTATATTTCTCGTCAATTAAAGTCTCATGAGAGGAATTACCCTACCCCTGATTTGGAGTTGTGAGCGATTGTTTTTGCTTTAAAGTTGTAGAGGCACTACTTGTATGAAGTCCTTTGTGAGATTTTCACGGATCATCATAGATTTTATTATATCTTTACCCAATGAGATCTTAATATGAGGTAGCATTGTTGGCTTGAGTTGCATAAGGATTATGACTTGACTCTTCTCTATCATCTAGGTAAGGTAAATGTGGTTGCAGATGCCTTGAGTCAAAAGTCAACTAGAATGGGTAGTTTGGCGCATCTTTTACCCAAGAGGCCTTTGACCTTTGAGGTTCAGTCTTTGGATAACCAGATGGTTAGTCTTGATATTTTGACACATAGGTGTATTTTGGCATTTATGGTGGCTAAGTCTTTCTTGACGAAGCAGATTCAAGCTCATTAGTTTGATAATGTTGGGTTGAGAGTGATTCGAGATAAGGTATTGAGGTGGTAAGTCTAAGGAGGCCCCGCTTAATCCAAGTGGTGTTTTAAGGATTGGAGGCATAGTTTCTATATCGAGGGTAGGCGATTGGATTAGATTGATTTTGAAGGAGATTCATTATTCTGGAAATTCCACCCATTCGGGAGTTATTAAGAATTGTGATTTGAGACAACACTACTAGTGGGGTGGTATGAGGAAGGACGTAGCAGATTTCATAGCTCGTTACCTATGTTTCCAGTAGGTAAAGATGGAGTGTTGCCAGTAGGTAAAGATGGAGTATTTGAGACTTGGTGGTTTGCTTTAGAGGTTACCCATCCCTCAGTGGAAATAGGAATAGATGACTATGAACATCGTGATTGGGTTGCCTCATACTTCTCGTGTTTGAACAGTGTTTGGGTCATTATGGACCGATTGACCAAGTCTACTGATTTCATTCCAGTCCAGGTTTATTTTAATATTTAGAGGTTAGTCTGTATCTATATTTGTGAAATAGGTCAGCTTCACGTGTGCTAGTGTCCATTATCTCAAATTGAGGTTCAGTGTTCACATCTCACTTTTGGAAGACTTTTCAAGAGGAGTTGGATACCCTAGTTGATCTTAGTACAATTTTTCACCCCCATACCAATGGTCAGTCAGAGCGGACTAGTCGGGTATTGGAGGATATGCTCTGTGCTTGTGTGAGGCATTTTGGTGGTCAGTAGGAGCAGTATCTAGCTTTGACAGAGTTTGCATATAATAATAGCTACCATTAAAGTATTGAGATGGCTCCTTTCGAAGCTTTGTATGGGAAGCATTGTTGCTCTCAGTTGGTTGGTTTGAGGTTTTTAAGGTTAGACCTCGAGGTACGAACTTGCTTTGTGAGTCTTTTTATAGAGTTTGAGTCATTCAAGATAAACTTTGAGTGGTTTAGAGTAGGCAGAAGTGTTATGTAGATTGTAGATTTTGTGCCTTGAGATTTAGTGTTGGTGACTGAGTTTTTCTTCATGTGCTGCCCATAAAAGGCATGATGAGGTTTTGGAAAAAAGGCAAGCTTAGCCCAAGGTAAGTTTGCCCTTTTGAGATTCTTCAGGCAATTGGGGATATGGCTTATGAGTTAGTGTTGTCCCCTGATTTATCAGTTGTACATCAAGTTTTTCATGTTTTTGTGCTTTGACATTACAATCCGAATGAGTCTTATGTCATTTGTTGTGATTCAGTACATTTAGATTAGAGGTTGTCTTTCATTGAAGAGCCTGTATCCATCTTAGCTAGGGATGTTAGACGATTACATTATAAAGATATTTCAGTTGTTAAGGTCCAGTGGATACATCGACCTATAGATTAGTCTACTTTGGAGGTTGAGTCTGATATGCGTGGTAGTTATCCCCAGCTTTTTCTTGATACGGGTATTTCTCTAGCCTTTTTAGTTCAAGGACGAACTAGATTCTTAGTGGTAAATGATGTAATGGCCTGATATCAGGTGATTTATGTGAATTATTTATTTTTGTGTGATTTAACCATTTTACCGCTCCCCATGGTTGCTTTGTGGTATTTCTGGGGTGTGGGGATGATTGGCACGATTTATAATGCCTTTTGGTGTGTTTTTTGCGAGATTATGGTTTTTGGTAGATATAAAGGCTTTATAATTGACTTCAGTTAATATTTATTGATTTTGGGCCCACCAACACATATATATGACCTAAAATAGCCCCCCACCTATATTTAAACAACCTTAACCTCATTCTAACTCATTCAAATCCTCAAAACTTCACTTTTCTCATTGAATTCCAACTTCCCTCTTAAAACACAAACTAACCCCCACACTTAAGTAAAGGCTAAATTGACACTTATTTGAGATACCAACTTGTCCCAACACGATAAAAACAAGTTCCAACTTTGATTTTGCTTGACTTCTTCATTATTCACTTCTGGTTCTTCATAAAAGAGGTAACTTTCTCAGCTTCTAATGGTTATGTATTGATCTATTTACTATTTAAACAAGTTGATATGTGTATTCCATTGCAAAATATATAGAATATATCATGCTTGTACATAGAAGCCTCAAAGTATCCTAAAATCTTAATGTAGGGCCTTGTTTTGAAGTAAAATCTAAAGTTAGCCCCAGACGGAAGTTGAACTTGAATGAATAAAAGTATTACCACTAGTTGAGCATGTTTTTTTGCTTTGAAAGTTGTGATTTATGATAGGTGGGTGCATATTGGACTTGTTGGGATTTCAAATAGGTTATAGGGGTGTGAAAATTGAGGAAAAATTCGAACTTTTTGGATTTTGAGTTTTTCTTCAAATTTTACTGTCCCATACTTTTGTTGGAAACTAACAACTAGTTCATCAGGTACATATGGCCCCTAAAGTTATGAAGAAGAAGAAGGATGATACCTCAAGAAGATGGGCAGAGTCTCTCGAGCCTAGTGGTTCAGTGGAGGAGTACCTGAGGCAGCGACGTAAAGACACTGCAATTGAGGTGACACACAAAGTTATGAGAGGAAAAATGCACCAGGCTGCTCAAACAATTGTAGCCCATCCAAGGATGAAGTCAACAAGGATGTCACCCCCCACATACTCCTCCACCTGATGATAAGGAGGAGAAGGAGGAGACAGATTCTGAGTCTACTCCACAGGTTGCTGCTTAGGACCCCCAGTCTGAGGAAGTACCTCAGGGTTCATCCGAGGAGGTAGAGTAGGAGGAACCATTAGTGGTGCCTCAGTCTAAGGAGGGTACAGATCAGGCTACCCACGATGCATCATTACAGCAAGGGCAGACTCCTACACCCGCACATGCCTCAAATGCACCTCCCGAGGAGGGACATCCAAGGTGGTGTGTTGAAGGGATGTAGGAGATATCTACTATTAATAGTCATCTTTGGTAGGTAGGTAGGCCTACAAAGTGTATTTATGAAGAGCACCAAATTGACCTATCACGGCTGGATCTAGTACCACAGTTGCGGGCGGTATTTGATAGATAGCAGCTAGAGTGGATGACTAGGCCATTTGGTTCTTACAGCCTGGCTATGGTATGGGAATTTTATTCATCCTATACAGCTACCGTAATCCTTCCTATGTGCAGATATCTAGGCCTGGTGAGATCTGTGAGGCATTCACAGCTTGATCATACACTGGTTAGAGGGCTTAGAGTTTATATTTCGATAGAGACTATCCGTAGAGTAATCTTTGGCCCAGATTACATTACTCTTGCATCTACAATTGAGTGTGACCACAGACTGAGGGTTGCATATGATTGACATATCATACGGGAGGCTGAGCACCGATGAGAGAGGGTTGAGATGACAATGAGGATAGCGAGTTATATTTCACCTTTGGGTGATGCGACCCCATAGATTGAGGGGCATGGTATGATCAAGAAGGGCCTATTGACATTTGAGGCAAAGTTTTGGCGGTTGCTGATCAAATACCGACTGATACCCACTACTTTAGATAATATGTTGATGTGGGAGAGAGCAGTACTGGTTGCTTGTATGATGGCTGGATATGTTGTTGATTTTGTTGCCATCCTTAGGAATGAGTTACATGACAGAGCATTTGGGAGTTGACTAATCTTCCATTCCCTTGCAAGATTCAAAGGCTGAGTGATGAGGCCAGTATTTCAGAGATACCGGGTGTAGATGAGAGGGTACTTACGACAGCTACTGCACAGACAAATACTATGAAGGATCTGGCACACTAGGCCCTTCCAGTAGATCGAGAGCGTAGGCAGCAGTACCACAGGCCCACACTAATGGCCCAGCAGTTTCCACAGAGCCTGATGAGGCACATCGAGGCAATGTAGGTGTTAATATTAATATGGAGATAGGGGAGTAGATAGAGTCTCCAAACTCCAGTATACAGGGCGAGGGGACACCAGCTACTTCTTCTTCATCTCTGGTGATCTTGGGCGTATTTATACGTCCAAGAGACAAGAATTGCCCATAATAGAACTTATTTCATGAGCTAAAATGTGTTCTCTTATTGTGTTTTAGCTGTAATTGCATTCCTTATCTAATGTACATGATTAGTTGATGTATGGCTGAATTGTGATGAAATTGTACGTAATTGGACACACTAACGTAAAGCTAATAATGATGGAAGCATTGGGAGTGATTTTCTGAGCATGAGGATACTGGGATTGGGCTCGTAAAACATAGAACTAAAGACAGTAGCAAGGAAATAGGCAAACCTAGTCCCCAAGATCAGGTTTGCATCGCACTAAGGGATTTAGAGTCGATTGTAAATTCCAGTAAGCCTCCGTGATAGCCCCATATCGCTGAGGATGAATTATTTCTCAAGTCACATTCTAGTGAGGGTCCTCTATAGCCCCGCGGCGTGGACCGTAGTCCTTACGAAGACCCCCACAGTGTGGATGTTGAGTTCTATCACACACGCAAGTGCACGTGATCGTACAAGTAATATAGTGACTCAAAGAATCGGATATCGTACCCACGAGGACTACTAGATTAGAAATTTACTCAACTTCAGTTTCGACAACAATGTATTTAATTATTTTAGATCATCAAAATGATTGTGATAATTTAATTAATAATCTACTAAATAAGTAAATAACAAAGTGTGTCAATAGCAACGTAAGCAAGGTTGTAAACAATAAGAGTGAGAATTTTAGGGTTGAGCCACTCTTAACGGTCTTATAAATTTCTATCCTTATCGTGGTTGTGTTGATTATTGGGTCATTGATTCGCAATGTTTAGATTATGATCATGGTATGTCGATCCTCTAATCTTCTATCTAAATAGACGTTACAAACATATCGTTGAGCTGGGATACAATAATTCATTTAGATGGATTAAGATATCGTCTTTCCAGTGAATCAAGCAAGGCTTCTAGGTATATCTCTATCCTAGCCGCTAATTCAAATCCTTTATTTTGTAAAAGAATAAGAACTTGCTCCTTAAACTCTTCGATCTATCCTAATGATTCTCCTCTTGAATTCACAATGGATAATAGATGTATTCTAATGGTGTCCACTCGTCAAAATAGTAAGTACAAAAGAATAAGAATAACACATATGATAAATCAGTATTAAACCACTCTAAGAATATCAAAGTATAATCGTGTTCTTGGCTTTAATCCCAGAAAAAGGGTGTTTATCCACTAATGTTCGAAATCAACATCAAAGTAATATAATTAATCATACCCAAAATAATGTTGGAATATAAAGTGTTCAAATAACCCTAAGAAAAGTATTATAATTGTTTTTTCATTTGCTGTACATCTGCTAAAGTGTCTCTAATTGATTTGAAGTGTTCCTTTGAAGTAGGACAAGTTTGACTGAGTATTAGCCTTTACCGCGCCATGGATCTCAATGCGTTGACTAGTATCCTTGCCGCGGAGGTCATCGTAGGGACAAGTCCATGTCGCAGTCTATTGTGAACCCTCACTGAAATGTGACTTGAGAAATAATTTAGCCTCCGTAACACATGGCTATCGTGAAGGCTTACTGGAATTCGCCATCAACTCTAAATTCCTTAGCACGACTCGACATTATCACGGGGACTAGAGTCAGCACTGCGGGTCTCATTAATTTCATTCCTTTACAGCTCGTTGCCTATTTCCTTACTCCCGTCTTTAGTTCTATGTTTTCCGATCCCAATACCAGTATCCTCATGCTCAACAAATCACTCCTACTATTTCCATCATTATTAGCTTCAGATTAATGCATCTAATTACATACAATTTCATAAAAATTCATCCCTGCATCAAATAATCATGTCCATTAGATAAAGAATGCAATTACAGCTCAAACACAATAAGAATAACATATTTTAGCTCATGAAAAAAGTCCTATTATGGGCAATTCTTGGCTCTTGTACGTATAAATATGCCCAAGATCACCACCCCACACTTAAACCTTGTTCGTCCTCAAACAATCTTAGGTAATCACTATACCCATTTAGGCTTCACACCACAATCTAGATAGGAAACTTGTGTTGGGCACACATAAGCCAATTATGATTTTTTAGCTAAGGCATGTCAATTCAATTCTGAAAACACGGGATTACTCTTTCCAAAAGTCCTAGCCTCAAAAGTGAACTTCTAATTTGTTGGCAAACTTATGCAAGTTGTTTAACCAGTAATACTATAAGTCAACTGACTATCATCCACATGCACCCTCACAATAAGAAAATTACCCATATTCACTCACAATCTTGTAATATATGATCAGAATGGGTATATCAAAAACAAATTTTCTAACTCTCATAAAGAATTAATACATAATATATGATGAACCATATGCTTGACCTTAGTGTACTACTCCACTAATAGTCGAATGTTAGGATTAAGGATCAACTAGGTCTTTCATGGTTGTAATGTAAGCTAAGGGCCTGGTAGGAACTATTTGGGAAAATAGTGGCTAATCTCCCTAAGCGGTTTAGTACATCACATGAACATTAAAAATACTCAATTAACAACCAATTCTTTCCCTCAACTATCTTCCCTTCTTCTTTTGCTTTAGCCCTATCTTCATAACCTCATTCATACACACTATGGTGGGAGTGTCTTCTATTCACATTTTATTCAATTTTGAACACTCTTAATTATTTTTATTCAACACTCTCAACCACCACACATATCAATTTCCAAACCCAAAAGCTATTACCTAAGGGCTTCAATTTCACCCTTTTCCTTACTTGAATTTACACTCCTTAACTCAATTAAATTTTAACTAAAATACTTAGGAGATTTGGATCAAATTATGGTCAAAGAACGAAAGGGTATAGGCTACAAATAATATTACCAAAGAAAATAAGCTATAGGATCAACGGGGCTAACTAAGAATATGCACAGGGGTAGGCAAAAGAGGTCTAAAACATGGCTATCAACAAAATTCCTACATCATCTTCTAAATCCAACATCCTTTATTTTTCTTTGTAAACACACCAGGCAAGTTCTAGACATCAATATGCATATAGAATAACTAGACAATCTCACTCACACTTGGTGCATGCTAGATTCAAGTAGGATCCCTATATACTCTTAATCTAGTAACTGTACAAATTCAGAATTAAGACAACAGACCTAGAGTTACACTATTTAGCTTAGGTGGTCGAAACCAGCATCCTTCTTTTAAATTTGACATGCTTCTATTTTAAAACACGTATTTTCCATGTCATATAACCACATTACCCCACACAAAGTATCTAGATCTAGAAATATAGTTGGATTCTTTTCATTTCTTTATTTCCTATGATTAATTCCCCTTAAGATGGTCATCATTCAACCATCATAAAGAAAGGCTCCTAACTATGAAGAGTTATTAATATTGCCTTTAAGAGCAAATATTTCACCTTTAAGGGCAAAAATCAGAAATTTTACTCCTAATTTTGAACAAAAAGTAATAAACTAAGCAAAATAGAGAAAACATTACTAATTTTGAACTACCAGTAACTGTGAACTACCCATAGAAAATATCATCAATACTAACTATTATAGACCGAATAGTTAGAATGTGTATCAAAATCCACATCACAACCACAGTAATATCCAAATACAAATATCCAAAATGATAAAAGGAACAAATAAAGGTATGAGGAATGAGAACCACCACCTCACACTTACAATGAAGCATTGTCCTGGTGCTTGAAAACAAAACCAAGTAATGAGGTGGTGAACAACTCCCTGATCATACATCATCCATGTCATCATCGATCTCTGGACCAAGGGTCTCTACCCCTAAATATGGGTTATCTGCATCCTCCTTCTCATTTGACTCTATATTAGAATCATGCATCCTCATCTCCTCGTCAGTGGGCACATCATTATCTACAGGATCTACAAACTCTAGTCCAATCTGGAGCATAGTCCTAGCATGGTGTCCAAGAGGGTAATCCAGCTCAACAGCTCAAATCTCCTCTTGTGTAGTTAGGAAACCTCCAACTCTCAACTGGAGCATCTGTAGATCATACATCCCAGATGTAATCTCGTTATTCCTATCCTGTTGCTCGGGTATAGTCAATATTAGCCCAGGAGCCACAGTTAGACCCTTAGTTTGTGACTCATCCACAGAGTCAGTGTCCTCATAAATTTAGTTAGCAAACTACCAAATCCATACCTACACCCCTGATAGTAGCATATCTTCTTCATAGCAGAAAAGATCACAGCACCTACATTAATATCAATGTTATCACATATCAAAGCACAAATGAGGCATACCCTAACATGCGTCACATCCATCATATGCTTTCCCTAAATAAGGCAATAAAAGATAATATTTCCCTACATGTGGGTCTCCCTATTCATCTAGTCATAGGGGAATATGAGGTGGAGGTCGTTGTCTTTGTGATGAGTCCATCAGGCAGTAGAATTGTATCCACATAAATGTTTGATGTCTGTATAGGGTGGTGTGATGTTTAGTTGCTTCAGTGGTTCTGAATCTACCTCTGTTGCACCTAAAAGAACATTCAAATCTTGATCCATAAATGTCACCACCTGACCTATGATATTTACCTTAGAGTCTCACTCCCTAGGGTCCTAGTTAGCATAGAATTCCCCAATGAGGTATAGGTTGCACTCCGTGGGATTCTTAAATAAGAAGGTCATGTGCAACTATTCTAGTCATCTCACTATGCTGGGATACTCTCTTAGCAGTCTTGTCGGGTTAATGAATTGGTCCGAAGCATATTTGGTCTCATTGTGCTTGGCATACCATTTCTTCCCTGCTTCTACAACCCATCTAGCCCCGTATCTCCTAGTTTGCACTTGTGGTATTACAGGAGGTCTAGGAACACGACCAGTTAGTTTGATCCTCATTCATAAGGGCTTAGATGGCCTAGCAACATCCTTTACATTTTGTTAACAGCTAGACATAGTACCTGTTATTCGAAACATTTATCAAACAAGTCAGACAGGACACCCAGTCGAACTAGCAAACATTAAGTGTGAAAGAGTGTTGAGGGTACCTCACACTAAGTTTCTAGCATAGGTATATAGATATAAGAACGAGGGCACTCAGACCTCCCCTATTCAACATAAAAAATATCTCGTACATAGCATCTCAACAACCATATGCAACCACCTTGATGGTACTTTACTCAGACTTCAAGAAAATATCAAACTAGCAACTACAAAATTCAACAACCCACAAAAAAATTAATTCAGTTTCTTTGTTCGTTTAATTCAACCACATAGGTCAAACTTTTACATTAAATACTCTATTTCACTCCATCAAAAATAGCACCAAGTGATACATTTCTTTATTTCAACATGAAAATTCCCAAATGCAACTCATACATACTCCCATAATTAATAATTTTAAACAAGCTCATTTATAACTGCAAGCAATATTTTAGACCCGTAGGCACGTATAACAAAAATGCAGCGAACACTAAGTGTAGGCGGATTTAGAAACCACCCCACACTTAGTTTCTATCGTGGAAGTGTGACTTAACAAACAAAGGTACTCAAACTTCCCTTCACTTCAACTCATACCCGGTACTCTATTCCAGCGCCAAGACATAGACAAAACCTTCACCACAAACTGGTTCAATCATGCACGTCATACAAAAGAGCAACTTACCACTCAAAGCACATGTCATTAGTCTAGTCCAACAATAATGGAATAAGTAAAGCACATAAAGCATGATAATATCCATGAATGCATAAAATGCTCAATGCTCTCTAGATTTATCACAATAAGTATTAATCATGAAAAGTATTTACCCATTTTGCACAAAAATGATTTAACTATTTCACCCGAGTAAATAAAATGTATATCAATTTTGAGAACTTACCTAAGTCCTATTTGAGAAGAGAGTAGAAAGAGTACCCTTTTACGTGACAATCTTTGCGATTTAAATAGACAAAGAGAATTTTGGTAGAGAGGGGCAGCACGAATTAATTTTAGAAATAGGAAAAAAAGTGCAAAATAAGAGAGTATTTAAAGAGGAATTTTGGGTTAAGCTAGTTAGGTCAGGATAAAACCCGATCACAATGGGCTTCCATGATGCGGGGCTTGGTCCATGCAATAGACTCCACGATGTAGGTCTATCGCAGAAGCTTACTGGATTTTATGTATAGGAATATTACCCTTGGCACGATGAGGACCTTATCATGGGGACTAAGGTCTGTGATGTGTAGCTATAGCGAAGACATACTGCTTTGCACACTTGGAGGAATTTTGTTCCCCTTTTTTTGCCTTTGTTTTTCATCAACTTATACATCTTTTACGTACCTGATAGCTTCCTAAAATGTGAAATAACTCGAGACTACCCCCTAGTCGCTACACGGTGCTTACGACCCCGAAGGACCACAAGCTAACCCATGAATGATATCTTCGGTGAGCAATGAAAGAATTTACTAAAATAAATGTAGAATAATAGGCTGAAATGCCATAAGGTTCAAAACATCTAAAATATTAATAGAATATAACATCTGAGATAATATCTGGAAAAATGAATACTGACTGAAACTAGTCTGAAAAGCCTCTAACTGAAACTGTCTGAAAGTGGAGTTGATGGGACAATCCCCCAACTAACTCCATCTACTGAACTACTACATCTACTGAAAATATGAAGTAATAGAATATCCTCAAATGATCAGGACTCACTGCTAAATATACTGTTGTTGGTTGAATCTAAATCTACTATGCGTGGTCGGGAACTTGAGAGTCCGAACCTATGATATGAAACATCATAGCGTAGGAAAGTATGCATCAGTACATGGGAATGTACTGGTATTCTAGATGAGGTAAGCCTGAATGCAAGGGTTCATATGCATGAACAATAACTGACTAAATAATATAGAGTAACTAAATGTAAGAGTACGTGTATACTATAACTGAGCTTTTCTGAATCTAAATACTGAGTTCTAATAACTGTATAACTGATATCTGAAGTTACTGGTTTACTGATACTGATTGACTGTGTCTAACAGTACTGATTCTGTAAAGCTGAACTGAGTTCTAGACTGAAGACTAAAACTGAAACTGTGGGAGGTAATCATCTAATTGACATGCCCTAAATAAGAGAAGATAACTGAGCTGTGGTACAATCTGTAACCCTAATTGGAAGAGTGTCAGTACCATGCCACGGGTAAAGACAACTACTGTGGATTCAGTCCTAACTAACAAGTGAATCCTGATATCAGTCCTAAACTAGCGGGTGATCCCTGAGTATGCCAGTCCTATTTAATGGGTGACATCTCATAACCTATATTGGCTACGTAGTTCTGGAACTTAGGGATTGCTTCTAGGGACCCAGCCCTAACTAATGGGTGTGCCCCCATTCCTAGGCTCGTTAGGTGCTGATTCCTACTCCCAACTAAAAGACACTGTACTGAGTATATTAAATTGGACTGGACTGATACTGAGATTACTGATTTTTCTAAGTTCTTTGACTGACTGAGTTCTGTAACTAACTGAGAGAAGAACTAATCATGACTTGATCGATACTATTCGTAACTGACACTGGCTCTAGGTAGGCAGCTAAATTATCGAGTATTAAATACCCTCAGGACTCGATAGCATGAAAAGTAAAGCAAAGAATAATCTTAAATAACATAACAATGTTTGTTTTTTGAAAATTTTGACTTTAGAAGAGTCGCCACTTAATTTTGAAAAGGAATTAAGAAACCTTAATAAAATACTTAAACGATTCAAAATAGGAAAATCATTTAAGTTTAGAGATTCTAAGTAAGTGGTTCCTATTAACATTTTAGAAAGTTGTTAGGCACCTAAAACATCCGCTAACTTGCGGTTATCCGAACTATTTGAAATCATCTTCGAAAAGATTAATTTTGTCGAAAAGTGATTGATTTTTTGAAAAGAAAGCGATTTGGAAATATTTTGGTGTTTATGCAAAAACTAGTTTTTTAACAACTTAACTAAGGATTTAACTAGGTTTGCAAAGAACATAAGGAAAACAAACATAACGAACAGGGGGAAGGGGAGGAAGTAAGGGATTTAGGCCATCGGCCCAAACCAACAAAACCTGTCCTAGTCTAATTGGGCTTTCGACCCATTTCACCCGTCCCAGTCTAGTTTTTTGAATCGTTAGCTCGAGTCTCGCTCTACCTATATTAAATACAACCTTGGATTTGTGGCCCAAATGAATGAATAAAAATAAATAACTAAATAAATAAATACAATAATAATGAATGACTAAATAAATAAATGAAATGGAAACTGAGACTTTCAAGTTTCTTGGCCGCTTCAAATAGGATCTTAACCCATTTTCCTTCTTCATTTGACTCTTCGCATCCGTATACCATGTGACTATCATTTTAGTCCTTTCCAAGGTCTTCTAAAAGGGAATGGGCCTCAATGGACCATTTGTGAAATGCAGAAGCGGAAAGAGCCCATTTGGACTCCAGAGCAGGTGCATGCAAAGAAAAATGAGAAAATTAGCATATGCATAGGATTTTAATAAACTATTAATTCGTACTCTATTTAAATAACAAACATGCATAACCCATTGCACCAATACTAAACGCGTCTTAATCTACTACACCAAGCTGGACATGTAAAAAGTACATAAACCATTGAACCCGATATAAGGTTGTGCCTATCTAACTTGATAATTAATCATACATAGATTACTATAATTTGCAAAGAGAAAAGGAATATATACAAACGCTTGCGAACAGAAGTTCATAATGTTTAAACATACATATATATATACATATATATATATATATATCCATCTATAATGAATCGAAGACACTCAGTCACAGGAGGGGACAACAATGATTTGAGAAATATTCGTTCAACACAGACCAAATAACTAGCAATGTTATCCAATCTTATATAAACAAAGAATGAAAACATTAAGAAGTTAGGATAAATTTGATGGCTTTATTATGACTCCAAAATTCTACTAATTCTTCGTCGGTCGAACTAAATCTCAAAGGACGGGATCGTTTAAGCAATCAAATCACTAAACTTTAACAAAAGTCTATCTTTTGACACTCATTTAGGCTAAAGCACATCATTTGTGAGCTAACCCCACCACTCCCATTGATAATATGAATCAAGGGACATGAGCGAGATTTTTACCTTGTTTGGAAAGAACGAAGTGAAAGTATAGACAAGCAGGCATCCAACAAAGGAACAAGCAAGAACTTCCCATTAACAGCTTACAGATTCACAAGAAAATTGCACTAAAGTTTAAGTCTTTTACAAAGAAACAATCCTTTCAATGCCTCAAAACATTATAAAGAATTAAAATCATTTCTCAAAAAGAAAGGAAGCTTGCTAAGATAAACTAACAAAGTCCAAAATTTGCATATCGGCATAACTAAATTACTATCCTAGCTACTGTTAGGCTCAATCACAAAAACCTAAAGAAAGTTATGAAGTCACTTTAGATGTTTCGAGCATAATGAACACACAGATGTAAAGGATGCATCAAAACGGGTTTAAACTAGCACATGCTAGCATTAAATATGAGAAAAACACCAGATTTTTTTTTGTTTACTAAGCAGGAAGATGGAAGATACACCAAACGTAAATATCAAAATCATTCAAAATTCAATCAAGGCCCAGCCAACCTACAAACTAGCTAAACACATATTCTTGAATCTAACCATTCCGAAAACAACGACCATATTAGATGAACACCTATAATAACAGTATACACACCAGATTTAAGCGCACAAGGTACTGATCCTTAAGGCAGTCTCCGGTGAACGTTGAATCGATAAACAACTCAAAGATCACTTATCATAGGAAAAACCGAAGGCCAGTGAGGCGCCTACAGCAAACGAACCCAGCATACAGGGTGATCTCAAGATTACTCACGACTACAGAATGATGAGATGAAGAAGAAGCAAATGAAAGCTTAAATGGAGTAGGATATTACCTTTTTGAGAGCAACAAAACAAGATAACGAGTCAATCGCTAGGACCGTCACCACAGGGAACTGATATTATCGACTTAAGAACTTTCGAATTGATCTACCAACTTCCAAAAGGAAAAGAAAGGAGAAAACTTTGCTATAAAGGAAAGATTTTAGCTCTAGGATCCTTTGCCTTTTCCACTCAAAATTTTCTAACCAAAATTTTCCCAACCTAGCTCTCTCGAAAAAAATTTCCCAACCCTCAATTTTTCTGAACCCTAATTCTGTGAAAAAAAAGACCTCTGAAAACAATACACAGCTGGCTCTTATATAGAAGACCAAATTGGGGGTAGTTTAGGGATGGGAAATTCAAAATTCAAGAAAAAGAGCTAACCCCCTTCTAACTGACTCTCCCTTTCAGATTTCTCTCCCAAGAAAAAGACGAAATTGGCAGACCAATAGAATTCTTCCAAAACCAATTCCCCCCAAGAACCAATCAAAATCCCCCAAATGGGTACGGAATCATACCTTTATCCTGAGATTTACGGGATTAATTCGTTGGGGAAAGACACCTCACCATTTTTAGAAGCTACAAGGTTTTTCTCATCATACTATTGCGTGGAACGCGTGAAGAAGGATAGGGTCGGGTTGAAGCTGGGTTGGTTTGAACCGAATTCGGGTCAGCGTCGATTGGTTCAAAGTTGGTCGATGTTGTCGTTTGGTTGTACGTTGAATATTTGGTTGTTGTACCTTGGGGAAGAGTTGTTGATTGTTTTAAGATTATATTGGGCTAATCTTTGGGCTGGAGATTTTAAAATAAGAAATGAGTTGGTGAGTATTTAGATGTTGGGCCGAAATTGATGTGGTGTTGGGTTATTTTGGGTAGCTTAGGGATTTGGATTATAATTTAGGCAATTAAATTTAAATTCTAGATAAATGGAATACCAATTGGTTAATTGCATTGCAATTGAGGCCAATCTGATTCCAATTAGAATCAAATTTAATAAATCGACTAAATCAAATCAAAATTCGATACAAATAAACACCTTGTTTAATCCCGCGCTTCTTGATTTATTAAAATCAAACACTTATTTATCCAAATAAATTATTTTTGAGATTAAATGATATTTCAATCAAGATTTAAATTATTATAATTTATTTTCCTTATATTCCTTAATTTAAAGTCCAATTTTGATGAAAATATTCATTTAAATGACATTCTTTATACAATCTCGTATATGTAAGTATGAAAATATATAGTTATCACTTAAATGACAAATTTAGCCCAAATAAATATTTTAAAAAAATACATTTATTTGGAAAAAATAATTGTTGTGGTTTTATTTGAAAATCGAAGAAACTCGAGATTAAACTTAGTTGTGGAGGGCAAAAATTAGGTGTCAACAACTTCCCCCTCCCTTTGGGTAGGATGGATGCGAGTAACCCTGGGCAAATGGAGGTTGACGTTCCTAATTTTGTCCGACCATAAATTTGTATCTAAAAGAGGTTGGTTTTCGCATGAGTTCTAAGGAGTTATGGTCAGACCTTGGTATCAGGTTTCCTACATATCTCAGGTTACATGAGAATTTAGGCCACTTGTAGTTCACAAGGCTGGGTTTAAAGCACTATTTTCAATAAGTTCATAAGTTATCTCGGTCTTGGAGTTTTTGATAAAATCGAAAAGCTGAAGAATAAAGGGATTTGGGGGGAGGTTGGAATGCATTTGAGTTTTCTACATAGATCCCATCCTACATATCCCCAAGATTTCAGGGAATCATATTGCTTGTAGTTCGACTCAATCGGTAGAAAAGATAGTCTTTTATTTCAGATGATCTTTGGCTCGAAATGGGTGATGAGTTGTTCGAGTTATGAAAAAGAGGTTTGTAAACTCTTAACCATGAATGTGGATCTATTCACATCCATAGGTAAGAATTTTCCTGGACATAATTTCCAAAACTCGAGGTGTCGTACCACTCAAATTTGAAGAAAAAAAAAGTTTACCCTCGGTATGAGTTTAAAAATATCCCGAAGGTGAATCTGAAACCGGAATATCCCAAAAATACCCACATTCCTTCTAATAGTGATGTGTTTAGATGGTGGTGGTGATCATCCTTTAGCTTGCGTCCAGAGAGTTTGACGTCCCTCTCTAGACTATGTCCCATTTTGCTGCTAAGAAAGAGTTCCACATTGTGCTGTATCCTTTTTGGAGTCGTCCGTACCTATGGTTTTGATTTGATATTTTCATCCTCTTGTATGTACTCGACAATGTTTCAAATAAAAGTCATTAGTAATTAGCATAATTCACGAAGGAGGCGTATAGTTTTTTACCATATCTCCACGTGAGTTGTCGCCTGAAAAGCGAAGTCATCCTTTCTTGTACCTGTTTGGCAGGAAATAACTTGTAATAACAGACACAACAACCTTCTTAGTTGTTGCATAATTATCTCATTTATCGAGCAAATATGTCTTCAAAGTGGGGTGACCCTCTTGGATATCGGCGACACTTTATGCAGAACAGTCCCTGCAATCGTGTAATCTTGAATTGAAGGGGCCACCCTTTTGGTCACCTACAATGCTTGTTGTATGTGGAACGATAACCTCTTCGGTCATTGACAATAACTTTTTGCATATGATCTCGGGTAGGTCTTGCGCATTCTTTGTATCGATACAACTTATAGATTTTCCTTGAATTGTCAATCTTTGGATAATCTTGTACATTATTTGATGTTGGATACGAGGCGACTTATAGATATCCTTTAAGTTGCTGGCCTTTAGGTAATTCTGCACATTATCCGACCTTGGATAAGAGATGGCTTACAAGTATCCCTCCAATCATTAGCTCTCTGGTATTCCTGTACATCATTCGACCTTGGATACAGTATGACTTACAGATATGTCTCAAATTGCTAGTCTTTGGGTAATCCTTCACATAATCGATCTTGGATATGACGCGGCTTATAGAGAACCCTTAGACATATCAATTTGATAATCTCGCATATTCTCCGGTAAGGATTTAGTTGCGGCTTACGGATTACCTTCGAACTATCAATTTTTGGGTGACCTTGCATACTATCCGGTTAGGATATTGTTGCGGATTACGGATGATCTATCGGCTATCAATTCATAGGTAATCTTGCACACTATCCTATTTCAAATAATATGTCTTATAGATGACCCTCAAATTGTCAATTCTTTAGGAAATCTCATATGTCATCCGTCTTTAAATATTGACTTAAAGGCATCCCTTCAAATCATGTGCTCTAAATTCATTCCAATGTTGATTCATAAAATGATGAGATATCCTTGACGCCAGTGTTTATGTCTTGCGTGTCAACAGATATAAAATGATGATGATATCCTCGACGCCAATGTTATGTCTAGCGCGTCAACAGATATATTGAATGATGATGATATCCTCGATTCCAGCATTGTGTCTAGCGCGTCAACAGATATATGAATAGCCTTCTTAGGTGATGGTATGAGATGGACCTCTTGGCAATGATATGCAATGTCCCTTGCAGCAATGATATGTGATGGCCCTTGCAGCAATGATATGTAATGGCCCTTGCGGCAATGATATGCAATGGCCCTTTTGGAAATGATATGTAATGGCCCTTTAGAAATGATATGTAATGGCCCTTACGGCAATGATATGCAATAGACCTTGCGGAAATGATATGCAATGGCCCTTGCGGCAATGATAGGTGATGGCCCTTGCGGCAATGATATGTAATGGCCCTTGCGGCAATGATATGCAATGGTCCTTTCGGCAATGATATACAATGGCCCTTTCGGCAATGATATGTAATGGCCCTTGCGGCAATGATATGCAATGGCCCTTGCAGCAATGATATGTAATGGCCCTTGAGGCAATGATATGCAATGGCCCTTGAGGCAATGATATGCAATGGCCCTTGAGGCAATGATATGCAATGGCCCTTTCGGCAATTTTTAAAATAATTTTACTTGACTTCATTTGTCAGTGTCTTGCTTTCTACATGTACCTGTACTCAAGGTAGACGATTAGTAGACACAAAGTCGCTTTTACTAACGACTATTTTTAGGAAACTTCTAAATACAATGTTTGTGAAGAAGACAAGGCGCTTTTGTTTGTTGCCCATGATCTCAAGAAATGAAACGGACAAATCAAAAGGTCCTCAATTAATGGGTATTAAACCTATTTTTAGGGCTACCCTAAAATACCGTTCTTGGGCATTAATGCTCTGTTGTGGCTCCTAATTTTCTTGGGGATTTTTGAAAGAGACCCTCACTTTTGTGTATTGATCCCTGCATCCACAGAAAAAATAATTAGTTTGAATGAAATTACTCCGTGTTGACCTTTTTCGATCCTTGATTTGTTGTTTGCCATCTCTTGGGCATTCCGTCATATCGGGACTTCTATCCTGACACTCTATCCCAAGTGATGTCTAGGTAAGTACTAAATAAGTGAGTTGCAAGATTTTTTGAAAATAGTCTTAATTTTTTAGAAAATAATTTCGAAAGCTTCTGTAAAACTTTAGAAAATCTCTGCCAGTCATGTCATGTACTATCTCAACGAACATCTTCCTCGTGGTTTTGACTATATCCGACGGATGATTTTGAAAGCTCATGATCATTTTTGGAGGTTTTCTTCAAGTAGTTCTATCATAGAAAGAGATTGAGCTTGCCTAGACTTTGTCGCAGCTGACTACTTTAAAAGCTTGGCCTTAACCTCTGGTGCTGGGGAATTTGAAATATGTTCCAATATCTGGGGAAATTTTGAGGTCTTCCCTCAAAATTTCTGCCCCAGTTTAGAGTTGTTTGAGATAATACCAACTCGAGTGGATCTGAAGTCTTTGTTGATCTCCATTCTCTTTGTCAGACGTCGATCTTCTCTTGTGAATTTTTGAGATTCCTTCTCGAAAATTCTATCCCAGTTTCTATTTTCTAGGGTTATATGACCGAGCCGTTGGGGAACCTATGTATCCTGTTGAAGCAAAAATCAGGTCAAACGTAGTTCAGAACTACGCTAGGGATATACAAAAAAAATTAATGGGTTGACCAAAGCCGACATAGGCTGCCTACGTATCCCTTTTATTAGGAATTCAGGTCATCACGTAGTTCATACATAAAAGGAAAGGATAAATTATCCTAAGGGGTTGACCAAAGCCGAAATAGGCCGCCTACGTATCCCTTTCTTAGGAATTCAGGTCAAACGTAGTTCGTACATAGAGGGAAAGGATTCTAGGCAGTTACATACTAGAAAACAACATTACTACGAACGCGATTACAAGTAAATTAACTAAAGAAACATGAAAACTAGAACGTCCTTCAAACATAATATCTCTTTACCGCATCAGAATTGATTGGTTTGGTCCATTCTGTGCCATCCATCTCAGACAAAATCAGAGCTCATACAGATAGTACCTTGCGAACTATGTATGGCCCTTTCCATTTTGGAGCAAACTTACCCTTGTACTCCTCTTGGTGAGGGAATATTCATTTGAGAACCAGTTGCCCCACTTCAAATGTTCGAACTCTCACCTTCTTGTTAAAGGCATGAATCATCCTGTGTTGATACAGCTGACCATGGCATACAGGACCATTCTCTTTTCATCAATCAACATGAGTTGTTCATAGCGAGCACGAACCCATTCTTCATTACTTAGTCCGGCTTCTTGGATAATCCTTAGGGAAGTTATTTTAACTTCAGCAGGTATCACCGCTTCATTTCCATAAACCAATAGATATGGGGTTGCCCCAGTGGAGGTTCTAACCATCGTGCGATACCCTAGAAAGGCGTAAGGTAACATCTCGTGTCATGATCTATCATTTTCGACCATATTTCTCAGGATCTTCTTAATATTCTTGTTGGCAGCTTCCACAGCTCCATTCATTTGAGGATGGTAGACAGTCGAGTTGCGATGCACGATTTTAAACTGATCACAAATTTCATTCATCAAGTGACTGTTCAAGTTGACCCCATTATCCATAATGATTGATTCTAGCACTCCAAATTGGCAAATCAGGTTATTCTTGATGAAATCTGCAACCACTTTCTTAGTGACGGCTCTGTATGAAGTAGCTTCAACCCATTTAGTAAAGTAATTGATGGAAACCAAAATAAACCTATGCCCATTCAATGTTGATGGTTCTATCGGCCCGATAACATCCATACCCCAAGCTATGAAAAGACAAGGGGAACTTATCGCATAAAGCTCATGTGGAGGCATGCGAATCAGATCTCCGTGTATCTGATATTTTGGACATTTCTGTACATACTTACTACAATCGTTTTCCATAGTCATCCAGAAGTAACCAGTTCTCAGGATCTTTTTGGCAAGGGCAAACCCATTCATGTGGGGCCCACAAACTCCAGCGTGTACCTTTTTTATCAATTTAATGGCTTTCGCAGCATCAACGCATCTTAGGAATCCCAAATCAGGAGTCCTAAAAAGAAATTCCCCACTGGGAAAGTAGTTCTTTGCCAAACGCCGGATTATCTTCTTTTGGTTATTACTGGCCTCTTCAGGATATACTTCAGATTCTAAATACCTCTTAATGTCATAGTACTAAGGATTTCCATTAGGCTCCTCTTCCACGTGCGCACAATGCGCGGGTTGCTCCTTCAAGCTTATTTCCAAAGGATCAATATAACTCTGATCTGGGTGCTGAATCATGGAAGATATGGTGGCCAAAGCATCAGCAAACTCATTTTGTATCCATGGGATATGTCTGAAATCAACTTTTTTGAATCTTTCGCATAATTCTTGCACTAGCTCCACATAAGGAGTAATCTTGGGATTTTTTACCACCCATTCTCCCCGTACCTGGTGAAGCAGCAAATCTGAATCTCCGATGCCTAACAATTCATGAACACCCATATCAAGTGCCAATTTGAGACCCAGGATGTAAGCCTCATATTCAGCCATGTTATTGGTGCATGGGAAATGCAACTTAGCAGTTACTGGATAATGTTGGCCCGTCTTTGACACCAAAACTGCTCCGATTCTTGAACCTTTAAAGTTGACCGCCCTATAAAGAATAGCCTCCATCTGGGGTAAATCTCTGTAATATCTTCCTCTATGAATAAAATTTCCTCATCTGGGAAGTAAGTTCGAAGTGGCTCATATTCCTCATCAACCGGATTTTCTGCCAAATGATCCGCTAAGGCTTGCCCCTTGATTGACTTTTGGGTTACGTACACAAGGTCAAACTCACTTAGCAATATTTGCCACTTGGCTATCTTTCCTATAGGCATGGCCTTCTGAAATATATACTTCAACGGATCCATTCTCGAGATGAGGTATGTTGTGTAGGACGATAGATAATGCCTCAACTTTTGTGTTGCCCAAGTCAAATACAACATGTCTTTTCTATAAGAGTGTAACGGGCTTCATATGGTGTGAATTTTTTACTCAAGTAGTAAATGGATTTTTCTTTCCTACCGGTCTCATCATGTTTCCCGAAGACACATCCAAAAGCATTTTCTGAGACTGACAGATAAAGCAAGAATGGTATTCCTTCTCTTGGTGTCACTAAAACCGGCGGTGCAGACAGGTATTCCTTGATGTGGTCAAAAGCTCTCTAGCATTCTTCTGTCCACTCATTTAATGGATTTTTCTTTAATATCTTGAGAATTGGCTCGCATATGACTGTCGATTGAGCGATGAATCTTCTAATGTAATTCAAATGACCCATGAAACTCATGACTTCCTTCTTGGTCCTCGGCGGTGGCAAGTCCTGAATTGTCTTAATTTTGGAAGGGTCTAACTCGATGCCTCTTCTGCTGACTATGAACCCCAAAAACTTCCCTGATGGCACCCCAAAAGCACACTTAGAAGGATTTAACTTCAAACTGTACTTTTTTAATCTATTAAAGAATTTCTCTAGATGAGTCAGATGATCCGAACTCTCGCGGGATTTGATAATTACATCATCCACGTACACCTCAATCTCTTTATGAATCATATCATGGAAAATCATTGTCATAGCCCTTATATATGTTACACCCACATTCTTGAGACCAAATGGCATTACCCTGTAATGATAAACACCCCTGGGCGTAATAAAAGCTATTTTTTCTGCATCTTCCTCATCCATCAATATCTGATGATACCCGGCAAAACAATCAACTAATGACTGCATTTCATGCTTTGCATAGTTATCGATGAGTTTGTGGATGTTGGGCAATGGAAAATTATCTTTAGGACTGGCTCTATTCAAGTCTCTATAGTCAACACAAATTCCAATCTTATCGTCCTTCTTCGGCACAGGGACGATGTTGGCCAACCATGTCGGATATTTTGTGACCTCCACAACCTTAGACTGGATTTTTTTTGTCACTTCTTCCTTGATCTTTAGACTTAAATCTGGCTTGAATTTCCGCATTTTTTCTTGATTGGATCAAACTCCGGATTTATCGGCAACTAATGCGACACAATACTGGTGCTCAATCCCGGTATGTCATCATAGGACTAAGAAAACACGTTAATATATTCCCGCAATAGGTGAATGAGCTCTCTCTTTTGTGCTTCCGCCAGGTGGACACTTACGCTTGTTTCTTTAATTTCATCATGATCTCCGAGGTTGACTGTTTCAGTTTTCTCCAGGTTGGGTTTTTCCTGATTCTCAAACTCCTCCATATCTTTAACTAATTGTTCCTCATCACCGTCCTTCCAATCATCATCGTTCCGTTCATTTTGGTTGTTTAAACCTTGACATGACATTGGCAGATTTTAAGTTATTGTTATTGTAAGGGACAAACAAACCAAGTTAGATGATAACAAGATAATAACAAAATATATGACTAGGAGTCTTTTAGAAATAATAGAATTTTCTAAATAAATGAAGGCCTTTTCATTGAAATATGAGAGATAATTACAAAACCATGGCTCATGACTTCCACAAATACAAGTCCATGCCTTTTTGAAAGCAGTAAAATATGAAAAGAAAGTTTTGAGATATAAAAAGTGGATTGCGGGGCCTCCTCCAGATCATCACCGATTTTAAAAACGATTAGTAATTGCCCTTTCATCTACCACGAAGGGCGATGGGTTATGAGTGGAGTGGAGGTCCAGTTTTGCAAGGCCTTCCCTGGCGCAATCTGCTTCACCCCGCTGTACTTTGGGAGATCTTCTAGTACAACATTGCATCCCTCAAACAAATCTTCTATCCCATCCCTAAGACCATCATCATCTGACACCTCTCGTACAGGAAATGACTGGAACAGGAGTGGCAAGGGCCTAAAAAGACTCTTCTCTGACTCATCCTCAACCCTATCCTTCTTGGTAGGATGATATCCTAACCCATACTTAGAACCATTCTCTGGGATTTAAATAGGCTCAATAATTCCTTGTAGATCCTTACCCAAACCTCAACCAGGTTCGAACCCATTTCTTAACATCACAGTCGTAATTATTTTGTAGACAGAAGGCATTGTCACTTTGGACATTGAATCCCTGTCCTCAACATTTACAATTTCCACTGTATAGAAACTTCTACCTTTTGGAACATCTTCAATCACCGGCACATAACCATTGGGATGATCCGCTCAACTTCTTTCTCCTTGGATGACTACTTCATGATCCTCCCAAATGAACTATAATAATTGATGAAGGGGTGACGAAACCGCCTTTGCACCATGTATCCATGGTCTTCCCAAGAGAAAGTTGTAGCTAGGATGGATATCCATAACATGAAACTTAGTTTTAAACTCAGCAGGTCCCATTTGGATGTACAAATTAATTTCTCCTATGGTATATCTCTACCCTCCATCAAATACTCTCACATTTGCGTGGCTTTGATGAATTTTCCCCAGATCATAGACCATTTGAACCAACGTAGAGAGGGGTCAAATATTCACACCAGATCCGTCGTCTATTAATACCTGATTAATCGCATAATCTTGGCAAATGACAGTGATATGCAGGGCTTTGTTGTGCATCGCTCCTTTAAATGGCAACTCTTTATCACTGAATGATATGCGATGATTCCCCACAATGTTTCCTATTATCACAGCCAGTTTCTCAACACTCGTTTCTGCGGGAACATATGTTTCATCCAAAACCTTCGATAAAGCTTGTCGGTGGTATTACGAACTCATTAATAGTGCCAAAACGGAGATTTTGGATGGTTTCTTCTCTAAATGTTTCACAATTGAGTAATCTTTTGGTTGCATACGCCTCCAAAATTCCTCAGCCTCTCCTTCAGTGATTGGCCTTGTCTGTGAATCATTTTTGTTCGTCAATTCCTCAAGGATATAGCATCGTCCCGACCGCGTCATCCCTTGGACAGCAGCGATCTGTACAATGAATTCCTTCCTTGATGGGGGAGGGTGTCCCTGACTTGGATCTGTCATCACTATAAACGGGGTTTTCTCGTTGACACTTAAGGAAGCCACAGCCCTCTCTATCTTTCCTACTTTTTCTGCCCTTTTGGGTTTTTCAGAGTTCACCTTAGTAATGATCTTGCCAGACACCCATTCACCCTTAATTTCAATCATATTAACTGTAGGTCCCCCATAATTGGGCAATGGATTATTGTTAATATTTGGTGTAGGTGCCTAGAGCGTGATGACCTTCTAATCAATTAAATCCTGGATCCTATGTTTCAGGTAGATACAATCCTCAGTACTGTGCCCCACTGCTCCTGAATGATAGGCATAATGTTGACTTGCATTAAAAAATCAAGATTTGGGATTGACAGGCCTTGGCTGTATTAGTTGCAAATGACCAGCATTCTTCAATCTTTCAAACAATTGGGTGCGACTTTCAGCTAATGGGGTAAAGTTTCGGGGAGGTTTCTTTTCGTGGTTTGGATGTGGGGGGTTATAATGGCTTTAATTTGTATGAGGAGGTACTTGGTGATAATTTGGAGGCACTTGGGAATTTATTCGATTATTTGGAGGAGTGGATTAGAAATGAGACTGATAATTTGGATGTGGAACTGGGTATTGGGGAAAGATATTTGGTTGTGGAGCTTGGTATGAAGATTGGAGGTTTAGGAGTGGAGTTTGGTATTGAGGGGAGATATTTTACTGTGGAGCTTGGTATTGGGGGTGGGCATAGAATACATGTTGAAGGCTTGGTGATGGAAGAGAAGAGAAAACATTCCTAGAGTTGAACCTCTTTTTCGTTTTTGCAACAGAATCAGCAGAAATCACACCTACATCTTCCTTTTTCTTCTTCAAGAACATGACATTCCCAGATGACGTCGGGGTTTTGGCAATTTTCCCTGTCAGAATGCCTTCTTCCAATGATTCTCCTATTTTTACCAAGTCCGCAAAAGTTGCCCTGACAGCGAACATTATCCTCTATAATATTCTCCTTCTTGAGCGCGAGAGAACAGGGATACCATTTCTTCCTCAGACATGGGGGTTTGTACTTTGGCATCTTCTTTACTCCAACGAAAAGCATAGTCTCAAAAACTCTCGTCATTCCGTTGTTTGATCTGATTTAGTGAATATCGATCAGGGACTATTTCAATGTTGAATGCGAACCTGTCAAGGAAACCCTTGGCCAATGCTTTCCAACTAGTCCATCTTTTCGGCTCCTAAGACATGAACCATTCTAAGGCTTCGCCGCTTAAACTTCGACTGAATAGGCGCATCAACAATGCCTCATTTTTTCCTATCCCTACCAGTTTCTTATAGTACCTTCTCAGATGGGCCATTGGGTTTTCGGTACCGTCAATCATTTTAAACTTAGGGACTTTATACCCATCTGGTAGGTCTACTCCTGGGTGAACACATAAGTCGTCATACCCCAAACCATCGTGGTCCCTGGTTTCATGAGACTCTATGTTCCCCCTGATCTCTTTCTTCATAGCTAGCAAATTTCTTTCATGCTTGGTCCTCCACTCCCTCTTCTTCTCCTCGTTATAGTCCATCTAGAGATTAGAAAGGGGTTCATAGATATCAGGGGATATGATGGCCTGAGGGGGATTTGGAAAGGGGGCTTGATTTGTGTATGAAAGAAATTTGGTTGATAAGTGGGGAGGACATTTTGGAAATGGGAAAGATTTTGTGGACTTTGCGAGTAGTTTTGTAGAATCTGTGAGGGGTTTTGCGGATTTGGAAATGAATTTGGGGGATTCGAAAGTAGATTTGACGTATTTTGTGGGTTTGAGAGTGAATCTTGCGTATTTGGGAATGCATTTTGTTGATTTGAAAATATGTTTTGAGGATTTGGGAATGGATTTGGAGACGGGTTCTTTAGGGTTAGAGATAGATTTTGCGGATGGTAGGCATCTGGGTTATTTTCACGATTGGTATTTTGGAAAAATGGGGGAGCGGAGACGGACGATATATTATTTGGCTGATCCCCAAGAGTAGGGGTGCTGAGGGGAAGAATTTGGAGTGGAGTCCCGTGTTCTCCCGGAGTGGGGGCATTGACGGTGATGGCCAAGTTAGCCAAATCCCGAGTGCAATTTATTTCTTCCTGAAGCATTTCTAACTTTCTTGCAAGTTCCGCAATCATCTCATTCTGTTCCGCTATCACATTGTCCTGGATAGTCAGTGCGCTTTTTTTGTCATTTCCTGTTATTTTTGAATGATGGTCAGAGGATGGGATTTTATGCGCTTTCGATCGGGTGAAGTGGGGATGTTCTGCCAGCTTATATCAACACAGAGTAATTTTTATTATCTGTAAAGTAAAACAACTCAAAGGCAGATGTGTTAGTTTCTGTATGTGATAAGTAATGCAAAATATTTGACAGAAAATAACCACATAGTGTTGTTTGAGTCATAGCCAAATTCATCCATAGGACATAGTGGATAAACTTGCCTTTTATCCAAACAAATGCACATAAGTACATAAAACAGTTATATCACACAAAAATATTATAATAACGCGTATCCTGGCTGGGGTGACCCTTTTTGAACCAAGGGTTCAGGCCTAACGATTTTTGAAGAAAATATATGCTTCCTCGAAGTCAATCCATTAACCCCCAACTTATATAGACACGAAAAAGGGCATAAATGCCTACAAAAGATAACGAAAAAGGGATACAATCTTTAGGGAAAAAGGTAAATAACATGAAAGAAGATAAGTTCCCGTGCAGGGGAAATAGAAAAACTAGCTACTGGAGGCTCCTTCGTATGCCTTTGTTTTCTTTGCCTTGTTTACCTCCTGTGCTATTTGATACCTATTGATTATAATATGACTCCCGCATAATTGTGCCTTTGTATCGTAAGTCATTTTCCATATACTATCGAGTTGAGAGGCCATGCTATCATCCAAATTGATTAAACATTGCCTAGCATCATCAGCCTCTTGCCTAGCTCTTTTCAGCTCTTCCCTTAACATACATATTGTTAAAGAATCCTCCATGTGTACCTTCCGGTGCATGATTTTACTTTTTTGGAACTCATCTTGTAGCCTTTGGAGCCGAACTTGATGCTCGGATTCTACATCCACAACCCGGTGGGCACATTTGGTCCCGGAATCAATGCTCCGGCGAGGCTCTTTTTCAACCACTCCTTGTAAGTTTCGCTGACTTCAGGGTCATGCTCTATACGGAAAGTCACTTCTGTCCACCTTCTTCTTCTCCATCCATTTATCATGTCGTCTTTGAGCAGAAACTCACTTTCATCGTATTCGGTGAAAAACCTAAGCATGGAATCTATTTGTGGTGCCTCCTACTTGATCTCGAATTGCCTAAGAACTCTGTCAGAATTGTAGGGACGGGTCCCTCTGATACTAGGAAGCACTAGAAAATTCCACTTTCCCCCTCGAATGGTGTATTTCCCTAAATGAAGAGAGTTAATGGACCATTGCACATCGTCATCTCTTAATTCCCCGAAAGTCTTAAACCAAAATTCATGAGATTCCCTTTTGAACTTGTGTAGAAACAACCACATGTCGTGTGAAGCCAGCATATCCACCCTTGTTTTATGATCAGGTTGTACCGTTCTCGAATATTTTACCAAATGCTTCATCATCCACCATTGTAATATGAGGTTGCAACCTTGAAAGAAATGATTTTCGACTTGACACCTTCCCAAGGCTCGATATGTGTCGGCGACAATCATGGGAGCTAAATTATGGAATACCTTGTTAGAATCGTAATCTACTCCAAAGAAAAGTGCATGAGCCACCGTAACAACTCTTGGATGAATTGTGCCATTTTCCCCCTGTGGGAACACCATGGTTCCGAGTAGACCTACAGCAAACGCAAAGTCTCTCATCTTCTTCTATTTTGCTTCGGACTCAAATTTATGTCCAAATTTGTGGAAGGCATGGAATCTTCCAAACCGATGATACAACTCCCGAAAAGTGATATTTGCTCAATCACGTTCCCCTAGCTAGGTGTCGTCCTCAGTTAAAAAAGCCTCTTTGATTGTTTGACGGTCCAACACGGCAAGAACTAAAATGTTCTTATCAGGTTTTTCCTTTCTCTTAAAACACATTTCAATACTCTCATAGCAATTAACATTTCTTTGATGGTAGGAGTCAATTCCACATCCCCAAAGCGAAACACCATATTCTGATCATCCCAAAAAGTGGTAGGCACGTGGATCATTTCGGGCCAAGCATCCATTTCGATCAATGAACGCAGGTATCCGATGTGTGTTCTAACAATTTTTCTCTCTTCTGCGCTCATATAGTCCCACCATAGTTTCAGGTAATCGTCGGGTTTAGTAACCATCTTGAACTTCTCGTGGGAATGCAATTAAGCCATACCTACACGAAAGCAAACAAAGATAAGCCTTCCCCCGTCCCCCAAAGGGTAATAGACTGAATTAGCCAAGCATATATTTCTTCAACACATAAATATGATTCGTCTGTAATTAACTCGGGGTGAATAGACGTAGGGAAGGTTTTCTAATAAGCCCAATACCCCTCTCGGGTATTGGGTCATCCTAGGCTCATGCCTGAAATAGGGTTTTGTTTCGCTCTATCCTAGGTATCTAGAGTGGGTTTGAACACTTGTTCTCAAGTGGACAACTTGAGTTTGAAAATACAAACAGCCATCAGACGACTCACGTGCTAATAAACTTTTTGTATTTCCAACACATTTTTGGAATTGATCAATAGGGGCCGGGATACCCACGAAACCCCAAAACAGTTTAAATAATGTAGGAATATGCCATGAGATGCGATAACTAAACTCTACAGAATCGAAACACATAAACACATAAACAGTTAATTAAAAGACGAAATCAAATATTTGGTTAGAACCTAGTTAGGCCATTTCTGTATTTTAAAAATTTTTGACTTTAGAAAAGTCGCCACTTAATTTTGAAAAGGAATTAAGAAACCTTAATAAAATACTTAAACGATTCAAAAAAGAAAAATCATTTAAGTTTAGAGATTCTAAGTAAGTGGTTCCTATTAACGTTTTAGGAAGGTGTTAGGCACCTAAAACGTCCGCTAACTTGCGGTTATCCAAATTGTTTGAAAATCGTCTTCGAAAAGATTAATTTTGTCGAAAAGTGATTGATTTTTTGAAAAGAAAGCGATTATGGAAATATTTTGGTGTTTATGCAAAAACTAATTTTTTAGCGACTTAACTAAGGATTTAACTAGGTTCGCAAAGTACATAAGGAAAACAGACATAAATAACAGAGGGAAGGGGAGGAAGTAAGGGATTTAGGCCATCGGCCCAAACCAACAAAACCTTTCCTAGTCTAATTGGGCTTTCGATCCATTTCACCCGTCCCAGTCTAGTTTTTTGAGTCGTTAGCTCGAGTATCGCTCTACCTGTATTAAATACAACCTTGGATTCGTGGCCCAAATGAATGAATAAAAATAAATAACTAAATAAATAAAGACAACAATAATGAATGACTAAATAAATAAATGAAATGGAAACTGAGACTTTCAAGTCTCTTGGCCGCTTCAAATGGGATTTTAACCCATTTTCCTTCTTCATTCGACTCTTCACATCCGTATAACATGTGACTGTCTTTTTAGTCCTTTCCAAGGTCTTCTAAAAGGGAATGGGCCTCAATGGCCCATTTGTGAAATACAGAAGGGGAAAGAGCCCATTTGGACTCCGGAGCAAGTGCATGCATAGAAAAATAAGAAAATTAGCATATGCACAGGATTTTAATAAACTATTAATTCGTACTCTATTTAAATACCAAACATGCATAACCCATTGCACCAATACCAAACGCGTCTTAATCTACTACACCAAGCTGGACACGCAAAAAGAACATAAACCATTGAACCCTATATAAGGTTGTGCCTATCTAACTTGATAATTAATCATACATAGATTACTATAATTTGCAAAGAGAAAAGGAATATATACAAACACTTGTGAACAGCAGTTCATAATGTTTATACATATATGTATATATATATATATATATCCATCTATAATGAATCGAAGACACTCAGTCGCAGGAGGGGACAACAATGATTTGAGAAATATTCGTTCAACACAGACCAAATAACTAGCAATGTGATCCAATCTTATATAAACAAAGAATGAAAACATTAAGAAGTTAGGATAAATTCGATGGCTTTATTATGACTTGAAAATTCTACTAATTCTTCGTCGGTCGAACTAAAACTCGAAGGACAGGATCGTTTAAGCAATCAAATCACTAAACTTAAAAAAAAAGTCCATCTTTTGACACTCATTTAGGCTAAAGCACATCATTTGTGAGCTAACCCCACCACTCTCATTGATAATATGAATCAAGGGACATGAGCGAGATTTTTACCTTGTTTGGAAAGAATGAAGCAAAAGTATACACAAACGGGCATCCAACAAAGGAACAAGCAAGAACTTCCCATTAACAACTTACAGATTCACAAGAAAATTGCACTAAAGTTTAAGTATTTTACAAAGAAACAATCCTTTCAATGCCTCGAAACATTATACAGAATTAAAATCATTTCTCAAAAAGAAAGGAAGCTTGCTAAGATAAACTAACAAAGTCCAAAATTTGCAAATCGGCATAACTAAATTACTATCCTATCTACTGTTAGGCTCAATCACAGAAACCTAAAGAAAGTTATGAAGTCATTTTAGACGTTTCGAGCATAATGAACACACAAATGTAAAGGACGCATCAAAACGGGTTTAAACTAGCATATGCTAGCATTAAATATGAGAAAGACACCAGATTTTTTTTGTTTACTAATCAGGAAGACGGAAGATACACCAAACGTGAATATCAAAATCATTCAAAATTAAATCAAGGCCCAGCCAACCTACAAACTAGCTAAACACATATTCTTGAATCTAACCATTCCGGAAACAATGACCATATTAGATGAACACCTATAATAACAGTATACACACCAGATTTAAGCACACAAGGTACTGATCCTTAAGGCAGCCTCCGGTGA
Source organism: Capsicum pubescens (assembly GCA_030864215.1). Classification (NCBI taxonomy): domain Eukaryota; kingdom Viridiplantae; phylum Streptophyta; class Magnoliopsida; order Solanales; family Solanaceae; genus Capsicum; species Capsicum pubescens. The sequence continues at coordinate 236,225,161 of CM061540.1, forward strand.
ACATTAAATCAATAAACAACTCAAAGATCACTTATCATAGGCAAAACCTAAGGCCAGTGAGGCGCCTACAGCAAATGAACCCAGCATACAGGGTGATCTCAAGATTACTCACGACTACAGAATGATGAGATGAAGAAGAAGCAAACAAAAGATTAAATGGATTAGGATATTACCTTTCTGAGAGCAGCAAAACAAGACAACGAGTTAATCGCTAGGACTGTCACCACTGGGAACTGATATTATCGACTTGAGAACTTCCGAATTAATCGACCAACTTCCAAAAGGAAAAGAAAGGAGAAAAATTTGCTATGAAGGAAAGCTTTTAGCTCTAGGATCCTTTGCCTTTTCCACTCGAAATTTTCTAACCAAAATTTTCCCAACCTAGCTCTCTCAAAAAAAATTTCCCAACCCTCAATTTTTCTGAACCCTAATTCTCTGGAAAAAAAGACCCCTGAAAATAATACCTAGTTGGTTCTTATATAGAAGACCAAATCGGGGGTAGTTTAGGGATGGAAAATCAAAATTAAAAAAAAAGGGCTAACCCCCTTCTAACTGACTCTCCCTTTCGGATTTATCTCCCAAGAAAAAGATGAAATTCGCGGACCAATAGAATTCTCCCAAAACCAATTCCCCCAAGAACCAATCAACATCCCCCAAATGGGTACGGAATCGTACCCTTATCCTGAGATTTATGGGATTGAGACACCTCACCATTTCTAGAAGCTTCAAGGTCTTCCTCATCGTACTATTGCGTGGAATGCGTAAAGAATGATAGGTTCGGGTTGAAGCTAGGTTGGTTCGAACCGAATTCGGGCCAGCGTTGATGGGTTCAAAGTTGGTCGATGTTGTCGTTTGGTTGTACATTGAATATTTGGTTGTTGTACCTTGGGGAATTAACTGTTGTTGCTGATTAAAGGAGAAAGATGAAACCCTTGGTGGACCGGGTCACTGTATCAAATCTTAAAATAGGGGAAGAGTTGTTGATTGTTTTAAGATTATATTGGGCCAATCTTTGGGCTGGAGATTTTAAAATAAGAAATGGGATGGTGAGTATTTAGCTGTTGGCCCAAAATTGATGTGGTGTTGGGTTATTTTGGGTAGCTTCGGGATTTGGTTTATAATTTAGGCAATTAAATTTAAATTCTAGCTAAATGGAATACCAATTGGTCAATTGCATTGCAATTGAGGCCAATCTGATTCCAATTAGAATCAAATTTAATAAATCGTCTAAATCAAATCGAAATTCGATATGAATTAACACATTGTTTAATCCCGCGCTTCTTGATTTAATAAAATCAAACACTTATTTATCCAAATAAATTATTTTTGAGATTAAATGATATTTCAATCAATATTTAAATTATTATAATTTATTTTCCTAATATTCCTTAATTTAAAGTCCAATTTTGATGAAAATGTTCATTTAAATGACATTCTTTAGACAATCTCGTATATGTAAGTACGAAAATATATAATTATCACTTAAATAACAAATTTAGCCCAAATAAATATTTTGAAAAAATGCATTTATTTGGAAAAAATAATTGTTGTGGTTTTATTTGAAAATCGAAGAAACTCAAGATTAAACATACTCGTAACTGTATCAGGAAAATTTCCCTGATCATGGCGAGATTGGAGTGCATAAAATTTGTTCTGGCGCTAACCACTAGTGGTACTGGATGTGGCTCCCTGCTGATGCAAATTTTTTCCTCTCTGAGCCATTACTCTGCACTCCCTCATTATGTGGTCTGGCTTACCACATCCAAAACACACTTCACTACTTGCTCTACACACACCTAGGTGAATTTTACCATACTCTTCACAAAGTAGATAGGTACAACCACTGCTCACACTACCCTGGGTTTTGAAACCTGGTGCCCCATCCTGACTGTAATTCCTGAACTTAGGGACTGGAGCACTGGCTGATGGCGGAGCTGGAACTGAAGACTTTGGATGAAACTAAGAACGGTTATCACCCTCTGACTTAGGTTAACTGAAATTAAAGCTACCTGTTCTAACCCTCTTATTGTCTCTCTCCCCCTTCTTAAGCTTCTACTCCTTAATCTGTTGAGCATGGACAATAAGCCTAGAAATGTCCATCTCTTTAATCAATATCGTTATTCTGCACTCCTTTACCATACTATCTGACATCTCTGATACAAACTTGCTCATTCTGGACCTATTATCTGCTACTACATGAGGAGCATATCTGGCTAACTGCGTAAACTTTAGGGAATACTCTTTTACGCTCATACTACCTTGTCTGAGATTGATGAACTCTAACACTTTGGCTTCTCTCATCTTTAAGAGAAAGAATCTGTCTAGTAAGGTGGTAGAAAACTCTTCCCACTCTATGGGATCTACATTTGTACCCCTGTTTACCTTCTACTGCTTAAAACATATATGGGCTACATCTTGTAGATGATAGGTTGCTAATTTGGCACTCTCGCTGGAAGTCATTCCTATGATGTTTGTGACTTTCTGAACCTGATTGAGGAACTTCTGTTTATCCTCTTTAGACTTAGATCCCGTAAAGTAAGAAGGATTTATTTGGGTGAAGTCCCAGATTCTAGTTGCAGACGTATTTGCCACTAGGTTGGCCGAAACAATAGTTGGACGTTCATTATAAGCTACGACTAAATTGGCTAGAGTAGTGAATGCATTTTTGAATTCTACATGAGAGACATGTTCGTCTAGGGAACTTCCTGAACAGGCTGAGGGGCTAATTGGTTTCCGGTTCTTTTTTCGTTAGTCTTTTTGGGAGGCATGTTCTATAAACAAAAGAAAGAAGTGGATTAGACTGAGAGATTAACTTGAGTTCATGCTCACTCTCACGACATGAATACTAAAAGAAGGGAAACTTTTTCTAAAATATCTCATAGCCTCCTGTCCATAAGTGTGGTGCGCTACACACCCATGCACAAGACTCTACGCGATGTGGCTTTTAGACTCCCTAGGAATCTATTGAACCTTTGGCTCTGATACCAAGTTTGTAACAACTCGGGACTACCCCCTAGTCGCTATAAGGTGTTTATAACCCTAAAGGACAACAAGCTAACCCATGACTGATATCTTCTATGAGCACTGAAAGAATATACTGAAATAAATATGGAATAATAGGCTGAAATGCCAAAAGGTTCAAAATATCTAAAATGTTGATAGAATTTAACATCTGAGATAATATCTCTAAAACTGAATACTGATTAAAACTAGTCTGAAAAGCCTCTACCTAAAACTGTCTGAAAGTGGAGTTGATGGGGCAATCCCCCAACTAACTCCATCTACTGAACTACTACATCTACTAAAAATATGAAATAATATAATATCCTTGAATGATGAGGACTCACTTCTAAATGTACTACTTTCGGTTGATGTGCTAGCCTTCTGTTAGTACATTTAAGACTTTTAACTTGAAATAATTGTAAGTTCTTAAGTAGCTTCTATTTTTTTTATCATATTTCATGTGATTTTGTAGGAAAGTCAGGATGCATAGAAATATATGAAATCTACATCAAGAAGGATGCTTTTTGGTTAAAATAATTGACTTTTGAAAACTTCACCTGATGACATGGTCTGATAAGCTATCAGATCTCTGATAAGCCGTCAGATATGTCGTCACATTGAGGAAGAGAATAAGAAAATAGAGATATGTCTGATAAGTTATCAAATCTCTGATAATCCATTAGACATGTCGTCACACTGAAGCAGAACACAAGAAAATTGAAGTAGTTCTGTCAACATTTTCTGATAAGTCGTCAGATTCCTGATAAGCCATCACATTTGGCGTCACACTGAAGAAGGTCTGGTGACATTCTCTGATAAGCTATCAGCTTTGTGATAAGCTATCAGACATGTCGTCAGCTAAAGGAGAAAAAGCTGAATTTTTAATTTTTAATTTTTCTTAAAATACGGATATAAATAGTGGATTTTAGGGTTTTATTCAGTATCTGGAACTTATTCCAAAGGCAAAGTCACCTCTTTTTGGGACTCTTAACTTAGAATTCAATTTTCAACTCTGTGATTGGGTTGTGGGAACTTCTTCTTGAATTTGGAAGAGAACGAACCTCAAACTTCATCTTTTGTAAGTTTAATTTCTTTGAATGATGAATACAATTGTTGCTATCTCTTTCTATATCATGTGGAACTAAAACCCATAACTGGGGTTGTGGGATCTATGATTATTCCTCCATGTATTTAATAGTTTGTTAGGGTTTGAGTGATTGTGGGGACATCTTGATAATTTCTTTGTAATGATAGTTATCTATTGGTTGCAAATAATAGATCCCACCTTAAGTTGATTTGCTCAAACTGAGAAATAAACTAAAGGTAGCGAATTATCAATGAGGATTTGGGAAGGTTAAGTTCTCATCTAATGATTAATTCTGTAAAAAAATTTATCAACTCGAGATAAAATCAGTATGAATAGAATATTTTCCTAAGTTCGAGAGAATTGAGGAGTTCAACATCTAGGTAGGTTGACAAACACTTAGATAGACTGTCGAAACTGATAATTTGGTATTTTCCACAAGTCATAAGAATCCAGTACTATGACTATTATTCAATGAAGGGCTAATAATCTTAGTTATCATAACCCTAGTTTCTCTCTATCATTGATTTGAACCATAGAAATTTTAGCTTTGAGTTCTGAAGCAAGTCAAAACTTTTATCAACCATTAAAAAACCCCCATTTTATCTTTTCGAATCATTTGTTTGAAGTTAACTTTTAGCTATAGTTTCAAATAAGTTTAATCGCCACTCATATTGTTCCTCGTGGATTCGACCCCGAATCCAAAGTTGGGTAATTATATTAACGATGACCGCCTTGCACTAAATTGATGCGTAAGTTGAGCATTATAAAAAATGGCACCGTTGCCAGGGAATAATTTGGCGTATTGAGTTGGTTTGGAATTTTAGCTACCTTTAGTTTATTTTTTAGTTTGATCAAATCAACATAAGGCGGGATCTATTGTTTGACCCCAATAGATAACTATCATTAAAAAGGAATTATCAAGATGTCCCCACAATCACTCAAATCCTAACAAACTATTAAATCCCCGAAGGAATAATCATATATCCCACAACCCCAGTTGTGGTTTTTAGTTCCATATGATATAGAAAGAGATAGCAACAATTGTATTCATCATTCAAAGAAATTAAACTTACAAAAGATGAAGTTTAAGGTTCGTTCTCTTCAAAATTAAAGAAGACGTTCCCATAACCCAATCACATAGTTGAAAATTGAATTCTAAGTTAAGAGGCCCAAAAAGAGGTGACTTTGCCTTTGGAATAAGTTCCAGATACTGAATGAAATCCTAAAAGCCACTATTTATATCCGTACTTTAATAAAAATTCAGCTTTTTCTCCTTTAGCTGATGACATGTCTGATAGCTTATCACAAAGCTGATAGCTTATCAGTAAATGTCGTTAGACCTTCTTCAGTGTGACGCCAAATGTGACGGCTTATCAGGAATCTGAAGACATATTAGAAAATATCATCAGAACAACTTCAATTTTCTTGTGTTCTGCTTCAGTGTGACGACATGTCTAATGGCTTATCAAAGATCTGATAACTTATCAAATATATCGTCAGACATGTCTCCATTTTCTTGTTCTCTACCTCAGTGTGATGACATGTCTGATGGATTATCAGAGATCTGATAGATTATTAGACCATGTCATCAGGTGAAGTATTCAAAACTCAATTATTTTCACCAAAAAGCATCCTTCGTGACGTAGCTTTCATATATTTCCATGCATCCTAACTTTCCTACAAAATCACATGAAATATGATAAAAAACAACAGTATCTACTTAAGAACTTATAATTATTTCAAGTTAAAAGTCTTAAATGTGCTAACAGAAGGCTAGCACATCAACACCCTCAACTTAAAACCATTACTTGTCCTCAAGCAACTACATAACACCATACTACGATGCTTAACTAAGAGAAACATAAGAGACCTACGACAATTGATTATCAATTTTTGCTCAAAACACATTACCCTCTCCAATTTCAATCACCTTCAAGCCCAACTGTGTATATCAATAAAGATCAACAATGTGACATAAAGGAATCAAGATATGGCATCAAATTAGCAACAATAACTATGCATATGTACAAGTTACACTACCCAAATAAGTAAGTAGCTAGCAATGCAACCGATGTGCCCTTACAACAAAGAAGTCCCTCTTTACTCATATATGAAATCAAGCACGTAAATGTAGGGGTGGTCAAGAGACACTCACTCTCAGAAAGAAGTTATAGTCAATGTATGCCAAATACCATAAGCTTTCCCTTAATTTCATCACTGAGGCTTTCAGACAGTTAAGCTAGGATCACTATAGGACTTTTCTTCAGCTTGTAATGTAGGCTTGGGGATGGTATGATACGCAAGGATATTTAAAGTGACTAAGCCTCCTTGGCACTAAACTATTTTTGGGGTCTCACTTATCAACCTTTAACTTATTTCTCCTTTTTTTATTGGAGCAAATTCAGGCTGGATGCGGTCCTTTAGTCTTTCATTTTCTATTTTTCACAATTTTTCTTTTCTTATTATTTTACTTTACCCTTCTTCATACTTACTTTACATCACGTACCCCTATGATAGTCACCCTTAACTTAGGTGATTTGCCTAAGTCAAAGTGCACAATGCCCAAGGAGGACCAGGGCCAAAACAGGTTCATTATGATACAAGTGGGAAGGTGATAGGTATAACAAAATATATATATAGGCATTCAAGCTCAAAATTAGGATCAAGAGATATTATTCAAACATGGAAGGTCATTTAGTCTAAAAGTGGACTAATATCAAAAATGGCACCATTGCCGGGGAACAATTTGGCGTATTGAGTTAGTTTGGAATTTTAGCTTACTTGCTTTAATTCAAACTTGTAAATATTTGTTTCTAATTTTCTTTTATTTCTTGTGTTAGGTAGATTTTTATTTTAGTCTATTTATTATTATGGCATCTTGGAATGAATGTGAGTTTTAAGGTTGGAAATCCCACCTTGATGATCCATGTCCATATTGTGATGGAACTCACTTTTGGAAAGATTGTAGATATACTCCTCGGAGAGAGATATGTGCACCATCTCCATCCTACTAGGAGGATGATTTTTCTTTTTATGGTGGTCAAGATGGACATTGGAGGGATTGTTTAAATGCCCCATCCCTCTGTTATGCTAACTAAAATTCTAGTGCTTTTTATGATTTTGATAGGTCTGATGGTCAAGAACAGGAAGAACGAAGCACTGGAACGAGTCGCATTGAAGCTATGTTTAAACAAATTTTGGATATCCAGGAAGAAATGCTTCAATACATGAGGGAATGGAAAGAGGAAAGGAAAAAGATAGAGGAGATAGATATAGAGGTCAATCATTCAAAGCACTTTTCAACATTATGTTTAGATGATATCTTATATGTAGAATCATTTAAAATAATAGAAGAGTGTGAAGATGAGGAGCAAGAATCCTATATTAATGTTGAGCTTGATGATGAGAAACCCTCGATTATTTCTCAACCAACCGAACCAACCATGACAAATAATGCTAAGATTAAGGAAATGGTGCTAGAGGCAAAAACAGAAACCAAGTCAATCTCTTATAAAAACTCTAGCCCAATTCGGGATGAAGAGGTCAAGAAGGATGAAACTCCAAAATTAGGGAGAAGACCTCACTAGAATCACTTTTCATCATTATTCTTGGTGGATATGATGAAAGTCGAATCACCCAAGAAAATGATAAATTTTGGAAATGAGGAGGAAAATTCCTACATTTTGGACTTTGTCTTTCCGAAAGGGTATAATACAACCCCAATCTTGAAGGCCAAGAAGCTTAAAGATCGATGTCCATTTAGTGGCTTTTTAAGATTCTCACCATTTCCAAATGAGCCCAGATGAAAGTTCAATGCAAAATTGGGCAAGTGGTTCAAGTCTTCAAAGTGGCATGATAGAACTTTCCTTATCATGCTCTCACATTTTCCCAACGCACCTAAAAGATGTAAAGTTCTAAAGATGTCTCGACGATTCAAATAATCTAAGTGGAGGGATAAAGTATGAAGCACCTTCAAGGTATCTTGATGAATTCTGAGTAGTCAAGATAACCTAGTCATGCTGCGACATTAAATCAGGCGTTGCTTGGGAGACAACCCAAGGCATTTTGTTATTTGTAGTGTATTATATGATTGACATTAGATATTTTCACCTATGGTGCCACAGGTATGTTTCTAACTCTCTTGTTTTAGTTTAATTCATAGGGGATAATGCATGATTTTAAGTTGAGGGTGAGACTGCTTATGGGTGTTGATGTCCTCTTGGGGTTTTTATTGTCGTGCCTCTTTTCCCCAGAGTCTTGTTCCTAGTAGAGATGGTATGTTTAGGCGTACTGTGTTTTTTTTGTGATGTGTCGTGGTTAATTGGGAGAAAAATAAGTATCTAGGGCAGTTGACAATTTTTTTTGTTGATTTCCACGAATGATAAATACCTCTCCAATTTTCTATTTTGTAACTGTGTGATGTGCATCTATATGCGACTACTGTGAATCTATTTATGGCATTGATATTAGGGACATGATAATCATTGCAAATAATTGCATGAACCGGATAGGTAGCATCTTGTGATGTACCTTTGTGCCATGTGTTGTGAGATACTACCTAGTTCCTATTGTGTGTTAAATCTAGAACTTGCCTGGTTGGTCTTTCCTTGTTTGTAAAAGAGTGGTTAGGAAAGGATCATAGGTCATTTTTTATATTAGTCCACTTTTAGCCTAAATGACCTTCCATGTTTGAATAATATCCCTTGATCCTGATTTTAAGCTTGAATGCCTATATATATATATATATATATATATATATATATATATATATTGTTATACCTATCACCTTTCCACTTGTATCACAATGAACCTGTTTTGGCCCTGGTCCTCCTTGGGCATTGTACACTATGACTTAGGCAAATTGCCTAAGTTGAGGGTGGCTATCATAGGGGTGCGTGATGTAAAGTGAGTATGAAAAAGGGTAAAAAAAAGAATAAGAAAAGAAAAATTGTGAAAAAAAGAAAATGAAAGACTAAAGGACCGCATCCAGCCTGAATTTGCTTCAATAAAGAAAGGGAGAAATAAGTTAAAGGTTGATAATTGAGACCCCAAAAATAGTGTAGTGCCAAGGAGGCTTAGTCACTTTAACTATCCTTGCATATCATACCAACCCCAAGCCTACATTACAAGCTGAAGAAAAGTTCTATAGTGATCCAAGCTTAACTGTCTGAAAGCCTCGGTGATGAAAATAAGGAAAAGTTTATGGTATTTTCCATACATTGACTGGAACTTCTTTTTGAGAGTGAGTGTCTCTTGACCGTCCCTGTATTTACGTGCTTGATTTCATATATGAGTAAAGATGGACTTCTTTGTTATAAGGACACATCAATTGCATTGATAGTTGCTTACTTGTTTGGATAGTGTAACTTTTACATATGCATGGTTATTGTTGCTAATTTGATGCCATATATTAATTCCTTTATGTCACATTGTTTATCTTCATTGATATACACAGTTGGGCTTGAAGGTGATTGAAATTGGAGAGAGTAATGTGTTTTGATAAAAAATTGATAATCAACTATCATAGGTATCTTATGTTTCTCTTGGTTAAGCATCGTAGTATGGTGTTATGTAGTTGCTTGAGGACAAGCAATGGTTTTAAGTTGAGGGTGTTGATGTGTTAGTCTTTTGTTAGCACATTTAAGACTTTTAACTTGAAATAATTGTAAGTTCTTAAGTAGCTACTGTTGTTTTTTATCATATTTTATGTGATTTTGTAGGAAAGTCAGGATGCATGGAAATATATGAAAGCAACGTCAAGAAGGATGTTTTTTGGTGAAAATAATTGAGTTTTGAAAACTTCTCCTGACGACATTGTCTGATAAGCTATCAGATCTCTGATAAGCCGTCAGACATGTCGTCACATCGAGGCAGAGAACAAGAAAATTAAGACATGTCTGACGATATGTCTGATAAGTTATCAGATCTCTGATAAGCCGTTAGATATGTCGTCACACTGAAGCAGAACACAAGAAAATTGAAGTAGTTCTAATGACATTTTCTGATAAGTCGTCAGATTCCTGATAAGCCATCACATTTGGCGTCACACTGAAGAAGGTCTAACGATATTCTTTGATAAGCTATCAGCTTTGTGATAAGCTATCAGACATGACGTCAGCTAAAGGAGAAAAAGCTGAATTTTTAATTTCGAACTTTTTCTTAAAGTACGGATATAAATAGTGGCTTTTAGGGTTTCATTCAGCATCTGGAACTTATTCCAAAGGCAAAGTCACCTCTTTTTGGGCCTCTTAACTTAGAATTCAATTTTTAACTCTGTGATTGGGTTGTGGGAACTTCTTCTTGAATTTAGAAGAGAACGAACCTCAAACTTCATCTTTTGTAAGTTTAATTTCTTTGAATGATGAATACAATTGTTGCTATCTCTTTCTATATCATGTGGGACTAAAACCCACAAGTGGGGTTGTGGGATCTATGATTATTACTCCATGTATTTAATAGTTTGTTAGGGTTTTAGTGATTGTGGGGACATCTTGATAATTCCTTTGTAATGATAGTTATCTATTGGTTGCAAACAATAAATCCCACCTTATGTTGATTTGCTCGAACTGAGAAATAAACTAAAGGTAGCGAATTATCAACGAGCATTTGGGAAGGTTAAGTTCTCATCTAATGATTAATGTTGTAACAAGATTGATCGACTTGAGATAAAATTAGAATGAATAGAATATTTTCCTAAGTTCGAGAGAATTAGGGAGTTCAACATCTAGGTAGGTTGAGAAACACTTAGATGGACTATCGAAACTGATAATTTGGTGTTTCCCACAAGTCATGAAAATTCAGTACTACAACTATTATTCAATGAGGTGTTGATAATCATAGTGATCATAACCCTAGTTTCTCTCTATCAATCATTTGAACCATTGAAATTTTAGCTTTGAGTTCTGAAGCAAGTCGAAACTTTTATGAACCATTAAAAAACCCCTATTTTATCTTTTTGTATCAGTTGTTTGAAGTTAACTTTTAGCTATAGATTAAAATTAGTTTAATTGCCACTCACATTATTCCTCGTTGATTCGACCATGACTCCAAAGTTGGGTAATTATATTGACGACGACCGCCTTACACTAAATTGACGAGTAAGTTGAGCGTTATCACTGATTGAATCTGAATCTACTATGTGCGGTCGGGAACCTGAGCGTCCGAACCTATGATATGAAACATCATAGCTCAGGAAAGTATGCGTCAGTACGTGAGAATGTAGTGGTATGCTAGATAAGGTAAGGCTGAATGCAAGGGTTCATATTCATGAACAATAACTGACTAAATGATATAGAGTAACTGAATATAAGAGTACATGTATACTATAACTCAATTTTTCTGAAGCTAAGTACTGAGTTTTTGTAACTATATAACTAATATCTGAAGTTACTTAGAACTTATTTACTGATACCAATTGACTGTGTTTGACATTCCTAATTAATTAAAGTTGAACTGAGTTCTAGACTGCAAACTGAAATTGAAACTGTGGGATGTAATCATCTAACTGATATGCCTCAAATAAGAAAAGATAACTGAGCTGGGGTCTAATCTGTAACCCCAATTAGAAGGATGTCTGTACCATGCCACAGGTAAAGACAATTGTTGTGGAGTGAGTCCTAACTAACGAGTGACCCCTGAGATCAGTCCTAAACTAGCTGGTGATCCCTGAGTATGTCAGTCCGATCTAATGGTTGACATCTCATAACCTATGCTGGGTACGTAGTTCTGGAATTTAGGGATTGCTTTTAGGGACCCAGCCCTAACTAACGAGTGTGCCCCCATACCTAGGCTCACTCAGTGCTGAATCCTACTCCCAAATGAAAGACATTGTACTGAGTATACTAAATTGGACTTAGCTGATACTAAGATTATTGAGTTTTCCTAAGTTTTGTGACTGACTGAGTTCTGCTGAGTTTTGTTACTAACTGAGAGGAGGACTAATCATAACTTGACTGATACTATTCGTAACTAACACTGGATCTAGGTAGGAAGCTAAATTGTCGGGTATTAAATACCCCCAAGACTCAATAGCATGAAAAGTAAAGCAAAGCATAATCTTGAATAACATAACAATGTTCACTTGGTCATAACTCATTCATAGAGACATTTCATCAAACACTTGTGATGCATTAATTTGTACATAAATGGGATATACATGTTAGCATGCTATAATGGCATTATTTCATTCTCATAGACAATTTATCAAACACATGGGAAGCATACTTGATTTATTAACTCATAAACACTTAGTGTTAACATGGTTACCATAATCAACTTGCAATTTGAAGGGTTTATCATGAATATCATGTAAATCAACACATACTAGGAACAATTCTTAGGAACTTGGAATCTAAATCATGGATAACACATAATCATGGCAATTACAACACCCCAACTTCAAAATTCATGGATTGTAACATGTGGATTACTCAATTCAACATACATGCTATTCAATTTCATGAAATCTACTATTAATCATGGATTAAAACCCAAGCAACATCATGAACATGGATACAATTAAAAGTATGGAGTGTTACAATATCTCCCTCTTGGGAACATTCATCCTCGAATGAAACTGGTTAAGCTGAGGGAACTATTGATATACTGAGTTTATATACTGGACATGCATATCTAATGCATGGAATACATGACTAAACTGATTAATAAATGCATGACTGAATATGCAATGATAATTGATACTAAGATTATAGTTGTAACTAAACATGGAACTGAGTAGATCTAAGGAAGACTGTTACCTTAAGCTGAGAACACTGATAAGCCTAAGACCATTTACGGAACATGTATGAATGGGAACATGAGAACATTAATGAGTCTGCAACGTGATACACGAACTGAATATTATGAACTGAATTGATCCTTTGAGTATATCGCATATGGATGAGATTGTAACGTAAGAGTCAACTAATGAGTACCCATAAATTTAACTGGACCTTGTTACGTGAAGAGAGATTGGAAGTTTTAGTACATGAAAGCTCGGAATTATAGTGCATCTCCCCCTTTGGACACTGTCCCTCGAAGAATGCTGACTTGACTGAGGTATTGAGGAAAAGCATGAGATGATGCATGAGGCACCTAAGAACTAAATCGTTATTGAACTTTACACATTGTAACTACAAATTTTCAAACTTAGACCTATTCATAGAATACTCTCTCAACAATAGACTATACCTCAGTACGGCACTTTATTTGCAACTACTGAAAATATTTATATGGGCGTTGAGCACGAATGCTTAAACATACTAACTTATCTCATTAACTGAATGGATGATAGCTGAATACTGGGCATGTAAGATTGAACTGTACTAAGTCTGAATAGCTGGATTGAAACTATAGAATATTATGAATATAAGGAAGAAACGTACTGAGTAACCTGAGATAACTGGGACCAAGCGTATAACATGATTCTGAAATAGTCTGTAAGCGGAGGTACTGATCTGATTACTGTGCTAAGACTATGACTGAGACTGTAACTGGGACTATACTAGAACTGAGTATTAAGTGAACTGGGACTCCTTATACTAGGAACTGTAAGCATGTATTATTTTTAATAATGTGCACGAATATGGTCTGTGATTATAGAACTGACATGTAAGGCATGAGTACTGACATTATTGACATTACTACTAAAATCTGAAAGCCTGACTTGGTTACTTGTTCTACCATCTTCCCTTTCGCTTAAGTACCTTATTCTAAATCTGCGGATCACTAATAAACCCCAAACTAAACTGTCAGCACCTTACTTTTAGAGTCTGAGGTAGACGCTGAGGAGGGTTCTGCTAATATTTCGAGTCTGGCACCAAAGTTGATGGCTATATAGGGGTTATAAAGAAAGTAAATCCTTGGGATCTAACAAGGCATAAACATAAAGATGAAATACTAATAACGTACCCATAACTATGTCAAGAGAACTTCCCTAATCATGGCGAGACTGGAGTGCATAAAATTTGTTCTAGCATTGACCACTAGTGGTACTGGAAGTGGTGCCCTACTGACGCAAATATTTTTTCCTCTGAGCCATTACTCTACACTCTCTCATCCTGGGTCCTGGCTTACCACATCAAAAACACACTTCGCTACCTGCTCTTTACACACCTAGTTGATTTTTACCACACTCTTCACAAAGTGGATAGGTACGACCACTACTCATACTACCCTGGGTTTTGGAGCTTGGTGCCCCATCATGACTGTCATTCCTAAACATAGGGACTGGCGCACTGGCTGAGGACGGAGCTAGAACTAAAGACTTTGGATAAAATTAGGAATGGTTACCGCCCTCTAACTTAGGCTGACTGAAATTAAAGCTACCTGTTCTAGCCCTCTTATTCTCTCTCTCCTTTTTCTTAAGCTTCTGCTTCTTAATCTGGTGAGCATAGACCATAAACCTAGATATGTCTATCTCATTAATCAACATCGTTGTTCTGCACTCCTTAACCATACTATCTAACACTCCAGATATAAACTCTCTTATTCTAGACATATTGTCTGCTACTACATGGGGAGCGAACCTGACTAACTGAGTAAACTTAAGGGAATACTCTATTACGCTCGTACTACCTTGTCTGAGATTGATGAACTCTAACACTTTGGCTTCTCTCATCTCTAAGGGAAAGAATCTGTCTAAGAAGGTGGTAGTAAACTCTTCCCACTCTATGGGCTTTGCATCTGTACCCATGTCTACCTTCTACTACTTAAACCATATATGGACTATATCTTGAAGCTGATAGGTGGATAATTTGGTTCTCTCACTGGAAGTCACTCCCATGATGCTTGTGGCTTTCTGAACCTGATCGAGGAACTCCTGTTTATCCTCTTCAGACTTAGATCCCATAAAGAAAGTAGGATTCATTCGGGTGAAGTCCCGAATTCTGGTTGCAGCCATATTGGCCACTGGGTTGGCCAAAACAACAACTAGCCATTCATTTTGAGCTACGACTAAATTGGCTAGATAGTGAAAGCAGCTCTAAATTTTATGTGAGAGACATGTTCGTCCAGTGGATCTTCCTAAATGGGCTGAGGGGTTGATCGGTTTTCAGTTCTTCTTTCATTAGTCCTTTTGGGAGGCATGTTCTATAAATAAAAGAAAGAAGCGGATTAGACTGAGAGATTAACTTGAGCTCATGCTCACTCGCACGACATGAATACAAAAATAAGGGAAACTTTTTCTAAAACATCGCATAGCCTCTTGTCCATAAGTGAGGCGCGCTACACACCCATGCACAAGACTCTACACGATGCGGCTTTCAGACTCTCTAGGACTCTATTGAACCTTAGGCTCTGATACCAAGTTTGTAACGACTCGGGACTACCCCCCTAGTCACTACAAGGTGCTTACGACCCTGAAGGACCAGAAGCTAACCCATGACTGATATCTTCTATGAGCACTGAAAGAATATACTGAAATAAATGCGGAATAATAGGCTGAAATTCCATAAGGTTCAAAATATCTAAAATATTGATAGAATATAACATCCGAGATAATATTCGGAAAACTGAATACTGACAGAAACTAATCTGAAAAGCCTCTAACTAAAACTGTCTGAAATTGGAGTTGATGGGACAATCCCCCAACTAAGTCCATCTACTGAACTACTACATCTACTGAAACTATGAAATAATATAATATCCTTGAATGATGAGGACTCACTGCTAAATGTAATGCTGCCAGTTGAATCTGAATCTACTATGCATTGTCGGGAACCTGAGCATCCGAACCTATGATATGAAACATCATAGCGCAGGAAAGTATGCGTCAGTACATAGGAATGTACTGGTATGCTAAATGAGGTAAGGCTGAATGAAAGGGTTCATATGCATGTACAATGACTGATTAAATGATATAGAGTAACTAAATATAAGAGTATGTGTATACTATAACTAAGCTTTTTTTAAGCTAAGTACTGAGTTCTGATAACTGTATAACTGATATCAAAGTTACTAATAATTGATTTACTGATATTGATTGACTGTGTCTGACAGTCCTGATTCTGTAAAGTTGAACTGAGTTCTAGACTGAAGACTAAAATTGAAACTTGGGAGGTAATCATCTAATCAACATGCCCCAAATAAGAGTAGATAACTGAGTTGGGGTCCAATCTGTAACCCCAATTAGAATGGTATCAGTACCATTCCACGGGTAAAGACAATTGTTGTGGAGTCAGTCCTAACTAATGGGTGACCCCTGAGATCAGTCCTAAGCTAGCAGGTGATCCCTGAGTATGCCAGTCCTATCTAACGAGTGATATCTTATAACCTACGTTGGGTACGTAGTTCTGGAACCTAGGGATTACTTCTAGGGACCCATCCCTAACAACGGGTGTGCCCCCATCCCTAGGCTCACCCGGTGCTTAATCCTAATCCCAACTGAAAGACATTGTACTGAGTATACTTAACTGGACTGGACTGATACTCAGATTATTGAGTTTTCCTAAGTTCTGTGACTGACTAAGTTCTACTGAGTTCTGTAATTGACTGAGAGGAGGACTAATCGTGACTTGACCGATACTATTCGTAACTAAAACTGGCTCTAGGTAGGTAGCTAAATTATCGGGTATTAAATACCCCCAGACTCGATAGCATGAAAAGTAAGGCAAAGCATAATCTTAAAAAACATAACAATATTCACTTGGTCATAACTCATTCATAAAGACATTTCATCAAACACTTGTTATGCATTAACTTGTACATGAATGGGGAATACATGTTAGAATCCTATAATGGCATTATTTCATTCTCATAGATAATTTATCAAACACATGGGAAGCATACTTGATTCATTAACTCATAAACACTTAGGGTTAACATGGATACCATTATCAACTTACAATTTGAAGGTTTTATCATGAATATCATGTAAATCAACACATACTAGCAACAAGTCTTGGGAACTTTGAATCTAAATCATGGATAACACATAATCATGGCAATTACAACACCCCAACTTGCAAATTCATAGATTGTAACATGGGGATTACTCAATTCAACATACATGCTATTCAATTTCATGAAATCTACTATTAATCATGGATTAAAACCCAAGCAACATCATGAACATGGATACAATCAAATTCACACACAGAATTCATGAAAATCCAAACTCATATTTTACAAAAGGATTGTTGGGCTCCATAGAAAGTAAGGATCCATGGATGAACATCTAACATACTTGAGAATATGAGTTCTTGAAAGTTCTTGGAGAGATTCTTGAGGATTAACCTTGATTCTTGAACTTGGGTTTTTGCCTCTTGAGAGAGAATGATTTAATTTGGGGAAAAAATTGATGAATAATGAAGTAACTAGGTTTATTAGGATTGATTTCATGATAATGGCTGACAAGGGTTGTGGAAAATGACTCAAATACCCCTGGAATAATTTAAAAGCTAAGAATTTAAAATTGGAAATTAACTGAAAAATCCGGATCTGGGCCCTTGGTGGGATGCGATGTTGTCGTGTCGTGTCACTAGAAAAATGACAACTGGAAAATTGCTTGATGGCGCGAAGCGGTGGTATCACGTTGCCACTTTGTTTGTGAACTGGAAGTGCACCGCGGTATGGTAGAATTGCATTGGTACACTGGAAATTGACATTTGTGAACTGGGTGTATGGCACGACGTGCTGATATTGCGGAGCAACACTGAAAATTGACAATTGGTATTTTGACACACTCCACAACGCGCTACGGGCCTGAATGACGATGTTTAATGACTGAAACATAAAATCGCCATAACTTTTTATCGGGTTTTTGGATTTAGGAAAATTTTATATCATTGGAAAGCTAATTGAATTTCCTACTCAATGATGTAACAATTTAATTTTTTTGGAACCGGAACATCACACGGTGCTCATGATCCTGAAGGACCACAAGCTAACCCTTTACTGATATTTGTACTTGAACACTGCATAATATAGATAATAAATCCAGAAACTGGCCATAAGGTTCAAAACATCTAAAAATACTCCAAACTGGAAACTGAATACTAATACATATGTCCGAAAAGCCTCTAAACTATCTGAGTTGTGGAGTTGATGGGCCATGTCCCCAACTAACTCACTGAAAATAAACTAAATCTGATGTGATAATAAAATAAGGATCATCCTCGGATGAAAAGGACTCACTGTTACGTCTACTGCTGTTGACTAGGACTGAACTGCTAAGGGTACTCCAGATCTCGTGCCTCTGAACCTATATTGTAAAATAAAACACCATAGCGCAAATGCTTTAGTACGTGGGAATGTACTGAGTATGAAGATGACGTAAGGCTAAATTCAAGGTCTTATGCATGAACAATTACTTAACTAAATAAACATGAGAGTACTGAATGAGAACACATGAATGAATGCATAAATCATAATTGAAATCATCGTGACTCAAAATACTGCAACTCGGGTACTGATTTACTGTCATTTTAACTCACTACTAATACTGAGATACTGAATAACTGAATCTCCTGATATTGATAACTGAGTACTGGAGTTAAGATCAGTCCTTTCTAGCGAGTGATCTCGAAAACTGATGTTACTGGAGCTGATTAACTGAATCTACTCACATCAATGACTGCACTCTAAGTTTTCTACTCTCAACTAATTGAATCGGAGATCAAACCTCTCTAACGGATGATCCCTAAATCTACTATCAATTATAAGAAGAGATTATATCTGAGATCAAACCTATCTAGTGGAAGATCTCTGAATCTGATAATGAGAATAATCAACTGAATCTAAGAATAAGATCAGGCCTATCTAACGGGTGATCTCTAGATCTGATAATAAGAATACTCAACTAAATTTGAGACTGATATCAAGCCTATCTAACGGGTGATCTCTGGATCTGATAATGAGATTTCTCAAATGAATCTGAGACTGAGATCAAGCATATCTAATGGGTGATCTCTGGATCTGATAATGAGATTACTCAACTGAATCTGAGACTGAGATCAAGCCTATCTAACGGGTGATCTCTACATCTAATAATGATATTACTCAATTGAATCTGAGATTGAGATCAAGCCTATCTAACGGGTGATCTCTGGATATGATAATGTTGATACTGAATAACTTTATGAGGGACCAGGCCTATCTAGCGGGTGGTTCATGAATCTATGGAACTATCTGAGTTCCTTACTGAGACAGGTGACTATATCTGACAGTCCTAATTTCTGAGTCATACTCTAAAGATTGATACTGAATCTGCAACTGTGGGAGTGCTCACTTAACCGACATGCCCCAAATCTGAACTGGTGAGGTCCAACCTATAACCCCAGCTGGAAGGGTGTCAATACCATTCCACAGGTAAAGACCTCAACTCTGGTCAAGCCTCTCTAATAGGTGACCCTCACAAGAAGTCAAGCCTGAGGGAGTATAATAGTCAACCCTTTTTCCTAAAGGGTGACTACTGCATCCTACGTTGGCTACGCAGTTCTGGAGTTTAGGTATTGCTCCTAACGACTCTGTCTCTCTAATGAGGAGCTTCCATCCCTGCACTCACTCGATGCTAGCTCCTACTCGCAACTGAAAGACTCTGAATTGATTTTTGATTGAACTTAAACGTAGCTAAATCTAATACTGATCATGTTTCTCGAATGATCTGACTGGGTTAAGCTGAATTCACTTGGTTCCATATCTGACGGAATATTACTGAATCTCGTTATCTAACTGAATGATACTAAGCTCTAAAAAGATTTCTTAAATATTACTGAGGTCTGAACTTAACACTCGAATACTACTAGATCTGAGCTGAGTACTAAACTGAGGCTAGAATACTAGCGATACTGAGATTACTGAGAATACTGAGATTTCTTACGTTCTTTATCTTTCTAAGAGTACAGAGTTCTACAACTCACTGAGTTCTTAGAATCATGGCTTGACTGAGATTATCGAGAAAACTGATGCAGGTTCTAGACTGCAGCTAATTTGTTGGGTATAAATACCCCCAGGACTCGATAACATAAAAGTAAAACATAGTCATTCTTGAATAATTAAGATCATTGACATTCATTCACCATCATAATCACTAAAGCATCTCTTCAAGCATTTAGAAATCATAAACATGTGATAGTATAGGGAGACATGTTATTGGCTCATACTCCATTCAACAAGGTCTTGCATCAAACACTTAGCATGTATTAAAGTCTTAGCATGTATTAAAAAGCACATAATTGGGGGAAATTTTATGCTATCGTGTCACAATTCATTCACTAAGGCTTTTCAACAAACACTTGGCATGCATGGGCTTGCACACAATTGGGGATTTTTAGTGAACATGTTATAATGGCTCTAATTCTTTCACATAAGCATTTTATCAAACATATGGGGAGCATGCTTTTCTTATTCAACAACTCCTACACTTAATTGACATGAACACATCACTTAACAAGAAACTTGAAGAGGGTTTATCATGGACATCACATGAATATCACATACTAGAGTCAAAGCTTGAAAAACTTGTAAACAAAACATGAATTAAAATTCAATAATGGCATGAAATCCAATTTAAATTCACATGAATCATGAAAACTCATAAACATAAGAATCATTGAATTTAGAAAAGGATTCTGGAGCTTCTTGGATGAAAGGGACCCAAGAATCAACATCTGCATACCTTACGAAACTCTTTCTTGAAGGCTCTTGGAGGAATTTTTGATTTCTTGATTTCTCTTGATTTTTCTTGAAGAAGAAAGAAGGGTTTTGATTTTGTAGAAACCCTAGATTTTGATGTTGAAGAGGAGAAATGAAGTTGTGAGCCTTGATCGGGTATAAATAGGGGCTGAAAAGAGTGGGAAAAGATCAAAAAGTCCTTTTAAAAATGAGTTAAAAATGTTGAACGGGGGCTGCGACGGTCCATCGCTTAGTTTGACGGTCTGTCGGATCGTCCATCGCACATCGGTCAAAAAAACCAACTGCCTCGATACGACGGTCTCATCAATGGTCCATCACAAACCCGATGGTCCATCAAAATGTCCTTCGCACATTGGCCAGAATGAGGCCACACTACCTCAGCGGCGAGGGTCAATCGCTAGCTTGAAGGTCCGTCATCTCGACCATCGCACTAGGACCCAAAAAAGGAGTTACTGCCTTTGTTGTGAAGGTCTGGGCGACGGTCCGTCGCAAGCTCGACAGCCCGTCCACCTGGCCATTGCACCTGGGTGGTTCCGACCGCTTCTTTAAAATGGCCATAACTTCCTCGTTCGATGTCAGATTTTGGTGAAATTGGTATTGATGGAAATCTTATTCAATGATCTACATGAAAAAAAGTAGATATTAGGGAAATTCTACACGGTTCAAAATATTTCTCACTTGGTAAGACACTTCTCAGCCTTTTAGGGTTGGATTTACACTCCACTGAACACGCTCTAATGCTCAGACTACGAGATAATTTTGTGGGGTCTTACAATATCTCCCCCTTGGAAATATTCATCGTCGAATATTGCTTGATAGGCTAAGAATATTGATTGATTAAACTTACTCAAGGAACGAAAGCATTTGAAACATGATCATGCAACTGGAACTTCTAATATATTGAGCTCTCACACTAGACATGCATATCTGATGCATGGAATACTCGATGGAAGCTACTCATAATATGAATTCTCATAATGGATATGCATATCCAATGCATGGATACTTAAATGAGTTGATATCATGAATGCATGACTAAATACACTGAAAACTTGAACTCTCTCTACTGAATATGAATATCTAATGCATGGATGTCTGACTGAACTGACTCTCGAAAGCATGACTGGCTATGCAATAATAACTGATGTTAACTTTATAAGGAGAGTCTAAACATTCAACTTAATGAGTCTAAGGACATGAAAGCATCATAATATTATGGGATATCTCCCCCTTGGGACTCTATGTCCCTTTAAACACACTTCACTGAAATACTGGGGCGGTGCACGGGGCACCTACGAACCAAGTCATGATTGACCAAATGAGATCTGAAACTAATGCATGACTCATGCTAACATATAAGCTCAAAATGGGATCAAAGGATATAACAATGCATATCATAATGATGAAGGACTTATAACATACCCGAATCTATATCAGGAAACCTTTCCTGATCATGATGGGTCTGAAGTGCATGAAGTCTGTTCTGACGCTGACAATTATTGGCACCGGAAGAGGCACTTTGCTGATGAAACTCTCTACCCCTCTGATCTAGCAATCTACATTCTCATATTTTGTGGCCTGGATTACCACACCCAAATCACACATCACTACCGGCTATATACACACCTAGGTAGCTCTTTCCACACTCTCCACAAAGCGGATAGTTACGAACACCACTAGCACTACTCTAGGCTTTGGAATCTGGCACCCCATCATGACTGACATCTCCAAACTTTGGTATGGGCACACTAGCTGAGGATGGAGCTGGGACTGAAAACCTCTGGCTATGCTGAGAACGGCTACCACCCTGGGGCCCTGCCTGAGAGAAACCATGACTACCTGTTCTGGCTTTCTTACTTACTCTCTCTCTTTCTTTTGAATTATCTACCTTAATCTTCTATGCATACATCATCAGTATAACAAGGTCCATATCTCTATTGAGCATAGCAGCCCTACACTCCTTCAACACTAACCCGGACACACCAGTCACAAACTTACTCATGCTCGCTCTAGGGTCAGCTATCAAGGTTCATGAACTCTTCTACCTTAGCCTCTCTTATATCTAGCGAGAAAAACTTATCTAGAAAGGCATCCTGAAACTCCTGCCAAGTCACGAGAGTTGCATACTTCCCCCTACCATTCTTCCACAGCACTACCCAATTATGAGCAATATCCTTCAGCCTATAGGATGCTAACTCTACACTCTCCTCCTCAGAAACATGCATAATTAGGGTAATCTTCCTCACCTCCTCTAGATAAAGCTACGGATCCTCACCTGCTACTGACCCAAGTAATTCTGGCGGGATCATTCTCATGAAATCTCTAATTTTAGCTACGGATGAACCCCTATCTTGCTGAGGTGGGGACACAGACTGACGGTTCCCCTGAACATTAGTCATCACAGCTTGGGCTAACTCATGAAAAGCTACCCGAAACTCTGCATGTGACCCATTCTCATTCTCAGGATCTACTGGTTGAGGTGGATGGTTATCAAACCTATAGGCACTATCTATGCGAGAAGGAATACTCTATAAATGGAAGAAAGAGGTGTATTAGACTAAGGATCAACTTGAGCTCATGCTCACTCGCACGACTTGAATACTGAAAGAAGGGAAACTACTCCTCAAAACATCTTATAGCCTCTTGTACATAAATGTGGCGCGCAACACACCCATGCACAAGACTCTATTAGATATGGCTTTTCAGACTCCTTAGGACACTATTGAACCTTAGGCTCTGATACCAAGTTTGTAGCGACCCGATTTTTCGAGAACTGGAACATCACACGGTGATCATGATCCCGAAGGACCACAATCTAACCCTCTACTGATATCTGTACCTGAGCACTGCATAATATAGATAATAAATGTACAAACTAGACATAAGGTTCAAAACATCTAAAAAACTCAAAACTAAAAATAGAATACTGATACATCTATCCGAAAAGCCTCTAAACTGTCTGAACTGTGGAGTTGATGGGACATGCCCCCAACTAACTCCGTCTACTAAAAATAAACTAAATATGATGTAATAATAAAATAAGGATCATCCTTGAATGAAGAAGACTCACTATTATGTCTACTGCTGCTGACTGGGACTGAGCTGCTAAGGGTACTCTGGTCTCGTACCTCTGAACCTATAGGGTAAAATAAAACACTATAGTGCAAATGCATCAGTACATGGGAATGTACTGAGTATGAAGATGAGGTAAGGCTAAATTCAAGGGCTTATGCATGAACAATTACTTAACTAGATAATCATGAGAGTACTGAATGAGAACTCATGCATGAATGCATAAATCATAACTAATTCATCGTGACTCGAAATACTGCAACTCAGGTACTGCTTTACTGTCATCTGAACTCACTACTAATACTGAGATACTGAACAACTGAATCTCCTGATATTGATAACTGAGTACTGGAGTTAAGATCAGTTCTCTCCAGCGAGTGATCTCGGAAACTGATCTTACTGGAGCTAATTAACTGAATCTACTCACATCAATGACTACACTCTTAGTTTTCTACTCTCAACTGATTGAATCAGAGATCAAACATCTCTAACGGATGATCCCTAAATCTACTATCAATGATAAGAAGAGATTATATCTGAGATTAAACCTATCTAGCAGAAGATCTCTGAATCTGATAATGAGAATAATCAACTGAATTTGAGAATAAGATCAGGCCTATCTAATGGGTGATTTCTGGATCTGATAATAAGAATACTCAACTGAATCTGAGACTGAGATCAAGCCTATCTAATGGGTGATCTCTGGATCTGATAATGAGATTACTCAATGTAATCTGAGACTGAGATCAGGCCTATCAATGGGTGATCTCTGGATCTGATAATGAGATTACTTAACTGAATTTAAGACTGAGATCAATCCTATCTAACGGGTGATCTCTGGATCTGATAATGAGATTACTCAACTGAATCTGAGACTGAGATCAAGCCTATCTAACGGGTGATCTCTGGATTTGATAATGCTGATACTGAATAACTTTATGAGGGACCAAGCCTATCTAGTGGGTGGTCCATAAATCTATGGAACTATCTGAGTTCCTTACTGAGGCAGGTGACTGTATCTGATAGTCCTGATTTCTGAGTTATATTCTAAAGATTGATGCTGAATCTGCAACTGTGGGAGTGCTCACTTAACCGACATGCCCCGAATCTGAACTGGTAGGGTCTAACCTGTAACCCCAGCTGGAAGGGTGTCAATACTATTCCATGGGTAAAGACCTCAACTCTAGTCAAGTCTCTCTAATGGGTGACCCTAACAGAAAGTCAAGCCTAAGGCAGTATAATAGTTAATCCTTTTACTAATGGGTGACTCCTACATCCTATGCTAGCTACGTAGTTTTGGAGTTTAGGGATTGCTCCTAATGACTTTGCCTCTCTAATAGGGATCCGTTATCCCTGCACTCGCTCGGTGCTAGCTCTTACTCCCAACTGAAAAACTCTAAACTAATTCTTAACTGAACTTAAACTGAGTTGAATCTAATACTGATCATGTTTCTTGAATGATCTGACTGGGTTAATCTGAATTCACTTGGTTCCGTATCTGAATGAATATTACTGAATCTCATTATCTGACTAAATGATACTGATCTTTAAAAGGATTACTTGAATACTATTGGGGTCTGAACTGAACACTCGAATACTACTAAATCTTAGTTGAGTACTGAACTGAGGGTAGCATACTAGCGATATTGAGATTACTGAGAATACTTAGATTTCTTACGTTCTGTATCTATCTGAGAGTACGAGTTTTATAACTCACTGAGTTCTGAGAATCATGTCTTGACTGAGATTATCGAGAAAACTGACACGGGATCTAGACTTCAGCTAATTTGTCGGGTATAAATACCCTCAGGACTCGATAACATAAAAGTAAAACATTGTCATTCTTTAATAATCAAGATTATGGACATTCATTCCCCATCACAATCACTAAAGCTTCTCTTCAAGCATTTAGAAATCATAAACATGTGATAGTATAGGGAGACATGCTATTGGCTCATACTCCATTCAACAAGTCTTGCATCAAAAACTTAGCATGTATTAAAGTCTTAGAATGTATCGAAGAGCACATAATTGGGTGGAATTTTATTCTATCGTGTCACAATTCATTCGCTAAGGCTTTTCAACACACACTTGGCATGCATGGGCTTGCACACAATTGGGGATTTCTAGTCAACATTCTATAATGGCTCTAATTCTTTCACATAAGCATTTTATCAAACATATGGGGAGCATGCTTTGCTTATTCAACAACTCCTACACTTAATTGAAATGAACACATCACTTAACAAGCAACTTGAAGAGGGTTTATCATGGACATCACATAAATATCACATACTAGGGTCAAAGCTTGAAAACCTCGTAAACAAAACATGAATTAAAACTCAATAATAGCATGAACTACAATTTCAATTCACATGAATCATGGAAACTCATAAACACAAGAATCTTTGAATTTAGAAAAGTATTCTTGAGTTTCTTGGATAAAAGGGACTCAGGAATCAACATCTTCATACCTTAGGAAACTCTTTCTTGAAGGCTCTTGGAGGGATTCTTTATTTCTTGATTTCTCTTGATTTTTCTTAAAGAAGAAAGTAGGGTTTTGATTTTGTAGAAACCCTAGATTTTGATGTTGAAGAGGAGAAATAAAGTTGTGAGCCTTGATCGGGTATAAATAGGGGCTGAAAAGAGTGGGGAAAGATCAAAAAGTCCTTTTAAAAATGAGTTAAAAATGCTGAACGGGGGCTGCGACGGTTGAAGCGATGGTCCGTCGCTTAGTCTGACGGTCCGTTGGATCGTCCATCGCACATCAGTCAAAAAAGAACACACTGCCTCGATGCGACGGTCTCATCGATGGTCCATCACAAACCCGATGGTCCGTCGAATCATCCATCGCACATTGGCCAAGATGAGGCCACACTGCCTCAGCGGCGACGGTCCGTCGCTAGCATGATGGTCCATCATCTCGGTCGTCACACTAGGGTCAAAATAAAGGATCTACTATCTTGGTTACAATGGTCTGGGTGATGGTCCATTGCAAGCTCGATGGTCCGTCCACTTGGCCGTCGCACTTGGGCGGTTCCGACTGCTTTTTTTAAAACGGCCATAACTTCCTCGTTCGATGTCGAATTTTGGCAAAATTGGTATCGATGGAAAGATTATTCAATGATCTACATGACAAAAAGTTAATATTAGGGAAATTGTATGCGGTTCAAAATATTTCTCACTTGGGAAGACACTTCTTAACCTTTTAGGGCCGGATTTACACTCCACTAAACACGCTCTAAGGCTCAGACTACGAGATAATTTTGCGGGGTCTTACAAATGAAAAGTCAAAATCTTGAAAATTCCACATGTATAAAAGTTTATTCATTTTTAAAGAAAGTCTTTGACATTTTTGGAATGAATTTAAGCTAGGTTAAAGTATGGGGTGTTACACCACCACTACTCGGCAATCTCCCGTATTGATGGATCTTAATAGGACTCAAGAAAGTTTGTTGGGTTCTATACTTTCAGACTCTCAAATGCCCGAGATGGAGGGACCTACTGGGGATTTTTCACCTCCAGTGGTACCTATTGTAGTTTCTATCCCTTCCACCAGGTGCCTCAGACTAAGATCTTAAGAAAGTGATACATTTGCTTACGTAGTTAGTCGCTGCTCAGGACCAAAGATAGAATGTGGACGTACCTATTGCTACCCAAGGAGGGATATCCAAATCTAAGATCAAATATTTCATCTGTATGAATCCACCAGAATTCACAAGCTCTAAGCTTGCAAAGGACCCTCAATAATTCATTGATGAGGCTTATAGAATTTGTAAGGTGATGCGGGTCTCGGATACAGATGCAGTTAAATTGGCCACCCATTGACTTAAAGATGTTGTTGTTGATTGGTATGATACATTGGTTGACTCGAGAAGTTAGAAAGCTCCCCCGATGGTCTTGACAGAACTTGCAAAAGCCTTCATGGATTCATCACTTTGTGAATAGCCTTGTGGGTCCTTTGAAAGACCTTCTTTCTGCTGCTATGAATAAATATTTGGATATAGCAAGAATCATGGAACGCGTTCAGCAGATAGAGGAAGATAAACATAATCGTGAAGTAGATAATAAAAAGAAAAAGAGTAAGAGAGCTAGGACGGTCAGCCACTATCAGGGAAGTAGTGGAGCTTCCACTAGTAGAGGGCCACCTAGGTAGACCCAGTCAGCTTTGAACACCACTTCCAATGGTCTAAGTTAATTTTTGAGGTACAGGTATGAGAAGAGTCAGACCTCTAGAGCACCAGACTTACGGCCTCAGATGGTCACTAGTCGAGGGTTACCTCCTCGACCTATATGCAGGCAGTGTGGCTGAGCCCATAGAAGAGAGTGTCATTGTGGTTCAAATATATATTATTGGTATGGTATAGAGGGCCATATGGTATGTGATTGTCCATAGCTCAAAGATAAATATTGAGGCGATCGATCACAACTTATAGGGTCTGCATCAACTTCATCTTCATTGGTACCTTCTTCTTCTCGCGGTCCTCAAGAACCAGAAGGTAGAGGATCTGGTAGGGGCAGAGGGCCTAGTTCGAGCATAGGCCCGTACCGCATGTATGCACTAGCAGGTCGACAAGATTCAGAGGCATCTCCAGAAGTGGTCACAGGTACCTTGCTATATTTTCAAATGAAGTATATGCCTTGATAGACCCAGGATCTACCTTGTCTTATGTTACCCCATTTATTTCTAAGAAGATCGAAATGGAGCTGGAGTTGCTATGTGAACCATTTGTAGTATCAATTCCAGTAGGAGATTTTATTATGGCTAGACGAGTCCATTATGATTGTATGGTACAGTATGTGGTCGTGCTATATTGTCTAATCTAATTGAACTTGAAATGGTCGACTTTAATGTTATTATGGGTATGGATTAGTTATCCTCTTGTTATGCTACAGTTGATTGTTGAGCCAAAATATCCCATTTCCACTTCCTAGGAGAGCCAGTCTTAGAGTGGATGGGTGATTTTATGATGCCTAGAGGGAGGTTTATTTCCTTCTTAAGGCATGAAAGCTTATTCCAAAGGGATGTTTGTATCACCTAGTCCAAGTAAAAGACGTTGAGGCTGAAAAGTAGGCACCGACTTTAGAATCTGTACCAGTGGTAAACGAGCACTCAGATGTGTTTCTTGATGAAATCCCTGGATTACGTCCTATTAGAGAGATTGATTTTGGTATTGATGTGGATCCCGGTACCAGACCAATATCAATTCCACCTTATAAAATGGCATCTGTAGAAATAAGAGAGCTAAAAGAGCAGTTAAAAACTTACTTGATAAAGGCTTCATTCGACCCAGTATATCACCTTGAGGGTACCAATGTTTTTTGTATGCTAAAAGGATGGCACATTGCTAATGTGTATAGATTACGAGTAGTTGAACAAAGTGACAATAAAGAATAAGTACCCTCTCCCCCAAATAGATGATTTCTTTGATCAATTGCAGGGAACTAAATGCTTTTCAAAGATCAATTTGAGGTTCGGTTATCACCAGTTAAGAATTCGTGAAGCAAATATTTCCAAAACAGCCTTTCAGACAAGATATAGGCACTTTGATTTTCTTGTCATGTCATTTGGACTAACTAATGCTCCGGCAGCCATCGTGGATATAATGAACAGGATTTTTAAACCCTTTCTTGATATGTAATTGATTGTATTTATAGATGATATTTTGATATATTCACATAATGAAGTTGAGCATGATCGTTCACATAATGAAGTTGAGCATGCCGATCATTTGAGGTCAGTATTACATACGCTTAGAGAGCACTAGTTGTATACTAAGTTCTTTAAGTGTGAGTTTTGGTTGACCTCGATAGCCTTTCTTGGTCATGTGGTATCTGGGGAAAGCATCAAAGTAGATTTTTAGAAGATAGAACCTGTGAAGAATTGGCCCCGACCAACTACTCCTACTGAGGTACGTAGTTTCTTGGGGCTAGCCAGTTATTATAGGAGATTTTTAGTGGGATTTTCCTCTATTTCTTCCCTATTGACCAAGTTGACGTAGAAAGTGGTTAAGTATCAGTGGTCAGATACTTGTGAAAGAAGTTTTCAAGAGTTGAAACATAGATTGACTACTGCACCAATATTAGCCTTACTAGAGGGCACCGAAGGATATGTGGTGTACTGTGATGCTTCAGGTGTTGGTTTGGATTGCGTTCTAATGCAGCATGGAAGAGTTATAGCATATGCTTCTCGATAATTAAAGAAGCATGAACAGAATTATCCCACTCATGAATTTGAGCTTGCAGTTGTGGTTTTTGCGCTTAAAATATGGCGCCATTATTTATATGGAGTGTATGTTGATATCTATACTAATCATAAGAGTCTTTAATATATATTCAAGTAGAAAGAGTTAAACTTGAGGAAAAAAGGTGGCTAGAGTTACTGAAGGATTATGATGTCAATATTCTCTATCACCCTACTAAAGGTAACATTATAGCTGATGCTCTTAGGCGACTATCCATGGGCAGTCAGTATAACTGCCACCTGTTCAGCATGAAGTAGTGAGGGATATTCACAAATTAGCCAATCTTGGCGTTCGTCTTATGGAATCTAAAGATGGTGGCGTTATGGTACTTAATACAGACGAGCCATCACTCATAGCATAGTTAAATAGAGACAATATTATGACCCCTTATTGCTCCAATACAAAGAGAGAATTCAACAGTGTCGAGTCTCAGCATTTGAACTAGTAGGTGATGGCACTTTGAGGTGTCGAGGTAGATTATGTGTACCTGATGTAGATAGGTTATGATAACAGATTATGGCTGAGGCACATTGCTCTTGTTATTCAATCCATCCTGGATTTACAAAAATGTATCATGATCTTAAAAAAATCTACTAGTGGAACGACATGAAGAAAGATATAGCAGAATATGTGGCACAGTACTCTAATTGTCAGCAAGTGAAAGCGGAACATCAAAGATCCGGTAGCCTAGCTCAAACCTTTAGTATTCCTGTGTTAAAATGGGATGCTATTAATATGGACTTTGTTGTAGGCTTACCTTTCTCTTATCGAAAACACGACTCTATTTGGGTAATAGTTGATCGGTTGATGAAATTATTCTATTTTCTTCCTTTTAAATCTACCAGCACGGCTGAAGATTATGCCAAGCTATATGTAAAAGAGATTGTTTGCCTACATGGGACCCTGATGTCTATTATTTCAAATAGAGGTTCCCCATTTAAGGCTCAGTTTTAGAAATCATTCCATAGAATCTTGGGTACACAGGTGAACCTTAGTTCTGTATTTCATCCGCAGAACGATGGTCAAGCTGAGCATACCACTCACATGCTCGAAGATATGTTAAGAGCGTGCACGCTGGACTTTAAAGGTAATTGGGATGATCATTTACCTTTAATAGAATTCGCTTATAATAATAGCTATCACTCCAACATTGGCATGGCTCTATTCGAAGCTCTATATGGGAGACAATGTAGATCACTAATTGGTTGGTTCTAAGTAGGCGAGATGCAGGTATTGGCCCTAGATCTAGTCCATCAAGTCATTAAAAAGGTTAAGTTGATACGAGAGTAGTTGAAGATAGCTCAAAGTAGGCAAAAGTCATATGCAGATGTACAATGTAGAGATTTAGAGTTTTATGTTGATGATTTTGTGTTCTTGAAGGTGTCACCTATAAAGAGTGTAATGCAATTCGAGAAAAAGGGTAAGTTGAGTCCTGGGTATATTGGGCCCTACAGAGTAATTCACAGAATTAGCCAGGTAGCCTATAAGCTAGAATTACCACCAGAGTTAGCTGTAGTGCAACCTGTCTTTCATGTGTCTATGCTACGTAAATGATTAGGAGAGTCGTCTCGCGTCATCCCTATAAAGGGTATTGAACTTGCTGGAGACTTATCATTTGAGGAAGTCCCTGTGGCTATATTAGATCGGCAAGTCAGAAAGTTGAGATCTAGAGACATAGCTTCAGGAAAGGTGTTGTGGAAGAACCAGAACGTAGAATAATCCACTTGGGAAGCAGAAGAAGATATGATAACTAAATACTCTTATTTATTCCAAAAACTATCATAAGGTTCTTGAACTACTTGTCCCTTTATATGATCATTAATTTCTATTATATTTTGTTCTGTTGATATCTGATTCTTACCTGATATGTTTAGGTACATGATTTGTGCCTATGAGTCTTGAGATTTACATGGAAACTGCATGCATATATAGAGTATAAGGTAAGTTACATGGTTGGTTATGACTTTTAATGGTGTTTAAGGCCAAGAGGAGCCTTATGTACTATTATTTTTGGGTTTAAGGCCAAACGAAGCCTTATGTATTAGATGTTGAGTATTATATATGTTGTGACGCTCTGTAAAGCGTAATGGGACGTATTCTGGTTAGTTAACAGGCACCCGGTAGGCCTATTTATAAAGAAAACTCTAGCGAAATATTTGGAAATTCGGAGAGTAAGCTAAATTTTTAAAGCCTTATGATAGGATAAGGATAAAGTAAGATTGAAGTTTGTTAAATGATCTATGGGTATCTTGGATCATGGTGGGATGGAAAGTAAGCCTTAACCACCATTCGAGGACGAATGATCCTAAGTGGGGGAGATTGTGACACCTCAAAAAAATTGAATTAAGTTAACACCTTAACACAAGTACAACCTTGGTCTATAAAGAGAGTTTTGGTATATTAGCAAAAGGGTGTAGAATATATATGTAATGCATTTATATTGTTGTTGCTGGTAAGATAGATATTTTGGAATATTGTGATATATATTTTAAATGTATAAAGTTGTGGGGCCCTTTGACTTGTCCATTTTTTTTTCTTTTCAAAAGTAAAGTGGAAATTAAGGAACAAAATAAGGGTATTTTTGGTTTGGGGAAAGTCAAGTACCGTGGTGCTAGTACTTGACAAAAAGGGAAAGCTACCTATGATACTAGTACTTAGTAGAAGGAAAAAAGGAATAGAAAAAGGGTGAATGAAAAGTTACAGGAAAAAAATACTAACTACTATTGCTCCTCTATTTTCCTTCTTTAACCTATCAATTAAGAAATTAAAATAAAGCCTTAAGAGAAAGCATGAGGCGGCAGCTGGAGTACTAGTACTTGATTTCTTCTCCTTTTCTTGGTATCCAAGAAATCACTAGAAGAGGAAGGAAGGAAAGGATTCTTACGATAATTTTGAAATAAACTTTGAGAGGTGACTTCAATAACCTAAAGTTGGAATTGAATTCCAAGAGGTAAATTCTCTATCCCTTTATTTTGAATTCAATTATAGATTAGTATTTGAGGGATATTTAATATAAATTTTTGGCACTAGTATTTGAAATGGGTTCATGAGAAGAAAAAGGAAAAATTTTGATAAAGGGTGTTTTAGGGATCCCTATCAATTGGACAGATTTAATATTGAATTGCATAAGTTGGGAAAATTAGAATTCATTCCAGATTTTGTTAAGGAATTCAATTGGTTTCGGGTCATTAATGAGCATATATGTTATCCTTGTAGTTAGTAGGTTGGCTATTGGATATCTTAAATTGGTGATTGGAAGTATAAAGGTTCGGAATACTATCATAGTTAGTAAATTATTAAGGTATGTAAAACTAAATTATTCCTCGCTGCTAAGGCTCTACCCTACATCATATGCTCTTTCCCATTTGATGTTAGTATAATTCTCATGAAATACGAAAGTGGAATCTTTATATTGCCTTACATATCATTCCTTCATTCTACCATCAAGCTTATAAGTACCTATCTTTCCCTCTTGGTGTTAAGTTTCCATTATACTTTCCTATTATCATAAGTTTCTCTACTTGAAGACCTTAGGCCACCATATAGATACATCACATGTTAGGAGTAAAAATAGCATAGTTGCACTTATATAAGTTAGCTAAATGATCCTTTTAGCAATTCACATGTTACAGGCCTTCAAGGCAGTATTTGATAAAAATCTAACGACATGAGGGTACATAGGTTTTGCTTAGAATATCTCTCAACGTGATTCTGTGCACAGGATTAAGACCAGACCACTATAGTGAGCCCAACCATTGGGTGTACCTGCCTTTGTGACATCATTTATATTTGGAGTTAGCTAGAACGTTATGCACTGGTATCCCCTGAATCGAGCAAACATATGGCATATACGGCCTGCAGGCAGACCCTCATAGTGAGCCCTGGGCGGGGCGTACCTAAAGACAGACTGCGATTACAGTTATATATTTAGGATCATAGCAATGATTATATGAGAAACATATGTTTTATACTCGCCTCAGATTGCCTTCATAAGGTCATCTAGTGATCATTTGTATGACTTATAGGATAAGTGCATCAACTAGGCAAAGTATAGGCCCTATATTATAATGAACGCTTTTCTAAATATTATATAAGATACTAATAAGGTCAGTACATAAGTTATCAGTTCATAGCATTTATGTGTTATTTGTTGGCTCATACATTTTTCATTTTACCATTTGACTCATATGAGTTTTTGTACTCATCCAGCTGTTATTCTGTCTGGTTTTACACCAGTACATGTTGTTTATGTGTTGACGTCCTGGTGGCACCATATTTTATTAGTGCAGCCTCAGAGGCAGACGTCTATATTAGGCCTTATTACTATATTTAGTTGATATTTGGTGAGCTCTAACTCTCTTGAGCCAGTCTATGTCTAGCATTTTTTATTATATGTACAGGTCTCTAGTTGGGTATGACGGGCCTTATGCCAACTAGCCACTTGTAGTATAGTGTGTTAAACTGACTAGACGTTTTATGGACATCGTGTTGTATTATATTGTACAATTTTATTAATGTAATTCCCTCGTGTATAGATATAACTCATATTGGATACCCCGCTCGTTACTATCTCATGATGTCGTTTATGTTGTATAGTGTCTGTAAAGTAAGTGTATATGATTTTTATCCATCATTATCATTTTGGGGCGTGACAAATACCCAAAATTAATGTTGGAAGATGAAGTGTTCAAAGAACTATAAGAAAAGTATTTTAATTGTTTTTGCCTCTGTTGTACGTCTGCCAAAGTGTCTCCAATTGATTTGAAGTGTTTCTTTTATAGTAGGACAAGTTTGACCAAGTATTAGCCTTTACTGCATTGCGGAGCTCAACGCGTGGACTAGGATCTACGTCGCAAGGGTCATCATAGGGACTAGGGCCCACACTGCGGGGGTCATCGTAGGGACTAAGGTCCGTGTTGCGAGGTTATTGCGGACCCTTACTTGAATATGAATTGAGAAATAATTCAGCCTCTGCAATATGGGGATATCACAGAGGCTTACTAGAATTTTCCATCGGCTCTAAATCCCTTAGCGCGACGTGGACCTTATCGCAGGGATAGGGTCTGCACCGCTGGTCTCATTATTTTCATTCCTTTCTAGCTCGTTGCCTATTTCCTTGCTCTCATATTTAGTTCCATGATTTTTTAGCCCAATCCTAGTATCCCCATACTCAGCAAATCACTCCCAATTTTTCCGTCGTCATTAGTTTTATGTTAATGCATCCAATTACGTACAATTTCATAATAATTCAGCGTTGCATCAACTAGTCGTGTCCATTAGATAAATAATGCAATTACAACTCAAAAAAATAAGAATAACGCATTTAAGTTCATGAAACAAGTCCTATTATGGGCAATTCTTGGCTCTTGGACATATAAATATGCCCAAGATCACCCATCTTGACCTCAGATCCGGTTGATGTATCTTTAGAGCCTAACCACCCATCCACTACAATTTCTGCTACGGGTATGATTACTATATTCATCGAGTTTTTGCAGAGCTTAGTGGACAGCCAGAGAGTCACCGATTCTCGTTTGAGGGTTATTGAGACTGAAATGACTACCCTCTACGAGCAGATGAGATCAGGGGTTAGGACTATATTTGAATAGAAGCCCGATGGGAGGCCGCACTGAGAGCTACACTATATGGGCGATATTCTAATTTGCAGACATGGACCGATGAGTTTGAGAGATGGGTTACAGCCCGATTAACAGAGACAGCTGCGCCAGATCAAGCCCAAATGAGGGAGGAGTTTGATACATTATGAGTAGAGGTACGCTCTCTTACAGAGAGTTGTGTAGCAGTCACTCCCTCAGTTATACCTCTTATGGGCCAGATATTACCTTTACATACACCAAGATGGTTTGAGTTCTTTACGGAGGGTGATAAGGAGGTCCTAGCAGTTAGGGCCAAAAGAGGTCACATAGACGATTTGCAGGATCCTGATTTGCCATATGATCAGACTGTTAAAATATTCAGGCATAATTCATTTGAGATTACATTCGTTGATAGGTATGGGTGTGCATCTATAGTAGCGGGTGTATTATCTAGTAGTGCACCGCAGCCACCACCGCTTTTGCCAGCTAATATGTCTCCATCTGGGGATGCTCATGATTTGGGCGCCTATTACATCCCAGGTATATTCTCACTTCCCTCTATTTTGTTTTAGTGCATTGAGGACAATGCGAAGTTTTTAGTTGGGGGTAGGCATATCATGCCACCGCAGGTTTTTGTTGATGTGTTTTTTTCCTGTCAACCGTGATATGATTGTAGAATCGGCATGTCTAGGATAATTTTCTTTCATATTGTGTTTTACTTTGTATTGTGTTTTGTTTTTGTGTGGTAAGGAGATTTTTAAGTATTTAGGGTAGTTGTCATGTTTTAATTGATTTTTGATACACCTCAAAAAGAGATTTATTTTAGAACTGTGTGAATGTATATATGTGTAAAAATTGTGGATCCTATTATAAAATTAGAATTAGGGACATGATAATCACTTGCTAACAATTGCATGAACCGGATAGGTAGTAGTTGGTAATATTGACTCTGTGCTATGTATGTGTGAGATACTATGTAGTTCCCTTTGTGTGTTGAATTCAGAACTTGCCTGATTAGTCTGGCCTAGGTTGAAGGATAGTTGGTTAGGAAAGAATCATAGGTCGTTTTTTATTTTAATCCACTTTTAGCCTAAATGACCTTCCATGTGTGAATTATATCCTTTGATCCCTATTTTGAGCCTTATAAGCCGATTTTTCTTATTTTTACCATTCACCTTTCCATTTATATTACAATGAACCTGTTTTGGCCCTGGTCCTCCTTGGACATTGTGCACCTTAACTCAGGCAAAATGCCTAAGTTGAGGGTGGCTATCATAAGGGTGCATAGTGTAAAATGGGTATGAAAAAGGGTAAAATAAGAGAAAAATTTAGTAGGGCCGGGTGTGGTGGAAAAAGAAAAGAAAAAGAAAAAAAAGCAAAAAACAAAGAATAAAAGAGCACACCTAACCTGAATGTGCAATAAAAAATAAAAAGGGAGAAATAAGGGTGGAATAAAAGAAAATTGGCTAGTAAGTGAGACCCCAGGTTAGTGTAGTGCCAAGGAGGTTAGTCACTTGATATGTCCATATGTACCATACCATCCCCCAAGCCTATGTAACAAGCTGAGAAAATTCCTATAGTTATCCTAACTTGACTATCTAAATGTTAATGTAAAGAAAATAAGGGCAAGTCTATGGTATTAGACATGCATTGATTGGAACTTCTCGTCTGATTCTGAGTGTATTTTGATCGTCCTTTCATTGACATACATTATTTCATATGAGTGAGTGGGACATCTTTATTGTGAGGGTACTTGATCCATATTACTAGCTATTTGCTTGTTTAGGGTAATGTAACTTGTATATAGGAGTAATTGTTTGTTGCTAATGTAATTTTAATACCTTCATCCCATTGTGTCACATTGTTGTGCTTCATGTTCATACACAGTTGGCTTTGAAAAGTGGGATAGGAGTAGGGAAATGTTGTAATTTGAGTTTAAAGTGTTGACTGACTGCCTTGAATATCTTAGATTCTCCTAGTTAAGCGTCGTTTTTGTTTTTGTTGTGTTTTGTTGCCTGAGGACATGCAAACATTCTAAATTGAGGATGTTGATGTGCTATAGAAATATAGTACTTTCGATACTTAAAACAAGGAAAATTTTCAAGTTTCTAAGGTTATGTTGTTAGATATGATGCATTTGGGGTATGTTTTGCAGGAAATCATATTTTGGATGCTAAGTTCGTGAAAAAGGTGAAAAAAAGTGTTTTTGGCTACTTTTAGAGAAATTATGGATGCTCGGGATATTTTTTGACTTGTTCGTGATCAAAGTATGTTTGAGAATTGAAAAAGAGCTGAAAATATGACTCCCAGCACTTACTAAGTCAACTTACGGACCGCATGTAGGACCTACGGACTGCAAGTAGACAAAGCAAGTGCCAAAAGTCCAAAATATCGAGATCTGACTTGCAGGATTTTTGTCATCCGGTACCTATGCCCTGTACCTGCACTCACCCTGGTAACCGCAGGTACTCCCTGCGCCCAGGTTCATGGCGCAAGTACAGGCCATATATGGCCACCAACCCTGCTTTCTCCTATTTTGTCTGGGCTTTGATTTTAGGGTTTCCTCATTTACTATAAATACCCTTTATTTGTTTTTTAGTAGGAGTTATGCACTTTTGATACTAACAAACATATTTTGATTCTAAGATCTGATTTTGATCTTGGGATTATCTTATATTAACTTCAGTTCATTAATTCAGTTATGGTTATGGGTTTTTATACTTCTTATCATTGTGATTTCATCTATGCTTTCAATTATGAATGTTATTGATCTTTTCACAAGCATGAGCGGCAAAAAACCCATAGTTGGGGTTGTGTAAACCTTGGTGGATTGATGAAGTAGGGGAAGAGATGTTGTTGAATTGAACTGATACCTATGGCATGCATTGCATTATCTTCATTATAATAGAATTCTTAGCGGTTGCAAACGTTAGGATCCCACCTAGATTATTGCTACTTACTCCAAAAGAGGAGTAGTGTCTAGGAAAAGATAATGACAATAGTAATTTGAGGTTTAACTGTCGATCCACGCTACTAGGTAATATCTAGGTAAGATGGTTAGATTTCATCTAATTACTAGAGACCCAAAAGGTAATAGTTAATTGGGATCAAGATAAGGGTTAGTAAGGCGACATCCTGAGACTCAAAAGGTAAAGGGTGAAATCCTTCTTCTTATCCAAAAGACTGTAAAAAGTACATAACTTATCGATTTTGTATGCAAAGTATCAGGTTGGTTCAACAAAGTACGATAAGCCTACGGAGTTGAGAAGCCAGGGGGAACACAATCCTAGTATTCACCTACGACTGATTACAACTAAAGTTGATATAGTTACCTGCTCTAGATTACTACACAAAACCCTTATTTACTTTTCTTGTTTTGGCCGCTGACTACAACTGCTGAGATCCACGATTCCACTTATTCCCTCAGGATTCAACCCTAAACTCTGTTGGGTTACTATATTTTGACAACGGCCATATCATCTTTTGAGAAGAGGTGTAGTTTGAACGTCATCAATCACCAACCCATAACCTTGTACTTCTCGTGCATATAACTATGATAACCAAAGGTTCTACCATACATGGATATAATGCATTAATGAGAAATAAATAGCAATCCCAAAACTATATATATAAGGCCTTGGTCGTTGGGTCTTAACATGTAAAATATTCTCATGCTTGATTTTACATTGGTAGAAAAAAACTCCAAAAGATAAATAGACTTAGTGAAGGTCGGGACAAACCGTTGCCTTACTCTTAACTACTATACCATAACAAAACATATATAACAAGATCGAAAAGCCCTGAATTAATTTGGAGCTCACCAATAGTCTATGGATATCCTAGGCTCATACTGAGAAGGTGTATTAGCTAAAGCACCGGTGCCTATAATATAAAATACAGTTCCCCCGTAAGGGACGTCAGTACAAAAATATGTACTGAATATGTAAGGCTAAGAGTAACCACACATGATATAAGAGCTCAATGGAAATTAGATACAAGTGTATAAATAGTTCTAGTAGACCACTTTTATATATGCTTGTAGGGTCAGGTACATTACATTCTTTTTTTACCTTTCTTATTTATAATCATTGTAATCCATTTAATGCAAATGACCAATTGGTCAGTGGTAAATACATAAATTGGGATTGGCCCATGCTAGGCTTACGCCCCTAAACTGCCACCCATGTATAAATAAATTAGGATTAGCCCATGCTAGGATTTTGTCCCTGAGATTACACCCACATATAAAGGTATAGGGATTGGCCCATGCTAGGCTTATGCCCCTGAGTTTCTTCCCGCATAATTCAGATTAGCGCTACTTAGTTTATTTAGCCTTTGAGATTATTACTTTGGTGGTCATAACATTATGGTTACTTGGAAAAACAATCTACTAGTAAAAGATATATGAATAAGCATTTAATGCAACAACAATGAGGTATGGAGTTGTTGGTATACGAATGAAATGTTTAGGTGCTGAAAATAACACATGGGTCTTATTTGATTAAATGGAAAACTCCTGAAACTTTCTAGTGAAAGTAGATATACAGACTTGATAAGAAGTATGTATTGAGGTATTTCAACATGTTAGAGGGTGGGAACAAGGTCGTTGGCTACATGGGAGATCATACGTTGTGATTATGTATCATTTGCTATAGAGGAACTTTGGAAGCTTACTAGGTAGGACATGTGTTCGATTTCATGCCAAAGAGTGTGAAATAGAGTATGCCTTACATACCTAGTCGTATAACTCTGATTTTAACCCAATTAACTTCCTGCCTTTAGTATTTCTTATCTACAATAAAGTATTTGGTAAAACTAGTATTAGTAACTAACCAACACATTTGGGCTACTTAACTTCACCAAAATAGTAGTCGTGTAGTAATCCCTTAATTTATCAATCAAGGGTGTTATTTTAACCCTTTTCTCCTCCAATTACATCTACGTACCATACAAATTCTCATAAGATCCCCCAAAACAAATTTGGCTTTATTACACCCTTCAAACAATATACAAAACAGAATGGCCAATAAACATATACAATAATTAGTTCAGCGGTGTACTACCACACCCTTCTTCTATATTTCAATACAAACTAGTCACACCTTTAGCCAACATCAAAATGGTAGTCTCTAACATATACATATAAAATAGTCCCCAAAACAGCCCCAACTTACCTTTGTTGCAGCAACCAAATATTGAACTCATCATCCCTTGAGCTCTTAATATCAACACATCCATAAATCTTTCCTAAATTCATATATAAGGAGGACAAAATAGAGAAGTCACCTTACCTCAATCTTCTGCAACTTATCCATTTAACTTAAACTCTTCAAGAACTTGAACTTTTCTTCACACTTTAAACCAAATAAGAAAAGAGAAGTCTCTTAATAACAAAGAAAAGTGAGCAGGTAGCTTGTCTTATATTCTTTCATGTATTTATAATTAAGAATTCATAGCATGCTTTCCTAATCTTCCATGAAAGAATTAAGATAAACCTTAAGTGTTTTCACTTACCTTAGCATACAAAGGTGAGGGTCTCTTCAAGAACCCTAGAAGGACTTTTAGGATTGTTGTTCTAAGCCTTGATGGAAAAGGGAGAAAGCTAAAGTTAAAAGGGTGGAAATTGTGTTTAAAATGAGTAAAAAGACCATCTATATTAGTATTATATTGAGCCCTCTAGAAACTCCCTTTTTGACCCAATCTCCAGCCATAATTTAGTCTAAGTAGGTGATGCACCTACTTAAGGGTTCAAGCTGCTCAAAATGTCAAAGTAAGAGGTGCACCTACTTGCTTAATTCTTTGTTGGACTCAATTAAATTTCCCTTGGCAAATTTAAGTAGGAAAAATTACAAGAAGTGAAAAACTTAAGACCATAATTATGATAAATAACAAAACTTTCACAAAATTACGTTTTATAGCAAAAATAACATTTTTATCGACGATTACCAAGGGGTAACTTCTCCTACTTTCACTCCAACACATTATCTCTTTCCTTTCTTACTTTACCTTTTATTTATTTTTTTCTCAAATAGCTCCTATTTTCGGATTTTCACTCTATTTTATCACATTTTTCTCACCTTATAGATAAAAATTATGCTCCACTAATTAAGCTAACGATTAATTTGCATGTTATCTCTTCCACAAATTCTATATATTTGTATTTTTATATTTTTTTTCATTATTGTTGCTGCAATTTATTTTATTTTTGAGATTTTTTTTGTTGTATGATTGTTGAATTTTTCTTTAATGGAAGAACGCACACCATATAAAAGATTAAATAGAGGTATAGCACCCATCAATTTAGTTTTTGATAATTCACTATCAATTAGTCTTGGATTAACTCAACATGAAGCTGTTAAAGTAGTCTCTACTCCTATACAATCGAAGAAATTAGTGAACATCAAAGAGGTGAGATCGAAGCATCGTAATGATCCAAAGAAGATGGCTAAAATTAGGAAACAAAAGGGATTGAAAAAACATTCATCTCCAAAAACCCCAAAAATATAAAAAGTTGAGAAAAAAAAATCAAAAGAAATTGGAGTATCAAGCAAAATTCTAATTCTTGATGTTGAAAACTCCTCTGAATATGATACGGAAGAAGATAAAGACAAACAGTTATTTGTATTTATATTTAATATCTAATGTGTACTAATTTGTATATATATGTACAAATATTGTTGTATATATATACATTTGGGACATGTGAATGTATTTGTATTTTTGGACAAACGTATGAAGTTTATATATGTATTTTGGATAGTGTTGGGTTTGTATTTGGATTGTCCAATGTCCTTTTAGAGGGTAACATATGTATCTATTTGTATGTATTTATTTTGTATATGTATTTATTAGATAATGGGTACTCTTTTGTGTGTGTGTGTGTGTGTGTGTGTATATATATATATATATATAAAAAAAAAATCTTGTTCTATATATATACATTTCGAGGCATGAGCATGTATTATGTATTTTTGATTACCTATATGTATATGTATATAATTGTATATATACATAATAGTCAGATATGTATTCTGTAAATACATATGTAGATATATATGTATTTTGTATTGTAAATACATATGCAGATCTGTGTGTCTATGTATTTTGTATATTTTTGGGATATATATATATATATGCATATACATATATATACATATATATATATATATATATTATGGAAAAGTAAAATCTTAATCATTAAAGAAATAATCAGATATTTATGAATGTTTTGGAAAAATCTTATCTAATATAGATTTATTAGTTATGTAATTTAAGCAAAAATTATTTAATAAGAGTCGTTTATGGAAAAGGAATCCTCAGCTTTAAATGCATGGAGTAATTTAAGCATT
Source organism: Capsicum pubescens (assembly GCA_030864215.1). Classification (NCBI taxonomy): domain Eukaryota; kingdom Viridiplantae; phylum Streptophyta; class Magnoliopsida; order Solanales; family Solanaceae; genus Capsicum; species Capsicum pubescens. The sequence goes on from CM061540.1 coordinate 236,268,146, forward strand.
ATTCCTTGTTTAACTCAACTAATTTGAGGGAAAAGGGGGACAGTAAATTTCGTTTGTATCTGTATTTCGGTAGAAAACTTTACCTAAAATACAAAATACAATTTGTTATTTTGTGTGATTACAAAACAGTTGGTATGAAACTTCTAATTATGGGATTAAATTTGCTACTTATGAAATAGTACTAGTCCTTTTCTCCATTTTCTTCCTCTTTTACTTAATTTGAGGCCAAATTAGGCCCAAATCTGATCCATGGCGTTGGTCCATCAACTTGGTTCATTCAGCTTAAGTAGGTGCCTCACCTACTAGCTTAATTATGGTTCATATAGCTTAAGTAGGTGACTCACTTACTAGCTTAATTAAGTCAAGCAAGCACCTCAATAAATTATTCCATTTTCACTCTTAATCCCTTTAATCTAACTTAAAATTTGTATATACTTGATCACTTTAAACTTTAAATTCAAATACCGACTTACGATTCCAAGTTAAATAGTTGTATCGATATTAAATTAGTCGCATCGCATTAAAATGTACCAGCAGTAGCTAGAACTCCATTTACATCATCAATACTCGCATAACAAATCTCGTCTATTACCTATACCACAAGGCTATATCAAGTTTCATATAAGTAGAACAAGTAAATGCAAAATATGGGATATTACACATCTTCCTATAAATGAGTCTACTTGTGGGGTTAAGTCCGATATGCGCAGTAGTTATCCCCAGCTTTTCGCTGATTCAAGTATTTCTATTGCATTTAGTTCGAAAACGAACTAGATTCTTAGTGGCGAATGATGTAATGACCTGATTTTTAGTGATTTATTTGAATTATTTATTTTATGTAATTTGACCATTGTACCATTCTCGTGGGTTCATTATGGTATTTTTGAAGTGAGGGGATGATTGGCATAATTCTCAATGTATTTCAGTGTGATTTGTGTGAGATTGTGGTTTTTGGTGGTTATAAAGGCATCATAGTTAACTTCGGTGAATATTTATTGATCTATGCATCGGATGGCAAAATGAACTACGCCAGCATATTCGAAACATTGATTTTAGGTTTGTAACATGGTTGGTGTGGTTTTACGGCTTTTATACCTCATTTCAACCCTCAGTTTGGAAAGTTGTAAAATTGAGTATCGACGTTCAACTTTGAGAAAACAACATTTTTTAAAAATCTGATATCTCTATTGAGTTTGAAGCATCAAATTTAGTCTAGTAGCATAGTTCGTTTATTTTCTCAAATTCTAAATATATTCCAAAGGGTCCGCAGAGACTTGGAATTCTCTAATTCTCCAGCTGGTGCACCGCTCAAGCGGCACTTTAGTCACTAAAGAGACTTGACTTAATATCCAAATCATCGCCTAAGAGATCCCAAGCTCGCTTAAGCAAATATCGCTTAAGCGAATATCGCTTAAGCGACAGCCTGGTCGCTTGCGCGACAAGGTGGGCATCACGTAAGTGATGGTCGCTTAAGCGACCCAGTGGTCGCTTAAGCAACACCTGAGCAGATTATATCTCTCATTTTTGTAATTTTTAACCATTTTTGAGACTTAGAGCTTGGGGTTTCGAGTTTTTGGCAATTTCTATCATTTTAAGCTTGGCTAAGCTCTAAAACTCCTATTTCAATCATTTTTCTTCGTTTCTTACCATTTAAATCTGTTTAAACCTTAAATTCAAAGGTGGAATTTGAAGATTTTGGCCTAGAAGGCCTAAATTAGTAAATTTTCAATTTAAACCCTAATTTCAACCAGTTTTCACTCGAATTTTCTTTTATAAGCTTCTTTAATCATGGAGAATATATTTTTAGACTAAAATTCCAATTTTACCCTTTTTTAAAAACCTGTTTTGGGGATCCGTTTTGACCCTAGCTTGGAAATAGTCAATATGTGTATCATTGGCTTTCTTTTGATGTATAGATTCTATATTTGCATCTTTTAGTTGATTTCGACTCCATGCCTGAGGTGAAAACTCAATGTTAAAAGCTTGTTTGTACCAGTTTCGGCATCGAGGTAGGTTATGGCTTAACCTCCGTCAGATTAGGCTGGATAGTTAATATGGATATAAAATTATGTTAAGCGTGTGGGAACCAATTATTAAAATGGTTATATTATTGTGTTGTTTTGAGACATTATTTGTTATGTATGACCGTGTGGGGTCTTATAGATATTGTTGGCCTTGTGTATTCCTATTTGATTATATCTTTTCTTATGAAAAAAAAACTAAATTGGAGTTTATATGGTACCAATAGCATGTTATTGTGTATTTTACTCTATTGTCATATGGATTACATTGGATTCATGGATGGCTGGATTATTGAGTGGATTCTGGCTCACATGATTAGTATATTGATTGGAATCGAGAATTCATGTTTTGGTTGGTTGTGAGCATTACATCCTCATATCATATAAATTCATGAAACATTGGTATCACCGGGAAAATACCGATAATACTGGTTTTTTCTACCAAAAAATATGACATCTTTAAACACCCTCTACCAATGGATATACCGGAGAGGAGTTACGAATATTGTATATTAGATTGTATATGGGTTGCGAACCCCTCATGGGTCATATCTGAAATCACAGCTCGGTAGGTGTATACGAAAGTTATTTGACAATCTCGAGCATCACATCATCATCATTATCATCACCATTTCCATTGCATTTCATACATATTGTGCTCATTCTGTGTTGTATTATTGTCTTTGATGTGATATCTGTGATTTGTTCTTCTTTCTTATTTAGGACAGGACCTGTGGGGGTTCGCAACCCATATACGATCATAATCTCATCAATCAATCTTACCTACACATTTTTTAATTAAGGTGTTTTATAAAATATCTTATTTTTTTCAAAATCAGTATTTCTCAGTAGTACCAGTTTCATGAATATGGATGAATGAGATATGGATACATGTCCATAACCAATTCGACATCATGTAATGAATAAATTTAACAATGGTATAATTGAGCTCAAGTCACCTCAAATCTCAATATATCATGATATAACCCATCATATGGCAACACAATCATCAATGATATCAATCTAAACCTCCCGCACGGGCATCACAATAATAATAAAGGATTAATCCAAGTTAATAATATAGTCAACACAAGCCCCCACTTGGACATCATCATAATAATAATAAATAATTCAAATAACGTAACACAGTGAATTAATCCAGATCATAATTTTTTTACACAATAAGTTTCCACCTTTCCCAGTCATGACACCATTAGACTAAATTACTAAAAGGAGAATTATACTAGTTAACAACATGTCCTAAAGTTCACCTTCATTCACTTACCTAATAACAAAAGATTCCTCTCTTAACAACTTATATATACCACTATCTCTTTACATCCTGAGTGGCTACTAACCCCCATTAATTTCATCAAAATCAACTAAACATGATTCAAGATCTTAAATAGATACCTACTATCAATTTAATCAAGATCAATAAGTCATTTATCTAGAATTTACCATAAGCATATTCACAAGTAGAGAGAACAAACAAAATGTCCATTTTTGTTGATTCAACCTATCAATAAACTTCGGTATCTACGAAGACGCTCGTCATCTCATCTAAGTGGGACTCTGAAATCCTAAGTGATTCACAAATACAAGCAATAAGCACAAAACACATAAACACCTTAAAAAAAAAATTAAGGTACATTTCAACTGGGCTTAAAGAAGATCCAAAAGTCAAAGTCCAATCTGAAGGACCAACTAGAAGCTCTATTTCCTTGAATCACCACCAAAAGTGTCCAATTTAATCAAATATGACATCTTCACGTAAATACAAGATCAATGATATCTATGTTGATATACTTTGATAATAGAAAATTACATTAAAAATTGAACCCAAAACTAAAAGGGTAAACTGAATTTTTTGTAAAGAATCATGTTTCTTATACTTTAAGGGTTTTAAATCTGAAAGCCCAATAAAAATCTGGAAATCAAACTGAATTTGAGGAAAAATATACTTCTCTCTTTACCAGATAAACTCAAAATTTTAAGTTTAAAGTCTATGATTTGAAGATGAAAACACAAATTAATCAATGAGAAATGATGAAATACTAGTTTAGAGGCTCAATTAAAGTTCAACCACTTCATAAAATTGGAAGCTTTGAAAATGGTGGAATTAGATTTTGAATCTCAATTTTTTATAAGAACCATAAAAAATAAAATAGATATTCTTGAAAAATGAGCAAAATAAAGGTAAAATCACTTACTTAATGATTATAGGAGAAAAATACATCGTGAATTGCCTTGAACAGACCTTTTTAGCTCCCAAAATATTAAAAATATTAAAACTTCATGATCTACCAATTTAAGCATTGTCCAGGTAAAATTTATTCATCACTATCAGTGACTGTAATAGCGAAGAAGGAATAAAAAATTGTTCATCTCTATGAGCGATTGCGATAGCGATGAAGGAATCAAAATTTGTGCATCACTATTAGCGGTCAAGGTATCGGATAGTGATGAGCAATTTTTTCACCAGCACAATAGCTAAAAGATTTCAAGTTTCAAACTATCTAACGGACTCTCAAAATGTATTCAAATTTTGTTGAACATAATTAAACTATGCTACTAGGCTAAATTTGACATTTCAGACTCAACAGTGTATTTCAAATTTTCAACATGAATCGTTATCAACAAGCTACCTCTAAAATCAACTTCAGGCCAATAAAACATGTATTTCAACCACGCACTCAAAAATCACACAAGGGCCTTGAAACTCGAATCAACTATGCTGCTAATCCAAAATAGACGTTTCAGATATGATGGAACTAACAGAATCACCATCTGACGCTCGGATCAGGATGCTAATCAAAGTCAACTATATCACTTTTAAGACTACCCAAAATCATAAACTCATATAAATCATTTTCAAATACTTTGAAGACCGTGTCAATCATCTCCACAATTAATAAATGATATAAAGAAATAACGAAAAAGGGCAAAATGATTAAAACATAATAAGCTCTAAAGATCACTATGAGGATTGTTGCAACAAGTCGTGGTTTTTTACCTTTTATGAGCCGGAGCTTTCTATGATAAATGATTATATTGTTACTTTACTTGCTTTACTCTACACAGTTAAAGTACACGATAAGGGAACATATCGAATAACCTGTACCTTAGGTAAATTTAGGGGGTCGGTATTCCAACAAAGTTGATATATGATTTTCTTATATTCACATGAGTTGGTAAAAAATTAATTTGCAATTGAATTTCTTTAAGGAAGAATATCATTTGTTTGGAAGAAACTGATTATTTTTTTGATATTATTTACTAATTTATAACTATATAATATATTTTTATAAAAAAATTATTTCAAGTATCTCATAACAAATAATATTCAATATTTATTGTTTACTTATATACATAAATGTTCAGCCCACGGCAATACTTATTTACATGTTAATTTGAAGAAATATTTATTTAATTATGTAATTACACTTACTCAATCAAACAAAAAAATAACAATTAATTATCATAGCAGATAAATGTATTATTATAATTACTATACTATCTCTAATCTCTAATCTCATAATAAATAATATTCAATATTTATTTTTTACTTATATACATATATGTTCGGCCCACAACAATACTTATTTACATGTTAATTTGAAGAAATATTTATTTGATTATGTAATTACACTTACTCAATCAAACATAAAAATAACAATTAATTATTATAGCAGATAAATGTATTATTATAATTACTATACTATCTCTAATCTCTAATCTCTAATTTCTAATTTCTAATTTCTAATATATTAAAAGTGTGAAGGGCCTTAGAAATATTGTTTGAACTTTTTGTCCTTCATTAAAAGTCTCTTTTTTTACACAAAATTGTATTTTCACATTTTTTTTAATTATTACTTAGTTTTATATATAATATTGACTCCTCGAATATATGAGATCAAGACTCTTAAATATATGGTAAGACTTTTTGGGAAAAAAATTAGGATGTCGTACTTTTATTTTTTTTTCCTTTATTACTTTAATTAAGTTTAATATTAAAAAATATTTTTTTTTCGATACAAAAACATACAATATAAATTTTTTGTGCTTTTTTAATGTAACTTTTTTTCCATAATTATTTTGATTAAATTAAATATTTAAGAAATGTCTTTTCTTTGGTATAAAAACGTACAATGTAAAAGTTTTATGCTTTTTGATGCACTTCTAATCCTAAATATGTGGGAACTCAAACTCCTATATGAAAACTTTTGTTCTCTTACTTTTTCCTTTTTTTTTCTTCCCCAACAAAATTCTAAAATATATAAATTATTTTTATAAGCTCTTAAAAATATGAAAAGTCAAACTTCTAAATATATAATAAGTTTTCCTAATATTTCTACACGTTTTTTCTTTTCTTTATTTGTTTAATTTTTTTTAATGCAAGAGAAAAATATATGGTAAGAGTTGTATGTGAAAAGTTAAATACTCTTAAATTAAATAGGAAGCTCATAAAATGCATATTGTTAGGTTTTCTAGCAACATACATACGGAAGCTTTCTTGAACCCAACAACACATACATGGAGGTTTTCTTGGAGCACACAAACTGTTACACAATGCATACAAAATATATTTGTGATCACGGCCAGAAAGAGGAGGATATAAGCCCAATTAGACATAGCAATCAGAAGAATCTATATTTTTAGAGAACAATTTCAACATAATTCTACTTTTTCATAGAATCAGGTAAGAATTGAAAACAACTAAATTGAAATAAATATTTTTAGAAATAGGGTCAACTAAAACGAAACAAAGATATTATATATAATTTTTGACAGATTATTAAGACAATTTGTATGCAGTCAATTATATGATATGATTCACATGTTATTTTTGTTGAATAAGCATACATATTATAGTGGTATTTTATTATGATTAAAATGTTATCTTTGACAAATAAGCATAAACTATATAGTGGTAGTGGAATCCAAATATATGCTTATGTGTAGCGTGATTATGCATCTATTTGAGATTTTCACGTCGTCTCTAGAAAGAATAGTGAAGATATAAAGACGAAGGCACTGGGGAGAAATAGGTGCAAATCGTGAAATCGTGGAATTGCTACTTCGAAGCATAAATTCTTATGTTTTAAATGTTGGATGTTTGAGTGAGGCTTTTACCTATTGATTAAGAAACGAGGAACTTTACTCGTTTACTTCAGGTGTCAGGATTGGGAATGGATATATAATAAGAAGGTATGTACTTGACGCATGGTATGAGAAAATAAACCAAAAAGTAGCTTTATTTTATATTAATATGTTAAATTCTTCATTCTTTTTTTTAAAAAAAAAAATAATACTTGTATAATTGAAAAAAGAAACACATAGATTAAGACAAAAAAAAATATTGAGCAATCATAAGATTTAGGGAAGGGTGAAAATATTAAAAGGGATAGTAAGACAAATGAAATTGATTTGGAGGAAGAGAGTACTTATTATTTATCCCTTGAAGTTTGCATATGCTCTTAAACAAACACATTTGATAATATTAATCATAATTATCTTTTAATTAGGTGTTGCATGTGTGTATGTGTGTAAGAGTGTATGTGTGTGTGAGAGAGAGAGGTGGCAAGAGTAAAATCTCTTATGATTTTGCTGATACAAAATTTAGTGTAGAAAAAAAAAAAGAGATATGGTTCACAAGACTAAAAAACTATATACAAAATACAACATTCTAGATATGAAGCATCAAATTAAATTTTAGATACCTTTTGAAATAAAATTCTTAATTTCTTAAATGATAAAATTACAACCACGATTAAACATTTTAATATTTGGATGAGTTAATAATAAGAATATTTCTTTTAATGTTGAAAGTCTTATCTGATAAAATTACATCTAAGGTTAAATATTTAATATGTGGATGATCTAATATTAAGAATATTTCTTTTAGTGTTGAAAGTAAATATTATACGATCTTTGGATTAATTAATTAACAAAAAAACACAATTCAATTATTTTTCAAAAATTTCATATTAGAAAATAAATTTTAAGTTGAAAAGTTGTTAGGGTATACATGAATTTATTTCCCGAAGTGTATTGGCAGAAAAGAAATATCATAAATACAGCAAAATTGATTATAGTAGAACACTATGAGTCAAATTGATTAAAATGCAAATTTGAAGCAATAAAGATTTTTCTAAAAAAAAAAACAAAGAGATGGAATATATTCGAAAAATGTTTTCATTAATCTATGTCCTTTATTCTTGAATTAATTTGAAAAAAGGATAATTTTCTATTATTTTTTACTTATCGAGTTGTTGTGTTGAAAGAAATTGCTTCTATGAAGGCACTAGAAGAACATGAATCTTATGTTTCTTAGGTTGTGGTAAGGGTGTTAAGTGGGTCGGGCTGGGTCAATTCGGAATTGGCCCATTAAATTTATCCGGTTTGTGGGTCGAGCTGGGTCCGGGTTGGGGTTAAGTGGGCCGGGCCGGGCTCAACAGTAAAAAATTTAAAAATAGTCCTAACCCAGCCCACTTAACCCAATCCGGTCAAACCCACCTAAACCCGGTCAAACCCAGTTAAAAATTCGGTCAAACCCGTTCAAAAATTTAAAAAAAAAAAGTTTTTTCCAATATACACTATATATACCCACCTATATACATTTTAAATACTTTAAACAATATATATACACTATATATATATAGTATATGCTACATTACAATTTAAAAAATATACACACATATACACAATTACACATATATACGCATCATTCAATGTATATGTACTACTTTAAAGTTTAAATAAAATATACTACAATATATATATATATATAGTTATATACTAATTTATAAAACATATACACATGTATACGTTAAATATACATGCCTATAGAAGATATATTCACATATATACGCTCTATTCAATGTATATGTACTACTTTAAATAAAATATACTACAATATATATAGTTATATACTAATTTATAAAACATATACACATGTATACGTTAAATATACACGTCTATAGAAGATATATACACATATATTACATCATTCAATGTATATATACTACGATATATATACATTACAATATATATATATAGTTATATATTAATTTATAAAATATATACACATGTATACGTTAAATATACACGTCTATAGAAGATATGTTCACATATATACTCTCTATTCAAAGTATATGTACTACTTTTGCAATGCCCCGCAAAATCCTCTTCCAGTCCGAGCCTTAGAGCGTATTTTGGTAAAGCGAAAATCCGAGTCAAAATGTTTCAGAAATATCCTCCCAAGTATGAAATACTTTGAATCGTGTGGGAATTTATTTGAGCATGAATTGAGATCATAGAGGTCCCCTAACTCATGGACGAGTTGAAAGCTTTCCTATCGTTCAAGTTTTAGTGACCGTCAAAATTTGGGTCAACTTTAATCGACCATAACTCCTTGTATATATAGAATTAGAGGATTTACTATATATCAAATGAAAGCTCTTTGAATTATCTTTCCAACGATACCAATTTCGTCAAAAACCAATATCGAAATAAAAAGTTATGCCCATTTTACTCCAGCATGTCTGGCCGGGAAACTGGTGACGACAATTGTGACAAGTCATCACGCCCGTGACGGCCTATCACCAAATGTCGTCAGCCCTGGGATGAAAATTAATAATTCGACCCCTTTTTGTGACGACAATTCGTGACGGCCTATCACGGGCCCGACGGCTTGTCACGGATGTCGTCAAGAATATTTTTTCAGAAATTTTAGAACATTTTTGCAAGGGTATTTTGGTCATTTCCCACCTTTTGAAAACCTCTATAAATATGGGAAACCTCATCCAAAACCCTAATTTTCTTCATTTTCTCTTCCAATTCTCTAAAGAGAGAATATCTAGGGTTTCATTCAAGAACCCTAATCTTCCAAAAATCATCCATAAATTCTTCAAGATTTCTTCAAGAATCAAGTTCCTCATAGTGTGGGCTTCGAGAATCATTTATTATGAGTGCGGATAGAGTCTCAAGCATTAGAATTTATTCAATTTCAAAGATTAAGGTATGTAGATGTTGATTCTTGAGTCCCTTTCATCCAAGAAGCTCAAGAACCCTTTTTAAAACTAAAAGCTTTTTATGTTTTTGAGTTGTTAATGATTTGCATGAGTTTAAATTGATGTTTAATGTGTTGTTGAGTTTTGATTTATGTTTGCCTACAAAATTGATGAGCTTTGACCCTAGTATGTGGAATTTATGTGATATTTGTGATAGACCTTCTTGAAGTTGTTTTCTATGTGATGTGTTCATGACTTTTGGGTGTAGAAATGGTTGAATAAGTGAAGCATGTCCCTCATAGGTTTGATAAAGAGCATAGGTGAAGCATAAGGGCCATTATAGTATGTTGAATAGGAAACCCCAAATTGTGAGTTAGTTTGTGCTTAGTGTTTGATAAAATGCCCAAGTGAATGAATTATTCCATGGTAGTAGAAAATTCCCAAATAAGTGTGAACCCGTGCATGTCTAGTGTTTTGTTGAAGGACCTTAGTGAACAAGTGGAGAGGTGATAGTAGTAATTTCCCCAATTATGTACTCCTGATATATGCTAAGCTTTTAATACATGCCAAGTGGTTAGCAAGTAGGTTATGACGTGATAGTATGAAGTTTCCCCAAGCTATGTGATATCCAAACACGTGTCAAGATTGATATAGGTATGAAATAGCTGAGGTAAAACCTTGTTGAATGGAGTACGATTTAGTAGCATGTTTCCCCTACGTTATTATATGATTATGATTCTGAGATGCATAAAGTGACCCCTCAGCGACTGTGAAAATGCTTTAATGATTATGAGATGCTTTGATGATTGTGATGATGCATGAATGATTGTGATGATATATGAATGAACGTAATGATGAAGGAATGAGTATGCTTCATTTTTATGTCATCGGGTCCTGGGGGTATTTATACCCGATAATAGACTTATTGTCTAGTGCCCGTGTCAGTTTCTCGATAATTTCAGTCGAGACATAATTCTCAGAACTCGGTGAATTATAGAACTCTGTATCCTCAGACAAGTGCAGAACTTAAGAAAGCTCAGTAATCTCAGTTATCTCTGTAATCTCTGTATCACTAGTCATCTAGCCTTAGTCCTGTAATCAGCTCAGTTCTAATAGTATTCAAGTGATTCAATTCTAATCTCAGAAGCGATTCGAGTAATCTATTCAAGCTCTGTATTGTCAGTCAGATACCATGATTCGATATCTTTTCCATCAGATATGGAACTAAGTAATCTCAGCGTAACTCAGTCAGATCTTTTGAGAAATAAGATCAGTATCAGATTCAGCTTTGTCTAGTACAGTCTAAGAATTAACCCAGAGTCTTTCAGTTGGGAGTAGGATTCAGCACCGAATGAACCCAAGGATGGGAACTCACCTTCTAGTAGAGAGTGAGTAAGAGAGCCAAGATAGGTTAGAAAAGTTGATCTCTAATTCTGGGGGTATTTATACCCGATAATAGAGTTTTTGTCTAAAGCCCGTGTCAGTTTCTCGATAATTCCAGTCGAGCCATGATTCTCAGAACTCAGTGAATTATAGAACTCTGTTTCCTCAGACAAGTACAGAACTTAAGAAAGCTCAGTAATCTCAGTTATCTCTGTAATCTGTGTATCACTAGTAATCTAGCCTCAGTCCTGTAATCAGCTCAGTTCTAATAGTATTCAACTGATTCAATTCTAATCTCAGAAGCAATTCGAGTAATCTATTCAAGATCTGTATTGTCAGTCAGATACCATGATTCGATATTTTTTTTGTCAGATATGGAACTAAGTAATCTCAGCGTAACTCAGTAAGATCTTTTAAGAAACATGATCAGTATCAGATTCATCTTTGTCTAGTACAGTCTAAGAATCAACCCAGAGTCTTTCAGTTGGGAGTAGGATTCAGCACCGAGCGAACCCAAGAATGGGAACTCACTTTCTAGTAGAGGGTGTGATTCTTAGAAGCAATCCTTACGTTCCAGAACTGTGTAGCCAGCACAGGAAAAAGAGTCACCCGTTAAGCAAGCTTGACGTCATGTTGAGAGTCACCACCAGAGAGCCTGGCATTAGAGAAAAGATAATGTCTTTACCCGTGGCACGGTATTGACACCCTCCCAACCGGGGGTAGAGGTTGGAACCCACCTGTGGTAGGTTGGGGCATGTCGGTTAGATGACTACTTCCCACAGTTTCAGTTTTAGATTCAGTCTCAGTTTCAGAATCAATCTTCAGAAATCAAGACTGTGTGGTACAGTCGTTTATCTCAGTGAGGAACTCAGATAGTTCCATTGATTTATGGACCATCCCATCAGATAGGCTTAGTCTTATAGACAGTTGTTTGATATTATATTCAGAGATATACCGCCAGACAGGCTTGATCACAGTATCAGATTTCTATTGAATATTCTTGTCGTCAGATTCAGATATAATCATATTTCTTATCATTGATAAAGCTTCCAAAGTAATCTGTTAGAAACGTTGATCTCAGTCTCAGACCATGTTGAGTATTCTTATTATCATATCTAGAGATCTCCCGTCAGATAGGCTTGATCTCCATCTCAGATTTTATTAAGTATTCATGTTGTCAGATTCGGATATGATCATACTTCTTATCATTGATAATCGCTCCGGAATAATCTGTTAGAAAAGTTGATCTCTAATTCTGTCAGTCGAAAATAGTAAGCTCAGAGTTCAGTCCTTGATATAAGTATATCCAGATCCTCAGTTATCAGTATTAGATGAGTCAGTAATTTTGTATCTCAGTTTTAGTAGTGAGTTCAGTCTGCAGTAAGGTGGTATCCAAGTTTCAGTATCTAGAGTTGTGATGATTGTGTTTATGTTCTGTGCATTCATGTATGTGTTCTCATGCGGCATCTTCATGATTAGTCAGTTTAGATATTATGCATGCATGAGCCCTTGCATTAGCCTACCTCATCTACATACTCGGTACATTCCTGTACTGACGCATTTGCGATATGGTGTTTTATTTGACACCATAGGTTCAGAGGCACAGGATCCAGATTATCCTCAGCAGTTCAGTCCCAGTCATCAGCAGTCGTAGTAGCAGTGAGTTCTCTTCTTTCGATGATGAATCTCAGTTTACTATTATTGTTTCATACCTTGTTTATTTTCAGTTGACGGAGTTAGTTGGGGACTTGTCCCATCAACTCCATAGTTCAGACAGTTTAGAGGCTTTTCAGACGAATGTATTAGTATTCAGTTTTCTATATTATAAGTATTCATAGATGTGTTGAACCTTATGGCTAGTTTCCGCATTTATTTTTGATATTATGCAATGTACAAGTACAGATATCAGTAAAGTGTTATCTTGTGGTCCTTCGGGGTCATAAGCACCGTGTGACGTCTCGGGATGGGATCTCGGGGCGTTACAACTTTAAATAAAATATACTACAATATATTTACATTACAATATATATATATATATAGTTATATACTAATTTATAAAACATATACACATGTATACGTTAAATATACAGGTCTATAGAAGATATACACGCATATATACGCACCATTCAATGTATATGTACTACTTTAAATAAAGCATATACTATAATATATATACATTACAATATATATATATATATAGTTATATACTAATTTATAAAACATATACACATGTATACGTTAAATATACACGTCTATAGAAGATATATAAACATATATACGCACCATTCAATGTATATGTACTACTTTAAATAAAGCATATACTACAATATATATACATTACAATATATATATATATAGTTATATACTAATTTATAAAACATATACACATGTATACGTTAAATATACACGTCTATAGAAGATATATACACATATATACGCACCATTCAATGTATATGTACTACTTTAAATAAAATATACTACGATATATATACATTAGAATATATATATATATATATATATATATATATACATACATAGTTATATACTAATTTATAAAACATATACACATGTATACGTTAAATATACATGTTTATAGAAGATATATACACATATATACGCACCATTCAATGTATATGTACCACTTTAAATAAAATATACTATGATATATACATTACAATATATATATATATATATATATATATATATATATAGTTATATACTAATTTATAAAACATATACACATGTATACGTTAAATATACACGTCTATAGAAGATATATACACATATATACACACCATTCAATATATATGTACTACTTTAAATAAAGCATATACTACAATATATATATACATTACAATATATATATATATATATAGTTATACACTAATTTATAAAACATATACACATGTATACGTTAAATATACACGTTTATAGAAGATATATACACATATATACGCACCATTCAATATATATGTACTACTTTAAATAAAATATAATACAATATATATACATTACAACATATATATATATATATATATATACATATAGTTATATACTAATTTATAAAACATATACACATGTATACGTTAAATATACATGTTTATAGAAGATATATACACATATATACGCACCATTCAATATATATGTACTAATTTAAATAAAACATATACTACAATATATATATATATATATATATATATATATATATACACTACAATATATATACAATTTATAAAACATATACACATGTATACATTAAATATACACATCTATAGGAGATATATACAAAACATATGCTACTTAATATAATAAATTAATAATACTTGATAGTAAATTAATAATATATTAAAAGTAAGTTTTTAATTTAAACTAGAAATTCAATTTAAATCATTAAATGAAAAAAATTACAAAGTAGGGACTAAGGAGTGAATGAATGTTGAATTTTATTGATTGCGAAATGATCCAAAATTTATAATTTACATGAATGAAAAAACTACAAATTATGCATCATTTTTTCCAACTCATTCATGTTAATATTAACGGAAACTTGCATTGGATAGTCAAAGTCAACGGGGGGCAAAACCATGCATTGGACTTGATTCTGCTGAGTTCTCCCGTGAAGACATAATTTCTTCAAGTCTCTGCTCGTCGTTCGGCTTCAGTTCCATTCCTTGATTTCTTCTTTCCGCTCTAATCCAATCTCTGAGGCAAACTAGAACATTCATTGCATTGCTTCCCAATGAGTATCGATTTTCTCCAAGCTGTTGTCGTCCCTGACTAAAGGCGCTCTCTGATGTAACGATTGACATTGGAACATTCAAGATATCTCTAGCTAATCTTGAAAGCACAGGATATTGTGTTTCATTACTCCTCCACCAATCCAACGTGTTGACCCGTCGTTTGCAATCCTCTGGCGGCGACCGAAGATAATATTTCAGCTTTTTTCGGTAAGTTGATATGTAAGCTCTCTCATCAACACTTTTCCAACAAGGTAAATCATAAAAGAAATTAAGAAAATCACTATGTGCCGACCTTTTAGAAGATGATGGCTCGTCGGGAG
This sequence comes from Capsicum pubescens, assembly GCA_030864215.1. NCBI lineage: Eukaryota > Viridiplantae > Streptophyta > Magnoliopsida > Solanales > Solanaceae > Capsicum > Capsicum pubescens. Next base: position 236,283,625 of record CM061540.1, read on the forward strand.
GATGAGGAGCGACAGTTGGAGTGATATTTGTAGGTACGGCTAAATCAATAAAATCAGCATAGTGATTATATAATTTTTCTATGTATTCATTCGCATCACTCATAGCAGTCCACAAATCAAGTTGTACTTGTTCAAAATCATTTTTAGTATTTCTTTCTAAGTTAGCATAAATAATAGTACTAAAGTGGCACATAGTATTATATTTCATGCACGGATTTAGCATAGCACCAATCAAGTAAATAGGGAGAATCGGAAAAAATAATAATTTAAATTTAGTAAACATGACACCAACAGCTTCTTTATAACCTTCTTTATTTTTATATTCTTTGAGCAAACCAGAAATATCAGCTATATATGCCAAAATATTACTAACAATAGGATAATAAGCACCGAAAAATTCAACCGTAGCTACATAAAATTTTTCTAAAAACTTAACAAGATCATTAATTACAACCCAATCAGAATCATGTAGCATGCAATCAGCAAAATCAGCAAACGAACCGCAATGTTGGTTAAAAACTAGTGTAATAGAAACTCTGTATTTATAACAAGTTTTTAAAAAATCATACGTAGAATTTCATCTAATATCAATTTCCTCAGGCATCAATATCGGTGCAAGTCCATTTTCTTGATATTTAAATTTAAATTCTCTAATTCTCGATCTACGATTATTTTCTTGAATAAAACCAACAGCAAGACGGATTTTTTCAATATAAAACTCAAAAAACTCAAGACCATCTTTTACAATTAAATTATATATATGACATGCACCCTTAATATAAAAATTTCAGCAACGACGGAGATAACTTAGATTTTAACTTTTTTATAGCAGTCTTGTTGTTAGAAGCATTATCAAAAGGAATACATAAGATTTTATTTTTAATACCATAAAATTTGACAACTTTAACAATAGAATCGGCAATAAAATCTCCAGTATGTTTACGATCTTCATCATATAAAAAAGCAAGAATACGTTTTTGCATCACAAAATTACTATCCATCCAATGACAAGTAACGGTTAAATAATTATTTTTATTTACAGCACGACCAAGATCAGAAGTTAGGGACAATCTACATTGAATATTTTTTAACAATGTTGATAAATAAAAATAATATTGTGAATGAAGTCTAAAAATATCAGACCGACAAGTACTTCTAGGAATACCATTAAACATATGATTATAAATTGCTTGAATATAATGAATAAAGACATTAGAAGAAGGAAAACTAAAAGGCAAACAACCCACAGCTACTATTTTAGCTATTTCTTTCCGGTCCCTCAATTTATTATACTTCTTCGTTACCTGGCCGGTTGCTGGGTCCATTCTAGTTTGCATTGGCCCACCAACATCCCCACCACCTCGTGCAACATTTAACTCTCTTTCGTGAGCATCACCTATATGTCTCATTAATGTATCTGTACCCCCTTGCTTGCCTCCACTTTTATGCTGATATATTTGTTGACAAATATTGCATTGCACCTCAATATTTGATATACGTTCAAAAAATTGCCATGCAATACTAGTTGTTTTACGAGCTCTTGGGGCACGGGGAGGACGGGAAGGGAGATTAACCGATTCAGATCTAACGTTAGCATTTCCTACTGCGGGTGTCTCACCAATATTTTCATCATCTTCGTCTAAATTAACCGCATCTACTTCATTTTCTTCTTCTATATCGTAATTTTTCTGAGCTTCTACATAATCCATATCGTGAGCACCTACACCTATTTCTTCCTCAAAAAGTGTACCAAGCGGTACCGGAGGTGAAGGCACACGGGTATATCTACTACTTGAAGTACCTCTACTGCTAGTAATTCGCTTTTTACTACCACTATCGCTTTCGAGACAAAAAAATTTAACACCTTTAGCAGCGAGGTTTCTTAATTTATCCATAATATAAATTAAACTAAAAAGATTCAAAATACACAAATATAATAAAATTAAATATTCAACAATTAATACAATAAATAAAAATTAAACGTAAGAGATGAAACGACAATACCAAATTTTGAAAGTATCTGAAGATTACGACTTTAGAAACTTCCACTTGTACTTTGTAATCGCAAAATTAAAAAATTAAAGTGAGCACTTTAGAAAATTAAATATATTGAATATTTGAGAATTGAAAATTGAGATTTGAGAGAGAATGAGATTTGAGAGAGTGAAAAATTGTGTGAAAAATAATTTGAAGGTGTAGGGTATTTATAGAATTTTTTTTTGGATTAAAAAATATTTTAAATATTTTTTTTTTAAAATAAATGGGCCCAAACTAGCCGTTTGGACCCAAAAATAGCTATATAGTCGTTGGACCAAATATTATTTTTTTAAAAAAAACAAAAACCTTATCCGGGTCGGGCCGGTTAATCGGCGGGCCTGGACCGGGCCGGGTTAATCGGGCCCAACCAAAAAATTTAATCGGCCCGAGACCCGGTACCCTACAGCCCATGGGCTGATCGGGTCGGGTCAATCGGGCCAGTTTTATTAAGTGGGTCGGGTTGGGCCGGGTCAACCCGACCCATTTGACAGGTTTAGGTTGTGGATTACAGTTGACATTGTGTCATGTGATTTTTGAAACAATCATTTGTGTTGTTATTCATTTGGCAGAACCCCAAGCTTATTCTCTGTAACTTGCAATTTTACGAGAAAGAAACAAACTGAGGTTGAATATTTACCAAGGGAGAACTTTAAAAGCATTCAGATTTTGATGAAGGTATTGGTGATGAAGAAAATAAGGAAGACATTAAAACACAAATATCAAGCAGCACGAGTCCTTGCAATTGATGAAGGAGGACTATAATCATCAAGCTAGGGATGAGCATGACGATATTAATCATCAAACTGGAAATGAACATGATCCTGAGGACAAGGGAGAGGCCAAGTCTAAAGATGATGCTGAAGTAGAGAAGAGTCTGAGCAAGTAGAAGAGGTGCTCATTGATCGACTCGATTTGATCTTGTGTATTATTAATTTAGTTATTGATTTTCAACACCTCAATGACAAGTTTAACTACCCAAGCAATTCACCTATGGATATGAGATATGTAAGGATGAATTATTCAAGATGTAATTTTTGTTCAGCATGAGATCTTAGGGATTGATCAACTAACTTTATGAACTTTTCAAGAGTCGTATGGCTAAATTGGTGTTGGTTTGTGGTTGACTAGGTATCAGATTAGGTCAATTTCGTGATTACATAATTTAGGTGCAAACAATATTCGACACATTTTGAGAGTATAATAATTTCTTTTATGGAAGAAAATTATGAAAAAATATTGACATTGTAATACTGATTTAGTGGCAAAATTATTGTGTTGTTCAAATATTGAATTAATAAATTCTTTTCTCAACGCCTATTGATATTACACACAGTTCATTCTTATACTCTATCTTATACACTTTTTTTCATAAATATAAAACTCACGTCCAACGCATGTACCCTAAACTAGTATAATTATCAAGAGGTGCAATTTCTATTCAAATAAATATACCATCGTGTAATTACACATGACTTTCCAAATAAATTCTGAGGATTAAGTTGTAAATTAGTGTTATGCCATAGATTTTGGGAGTAATTTTTGAAAGTTTATCTATAAATATTTATTGAAGTATGAAATTTGCATCTAATCCTCAAATATTATTCAAATAAAATATATGTTCGAACATAATTTTAATTTTAAAAATTACTACTACAAAAAAAAAAATTCAAAATTTTAAGTAGGTATTTGGCCATGAAAATCAAAAGTAAATTCAATTTATTTGAAAATTTTAAAATTGAAGTTGGAGTTGTGTTTCGTCATAATTTCATAATAAATATTTATAATTTAAATGGAGTTATTTAATGAAAAATGTTTAGGGGTTTTTTGAGAAAAAAAATTAAAAGTGAAAAAATAAAAATAAAGTTTTAGTTGTATTTTAAATTTTCATGATCAAATACTATTTTTCAAATAAAATATTTTTTAAAAAAGATAAAAGAATTTCATGGTCAAACGGTTTCACAACTTGAGCCGAACAACAAATAGGAAATAAATTTCATACCATTTCATTCTTGTCCATTTTAGCTTAGAGTGGTGATTGTTCTTGGGACACTTACAAAAAATAACCTATATTTCCACAAAATGGGAGTATCCTTAGCAAAACTTTCAAAATTACAATCTATAACATCTCTTTCTTTTTTTTTTTTTGCATTTCTTATTTGTAGTTTTTTTCTGTCTCTCACTTCTATCTGTCGTCTCTATTGTCTTCTCTTTCTTTTTCGTTTCTTTTCTCTCTCTCTTTAATCTCTAGTCGCTACTTCTCTTTCTTTTTTTTTCTTCTTCGTTTTTTAATTTATTTTTTTTAGTTTCCTTTTTTTCTTTTTTCTTTTTTCTTTTTGGGTTATATTTTATATTATATATTATTTGTATTTTTAAAAAACATGACTATATCGAGCACAAGTCATGGATGATGACATCATAACCACTCATTGTATTTATAATCATCGTCATCTTTTTCTTTTTCCTTTTTTATTTTTTGTTACTTTTTATTTTATTTTATTCATTTTTTAATTATTTCTTTTAATATTTTTCTTTTTTGTCTCTAACATCTATTTCTCATTCATCCTCTTTTTTTCCTTTTTGAATTTTTTCTTTTTCATTTTTTGTATCTTTTTCTTTCTTGTTTTTTTTTTTTTCATGTTTTTTCCTTTTTGGGTTTTTTTCTTCCTTTTTTCCTATTTATGTTTTTTTTCTTCCTATTTTTTTTTTCATTTCTTTCTTTTTATTTTTTCTCTATTCTATCTCTAGCTTTTGTTTCTCTTTTTTTTTTTTTTTTTTTTTTTAATATTCTCTTTTTGTTTTTTTTTCTTTCTCATTTTTTATTCTTTTTTTTTTATATATTTTTAGAAAATATGGCTACTTTGAGCACAAATTATGAATGATAACGAAAATACCACAATCACTTATTGTATTTGTATTCGCATCATTATCTATATTTTTTGTATGCATTGATATAATTATATTTGTATTTATATTTTATAGTTTGCACTTGTATTTATATGTTATAGTTCTCACTATCATTTATATTTTATACAATTCCCACTTTTATTTTAAAGAACTGTTTTATAATTATATTTTATGATTGACTGCATATTTTATATAAAATGATACATGTTTGTATAAGTTAAATCATACACATACAAATGATACGTGTTTACATACAAATACAAATGATAAATTTGACATACAAATACTAATGATATATTTGCATTGAATGACACATTGCATATTTATATATTTTAGACTCAAGCAAATATAATTAATCCATATACTTATTTGTATACAAATAAAAAATGATAAATTATACATATTTACGACTAAACTATTCAACTACAAACAATAAACTTATTTAAAATATATAATATGATACAAATAATTATAAAATATATAAAATATAAAATAAACAACAACGAAAAAAGACAAAAATTACATAGAAAACAAAAAAAAAAAAGACAAAAGACAAAAATATATTAAAAAAAGATTGCAAATAAAAGATAAACGAAAATGAACAAAGATGAAAAAAATGAAAAATAAAAAAAAATTGAAAAGAAAAAAAGATAAAAGAAAAATGGAAAAGAAGACAAAAAGAAAAAATAGAAAAAGGGAAAAGAAAAATAGAAGGGAAAAAAAAGAGAAAAAAAATAAAATAATGAATTTTATTTAATTGATAAAATAGATTATAAATTATAATAATTAATTAAAATTTAAACTAAATAAGATGATTAAGAAATTATATTTGCTTATATTTATCATTTATTTCTTTGTTTAATAACTCCATCCCCTGAACGTAGAGAGTAGTTGCGTGGGGTTCATATGTGTGGTTTGAGGACCCACAAAAAGCATTCATGTAGCCCACCCAGACTCACCCCATAGGGGTGTGCATCAGTCGATTCGATTTGATTTTATGTATTATTAATTTTATTTATCGATTATCAAATTTTAAATATATTAAATCAATAAAATATTTTTTATCGATTTTCGATTTATCGATTTTTAGTTTTTAATGGTTCAATTGATAAAAAAATATACATAAAATAGAAATAGTAACAACTAACAAGAAAAGAAACGAAATCATAGTTGCAACAAAAATCCAACATGGTGTGTTTTATTTTACAAGAATCTTCAAGCTTGAATAGGATTTCGAAAAATTGAATAGATTAGTAGAAATAAAAGAGAAACATAGAGTAGGTTATATATATATATATATATATATATATATATATATATATATATATATATATATATATATATATATATATATATATATAAGTAGGGGTAAAGCGTAATTTGAAATATTCTTATTGGATTATCAGTTTACCCAATAACCTAATAAAAAAACCAAAAATGAACCAATAACCGAATCAAAAAATTAAAAATTACATAAATACGCAACTTATGTTTCTAATATTACAAAAAATCATAACTATCTAAACACATAACAAAAATTCCAACATATATACAAAATGTTATGTATATGTCGGCTATGTTATGTATATTAATAGGAAGAGAGAATAAAATAATAAAAAAAGTAGAAAAAAATGTAATTAATTGATATTTATATTATTTATACAAAAATTATAAAATTATTAAAAAATTATTAATTCAATAAATCAATAACAATAAATCAATAATATTTTTATGATTTCTTGGTAGGTTTTTGCACGCCCCTAAATAATACCCACCCTTTCTTTCTAAAACTATTCCTTGTCTATATTTCTCAGAATCCTCATCATCTCACCATATTTCCATTTCCAAACTACGGTCTTCATCCTGGTATATACATAACAAAAATTCTCGTGCTTTTCTTTTCTCTCTCTCTCGCTGTACTATACCAGTCAGATTCTCTGAAGAAAACTTCTGACGCTTTTCCAGATTCATGTCGGTATGTCTACAACCCAGCCCTAAATTCGGGTCCTTTTTTTTTTTTTTTACATTTCTTGGATTTTGATTGATCGCTTTCTTCCTTTTAAATTTACTCCGACTAACTGAATTAGATCGTCAAAACCAAAAATCACTGTAGTACTTTGGTTGCTGTGTGGTGACCGCTTGAGAGGTACTCTACCCGTGTTTATTTGGGTGAGTTTTACTTTTATTTGCCAATTGATATCATAATTATTCTATACTTTACCTTGAGTTGATGGTGTATCTGTAACAGTCTCTCTACCTTCCAAGGTATGGGTAAAATCAGCTAAACATTCTAAATCAATTAGCTTATTACTATTGAAAAATTCAATTCATTTCTTGTATCCTCCGTAGACCCCACTTGTGGAATTATGCTGGATATGTTGTTGTGATATCATAATTGTTAAATAGAGGTGTCCTTCTTTAGTCTCTCTTTAAAGTTAAGCCATCTTTTGGTAACTATTCTTCTCTTCGCTTAATTCATTTTCAAATGTTGAGTTTATAGTATGGTTTTGTCATTGTTGATCAAAGATTGTGTCACTCCTTTATCCCATCCAACTTGGGATTATTTTATCCCATTTCCCAGGTGGGGTGAATTAGTCCAGTGATTATAATCTCGGATAATTTAGGGAGCCTTGGAGTAACTGGTAAAGTTGCTGCCATGTGATCAGGAGGTCATGGGTTCAAGCCTTGGAAACAACCTCTGGAAGAAATGCAATGTAAGGCTGCGTACGATACACCCTTGTGGTGGGGCCCTTCCCCGGACACTGCGCATAGCGGTAGCTTTAGTGCACCGGGTTTCCCTTTTTACCAAATGACCCCTAACTCTTGCAATTAATATGGAGATTCTATTGATTAATTCAACTTGGTAATTGTTTCTCGTTTGAGTTGCATAAGTTAGCACTGGTGTTGCCTTGTGTAGATTTCTTACTCCTTGTTTTTGCATATAAGTTGTACTAATGCGTCTTATAAATTAGTGTATAAATACTTTATGTCCATGCATTTTTTGATGGTAAATTATATAGACATATCTCTCTCTCTCTATAAACCTAGCTGGAGTTAATTTGAGATGTTTAAGAAGTTTGTGGATTATATGACTGTTATGAAGTTTGGTCCTTCGAGCTGTTTAAGATATCGAGGCCCTTTTACAAAGATTGAACTCATAGTAGTTTAAGAACTTCTTAGACAGAGGTGACTACGATGCCAGGTCACAAATATTGGCTTTTTATGTGAAATAAATGCTGGGAGGCAGTGGGTGAAGGAAAATTTGTGATGACAATATGGATTACGATAGTGTGACTTTATATATATATATATATATATATATATATATATATATATCTCCTCGACAGAAAAGACAATGGCGGACATGCTCTGACAACCTTGCCCGAGCCTCCCTCCGTCATTCAATGCTTGACATGCGGCGTGACACGTCTATCTTTGACACTCATCAATCAGCTAAAAGATGATTGTTGCGAAGCAAGGGGTTGAAAAAGCACCATAAGGGACGTGAACGTCGTCTTGACTAAACAAGAGTTTCTTCAATTTGGTCGAAAGTCGTAAAGAAGGCACTGCGACAAAACAAATAGAAATGTTGATGAGCAGAAGGTGCAAATGAATGAGCAAAATGGTGTTGAAAAAGGGTGGTGGACATCAAATGGATTAGAGTTTTCAAAAAACTAGAGGAGGTTCGATTCCTCGCTGCCCATGGAGAGCCTTTTCCTTTGTGAACATGCCCATAAGACACAACAAAAAAGCCCAAAATTTGGCTTCTAGATGCCTTACAATAAAGAAACCCCGGCCGCTCGGTGTCTTACACGTCTTCTTCGCCCCTTCCGCAGCTTTCTTTCTTCAGGTAGTGAAGTCACTTTGGTTTTTGTGTGTGTGTATATATATATATATATGTATGCATGTATGTGTGTGTGTGTATATGTATGAGGTGGTGAGGTAGTGATACGGAATGTGTACACTCTACCCTCCCAGCCCCTGCTTTTGTGGGATTACAAAGGATATGTTGTACAACATACGTATTATATTCCCATTGATGTTCTATGAATATCCCTCCCCAGACCCTACTTTTGTGGGATTACACAGGATTTGTTGTTGTACAACATACACATTATATTCCCACTGATGTTGTATGAATATATATATATATATATATATATATATACATATATAAGCTTGTCACTTGGAAATTCACAACTATATATTGTTCCAATCAATGAGCAAGCCTATGATTAGGTCCTCATCATGTATATAAGACTGTCCTTTTGTAACGTACCTCGATTTATGCAACTCAGACGTTCTGGAATCAGCTATATGAACTGTAGTTCGTACAAGAAGAATACAAAGACTAGTGGTTTCTTTTTGTTTGGTTGCGTATTGGGGATTTGGGTAGGACATGTAGAATTTGACCATGGTTAGATTGCATAATTGAACCTGTAGAATGACCCTTTTGTGGAACTAGCTCCTTTGCAACCCACGAGATCAATATACTTTTCTTAAGATTAAATAAGTTTTTATGAGAAGTAAATAAGAAGAACCAAAGAAATTTCCGGATAGCTTACTTCAGGAACTCATATCTGTATGCTTCCACAGTATACTTATATCAATATATTGTGGAATATCTGTCATTGTCATTCTAGAATTTATGTTTTCTTGTTCCCTTTTATGTCTTTTTATCAGCAGGAGAAGGGTCAACCATTGCCTAAGTTTGGTGAGTGGGACGTCAATGACCCAGCTTCCGCTGAGGGATTTACAGTAATCTTCAACAAGGCCCGAAATGAGAAAAAAACTGGTGGCAATCCAGAATCACCTACAAAGGCTGATTCCAATATAAAGCAAGCAGCAGACCCATTCAAACCTCAAGCTGTAAGTTGATCTTACAACCTGATGTACACTTTTTTTACTACCATGACTTTTGTTTTTCTCTTCTTTCTCACTTCTGCGCGCTCATTTTATTTTATATATTTTTATTCTACAATAGACCCTTGTGGTCGGGCCCTTCCTCGGACCCTGTGCATAGCGGGAGCTTTACTGCACGGGGCTGAAATGTTGTATATGTGTTATTCTTAACTAAATATCTGCACATAATTAAAACGGAGTTCATTATGATTATGTTGTTACAGTATACACCCTTGTAGAAAGGAGTATTTGCATATTCAAACATATATATATATTTTTAATGATGAATTACTATCCTTTTAAGACAAAGCTGACTCTAAATGTAAAAATCCTTTTTCAAAACTTGAAAGGATCATTAACTTAGCTCTAATTTCTGTTTCTAAGCTTGTATTGTTGTTAAACCTGCCACAACTGATTCTTGCTTCAATTCTTCTGTTTTCTCATTCTTTGAATATTTTCAAATTACCATTTTAATTGAATATAGCTTTTTTAGCTTAACTTGCTCCAAGTCTGTTTATACTTAATGCATTTTCTGCTTGCTTCTATTAGGATTAACAGTGATCATTTTCAAGATCACTGCTACCATTCTCAAAAAAAGAAAAGAAAAGATTATAGGTCCTTATGAAGCATGAATTCTAGAAACAACCTCTTATCATCAAAATATTGAAGATTCATTAGTTAGCTTTGGTTACCTCTCGTGCCGACTTCGCTTCCTTAATGTCTGGCCTTCCTACCTAAATCTGCAACCTATGCCTTGCCAATCCTGAATTTGGCCTAAACGCATTCCTCAATAGGTCTTAGCTAATCAGTGCAAATGGCTGGGTCTCTAGGTTGTTGGGAGATTGTGGATATTAATTGAGAATTAACTTTTACTGAAGGTAATAGAGCTGAGCCAAGAATGAACAATGTTAAGATAAATAAGAAGTTTAATACTTTTATTCAATACTTCTTGGAACTATAAAAAAGTTTTTAGAACATAATGGAGCAAGGAAACACACAGTACTCAGGTAATTTTACTCTTGAGTTGTGTTCTCCTTCTCATTCCTACCTGCTTATATAGCACTGAAGCTTTCTAGCAGGTTTCTCTTTTTTGGATTTCTCCAATATTGGCCTTCCTGTCCATCATTGCTCTTTTAACGGGAGTCGGGACTTCTTTTAATCTTTCTATTTACGATGACTCTTCGGATATGATATTCTTTTAAGTTTTTAAATATGACTTATCATCCGTTGTGTTATCTCATTTGGCTGATTATCTTTGCCGTGATTATCTTTGCCGTCTTCTCCTGGGCAGCCCCTTGATTATATGTCTGTTCTGATTTTGGTTTATTAACCTCCTTGGACTGCATAATGTTACTGCCTTGCACTGGAGCTTTTTCAAATTACTTAGGCTCTTGTAGCATTAAAAGAGAATTCATGTCCTTTTTAACATGAAATTCAACCGCTTTTTATATTCAAATTCTTTTTCCTTTTAAATTTTGCATTTTTAATTTGGATTCTTCAAGGTATAATTTCAACGTTGCACGCATTTTGTACACTGGTCTCATTTATTTTCACTTAATGAAGGTATGAATCTGAATGGTTCATTGAGTGCATTTGTTTTTTATTAAAATTTAAACGCATATTTGGTCTGAATATGTCTTAATCATTAAGATCTGGAACAAAGTCTTTATATCAATAAGAGACTTTTTTTTTTTTTGTAATTTTCACCATCACTCTATATATCCACAATCACCACCACTACTAACCACCTCTGCCATCACCACCACCAGTACTACCATTAGCATCGCCAACCGCCAACCATCCACCACCTCTGCCATCACAATCACCATTGCAACCACCAACGCTTCCAACCACTTAAACACCTACTATTTCTTCATCATAATTGTATATGCCACCATCACCATCATTATCGTCGTGTACCACCAACCATCTGTGTCATCACAACCATCACGGGCAACCACCACCATTGCCAATCTCTACTATCAATCGCTAGCACACCTACCACCTCCATCATTATAATAATACCTACTGCAACCACCACCACCGCCTTACCACCAACACTTCACCACTATTAGTCACTACCATCATTGCGGTCAATCCATAGTGTCAACCACCTCGGCCATCAAAACTAGCACCAACACCAACTCCCAAAAACACATTGTCAGCCACCAAACTTTTTTCAGCGAGCACCATCAATACCGCCAATTACTAACATCAACCCATTTCACAATCACAACCACCACCACTATCAACCCCCCACAATCACAACAATCACTACAACACTAACCACCTCTGCCATCACAACAATCACTACTACACCAACCACCTTGCCATCACAACTATCACCACCACTATTGTTAGCTACGTACACTAGCCATTACCACCACAACCACCACTACTACACACCATCTCTACCATCACTAACGAACATAAATATAAAAGTTTTATCAAATAATGATTTTATTTTATTCAATTATATTTTTTTTAATATTTCACTTTTTTATTTGAATTGTATGTTTCTTATGTTTACAAATAATAAATTATGCACATTCAGATGTTGGAAAACAAACTGTCTTAATCATTCAGTGTTCAGGTCTAGAGACACATCTTAATCCGTCGTCATATGTGCATTCAGATTCAAACGTCTTAATCTGAATTAAAACAAATGCAGGCTTATTTTGAAATGTTTACTTTTGATAATCTCTTGTCAAAAATTTAATTATCCGTTCCTGAATAAGAATTATACATGGAAATTGTGAGTTCCTTTACTAACTTAAATTCTGAAAGTATAATTTGAAAGAAGTACACTGGATAAATGGGTGTATACTAAAGTAATAGACAATGATTATGTGATAATATGTTTATATGTTGATGGCATGATTGTATTTGACACAAGTTTAAATATTTTGGAAAGTACCAAACTATTCGTGTCTACTAACTTTGATATGAAAGATTTGGGTGAAGTGAATGATATTGGGAGTTAAAAATCATATGGAGTGGAGGTGGTATAATTTTATCACAAGAACATATATTGAGAGACTTCTTAAGAAGTTTGAATGTTGGGAGGTAACTCCTGTAAACACTGCTTATGATGCCAACTCTAGATTGAAAAAAATAATAATGGTGAACTAGTGGGTCAGTCTAAATATTTACAGATTATTGAGAGTCTGATACATATGATGAATTTTACTAGGCTTGGTATAGCCTATGTTGTGTGTAAACTGAGTAGATATATTTATATCCCATTAGAGAGCATTGGGTTTGCATTAATGAGACTGATGAAATATTTGAGAGGAACCATGAAACAGTATCATGTATAGTGGATTTCCTTCTACGTTAGAAGGGTATTGTGATGCAAACTGGATCTCTGATTCAAATGCGATGAAATCCACTAGTGGCTATGTGTTCACCCTTGGTGGGGGTGTAATATCGTGGAGATCGACTAAACAGACGATTATTGCTAGATTGACTATGGAGTTAGAGTTTCTAGCTCTAAAGCTAGCTGGTTCTGAGGCTGTGTGGCTAAGAAATTTCTTAGCAAACATCCCTTTAATAAAGGATGATTTGTTGCCTCCTATGTCTATTCATTGTGATTGTCAAACCGCAATTACTATTGCAAAGAATAAATCTTATAATTGTAAAAATTGACAAGAAATTGATACATGACGTCATTAAGCAATTGCTGAGAGATGGAATAATTTTCATTGATCATGTGAAGTCAGAATTGAATTCGGCCGACATTGACTGAACCTGTGGGAAGAAAATTAGTTCTTCAAACCTCAAAAGAATGGAGTTAAGGCCAATAAAATTGTCAATAGAGATGGTAACCCAACCTATGTGATTGGAAATCCCATGAAGTAGGTTCATATGGTGAACAACAAGTCGATATTGATAGTGCGCACTAACTGAGAGTGCTTGAACTGCTACTAGTTGTGAGCATGAGTTCTTTACTCTTAATAAATCATAATCCTTATGGATGGTGTATCTAAAACAGTATACACTTGATGAATTCACCTATATGAGAAATGGGTTGGGTCACTCCTGTGAGATCGTTTAATCTTTAGCACTCATGAATAACTCGACACGTACATGGCCTATTGGCGCAAAATCGCGTTGAACAACAAAATTATGATCAAAATGTGACTGATAAAGTCTCCGACTTACAATAAGAATTATTGGTTCATCGAAATATTATGTTTCACCAATAATTTTGTAAGTTAAATTTAATTGGTCTAAGTTTGGTTCATAATTTAAAAGACACCAAACCTATTGCATTTTGATCATGCAAATCCAGCAAGTTAAATTCTCTTTCCTATTAATTCTTTTGAAATAAATAGGGGATTGTAAGATATATATATTATGTTATTTAAAAACGAATTTATTTATATTGTATTTGAAAAGTCATTACAAGTGGTGTATTTGAGAAGCTAATACTAATAATTGGTGTTGCACCCAAGGGCGTGGCCTAGTAGTTCAGTGAAATTGGGTTGAGCACCATGAGGTCTCAAGTTCAATTTCCTATAGAGACAAACACTAGGTGATTTCTTTCCATCTGTTCCAACCTTATTGGACAAAGTTACTTGGTACTTGTTGATGGTGGGAGGTGACAGGTATCCCGCGAAATTAATCGAGGTGCACCAAAGTTAGCCCGGACACCACAATTATAAAAATAATACTATTGATTGATGTTTGTTTGAGAAGCCATATCAAATGGTTGATGAGAGAAATATAGGTGACAATTTTTTTTCTCCAAGGTCATGCAAGGTGTCAATTTGCATAAAAGAAAAATAGGCAAGTGACCATCTCCAAAGCAAATCTTTGACAAGTGTATGGACACTTGTCCATGCTTATAACTTCCTAAAAGCCTATAAATAGACATGATACTTACTGCAAAATATATCTCATCTCAACAATTTTCTTTTCTTGATTCTCTCCAACTCCCACGTTCTCGCTCTCCCAAAGTTGCCATCTCTTAATATTTAATTAAATTACCTTTTGTTATTTTTATTCCCCTAGTTTAACTTGCTGGCATTTGTATTATTAATTTTGTTGATTCTTGTATCCTTTATTAAATTAGGGAGGGCTTGTTTAATCCTAGGAAAACATTTCACACTACTAGAATACTTTCTTACGACAGTGCCCAGCACGACTCAAGTATTTTTATATATATATATTATGAATATTGAAGTAGTAATATTTATTTATTTATTTCTTAATATTGTTATTTTACTAATTATCGGAAACAATCTTGCTACTTCTTTGGAGGTAGTGGTATGGACTGCGTACATCTTACCCTCCCCAGACCCCACTATGTGGGAATACACTGGGTTTGTTGTTGTTGTTGTTGTTATTTTACTAATATTATTATTGTTTATTGTTATAATAATATTATTATGGTAGTCTCATTGATCAAGATGAGTTCTCCCTCTTCAGGAATAGCTTGTAAAACCACCTTGTTGCTCTTTCTTCCAATGGTCACACACCTCTTCTCATGATCAAATTTAGTTGGATTGAACTTCTTCCTCCAATCATTTCCTAGCACGAGGTTACACCCCCTAATTTGAGAATTTCAAGGTCCCCCTTGAATGTTTTCCCCTATCTTCCATGTAAAATTGGGGCAAGTGGTATATGTTGTTTGGTAACTAATAATTTTATTGATCACCCATGAAGTTACAAAGTGTTAACTCATCTAGCTAATTGAATGAAACAACTCACTAACATTTCTAACCTACATTAACATCTATGCTCAAAACATATGACATTGCTATAAGTTCCTGATCCCAGTTGAAGCTCTCACATTTTAAATGTAGGTTTTAATTCATTTATAGCCTTTTTTGTTTTTGTTACTTTTGTTGTATCCTCTGTATTCCAACCAAATTCCTTTTCCTGCCAATTTCTTTTGTAGGGTTTTCTCCTAGTTTTTCTCCGTTTTTGTATAGGTTATAGAGTGGTGGTTTGACGGACGTTGTTATATGGGGTGGTGTGTTGGCTAGTAAAAAACTTTCATGTTTAGAAGATGCATGTTGTAGAGACGAGGATGTTGAGGTGGATGTATGGTCATACTAGGTGCAATATGATCAAGAATGAGGTTATTTGAGATAAAGTGGGAGTGTTTGCTAGTAAAGAAATCTCATGTCAGAGAATTGATGTGTGGTGACGTGTGGCCATACTAGAGTGATCAGATTAGAAATGAAGGTTATCCGCAACAAGGTGGGAGTGGCCTTGGTGGAGGATAGGATGTGGGAAACAAGGCTAAGATGATTCGAGCATGTGAACAGGAGATGGAAGAGTGAGAGGCTTGGCTATGGATGGTTTTAGGAGAGGTCAGTGGCGGAGCCAAACTTTTGGTTAAAGGTGTTCATAGTTTTCCTTGGGCAAAGAACTGTTTAAAA
Source organism: Capsicum pubescens (assembly GCA_030864215.1). Lineage (NCBI taxonomy): Eukaryota > Viridiplantae > Streptophyta > Magnoliopsida > Solanales > Solanaceae > Capsicum > Capsicum pubescens. Next base: position 236,299,860 of record CM061540.1, read on the forward strand.
ACCAAAGAAAATAAAGCACTGCTGTCCCTGCCAAGGTTCGAACCCGGGTTGTTGATGCGGAAATGCACACTCTTGACCACTGGACTATGCTTCTCTAGCTTGTCAAGGATGTGCAACAACATGTATGTAACCATAAATATCTATATTTAACCTATATACTCGAAAAACAATTCCGACGAAGGGTGTTCATCTGACCACCCTTCGTTGGTTGTGGCTCCGCCACTGGGAGAGGTAGAGGTAGGCCGAAGAAGTATTATATTAGAAAGTACGTAGATAGAACGAATTTTCATATAAAAAGACTTTAGTGACGAAACTAGATAAGAATTCGAACCAGTGGTTAGAGAACCAGAAGGCTTGTATCCCTGTGAATATATTTAAATTTAGATTATACTTAAATCAAGAACAAAATGGTTTCTGCATGTTCTCTTCTTTTCAACCTTGATAATTTGCCACCTCATAGCTACTTATGTCCTTTTTAGTTATTGGTATTGGAAAGGAAGGAGAAAGGTACACTCATTTATTTCAGAACATACTAGTTTTTCATTTTCAATTGTATCTTTTCTCGTTACCTGCTGCACTGTGGCAAAAGTTTGGAAAACTTAGTCTTAGAATATCAGAGCCATTTTTTTGTTGTTCTTATTGTTGATGCTTGTACTCTTCTCTAATTATTTTTTGTGGATAATTACGACTCTGGATCTACTTATAATGCTTGATAACGTACGCAACCACTGGTCTGTGATGCTTGAATAGATTCTAACATTTCTGTGGTGAACCTCGGAAACTTTCCTTTTATCTTAGAATTTCACTTTTAAGTTTTGTTTTGCAGAAAAAATGGTTTTGCTGCATGCAAAGCCCCCATGCAGAATCTTGAAGATGTTATCTGCTCGAGTTGAATATTCGTAACAAACTCCAGAACTCATTGTTAAGTCCTTTTTGTCCTGTAAACTTGTGTTAGTGGGAAGAAACGGCATGTTTGATGTACCTATCTGATGTATTTTGCATTTTACATTTAGCAGACATTTTTTTTCAGTTGCTTCAAGTACGTGTGGTTTGTAGAGCACATCTCAACTATAAATTTTCTAATAATTATATCAGTCATTTCTTGTTTGCAAAGGTTTTCTGGTCCCAAGCTACCAACTTGTTCACTTCTTGTGTATTGAGGATCATTATGCAGCCATTTGGAGTTGTACATGTAAAATGGGTGTATCTGGGAGTTGTGTAGTTGTTATGTTAAACTGCCAAATAACAGGGTTTTATTCAAGTTTTAACAACCCAAGAGTCTGTAGGTTTGTAGAAAAATTAGAAATCGTCATTTCCAACTCGTCGTGCAAGATAACTTCTGCAGCCAGTGATTTCTTTATAGAACATATTGGATGGTCGGATGCAATAAGTGCTCAAGCCCGAAACCTTTGGTACGGTAGTAAAATGTGTTACATACAATGTGTTACTAAGTGCCCATCATGAGTTCAGACTTTACTATATACCAAAAAAATACCAAAAACCTAGTACATAAGAGGGTAGAGGATGAGACCTCCATGCATCAAATTTTGAACCATGCACCATCTCTTGGAGATTTCTCGATTATAGTGAAAACAAAATACTGGGTGATTTCTTTTTATTTGTGTCCTTAGTTGGTAGAGTTATTAGAACATGTGTTGGTGGGAGGTAACAAGTATCTATAGAATTAGTCGAGGTGAACACAACATAACCGGACGCTATGTACAACAACATACCCATAATCCCACAAGAGGGGTCTGGGGAGTGTAGAGTATATGCAGCCCTACCCCGACCTCGTAGAGATGTAGAGGTTGTTACAATAAACCCTCGGCTTAAAATAAAACAGTCTTAAAAAAGGAATACATGAAAATAAAGTAGGAACAACAATGAAATAACGTTAAATAGAGAGCAGGATACAACATAGGAAGGCCCGAATCAACTATCTGAACAAGAGTCAAGACATACCGTTCAGAGAACACTAAAATGAAGGTTACAAGGTGAAATTGTTAGCGTCAAATATACGATTTACTTGACTACACAACTTGAGGTATCAAAATTCAACAATGGATTGTACGACATACATTTAAAGAAATGCAAGCAGATAGTCTTAAAACATAGATTAAGACAATCTCACTATTCAGTAATTCCTGAAAGAATGTATCGAAATAAAAACTTCATCACTGAGAAAGACATCAGTCACTAGTTTCTATGGCACCTGCCTTAAAGAAAAAAGGCACAAAAAGTGAATACATCTGAGTTTTCAGGGTTTGGCACAAGAATGTTATCTTCCCTGTCCCAAAAACTAAACTCTGGACTGCCCCAGCTTTCGTTCAAACAAATGCTTGAGGAGGAATACTTGCAGAAAACTAACACAAATAAGAGCTGAAGACTCGAACAGAGCTTTGTAGAGTGCTCTCTTGCTCATTCCTTCATTCACTGCATTAGGAGGAATTACATCAGCATACTAAAAATATAATAAGCATTGGATTATGCACATTTTCATGATTCTAGGCTTTCTAGCAAAACTGGGGAGACAACTTTCACATACTGAAGTTTTAAGTAAGAGATGCAAAAAGTAAAAGACATAATATGCAGGATGAAATCATATTCTCTTATTGTTTCTCATTGAGTCGACCCAATGAGAATCTATATACCTTCCAAACCTTTTCTCTTGAGTGTACCCATTACCAAAAACTGTACGTCACATTGGGACACATGCCACAGCTGCCCCGCATGGCTAAAATTCAACCAAAAAAAGAGCTCGAACTCTGTTTTTTTATTTCCACTGAGAAATTCTATTGTGTTGCCTCATTGAGCAGGGGCAGATGCACGTAACCTAAGCAGGATCATCCCACACCACTTGGTCGGAAAAAAATCACCTATATATAATAGGTAATAACACTTAGAACAAAATATTGAATAAATAAAAACAAAATGACCCGCTTGCCATAAGGACTTCGTTAGCTTCCCTGGCCAAGCGCTCAAATAACCTCACCATTGCACGGGATCAAAACTCCTCAGTTAGTCTTTATTTTAAAACAATTAGTATTTTCCTGAAAAGTATAGACGCCAACAAAGCTTTATCCCTTAGACTACTTGTTTAAAAGAAGAAACTCATCCAACTATGCATGCATTTAGTTTTGACTTCGACAACAAATATATTAATAGACTTGCGAGTCTCAACTAGTATCTGAACAATTGGAACCTGCGGACAACAAATAGCAATTTAAAACCATTCTGGCGTTTGATTATTCAATCAAACTTAAAACTCTAACTGCAAAAACACTAAGCATTCTTTCTGTACTTCACACTTTTTGGAGATTAAACATATTACGCGCTGCTCTTTCAATTATAAGTTCTCTTGAATATTTTTCATTTTTCTCTGGTTTGAATTGCTCAAAATATCTCCTGTTGATGAGGTTTTTAGCTGTTGTTTGGTATCTTATATAGGAAAAAAATAATTAGTTATACTTCTAATGAGTGTATTATGGATATGTTTCAAAAAATGAAAACTCGTCGAGAAGAATTGCAGTAATGCATTTGAACATTTTCCTCCTTTAAATTTCGAGACCACCTCCAAACATTCCTGCTACGTCACTGTCATTGAGAATTGAGACAACCTACTGAAAAGCTAATTGGTACTGGGTCACTCTAAAGGTGAAGTATTCAAACCACTGAATCCCGGATATATAATGTAAATCCCAAGAAAACAACTACAAAAGTGAATTGTGTCAATAGGCTAAACTTACAACACGGATCAAAGTATATCAACTTGAAGTTCATACTATTGGCGGATGCACATGTTGACGAGAAGACGTGAACAACGGTGTAATTCAGCTGATTAAAATTTAATGAGAATTAACTTTACGTGGGTCACAGACATGACTCATGAATTTCCCGGTCAAGCATTTAAATTTGATATACTAAACTCTGGAAACTAGATAGATATCCCAAAAGCTGAAACTAGAAAAGGAAAATTATGCTTCTATATGCAAGATAAAGGGGAACAACACAATTTTTTATCACGAGTGTTGATGCAGTTGAAGCCACTTCATGTAAGAAATCACTAGATAAACAAGTAAACATTATTAATACCTATTGCTTGACGGTCTGTCTGGGCCTCTAGCCAGTGCTGTTCAAACTGAATGTTGTACAAAGCTTCCTCTAGCTTTCCAATATGCTCAAACAAAGGCTTGAAATGCTCTGCAAGCTCAAGCTAACCAAGTTAACTCCCTAATATAAAGCCGAGATCTAAGATAAACCAAAAGTAGCTTGCGCACCATCTTGTGCATGCTCATCATGGTATACAAAATGAGCAGCGTGTAGATCAAAGTCAATGGTTTCATGATATGGAGACTTGTTAGTGAAACAGAAACGATAAACTCCTTCATGATGAGATGTAAACTCGGACTTCTCGCTTATTTTGTCACGGAGATCATGAATCTGCTCTCCCGAAGGCCCCTTCACCTAAAATCTCACCATCACAACAATATCAATACAATAATCCAGTATAAATGACTGACTAAACAATTGATAAAAGCCAAACTTCTCAATAAGAAAATGTACAACTATACTATGGACGATTTCCTCCTCAAGAAGGTATGAATAACCTTTCGTGGAATTAACGACCACACAGAATCTTAAGAAAAAGCTGAGTCGGATACTCTTTGTATCTATATGAATTCATCAATTTACATCTCTGACATTCAAAATTCCTTGAATATACTCCTGCATAGATTCTGATTCTCATTTATAAGATTCAAGCAACCCCCCACCCCCACCCCACCCACCCTTGGGGTGTCAGCACTTCTTCCTACCAGTCTTTATCAGGATGCAATCGAAAGGTAGGGTTCCTATCTTTGTGTATGACGGTGATGGAGTTTTCAAGAATAGACGAAAGGCAGTTGATTACCCTCGCCAGATCCCACTTGTAGGATGGCACTAGGTATGTTGTTGTTCATTGATTTAATTTTTTTTAATAACGGTGGTGTCCAGACCAGCTTGCGCTCATCTCGACTAATTCCACGGGATACCTACCACCTCCACTAGCAACAGGGTAACTCCGTCCACCATTAGAACAGATGTGATTAATTTTATTTATGCCTATCTTAGTAGAAAACAAAAAGAAGAAGACATCTTTGCTAGTTTCAACCAAAAATTGCAAAATAACAATGCCAGGGTTCTAAGTCTACTTCCATTATCAACAAGTTCAGATCACAGCAACCACATAGATAATTAATTTAAATAATCCGAGCCTTGATACAACTAACTACCATCAAATACAAGGATATCAATAATAGATTGTAAATTGCACTTCTTACCCACTAGTTTGTAATTCCTTAATTAATATACCAGATTAAGGAGTTTAGAGATGCTTTTTGAATAATGTAACCTTTAGAATTTCAAATGGTCAACTAGTTTGTTGCCTCATATTGGATCCATAAACATTATTTGGGTTTTTAAAACAAGAATTAAGTATAGAATTGGTACCACTAGATCAACACCCTCTTCACTGTAATGCCAATCGCCTTCAGACTTGATAACAACAAATGAATAATGAACTGTTTCCCCCATTTCAACCTTATGAGAAAAACATTCTTCTTTTTCAATTACAAATCTAATCCCAGATGCAACTTCCATCCTCAATCCAAACATCAATATTGTAACAGCGATCCAAACTTCACATAACCGATTCCTCATCTGTAATAAAATTCAAAGATTTATTTTCCAAATTCAACAAAAGATAACACAAAAAAGAAAACTAGGCTTACCATTTTGTTGAAATTTTGAACAGGTAATTCAAGAGTTCGACCAAGTTAAGGTAGAGCACAACACATCAAGTACTAATAGGGACGTGCGCCTCTTGGAAGATGGGAATTAAGTACATACATCTACTTTTGGTTTTATGTTTTGCCCGACACAAGACGACGACGACTCCTCGAGTTGGAAGTTGCAAATCTATATCTATACTACTAGCCCAATAAATATTTTTTTAAAATTTATTTTAATTATTGTGATTTATAATATTTTTTTAAAATATATAACAGATTTTTTTTTCTAGATATTTTAAACTGTTAATTATTCTAATTTATAATATTTTTTATGTAGTTTTTAAATAATAAAATAAAAAGAAAAAAAGAAAGGAGCAATAGCACCCTCTTGATAAAACAAAAAAATATATATCGCTCTCGTTAATCAAACTTTTGTGGCATTGATAATTAATTATATTTTTTAAATAATTTAATTTTTAAATTATTGTGATGTATGATATTTTTTTCTTCTATTCTAATTTAAGTGTCATAATGTTTAGATAAACATAATAAATAATTATGGGTGATATGATAAAGTTACAATTGAAGTAGCGAAGCAAACAAGTCTTAATGACTCACAACAACTAATTAAAAGTGATATAGCAAAATTACTATAAAAAGTACTTGTGAATTTTTTTTATTAACTTATCATTTTGTATCTATTTTTTTTCATCAAATATTATAATTGATACAATGCTTAAATGGTCATAATAATTAATTAGGAGTAACATAGTAAACTCATGATTGAAACAACGAAACAGACATGTCTAACTAGAAGTGATACAACAAAGTTACTATATAAAAATACTTGCAGAATAAACTTAAATGGGTCTCATATAATTATTAGTTTTTTTAATACTTTGATGACTTTATAATATTTTTTAAATATTTAGATGACTTATAATAATTAACTATGTGTGATACAGTCAAATTATGGATGAAGCAGCTGAAATAGACATGTCATAAATATGTATTTCACCTTTTTATTAAATATTATTAATTTTTTAATACATAAATAACTTATAATAATTAATTAGAGTTGAAATAATAAAATTACGGCTGAAGTAACTTATGAAGCTACAATTGAAGCAGCTGAAGCAGACACGTTATAAATATCTATTTTTTTTTTATTAAATATTATTAATTTTTTAATACATAAATAACTTATAATAATTAATTAGGAACATGCCTGCTTCTCCTACCCTTTCCCTCTTAGACATAATAATATATGTATATCTATTTATCTATATTCTATATATTATTATTATTATTATTATTATTATCACCTCAGTATTGCTATTACTATACACTTTTTTTAGTTAGCACTTTTACTCCGTACTACTATTTATTATTATTATTATTATTATTATTATTATTATTATTAAATGTATACAAATATATTTTATAGTATATAAAAGGAATAAATTTTTCAAATAGTAAGAGTTTATTTAGGACTCTTTAACCATATTTGTCTATTTTTAAGTTAGTGACTTTTTTTTTTAAAGAATAATACATTTTAAAATTTAAATAGTTAATATCCTTTAATTCAAACTTTTATTACAATAATTTAACTTTGTCCTAAAAATTGCCACGTGGCTTAACAATAAATTGCCACGTGGCTAGTTGTAGTGCTTCGTCCTCTGCTTTATAATATATATAGATAGCTAATAGGAGAGGCAAAAGCGCCATGGGTCAGCACCACAAAAAACAATATTTTGTCTTAATTTTTTTTTTAAAATTCTATTTTTTTTAAAAAATAGTTAAATTCCCTCACAATGGAAATTTCTATTTTAAAAATTATCTATTTTAAAAGTGTTTCTAATAACCTTCCACATTTTAATTTTTCTCAATAAATTTACACGAATTTTCTGACAAAAATAAGAATAAAACTTAAACTACTACAATATTTAAAAAGTAATAACTTCCACACACAAACACATGATATACACACTACACACAACTTAATCGACGGAAACTTTTTTGATATCATTTTAAAAATCCATATCTATCTATCTATATCTAATAATAAGGGCAATATAGATAAAAATGACAAAAGAGTTTGAAAATGAGGTGTAAGTGACTCAAGTTTTAATAATTGAGTGTTGGTGACAATTACTTTATTAGTGATTAAGAAAGTTGAAAAAGTTTGAGAATAGCCTACAAGTTTTTTAATTTACACTTTGATCTAAATGTTGACCTAATATAACTAGAAACGGAGGGAATAAAAGCACGCATTTTTACTCTCTTCTGATTATTGTTGTTTTCTCTCTCTTTGCCATTTTTGTTGTTCATTATTATTGCTGCTTTATTCATTATCTTGTGCTTCATTATTATCATCTTCTTCTTCATTATCATCATCATCTTCTTCTTATTGACCATTGTTGTTGTTGTTACCGCTATTGCTACTACTTGACTAATTTTTTAGGTCAAATTTAGTTTCGTACCTCACTTTGGCATTACTTCATATGCGAAGTTGGTAAGTAAAATTATGATTTTTAGTTGAATTTCTCATCTAGGTACACTATTACTGTTGTTTTTAAAACAATGGATAGAACCATAAACATGAACTAAACAAAAGATTCATCTGTTTCAACAGATGACTCATTTATCGCGACAGATGAGTCATCTGTCATAAAGGAAGACTCATATGTTGGATTCATGTTTATGGTTCTATAGTGCTGTAACATGAATCAAACAGATAGGTTATCTGTCGCAACAGACGTGTTATTTGTTGCAACAGAAGAGTCATCTATTGACATAAATTACTCACCTGTTGCAATAGAACCTGAACTCGATTCTAACAACCGAGTCGTCTGTCACAATAGGTAACTAATCTGTTGTAATAGGTTATTTATCTATTGCAACATGTCACTAATCTGTTGGAATCAGCTTCAAAGGTTTTGTAGTACATCCCAACAGGTGATTCATCTGTTGCAACATATGAGTGAACTGTTCCAACAAATGACTCATTTGTTGGAATCAACTTCAGGTTCTATAGTACTGTAACATGAATTACCAATAGGTGATTCATTTGTTGCAACATATAACTAACCTGTTGCAATATATCACTCACCAGTTACAACAGATTACTCATTTGTTGGAGTTCATGTTACAGCACTATAAAATCACTATTAATTTTATTATAATGTCATTATTAACTTTTTTTAACAAATGTCTTTATTTAGGTACCACTAATAAAGGGATCAATAATAATAGGGATGGATTGTCATGGTGAATGGATCGAGAAAAGCAATCGATATATATGGCATTGGAAGGAGGGTGAAATGCTAGAGACTATAGCTATGACAGTCCAAAATGATGTTTCATATAATGATTCTGTGAACTTAATCATCAGCTATTGTGGTCAGAACTGTCAATCGAAAGAACTTGTCACCAACTATATGCACAACTCCTTTGAAAATCAGAGGGTACTACCTTTCAAGATAATTAGCCAAGTTCGGTTGCGTGCTTATCATTGTGATTCAGCTAGGCCGGTATTAAGGATGTACGTGGTTGAAAAATCAAGAGAGAATGAGAACAGAATGTAGAAGAAGAAGAAAAACAAGACATCTTTGATGATAAACTGGATGATCTGGACATGAATATTTTAGATGATGATCAAACACCTACGCCCATTATTGTGAGCAATACAGTGGACAGTTCTTCTCAATCAACATAGTCGGGCAATCGTCAAGATGACGAGACTGACTTTTATAAGGGAATGTCATTTAAGAATAAGAAAGAATTGTATACTTCTTCGTTTATTGCTTGCTTGAAAAAAGATTTCAGATTAAAGAAGGTGATTAATTCGAGCAAGGTCTTTTTCTTTAGATGTGCTAATCTGAACTACAATTGATGGTTGAGGGTTGTGAAATACTTAAGTTCTGACAAATTCGTCATTAATGTTTATAAAAAATATCGCACATGTGGTTCGGAGCACATTACGGGCCAAAATCCTCATGCCACAATAGAGGTCCTCGGTCAATATTTCCAGAATAAATTCCCCCATAGCAAAAGTCCTTCTACAAGTGATATGACCAATCAGTTTCTTATATAATTGGGTGTTACGGTCAGTTATTGGAATATATATATGTCCATGGGAATTTCCAAGGACTTGGTTAGGGGGACACACGAGCACGGGTATGCAGTCCTCAATGCCTACCATTATATACTTGAGTCCACAAATCTCAAAAGTAAGACGACGCTGCATATTGACGAAAATGGAAGGTTCAAGTACTTTTCTGTATCTTGTGGTGCTTGGATTTTTGGTTTTCAACATTTGAGAAAAGTCATAGCCATCGACGGGACTTTCTTGAGGAGCAAGTATAATAGATTTTTGCTAGCGACGATGACACAAGATGCAAAGAGGCACATCTTTCTTGTCACTTTTTGTGTAGCGGATAAGGAATGTGATGCATCGTATGGATACTTTTTGAACAAATGCGAAGCTGCATCAAAGATACCGAAGAGTTGTATTTTATTTCAGATAGGCATCCTATTATCCCAAAGATGGGTTCAATTTTCTACACTTCATCTCACTTTGGTTGTTGCATGAGGCATCTTGGAGATAATATTCGAAATAACTTTCACAAAGAAAGGGTCGTAAGCCTTTTTTATAGAGCAGCAAAAGCATATAATAGAGATGATTTTTTTGATCATTTCAATCAAATAATAGATATGCATCCCAAGGCAGCAGAACATCTCGTACGTATCGATTTTGAGAGATGGAGCCAAGCATTTTGTCCGGCAAATAGGTACATTCTTAGAAATTTAATGTCTTGTTTGAGTTACAAGTTTAGTATGATGCCGTACTAAGTGATTCTTTTATATATGTATAATAATATGACGTCAAATATAGTTGAATCAGTGAATTCATTATTTGATGCTGAAAGAGAATTTCCCATAGTGGCGCTATTTGATGAAATAAATAAGAAGTATGAAAAATTATTTCACGAAAGACATGTGCAGTTTGAGAATGGAGGAACCAAATTTGTTCTAGAAGTGGAAAAACAAATATCAACGAACATTAGTTTGGAGAATAGGTTATTTGCTCATCAAATAACAGATTACAAGTTCAGTATCGACGGTCATGGTAATGTTGCCACGGTTAATCTTCAAACAAGATCTTGTACGTACAGAGTTTTTGACTTGAACAAAATACCCTGTCCATATGCTATGGCAGCGCTTTGAGCCCAATACAGTTCATAATATGGAACCAAAATTTATGAGTGCTCGTCTCCATATTATTCGGTGGAAAGATATATAATTATATATAGTGAGAATATTAATTCGGTGCCTCCCGAAGAATCTTGGGTTGTTCCTGTAGAGCTTTTGGGGAGATTAATACCTTCTCCATATATTGACCCAAACACTATCAAACTAGGAAGAAGGTGATATAAGATGAGGAATGGTGTCGGAGAATCATTCCATCAAGAAAAAACAAGTGCTCCGTATGTAAGAATGCTGGCCACAAAGAACTACATGCCTAGATCGTAATCCACCATGATCGTTGTAATAGCAAAACTTGTGTTGTTGTTTGTTATGAATTTTGATATTTTTAACTCATTGTTATGAACGTAAATATTATTATTTATTATATAAAATATCTTTTTTATTAACTTGTGCATCAATAAAAATAGGTAAAATAGGAACTAAATCAACAGACCACAATATTATTTTTAGCAGACTACCCATCTGTTGCAACAGATGGACATTTGCTGGAAGAACACAATACAGTTCATTAAACTGGAATGTGTTCCTTCAATAGATGAAAAATCTCTTGCAACATATGGGTAATCTGTTGGAGCAACACAATACAGTTCCTGCCACAAACCCAACAAATAACCAATTTGTTTAAACAGATGGTCCATCTGTTGAAAAAACTCAAAACTCTTGCTATTGCTACTGGATTTAAAATTGTTCCTTACGTCCAACCGTCGACATATTTGTTGAGAAGAATTAATAGATAGAATAAAAATTAAATAAGAATTAAAAAGTCAAACTCGACCAAATATAAATTTTTTATTAAATAAAAACAAAATAATTAGGTAGGTAGATCTGGTATAGAAAGATAAAAATACACACACTAAAAGAAAAAACATCATCTAACTATTATTATTATTATTATTTTATTAATCTCAGCCGACCAATCATCAATCAGCAGTAATAGGGCACTCCTCAGCCTGCGAATCTCTCGGAGCATCCTTGCTCTCATGGTGGCCAACTCTCGCTGCAGGGGATTAACCTGCCTGTGAAGTTTCTGCACGGTGTTACATAAAATAGCACTATCCCAAATAGGATCAGCCATATCTAGAAAACACATGAATTGACAAAAAACGTAAACACAAAAGGAAAGAAAAGAGTCCGAATGTAACACAACATATACTATCAAATGGTAGATTTACATACAAAAAAAAAACTTATCTCAACGAGAAAGGAATATGCTCTTTGAAGAGAAGTGGTTGAAGATGTATTATGAAAGACAAGATGTAAGAAATAAATAAAGTGGAGTAGAATGAAGAGTAAGGAGAAACCTATTTATAGAGGATTAAATTTGAATGTGGTAGGCAAAAAGGCACGACTGTTCTTCTCCATTTTATTAATTACATTCAAACTGCTGACGTTTTGTTTTCTATAAAAATAAATGACTTAATTAAATCAAGCTGGTGACCTTTTGACTATTGTGACAAGTTATGAATTTTCAGCTTCTTAATATTAATTAGTTCTTAAAATTAAATAATTATTTTTATCAATTAAATAATGGAAGACTTCTTACCTTTTCAATAAACGTTGCTTTTAATAATAACCGTTTTATTTACCTGTTGCAATGGATGGTCTATCTATTGCAACAGATAACCCATTTGTTATAACAAATTTAACATCTGCTGTAACATATGAAATATCTGTTGCGATAGATGGATAATCTGTTGAAGGAGCTTTTTTGATTTCTTCTGATAGCTGATTCATTAGTCGCAACAGATGGGAAGTTTGATTCATCTGCTGTTTTGAATGTGTTAGATAAAAAGTCGCGACTGTTCACCTCTTTTTAAATAATCATCATATACCTTAATTGATCCAAATTGATGACTTTTTTTATTATATAAATTAAAAAATAGATTTAAAAATAAAAATGGTGAAAATTCACGACTTGCCGCCTATTTAATATCAACATCAATTATTAAAATTAAATAACTATTTTTTTATGGTTATAAATTGTGTTTATCATTTATTTCCTTATTATTTATTTACGGATCGTTTTTCATATTAAATAATTAAAAAGTCATGACTTTTCACCCTTTCAATAACAATAACCATATTTTTTTTTATTAATAACCGTCTTTTGCAACATATGATCCATCTGTCGCAACAAATTAATCATCCGTTGCCACAAACGCTCAATCCCTACCTCCAGCCGTCAACATATTGAGAGTAAGGAACAAACATAATAAAAATTAAATAAGAATTAAAAAGCCAAAGTCAACCAAACATAGATTTTTGAATCCATTATATACAAATATACAATAAAAAATAAAACATACATTAGGTTCCTCCCTAAGGTAGATCCGATATAATAAAAGAAAATACATACGCTAAAAGAAAAAAACATAGCCTACTTATTATTATTGTTGTTGTTATTATTATTATTATTATTATTTTATTATTTTATTATTATTATTATTATTATTATTATTTTTATTATTGTCAACCGGCCAATAATAATCCGGCAGCAGCAGGGTCCTCCTCAACCTTGCTCTCATGGCTCCCAACTCCCACCAGAGTTCATGAGTCTGCTTTTGAAGTTCCCGCAAGAAGTCACGCAGAATCACCTTGTCCAAATTCGGATCGACCATATCTAGAAGTGGAGTTATGTATAATTACATCCCTTAATTAAATAAAACTAGTGACTTTTTAATTATGTAAATTAAAAAAATGGATCTAAATACAATATTTTATTTCTATTTTATTTCGAGAAGAAAATTGCTTTAAAATAAATCCAACAGATGGGTAATCTGTTGCAAAATATACGTAATCTGTTTGATTATTTACAATATATTGTCAATTTGTTGCAACAGATGTATATATATTTGTTTGATTATTTCCAACAGATAAGTCATCTGTTGCAAAATATTTATCATCTGTTGTAATAGATGCCTACAATTGTGTGATGATTTTAATAAATGTGTTATCTGTTGCAACAGGGTAGTCATCTGTTTATTCAAATTAAGCCATAGATGGGCTAGGAAGAATAAGGTGCGTGTAGATGGATGGATCCACTTTTATGTATGAGAGTTATGTATTACTGATAAGATCATCATGACAACACACACAAAGTACAATGAATTTGTGAATGCAGTTTTTAACCAACTAGGCATTGGTCATTCAAACAAGATCCTGCATTGTACAGTTAAGTTTGATAGGTTCGAATTGATAAAGATGAGGGACCATGAAGATGGTACCGATACACTTTTATGATTTAATAACGGTTGTTGCTCATATTTATGTGTGCCGAGTTTTGAGAAGGGATCAATATTAGGTGTCATTAAAGAGATCCAATAGCGATTGGACTGAATTTAAGGGTGCACTGGACTTTGAGAAGGCCTTCGAAGCCTCCCACTATAGCAAACAAGAACGGAAAACCAATAGAAATTCCCCTGGCCCAAATTTATATGGATAGTGATACACCCAAATTACAACTTTCTTTAGAAAGAGTAAGAGGTTGTTGTCAAATATAGAATCCAACTAGGTTGGGGTCGAATCCTATAGGAAATATGGTGTTAACTAAGTTATATGACGATTAACAGACTATTGATCAAATATTTCCACAAATAAAGGGGGGTATGTTGTTAACAAATATTGTCGATAATGTCAATTTGTATTTGAACTTTTGAATATTTTGCAGAGTGAATTCAATGGGATTAAGCAAACTAGGATTATGGTCACCAAGGTGTTAATGAAATCAAGGTTGTGAGTTATTTCAAATCCCTAAACAACGATTCCAAGTACACTTATAATTGAACTCTAAAGTCTATCTATTTGTTTCTCAACCTTAACAGATGGATACATTTTAATTCCATTGAACTTAAAGAGTGTTATGGAATGTTCAATTGAATCCTTAAGTGGGTTAATCCTGTTAAGGCATCAACCCGTAACCCAAAGGTTAAACCCCTTGAATTTCTCATAATTCTTCTCTTTTCCCAATACCAAATTTTCTACTCAAACAAGTGGTGTTCATGGGCACACTCTTCAAGTTTGCAACCAACAAAGATTATTAATTTGAAGAGAAGATTATGCAATTACAATTATTTAAGGGATTTGAGCATTCTCACAACCCTAGCAACAATTCACACAAAGGCTCCTATAACCATAGTTATGGGAGTTTTAGCCACACATAATATAAGAGAAATTTCATTATAACTGTTATAAACAATTCAAAACTTACTTACAAAGATACAAAGAATTGTTCTCGATCTTAGATAAATGGTGAATAAAATAAAAATCCAAAGTAAAGATCTTATTCTCAGAGAATTGTCAGTTACAAAATGTTTTAGCAGCCAAAAGATCCCTAATCTAACTCTAAACTGGGTATTTATATGTTCCCAGGAAGTGTAGATTTAAAATTCAAAATGCAGGTTGCCGCGTCATGGTTGACGGCCAGGGTGACGATCCTTCGCTGGCCTGACGGTCCGTAACTTGGATCGTCACTTGGACTCTAAATCATCTTTTTCCATTTAGCTCTGAATGCCAAGGTGACGACCCATCACTGGACTGACGGTCCGTCGCCTGGTCTGTCATTTCACCCCTTGATGACCTTCATTATGTTTAAGACTGACATACACAGTGACGGTCCATCGCTGGGACCATCACTTGGGTCCTCGATAACCTCTGTTTCGTTTAAGGTTGAAGGACTCAGTGATGGTCCGTCACAAGGTCGACAACCCATCATACACAACTAATTCCTGCTTTTCCAAGTTATTTCTTTTTCCAAGTAATGTACCCGAGAACAATTAAAAATCAGTATCAAATATCTCAATAGTTGCTTGAAAACATACAATTATCCCTTGTAAAAGATGCAAAATATTCTGTCAAATGCCGGAATATCAACACCCTCAACTTAAGACAATTGCTTATCCTCAAGAAACTCGACACCATATTACATGCATGGCCAAGAACAATGATGGGTATTCAATTGTTAAACTATGCTTTACACACCCACTTAATTGGCACATTGCTCATGAAGTCTCAACACACTAGGATCCACAATTGGCATCGTTTCTACAGATCAACACATGCATGCTCATGGATACAATATCTCAACGAAATCATTAATGACAAGTATAACTCAGATTGTCCTCACATTCAAAAAAGTCAGGCACACTTTTTATTTAATATGCGGACTATCAACTAAGACTCACTCTCATAAATAAAGTTCCAAACATAGCACATACACCCATAAATTTATCCTTATCATCTTATGCACCCTATGATCGACTTGCAAGGATCAAATAGGGCTTTTTATA
This sequence comes from Capsicum pubescens, assembly GCA_030864215.1. NCBI lineage: Eukaryota > Viridiplantae > Streptophyta > Magnoliopsida > Solanales > Solanaceae > Capsicum > Capsicum pubescens. The sequence goes on from CM061540.1 coordinate 236,316,184, forward strand.
GCTTGTAATAAGGTTTCGGTGATAGGTGCGGAAGGATTTTGGGATAGTGACTTCAAGTACAGACTTCACCCTCTTTGCCCTGACTTTCTTGTAACGACCTGGGACTACCCCCCGGATGCTACACGATGCTTACGACCCCAAAGGACTACAAGTTAACCCATGACTGGTACCTACTGCATTAACTGAATGATAATACTGTAATATGTAGAAATTTGGCAGAAAACATGCCATAAGGTTCAATACTATAATAAAACTAAATACGGTATAACAATACCAAAACTGAAACATCTATCTGAAAATGCTTTATTCTGAAAAGCCTCTAAACTGTCTGAAATGTGGAGTTGATGGGACAAGTCCTCAACTAACTCTGGCTACTAAAATAAAACTAAAATATTGAAATGATAATCATGTCCTCAAACTATGAGGACTCACCACTAACTATGGCTGCTGAAAATCTATAACTACTAGGGATGATTGGGAGCCCGTGCATCTGAACCTATGATATAAAACATCATAGAAGAAAAGAAAGGTATGCGTCAGTACTTTTAATGTACTGGTATGCTAAGTGAGGTAGATAGAAATGCATGGGTTCATATGCATGAACAATACTAACTGAATGACATCAATATAACTGAATGGGAGTACATGCATGAATACGTAAACTGTAACTGAGATTGTGATAACACTGAATACTGAGTTTGAATACTGATTAACTGATATCTGAGTATACTAATACTGAATTACTAATAACTAAATGACTGTGTATGACAGTCTTGATTCTGTGGAACTATACTGAGTTCCGTACTGAACTGAGTAACTGTGTCTGATAGTCCTGAATCTATAGAACTGAATTGAGTTCTGTACTGAGACTGAATCTGAAACTGAGACTGTGAGAGGTAATCATCTAACCGACATGCCCCTTTCTAAACTAATTGGGGTCCAACCTGTAACCCCAGCTGGAAGGGAGTCATTACCGTGCCACGGGTAAAGACAACTGGCGGTAGGGTCAGTCCTACTATAACGGATGACCCCTGAGATCAGTCCTAACTAGTGGTTGATCCCTGAGTATGTCAGTCCTATCTAACGGGTGATATCTCATAACCTACGCTGGATATGTAGTTCTAGAACTTAGGGATTTCTTCTTGGGACCCAGTCCTAGCTAACGGGTGAGCCTCCATCCCTAGGCTCGCTCGGTGCTGAATCTTAGTCCCAACTGAAAGACACTGAACTGATTCCTAGTTATTACTAGGCTTGACTGAACTGTTACTGATTATACTAGCTAACTGAACTGAACTGAGTTCACTAAGTTTCCTTAACTGACGGAATACTACTGAATTCTGTTAACTGACTAAATTTACAGAGGTCTGAACTGAATACTGAACTGGACTGGACTGATATTGAGTCTACTGAGTTTTTCCTGAATTCTATAACTGACTGAGAGTACTACAGATTGTAACATGACTGAGATTACTCTGTAACTGACACTGGATCTAGGTAACCAATTAAATTATCGGGTATTAAATACCCCCAGGACTCGATAGCATGAAAAATAAATCATAGCATAAACTTGAAAGGCATAACCATATACACCCGATCATAACTCATTCATAGAAACATTCCATCAAACACTTGCATGATATAACTTGCACATAAGCTAACATGACATGATTGTTTTCCCTTTTTCTTTGTTCTCATGAGGAATTTATCAAACACTTGGAGAACCTAATCCATGCACATGACACTAAACAATACATAGGCACCATAATACCAATTCCCATTTACAATTTCAAGGGTTTAGCATGGATTCACATGATTTTATACATATATCAAGTAACTCCACATGAAACTTGTAACAAACATGGATTAGAAACCCAATTAATCATTATAATCATGGATATAATCAAACCCAATATGAAATTCATGAAATCAATACACTTGAAGTTTTAAAAGTAGTTTCTTGAACTCCAAGGGTGGAAGGGACCCTTGGATGAACCCTTGACATATCTTAGCAATTAAATTCTTGAAGATTGATGGAGTGTTCTTGAGAATTGATCTTGAAATTGGTGTTCTAGGGTTTTTCTCTTGAGAATAATTTGAGAGAAAAGAGTGTAATTTTGCTTTGCGAGGGCTGAATTTTGTGTTTTAGGGGCTGGGTCGAAGTGAGGAAAATGTCCCATTTACCCCTATGGATGCTATTTTTAATGAATAAAAAACTGGCCTAGCAACATGCAGACCGACGCACCGCATCGTTGGCATCGATGCGATGTCCAACGCGCCACGTCGAGTCCGCATTGGTTCACTGGAATTTTCACTGGGAGCTGGAGAAAAATATTCATCGATGCGATGCCAACGACGCGGTGTGTCGGTCCGTATTGGTTCACTAGAATTTTTATTAGGATATGGAGGAAAATATTCATCGATGCGATGGGCGACGTGGCGCATCGAGATCGCATCGATCCACTAGTTTAAGCTTTCAAATGTGATCCAAACAAAGTCCGAAAAACCTGAAATTTGTCCAGGAACACTCACTAATATTCCTGATCATGATTCAACCCAAATATCATTACTTTAAGGTCATAAGGCTCGTGAAATAGAGTCGCCAACCTAGGAAGGCTAAAATAACACTAAGTCTGAATACTTGGCTAAAATTTTCTAAGTCTGGGACCCCTTAATAAGCTTTAAAGTGTTGAGTTAAGCTTAGAATTTTTGCGGGGTCTTACATTGCTACTCACTATGACTATTTCTTTTCAGTTCCTCTTACAGTCCATATTAATCATCTAGTAGTTTCAAAATAACCCCCCTTTTTATCTACATCAGCCACCCTCAACTTTTGCTGATGCTGTCAGTTAAGGTGCACATTATCTAAATAGATCAGGGCAGGATGAGACAGTTTATCATAACTCAAACCACTTACATCATATTGAAAAATTCCTAATAGTATTCACCCTCAACTTAGGCATTTTGCCTAAGTTAAGGTGCATAATATCCAAGACTGGACCAGGGCCAAAATCAGGTGCTAATATCCCAAAGAGAGTGAATCAAAATTGTTGGGGCTGAATAAATAAAAATAGAGGCTCAAAAAGGGTTCAAAGGAAAATTTACATCTTTTCGGTGTTTTTTTAGGTATAAGTGGACTAACAATTAAAGGAGGTCTGCTATTCCATCCTCTTAAATCAACCACAAAGTTACACAAATGAACTGGGAAAGTTCTAGATATATACACAATGTAAGAACAATATCAAATGCTTATATGCACTGGCAATGAACTCATACTCATACTCACACTACAAATTCTTGGAATTGTATCATATAATTATACTTGTTCTAACTTAACCCTTTAATGCCAATCACAGATCCATAATGGTTGATCATCACACATCAAGCGGCAAAAAGTATTTTCATATACTAACAAGTTCATAGTTTTTACCATATCATTCTTCTTCAATTCACATAAAAGATGACAACAGAAAAGAACATATTTATAATCATGAAACAACATTTACACAAAAGATAAACAACAAAAAAATAACAACCTAAATATGCCAGTTCTACTAGATAGCATACGAGGGATAAAAACATAGGAAAGAAAAATCCCCATGGTGACCCAATCCACATAATAAGTACCCATCCCTACTAAAAAATGGTTTGTCCTCAATGCATCATAATTTAAGTACAAAGGAGTAGAATACTTGGAAACCCCTTAAACTTGTAAATTAGATGAGTGAAGTGAGGTGTCTTCAGCCTCAGGTATAATAGAAGCAACCTCCTTAGTAGTCGGGGTACTCAACATAGCTTCCTCCGCAGTAGGAGGTATCAAAATAGGAATTGGTTCTGGAACGTGCCTATTTCCTTGTGCCAAACTTATGGAAACTCCCACTGCTTTATCAGTGGCTCTCTTCTCTTTATCTCTCTTTGATCTTTTTATTTCCTTTCTCAATTCTATTTCTTCTGGCATTTCATCTCAATGTTTTTCTCTTCTCCGATCTTGTGTCACCACTTTCATCAATATTTTTACCTTTGTCCTTGAGTGGCCTACCCATGAGATCTACAAGGTCTTATTCTTCATCACTTATCACTAAAGTAGGATTGAATGCAGTCGATGGTGGTTGTATCTTCAACTCAACAATATCTGCATATACTTGTTTAAATTCTTCCATAAACCTTGTAAAGTCTGGAATAAATAACTCTTTCAATCGATTGTTCACCCGCTCTTCCATGTTATCTATCCTAGCATGTATGTTCTCATATGGCTTAAGAGCTTCAACAACAATCCAGTCTACGAGTGGTTTAATCTCTTTTGACCAAGCATCTAATTGTATTTCAAATTTCTTTTGGGCTTTCACAGTCTTTGGAAAGTTATCTTGTGTCAAACTGTACTCTAAATATCTTGGTGGGAAAGATGCCGTGTCTGAAGTATCTCATTGATTCTGAACCTGTAAAAGTACCCGTTGGCACATAAGTGGTTAATGGTAATGGCATACCTGGGGGTATCCCCAAAGTCTCTGGAGCTGGTGCAGACTGTGACTCTTATGCAGGTGGATTATGGACTCATATCTCATACTTCGAATCATCTTTTGTGCGCTCAATGTCTTTCCTTTTGCTTGCTTAGACTTCGTTATCCATTTTCCTTAGTAAAGGCACATTATCCTGTCTACACAACTCCATGATCAAGTATGAGAGAGCTAATGTGTTTGCCGTCTTGTGAGTACGGACAAATAGTTCATCAATAATTATATGGTCGAAGTCAATCTTCAATTCTTCAATTATACTAGCTACTAGCACTGCTCTCTGGTTGTCTAAGTTAGCATCTTCTTAGGTCGGCATAAGTGTCAATCTAACAATGGCCCACCTAAACTTTGCCCTAAAACTTAGGGATGACTTAGCAATTCTATCTTTGTTCAACACCTATGATGGATTATCGTTATTAGAGAGAAGTCTAGCCAACCAAGGACATTGGTTAGAAGCTGTTAACATGCGATGCTTGAGCTCAGGTGTGGCAGTTGGTGCTTCATAATCATGCCCAAACAATATTCTGTTCAATGTATGATAAAAAATATCAATCATCACCCCTCTTACAGGAACTTCTGTTCAGTTCCTTATGTCTTCCAATATGGTACCCTTTGGATAATCTTTATCCAGTAGTGCCAAGTAGTTGGCAAAATACTCTCGTACTAGATTTGGGTAGTACGATTTGGGGGGCTTTCTAAAAAATTTCCAACTCGTACTTATTGAACCTCTTTTCCAGCTCTGGATACTCATGAAGCTTGGAAGTGACTATTTGGTACTCTTATGAGATGGGCGACTTCATTGATCTATTTTGTGTTGGCTGAAGGCCATCATAGAAGTATTTTCTTGCACCCTCAATCTTCTACCGAATAAACTCTTGCATTCCCGGGTCTTTGCTTTTTATTATATTTCCCTCATCAGGTTCTGACGCCTTAACTTGGTCAGGGTTTGAAGTGTTAACCCCTTCCCCATTGGGGCTCGAACTTATGCTGCTGCTACTTTCGCTTTCACTCTCCTCCTCAGATTGGGAGAACACTTACTTTTTTGTCACTTTGATGGGTGTTAAAGGTTAATGATTCTTCACCCTGTTCCAATTCACCTCTGCCTCTTTGAGTAGTGGCACCTTGAGACTGTTGAGACCGGCAACCACCTCTTCGTGAAGGTAGTTTTTGAGTTATTCTACTTGAACATAGAACAAACAATCAATAGCTAGTTAGAAGATGTACAAATTTACAATAAGCAAATTTTTTTTTGAGTCACTACTTTGAATTAATGAACAGGCTGACGGTTCGTTGGGTGAGTGATGGCCCATCACTTTATCCATCATAAGCAAAAAAGAAAGTCAGTTACTCAGTACTTCAGTGACGATCTAGCTTACGGACCGTCAGTCACTCTGTCCTTCAATGCTTAAACAGAAAATATGCCAAGTTTCTTTATGGCGACGGTCTTTGTGAAGGTTCATCACAGGGTTGATGGTCTGTCGCTTTAACCGTCGGCCATGCTTTTATAATTTTTAATTTCTCTTTAGGGTATTTTGTCAAACACCTGATGTACATCAGTTTGGTAATTGCAAGAATTATGCAAACAACCACTCCTTCACGCAATTTTCAACACATTTAGAATATGGGTTACTTAGACTTCACCCAGAACAAATTACATCAGTGTTCGATCCCTCAACAATACTCAACACCACTACTTCTTCAAAAAGCAATCAACTTACACTGTACTATATTCAGTGTGTTAAACAAAGATAAAAAGTTTAGATCATACCTTGAGATTGATGCTTCACTTTACTCTTCAATGAATTTCACAGACTATAACTAATTATCACTTTATGCTTTTGAGAGTAGGAATTCAGAACTTGAGACTGATGAATTAGAGAAGATGGTTGGTTAGTTTAAATAGGAGAAGAAATCAAGTGAAAAGTCCTTAGAGAATGAATCCAATTTAAAAACAATGAATGAGCAGGAGTTCCAACCATTTTTGGAGTTAAAGATATAGGAGCGTACATGTAACTAACTCTATTTATCCATTTAATAGACCATTGGTTCGGTTTAAAATAACCCAACTGACTTTGTTTGACCTGACCAGTAATTTTTAAAAGTTAGGGTTCGATTGATGGTTAATCTGATGGTCCATCAGGTAACTGACGGTCTGTTGGCTACTCCATTACACCTTACCAAAACATCAATTAAGAAGCATCATCTTGACGGAAAGAGTGACGGTCCATCACTGAGTTGACTGTCAGTCAGAATTGCCGTCACCTCTTATCCAGCAACTCAGGTTTCTATCTTAATACTGACAGTTGAGGTGACGATCCATCGTTTTTTCCGTCATGCCTTAACCAGAGTGGTTATTTTTGCCCATGGCCTTGATGGCTTCAGTAGCGTCCCGTCAGGTGATTGACGGTTCGTCAGTATTTTTGCCACAATACTCCAGTTTGTTCAATTATTTCTCCCTGAAACATAATTCCTACACACTTAACAAACCCATCAATTGTATCATGAAAAAAAGTAATTCTAACTAAAGTTATAACAACATCTTATGGGTTGCCTCCCACTAGTGCCTGATTTAGTGTCGCGGTATGACTCAGTTTACTTGATTACTAAGACTTCGTCAAGATAAACTGTACTTAAGCATTTAACTGAATTCATTGGACTGATGTATTACTTGACTCATTACCCATTTACTTTAAAGACACTTCCATCTTTATTTTCCAGTTCAACTACTCCAGATGAGTAGACTTGCATGACATTAAAGGGCCCATACCATTTTGAGTTAAGCTTACTTGGAAAGAGCTTGATCCTTGAGTTGAAGAGAAATACCCAATCACCAACCTGAAAGTCTTGCTTCTTAATACGTCGATCATGGTATTTCTTCATTCTCTCTTTATACAAGTTATCTCTTTCATATGTATCGAGACAAAATTCATCCATCTCATTCAGCCGTCCCAATCTCAATTCTATTACCTCCTTCCAGTCTATTTTCAACCACCTGAGTGACCACAAAGCTTTGTGTTCCAGGTCAATGTAAAGGTTGCATGCTTTTCCATAAATCAACTGATACGGCGAAATCCCAATGAGTGTCTTAAAAGCTGTTCGATATGCCCACAAAGCATTATCGAACTTCCGTGACCAGTCACTTCAGCTAGCATTCACTTTCTTTGCCAAGATTGCTTTGATATCCCTATTTGAGACCTCTACTTTCCCACTAGTTTATGGGTGATATGGAGTGGCCACCTTGTGTTGCTTCACACCATATTTCATTAATGCCACCCGAAATATCTTGTTGCAAAAGTGAGATCAGCTGTCGCTTATGATTGTTCGAGGCACCCCAAAACGCGAGAAGATATTCTTATTCAGGAATACGACCACTCTTTTACCTTCATTGTCAGCTAAATCAATGGCCTCAACCCATTTGTACACAGAGTTCACAGCTACTAAGATATACTTAAGGCCATAGGAGATTACGAACGGTCCCATGAAGTCAATACCTCAAACATTAAATAATTCAACCCCATCATCTTTGCCATTGGCATCTCATGATGTTTTGAGATCGAACCTTGCCTTTGGCACTGATCACATTTCTTCACAAACTCATAAGCATCCTTAAAAAGAGTTGGTCAATAGTAACCACTTTGCAATACCTTCCTCGCCGTACGATTGCCTGCATGATGTCCCCCAACTGGGGAAGTATGAAAGTCTTCGAAAATGCTTAGCATATCAATTTTTAGGATTCACCTTCTGATGATGTTATCTGCACAGTGCCTGAATAAGTAAGGCTCATCCCAGTTGTATCTTTTAGCATCATCGAGAAACTTCTTCTTTTGATGGAAAGATAAGTTCTCCAAAATAATGTCACTAACAACAAAGTTAGCAAAATCAGCATACCAAGGTACCATTTCAAGAGCAGCCGCTAAAATTTGTTCATCCAAAAAAGCATCATCAATATCAAGCTTCTCCCTAGTGGATTGTTTCTCTCTAGTATGGATAGGTGATTCGCAACCTGATTTTTGCACGTCTTTTGATCTTTGACTTCAAATTCCTAAAGAAATAACACCCAGCTAATGAGCCTTGGTTTGCCATCTTTCTTTGCCATCAGGTATCTCAAAGTCGTATGATCGGTGTGGACCACTACCTTGGTCCCCAATAAATAAGCCCGAAACTTCTAAAATGCATAAACAACTGCTAGAAGTTCCTGCTCGGTGACTGTGTAATTTTTATGTGCCCCATTCAATGCTTTGCTAGTATAATAGATAGGGTGAAATAACTTCTTCTTCTTCTGACCAAGAACTGCCCCAAGTGCCACCCCACTCGCATCGCACATTATCTCAAATGGCTTAGACCATTCCGGAGCAACAATAATAAGAGCATCAACCAACTTCTCCTTAAGGCATTGAAATACCTTCATACAGTTATCATTAAATAAGAACTTGTCCTCTTTATCCAATAATTTGTAAAGTGGATTTGCAATCTTGGAGAAGTCCTTTATGAACCTCCGGTAGAATCTTACGTGGCCCAGAAAACTACGAACTACTTTCATTGAGATAGGATGGGGTAGTTTTTTGATAACTTTTACCTTAGACAGATCAACTTTAACCCCCTTAGCTGAAATTTGATGTCCTAGCACTATGCCTTCCTTCACCATGAAGTGGCATTTTCCCGAATTCAGCACAAGATTGAATTCTTCATAGCTCTGTAGTGCTCGGCTTAAAATTGACCAAGCACAATTCATATGAGTCGTCCACTATAGAGAAGTCATCCATGGACACTTCCAAAGTGTTCTCAACCATATCTGAGAAAATCAGCATCATGCACCTTTGAAACGTGGTCGGTACATTGCATAATCCGAACGACATTCGCTTGGATGCAAAAGTTCCATATGAGCATATGAAGGTCATTTTATCTTGATCCTATGGGGAAATCAAGATTTGATTGTATCCCAAATACCTATATAAGACGAAGTACCAACCCCTTCCTGCCAATTGATCAAGCATTTGATCCATGAAGTGCATTGGGAAGTGATCTTTCCATATCTACGAATTCGTCATCCTATAGTCCATACAAACTCGCCATACGGTCACTGGACTAAGAGGAATCAACTCATTCTTTTTATTTATAACAACGATCATGCCTCCTTTCTTAGGCACACACTGTACTGGACTCACCCACCTGCTGTCAGAGATTGGGTACACTACCCCTGCGTTAAGCCACTTTATGATCTCCTTTTTCACCACTTCTTACATTAGTAGTTTCAGCCTACGCTGATGCTCAATTGTAGGTGTACAATCTTCTTCCAGTTGGATCTTATATGTGATTATACCTGGAGGAATACCAATAATATCTGCAAAAGTCCATCCGATAGCCCTCTTATATTGCCTTTGCACAAAAATAAGAGCTTTAACTTGCTGCTCCGCCAACTCTGATGCAATAAAGACCGGTAAGGTATTTCCATTGCCTAGAAACACATACCATAAATGACTTGGCAGCTCCTTTAGTTCCAACACCGGTGGATCTTCGATAGAAGGCTTGGACTGTGGTGTTGGATGATTCTTAAGGTCCAAGTCTAGCTTCTTGGGGGCATAAGAATAAGACCCCATCCCTGTCAAAGCACACACAATTTTGTCATGCTCTTCGATTCCCTCACTATCAAAGTTCATCAATACTGTAGCTAATGTCTCAACAATAATTTTTTCCTCAACCGGTACTTCTTACTTATCTTCATAGAATACATCAATGATCTAGAAAGCACTCATCTCCTCTTGCTTCTTCATCGACTGACAAATATCAAAGATGACCTTTTCATAATTGAGCCTGAATTTTAGCTCATTAGTATGCAAGTAAATCAATACACTCCCTATTTCTAAGAACGGTCCACCCAAGATTATGGGTACCTCAAAATCCACCTCAAAATCTTGGATTACAAAGTCCACCGGGAAAATAAAGCTGGCCACCTTAACAAGAACATCATAAAGAATTCCAACCGATATTTTCACTGATCTATCCTCCATTAGAATCCATATAGTGGTAGGCATAGGATCTCCCAAACCCATCTCTTTGAACACCTCCAATGGCATAAGATTTATACTTTCCCTAAGATCACAAGGGCCTTTGCAAAATTGATAATCCGATGGTACATGAAACAGTGAATGCTCCCGGATCCACCTTCTTTTGCACTAAAGATCTTGTAGCAATAGCACTACAGTGGTGAAGATTATCCATCGATTCATAGTTCACAGTCTACTTCTTTGTTATAAGATCCTTAATAAACTTGGCATAGCCTGACGTTTGTTCTAGCGCCTCAACCAAAGGCATGTTTACTGTCAACTACTTCAGCATGACCATGAACTTGCTAAATTTAGTCTCATCCACTTTTTTCTGCAGTCTATACAAGAATGGGGGAGTAGTTTTGGCACTCTTGTAAGAACGGTCTCTCCTTCCCTCCTCTTGTCTTTCACCAAATCATTAACCTATTTCTATTTATATGGGTTATCGACCTTTTCCAGCTTCTTAGAGTCCACTGGATATTTTTCTTCTGCTTCTGCTTCTATCTCCACCACATCATCTGTAACAGGTTTTCCCATACAAGAGTCAGGTAACAATTTACTACTTATCGTGGTAATAGCCATGCAAGAGTTGTCATTTCTTGGATTCTGCACAATATTACTCGACAATGTTCCACTCTTCCTTTAATTGAATACTGCCGATAGTTTATTCATTTGCTGCTCCAATTGCTTAATAGATGTAGAGTGTGAGTCAACTAATTGACTCATAGATGACAAATCACTCTTCATCTCCCTCACTCCAGCATCAGTTGAATCTACCACTTTTAACAACTTAGCCATCATGTCCTTCATCTATATCTTATCGAAACTAATAGAAACATTGTTATGGTTCCCAGGAGGTACATATAATCCACTCCTATCATTCTTATTTTTCCAACCAGCTTTGTCGTAGTAATTTTGACCTTGATTCCCTTGGCTATTGCCTAAAAAACCCCCTGATTATTTAAGTAGTTCGCCTGCTCCTTAGAATCTGCTTTAGCTCCCCTACTTTTAACCCCACAAATTTTACCTTTTTTGTCTTCCCGAATATAAAATGCTTTGTGAGAAAATCCATTTGGGTCTTCATCTGTGCCATATCCTGATCACATTTCTCTTCTTTCCTGTGCTGTTCTGCTGATATTCCACTAGACCCAGTATCACTTGGTACCACAAAATCCCTGGTATGCTAAGCTCTACTTATCTTAGTCATTCTCTCTAGCATCTCTGTAGCTTCTGTGAAAGTAAGATCCACGAATGCTCCTTCTGTAGCATTGTCCACACTTGGCTTTGTAATCGAGTTCAAAGCCCTATAAAATATCTCCATCAAATGCTCATCAGTCATCTTATGATTTGGGCATTGTGTCAACTTCTTCTTGAATCATACCCATGTCTCATGAAGAGCTTTATTCGGCAGCTGTCTTAAATTACTAATCTCATCCCTCAACTGTAACATTCTGGAAGACGGAAAAAACCTTTCCAGGAAAGCTTCTTTCAGTTGCCTCCAGTTTGTTATAGAATCGGGTACTAACTCATTCAACCATAGGGTTGCCTCCCTAGACAAAGACAATGGGAATAGTCACAGACAAATTACATTTTTTCCCACTCCAGGATTATCAAAATATTTGCAGATGTTGATAAAGTTTACCAAATATATATTCGGATCATCCTCTGGAAGTCCACCAAATAACCTCTTGAGGTTTATCAACTGTATCATAGTTCTTATGATGTTGAACTTCACTCCTGGTGCTAATGGTGGGGGAATAATTGCTCCTGTGGCACCAGATTCATCCAATTCAGCATCATCATCATCATCCAAATCAAACTGCATAGCAGCCTGGCGGTTTGCTCTCCCTCTAACTGGATAATTTTGATTTACTGATGCTGCTATGTTCTCTGCACGTCTCTCATTAACAGGATCAACCAATTCATCGTTCCCCAGGTCATCATCATCTGCATTAACCACCCGACCTGGGTTATTAGTGTTCTGCTGATTGAGTTGTGCATTACCAAAATGGCTAATCTTTTAGTTTTTTGTTGATCATCCATTCTCTTGATTAGTTGAGGTTCTAGGTTAATAGGTAATAATGGATCTCCTAACCTTCTAGTTCGGGCATATACAACAAAGAGACTGTAATGATAAAAAACAAAAAATAAAAGTAAAATCAGGAAACTTGACCGAAGGTTAATTAATCCTCATACACTTAATTGACAATCATACTCCCCGACAATGGCACAAAAATTTGATACACCCAAATTAAAACTTTTTTTAGAAAGAGTAAGCGTTCATTGTTAAATATAGAATCCAACTAGGTTGGGGTTGAATCCCATAGGGAATATGGAGTTAACTAAGTTATGTGACGATTAATAGACTATTGATCAAAGATTTTCACAAATAAAGGGGGTATGTTGTTAACAGATATTGTTAATAGTGTCAATTTATATTTGAACTATTGAGTATTTTGCAGAGTGAATTCAATGGGATTAAGTAAAGTAGTATTATGGTCACCAAGGTGTTAATGAAATCAAAGTTGTGAGTTATTTCAAATCCCTAATCAACAATTCCACTTGCAAAGATAACTGAACTCCAAAGTCTATCTATTTGTTTCTCAACCTTAATAGATGGCTACACTTTATGTCTTTAGAACTTAAAGAGTGTTATGGAATGTTCATTGAATCCTCAAGTGGGTTAATCCTGTTAAGGCATCAACCCATAACCCAAAGGTTAAAGCCTTTGAATTTCTTATAATTCTTCTCTTTTCCTAACACCAACTTTTCTACTCAAACAAGTGGTGTTCATGGGCACACCCTTCTAGTTTACAACCAACAAAGATCATTAATTTGAAGAGAGATTATACAATTGCAATTATCTAAGGGATTTGAGAATTCTCACAACCCTAGCAATAATTCACACCAAGGCTCCCATATTATGGGAGTTTTAGGAACACATAATATAAGAGAAAGATTCCATTATAATTATCATAAATAATTCATAAATTACTTACAAAGATATAAAGGATTGTTCTTGATCTTAGATAAATGGTGAATAAAATGAAAACCCAAAGTAAAGATCTTATTTTCAGAGAATTGTTAGTTATAAAATGTTTCAGCAGCCAAAAGATCCCTAATCTAACCCTAAACTGGGTATTTATATGTTCCTAGGAAGTGTAGATTTAAAATTCAAAATGCAGGTGTAACACCCCGTATTTCCCTAGCATAATATAGTCCCAATGCATGAGTATTAGTATATAAAATTTTTGAAACACTAAATATTTTTCAGTGTAGATCCTTCCATTGCGTAGGAAATTCAATTAGCTATCCAATGATATAAAATTCGCCTAAATCGGATAACCGAGTGAGAAGTTATGGCAATTTTAAGTTTCAGTCATTAAACACTATCATTCAGGCCAGTAGCACGTCGCGGAGCATGTCCAAATGGAAATTGTCAGTTTCCAGTGAGGTACCGCGATATCGGCGCATCGCTCCATAATTTATTTTCACATTTGTCAGTTTCCAGTACACCAACGCGATTCCACTGCATCATGGTAAATTTTCAGATCACATCCAAGGTGTAACGCAGTTCCACCACGTCGCGTTGATGGTCCAATTCCCAGTGACACGGCACGATAACGCCGCATCGTGTCAAGGGCCCAAATTGGGTTTTTTGGTTTTAAATTCCGAGTTTTTAAATCATTCCAGGGGTATTTGAGTCTTTTTCCATGGCCCAAGTCAGCCTTTAACACAAAATTCAACCCTAATAAACCTAGTTACACCATTATTCATTTAGTTTTTCCCCAAATTAGATCATTCTCTCTCAAGAGGCAAAAACCCTAGTTCAAGAATCAAGGTCAATCCTCAAGAATCTCTCCAACAACATTCAAGAACTCTTCTTCTCAGGTATGTTAGGTGTTCATCTATGGGTTTCTTTCACCCATAGAGTTCAAAAATCCCTTTTTAAATATACAAGATCTCAGATTTATGATTTCCATGTTTGAATAGATTGAATTCATGTTCATGATAGTAGTTTGATTTCAATCCATGATTTAAGTGCAAGTTTCATGAAATTGAATAGCATATATGATGAATATGTGATTATCTTTATAAACCCTTGAACTTACAAAGTGATTAATGTGTCTATGATGTTAATTGGGTTTTAATCCATGATTATTAAATGATTCATGAAATTAGATTAGTATTTTATGGGGAATTATATGAATTGCATGCTAAGCCCATGGAATTGTAAGTTGGGCATTGTAGTTGCCATGTTTATATGTTATCCATGATTATGTGCATAAAGTCGTGCTCCCTAAGTGTTTGATAGAATGTCTATGTGAATAAAGTGATGAAATCATGACATGTTAGTATATGAACAAGATTATGCCCTACAAGTGTTTGATAAAATATCTCTATAGATGATATATGAACATGTATACATTGTTATGCTTTGCATGATCATGTGATGCTTTACTTTTCATGCTATCGAGTCCTGGGGGTATTTAATACCCGATACTTTAGCTGTTTATTTAGATCCAGTGTCAGTCTTGTCACGATCAATAGTACTCTCAGTTAGATACAAAACTCAGTAGAGCTCAGTCAGTTATAGCACTCAGGAAACTCAATGAATTTAGTCCAGTTCAGTCCAGTATAACAACTAAGTGTCTATTCAGTTGGGAGTAGGATTTAGCACCGAGCGAGTGCAGGGATGAAAACTTCCCCATCAGATAGGCAGAGTCGTTAGCAACAGTCCCTGTACTCCAGAAATGCATAACCAGTGTAGGATAAAGAGTCACCCGTCAGACTAGGCTTGACTACCTTCCAAGGGTCACCCGTCAGATTAGGCTTGGCTCCGCCCAGGTGTCACCCATCAGTTAGGCTTGGCATCCTGGTTTTCTAGTATTAGTACCCATGGCACGGTATTAGCACTCTTCCAACTGGGGTTACAGGTTTAATCCCAATCAGTTCAGAGAGGGGCATATCGGTTAGATGATTACCTCCCACAGTTTTAGTTTAGTCTTCAGTTTAGAACTCAGTTCAGTTTTACAGAATCAAGACTGTCAGACACAGTCAATCAGTATTAGTAATTCAGTTATCAGTAACTTTAGATTATCAGTTACTTAGTAATAGAATTCCGTACTTAGCTTCAGAAAAGCTTAGTTACGGTATACATATATGCACATTATTGCATACTCAATATTTACAACAGTTTTAGTTGTCCATGTAGTAATATTAATTTTCTCAATATCATCTAGTCAGTTACTGTTCTTGCATATGAGCCCTTGTATTCAGCCTTACCACATCTAGCATACCAGTACATTCCACGTACTAACACATACTCTCTATTTAAGCTATGATGTCTCATATCATAGGTTTGGACGCTCAAGTTTCCCGACCGTACATAGACAGATCTAGTCAGCAGTCGCAGATTTAGTAGTGAGTCCTTATCTATCGAGGATATGCTTTTATTTCAGCATTTCAGTAGTTTCAGTATTGTAGTAGTTGGAGTTAGTTGGGGGCTTGTCCCATCAACTCCATATTCAGATAGTTCAGTTAGAGTCTTTCAGACTAGACTAGTTCAGATAGTATTTCAGATACAGGTGTTTTATCAGATGTTATTTATCATTATTTCAGATTTTGAACCTTTTGGCATTTCAACCTATTTTTTTGCATTTATTCAACATTATTATTCCGTGCTCATAGAAGATATCAGTCTTAGGTTAGCTTGTGGTCCTTCGAGGTTGTAAGCACCATGTGACAACTAGGGGATAGTCTCGGGTCGTTACAGTAGGTTGCCACATCATGATTGACAACTAGGGTGACGATCTGTCGCTGGCCTAAAGATTCATCGCTGGGACTATCACTTGGACTCTATATCATCTTCGTTCTGTTTAGCTCTACCGGCAAAGGTGATGGGTCATCGCTGGACTGACGGTCTGTCGCCTGGTTCGTCATTTCACCCCTTGATGACCTTCATTCTGTTTAAGACTGATGAACACAGTGACAGTCCATCGCTCACCTAATGATCCATCACTGGAACCATCACTTGGGTCCTCGATGACCTCTATTCTATTTAAGGTTGACAGACGCAGTGACGATTCATCATAAGGTCGACGACCCATCAGTTAGTCCGTCACACACAACTAATTCCTACTTTTCCAAGTTATTTTTTTCCAAATAATTTACCTGAGAACAATTAAAAACCAGTTTCAAATGCCTCAATAGTTGCTTAAAAATATACAATTATCCCTTGTAAAATATACAAAATATTTTGTCAAATGCCGGAACATCAGATTGGTTGTTCAAGAAGATGATTATACGCCAGAAGGAGCCGTAGGAGAATACCTGCGAGGGAAAAGGGAGTTGATGAAAGACTATATCATCTGAAACCTAATTGAAGAGGAAACATAGGGTAGCAAGCAAGGAACTTCTAGTGAATATGGCCGATGAAATTGACTTAAAACATGAGAAATCTGAATCAAGTGCAAATATAAAAGTATATCAAGTAATAAAAATCCATCAGTTGTCTCTTTCAAAGAAAAATACTGCAGCTGGATACTTTGCTAAGGAACTATGACTAGTTAGTGTGGTCAAAATGATCACCTTCAGAAAAAATAACAAAACACCAAGAAAGCAGTTTTGCAGGCACCGAGGGTTGAAATGATGTACAATAAAGAATAAAAATTTGCGCCAACCCTTCGGCGGCCTTTCAAAAGTCCATTGAACCCTAAAAATCAATCTAGTCACTATTGAATCTTTTTAAAATGCCACCAAAACTTGATCCATTCTCCAAACTTGACACATAAACATTTGCAAAACCATTATTAAATCCTAATAGGATATCGACACCACCTACAAGGTTCCTCTGCCTTATAAGTTCAGACCTATCAAACCTAACTGTAAAATTATATATATCTTATTTGAATGATCAATGCCTAATCGATAAAAAACAATATTCACAAAATAAGTGCACTCTATGTGTGTTTTCATGATAACATGATCAGTAATACATACCTCCCACATATGAAATGGTTCCATTTGTAAGCAGCTTATCCTCTGAACCCATCTTTACTCTAGCCTTTTGTGTTGATCGGGCAAAGTTTAATCAACTTTTACTTCCTAATATCTACAAACAAGAGAAAAATAATTGATGTCAAACAAGAGAAGAACAAAAAGAGCATTACAATTGATGGCTGGATAATTTTTAAAAAGGGTAACACAAAATTTAATAAATACAATACATTACAACAAACGTTCCAACAGATGACCCATCTATTGTAACAAATTCCTCATTCCATTCAATAGATAAGCAATCTATTGTAACATGCTACGTATATGTTGCAAAAAATGGCCGACATGTTTCAACATATATGTCATCTGTTCAGATAAATCAAACTAGCCTTGTTAGTTATTTGATTTGTTCCAACAGTTGATCCGTTTGTTTCACCAGATGGGTTATCTCTTGGAAGAGCTGTTGGATTATTCCCACAGCTAATTCATTAGTTGCAATAGTTACATTCTTTTATTAATTTTAACATTCATTACATTCATCTTAAATAGGTCCTCAGTGAGGTAGCCTTTTCCTACGTACACTTCTCCTTTACTAAGTATAATTTTTCTGAAAACAAATACATATTTGAATCCATTTTTATCAAGAAGTGATACGGAAATCAAGTTCTTCCTTAACTCTTGTACGTACAGGACATTGTTAAGAGCCAACACTTTGCCTGATGTCATTTTCAGGCAGACTTTTCCTGTCCCTTAAACTTTTGCAGTTGCGGAGTTTACCATATAGATCTTCTCTTCGCCTTAAGCTGGAGCAAATGCAACAAAAAACTCTTTATTTGCACAAACATCACGGGTGGTACTAGAATCCATCCACCAAGTTACATTCAGACAACATGGCACACAGATCATCTATTTCATTCTTGGATTCATCCATATTTGCTTGGTCATTCTTTTTTTCTTTCTTTGAGGCACAACAATGTTGACTTGTGTCCAATCTTACCACAATTAAAGCATTTCCCCTTGAATTTTTTCTTAGGTTGATTGCTTTCTTGTCCAGCTTTTTTTTGTTTTTTTTGATTTGTTGTGGTCATCTTCTATAATGTTTGCTCCACTAGTTGTAGAATTTCCAATCGACCACTTTTCAGTGGCTTTGTTTTCTTATTTAATTTGCAGACTTACTATGAGATCTTTGACTATCATCCCCTTTCGTTTATGTTTCAAGAAGTTCTTGAAGTCTTTTCACATATGTGTCAACTTCTCTATTATTGCCGCGACTTGAAATGCCTCATTCACAACCAAACCTACAATGAATTTCATGTGAACATTAAGAATATTTTAACATATTCAAATAAGGTTTTCACCAAAATCATACCTTCCGTAAGAAGATCGTGGATGATAACTCGCAGTTCCTGTACTTGAGATACGACAGACTTGTTGTCAATAATTTTATACTCAAGGAATCTTGGAACAAAGAACTTCATGGTTCCAACATCCTCGGTCTTGTATTTTCTTTCCAGTGCACTCCACAACTGTTTTGACATCTTTATTCCACTATACACATTGTATATGTCGTCTGTGAGGCCACTTAGAATGTAATTCCTTATAGAAAATCAAAATATTTCCATGCCTCCATAACAACAAATCACTCCTGATTTGAAGTTTCTTCAGGAAATTTTGGAGCTTCTTTAGATGTAAATCTTTGAAGACACAAGGTTGTAAGGTAGAAAAACATCTTTTGTTTCCACCTTTTAAAATCAACACCTATGAATTTTTGGGTTTCTCCGCTGGTGCTATTGCTTGCGGAGCACTCGTATGACTAGTTGTAGCAATATTCGTTGCTGGCACACTTGTCCCAGTATTATTAACATGACTATCATTAGTCATTTTTTCTGTCACAAAAAGGCATTCAACTTTAGTATATCAAAATACTAATTTATAAGTCTGTAACAACTTTAAAAACTACCCATTTCTAGTTTAAGGATGAAGTTCTTATGTCTTTCAATCGTGAATCAAATGGCCTTTAACTTGTGATGAAGTTTTTATGTATTTAAATCACTTGTTAAGTTCAAATAGAGTAGAAAGCATAAAGCATTAATCTCTAGAAACCAAACAATACAGATTCTGAAAGTTTATTTCCTTAAGATTTTTTGCAGGCAGTATAAAATCTGTATGTTACTTCGCATAAACTTTAACTAAGTTCAAGACCAAACTTGTCAAGAACAGCATAAAGTTTTTTAACACCTTCAACACAAGTTTAATATGAACTATCAAAGAAGTGTGTTATGGTTAATAAATAAGATGAAACATAAATTAAAGCCAAGTCCTCTGAATTCATGGAGTGTCCTCAAGGAAATAATTCCCCTCAGGTACCCGAGGTTGTGGGATTTTCCTCCCAAGATAAAATGGCTTACAATCCGACAGTAGCGGTACCTCAAAATATCAGATTCTTTGAACTCACTCAATGGGAGATGATCACAATGAGTTTTTAAAAGACAAGAAGTATTTTTCAGCTCTCAAAATTATTTTTCTACTTGAGGAATGAGTCAGGTATTTATAGCCATTAGGTGTCCCTTCATAAAGGAAGCATTGGTTCTGGAAAATTGCATTGTTTTTGAATAGTCACGTTACCAGTGCCCAGTCTGTTCATGAACTGTGCTTGACCTGTAGCTGCATGTGATGTTTCGCCCATTCCAGTGGCTTCTGCACCTGACCTGCGCCAGACAGAGCCAGGTCTGCATCTGACCTGTGTCCGCAGGTCACCCTTTTTCTGAAATAGTATGTCTTTTTCTCTAAAGGTCATATTTCATTCAAGATACATCGCGCATGCATTTTCATGGCATCTGAAATGAGCACGCATATGAAGAAAATTATTCCATTGGATTTTTGGATTAAAATTTCACTTGTTTTACAAGTTTCAAATAAAATTTATCTAAAAAAATTAATCTCATCGATCATTGGCAAATCCAAATCTGAAGCCAAGCTGAGCGAGCGAGCGACGACGATAATGGTGCGAGGCACCTCTTTGTTCTTTCCTCACTATCTATGTAGAGATGTGTTTCTTAAGAAGATCACATGAAAGTTTCTTTCTCCCACCAAAGTGGGAGAATTACTAGACTTTCTATATTTTTGAGTACACTCTCCTTTTTGAGTGTGATCTCATTTTTTCCTCCACCAATTCCCTCCATTTACCATTCATACTTTCAACTTGAACCCAACAAACTCGTAAATGAAATAATGCAAAATCGTGAAAGGTAAAGGGGAAAAAAGACTTGCCATTGTTATTGGTTTGCTACGATTCACTGGAGTTTGAAGCTCTTCACCAGAGAAGTGAAAAGATAGAGAAATAGTGGGTTATTGTGGCATTGATTGTTGGTTACTCCAGTGTCATGAGTTGGCCAGAGAAGAAAAGAAGGATGAGAGAGATGAAGGTTGAGAAGAGAGAGTTAAAGAAAAGAGCAACAAAGAATATTTTAGTTGTTAAAGGTAAACCTATGTTATAGGCTGTAACAAAAAAAGAACTTTCCATAAAGGGTAATAACTGATTTAAAAGAATTCATTATGTAATTATTCTACTAGGTATCTGTAGGTACAACTTCAATATTTACAATTCGTAGTCATACTTTCAGTTTGCTACTCTTTGTATTTACAATTCGTAGTCATACTTTTAGTTTTCTACTCTTTGTATTTGTTTTATTTATCGGCAATAGAAATACAAAGTAACTGATTGGAGTAAATTGCGCAACAAATATTTTAAAAAGGTAACTAGGTTAAGATCATTCTATAATATCTCAATCCCCCATAATGCAATGGGAGTCTCAAATCTTAACACTACAATGTTAATGGTGAAGATTCAAAAAGTACAAAAAAAATTACAAAATACTATACGAAAATACGAACAAAATTATAGATGTATTCTTCACCTGTTGTAATACGAATTGAATTGCATGGTTCTTCTTCATCCATTGTTATACAAATTGTGTTTGCATTATTTGAGATGAGTTTTCAGATTTGAAGTGCACGAATATCTTCTTCACTTGTTAGAAATTTTGTTTGATTAATGTTCAAAAATATGTTTGATTAATGTATTTCCTTCATCAATTATATTTATTGGAGAAACTGATAGTTTTTTCATCATTTCATCGATTTTGTGTTTTGTATCTTAGCAATATTACTTACTTTTTGTTGTTCGACAATGATACATATATCGTAGAACTATTTAGGCATTTTTTTGTATCTTCATTTTCTGTTGAAAGATAATCAAATCGCATATATATTTGAGTTCTAAAATAGTGTATAACTATGACCAACATCACTATTTTGATCAATCATTCAGGGAGATAGAACGAAGGCAATTGCTATGTTGATTTTATAGAGAGGATTGTGTTTAAGGATTATGCATCACACAAAGAATAGTTGATCTAATTACAAAACAGTGTAGTATGGATTCAAGTTTCAAATGTACCAACTCAAAAAATAAGGTTGAAGGTTGAAATAATCCTATGAATATCCATAATGACATGAGAATTAGAGTGTATAATAAGTTAAAGAAGAAAACAAAAGAGTTGGACATGTATCCTTTATATGTAAATGCTTTTGATAGGAATAATGATTAAATGTATTTGTTATACATTTATTCAAAAGGTAGGATAATTGGGGAGTGATGTGCTATAAAAATATAGCACTTTCGATGCTTAAAATGAGGAAAATATGCAAGTTTCTGAGGTTGTTTTGTTAGATAGATGCGTTTTGGATATGTTTTGCAGGAAATCATGTTTTGGATGCTAAGTTTATGAAAATGGTGAAAAAGGGTGTTTTTGGCTACTTATTAGAGCAATTATGGATGTTCGGGACACTTTTCGGCTTGTTCGTGATCAAAGTGTTGTTTTTCAATGTACACAAAATCTATATTTTTGCAACACTAATTCAACACAAGTTCAAGAATAAATCAAGAACACTTATGAAGTTGTCCCACACCTTCAACACAAGATTAAAATGATCTTTCAAAGAAGGGTGTTTTCAGTTTCTTAAAGAAAAATAGATGAAGCAGAAAAAAGGCAAGTCCTCCAAATTCACGGAGTTTCCTTAAGGAAATAATTTCCCTCAAGTACCCGAGGTTGCAGAATTTTTCTCCCAGAATAAAATGGCTTCACAACCAGAATGTAGCGGTATCTCAAACTTTCTGGTTTTCTCCAAACTCACTCAACAAGAGATGATCACATAGAGTTTTTAGAACCAAGAGAATATTTTTCTTGTGTAAAAATTTTTCATACTAAACCTGTGGAAAAAATGAAGGTTTATCTAACCATAAAGTACCCCTTTCGAAAGGTGGCAATGGTTCATCCGAAAAGGTGTATCCTTTCGAAGAGTCATGTCTGTTCATTTAAAATATTGTGTCTTTTTCTGAACAGACACAACTATCCGAACAGTCACTCCTTTTCCAAAATAATGTATCTTTTTTCTCAAAGTTTTGTGTCCCTCCATTTTCCATTCACACCAATTGAACCCAACAATCCCCCACATGAATGAGGAATGACTATTCTTTGTAAAACTTTACGGAAGAGTATATGATCATCAAGCAAAGACAGATTGCATCTGGATAAGTGGGTTTCCCTTTGAACTTATCGTAGTGAACATGCATCGGATGCACTCGGTCAATCGGTAGATTTGATATCTTTGAACCATCGAGCTTTAATGTACCACCTAGACAACACATGTCACAAAACCAGTCTTTTACCATTTATGGTTCTCACAGTTTTATTTGTTTTAGCTATGAACACGTCCCAATTTTATGAAAGCTTAGAGAACAGGCCTTTACTAACATTCTCCTTGAAGCGGCTTCGACTTCACCCTCACATAGG
Source organism: Capsicum pubescens (assembly GCA_030864215.1). Classification (NCBI taxonomy): domain Eukaryota; kingdom Viridiplantae; phylum Streptophyta; class Magnoliopsida; order Solanales; family Solanaceae; genus Capsicum; species Capsicum pubescens. The sequence goes on from CM061540.1 coordinate 236,339,590, forward strand.
TGATTTCTAGACGTTCAATCCTATAGATTAAACTATTTGGTCAAATCTGCCGAATTTAGATAATCATTAAAAGACTTTTCACCTTAAGTCTTATCCTTGTTTACTAAACATTGTCTACATCATAAGAATAGGTTGGGTATATTGACAATGTTGAACCTATCAGACACAACTTTGTTTGATCTCCTTGAACCTAGATCTTGGGATTTCCAGTCTGCTAGGTAGAGTTACTGCCATGCTGATTTGTCCTAGGGCGTAAACCCATTCCCTTGGATGTCCTTTCAACTCCTTCTCTAGATAGGCGTTTTGTAAGTAGATCTGACATATTATCCTTTGACTTTACATAGTCAACAGTGATAATTAAACTAGAGAAAAGTTCTCTAACGGTATTATGTCTCTGTCTTATGTGATGAGATTTATCGATGTACATTATGCTCCCTGTCCTACCTATTACCGCTTGGCTATCGCAGTGTATACATACTGGTGTCACTAGTTTGGGCCAATAAATAATATCTTCCAAGAAATTCCACAGTCATTTTGCTTCTTCACCGACTTTATCTAGCACGATAAATTCTGATTCCATCGTAAAGCGAGCAATACATGTCTGTTTGGATGATTTCTAAGAGACTGCTCCTCCACCTATTGTAAATACGTATTCACTCGTGGATCCTACTTCATTTGAACCGATGATCCAGTTTACATTACTATATCCTTTAAGTACTGCAAGATATTTATTATAATGCAAAGCATAGTCTTGAGTGTATTTAAGATACCTATAAACTCTTTTCATTGCCATCCAATGAGTTTTGTTGGGATTACTCGTGTATCGACTCAACTTACTAATAGTGCATTCTATGTCTGGTCGTGTACAATTCATTATATAAATTAAACATCCTAATATTCTTGCGTACTCCAATTGTGAGTCACTTTCGCCTTCATTCTTTTGAAGTGCGAAGCTCACATCCAATGGAGTCTTGGCAATACCAAATTCCAAATACTTGAATTTGTCAAGTATTTTTTTGATATAATGAGATTGTAACAATGCCAACCCTTGTGGAGTTCTATGAATTCTTATTCCTAAGATCACATCCTCAACTCCAAGATCTTTCATATCAAACTTGCTCTCGAGCATTCGCTTTGTGGCCTTTATGTCAGAAATGTCTCTACTGATGATCAACATATCATCTACATATAAACATACAATGACGTAGTGATTTGGAGTTTCTTTAATGTAGACGCACTTATCACATTTATTTATTTTGAACTCGTTTGCCAATATGGTTTGGTCAAACTTTGCATGCCATTGTTTAGGTGCTTGTTTTAGTCCATACAGTGACTTTACAAGTTTACACACCTTATTTTATTTTCCTGGAACCACAAAACCCTCGGGTTGTTCCATATAGATTTCGTCCTCCAATTCTCCATTCAGGAATGCTGTTTTTACATCCATTTGATGGATTTCAAGACCATATACCGCCGCCAAGGCAATTAACATTCGAATCGAAGTTATCCTTGTTACTGGCAAGTATGTATCAAGGTAATCAAGGCCTTCTTTCTGTTTGAAACCTTTTACTACAAGTCTTGCCTTATATTTGTCAATAGTACCATTCACTTTCATTTTTCTTTTGAAGATCCATTTAGAACCTAAATATTTATTTCCCGAAGGAAGATCAACCAACTCCCATGTATGGTTTCTTAAGATTTAATCAATCTCACTATTGATTGCCTCTTTCCAAAAGGATGAGTCTGGCGACCACATCACTTTTTTAAAAGTTTGAGGCTCATTTTCTAAGAGAAATGTTACACAATCTGATCCAAACATAGTTGACATTCTTTGACATGTACTACGTCTTGGATTTTCATCATTATGTACATTCTCACTTGGTTCATCTCAAGGTCGTTTAGACCCCCACTAGACTGTTCATGTCTAGTTTTATACGGATAAATATTTTCAAAGAATTTAGTATTATCTAATTCAATTACCATATTTTCATTGATATCTGGATGTTTGGATTTATGAACCAAAAATCGATATGCTTTTCTACTTTTAGCATATCCTATGAACATGCAGTCCACTGTCTTAGATCCTATCTTTACCCTTTTGGCATAGGTACTTGGACCTTTACTAGACACCCCTACACTTTGAAATATTTCAAGTTGGGTTTCCTTCCTTTCCATTTTTCATATGGAATTGATAGTCTTACTATGGGAAACTCTATTGAGTATTCGGTTAGCCGTAAGGAAAGCTTCCCCCCACAAGTTTTGCGGTAAACCTGAACTTATTAGTAAGACATTATTATTTCCTTCAAGGTTTATTTTTTCCCTTCTGCAATTCCATTAGATTAAGGTGAATACGGGGATGTAGTTTGATGGACAATTCCATTCTCTACACATATTTGAGTAAAGGGAGATTCATATTCTTCGCCCCTATCACTTCTTATCATTTTGATCTTTTTCTCTAACTGATTTTCAACTTCTATTTTATTTTTTCTAAACGCATCTATTGCTTCATCCTTACTATTTAGAAAATAGACATAACAGTATCTAGTGCAATCGCCAACATAAGTTATAAAATACTTTTTTCCACCACGAGATGGTGTTGACTTCATATCACAAATGTCAATGTGGATTAAGTCTAAGGGATTGGAATTCCTTTCAACGGACTTATACGGATGCTTAGCATACTTTGATTCGACACACGTTTGACATTTTGATTTATTGCACTCAAAGTTTTGTAAAACTTCTAAGTTAATCAGTTTTTCCAATATTTTGTACTTGACATGGCCTAATCGTTCATGCCACAAATCATAAGACTCAAGAAAGTAAGAAGAAACTAAACTTTTATTGATTTTAGCATTCATTACATTTATTTTGAATAGGCCCTAAGTGAGGTGGCCTTTTCCTACATACACTTCTCCTTTACTAAGTACAATTTTTTTGGAAACAAAAACACATTTGAATCCGTTATTGTCAAGAAGTGATACAGAAATTAAGTTCTTCCATAACTCCGGTACATACAAGACATTGTTCAAAGTCAACACTTTGCCTGATGTCATTTTTAGGCAGACTTTTCCTGTTCCTTCAACTTTAGCAGTTGTGGAGTTGGCCATACATATATTCTCTTCCCCTTGAGCTGGAGAAAAAACAATAAATAACTCCTTATTAGCACAAACGTGGCGGGTGGCATCGGAATCCATCCACCATTCTCGAGGATTTCCCACCAAGTTGCATTCGGATAGCATGGCACACAGATCGTCCATTTTTTTCTTGGACTCAGACATATTTTCTTGGTCCTTTTTCTTGCCTTTCTTTGGGGCATGAAAATCCGTAGACTTGTGGCCAATCTTTCCATAGTTAAAGTATTTTTTCTTGAATTTCTTCTTAGATTGATTGCTTTCATATCCAGTTTTCTTTCGTTTTTTGGAGTTGTTGTGGTCGTCTTCTACAATATTTGCTCCACTTATTGTAGAATTTCCTTTAAACCTTCTTTCTGCAGCCTTATTATCTTTTTCAATGTGCAGTTTTACTATAAGATCTTCGATTGACATCTCCTTATGCTTGTGTTTCAAGTAGTTCTTGAAGTCCTTCCACAATGGTGGTAATTTCTCTATAATTGCTGTGACTTAAAATGCCTCGTTCACCATCAAACCTACAATTAAGTTCATGTGAACATTAACAATATTTTTAATATATTCAACTAAGGTATTCATCAAAATCATACCTTCCGCGAGGAGATCGTGGATGATTACTTGAAGTTTCTGGACTTGCGATACAACAGAATTGCTGTCTATCATTTTAAACTTTAGGAATCTTGTAACGAAGATCTTTTTGGTTCCTGCATCCCCAGTCTTATACTTTATTTATAACACCCCCCACAACTCCTTTGCCATCTTCATCCCACTATACATATTGTAAGTTTATCTTGGAGGCCATTTAGTATGTAATTCCTGCATAGAAAATCTGAGTGTTTCCAAGCCTCCACAATGACAAATTGCTCTTGGTCAAAGGTTCCCTCGGGCACCTCTGGAGCTTCTTCAAATATGAACCTTTAATATTAAGAGTTGTAAGGTAGAAAAACATTTTCTGCTGCCACCTTTTGAAGTCAATACCTGCAAATTTTTTGGGTTTCTCCGCTGGTGCCATTGCCGGCGGAGCATTCATATGACTTATTGTGGCAACATTAGTTGCTGCCACAGTTGTTGCAGTATCATGCACTTGACTATCAATAGTCATTTTCTTGTCACAATAAGATAGTAACTTTAGTATATCAAAATACTATTAATAAAGTTGCATCAACTTTAAACACCCCTTGTTTCTAGTTTAACGATGAAGTTTTTATGATTTTCAACCGTCAACCGAGTGATCATTAACTTGTGATGAAGATTTTATTTCTTCAAATCACTAGTTAAGTTCAAACGGAGTAGAAAACTAAAAGCCTTAATCTTCCAAAACCAAGCAATACAAATTCCAAAAAAAAAACTTTAGTGAATTTTTTTTTTCACCAAACAAGAAAAAAATAATTTTTTTTCCAAAATTTATTTCCTTAAGATTGTTGTTTTTCAATGTACACAAAATTTATATTTTTGCAACACTACTTCAACACAAGTTCAAGAATAAATCAAGAACACTTATGAAGTTGTCCAACACCTTCAAATCAGGATCAAAATGATCTTTCAAAGAAGTGTGTTTTCAGTTTCTTAAAGAAAAATAGATGAAGCAGAAAAAAGTCAAGTCCTCCGAATTCACGGAGTATTGTTAAGAAAATAATTCCCCTCAAGTACTCGAGGTTGCCCAGGATAAAATGGCTTCACAACCAGAATACAGCGGCATCTCAAACTTTCTTATTTTCTTCGAACTCGCTCAATGGGAGATGATCACACAGAGTTTTTAAAAGCAAGAGAATATTTTTCTTATGTAGAAATTTTTCATACTAAACCTGTGGAAAAAATGCAGGTTTATATACCCATAAAGTGCCCTTTCTGAAAGGTGACAATGGTTCATCCGAAAAAGTGTATCCTTTGGAAGAGTCATGTCTGTTCATTCAAAACATTGTATTTTTTTGAACAGATACAACTATCTGAACAATCACTCCTTCTTCGAAACCGTGTGTCTTTTTCTCAAAGGGTTGTGTCCTTCTATTTTTCATTCAGACCAATTGAACCAAACATAAAGCATGTTTGAGAATTGAATAAGAGCTGAAAAGATGACTCCCGACACTTGCTAAGTCAACATGTGGACCACAAGTAGTACATGTGGACCACATGTAGGCAAAGTAAGTGCTAGAAGTCACTACAAGAATATGTATTTATAGTTACGGAATCTAAGTTATGAATTTAAAAATCATAGCTATTACTCATTAATAGCCACACAAATTCGAATTTTGTGACTATCTAAAAATTCGTCAAATTTCTTAGCCACGAAAATTAATTTTACAAGGCTAAATCTTAATTTTTACTATAATTGCTAACATTCGTGGCAATAATTACCTAAATAGCTACAATTTTTCTGCTACAGTAAAATTTGGTAGCTAATTATAAGATTTTCTACGCGATAAAAGTAATTGTAATAATAGTAATCGTTTAGCCACAAGAACTTATTTAAAACAAAATACTGTAGCTAAAAAAATAATTTAGCTTCAAGTTATAAAAATTGTGGCAATAGTTAAATGAAATAATCATAGATTTTTGCTATAATAAAATTTTGTAACTAAATTGTTAATTTTGACATGAGTTAAAATTTACTGTAGTAATAATAACCTTTTAGCCACAATAAATTATTTGTAGCAAAAATTGAAGCTAAATATTTTTTTTTTCAAGGTATAACTGATAACGCTCAATCTACAGCTCTCGTTTGAGTGTAAAGCGGTCGTTAGCAAATATAGAACCCAACCTGGGTTGGGTGTCGATCCCACAGGGAATAGCTTGGCCAACAAGTAAGTAAAATTACTAAACTTTTGGTGCAAGTCTTGTAAGAAGGGGGGATTCTTGTTTTGCAAGTAATGTAAACAAAAGCTGAAAATAATAAAGTAAAAAGAGAGAGATTGTTACGTTGGTTGTAAACAATGAGAATTGAAGCGTTGGGGTTATGTCCACCTTCTGAGGTATACGTCTCTATTGGCTATGAGTGTGTAGAATTCTGACATGCAATTGCTTATAGAGGATTGTAGTCGATGGTAAATCCAAGCGTCTCTCGACCTAAACAAGGACTATTTCACTTTAACTCTCTCGAGCATAAAGCGTGTCTAACGGTACAAATTCTCCAAGAGGTTAGTCCAGTTACGACACTAGCTTTTTAATAGGAAAGGGTGTCCTACTACCTTGACATTATCTCTTTTCCAGACAAATAACTTTTCTCTCGAAAAAGTTAAATGTTAGACTGGAGTATTCTTGCATTTGCAACCGCAAAGAATGTAGATTAAGATGAAGAGAATAATTATATAAGCAATATACGTGCCTCGAACTCACAAACTCACAGCAATAGATAGTAACTCATTCGGCTTCCATAACCCCAACAGAGAAGTTTAGTTACCCATGAATGCGAAGGAAATCACGATTGACATTGTTATTATATCACGATATTGAGTAATGGCGTGTAGATCAAGTGATAGGAGTGAGGCGTGATTCCTTAGCAAGTAACGATTCTCTTGTTGTGGAGTTTAAGAATAGAAGAGTAGATTAGAAGTGTTTGTAGTGGAAGATGAGAGGGATGGAAGAAAATTAATTGTTGAATGATGAATGTAGGATTCCTTGTTGAATGATGAATGTCAGATTTCTTAAAAATCTCTAGCATGATAGGGTATTTATAATACCCATATCCTACTCCTACTAAGCTAATGAAATAAATAACCAAATCCTACTAGACTAATGAAATCCTTAACCCAAATGTACTAGGTTAAGGTAACATTATCATAATCCACATAAAATAATGAAATACATAACCTAATTGTACTAGGTTAATGTATCATTGTCAAAATCAAGCTTTGTGTCTGTAAGTCCCCAAAGTCTTCAGAATTATTGTTTTAGCCCGGGACAGATTTTCCATGCAGCAGTTTTGGTCCTTTAGGCATCCCACTTCCTTCTCCTTCGTTCGGGAGCTTTCTTTTGCGTCAAGTTAGCCATAAAATGCTGTATTTTGCATCATTTATACCTGAAACTTTCCTAGTCATGTTCGTTAGCTCATTTACGGGAAAAAGGACTAAAAGTGCATGAAATATATAATTTGTTCTCAAAACTAGGCTAAAATATGGGCAAAATATATTGATATAGGCGTGTAAATCCGCCTATCATCAACACCCCACACTTAGAGCTTTGTTCGTCCTCGAACAACATATCATGTCCTTCTAAGCATCAACTTAAGGTTTTTACAACAACAACACAAAACATTTATTAAGACAAGCACAACGATTATCAACCAAGAGTAGCTTTCCGATTATAAGTAGAAACAATTTAACCTCAAGTATAGACTCGTGATGGTGATCAACTCGCATGCAAATGTTAAAGTGCATAGAATCATATACAACTATCCAAAACTCATCAACCATGTGTGTCTCACCATATAGTACCCATAATCACTCACAAATATAGTATATTTTTCAAACATGGGTGTCAAAATGTCCTTGCTCTCACTCTCACAAAGAATTCATATGTAGCGACTGATGACCATAGGCTTGCCCTTAATGTAATACTCTACTAAATGTTGGAATGTTAAGATTAGGATCAAGTAGGTCTTTTGATGGTTGTAATGTAGGCTAAGGGACGGGTAGGACTATTTTGGCCAAGAATAGTGACTATGTTCCTAAGCTCTTTAATACATCACATTGTATCATTGACACTTTTTTCTTTCAACCTTTCTTCTTTCTTTTGTTCTACCACCCTTGTTCTCCTCTTTTTAATTTTAAGCACAACTCACTTTTCAGCTTTCTTTTTCTTTTTCTTTTCACAACATACTGATGATAGGCGGATTTACACGCCTATATCAATATATTTTGCCCATATTTTAGCCTAGTTTTGAGAACAAATTATATATTTCATGCACTTTTAGTCCTTTTTCCCGTAAATGAGCTAACAAACATGATTAGTAAAGTTTCAGGTATAAATGATGCAAAATACAGCATTTTATGGCTAACTTGACGCAAAAGAAAGCTCACGAACAAAAGAGAAGGAAGTGGGACGCCTAAAGGACCAAAACTGCTGCATGGAAAATCTGTCCCGGGCTAAAACAACAATTCTGAAGACTTTGGGGACTTACAGACACAAAGCTGGATTTTGAAAATGATACATTAACCTAGTACAATTAGGTTATGTATTTCATTATTTTATGTGGATTATGATAATGTTACCTTAACCTAGTACATTTGGGTTAAGGATTTCATTAGTCTAGTAGGATTTGGTTATTTATTTCATTAGCTTAGTAGGAGTAGGATATGGGTATTATAAATACCCTATCATGCTAGAGATTTTTATAAAATCTGACATTCATCATTCAACAATTAATTTTCTTCCATCCCTCTCATCTTTCACTAAAAACACTTCTAATCTACTCTTCTATTCTTAAACTCCACAACAAGAGAATCGTTACTTGCTAAGGAATCACGCCTCACGCCTATCACTTGATCTACACGCCATTACTTAATATCGTGATATAATAACAATGTCAATCGTGATTTCCTTTGCATTCATGGGTAACTAAACTTCTCTGTTGGGGTTATGGAAGCCGAATGAGTTACTATCTATTGCTGTGAGTTTGTGAGTTCGAGGCACGTATATTGCTTATATCATTATTCTCTTCATCTTAATCTACATTCTTTGCGGTTGCAAACGCAAGAATACGCCAGTCTAACATTTAACTTGTTCGAGAGAAAAGTTATTTGTCTGGAAAAGAGATAATGTCAAGGTAGTAGGACACCCTTTCCTATTAAAAAGCTAGTGCCGTAACTGGACTAACCTCTTAGAGAATTCGTACCGTTAGACACGCTTTAAGCTCGAGAGAGTTAAAGTGAAATAGTCCTTGTTTAGGTCGAGAGACGCTTGGATTTACCATCGACTACAATCCTCTATAAGCAATTGCATGTCAGAATTCTACACACTCATAGCCAATAGAGACGTATACCTCAGAAGGTGGACATAACCCCAACGCTTCAATTCTCATTGTTTACAACCAACGTAACAATCTCTCTCTTTTTACTTTATTATTTTCAGCTTTTGTTTACATTACTTGCAAAACAAGAATCCCCCCTTCTTACGAGACTTGCACCAAAAGTTTAGTAATTTTACTTACTTGTTGGCCAAGCTATTCCCTGTGGGATCGACACCCAACCCAGGTTGGGTTCTATATTTGCTAACGACCGCTTTACACTCAAACGAGATCTGTAGATTGAGTGTTATCAAAAATTGGCGCCGCTGCTGGGGAATACAAGTGTCAATTAAGTTCGTGAAAATTACTAGACCCTTTGGTCAAAGATTCTCGTACTTTTACTTTTAGTTTTTGTTTTTGTCTACTGCAGGTTTTTATTTTAGTGCATGCCCCATACTCGAAGTTCTGGTCAACCGTTATTACCAATCAATCCTGAACCACAATGCATTGGTAGAATGGAAGTACAAGTTGAAATCGCAAGGATGGCTGCTCAACAGGAACAAGCAAGATTGGCTGCCCTTGCCGCAGCCCAGGTTCAACAACAGAACATTGATAACCCTGCACGAGCACCAAATCCTGACGATGAGGATTTAGGTGATGACGAGTTACTAAACCCTAGGCGTGATGCTGAAATCGTAACACCTGCCAACATAAGAGGTCGACAAGCTCGGTATAGACATGATCGCCAACCTATGCAGCCAGCTTTCGACGATGTTGATGATGATCTTGATGGTACCGGAGCCACTGGAGCTATAATTCCACCACCATTAGCGCCCGGAGCCAAGTTCAACATCACAAGCACCATGATTCAGTTATTGTAACTCAAGGGATTATTTGGTGGACTAGCAGGCGATGATCCGAATATGCATCTCATCAACTTTATTTCTACATGTAAGTCTTTTGACAATCCTGGTGTTGGTCAGAATGCAATTCGATTACGTCTATTCCCATTGTCTCTGTCTGGGGAGGCAACACTATGGTTGAATGGGCTGACTCCTGATTCAATTACAAATTGGAGGCAATTGAGAGACGCTTTCCTAGAAAGATTCTTTCCGCCTTCCAAAAGGGCACAATTGAGAGATGAAATCAGCAACTTTCGTCAGCTTCCCACTGAAGCTCTTCATGAAACATGGGAGAGGTTCAAGACAAAGCTAGCGAGATGCCCAAACCATCACATGACTAATGTTCACCTCATGGAGATATTGTAAAGAGACTTGAATTCAATAACTAAGCCAGTGGTGGACAACGCAGCTGGAGGATCTTTTATGGACCTCACCTTTGGTCAAGCAAGCAATATGTTAGATCGCATGACGAAACAAAGTAGAGCTTGGCATACCAGGGATTCTGTGGTAGCAAGCCCCACTTTGTCTATAGGCATGACTACAGACCAAAGAAGAAGACAAGAAGAACGTGATCAAGCTATGACACATATGAAAACACAGATGGATCTTTTTACAAAGCATTTATTATCAGGGAAGACCGAAAAAGTAAAAGCTGTGGCGCTAAAAGGAAGAGACGAATCTGATTCGGAAGAAGAGGCCAACTACTTGAACAATCAGGGGGGTTTCCGAGGGAATACCCAAGGAAACCAAGGTCGGAACTATTATGGTAAATCTGGAAACATGGACCAAGGTAGTTGGAAGAACAAGAATGAAAAGAGTGGTTTGTACGTTCCCCCTGGTAGACGTGATACCACCACATCTAATTCTGGAAGTATGGAAGACATGATGGCTAAATTATTGAAAGGAGTGGAAGCAACAAGCGTGGGAGTTACTGAGGTAATTAATGATTTGTCCTCTATGAAGCAATTAGTTGATTCACATTCCACTTCAATCAAGCAAATAGAGCAGCAATTGAGCCAACTTTCAGCAACACTCAATCAAAGAAAGGCTGGCACTCTACCTAGCAACACTGTGCAAAATCCAAGGAACGACGGATCATGCATGGATATTACTACCAGGAGTGGTAAGGTGCTGGAAAATTCATCCCAAAGCAAGCAAGTGGCCAAAAATAAGGAAGATGATGACGCCATAGAAGCTGACCAAGACGTCCATGACGTCACCCCTAGTAGGTTGCAGCCTGAAACTACCAAAATTCGGAAGCAAGAGGAGAAGAAAGCCGTGGAGAAAACAATTCCATACCCACCACCACCTTTTCCCCAAAGACTGAAGAAGGTGGCGGATGACACTAAGTTCAGCAAATTCATGACTATGTTAAAGCAGCTGACCATTAATGTTCCATTGGTGGAGGCACTTGAACAAATGCCTGGGTATGCGAAGTTTATGGAGGATCTTTTAACAAAGAAGCGGGCAGTAAGCTATGAGCCGACAGATAATATTCATCATTGCAGTGCAATTGCCACAAGGTCCTTAGTACAGAAGAAGGCAGACCCTGGTGCTTTCACTATTCCTTGCACGGTTAGATCTATGAATTTTGCCAAAGCATTGTGTGATTTGGGAGCCAGCATCAATTTGATGCCACTATCCGTCTACAGAAAGTTGGGGTTGGGCGACCCTACACCAACTAATATGCGGCTCGTGATGGCGGATAGGTCAGTAAAACGACCTGTGGGTATCTTGAATGATGTGTTGGTGAAGGTGTCTACCTTCATTTTTCCTGCAGACTTTGTGATTTTGGATTGCGAGGTGGATTCTGAAGTACCCATAATCTTGGGACGTCCTTTCCTTGTAACAAGAAGTGTTCTTATTGACATGAGAGCTAATGAGCTTTTATTTTGGTTGAATGACGAAGTGGTCCGCTTTGATATATGCAAAGCAATGAAGCAGCCCAGCGATATGAATGTGTTCTCTGTAGCTGATGTTCATCATGAGGATAAGAAAGCATTATCTGTAGAGAAACAGCTTACTGTTGAGCCATTATCTGCTGCGCCACTGAATGTTGAGCATGAGGACGATGAAGATTATGAAGAAACTATATATGCTCTAACAGAAATAGAGTCCTATTCCCATACTCCTAAGCAACCGGACCGTGATCTTAAGAATCAACCGTCACCAACAGCGAAGACTTCCCTTGAAGAGCCACCAATGCTAGAATCGAAAGAGCTCCCCGATTATCTAAGGTATGTGTTCTTGGAAAGTATAAATATACTTCCGGTGAGTGCGAATGATTTAAGTAAATAGAACGTAGAGGCTCTCATCTCTGCTCTGAAGAGATACATGAGAGCTATGGGTTGGACTATTGATGATATAATTGGTATCCCTCCTGGGATAGGCATGCACAAGGGTCATCTCGAAGAAGAATACATGCCTACAAGTAAGCCTCATTGTCGTCTGAATCTATTCAAAAAACGATCCACCATCTATCTCGATGAAGTCCAAGTACTCGAGGTAACTATGTCGTGCCGCGATAATAAATCAAGCGCTAGATGGGAGGCAACCCATCGTTTATCATTTTTCATTTTTCATTTCGTTCTAGTATGTGTTTTGCTTTTGATAAACAAAAATCCAAAAATAAGAGTCGTGCCACGACCAAAACTAAGGCGCTTGGTGGGAGGCATCCCATCGTAGTAATCGTTTTCATTTGGTTTTAAGCAAAAATAGGTGCAAGAGGTATTCAACGAGGAGATTGATTTCAATTGACAATTTGGACGCATTATATGGTAAAGTTGGTAAGTTAGGAATAGTGATGCATAAGGCTATGGATTGAGCATTGCTCATGCCAAACTAGGCATCGAGGAAGGCTATGCCTAGGTAAAACTAGGCCACGAACGATGCACAACCTATCCTATAGCCTAAGGTCTCGGAATCTAGTGTGCTATACACTATGCACCGCCTATTCCTAGGTATGCTTTTGACTATGCGCCGCCTATGCTATGGCATTTGGACTCAGTATCTCATATGCCATAGACTATGCGGCGCATATGTCTAAAAATTCCATAGACTATGCGGCGCATATATCCCATTATGCCATAGACAATGCGCCGCATATGTCATTGATATGCCGAGTATTATGCACCGCATATGTAGGATTTTTGTCTCCAAAACCGATTGTAAATGGGTCATAACCCGACCCATACTCTTCCTATATAAAGGGGACTTAGTTTTATAACACAACCACAATAGAAAATACCCTAAAGGCGCCGCATACTCTTCCAAATCTTCTCAAAATTTTCTTCTTTTGCTCTTCCAATTCACAAAACCATCTCCACAAGTTTCAAGCAAGTAAGTACTCTCTTATTCTTCATTTATTTCTCGTAAGTACTACGTTGCTATGGCTATTATGAATTGCTAAATTATATAAGATTGTTGGTGATGTTCATGTATTTGGATTGTTATTGCAAAATCATGTGAGTGAACATATACGTAGGAAAATCTTGTCTTGTTTCCTACTTGAATTTGGTTTCAATAGCATTGTTATGATATTTGCGGAATTGCTATGGCTATGAATATTGCTTAAGATTGTTGTTTGGATACTTACATGTTAGACTATCCCGGCCATCGGGATAAGACTTATAGTGCCTACCGACTTAGGAGGTTGTGATAACGACCCCTATGTAGTAGTGTTGCTATATCTACCATGAAAGTAGTCCAATGGCTGCAAGTAAGTGATGCATTGCTGATTTTCTTGTCGGAATACAATCCTAAAACATATCTCGACGAAATCTGAGTAAATCGACTACTTTTACCTCACTGATTTGTGTTAACAAAACTAAGTGTGGGGTGGTACCCCTTATGCTTGCTTATAGATTGTATCAAGTGAGACTGTGCTGCAACTAACACTATTTCTAGTCTCAGGTACAATGGTACCTAAAGCGAGGCAAGGCAAGGAGAAGGCGACCACTTCCCAAAAGGGCAAGAAGAGAAGTCGAAAAGACCAAGGAGAATCATCCTCCGCACAACTACCACGCAGAATGTTCAGAATAAAATGGGTTCTTGAGGAAGAAGCCAAAGCATGGTACAACAGCAACAAAGAAAGAAAATATGTGCACGTCGACTTGATCAACAAGGATACCTTAGCAAAGAAGGAGCCACGTATGTTGGCAAAAATAATGGCTTTGAAGTTGGATTTCATCTTCCGCGACATGGGAGAGTGTAATCTTGATCTAACAAGAGAGTTTTATGCCAACTGGTCGCCGAACACAATAGGCAATGAAGTCAAAATTCGGGGCCAAGTGTTACAGCTCACCGCGGACTGGATCAACTCTTTTCTTGGCTTACCTTCGGTCGACACAGCACCATTCAAAGAGCTGTACAACAGGCCTCCTTATAGAGCAATACGACACACGCTTTGTGGAAGCAGATCGATGGCAAGGTGGGGCAGACATAAAGAAACCGGCCGACACAACACCTTCCCCTATGCTCCACTAAATAGGGAAGCAAGAATCTGGATGCGCATTGTCAACTCATGTCTTATTCCTGGGACTCAATACACCAAGATATCGAGAGATAGAGTGTGTTTGGTCTATGCTTTGATGACGAATGTCCCTATCAACTTTGGGGAAATCATTCGATCTACCATGAGGAAGGCCAGACTCCACAAAAGGTCCCATTTCACATTTGGCAATTTGTTGACAGCAATCTTGCGGAAGAAGGATATTGAAGAGGAACCAGATGATCATAAACTCCCACACAATCCGAAGAAGGTTGACCTCACAAAGGTCAAAGATGCTGAATCAACACATGGCATCAACCTTACTACGGCAGAGAGACATGCTCGGGATGAGAGTTTCTCCCGCCATATGTACGGCATGATGAGGTTTACAATGATGAGCGGAGGTCGTGTTCCCACTGCTGCAGAGCTCCAATAGCTGGACCATGACTATCCAATGAATATTCATGCACGGGAGATGTGTGGAGTGGGCGTATACTTTGAGGAACCTCTAGATGATGATGTGCCGACTGATGACGATCGACGCTTGCCAGACTCTGACGAGGAGGAGAACTCTGACGACGACTCTTATGATGATTCCGAAGAAGGGGGTATGACCCCCGACATTGAGGAAGAGTCCGACTAACCAGGTTCCTCGTATTTATTTTCCACTGAGGGCAGTGTCCCGTTTAAGTGTGGGGTGGCGGTATCGTATGCTATACTTCTCTATCGCATCTATGTTTGTTTATTTTGTTGTTTTTTTGTTGTTTTTTATTTCGTGTTTTAGTTTTTTGTTTTTGTTGTTTTTTCTAGCTTCGCATGAAATTATTTTGATAGGCAGCATGAGATTATAACAAGAGTATGTGCTACAATTGTGACTATTGAGACGTTTAGGCTCTAGTTGTGACTCATTATGTGATATTGTGTGGTTTAATTCCTTCACTTGTTGGGTCGAGAGTCTATATTACTTCTAAGCAAGTCGACCATATGCCTTGTGTGTGTGAGATAATCGTATATTCTATGTGTGTGGCTGATGCTAGAACTTGCCTGGTATGTATGCAAAGCGAAAATAAGGAGTGTAAGTTTAGGATATGATTTAGGCATTTCTTTGACAACCTATATTTGTTTACCTTCAGTTTTACCTACCCATGGACATCATCCTAGTTAACCCCTTTTGAGCCTTTAGCCTATTTCTTTGACAACCTTGTATGTAAGCCTAATCCATTTTGTTCAAGACCGTAATTTGATCCAAATTCCTAAGTGCTTTAAAAGTGAAAAAGTCATGTGACAACATAAGAGGAAAATGTGTAAGTATGATGCTTTAAATTGTAAGGGTGCTTGAATGTGTTATGAAAAAGAAAGTGATATCATAAGAGGTATGTTATGAAAAGAAAAAGGAAAAGAAAGCTGAAAAGTGAGTCATCCTTAAAAGTGAAAAACAAAAGAGGAGAAAAAGGGTGGTAGAAGAAAAGAAAGAAGAAAGGTTGTGTAAAAGAAAAAGTGTTAATGATACAATGTGATGTATTAAAGCGCTTAGGAACTTAGTCACGATTCCTGGCCAAAATAATCCTACCCGTCCCTTAGCCTACATTACAACCATCAAAAGACCTACTTGATCCTAAGCTTAGCATTCTGACATTTAGTAGAGTATTACATTAAGGGCAAGCCTATGGTCATCAGTTGCTACATATGAACTCTTTGTGAGAGTGAGAGCAAGGACATTTTGATACCCATGTTTGAAAAATATGCTATATTTGTGAGTGATTATGGGTACTATATGGTGAGACACACATGGTTGATGAGTTTTGGATAGTTGTATATGATTCTATGCACTTTAACGTTTGCATGCGAGTTGATCACCATCAAGAGTCTATACTTGAGGTTAAATTGTTTCTACTTATAATCGGAAAGCTACTCTTGGTTGATAATCGTTGTGCTTGTCTTAATAAATGTTTTGTGTTGTTGCTGTAAAAACCTTAAGTTGATGCTTAGAAGGACATGATATGTTGTTTGAGGACGAACAAAGCTCTAAGTGTGGGGTGTTGATGATAGGCGGATTTACACGCCTATATCAATATATTTTGCCCATATTTTAGCCTAGTTTTGAGAACAAATTATATATTTCATGCACTTTTAGTCCTTTTTCCCGTAAATGAGCTAACGAACATGATTAGTAAAGTTTCAGGTATAAATAATGCAAAATACAGCATTTTATGGCTAACTTGACGCAAAAGAAAGCTCACGAACGAAGGAGAAGGAAGTGGGACGCCTAAAGGACCAAAACTGCTGCATGGAAAATCTGTCCCGGGCTAAAACAACAATTCTGAAGACTTTGGGGACTTACAGACACAAAGCTGGATTTTGACAATGATACATTAACCTAGTACAATTATGTTATGTATTTCATTATTTTATGTGGATTATGATAATGTTACCTTAACCTAGTACATTTGGGTTAAGGATTTCATTAGTCTAGTAGGATTTGGTTATTTATTTCATTAGCTTAGTAGGAGTAGGATATGGGTATTATAAATACCCTATCATGCTAGAGATTTTTATAAAATCTGACATTCATCATTCAACAATTAATTTTCTTCCATCCCTCTCATCTTCCACTAAAAACACTTCTAATCTACTCTTATATTCTTAAACTCCACAACAAGAGAATCGTTACTTGCTAAGGAATCACGCCTCACGCCTATCACTTGATCTACACGCCATTACTCAATATCATGATATAATAACAATGTCAATCGTGATTTTCTTCGCATTCATGGGTAACTAAACTTCTCTGTTGGGGTTATGGAAGCCGAATGAGTTACTATCTATTGCTGTGAGTTTGTGAGTTCGAGGCATGTATATTGCTTATATCATTATTCTCTTCATCTTAATCTACATTCTTTGCGGTTGCAAACGCAAGAATACGCCAGTCTAACATTTAACTTGTTCGAGAGAAAAGTTATTTGTCTGGAAAAGAGATAATGTCAAGGTAGTAGGACACCCTTTCCTATTAAAAAGCTAGTGCCGTAACTGGACTAACCTCTTGGAGAATTCGTACCGTTAGACACGCTTTAAGCTCGAGAGAGTTAAAGTGAAATAGTCCTTGTTTAGGTCGAGAGACGCTTGGATTTACCATCGACTACAATCCTCTATAAGCAATTGCATGTCAGAATTCTACACACTCATAGCCAATAGAGACGTATACCTCAGAAGGTGGACATAACTCCAACGCTTCAATTCTCATTGTTTACAACCAACGTAACAATCTCTCTCTTTTTACTTTATTATTTTCAGCTTTTGTTTACATTACTTGCAAAACAAGAATCCCCCCTTCTTACGAGACTTGCACCAAAAGTTTAGTAATTTTACTTACTTGTTGGCCAAGCTATTCCCTGTGGGATCGACACCCAACCCAGGTTGGGTTCTATATTTTCTAACGACCTCTTTACACTCAAACGAGAACTGTAGATTGAGCGTTATCACATACCTCTTATGTTAGCACTTTTTTTTTCCAGATTTTTGTAACACATTCAAGCACCTTTGCAATTTAAAGCATCATTCTTACCCAATTTCCTCTTATGTTGTCACATGACTTTTTCACTTTAAAACACATAGGAATTTGGATCAAATTGTGGTCTTGAAAGAAATGGATTAGGCTTACATACAAGGTTTTTAAAGAAATAGGCTAAAGGCTCAAAAGGGTTTAACTAGGATGATGTCCATGGGTAGGTAAAACTGAAGGTAAACAAATATGGGTTGCCAAAGAAATGCCTAAATCATATCTTAAACTTACACTCCTTATTTTCGCTTTGCATACATACCAGGCAAGTTCTAGCATCAGCCACAATCATAGAATATACGATTATCTCTCACACACAAGGCACATGGTCGACTTGATTGGGAGTAGTATAAACTCTCGACCCAACAAGTGAGGGAATTGAATCACAATATCACATAATGAGTCACAACTAGAGCCTAAACATCTCAATAGTCACAATTGTAGCACATACTCTTGTTATAATCTCATGCTGCCTATCAAAAACTAAAACACGAAAAAAACAACAAAAAAACAACAAAATACCAAACATAGATGCGATAGAGAAGTATAGCATACGATACCGCCACCCCACACTTAAACGGGACACTGCCCTCAGTGGAAAATAAATACGAGGAACCTGGTTAGTCGGACTCCTCCTCAATGTCGGGGGTCATACCCCCTTCGTCGGAATCATCATAAGAGTCGTCGTCAGAGTTCTCCTCCTCATCAGAGTCTGGCAAGTGTCGATCGTCATCAGTCGACACATCATTATCTAGAGGTTCCTCAAAGTATACGGCCACTCCACACATCTACCATGCATGCATGTTCATGGGATAGTTGTGGTCCAGCAGTTGGAGCTCTGCAGCAGTTGGAACACGTCCACCACTCATCATAGTAAATCGTGTCATGCCATAAAGATGACGGAAGAAACTCTCATCCCGAGCATGTCTCTCCGCAGTAGTAAGGTTGACACCATGAGTTGTTTCAGCATCTTTGACCTTGGTGAGGTCAACCTTCTTTGGGTTATGTGGGAGTGTGTGGTCAGCTGGTTCCTTTTCGATATCCTCCTTCCGCAAGATTGCTGTCAACAAATTGCCAAATGTGAAATGGGACCTTTTGTGGAGTCTGGCCTTCCTCATGGTAGATCGAATGATTGCCCCAAAGTTGATAGGGACATTCGTCATCAAAGCATAGACCAAACACACTCTATCTCTCGATATCTTGGTGTATTGAGTCCCAGGAATAAGACATGAGTTGACAATGCGCATCCAGATTCTTGCTTCCCTATTTAGTGGAGCATAGGGGAAGGTGTTGTGTCGGCCGGTTTCTTTATGTCTGCCCCACCTTGCCATCGATCTGCTTCCACAAAGCGTGTGTCGTATTGCTCTATAAGGAGGCCTGCTGTACAGCTCTTTGAATGGTGCTGTGTCGACCGAAGGTAAGCCAAGAAAAGAGTTGATCCAGTCCGCGGTGAGCTGTAACACTTGGCCCCGAATTTTGACTTCATTGCCTGTTATGTTCGGCGACCAGTTGGCATAAAACTCTCTTGTTAGATCAAGATTACACTCTCCCATGTCGCGGAAGATGAAATCCAACTTCAAAGCCATTATATTGGCCAACATACGCGGCTCCTTCTTTGCTAAGGTATCCTTGTTGATCAAGTCGACGTGCACATATTTTCTTTCTTTGTTGCTGTTGTACCATGCTTTGGCTTCTTCCTCAAGAACCCATTTTATTCCGAACATTCTGCGTGGTAGTTGTGCTGAGGATGATTCTCCTTGGTCTTTTCGACTTCTCTTTTTGCCCTTTTGGGAAGTGGTCGCCTTCTCCTTGCCTTGCCTCGCTTTAGGTGCCATTGTACCTGAGACTAGAAATAGTGTTAGTTGTAGCACAGTCTCACTTGATACAATCTATAAGCAAGCATTAGGGGTACCACCCCACACTTAGTTTTGTTAACACAAATCAGTGAGGTGAAAGTAGTCGATTTACTCATATTTTGTCGAGATACGTTTTAGGATTGTATTCCGACAAGAAAATCAGAAATGCATCACTTACTTGCAGCCATTGGACTACTTTCATGGTAGATATAGCAACACTACTACATAGGGGTTACCACATGGAATCGTTATTCTTACAACAATCACAACCTCCTAAGTCGGTAGGCACTATAAGTCTTATCCCGATGGCCGGGATAGTCTAACATGTAAGTGTCCATACAACAATCTTAAGCAATATTCATAGCCATAGCAATTCCGCAAATATCATAACAATGCTATTGAAACCAAATTCAAGTCGAAAACAAGTCAAGATTTTCCTACGTATATGTTCACTCACATGATTTTGCAACAACAATCCAAACACATGAACATCACCAACAATCTTATATAATTTAGCAATTCATAATAGCTATAGCAACGTAGTACTTACGAGAAATAAATGAAGAATAAGAGAGTACTTACTTGCTTGAAACTTGTGGAGATGGTTTTGTGAATTGGAAGAACAAAAGAAGAAAATTTTGAGAAGATTTGGAAGAGTATGCGGCGCCTTTAGGGTATTTTCTATTGTGGTTGTGTTATAAAACTAATTCCCCTTTATATAGGAAGAGTATGGGTCAGGTTATGACCCATTTACAATCGGTTTTGGAGACAAAAATCCTACATATGCGGCGCATAATACTCGGCATATCAATGACATATGCGGCGCATTGTCTATGGCATAATGGGACATATGCGCCGCATAGTCTATGGCATTTGTAGACATATGCGCCGCATAGTCTATGGCATATGAGATACTGAGACCAAATGCCATAGCATAGGCGGCGCATAGTCAAAAGCATACCTAGGAATAGGCGGCGCATAGTGTATAGCACACTAGATTCCGAGACCTTAGGCTATAGGATAGGTTGTGCATCGTTCGTGGCCTAGTTTTACCAAGGCCTAGCCTTCCTCGAAGCCTATTTTGGCGTGAGAAAGGCTCAATCCATAGCCTTATGCATCACCCTTCCTAACTTACCAACTTTACCATACAATGCGTCCAAATCGTCAATTGAAATCAATCTCCTCGTTGACTACTTCTTGCACCTATATTCGCTCAAACAAATGAAAACGATTAGTACGATGGGTTCCCTCCCACCAAGCGCCTTAGTTTTGGTCGTGGCATGACTCTTATTTTTGGATTTTTCATTTATCAAAATCAAAACAAGTACTAGAATAAAACAAAAAAAATGATAAAATGATAAAACGATAAAATGATGGGTTGCCTCCCATCTAGCGCCTTATTTATTGTCGTGGATCGATGTAGTAATCTCGAGTACTTAGACTTCGTCGAGATAAGTGATAGCCATGTCATTCATCGAGTCAAGAGGACCGATATAAGGCTTAACACGTTGGCCATTCACTTTGAAGACAACACCCTTATTGCCTTCCAATTCGACTACTTCAGACGAGTAGACTTGGATAACTTTAAATGGACCAGACCACTTAGATTTTAACTTACCTGGGAAGAGCTTAAATCTGGAGTTGAAGAGTAGTACCATATCACCCTTTTGGAAGTTTCGTCGAATAATTCACTAATCATGATACTTCTTCATCCGCTCCTTGTATAAATCCGATCTTTCATATGCATAGAGACGGAACTCATCTAGTTCGTTCAGCTGCTCCAACCTCAGATTCTTCACATCATCCCAATTCATATTCAAGTGCTTCAATGCCCACAATGCCTTGTATTCAAGCTCGATGGGTAGATGACAAGCCTTCCCATAAACTAGTTGATAAGGAGACATGCCAATGGGTGTCTTGAATGCAGTCCTATATGCCCATAGTGCATTATCTAGCTTTCGAGACCAATCCTTCCTATTTGCATTAACCGTCTTTGCAAGGATTTGCTTAATCTCGCGATTGGAAACCTCTACTTGTCCACTAGTTTGGGGATGATAAGGCGTAGCTACCTTGTGTTTCTTGACACCATACTTGGCCAATACAAATTTGAATAGCTTGTTGCAAAAGTGAGATCCTCCATCACTTATGATAGTACGAGGTACTCCAAAGCGAGAGAAGATATTCTTCTTTAAGAACGCTACAACACGCTTTCCTTCGTTGTCGTCCAATGCTACAGCTTCAACCCATTTCAAAACATAATCCACAGCAACCAAGATGTACTTCATTCCAAACGAATTCACGAATGGACCCATGAAATCAATATCCCACACATCAAAGAGTTCTACCTCCAGAATTTTGGACATGGGCATTTCATGGTGTTTTGAAATAGCACCTTGACGTTGGCATTGGTCACACCTTCTCACATAGTCGTATGCATCTCTGAATATCGAAGGCCAATAATAACCACTTTGCAATACTTTTCTTGTCGTTCGATTGCCTACATGATGTCCTCCAACTTGCGAAGTATGGCATGCTTCAAATATAGTAGGCACTTCTTCATGGGATATACATCGTCGAATGATCCCATCCGCGCATTTTCAAAACAAATAAGGTTCATCCCAATAGTAGTGCTGAACGTCATGCATAAACTTCCTCCTTTGGTGGTAAGATAAATTGGCAGGTAGCACATTACTCACCACGAAATTTGCAAAGTCGGCATACCATGGTAATTTCTCCATTTTTGTCGCTAATATCTCCTCGTCAGGGAATGCATCATCAATCTGAATTTCAGGTTGTGCCACATGTTCATTCTCAAGTCTAGATAGGTGATCAGCCACTTGGTTCTCGCAACCTCTTCTATCTTTGACTTCGAAATCAAACTCTTGCAGCAGCAATACCCATCGAATCAACCTTGGTTTTGCATCCTTCTTCGTCATTAGATACCTAAGAGCTGTATGGTCTGTATGGACGATCACCTTAGTACCCAATATATAGGCACGAAACTTCTCAAACGCATACACAACCGCTAGGAGCTCTTGTTCAGTAATAGTGTAGTTTCTTTGGGCTTCATTTAGGACCTTACTCGCATAGTAGATAGGATGAAATAATTTCTCCTTTCTTTGTCCAAGAACAGCACCAACGTCTACACCACTAGCATCGCACATGACCTCAAACGGGAGCGTCCAATCTGGTGCTACCATGATAGGGGCTTCAATGAGTTTTCCTTTAAGGCATTTGAATGCCTTTAAGCAATCGTCATTAAAGTCAATAATTACCTCAGTAACTCCCGCGCTTGTTGCTTCCACTCCTTTCAATAATTTAGCCATCATGTCTTCCATACTTCCAGAATTAGATGTGGTGGTATCACGTCTACCAGGGGGAACGTACAAACCACTCTTTTCATTCTTGTTCTTCCAACTACCTTGGTCCATGTTTCCAGATTTACCATAATAGTTCCGACCTTGGTTTCCTTGGGTATTCCCTCGGAAACCCCCCTGATTGTTCAAGTAGTTGGCCTCTTCTTCTGAATCAGATTCGTCTCTTCCTTTTAGCGCCACAGCTTTCACTTTTTCGGTCTTCCCTGATAATAAATGCTTTGTAAGAAGATCCATCTGTGTTTTCATGTGCGCCATATCTTGATCACGTTCTTCTTGTCTTCTTCTTTGGTCTGTAGTCATGCCTATAGACAAAGTGGGGCTTGCTACCACAGAATCCCTGATATGCCAAGCTCTACTTTGTTTCGTCATGCGATCTAACATATTGCTTGCTTGACCAAAGGTGAGGTCCATAAAAGATCCTCCAGCTGCGTTGTCCACCACTGGCTTAGTTATTGAATTCAAGGCTCTATACAATATCTCCATGAGGTGAACATTAGTCATGTGATGGTTTGGGCATCTCGCTAGCTTTGTCTTGAACCTCTCCCATGTTTCATGAAGAGCTTCAGTGGGAAGCTGACGAAAGTTGCTGATTTCATCTCTCAATTGTGCCCTTTTGGAAGGCGGAAAAAATCTTTCTAGGAAAGCGTCTCTCAATTGCCTCCAATTTGTAATTGAATCAGGAGTCAGCCCATTCAACCATAGTGTTGCCTCCCCAGACAGAGACAATGGGAATAGACGTAATCGAATTGCATTCTGACCAACACCAGGATTGTCAAAAGACTTGCATGTAGAAATAACGTTGATGAGATGCATATTCGGATCATCGCCTGCTAGTCCACCAAATAATCCCTTGAGTTGCAATAACTGAATCATGGTGCTTGTGATGTTGAACTTGGCTCCGGGCGCTAATGGTGGTGGAATTATAGCTCCAGTGGCTCCGGCACCATCAAGATCATCATCATCATCGTCGAAAGCTGGCTGCATAGGTTGGCGATCATGTCTATACTGAGCTTGTCGACCTCTTATGTTGGCAGGTGTTACGATTTCAGCATCACGCCTAGGGTTTAGTAACTCGTCATCACCTAAATCGTCATCGTCAGGATTTGGTGCTCGTGCAGGGTTATCAATGTTCTGCTGTTGAACCTGGGCTGCGGCAAGGGCAACCAATCTTGCTTGTTCCTGTTGAGCAGCCATCCTTGCGATTTCAGCTTGTGCTTCCATTCTACCAATGCGTTGTGGTTCAGGATTGATTGGTAATAACGGTTGACCAGAACTTCGAGTATGGGGCATGCACTAAAATAAAAACCTGCAGTAGACAAAAACAAAAACTAAAAGTAAAAGTACGAGAATCTTTGACCAAAGGGTCTAGTAATTTTCACGAACTTAATTGACACTTGTATTCCCCGGCAACGGCGCCAATTTTTGATAACGCTCAATCTACATCTCTCGTTTGAGTGTAAAGCGGTCGTTAGCAAATATAGAACCCAACCTGGGTTGGGTGTCGATCCCACAGGGAATAGCTTGGCCAACAAGTAAGTAAAATTACTAAACTTTTGGTGCAAGTCTCGTAAGAAGGGGGGATTCTTGTTTTGCAAGTAATGTAAACAAAAGCTGAAAATAATAAAGTAAAAAGAGAGAGATTGTTACGTTGGTTGTAAACAATGAGAATTGAAGCGTTGGGGTTATGTCCACCTTCTGAGGTATACGTCTCTATTGGCTATGAGTGTGTAGAATTCTGACATGCAATTGCTTATAGAGGATTGTAGTCGATGGTAAATCCAAGCGTCTCTTGACCTAAACAAGGACTATTTTACTTTAACTCTCTCGAGCTTAAAGCGTGTCTAATGGTACAAATTCTCCAAGAGGTTAGTCCAGTTACGACACTAGCTTTTTAATAGAAAAGGGTGTCCTACTACCTTGACATTATCTCTTTTCCAGACAAATAACTTTTCTCTCGAACAAGTTAAATGTTAGACTGGCGTATTCTTGCGTTTGCAACCGCAAAGAATGTAGATTAAGATGAAGAGAATAATAATATAAGCAATATACGTGTCTGGAACTCACAAACTCACAGCAATAGATAGTAACTCATTCGGCTTCCATAACCCCAACAGAGAAGTTTAGTTACCCATGAATGCGAAGGAAATCACGATTGACATTGTTATTATATCACGATATTGAGTAATGGCGTGTAGATCAAGTGATAGGCGTGAGGCGTGATTCCTTAGCAAGTAACGATTCTCTTGTTGTGGAGTTTAAGAATAGAAGAGTAGATTAGAAGTGTTTGTAGTGAAAGATGAGAGGGATGTAAGAAAATTAATTTTTGAATGATGAATGAAGGATTCCTTGTTGAATGATGAATGTCAGATTTCTTAAAAATCTCTAGCATGATAGGGTATTTATAATATCCATATCCTACTCCTACTAAGCTAATGAAATAAATAACCAAATCCTACTAGACTAATGAAATCCTTAACCCAAATGTACTAGGTTAAGGTAACATTATCATAATCCACATAAAATAATGAAATACATAACCTAATTGTACTAGGTTAATGTATCATTGTGGAAATCCAGCTTTGTGTCTGTAAGTCTCCAAAGTCTTCAGAATTGCTGTTTTAGCCCGGGACAGATTTTCCATGCAGCAGTTTTGGTCCTTTAGGCGTCCCACTTCCTTCCCCTTCGTTCGTGAGCTTTCTTTTGCGTCAAGTTAGCCATAAAATGCTGTATTTTGCATCATTTATACCTGAAACTTTCCTAGTCATGTTCATTAGCTCATTTACGGGAAAAAGGACTAAAAGTGCATGAAATATATAATTTGTTCTCAAAACTAGGATAAAATATGGGCAAAATATATTGATATAGGCGTGTAAATCCGCCTATCATCAATAACATCGTAACTTAATAGTTATAATTATTTGCCCGTGGCTAAATGATATAGCCATAAAATTATTATTGTGATTTCATATGATAGCTAATAGTTATTTTTTATCATCTGTTGAAATCTGTTGTAACAATACTAACCTTTTAAAATTCTTCTTTATGAGGCAGAAAAAGAAAAGTCTAATTTTTAAGATCATATGCCTATTCATAAGGGGCAGATCTATTAAGGCCTGTGAAGGTGCCACGCCACCCGCAAACTTCGACGAAAACTTTATATATAAAAGTATATATTTATACAACATATATATAAATAGTAAACTTGCCACCCAGTCAACATAAGTTGTCTGTGGTGCCAGTGGTAGAGCGCCGCTTATTTTGCACAAGGTGCCCGGGTTCGTTATACCCTCTGACCACGTAAGTTTGAATTAGTAAACGTCCATTTCATTTTATTTTTGGTTTTGTGGAATTTTGTGTTACAAGTTTAGTTTGGTTCAGTTATGTTCCTTTTTAACTTTTCTTTTATTTCTTTTTAATTAGTATTTGTTTAGTATAAATAAACAAGTTTTTCTTTATAATATTTACTATTAAAAGCATATATGAATTATGATCCTTTAATCGGACGATGTTGATTTCATAACTAATACATCATGGGACAATGTTTCAGAAAACCATACTTCCTATAAATTTTCTATTTGAGAAATTCTGAATATATGCACAAGTCAAGTCAGTCAACTTCAATTATATTCCCTAACTATTAACTTTTAAGTTTTAAAAACAAGAGGAAGAACAATGTTAAAAAAATGAAATAAACATCAGTAAAAAACATGCCTCAAACTTTTAACCTTGTACAATTTGAGAAGGACGAAGCATTAGAAAAAAAGAAAAATATGTTAAGAGTAAACAGTAGAAAAAGAACCCTAAGTTTTTTTTATCTTCTTTCTTATTCTCTCGTTCTCCTATTTGTGAAATTTCTTTGTTAGTCATTGTCCCAGCCTCATCACTTTGCAGCTTTCCCAATGTCCACAATCCGTTCTAACTTTAAAAGATTTTTTGTTTTCCTGAAGCAACCAAAGTCTAAGAGGATTTTAAATCGAAAGAAGTAAATATACGAACTAGTCAAAGAAGGTTCAATATCGATTAATATATATATATATATAAATAATTTTAATTATGTATAAATAGTATAGTTTTTCATAGAAAGGGGTTCAAATGAGCCCCTTAGCCATAAGTTTGCTCGAATCTAGGATTTTGAGTCTCCAATTGATTTAATCGATGAATCTACTTGGCACCCGAAGACTCCGAACCCTGAATCCGCCTCTGATATTCATCACATCTATTAACCATCGTAAAGCTTTAGTACCTAACCTATTCAATCAATTGTCTCTAATTAAACTCGAGATCTGTGACAACTTGTTTATGAGAACTTTTTTTTTTGAGATTCATAATAAACTTCTCAAATTGAATAGCATAATCCATAAATAAAAAGGCAAGATAACCTCATAAACACAAATAAAAATAGAGATAACTTTATAGATACTTACCATCCAATAATTCCTATATATCAATAGTTGAGTATCATATGTGAATATTTTAACAAGTGTGTGCGAGGTCTTCGCCAATTTTTTTCAATCACAAATCAATCCAAATTGATTTACCATTTTAAAGATTATGCTGATCATATAATAACAATCGATAGAGAAGAGAAAATAGTAAGGGGTCGTTTGGTTGGGAAACAAGTTATGCTGGGATTAGTTATACTAGGATTAGTTGTCTTGGGATAAGTTATCCTGGTATTATTTTTTTAGTGATTGTTTGATTTGTGATATTAAAAATGATAGGCATTACATCCTTTCTAAGAATAGATAGTTTGTTTACAAAAATACCCTTCACCCCATTTAGCTTAATATTTCATGTTAAATTACTTATTTTGTTCTAAATTCAATAAAATGTTGATAATTTCATTTTAAAAAAGAAGATTCATCATAAAAAAATGTGAAAAAGAATTACTCTCATCTTACATTATTTAGTATCATTAATATTTGAAAAATAGAATTGTATTTTTTTTAAAAATTAAATTTTCAAACATGTTCAACTATATATAAAAAATAATTTTTTATTTAATAATTAAGTATGTACTAAGTTAGAAAGGGAATGTCAAGATACTTTAATTACTTGTTCATGATAAATTTGTTAGAAAAAATAAAAATTTAAAGTAAGATTAATAATTACAAAATACAAAGACAATAAATCCTCGGATCAATTTTGAATTTGATTGTATAAATAGTTAAATCCATATAATTGTTCAAATTTACCAAAATGAACGAAAATTTGAAGAGTAATTATAATTTAAATTTGGGATAAAATTATTAAAAAATTTAATGTAAAGACTATCAAAATCTCACGTTCTCTCTTATATATAGTAGTAAAGTATTATGTATATATATATATATTAAGCCCATATAATTATTCAAATTTACCAAAATGCGCAAAAATTTGTAGAGTAACTAAACTTCAATTAGGGATAAAATTATCAAAAAAATTTAATGTAAGGACTATCAAAATCTCGCGTTCTCTATTATATATAGTAGTAAAGTTATATATATATATGAAAAGTGATAATTAAAGGATTTGGAGGATAATTTTATCATTTTATGACTTTATCCCAAGTTAAAATATGGTGGAATTATTTATACCACCCCTTAGGTGGGATAAATTATCCCGATACTATTTGTTAATCCCAGGATAAGTTATTCCAAATTTAGCAACCAAACATAGCGTTAAAATTTTTATCCTGTGACTATGTTTTAATACCTCACACCAAACGACCCCTAAGAGTAAGAGAAGTACTAAGCAGTAAAAGTAAAAGAAGTAGCCTGTCAACCTACATCAACCAAGATTATAGAAAGAGCTCATAACATAAACAACTGAAACATGTGATTGGATTTCTATATAAAAATATAACAAAGAAACAAAAGTTTTTCAAACTCGAAAGTCAAGCAACACTACATCAATCTAATGAAATAATTCTCTTGTCAAACTGTATTGCACACGTAACATCCCTCATCCCTCAATCACTGAAAAATAGATCATGATAGAACCTCTGTAGAATTTATAAAATGAAACAAACCATATGTTCAACTACCACACAAAAACTTAATCTTATCAAAGAAACCACCATAAAAAGATCAATGGAGTATAAATAATAAGCAAATAAGACTTCAAAATATTTACAATAATAAATCTTCATCATCAGTATCTAGTTCTGATTCTATGCCTTCAATGATGTCATCAGCGAAAGTAGCATTACTGCTAATAGCATCAAGATCATTTCTTCTACAATTTATGAAGTCTTTATCATCCTCAAATGTATTGCAAACAATCATTACAAACATCTTGTTGAAAAGTCTCTTCGCCGATAGCCAGTAAAATAAGTAGAATGACCATTCAGAACAATTGACCAACTGGGATAAGATTATCCTTAAACATAAAAAACTTGTTCCGCCTGAGAAGCAAGCACAAATGGTTCATTTGTTGCTAATTTTCTCTTAGTGGTGACACTAACACAATCATATTTGTCTATTTTCACTTCTTTTCCGATGTGATCAACATCCCACCAATCACATTTAAATAAAACAATACGTTTACCATCGAAATATTGAATTTCAACTATTTCAGTTAGAACACCATAGTAATTGATATTTTGACCATTCACTACTCCTCTTACTAGAACGCCACTATTTTGCCTCTTCCTCTTTTCCTCGCGTTATTTAGTATAAAATCTAAAACCATTTATTTCATACCCCTTGAATCTTTTGACCCATTAAAAGGACCTCTAGCCTAAGATAAAGTTAGCATGAAAGTTTTCATATATCAGAATTGTTTGAGTTATACTTCTCTGTAAAAAAGTATTAGAAACCATGTCATCTATCAATCTATCTATCATACAAACAATATGGTTTATTCAATATAGTACATCAACAAGACTGAAGCATTCCAAATTTCAGGTTAACTATTGAACATGTTGAAGATAACTAACAGCATCAGGTGTTACATATCTATCTATAATTTAACATATAATTTTAAAGTCATAGCAATAATGCTAAATTATAAACCTATATTAGCTAAAGAAGAACCAGGTAAGCAAAATTCACTCAACAAAATGATAAGCATGCCACAATGAAAGGGATAGAAGATCTAACTAATGTTCATCTTTAACTTTTTAAACATTCTCTCGGGAAATCGGCAAGTCTCACCTGCTTACTTATGCCACTGAATTTATTCATAATGTGTTGCATTGAACTTGATGGTAAAAAAAGATTTGAGTTGTGAATTCATATGGGGAAACTCTGAGATCATGATACAACTTTAGGGAGCATTTAGTTGGTAAATAAAGGCGAAATTTGCAAATCTGATAGTGGACAGTAGCGTGGCCCTTTAAAATGCTAGCATATTAATCTACGGAATAGCATATTATTCATTTTTTCACGGAATAATCTTTCACCTTATTTTGAAATCAGTGTTTGGTTATTAAATTTTCAAATCCAACTTGGAGTTGGATTCCAAAATTGGAAAAGTTCTCTAAACCTGTTTTTCAACTCCATCTTCATAAATTCCTAATAAAGTTCTCTCTTCACTTCTTTACGAAAAGTTTAACCAAACACAACTCCAACATCATAGCTCCTAATAAAATGAAAATTATCTAGATTCTTTGGCCAAATACCTACTAAATTTGGTTGTAAGTAGAGCTTTATTGCCCAAACAAATTAATTTCCCTTGTAAAGAAAAAAAAATTCATACTTGACTCTGATAGATTCTAAAATTAACTAAAGTCAGAGCTGTGGCACACAACTATCCTAGCGTGATGGTCCTGTGTTGGGAAAAGATTTCCCTTTTAGCTCATAGAGTACCTTCTCTTGTGAGACAAGGTCTTAGAGGTATAATGTTGAAAACTCAAATGAGCCAATTGGAGACAAAGTCATAACCGCTTCAATCAAGGATGAATCCCAGATTCAAGGAGTGTATGCATAACCAAGACGACAAAAAAGGTCCTATCTAAGAATTTTTTTTGATAAGGAGTTCTTAGCTGACAATTCGACCAATAATCTATACAAATATATTACTAGCCAAAACATTGCTTAAAGCAATAACACTTGGAAGTAACACCAGGAACAACATAAATCTACAACAATAAGTCAAATAAAAACATAACAACTCAAGAAACCAAGTAAATATAAGCATAACACAAATAGGATTAACATATCTTTTCATTGAACCACCACTTAAAAAGTTGCGAAACAAAAGTTAAGAAGAACAACAAAATCTAAAGGTTCCAAAAGCAAACATCCATTAGAAACATATTTACTACTAATAGAAAAAGTGTTTATAGCATCTACTAGTGCATATTGAAACTCCACCAGAATATGAGCACTTATAAACATAATCTTCACTCAAATGCCCAAGCACTTAAAATGAAAATTATCTGGATTCTTTGGCCAAATACCTACAAAATTTGGTCGTAAGTAGAGCTTTATTGTCCAAACAAATTAATTTTCCTTATAAAGAAAAAGATTCATACTTAACTATGATAGATTCTAAAATCAACTAATTTCAATGCTAAAATGTCGGTATGTCATCCTCTACCGAAGGATAATACAAACTAAAATCACGAAGCAACCTCGACCCTGAGATTCATGAAGATCAAAAGAAAATTACTACTACTGCTATTCCTTTGAATGGCTTGTGACAGTTCTTTGTTACCAAGTTCCCAATTTTGGGTAGTTCAACTGCCTCACAACCTCCAAACCAGGGGCGGAGCCACCTTTAATCCAGAGTTCATCCAAACCCTCTTTGAAAAAAATAATTATACTATTTTTGTATTAATTTACATGGTTAATTTTTTTTATGTATATATAGCCAATATTGAACCACTTTGGCTAGTTCATATGTTTATTTCTGAACCACCTCGATGAAAATCCTAACTCCGCCACTGTTCCAAACGATGGAGCAATATAGAAAATCCTCAGAGCATCCACAAACTTAGCAGTAGTTAGGAGGTCTCCATCAACCTTAAAACTGACCACACCACCAAAGTCAGTAATCAAGCTCAAACTATTCCCTAGATAAGTCACTAACCAATCTCAAACTTGATGAGATGAGACGATGCAGTACTGTAATTGAGAATGAGGAAAAAATAACTCACTAATCAAGCTCAAACTTGAAGTCCCTTTTACTCTCAATGTGAGGAAATAAAATTACCTGTTGTGTGATGATGCAAGAGGAGTTGAGAATGATCGATGTTGAACCGGGATTTTTTTGATACCTAAGAGTGGAGATAAGGTCTAATATGATGATGCAGAATAATTTAGCCTATTTTTTTTTTGGTAAAAGCCTATTTTTTTTAATCAAAACAAAGTGGTGGGATTGTACATTTAGCATTGTTTGTTTACCTTATTTTTCTTTTTAATTTGTTATATATTTAAATAATACATAAAAAGTATTATAAATTACAATAATTAGCAATCTAAATATTTAGTGACATAAATATTTTGATTCGAATTTGATTTGACTTTTCAAATTTTATCAACGACACATAAAAAATAGAAGTAACATATATTGTTTGAAAATGACGTAAAAATTACTATAACTTTAAATAATTAATAAATTATCTAGTGCACATATTTATTAATGTGTGTACGGATTTCTCTTTTTACTTTTACTTGTCCATTTTGAAAAATAGATTTTCACTTTTACTTATATTTTATTTATCATTTTTAACTAAACAAAAATATACAATTATTTTTTTGATCATATTTTACTCTTAGCATAAATTACTTGTTTCAGAAATTATTTTTTAATACCTAATTCTAAAATTTATCAATTGATATGGGTATTATGGTAAAATTTATTATCAATTGAAAAATGGTAATTAGAATAATAATTTAACAATGTATTTAAAAAGCATGAGCACGACTGAGGTGAAATGTTTAAACTGATACCTGGTGAAACATAAGACTTGATCTTTATTTTTTGTTGAAAATTGTTATTCAAATTGGACCTCTTATATCGAACAATACATTTATCGAGCTAGCTTAATTAGAGAGGTTAATCTTCTATCAATTCAATTTCACAATAATATCTTAATTTTTAAGTTTCAAATATTATTTAATTCAGTTTTACATACACACACACACACACACACACACATATATATATATATAATATTTGTAAGTTTGAAATATTATTCTTGATCAAGTATTTTGAGAATTATATAGTTATTTGATTCGAACTCATAATTAATCACTACTGAAAATAATAAAATTTAAGCGTGAAATTGTTAAATTCACAAAAATTTAATTATTGTTAGTTAAGAGGGAAATTGATAAATTCACAAAAAAATTCCTCTAATACTTAACTAATGAAATAAACTTTGAAAGAATCAACATATAATTAATAATATGATTTGTGAGCTAATGCTAACACATTTGAGGCTCTTAACTAAGAATAATTGCGAAGTCTTAAGAAACTTTTGTCGTTTTTGATTGGTTTATGTTTGATTTTGCAGTTTGAACTGATATGAGAGAGAACCAACAAAAATGGGAGCAAAGAAGTTGAAATCTGAAGACAAGTGTGGCTGACGACATTTGTGATAAGTCGTCATCCCCGTGATAAGTTATCAAGTTCGTCGTCAGCAGTAAAAAAAGAATTGGCCTAAGTTGAAAGATGTGACGACATTTTGTGATAAGTCATCAAGGGTCTGATAAGCTGTCAAGAATATCGTCAGCCTGAGGCAACACAGGAGAACTGAAGTAGAGATTTGACGATATTTTGTGATAGGCCGTCACGAAGCTGATAAGTTGTCAAGTTTATCGTCAACCTTAAACAGGAAGAGCCAAAACTGAAGAAGGAGCTGACGATATTTGTGATAAGTCATCAGCCTCCTGATAGGCTATCACAAATATCATCACCTAATCCGAGGGATTTCTGAATTCTATTATTTTGTTTCATAATTAGGGTGAACTATTTAAAGCCTTGTTTAGGATTTTCTTAAGAGTTCGGCACATTGAGTTTTGACAATACTTTTGATATTTTTCTCTCTCTAATTTCTTGGCTTGAAAAAGCAAATACTTTGAAGAGATTATTATCATTATTCTGGGATTTTCCTTTGTGATCTAATCTGCGATTCACTAGTTATTATTCTTCTTGTGGTAAGTTTAACCTTCCAAGCATGAATACAACTTGTTGTTTTGATTTTAGCATTATGAGTGGCTAAATTCCTTTAACCTGAATTATGAGATCTAGGGTTAGGTATTGATAAGGTGCTAAGTGTTTAAGATTCAAAAAATGGTAGAATTTCTTGATAATTCTGAGGTTTTAATTAACGTCTGTTGGTTGCAAATAAAAGATAACACCTGCTTTGGTTTGGTTGAGAAAGAAATCAAATATAGTGGGAAGTGAATTATCAACAGGGACTTGAAAATACTCCGTTTAATAATCAGCGATGTAACAAGGTTGGTTAACCTAAGGTAAAATCTGGGCAGTGAATATAAATTCCCTAAGTCCGAGAGGATTAGGTAATTAAATACTTAAGTAGGTCGAGAGACATTTAAGCATAACGTCGATAAAGATAACTTGTTGTCCTACCTACCATGAGAATCTTGAACCACCGTTAGCACCTGTCAAGTACCGGAAGCCCTAGTGAACATAATTCTGATTTTTCAGAAACTCTTGATTATGAACACTGATTAAAGCGACCGACAATTACTTGTTAAACTAAAACCCCCCCATTTCTGGGAACATCCAACTATCAGTTGATTGATTTGCAAACGACTTACATTCACACCATATTCCCCGTGGGATTCGACCCCAACCTAGTTGATTCGACCCCAACCTAGTTGGGTTTTATATTGACAAAGATCGCTTACATTATCATTGAGAGGTGTAGTTTGAGCGTTATCATAATACAAAAATCAAAATAAAAGTAAAAAAAGAATTCCCTCTAATAAATTACTTACTTCGCAAATTATTTTTAAGACCTAATTCTAAACATCAATTGATATAGGTATTATGGTAAAATACTCATATAAATTATTATTTTTAATAGACATGAAAAGTTCAAAGTGGTCAAGTAAAAATAAACGAACAAAATAATACATGTAGTATTCTTTTCTTCAAATTTCGTATCTACCAAATTAATTTAATAATTTATGGATGGAGAAAAATGATAATTAGGATAATAATTTATTATCAAATTAACTATATATTTTAAAAGCGTGAGCACGACTGAGGTGAAATGTTTAAACTAATATCAGGTGTAACATAAGGCTTGATCTTCATTTTGTGTTGAAAATTGTTATTCGAGTTGGACCTCTTCTATCGAACAATACATTTATTGAGCTAGCTTAATTAGAGAGGTTAATCTTTCTATCACTTAAATTTTTCAATAATAACTTAATTTTTAAGTTTCAAATATTATTTAATAAATTGATTTATGTCTAATTAATTTTGATTAATTAATTATATCAAATAATTAACTTCACTAATCCAAGCTTAAACTTCATCTTGATCAAGTGATTTGAGAATTGTTAGTCGAACTTATTCTATCAAAACAATATATTTTGGTGTAATAATAGGTGCTCATCGTTCAATGCGATTCAGTTTTACAAACACAATCAATTCAATTTTGTAATATCTTAATTTTTAAGTTTTAAATATTGCTTAAATAAATAGGAGTTATGCCTAATTAATTATATTAAATTTAAATCAAATTAGCTTTACTAATCCAAGCTCCAACTTCACCTTGATCAAGTGCTTTGAGAATTGTTATCCGATTCAAACTTATTCAATCGAAACAATATATTTTGGTGTAACAATAGATGCTCATCATTAAATTTGATTCAGTTTTACACACACACACACACACACACATATATATATATATATTTATATATATACATATATATTTTTGTAAGTTTCAAATATTATTCTTGATCAAGTGTTTTGAGATTTGTTATTTGATTCAAACTCATAGTTAATCACTACTATAAAAATAAAATTTAAGCGTGAAAATTGATAAATTCACAAAAATGTAATTGTTCTCATCTAGGAGGGAAATTGATAAGTTCGCAAATTTTTTCCTCTAATTATATTTAACTGCTGAATCAAATTTTGAAAAAATCAACATATAATTAACAATAACCAAATTAAAATAAAAGTAAAAAAAATTACCCTCCAAAAATTTTCCCTCTAAATTTATGTCTAAATCACCTCATTAAATTAATGAATTCACAAAAGTTTCCCTCCAATTTTAATAAAAGCCGATGATATCAAATTTTAAAAGAAACAACACATAATTAATAATACAAAAATTAAACTAAAAGTAAAAAATTTCCCCTCCAAACTTTTTCCCTCTAATTATTTTATGCCTAAACTAGCTCATTCTTTTCATAAATTAATAAGTCAAAAACCTAAAAAAACTACAGTCAGAAGAAAGTAAAAATAATACAATCCTCACTTTTCTCTTATCCCTAATATCTCAATTTCAACTTGTATTCCAATCAAATTCAAGGTAAATTGCATATATTTTTCTCTAATTGCTTTTCATTATTATTTAAAAAGTATTTATTTTGGTCTTGTGAGATTATGCAGTTGCCAAGTAATTCGATGTCACGACCAAAAAATGAGGGTCATGATGGCACTTGTCCCGGCGTATCTTGATAAGTAAAGCCTATCACCCAAACTGATACAAAGAGATAAAAAGACAGAAATATCCCAAAGTAAGACTTCTAGAACAAAGGTGAACCATATAAGTAATCTAACAACGCAGAAAATACTTATCCAAAATATCAATCTTGCCCAAAACTAGGTGCCAACAGTGTAAGAACTACTAATACAATCCAGGAGTCAAATACATCAAAAAAATAACCACAGGGGAATAATATCTGTCTCCGAATACTAATAAAAACATAACTACTATAGAAAGATAGAGGTGAACTCCGGACGCATAAATGTCTAACCGCTATCTTGAAAGCTCTAATAATCTCCCGAGTCAAGCAAGCTGAGGCGCACTCGAGCTAGGACCTGCACCGAAAGGGCGTAGTAGGCATGAGTACAGTCCACTTTCTCAGTAGGTATCATAGGCCGACAAAGAAAAATAGTCAATAAAACATACAAAATATACACTAAGGCCACGTCACCTATATAAAATGTCCCACAACGGTAGCCCACACCGCTTGCACTAACAGTTCTAATATATCACATATACACCAAGATAGAATACGAGTATGCATTATATCACATATAAGTAGAACAAGGGAGAACATGCATCTACAAGATCATCAAATACAAGTAAAAGAAGACAAGACAATTGCATAAATGGAAAGTCAATACGACAATACAACACAACACAAACATAATAAAGTAAGTCCACTGTATATGAAGATGATGATGTATGAGGTCGTCGCACAACCTCTGGGATCGTCGTACAATCTCCATATACACCTACGGAGCTAAAGCTTCCCGGCGTAGGACCCATGGGAGGTTCGTCAACCCACATATCTCATATTTTTTTTCGACACATCCCTAGGAAAGGGTTTTATAAGGTGTTACAATATCTCCTCCTCGGCACATCCCTAGGGGAGAATTTTTTAAAAAGGTGTTGCCAAAGTTACTCAGGTGTTGCCATGGTGGTACCAATGTTTCATGAGTGAGTATGATATGAGGATGTAATGCTCACAACCAATCACAATGAGTATTTTCACAACCAACCACAATGATACATTTTCACAACCATGTGAGCCAATATCCACTCATTATTTTTGTTCATCTATGAATTTCCACATTAAGAATTTTAACAACACAATACAATTATTCACGTGTATTCAAGGCTATCAATACTACATAGGACCCCACATGATCACACATATCACATAATATCTCAATTTCGACGATTATATCACATATAGGCCCTAACAAAGCACACCATATATAGCCATTTTTCATGATTAGTCTTACCTTTAACATGTGTTTTGTACCATTATTTACTACCCATCCCAATCTGAAAGAGTTAAGCCATAACCTATCTCAAAGCCAAAATCGGTTCCTATACTTCGAACCCACAACCTTACTTTTCATGAAAAATCTCAAATTCTACTAAAAATATCAAATATGAAATCTACGCGTCAAAACAAAACCAACGACACCCATATTGACTACTTTTGGTTCGGGGTCAAAACAGACCTCAAAAACAGGTTTTCATAAAAGAAGGGCGAACTTGGAACTCTACTTCAAAAATATATTTTCCATATTTTTAGGAACCTACAGCTGAAAAAATTGAGTAAAAAGGAGGTTCAAATTGAAGAAAAATTATTTTTGAGCTTTACTGGGTAAAATCTTTGAAATTCAGGTTAAAATCAAGAATCAGGTTTGTTTGGAAGGTTAAATTGATGAAAAACTAGTAATTATAAGATAAAAATATTAATCAAGTGAAAAGGAGTAAAATTGGGGGTTTAAAATCAAGCCCTAAGATTTTTGGTGTTTTGAGAAATTTATCAAGAAATTACTAAGAAAAAGGTGAATTCTTACCTTAAATCCGTAATAAAATCAAGAGATAGATGTTAATCTAGCTTTCCAAGCTCCCACAAGTTTCACTTTCAAGTTTCCATACTATTTTAGGGTTTAACTCTCAGGAGGCAAGATGAAAATGAGCAAAATAGACCCAAAAACTATTTTAATAGTGCAGACAATCTGCACTAACAAGGAAGAACTACTGTTTTTTTTTTTAATTTTTAAGTCCAACCCGGACTTTGCTGGGGTGCCCAAAATTCGTTCGAAGTCTGATATATGCAAACGGACTATGTAACCGTACTAAATTTGACGTTTCAAATGAGTTGGCGAAGTCAGATTTTTAAAAAAATATCATTTTCAAAAAGTTAACCCTCAAAACCTGAAATTGCAATTTTCCAAACCAAGGGACGAAATGAGATTTAATAGCCGTAAAATCACACCAAACATCTTACCACCCTAAAATAGACATTTCGGATCTACTAGCAAAGTTGAATTTTCCATTCGAGGTCGCTTCAATCAAATGTGGGTCCCACACTCATATTTTCAATTTTTCAACTTTTTGACCAATAGGTCGAAATAAAATCGGGTGCACTAGGACACGAACCAAAGATCTACCTAGCCTAAAATCAATATTTCGGATCTGCTAGCGCAGTCTGTTTGTCCATCTCTCGCACGAATCAAAAGATATCCTCATAATTCCAAAATAAGGCTCTTGAAGCCATCAAAAACCACAATATCACATAAATAGTACCAAATTGCATCGAGAACTGTGCTACTCACCCCTATACCCCAAAAATATCATAATGCAACTATGGGGAAGGGTAAAATAGTCAAATAACACAGAAACACATATTTCACATATTTTATCAAAAAGCTGATTGTTACATCACCCACAACTAAAAATCTAGTTCGTCCTCGAACTAAAGGCAAAAGAAATACCTGAATCAACAAAGAGATAGGGATAAGAACTACGTATATCAGACTTAACCTCTCAAGTAGTCTCATCTACTGGTCGATGTTGCTACTGAACCTTAACCACAGGGATAACTCTAGAGTGCAACCGCCTAACATCCCTAGCCAAAAAAATGAAGACTGGCTCCTCAACAAAAGATAACCACTCATCTAACTGAGCTGACTCCCAACGCATAACATGAGACTCATCTAAAATATAATGATGAAGCATAGAAACATGAAAACAGAATGAACAACTAATAGATCAGAGGGTAAAGCTAACTCATAAACCAATAGTCCAAATAATCTCACATGGACCAATAAACATGGGGCTAAGTTTGCCGCTCTTCCCAAACCTCATCACACCCTTCAGGGGTGAAACTCGAAGGAAAACACGATCACCAACACCAAATCTCAAGGCATAAAATCTACGATCAGCATAACACTTCTTCCTACTCTGAGTGGCTCTAAGTCTATCTTGAATGACCCGAACTCTATCCAAAGATTCACGGAGTAAGTTCGTACCTTAAGGTCTCTCCTCTGAAACGTTGAACCAACCCACTGGGGAGCACAACGCCTACCATATAATTCCTCAAGCCATATCAATATTGGAATGGTAGCTATTATTAGACAAAAACTCTGCTAAAGCCAAATGATGCTCCCACTAACCACCAAAATCTATCACGTATACGCGGAGCATATCCTCCAAATAGTGGCAGACCTAGGATTTAAGGATAGTGGGTGCTTAAAAAATTTAAAAAAGAAAATCACCTCAATGAGGTTTGATCTCGGGACCTCCTTCCACTGAAGCACCTTAAGATCAACCCAAATGCCAATGCATCCAACCAACTTTTTGTTATAGTGGGTGTTTTTATATGTTTTATACCCTTTTTCATATATTTTCTATGTAATTATACCTATTCTGCATCGAGTTTAGTGGGTGCCGCCCTGCCTCCAAAACCTGGATAGTCTGCTCTGACTGGCCATTAGTCTGGGGTAAAATGCTGTGCTAAGATCAACCCGAGTATCCAACTCATCCTGAAAAGTCTTCCAAAAGTGAGATTAAACATAGAACGTCGATCTGAAATAATAAACACTGACACACTATGCAGACGAACAATATCACGAATATAGATACGGGCCAACCTCTCAGCACTGAACGAGACCTGAACTGAAATAAAATAAGCTGACTTGGTCAATCGATCCACGATAACCCAAACACTGTCAGAACCATGCTATGTACGAGGCAAACCAATCACAAAGTCTATTGTGATTCGTTCCCACTTCCATTCGAGAATAGGTAACCTCTGAAGCAACCCACTAGGCCTCATATATTCGGCCTTCACTTGCTGACAACATAGGAAACGAGCCACAAGGTCTACCACATCTCGCCTTATACCACCCACCGGTAATGCTTTCTCAAATCACGATACATCTTAGCCACACATGGATGGATAGAATATCTGAAATAATGGGCCTCCTCCATGATCAACCTAATGCAGTCACCCACTCTCGACGCACAAACTCGACCTCCAATCTATAAAACTCCATCTGAATCACGTGAGGCTTTCTTAGCCTATCACCCAATACCTCATCTCGAATCGACCTCATTCCAACATCATCAAACTGATGAGCTCGAATCTGCTCCATCAAAGAAGATCAAGCCTCTATAAATGCCAAAACATGCCCAGGTGTCAAAATATCAAGTCTAACCATCTGGTTATCTAAAGACTGAACCTCTAAGGCCAAAAGCCTCTCTTGGATCAAAAGATGTGCCAAGTTACCAATGCTAGTTGACTTCTGGCTCAAGGTATCCATAACCATATTAGCCTTGCTCGAATGATAGACAATAGTCAAGTCATAATCCTTAAGAAACTCATGCCAATGACGCTTCCTTATATTAAGATCTCACTAGGTGAAGTACTGAAGGCTACGATGATCTGACAAGATCTCACAATGGACTCTATACAAGTAGTGCCTCCATAACTTCAGGCAAACACAACTGAGTACAAATATAAATCATGGGTATGATAATTTCTCTCATGAGGCTTTAACCGATGAGATGCATAAGCAATTACCTTGCCCTCCTGCATCAACATATCACCTAACCCAACACCTGAAGCATCACAAAAGATGGCAAAACCCACACCCTCCTTGGGTAAAGTCAAGATAGGAGCTGAAGTCAATAAATTCTTGAGCTTTTGAAAGCTTGCCTCACAAGCATCGGACCACTGAAAAGAAATCTTCTTCTGGGTCAACTTGGTCAATGGAGCTGCAATGAATGGAAAACCCTCAACAAAATACCGATAATAACCTGTCCATAAAAAAAATTCTGAATCTCAATGGGCAAAGTAGGTCTAGCCCAATCATGAACCGCTGTAACCTTGGATAGATTAACTATAATACCTTCGTTAGTCACCACATGACCCAAGAAAGAAATAAACTCTAACCAAAACTCGCAACTCACACTTAGAGAACTTAGCATACAACTTCTCATTCCTCAATCTCTGAAGTACAATCCGTTAGTGCTCCTCATGCTCAACCTCATGGAATACACCAAGATATCATCTATAAATATAATAACAAAGGATTTAAGATACTGTTGAAACACCTGGTTCATCAACTCCATAAACACAACAAGGCCATTGGTCAACCCGAAGACATGACCAAGAACTCATAATGACCATATCAAGTTCGAAAAGCTGTCTTCAGAATATTCAAAGCTCTAATCCTCAACTGGTGATAACCAAACCATAAATCAATCTTTAAAAACACCGCAACACCCTGAAGCTGATTAAATAAATCATCGATGTGAGAAAGAGGATACTTATTCTTAATCGTTACCTTATTCAACTGCTGATAATCAATACACATCTGCATAACCCTATCTTTTTCTTTATAAACAAGACAGGTGTACCCCAAAGTGAAATACTAGGTTGGATAAATCCCTTATTCAATAACTCTTGCAACTGATCCTTCAATTTCTTCAACTCTGCTAGGGCCATCCTATAAGGAGGAATAGAAATAGGCATGGTTCCCAGCTCAACATCAATAGAAAAATCAATATCTCAATCTGGAGGCATACCAGGCAAGTCCATAGGGAACACATTCATAAACTCACAGAAAATATGGGCAAAATCCAAGAAAGGAGATGAAACAACACTGGTGTCACAAATATGAGCCAAGTAAGATAAACATCCCCTCACAATCAATTTATGAGCCTAAACATAAGATATAATCTTTTTAGGACCCGATTGAAATGCACCCTTCCAAGTTATCCTTGGCACACCTGACGAAGCTAAAGTTATAGTCTTGAAAAAATAATCTAAGACAACATAATAAGGATCTAACCAATCCATGCCCAAAGTAATATCAAAATCAACCATATCTAATACGAGTAAATCTACCAAAATCTCACGCCCGACAAAAGTCACAACACAAGATCGATACGCCTGATCTACCACTAAAGAATAACCTACCAGGGTAGATACACGAATAGGAATGTCAAGAGGCTCACTAACAAAATCAAAACCCAAAGAAAAATATACAGACACATAGGAGAAAGTCAACCCAGGATTAAATAATATAGATGCAGGTTTAAAATAAACAAGGATGATACCTGTAATCACAACATCAGAAGCCCCTGCCTCAGATCTGGCTAGTATAGCATAACATTGACCATGACCACCAACTGCCTGGGTGGCCCCACAACCACCACCAAAGGCTCCACTATCTTTACCTCTCGTACCTCTGGTAGAACCCCTATCTCTCACAGCTAAAATAAGAGTAGCTAAAATACCTAATGAGGATAGTCCCTGGCCATATAACTAATCTTATCACACATATAACAACCTATATGACTAACCTCAATAGGAAAAAGTACAAATGGGATCAAACGACCACCCTAAACTGCTGAAC
Source organism: Capsicum pubescens (assembly GCA_030864215.1). NCBI lineage: Eukaryota > Viridiplantae > Streptophyta > Magnoliopsida > Solanales > Solanaceae > Capsicum > Capsicum pubescens. The sequence continues at coordinate 236,383,152 of CM061540.1, forward strand.
TAGAAGATCCACCACCTAAACTTTGTAAAGCCACCACTTGCCTACCATGGTATCCATGAGAAACTCTAAAAATATTGCGCCTTCCTAGAACCTCCTTGAGATGCACTAAGAATACCCTCTGTCATCTTAGCATGATATACTATACTCTGGAAAGAAACCCCAAACACAACCATCTGAGATGTAGCTAACTAAAGAAAAACATGCAAACCCTTCATGAACTTTCAAATCTTCATAGACTTAGTGGAAATGCAATCATAGAAATATCTGGATAGGGCATAGAAGCATGTCTCATACTCAACAACTATCATGGAGTCCTGTTCCAAATGATCAAACTCGTCCTGCATTCGATCCCTCAAACTGTAAGGCATGAATCTCTCCAGAAAGGCATTAGCAAACTGATACCATGACAACTCAGGAGAATTAATAATCCTACAACTGACAAATAATCTCTACCAATTTCTCGTAAAATCTCTAAACTGATAGTAGTATAAGCCATACCATCCGTGCAGAAAGAGTGAAACATAACTCATAACACAAGGTATGAAAAAACTTCATACGATAAAGAATAAAATAAGGAAGGTTTACTAAAGACGACCTATAGCCTCTTGAAGATAGATACGGACGTCTACGTACTGATCTGTGAGACTCTATTAGACATCTTGTTCTTATATTTATGAGACCAATGAAACCTAACTGCTCTGATACCAATTTTTCATGACCTAAAAATGTTGCGGTGTACCTTGACAAGTAAGCCTATCATCCAAACTGATACAAAAAAAGAGAAAGACAGAAATATCCAAAGGTAAGGCTTCTAGAATGAAGCCGAACCATATAAGTAATCATAAAAATATAGAAAGAACTTATCCAAAATACCAATCATGCCCAAAACTATGTGTCAATAGTGTAAGAACTACTAATACAATCCAAGAGTCAAATACATTAGAAAAATAACCACAAAAGAATAATATTTGTCTCTGAATACTAATGAAGACATAACTACTATAGAAAGATAAAGGTGAACTCCGGACACATAAATGTCCAACTGCTACCTTGGAAGCTCCAACAATCGCCCGAGTAAAGCAAACTAAGGCGCACTCGAGCTAGGACCTGCATTGAAAGAATGCAGTAGGCATGGGTACAATCCACTTATACTTAGTAGGTATCATAGGCCGACCGAGCAAAGTAGTAAATAAAGCATACAAAATATACACTAAGGGCACGTCACCTGCAATAAAAAAATATCTCACAACGATAGCCCATACCGCTTGCACTAACAGTTTTAATATATCGCATACACACACCAAGATAGAACACGAGTATTCATTATATCACATAGAAGTAGAACAAGGGGAAACATGCATATACAAGATCGTCAAATACAAGTAAAAGAAGATTGGACAATTACATAGATGGCAAGCCAATACGATAATATAACATAATATAAACACAATAAAGTAAGTGCAATGTATATGATGATGATGATGATACGCGAGGTCGTCACACAACCTCCGAGATCGTTGCACAATTCTCGTATACACCTACGGAGCTAAAGATTCCCGACGTAGGATCCATGGGGAATTCATTAACCCGTATACAATCCACATATATCATATCTCCTTTCTCGCACATCCCTTGAAAAGGATTTTATAAGGTGTTATAATATCTCCTCCCCGGTATATCCCTCGGGGAGAGTTTTCAAGAAGGTATTGCCAATGTTACTCAGGTGTTTCCACGATGGTACCAATATTTCATGAATGAGTATGATATAAGGATGTAATTCTCACAACCAATCACAATGAGTATTTCCACAACCAACCACATGATATATCTACAACCAATCATAATGATATATTTTCACAACCACGTGAGCCAATATCCACTCATTATTTTCATTCATCCATGAATTTCCACATGTCTCATATGCTAATAAAGTATGAATATAATCACAATACAAAAATGGTACAACATTAAGCATTTTAATAACACAATACAATTATTCATATGTATTCAAGGCTATAAATATCACATAGGACCCCTGTAACGCCCCAAGAACCTATCCCAAGATGTCACATGGTGCTCAAGGCCACACGTGGCCTCAAGCTAACCCTGTAAGCCTATCATCACTTTCAAAACTCATTATAGCGCAAATCATGTTAAGATAAAAAGGAATAACCATGTCATGAACATACTGAAACACGAAGTAATACTGCCCTATACAAACAAACTACTGAAATCTCTGTACACGCTGGTACACTAATCTGACAAAGCCTCTACTACATAGAACTGAGGAGCCATTGGGACAGATCCCCAACTGACCCGTACTTAACTAAAAGTAAACAACCATCTATTAACAAGACAAAATCGGAGACATAGGTCCTCAAACCATGAGGATTTACCAACCACAGAAATGTAGATGAAGGTACTCAAAGATCACTGTCGCTGCTGAGACTGAGAACCTGAACCTATATCATGAGGGAATATAAAATACAAAAGAGTATGAGAGTAAGTACTTGAGAATATACTGAGTATGTGGGGGTGGATGCAATATTTTAAATAATATCATAAATGTATAAAAAAATCATGCATGCTGACAATAATAACTCTCTTCGCTTGAATTATCTAACACATAATTTCCGTAAGTCATTAGTAATAACATATTCTTCATAAATCTCATAAATCATTTAACTCAACTCAAACTCTTTGACTCATGACTTAGAGTGACTCGGTAACTCATGGTACTTAGATCATTATGGACGTGGGAGTTTCTTATAACCGACATAACTACACCATGTGAGCCGTATGGAGTCCAACGTTTTGCCCTCCTAAGGAGAGAACCCCATATTGGTGGGGGTGTCGTACTCTTGCCAGGGAGTACAACCTCAATCTCGTTATAACAATCCCATACTTGGCCTCTGGCCCATAATTATCAACATCAATCCTACGGTGGCACGTAGTTTCGGGAAAATACCATATTTCCCGCTCGGTGCTAAATACTCCTCCCAGACTTAGCTCAGAACGCGTTAGGAAATCCACCTTAATCAATATCAACTCATGGGTCTATTTTAGAGACCAAAACATAAATATATATCTCACCTGCAAATCATAAAAGTCTTGTGGATTCCTAACCTGACTCAACTCAACACAATCTTTCTCAACATCAAGTACATTTACTTTTTGAATCATTTTCAACATCAAGTACATTTACATGAAAAAAGTAAAAATTAGAGAAATACAACATGTTTTAAACATCAATCACTTTATAAGTCATACATATCCACTCAAAAGGCGAATTTAGGCTTAAAAAACGATCGGGGTATTACAACCCCACACAGTCACAAATATCACATAATATCTCAATTTCGACGATTACATCATATATAGGCCCCCACATGGGCACAACATAGATATAAATTTTTCATTATTAGTTCCCACCCTTATCATGTATTTTGTACCATCATTTACTACCTCGCCTAGTTTAAAAGAGTTAAGTCATACCTCCCTCAAAAGCTGAAATCCATACTTTACACTTCAAACCCCCGAACTTACTTTTCACGAACAATATCAAACTCCACTACAAATATCAAATATGAAATCTACACGTTAAAGCAAAATCAACGACACCCATATTGACTACTTTTAGTTCGGGGTCAAAACGAACCTTTAGAATGAGTTTCTAAAAAAGAAGGGCAAAATCAGAACTTTACTTCAAAAATATGTTTCCCAAATTTTTTGGAACCTACAGTTGAAAATTCAAGTTAAATAGAGTAAAAAACGAGGTTCAAATCGAAGAAAAACTATTTTTGAGCTTTACCTAGTAAAATCTTTGAAATCTGGGTTAAAATCAAGATTCGGATTTGTTTTGAAGGTTAAATTGATGAAAAATAAGTAATTATAAGATAAAATAATTATTCAAGTGAAAAGAAGTGAAATTGGGGTTTAAAATCACGTCCTAAGATTTTTGGGGTTTTAAGAAATTTATCAAGAAATTACTAAGAAAAAAGTGAATGTTTACCTTAAATTCATAATAAAATCAAGAAATAGATGTTAATCTAGCTTCCCAAGCTCCCAAAAGTTTCACTTTCAAGCTTCCATATTATTTTAGGGTTTAACTCTCAAGAGGAAAGATGAAAGATGAACAAAATGAACCCAAAAACTATTTTAATAGTGCAAAAAATCTGCACTAACAAGGAAAACTACTATTTTTTAATTTTTAAATCCAACCAGTACTTTGATGGGGTGCCTGAATTTTTTCAGAGTCTGATATATGCAAACAAACTATGTAACCACATCGTTTTCAAAAATTTGACCCCCAAAATATGAAATTGCAATTTTCCAAACCGAGGGTCGAAGTGAGATTTAAAAGCCGTAAAATCACACCAAATATCTTAACACCCTAAAATCAACATTTCAAATTTGCTGGCGAAGTTGGATTTTCCATTCAAGGTCGTTTCGACCGAATGTGGGTCCTACACCCATATTGTAATAATACATTATCGATTATTATTACAATAAATTTTATAGATTCATATGTTGAGGCCTTGATTTTGATATTGCAGAGGTTTAAATGGGCCATTGAATGGACTATTACTGATATTGTCAAAATTCCACTCAAAATTTTCATTCACAAGATACAACTTGAATCAAAGTATGTGCCTATCATTGAACATCAACATTATCTAAATCTACCTACGCAAGAGGAGGTGAAAAAGGAGATTAACAAGGGTTAGATGCTGGAGCGATTTACTCTATTACTGAAAACAAATGGGTGATCCCGATTTAGTATTTGCTGAAGAAGGGTGGGATCACTGTGGTTCCCAATGAGAAGAAAGAGTTATTTCCTATGAGACCAGTCACGGGATGATGAGTTTGTATAGATTATCTGAAGCTAAATACTTGGAAATAAAAAGATCGCTTTCCTATGCCATTCATGGATTAGATGTTAGACCATCTCGCAGGTAGGAGATGGTATTATTTTCTTAATAGTTATTTGGGGTATAATCAGATTTCTATTTCTCCTAAGGACCAAGAAACGACCAATTTTACTTGTCCATATGGTACATTTGCATTCAAGATGATGCCTTTCGGTTTTTGTAATGCTCCTGCCACTTTTCATCATTACATGATGTCTATATTTTCTGATATAATAGAGAAAACTATCGAGGTATTCATGGATTATTTCTATGTTGTGGGTGACTCATTTGATGAATGTTTGGATCACATGGATAATCCAAAACAAATATTTGAGAAGTGCAACTTGGTTTTGTATTGGTAGAAGTGCCACTTCATAGTTAAAGAGGGGCTAGTTCTTGAACACAAAATTTTGAAGAAAGGGATAGAGGTCAACTAGGCTAAATTTGAGGTGATTAAAAAATTACCCCAACCGATTTATTTGAAAGGTATTTAGAGTTTCTTGGGTCATAAAGATTTTTATCAGTGGTTCATCAAGGGATTCTCTAAGATTGCAAATCCATTGTGCAAATTGTTAGAGAAGGAGATGAAGTTTGTTTTTGATGATGCTTGTCTCAAGGTTTTTGAGTGCTTTAAGGAGAGGTTGATCTCAACTCCTATTATTGTGTCTCCGGATGGACTCTTTGATTTGAGGTGATGTGTGATGTTAGTGGGGTAGACCTAGGAGCATTCCTACGCCAAAGACGTGAGAAGATACTTTATCCCATTTTTTAGTCCAGAAAAGCACTCAACCCTGCACAAGAAATTACACGGTTACTGACTAGGAGTTGCTTGCGGTGGTGTTTGCTTTTGAGAAGTTACAGTCCTATATGATCGGTATCAATGTTAGTGCACATTGATCATGTTGCTCTTAGGTACCTTATGTCTAATAAGGATTTTAAGCCTAGATTGATTCGATGGGTACTATTGCAAAAAAAGTTTTATATTGAGGTTAAGGATCGAAAGGGCATATAAAATCAGGTTTCAAACTATCTATCCCGCCTAGAAGAGGAAACGATGCTTAAACTAGGGGATACGATTGAGATTGATGATACTTTTCTAGATGAGCATGTCTTGGCAGCATCACAATACTTAATTCCTTGGTTTGCTGACTTTGATAATTATTTGCCAAGTGACCTCATCCTACAAGATGTGTCATTTCAGTAGCAAAAATGATTTATTCATGAGGTACTAAAATTATTTTGGGATGAGCCTTACTTTTTTTGGGTGCATGCGGATGGTGTGATTTGTAGGTGTATTCTCAAAGTTGAGATGATGGGTATTATAGAGGCCTGTCATTCGTCTCCAGGTGGGGGTTACCATGGAGGTACTCACATTGCCCATAAGATTCTGCAATATGGTTATTACTGTTCGACAATATATAAAGATGCACATAACTATGCTTGGGCCTGTGATCAATGCCAAAGGCAGGGCAATATCTCATGGAAGAATGAGTCCCCATAATACCTATTCTCAATCTTGAGCTATTTGATGTGTGGGGTATTAACTTCATGGGTCCATTTGTGAGTTCACATGGTATAAAGTACATCTTGGTGGTCGACTATATGACTAAGTGGGTGGAAGAAATTGCGCTTCCTAATAATGAAGGTCAGAGTGTCACAACGTTCTTAAAGAAAAATATTTTCTCTAGATTTGGCACTCCATGAGTTATCATCAGTGATGATGGGTCCCATTTTTGAAGTTGTCTGTTCAAGGCCCTACTTGAGAAATTTGGAGTGAAACATAAGGTGGCAACACCTTACTATCCACAGACAGGTGGGCAAATTGAGGTATCCAACCAGAGATCAAGTCTATTTTGGTAAAGACTATGAATGGAAACTGGAATGACTGGTCAAGAAAGTTAGATGATGAACTATAGGCCTACCATAGAAATTATAAAACCCCCATAAGTGCCTTACCTTATCAGCTTGTGTACGATAAGGCATGCCACTTGCCAGTTGAACTTGAGCAAAAGTCACTACGGGTGTTGAAGAAGCAGAATTTTAAGATAAGTGACCCCACAAACTTGACAATGGACAAGATAAATGAGTTTGACGAGTTTATCCTTTGTTCTTATGAAAGTTCAACCTTGTATAAGGAGAAGATAAAATTGTACCATGAAAAAAGAGTTGAGAAAAAGGTATTCCAACCTGGTGATGTAGTCTTTTGTATAATTCGAGACATTGCTTATTTCCTGGAAAGTTGAAGTCTAATGCAGAAACAAACTACGAAATTGAAACTAAGCTAAGAAACAAATAACACAAAGATAAAGATAGCTAGATAAAGCTATAATATAGACATAAGAAGGAAATGGATAGAAAACAAAGGGTATATAAAACCTTTAATCCTTTATTCAATATTCAATCAATCACCTAAATCTTACGTAGATCTCAAAGAAAATAGATTCCTGAGCAACCCGTATTTCTAAATGAAAAACCAACACAAGTGATTCCACACTTGCCACAAGATAATCCAAGATTTCACTCATTCACTAAGGAGTAATCATTCATAATTCATCAAAGTCAAAGGAAATGAAATGTCTAAGGCCCTATTTTTAGTCTAGGGTTAATTATTACATCTTATGGGACCAAAAGTGATCTATTTGGGAAAGATAAGTAATAGAAGACCACAAAGCATCAGCCTAAGCAATTCTAAAGCATATGGGGAATATAGTGGACTATTTTTACCCACTCTAGCAGTTCTAGAGTAGGTTGGGTGTACTTCCAAAGCATGTGGGATCATATCATCTTTTGGGGCCTTTGTAGCCCTAGCTTGCCTTCCCTTGGACTCTCGAATGTCCCTTGAACCTACTTGATCATCATAATTATCCGATAGACACCTTTTTGTAGCCACCAAGAAGTCATAAAGTGTCTCTTGACCCATAAGCATCCTCTCTAATGATCTGAAGGCCATTTGGCTTGCATTATCCTCTCCTTCTTGGAGAAGATTCATCCTCAAATATACAACCTTTAAACATGAGAGAAGAACACAAAACCAATATTTCCTCAAGGCACGAAGGTTAGTACTAGGGTTAAAATCAAAACATCCATGCCATGGAGACACCCATTTCACATATAGCCAAATATCCTTTAAGACAATGGAAGAGAAGTCAATATTTAAAGTGCAACGAAGTTGGCTATGATAAGTATTAAGAAATTCTCCTAAGTAAGTTTCATTAATAAGATTTCCAAACAACCAAAATATGTGAAAAATATCATCATGACAAGGTTGCTCACACTTATGATATAACCAAGCATAAAAATAATCAATCAATGGTGTGTAATCCCATACTACAAAAGCTACTTGTCCATTTAAGAGATTTGGACAATAGGGAAGGCTAAAAGAACCATGGTATTCAATCAACCACTCATGAAGGATCACATGGGTTCTATGTCCCAATAAGCACATAATACCTAGATAACACTCATCTTTCTTGGAGATCCTTCCATTACACAACTTTGGTCTGTTAAGTAGATTAGAAATTTTCAAGAAGGACTCTACGTCATAGGGATGAGTTCCAAAAACCTCAACCAAGGTTTGCTTGTCATCTTGAATAAGAACCAAGTGGGGTGAATAAGAACCATCATATTCCACATGGTCACTGGGGTCATGTGGGTAGAGTGACCATAGATATGGGCTTATGCAACACTCTCTTCTCCTAAGAGTACAACCAATACAAAGAGTTATACCTTCTACACTAGTATAAACATCATCAAAGACAAATAGAGGGTTACTCTGAAACACCCCATGTCTTAGAACATAGAAAAATTTCCTTGGTTTTGGACTTACTAAGATTAGTACGACTCAAGGGTAATAATCCTACCCTTGGATGCGAGTTAGGGAGAGGCTTGGTGGTTCACTCATACACTAAGCAGTGTGTTTGGTGTAGCTACTACCTAAGATATAACTCATCTTGGTATGAGTCATATAGTAACATACGAGTGGTGCAAGTCAAGTCGTATGGTGCTTCTTTAAGTTGACTTAATGAATCTGCCCAAGGTACGACTGGTGGGTACGATTTGGTATATCACTCATACCCTTAAGTATGAGATAGAGAGGTATGGGTCGTATAGAAACCAATAGGTAGGATTTTGGAAAGGTATTGGGTATGAGTTAGGGTACCACTCGTACCCTAGGATACATATGGTATAGGTGAGTCGTACCCCTGGATGTGGCTTATTTTAAATTTTAAGTCAAGGGTAGTCTAGACATTTCCTACACTAAAACCCTTATGTCCTCACGCTATATAAACCTTGGGGGCCTTCCATAACATTTGTTAAAGGATTAAAATACTTTAAATACTCTGTCAAACTCACTCTTGAAGATTAGAGACTAGAGTTTCTCAAGTGTTCTTCAAAGGGGCTTAAGAGTCATGTTTCTCTTCAGAATCTTCTTGTATAAGGATTGTACTCCTTCCCTCATTGTTATTCCCAATTAATGAATGTGTATTGTGTTTTAAACATTGATTTATGAATCATGAATGGTGGTTTTGGAAACATATGTTGAAGGTTTTCATGCATATTGTTTGGTATTGGTTTAAATTATGTTATTACATGTTTTTGGTAATGGTTTGCACATGTGGGTGTTGGTTGTTTATGGTTTAACAAGTTGGTATTGAGTAACCCTAATTATTGAGGTTTATACGTTGGTGTTGGTTTTAATAAAGGTATGCCCTCAACATGTTCGATAAAATGCCTAAAAAAATATTTTCACTCTATTGTTGAACTTTTATTTGAACTCTTTCATGGTTCGATTTGGTAATGGAACTCTAAATGGATTTGGATGGTTTTACATAGTTTAAATGGTTTAAATGATACAAATGCTTTAAATTTTTGGCATGGTATAAAATGGTTTGGAATGGCTTAAAGGGTAAAGGTTTTGGTGGTCATGGTTGGCCTATTTTGAAAACCTTGCGGGATACATAGAAATCCCCCAAGTGAATGCATTAATGGAATTGGTTTGAATAACGGTCATGGTTTAGTTGGTTATACTTGTGTACATGAGAATCCCCCAAGTGGTTTAATAAGGTTAATGGAAGGGTACATGGAATCCCTTAAGCCTATATATGGTTGGCTATGGACAAAACTTGCAAGTATAGTCGGTATGATGATACCACTACTAATGGCCTTAGTTAATAAATGGTTAATAGATTGGTTGGTTGCTTGGTAATGGTTTTAATTGGGAAATAATGGCGGGGTGTGTATCAAATCCATGGAAGGTAGAGGTACCGGGGGACCAAAACTGGAAACTCATATTTGCCGATGTGAGGTTTAGTCCAAGTGACCGTGTGCATGATGTCACACTTTATATTTGGGGGATGTACTAGTCATCCCAGGTTTTATTTTCCTTAGTCATGCAAATTCACGCACTGGGTCTCTTTCAACAGGGGGAGCTGAACCCATATAGCCCATGGGTGGTTTAGGATGGCAAAGCTACACAACCTAGGTAAAGGTTTTAATGGCCTGCTAAACTCGGTTCCCTTTCCCGACATGATTATATATATATATATATATATGGTTGTGTGCATTATGGATGGTTTTACTTGGTTTTATAAATGCCAATATTATATCCTTATCCTGAGTGCATGGTAGTGTTCACCCACTAACCCGTCTTTGGGCGGTTGTATACCCATGCTATGCAGGGACCAACTAGTCTACTTCTCCTGCTTAGTGATAAGATTCGGGGACAGCCGATGATGGATTGGAGAGGTGAGATTCCATAATTTGGAAGACATCTATTTTTGTCATGGTTTACTTTACATATTTCTTGTCTTTCATAGACTTTGGTTTTTGGCTATGATCGGGGGCAAGTCTTGACTAGGTACTCTGTGGTTGGTCTAGAGGCTTTGTATGGACAAGTGTGGACTTGGGTATGATATAGAATAGTTATATCTCATCTCTCGCTCTATATATACATTGGATTATTATAATAGGTTTTGGTTTATAGGTTTTGGCATTAGTTTGGTTGGTCATTGGATGTTGGACTTGGTTGGGTTGGTATCGGATACAGAGCTATCCCAGAGTCACCACATGGGTGGATATGCTATCTTGTTATATGTTTGGTCTTTAGCCGACCAAGGTATGCATTTGGTAGTCGGGTTGGGTAACGAGGGTGGTTCTCAGTCTTGGTTGGGTGTTGCGACTCAGATGCAAATGCAAATGCATGTGATCGTACAAGTAATATAGTGATTTAGACAATCAGATATCGTTCCCATGAGGACTAAGCAACTTGAAATTTAACCAACTTTTAGTTTTAGACAATGAGTATTAAGTGTTGTAAATTATCAAGATGATTCTGAAATTGAGAATAAAAATGTAAATCAATAATCAAGAAATAAAAGTTTATGACTAGAGCAAAGCAAGCAACAGTTGTAAACAATAATGATAAGAATTCCAGGGTTGAGGCTTTTCGAATAATCATACAAATCTCTATTCTTATAGCATTCTAATTGGTTATTGGGATATTGGTTTGCAAGGTTTAGGCTACGATCTTGGTCTCCCGACCTCAAATCTTTTATCTATTGAATATTGCAGGTACAACTCCCGCAGAGATACAACAATTCTTCTAGATTCATAAAGTTATCTTCTTGTAATTGAACCAAACAAGGCTTCTAGGTATATCCCTATTCTAGAGGCTAATTCATACCCCTTATTTTATAAAAGGATAATAACCTTGCTGCTTAAGTTCTTCGTTCTATCCCACGATTCTCCTCCTGAATTCACGTAGAAATTTAAATTTATTCCAATGGTGGCCACTCATTAAAATAGTAAGCTCAAGAAATTAAGAACAACCTAGATGATAATCCAAAAAGAAACTACTATAAAGAATATCAAAGAGTTATCATGTTCTTGGCCTCAACCCCAGAACAAGGGTGTTTAGCCACTCATGTTTGAATTCAACACCAAAAATAAGTAATTAATCATACCAATATTTAATCCTAAGTGGAGAAGTTCAAAAGAATGTTTAAGAACCCTACAAGAGAGAATTTTAAGCTTTTCCACCGCTACTATGCTTCCAAAAAAGTTTCTGTAATTGTGTTCTCATTTCCTTTTTATACTGGGTCAGAATTTGCCTGGGTGGAATGGACGAGGCACCGTCCTGTCTATAGCACCACTCCAAAAATGGCGTTGCGGGCATATCTCCCTATACCACTGGAATTTTCTTATGGAAATTTGTGTAATTCCTGGGGGTCTCGTTCTAGATGAGGCGCCGCCTCCTCTTTAGCGCCGCTCCAACTAAGGCACCACCCTGTCTGTAGCGTCGCTCCATGTGAGGAGTCCTGGGCATATCACCCAGGTTCACTGGAAGTTGCCTTGAAAAATTCTTTTAAGTGTTGTGAGTCAGGATTTGGAGCCCGCGATGCGGGCATGATGCCTTGCATTACTGGTAGTCATTTTTTTTCCCACTATTTTTCGTTGCACCGCACTTGTTTATTTCAGTTCCTTGCTCTGATACTTGATCCATCCTTTCTTGATGGCTCTACAACTTCTCGCAATGTCCGTGATACTCTATATAATCGACTCATAATATTAATCACCACTTGCTTCATAATATGCATCCAATTTTTGTCCAAATCCATTAAAAATCCACCCCGTATCACTAATCATGTTGGTTAGATACAGAACATAATTAAGGCTTAAATGCAATAAGCGTCTCTCAAAACAAGGATAAATATGGGTGAATATTAGTGATTGGACATATAAATACACCTAAGATTACCACCCCATGATGTTAGGCGTATTTATACGTCTAAGCACCATAACTTACCCATGTTTTAGCTAAGTTTTGAGGATAAAATACATAATTCTTGTACTTTTAGTCTATTTTTAGTTAAGTGATCTGACCTATGTTATTAGCATGCTTTTTAGGTACTAATGAGGAAGATTACAACACTTTGGGGACCTGTGGACAACAAAGAAAACTTCACATAAAAAAGAAAGCAACTTTTGGACTGAATGTGATGTATGAGAACTTTTTCCCGGGCAAACACAATATTTTTAAATAGTTAAGGATGCAGTAGCAATTTATTAGAGAAGGATGTTATTAAAAGCCTTATTGCTGAATTTTTAGGGATTATTCAGATTCTGTAATATTTGGAACACAGAAAAACACAGTGTAGCTTGAGGAGGGAGAGAGAAAAACGTGCTTCTCTCTTGATTTCGCTAGTCATCTTCATCACCATAATCATTCGTTGTTTTGGTATGATGACTACTTCTATGTTGATTTTTTATTCATGAGTAGCTAAGCTCATCTGTTAGGGTTATGGAAACCTTGTAGAATGCTCTCTATTGCTATGGGTTTTTGAATTTATGATGTGTCATGCCATGTATATCATTACTCTCTTCTTTTTGATTGAATTCTCGTGGTTGCAAACATAGGGAATACGCCATTATAGCAATAACTTGTTCGGTAGAAAAGTTACTATTTGGAAAAGAGAGTGTGACAAGAAAATAGGGTTTTCAACCTCTATTTACACGTTAATGCCCTAGCAGGGTTAACGTCTTGGAGAGTTCGTACCATTTGTTGTACACGTTATATTCGAAAGAACTAAGGTAAATAAATCCTTGATGCTTGAAAAAAACTTGGATTTAGAATTAGAATACGTCTCTCTATAAGTGCATGCATGCATAAAATCTGTATTACTCATAGTTAATAGAGAAGTAGAAGCTACAAGGTGGACATAACCCTAACTTGTCATTCTCTGTGATCAATTACTTTTACATATATCATCTCATTCATTACACTAATAGTACTATTGTGCACTTAAACCAAAACCCCCCTTATCTTGGAACCTGTGACCAACAGTCTAATAATAATCGCAATATTTAGTGACCATAGTATTCCCTGTGGGATTCGATACCCAACCTAGTTGGGTTCTATATTTGACAGCGACCGCTTACACTTTTTAACGAGAGTTGTAATTTGTGCATATCAAATTTTGGCGCCGTTGCCGGGGAATATGGTTGTCAACTAAGTTTGTGATAGTTAATAGACCCTTTGGTCAAAGATTCTCAAATTTTACTTTTTGTTTGTTGTTTTTGTTTTGTTCAGGTTTAGTGGATTGCATGCCAAATACACGGAGATCTGGTCAGCCATTATTACCTTTAAATCCTGAACCACATCTCATTGGCAGAATGGATGCGCAACGAGACCTTGAAAGGATAGCTACTCAACAGGAGTAGGCTAGATTAGCTGCATTGGCAGCTGCGCAAGTAAATCAACAGAATGCTGATAACCCAGGTCGGGTACCAAATCTTGATGATGAGGACCTGGGTGATAATGAGTTATTAAATCTAAGGCGTGCAGATGATGTGGCTGCACCAGTGAACATGAATGTCAATAGAGATCGTCAAGCTAGGATGAGACCCGAACGTCGAGCTGTGCAAGTTGCTTTTGATGATGATGACTTGGATGGGGCTGGTGCCACAGGGGCTATTATTTCTCTGCCCTTGTCACCCGGAGCCAAGTTCAATATCACTAGCACCATGATCCAGCTATTGCAACTCAAAGGGTTATTTGGTGGACTTGCAGGTGACGATCCGAATATGCATCTGATTAATTTTATCTCAACATGTAAATCATTTGACAATCCAGGGGTTGGACAAAATGCGATTCGGCTGCGCTTATTTCCACTTTCTCTATCTGGAGAGGCAACTCTATGGTTAAACGGGCTAACTCCTGACTCTATTACCAATTGGAGGCAATTGAAAGACGCTTTCCTAGAAAGATTCTTTCCGCTATCCAAGAGGGCACAATTGAGAGATGAGATAAGCAATTTCAGATAGTTTCCAAATAAATCTCTCCACGAGACTTGGGAAAGGTTCAAGAAGAAGCTTATGCGGTGCCCAAACCATCAGATGACCAATGTCCACTTGATGGAAATATTATATAGGGCTTTGAACTCGGTGACTAAGCCAGTGGTAGATAATGCTGCGGGTGGGTCATTCATGGACCTTACTTTTATTGAGGCATCTGATATGCTGGATCATATGACAAAGTAGAGTAGAGCTTGGCATACTAGGGATTCTGAGGTAGAAAGCTCTACTATATCTATTGGTATGACGGCAGAACAGAGGCGAAGAGAAGAGGGACGTGACCAGGATATGGCTCACATGAAAACACAGATGGACCTTCTCACTAAGTATTTATTATTAGGAAAGGCAGAGAAGGTTAAAGCTGTAGCATCACAGGGAAGGGCTGACTCCGATCCTGAGGAAGAAGCCAATTACTTGAACAATCAGATGGGTTTCCGAGGTGGTGGCCAAGGAAATCGAGGTTGGAACCATCAAGGAGATTGGAAGAATAAAAGTGACAGGAGTGGACTGTATGTAACTCCTAGAATCCGTGATAATGTTGCTACCAGTTCAGGCAAAATATCTATGGAGGACATGATGGAGAAAGTATTAAAGGGAGTTGAGGCGGCAAATTCTGGGGTGACTACAATAAAGAGTGACATATCTTCCATAAGTCAACTTGTAAATTCGCACTCAGTTGCTATTAAACAATTGGAGCAGCAGATGAGCCAATTATCCGTAGCATTCAACTAAAGAAAGAATGGGACTCTACCAAGTGATACAGTTCAGAATTTGAGGACTGATGGATCGTGTATGGCCATTACCACTAGGAGCGGTAAGTTGTTATCTAGTCCAGGTTTGGGAGCTTTCTCTTATACTGATGAGGTTGAAATGGATTGGGAGATAGTTGATGAATCTCTAGTGGTGCCTGTGGAGTTGGGAGGTTTGAAAAAGAAAAGTGCGGAAGTTGAACAACCAACTAAGCCGAAGCATGTTAGTGATGTGGAGCAAGGCATAAGAAAGGAGGTAAAAATTGCTCCAACTGAAATTCCAAGGCCGCTACCTCCATTTCCACAATGATTAAAGAAGAAAAAAGATGATGACAAGTTTAGCAAATTCATGGCTATGTTGAAGCAGTTGACAGTGAATGTGCCCTTAGTTGAAGCACTGGAACAGATGCCCAGATATGCTAAGTTTATGAAAGACCTGTTGACAAAGAAAAAGACTGTGAGCTATGAAATGGTAGACAATCTTCATCATTGTAGTGCTATTGCTACAAGATCTATTGTCCAGAAGAAAGCTGATCCGGGAGCATTTACTGTTCCATGTACGATTGGATTGCTAAAGTTTGAAAAGGCCCTTTGTGATCTTGGGGCAAGTATCAATCTTATGCCATTGACGGTTTTCAAGAAATTGGGTTTGGGAGATCCTACGCCCACTAATATGCGGCTTCTAATGGCGGATAGATCAGTAAAAAGACCGATTGGGATTCTACATGATGTACTTGTAAAAGTTGCTGATTTTATATTTCCTGTCGATTTTGTAATTCTTGATTGTGAAGTGGACTTTGAAGTACCCATAATTTTGGGTAGGCCATTCTTAGCAACTGGAAGGGTGTTAGTTGACATGGAGCTGAATGAGCTGAAATTGAGGCTCAATGAGAAAGAAGTTAGCTTTGAAGTATGTCGGTCTATGAAACAACAAAAAGAGATGAGTGTCTTCTCGATAGTTGATGTATTCTATGAAGATAAGCGAGATGTACCAGTTAAGGATATGTCTTTTGTGGAGACCATAGCTGGTTTGGTTAAACTTGCAAGCAAGGATGTGAGTGACTTCAAAGTGGTTGGACTAAGAATAAAGCATTGTCTTGATCCAACAAATGAGGTACAAATGGTATCATCAATGTATCTTGACGTAGTCTGAGTAGTCAAGATAATCGAGTCGTGCCGCGACGTTAAATTAGGCGCTGCATGGGAGGCAACCCATCTTTCTAATCATTTTTGTTGTTTTTGATTAAGTGTAGGTGCACGAAGTACTAAGGAGAATATTAGTACCAATTTTGATTTGGAAGCGAGATATGTCAATGGTGGTAAGTTTAGGAGTGATGGGAACATTACAGGTAAGTTGGAGTGGTCAAATGTGTAAGGCTCAAGTATGATTTGCATTAGATTCGTGCCTTGAATTATGTTAATTCGACCCCAAAAGTTCTGCGGTGTGACTTTATTTTGTGACTTTCAGCCCCCGCAGTATGGACCTTTCCGACCAAGAGTGCGTGATATTTCCAATCGCCTATGCTCACTGCCTCACTTAGGAGATAGGTTAGGCGCCGCCTATGTCAACATAGACGATAGGTTAGGCGCCGCCTATGTCAACATAGGCGATAGCTTAGGCGCCGCCTATGTCAACATATGCAATAGCTTAGGTGCCGCCTATGTAAACATAGGCGATAGCTTAGGCACCTCTTATACCATTGCCTATGCTCACTGCCTCACTTAGGCGATAGGGTAGGCGCCGCCTATGTCAACATAGGCGATAGGTTAGGCGCCGCCTATCAGTGTAAGTTTTGCCTAATAATTCATTTTTTTAATGGATCAAACGACCCATATGTCATCTTTTAAACATATTCTCTACTCTTAAATCCCACTCCATTTTTCTTTCACCTAAGCTCCTCCCAATCCCTCCTCTCTCAAAACCCTTCTCTTTGCTCTACTAATCTTTCAAGCTCCTCACCACTTTCAAAACCCAAGAACATTGACTCACTTTCTTCAATCCTTCATCTTCAAGGTAAGTATAGTTTTCTTAATCCTTAGGTGTTTTGAATTTATGCTGTAGTTATTAATTGATCACTTGAGGATTATGAATTAAATTTTTTCCATGGCTATGTTGGGAAAGTGATGGTGTTTTGTATATCTTGATATGGTTGAAAGTGTAGGGAATGATTTTGATAAAAAAGTGTTTCATTGAAATAGACTTGGGGAAATTGAAGTGATTGAATTGTATTGTGACTAACGTGGTGCACCATGTCAAAGTGTATGTCGGTGAAGTCTGAGTACCCGATAATAACACAAAATTAGTTGATACTAACAAATTAAGTGTGGGGTGGTGACTTCACCACCCTCATATTAATTATAGTTAGTTTCATTATGTGTGGATGACATGGATGACAGGATTAATACAGGAAAAATGGCTCCAATGATGATCTTCATGCAGGTGGCATGACTCCTAATGTCTATGAGAAGTACTACTATCCAGGTTCTTTATCTTGTTATTTACACTGGGGACATTGCAGAGCTTAAGTGTGGGGTGGCTGGTTACTTTGCTACTTGTTTCGTAAGAAAATAGGACCTTTTCCTTAGTATACTTGTGGATAATATTAGTTATTTTGTTCATTTTTTTAGTTATTTAGTCATAATTAGGTGTTTTTCTCGATGATGGATGGATGACGACCGTCTTAAGAGAAAAGTAGTCTTTTAATTACATGTAACTGCTCTTGTGGATCATATGACATTATAACCTAAATATGTGATGGATCATTACGTTGAAACACCTAGGCTCTAGTTGTGACTCTTGTTGTGATTGTTGGTTTTAATTGAATTCATGTAATTGTTCGGTCGAGAATCTATAATGCTCCTAATTGAGTTGACCATGTTCCATGAGTGTGTAAGACTGTTGTATATTCCTTATTGTAACTGATGCTAGAACTTTCCTGGTGTGTATGCAAAGAGAAATAAAGATTGTGAGTTTAGGAGATGATTTAGGCATTTCTTTGATAGCCATTGTTCATAGCTTTTTTTGACTTACCTTTGTACATTATCTTAGATAGCCCCGTCGAGCCTTTACCTTGTTCTTTTGTTAGCCTCATATGTAGCCTAATCCGTTCTTTAATAGACCGTAATTTGATCCAAAAAGCTCCTAAGCGCTTTAATGTAAAATCAATGTGAGTTAAGAGTTTGAGAATAAGAGGAAAAAGGTGAAATTGATGCCCCAAAGTCTGGTTATTGGCGTGAGCAATTAATGTGGTTGGGAGTAGCTAAAATTGTTGAAAAAGTTCAAAATTTTATCCCGGACATGTTACAATGAACCTTTTTTTGGCCCTGGTCCTTCTTGGACATTGTGCACCTCAACTAAGGAAAATTGCTTAAGTTGAGGGTGGCTATTATAGGGGTGCGTAACGTGAAAAGGGTGCCAAAAAAAATAAAAAAATAATTTTTTTTTTGAAAGGGTTGCATACTCCCACCATAGTGTTATTAATTAAGCTTAACAAGTTGGGGTGAAAAGCAAATCTGTGAAGATAGAAGAAGTGGAAATTGGTAGTTTGGGATTGATCTTAATTGCATAATGTAGTGTATTAAAGCGCTTAGGGAAGATAGTCACTATTTCTGGCCAAAATAGTTCCTACCCATCCTTTAGCCTGCATTACAACCCGTAAAAGACTTATTTGATCCTAATCTTAGTATTCTGATATTAGTGGAGTATTATACTAAGGGAAAACATATGGTCATCAGTTGTAATTTGAGAATTCTTTGTGAGAGTGAGCGCAACTTGATTCTTGTGCCCATTTTGTTAGAAATTGCATAATTGTGAGTGATTATGGGTAACTCTCTTGTTGTGAGGGCACATGGTTGATGAAGGTTGGGTAATTTATATGATTTTCTTGAATGATATGCATGAAATTTCCAACTTAATGAGTCTATTCTTGAGGGTAGGTTGTATTTAGGAATGATTCCTGAAGCTACTTCTTGTTCATAATTGTTGTGTGATCCTATTTGAGCATCTTGTTTTCCTTTGTGGGTTCTAAGGCTTGTGTAGTATGCATAAATAGATATGTTGTTCGAGGACGAACAAAGCTTTAGGTGTGGGGTGGTGATGTTGGGGGTATTTATACGTCTAAGCACCATAACTTACCCATGTTTTAGCTAAGTTTTGAGGATAAAATACATAATTCTTGCACTTTTAGTCTATTTTTAGTTAAGTGAGATGACCTATGTGATTAGCATGCTTTTCAGGTACTAATGAGGAAGATTACAGTACTTTGGGGACCTGTGGACAGCAAAGAAAACTTCACATAAAAAGGAAAGCAGCTTTTGGACTGAATGTGATGTATAAGAACTTTTTCCCGGGCAAACACAATATTTTTAAATAGTTAAGGATGCAGTAGCAATTTATTAGAGAAGGATGTTATTAAAAGCCTTATTGCTGAATTTTTAGGGATTATTCAGATTCTGTAATATTTGGAACACAGAAAAACACAGCGTAGCTTGAGGAGGGAGAGAGAAAAACGTGCTTCTCTCTTGATTTCGCTAGTCATCTTCATCACCATAATCATTCGTTGTTTTGGTATGATGACTACTTCTATGTTGATTTTTTATTCATGAGTAGCTAAGCTCATCTGGTAGGGTTATGGAAACCTTGTAGAATACTCTCTATTGCTATGGGTTTTTGAATTTATGATGTGTCATGCCATGTATATCATTACTCTCTTCTTTTTGATTGAATTCTCGTGGTTGCAAACATAGGGAATAAGCCATTATAGAAATAACTTGTTCGGTAGAAAAGTTACTATTTGGAAAAGAGAGTGTGACAAGAAAATAGGGTTTTCAACCTCTATTTACACGTTAATGCCCTAGCAGGGTTAACGTCTTGGAGAGTTCGTACCATTTGTTGTACACGTTATATTCGAAAGAACTAAGGTGAATAAATCCTTGATAGTTGAAAAACACTTGGATTTAGAATTAGAATACGTCTCTCTATAAGTGCATGCATGCATAAAATCTGTATTACTCATAGTTAATAGAGAAGTAGAAGCTACAA
Organism: Capsicum pubescens; assembly: GCA_030864215.1. NCBI lineage: Eukaryota > Viridiplantae > Streptophyta > Magnoliopsida > Solanales > Solanaceae > Capsicum > Capsicum pubescens. The sequence continues at coordinate 236,403,704 of CM061540.1, forward strand.
GGTGGACATAACCCTAACTTGTCATTCTCTGTGATCAATTACTTTTACATATATCGTCTCATTCGTTACACTAATAGTACTATTGTGCACTTAAACCATAACCCCCTTATCTTGGAACCTGCGACCAACATTCTAATAATAATCGCAATACTTAGTGACCATAGTATTCCCTGTGGGATTCGACACCCAACCCAGTTGGGTTCTATATTTGACAACGACCGCTTACACTTTCTAACGAGAGTTGTAATTTGGGCGTATCACCCCACACTTAAAATCTTGTTCGTCCTCGAACAATCGCAAACATAATACCTAATTGAGCTTTACATCACAACCCAAGAGTTATGCTTGTGTTGGGCACTTACAATTAATAACAATGACTCTTCCTCTTAAAACATGTCAAGAATACTTTTGTGCACATGAACAATTTGTTTCGAACCTCATCATCTTAACAGTGACATTCATTTTGTTGGCAAACTTAACCAAAGTACGCAATCAAACAACACAATAAGTACTCCGGACTTTCATCCGCATGCATCCTCACAAAAAGAAAGTTTCCCCAAATCACTCACAATTTTTTCAATATTTATCATGAGGGGGATATCAAAATTTAATCACTCACTCTCAACAAAAAAAATTCATACATAATAGATAATGAACCATAAGCTTGACCTTAGTGTAATATTCCACTAATAGTCGGATGTTGAAATGTAGGATCACTTAGGTCTTTCATGGTTGTAATGTAGGCTAAGGGACGGATAAAAAATATTTAGGAAATAGTGACTAATCTCCCTAAGCACGTTAATACATAGCTTATCTTTAATCAAAATCATATTTTATCAACCTAATTTTTCACTTCCTTACCTTCATACATCCATTGTTTCACCCCAATCTTTTTAAGCACATTAACACAACTATGGTAGGAGTCTTTTTCTTTTAACATCACAATTCAATTCTCAGTTCTTTTTCACACCCCCGTTCTTGTTACGCACCCCTATAGTAGACACCCTCAACCTAAGCTATTCGCCTCAGTTGAGGTTCACATTTCCCTAAATGGACCAGGGCCAAAACAGGTTCATTGTAACAAGAACCGGGCAATACAAAACTGAAATTTCTTTCATACATTTTTTTTCTAACTCCTCGCCATCATAATTAAACACACAATGAACACTTCTTTAGAGCTTTACTTTTATCTTTTGTCCTTATTAAATTTCACACTCCCTTCTTATTCAGTTATCTGTATTAAAGCACTCAGGAACTATGGATCAAATCAAGGTCTATCAAAGAACGGATTAGGCTACATATGAGGCTACCAAAGAAATCAGGCTATAGGCTCAACGGGGATGACTAGGGACATGCATCAAGGTAGGTAAATAGAGTCTTTACAATTTGATTAACAACGAAATGCCTTAATCACTTCCTACACCCATCACCATTTATTTCGCTTTGTAAACACACCGAGCAAGTTCTAGTCATTCCTATACATGTAGAATACAAACAAATACTCACACACTCGGTGCATGCTAAGAATCTAGTCAGATCCTTAAGGTTTTCGATCTCGTTCTTTGTCAAATTTACCATTAAGCCAATCAAATCGAACTACACTTGTTAGGATTTAACCTCTAAAAACAACATCTAAAAACAACTCATTTTTTGTTTCAAAATAACTGCACTTTTAGTCATCCAAAAAATCGTGCCCAACATACAACATTTCTCAATGGTTGAAATCAGGGTTTTATCACATTCTCAGATTCTAAAGACGCACTCCCCTTAAAACGGTCGTCATCCATCTATCATAGGGAAAGGGAACTAACTATGACAATGCACAAATGAGAATTGCCAAAAAGGGCATAAATAATTACTGTAAACTGGAAGTTACCATACAGGGCAAAAATAAATAAATAAACATAAATTGAATTTACCAAGGAGGGCTACAATTCAAACTTGTCAACTTAAAATCCAACAAAACAAAACATAAACACAACAAAGAAGAAATTGTCCAATGAAACACCAAGATAAAATTCAGTAATGGGGATGAAAAAAGTGTAGATAAGGGACAACTACCCCACACTTAAATGTAGCACCGTCCCAGTGCTATCAATAAGCATAAGGAAAGGTGGCGTCGCACTCCCTGCTCAGTCGAATGATACTAATGCCATCATATCATCATCAACACCTCCATCATCACCTGAGTCTGCATCATCACCAACATCCTCCCTCCTCCGATTCATTATCTGATTACAGAAGCCTCCGTTCCTCATCTGTGGGAATATCATTATCAACTGGCTCTACAAAATCAGCACCTATCCGTATCATGGTCCTCGCATGATGACCAAGTGGATAGTCCAACTCTACAACTCTAATCTCTTGTTGGGTAGCTGCGCACCCACCAACCCGCAGCTGTAATATCTGTAACCCGTACATTTGGGCAGTGATCTCATCATTCTGAGCCTGACACTCAGGCATAGTCAGAGCAACACCATAATCAGGACCCCTCTTAGTACGGGATACGTTGACAGGGTTAGTTATCACAGGTGGCTTATGACCTAAGTCTTTCTCAGGTACCCCTTGTTCTCTCAAAAATCTAGTCAGTAGACCACCAAAGCCAAACCTATTATTTGGACGAAGACGTACCTTTTTCATGGATGAGAAAATCACTGAACCTGTATTCACCTCAATATCGTCATGCATAAATGCATAGATAAGGAAAACTCTATCTCGTGTGAAGTCAGTCATGTGTGTTTCCTGGATGAGACAAGCATAGATGATTTTAGCCCAGATTCGGGCCTCCCTGTTCATATGACTGAATGACAATTTGGGGTGAACACCAGTTTCTTTATTGCAGGTCCATCTATCTATCGAGTGATTTCCACATAGTAGATGGAAGATGCCAGCATATGGTGGTTCTACATACATAATCTTTAGTGTTTCAACATCCACTTCAGGTGTCCCGAGAAGAACATTCAAGGAATGGGCATTGAAAGTGATAACCTGTCCTTGTATTTTGACCTCTATATCTCAAACCCGTGGGTCCCAATTAGCATAAAATTCTCTAACGAGGCTCAGGTTTCACTCATGAGGCTGCTTAAACAAGAAGTTCAACTGTAATTCTTCTATCCGGTGCACAATATTGGGAAACTCCCTCAGCAGATTCTTTCTATGAATGAATTGTTCAACTGTATACTTCGCCACATCATGCTTTGCATACCATTTCTGGCCTGCCTCCAACAGCCAAATACTTCCATACACTCTTTCTTGCCCATATGGAATAGTCCGGGGTTGCAACGCACTACCACTTGGTCTGCTTCTTTTTTGTTTGACGCAGAAGATCCTGCCTGTGCTTTGCCTTTTTGTTTGCAACTTAACATGGTACCTGTCACATAAATCATGCAGCACCCACATAAAATAAAACATCCGTGTCTAACTAAAAGAACACAAAGTGTATGTGTGATTATGCTACCCCATACTTAGTTACTAGTACCTCTTTGCAGATACAAATGACGAAGGTACTCAAACTTCCCCCTATTGTAACAGACCAACTAGAGTACACTTGCTTACATAATTCAAGACAAAGCAGAACAGTGCCTGCATCTGTTGTTTTGTTTATAACACATATAGAAATCATGCCTTTCTGCAAATTGACACTGGTGCACAAGTTCACTAATACTCTAAAGATTAGACAACAAGTAGCACATAAATTTTCACATGAAATCAGTTCATCAAGGAGGCAAATGAAGTCAATTCCAATTCGATACTATTGTGTGAGTCCAAGGGAAATTTAATCCATCAACACATATGTTAATAGTTGAATAGTATTTAATCGAATGTAATGTTGCTGAACTACCCCACACTTAACAAATTTATGCTTCCCTAAATATCGGAATATAACAGACAAACTAGTGCCAACAATTTGCACTAACCCCTATTTTTTTAATACAAATTTCACTTCATCCTGCCAAATATCATAACAAGGCTCGACTAGCAGACTAACAATGAAGAAGTTCATCAATGAATAAGCATAACTTAAAGGTATTTTCTTAATTCAAAAGCAACATCAATCCAAAGCCATAAATAACACAAAATTTCAATAATTCACTAACAAACCTATTTCATGCACCCTATCAACTGAAAGAGTAAAGACTAAATCACGTACCTTTCTATTATATATGAAGATGAAGATTGAGTTCTTCCTTCTTTGAGAGCAAACCAATTAGTTTAAAGGATTTGGGTGAGGGAATTTGAAGGCGGCGCGACTAAGTTTTCAAAAGTTGAAAGGGAATTTTAGAGCAAGAGGGTATTTAACGATGTTAAAAATTTGGGCGGGCTGCTCCAGATGAAGCGTCGCGGGATCTAGATACCCGCTACAAGTGAGGCGCCATGGGAATATCGCCTTTGCTCACTGGAATTGTCCAAAAATTTTGGCTTAAGGGTGCTATGGGCGAGGTACCATGGGCATATCGCCCTGACTCACTGGAATGCTAAAATTTTTGCTCAATTTCTTTAATCACTGGGACATATTTGGGTGAATGTTACTTACCTGTATGCTCCCCCATTAGTATTTCACTCACCTTTTGTTTCCCTTTATACTTTGATGCTTGTCATTCCTGCATACTCTACCAAAAAAAACAATTAACGTAAGAAAAAGTGGGTTGCCTCCCACTCAGCGCCTTAGTTTTGGTCGTGGCACGACTTATTTTTTAATTTTTTGTTTTTCTTTTCTAACAACTAAAATAGAAAGAAACTATGCTATTACATTACCTTCGTATGTGTTTCCTCCCATATAGCGCCTTATTTTACACCGTGGCATGACTTAGCTCAGGTTTACTCATCAACAAAGGTGATGAACTCCTTGTGCTTATCTGGATGATCATCCAATAATGCTTTACACGCTGTCCATTCAGCAAAAACTTCTCCGTGTTTTATTTATTCCACAACTCCAAATCTCCATTAGGTGTCATTCGTACCACCTCAAAAGGTCCAGACCATTTAGATCGCAATTTACTCGGAAACAACTTAAGCCTTGAATTGAACAACAAAACAAGTTGTCCGGGTTCAAACACTCTCTCTTGAATTTGTTTATCATGCCATCTTTTGGTCTTCTCCTTATAGAGATTGGCATTTTCATAGGCATGAAGCCTAAACTCATCAAGATCATTCAGCTGCAATAATTGTTTCTCCCCCACAGTTTTTATCTTAAGATTCAACTCTTTTACGATCCAATATGCTTAATGTTCCAGCTCCATGGGCAGATGGTATGCTTTACCATAAACCAAGAGATATAGAGATGTCCCAATTGGCATCTTGTAAGCTATTCTGTAGGCTCAAAGTGCATCATCTAACTTCTCAACCCAATCTTTGCGCTGTCCATTTACAGTCTTTTGTAGTATTTGTATTATCTCCCGATTGGACACCTCAACTTGTCCACTTATTTGGGGATGATACGCCGTAGCCACCTTATGCCTAACACTATATTTATCAAGAAGATTTTTAAACCAAGTGTTGATAAAATGCGTACCTCCATCACTAATTATCGCTCTTGGAGTGCTAAACCGGAAAAATATTTATTTCTTCACAAACTTTAGCACTACTCTTGCATCATTAGTCGGACAAGCTGCAGCTTCCACCCATTTGGGGACGTAATCAACCGCTACAAAAATGTATAAATTTTTATTTGAAGGTGGGAATAGACCCATGAAATTGATCCCCCAGACATCAAAGACTTCAACTTCGAGAATATTGTTGAGGGGCATCTCATGACATCTAGATATAGTGCCCAACCTTTGACATTGATCACAATTCTTCATGAAAACAATGCATCCCTAAACAACGTAGGCCAGAAAAAACCAGATTACAACACTTTTCTAGCAGTCCTCTCACCCTCATGATGTCCACCATAAGGAGATGAGTGGTAATCTTGTAGTACCTTTGAAAATTTAGCCTCTGGGATACACCTGTGAATAACTCCATCTGGACCCTGCTTGAAGAGATACAGTTTATCCCAAATATAGGCACGAGAATCATGAAGCAATTTCTTCCTTTGTTGTGTGGTGGCATCAGGAGGGTAAACCTTACAAGCTATCAAATTCACAATATAATCATACCATGGGAGCTCAAATACATATAAAGACAATAAATTTTCATTAGAAAACTCTTCCTTAATACTAAGAGAGTCATCAACAATATGGTTTCGACTTTCCAGCCATGAAAAATGGTCAGAAACTTGATTTTCAGCTCCTTTTCAATCTCAAACCTCAAGATCAAATTCTTGGAGTAGAAGAATCCACCTAATCAGTCGAGGCTTTGTATCCTTATTGTTGACAAGATACTTAATGACAACATGGTCAATATGAACAATGACCTTAGTGCCAACTAAGTAAGATCTAAACTTGTTGAATGCGTACACTAGTGCCAACATCTCTTTCTCTGTAACTGTATAATTAACTTAAGCATCATTTAACACTTTGCTAGCATAGTAGATCGAGAGAAATGCATTGTCTCTTCTCTAGACCAAAATTACTCCCACAATAACGTCACTAGTATCACAATCAGCTCAAATGGTAACTCCCAATCTGGTGCGATCAAAATAGGTGCTTCAGTCAAATTTTTCTTTAGTTTTTCAAAAGCTTCTTGGCAATCAAACCCGAACTCGAACTTGGCCTCTTTCTCCAAGAATTTGAACATGGGGCTTGCCATCTTTGAGAAATCTTGAATGAACCGCCTGTAGAAACCTGGAATCCCAGAAAGCTCTACACTTCATTGACTGTGACTGGATGTGGTAACTTTTCAATCACTTCAACCTTTGCCCTATCTACTTGGAGTCCTTTACAAGACACTTTATAGCCTAGGATAATTCCTTTCTTAACCAGAAAATGGAACTTCTCCTAATATATCACCAAGTTTGTCTCTTCACATCGAGCTAGGACTTTGTCAAGATTCGCAAGCACTTATCAAAAGAATTACCGTACATAGATAAATCATCCATAAATACCTCCATAAAGTCTTCAACCATGTCGGATAATATCAGCATCATACATCTCTAAAATATAGCAGGTACATTGTAGAGGCTGGAGGGCATACATCTAAACGCATATGTGCTGTATGGACAAGTAAAAGTGGTCTTTTCTTGATTCTCAGGAGAAATGGTGATTTGATTATAGCCTGAGTAGCCATCAAGAAAATAGTAATACTCTTGTCCTGCCAACCTATCCAACATCTGATCAATGAAAGGAATAGGATGGTGATCCTTTCTTGTAGCTTCATTTAGCATCCAGTAGTCAATACAAATTCTCCATCCAATCACCATATGAGTAGGGACTAGCTCATTTGCTTCATTAGTAACCACGATCATCCCACATTTCTTTGGGACATTATGTATTAGGCTAACCCACTTGCTGTCTGAAATTAGATAAATAATTCCATTATTGAGCCTCTTAATAACCTCTTTCCATATATCTTTCATCACTGGATTCAACCTGCGTTGTTGCTACACTCTTGGCTTGACCTTCCTCCATGTGTATTTTGTGCATGCAGAAAGCTTGATGTAATGTCAGACATTTTCCACCTAATCACCTTCTTCATCCTTTTTAATACTGTCATTACTTCCTGTACCTGCATATCAAATAATCCTGCGAATAAAATAATAGGCAAGGTATCATTAACCAAGGTAAACATATTTCAAGCGAGGATGAAGAACCTTAAGCTCCAATTTTGGAGCTTCATCAATTAAAGCTTGGGGGATGGACCAATTGGTCTATTCAATGGATCAAAAGACACTTTTCTTATTTTAATGAATGCCGAATTCATGACTTGGACTATCGCCAATGCTTCAACATCTCCATAAAGATCACTATCTACTAAAACTCACTCTAAGGGATCATCTGATAATAGCAGCCTCTGATCATACTCGAGATTTATGACAGATATAACAGACAACTCCTTATATACACATAAAAATCAAATTTATCGCTCTCATTGTTATTTTTCCTGCCACTACATCAATTAATGATTTTCCTGTTACTAAGAAAGGTCATCCCAAAATAAATGGAACAACAAAATCAACTTCAAAGTCAAGAATTACAAAATCCACAGGAAAGATTAAGTACCCTACTTGCACCAAGACATCTTTGATAATACCATAGGCCTAGCAAGGGACCTATCTGCAAACTACAAAATAATAGTAGTGGGTTTGGGACTCCCAAGACCCATCTCTTGGTACCACGATGTGGGCATAAGATTGATGCTATCCCCTAAATCACACAATCCACGAGTACTAGTGGTCTGTTCGATGGTAATCTGTAAAGTGAAACTACCTAGATCCTTTATCTTCGTGGGTAATTTGTTTTGAATCTTAGATGTGCACTCCTCAGTAAGTGCAACTATAGCATACTCGGTCAATCGGTTCTTATTTGCAACTATATCCTTCAAGTATTTTTTATATTTTAGAACGCTCTGCAGAATGTCAACAAGAGGCAAATTTATATGAACTTTCTTTAGAAGATCTAAGAACTTCTTATAACTCGCCTCCCCGTGATGCTTCCTTTCCCTTTTAGGAATGGGCAAGGGGAGAATCTTCTTCTCCAGATGAATTTCATCACTTGTAGCTTTTTCTTTCACTTCTTTCTCTACATTGTCTTTAGAACTATCATCAATGACTGTAGGACTCACCTGCTTCTGAACTGTCTCCTTAGTTTGCAGCCCACTCCTTGTTGTAAATGCATTTACCTGCTTAGGATTTGTCTCTGTATTGCTAGGTAATGCTCCTTGAGGTCTTGTATTCTGTGCTCCACAATTTGACCCAATTGCAATTTTATATTTTTAGTAAGCAATTGTTGACTCTTCAACTCTGCTGTAAACTGTGTCTGTTGAGTCTTTGTTTCTGCTACAAACTATGCTTATTGAGCCATAAACTGCTTCATTAATTCCTTCATATTGCTAGCTTGAGCAATAGCTTGATTATTCTGGGCCGGCTGTTGATTTTGTTGCACTGGTCCCTTGAACTGATTTGCATTCTACGCCTGACTTCCACCGCATGAGAAATTGGGATAGTTCCTGGGATTATATATTTACCCAAAATTTTGTTGACCCTGATAATTTGCATTTCCTACATAGTTGATAGAATTTGGATTAACAGAACATGCATCCGCTGTATGCTCACCACTTCCGCAAACCTCACACCAAGAATTTACCTGTTGGACTACCTTGATTGTTGCTGTTGTCTGTGTACACCCAACTTTATGTTATTGAGCTGAGTAATCATTTGATTCTGCATTGCTGCAATCTATGCCTGTAATACGGTAAAATGGTCTACCTCCAATACCCCTGCAACCTTCCTAGGAGTACTCCTTGAATCAACATGCCATTCTGGATTCCCTTATGAAATCTGATTCAGCAGTGTGTACAATTCTTTTTTTCTTTTCTCAAGAGCTTGTCCACCTGCTTCTGAATCCAAGAGAATATTTGTGTTTGGATCCAATCTCTCAATAAAAGTATGAACAAGAACATCATTGGACTGATGATGGTGAGAGAAATTTCTGAACATACCCTTAATCTTTCCCAAGCTTGGTAGATATTCTCTTCTTCTTTTTGTCTGAAACTCAAGATCTCACTCTTCAAGCGTGCAGTCTTCCTAGATGGAAAGAATCAAATAAGGAACTTCTGAGATAGATCTTCCCATAAAGTGATGGAGGGTGGTGGTTCAACATGTAACTACCTTTTTGCTCCTCTCATTAAAGAGAAGGGAAAGAGTGTCAACGTGACATAATCAGAACTCACCCCTTCAGGAATGTAAGTATCGCTTATTTCCAGAAAGCTCTGTATGTGCAACTGCGGATCTTCATGTGAAAGTCCATGAAATTACCCTGCTGAATTCAAAAATTGTACCATATTCTATTTCAATTCAAATCGACCTCCTGGTTTGACCTTGCGAATACTATTCATCACATGGTTAGTGAGTGGGATTGCCACCTCACGAATAGGTCTAGCAGTTGCTTGAGCAGGAACAACTAGAATAATCGGAGGTGGGACATTTTTGGCATTTGGATCGACTGGTTCATTTCTTTGTTCAGCCATTCTTCGCCTTTGTTGAAAGATCTGTTCTGGTTCTGCAAAAGGCTCTACCAATTCTTTATCTCTCGCCAGTCCTTTATTCAGCTATGCCTGCAAAAATTCAGCTGCTAAGATCAAGTTGTTAACACTTAAACTTAATATCAAAAACCAAAAATTTAGCAATTTACTAATTATACTAGTCCCCGGCAACGGCGCTAAAAACTTGTTGTGATTCAAATGAACACGCAAGTACAAGTGATCGTACAAGTAATATAGTGATTTAGACAATCAAATATCATTCCCACGAGGACTAAGCAACTAGAAATTTAACCAACTTTTAGTGTTAGACAATGAGTATTAAGTGTTGTAAAGTATCAAGATGATTATGAAATGGAGAATAAAAATGTAAATTAATAATCAAGAAATAAAAGTTTATGACTAGAGCAAAGCAAGCAATAGTTGTAAATAATAATGATAAGAATTCCAGGGTTGAGGCTTTTCGAACAATCATACAAATCTTTATTCTTATAGCATTCTAATTGGTTATCGGGTTGTTGGTTCGCAAGGTTTACGCTACGATCTTGGTTTCCCGACCTCAAATCTTTTATCTATTGAATATTGCAGCTACAACTCCCACAGAGATACAACAATTCTTCTAGATTCATAAAGTTATCTTCTTGTAATTGAACCAAACTAGGCTTCTAGGTATATCCCTATCCTAGATGCTAATTCATACCTCTTATTTTATAAAAGGGTAAGAACCTTGCTCTTTAATTTCTTCGTTCTATCCCATAATTCTCCTCCCAGTTTCACGTAGAAATATAAATTTATTCTAATGGTGGCCACTCATTAAAATAGTAACCTCAAGAAATTAAGAACAACCTAGATGATAATCCAAAAAGAAACTACAATAAAGAATATCATAGAGTAATCATGTTCTTGGCCTCAACCATAGAACAAGGGTGTTTAGCCACTCATGTTTGAATTCAACACCAAAAATAAGTAGTTAATCATACCAAGATTTAATCTTGAAGTGAAGAAGTTCAAAAGAATGTTTAAGAACCCTAAAAGAGAGAATTTTAAACTTTTCCACCGCTGCTATGCTTACAAAAAAGTTTCTGTAATTGTTTTCTTGTTTTTTTTTATACTGGGTCAGAATTTTCCTGGGTGGAATGCACGAGGCCCCGCCTTTTCTATAGCTCCGCTCTAGAATAGTCATCGCGGGTATATCACCCTACACCATTAGAATTTACTTGTGGAAATTTGTCTAATTCCTGGGGGCCCTATTCTAGATGAGGCGCTGCCTCCTCTTTAGCGCCACTCCAACTAAAGCGCCGCCCTGTCTGTAGTGCCAGTCCATGTGAGGCGTCGTGGACTTATCTCCCAGATTCACTTGAAGTTGCCTTGAAAAATTCTTCTAAGTGTTGTGAGTCAGGATTTGAAGCCCACGACGCGGGCATATCGCCTTGCATCATTGGAAGTCATCACTTTTTCCACTATTTTTCATTGCACCACACTTGTTTCTTTCAGCTCCTTGCTCCGATACTTGATCCAGCCTTTCTTTCTGGCTCTAAAACTTCTCGCAATGTCCGTGATACTCTATATAATTAAATAATAATATTAATCACCACTTGCTTCATAATATGCATCCAAATTTTGTCCAAATCCATTAAAAATCTACCCTATATCAGTAATCATGTCGGTTAGATACAGAATACAATTAAGGCTTAAATATAATAAGAATAGCATATCTCGTCTCTCAAAACAAGGATAAATATGGGTGAATATTAGTGATTGGACATATAAATACGCCCAAGATCATTGGGCTTGGGATTACCTATTACAATAAGGCCCTGGTTCGGGTCATGTCACATTCCTATTTGATTGACCAATATTTTTAACATTTTCACTCACTTGAGGTTCATTTACCACATCACAAACATCCTTAAGTGGTGGACTAGGTTCACACACAAGTTAGTCCATATCATCTCAATAAGACAATTACCATCACTCATCACAATGACTTCAACACTAGGTGGACATAAATCAATCTTACTATAAGAGTCAATTTTTTCATCATTAGGATCAACTAGTGTATCCACGCTCTCAAGTTGTTCATTATCATCATGAAGTAAAGAGATATTAGACTTTTCTAAAGATAAGCTATCATTTACACTTAGTTGGATACTAGAGTCATTTACTAGAGTGAAAGAGTTAGATTGGTTACCTTAAAGTTTGTTTAGATCATGTCCAATCAAGGGATCTTAAAGGTTAGAGTTATGATAGTTTAGACGATCTATCATGTTATCCATCCTCACACAAATGTTATCTATCTTATGTTTAAGAGCTTCAAGGGCCGTTAAGATAGCATTTGAGGTGTTGTAATCCATGGTACCTAATAAAATAAATACTAAACATAACAAAAAAAACAAATAAGTTAAGGCTAGGAAATAAACCTCGCAACCTTTCAAAGTTCACACTTTTGTGTTGTCTCTTAATTAGCATTACAAGCTTTGATAGATCATTTATAATTCAATGAGAATTCTAGGTTGCAATTATGGATTGAGTTCAGAATGGATTATTGTTTGAAAGACTCAAAATAAAAGTTACTTAATGACTTGAATCAAGAAATCACAACAAATTGAAAAGGCAAAAGCTTGAAAGAAATTGGACGATGGAAGAAATGGGACTCAAGAACTAATCAATCAACTTAGTAGATGAATTACTACTTGATGAGTAGTTTAAGAATCAATAAAAGAGTTTAGGGACAAAAATATGAAACATAGAAATCAAACCTTGAGCAAAATGGAATCGGAAAGCTTTAAGTGTGTTTGGAAGCTTGATTTACATTGAACTAGGTTTGATCTACGTTGGGGATGCGTTGGGACTTGCTCCAGCAGGTGTGGAGTACCTCGGACACAGGTTAGATGTACCTATACTGGTTTGACTTGCGTGATAAGGTATGGGTCACTTGCAAAGCACCTGGGGTACACTTACAAAGCAAGTTGGCCACCTCTCCTAGGTGAATGGGCAATTTTTCCCTCCATTGGTCCCCTTTTTGTACCTTTATCTTAGAAAATCCTTGGAATATTCTTAGATTATTTTGTACAAACAATTTTCACTCTTTTTTGTTCCTTATTTTTGGATCAAACAAGCAATTTTCTCAAAAATTCAACGTGACAATAGCAAGCTTCTCCAAGAACACCAAGAATACCATTTTTCCTAACTTCTTCTCCGGAGCTCGGAATGAGTTGAAATTTCAAATGTAGGCACTTTTAAGACTTTTAAACTTATTCCAAACATCATTTAACTCAAATTATGCACATATTTTTGAGAGTGTTAAACCCACTTCACTTCTCTTCTACTCCAAGCTTTCAACAATGGTAGCTCACTTAATATGACTCCGATTAAGCTTAAATTTGAAACCTAGACTCCTATAGCGTTAGAGAAAACTAATATAACACTAGAAACAAAAGAAAAGAACAAAATCAAAAGCTCAAAATTTGACCTAAGAACAAAAATGTAGATAGTAACTTTTTTTTTGTGATTTTTTTTGATTTTCTAAGACTTCTAGAGCCAAGGTTGACTTTGTAGGAACGAAATCAAGGTCATCTATGATACCAAATGATACGTAAACAAACTATAGAAATGAAACCGAGCTATGATACGAATAAAACAAAGGTAAAGATAGATAGATAAGCAATAAGATAGACACAAGAAGGGAATGGATAGAAAATAAAGGTTATATTAAACCCTTAATCCTCTATTCATTATCCAATCAGGCACACCTAAATCTTATGTAGACCTCAAGGAAATTGGATTCTTGAGCAACCCATGTTTATAAATAAAAGTTCAACAAAAGAAATTCCACTCTTGATACAAGCTAATCCAAGCTTCCCACACACTCATAAAGGAGTAATAATTCATAATTCATCAAAGTCTAAGGAAATGAAATGTCTAAGGCCCTATTTATAGTCTAGGGTTAGTTATTACATCTTATGGGCCCAAAAGTGACCTATTTGAGAAAGACAAGGCAAAGAAGCCCACTAAGCATCTGCTTGAGAAATTCTAAAGCATATGGGGTGCATAGTGGACTATTTTGACCCGCTCTAGCAGTTCTAAAGTGCGGTGCACCTCCAAAGTATGTGGGGCATATGTCATCTTTCGAGGGCCTTATATCCTTATTTTTCCTTCCCTTGGACTCCCTATTGTCCCTTCAACCTCCTTGATCATCATAATCATCCAATGGACACCTTATGATAGCCACCAAGAAGTCATCAAGTGTCTCTTGGCCCATAAGCATCCTATCTAATGATCCAGAAGATGGATTGTACAAAAGTCTAGGTGGTATAGACTATTAACCATGGTAAGAGTATTTACACATGGTGAAATTGAGATGAAATAATATGGGGATACCCCATTCAAGGTGAACGGGCATTGTGTTAAGCATTATATGGGAAACATGGAGTAGTTGAAAATTTATGAGAATGTTAGCCTTGGAGAAGTTTGAATAGCCAAGGGAGTGAGTCATGCTGCAACGTTAAATTAGGTGCTATATGGGAGGTAACATATGGGATTGTTGGTGAAGTATGAGTACCCAACATAGCCACGTTGCGCAATAAATCAAGAGCTTCTTAGTTTTAGTATTCACTTTGTTTTTGTTTTGTATGTTAAAAGCAAGGAGAAGTACCTGGAGAATGGTAAAAAATACAAAATTCCAAACAAGTCTAGGTAAGTAGACCTATGACTAAACCTATGAGTCGTAAGTCCACCCATAATATATTAGTTGAGTCATGGGAATAAGAAGCAAAGTTTGGGTCTTTGAACCTTAACTTATGGCACCAATCTATGACCCCGTAGGGACAATCTTTGACCCATAGGTTGGGATGTAACTATCAGAGCTAAAGCCCTATAATTTCAGAGGCTTTTTCTATAACATACGAGCCTACCAACGAGGCCATAGGTGCAACCTATGACCCAAAAGTAGGGGCGTTGGTAGGTTCTAAAAAGTTGGGCTAAAATTTTATTGAAAGATGGGTTGGGCCCATGCGACCCAACCTGAATTGACCACCCATGCCATTCAAACCCTAAAACCCAATCCATTAAGCCACCAATTCTTCAATTACAAGCTCCCTCTTAAATTTAAATTCTTTTTATCCCATTTATGATTCTAAAACAAAACTCTAACCTATAATACCACATCTCTGTGCATACTACACTTGGAGTTTGGGGATAAATTAATTTGTTCTTTCATATTCTCAGATTTTCCATCTCAAGGTATGGTTTTCTTGGTTAAAATTATATTGATAAGTTATTCTTGAACATTGAACTTGGGATTGCATTTAGAAAAGAATATAACAGACTCAATTCTTATAGTTCTCACAATATTTGGAACCTAAAATTGTGAATATTCAATTTATGCATGATTCTTGATTTAGGAAGCCTGTGATCGCAAAATAGAACTTGTTTAACTCAAATCATTCATGGAATACCTATGAAAATTTAATTGTTGCATGTTTATTTTCCTTACGGTAATCAAAATTGGTCTAAAAATTGGAAAAATTATCTATGTCGGATGGGAATTATGGGAAGAAATTGAAGAAACCTTAGGAGCTACCTATGGACCCGTAAGTACAACCTACAACTCGTAGGTATGGGAGTAGATAGACCATAAATTGGAATCTCAATTTTCTTTTTGTTTCCCATTCTATTAGTGTTATTCAAGCACTGACAACTCTCTTTACAAGTACTATGGCACCCAAAGCATTACCAAAGAAGGTCGTGTAGTTCAGATTGAGAGATGAGTCTCCTGAATAGAGTGGATCCGTGAAGGAGTATCCCGTTGATAGTACCCCCTTGGCTCCATGCCAAACTAGAGGACATATCCAGAGACAAGATACAACTAGGGCTGTTATTCAGTAGGGTTCTCATCCTGCACCAGCACCAACACCTTAGTACGGGGCCTAGGGTCACCTAGTTTATGTTATTTGGATTGGGCATAGGATTAAGACATCCCAGACTTCACCACCACACACTCTTTTCCTTTCCTAGTCTAATGAGGGACAAGACAAGTTTAGTTCTAGTATCAGTGAGGTGGATTTAGCCATTCCCCAATATGAGAAAGAGGAAGTGTCTGCATCAGGTACCAGTGATCATGAGATAGATGTATCCCACTCTTGTAAGGGTGCAAATACTTTACAAGGTTCTTAGGATGCTTCTGCTTTAGCCTCAGCCACTCAGGAGTCATACACATCTCTGTAGCACTAATTGCTCAGGCCATTCAAAGATGCTATGTGTTGGATATACAAAGCATCTACAACATAGATATTGCTATTACAAATAGAGCAGACCTTGGTGCAGTATTATTAAGGAGACTCATATTGATCTCTTTGCATCGGTAGGCGCTCCAGACCTGAAGGTGGCTTTTGATAGATATGGACTTGGTTGGATGGGCAAGCCTTTTAGATTGTACTGCCTAGATATTATTGGAGATTTTTATGCATACTACGCTGCATTCGTGGATTTGATCAGCCTAACTAAAGGTAGATCATAGGACTAACCTTAATAACTTATAAACTAGCCAGAGGGGTTAGGGTTGATTTATCTGAGGAGATTATTTACTGATTCCTATTTGGGCTGGAGTTTGTGGGGATGACTATCACCATAGAGTTTTACTATAGATTGAAGATTGTGAGGAGTAGGCATACTATGAGAGATGATGACTAGAGAGAAAAGATGAGAGACTTAGCTAGATGGGTAGCTCAGCAGATTGCTGAGCTTGATAGTGATGCCTTTTGGCTCGAGGAATAAGAGACAAAGAAGGCTTTATAACACTTCGTTACAAAGTTTTAGTGGACCATTGTGAGGAACCTATTGAGTCTTACATCTGTAGATAATTTGATCATGTGGTATTGAGCTCTATTAATTACCATCCTCATAGCTGGCTATGACATTAATTTTCCAAGGAGGATTCGAGTTAAGATACACGGTAGGGTGTTCTGCAAGTTCACCACTATTCTTTTCCTTGATTGGTATAGATATTATGTGACACGACAGAAGTGACAACTATTCCAGAGGCTGAACATAGGGTTAAGGCTACCCATATGGCTAATATTGGGTTGATTAAGGATGATGTCAACTCCATTATGTTACATAGATCACAACTTTCTGTATCTTTAGGAATGACCCACTTTGAGAGGACTTTTATTTTTGTTGATCATGTTAATAGGATGATATTGGATGGCGATGTTGATATAGGCAGTCAACGGGTAGAACTTTTCTCCATAGTGGGCTATAAGGGAGATACAATAACTTCAACTCTAGCTACTACTTCTACTTTTCCCCTTCACCCACCAGTTCTAGGCATGGTGATAATATCATGGGACTTCTTATAGAATTTAGTGGATCGGCAACAGGAGTTCATTGAACACCAGACACATACCAATGCCTAGTTAGCCAAGTTATTTGGTTAGATTTGTCCATGGGTGCAGACTATATTAGAGGTATCTGAGGCATGAGTAGAGTCTAGGATGATTGATGTGCTATGGTTTCATAGCACTTTTTATGATTAAAACTATGTGAACATGCATGTACTTAAGGCTATATTGTTGGATTTGATGTTCTTTGGAGTGATTTTGTAGGAAATTACGTGTTGGAAGATAACCCAAAAAAATAGAGTTGAAAGTTGAAAATTGATGACCTACTTGGGCACCTACTTAGAGTAAGTGACAGACTAAAAGTATCAAAAAAAGAAAATAAAGAGAATTAGAAGCAAAAGTTTTAACCTTGTCACCTACGACCAAACACCTAGTGGGTGTAGGTTCCACCTACTAGGTGTAGATGGCTTCGCGTAGGTGTCAAAAATTAAATTCAAGAGAGACAAACATAAGTCATCACCTACGACCAACCACCTACTAGCCGTAGGTACCACCTCAGCCAATAAGTGGGTCCATAGGTGGTCACCGACTCACTTTTCCTGGATAATTTTGGATTGATTTTCTAAGGTTTTCATGTAATCTATAAATAATCCTTTGATTTTTTAGTGAAGGGAGGCTCATAAATGCCCTTTGGGGCTAAGTTTACATACTTTATATTCTATCATAAACATCTTTTGATTCCAAGATTGATTTTTGATCTTGGGATTTTTCTGTTCTTGTTTTTTTGTTGAATAATTAATTTGAGACTTTGGGTTTTCTTATTTAATTATTGTGACATTATTTCTATGTTTTTGTCTATGAATCCCATGAATTGTCTCACAACCATGAATGGCTAATTCCCTTAGCTAGGGTTGTGGGAACCTTGGTTGATTAACGAAGTAGAGGAAGTGCCAAGTCATTCTAGATAAAGATTCTGGCATGTATTATGGTTTTCTTCAGTTTAATTGATTTCCTAACGGTTGCCAACATTGAGAAACCGCT
The DNA here is from genome assembly GCA_030864215.1 of Capsicum pubescens. Classification (NCBI taxonomy): domain Eukaryota; kingdom Viridiplantae; phylum Streptophyta; class Magnoliopsida; order Solanales; family Solanaceae; genus Capsicum; species Capsicum pubescens. The sequence continues at coordinate 236,422,162 of CM061540.1, forward strand.
TGTATTCACTATTTGCTTCAAAAGAGAGGTAGATATTAGGAAAAAAAGATCATGATAGTAAATTAAAGTTAATTATCAATGTAAGCTAATCATTTTCATCTACATAAGGTAATTATCTTCATCTAATTAACTTGAGACTCATAAGGTAATGGTTAATCTAGGATCCAAGGAAAGTATTAGTAACGTGACACTCTAAGACTCAAAAGGTAAAGAGTGAAATTTGCCAATGAGTTCACAAGATAGTTGCTGATACATAACTTGTCAGTTTATGCAGGCAAGGTATTAGAATAGTTTGAAAGTGAACGATAAATCTATGGATTTAGAAGCCAGGAGGAACACAAGCCTAGTGTTTGTTTCAGATTGACTACAACGAAAAGCATTCATACTTGTCACTTCTTACTATTCCAGCAAATTCCTTCATTTACTTTTCTGCACTACCCGGTGATTTCAACAAGTTTGAGAGATAGTTCCTTGTATTTCCTGTGGGTTTGACCCCAACCTAGTTGTTTTACTATATTTTGACAACGACCGCTTTATCCTCATAAGGAGGTGTGGTTTGGGAATTCATCAAAATTTTGGCGCTGTTATTGGGGAATACGATTGCAGATTTATTGATTGAATTTATTGATGTTTTGGATTTTATTTTTTTATATTTTGCTACTCTTTTGGATATGACATATTTACAAGAGGAAGCGTGGAGTGATGGTGAATCCTTATTTTTTGGTCCTCACCCTTTTGATATAGTACATCATTGTAGGAGTGTGATAGATATATTATGGGAGAACAATGACATCATGCTAGAAACATTGACACTTCTTGAAAAAATAAAGAGAGGAGGTCAGTCAAAAGGTTGATAGGTTTGTCTTGGGGATTCACAACTTAAAAGGAGACTTGGATGTAAAGGTTCATGCATCTAATGCCCAACAATTTAGTTATGAGATGTGTGAGGCTGACAAACTTCTTAATAGCCAAATTGAGGAGCTAAAATTGGAGGAGTCAGCACTTGATCAAAATTTTGCAGATGTTGTCACTATTCAGAAGAGCACACTAGAGTTATGTAAGGATGTAAGTAACAATGCAATTCATGATTTAGGACATATTGGACCTCATTCTAAGCATTTTCCACATCATGTTTAGATAGTAAGATCGAGCCATCTAAGCCTACAGAAGAGTGTGAGAAGGAGGAAGAATATGTTTATATTCTTGAATTTATTGTGCCAAAATCAAGAAATTATATTCCTTACTTACGGGCCGAGAATTACAACATTCCCCATCTATTGACTGGTTACTTTATTTTCATACCATCGCCCCTTGAGCGTAGTAGAAAACAGGAACAAAACTTAGGGGCGCAATTCATAAGTTCAAAGTGGAGAGAAAATTTGGAGTCTAACTCTTTTGTCTACTTTGATGAAGTCTGAGTAGTCAAGGTATCTGTGTCATGCTGCCACATTAACTTAGGCACTGCATGGGAGGCAACCCATGGGATTGTTGGTGAATTCTAAGTAACCAACATAACTGACATAACCCGAAACCAGGACATATCGTATGGGCACCTCAAGCCCACATGAACCGGAGGTCACCTCGATAACCCATCACAATTATCATATCAATCACAAGGGTCAGGTGAATCCCGACCGCATAATAAGATAACAAAAACAATACTAGAAGTCATAACTTAACCATATATAACCATTTCATAAATATCAACATACTAGAAAATATATCCAAGTTCACAGTTATCCACAATACTCTATGCAAACTAATGTTTAGAAATGTATATATTGGGACAAGCCCTCGACAATAGCCAAACCATATAAAAATAAGACTAAGTCTAATGATAGGAGACCAAGAATGAATGTCTTCCGAAATAAGGAAGCTCACCACTCTGAGGCCAATGCACGAACCGCTTTGATCACCCAATCACTATGCAGGAAGCGAAGATGATGCTCCGCCCCCTATGTCGCATGGGGACATAACATTCAAAGATGGTTAGCAGTTGGAGCACTAGCATGTAACTCAAGGATAAGGATAAAATAGCATTATTATTCAACAACAAGTAAATATATCATATTCAACCATAGCCATACACTTATCCTTACATATTGGTTTATCATATGCAAATCAAGAAATCAAGGCTCAACAACATTCTTGAACATTCTTTCATAAACATGAAGTGGGGGACTCTGACCCTCCACACTTATTGATTCAAGTGTTTCTTATTAGAAACTGTATTCTAACCATATTCACACATTCATCAGCCAAGGACCTTAACCACATACTCAATCATTCAAACAAGGGACTCTAACCACACATATATTCATCTAGGCAAGGGACTCCAACCTCATACCCATTCGTTAGACGAGGGACTCTAAAATCATGCCAAGGGACTCTAACCGCAAGACATTTCATTCAGCGAGGTACAATAACCTTAAGAGATCTCTTTATGCAAGGGACTTTAACCTCGAGCAATTTATAGGGTAAGGGACTCCAAACTTAAGCCATTTCGTAAGGCAAGGGACTTCAACCTAAAGCCATTTTATAAGGCAAAGGACTTCAACCTCAAGCCATCAAAATTATCATTAGTTGACATTGAAACTTTAACCCTTTTCCTATGCATCAACATTCATTTCATACAACACTTAAGGACTTTATCCATTTAACAAATTCAACACTATACATGACCCTATGGTCCTTATAGAGCCTTCATTGCTCAACCATTTCAATAGGCCATTGCCTTCATTCAATCAATCATACAATTAAAGTTATGGTCATCAAGGCCCTCACAAGCTATTCACATTTCACTAGCAATCCTATACCACATTCTCACCACACTTTAGCTCAACACACAATTCAAGTTCATCTTCATATTGAGGGACTTCAACCCTTTATTAGTCATTAACTCAACAAGGTCATCATTCACAATAGATGGCTTACAATACTTTTACAATATCATTTATCAATCATTCATACTTATTGGGACATTGCCCTAGGTCAACACATCACCACTTGTGACTAGACAATTCACTTAGTCATTTTCACAAACACCTTATGTTCATACCTTTAACACGACTATTTTCATGGTAGAAATCATAAAAATTAGGGATACTCAAGACCCTCATGTTAAACCACATACAAAAATCACCCACATATGTAAATCACTATCAATGGCATGTATAAACATAAATCTAAGCAAGAATCAACATTATTCATCATTAGGCAACAAAACCCTTTTCACTAGATTTCAAAAAACCATGTACACTTACTAAACCAAGTGTAAAATACACGGGTTTAGAGTGATTTAACAAGGGGAAGAGTTACATGCCTTAAACAAGATAATTCACCAAGAAACTTGACTTCACTCTGCCTCTTGAAGATCACCCTCGAAACCCTCACCTCCAATTCTTCAAAGATGAGTTTTAGAGAGTGTTTTGGATGTTTGATCCATTCAAAAATGTGTTTAATAAGGACATATACACTTATATAGTGAATGGAAATAGGGTTTAGGGTGTAGGAAATGACCACAAGGCCCTTAGTTAAATCTGTAAAATGAACCCGTGTATGGGAATGACTCACCTTACGAATCATACCCTAGGGTACGAGTAGTACCCTAACTTATTCCATAGGTTTCTCGTAGGTTACCTACACTATTAATGCTACAACCACACACTATTGAGTCATATCCAAAGTGTACGACTCATGACCTCAACCATATACAACACTTGTACCAAAAATAGTCCATTCTACACGAAGTGCCATGCACAATATGACTCACCTAGGTATGACTCCTACCCTTAGGTATGATTGGGGGGAGGGTCACTCATATAATGGATAGTATACTATCCTCCTAGGCTTCTCAAGGTATGAAAGGGAAGGGGGCAATGGATATGACTCATATCCAAGGGGTACGACTCATACCCCTAGTCGTACCTACCCCAGTGACATCAGGTGGAGAATTTCTTTCAATGGCTCAAAGTTTATGTGTTTTAATTCTCCCACACTTGGATCATTCGTCCACGAATGACGGGTAAGGTAAGCAATAAACATAAGTTAACACATAATCACGTATCAAACCAACCCTTGAACAAGTTAGAACAAGCATACAACAAGGGTATAACACACCTCATTCTCATTCTCAATCAATCATTCACTTCATCGACTTTGGAACTTAAACCCATTATTTATCAAAAAACACTTGTTCTTTTCAAAGCTTGGGGACTTCAACCCCATACTTATCAACACTTACTCATTTTACAACTTAGGGACTTCAACCCATCAACTTATTAAGGATACTTACTCAATTCAAGGATTAGGGACTCGAACCCATTATTTTACCAAGGATATGTATCAACTCAAGGTACTAGGGACTTAAACCTATTATAACAAGACACATAATTTCAAAGCATTAGGGACTTGAACCCATGGACTATCAAGGAATAACTCAATTTCAAAAATTGGGTACTTCAACCCATTGTCTATCAAAGACATAAATCAAAGCAAGGAGATTAACACATTCCTCCATCCCAAGTTTCCGGAATAGGAAGAAAATACGGATACTTGGACTACATGTCCTCTTTCGCTTCCCACGTAGGTTTCTTGAACTTTTGGTTCCTCCATAGAACCTTCACCAAGGCCACCTCTATCATTCGCAACCAGCGAACTTGCCGATCTAATATCTTCACCGGGATCTCTTCATAGGACAAGAGTCTGAGATATCAACATCCCTTAAGGGAATAACCAATGACAGATCACCTACACATTTCCGCAACGTAGATACATGGAAAACTAGGTGACATACCAAATCGCATCACTCTCTTCATGGGAGACATTTTCAAGAATACCCAATCACCAATACTAAACTCTAAGTCCCTACGCCTCATATCCAAATAGGATTTTTGGTGACTTTGAGCGGTTTTCAACCTATCACAAATCACCTTCACCTTCTCTATGGCTTGGTGAACTTAATTGGGGCTAAGTATCTTACCCTCGCCAACTTCGTACCACCCAATAGGAGATTGACATCTCCTACCATACAACGCCTCAAAAGGGGCCATGCCAATACTAGAGTGGTGACTATTATTATAGGTGAAATCAATTAAAGGCATGTGGTCATACACCCTACCACCATAATAAATCAAACAAGACCGAAACATATCCTCCAATATTTGGATGGTCCTTTCTACTTACCCATCTATTTGCGGGTGGAAAACGGTACTAAGGCATACTCAAGTACCAAAACCTTTTTGGAATAACTTCTAAAAGTGGGATGAAAATGGAGGACCTCAATCTGAGATAATAAAAATTGGAGCATCATCCAACTTCACGATCTCTGCAAGATACAAATTAGCATAATATTTTGCCGAGTAATTAGTCCCCACAGACAAGAAGTGAGCGGACTTGGTCATTCTATCAATAATGACCTAAATAGAATCATATTGATTCTGAGATTTAGAAAGACCGGTAATGAAATCCATATTAATTACCTCTCACTTCCATTAGGACAACACAATTTCTTAGTACAACCCACCGGGCCTCATGTGCTCCACTTTCACTTGTTGACACATCATATACTTGGCCACATAGCTAGCCACATCACGTTTCGTATTGATCCACCAATAGAACTCTCTAAGATCGTGGTACATCTTTGTGGAACTGGGATGTATAGCTTACCGAGATTTATGAGCCCCGACCAAGACCCTTTCCCTCAATCCATTAACATTGGGAACACATAGTCTACCTTGGTATCTCAAGATACCATCACCACTAATCACAAAGTCTGCAACTTTGTATTGACCCACATTACTCTTTATCTTCATCAAGTCGGGGTCCAATGTTTGCATTTTCTTTATCTAAACAACAAGAGATGACTGAGATACCAGAAGCACAAATACACCACCATCCTCGGAGTTTGCAAGTCGAACTCCAAGATTAGCCAAATGGTGAATGTCTCTCACCAATTACCACTTATCCTCATCTACATAGGCCAAACTTCCTATGGACAATCTACTAAGAGTATCGGCGAATACATTCGCCCTATCGGGATGGTAATGAAGACTCATATGATAGTATTTCAACAACTTGAGCCACCTTCTTTGCTAAAGATTTAACTCCTTTTGGGTAAACACATATTGGAGACTCTTATGATCGGAAAAGATATCGACATAAACCCTATAAAGATAATGCTGCCAAATCTTTAATGCAAAAACCATGGGTAACAACTCTAGGTCACGAGTAGGGTAGTTTTTCTCATGAACTTTCAATTGCCTAGAAGAATAGGCCACCATCATACCATGTTGCATCAAAACGCACCCGATACTGACACGAGAAGTATCACAATATACCACAAAACCATCACTACTCTCAGGCAAGGTCAAAATCAGAGCTGAAGTCAACTTATCTTTCAACTTCTCAAAACTACCCTCACACACATCGAACCATAAGAACTTGACCTTCGTTAAGGTCAACTTGGTCAATGGGGAAGATATAGTAGAGAGACTCTCCACAAATCTTCTATAGGAACCAAGTAGACCCAAAAAGCTTCAAATATCAGTTGGAGTCATAGGTCTAGGCCACTTCTTAACCGCTGCAACTTTTTGGGGATCTACCATGATCCCTTCAGTAGAGATAATATGACCAAGAAAAGCTATGACTTTCAACCAAAAATAACACTTGGAGAATTTGGCATACAAATGATGATCCTTCAAATTTTGAAACATGGCATAGAGGTGATCGACATGATCCGCCTCACTCTTAGAATTGACTATGATGTCATCAATGAAGACAATGACAAATATTTCTAAGAATAAATGGAAGACCATATTCATCAAATCCATGAATGCCGCCAGGGCATTGGTCAACCCAAAAGACATGGCAAGAAACTTATAGTGACCATATCGAGTTCTAAAAGAAGTCTTAGGGATATCCGTATCCCTAATCTTAAGCTGATGATAACCCAATCTAAGATCAATCTGAGAGAAACGTTTTGCACTCTGAAGTTGATCAAATAAATCATCGATCCTAGGAAGAGAATATTTATTCTTTACAACCACTTTGTTCAACTGACAATAATCAATGCACATATGAAGGCAACCATCCTTCTTGCCCACGAATAACATGGGAGCATCCCACAGAGACACACTAGAGTGGATAAAACCTTTATCTATGAGGTATTTCAATTTCTCCTTAAGCTCTTTTATCTCCGCCGGCGCCATTCTATAAGGAGGGATAGAAATTGGACTAGTGTTCCAAACAAGATTAATCCCAAAATCAATTTCCTTATCGAGAGAAATGCCGAGATCATTCAAAAACACTTCAGAAAATTTATTAACCACGGAAACAGATTCTAGAGAAGGCTTTTCCAAGTTAGAATCTTTAACTCAGAAAAAATGATACAAGCACCCCTTTGAAATCAACTTTTGGACTTTGAGATAAGAAATGAACTTTTTCTTAGACACTAGGGAACCACCTTCCCATACAATGACCAACTCATTAGGGAATTTAAACATGACCCTATGGGTCCTACAGTCTAAAGAAGAATAGCAAGAGTGCAACCAATCCATACCTAGAATGGCATCAAAATCAACCATGTCTAACTCTATCAAGTCTACAAGAGTATCTCTACCACCAACTGATATCAGACACCCCTTATAAACCCTTCTAACAATCAAAGGGTCTCCGATTAGGGAGAAATAAAAAAAGGAATCGACAGACTCTCAGGACCACAATTAAAATGCACAGCCACTTATGGGATCACATAAAAAAGAGTGGACCTCGGATCAAGCAAACAATACACATCATGGGTGAAAAGTCTTAATATACCAATGACAGTATCGAGAGATGCCTCAGAATCCTGGCGAGTAGCAAGCGCGTACAAGAGTTTTTGGCCAACGCCAGTGCCAGAAATAGAAGCAGAGGCAGACATAGAACCCTTCAGTGCGGGAGTAGGTAAAGTAGAAATAGGAACCCTGTTGGTCTAAGAAGCTTCTAGAAAGGGGTATTCATGCTGTATATGCCTAATATAACAACAACTAAAACATTTGTTTCTCCTCTACTCTCACTGACCACGATGACTCTAACCATAAAACCTACAAGGAGGGTGGGGTGGAGCCAAATGAGCACCACTATCCTAGAATTGGGCCTCCTGTACTTGAGACCCACCACCAAACTGAGACTAACAACCACCCAAAAACTTCAGGTTAGGAAAGTGAACACTATCTGAGGAGAAATAACTTGAACTCCCCCATTTCTTCCATGGCCACTTGTGACCACCACTACCACTATGCTTAGAAGGCCTAGATTTCTTTCCTTGACTCTCACTAAGCTTAACTTTATTCTTTTTCTCTTCTTTCACTTTGTGCATATACACAGTCAACCTAGAAATATCCATGTTTTCAAATAATAAGGCTATCTTGCTATCAAGGACTAACTCACGGGACAATCTTGAGACAAACTTATGTATTCTAGCCCTCATACTAGAAACCATCTCGAGAGAATACCTTGTCAGTTGATGGAATTTCAAGGCATACTCTTGAACAAAGATCCTCTATTACTTCAAGTTCACAAACTCTTATGCCTTTTCCTCCCTCAACTCATGAGGAAAGAAGCTGTCTAAGAAAGCCTTGGAGAAATCCTCCCATATGGTAGGACTAGCATTAACACCTTTAGATAATTCCCACGTTTTGTACTATTGGTACACTATATCTTACAATTGTTAGAAAGAAAACTCAACGACTTCAATCTCTGAAGCATGCATGATTAAGAAAATCTTCTCCATCTCATCAATAAAGCCATAAGGATCTTTCTAAAACTTAACACCAGAGAACATAAGAGGGCTCAACCTCATAAATCAGCCAATTCCTGTGGCCTCATAAGAAACGGTAGCTGGAGCACCACGCTTAGATTGGGAGGCTACCAATTCAGTCAAGCAGTTGATAGAGCGATAAAACTCGACATTAGTAGCATCCCTTTGACGTGATAGAATAAAAGGGTCACTCTCATAGTTAGGGTTAGTAGGGATAGGTAGAACCCCACAAAAATGGTTAGATGCCGCATCGTTAGCCTTGGTCCAAACTCCAGGAGTTAGACGAGCTTCATCCATAGGGACCTACAAAGAATTTGCCTGAGTCTCAAATCTTCTTGGAGGCATAATCTAAAAGATAGAAAATAGAAATCAGAGGAATCCAAGACCTTAAACTCTATAGATTAAGATTGAAACACAAAAAAGGGAAACATTTCCTAAAATATCTCATAGCTCCTATTTTATAAGTGTGGTGTGCTTCACACCTATAAAAGAAACTCTACTTGACACGATATTGTGGATACCCAACTGACCATGAACCTAGGATCTCATACCAACTTGACACGACCCAAAATCGAGCCATGTCGTGTGGTCACCTTAAGCCCACATGAACCAGAGGTCGCCCTAATAACCCATCATAATTATCACATTAATTACAAGGGTCGGGTGAATACCAACTGCAAAATAAGATAGCAGAAATAATACTTAAAGTCATAACTTAACCATGTCTAACCATTTCATAAATATCAGCACACTATCAAATTTACCCAAGTCCATAGTCATCTACAATACCTCTATACAAATTGATGTTTAGAAATGTATATGTTAGGATAAGCCCCCGAAAATAGCCAAACCAAGTTAAAATGAGACTAAAGTCTAAAGATAGGAAACGAGAAAAAATGTCTTCCAAAATAAGAAAGCTCACCACTCTGAGGTTAATTCACGAACCACTTTGATTACCTAATCACTGCGCAGAAAGAGAAGATGATGCTCCAACCCCTATGTCATGTGGGGACATAACATCTGGAAATGGTTAGAGGTTGAAGTGCCAACAAGTAACTCAAGGATAAAGGACTTTATCCTTGAGCAATTTCATAGAGTAAGGGACTCCAACCTCAAGCCATTTCATAAGGAAAGGGACTTTAACCTCGAGCCATTTTGTAAGGCAAGGGACTTCAACCTCAAGCCATTATAACTATCATTAGTTAACATTGGGACTTTAACCCTTTTCCTATACATCAATATTCATTTCATACAACACTTAAAGACTTTAACAATTTAACTAATTCAACACTATACATGATGCCATGGTCTTTATGGGAGCCTTCATTACTCAACCATTTCAATAGGCCACTACCTTTATTCAATCCATTATACAATTCAAGTTATGGTCATTAAGATCCTCATAAAATATTCATATTTCATTAATAATACTATACCATATTCTCACCATACTTTATCTCAATACATAATTCAAGTTCATCTTCATATTGAGGGACTTCAACCCCATATTAGTCATTAACTCAACAAGGTCATCATTCATAATAGATGGCTTACAATACTTTTACAATATTATTTATCAATCATTCATACTTATTGAGACATTTCCCTAGGTCAACACACTACCACTTGTGACTAGATAATTCACTTAGTCATTTTCACAAACACCTTATGTGTATACCTTTAACAAGGCAATTTTTATAGTAGAAATCATAAATATTAGGGTTACTGAAGACCCTTATATTAAACCACATACAAAAATCATCCACATATGAAAATCACTATCAATGGCATGCATAAACATAAGTCTAAGCAAGAATCAACATTATTCATCATTAGGCTACAAAACCCTTTTCACTTGATTTCAAAAAACCATGTACACTTACTAATACAAGAATAAAATACATGGTTTTAGAGTTATTTAACAAGGGTAAGAGTTACATGCCTTAAATAAGATGATTTACCAAGAAACTTGACTTTTTTTTACCTCTTGAAGATCACCTTTGAAACTGTAGGCTCCAATTCTTCAAAGATGAGTTTGAAAGAGTGTTACGGATGTTTGATCCACTCAAAAATATGTTTAAGGAGGCCATATAAACTTATATATTGAAGGAACTTAGGGTTTAGGAAATAACTACAAGACCCTTAGTTAAAAGTTGTAAAATAAACCTATGCATGGGTATGGCTCACTTTATGAACCATACCCTAAGGTAAAAGTGGTACCCTAACTCGTACCCTTAGATTATCCTAGGTTATCTATATTATTAAAGGTATGACCATACACCCTTGAGTCATATCCAATGGGTATAACTTACGCCACCAATTGTTTAAAACACTCATACCAAAAATTATCCATTTTACACCAAGTGCCATGCACCATACGACTTACCTAGGTATCAATCGTACCCTTAGGTATGATAGAGGGGAGGGTCACTTATATAGTAGATAGTATACTATCCTCCTAGCATTCTCAAGGTATGAGAAAGGAGGGGACAGTGGATACGACTTGTATCCAAGGGGTACGACTCATTCCCCTAGTCGTACCCACCCCAGTGATATCAAATGAAGAATTTATTTCAATGATTCAAAGTCTAGGTGTTTCAATAACCACGTCATGCTGCGATGTTAAATCAAGCACTACTTGGGAGGCAACCCAAGGTATTGTGTTATTTGTGCATTTGTGTTTATGGGATTGAGTTCAGATCTTTGCACCTATGGTGCCACAAGTATGTTCATAACTCTCATGTTTTGTAGAGGTCTAATATATTAGGAAAATCTATTTTATATGTTGAGGGTGTATATGGGATACTTATGGGTCCAGATGTCCTCTTTGGGTTTTTGTTATCGTGTCTCTTCTCCTCAAAGTTTGTTCTTTGTAGAGCTAACATGTTTAGGATGTATTGTGTTGTGTTTTTGTTTAACTAAGAGAAAAATAAGTATCTAAGGTAGTTGATGTATTTTGATGTTTTGATTCTTTGCAATAAATGATACCCCTCCAAAAATATATTTTTGAACTGTGTGATTTGTATATATGTGTGAACATTATGAATCTCATTATGGAATTAGAATTAGGGATATAATAATCATAGCAAACATTTGCATGAACCTGATAGGTAGTAGTTTGTGATGTAACCTTGTGTCATGTGTGTGTGAGCTACTACTTTGTTCTCTTTGTGTGTCAAATCCAAAACTTGCCCGGTTAGTCTTGCCTAGGTTTTAGGATAGTGATAACGCCCAAACTACAACTCTCGTAAGAGTGTAAGCGGTCGCTGTCAAATGTAGAACCCAACTGGGTTGGGTGTCGAATCCCACAGGGAATACTTGGTCACTAAGTGTTGCAACTATTATTAGACTGTTGATCGAAAATTCCACGGAAAAGAGGGGATTGGATTATGGCGTGAATTAATGCTATCAAAGTAACAACAGAATGCTTTGTTTAGTAAGATTTAATCATGGAGAAAAATACATTAGGGTTATGTCCACCTTATGAGTTCTACGTATCTATTAACTATGAGTAATGCGGAATTCAGACATGCATGCACTTATAGAGATTCGTATTCTAATGGTAAATCCTAGTGTTTCTCAACCATCAAGGCTTATTTCACTTTAACTCTCTCGAGCTTAAAGCGTATAACTAACGGTACAAACTCTCCAAAAGGTTAACCCAGTAACGGCACTAACGTGTAAATAGGGGTTGGTAGCCCTATTTCTTTGTCACACTCTCTTTTCCAAACATGTAACTTTTCTCTCGAACAAGTTAATGCTATAATGGCCTATTCTCTATGTTTGCAACCACGAGAATTAAATTAAAACGAAGAGAGTAATGATATAAGTAGCATACGCATCAAGAATTCACAAACTCATAGTAATAGATAGTATATCAAAAGGCTTCCATAACCCTAACAGAGAAGTTTAGCTACTCATGATTGTAAAGGAAAACAACGAAGACATCATCATCATCATACCAAAACTAGAACAATCTTTGCGAGAGGATGCTTTTAACGTCAAAGAGGAATGACGTTTTTCCTCTTAGCCGTCTTCCCCCAAATATGTAGCGTGTTTCTCTGTGTTCAAGTTACAGAATCTGTAAACTGAATAAATAAAAAGTGTCGACTGAATTCTGAAAGCAATGAATGAATGAATGCTGAAAAATTCAGCAAATAGGGTTTTTATAACATCCTTGTCCTAGTCCTATTAAGTTACTGCTGCACCCCTAAGTATTTAAAAATACTGCTTTTGCTCGGGACAATTTCTCCATGCGTCACATTCAGTCCATAAGCTTCCAAAAGCTGCCTTCCCTCTTCTATGAAGTTTTCCTTAGCTGCCCAAAGGTCCACAAAGTGCTGAAATCTTCATCATTAATACCTGAAAACATGCTAATCACATAGGTTAGCTCACTTACAGGAAAATGGACTAAAAGTGCTGGAATTATATATTTTGTCCTCAAAACTGAGCTAAAATATGGGTAAATTATGGTGTTTTAGGCGTGTATATACACCCAACATCAACAACCCACACTTAAAGCTTTGTTCGTCCTCGAACAAAATATTACGTCCATGCAAACATCGAACTAGGATTTCACAGCAGTAACACAAAATATTCATCAAGACATGCACGACAATTATTAACAAAGAGTAGTTTTCTGGATCACTACTAGAAACCATTCAACCTCCAACATAGACTCGTGATGATGGATAATTCGTATCCACAAGTTAAGGCACCAAGAATCATATAACACTACCCAACAATCATCAACCATGTGTGTCTCACACAAGATATCACCCATAATCACTCACAAGTTTTGCATTTTTCGGAACATGGGTATAAGATTCTCCTTGCTCTCACTCTCACAAAGAAATCATATGTTGTAACTGATGACCATAGGCTTGCCCTTAGTGTAATGCTCTACTAATATCAGAATGCTAAGCTTAGGATCAAATAGGTCTTTACAGGTTGTAATGTAGGCTAAGGGACAGGTAGGACTATTTTGGCCAGAAATAGTGACTATTTTCCCTAAACTCTTTAATACATCACATTATGCCATTAACACTCTCTTTTAAACAACCCTTCTACCTTTATTTTCATCTAACACCCCTTTTCACCTATTTTGTTATTCAATTAAAAACACAAAGATGAGAATATACAACTTATTTTTTTATTTTTCTATTTCTGTTTTTTTTTATTTTATTAAACACCTCTATGATAGCCACTCTTATTCACAACAATTTCAAGTACCAATATACTCTGAGGCATCACTCTCACCCACATTCCTCTTATTTTGTCACATGACTCTACAATTTAAAGCGCTTAGGAATTTGGATCAAATTATGGTCTTGAAAAAATGGATTAGGCTACATATGAGGCTGTCAAAGAAAATAGCTAAAGGCTCAAAGGGGGTTAACTAGGATAATGTCCAAGGGTAGGTAAAAAGAAGGTAAACAATCATAGGCTGCCAAAGAAATGACTAAATCATCTCCTAAACTCACACTCTTTATTTCTCTTTACACACACACCAGGAAAGTTCTAGCATCAGTCACAACACAGAATATACTATAACCTCTCACACACAAGGCACATGATCAACTTTATTGGGAGCAGTACAGACTCTTGACCCAACAGATGAATGAATTAAACCACACACTTATCACACAGTGAGTCACACTTAGAGCCTAAACGTCTCAATAGTAAAGATTTTGGCACAAACTCTTTTCATAATACCATGCCGCCTATCAGAACAATTTCATGCAAAATCTAAAAAATCTAAAATTAAACTAACTAATTACGACTAATTAAAACAAACAAGAACTAGAATAAATGAAGGCAAAGAAGTACATGAAGCATACAAATACCAACACCCCACACTTAGATGGGACACACTGTCCTCAGTGGAAAATAAATAAGGAAAACCTGATTAGTCGGACTCTTCCTCTATGTCTGGGGTCATGCCCCCTGCATCGGAATCATCATCAGAGTCGTCGTCATCAAAGTTATCCTCCATATCTGAGTCTGGCTGTCGGTGATCATCGTCAGTCGGTACGTCATCATAGAGAGGTTCCTCAAAATTTATACCTACTCCACACATAGCCTGCGCATGCTCATTCATCGGGTAGTCATAATCCAACTGCTGGAGCTCTGCATTAGTTGGAACACGTCCCCCACTCATCATGGTAAACCTCGTCATGCCATATAAATGGCGGAAGAAGCTTTCGTCATGAGCATGTCTTTCTGCAGTGGTCAGGTTGATGCCATGCATAGTTTCAGGATCTTTAACCTTCGTAAGATCAACCTTCTTCGGGTTGTGTGGAAACTTATGATCTGCAGGTTCCTCTTCAATGTCCTCCTTCCTCAACATTGCGGTCAACAAATTGCCAAAGCTGAAGTGGGACCTCTTGTGCAGCCTAGCCTTACACATTGATGACCGTATAACCGCACCAACGTGGATGGGAATATTAGTCATCAGAGCGTACACCAATCATACTCTATCGCGTGTGATCTTTATGTACTGTGTCCCTGGAATCAGGCAAGAGTTGACTATCCACAACCATATCCGAGCTTCTCTGTTCAAGAAAGCATACGAGAAGGTATTGTGCCGACCGGTATCCTTGTGATGACTCCAACGTGCCATTGATCTTGTTTCGCATAGTGTATGTCTGATTGCCCTGTATGGAGGTCTTTGATAAAGATCCTTGAGCGGTGATGGATTCACAGATGGAAGACCCAGAAAAGAGTTGAAGAACTCCGCATTCAGTTGCAAGACTTGGCCCCGAATCTTCACTTCAATTCCGGTAGTCTTTGGGGACCAATTGGCATAGAATTCTCGCGTTAGATCAAGATTGCATTCTCCCATATCTTGGAAAATGAAATCAAGATGTAGCGCCATGATTTTAGCCAAAATGCGAGGTTCTCTCTTTGCTAGACTCTCCTTTTGTATCAACTCCATGTGAACATATTTTTTTACTTTGTTGTTCTTGTACCACTCCTTTCCTTCCTCCTCTAGGACCCATTTTATCCCGAACATGCGGCGAGGTATTTTCAGTGAGGAGGATTCAGCTTGCTCTTTTCTTCCCCTTTTCTGACCTTTCTGTGAGGTGGACGCTTTTTCTTTTCCTGGTCGACCTTTTGGTGCCATTTTACCTGAGATTAAAATAAAGTCATGTTAGCTTATCTCGGAAGATTTGATCGACAAACAAACAATAATGGCACCACCCCACACTTAATTTGTTGGCACCAACTAATTAAGTGGATGATATCGATTACTCAGACTTCATCGACATACATGTAGGCGATATGTTCCAACAATATGTTCAGCACAGTCATACTTTCATGGAACCTTAACTATCCTTTTCAGCTTTATGTCATGTAATCTTGACCATACTTTATGGTTTGGATTAATGCACTTTTTGAACAAGACTACTACGTAGAGATCGAATCAAGTTATGGCATAGAAATAATCACAACATCTCATGCTTGTATTCAGTCATGATCTTTATCTCGATGAACGAGTCATTCAAACATTCCAACTTTCAACTTACAAGATTATGTAATTAACTTTACCATTTCAATTCCGCAAAAAGATGACAGTGTATAACAATCAAAATACAAATCGGAACAAAGTCAAGAACACCCATATGTATTCTTTCACTCAACTAGTTGTATCATAGAAAACCAACCTCATTCAAATCACCAACACCACTTCAAGCTTTAAAAAATCATTATAGGCGTAGTATTGTAATAACTACGGAATATAAAAGAAGAACTTACTTGGTGATGGGCTTGGAAGATGATCTTGCAAGGTTAGATGAGCAAAAAGAAAAGTTTTGAGAGATTTGGGAAGGTTAGGCGGCGCCTAAGTTGAGCAAACAATGTGATTTTGTCTCAAGGTTGAATTTTTATTTATAGACCAAGGCTTGGGTCGGGTTTGACCCATGAAAAATTGGGTTAGGAGACCAAAAAGCATAATTAGGCGACGCCTAATGCTTTGCCTATGCTTGGTATACGCGGCGCCTTTAGGAAGGCCTAGTTGAACATATGCGGCGCCTATGCTATGGCATTGTAGATTCAGGGAGCAAAGGCAATGGCATAGGCGGCGCCTTTAGCTTTGCCTAGTTGAACATAGGCGGCACCTATGCTATGGCTTAGTTGGGTATAGACGGCGCCTATGCTATGGCATTGTAGATTCAGAGAGCAAAGGCAATGGCATAGGCGGCGCCTTTAGCTTTGCCTAGTTGAGCATAGGCGGCGCCTATGCTATAGCATTGTCGATTCAGAGAGCAAAGGCAATATCATAGGCCTTGCCTTGTCCGTTGCCTAGATTTACATGGGCCTTGCCTTGTCCATTGCCTAGATTTGTATAGGCAATGCCTAACCGAAAGCCTTTTGCTCCTTCATTACTCACTTACCACCTTTAACATTGCTCACTTTCAAATCAAAATTTGAGACCAAGCTCCTCCTTTATACGTCTTCCCCTACAATTAATCAAAAACAACAAAAACGATTAGAAAGATGGGTTGCCTCCCACCAAGCGCCTTAGTTTTGGTCATGGCTCGACTCTTCTTTTTAGATTTTTATTTAACAAAACAAACTCCTAGGAAAACAAAACGACTAAAAACGATGGGTTGCCTCCCATGTAGCGCTTGATTTATTGTCGCGGCACGACATAGTTACCTCGATTGCTTAGACTTCGTCGAGATAGATGGTGGCCATGCATTTTATCAAGTCAAGAGGACCGATATATGGCTTTACACGTTGGCCATTCACCTTGAAGACACCACCATTTTTGTCTTCTAACTCCACTACTCCAGACGAGTAGACTTGGCTAATTCTGAATGGACCAGACCATTTAGACTTCAACTTACCTGGAAATAGCTTTAGTCTGGAGTTGAAAAGAAACACCATATCACCCTTCTAAAAGTTTCTTTGGATAATCCGCCTATCATGGTACTTTTTCATCTGTTCCTTGTAGAGGTCTGCCCTTTCATACGCATGTAGACGAAATTCATCCATCTCATTCAGCTGTTCCAATCTTAGATTAATAACATCATCACAATTTAAGTTAAGCCTCTTCAACGCCCATAATGCTTTATGTTCGAGCTCAATCGGCAAGTGACAAGCCTTCCCATAAACTAGTTGGTACGGGGACATGCCAACTAGTCTCTTGAATGTAGTCCTATAAGCCCATAAGGAATCATCCAGCTTTCGGGACCAATCCTTCCTACTAGCATTTACAGTCTTAGCAAGGATCAGCTTGATCTCCTAATTAGAAACCTCTACCTGCCCACTAGTTTATGGGTGGTAAGGTGTAGCTACCTTATGTTGCTTGACCCCATATTTCACCAATACGACTCTGAACAACTTGTTACAAAAGTGTGATCCTCCATCGCTTATGATGGTACGTGGTACCTCAAAACGAGAGAAGATATTTCTCTTTAAGAATGCTACAACACGCTTACCTTCATTATCAGCCAACGCTACTACTTCGACCCATTTGGATACATAATCCACAACAACTAGGATATATTTTATCCCAAACGAACTCACAAATGGGCCCAAGATTATGGGAACTTCAGAATCCTCCTCGCAATCCAAAATAACAAAGTTTGCAGGAAAGATGAAGGTGGAAACCTTCACCAATACATCATATAAGATACCAACAGGTCATTTTACCGACCTATCTGCCATCACGAGCTGCATATTGGTTGGTGTAGGATCACCCAACCCCAACTTTCTGTAAATAGATAGTGGCATTAAATTAATGCTAGCTCCCAAATCGCACAATGCCTTAGCAAAATCCAAAGATCCAACCGTGCAAGGAATAGTGAAAGCACCAGGATCTGCCTTCTTCTGAACTAGCGATCTTGTAGCGATTGCACTGCAATGAGGAACATTATCTACCAGCTCATAGCTTGCTGCTCGCTTCTTTGTCAAAATGTCCTTAATGAATTTAGCGTATCCGGGCATATGCTCTAGCGCCTCCACCAAAGGAACATTAATAGTCAGGTGCTTCAACATAGTCATGAATTTACTGAACCTGGTGTCATCGAATTTCTTCTTCAGTCTCTGAGGAAAAGGTGGTGGTGGAAGGGGAATAGTTTTCTCCGCCACTTCCTTTTTATCTTGCTTCCGATTGTCAATCTTTTCAGGCTGCAGATGTCTAGGGGTAACGTCAGGAACACTATCTTCAGCTTCTACGACATCTTCACATTCTGCATCAATAAGATTATCTGCTATATCATCAACCACCTGCTTGCCTTTCGATGGATTTTCCAATGCTTTACCACTCCTAGTGGTAATAGCCATACATGATCCATCATTCCTTGGGTTTTGTACAGTGTCTCTAGGTAAGGTGTCATCCTTTCTTTGATTGAATGCCGCTGATAGTTGACTCAATTGTTGCTCCAGCTGTTTTATCGCGGTAGAATGCGAATCAACCAATTGATTTATTGATGACAAATCATTCTTTACCTTAGTAACGCCTATATTGGTTGCCTCCACCCCTTTCAACAGCTTAGCCATCATATCATCCATGAATATCTTTCCAGAGCCAGATGCCACAACCTCATGATTTCCAGGAGGAACATACAAACCACTCCTGTCAGTCTTATTCTTCCAACCACCTTGATCGCGGTCCTTGTATCTAGATTTATCATAATAGTTCCGACATTAGTTTCCTTGGGCATTGCCTCAGAAACCCCCCTGATTATTCAAATAATTTGCTTCTTCCTCAGAATCTGATTCATCTCTTCCCTGTGACACCACGACCTTGAATTTTTCGGTCTTCCCTGATAATAAATGCTTGGTAAGAAGATCCATCTGCATTTTCATATGAGTCATATCCTGGTCACGTTCCTCTTGTCTTCGTCTCTGCTCTGCAGTCATGCCAATAGATACAGTAGAGCTCGCTACCTCAGAATCCCTGGTATGCCAAGCTCTACTCTGCTTTGTCATACGATCCAGCATATCACTCGCCTCAATAAAAGTAAGGTCCATGAATGACCCTCCTGCAGCATTATCAACCACTGGCTTTGTCACCAAGTTCAAAGCCCTATATAATATTTCCATCAAGTGGATATTCGTCATCTGATGGTTTGGGCACCGCATAAGCTTCTTCTTGAACCTCTCCCATGTTTCGTGGAGAGCTTCAGTTGGAAGCTGTCGAAAATTGCTGATCTCATCCCGTAATTGGGCTCTCTTGGATGGTGGAAAGAATCTTTCTAGGAAAGCGTCTTTCAGTTGCCTCTAATTAGTAATGGAATCAGGAGTTAGCCCGTTCAACCATAGAGTTGCCTCCCCAGACAGAGACAATGGAAATAAGCGCAGCCGAATTACATTCTTCCCAACTCCTGGATTGTCAAATGACTTGCATGTTGAAATAAAGTTGATCAGATACATATTCGGATCATCGCCAGCGAGTCCACCAAATAACCCTTTGAGCTGCAATAACTGAATCATGGTGCTAGTGATATTGAACTTAGCTCCGGGTGCCAAGGGTGGAGGAATAATAGCCCCTGTGGCACTAGCTCCATCGAGATCGTCATCATCATTTTCAAAAGGATCCTGCATAGCTCGACGGTCAGGTCTCATTCTAGCTTGACGATCTCTCCTGTGCATAGGTGCTGCCACTTTATCAGTACGCCTGGGATTCAGTAACTCATCATCTCCCAGGTCCTCATCATCAGGATTTGTTGCTCGTCCTGGGTTATTAATATTCTGTTGATGTACTTGAGCAGCTGCCAGTGCAGCTAATCTAGCCTGCTCCTGTTGAGCCGCCCTTCTGTCAATGTCACGCTGTGCATCCATTCTGCCAATAAGTTGAGGTTCAGGATTTATGGGTAATAATGGCTGACCAGAACTACGAGTATTTGGCATGCACTCAACAAAACCAGAATAAAACAAAAACAACAACTAAAAGTAAAATTCGAGAATCTTTGACCAAAGGGTCTAGTAACTATCACAAACTTAGTTGACAACCATATTCCCCGGCAGCGGCGCCAAAATTTGATAACGTCCAAACTACAACTCTCGTAAGAGTGTAAGCGGTCGCTGTCAAATATAGAACCCAACTGGGTTGGGTGTCGAATCCCACAGGGAATACTTGGTCACTAAGTGTTGCAACTAATATTAGACTGTTGATCGAAAATTCCACGGAAAAGGGGGGATTGGATTGTGGCGTGAATTAATGCTATCAAAGTAACAACAGAATGCTTTGTTTAGTAAGATTTAATCACGGAGAAAAATACGTTAGGGTTATGTCCACCTTATGAGTTCTACGTATCTATTAACTATGAGTAATGCGGAATTCAGATATGCATGCACTTATAGAGATTCGTATTCTAATGGTAAATCCTAGTGTTTCTCAACCATCAAGGATTATTTCACTTTAACTCTCTTGAGCTTAAAGCGTATAACTAACGGTATGAACTCTCCAAAAGGTTAACCCAGTTACGGCACTAACGTGTAAATAGGGGTTGGTAGCCCTATTTCCTTGTCACACTCTCTTTTCCAAACATGTAACTTTTCTCTCGAACAAGTTAATGCTATAATGGCCTATTCTCTATGTTTGCAACCATGAGAATTAAATTAAAATGAAGAGAGTAATGATATAAGTAGCATACGCATCAAGAATTCACAAACTCATAGTAATAGATAGTATATCAAAAGGCTTCCATAACCCTAACAGAGAAGTTTAGCTACTCATGATTGTAAAGGAAAACAATGAAGACATCATCATCATCATACCAAAACTAGAACAATCTTTGCGAGAGGATGCTTTTAACGTCAAAGAGGAATGACGTTTTTCCTCTTAGCCGTCTTCCCCCAAATATGTAGCGTGTTTCTCTATGTTCAAGTTACAGAATCTGTAAACTGAATAAATAAAAAGTGTCGACTGAATTCTGAAAGCAATGAATGAATGAATGCTGAAAAATTCAGCAAATAGGGTTTTTATAACATCCTTGTCCTAGTCCTATTAAGTTACTGCTGCACCCCTAAGTATTTAAAAATACTGCTTTTGCCTGGGACAATTTCTCCATGCATCACATTCAGTCCATAAACTTCCAAAAGCTGCCTTCCCTCTTCTGTGAAGTTTTCCTTTGCTGCCCAAAGGTCCACAAAGTGCTGAAATCTTCATCATTAATACCTGAAAACATGCTAATCACATAGGTTAGCTCACTTACAGGAAAATGGACTAAAAGTGCAGGAATTATATATTTTGTCCTCAAAACTTAGCTAAAATATGGGTAAATTATGGTGTTTTAGGCGTGTAAATACACCCAACATCAGATAGTTGGTTAGGAAAGTATCATAATTTGTTCTTGATATAAGTCCACTTATAGCTTAAACGACCTTCCAAATATGAATAAGTATCCCTTTATCCGTATCTGCAGCCTGTATAGAATATTTTTTGTGTATCATGTTTTATTTTTTTGTGTTATAACGAACCTATTTTTGTCCTGGTCCTTCTTGGACATTGTGCACCTTAACTCAGGAAAATCACCGAAGTTAAGAGTGTCTATCATAGGGGTGCATAATATAAAATGGTTATGTATAAGGGTAAATAAGAGAAAAAGAAAGTAGGGTTGGATGTGGTAAGAAAAGCAAAAAAGAAATTTTTTTTTTAAAAGAAAGAATAAAAGGAACCACACCCAACCTGAATGTGCAATAAAAGAATAAAAAGAGAGAAATAAGGGTGGAATAGAAGACAATTGGTTGATTAGTGGACCCTAAAAATAAGTGTAGTGCCAATGAGGCTTAGTCACTAAATATTCATATGTACCATACCAGCCTCCAATCCTATTTTACAAGCCAAGTAATATCCTATAGTGATCCTAACCCGACTGTCTGAAAGATAAGGTAAGGAAAATAAAAGGCAAGCCTATGGTATTCAACGACCATTTTTGGAATTTCTTTGTGAGTGTGAGTGTCTTTTTATGTGTCCATGCATTGACATACATGATTCTATTAAGCGATTGGGACTTTTCTTTTGAGAGGGCACATGGGTTGTGTTGCTAGTTTCTTACTTGTTTGTGTAGTGTAACTTGTACATTTCCATGGTTATTTGTTGACAATGTAATGGCATATCCTGATTCCCTTATATCACATTATTGTGCTATATTGATACATAAATGTGGTTTTGAAGTGTTAAAATTAGAGGGGGATAATGATCTTGAACTTAAGTTTGATGATTGACCAACATATATGTCTTAGATTTCTCCTGGTTAAGTGTCATTATGTTATTTATTGTGTTTTTGTTTTCCAAGGACATGCAAATGTCTAAGTTCAGGGTCTGGATGTGCTATGGTTTCATAATACTTTTGATGCTTAAAAATATGAGAACATGCATGTACTTAAGGTTATTTTCTTCGATTTGATATATTTTGGAGTGAGTTTATAGGAAACTAGGTGTTGGAAGCAAATCGGGAAAAAATGAGTTAAAAGTTGTAAATTGACTACCTACTTGGAGTAGGTGCCACCTACCTAGAGTAAGTGACAAACCATAAGTATCAGAAGAAGCAAGTATAGAGAAACAAAAGAAATATTTTTGACCCTGTCACCTACGTTCAGTCACCTACTGGGCGTAGGTGGCCTGGCGTAAGTGTCAGGAAGTGAATTTCATAGAGCCAAATATTAGGCACCACCTATGGCCACCCACCTAATGGCCATAGGTACCACCTATGGCCCGTAAGTGGGTCCATAGGTAGTCGCTAACTCACTTTTCCCAAATCATTTTGGATTAATTTCCTAGGGTTTCATGTAATCTATAAATACCCTTTTGATATTTTTTAGTGAAGCAAGGCTCACATATGCTACATTCTCTCATAAACATCTTTTGATTCCAAGATTGATTTTTGATCTTGGGCTTCTTGTGTTCTTAGTTTTTGGTTGAATAGTTGATATGAGACTTTGGGTTTTCTTCTTTCATTATTGTGAGATTATTTCTATGTTTTTTTGTATGAATTTGATGAATTGTCTCGCAACCATGAGCGGCTAATTTCCTTAGCTAGGGTTCTGTGAACCCTGGTGGATTAATGAAGTTGAGGAAGTGCCATGTCATTCTATATAAAGATTCTAACTTGTGTTGTGGTTTTCTTCAGTTTAAATGATTTCTATTGGTGGCCAGTATTGAGAACCCACCTGTATTCACTACTTTAAAAAAGAGGTATAGATTAGGAAGAAAGATGACGACAATAATTTAAAATCAATTATAGATATACACTGATCATCTTCATCTACTTAAGGTAATTATATTTATCTAATTAACTTGAGGCTTACAAGGTAATAGTTGATCTGGGATCCAAGGCAAGGCTTAGTAGTGCGACACTCTAAGACTCACAACGTAAAGAGTGAAATGGTCCAATAAGCCCACAGTTAGTGATACATAACTTGTCAGATTCTGCATACAAGGTATTGGAATAGTTTGACAGTGCACAATAAATCTATAGAGTTAGAATACAGGGGGAACACAATCCTAGTGTTTGTTTCAGATCGATTACAACCAAAAATGTTCATACTTGTAACTTCTTACTATTTCAGCAAATCCCCCATTTATTTTTCTGCACTACCTAGTGATTTTAGCAAGTTTGAGAGAGAGAGTTCCTCGTATTCCCTATGGGTTTGACCCTAACCTAGTTAGGTTACTATATTTTGATAAAGACCACTTTATCATCATAAGGAGGTGTAGTTTGGGTGTACATCAATGATGGCTATTGTAGGGCACTAAAAGTGCACGAATGCATTACTAATTTTGAGGCCCAAATAAAAGACCGACTTCCTAAGTCTCAGGTGCCTAACTTATAGTGCCTGCATGAGGAGGTGGATATTTTGAGATCAGAGGTTTGTACTTTAGCCAAGTGCTATGTTCCAGTTATTCCTTTGATGATACTGTTTTTTATGAAGCTGCTGTGTACTCTACCATAGTTGATAATTGATCTTTTTGATGAGAAGAATGAGGCTAAGATTATTGAGGCCAATAAAGAATGTGAGTAAGAGGATCAAGGTGGTTTAGATATGTTTTGGAGTGCCCTGAAGAGGGCCACCATAGAATCTGTGATTCGGTTTGATATTGATGAGTAGAGGCCTGTTCTAGTTAATCACCGCCACCACCTCTTGGAAATGAGCAACATGATGCTCCAACTGGGGGTGAGCTCCTACTTCTAACGCCTAGTCATCCCAGGTATCTTCCTACACCCATATGTTCTTTACTTTCTTGTATGCACCTAGGACATCACATCAACTTTAAGTTAGGGATGAGGGTGTACCAACCACCTAGAGTTTTTGTTGTTGTGTCTCTTTTCCTAAGGTTTTCTATCATTTTACATTTGACATGTTTAGGTATTATGTTGTGTTGTTATTTGTGTCATGTGTTGTTTTAGTTAATCAGAAGAAAAATAAGAAACTTAAGTGCAGTCAAAATGTTATGTGTTCTTAAGTATTTGAAAAATATGATACCTTTCCTAAAATTTTTATGAACTATGTGTTGTGAGTATATGTGTGACCATTGTCGAATATTGGTATGACATTAGTATTCGGGATAAAATAACCATAAATTAGCATTACATAAATTGGATAGGTAGTAGTTGATAATATAGCCCTGTACCATATGTGTGTGAGGCATTTACCTAGTTCACTTTGTATGTTTAATCCAAAACTTTCCTAGTTAGTCTTTCCTAGGTTGTAGGATAGTTAGTTGGGACATGATCATAAGCCATGTTTAAATAAGTCCACTCTTAGCCTAAAAGACTAACCAAATAAGAATAAGTATCCCTTGAACCCTAATTTGACCTATTTTATTATTTTAAACCTTTTCACCTTCCCATTTAACTGTAATAAACTGGTTTTGGCTCTAGTCCTTTCTTAGATACTGTATACCTCAATTCAGACAAATGATATAAGTTGAGGGTGAATATCATAGGGGTGCATAGTTGAAAATGGGTATGAATAAGGGTGTTGAATAATAGAAAGAGAAAGTAGAGTAAGGTGTGGTAGAAAAGAAAGAAAAAATGAAACAAAAGTGAAAAAATGCAAAGAATGAAGGAAATGACACCCAATCTGAATAAGCGATAAAGGAGAAAAAGGGAGAACAAAAGAAACATGGTTAAGTAGTAGAGACAATAATGTAAGTGTAGTGCCAATGAGGGTTAGTCACTATTTTCCATATGTATCATACCTGCCCTCAAGACTACATTACAAGCCTAAAAAAGTCCTATAGTGATCCTAGTCTAACTATCTGCAAAACTAAGGTATAGAAAATAAGATCAAGCCTATGGCATTTTATGCATATTATTTGAACTTCTGTTGAGAGCAGAAGTGTTTGATATAGCCCCTGCATTGACATGCATGATGACATTGTGAGAGTTGGGACTTTCTTGCTGTGAGGGTACGTGGGTTATATTGTTAACTACTTATTTGTTTGGGTAGTGTCAATTTCATCTATGCTTGGTTTTTATTGCTAATCTAATGATATTACTTGATTTATCTTGTGTCATACTATTGTTCTACATGGATACACATAATGGTTTTGAAAGTGTGAACAGGAAGTGGTAAGAAATTTGAGCTAAAATAAATTGACTGCTGTAGGTGCCTTAGGTTTCTTTTAGTTAAGCATCGTGCTTGTTTGTTATGTGTTAGTTGCCTTAGGACATACAAACATTCTAAGTTGAGGGTGTTGATGTGCCATGGTATCATGGAACTTTTGATGCTTAAAACAAGGAAATTGTGCAAGTACGTAGGTAGTCTTGTTAGATGTGATATTCTTTTGTATTGATTTTGTTGGAAAATAGAGTTCAGAGAAAGGAATAAGAAAAAAAGATGAAGAGGAGCTGAGAAGTCTACCTATGAGCTAACTTACAACTGTAGGTAGTACCTTTGAGCCCGTAGGTGGCCATGTGGGTTGAAATCCTAAATATTCTGAACTTGATGATTGAAGTATCTGATTCTTACACCCCTATCTATAAGGTTAGATACAACCTACAGACCGCAAGTTTCCTCGTAAGTAGGTGTTCTACAGTTTGAAGATTCCTCTAATTTCCATGAGCCTACTTACACTACATATGTACAACCTATGACCCGTAGGTTGTCTCATGGGTTGGTGCCAACTCTGGTTTCCTTTACTGTTAGGATAGTGTTTTTGATGTATCTATAAATACCATTTGGATGTTTTATTATTAGTTTACAGAATTTATACACTTTTTACATTGTTTTGAGTTCTGAGATACAATGGATCTTGGAATTATTGTTCTTGTTTTTTCGGGTTTGAAATTAATTTGAGATTTTGGGTTTTTTCATTCTTATTCTTCATAAGTTCATCCTTATGCTTTTCTTATAGAATCTATGTGTGTTCTTAAATCATGAGTAGCTAAACCACATAACTAAGGTTGTGGGAACCTTGATAGATTAACAAAGTAGATTTACATAAAAATATTCAAACTTGGTGTTCTTGCCTATATCAGAATTTCTTTCATTTTGGTTGCCTTCTTGATGGTGGAAAATGTTAGGAACTCATATGTATTCGATATTTACTTAAGAGAGAGGTAGAGATTAGGAAAACAAAGTCATAACAGTAATTTGAAGCTATCAACCTTCATCTAATTAACTTGAGACTGAGAGGAGATAGTTAATCTAAGATAAAAAATAATGGTTAGTAATGCGACACTCTAAGACTGAGAGGAAATAAGTGAAATTCACCCAAACCAAGGTGGAGAGATAGTTAGGTGATACATAACTTGTTAGAGTTTGCCTGCGAGGCACCGAGTTAGTTTTATAGTTAGAACAATCTATGGAGTTATGAAATTAGGGGGAATACAGTCTTAGTGATTGTCTCATAGTTATAACAACCCTAATTACCCTATATTGTTACTATTACTCTTACATTTACAAAATAAGCTATTTACTTTCTACAATTTCCAATTATATCAGCAAGCTCAGGATAGATTTCCAACCTATTCCTCGGGGGATCGACCCCAACTTTGTTGGGTTCTATATTTGAAAAGAGACCATTTTAAAGTTTCTTGGAGGTGTAATTTGGGCGACATCAATTAACTTTGGACTGGTTAAGTTTTTACTTGGTTGTGATCATATCAGCGTGACCTTAGTGTGTTGTGGTCTAGATTTACATGCATCAGCTATTCTTAATTTCATTGGAAACAAGTTCGTTGTTGAGGTTGAGTTTTGGTTATTTGAGAAAAGAATAAATAAGGTTGGTTGAAAAAGGGACGCCTATGGCAAAATCCCTTGGAACCATTATCTCTCCATAGAGGTTATCTAAAGAGT
Organism: Capsicum pubescens; assembly: GCA_030864215.1. NCBI lineage: Eukaryota > Viridiplantae > Streptophyta > Magnoliopsida > Solanales > Solanaceae > Capsicum > Capsicum pubescens. The sequence continues at coordinate 236,450,219 of CM061540.1, forward strand.
TATGCTTATAACGTGCGGGCCTAGTACCTCATCTTTTTGAGATTTTATGATTTTCCTAACCATTGACTTTCACAAACAAAAGTCCTTTTAGTTGTGGATGTTGTAATAATCCTCCAGGTTATTTCTTTGATTTTTGTGCAATTTTAATATTTTAATCCATCCCACAATGACTATAGGTCATTTATGACTTGCAGAAACTGTCGGTGTGGTTATCAGGTAGTTCATTTTGGTTTTAGGCTCATCTTTCTCTTTTGGAGCTATCACTATTAAGGAATTAGTCTCAGACCAAAACCCCTAGTAAACTACCTCGGATTCAAATTTCAGCAGTGCCATCAACTTCAGAACGTTGATTTTAGGCTAGAGAAACCCTTGGTTCATGTCACAAGGATTCTAGACTTGTTTTAGTCTATTGGGTGGATTATATGAAAAATAGAACTATAGGTGTGGACCCCATATTTAGTCTAAACAACTTTGGATTAAAGTTTTAATTATTCAATTGAGTGTGAAATGTCAAATTTGGTATGGTAGCATAGTTCATTTTCTCATACGAGGTTCCAAATGAATCCCTGGCACCTTGTTGGAGTCTATGTAGACTTAGCTAAAATCTGGTGCCCGATAACTTATTTGACCAATTTAGCGATCAAAGAGCTACTTTAGCGGTAGTCATTTTAGCAGCCTTGAGCTACTTTGGCAGCCTTGGCCATTTGGCTGAGGTTTGGTTTAGCAGTCAAATGACCACTTTAGTGATGACCGAATCCCATGTGCCTGACTACCTTAGCGGACTTCTGCCGCTTGAGCAGTAGTCGCTTAAGCGGATTAGTGATGGCTGTAGTGGAACTTGAGGATTTTTAAATCCCTTCTTCACCCAAATTTCCTATTCAATTCTCAACTATTTCCTACCACTTTGAGAGCTTAAAGAGAAGGAAAGTATGGGGAATTATCCATTGAAATTAAGGTAAGTTAGACTAACATTTCTTGGTCATTTCCCATTATTTTCCTTATCAATTTCCTCGCCATTTCATTGTAAATCCTTAGAGTTTAGGTCTTTAAATCTTTAGACCTTAAGGGCTGATTTGAACCCCAATGTATGCACCATTTGTGGTCAACTTTTGAGTACACATGCCTTTTTCTTTGTGGGACCTCTGACTGTTGAGCACACATGCCTTGTCTTTTGGGGGACCTCTGACGGATTCAATTTTAGATTCTATTTTTGAGCCCCACGAGCCTATTCTTGGCTTGAATTTTGACCTGACCCATTATACAAAAATATGGGTCTTGTTTTACTCCTAATAATATGTAGATTACTCTTTTGATAGCATGAGGCATTTTGGGATCGTAGAGTAAAGGTAGGTGATTTATGGATGATTCAAAGATTGCATTTTGACATCTAGGTAGGCTTCAGTCTGCTCTTCTTAATGCGATAATGTAAGGTATATATTGAATGATAGGTAAAGATGATAGGATATACTTATAGGTAGAATACCATGACTTAGCCTAATTTAGGAGTTTGGGGATATAAGGGTGAACCGACCCTTAAGATGAACACTTGCTATAGTTATAGAATTCTATCACCTTAGATTATACGTATGTTAATCATAGTTGATGCTGAGTATCCCTTAGTATAAAGTTTACTACTTAACTTAATGGACTGGGTCATAGTTTCTAGAATTATAGTATTGATATTATGAGAGTTATATACTGTTAGGTTTGAGATCGTGGTTATGATACTAGTTGGACTCGAGGTGAGTATTCTACCCTCAACAAAGGGTGTGATTGTTGTTTTGGACACTTAAGTGCCTTATGTTATATTATTTGGTTACTGGTGATGACATGTATAGAATTATGTGCATTTATTCTCACTTAGTGGTACGATCCAACCAAAACCATTATTTCACTATTATTTACTAAAAAGGGATTTATTCCTACTTTTTACTCTTAAAATAAATTCTTTTATAATGGGAATTGTACCACCTTACTTGATGATTTATTAGCTTTTGGAACAAAAAAAATGGTATTTTGGAAATTTGTTCGAGATTAATTTTGATCCATGATTCATCCTCTCTTTTACCACTACTATTCACTTCGATCGTAAAAGACTCCGACTCTCTCTGCTTTATTATGATAATTTAGTCTTGGAGTTGACCCCAAGTAATGGATTTGCAGGCTTACACACTTTTAGCTACGATTTAATTCTGTTAATTTATTATATAAACATATCTCTAGTACTGGACGAAGTATATTGATGATGATTAGAAATCCTAGATTGGGACCAAATAAGTGTATACAAATATTATTGAATCCCCTAGGGGCCTCTTTATCCATTAGTTATCGTACCAGAGAAGAGAGGTCGTTGTAGGTCCTACCTTTGTGAGCCATCGAGTTGGAGGAGGTGTATACACTTGGTATGTTATGACACTTGGATCGGTTATGGTACTATGGATTTACCTTGCATTCACTCATTTATATGCATTTCCAATCTCTAGTATATTATTTAAACACTTATATCTATCAAACTTATAGTGGAGAGAGAGAGGTTGCATTGGTATAGGCTATGATTGTTGTTTGATGAGTGTTGAATAAACTTTTTAAGTTTATGGGGCCCCGATTAGGTATTTTTTGTCTATACTAGTCAATTACTTTATTAATTGTTATTATGGTTAAATCGTGGTAGGATGATTATGGACTGATACTAAGGTTGGAGGTATAATTCTAATCCCTTTCCCTTTTTTGGTAAGTTGCATTAAGGATAGTGTATTCATGGTTAGACATTCTGACTAAAAGCTCAGATCATGCCAGGATTATCTTTCTTACATTGTTAGAATTCGATGGAGAGGTTAGGCTAATTACCTTAGGCTATCACCTTTGTGTTAGTCTTATATGCCTATATGTATTAAATATTTCTAGCTATGGTATTATCGTTATTTCTCCCTTCCATTGTTTGTTCATACTGTATATGTATTTTTTGGCCTTATACGCTGCTATATATCCTTCTTCCACTATTTATTATATATTGGCTTGTGATATATGGTATATGACTTTTGTCCCTGAATACTGGTAGAATAGGATAGTTTATCCTTACTGCCTCTCTAGCTTTGTTAAGTTTCCTGTAGTTTATATTTCTTCTTTGCATGTTATTTATACCTGCATTATATTTGGAGCTCAGTTGGTATTTGTCTACTGAGTACCACGTGTTTGATATTAATACTACACTTTTGTAGCCTGCAGATCATTTTATAATTTCTGGCCATTATTGTGTGCATCATGCAGAGTAGCTATGGATCAAAGATTTAGGGTGAGCTCTTGGTATTAAGAGTATTACTACTCTCCATCTTATTGTTTAGACTAATCACTATGTTGTATTCAGAGATGGGTTGTACATGTATATTTATTTAGTATTTGATGTTGTACTGTTATTAAATTAGATGCTCTTGTACTAACTTCACCAAGTCTTGGGGTTGATTTATGTATATTATCCCCTTTATTATATTTATTTCATTATTTCCATTAATTTCTCTTGATAGTCTGTTACTAAAATTTCTAGACTATCGGTTAGCTTACCTACTGGTGGGTTATAGTAAGTGCCATCATGAGTTGAGAAATTGGGTCATGAAAATTTGGGGTAGATACATGTAATAACTATAATTTTGATGGAAGATTTCATATGTAGGCCTACGGGCATTGATTTTCGATAGAATAAATGAAAATTAAACTCAGGGTAATAAGATTTGATGTATTAGATAGTGCATGTTGATTTTATGGTATTTGTTAACTCTTTACATGTTGAGAAGTTGTTATGATTGCGTGAACTAGATATATGGTGGGTTGGTATGAGTTGTATCTAAAATGGTATATTAAGGGATAGAATTATTGGGTAAATGTTGTAGTGCCTTATATATTTTAGGTTAGTGGTAGTGCAGAATAAGTTGAATCATGGTGATTATGGAAAGAGGAGTTGATAGATTTGAAGATATTTAATAGTAAGGTTAAAGGAGAAAAAGAAAGGGTTGTAGGTATAACTAAGTGTGAGGTTTAGTTGCTTGTGTGAGGATTTATGTTAGTGGAATATATATGGAGAAGATTAGCATTATGGAGTGTCTTTAAATGGAATACAAGAATCAGGAAAATGGTAGACGATAGTAAGTGTGGATCAATTGATAATGTTTAGTTATTGTTTAGGAGAAACAATCCTTAGCATGTTAGCTTATTTTAAGAGCAGTTGAGTAGATTGGTAGTAATTTCCTGAGGGTTGGGTTTGAATGGGTTGATCAAAAGTAGTTGTAGACTTGATTTGATTCTGTGCTTATATTTGAGTTAGATGATTGTGATTAGCCTTCAGGCATGCTTGTAATTGTTAGTTGAGATGATATTTAAGGTTAAGTATAAATGATTAAATTAAAGATTTAAGTATTGGTGTATGAAAAATGAATATTAAATATTGATACTATTGTGGTTTGAGCATTTTGTTGAGGTTTTTATCTATTTTTTTGCAATTAGGATCGAGTGTCACCCTGGCACAAATTTATATTGTGATTGAGTACTATGCCATTATGGTACGTGGACCGAACTCATATCCTATAGGTCATGACCAAGGGTCCCTATTGATCCTTGCATGTATGTACAACATGCTTACATTGGTTTCATTGCACCTGTTATTATATACTTGATTGTTGTTGACTGAATTACTTAAGTGTAAGTGTGTGATATGAATAACTATAAAAGAAATGATATAAAGAAGATAATCAGTAGTTGTAAGCTAATGGATTTGTGATTGTGTATTATTGGTAAGTATGAATATAAGGTATGTTTGAATTAAAAATTGATCATATATTCTTATGTGTATAGTTATATATTTGGAATTTATTGTCATGTCTTTTCTTGTGGAGTGGCTATTTGCTTTATTATTTCTCTCGTTGTTACATTTTCAGTGCATAATTTTAAAAGGAATAGTGAGTGACGATTATTAAGAGAAAGGAGTATAGAGCTATTTCTATAAGATGGATGCATAATATATATAAGTTTGGATGTCCATAGAATTGCATCATTTAGTCACACTTTGAGAATATTAATAATTATTATAATTATGGAAACGCGTTAAGGTTGGGAGTTGAAGTATGTTGATAAAAGTTAAGTGAATATAACCATGATCTCTTTTTGATTGTCATATATTGTTATATGTTTCTAACCCTGATCGGCTAATGATACCTACCAGTACATTCATTTGTAATGATGCTACACTTACTATTGATGTCTCTCAAATTATATCTCCAGAAGTATAAGCGGTCGCTGATCAAATATAGAACCCAACAATGTAGGGGTCAATCCCATAGGAAATAAGATGGGATTTGATTAAATATTTGTCTAAGTGATTGGTGAATAAGTAAAAAGGGGGGGGGGGGGTTGTGAAACAAAGCAGCAGTATTAATGAGCGTTTATTTGTTGGATTATAATCAGTATGAGAAAGACACTAGGACTACGTTCCCCAATAACTTCATAACTCCAAGGTTCTCCATACTCTAGTGTCCCCTTATGGTATTCGGCATGTAGAATCGATATGCTATTTATCATCTAACCGACTATGTTACGCCCCTTGTAGTTGACTATCCCTAAGCACAAAGGTCAATATGTCATGACTGTTGAAGTGTTGACCCTTATCTATGTTCCCAATATAATCTTTTCAATTTATCGGCTCAAGGCTAATTAAATAAAAATGACTCCAACTCTTGTTGTTGATTCTCCATTTCAACCCAACTATCCTTACTAGTCGATGGTATAGATAGGAAAAGTACCAATATATGCACTCATTGAAAAGTAATCAAATCTGAAGAAACAATAATACATTCCCAAATACCCTTCAAGAATCCCCTTGTATGTTGAACACTACTTTGTTAATCCGTTATGGTTTCCACAAGCTTAGTTGTGGTGGTTAGATACTCATAATTGCAAGAGCACAAGAAGAATTCTTATAATTATCATGAACTTACAATAATAATTTGAAAAACTTGGAAATCTCACTTTGAATTAAGACCCTAAAAATCAAAGTCGATGATACCAAGACCAAGAATGTGGTTAAGAACCTTAAAATAATGTAATAGTGTGTAAAATAATCATAAAACTCAATATAAGTATTTATAGATACAGAATGAATCCTATCCTAAATAGGGTAGGAGAAATAAGTCGACAACTTCCTACGACTTATAGACTGGAGTAGTGGATCAGTCTACAGGTCGTAGGTCTCTCATTTGGAAATTAGGTTCTAGTTTCCTTCCTTGAATTTGGTGAAATTTTTCAAGTCACGGATCGTAGGTCAGGTTCACGAATCATAGTCTCCCTTTGTGAGAATCAGACTTTGTGACCACGTCCAGCTTCTCATTGATGACCTGTGTTCCACGAATGGTGGATCAAATCCACAAATCATGGACCATATTTGTAGAAATTAGACTCATCTTTCACCCTTAAAACCCTCTTTTGAATGAACCCACGGGTCATAGGTCCTCTTCACGAATCTTATACCACTCCCGTAGATGTCAGACGTCTTCCTTTCTTGGTGAATTTTTATCCCTTTTCCTCTGCTTTTCCTTTGAACCTTGTTTTCCTGCAGAAACTAACAAAAACACATCATACCCAATAAAAATATCTAAGGTCTTGCATATTTTCCTTGTTTTAAGCATCGAAAGTTCCATAAACCATAGCACATCAACACTCTAAAATGTTTACATATCCTCAGGCAAACAAAACACTATAAAACATACAATGCTTAACGAAGAGAAACTTAAGATACCTACAACAATCAATTCATTTGGTTTAGCACAAAATTCCAACCCCCTTTTATGAAAAAATTCAAACCCACTGTGTATATACATGCAATAAAACATCATGACACAAAAGGGATCAAGCGATGACATCAGATTACAAATGAACAACCAAGCATATACTCAAATGAAATTACCTGGACAAATAACAAATAACAATACGTCCTATGTACTCTCACAACAAAGAAGTCCCATACACTTATAGTATAATAATAAATATCACACAGGGACTGCATCAAATCAGTGATTATCGCAAATAAGTTCAAACAATGTGCGTGAAATACCATAGGATTGTCCTTATTTTCTATGCCTTAGTTTTTTGGACAGTCAGACTGGAATCACTATAGGACTTCCTCAGTTTGTAATGTAGGCTTGGGGATAGGTGTAGTAAATATGGGTAAAGTGACTCCTCCCTCCTTGATGCTAAGGTTATTTTAGCTCCACTTTTCGACCTTGCTTATTTAATTCTCCCTTATTCTCCATAATTTATCTTTTAATTTTGGTTGTGGTTTTATTTTACACTTTTTATATATATTTTTTTCTCTCCCCTTTTTTCACTCTTTAACCTTTATTCATCACAATTTTTTTCTTCTCTTTCTTTTCTTTTTCTTTTTTCATCATACCACACCTAAATCTATTTCTTTGTTTTTCCTTAACTTTCTCTTCGTACCCATATCAAACTACACACCCCTATGATATCCACCCTCAACTTAGGCAATTTTTCTAACCTTAGGTACACAATGTCAAAGGAGGAAATAGGTACAAAACAGGTTCATTGTAATTAAATCGGGAAGGTGAATGGGTTAATAAAAGAAATGGTCAATTTAGGCTCAAATTTGGGATCAAGGGATACTTATTTTATTTTGGCCAGGCATTTAGATTAAAAGTGTACTAATTCAAGAACGACCGATGATTCATTACTAAAAAACTATCCTACAATCCAGGTACAAGACTCACCAAGAAAGTTTTGGATTTCACATAAAAAGTGAACTAGGCAAACGACCTCACACCCACATAACACAAGGTTAAACTATCAACTATTACCTATCCAGTTCATGCATCGGTAAGCTACTATTATTCTTCCTCTAATGCTAATGCCATAGCAAGATTAAAAAATTATCACAATTTTCATGCAATCACAACACACAGTAATGAAATTTTAGGAGGGGTATCCTTTTATAATACCCTGGGTTTTGACCTTTAGAAAATTTCCTGGAATTCTGGTGTCTGGAACCAATACGACTCATGGGAACAATCCTTATGATGGGGTACAAATGGTATGGTCCTATTGTATGCTGACCAGTATTGGTTGGTGGGATGGATTTTTGGTTATTGGAATGGATATGACTTAGGGGTACGAGTCGTATTAATGGGTACGGATCATTTGGTTCCTTAACTTAATCATAGACTTGTCTAGTTAGGTTGGATATGAGTACGAGTCTCTTACTGTGAGTCATAAGCCAGGGTATGAGTCATACCATAGACCCATATAATGGACAGTGTCTAAATCTTTCTTGGGTTTAATCTTCCAAGGGTACGGATCGTATGCTTTAGATATGACTTGGTTGGCTGATTCGTATATTAGACAATATTGGATCAAAAGGTTGAGTCTAGGATACAAGTGGAGGGTACCAATTGTATTGGAGGGTACGACTCGTGAGGGTCAGTCGTACCCCATGGATGGGATTTTGTGTAACTTAAGTAGGGGTATTTTGGATATTTCTTGACTTAACCTAATAAGTTTCCACGACTTCTAACCTACTTGGGAGGTTATTTACCCTATTATTCCATTTATTAAGATGTATAAACTCTTCTAAAACACTCTATAATTCTCTTAAAAGCTTTTGGACAAGGGAAGCTAGGGTTTCAACTAGAGGATTAATTTGGGGTTTGTCTTGGTGATTTCATTCCATCATCATCTTGGTTTAAGGCATGTTCTCTTTCCTCATTTTTAATTCTAACTGAAAGCATGGTTTTTATGAATATTTTCATGACTTAATTTATTGTATGATTTTGGTTTTCAAATGTGAATTGAGGGTTTTCCATGGTTTTAATTATGCTTTATGTGCATTAATGGTGGTTTTGGATAATTGGATTGCATGGGAATGGTTAAATGGTAATTGAAATTGATTTTGGTTATATTATACCCCCCAATGTGTTTGACAAAATGCATATAAACATGTTTTTGTTGTATTGAGTACTTTTAATGGATCTTTGGCTTGTTTTAAAACTTGGTAATGGAATTATGCATGGTTTAAATAGCTTGTAAAGGTAAATAGATAAATGGTTATTCTTGTGGGGAACATTAAATCCCCCAAGTAGTTTAATATGGTAAATGAAAAGGCACTTGGAAGTCTCCTTAAACCTATGTATGGTTGGCTATGGATAGTACTTGCAAGTATGGTCGGTATGATGATACCACTACTAAATGGCCTTGGTTAATAAATGGTAAATGGATTGATTGTTTTTTTGGTAATGGTTTTAATTGGGAAATAATGGCGGGATGTGTAGTAAAGTCGTGGAAGGTGTAGGTCCCGGGGGGGACCAAAATTGGAAACTCATATTTGCCGATGTGAGGTTGGTCTTGGTGACCGTGTGCATGATGTCACACTATATTTTTGGGAATGTACTAGTCATCCTAGGTTTTCTTCCCTGGTCATATAGCTACATGCACTGGGGCCCTTTTAGCAAGGAAAGCTGAACCCATATAGCCCGTGGATGGATTAAGACGGCAAAGCTACACAACCCAGGTAAAGGTTTTAAATGCATGCTAAACCTGGTCCCCTTTCTCGGCATGATTATATATGTACATACATACATACATACATATATATATATATATATATGTATTTATGTATGTATGTATGGTTGTGTGCATATGGATGGTTTTACTTGGATTTATAAATGGTATTAATTTATCCCTATCGTGAGATCATACTAGTGTTCACCCGCTAACCCATCTACTGGAGGCTATATACCCATGCTATGCAGGAATTGACCGTTCTACTCCCCCTACATAGTGATTGACTTAGGGATCAATATTTGGACTGAAGTGGTGATCTTTCTTCCTTTTGAAAGACTCCATTTTATGTTATGGATATTTCTAGACATTTTAATTTGATTTTGGATATTGGTTTTGTCCATGGTTGGGAGCATGTCCCAACTGAAATTTATTACTCTTTTGGTTAGAGGCAATGTGGTACTTCTATGGGTTGGAATAGGCAGGATCGGTATTGGTGTCAGCCTCAATATTGGTCTTGACATTAGGGCTAACACCAGTCGATGGGATTGTTGGTTATTCAATTGTATTTTATTTTGTGATTAATTATATTATGTTTTGGAACTTATTTGTTTATGGCCTAGTTTATGGCCTTTGGAATGTTTGGTACAATTGGTGTGGGATGGTTGGACTCGGTTGGGTCGGTCACAGTTGTGATCCTATCCCAGAGTCTTCATGTGAGCTGTTACAATATCTTGCTATATGCTCAATATTCAGCCATCTCAGGTCAGACAGTTGGCGGTTGGATTGGGTAACATAGGTGGTCTCCAGTCCTGGTTTTACCAGGGATGCCCATTATGAAAAGTCCCCTGATTGGGTCGTGTTAACTTTAAACATCAAAAGCCGTTTAAGCATCGAAATCAATTCCAAACAATTTAAAACTTGACTGGACTAAGGTTCCCTATTTTTCTACTAATTAAACACAAAAAAACATAACACCACATAAATAACATCCTAATCATGCCGGCTCTACTATGATAGCACACTTGGGAATGTAATGACCTTCCAGGTTATTCTGTATTTTGCTTATTTTCACTATTTAGAGTTTTCCTATAGCTATTGTAAGTCATTTATGAGTTCTTGGAACTGAAGTTCGATTACCGGGCAGTTCCTTTGGTTTTTAGAGACAATTCCCTATTTTAAAGCCTTTGCTAGTTCAAATTCGCTACTAGTCAAAAACTTTAGTCAAAACAACCTCGTATTCCAATTTTGACTAACCCAACAACTCTAGAACATTAATTTTAGGTTAGGTGGACCCTTGGTTTAGGTCCCAATGCTTCTAAACTCATTTTGAGCTATTGGCCGAAAGCTAAAAAAAATGGCACATGGGGTTATGGGATCCACTTTTTGTTGAAACGTTCTTGGATGAAAATTGTGACTATGCCATTGAGTCCAGAACGTCGAATTTGATAGGGTAACATAGTTCATTTATATATACGGGATTCCAGATGAATCTCGGGGGGTTAATAGAGATTTTGAAAAATTCCAAGTCTCAGCTGGTTCTGGGGCACCGCTTAAGCGCCCTTTTGGGCCATTTAAGCGAAGGGGCCACTAAAGCAGCCGACCTATCTCTTAAGTGGCCAGGTCAGCCTAGCGAAGTCTTCTTAAGTGGGACCATTACCGCTTAAGTGCTAGCCGCTAATGCAGCAAGGGACTGCTTAAGTTGAGCTTATGCAGACGCCTATTATCCCTTAAGAAGCACTAGGTCACTTAAGTAGTGATCGCTTAAGTGGCACAATGTCGGCTTAAGCAACACCGGTAGACCTAGTGGGGGTATAAAAGCCCTATTTAGTTCCATTTGTCTATTTTTCATCCATTCCCAAGGATATTGAACCCAAAAAAGTGGGAAAACTTAGGAGAATAATTAGTGGTTGATTTTAAAGATTTGGTAAAGTTAATTTATGCGTTTCTTCTTTGAATTTGTGGTAAGTTTTTTTTAATTTTGTAGTTTAATTCTCTATCTTTTTCTAATATCCTTAAAAGCTTGGTGGCTTGATACTAGCACCATTAGAGCTCAAAATTCACCTATTTTGATGGTAAATGTTCTTTGAGCATATAGGGACGTTGTGTTGGTTTTGAAAGTGAGATCCCTTAAATGGGCCCCAGATGGGATTTTTATGTAATTTTAGACCCAAAGCAGAATAGTCCAATATAGATATCACCGTTCTCATTTTGATGAGTAGAAAGTGATTTTGATAGCGTGGCATCTTGCAGAAGCTTCTTTGAAAGGGAAATCAGTGGTTTTACAGATACATTAGGCTTTTTTTCGATGTCCATGTATGCTAGGTTTACATTCCTTATTGATTGAGATCATCGTAGTATAATTGTTATATTATGCTAGATATGGGGTGAGATTTAGGTATTGAAAGAGTGATTGGTATGATTAGTATTATTTGAACTTTTTAGGCTATTTGGAATCATAGTTTAAGTGAAATTGACCTAGTTACTCACATTTTAGGTTGAATTGACATAGTTGCTCATATGTTAGGAAGAATTGCTATCCTAGGGCTAGTTATGGTTTATTTAACATCTAGAGATGAATTTAGATATTTTAGCCTAGTTCATGGTAGAATTTTTGTAAAAATAAATTTTGGAGATTAGAGGTGGGTCCCTCCGGTGCACCTTAGGTCAAGACTTGTGTTAGCTTTTATAAACTTATTTACGTATGTTGAACCCTTATTAATGATTCTTTTAGGACATTGAGTAGGTTGAATACTTAATGATTATGCTAGTTTAGTAATTGGGACTAAGTGCTAATTTCGAGTAAAATTTGATGGGTTATTAATATGGTTTAGTGATATGGATCATTGATATGGTTATTTGTTATGGTTTGTTGATATGGTCTATTATTATGAGTTCCTGGTCAAGTTCAACAATTGATGATGATATTGATAGTATGATTTACAATTCAAGTCAGACAATTGATGATGACATTGATACTATGTGTTTCGGTTTGAGTTTGGCAAGTGATGCTATGATGTTGATACTGTTGAGAATGATATGATAATGATGATATGAGTTCCAATTCGAGTCCAACATTTAGAGTTGGGTATGATAGGATATGGTATGCATGGTTTGATAGTTATAGATGATATTCAATAGGGTTATGGATCTTCAGTTATTTATTTCTCTTTGATTATACCCACCAGGCTTATGGAGGCCCACATTGGGTTATTTATGTTTCTGCACTTATTGGCTTATCGGGGCAATTTAGTAGTTATAATTGTATGATCTTTATGTTACTTTTCCAAATATATTTTATTTATATATGCACACAGTACTGTTGGATCTTACTTACAGGTTTACCCTATTACCTTGACTTAGTATATTTTATTGACGCAGCACGGACCGAGGCCTTGTCGTAATGGGCATCCCAAGTTCACCTTATACAACCTTAGATGAGCTAAGTTTTCAGCATATAACAAGATTGCGTAATGATCTCATGAAGAATTTGGGATTGGGTCACAACCATGACTGACCCAACCATGGCTGTCCATACCAAACCAACCATCCATACTATACCAAGCCAAAGAGAATATCAAAACATAATATGAAAGTCAAACCCAAAATGTAATATGATGAAACAGTGAGAAATTATGTCCAATGATGCCAGCCTAAGCTTATTCCAATCACAAGGCTGACACCAATACCGATCCCGCCCATTCCAACCCCCAGAAGTACCACAAAGCCTCTACCAAGAGAATACAAATATCTGGTTGGGACATGCCCTCAACCATGGCCAAAACCAATATCCGAAAAGAAAGTAAAAGTCTAATAATGTCCAACATGAAATGATGCCTTCCAAAATTATGGAAAATCACCACTTCAGTCCAATAAGATGTCCCCAAATCAAGTACTATGAAACAGGAGTCGAATGTCCAGTTCCTACATAACGTGGGTATACAACCGCCAATAGATGGGTTAGTGGGTGAACATTAGCATGAATCTCGGGATAGGGATAAAGTAATGCCAATTATCAAATCTAAGAGAAAACCATCCAATGCAAACAAACATACATATATATAAGTTTTGGGAAAAGGGATTGGGTTTAGCATGCCATTTAAAACCTTAACCTGGGTCATGTAGCTTAGCCATCCTACTACCCACGGGCCATATGGGTTTAGCTCCCCCTGCTGAAAGGGTCTCGGTACGTGTAGATGCACGACCAAGAAGTAACCCTGGGATGACTAATACATCCCTCTAATATAAATGTGACACTCGCACATGGCCATCTAAACCCCTCATATAGGCAAATATGAGTTTCCAATTTTGATCCCCCCAGGATCGCCAGTTTTCACGACTTAGCTTACACTCCCTACCATTAATGCCCAATCCAAACGATCCAATTATCCATTTATTAACCAAGGCTATTTGAAAAACCAGTGGTATCATCATACCACCATACTTGTAAGCATTATCCATAATCAAACCATTTAGATTAAGGGGACTCTCGGTGCCCTTTCTGCTTATCATATTAACCTCTTATGAGACTACCATGTTCTCCACAAGCATAACCAATTAGCCTTTAACTTTGTAACCCATTTGAACTATTTGTAGTTTTATGCATAAGATGAAAACAAGCAAGAGTTCCCTTTTTAAAAGAGTCAATGAAATAAATATATCTTTATAAGCATTTAATCAAACACCTTAGGGGAATAATATAACCACAATCAAATTCCATTACCATGCAATTCCATTATCCAAAACCACCATTAATGCATAGAAAACATAATTAAAACCATAAGAAATCATAACCAAGACTTTAACATCAAAACCCCCAAATCAATGATTGAAAACCAAAACTATGCAAAAGTAAAAACCATGAAATCAACCATATAACCATGCCTTCAATTGAAATTACAAGTAGCTAAGAGAATCATGCCTTACACCAAGAAGATTGATGGAAAGAATTCACCAAGACACGCCCCAAAGTAATCCCTTAGTTGAAACCCTAGCTCTTTGCCCAAAATGCTCTTGAGAGAATTATGATATGTTTTGGAAGAGATTATAAGTGTTTAAGAATAAAATAATAGGGTAAATAACCTCCTAAGTATATTAGAAGTTGTGGGTCCTTATTAGGGTAAGTATGGAAATGTACAGAATACCCATACTTAAATGCCGTAAAAACCCAAAACACGGTTACGACTGACCTTCTTATGAGTCGTAACCTAGCTTACGGTTGATACCCACCCAATCATAACCAATCCTCAACCATGGATTAGATATTGTCCAGTATACGACTCATCCAAATAAGTCGTAACCTTAGCATACAATCCGTATCCCTGGAAGAATGTAACACCAGGAGGATCCAACATTGACCACCTTACGAGTAACCTATATGACTCGTACCCATGCCTTATGAATCATACCCTCAAGTCGTATCTATTCCCGTGTCCAAGACCATCCCACCAACTAACACTGGTTAGCTTACAACAAGTCTTCACCACTCGTACCCAGCTTGCGGCTCATACCATGAGTCGTAATGGATCTGAAGAATGATATTCTTGGAAATTTTCTAAGGGTCCAAACCTAGGATGCTTCAGTCTCCTCCACTAGGAACATTGGTCCCTGAATGACGAATAAAGTAGGGGTAACCACACACAAAGTCATTTACATTATCAAACATCCCTTTAACAAAGTTCTAAAACAAAGAGGCAAATATGTTAATCTTTCTTTTAACAAACTCAGAAAATAAAGATGTACTCAAGAATACATACCTTCCGCATGAATATCAGGACCAGAAAACAAGAGAGGATACTTGGACTTTATGCCCTCTACTGCTTCCCACGTGGCCTTTTTCACCTTGTGGTTCTGCCATAGAAACTTTACCAAAGACACATCCTTGCTCAACAATCGATGAATCTACTTATCTAATATTTCAACTAGGACCTATTCACAAGACAGAGAATTAGAGATATCCAATGCTTCTAAAGGCACAATCGAAGATGAATCACCAATGCACTTCCTCAACATAGAAACATGAAATACTAGATGAACCAAACTCAAACTAGATGGCAACTCCAACTTATACACAACATTCCCCGCTCTCCGCAAAATCTCATAAGGACCAATGTACCGAGGACTAAGCTTTCACTTTTTGTCAAACCACACTAATCCCTTCATAGGAGACACCTTAAGAAAAACCTTATCCTCAACTGTAAACTCCAAATCTCTATGCCTAATATCCACATACGACTTTTAACAACTCTGGGAAGCCTTGAGCCTATCCCGAATCACCTTCACCTTTTCAATAGCTTGACAAAACAAATCTAAACCAAACAAATCAGCCTCGCCGAGATCAAACCAACCAATAGGAGATCTACAGCTCCTACCATATAATGCCTTAAAAGAAGACATACATATACTTTTATGATCGCTATTGTTGTAAGCAAACTCTACCAAAGGTAGATGCTCCACTCAACTGCCACCATAATCAGTCACACAGGTCTAAAGCATATCTTTCAATGTCTGAATAGTTCTTTCCACCGACCCATCTGACTGCGGATGGAAGCCGTACTAAGATTCACCTTAGTCCCCAACCCTTTCTGAAAAGACCGCCAGAAGTGGGACATAAACAGTGTACTGTGATAGGAAATAATTGAGACAAGCATCCTATGTAGCTTCACAATCTGTTGAAGATAAATCTTCGCATAATCCTCTGCTGAAAAGCTAGTTTGCACAGGCAAGAAATGCACAGACTTCATCATCCTATCCACAATGACCCAAATTAAATAACATTAGTTCTAAGACCAAGGAAGACCTGCAATGAAATCTATATTGATATCCTCCCACTTCTATTCAGGCAACTTAATCTCTTGATACAACCCATCAGGCCTCATGTGCTTAACCTTAACTTGTTGACACACTAAGCACTTGGACACAAAATCAACCAGGTCCTGCTTCATGCCACTCCACCAATAGATCTCTTTGAGATCATGGTATATCTTAGTAAAACCTGGATGGACAAATAACGCGACTCGTGTTCCATAGCCAAGATCCTTTGCCACAAATCATCTATATCAGGAACACACAACCTCCCTTGGTACCGCAAAGTACCATCGTCGCTAATCTCAAAATCCGCCACCTTTTGCTTACCTACGCTACCCTTGACTTTTATTAAGGCAAAATCCAACACTTTATTTCCTTAATCACAGCACCAAGAGATAATCTAACCACTCTTTACACCATCACACCACCATTCTTGGAGTACAAGAGACGAACCCCATGATTTACCAAGCGATAATTATCCTTCACTAATTCCCACTTTTCTTCTTCCACATGAGCCACACTACCCATGGACAACCTACTAAGAGCATCAACAACCATGTTAGATTTACCTGGATGGTAGTGAAGATTCATATCATAGTCCTTAAGAAGATCAAGCCTTCTCCTCTGCCTGAGTTTAAGCTCTTTCTGTGAGAACACATACAACAAACTCTTGTGATTAGAAAATATATCCACGTAGACCCCATACAAATAATGCTTCCATATCTTCAAAGCAAAAACAAAGACCAACAGTTCCAAATCATGAGTAGGATAGTTCTTCTCATGCACCTTCAACATCCTAGAAGTATAGGCTATCACCTTCCCATACTGCATAAACTCACAACCAAGACTAACTCGAGATGCATCATAATAAACCATGAACCCATCATTGCCTTCAGGCAAAGTCAGAACTGGAGCCAAAGTCAACTGATCCTTCACCTTCTCAAAACTCCCTTCATACACATACACCAAGAAAACTTAACCTTCTTCTAAGTCAACTTAGTCAAAGGAGAAGCTATCAATGAGAAGATCTCCACAAACCACCTATAATACCCGGTTAAACCCAAGAAGCTCCAAAAATTAGATGGAGTCATAGGTCTAGGCCACTTCTTTACTACAACCACCTTCTGCGGATCTACTATGATCCCCTTTATAGAACTAATATGACCCAATAATGTCATAGAATTCAACCAAAACTCATACTTAGAGAACTTAAATCCCATAAAAACCCAACAAAGGGTTATGACTGACCTTCCTACCAGTCATAACCTAGCTTATGGTTGATACCCACCCAATCATAACCAATTATCAACCATGGATCGGACACTGTCCAGTATACGACTCATCCAACCAAGTTGTAACCTCAGCATATAATCCATACCTATGATTCGTATCCCTAGCAGAATGTAACACCAGGAGGATCAAACACTAACCTCCTTATGAGTTACCTATATGACTTGTACCCATGCCTTATAACTTATACCCTTAAGTCATATCCATTCTAGTGTCAAAGACCATCCCAACAACTAACACTGGTCAGCTTACGACAACTTTTCACCACTCGTACCCCAACTTACGACTCGTACCATGAGTCATAATGGGTTTGAAAAATGATATTCCTAGAAATTTTCTAAGGGTCCTAAACCGGGATGCTTCATTTATCTTATATTTTATTATATTTTAATCATAATTTAGCTTATTCAGCCGATGATGCCTACTAAGTGCCCGTGGTTTTTGTATTTATACTACACTTCTATAACTTTGGTGTAGATCTGAGTATTAGTAGTCACCATTGACATGATGCACATGATGGGTTAATTTCATTGATTGGTGATCTCTTAGATTCGAAGTTACCCTTTGTCTTTTTATTACCCATATCTAGTCTTTTATTTTCTCAGATGGATTGTATTATACTATTTTAGTACTTATGTTTCAGTTGTAGTAGATATTTTATTGATATTACTAGGTCGTGGGATGATGGTTGATATTAGATCTATATATTAGACTATTATGATTATTTTATTTCTATTTTGAGTCTTTAAATATTAATTTTTGACTTTTAGACCATTTTCCACCAAGTTAGCCCATTTCTTATAGCTCTAGGCTATAGTTTGGCTTACTTACTAGTGTGATGGTATAGGTGCCATCATCATTCATAAATCAAGTTGTGAAAAATTGATATCAGAGCCTAGGTTTGTAAGTATTATTGGTACAAGAGCAAGTGCCTAATAGAGTCCCGTGGATTAGAAACATGACATCTGTTTCTTATCTTTTAGAGGGTATAGGAAATTCTTAGGAGTTATTCACTTCTTCAACTTATTTAGTGATAAGAGTTTAAGTTATTTCTAAAACATTTCTTTGGTTTCACTCTTTTGTAGATGGCTAGGAGACATGTTACCGCTACAAGAGATGAGGGTCCCAGGACCAAGCCTAGGGATCCTATCATTGTTCATGTATGACCTAGAGGTCATGGAAAACCTATGTATATATCCCCATCTAAGGGATAAGATAGAAGGAATTCACAAGACCTTATACCTATTCCTTAGCTAGAGATTCTTCCACCACAGTTATTGGTGGGCAAGGGACCACCCTAGGCTCCACTGGGGTTTATTTCTTTGTCAGTGCTCAGGGATAATTTGGTTCAACTTTTGGGATTGGTAGGTGGTGAAACATCTGATGGTGCACAGTCTATGAATTAGAGTGGTACTAAGGCGGGGGAATAACCTGTAACTGTGCTCCCAGAGTTGAGGTTCCTCATGCATCGGTGGTTGCCCAACCAATATTTCTTAGTGGGTAGCTACCTAGCCTGCTATGTCTATTAAGGACCAAAATATATTGGGTATATTCTTAAGAGGGCTCTGCCTAGGTTTTCTAGCTGAAGTCAGTCTTGTGTTCAATTTTACGGTTGGAAGGATTTCCTTCTGCCATTTTTCTTTCCCTTCTCTATCTTCTCTTAGAAAAGGTAGGTTTAGGCTACCCAATATTTACCATAGGAATGATAACTAGTGTATCAATCGAGGATTCAAATGAGTTCTTGGTTGCTTGTGAGGATAGGCTCCATATTTTGGGCCTAGTTAAGACTTGTAGGGTGGATTATACTACTTTTTAGTTGGACTTGGCACCTCAACATTGGTGGAGAGGTCATTTTATTTCCAGGATAGCTAGATCTTCCCTAGTGACATAGACTCAGTTTTATGAAATTTTTTATAGTAGTATATGCCTTACAGTCTTAGGGATCATTTGACAGATCACTTCTCGAGGTTGGAACAGGGATCTATGACTGTTGTAGAGTAGGAGGCTTGATTTTATGAGAGGGTTTGTTTCTTTTTTTGAGGATTAAGACTTCCTATTTATATGTCTACATAGAGTTTAGTTGGTGTGGGTAGGAATTTTGCTGAGGTTTCTTATGATTCTTAGGTTATGAAGGAGATGCATTGACAAGCCCAAGGGGCAGCTATAAGAGGTCGCAATATCAGGATAGTTTTATTGGGAGTCCTAGTAGCTCATGATTTAGAGGTAGTTATTCTTAGAAAAGGTACCCTCTACATAAGCCATATCAGTATCAAGGTCAGTCTAGTAGGCAAATTCAGGCCGAACTTTAGATTATTGATGGAGGCTTTCTAGTTTCGATAATCATCCTAACCAAGGTTGTGGTCTATCTTTGACCATTTTTTCATTATTCTAGTCATGATGGTTATTCTGGGTTAGCCAAATCTTCTAGTTTTAGTATAATGACTGGGGAATATTATGGTTATGGATCTTTTAGTCATTTCTTGAGAGAGTGAACCTTCATGAAGTGATGTTTCTTTCAGTTCAGAGTGTACTACTAATTTAGATAGTTCTTCCCCCATCCAGAGGTTGTATGTATGCTCGTAGTGTTGGTCCCCAAGGTGCTCAACAAAGTTCTTAGGCAGGTAGGACAGGAGCCAAGCCAGGTGGCGGGTTTGTTCAGTTTTATGCCATACCTTCTAGATCCGAGATAAGTCTTTGAATGCTATTATCATAGATATGATCATGGTGATCCGTCAGTCAACTTTTGCTTTATTTGATTTAGGATCCACTTATTCTTATGTGTATGCTTATTATGCCCCACAGTAGGAGTTATCTTGGGATTCATTATCCATCCCATTATGTGTATCTACATGGGTCATTCTTTAGTAGTAGATCGAGTTTATAGATTATGAGTTATAATTGTTTAAGAGTTTGATACGCATGATGATCTTATTATGTTAGATATGGTAGATTTTGAGGTATTTCTAGGCATGGATTGGTTATCGCACTATCATGCTATCATGAATTATTTTACTAAGACCATTACCTTAGTTCTATTTGGCATACTCCCAGTCGTATGGCAGGGAGTGATTACCACAAGACAATGGAGAGTATTTCTTATATTCAGGCTAGGAGATTTATTTCAAAAGCTACAAGTTTTATCTCACTTATATTCATGATTTTATTATGGATGGTCAGTTGCTTGATTCTGTTCCTATAGTTTATGAGTTTTCTAATGTTTCGCTACCGATCTACCTGGTATTCCTCCTGAGTGTGATATAGAGTTTGTAATTTATCTTGATATGAGAAGTTAACCTATTTCAATAGCACCTTACCTTGTGGATCCTACTGAGCTTATAAAGCTAAATTCTTAGGTTTAGGATCTTCTTTGTAAGGATTTCATTAGACCAGTGTATCTCCTTAAGGAGCCTCTATCTTGTTTATGAAGAAAAAGAATGGTTCTATGCATATGTGTATTGATCATAAGTAGATTAATAAGGTGATAGTGAAGAACTGATATCTTATGCCTCGCATTAATGAATTGTTTGACAAACTTCAGGGAGAAATGATGTTCTCTAAGATTGATTTAAGGTTTGGTTACAACTAGTTGAGGATTTGGGTTTAGGATATCCCAAAGATAGCCTTTATGACCCGTTATGGTCATTAAGAGTTCCTAGTGATATCTTTTGGGTTGACCAACACCCCAACTATGTTTATGATTTGATGAATAGTGATTTTAGACCTTATTTATATTTTTTTGTGATTGTGTTCATCAACGTCAACCTTGTGTATTCGAGGAGTAGAGAAGAGCATATGCAATATTTGAGGATTGTGCTCCATACTTTGAGAGATCATATTTTTTTTGCCAAATTCTCTATGTGTGATTTTTGGCTTGAGTGGTGACATTTCTTAGGCATGTGGTGTCTATTGATGGTATTATGGTAGACCCAACAAAGATCGAGGTTATTTGTGATTGGGCAAGGCCTACATCTTCGTCTGAGGTTTGTAGCTTTATTGGTTTGGCCAATTACTTTAGATGGTTTGTTGAGAGTTTTGACACCATTGCTACGCTGATGACTAGATTAACTCGAAAAGAGGTTCCTTTTTGATGGTCCATGGAGTATGAGTTGAGCTTTGGAAAGCATAAGGAATTTCTCACTGTAGCTCCTATTTTGGATCTTTTTTTTTAGGTTGAGGGATTCACCATGTATTATGATGTTTCTGGTATTGGTTTGGGTTGTGTGTTGATGCAACAAGGCCTAGTTATTTCTTATGCATTGAGATAAATGAAGGTGTATGAGAACAACTATCCCACTCACCATTTGGAGTTGGTGGCAATAGTTTTCGCGCTTAAGATTTGGAGGCGTTATCTTTATGATGCGTATTGTGAGATATTCATGGATTATCACAGTCTTCAGTATCTTACGACCTAGAGAGAGATTTGTAGATGGAGGGAGTTTCTTAAGGATTATGACATCTTTATCTTTTATCATCGGGGCAAGGCTAATATGGTAGTGGATGCCTTGAGTCAGAAGGCGGTGAGTATGGGCATCTTGGCTTATATTTTAGTTTCTCAGAGGCTGTTGGCATGGGACATTTAGTCCTTTGCGTTCTTGATAATTTGAATTCACATTTCATACCTTAGAAGTATTCTTGTTAGTGTTGAGGCGAGGTCTTCATTATTTAAGCATATTAGAGGTCGTCAATTTTAGGATAAGAGACTTTGCATCCTTCGTGATTAGGTGTTGAGTAGTGAGTCTAAGAGAGATACCATAGTTTTTAAGGGTGTTTTTAGGTTTGATAGTGGCATTTGTGTCACGAGGGTTAATGAATTGATTCAATCAATCCTGCGTGATGCTCATAGCTCCAGATATTCTATTCACCCAGGTACAACTAAGATGTATAAAGATTTGAGGAAACATTATTGGTGGTGTGGTATGAAGAGAGATGTGGCAGATTTTGTAGCTCTTTACCTATGTTATCAGTAGGTGAAGGCCGAGCATCAGAGACCTGGTGTCTTGATTTAGAGATTGCCCATTTTCAAATAGAAATGGGAGCAAATTACCATGGACTTTATTAGTTGTTTTCCTTGTACTTTCTGTGGTTCTGATTGTATTTGGGTCATTGTGGATCAGTTGGCCATGTCGGCACATTTCATTCCTATTTAGATGTCCTTCAGTGCCGAGAGGTTAGCCCTTATCTACGTATGTGAGATAGTCCATTTTCATAGTGTGACTATATAAATTATTTCAGATAGGGGTTGGATGCTTACTTCTAGATTTTAGAGAGATTTTAAAAGGATTTGGGTACTCAGGTGGATCTTAGTACAGTCTTCCTTCCTCAGATCGATGGCTAGTTAGAGTAGACTATTTAAGTTCTCGAGGATATGCTCCAAGCCTGTGTTATAGATTTTGGAGATTAGTGGGAGAAACACTTATCTTTAGAGAGTTTGAATATAATAATAGCTACTATTCGAGTATTGAGATGTCTCTTTTTTATGAATTGTGTGGTAGATGATGTGCTATGGTTTCACAGCACTTTCAACTCTTAAAACAAATAAAATATGCAAGTTAATTAGGTCTCTTTGTTAGATAGGATGTGATTTGTGTTATGTTTTACAAGAAATTAGGTTTTGGAACCATTTCTGAGAAAAAAAGTAAATGTTGAAGTTTTGGACCACTGAAGTGGGCACCTATGGCATGTAGGTACTACTTACTGGGTGTAGGTGCCAAAGTATGTGTCAGATTATGAAGCCTAGAGGCTCAAAATCGAGAAAAGAAGACCCTTCCACTTATAGAGGGCACCTACGACCCATAGGTGCCACTTACGGTCATAGGTGATAGAGGAGAAAAATACATAGAGCTTTCAGGAGTTTTTGGTGGAGGGGCACCTACGTGGGACCACCTACGGTCCATAGGTGCCATCTACGGCCCATAGGTGGCCTAGTAAGTGGCCATCGACCTTGATTTTCCTCTTTTGTTTGGGAATATTTCCTAGGGTTTCCTTGTACTCTACATATACCCTATTGATGTTTATTAGTTAGTTTATGCACTCTTGATACTTACAAACATATGTTTGATTCCAATATTTAATTTTGATCTTAGGATTACTTTGTTCTTAATTTTGGTTGATAATTTAGTTAAAGTCTTTGGGTTTTATTCATTGATCATTGTGATATTTTTTAATCCTTTCAATTATGAATTCTATTGATTGTTTTACAACAATGAGAGGCTAAATGCCTTAGCTATGTTTGTGGGAACCCTAGTGGATTGACGAAGTATGGGAAGTGCTAAGTTGTTCTAAATTGATATCCTTGCATTTATTGTGATTGTCTTCAGTTTAATAGATTTCTTAGCGGTTGCAAACGTTAGGATCCTACCTAGTATATCACTACTTACTTCACAAGACGAGTAGGGATTAGGAAAAGATAATCACAATAATAAGTTGAAGATTAATCGTTGATCTACGCTAATTAACATCATCTACTTAAGACGGTTATCTTTCATCTAATAACTTGAGACTCAAAAGGTAATAGTTAATTGGTATCTATGATAA
This sequence comes from Capsicum pubescens, assembly GCA_030864215.1. NCBI lineage: Eukaryota > Viridiplantae > Streptophyta > Magnoliopsida > Solanales > Solanaceae > Capsicum > Capsicum pubescens. The sequence goes on from CM061540.1 coordinate 236,474,399, forward strand.
GGGTTAGTAATGAGATATCATGAGACTCAAAATGTAAAGGGTGAAATCTGTCAATGAGTCCACAAGACAGTTGATGATACATAACTTATCAGATTCTGCATGCAAGATATTGGGTTGGTTCAACAAAGCACGATAAACCTACTGAGTTGAGAAGCCAGGGGGAACATAGTCCTAGTGTTCGTCTCCGATTTATTACAACTAAAGTTGAGTTCTGTTGTTGTTGACTATTTACTACTACAAACCCCCCATTTACTTTCTAGACTACCCGTTGATTCTAGTAATGAGAGATATAATTTCATGTAATCCCTTGGGATTCCACCCCAACCTTGTTGGCTTACTATATTTTTCTTTGACTGCTTTAGCCTTATTTGGACGCATAGCTTAGGGAAACATTAGTAGATGATGTCATTATTTGATTGGATAGTTTGAGACATTCGAGATTAGACCCCGTAGCATTGACTTGCTTCAGGAGTCGTTGGATAGAGTCAGGGTGATTTGGGATAAGTGATATATCCCAAAGCTATGCCATCACTTGAAGATAAAGAAGTCGAAAAAAATATAGTAACCCAACAAGATTGGGGTCAAACCCACATGGAATACATGGAACTATCACTCTAGATTGCTGAAATCACCGGGAAGTACAAAAAGTAAATAAGGGATTTTGATGTGAATAGTAAATAGTGACAAAACTCAGATGCTCTTAGTTGTGATCAATTAGAAACGAACACTAGGCTTATGTTCCCCCTGTCTTCTAACTCTGTAGGTTTATCATGCTCAATCCAACTATCAAACAACTGTGCATGTAGAATCTGACAAATTATGTATTGCCAACAACCTCTTGACACACTTTGGTGAATTTCACTCATATCCTCTCGGTCTTAGAAGGTCGCATTACTAACCCTTGGCTTGGACACCAGTTTCAACTATCTCCTCTCGATGTCAATTTGATTAGATGAAGATAATTATCTTAAGTAGATAGTGATAACTAGCTTATATCGACAGTTAACTTCAAATTACTGTTGTGATCTCCTTTTCCAAATATCTACCTCCCTCTCAGGTTTATAATGATACAAGCGGGATCCTAACATATGCAACCATTAAGAAATCAATAAGCGTGAAGAAAACCATAATACATGCAACAACAATAATCTAGAATGGCTGAACACTTCCTCTACTTCATTAATCTATCAGGGTTCACACAACCTTAGATAAGGGAATTAACCACTCATCATTGTGAAACAATAAATGGAATTCATAATTGAAAGCATTAAATCAATCTCAGAAGAATTTATGAGGAAACCCAAAGTCTCATAATGAATAATCAACCAAAATCAAGAACAAAACAATCCCATAATCAAAATATAATCTCAGAATTAAATATAAATTTGTAAGTATTAAGGGTGCGTAAACTAACTAAAAAATGTCAAAAGTATATTTATAGAATACATGGAAACCATAGGAAACCAATCTTAAACAAAAGAGGAAAATTTGAGTCGGTGGCCACCTATGGGGCACTTATGGGACGTAGGTGGCACCTACTAATCGTATGTGGTCCCACATAGGTGCCAGTGTCCAAAAACTACAAAATATTCACATTATATCCATGAAGTCTGACACCTACAGGGCATAGGTACTACCTATGGACCGTAGGGAGTCCAATGTAGGTGACAGTAAAAAATCTTCAGCTTCTGAATCTCTGGACTTCAACTTTTTGGCACATATTCTGAAACCTACCTTATGTAAGTAGTACCTAAAAGGCGTAGGTACCCATGTAGGTGTCCAAAAACTTTAATTTTTACATCTTTTCTCCCGTTCAGCTCCAAAACCTGGTTTCCTACAAAACACAACACAAAACACAACATATCTAATAAAAAGACCTAAGTAACTTGCATATTTTCATCATTTTAAGCATCGAAAGTTCTATGAAACCATAGCACATAAACATCCTAAAATTAGAATGTTTGAATGTCCTCAGGTAACAATACTCAACTAAACAACACAACGATGCTTAACTAGGAGAAACCTAAGATATCTACAATAGTCAATCATCATTTTTAAGCTCAACAAATTAGTCCCTCTTATTTTAACACTTCAAAACCAACTGCATATATCTATAAATCACAACATTTTTACACAAGGGAATCAAGATATGACATTACATTATTAAAAAACAATCATGCATATGTACAAGTTACACTACCTAAACAAGTAAGTAGCTAGAAACATAACCCATGCACCCTCGCATAAAAGAAGTCCTAATCACTCATATGAAATCATGCATCTTAATGCACAAGCGTATCAAGAGATACTCACACTCACAAAAGAAGTTCCAATCAATGTGTGCAAAATACCATGGGCTTGCACTTATTTTCTTTACCTTAGCTTTCAGACAGTCTGGTAAGGATTATTAGAACACTTTACATGGCTTTTAATGTAGGCTTGGGGGCTGGTATGATATATTTGGAAATTTTAGAGACTAAGACTCATTGGAACTACACTTACTTTGGGGTTCCACTTAACAATCAATTTTTATTTATTCCACCCTTATTTTTCCCTTTTTATTTTTTTATTGCACATTCAGGTTGGGTGTGGTTTCTTTTGTTCTTTTTTTATTTTTTTTATTTTTCTTTTCATTTTTTCTGTTTTATACCACACCAAGCCCTACTCTATTTTCTCTTATTTACCCTTCTTCATACCCACTTCACTTTATGCACCCCTATGATTGACACCCTCAACGTAGGCGATTTGCCTGAGTTGAGGTGCACAATGTCCAAGGAGGACCAGGGCCAAAACAAGTTCATTGTAATCAAAATGGGAAGGTGTAACACAAAAATAGTCTATACAGGCTCAAAATAGGGATCAAAGGGTACTTATTCACTTGTGGAAAGTCATTTAGGGTAAAAGTGGACATAGTTCAAGAACGACCTATGAGGACATAGTTCAAGAACGACCTATGATCCTTTCCTAATTGACTATCCTACAACTTATGAAAGACTAATCAAGAATGCTCTGGATTCAACATACAAAAGTAACAAAGTAGTATCTTACACACACATGGAGAGGATTGCAATAAAAGCTACTACCTACCTGAATCATGCAATTGTTAGCTATGATTATCATGTCCCTAATCGTAATGCCATAATGAGATTCACAATGGTCACATATAAATACACATCACACAGTTCAAAATAAATTTTTGGATGGGTAGCATTCTTTTCAAAAATTAAAACAAAGTACATCAACAACCCTAGATACTCAAAACTCTCCTAGTTACACAAAAACACAACACAATACAAAACAAAACACAATATGACACGATATTACCCTAGATATGCCAGTTCTACAACTATGACTCAACCAATAGAAAAAAAAGTACAATAATAAAAACCCATGACTGTTATGGTATACCCAACTCCCAACTACAAGACTACGCACTGTCCCCAGTGTGTGACAATAATATAAAGCAAGGGAATGAGAATTTACCCGGGTCGCGCTAGGCATCTAGAACTAACACCGATGCAAAAATTCTAATATACCTTGGGTTGTGACCATGCCTAAGCGAACACCTAAGTGTACGTGGTCTACCAAGTAATATAGTGGCCTTCAAGAAAGTCGAGTTATCGATCCCACAGAGACTAGATTAGGAAATGATTTAATTTCAGTTCATACTTTAGATTCAATTGATGCGATAGTAACAAAATAAAGAGTTTGGAAATTATAACTAGAGAAAAATAAAAAAATGCGAAATATAAAGATCTTGAAACAATCAATAAGAGAAAACCCAGGATTGAAGCACTCCGAACAATCATATTATGTTATTGAATTTCATTCGTTAACTTGTTTATCTTAGTTGTTGAATCGTAGAGTTAATTGCATGATTATGGTTTCCCAACCACTAATCCTTTACCTAAGTTGAACCTTACAACTACATCATTGAGATGGGATGTAATAGTTCACTTAAGTTCTCAAAAAATATCATCCTACATATATATCAAGTAAGGCATCTAAGTACATCCATGTCCTAGATACTAATTCAAGTTTCTGATTTTATAAAGAATCAAGAACCATACTCTACTTATTCTCATCTTCAATCACCCTATTCCCTCTCCCAAGTTCAAAAGGGTGACAATGGATGTATTATAAGGGTCGCGAATCCTTAAAATAGTTAAAATGAGAATAAACAAACAACCAATATTGATAAGCAAAGAAAACAAACTTAATCCATAGCAATAATAATCATGTTCTTGTCTTCAACCCCGGAAAAAGGGTTTTCACTCATAGTCATAATAACCATCCAAATAATTGTATGAATAATTAAACCCATAAATAAATCGAAATTAAAGGAATAAAAACATAAAAATAAGTTGTGGTAGCCTCCAATGTTGTTCCAACCGATCTAGGGGTTCCAAGATTGACAAACCGTGATTTAACACGTTATATTTATAGTAAACAAGTCATAAACCAACTAGGATTGGGTTTCCACATTATTAACCTTCAGATGGGAAGTTTTTATTCCACTTTTGATGGCCATCGCGACGCGGTGACAAGCCAATCGACAATTGCAAATTTCCAGAATTTCACTGCGATTTCACCGTGTTGCGGCGCCTTCTCAAACTCCACCAAATGCTCCACGGGCCTATGGGTCAAAAAATTTGGACTCTTATGAATATATTAGTATTTTACACGCCTCCATTCGCCTCTTCACATTCTACACGCGCCCAATACTTTTCGGGTATCTAAATTGCATCAATTTTTGTATTGTGCTTCCATTGAGCCATTCCGAGCCTTCTTGAGTTGTTCCCACTTGATTTGAAGCTTGTATTTCCTTAATATATCGTAATAATCCATTAAACAATCCTCATAAAACATTAAACATAATAATTTAGAACTCAAAAAAACACAACATCATTACCGATTAACATTGAGCTTTAACTTCTTGTTTTGACTCTTGTTTTAATCCAATTGACCCTTGACCATTGTAACTAAGATGTTTAACATATAATAACATAATATCATAAGAATCATCCTTAAAACAAGGCTAAAAGGGCTAGAATAGTAACACTAGAATGCATAAATACACCCAACATCACCACCCCACACTTAAAACCTTGTTCGTCTTCGAAAAACTCTTCACTATAAACACCATGAGCTGGAAAAACTCCACACTTCTACTAAAAGTAATACACCCAATCTAGAACTACAATGACTTCACGGAATGCAAGTTCACAATACTAAGCATGTTATACACAATTGAAAGCTCAAGAATCCTACTTCCAAAATATCCTAGCCTCAAGAATGGACTCCCCAAGTAGAAAACTCATGCATATCGTTCAATCAAGGACATCATAAAAATTACCCATATTCATCAAACATGTGCCCCTCACAACAAGAGAGTTACCCATAATTACTCAAAATTATGCAATTCATAACATGATAGTTATAGTAATCAAGTTACACTTACTCTCACAAAGACTTCACAAGTTACACACAATGAACCATAGGCTTTCCCTTAGTGTCGTGATCCACTATGAGTCGAATGTAAAGCTTAGGATCAATTAGAACTTTTCCGGGTTGTAATATAGGCTAAGGGACGGGTAGGAACTATTTGGGAATAGTGACTAACCTCTCTAAGAACTTTAATACACTACATTATGCATTTAAAATCAATCTCTAACAACCAAATTACACTTATGCATTCATCCATACCGTTTATTTTTGCCCCATCTCTTTTAAGCATTTTCACAAACACATGGTGGACACATAGTTTACTGCCACAAGAATCAATTTTTTTTTTCACAATCATGGCAATATTTTTAGCATAAATTATATCACAACCATTCAGCACACATAAATTATACACGAATAACTATTACCTTGGAGCATCAATTTCACCCTTTTTATTCTTCAATTTCTCAAACTCCTTACTAATTCAATTTTTTTTATTAAAGCACTTAGGAGGTTTTTGGACCAAATTATGGCCTATCAAAGAAGGAATTAGGCTACCTATGAGGTTTCCAAAGAAAAATCTAAAGGCTCAATGGGGTTAACTAAGATAATGCACAATGGGTTGGACATAAAAAAGGTATAAAACAAGGCTATCAAAGAAAGGCCTAAATCATCTCCTAAACCCACACTCTTTATTTCGCTTCACACACCCACTGGGAAAGTTCTTGACATCATATGCAACAAGGTATATACAAAATTCTCACACGCACATGGAACCTGCTTGACTCAATAGGATCATCATAGAATCCCAACCAAACTATAGCATGAATTCAAATTTAAGCCTACAAAACTAGAGTCACAAACATGAGCCCAAGAGTCTCAAAAGTAGCAATTCACTCAATCAACATGTTTTACAAACAATAAACTTGCACCATGTAATAAACAATAGTACCAACGCAAATATCTTACTTATTCCTAACCTAAATTTTTTTAAATTGAGCCAAAATTTAGGAATTTCCCCACCCCTCACTTAAAAATCTACTTTGTCCCCGAAGTTGATTTAAAATTAAGAGATAGAAAATACTCCTTGAGGCCTCTAGGCCTAGCTAGTAGAATCTTTGCACAAATGAGATCTATGGGACCCCACACTTATTCTTTCCCATACTTCAAGCTGAAGTTTATGGTAATCAGACTTCCCATTAACCTGTGACTCAACAAAAAAGAAAAACTAATTGAAATAAAATAAAAAAACTAAAAAGAAAACATACCTAATTAAATTGGGTTGCCTCCCAAGCAACGCCAGATTTAGTGTCACGGCACGACCCATATAAACTCAACCATATTCCTTCACACTTTTACTCTCTTTTGGGAGCCATTGTTTTATTCGTTTCAGACCTCTTTTACCTTTTAACATGTTGGGAATTGGTGGTTTTATCTTAGGCCACTCAATTAGGTATTTAGAAGAGGTCTTTAGTGGTTTAGGCACCCCACACTCATCCCTTTCAAACACATTGATAATGCATAAATCTTTATATATGGCATTTTCAATAAAGTCCTTGTAAACATCAAATACCACCTCTTTATCATCTACCCTCATCCTCAGCGTGCCTTCTCTAACATCAATCAAAGCCCCTCCAATCGCTAAGAATAGGCGCCCCAAAATAATTGGTACCTGTTCGTTTACCACAAAATCAAGAAAAATAAAGTTAGCAGGAATAACAAATTTACCAACCTTAATGAGGACATCCTCAATTATTCCATCCGAATATGCCATGGAATCATATGCTTGTTACAAAACTACGATGGCCGATCTAGGGTTTCCCAAGCCCAATTTTTCAAATAGAGATAAGGGCATTAAATTTATACTTGCCCCTAAATCACTCAATGCATGGACCTCTTTTCTCCCAATTTGAATAGGGATAACAAACTTTCCCTGATCTTTCAATTTCTTGGGAATTTTCTGTGTCATTACCGCACTATACACTTTAGTGAGTGTTATTGCTCCCACATCTTGTAATTTTAACTTCTTTTCCACCACATCTCTCAAGTACTTAGCATACGTGGACATACTCTTCAAAATATGTAAAAGAGATAAATTAATATGAAGTCCTCTTAATGTATCAGAGAACTTTATGAACAAGGAATCCTCTTTCCCTTTAATTTGCCTCTGAAGGAAGGGTAGTGGAACTGTCTTCTTTACTTCTGGTTCAACAACTTTTTCTTTCAAGTACTCAGACTTCCTTGAATTTCAGCAACTCTGTCGGGAACCTATTGGGTCACCACCTCAGAATCTACCTCCTTTGTTGCCATAGGAGGTTCTCCTTGAAGCTCTTTACCATTTCTCAAGGTGATTTCCATAACCTACTTTGGAGTTTCTATGTCTGGTGGCAAACCACCTTGTGGCCTAGTATTCAACGCTTTCTGATTCTGCCCCACTTGCAATTCTAAACTTCTAGGAGTCGTTTGTAAAATTTTCAAGTCTGTAGCAAACTGAGTCTGATTATCTAGGATATGATTCAACATCTCCTCCGTGCTGATAGTTGACTAACTTGGTTGGGACTGTGTCTATGGGGCGTTCCATGGCTGATTTGTTGGCTGAGTCTTCCATTTCATGTTGTAGGTATTACAATAATTTGGCCTTTTAGCATTGCCTACATACATAAAACTTTTTGGATTTGACACGCACATGGCTGCTGAATGGCTATTATTTCTGCATACCTCACACCAACTTACGGCTGTTGGATGGCATTGACTGTGGCTTCAGGTTGTGTTGCTTCTAATTTCATGCGGCTGAATGATGTGTTGATCAAATTCTATAGTGTAGGAACTTGTGATGATAGGCTGTGAATTGGTCCACCTTCAATACACCCACAATTTTTTTGTGGCATTTCTAGAATCTGAATGCCAATATAGATTTCCTTGTTCTATGCATTTTGTCAATGTGTACAACTTATCATCAGTTAGCTCCAATGCTTGACCACCTGCAATTGAATCTAGCAAAATCTTCATATCGTGATCAAGAGCTTCTACAAAAGTATGAGCAAGTACCTCATTCGATTGTTGGTGGTGTGGATACTCTCAAAGAAGAGCCTTAAAGCTTTACCAAGCATGCTAAAGGTTTTTACCAAGATTCTTTTTGAAGATCACTATCTCACTGTGAAGTCTTGCAGTGTTGCCTGATGGAAAAAATCTGATGAGGAACTTTCTGAATAACTTGTCCCATGATGTGATTGAATTGGTCGGCTCCGCATTCAACTACCTTTTAGCTTCCCCAAAAAGTGAATAGGGAAACAGTGTCAGCCTCACATAATCTGGAGTCACCCCTGTCAGAATGAATGTATAAGTAAGCTCAATGAAGGTTTGTAAGTGGACTTGTGGATTCTTGTGTGAAAGACCTGCAAACTGTCCACTGCTAATAAGAAGCTGCACCATATTGTGTTTTAACTCGAAATTCTACCCAACTGCCGGTCTTTGAATTGGGGAAGTCAAGTTCATTGGAAGTGGGACTGCCACTTCCCTAACCTTCCTACTAGCTTCTTATTGTTCAGCCATAAGAAAAGTATTCTCCTGGTCTTCTTGGATTTTCAGAATTCTGGGGAGAAGTATTGCTTCTCTCCTATATTTATGGTAAAGTTGCTCGTGTTCCAGGCCTAGTTCTAGCAACTCCCGATCCCTTACCATCTTAGAAACCTAAGAACATGTTTCTTGAAAAAATAAAAACAAGACCAAGTGTAAAAACACCAAATAAATCTAAAAATAAAACTAAAATAAAACTTGCCAAATAACAAGTCCCCGACAATGGAGCCAAAAAACTTGACAATGCTAGAGCTCACACACAAGTGTAAGTGGTCTACCAAGTAATATAGTTGCCTTCAAGAAAGCCGAGTTATCGATCCCACAGAGATTAGATTTGGAAACGATTTAATTTCAGTTCACACTTTAGATTCAATTGATGCGAGAGTAACAAAATAAAGAGTTTGAAAAATTATAACTAGAGAAAAATAAAACAATGCGTAATGTAAAGATCTTGAAACAATCAATAAGAGAAAACCCAGGGTTGAAGCACTCCGAACAATCATATTATGTTATTGAATTTCATTCGTTAACTTGCTTATCTTGGTTGTTAATTCATAGGGTTAATTGCGTGATTATGGTTTCCCAACCTCTAATCCTTAACCTAAGTTGAACCTTACAACTACATCGTTGAGAGGGGATGTAATAGTTCACTTAAGTTCTCAACAAATATCATCCTATATATGAATCAAGTAAGGTATCTAAGAACATCCTTGTCCCAGATACAAATTCAAGTTTCTTATTTTATAAAGAACCAAGAACCATACTCTACTTATTCTCATCTTATATCGCCCTATTCCATATCCCGAGTTCAAAAAGTTGACAATGGATGTATTCTAAGGGTTGCGAATCCTTATAATAGTTAAAACGAGAATAAAGAAACAACCAATATTGATAAACAAAGAAAACAAACTTAATCCATAGCAATAATAATCATGTTCTTGGCTTCAAACCCAAAAAGAAGGTTTTTATCCACTCATAGTCATAATCAACATCCAAATAATTGTATGAATGATTAAAAGCATAAATAAAGCTAAATTAAATAAATAAAAACCTAAAAAGAGGTTGTGGTTGTCTCCAATGTTGTTCCAAGCGATCTAGGGGTTCCAAGATTGACAAAACATGATTTAACACGTTATATTTATAGTAAACAAGTCATAAACCAACTAGGATTCGGTTTCCACATTATTAACCTTCAGTTGGGCATTTTTTATTCCGCTTTTGATGGCCATCACGATGCAGTGACAAGCCAATTGACAATTGTCAATTTCAAGAATCTCACCACGATTTCACCGCATCGTGGCACCTCTTCAAACTCCACCAAATGCTACACACACCTATGGGTCATAAAATTTGGCCTCTTATGAATATATTGGTGTTTTAAGTTCCTCCATTGGCCTCATTACAGTCCACACGCGCCCAATACCTTCCAGGTATCTAAATTACATTAATTTATATATTGTGCTTCCATTGAGCCATTCCGAGCCTTTTTGAGTTGTGTCCACTTGATTTGAAGCTTGTATATCCTTAATATATCATAATAATCCATTCAAAAAGCCTCCTAAAACATTAAAAACAAAAATTTAGGACTCAAAACAACACAACATCCTTACCGATGAACTAGAAACACGAGCTAAACATAGGCTAAATTCACATTGAGCTTTAACTTCTTGTTTTGACTCTTATTTTGATCCAACTGACACTTTAACATTATAAATAAGTTTTTTCTCATATAAATACATAATAAAAATCTTATAAACTCATTATAACACATTAGAACCCAACACAAGAGACTAGACAACACATAGCTCAAGCTAGTCTCACTAGTTTTCTTGGTTGACTTCTAAATGATCAATTTGAATCAAAACTCATGTGAAACCACAATTAAACATTGTAAACACATACTTGGACACATAAATTATCATTTATATCATTATCAACACATATAGCATAAGAATTATCCTCAAAACACGGCTAAAAGGGCTAGAATAGTAATGCTAGAATGCATAAATACACCCAACATCAACTCCCCACACTTAAAGCCTGGTTCGTCCTCAAACAACTCTTTACTATAAACACCATGAGCTGGAAAAACTACAAACTTCTAATACAAGTAAGACACTCAATCTAGCACTACAATGACTACACGAAATGGAAGTTCACAATACTAAGCATGTTATACACAATTAAAAGCTCAAGAATCCTACTTCCAAAACATCCAAGCCTCAAGAATGGACTCCACCAGTAGAAAATTCATGCATATCGTTCAATAAAGGACATCATACAAATCACCCATATTCATCAAACACGTGCCCCTCACAACAAAAGAGTTACCCATAATTACTCAAAATTATGCAATTCATAACATGATGGGTATAGTAATCAAGTTACATTCACTCTCATAAAGACTTCACAAGTTACACATAATGAACCATAGGATTTCCATTAGTGTAGTGCTCCACTAATAGTCGAATGTAAAGCTTAGGATCAATTAGGACTTTTTTGGGTTGTAATGTAGGCTAAGGAACATGTAGGAACTGTTTGGTAATAGTGACTAACCTCTCTAACTAATTTAATACACTACATTATGCATTTAAAATCAATCTATAACAACCAAATTACACTTATTCATTCATCCATGCATTTTATTTTTGGTCCATCTCTTTTAAGCATTTTCACAAACATTTGGTGGACACATAGTTTACTACCACAAGAATCAATTTTTCTTTTTTTTTCACAATCATGGAAATATTTTTAGCATAAATTATATCACAACCATCCACCACACATTAATTATACACCAATAAATATTACCTTGGGGCATCTATTTCACTTTTTTCTTCTTCAATTTCTCAAACTCCTTACTAATTCAAATTTTTTTATTAAAGCACTTAGGAGGTTTTTGGATCAACTTATGGTCTATCAAACAAGGAATTAGGCTACTTATGAGGTTGCCAAAGAAATAACTAAAGGCTCAATGGGGTTAACTAAGATAATGCACAATGGGTAGGACATATAGAAGGTATAAAACAAGGCTATCAAAGAAATACCTAAATCATCTCTTAAACCCACACTTTTTATTTCGCTTCACACACACACAGGCAAGTTCTAGACATCATATGGAACAAGGAATATACAAAATTCTCACACGTACATGTCACATGCTTGACTCAATAGGATCATCATAGACTACTAACCAAACAATTGCATGAATTCAAATTTAAGCCAATAAAACTAGAGTCACAAACAAGAGCCCAAGAGTCTTAAAAGTAGCAATTCACTCAATCAACATGTTTTACAAACAAAACACATTCACCATGTAATAAAAAATTGCACCAACTCAAATATCTTACTCATTCCTAACCTAAATATTTTTAAATTGAGCCAAAATTTGGGAATTTCCCCACCCCACACTTTAAAATCTACTTTGTCCCCAAAGTGGATTTAAAATTAAGAGATAGAAAATACTCCTTGAGGCCTCTAGGCCTAGCTAGTAGCATCCTTACACATAAATGAGATCCATGGGACCCCACACTCATTCTTTTCCATACTCCAAGAGCAAGTTTATGGTACTTAGACTTTACATTAACCTGAGACTCAACCAAAAACAAAAACTATGTGAAATAAAATAAAAACACTGAATATAAAACATACCTAATTAGCTTGGGTTGCCTCCCAAGAAGATCCTGATTTAGTGTCGCGGCCTGACCCATATCAACTCAACCATATTCCTTCACCCTTTTACTCTCTTTTGGGAGCCATTTTTTCATTCGTTACAGACCTCTTTTACCTTTTAACATGTTGGGAATTGGTGGTTTCATCATGGGACGCTCAATCAGGTATTTGAAAGAGGTGTTTAGTGGCTTAGGCACCCGACACTCATCCATAAATCTTTATATAAGGGATTTTCAATATAGGCCTTGTAAACATCAAATACCACCTCTTCATTATCTAATATCATCTTGAGCATGCTATCTCTAACATTAATCAAAGCCCCTCTAGTCGCTAAGAATAGGCACCCCAAAATAATTGGTACCTTTTTGCCTGCCACAAAATCAAGAACAATAAAGTCAGCAGGAATAAAAAAATTACCAACCTTAATGAGGAAATCCTCCATTATTCCTTCTAGATATGCCATGGAACCTTCTGCTAGCTGTAAAACTATGATGGTCGATCTAGGCTTTCCCAAGCCCAATTTTTCAAATAAAGATAGGGGCATCAAATTTATACTTGCCTCTAAATCAGTTAATGCATGTACCTCTTTGCTCCCAATTTGAATAGAGATATCAAACTTTCCCTGATCTTTCAATTTCTTGGGAATTTTCTGTGTCATTACCGCCCTACACTCTTTAGTGAGTGTTATTGCTCCCATATCTTATAATTTCACCTTATTTGCCACCACATCCCTTAAGTACTTAGAATACTTGGGAATACTCTACAAAATATCTAAAAGAGGTTAATTAATATGAAGTCCTCTGAATGTATCAAAGAACTTTCTGAACAAGGCATCCTCCTTCGGTTTAATTTGCCTCTAAGGAAAGGGTAGTGGCAGTGTCTTCTTCACTTCTAGTTCAACAAATTTTTATTTCAAGTACTCAAACTTCCATGAATTTTTAACAACTCTGTCGGGAACCTATTAGGTCACCACCTCAGCATCTACTTCTTTTGTTTCCTTAGGAGGTTCTCCTTAAAGATCTTTACCACTTCTTAAGTTAATTTCCATAACCTGCATTGGAGTTTCTATGTCTGCTGGTAAACCAACTTGTGTCCTAGTATGATTCTTCCCCACTTGCAACTCTAAATTCTAGCAGCCATTTGCAAATTTTTCAAGTCTACAACAAACTGCGTCTGATTAGCTAGGATCTGCTTCAACATCTCCTTTGTGCTGCTAATTGATTGACTTGGTTAGGCCTATGGCTGTGGGGCATTCCATAGCTGATTTGTTGGCTGAGTTTTCCATTTCTTATTGTAGGCATTACCATAATTTGGCCTTTGAGCATTGCTCACATATATCACAAATTTTGGATTTGACACATACATGGCCGCTGAATGGCCATTATTTCCGTATACCTCACACCAACTTATGGCTTATTGGATGGCATTGATTGTGGCTGCAGGTTGCATTGCTTCCAATTTCATGTTGCTGAATGGTGTGTTGATCAAATTATGTAGTACAGAAACCTGTGATGATAATGCTGTAAATTGGTCCACCTCTAATACACCCGCAATTTTTTTAGGCACTTCTAGAATCTGAATGCCAATTTGGATTTCCTTGTGCTATATGGTTTATCAATATGTACAACTCATCAAAAGTTAGCTCCAACGCTTGATCACCTACGATTGAATCTAGCAAAATCTTCATACTATGATCAAGAACTTTTACCAAACTATGAGCAAGTACCTCATTCGACTGTTGGTGGTGTGGATAATCTCAAAGAAGAGACTTCAAGCATTTCCAAGAATGATAAAGGTTTTCATCAGGATTTTATTTGAATTTCACTATCTCACTGCGAAGTCTCGCAGTCTTGCCTAATGGAAAGAATCTGATGAGGAACTTTTTGGCTAAGTTTTCCCATGATGTGATTGAATTAGCCGGCTCTGCATTAAACCACCTTTTAGCTCCCCCAAAAGTGAATAGGGAAACAGTGCCAGCCTCACATATTCTGGAGTCACCCTTGTCAGAGTGAATGTATCAGTAAGCTTATTGAAGGTCTGCAAGTGGACTTGTGGATCCTCATGTGAAAGCCCTACTAACTGTCCACTGCTAATAAGAAGCTGCACCATATTGTGTTTTAACTCAAAATTCCCCCCAGCTGCCAGTCTTTGAATCAGGGAAGTCAAGTTCGTTGGAAGTGGGACTGCCACTTCCCTAACCTTCCTACCAGCTGCTTGTTTTTCAGCCATAGAAACAGTATTCTCTTGGTCTTCTTGGATTTGTGGAATTTTGGGAAGAAGGATTGCTTCTCTCCTGCGTTGATGGTAAAGTTGCTTGGGTTGCGGGCTTGGTTCTATTGACTCCCAATCCCTTGCCATCTTTGAAACCTAAGAACCTTTTTCCTTAAAAAAAACAAGACCAAGTGTAAAAACACCAAATAAATCTAAAAAATACTAAAATAAACAATTGCCAAATAACAAGTCCCCGACAATAGCACCAAAAACTTGACAACGCCTAAGTGCACATGCAAGTGTACGTGGTC
This sequence comes from Capsicum pubescens, assembly GCA_030864215.1. NCBI lineage: Eukaryota > Viridiplantae > Streptophyta > Magnoliopsida > Solanales > Solanaceae > Capsicum > Capsicum pubescens. Next base: position 236,489,614 of record CM061540.1, read on the forward strand.
TACCAAGTAATATAGTGGCCTTCAAGAAAGCTGAGTTATCGATCCCACAGAAACTAGATTTGGCAATGATTTAATTTTAGTTCACACTTTAGATTCAATTGATGAGAGAGTAAAAAAATAAAGAGTTAAGAAATTATAACTAGAGAAAAATTAAACAATGCGTAATGTAAAGATCTTGAAACAATCAATAAGAGAAAACCCAGGGTTGAAGCACTCCGAACAATCATATTATGTTATTGAATTTCATTCGTTAACTTGCTTATCTTGGTTGTTGATTCATAGGGTTAATTGCATGGTTATGGTTCCCCAACCTCTAATACTTTACCTTAGTTGAATCTTACAACTACATCATTGAGAAGGGATGTAATAGTTCACTTAAGTTCTCAACAAATATCATCCTACATATGAATCAAGTAAGGTATCTAAGTACATCCCTGTCCTAGATACTAAATCAAGTTTCTTATTTTATAAAGAATCAAGAATCATACTCTGCATATTCTCATGTTCTATCACCCTATTCCCTCGCCCGAGTTCACAAGGTTGACAATGGATGTATTCTAAGGGTCGTGAATCCTTAAAATAGTTAAAACGTGAATAAACAAACAACCAATATTGATAAGCAAAGAAAACAAACTTAATCCATGGCAATAATAATCTTGTTCTTGGCTTTAACCCCAAAAAGAGGGTTTTTAGCCACTCATAGTAATAATCAACATCCAAATAATTGTATCAATGATTAAAACCATAAATAAAGCTAAATTAAAGAAATAAAAACCTAAAATGAAGTTGTGGTGGCCTCTAATGTTGTTCCAAGCGATCTCAGGGTTCCAAGATTGATAATACGTGATTTAACACGTTATATTTATAGTAAAAAAGTCATAAACCAACTAGGATTGGGTTTCCACATTATTAACTCTGGTTAGTTTTTTATTCCTCTTTTGATGGCCATCACAACGCGGTGACAAGCCAATCAACAATTGTCAATTTCTAGAATCTCACCGCAAATTCACCGCATTACAGCGCCTCTTCAAACTCCACCAAATGCTACACGCGCCTATGGGTCACAAAATTTAGAATCTTATGAATCTATTGGTTTTTTGTGTGCTTCGATTGGACTCATTACAGTCCAAACGCGCCAAATACTTTTCGGGTACCTAAATTGCATCAATTTTGTATTGTGCTTCCGTTGAGTCATTCTGAGACTTCTTAAGTCGTTCCCACTTGATTTGAAACTTTTATATCCTTAATATATCATAATAATACATTAAAAAATCCTCATAAAACATTAAACACAACAATTTATAACTCAAAACAACACAACATCCTTACCGATAAACTAGAAACACGAGCTAAGCATAGGCTAAATTAACATTGAGCTTTAACTTCTTGTTTTGACTCTTGTTTTGATCCAATTGACCCTTGAACATTATAAATAAGTTTTTCATATATAAATACATAATAAAAGCCTTATAAACTCATTAGAACACAGTATAACCCAACACAAGAGACTAGACAACACATAGCTCAAACTAGTCACACTGGTTTTCTTGGTTGACTTCTAAATAATCAATTTGAATAAAAAATCATGTGAAAACACCATTAAACATTGTAAACATATACTTGGACACATAAATGATCATTTATATCATTATCAATACATATAGAAGAAGAATCATAAATACACCCAATATCAGGTTGAATTCCAAGAATTAGCTGATTTACTATTGCAGGACGACTCAATTTCCTTGTCTACCTATACTTCACCAAGGTTGACCATATAAATTACCTTCATCTCATGAAGATTACAAAAATATTTATTCACACATTACCTATTCACTTTTAATAGGGCTTCCCCTTCTCTCTTTAGCTCTGTAGCATCATAAGGGAATACCCTAACAATGGTGAATGGTCTAGACCACCTAGACTTTAACTTGTTAAGAAACAAGCAAAGTATTGATTTATACAATAGAAACAAATCACTGGGCTTAAACACCCTTTTCTTAATTTTCCTATCATGATACAGTTTCATTCTTTCTTTGTATATAGCATAACTCTCATAAGAACAGGGACAAAATTCATCCAACTCATTTACCTTGCTCAATCTTAACTTAGATGTATCATGCTATTGAAAATTAAGTTTTTTCAACGCCGATAGTTCTTTATGCTCAAGTTCGACCAGCAATTGGCATGCCTTATTGTGCATAATATGATATATAAAGGCTTCTATGGGGGTCTTAAAAGCTATTCAGTAGGCCCACAAAGCATCATCTAACATCCTTAACTAGCCAATACTGTTGTCATTCACAGTATTTTCCAATGTGGACTTGATCTCTCTATTGGAGACCTCAACCTACCCGCTTATCTGAGGATAGTAAGGTGTTGCCACCTTATGCTTTACACCATATTTATCAAGCAGGATCTTAAATAGGTGGTTTCAAAAGTGAGACCCACCATCATTAATAATTGCACATGGAGTGCCAAACCAAGAAAAGATGTTTTTCTTCATAAATATGATGATACTTTTACCTTCATTGTTTGGAAGCACAACTGCCTCCACCCATTTTAAAATATAGTCAACCACCACTAGAATATACTTTATGCCATAGGAGCGCACAAATGGCTCTGAAATCAATCTCCTATACATAAAAAAACTCCATCTTTAAGATAAGCGTCATAGGGAGTTTATGTCTCCGTGAAATATTTCCTTGATGCTGACATTATTCACAGGCTTGATAAAAATCATGTACATCCTTAGACATAGTAGACAAATAATATTTTCACTACAGAATTTTATGGGTTGTGCGGGTACCACTATGATGACCCTCAATTAGTGATGAATGACAAGCTTCAAGAATGCTCTTCATCTACATCTCAGGGATGCACCTACGAATAACACCATCCACATAAATTCAAAAAAGTATGGTTCATCCAAGAAGAGCTTCATGATGTTATGCATAAATATCTTGCGCTACTGGAAGGATAGGTCTTCTAGAATAAGATCACTTGCCAAATAGTTGGCAAAATTAGTTAACCAGGGGATTAAGTATTGAGATGCTGCCAATAACCACTCATCTAGAAAATTATCATCTATGTCAAGATCATCCCTTAACTTCTGTATTACCTCTTCTTCAAGGAAAGACAAATGATCAACAACCTGGTTCTCCGTGCCCTCCAGTCTTTTATCTCAAATTCAAATTCTTGTAATAAGAGGACCCAATGTATCAACCTTAATTTTGTATCTTTCTTTGACATTAGGTACCTTAAAGCTTCATAATATGTGTGAACTATGACTTTGGTCCCTATCAAGTAGGACTAGAATTTCCCAAAGGCAAAAACCACCGCTAGCAACTCGTTCTCAGTGATATTATATAGTTCTTCTGTGTAGGGTTTAATGTCTTACTGGCATAATAAATTGTATGAAGGGTCTAATATCATCTTTGGACAAATACAACCCCAAGGACACTCCACTGGTATCACACATAACCTTAAATGGTAAAGACCGAGTCGGGGACACAGTGAGAAGAGCCGATTTTAGCTGCTCCTTAAGGCATGCAAAACTTTGAGACATGCATAATCTAATTCAAATTTCACCTCCTTTTCTAAAATCTTGCATAGAGGATTTGTAATTTTAGAGAAGTCCTTGATGAACCTTCTATAAAAGCCTGCATGGCCCAAAAAGCTTCTTATACCTTTAACTGAGACTGGTGGTGGTAACTTTTCAATTACCCCAATCTTCACTCTATCCACCTCAATACCCTATTTTGAGATTTTGTGCTGAGAACAATACCTTTTTTTATAATAAAATGGAACATTTTCTAATTTAATACCAAATTACACTCTTTATATCTCTACAGTGTGTTGGCCATATGGACCAAACAATCATCAAAGGACTTCCTCACGATTGTAAAATTATAACTAAATACCTCAATCGTATCGTCTACCATGTAAGAAAATATAGACATCATGCATCATTGAAAGGTGGCAGAAGCATTGTATAATTTGATTCCATTCTCTTAAACAAAAAATTCCCATAGGGGCAAGTAAATATCATCTTTTCCTAGTCCTAGAGAGAAATAGTAATTTGATTGTATCCTGAGTACTCGTCAAGAAAACAAAACCAATGCTTGCCTACTAGTCTATTAAGAATCTAATCCATGAATGTCATAGGGAAATATTTCTTTTGGGTCCAAGTATTCAACTTTCTATAATCCATACAAAGTCTAAAACCAGTGACCGATATCATAGGTATATGCTCATTATTTTCATTAGGAACCACTATGATTGCACCCTTCTTTGACACACATTAAACTAGGCTAACCCACCTGATGTACGCAATGGGGTAAATCACTCCAGCATCTAACTACTTAATGATTTTTTTCTTTATAACCTCTTGCATATGAGGTTTTAATCGAAGCTGATGTTCAATGCTGGGAATACAATCCAATTCAAGATATATCTCATGCATGTAATATCAGGTGGAATCCTCACAATATCTGCTATGGTCCATCCAATGACTCTCTTGAACCTCAGCAACACCGCTATCAATGCTTTAACCCGTGTCTCTTCCAAATCTTCAACAATAAACACCGATAAGGTATTGTTAACTCCCAAGAATTCATACCACAAGTGAGATGGGAGGGCTTTCACTTCCACAACTGGTGGCTCCTCAATAGATGGTAGTTCAAGTGGCGTGGTTCTATTCTTTAAATCAAGATTTAAATTTTTTGGAGCATAGTTGTAAGAACCTCTACCATGCAATATGTGAACCATATCATCATATTCTTTGATACCATCACTGTCAAAATTCATAATGACTGCTGCTAATTCCTCAACCACAAACCTCTCTTCAATTGGCACAATCTCTTAATCATCAACAATAGCATCAATTACGAACACCATTCTCATCTTCTTTGGTTGCCGCATAGACTGGCATACATTAAAAATGACTTGTTTATTATTCAGTTTGAACTTTATCTACCCTATCTCTATTTTAACCAGGGCCCTGCTCATAGCTAGGAAAGGCCTTCCCAAGATAATAGGGAATCTAAAGTCCACTTCGCAGTCTAAGATCACAAAATTAATAAAAAATATAAAGAATGTACTTGACAGCCCGATCAACCATCAATAGCCTCATAGATATTGGTTTGGGTGGCCCTAACCCTAACTACTTGTAAACTACCAATGACATGAGATTGATACTAGATCCCAAGTCACACAAATCTTGAGAGAAGTTGAAAAACCCAATAGTGTATCAAATAGTAAATGCTCCAGGGTCCTCCTTTTCTCCACCAATGATCGGGAAGTAACAATGCTACAACGGTGCACATTATCAGCGGGCTCAAAACTCAGTATCCAATTTTTAGTGACCAAATATTTCATAAACTTTGTGTAGACAAGATTTACTATAAATCTTTTACAAGAGGAATATTAACTGTCAGTTCCTTCAACATTGAAAAAAACTTTTGATAGTTTCCTTCCTCTTGCTTCTTTCTCAACCTTTGAGAAAAATATGGGGGAGATCATGTGATTGTCTTCACTACAGGATCATCACTTTTTCCCTTACCTTGGTCCTTCTCAGCATTACCATCAACACCTTTTTCCTTTTTTGACTCTGCTTCAAGTGTCTCATCAACCACAACACTATTATTTCTTAGCCCATCAATAGTAGGCATGGGGGATCAATAATTTCCTTACCACTCCAAGTGGTTATGGCTAGACAATGATCATTATTTTTAGGATTCTTAACTACATTACTTGGAAGGGTGTGCGACTACCTCTGATTCAAGGTTGCAAATTTTTTTCTAAACTACTGCTCTAATTGTTTTATTGCAGTAGAATGTAACTCTACCTCTGGGTCAACCCTAAAATGTCTGCCTTAATCTCCATAAGGTAGTTTTCCTGATTTTCTTGACCCTTTACTAGCTTTGACAATATGGCCTTTATCCTTGACTCAGTGTCACGACTGCCTGTAGAACACACACACCACTCATCTCCTTGTAATAATCTTTACTCTCCAATCACTTTCCCGCTCTTTGCTTATATCTCTGTACCTATCCCAATAATAGTACCAACCTTAGTTTCCTTTCCCCTTGGTTTGAAAACCTAACAACTCTATCTACGTATTTTGCCTCTTCTTCTAAATAAGAATCATATGATCTAGAGGATTTACCCTATAAGACTAATGCATTCACATTTCGGAATTCATCATCACAAACTAGTTTGTCAATAACCCAACCTCCATTCTTAGCTGAGCAACTTCTTATGCCACTATGTCATCAATAACTCTGTGCTCGATGGAAGCACAAATAATATATATGCTAGTGCCACTCTCTTCCTCTCAAGTATGCCATCCTCAGTTGGTGAAAGAGGTATGATCTAATATCTCTGATGCTACCTCCCAATGCAGATGCATGAATGGGTCCACAATTAATAATATCTTCCATAGCTCTCAAACTGGTTTTAATGGCTCGATAGAAGATCTCAAGTTATCTCTTCCCTAAAATCCTATGGTTAGGCACTATCATCAACTTCTTTTTGAATTAAACCATGCCTCATACATTGAATTAAGTATAACTTCTTGAAATTATATATCTTGTCCTTCAACTAAAGCTTTCAGGATAGAGGAAAGAAATAATCTAAAAACTGCCTTTGTAACTTATTCCAAGTAGTGATTGATCCTTGAGAAAGTTCCCCCAGCTACAATGTAGCTTCACCGGTCAAAGAAAATAGGAACAACTTGAGTCTCAGTACTTCCTGATCTACCCTAGGTATAGTGTATAAAGTGAAAATCCTAATGAAGTTTGTGAGGTGCATGTTTGCATCATTTGTCGGAAAGCCTACAAACACATCTTTCAGATTTAAAAGATAGATAATAGCACTAGTAAGTCAAACTTCACACCCAATGGCAATGCAGAAGGAATGATAGCTCCTATCTCAGTAGGCTCAATGTAACCCAAGACCTCCTTTGGATTATCATATAGTGGTAAGTGGTGATAGGGTAGGATTACTTATGCTCTACCCCTTATATATCTATCTTAATTTCCACTGAGGTCTGTTTGATGATCAACTCTTTTTGAGCAATATATGGAGTATCAACTTCTCTCTTCTAGTGGGTAGCAGTTGTGAATAATTGCTTATAAGTTTGATAAAAAATTTCCTAAAATACACAAGGTGGAGGGAGAGGTAAATCATTAGGGTTATTCCAAACCCCTTCAAGATTACCTTCTCATACGAGTTCAGTCATCCTGTGATTCGATTGTAGTATTCTTTTGGTTCAGGATTAATTGGGAGTAAGGGATTGCCTTGAATCTTCGTACTAGGCATACACTGGCGTATGCCCTAAGAATAATAGGGAAATAAATCCTGAAGACTTTAAGAACTTCAATCAATAATCACACCATATTCCTCAATAACAATGCTAGAATTTTAATATTGCCCAAAGAAACACCTTTAATTAAAGATAAAGCGGTCAAACCAAAATATAGTAACACGACTAGGTTGGGGTCAAAACCATAGGGAATGCATGGAACTCTCTCTAGATTTCTAAAACCACCGGGAAATACCAAAATAAAATAGGGGATTTTGATATGAACATTAAACAATGACAAAACTCAGATGCTTTTGATTGTGATCAATCAGAAACAAACTATCAAACTGCTATGCATATAGAATCTGACAAGTTATATCTCACCAACAGCTTCTCAACATACTTTATAAATTTCACTTATATTCTCTTGGTCTCAGAGTGTCGCATTACAAAGCCTTGCCTTGGATCCCAGTTTCAATTATCTCTACTTGGTATCAAGTTGATTATATAAAGATAATTATCTAAAGTAGATAATTATGATTAGCTTATATTGATAATTAACTTCAAATCACTATTGTTATCTCTTTTTACCAATCTCTACCTCTTCTATATCTTGTTTTGATGATGATCAGCTGAAAACAAGGGAACAGGTTTTGGGGTCTTCAAATTGCTATATCTTGTCTTAATGGTGAGAAGTTAACAACAAGGGACCAGTCCCTGGGTCTTCAAAAATCCAATACTTTGTTTAAGTCCTGTGTAGTGTTGTCTTCTAGTGTAACAAACTGCACAGAAGAGCTTGTACCTTTTAGGATACCTGGACCAATCAAATTTATACCCTAATCATTATTACACTATAAAATGAAAAAAACGCTTCTCAATTGGTAGTTTTTGCAAGATCAGGAATTAAAAGGGAGAGAGAGTGGCAAAAACTTAACTTTGTAATATTGCTCAAGTTCTTAATTTCTTTATGTACTAAAAGAGTGAGTGTTCTTGAGTCAAGTCATGGTCTGTAACTAAATTACTTGTGTTATAAGAGTAATGCCTTCTTTGTGTTGTAGAGAGTGCTTAGGTAGAGTTACTTGAGTTCAATACTGGTTAGAGATAATCAGTATTGAGGTGTGTTCTTGGCAGAGTTGTCAAGCAAGTTTTATAATAGAGTTATTGCAAGCTGATGAAGCTTAGATTTAGGGTCATTAGAGTCTGTAATAAAGAGTTTTATTATAGTGGATTGTTGAGTGCTTATAAGGGCAAGTCGTGGTTTTTCCTCCCTTGAGCAAGGAGGTTTTCACGTTAAATCTTTGTGTTCTTTGCTTTCCTACAAAGTTTTAGTTTTCCAGTGCTTTACTATTTTATTTCCTGTGACTGACTCTAAGGGACTAGGTCCCTCATAGTGTGGTGCAATCCCCTTATATTCCATAAATTGGTATTAGAGCCAAAACACTCTAAAAGGTTAACACCTAGAGTAATTTGGTTATTATGGCTGCTCCACCTAATCTTGAAGAAGGGTAATCTACCACTAAACCGCCTTGATTTAATGGGAAATTATATGGGTAGTGGAAAACAAGGATGTATAACTTCATTATGGCCAAGGATAGTGAGCTAATGGATGTAATACTGGATGGTCCTCATATTCTAGTTAGAGAGGTCAAAGAAGGAGAAATAAAAAGAATAGTTGTTAAAAGCAGGAGAGAGTATGATAATGATGATATAAGGAAAGTTGAGAAGAATTAGAAGGCCATGAAACTGCTAGTTTTTTTGCACAGGGCATGATAAATACAAACGAATTTCTGTATGTGAAGATGCTAAAGAAATTTTGAATTACTTGAAGACTGTTCATGAAGGAACCACTAATGTGAAATATTTAAAAGTTGATATGCTGACTCATCAGTATGAAACTTTCACAATGAAAGAAGGAGAAACTATCCAAAATATGCAAACCAGATTCACTTCTATCACTAATGAGTTGCATTGCTTAGGAAAAGTAATTCCTTTTTGCAAATAAGTAACAAAAATTCTGGGGCTCTACCTAAATCCTAGGAAAGCATAGTGGATGCTATCACTTAGGAAAGGAACCTGGAAACTCTCACTATGGATGAACTTAATGGTAATTTAAAGACACATAAACTCAGGAAGTAGCAAGGACAATAGAATAAGGAAGTAAAAGGGAAATTTTTTCCGCATTGAAGCCTTCTAAGTCATATTCAAGTGAAGAAGATACTGATGCTTCCTATTCTACAAAAATAAATGTTAGAGCAACGAAGAAAAATGGTTTGTTTCAATAAAGAGAAAGCAACAATAAGAAGGGATCCACTGATAAGGTTTGTGACAAATCTGGAAGTCCTGAGCATTTCATTAAGGACTGTCTAATTCAAAAAATAGATTACCAAGAATATCTCAAGACTGGAGGTGACAAGGAATAGAACAAGGACCAGGTCCCTATAAAATAAAAAAAAGCTGCAACTAATTTTGCAGTTAAGCATGTTTTAGTTGCCTGAAGGATTCCTCTAGTGAATCTGAAGAAGATGGAAAGCATACGATATTTCCATGTTAGTAGTGGAGGATGAGAAAATGTATTTTGATTCCTTGTTTTCTCTCATGGAAAACACTAAACATGAACAAGAAAATGAGGTAACTCTTTCTGAAATTAAAGAAAACTTGGAAAACTACTCCATTAGAAAGATAAAAAAACTTGCTAATGTATTGGTTGATTCTATGCTTGAACTAACTGTTGAGAAAAGAAGAAAAAATAGAGAATTAGGAGCTTGAATTAATTGCTTTAACTCTCCAGATATCTAAAATTGAGAAACAATTTAATAAAATGAAATTTAAAAATTTAAGTTTGGTAAGTTAACAGAAGAAAGTAAATGATACTGATTACAGAAGGAAGAAAGAAGCTTTAAGGCATCAGATTGAGATGGAAGAAAAATTGAGGGATTCTCAAAAGCATCTCATGACTGCATTCCATAAGAATGAAGAGTTAGAAATGGACCTAGTCCATCTAAGAGAAGAACTTAATAAATCACTACAACGGACCACATCATGACAAATCCTTTCAAATTTAACTGGTCAAGGAGTAAATAATGGTAAATGTCTTGGATATAAATACAAAATCTAATCACTTGGGTCTCAAGGAAAGGTTTTTTAAGATGTTAGAAACAAAGTCCACAAATGAAACACCTTGGGTTTTGGCCCTTGGAAATTTCTTGAGGTTTTAGCCTTCTTCAGATCATAGTGAGGGCACGGGTCCGATGACCCATCTCGTAGGATGTTCAGTTCTCGGTGGTCAAGTTTCTATTATGCTTATGATTTGGTAGTACATGTCATATGGTTGGTGATGGGTCATTGGATTGATCGTTCACTTAATCTGAAACTTAGTGACTTGACTTGGTTTTGAGTACAAGTGGCTCACTATGAGCTGTAAGGATAGGGTACGAGCGGTATAGTAGAGTCGTACATTTTACAGTGTCCAACCACTTTGAATCTATCTTGGATATGACTTATAGGTACTAGTTATATGGTATGGGTACAAGTGGGGCAAGGGGAGTCATAAGTGGATAGTGTGTTGATGTACAACCATTTGTTGTGGGTACAACTGGATGGTAATAGTCTTATGTTGTGGGTACAGTGGAGGGGTCGAACCATACCCACCTACGAAAATATTTATAATTTAAGTTGGGGGTATTCTAGATATTTCCCCTCTTAAATTCTTTTGATCCCATGACATAAAACACTCTTGGGACTTCATTAACCTACTATTCCCAAATCAAACTCTCTCAAATCACTCTTAAATCTTTCTCAAGGTCTTGGGTCAAGTAAGGCTAAGGTTTTCTTCAAGGCAATCAATTAAGGCTTTAATGGGTGGTTTCTCTCTGTCTTCCTAATTGTTTAAGGCATATTACTTCTCCCTCATTGTTATTTCAATAAAAACATGTTTTACTTAATGGTTTTCATGGCATAATTATGGGTTTGTGTTAGTTTTTAAATATATATTGGGGTTTTTGGTTAGTAATGGTTTGATAATGTTTTCCCATGTTCTATTTATGGGTTTTCATGTTATACTGTTGGTTAAAACATATGGTTGTATAGTAATATTTAATTGGTTCTTGATTTTTGTTTTGGAATATATATGCCCTCAACATGATTATTAAAATACCTATGAGAATGGTTTTGTCACATAGTTTGACTTTTATTGAAATCCTTGCATTACATAATATGGTAAAGGAACTTAACTTGGTTTGGTTGGTTTATAATGGTTTGGAAAGGCCTTGGTGGTCATGGCATTGGTTTTAAGAACCTTGTGTGGGTACACGTGTATCCCACAAGTTATCTTTATAATAGAGTCCATGGGGTACATAGGAATCCCCCAAGTGTTAGCTAATGACATTGTTTGCAAGATATAGTCAGTATGACGATACCACTTCATAATTCCTTGGTAATTAACTCTTGTAATTGGTGGTTTGGCTATTTGCTAAAGGTTTTAATTGGTCAATAATGGTAGGGTGTGATAGCTGAATGTGAAGGTGTGAGTCCTATGTACGAACATTGTAAACTCATGTTTTTCGACATGAGGGTTGGTCATGGTGACCATATACTTGTGGGGTACATGAGAATCCTCTAACCATATACTTGTGGGGTACAAGAGAATCCTATAACCATATTCTTTTGGGGTACACGAGAATTCTTTATGTTATACTTGTATATATGTATCATGGAGGGAGAAGGGTAAAAAGGACTCCCTGGCCTCTATGATATCTCTGGTTCATACGTCTACACACATTGGGGCCCATTCAGGGGGTAACACGGAACCCTTATAGCTCATGGGTGGTTTTAGGTCGGTCAAGCTACAAAGCCAGTTTAAGATTTTAAATGCATGCTAAACTCGGTTCCCTTTTTCGGCATACAATATATATGTATGAATGTGATTACACTTGGTTACTTACTTGTTTTTAATGTTGGCATTATTTTATTTTTATTCCCGAGTATATGCTAGCATTCACCCGCTAACCCATCTTCAGGTGTTGTATTCCCATGCGATGCAGGAACCAACCATACTACTCCTCCTGCTCTGTTATTAGATTCGACGATAACTTTGTATTAGACTGAAGTGGTGAGCTTACACACCATTGAAGTATCCATTTGATGATATGGAATTTTTTATGTTATTTTTGTTTTTTGGACTTTGGTTTTGGATATGGTCGGGGCATGTCCCAATCAGAAGTTTATTGTTTTTGGATAGACGCTTTGTGTGACTACCTTAGGCATGGACAGTGTCAGTATTAGTGTTAATCTTGGCATTGGTAATGGTAGTTGGGCTGACACCGGTTGGATAGTTGATTAGATTATTGCTTGGTTATGGTTATGGATTCAGTTATTGTCTTTGAGTATTTATTATTTTATCTTGTTTTATATTCAAAATTCATTCGACATAGGAGGCAGGGAATTTATGGTTGGGTATTGGGGGTGGTATCCGATCTCAATTGGAATCGAAGCACCCAACATGACTAGGTGCTGGTTTGGGTTGTGTATGATTTGTATCAAAGACCAAGGTTCATGTTCAGTGGGAGTCCACAAAGCCGTGTCGAGTAGAGTCTCTTTTAAGGGGTGTGTAGTATGACACTGTCATAAGGGAGAGGCTACAAGGCATTTAGGAATGCTTTTTTTTCTTGTATTTCGTTCTCAAACTGTAGAGTCTGAGTCCTGAATTCATTTCTAATTCCAATTTTTTCACTTTTCAGATCATACCTCGACGATTTGAAGTTCACAGAAACTCTAATGTCCTAATTGGGGATAATATTGATGGGACACGCTCTGCTCATGGGATCCATACCCGGTCTAGGGGTCCGGTTCTGGATTGTTTTGGAGTTCTACCCATTTCCTTTAATCTATCCAAACTCTTTAGTTTGATGTCATGAACGCTGAGTTCGTTAGTCTATTCATATGTTGGCACAGTTGGTAGCAACTTAGTCTGAGCATGGTGTTCCTATTACTCCATCTTCTGAGGCCACAAGGGTTAGACAATTCATGAGGTTGAAACCTTCGACCTTTACTGGTGTTAAGGTGGAGGAGAATCCTCAAGGTTTTCTGGATGAGATAGAAAATATCTTCCATGTTATGCATGCCACAAATATGGCGGGTGTGGAGTTTTCCGCCTACCAGCTGAAAGCTATGGCGTACCAATGGTATAAGGAATGTGATCAGACAAGGGGTGACAATGTTGAGTCATCTCTGTGGGAAGATTTTTCTAATGCTTTTCTAGACTGCTTCTTTTCTTAGGAGTTGAGGGAAGCCAAAATAGAAGAGTTTGTTAATCTAAAACAGGGTAAGATGCCATTTAAGAAGTATTCCTTGAAGTTTCACCAGTTATCATGATATGCTCTGGAGTTTGATTCTGGTATAAGCGTGAGGATGAGAAAGTTTGCTTTTGCTTTATCTCGAGACTTGATTTTGGAAAGTAAAGAATCCTTATTGATTAAGGACATAGATATCTCCAGGTTGGTGGTATACACGCAACAGGTGGGGGAAGAAAAGAATAAGTAGGCTGAGATAGTAGAGAGGCAGGGTAAGAATTTCAGGTTCTCCAAGAAGGGTGGTAGCCAACAACAGAGTGGCAAAACTAGTGGTAAGTGGCCCAAGAAGAAGTGGGGCAATTTGAGGTCTTATTCGACGACTAGTGCTCCCTATCCAAAGTCATCGTTTGATAAGCATTTCCATGGTGGCATCAGGGAATAGGGTGCCCAATCTCAGGATAGTGGGGTGGCTCAGTCAGCTCTATCATATCCCCTTCTAAGTTCTGTGGTCAATTACATCGGGGTTTCTGTTTGTAAGGTTGCCTCTGAGGTAAACAAGATTCCTATTGCCTTTTATTCAGCTCTGACACTAAAGGGTGAACCATCTGGCTCCAGCACTGGTCGGAATTATCTTTATTCTCTCACTACTCGTTAGGAGTCCGAGGTATCGCCTGATGTTGTGTCTGGTATATTAAAACTCTTTTTCTTATGATGTGTACTATTTACTTGATCTAAGGTCCACTCTATCTTATATGACCCCATTTGTGGCTATTCATTTTAGTTTTGGTCCGGAGTGTGTTTTGACCTTTTTTTTATTTCTACCCTAGTAGGTGACTCTGTGATTGCTAGAAGAGTCTATAGGGGTTGTGTGGTATCTTTTGGTGGTAAAGAAACTGCGGTGGATCTGTTTGAATTAGATATGGTGGATTTGATGTCATACTAAGGATGGATTGGTTGCAATCGTGCTATGTGTGTCTAGACTGTCGACTCATCAGATTATCTTTAATTTCCCTAATGAGTCAGTTATTGAGTGAGAGGGTGATTTCTTAGCTCCTAAGGGGAATTTCATATCATATCTTAAAGCACGGGGGTTGATCTTTAAGGGGTATCTCTATCATCTAGTCCTGGTTAAAGATTCTAACTCGGAGGGTCCTTCTTTGTATTCTGTCCCTATGGTAAATGAATTTCCTGAGGTCTTCCCTAATGACCTTCCTAGTGTTCCTCCTAATAGGGAGATTGAGTTTGGGATTGATTTTGCTTGGGAAACTCATCCAATTTCCATTCCTTCACATAGAATAACTCTGTCTGAGTTGAATGAGCTTAAGGAGCAATTAAAGATCTTTTAGAAAGGGTTTCATCCCACCTAGTGTGTCCCCATGGGTGCACCGGTGTTGTTCATACATAAGAAGGATGGTTCCCTTAAGATGTGTATTGACTATCGACAATTGAATAAGATGATGGTAAAGAATAAGTATCCCCGTTAAAGAATAAATGATTTGTTTGATCAATTGCAGGGTGTCCGTCATATTTATCTAAGATTGATCTTCGATTCGAGTATCATCAATTAAAGATTAAGGAGGAGGATATCCTTAAGACTACCTTCCATACTCGGTATGGGCATTATGATTTTATGGTTATATTTTTTGGGTTGATCAATACCCCGATGACATTCTTAGATTTGATGAATAGGATCTTCCATCAGTTTCTGGACTTTTTCTTAATTATGTTCATAGATGATATTCTGGTGTACTATAAGAGTGAGGTGGATCATGCTAATCACCTCCGTTTGGTGTTGCAAATCTTGAAAGAGCAACAGTTGTATGCCAAGTTTCTGAAATATGATTTTTTGTTGAACGCTATCACTTTTCCAGGTATTATCATTTCTAGTGAGGGGATCATGTTAGATTCACAGAAGGTTGCGGTGGTTAAGGAGTGCCTAGACCTACGACTCCAACCAGCATTCAAAGCTTCTTGGGTTTATCTATTTACTATAGGATGTTCATTGAGAGTTTTTCTCTATAGATGCCTCGTTGACTAAGTTGACTCAGAAAAAGGTAAAATTTTTATGGTTTGAAGCTTGTGAGGGTAGTTTTGAGAAGCTGAAGGATAATCTAACTTCGGCTCCATTTTCGACTTTGTTTGAAGGAATGGATTGGTTTGTGGTCTATTATGATGCTTCTTATATTGGGATTAGTTGTGTTCTGGTGCCACATAAAATGGTGATAAATTATGCCTCTAGGCAGTTAAAGGTGCATGAGAGTAATTATCTAATTCATGATTTGTAATTGTTAGATATGGTGTTCACGTTGAAAATTTGGCATCACTATTTGTATATAGTGCATATGGATATCTTTTCTTATCATAAGAGCCTGCAGTATGTGTTAACTCAGAAAAAGCATAACCTCAGGCAAAGAAGATGACTTAAGCTGCTCAAGGATTATGACATGAGTCATCACTACCATCCAGGTAAAGCTAATTTGGTTATTGATGCTCCTAGTAGGTTTTCCATGGGGAGTCTAGCTCATATGGATAAAGAGAAGCAGGAGTTGGTGAAGGATATTCAATATTTGGCAATCCTTGGAGTTTGTCTCTTGGACTTTGAGGATGGTGGAGTGTTCATTCAGAAAGTGGCACAGTCATCTCTTCGTGCTGAAATTAAGGAGAAACAAGTTTTAGATAATTGTTTTATGAGGATTAAGGGTGATGTTTGTGGGTAGAGGGTGATGTCCTTTGATATTAGTGGTGATGCCACTTTGTGGTACCAAGGGAGATTATGCGTTCTCGATGTTGATGGGTCGTGATAAATGATCTTGGATGCGGCGCGTGAGTCATGCTATGTTGTTCATCCTGGTTTGACAAAAATGTATCATAACATTAAGGAGATGGATTGGTGGAACAATATGTAGAAGGATGTGACTAATTTTGTGGCCAAGTGCATGGTGTGTAAGTAAGTGAAAGAAGAGCACATGAGGCTCGAAAGTTTGTATCAAGAAATTGAGTTGCCTGAATGGAAGTGGGAAGTGATCAATATGGATTTTATTACCAGTCTTCCTCAATCTTGAAATTAATTTGATCGTTTGGGTCATCATGGAAAGAATAACGAAGTAGGCTCACCTTTTTCAAGTATGGACTAACTTCTCGTTGAAGGATTATGCAAGGTTATATCTCCATGAGATTGTGAAGTTACATGGGGTACCTATTTATATCATCTCGGATCGCGGTAAACAATTTTCATCTCAGTTTTGGCAGTCATTTCGGAAAGGGTTGGGGACTAAGGTTAGTCTTAATACTGCTTTCCACCTGTAGTCAGATGGGAAGGAAGAGAGAATTATTCAGACACTAGAGGATATGCTTCGTGCTTGTTTGATTGACTATGGTGGTAGTTGGGTTGAGCATTTTCCTCTTATAGAGTTTTCTTACAATAATAGATACCACTCTTGCATTGGGATGGCTCCGTTTGAAGCCTTGTATGGTAGGAGGTGTAGATCTCCTGTTGGGTGGTTCGAGGTTGGTAAGGCAGAGATATTTAGCCCATATTTGGTTTACCAATCCATGGAGAAGGTGAAGGTGATTTGGGATAGGCTTAAGGCTAACCAAAGTCGCCAAAAGTCCTATTCGTACGTGATGCAAAGGGAGTTGGAGTTTTAGGTTGGAGATAGGGTGTTCTTGAAGGTATCTCCCATGAAGAGAGTGATGCGATTTGGAAAGAAGGGAAAGCTGAATCCCCGATATACTATCCCATACTCAGTTTTGAGAAGGGTTGGTAATGTTGCTTAAGAGTTAGAGTTACCATCTAGTTTGATCTCCATTCATCCGGTGTTCCATGTCTCTATGTTGAGGAAATGTATAGTGGATCCATCTCAAATTGTGCCTGTCAAAGATATTGGTATTTTAGATTCTTTGTCTTATGAGGAGGTCCTGATTGAGATCTTCGATCGACAGGTTCATCAATTGTGGATGAAGGATGTAGCTTCAGTCAAGGTTCTATGGAGGAACCACAAGGTCGAAGAGGCTACTTGGGAGGCAAAAGAGGACATAAAGTTCAAGTATCCGTTCCTATTTTTTGCTCCAGATATTCGTGCGGAAGTTATGTGTTCTTCATCATACTTTTGTTTTTAACTTTGTTAAATAAAGGATTGACTTCCTTGCATCTTTCTCTTCTAACTTAGTTAAAGGTAAGAATTGAGGTGTTGGGGTATAAATTATGCTCGTACTACCTTCTTTCATAATTCGAGTATGAATGATCCAAGTGGGGAATAATTGAAACACCCTGGGTTTTAGACCTTGGAAATTTCTTGAGTTTCTAGACTTCTATAGATCATATGACTCACCATATGATTCATATGATAAGGGTACGAGTCAGGTGTTCCATCTCGTAGGATGTCTAGTGCTTGGTGGTCAAGTTTCTGTTATGTTTATGGTTTGATGGTACGGGTCGTATGGTTGGTGATAGGTCATTGGATTGATTTTTTTACTTAATCTTAACCTTAGTGACTTAACTTGGCTCTGAGTATGAGTGGCTCACTATGATCCATAAGGATAGGGTATGAGTAGTATAGTTGAGTCGTACGTTGTCCAGTGTCTAACCCCTTAGATTCTGTCTTAGATACGACTTATAGGTATTAGTCGTATAGTATGGGTATGAGTGGGGCAAGGGGAGTTGTATGGTGGACATTGTGTGGATGTCCACCCTTCTATTCTGGGTACGACTAGATGGTACCACTAGTATGATATGGGTACGAGTGGAGGGTCCAACCATACCCACCTGCAGGAATATTTATAGTTTAAGTTGGGGATATTCTTGACATTTTCTCTCTTAACTTCTTTTGACCCCATGACTTAAAACACTCTTGGAACTTAATAACCTACTATCACCAAATCAAACACTCTCAAATAAATCTTAAATCTCTCTCAAGCTCTTGTGTCAAGGAAGGCTAGTTTTTTTTAAAGGCAATAAATTAAGTCTCTAAAGAGTGGTTTCTCTCCATCTTCCTCATAGTATAAGGCATGATACTCTTCCCTTATTGTTATTTCAACTAAAAGCATGTTTTACTTAATGGTTTTCATGGTATAATTGTAGGTTTGTGTTGGTTTTTAAATATATGCTGGGGGTTTTGGTTACTAATGGTTGGATCATGTTTTCCCATGTTTTACTTATGGTTTTCATGTTATAATGTTAATTTAACCATGTGGTTGCATAGGAATGGTTAATTGGTTCTTGATTTTGGTTTTGGAAACTATATGCCCTCAACATATTCGTTAAAATGCCTATGAGAATGGCTTTGTTACATAGTTTGACTTTTATTGAAATCTTTATATTGCATAATATAATAATGGAACTTAAATTGGTTTGGTTGGTTTTAAATGGTTTGGAAAGGACTTGGTGTCCATAGATTTGGTTTTAAAAACCTTATGGGGTACACGGGAATCCCCCAAGTTTTCTTTATAATGGAGTCTATGGGGTACATGTGAATCCCCTAAGTGTTGGAAATGACATTGCTTGCAAGCTATAGTTAGTATGACGATACCGTTTAATAATTCCTTGGTAATTAAATCTTGGAATTGGTGGTTTGGTTATGTGTTAAAGGTTTTAATTGGGAAATAATGGTGGGGTGTGATAGTTGACCGTGATGGTGTGTGTCCGATGGACGAACACTGCAAACTCATGTTTGCCGACAAGGGTTTGTCATTGCGACCATATACTTGTGGTGTACATGGGAATCCCCTAAATTATACTTGTATATATGTATCATGGAGGAAGAAGGCTACAAGGGAATCCTTGACCCCTATGATATCTCTTGTTTGTGCGGCTACACGCACTGCGGCCCGTTCAGGGGGTAACACTGGACCCATGTAGCCCGTGGGTGGTTTTTGGACGGTCAAGCTACACAACCCAGATTAAGATTTTAAATGCATTCTAAACCTGGTTCCCTTTCCCGACATGTAATATATATATGTATGAATGTGATTGAACTTTGTTACTTACTTAGCTTTAAATGTTGGTATTATTTATCCTTATTATTGAGTACAAGATAGCGTTCACCTGCAAACCTATCTTTGGGCGCTGTATCCCGTATGATGCATGAACCGGCCATACTACTCCTCTTGCTCAGTGATTGAATTCGGCGACAACTTTGTGTAAGACTAAAGTGGTGAGCTTCTATACTCTGGAAGGCTTCATTTCATGATATGGACTTCTTTATGTAATTTTTGTTTTTTGGACTTTGGTTTTGGCTATGTTCGGGGGCATGTACTGACCTAATGTTTATTGTTTTTGGATAGAGGCTTTGTGTGGCTACTTTAGGCATGGGCGGTGTCGGTATTTGTATTTGGGCTGACACCGATTGGATATTTGATTGGATTTTTTGTTGGTTATGGTTATGGATTCTGTTATTGTCTTTGAGTATTTATTCTTTTATCTTGTTATATGTTTAGAATTCATCTGACATAGGTTGCGGGGTGGTTATGGTTAGGTATTGGGGGTCTTCTCCGGTCCTGGTTGGACTCGAGACACCCGACACAACCAGGCCCTAGTTTGGGTGATGTCAGTAAACCTCTATGCACTCATTGTGGAAGAGATGGGCACATAAATAAAAGCTATCAAAGTTGGATTAGATCAAGAATAAACAGTGTTAGATATATACAACAAGGGAATACCTATCCTAAGGGTTCCAAACCTTTGAAGAATATGAAAAAGTTCTCATTACCTAGATGGGCCAAGAAAGATTTGATCAAACCCTTGTCTTCCTACTGGGAACTCAAACTCAAATGGGTTCCCGAATCTAACAAATGACTTTACTTGTAGGTTGGATAAAGGGATTGTAGTTAGAATCAATTTATTTAAAAATATATGACTTAAAGGTCCGACTGTATTTACTCTCTCAAGACACTTCAAAGTGGAGGTGTCTCATTTGGAATAGGCAATATGGTTAAATTCTCATTTGATGGATGTACTGTGTCAAGCCTGAAGTCTTAAAGAGTTATTCTCAATGTCAAGAAGATAAAAATTATGCTAGGACATGCTGAAACAATTGATTTCAAATGACCTGGTCCGTGGGATGCCAAGGCTGAAATTTCCAGACAATAAGTCCAAAGTGGAGGAGAAAAGAAGTTTGTGTTTTTCAGTGTAGATGATTTCTCCAGGTCCACCTAGAAAATATTCATGAGTACCAAGGATGAAATCTATGAGTCTCTAGTTATTCTTGTTGCCTAGAAAACTTAAATGAAGTTTTACTTGTGGGATACACCTCATCAAGCTAAGCATACAGAGTTGTCAACAAAAAATAACTCTATATGTTGGAGAAAATGTGAATGTAATCTTTGATGAGTCAGAAAAGATGGTGAATCCAGATGATGATGAACATTCGGAATTTGAAGAACTCATTCTTGTTTAAAGATATGATACTGATGAAGATGATGTTCAAAGAGATGATAGAGATAAGAATGTTGAAGGGAATGGTGATTCAGGATCTCAGTTACAAACCTCTACTCCAGCTGAAAGAATATTAAGAAAGGTTTAGACAAGTTTTTTTAGTGACCTAGTCCCTGCAGAACACATCTCTGAAGGGCAAACTGGAGACACAGATCTTTTCTCTCCCTTGACAATCTAACTTTACCTTTGGAGACTGAAGTTCAAACAAGAGCTCAAGTCAAAAACTTCTTGGCTTTCTCAGCATTCTTATTCCAAAGTGAGCAAAAAAATATGAAAGAGATTCTAAAAGATATTGACTAGTTCAATAAAATGTAGAAGTAGTCTTGGAAAATTGAAGGATGCTAAGTCTGGAACCTGGTCCTCAGACCCATTGCTAGAATAATTTTTTGGAACAAAATGATGTATTGAAGCAAACAAGTTGAGACTAGAATTGATCAAATTAGCCTGACCTAATAAATAAATTAGTTTTTCTTCCTAAATTGGCTATGATCAGGAGACAAGTATCCTTGGTAAAGTAGGAACATATCGTTCTAACTTAGTACCATACCTTTGTAGGTATACACTCATGGGAATAGCTTTGGAAGAGGACAGATGTGACTTGCACAAATCTGAGTATTCTTATAAGAAAGAGAGGGACCTGGTCCCATCTCCCAGGTTAGTACCAAATCAATGTACTTTGACAATCATAAAATTCTGTCTAAAAAGCCACACATCTTCTCTCATTTGAACAAAAGCTATCATTTCATAGCAATGTAAAGAGTTGCACCTATTTAATTTAGATGCGTCATTTCAAAAAGGACCCTTTTAATGGCAACGATCACCTTACTTATATCACTACATCAAATTTATTTCTTTTTTCTTCCAAAATTAACTCAAATCATCTTTTTCTATTATCTTTCTCTTTGAATTAAACTGGTCGCATTCTCTCTCTCTCACAAAAAATTCAAAATGGCAAATATTTTGACTTCCTCAACCCCCATTAAAGATCCTGAAGTTGATAAAGCTTCATAAAATCAATAAAAATAATCCAAAATAAAAAATTCTAATCCTTTAACACCCAAAACCATATACGACATCTCCTTAAGTCCTTAACAAGAACATATGTTAAATTTACTAGAAATTCCAAAACCCTAACTAAGTTTGTCCTCGTCGAAACTTTCTTAGCCATTGTAATTTCTACTGAGTTAACCATGGTAGAGGAATTAAATTAGTCAGCCTTGGTAGAGGATTTAAATCAAGGTTTTGGCTCATCAATAGAAAAAAATCTCTCAATTCAAAATTCCTTATTCCTCAAAAGAACCTAAATTATTTGAAGTTTTTCAAATCCCCATTTCTTCTAAAGAACCAGAAAATACAGAGCTCTCAGAAAACCTATAAGTACTTGGTTCCCCTACTCCCTCTGAGTCACCTCTATATTTGCCCAACTGTGTGACGAAGAAATACTAGTGAAGAGTTTTGATCTTTCTAGCAGTGAAAATTGGGTAACTAAAAATTTACTGCTACTTGCATATGATCCCAGGGAAAGCTTAGTTAGTGCTGAAGAGCAAACAATTGGTAAAAAGGATGATGTGACTAAGGATTGAGTGGTTGTGCTACCTCTAAATGAGGAGGATAAGTATTAACCACTTCTGAGGTGGTCTATAAAGAAACAAATGGGAAATAAAGGGAAGTAAAAGGATGTTGATTTTAGTATAAATGTTGCGAGATCATATTCTACTAGGGGGTCTTAAAAGAAGTTATTAGCTGATGCTATGAAGACCGGCAAGTCTTCTACTTCTAAGAGAAGAAGACTCAAGAAAATTGTTATAGTGGAGGAGGATAATGTTGAAGTTGTTGAGGTTAGAGAGGATAAGGATGATCCTGATATTTCTATGGAAACTAAAAAAATAAGAAAAGATGTTCATGTCACTGAAGGACCACGTCCTCAAGTTTAAAGTCTTGTAGCCCTGTAGGAATGAAGTAGAAACACATTGATTTTAAGATGAAGAAAGTTTCTGAGGGACATGGTCCCAATAAGAGAAAAACTATTGAAAAAGTATTAAGCAGTGATCCCAAAAGAACAAGAAACAAGGAAGAAAAGAAGGATTCTTCTAGTAAAGGAATAAAATTTTAAAAACTCAGAAAGTATTATCGAAGAGTGTTTGATCCCAGAAGGTTCAGTTGGTGGAATATGTCAAACACTAGGGATCCTTCTTGAGGAACCAACTCCCATGGTCTTTGAAGAGAAAGTAAGAGAAACCTATTACATAATGGATTTATCAGAGGATGGGTTAAGCTTGACTGCCTAAGTACAAGGATAACAAATTAGACTAGATGAAGAGTTACTAGGGAAAATTATGGATGTGCCTGTTATTGGGATGAGGCTAGTCGTAAAGCAATATGATTTAATTGAGTTCATGATGGATGCTTCTAAGGTAGGAGAGACATCAATAGCTAGTGCGAGAAAGAGATTTCTCAGAAGTGAGTTACAATTGATATTTGAATTTGTGAACAACGTCCTTTTGACCAGGTCTGAGAAAAGGACCATTGCTTCAATAGTTGATTTGTTTCTAATTGAGTATTTGAGTAAATTTAAGTTGATAAGTCTACATGGTTTAATGTTGGAACACATGCATAGGGTCATCCATGATATGGAAGGCAAACATGGGATGTCTTATGGGTACTTCTTGAACAAAGTGTTTGATCACTTGGACTGGTTGGAAGTAAAGGTACTCCAAGAATAGTCAAACAAAAGTTTAGTCTAACAACATTAGTGGAAAATGAATGCATTGAAGGAAAGGTGGGAAGTATGTACCAAGTGTCACTGCTATTGGCTACACAAGGATAATTTAAGTAATAAAATAGAGGAGATGAGGATTCAGCTAGCTGCTAAGTATGTTGAGATAGTGCACTTAAAGATGTAGAATCAGAAGTTATCCTCAAACGGACCTGGTGACACAAAGGAACTTGAAACAAAAAATGCTAGGTTGCAGAACTCACTCAGGAGGTTCAGGGTCTGAATGCCAAAGTTAAAGACCTTACTAAGAAATTGATAAATGCTCGTGCTGCAGAGAGTTCTAGAATGGAGATGTTAATCAAGTACTTCTCCTCTAAGTCCCCCTCTACCTAAGTCCAATCATACCTGTGTCACTATGCCATCTTTGTGTTAGTTTTAAGTTGTTGTTTCTATTATGGATTTTGAAGATAGTTGTTTTATGGTTTTTTTGGTATGGCTATACTGGTACTGATTCTACTTAACAGTGAATGAATCCTCTATATATCTCATCTATTTCCTTTTTAAAGATTTTCTTTATGTCAATGTTTCCCCAATGGCCATGAGTTAACTAATGTGAGTTTGTTTTGTTCTTGGTTTACTATTATTACTTTTTAATTATGCCAAAAAGGGGAATACTGAATTCATGTGGTAGGAACAAGGTGTGACCAGGTGTGTAGTATGTTGCATGATATGTTAGGGACCAGGTATCAAATATGCAACCTGTGTGTGCTGAATGATATATACCACATACGAAGTATGCAACCTGTGTGTGCTGCATGATATATTAAGGACCAGGTACCAGGTATGTAAGTATTTAAATGCAGATAGAAGCATATGTGCAGAATGGCTTATTGAGAGAGAGAAAAATACTTGTGAAGATAGGGGGTAGATTGATAGGGGAAAGTATGGTGTATCTGATAGGTGGATTGATAGGGGGAACATTGAAATACAATGAATGAATTTTGATGTTAATTGATAATAAGGGAACATGTACCTATGTTACATGATATATTGATAGGGGGAGGCATGGTGCATAATGATAGGGGAACATTTACTAATAGTAGTGGTAGTCACTCTAACTAAGTAAGGTGAATGAACACTGATGCTCAAAGTTTGTGGTTGGTATTTCATCATAAAAAAAGGGGAAAATTGTAATATCTTGACTTGATGATGATCAGCTGACAACAAGGGACCAGATTCCTGGGTATTTGAATTGCTATATATTTTCTTGATGGTGAGAAGTTCACAACTAGGGACAAGGTCCCTGGGTCTTCATGAATCCAGTACAGCTGTCATAGTCCTGCACAGTTTTATTTTCTAGTGACAACAAGAGACCAGGTTCCTGGGTCTTCACGAATCCAGTACAGCTGTCATAGTCCTGCACATTTTTATCTTCTAGTGTAACAAACTGTGCAAGTAAGCTTGTACCATTCAAGACACCTGTCCAATCATATTTCTACCCTAATTATTTTTCCTCTATAAAAGGAAAAGAATGCCTTAATTTTGCAGATGCCAGTTGCTGCTTAATCAGTCACCACTTAAGTGACCTAGTGTATCTTAAGTGGTGACTATTTAAGAAATCTAGTATCCACTTAAGTGACACCCGTGGACTTGGTGTGGGTATAAAAACTCCACTTAGCCTGATTTTCCTTATTTTTCATCCATTCCCAAGGATATTGAACCCTAAAAAGTGGGAAAACTTGGGAGAATCATTTGTCGTTGATTTTAGAGCTTTGGTGAAGTAAATTTATGCGTTTATTCTTTGAGTTTATGGTAAGCTTCAATAAATTTCTAGTTTAGTTCTCCATATTTTTCTAATATCCCTAAAAGTTTGGTGTCGTGATTTTAACACCATTAGAGCTCGCAATTCAACCATTTTAAGGTTTAGTTTTCCTTGAGTATAGAGGGATGTTATGTTGGTTTCGAAAGTGCGATCCCATTAATGGGACTAGATAGAATTAATACATTATTTTGGACCCAAAGCATAATAGTACAATATGGGTATCATTGTTCTCATTTTGATGAGTATATTATGATTTTGACAATGTGGCATCTTGCAAAAGCTTCTCCAAAAGAGAAATCAGTGGTTTAGCAGATTCTTTGAGCTTTTAATGGCGTCTAGGTAGGATAGATTTACCTTTCTCATAATCGAGCTAATTTATAGTAAAATTATAATATTATGCTAGATATGGAGTGTGATTTAGGTATTGAAAGCATGATTGGTATGATTAGTCTTATTTGGACTATTTAGGTTATCTTGGAATCATAGTTTAGGTGAAATTGACCTAGTTGCTCACATTTTAGGTGGAATTGACTTAGCTGCCCACGTGTTAGTAAGAGTTGCTATCCTAGGGCTAGTTATGGATTATTTAACATCTAGAAATGAATTTGGATACCTTAGCCTAGTCTGGGGTAGAATTTACCTAAAAATTAATTTTGGAGATTAAAAGTGGGCCCCTTCAGCCTACCTCAATACTTGTATTAACTTTTGTAGACTTATTTATGCATGTTGAACCCGTATTAATGATTATTTTAGGACTTTGAGGAGGTGGAATACTTAATGATTGTGCTAGTTTGGTAATTAGTAGTTAGTGCTAATTTTGAGTAAAATCAGATAGGTTAGTAATATGGTTTAGTGATATGACTCATGGATATGGTTATTTTGTATGGTTTATTGATATGGTCTATTATTATGAATTTTTGTTCAAGTTCGGTATTAATATTGATATTGATATTATGTGTTCAGATTCAAATCCAACAGTTGATAATGACATTGATACTATGAGTTTTGGTTTGAGTCTAACAAAAAATGTTATGACGTTGACACTATTTTAGATATGCTAATTATGATATGAGTTTTGGTTTGAGTCCGGCGTTGAGAATTAGATATGACAAGATACGGTATAGATGGTTTAAACCGAGTACTAGTAGCTGCCGTTGACGTGATGCTTGTGCTGGGTTGATTTCAAATATTGGGTGCGCTCTTAGAGTCGGAGTTACCCTTTTTCCTTCTATTATCCATATCTAGTTTTTCATTTTCTGAGATAGATTGTATTAGACTATTTCAGTACTTATATTTCATCTGTAGTATCTCTTGTACCGACATTACTAGGTGGGATGATTATTGATCTTTGATCTATATATTAGACTATTATAACTGATTTATCGCTATTTTGAGTCTTTAAATATTGATTTCTGGATTTTAGGCCATTTTCCACCAAGATAACCCATTGCTTATAGCTCCAGACTATGGCTTGCTTACCTACTATGGGATAGAGTAGGTGCCATCTTGACTTGTAAATCAGGTCATGATAGGAGAAAAGAGACACGACAACAAGAACTCTTGAGTGGTGGTATACCCTAACCCCAACCATGAGATGATGCACTATCATCAGTGCATAACTATGAACATAAGACAAGGGAGTGAAGACATATTTGTGGTTCTTAAGGCACCAAATGTGGGATCACCCATAGGTGAAATATTAAATGGCATATCTGGCTTGGATCCAAGTAGTGGTGGTGGGTGATTGGATAAGGCTCCAAACTCCTAGTGTTCATGATCAATCTAGTCAACATAATACTCTATCTATGAATACTTGGCCTCCCTGTTCAAATATCACTCAAACTCATCAGAACTCGCACTCTCTCTGTGGGGATCCTTACCTTCTTGCCCCTAGTAGAAGGGGGATCATCATCATTAAACAAATCAAATACCAGTGTTGGTTCTATTGGAAGTGGCTATGGGATGGGTAGTATGGCAATGGGTATGATCAAAGTTTGACTATATGCTAAAGCTCAGGACTCTATCCTCAATGTAGCCACCACCCTTAAATTAGATAAATCCTCCCACGCAGCTCTCTCATAAATTGCTCCATTGTGGTTATCACTCACGACTTTACTTGTGCCCCAAATATTTCAATCATAGTCCACACCATGGCTTAATCAAGGTTAAAAACTAAGACAAATGGGTATAAGTATGAGTCTGCCACTCAACCAACTCAGTCTACTTATCAAACCAACTACTGTAGGACCCCATGAGGCATCATAACCATAAAAAAAAAGGTGGAACAGGGGAAACACTAGAAGTCGATGTTGGAACTGTAGTGCCTTCTACCCTATTACAACCCACGAGGGATGTTCTCTCAGTAGGATGACTCACATGCTCTTTCTCACTACCAGTGCTAGAGTATATACTTTCTTAGTTATATCTAAAGGTCCCTCAAATAGGGCCTCTCCTAATAAAGTATGAAGGTTTTACCTTTCTATGATTAATTAGGTTGGTATCATCTTATATAAACCTAATATAAGAAACCCCAAGTCACCTTAAATATATGATCAACACTCAGTAATACCACTACACTCACTGTATCACTGATGTTCCAGCTTTTGACGGAACATTTTAGGTCTTTTTCTTAGGATAATTGTGTGTTTTCAAGAAACTACTATTGTATTTAACTTTGAACTTTAGTGTTTTCAGGACAAAAACTGAGCATGAAGAATAACTTGGAAAAATTGGGAAAAATAAGAGAAAAATGACAAGTGACAACTTAGGCGATAGACCGTCGACCATGCGAAGGACCGTTGGCCTAACCGTCGCCCAGAAGCAGAAGGCAGTGTCACTGGAAGTCCCGTGATGGTCCAGGCGATGGACCGTTGACCCTGCAATGAACCATCGCCTGACCCATCACCAAAAAATAGAATGTAGTATCACTGGAGCTCTAGCGACGGTCTAGGCAATGGACCGTCGCCTCAGCAATGAACCATCGATCGACCCGTCGAGCTTGACGCGACAATTCTGAGTTTAAATTTTAAACCGCAATTTTTGGAATGATATAAATACTAAGTATTAGGTTTTATTTCAGAACTTGTTACAGTATTATCATGCTTTCTCCTCTATTGAGAGTATTGTAACACTTTTCTTTGAGATTTGAAGCTAGAAACTAAGATCTGATTATTATTTTTATATTTTCCATTAAAGTTTGAGAAGAACAATATTGTAACTTTTATAAGTACTCTCTTGAAGCTATTTATAAACATCAACATGTCTTTGATATGATATATGGAGATGAGAAACTAAACTACCATAACTAGGGTTATGGGAGACATTATGTAGAGAGCTGCTTGGGGTTGTAAATCCATTTGATTTATAACATCTATCTAAATTGCATGAATCTCTCTTCATTATAATGACATGTATTGGTTGCAAACTTGAGAAGGGAGCCCATGAACACCACTTATCTGAATAATAAAGTGGATGTTGGAAAAAAAGGTGATTCACATGTAATCCATGGATTTACCCTTTGGGTTAAGGGTTAATGCCCTAGCAGGATCAACCCTTATGAGAGCTCTATTGAATAATACATGAATCCTTTAAGTTCGAAAGAATTAAATGGTGAAATATACATTAGGTTGAGAAATAAGTGGGTAATCCTTAGAATTTAATACTTTTTGCAATTGAAATTATAAGTTAGAAATCGAGCACAAATTCACAACCTTAACTATTTGAACATCTCGATGAGCATAACTCTAGTTAACTCATTCTCATTGAAATTATACTTGCATTAACTCTCATTAGATGGACCTCTGTGTGATACATGAATGAAAGAATATTATTAACACATTAAAACCCCCCTTTTATTCCGAAACCTTAGATCAATAGTCCATTAAGAATCGGCTTACTTTGTTGCATAAGTATTCCTGTTGGGATTCGACCCCAACCTTTGTTGGGTTATATATTTGACAACGACTGCTTACACTTTTGTAAGATAGTTGTAATTTGGCCGTATCAAATTTTGGTGCCATTGTCGTGGAATACAGTTGTAAATTAAGTCTGTGATTGTAAATTAACCTTTGGTCAAAGTTTCCCAAATTTTACTTTTTGTTTGTTGTTTTGGTTTTGTGCTGGTTGATCATCTTGTATGCCAAGTACACGGAGATCAGGTGAACCTTTATTACCTATTCATCTAGAACCTTAACTTATTGGTAGAATGGATGGTCAATAGGACCCAGAAAGAGTATCTACTCAGCAGAAAATAGCTAGACTAGTTGCCTTGGCAGCTGCACAAGTGAACTAACAGAATGCGGACAATATAAGTCAACAACTAAACCTAGATGATGATGATATGGGTGATGATGATTTATTAAATCTGGTCTTCCAGAGGCATGCAGACAATATACCTGCATTGGCAAATAAGAATATCAACAGAAATTGCCCTGTCAGGGCGAGACCAGAATGCCAGGCCATTCAATTTGATCTACAAGATGCTGATGACTTGGATGGAGCTGGTGAAATAGGGGATATTATTCCTCCACCCTTATCACCCGAAGCCAAGTTTAATATCACGAGCACTATGATCCAATTATTGCATCTCATAGGACTGTTTAGGGGACTCGCGGGTGATGACCCAAATATGCATCTAGTTAATTTTATCTCAACATACAAATCATTTGACAACCCAGGAGTTGGAAAAAATGCTATTCAACTGCGGCTATTTCCATTGTCTCTGTCTGGGAAGAAAACTTTATGGTTTAATGGGCTAACTCCCGACTCTAATACCAACTTAAGGCAATTAAAAGATGCTTTCCTAGAAAGGTTCTTTCCGCCATCTAAGAGAGAATAGTTGAGAGATGAGATCAGTAACTTCAGACAACTTCCAACTGAGGCTCTCCATCAGACTTGAGAGAGATTCAAGAAGAAGCTTATGCAGTTTCCAAATCACAAGATAACTAACATCCACCTGATGGAGATATTATTTCGGGCCTTAAAATATATGACGATGCCAGTAGTGGATAATGCTACTGGTAGGGCATTCATGGATCTAACTTTTCCTAAAGCAACTAAGATGCTTGATCGTATGATGAAACAAAGTAGATCTTGGCATAATAGGGATTCTGAGGTAGCAAGCTCTACTGTATCTATTAGCATAACCGCAGAGCAGAGGCGGAGGGAAGAAGAATGTGACCAGGTCATGGATCATATGAAAATACAGATGGATCCTCTCACTAAGAACTTATTATTAGGAAAGACAAAGAAGGTTAAAGCTATAACGTCACATGTAAGGGCTGATTTCGATTCTGAGGAGAAAACCAATTACTTAAACAATAAGGGGGTTTTCGAAGCGGTGGCCAAGGAAACCAAGGTCAGAACTACTATGAAAAATCTGGCTATTAAGACCGCGACCAAGGCAATTGGAAGAATAACAATTACATGAGTGGGTTGTATGTTCCTCTTGGAATCCGTGAGGTTGCTGTGACTAGTTCAGGGAAGATATCCATGGAGGACATGATGGCTAAGTAATTGAAGGGAGTAGAAGAAAATAATAATAGGTTGGCTGAGATGAAAAATGATTTATCCTCGATGAATCAATTGTTTGATTCACACTCTACTTCGATAAAACAGTTGGAGCAGCAAATAAACCAACTGTCTGCCACATTCCATCAGAGGAAGAGTGACACCCTACCAAGAGACACAGTTTAGAACCTAAATAAGGATGGTTCGTGTATGGAAGTTACTATTAGGTATGGTAAGGTGTTGGCAAGACCTCCTGTAGGCAGGCCTGTGGTTGATATCATGGAAGATGATGTTAAAGAAGCAGAAATTAATCATCCAGTGGAGTTTATGAAATTGGATAAGGTTATTGATGATAAACCATCCAACCATTAGCAGGTTGATGAGATGGAGAAAAGCAAAAGAAAGGAGGCTGAAGTGGCGGTCACCACTCTCCCAAAACCACCTTCTCCATTTCCTCATCGATTGAAGAAGAAGGTCGATGACATAAAGTTTTGCAAATTTATGGCCATGCTTAAGTAGTTAACGATTGATTTACCATTAGTGGAGGCATTGGAAGAAATTCTCAGGTATGCAAAGTTCATGAAAGACTTTGTCACAAAGAAGTGGATGGTTATCTATGAGCCAGTGGATAATCTCCATCATTGTGGTGCTATCTCCACAAGGTCTTTAGTGTAGAATAACAAAGACCTAGGAGACTTTACCATCCTGTACACTATTGGGTCTCTTGATTTTTCAAAAGTTTTATGTGATTTGGGAGTTAGTATAAACTTGATGCCGCTTGCTGTGTATAATAAATTAGGTTTGGGGGATCCTACTCCCACAAACATGAGGCTAGTTATGAAGGACAGGTTTGTGAAGTGGCCCATGGGGATTCTATATGATGTATTAGTAAATGTGGTTAGTTTCATATTTCTGGCTGATTTTTTCATTCTCAATTGCGAGGTAGATTTCGAAGTGCCCATAATCTTGGGTCAACCTTTCCTTGTAACTGGGAGTGTACATATTGATTTAAGGGAAAATGAGCTACTATTCAGGCTGAATGATGAGGTAGTTCAATTCAATGTATGCCAGTCCATGAAATAACATAAAGATATAAACATATTCTCTATTGTGGATGTCTATTATGAGGAGGAGCAGAAAGTTCCTGTAGAAGAAAAATTTGTTGTGGAGACTTTAGCCGGTGTATTGATGAATTTTGATCATGATGGTATTGAAGATTATGAGGAGACTGTGTGTGCCTTAATGGGCATAGGGTCTTATTCATATGCACCCAATAATTTGGACTTGGACTTGAAAAATCATCCAAGTCCTCCTGATAACGCTCAATCTACAGCTCTCGTTTGAGTGTAAAGCGGTCGTTAGCAAATATAGAACCCAACCTGGGTTGGGTGTCGATCCCACAGGGAATAGCTTGGCCAACAAGTAAGTAAAATTACTTAACTTTTGGTGCAAGTCTCGTAAGAAGGGGGGATTCTTGTTTTGCAAATAATGTAAACAAAAGCTGAAAATAATAAAGTAAAAAGAGAGAGATTGTTACGTTGGTTGTAAAAAATGAGAATTGAAGCGTTGGGGTTATGTCCACCTTCTGAGGTATACGTCT
Source organism: Capsicum pubescens (assembly GCA_030864215.1). Taxonomy (NCBI): domain Eukaryota; kingdom Viridiplantae; phylum Streptophyta; class Magnoliopsida; order Solanales; family Solanaceae; genus Capsicum; species Capsicum pubescens. The sequence continues at coordinate 236,522,285 of CM061540.1, forward strand.
CTATTGGCTATGAGTGTGTAGAATTCTGACATGCAATTGCTTATAGAGGATTGTAGTCGATGGTAAATCCAAGCATCTCTCGACCTAAACAAGGACTATTTCACTTTAACTCTCTCGAGCTTAAAGCGTGTCTAACGGTACAAATTCTCCAAGAGTTTAGTCCAGTTACGACACTAGCTTTTTAATAGGAAAGGGTGTCCTACTACCTTGACATTATCTCTTTTCCAGACAAATAACTTTTCTCTCGAACAAGTTAAATGTTAGACTGGCGTATTCTTGCGTTTGCAACTGCAAAGAATGTAGATTAATATGAAGAGAATAATGATATAATAAATATACGTGCCTCAAACTCACAAACTCACAGCAATAGATAGTAACTCATTCGGCTTCCATAACCCCAACAGAGAAGTTTAGTTACCCATGAATGCGAAGGAAATCACGATTGACATTGTTATTATATCACGATATTGAGTAATGGCATGTAGATCAAGTGATAGGCGTGAGGCGTGATTCCTTAGCAAGTAACGATTCTCTTGTTGTGGAGTTTAAGAATAGAAGAGTAGATTAGATGTGTTTGTAGTGGAAGATGAGAGGGATGGAAGAAAATTAATTGTTGAATGATGAATGTAAGATTTCTTGTTGAATGATGAATGTCAGATTCTTTTTAAAATCTCTAGCATGATAGGGTATTTATAATACCCATATCCTACTCCTACTAAGCTAATGAAATAAATAACCAAATCCTACTAGACTAATGAAATCCTTAACCCGAATGTACTAGGTTAAGGTAACATTATCATAATCCACATAAAATAATGAAATACATAACCTAATTGTACTAGGTTAATGTATCATTGTCAAAATCCAGCTTTGTGTCTGTAAGTCCCCAAAGTCTTCAGAATTGCTGTTTTAGCCCGGGACAGATTTTCCATGCAGCAGTTTTGGTCCTTTAGGCGTCCCACTTCCTTCTCCTTCGTTCGTGAGCTTTCTTTTGCGTCAAGTTAGACATAAAATGCTGTATTTTGCATCATTTATACCTGAAACTTTCCTAGTCATGTTCGTTAGCTCATTTACGGGAAAAAGGACTAAAAGTGCATGAAATATATAATTTGTTCTCAAAACTAGGCTAAAATATGGGCAAAATATATTGATATAGGCATGTAAATCCGCCTATCATCAACACCCCACACTTAGAGCTTTGTTCGTCCTCGAACAACATATCATTTCCTTCTAAGCATCAACTTAAGGTTTTTACAGCAACAACACAAAACATTTATTAAGACAAGCACAACGATTATCAACCAAGAGTAGCTTTCCGATTATAAGTAGAAACAATTTAACCTCAAGTATAGACTCGTGATGGTGATCAACTCGCATGCAAACGTTAAAGTGCATAGAATCATATACAACTATGCAAAACTCATCAACCATGTGTGTCTCACCATATAGTACCCATAATCACCCACAAATATAGCATATTTTTCAAACATGGGTGTCAAAATGTCCTTGCTCTCACTCTCACAAAGAATTCATATGTAGCGACTGATGATCATAGGCTTGCCCTTAATGTAATACTCTACTAAATGTTGGAATGTTAAGATTAGGATCAAGTAGGTCTTTTGATGGTTGTAATGTAGGCTAAGGGACGGGTAGGACTATTTTGGCCAAGAATAGTGACTATGTTCCTAAGCGCTTTAATACATCACATTGTATCATTGACACTTTTTTCTTTCAACCTTTCTTCTTTCTTTTGTTCTACCACCCTTGTTCTCCCCTTTTTAATTTTAAGCACAACTCACTTTTCAGCTTTCTTTTCCTTTTTCTTTTCACAACATACCTCTTATGATAGCACTTTCTTTTTCATAACACATTCAAGCACCATTACAATTTATTGCATCATACTCACCCAATTTCCTCTTATGTTGTCACATGACTTTTTCACTTTAAAGAACTTAGGATTTTGGATCAAATTACGGTCTTGAAAGAAATGGATTAGGCTTACATACAAGGTTGTCAAAGAAAATAGGCTAAAGGCTCAAAAGGGTTTAACTAGGATGATGTCCATGGGTAGGTAAAACTGAAGGTAAACAAATATAGGTTGCCAAAGAAATGCCTAAATCATATCCTAAACTTACACTCCTTATTTTCGCTTTGCATACATACCCGACAAGTTCTAGCATCAGCCACACACATAGAATATACGATTATCTCACACACACAAGGCACATGGTCGACTTGCTTGGAAGTAATATAGACTCTCGACCCAACAAGTGAAGGAATTGAACCACACAATATCACATAATGAGTCACAACTAGAGCCTAAACATCTCAATAGTCACAATTGTAGCACATACTCTTGTTATAATCTCATGCTGCCTATCAAAATAATTTCATGCGAAGCAAAACAAAAAACTAAAACACGAAAAAAAACAATGAAAAAAACAAAAAAATAAACAAACATAGATGCGATAGAGAAGTATAGCATACGATACCGCCACCCCACACTTAAACGGGACACTTCCCTCAGTGGAAAATAAATACGAGGAACCTGGTTAGTCGGACTCTTCCTCAATGTCGGGGGTCATACCCCCTTCGTCGGAATCATCATAAGAGTCGTCGTCAGAGTTCTCCTCCTCGTCAGAGTCTGGCAAGCGTCGATCGTCATCAGTCGGCACATCATCATCTAGAGGTTCCTCAAAGTATACGCCTACTCCACACATCTCCCGTGCATGCATGTTCATGGGATAGTTGTGGTCCAGCTATTGGAGCTCTGCAGCAGTTGGAACACGTCCACCACTCATCATAGTAAATCGTGTCATGCCATAAAGATGACGGAAGAAACTCTCATCCCGAGCATGTCTCTCCGCAGTAGTAAGGTTGATACCATAAGTTGTTTCAGCATCTTTGACCTTGGTGAGGTCAACCTTCTTTGGGTTATGTGGGAGTGTGTGGTCAGCTGGTTTCTCTTCGATATTCTCCTTCCGTAAGATTGCTGTCAACAAATTGCCAAATGTGAAATGGGACCTTTTGTGGAGTCTGGCCTTCCTCATGGTAGATTGAATGATTGCCCCAAAGTTGATAGGGACATTCATCATCAAAGCATAGACCAAACACACTCTATCTCTCGATATCTTGGTGTATTGAGTCCCAGGAATAAGATATGAGTTGACAATGTGCATCCAGATTCTTTTTTCCCTATTTAGTGGAGCATAGGGGAAGGTGTTGTGTCGGCCGGTTTCTTTATGTCTGCCCCACCTTGCCATCGATCTGCTTCCACAAAGCGTGTGTCGTATTGCTCTATAAGGAGGCCTGCTGTACAACTCTTTGAATGGTGCTGTGTCGACCGAAGGTAAGCCAAGAAAAGAGTTGATCCAGTCCGCGGTGAGCTGTAACACTTGGCCCCGAATTTTGACTTCCTTGCCTGTTGTGTTCGGCGACCAGTTGGCATAAAACTCTCTTGTTAGATCAAGATTACACTCTCCCATGTCGCGGAAGATGAAATCCAACTTCAAAGCCATTATTTTTGCCAACATACGCGGCTCCTTCTTTGCTAAGGTATCCTTGTTGATCAAGTCGACGTGCACATATTTTCTTTCTTTGTTGCTGCTGTACCATGCTTTGGCTTCTTCCTCAAGAACCCATTTTATTCCGAACATTTTGCGTGGTAGTTGTGCTGAGGATGATTCTCCTTGGTCTTTTCGACTTCTCTTTTTGCCCTTTTGGAAAGTGGTCGCCTTCTCCTTGCCTTGCCTCGCTTTAGGTGCCATTGTACCTGAAACTAGAAATAGTGTTAGTTGCAGCATAGTCTCACTTGATACAATCTATAAGCAAGCATTAGGGGTACCACCCCACACTTAGTTTTGTTAACACAAATCAGTGAGGTGAAAGTAGTCGATTTACTCAGATTTCGTCGAGATATGTTTTAGGATTGTATTCCGACAAGAAAATCAGCAATGCATCACTTACTTGCAGCCATTGGACTACTTTCATGGTAGATATAGAAACACTACTACATAGGGGTTACCACATGGAATCGTTATTCCTACAACAATCACAACCTCCTACGTCGGTAGGCACTATAAGTCTTATCCCGATAGCCGGGATAGTCTAACATGTAAGTGTCCAAACAACAATCTTAAGCAATATTCATAGCCATAGCAATTCTGCAAATATCATAACAATGCTATTGAAACCAAATTTAAGTCGGAAACAAGTCAAGATTTTCCTACGTATATGTTCACTCACATGATTTTGCAACAACAATACAAACACATAAACATCACCAACAATCTTATATAATTTAGCAATTCATAATAGCTATAGAAACGTAGTACTTACGAGAAATAAATGAAGAATAAGAGAGTACTTACTTGCTTGAAACTTGTGGAGATGGTTTTGTGAATTGGAAGAGCAAAAGAATTTTTTTTTGAGAAGATTTGGAAGAGTATGCGGCGCCTTTAGGGTATTTTCTATTGTGGTTGTGTTATAAAACTAAGTCCCCTTTATATAGGAAGAGTATGGGTTGGGTTATGACCCATTTACAATCGGTTTTGGAGACAAAAATCCTACATATGCGGCATATAATACTCGGCATATCAATGACATATGCGACGCATTGTCTATGGCATTTGTAGACATATGCACCGCATAGTCTATGGCATTTGTAGACATATGCGCCGCATAGTCTATGGCATATGAGATATTGAGACCAAATGCCATAGCATAGGCGGCGCATAGTCAAAAGCATACCTAGGAATAGGCGGAGCATAGTGTATAGCACACTAGATTCCGAGACCTTAGGCTATAGGATAGGTTGTGCATCGTTCGTGGCCTAGTTTTACCAAGGCCTAGCCTTCCTCGAAGCCTATTTTGGCGTGAGAAAGGATCAATCCATAGCCTTATGCATCACCCTTCCTAACTTACCAACTTTACCATACAATGCGTCCAAATCGTCAATTGAAATCAATCTCTTCGTTGACTACTTCTTGCACCTATATTCGCTCAAACAAATGAAAACGATTAGTACGATGGGTTGCCTCCCACCAAGCGCCTTAGTTTTGGTCGTGGCACGACTCTTATTTTTGGATTTTTCATTTATCAAAATCAAAACAAGTACTAGAATAAAAGAAAAAAATGATAAAACGATAAAACGATGGGTTGCCTCCCATCTAGCGCCTTATTTATTGTCGTGGCTCGACGTAGTAATCTCGAGTACTTAGACTTCATCGAGATAAGTGATGGCCATGTCATTCATCGAGTCAAGAGGACCGATATAAGGCTTAACACGTTGGCCATTCACTTTGAAGACAACACCCTTATTGCCTTCCAATTCGACTACTCCAGACGAGTAGACTTGGATAACTTTAAATGGACCAGACCACTTAGATTTTAACTTACCTGGGAAGAGCTTAAATCTGGAGTTGAAGAGTAGTACCATATCATCCTTTTGGAAGTTTCGTTGAACAATCCGCTGATCATGATACTTCTTCATCCGCTCCTTGTATAAATCCGATCTTTCATATGCATGGAGACGGAACTCATCTAGTTCGTTCAGCTGCTCCAACCTCAGATTCTTCACATCATCCCAATTCAGATTCAAGTGCTTCAATGCCCACAATGCCTTGTATTCAAGCTCGATGGGTAGATGACAAGCCTTCCCATAAACTAGTTGATAAGGAGACATGCCAATGGGTGTCTTGAATTCAGTCCTATATGCCCATAGTGCATCATCTAGCTTTCGAGACCAATCCTTCCTATTTGCATTAACCGTCTTTGCAAGGATTTGCTTAATCTCGCGATTGGAAACCACTACTTGTCCACTAGTTTGGGGATGATAAGGCGTAGCTACCTTGTGTTGCTTGACACCATACTTGGCCAATACATATTTGAATAGCTTGTTGCAAAAGTGAGATCCACCATCACTTATGATAGTACGAGGTACTCCAAAGCGGGAGAAGATATTCTTCTTTAAGAATGCTACAACACGCTTTCCTTCGTTGTTGGCCAATGCTACAGCTTCAACCCATTTCGAAACATAATCCACAGCAACCAAGATGTACTTCATTCCAAACGAATTCACGAATGGACCCATGAAATCAATACCCCACACATCAAAGAGTTCTACTTCCAGAATTTTGGACATGGGCATTTCATGGTGTTTTGAAATAGCACCTTGACGTTGGCATTGGTAACACCTTCTCACATAGTCGTATGCATCTCTGAATATCGAAGGCCAATAATAACCACTTTGCAATACTTTTCTTTCCGTTCGATTGCCTGCATGATGTCCTCCAACTTGCGAAGTGTGGCATGCTTCCAATATAGTAGGCACTTTTTCATGGGATATACATAGTCGAATGATCCCATCCGCGCATCTTCAAAACAAATAAGTTTCATCCCAATAGTAGTGCTGAACGTCATGCATAAACTTCCTCCTTTGGTGGTAAGATAAATTGGCAGGTAGCACATTACTCACCACGAAATTTGCAAAGTCGGCATACCATGGTAATTTCTCCATTTTTGTCGCTAATATCTCCTCGTCAGGGAATGCATCATCAATCTAAATTTCAGGTTGCGCCACATGTTCATTCTCAAGTCTAGATAGGTGATCAGTCACTTGGTTCTCGCAACCTCTTCTATCTTTGACTTCGAAATCAAACTCTTGAAGAGGCAATACCCATCGAATCAACCTTGGTTTTGCATCCTTCTTCATCATTAGATACCTAAGAGCTGCATGGTCTGTATGGACGATCACCTTAGTACCCAATAGATAGGCACAAAACTTCTCAAACGCATACACAACCGCTAGGAGCTCTTGTTCAGTAACAGTGTAGTTCCTTTGGGCTTCATTTAGGAACTTACTCTCATAGTAGATAGGATGAAATAATTTCTCCTTTCTTTGTCCAAGAACAACACCAACGGCTACACCACTAGCATCGCACATGACCTCAAACGAGAGCGTCCAATCTGGTGCTACCATGATAGGGGCTTCAATGAGTTTTCCTTTAAGGCATTCGAATGCCTTTAAGCAATCGTCATTAAAGTCAAACTTCGCATCTTTCTCCAATAGTTTGCACAATGGACTAGAAATTTTGGAAAAGTCTTTGATGAATCTACGATAGAAACCAGCATGGCCAAGAAAACTACGAACTCCCTTCACCGAAATTGGAGGCGGTAGCTTCTCAATTACCTCTATTTTTGCTCGATCAACCTCTATTCCTCTTTCAGAGATCTTGTGCCCAAGAACGATTCCTTCTTTTACCATGAAGTGGCACTTCTCCCAATTCAGCACAAGGTTGAACTCTACACATCTTTGTAATGCCATGCTCAAGTTTTCCAAACATGCTTCAAAAGACTCACCGACAACTGAAAAGTCGTCCATAAATACCTCCAAAGTGTCTTCAACCATATCAGAGAAAATAGACATCATACAATGTTGAAAGGTGGCTGGTGCATTACACAACCCGAATGGCATGCGTTTGAAGGCAAACGTACCATATGGGCATGTAAATGTTGTCTTCTATTGGTCTTCGGGAGCAATACAAATCTGATTATAACCTGAATAACCATCCAAGAAGCAAAACCATCCTTTCCCCGCTAATCGATCTAGCATTTGATCCATAAATGGCATGGGGAAGTGATCCTTGAGTGTCCAAGAATTCAGCTTGCGGTAGTCCATGCATACTCTCCATCCAGTAACGGGCCTGAGTGGAATAAGCTCATTCTTTGCATTCGCGACCACCGTCATACCTCCTTTCTTGGGAACACATTGTACAGGACTTGCCCATGTACTATCAGAGATAGGATATACAAATCCTGCGTCTAACCACTTGATAATCTTCTTCTTCACCACTTCTTGCATAGGTGGGTTTAAACGCCTTTGATGTTCAATGGTGGGTGTGCACTTTTCTTGAAGCTGAATTTTATGTGTGCAAATCCCAGGTGGAATACCAATAATATCCGCAATGGTCCATCCAATGGCTCTAATATACTTGCGTAAGATCTCAATAAGAGCTGCAACTTGTTTCTCACCCAAATCGGCTGCCACTATGACTGGAAGTGTGTTTCCGCTTCCTAAGAATGCGTACTTCAAATGACTTGGCAGCTCCTTCAATTCTAACGTGGGTGGCTCTTCAATAGATGGCTTAGCTGGTGGTGTAGGCCGATTCTTGAGATCAAGATCCAGCTTCTTGGGAGTATAGAGATATGTTCCTAATCCCGATAGAGCACAAATGGCTTCTTCAGAATTTTCAGCATCTTCACTCTCTCCATTTATGAGCACAACCTCCAAGGGATCATCAATAATTTGCTTTTCTTCAGGTAGTTCTTTCTCATCATCAAAGAAAACATGAGCCACCTAAAATACACTCAGATCTTTGGGTTGCTTCATTGATTTGCAAACATCAAATCGAACCACTTCGTCATTTATTCGGAATGAAAGTTCATTAGCTCTCAAATCAATGAGCACACTTCCTGTAGCAAGGAAAGGGCGTCCCAAGATTATGGGAACCTCTGAATCTTCTTCATAATCCAAGATAACAAAGTCTGCTGGAAAGATAAATGAAGAAACCTTTACCAAGACATCGCATAGAATACCAACCGGTCGTTTTACCGACCTATCCGCCATAACAAGCCTCATATTAGTTGGTGTAGGATCTCCTAACCCCAACTTCTTGTAGATCGATAATGGCATCAAGTTGATGCTGGCTCCTAGGTCACATAATGCTTTGTCAAAGTTCAAAGATCCGACGGTGCAAGAAATAGTGAAAGCTCCGGGGTCGGCCTTCTTCTGAACTATCGATCGGGTAGCAATTGCACTACAATGATGCACATCATCCTTCAGCTCATAACTTGCTGCCCTATTCTTAGTCAAAAGATCTTTCATAAACTTCACATACCCAGGCATTTGTTCAAGTGCCTCTACCAATGGAACATTAACGGTCAGCTGCTTCAACATAGTCATAAATTTGTTGAACTTAGTGTCATCCGCCACCTTCTTCAATATTTGGGGAAAAGGTGGTGGTGGGTATGGAAGTGTTCTCTCCGTGGCTTTCTTCTCCTCTTGCTTCCGTTTTTCCATTTTTTCAGGCTGCACGTCACTGGGCGTGACATCCTTGACGTCAGGACTGGTTGTTGCGGCATCTTCTCCTTTTGCGTTATCATCCATGTCCACTACTTCGTCAACCACTTGCTTGCCTTTTTCTGAAGGTTCCAGCACCTTACCGCTTCTGGTAGTGATGGCCATGATGACCCATCATTCCTTGGGTTTTGCACAGTATCGCTAGGTAGAGTGCCAGCCTTTCTTTGATTGAGTGCTGCTGATAGTTGGCTCAATTACTGCTCTATTTGCTTGATTGAAGTGGAATGAGAATCAACTAGTTGTTTCATGGAGGACAAATCATTAATTACCTCAATAACTCCCGCGCTTGTTGCTTCCACTCCTTTCAATAATTTATCCATCATGTCTTCCATACTTCCAGAATTAGATGTGGTGGTATCACGTCTACTAGGGGGAACGTACAAACCACTCTTTTCATTGTTTTTCTTCCAACTACCTTGGTCTTTGCTTCCAGATGTATCATAATAGTTCCGAACTTGGTTTCCTTGGGTATTCCCACGGAAACCCCCCTGATTGTTCAAGTAGTTGGCCTCCTCTTCCGAATCAGATTCGTCTCTTCCTTTTAGCGCCACAACTTTCACTTTTTCGGTCTTCCCTGATAATAAATGCTTTGTCAGAAGATCCACTTGCGTTTTCATGTGCGCTAAATCTTGATCACGTTCTTCTTGTCTTCTTCTTTGGTCTGCAGTCATGCCTATAGATAAAGTGGGGCTTGCTACCTCGGAATCCCTGGTATGCCAAACTCTACTTTGTTTCGTCATGCGATCTAGCATATTGCTTGCTTGACCAAAGGTGAGATCCATAAAGGATCCTCCAGCTGCGTTATCCACCACTGGCTTAGTTATTGAATTCAAGGCTCTATACAATATCTCCATTAGGTGAACATTAGTCATATGATGGTTTGGGCACCTCGCTAGCTTTGTCTTGAACCTCTCCCATGTTTCATGGAGAGCTTCAGTGGGAAGCTGACGAAAGTTGCTGATTTCATCTCTCAATTATGCCCTTTTGGAAGGCGGAAAGAATCTTTCTAGGAAAGCGTCTCTCAATTGCCTCCAATTTGTAATTGAATCAGGAGTCATCCCATTCAACCATAGTGTTGCCTCCCCAGACAGAGACAATGGGAATAGACGTAATTGAATTGCATTCTGACCAACACCAGGATTGTCAAAAGTCTTGCATGTAGAAATAAAGTTGATGAGATGCATATTCGGATCATCGCCTGCTAGTCCACCAAATAATCCCTTGAGTTGCAATAACTGAATCATGGTGCTTGTGATGTTGAACTTGGCTCCGGGTGTCAATGGTGGAGGAATAATGGCTCCTGTGGCTCCGGCTCCATCAAGATCATCATCATCATCGTCAAAAGCTGGTTGCATAGCTTGGCGTTCCGGCCTAAACCTAGCTTGACGATCTCTTCTGTTGGCAGGTGTTACGATTTCAGCATCACGCCTAGGGTTTAGTAACTCATCATCACCTAAATCCTCATCGTCAGTATTTGGTGCTCGTGCAGGGTTATCAATGTTCTGCTGTTGAACCTGGGCTGCGGCAAGGGCAGCCAATCTTGCTTGTTCCTGTTGAGCAGCCATCCTTACGATTTCAGCTTGTGCTTCCATTCTACCAATGCGTTGTGGTTCAGGATTGATTGGTAATAACGGTTGACCAGAACTTCGAGTATGGGGCATGCACTAAAATAAAAACCAGCAGTAGACAAAAACAAAAACTAAAAGTAAAAGTACGAGAATCTTTGACCAAAGGGTCTAGTAATTTTCACGAACTTAATTGACACTTGTATTCCCCGGCAACGGCACCAATTTTTGATAACGCTCAATCTACAGCTCTCGTTTGAGTGTAAAACGGTCGTTAGCAAATATAGAACCCAACCTGGGTTGGGTGTCAATCCCACAGGGAATAGCTTGGCCAACAAGTAAGTAAAATTACTAAACTTTTGGTGCAAGTCTCGTAAGAAGGGGGGATTCTTATTTTGCAAGTAATGTAAACAAAAGCTGAAAATAATAAAGTAAAAAGAGAGAGATTGTTACGTTGGTTGTAAACAATGAGAATTGAAGCGTTGGGGTTATGTCCACCTTCTGAGGTATACGTCTCTATTGGCTATGAGTGTGTAGAATTCTGACATGCAATTGCTTATAGAGGATTGTAGTCGATGGTAAATCCAAGCGTCTCTCGACCTAAAGAAGGACTATTTCACTTTAACTCTCTCGATCTTAAAGCGTGTCTAACGGTACAAATTCTCCAAGAGGTTAGTCCAGTTACGGCACTAGCTTTTTAATAGGAAAGGGTGTCCTACTACCTTGACATTATCTCTTTTCCAGACAAATAACTTTTCTCTCGAACAAGTTAAATGTTAGACTGGCGTATTCTTGTGTTTGCAACCGCAAAGAATGTAGATTAAGATGAAGAGAATAATGATATAAGCAATATACGTGCCTCGAACTCACAAACTCACAGCAATAGATAGTAACTCATTCGGCTTCCATAACCCCAACAGAGAAGTTTAGTTGCCCATAAATGCGAAGGAAATCACGATTGACATTGTTATTATATTACGATATTGAGTAATGGTGTGTAGATCAAGTGATAGGCGTGAGGCGTGATTCCTTAGCAAGTAACGATTCTCTTATTGTGGAGTTTAAGAATAGAAGAGTAGATTAGAAGTGTTTGTAGTGGAAGATGAGAGGGATGGAAGAAAATTAATTGTTGAATGATGAATGTAAGATTTCTTGTTGAATGATGAATGTCAGATTCTTTTTAAAATCTCTAGCATGATATGGTATTTATAATACCCATATCCTACTCCTACTAAGCTAATGAAATAAATAACCAAATCCTACTAGACTAATGAAATCCTTAACCCGAATGTACTAGGTTAAGGTAACATTATCATAATCCACATAAAATAATGAAATGCATAACTTAATTGTACTAGGTTAATGTATCATTGTCAAAATCCAGCTTTGTGTCTGTAAGTCCCCAAAGTCTTCAGAATTGTTGTTTTAGCCCGGGACAGATTTTCCATGCAACAGTTTTGGTCCTTTAGGCGTCCCACTTCCTTCTCCTTCGTTCGTGAGCTTTCTTTTGCGTCAAGTTAGCCATAAAATGCTGTATTTTGCATCAGTTATACCTGAAACTTTCCTAGTCATGTTCGTTAGCTCATTTACGGGAAAAAGGACTAAAAGTGCATGAAATATATAATTTGTTCTCAAAACTAGGCTAAAATATAGGCAAAATATATTGATATAGGCGTGTAAATCCGCCTATCATCACCTCCTGCTAAACCTTCTATAGAAGAGCCACCTACCTAGAATCTAAAAGAGTTGCCCGGCCATTTGAGGTATGTGTTCTTGGGAAGTGGGAATACACTACCTATTATTATTGCAGCTGACCTTGGTGAGCAATAGGTGGAAGCCCTCACCTCTATTCTTAAGATATATAAGAGGGCTATTGGTTGGACGATTGCAGATATCATCAATATTCATTCCGGTATATGTACATATAAGATTCAGATAGAAGAGGATTATATCCTGACTATTAAGCACCAACATCATCTAAACACACATATGCAGGAGGTGGCGAAGAAAGAAATCAACAAGGGGATAGATGCAGGGGTGGTATACCTTATTTCAGACAGTAAGTGGGTGAGTCCCGTTTAGTGTATGCCCAAAAAAGGGGCATGACAGTTGTGGCTAGTGATAAAAATGAGTTGATCCCACTCAGGCTTGTTTCTGTGTAAAGGGTGTGTATGGATTACAGAAAACTCAACTTGTGGACACTGAAGGACCACTTCCCAATGCCTTTCATAGATCAGATACTTGATCGACTAGCGGGAAGGGGTTGGTACTATTTATTAGACGGGTACTCTAGCTATAACCAGATTTCTATTTCTCCAGAAAATCAGGTAAAGACAATATTCACATACCCATATGGCACGTTTGCTTTTAAGAGGATGCCTTTCGGTTTGTGTAATGCACTCGCCACTTTTCAGCGGTGGATGATGTCAATATTTTTTGATATGGTTGAAGACACCTTGGAGGTGTTTATGGATGACTTTTCGGTGGTCGGTGATTCTTTTGAGCTCTACTTGCTGAATCTTAGTCGGGCATTGCAGCAATATGAAGAGTTTAACCTTGTCCTTAACTGGAAAAAATGCCACTTCATGGTGAAGGAGGGAATTGTTCTTGGTCACAAAATTTTTGCTAAAGGCATTGAGGTAGATAAGGTAAACGTTAAAGTGATTGAGAAACTACCTCCCCCTATCTCAGTCAAAGGGGTATGTAGCTTTCTCGTTCATGTGGGGTTCTACTGCAGGTTCATAAAGGACTTCTCAAAGATTGCTAACCCGTTTTTCAAACTTTTGGAGAAGGAGGCTAAGTTCATTTTTGATGATGACTATAGTAAGGCTTTTGAATGCCTTAAGCTGAAACTAGTGGAGGCACCAATTATTGCTGCTACTGATTGGACGAAGCTGTTCAAGATTATGTGTGATGCCAGCGGAGTGGTACTTGGAGCTATTCTTGGCCAAAATAAAGAGAAGTTATTCCATCCGATATATTATGCAAACAAGGTCTTAAATGGGTATAAAAAGAATTATACTGTGACTAAGCAGGAACTTCTAGCAGTTGTGTATGATTTTGAGAAGTTTTGGGCATATTTGTTAGGTATGAAGGTTATGGTGCACACTGACCACTCTACTTTGAGGTACTTAATGGCGAAGAAGGATGCTAAGCCAAGGTTGATTCAGTGGGTATTGTTACTTCAGGAATTTGACTTTGAAGTCAAAGATTGAAAGAGATGTGAGAATCAGGTGGTAGATCACCTATCCAGACTCGAAGGCGAGCAGTCAGTCAAGGACGAGCTAGAGATTGGCGATTCCTTTCCAGATGAGAAAATATTGTCTGCAGTGCTTGAAAAAGTACCTTGGTATACTGACTTCATGAACTATGTGGTAAGTGAAGTAATGCCGGAGAATCTATCCTTTCATCAAAGGATAAAGTTTCTCCATGATGTGACACATTATTTCTGGGATGATCCATATCTGTTTCAGTGGTGTGTGGATGGCATTATTATGTGGTGCATCCCAAAAGTAGATATGTTGATTATAATGGAAGCAAGTCATGTTTCCCCAGTTGTAGGTCACCATGTAGGTGATCGGACTGCAAGAAAAGTGCTTCAGAGCGGCTACTATTAGTCCACCTTGTTCAAAGATGCCTACGAGTTCGTTAAAAGATGTGATCAATGTCAAAGGAAAGGGTCCATCTCAAAGAACTATGAGATGCCAATGTCTAAAATATTGGAGGTAGAATTATTTGATGTTTGGGGCATTGACTTCATGGGGCCGTTCGTGAGCTCATTTGGGATGAAGTACATGTTGGTCGCTATTGACTACGTGTCAAAATGGGTCGAGGCAGTGGCTTTGGCGAATAATGAAGGAAAATGGGTTGTTGCATTCTTAAAGAGAAATATCTTCTCTCACTTTGGGGTACCACATACCACCATAAGCAATAGAGGATCACACTTTTGCAATAAAATGTTCAGAGCCTCCTTGGTAAAATATAGAGTTAAGTAGAATAAGGTGGCTACCCTACACCACCCACAGACCAGTGGGCAAGTGGAAATCTCTAATCGGGAAATCAAGGCTATCCTTGCCATGACTGTAAATGCTAGCAGTAAAGATTGGTCTAGGAATCTAGACGATGCTTTATGGGCATATCAAATAGCTTTTAGGACACCTATTGGCATGTCACGATACCAATTATTTTATGGCAAGGCATGTCATTTATCGATTATGCTGGAGCATTTAATGTTGTAGGCACTAAAATGGCTTAACCTAAACTGGAATGAGGCAGCTGATTTGAGACTGGGGTAGCTGAATGAGTTGGATGAGTTCCATCTCAGATCTTATGAAAGGGCTGATCTATACAAGGAAAGAATGAACAAGTACCATGACCGCAAAATTGAAGAGCAGTTTTTTCAGAATGGTGACTTGGTGTTCCTCTTTAACTCCAAACTCAAGCATTTTCTAGGTAAACTCAAGTCTAAATGGTATGGCCCATTTAAAGTTAACTAAGTCTACTCATCTGGAGTAGTGAAACTTGAAAATGAAGAAGGAAATGTCTTCAAGGTTAATAGGCAGCGTGTGAAACTATATATTGGTCTAATGGACTCGATTAAGAGTATTTCTACTATATATCTCGATGAAGTTTGAGTAATCAAGATAACGGAGTCATGCCGCGATGATAAATCAGGCGCAAGTTGGAGGCAACCCATATTGTGTTATTGTAAAGCATTAGTTTAAGTTATTTGGTTGTTTTGTGCAAGATGAAGGGTTCGTGTAAGTGTGCAGGTTTGACAATGTAGGAAACCAAAAGCTGAAAGAGTTGGGGGTGACCGATGGACCAACCGATGGACCATCTCTTCCTTGACAAACCATTGTTAGGAACCTTCGCAAAAAATGCTAAAAACCAGGTTACAAGAAAGTAGTGACGGGTTGACCGACGGACCGTCGTAAGCTCGATGGATTGTCGGCCCAACCGTCGCCAACGAGTTGCAAAATAAGGTTACTGGAAGTGGAGATTGGTCATCCGATGGATCGTTGCACCTGCAACATACCATCTCTTGGAGCGTTTCACTTAATCCTAGTTGAGCGGGTCGAGTCGTATCAATTTCAATTGCTGAATGTTTAATCCTTATCTGACCCAAAAGGTTTTTAATGGATAATTTATAGTGGTTAATTAATGCTCCAACTTTTCAAGTGCCTGTCACTATTTATTTTCCATGCATTCAACATACCTAAGTCTTTTCATTCTCTTCTAAAACTTCTCCTCTTCCCTTTCCCATCTATTGAAACTCTATTTCTCCTTTTGATCTTTCCATCACAAGCAAAACAAAGTCTTTCACAAAAGCAAAGGTCGATCTATTGTTTTGTGTTTAGTGTGCAAGTCAGAGTAGTGACCAAGTACTACATTACTAAGGTATGATCTCTTCATCACTCTCTATTTTATTCGACATGAGGAACAAATGAAGTACGTGAAGGAAATAATATTGAAACAATTCTCTCTTCTCTTGTTGATACTGTATGGGTCTGAATTAAGTCAAAACCTAATAAACACTACCCTGGGTGAAGTCTTAGTAGCCCATGGACCAGAAATTACAAAAATTTTGATGTATTTTTGACATAAATGCCATGAAAATCGTGTTTAAAATGAGTGTATGTCTGCTATTCGACAAAATGCCAAAATAAAGATCAAGTTTGAAAAGTGTAGATAACAGTTTGTGCGACGAACCTTTGTACCCCTAATGAACCATTGCTTGAAGCCTACACAACTACCCTATAATTGAAGCTACTGGAATCCAACCGATGGTTGGGGTCGACGGACCACCGCAGACCCGATGGACCGTTTCCCTATCCGTCGCTGGTCAAAATTTTTTCTTTCTTCTTGCTTGATTTTGTAAATTGATAAATTCTTTGCTTACAGGTAATATGGAAAACAAAATACCACCAACCAGAGGCAGGGGTAGAGGCCAAAGAGCCAGGTATGAGCCATCACAGGGTTCGGACGCACCGGGACACAACACCCGGCAAAGACATCAGGTGATTTATTCATCCTCCCAATCTAAAGAGAAGGGTGAAAGCAGTAGTAGCAATAGCTCTAGCTCCAACCCGATTAAGGAAGGGGTTGAAATATCTAACTCCATCCATGAGGTAGTTCAGAACAAGATTACCCAAACATGGTTCGATACAAGGACCCGCAACTTCGGAAGGCTATCAGGTGGCAGGTTGAAGGTGCTCGGGATCATTTCTCCAAAAGGCTTGAGAAAATGGACAGATTGGAAGTAAAGAGACCTATTTTCAAAGAACATCAAATTGTGACAACAACACTACATGAGTATCCAGAACTCGAGTACCGATTCAATGAATATGAGTTGGCATAGATGAGTAGGCCACTCAAAACCTATCAACAAAATCTAGTACGTGAGTTTTTCACCAACTACTTGGCGTTGTTAGAGAAGGACTATCCCCCAGGTACATCAGTTAGTGAAATGAACAATCAAGACATAGTTCCTGTGCATGGAGTCAACATAGATATCTCAGAGTATACATTGAATAGATTCTTGTTCGGTCTTGAATATTTGATACTGGGTGTAATACCAGATTTAGAGCATCAATTGTTCACGATGACCAACCAAAGGCCTTGGTTGGCCAGAATATTGACAGAGAAAGATGAGCCTGCGTGGTTATACAACTCCCTCAAACGAATATCTATGTCATCCCTAAGCTTTAGGGATAAGTTCTGGTAAGCAATTGTGAGACAGGCTAATACCAACAGACGGTGATGACTGCTTAAAAATTAATAGAGTTGTGATTGTTGCCACATTGATTGAGGGATTGACTGTAGATTTTAGCCATATTATTGCCGATGAATTGATTACCCACGCTAACAAAACCACAACTGCACTGTTATTTCCATGTCTTATCATAGATTTATACAGGCGGGAAAAAATCTCTTTAATCAGTGGTGTTGATAAGGAGCTCCGAGAAATGCATAAATAAGATATTAAGAAGACTAGGGATGACTCAAGGTTCGATATGAGAGTCAACAAACCTCCAGCTCATCAGACTCAGTCAGCACCAGTTCCTAAATTATCAGAGGTTCCTTTAGGTATGCCACTACCTCTTTCTATGTATGCGCTCCCTACCATATTTGCAGGTTCAACTTTGATTCCTATGAGTAGGACTACAAATTCTGCATCAATACTTCCCTAATATTCTGAATACAATATAAACTAGGAGAACTTTGCAAAGTCAATTTGAGCCCAGAAAAGGTATGAAAAACAGATAGCTATATTGGCGACAGATTTTAAACCCATTGTTGAAAGAATTGTAGAGGCAGTAGTATGTCCTTTCAGGAACATTCAGCTAAGAATGGATGATATGGAGGAGAATCAATAAGAGCTGGATGCCATGTCCATTCCAGATTTTGACAATTTTATGGTGGAGTTTAGACAGGCCCAGGCAGATATAGTAGAGTTGAAATAGCAGCCATATCAACCTATGTTTGATCCAACCCAGATTACAAGTGATGAGGACAAAGTTATTATTGACTTAATGGGGAGACTGATCAAAGACAAGGGTAAGAAAGTAGTAGAGACGGATGAAAAAGTCAAGAAAGTTGCAAAGAGAGAAACAGAGAAAAGAAGACTTGATGCCATGACACCGGAAGAGAGATAAGACTATGATATATATAAAGTACTTAAGAGTTTGAAGAGAATAGAAGAAAAATAGAAGAAGAGACTGTAAGATAAAGCTGCAGGTGTTTCTATCAGTTCGACCCCAGCTAGGAGGCTAATTTCTGACCCTATTCACCGTGAGATCTCTTCAATTCCGGAGGATTTTGATGTGAGTACCCCTATCACCATAGGGGTCAATGTTTCCGAAGATGAGGCCAAAGCATCCTTAGACCATTTGAATAATGCCTTATCTAACTGAGAGGTTGTACAAGTATTCTCCTCCTTTTGTTCTTACTTTACATGCATTGAGGACATTGCAATATTTTTTTGGGAGGGGGGAGGTGATACTTGTACCATGGGGGTTCTTGTTGCCGATGTTCTTTTCCCTCATGTTTTATCTAGGAGAATCAACATGTCTAGTTTGCATTTTTATTTTTATGTGATGTGCTGTAAATATCATCAAGTGATTATTTATATAAGTAATTTTCTGTTCTGTTCGCATCATTGTGTATATATAGATGATAAGTGATTATGGCAGAGTATTTTGAATTTTTGTATAACTATTTCTTCTTACCATGTGGTAAAGTGTTGTGCAACCATTTGTGACTCTGAAATTGGCATTAGAATGTAAAGTGAAGCAAATAATAGCTATGTGATATGAATCCCAAGAGTTAGTAGGATAGGAATTAACTCAGTGGCTGTGTGTGTGAGTATTTGCATAGTTCTTGCATAAGTGTTATACCTAGAACTTGCCCAGTTTATTAGATGTTGTCGTGTGTTTGACCTAATAAGATAGGATAGTAGGCCTCCTTGTTTTGTTAGTCCACTTAGCCAAAATAATGACCCACCAAAACATTTTGTTTCCTTTGTAAACCCTGTTGAGCTTTGTTAGTGTTTGTTTGTCCAAATAAGTTTGATTCACTCTCTAGAAGGTGTTAACACTTAGCTTTGGCCTTGGTCCAATTTTGGACATTGTGCACTTTAACTTAGGTAAATTTCCTAAGTTGAGGGTGGCTACTATTGGATTATTGGCGGCCTATGAGGGCGAGTTGAAGTTGATTTGAGAGGTAGCATCCGTCCTTGGTCTAGTTAGATGTCTAAATAGATATTTTGCACCTCAACTAACTACATCAGCATAAGTTTAGGGTGGCTGATACTGCTATTCTTCTAAAAAAACTGGGTTATGGCAAGGGCACAGATGGATAATAAAGATTATGAATGAGCGAAAGGAACTGTAATCCTGGTGAGTAGCTACCCAAAAGGGTAAAGAGAGTGAGGTTTTTTACTTTAAGTCACTTTTACAAATGATCAAACCTAACCGAGCTTAAAACCTCATTACAACCCTTAGCAAGTCCTGCTTAATCTTGGTGAGTCAATCATAAGAGAACATTAGATGATAAGGGAAAGCTTATGGGTGTGCACTATGTTTGTAACTTCTTTTTTGAAAGTGAGAGTCTTAGTTTCATCCATGACTTGATTGTATAATATGAGGTGAACTTCATTGACTGTGAGGGAACGTTGAGTTATACCTGGTCTACTTATTTCTTTGGGGTATTGTATCTGTGGCTGTGAAAATGTTGATTAGTAGTTAATGCCTGTAGTAGATCTATATGTGTTAAGATCACATAGCCGAATGGATAGTTGAGTAATTATATGATTGTGTTGGTTTGACTGTGAAATGCCCATCATGATGTTGATCCATAGTTAATGCTTGTTGTAGATCCATATGTGTTGAGGTTGTTGATGTTTCGGATTTTGACTAAACATTTTAGGCCTTTTTCTTAAGATAATTGTGTGTTTTCAAGAAACTATTGTTGTATTTAACATTGGACTTTAGTGTTTTCAGGACAAAAACTGATCATGAAGAATAACTTGGAAAAATTGGGAAAAACAAGAGAAAAATGACAAGCGACGACTTAGGCAATAGACCGTCGACCATGTGAAGGACCGTTGGCCTAACCGTCACCCAAAAGCAGAAGGCAGTGTCACTGGAAGTCCCACGACGGTCCAGGCGATAGACCGTCGACCCTGCGATGAACCGTCGCCTGCCCCATCGCCAAGAAATAGAATACAGTATCACTGGAGCTCCAGCGACGATCCAGGTGACGTACCGTCGCCTCAGCGATGAACCATCGACCGACCCTTCGAGCATGACGAGATAATTCCGAGTTTAAATTTTAAACCCCAGTTCCTGGAATCATATAAATACTAAGTAATAGGTTTTATTTCAGAACTTTTGACAGTATTATCATACTTTCTTCTCTATTAAGAGTATTGTAACAATTTTCTTTGAGATTTGAAGCTAGAAACTAAGATCTAATTATTATTTCCATATTTTTGATTGAAGATTGAGAAGAACAATATTGTAACTTTTGTAAGTACTCTCTTGAATCTATTTATGAACATCAATATGTATTTGATATTATATATGGAGATAAGTAGCTAAAATCCCGTAACTAGGGTTATGGGTGCCTTGATCTAGAGAGCTGCTTGGGGATGTGAATCTATTTGATTTCTAACATCTATCTAAATTGCATAAATCTCGCTTCATTATAATGACATCTCTTGATTGCAAACTTGAAAAGTGATCCCATGAACACCAATTGTTTGAACAAAAAAGTGAATGTTGGTAAAAGAGGTGATTCACATGAAATCCATGGGTTTACCCTTTGGGTTAAGGGTTAATTCCCTAACAGGATCAACCCTCATGAGAGTTCTATTGAATAATACATGAATCCTTTAAGTTAGAAAGAATTAAATGGTGAAATACCCATTAGGTTGAGAAACAAGTGGGTAATCCTTAGAATTTAATACTTTTTGCAATTGAAATTATAAGTTAGAAATCGAGCACAAATTCACAACCTTAACTATTTGAACATCTCGGTGAGCATAACTCTAGTTAACTCATTCTCATTTAAATTATAGTTGCATTAACTCTCATTAGCTGGACCTCTGTGATACAAGAATGAAAGAATATTATTAACACATTAAACCTCCCCTTTATTCCGAAACCTTAGATCAATAGTCCATTAAGAATCGGCTAACTTAGTTGAACAAATATTCCCTATGGGATTCAACCCAAACCTTTGTTGGGTTCTATATTTGATAACGACCGCTTACAACTTTCCTAAGAAATTTGTAATTTGGGTGTATCAATCATAAATCTTCTTAATTAGTCATGGGAACGGGATGCTCATGACCTCTATGAATGCCCTCTCATGAATCTAATCACGTATGTACCAAGCAACATTAATATCACATCCTCACATGATAATGGCAACTAGAACTGCTCTATCAAAAGTGAGGAAAATATCTACTCCAGTAGGTCCCAACCTATTTCACACAATGGACTACCAAAACTTTCCTACAACGTACATGAACGACTTCTTAATATCTGCTTTCCTAATGACCCAAGGGGAATCGATCCCATGTTCAGCAATATTGCTAGAAACTCAACTCAACAACTCTCATCTTTTCTCATGATCCTTCATGTTGGTCCTATTTTTTTGTCTCCATATTATAGTCAAATTCCACTTTACTCGCCAATATCTCATGTTTGGGCCCAAATAAGAACTGTTGAATAGTTTGCTTGGATATATCTACTCGAGTATCTTGAACCAAATACGGGTATTTAAGGTTGGTCCAAATATCGCTACCCCAAAGGTGTTTCTAAATCAACTGAAGTGGAATACGAGGCATAGAACTTGCAAACCAACTCGGGACTACAGTTCCCAGAAGGTTCCCCTATCCAACTCATCATGTATTTATCAAAGAGACCTTTATATCTGGAATCCTATACCAATTAGCTCTTCAAATATGGGGTTCCTCATACTGTTTCTTCTAAAACCACTCCTCTTTCTGATCAACATCCCCATCATATCTTTCTTTCAAATCATGAACATAGAACCTCCTATTTTCCTAAGCTAAAACTGATCGAGCTCTTTGCTCAGTTAATGGAAACGTTGAAGTATTTATTGAACATTGTATCTTAGCCCCAAAATAAATACAATAGCAGTGTCATCCTCACCATTACCCAAATTATAGGACTTCTCTTCCTCTTTAATATGGGGAGCATCGATATTTTTCTCATTGGTACTTAACTCAGATGATTTTTCTCCCTCTTTATATAGAGGAGCGGTAATGTTATCCTCTCTATATCAGATAATTATTCTCTCTGTTCATACTAGGGAGAAGTAGGTATCGGTGAAGTAGAAGCTGGTAGAACCTTTGGATGAGGTTGTGGTGCAACTTGTGTGGCTTGAGCTATAGATTTTACTTATTTTTGTTGCCTTGTACAAAGGGATATAAGTGGTGCATCATCTATCTCCTACTTCTACATAGAGCCACTTTTCTTTAAAGACTCATCTCAGTGTTTAGAATTTTGATCCTAAGATTTTTCCCTCCTTTTAGAGGTAGGAACAACATCACCTCACTTTTGAGTCCCTTTTGGTGGCATGGTACCCATGTTGGAGAAAACTAATACAAAAAAAATATTGTGTAAATGGAAATAAAAATAGTATGTTGCAGGTCGGAGTTGATGAGTCGAGTCTAAGAGTCGTAGACTGGGTTCACGACTTGTGGAACCTACTTGTGGACTTTAAATTTGAAGTTCACGAGTCCAGTGTCCAAGTCGAAGAATGAGTTCACGAGTCATAAACCATACTCGTGAAATTAAAAAATAGAACTTAGGGTGTAAGAGTCTTAGGTTTTCTTTCTACTAGTCCAATCCACTACTAGTGAACCCAGTTTACGAATTGTGGGTTGGATTGGTACGTTCATACGGAGTATCATGCACCAATCTTTGGATTCCAATTTGTAAGAATTTCCATACACTTAGGTTGTATTCAATCATACCCAACTTAATATGTGTATTCCTTATTAGTTTGGGGAATATAGAATTACAATTTAAACCTTATTTGGGGTGATGATGTATACACCCATGATAATCCAAAACTGAATGTAACATTCCTTGCAAAAACCGAGGAGTGCTAGTAATAACTAGATGCATTTTGTTCCACCCCTTATACTTCAAACACTTGGTCTATAGTAGTGGGTGTCAGATTTTTGTTGAGTAGGATATCATAAAGGAGATCACAATTAGGGTTTAGGAGGTTGTGAGTAGGAGGTATTGGAGTGGTAGGGTTTTGTGTTTTGAATAGGAGAAAAGGGAAATCGGGAGATAATGTTTTAATTTGAGTGGGTTTTAGGTATTGAGAAATTGGGTAATGGTTTTTTTAAAGTGGAAAAGGTAAATTAAGGGATTTTTGGGTCGGGCTGCGCATGACTTTAAGAATAAAGAAAATTAAAGATTGAAAAAACTTACCTAATTCCTATGAGTTTGACTTATAGGTCATAGAAAAAGTTTACGACCCATAGGTTGTACTCATGGGTCTTATTCTGATACCTCAAGAGTCTTTGATTCTACGGGTTCAAGTCACGGGTCATAGACAAGATCTACGACTCATGGGTTGCACTCGTGGACAATTTACTACAGCCCATAAAGTTGGTTAGATTCCCACGAGTTAAACTTACCGGTCCTAGACAAAGTTCACGCCCCGTGGATTCCACTCGTAGGTTCTGATCTGACAACATAATCCTCATTCAAATTCTCATGAGTCTAGCCTATGGTTCTTAGAACTTAGCCACGACTCATAGACTCTACTTGTAAGTTTATAGAGTTTCTTCTTTTTCTTATTTTTTGGATCACTAATTCTTTTATAATTTTGAACCTGAGAAAAACAAAACAAAGTGAAAACTAAACCCTTGGGTTGCCTCCGTAGAAGTACTTGACTTAACATAACTGCACAACATGGCCATGTTGGGTACTCAGACTTCACCAACAAGACCATGGGTTTCCTCCCATGAAGCTCCTGATTTACATCATGACCCGACTTGATTTGGCTTGATTTCTCAAGCCTTTTTTAAGTCTATATCACAAATCAACTGTGGGTCATTCCTTTCTCCTATGTAGTGTTTCAATCATTGACCATTAACCTTACAACATTTCCCATCCTTACTCAAGTTCAATTTCACCATAAGGAAACACTGTAACCACTCCATATGGGCCATTACCATTTGACAGTAACTTTCCAAGAAACAACTTCAGCCTTAAATCAAATAGTTGTACCATGTCACCAGTTGTGAGTTCTTTTCTTTTGATCTTTTGATCATGATACAACTCCATATTATCCTTATACAAAGATGAGATGTCATGTGTGTAGGATGGAATTCATCTATATCATTTATCTATTTAACCCTTAACTTTACAAAGTCACTCCATTCCAGATAAAACCTCTTCAATGCCCACAATACTTTATGCTCAAGTTCAACAGGAAAATGGCATGCCTTTCCACACACAATTTGATATGTAGATACACCAATAGGTATTTTGAATGCAATTTGATATGCCCGTAGTGCATCATCTAACTTTCTTGCTCAATCCATCCTATTGGCATTCACAATCTTCGCTAAAATGGACTTGATCTCCTGGTTGGAGACCTTAACTTGCCCGCTCATTTGCATGTGGTAAGGTGTCCCCAACTTGTGTTTCACACCATATTTCACAATCAAGGCCCTAATAGATAGGTTCAAAAGTGGGATCCTCCATCACTAATGATCACTCTAAGTGTCCTAATCTGGACTTTATGTCTTTTTTCAAGAAAGCTGTGACACTTTTACCTTCATTATTAGGGAGCGCACCAGCCTCCACCTACTTTAAAACTTAGTCTACAGACACAAAAATATACTTTATGCCATGAAAACTCACAAAGGTTCCTTTAAAGTCAATACCCCAGAAATCAAACAACTCAAGCTTAAAAATAACAGTCATCGAAAGTTGATTTCTCCGTGAGATATTCCCTTTCCTTTGACATTGGTTACATTTCCTTCCATAATCATAGGATTCTTTGTGAATTGTGGACCATTAATATCCATATTGCAAGATCTTATTCAGAGTCCATGAACCTCCATGGTGACTCTCAATTGGTGAAGAGTGACATGCCTCTAGGATACTTATCATCTCAACCTCTGGGACACATCTTGTAATTACACCATCTACACTGACTCAAAAAAAGTATGGCTCATCCCAAACGAATTTATGAACCTCATGCATAAAATTCTTTTGCTGTTGAAATGACATAACTTTTGATACTGGGTCACTCACCAAATAATTGGCAAAATTTACAAACTAAGGGATTAAATCTTGTGATCCTGCCAAGACTCGTTCATTTGGAAAAGTATCATTAATTTCAATTTTATCCCCTAGTTTTTTCATTGCCTGCTTCTCAATGCGTGACAAATGTCCAACAACTTAATTCTCTGTGCTATTTTGATCCTTGACCTTAAAATTAAATTCCTACAATAGAAGCACCCATTTAATCAACCTCAGATTTACGTCTTTCTTTACCATGAGATATCTAAGAGCTGTATGGTCAATGTGCACACTGAATTTGGTGCCAATTAGGTATGATCAAATTTTTTTAAAGAAAAACACCACTGCAAGAAACCCTTGTTAAATCATGATATAATTTTTTTTCTTAGGATTAAGTGTTTTGCTAGCATAGTAGATAGGATGAAGTACCTTTTCTCACCTTTGGCCTAGGACTGCTCCTAGTTCCATACCACAAGTATCACACATCACCTCAAACAACATTATCCAACCTAGAGACACAATAGTGGGGGCTAAAGTCAACCCCTCCTTTAGATACTCAAAAGGCTTTAAGATAGGCTTAATCAAACAAAAACTTCACATCCTTCTCCAAAAATTTGCAAAATGGATTAGCAATTTTATAGAAGTCCTTAATAAATTGCCTTAAGAAACCTACATGACCCAAAGAACTATTAATGCCTTCCCCAAATATTTGTGGAGGCAAATTTTTTATCGCCTCAATCATAGCCTGTCAACTTCTAATTCCATCTTTAAAATCTTGTTCCTGAGCACTATCCTTTTTTTTTACCATAAAATGGCCTTTTTCCCAAATGAGAACCAAGTTGACCTCTTCACATATTTTTAAGGACTTGGATAAATTATGCAAAAAATCATCGAACAAATCACCCACAACCAAAAAAATCATCCATGAAAACCTCAATAGTGTCTTCCACCATGTTGAAAAAAAAATATCATAACCGGCTGAAAAGTTGCGGGAGTACATAGACCAAAAGACATTCTTTTAAAAGAAAATGTTCCATATGGACAAGTGAAAATGTTCTTCTCTTTGTCCTCGGAAGTAATAAAAAATGGATTGTACCCCAATAACCATCAAGTAAACAATACCATCCTCTACTAGCAAGACGATCTAACATCTGATCTATAAATGACATATGTAAGTGATCCTTCCAGGTCCATGAATTTATCTTCATATAGTCAATGTATACTCGTTATCCGTTGACTAGTATAATAGGAAATAGATAATTCTTTTCATTGGGAATCATAACTATTCCACCCTCCTTCAACACATACTGAACTGGGTTCACCTATTTTTTATCGAGAATTAGATAAATCACGTATAGATCCAACTACTTGATGATTTCTTTCTTCACAACCTCTAACATAGGTGGATTTTATCTATGCTGATGCTTAATGCTAGGTATAGATTTCAAATCAAGTTGAATTTTGTGAGTGCAAATCCCAATGGAATACTAATGATGTTAGCAATGATCTATCTAATGGATCTCTTAACCCTTCACAAAAAAAATACTATAGCCTCAACCTACCATTCTAACAAATCACTTGCAATGATAATTGGCCCCCAAAAATAAATAACGCACATGAGAAGGAAAGGAATTTAGCTCTAAAATTAGAGGCTCCCCGATAAACAATTTAAATAGTGGGGTCTCTCAATTCTTTAGATAAAGATCTAACTTCTTAGGCGCATAAGTGTATGAAACCCTACAAATATGTGCGTTCACCATCGCATCATACTTGCAATACCTTCACTGTCAAAATTTATTATCACAATCGTAAATACCTCAACCCAAGTTCTTCTAAATTGGTGCTACTAAATCATCTTCATCTACAATATCTATAATATAAACCCCATGCATATCCTTGGACTTCTTCATAGATTGGCACATTAAAGGTGACTTGCTCAACATTATGTCTAAACTTCATTTGTCCCATCTTTATGTCAACTAATGCCCTACCTATAGCTAGGAAAGGCCTTCTTAATATGATTGAAACCTCAAAGTAAACCTCACAATCAAGAATCATGAAATCACCTAGAAATATGAAAGATGATACCTTTACCAACACATCAAAAAAGATATTGATGGACTTTTTCACACTGCGATCTACCATAAAAAGTCTTATAGAGGTTGTCTTAGGTGACCCAAAACCCAACTATCTGTAGATGACTAGTGGTATCAAGTTAGTACTAGCACCTAAATCATATCAGGATCTTGTAAAATTTGAAGACCCAATGGTACAATAAATGGTGAATTAATAACACTCAACTCACTCCCATGTTTGAGGGGAGAGACGGTCGTTGTCAATAACCCAACTCGCATTGGGGTCGAATCCACAAGGAGCAAAGTATAAATTTTAAATCTTATGGGTATTCTAATTACTAAAAGGTAACTTGGGATGCTAACAAACAAAACATGTAAATTAAAGTGGGGGAATTGGTCTGAAATTTGTTTGTAACAATCTTTGCTTAACAACACACTAATATAACACTTTTGATTTTAAAACAAGATTTGAGAAGATCTTGGGATTATGTCTATCTAAAGGTAAAACATGTGTAGGTTATTGTTATTTTGACATGAAACTTAGTTTTTGAGTGAGGGGTAGGCTAGGTTGAAAGTATTTCGTGCACCTTACGAGCGGGAAATTAATAATCACCCAAAACCTCAATCGGGTATCCTTATTTCTAGGAAGATGCCCTTGATATGATTTACACTCCAATCACACTTATTTCTAAGATTGAAAAAGGTAGTAACCATAGGCTTGATTGTCCACCATTGCCTTGTCACCCTATAGCCCTCTTTCAAGGATGCTATGGGTTCCCATAACTTCAGCTTCATCCCTCTTTCAAGGATGATGAAGTGTTTCTAGATCTTGGAGTTTTCACCCATCAAACCTATTTGGAGATTTGGGGTTTTCACCCTCAAATTCCAACTATTAAGCTCAAGCAATGGTGGAATCCATATTCAACAACGAAAAATCATGCAAACCCATCAACACCCACACACAAATACACTTTAGTTTGACATAATCTCAAGACAAAATTACTTAACTACTCATGAAGAAAGTAAAGAAAGATATACCATAAGGATTGTCCAAAGCATTCATTCTTCACAAAACACTAAGAATTTAATTTTCCAAAATTAGTTACAATCTTTCCCAATTAGGGTTCTTTTTTGAAATTCAAAAATGATTATGAGGTAAGAAATCCCCAAAGAAGAATGGGTTTTTGCCTATATAAGGTTTGGGATTCGTCTATGTGAATTTACAAAATTGCCTTGAGCAATATTCCCACTTAGACGTGATCGCATGAGAATGTCTGTGATCATGGCTAATGCGACTGTGTTTATGCTCCGCGATCACATTCTTCTACCATCTTGACTGATTGTGACCGTGGCCTGTGGCCTGCGATCATGGTAACTGAGGCTGGTGACTGCTCCAGGTCTTCTGCTGCACTTCTTTGCTTCTATTTGATCCTTTTTTAGATCTAATCCATATCTTTCCATCTCACCAACTATATACCTGCACAATGTGGATATTAGTCCATTAAATCATGATTATATCTTATTTAATTCTACAAAACATGGTAGTGTGCATAAATAGTTAGTGCGAATGAGTGGTAAAATCTCCACTCATCAACACCCCTAACTTAAACCCTTGCTTGTCCTTAAGCAACATCACCCTTTATTATGAGACAATTTCATATGTATGCCCACATTTTATTTCCCAATGATCATGATGAATCCAACTTGATTTCTACCACAAAAAGCTTTTCACACATGGGCAAAATGATTTTCAATGACGCCCCTTAACATATTATGGAATAATGGAGGATGCATTAGACTTTGAGGAGAAACCATGCGATAACTACTACTCACTCTAGAAATGACTCACTTTTTTTTACCTCAAACATATTATACCTTCTATTATCTCATTGTGCTAAAGATCACAAAGTCACCCACCTCAACTTGTTCACATACCTCCTCACAATAAATAAAATTTGACACACCTAGTTACCAATCATGCAACAAGAGTTTAAGTGCAACACTCTCTCTATCGAGAAACACTCAATGCTAACAAGTACCATGCCAAAGGCTTGCCCCTATTTTCAATCACCACTACAATGACCACACTTGGTTGGGAATAACAAAGGACTTTTTGAGGTTATAAAGTAAGTTTAGGGTAGGGTAGGATAGCAACATAGGATAACTAGGCTAAACCCTCCTTGAATTATTTCCTACTAAGCCTATCTTGCTTTCTCCACTTTTGCTATTAGGCCACTTCTCTTCTTTAATTATTTCCTACTAAGCCTATCTTGCTTTCTCCACTTTATTTTTACCTCTTTTTTTTTAAGCACAAGATTTTTATGCATTTCTTTTCTTTGATGGATCTTTCCTTTCTTCTAATCAATTTTCTTTATTTCCTTAAGTACGTAGGCACATTCTTATGAATTCATTGCCCAACTACAACTCTTTCAATTTCTACCACCCCCAACTTAGGATTTTAGCCTCAATTTTTATTATTTAGTCCAAGGAGGATAGGGTTCAAGAGAGAAGAAATAAAAGGGTCACGGCTTGTAATGTATTTGCCAAAGAAAAATCCAAAGGCACAAAGAGGGTGACTAGGAGTAACTCCTATGTATTGGTAGTCTATTCAGGCTAAAGTGGGCTTCCAATGTCAAATGATGGCCTATGGTTATTTTACCAACAAAGAATAATCAAAAGGTATCCTTGAGAGACTAATGGGGAAATTTCTAGATGGTACAAGGACACATGATATGTAGACAAATAATCTCTCACGCATGGCTTGCAAATCTTATCAAGGGGGTTTAATTGTTCCTTCCGCTCAAGAAAAAAATAGAGTACTAACTAATTTTCTGAAGTTAATTTTTGGAGTGATATAAAGAGGAGGAGTTTTGTTACAAGGTTTCTCACATCCATTCCCTTGAATTTTGCAAAAAAATTTCAGACGGAGGGGGGTGTTGGCTTTGCATCTACACCATGCATAATTACTAATCATGGAAACAACCCAAGATATTGTCTCACATTTCCAATGGGTATGAATGCGATCCCAAATCATCAATGCCACAGGTACTCATACTTCCCTTGCATTGACCATAATGCTACGAGTACTTAGACTTCCCCTGCAATCCATGGGAAAAACCCACTTACAATGCTTTCCCCTTAAGAATGTCATCACGTAGTCTATCATAAGGAAAAAATCATCTAATAGAAATAAAATTAAGTAACAAACTATGAAAAAAATAACTAATCCATGCAAATGTGGGCACCATCAGAGTGCCCAAATATTACAACCCAAAAATAAATAAGAATCATCCAAAAGAGCGGAGAAATATGCAGGAGTATCAATAATACAGGCCTAAATCAAATGAATACAGAGACACCCCCCCCAAAAAAGGTAGAAGTTTCCCCACTGCATAAATAAGTAAGGATAAAAGAGATAAGGGGTCTCCCTGAAACCACATCAAGGGTTGCTATCACTCTCTGACATTGCATCATTATTCTCCTCAAGGTCGGACCACTCAGTGGGGGACTTATCATCACCCTTCACCCAAGAGGAAGGAAGTTGATCTCAGGGTTTTAGGACCTTTAATAGGCCCTTCACCCCTTTCCATTTCTTAATAAAGAAATCATACCTCTTCTTCTCTCTTATGACCATCTTTTCATGAATGCTCTGGAGGTCACGATGTGACTCTTCCAAAAAAGAGTAGGCTTTCTCAAGCCTAGCAATGGTAGTTTCTTGATTCTTTTGGTCCTCTTTGTACTCATAATCGGCCCAGGATATATATGAATGATATGTGGTAGAGGGCTCTCTTCATCCCTAGGGAAAACTAGACACAAGCTCCTTGATAGCTACGATATTAACTCAAATATCCTCAACAGGTCCTATAGTAGATGGCCTATGAGATTCAGGCTCAATAAATGCCGACTTTCCCAAGTCAATATTTCTCTTCTTGCCTTTGGCCGGTGCACTCTCTCCTCAAATTATCAAGGGATATCTAGGATCACCAGGATGCATCCATATGTCTCCAGCATACCCTTCAAACCCTGCTCTTTTGCAAAGCTTAGTAATTAAAGAGGGGAATAAGAGATGTGTACCACTTTGATTCTCAAAATGATCTATTTTATTAACCAGAAGCTGACCAATATCCAAAGGGATTCCATCTAGAATACAAGAAACCATTCGAGAAAACAGATCTGCGAGTGTTGTTATGTGAGTGCAAGGAGAGACTCGGCTACAAATAATGTGCAACAATATTTGAACCTCAGAAGTGAAGTTGTTCATGGAGATGTTACTTTTAGTCTTTTCCTAAGAGACTTTCTTTTAGGGACATAGCCGTTGCACCAGCAAACTCTCTGGTTTACATCTATTTTCTTTGAACTCGCCCATGTCTGTAAGTTGGAGCCCATAAATATCATTTATTTTTTCCGCCCCAACTCTCACCAGATTTCCTCGGATCTTAATAGTCACATTGAATGGGTATGAGAAAGAAACTTCACTAATGTTAGCATAAAATTCATGGACCCATTATTCATTTTAAATTCACGGCCCTGGGTCATAGCACCGCCACCCTGTGGCTTTAAGTTTGTTATGAAATACCGGTAGTGTCTCCAGCATATTCTCCAAGAAAATTCCTCTTTATGGGAGTAGTTTTATCCTTGGAAGATAACTATAGTAGTAAGTGTGGCACTCAAGTTCCATGAATCGGATGTGATCATACTTGTCCATGAGGTTGTCCTGAAAGCACTAGGCATATATGATATCAATCAATAATAATTTAATCATGCAAACTATTCCATATTGTTCACTAAAGACAATTGGAATGGGTGCTCAGTGGTGCTTGGCTAAAAATTAGAAGTGCAGGATTTTTGGTGTGGAAGAAAACTGGCCTCGGTTACTGCAATCACGAGCCATGACCATTTTTATGTTGTCGTAATCGCAATACCTGAGGCTGGTTTCATACCAGCTTTTCATGTTCAAAATTCTTCGAAAGTTTTAGGCCACTAGCATGCTCTGCAATATGGATTCACATGAAGACCAATTGAACAATGCTAATAGGTTTTTGAATGTGCCCTTTCAGATCCAAAAATTATTATTGATAGTTCATTTGGGAAATGTATCAAACACTTAGTGTGCACACCTTATTTATATACCTTTTCACATATTTTTGGTTACTCAAGATTTCCCCATTTGTGTGCCACCCTACTCAAGCAGCCAACACCACACAAGTACTAAGTAGGACAACATGGAGGCATAACAATCAAAACTTTAGACTCTCTCTTAATCATGTATTCTAAGGACTATTTTCAAAAATAAAAGCATGGATTCATGACATCTACCAGATTTGTGATGTAAGAGGAATGCAAGGATGCTGGTGGAGAGCTCACAAACTTGGACAGAATTTGGTACAATTAGAGAGTAAAACTTGAATGGGAATGTGAGGGAAATAGAGGGAAATCAGTAATTAAAATGGATGAAGTGACCGTGACTGCGTTTAGGTCACCGTGATCGTGGACACGTGGGTGACCGTGATCGCACCTAGGGACCGCGATCACGGTAACTAAGAGCATTTTTGCTCCCATGTTTTTCCCTGTTTTGCTCTTTTCTTAAAATTTTCAGATTTTTTCCTTGTTCTATTTTTAATGTAGATTTATACAATTCCCCATTTTTAATCTCATACAATGCACTCCATAGTTCCTAAAATTCATGAGTTATTCATATTCAAGAACTAACATCTATGCTACAAAAACATAACAAAAAAAATACGAGCCATTTTCATGGCATTTGTGGGTTGCCTTCTACCTAGCGCCTGAGTTATCATCGTGGAACGTATTTCTTCTTGTATTCTCAATATGGGTCCTCAATCCCCTCCCCATTCACTTTATCACTCTAAACATCCACCACAGACACAACTTGAAGTTCCATAGTTTATTTCTTTGTCTTGCAAATTTTGAAAGAGACCTAATCTTCTTGCACCCTAAACTTCATTTCCCCCATCTCTAAATCGACAATGGATCTTCTGGTAGACAATAAAGGATGAACAAGGATAATAGGTACCTCTTGGTCCATTTCACAATCCAATACCATAAAGTCTGTCAAAAGTATAAACTTGTCCATTTTAAGAAGGGCATCAAACAAAATTCCCACTAGACTTTTGATGGACCAATCTTCCATTAAGATTCACATAGAGGTTGGTGTAGGGGAAACCAATCCAAGATTCTCATAGATGAAAAAAGTCATTAAGTTAATGCTCGCACCAAGGTCACATAGAGCTTTTGCAAACTTATGCGTCCCGATTGTGCAATGAATGATGAACACTATGAGGTCATCTTTCTTTTCCGCAACCTTACTATCCATGATATTACTACACCTATGAGTGACCTCAATGGTGTCACCTTCGACAGGCTTTTTTTTGGACATCAACTTTTTCATTAGCTTAGCGTATCCCAGGATCTCTTGGATCACCTCGAGCAATAAGTTATTTATCAATAGATTGCTAA
Organism: Capsicum pubescens; assembly: GCA_030864215.1. NCBI lineage: Eukaryota > Viridiplantae > Streptophyta > Magnoliopsida > Solanales > Solanaceae > Capsicum > Capsicum pubescens. The sequence goes on from CM061540.1 coordinate 236,556,348, forward strand.
GTTTTTTCATGCACTTCCTCAATTTGTCACCTTCCTCTTTTAGATGCAATCGTTGAGTGAATGGGGGAGGAACTTAGATTGTGGGCTTTTCTTCACTTTGTGTCTTTTTAACCTCAACCACTTTTTTGTCACTTTCCTTAGTCTCTTTCTCATTCTCTTCTTCTAGACTTTGAGGTAAAACCTCCTTTGATTTAGCCTTGGGCATTTTCTCACTCAAGTTTCCCTTAAAGGGCTCATCAAGTGTCTTTCCACTCCTTATGACAATTTCTAGGACTTGAGCGTCATTCTTTAGATAGGCAATTGTGTCACTAGGGAGTCTACCTTTAGGATTAGCATTTAATTGCGTAGAGTTTTGCCCAATTTGGGTCTCTAATTGCTTGATAGAGGTGGAGTAAGACACCACGGTTTGAGATAGTTGACAGAAGTCACCTTTCAACTCACGAACAATTTTTTTTGTACCTTTCACTCTATTCAATATTCTTGCTAACACATTCTTGGTCTTGAATTTTTTGGAGTCGATGGATCTTGGCTCCTTGGTCTTAGCTCAATCAAGAGAAGGAACATAACAATTATAATAATGCTCCCTATCTCTTCTATCTCTATCCCGCTCGTAATCCATCCAACCTTGGTTTCCACCTTACCTTTGATAGGTAGGATGGGAACCCCCCGATTAGTTAGCCAAATACCAGATTTCCTCAGCTAAATTCTTTGCTTCTTCATCATCTTCATAAGATTTTTATGCTACATCATTTATCGCTTTTTTGGGTGCACCCATAACATGCTTTGTTAAGAGTTCAAGTTGGGTCATCATTTTTACCATGTTCTCCTTCTTTTATTTATTACACTTTCTTTGTTCATTATCAACCACAAAAGTATTAGAAGGGATCTTGGGAGCTTCAGTATCTCGGGTATGCCAACCCCAATTTTACTTTGACACTTCTCCTATCAATAGAAAGATTGCATGGTGGTGTATCTTTTCTATAGAGCCACCCGCCGTATTATCCACCACTATTTTGTTTAATGGATCAAGGGACTGGTAGAAGATCTCGAGAAGCATATCCCCCGGGACCTTATGATTTAGGCATTGGGCTAATTTTCCATTAAATCTTTCCCAAGCTTCAAATAATGGTTCTTCATTCATTTATCAAAAATTCACAATCCCATCTCACTTTTGAAGAATTTTAGATGGTGGGAAATATCTATCAAGAAACACGGTGGTAAGCTCTTCCCAAGATGCAATTGAGATGGGTGAAAGTGAATGGAGATAAAAAATCACCTCGCCCATTAGTTAGAACGGAAAGAGAAAAAGTCAGATAGATTTTTGAATAATGTGTGCTATGTTGAATGACACACACACTTCCACAAAATTCTTCAAATGGACATTTGGGTCCTCATAAGCTTGACCCCCGTACAACCCTTTCATTTTCAACATGTGTAGCATTACACTAGTCACATGGAAGACTCTGTTCCCATGGGTTGGTGGGATCCAAATTGAACTAGTTTGGCCCGCTTTATTTAGTTGGCCTTCATCATCAAGGGGACCATTAAAGGGACCCATGTTAATCTTGTTGTCACTCATTATTCCTTTAACACTTAGATAACCTACAAAGATCCAAAAATAACAAATAAAGTAAATTACACCACCTTGGGTATTCCCAAGTAAGAATTACACCGCACAAGTGAAATCTATAGTCCACTCCTTGTCAATGACGCTAATTTGATAATGCTCAACTCACTCCCATGTTTGAGGGGAGAGGCGATCATTGTAAATAACCCAACTTATGTTAGGGTCGAATCCACAAGGAGTGAAGTATAAATTTCAAATCCTATGGGTGTTCTAATTACTAAAAGGTCACCCAAAATGCTAACAAAGACAACATGTAAATTAAAGTGGGGGAATTGGTCTAAAATTTATTTGTAACATTCTTTAGTTAACAACACACTAATATAACACTTTTGATTTAAAAATAAGATTGGAGAAGATTTTGGGATTATGTTTATCTAAAGGTAAAACATATGTAGGTTGCTGATAGTTTGACATGAAATGTAGTTTTTAAGTGAGATATAGGCTAGGTAAAAAGTATTTGTGGTTATCCTTTTAATAAAACCATAAGGATTTCACCCATTGGCTCTTTTGAGCACCTAACGAGTGTGCAATTAATAGTCACCCAAAACCTCAATCGAGCATCCTTATTTCTTGGAAGATTCCCTTAACATGATTTACACTCCAATCACACTTATATGTAAGATTGCAAAAGGTAGTAAAACATAGACTTGATTGGGAATATGGATGCCTACCCATCTGTAGGGTAGTTTTGGAAAGTTGAGATCAGTCAATTTGACCTTAGTGTTGAGATTCTGCTGGGAGTTATAGAGCTTGGGTACAACCTTCATTTTCAGATTTATCTAGTTGGGTAAGGCTATACCTTGACTACCTACTCGATCTTCTTCAGTTCAAATAGATAATGGTTAATAGGTGTTCATATGATAGTCCATAGACAAGGTATTAGTTCCTTTAGTTTGACCTTAGGTTTTATCTATCATTGTGATTTTGGATGATCTACTCAGCAAGAGTAGTATGCTTAAGTTGGATTCAACATGGCTTTACCCCTAATTAGTGGGGCATTCTGGAGAGGATTATTCTATAGTTATCTCTTATTCTTTGGACTCTTGGCTGATAGTTTTGAGGATCACTCAGACTAGTTGTAGCATCGGCATAGATTCCAGACATTGGTTTTATCTATTTGTGTTCCTAGGTATCACCTTATGGGATTATTTTGATGCTTGCCATTATGGATTTTCAGTAGATCAGCTCAGTTCTTCCAAGTTAGTATGATGGATTTACACGGGAAAGCTCGAGTGACATTCTGCTTGGTTTGGAATGGATAATAGGTTTGGAAAGGCAAAGAATGTTATATTTTGATTTAAAGTTGTTTGCATGATTCATGACTTAGTTTGCCTTTAGCTTGGATGAGTTTTCATTTAATTGTGTTGGTATTGGCATTGTATCAGTGTATTATGGTTTGAATTTATGTGCATCAACCTTGCTCGATTTAGTTAGAGGCCAGTTGGTGGTTGAGGTTGAGTTTTGGCTGTTTGAGAGTAAAGTGTGGAAGTTGGTTTGAAAAGATATACTTGTGGAAAAATCTCTTGGAAGCGTCATTTCTTCTCTGAGGTTATTTGGGAAGTTATGCTCGGACCATGCGAGCCCAGTACCTTATCTCTTTGAGCTTTCGTGATTTTTCTATCCATTGACTTTAGTAGACAAAAGTCCTTTTAGTAGTGGATATTGTAATGATCCTTCAGGTTATTTCCTTAATTTCGTATATTTTTGGCATTTCTAGGCTTGCCACAATGGCTACAGTTCATTTATGACTTGCCAGAACTGTTGGTTTGATTATTAGACAGTTCATTTTAATTTTAGGCTCATTTCTCTGTTTTGGAGCTTTCGCTATTTAGGATTTGGTCTTGGGACAAAACTCCTAGTAGATGACCACATATGAGAATTTCGATAGTGCTATCAGCTCTGGAACGTGGATTTTAGGCTAGAGGGACAGTTGGTTTAGGTCCCAAGGCTTCTGGTCTTATTTTTGTCTATTGGACAGATTATATGAAAAATAAAACTATAGGTGTGGGGCCCACACTTAGTCAAAATGATCGCGGATGAAGTTTTGATGATTCTATTGGATCCGTAACATGTTTTACAATCAATTTGCAATATTGGATCATGTTCATAGGGTTCTAAATGAGTTCTGGGGGTCAAAAATAAGTTTTTGAAATTTTAGGTACTGGTGTGGTCGCGAAAGCAAGATTGTGATTGCATTTACGACCATTTGACCATTTAAATAGGTTGGGAAAGAAAAGTTTGTAACGCTTCACAACCATCGCTGATGGTTAAGATTGAAATCAAACTCTTTTCATTTTTTAACATTTTTGGAGTTAGGAAGCTCTGATTTTGATGACTTTTGATGCATTTTTCTTGTATAATCATTGTCTATCAATATAGAACTCTATTTTCCCCTTTTCCAAGAACTTCTATTTTGTGTTTTGTCATTTTCATCCATGTGGAGAATCAAAAGCCTATTTCACCAACTTTTGGGGCTTGGGAGCTTAAATTTGGGTGATTTGAAAGGAGTTTTTTAGATTTCTTCCATGGATAAGTTTTCTAATCTTATAATTATCATCTTATCCTTGATTTCATGCTCTAAAAAACTTCAAATTCTTGATTTCAAAATGGGTTTTGAGGATTTTAGTCGGTAAATTTTGAAACTAATTTTTCTTTGATTTGAACCTCATTTTTAACTCGTATTCACATGAGTTTTCAGTTGTAGACTCCTATGAGTATGGGAAATATATTTCTAAAATAAAATTATGATTTTATCCCTTTTATTTTCTAAACCATTTTTGGGGTCCATTTTGACCCGTCTTGAATTTAGTAATATAGGTCTCATTATAATCCTAACGACATATAGATTACTATTTTGTTAGTGTGATGACATTTTAGAATTGTAGAGCAAAGGTGAAAAATTTATGGGCGATTCAAGGATTACGGTTCAGCATCAACGTAGGCTTTTTTCTACTCTTCTTCACGAGATAGTGTAATATATATGTTGCATGTTAGGATGTGATTATGGGTGGAACAACGTGATGTAGCCTAATTTATGTGTTTAGAGATAGAAAGGTGAATTGACCCTTATGATGAAATACTTATTATGCTTCTAGGATTTTATTACCCTAGGTTGCTAGCATATTAGGCATAATTGAGTCTAATAATCCTTTATAATAAGATTTAATACCTTACTGGTAGATGGTGTTGGTTCTCTAGATGGTGTTATGGTTATGCCAGTTATTTATTATTGGGCCTAAGGTCGTGATTATGATATTAGTTGGATTTTGTGAAGTAATTTACCCTTCTAAAGAACGTGGCATTGGTTTATGAACATTTAGATGCTTATAATCGTATTTTCTAGATACTGGTGATGGCATGCATAGATTCGATACAATTCATTCTTACTAAATAGTAAATGGTATGATTCCAACTAAAAATGTAGTTTTACCACTATTCTCTTAAAAAGGGATTTATTCTCACTTTTCACCTTCAAAATGAATTCTTTCATAATGGTAATGATACCATCTTAATGAATGTTTTATGAGCCTTTGAGACTAAAAATGATGTTTTACATATTTGACCAAGATATATTTTGATCCAAAACTTTACTACTACTATTTACTTTGGTCGAGAGAGACTCTGACCCTTTCTACACTTTTATGATGATTTAGTCTAAAAATTTACACTCAGACAATGAATTCACAAACTTACACTCTTATAGCCACGATGTGAGTTTGGGCATTATTGTATATATACATACATTTCTAGTACTGGACAGAGTAGATGGTTATATTGATGGTTATTAGAAATCCTGGATCAGGACCAAGTTGGTGTATATGGGTACTATAGAACCCCTTAGAGGACCCTTCACCCATGAGCCTTTGTATTAGAGAAGAGAGGTCATTGTAGGTCCTACCATTGTGAGATGTCGGGCTAGAAGAGATGTATACATTGAGTTACATTATGGTACTTGGTTCGGTTATACTAGTAAGGATTATTCTTCATATTCATCCTTGTATGGGCATTGCCTATCACCAGTATGTGCCTATGTCTATCAGCCTTATAAGGGGTTTCATATGTATAAGTATTGAGTATCGCTTGCAGTATGTTGTGTGTTGATTGGACCTTTCGAGTTATGGGCCTAGTTTAGATATTGGTTTTTTGGTCTAGTGGGTTACTGTATTGTGTTATTATTATGGTAAGATCATGATAGGTTGATTACTGAACTGGTATTGACATTTGAGGTATGATTCTGATGTCTTTCTTTAAGGTTGCTTTATTATGGATAGTTATCTCATATTTAGACGTATGGGTTAGAGATCCTGATTCTGTTAGTACTAGTTCCTACTGTGATTGGAAGTCCTTAAGATTCTAGTATGACTACTCTAGGTTATACCTTTGGGTTAGCCTTGTTTATGTACATATGTTTACATATGTAGTTATGGTATTACCATATATCATTTGCTTTTTTTATGTATTCATGTTTTATATCCATTTCTTGGCCTTGTCTACTATTATATATCCTTTATATGCTCTTTATTTATATATGGGCAAGCAATACACAAAATAGTGCTTAGGTACCTGAGTATGGCTTGAATAGGATAGTTTATCCTTGTTGCCTTCTTAGCTTAACTATGTTAGTTCCCTAGTTATTTAAGTGTAATTTACATTCCTGCTTGCATGTTATGTATATTTCCATTATCATTGGAGCTCAGGCGATAGTAGCCTCCTGAGTACCATGTGTTTGGTACTCTTACTACACTTTTGCATCCTACAAATCATAGTATAGGTTTTTTTCATAGCTGTGTGCATCATGCAGAGAAGATATGGTTCAGAGACATAGGGTGAGCTCTTAGCATTAGTATTATTGCTATTTTCCCTCCTATGTACTTTAGTCATAGCTGTGTGTGTCATACAGAGCAGCTATGGTTCAGAGACATAGGGTGAGCTCCTAGCATTAGGATTGTTTCTATTCTCCCTCCTATATACTAGACTAATCTCTATGTTGTATTCAGAGATGGGTTGTATCTATATATTCATTTGGTACTTCATTTTGCAATCTTATTACATTAGAAGATTTTGTACTGATTCCACCAGGTTTTAGGACTATCTTGTGTATTTTAGCCTTTTTAGTATTTTTATACAAAATTCTTCCTTACTTTATCTTGGTAGTCCGTTAATAGTAGTTTTTGACTATAGGTTTGCATACCCTCTAGTGGGTTATAGTAGGTGCCATCATGACCTGAGAAATTGAGTCATGATAGCAAAGAACAAATTAATTGGTCGGTCAATGTTAACGCTTGCAAATGCAAAGGGTGGACCACGTTCGCGAGGTACTATCCACTGAATATTGTAGCCTTAAAATTGCAAATTCCACTAATTTTGGACTTCAAGATTCAGATTTTGAGCAATTTCTTAAGGTTTTATCACCATTTGAGCTTGGTTAAGCTCCAAAACCTTTGTCCTATTATTTTTCATCAATTATATCATCCAAAGGAACTTTAAATCATGATTTTAAAAGAAAATTTGGGGTTTGTTACTGGTAATGTTTAAAAAGGGGTTTCCTTTGATTTTGATATCATTTAAAACACATTTTCCTGTGGGTTTTCTCCAATAGACTCCTATAACCTTGGGGAATAAAATTTTGGTTTGACCCATTTTTTGAACTCATTTTTTGAATCCATATTGGAACCGACCAAAATATGGGCAATATGGGTATCATTAACTTTATTTTAATGTATAGATTCTATATTTGAAGGTTTTAAATGATCCTAAGGACTTTTTTAAGGGGAATGATCCATGTCGAAGAACTTTAGATCGGGATTTCATCATTGTGAGGTTGGTAATTGATGTTGGGCGTATTTATACCCCTAAGAACCATAATTTAACTATATTTTAGCTAAGTTTGGAGCATAAAATATATAATTCCTGCACTTTTAGTCCATTTTCCTTTAAGTGAGCTAACCTATGTGATTAGCATGTTTTTCAGGTATTAATGATGAAGATTTCAGCACTTTGTGGACCTTTGGGCAGCAAAGGGAAACTTCACATAAGAGGGAAGGCAGATTTTGGAAGCTTGTGGACTGAATGTGATGCATGGAGAACTTGTCCTGGGCAAAATCAGTATTTCTAAATACTTAGGGATGCAACAGTAACTTAGTAGGACAAGGATGTTATAAAAACCCTATTTACTGAATTTTTCAGCATTCATTGGATCATTATTATTCAGCAATTTTCATTATTTAGTCGACAGATTTTGTAAGTTCAAGACAGAGAGAAAAACGCTAAGGCTACACAAACGGCTAAAGGGAAGAAAAACGTCAACCTCTTGTTTGACGCCAACTTCATCCCCATCGTGAGATTATTCTAACTTTGGTATGATGATGATGTCTTCTTTGATTTCCATTGTACTCATGAGTAGCTAAACATCTCTGTTAGGGTTATGGAAACCTCGTAAGATACTATCTATTACTATGAGTTTGTGAATTCTTGATGTGTTATGCTACTTATATCATTACTCTCTTCGTTTTGATTGAATTCTTATATTTGCAAACATAGAGAATACGTCATTATAGCATTAACTTGTTCGAGAGAAAAGTTACATGTTTGGAAAAAAGAGTGTGACAAGGAAATAGGGCTTCTAACCTCTATATACACGTTAATGCCTTAACCGGATTAACTTCTTGGAGAATTTGTACCATTTGTTATACACTTTAGGCTCAGGAGAGCTAAAGTGAAATAAATCCTTGATGGTTGGGAAACACTTGGATTTAGAATTAGAAACTGATTCTCTAAAAGTGTATGCATGTCTAAATTCCGCGTTACTCATAGTTAATAGAGAAGTAGAAACTACAAGGTGGACATAACCCTACCTTATTATTCTCTGTGATTAACCTTTACTAAACAAATCATTCATTTGTTACTTTGATATTATTAATTCACGCCTAAATCAAAACTCCCCTTTTCCGTGGAATTTTCGACCAACAGTCTACTAACAATTGCAACACTTAGTGACCAAGTATTCCCTGTGGGATTCGACACCCAACCCAGCGCTTAGGGAACATAGTCACTATTTCTGGCGAAAATAGTCCTACCTGTCCCTTAGCCTACATTACAACCTGTAAAGACCTATTTGATCCTAAGCTTAGCATTCCGATATTAGTAGAGCATTACACTAAGGGAAAGCCTATGGTCATCAGTTGCAACATAAGAATTCTTTGTGAGAAGTGAGAGCAAGGAGAGTCTTATACCCATGTTTCAAAAATTATAAAACTGTGAGTGATCATGGGTAATATCTTGTGTGAGACACACATGGTTGATGATTTTTGGGTAGTGTTATATGATTCTTTGTGGTTTCACTTGTGGATATGAATTAACCATCCTCACGAGTCTATGTTGGAGGTTGAATTGTTTCTAGTAGTGATCAAGAAACCTACTCTCTGTTAATAATTGTCGTGCATGTCTTGTTGAACATTTTGTGTTGCTATTGTGAAATTCTAGTTAGGTGTTTACATGGACGTAATATTTTGTTCGAGGACGAACAAAGCTTTAAGTGTGGGGTGGTGATGTTGGGCGTATTTATACCCCTAAGAACCATAATTTACCCATATTTTAGCTAAGTTTGGAGGATAAAATATATAATTCCTGCACTTTTAGTCCATTTTCCTTTAAGTGAGCTAACCTATGTGATTAGCATGTTTTTCAGGTATTAATGATGAAGATTTCAGCACTTTGTGGACCTTTGGGCAGCAAAGGGAAACTTCACATAAGAGGGAAGGCAGATTTTGGAAGCTTGTGGACTGAATGTGATGCATGGAGAACTTGTCCTGGGAAAAATCAGTATTTCTAAATACTTAGGGATGCAGCAGTAACTTAGTAGGACAAGGATGTTATAAAAACCCTATTTGCTGAATTTTTCAGCATTCATTGGATCATTATTATTAAGCACTTTTCATTATTTAGTCGACAGATTCTGTAAGTTTAAGACAGAGAGAAAAACGCTGAGGCTACACGAACGGCTAAAGGGAAGAAAAATGTCAACCTCTTGTTAGACGCCAACTTCATCCCCATCGTGAGATTATTCTAACTTTGGTATGATGATGATATCTTCTTTGATTTCCGTTGTACTCATGAGTAGCTAAACTTCTCTGTTAGGGTTATGGAAACCTTGTAAGATACTATCTATTACTATGAGTTTGTGAATTCTTGATGTGTTATGCTACTTATATCATTACTCTCTTCGTTTTGATTGAATTCTTATGGTTGCAAACATAGAGAATACGCCATTATAACATTAACTTGTTCGAGAGAAAAGTTACATGTTTGGAAAAAAGAGTGTGACAAGGAAATAGGGCTTCTAACCTCTATTTACACGTTAATGCCTTAACCGGATTAACTTCTTGGAGAATTTGTACAATTTGTTATACACTTTAGGCTCGGGAGAGCTAAAGTGAAATAAATCCTTGATGGTTGGGAAACACTTGGATTTAGAATTAGAAACTGATTCTCTATAAGTGCATGCATGTCTAAATTCCGCGTTACTCAAAGTTAATAGAGAAGTAGAAACTACAAGGTGGACATAACCCTACTTTATTATTCTCTGTGATTAACCTTTACTAAACAAATCATTCATTCGTTACTTTGATATTATTAATTCACGCCTAAATCAAAACCCCCCTTTTCCGTGGAATTTTCCACCAACAATCTACTAACAATTGCATCACTTAGTAACCAAGTATTCCCTTTGGGATTCGACACCCAACCCAACGCTTAGGGAACATAGTCACTATTTTAGGCCAAAATAGTCCTACCTGTCCCTTAGCCTACATTACAACCTGTAAGGACCTATTTGATCCTATGCTTAGCATTCCGATATTAGTAGAGCATTACACTAAGGGAAAGCCTATGGTCATCAGTTGCAACATAAGAATTCTTTGTGAGAAATGAGAGCAAGGAGAGTCTTATACACATGTTTCGAAAATTGCAAAACTGTGAGTGATCATGGGTAATATCTTGTGTGAGACACACATGGTTGATGATTTTTGGGTAGTGTTATATGATTCTTTGTGGTTTAACTTGTGGATACGAATTAACCATCCTCACGAGTCTATGTTGGAGGTTGAATTGTTTCTAGTAGTGATCAAGAAACGTACTCTCTGTTAATAATTGTCGTGCATGTCTTGTTGAACATTTTGTGTTGCTATTGTGAAATTCTAGCTAGGTGTTTGCATGGACGTAATATTTTGGTCGAGGACGAACAAATCTTTAAGTGTGGGGTGGTGATGTTGGGAGTATTTATACCCCTAAGAACCATAATTTACCCATATTTTAGCTAAGTTTGGAGGATAAAATATATAATTCCTGCACTTTTAGTCCATTTTCCTTTAAGTGAGCTAACCTATGTGATTAGCAGGTGTTTCAGGTATTAATGATGAAGATTTCAGCACTTTGTGGACCTTTGGGAAGCAAAGGGAAACATCTCATAAGAGGGAAGGCAGCTTTTGGAAGCTTGTGGACTGAATGTGATGCAAGGAGAACTTGTCCCGGGGAAAATCAGTATTTCTAAATACTTAGGGTTGCAGCAGTAACTTAGTATGACAAGGATGTTATAAAAACCCTATTTGCTGAATTTTTCAGAATTCATTGGATCATTATTATTCAGCACTTTTCATTATTTAGTCGACAGATTCTGTAAGTTTAAGACAGAGAGAAAAACACCGAGGCTACACGAACGGCTAAAGGGAAGAAAAACGTCAACCTCTTGTTTGACGCCAACTTCATCGCCATCGTGAGATTATTTTAACTTTGGTATGATGATGATGTCTTCTTTGATTTCCGTTGTACTCATGAGTAGCTAAACTTCTCTGTTAGGTTTATGGAAACCTTGTAAGATACTATCTATTACTATGAGTTTGTGAATTCTTGACGTGTTGTGCTACTTATATCATTACTCTCTTCATTTTGATTGAATTCTTATGGTTGCAAACATAGAGAATACGCCATTATAGCATTAACTTGTTCGAGAGAAAGGTTACATGTTTGGAAAAGAGAGTGTGACAAGGAAATAGGGCTTCTAACCTCTATTTACACGTTAATGCCTTAACCGGATTAACTTCTTGGAGAATTTGTACAATTTGTTATACACTTTAGGCTCGGGAGAGCTAAAGTGAAATAAATCCTTGATTGTTGGGAAACACTTGGATTTAGAATTAGAAACTGATTCTCTATAAGTGCATGCATGTCTAAATTCCGCGTTACTCATAGTTAATACAGAAGTAGAAACTACAAGGTGGACATAACTCTACCTTATTATTCTCTGTGATTAACCTTTACTAAACAAATCATTCATTCGTTACTTTGATATTATTAATTCACGCCTAAAACAAAACCCCCCTTTTCCGTGGAATTTTCGACCAACAGTCTACTAACAATTGCAAAACTTAGTGACCAAGTATTCCTTGTGGGATTCGACACCCAACCCAGCGCTTAGGGAACATAGTCACTATTTCTGGCCAAAATAGTCCTACCTGTCCCTTAGCCTACATTACAACCTGTAAGGACCTATTTGATCATAAGCTTAGCATTTCGATATTAGTAGAGCATTACACTAAGGGAAAGCCTATGGTCATCAGTTGCAACACAAGAATTCTTTGTGAGAAGTGAGAGCAAGGAGAGTCTTATACCCATGTTTCGAAAATTGCAAAACTGTGAGTGATCATGGGTAATATCTTGTGTTAGACACACATGGTTGATGATTTTTGGGTAGTGTTATATGATTCTTTGTGGTTTAACTTGTGGATACGAATTAACCATCCTCACGAGTCTATGTTGGAGGTTGAATTGTTTCTAGTAGTGATCAAGAAACGTACTCTCTGTTAATAATTGTTGTGCATGTCTTGTTGAACATTTTTTGTTGCTATTGTGAAATTCTAGTTAGGTGTTTGCATGGACGTAATATTTTGTTCGAGGACGAACAAAGCTTTAAGTGTGGGGTGGTGATGTTGGGCGTATTTATACCCCTAAGAACCATAATTTACCCATATTTTAGCTAAGTTTGGAGGATAAAATATATAATCCCTGCACTTTAGTCCATTTTCCTTTAAGTGAGTTAACCTATGTGATTAGCATGTTTTTTAGGTATTAATGATGAAGATTTCAGCACTTTGTGGACCTTTGGGCAGCAAAGGGAAACTTCTCATAAGAGGGAAGGCAGCTTTTGGAAGCTTGTGGACTGAATGTGATGCATGGAGAACTTGTCCTGGGCAAAATCAGTATTTCTAAATACTTAGGGATGCAGCAGTAACTTAGTAGGACAAGGATGTTATAGAAACCCTATTTGCTGAATTTTTCAGCATTCATTGGATCATTATTATTAAGCACTTTTCATTATTTAGTCGACAGATTCTGTAAGTTTAAGACAGAGAGAAAAACACCGAGGCTACACGAACGGCTAAAGGGAAGAAAAACGTCAACCTCTTGTTTGACGCCAACTTCATCGCCATCGTGAGATTATTTTAACTTTGGTATGATGATGATGTCTTCTTTGATTTCCGTTGTACTCATGAGTAGCTAAACTTCTCTGTTAGGGTTATGGAAACCTTGTTAGATACTATCTATTACTATGAGTTTGTGAATTCTTGATGTGTTGTGCTACTTATATCATTACTCTCTTCGTTTTGATTGAATTCTTATGGTTGCAAACATAGAGAATACGCCATTATAGCATTAACTTGTTCGAGAGAAAAGTTACATGATTGGAAAAGAGAGTGTGACAAGGAAATAGGGCTTCTAACCTCTATTTACACGTTAATGCCTTAACCGGATTAACTTCTTGGAGAATTTGTACAATTTGTTATACACTTTAGGCTCGGGAGAGCTAAAGTGAAATAAATCCTTGATTGTTGGGAAACACTTGGATTTAGAATTAGAAACTGATTCTCTATAAGTGCATGCATGTCTAAATTCCGCGTTACTCATAGTTAATACAGAAGTAGAAACTACAAGGTGGACATAACTCTACCTTATTATTCTCTGTGATTAACCTTTACTAAACAAATCATTCATTCGTTACTTTGATATTATTAATTCACGCCTAAAACAAATACCCCCTTTTCCGTGGAATTTTCGACCAACAGTCTACTAACAATTGCAAAACTTAGTGACCAAGTATTCCTTGTGGGATTCGACACCCAACCCAGCGCTTAGGGAACATAGTCACTATTTCTGGCCAAAATAGTCCTACCTGTCCCTTAGCCTACATTACAACCTGTAAGGACCTATTTGATCCTAAGCTTAGCATTTCGATATTAGTAGATCATTACACTAAGGGAAAGCCTATGGTCATCAGTTGCAACACAAGAATTCTTTGTGAGAAGTGAGAGCAAGGAGAGTCTTATACCCATGTTTCGAAAATTGCAAAACTGTGAGTGATCATGGGTAATATCTTGTGTGAGACTCACATGGTTGATGATTTTTGGGTAGTGTTATATGATTCTTTGTGGTTTAACTTGTGGATACGAATTAACCATCCTCACGAGTCTATGTTGGAGGTTGAATTGTTTCTAGTAGTGATCAAGAAACGTACTCTCTGTTAATAATTGTTGTGCATTTCTTGTTGAACATTTTTTGTTGCTATTGTGAAATTCTAGTTAGGTGTTTGCATGGACGTAATATTTTGTTCGAGGACGAACAAAGCTTTAAGTGTGGGGTGGTGATGTTGGGCGTATTTATACCCCTAAGAACCATAATTTACCCATATTTTAGCTAAGTTTGGAGGATAAAATATATAATCTCTGCACTTTAGTCCATTTTCCTTTAAGTGAGTTAACCTATGTGATTAGCATGTTTTTTAGGTATTAATGATGAAGATTTCAGCACTTTGTGGACCTTTGGGCAGCAAAGGGAAACTTCTCATAAGAGGGAAGGCAGCTTTTGGAAGCTTGTGGACTGAATGTGATGCATGGAGAACTTGTCCTGGGCAAAATCAGTATTTCTAAATACTTAGGGATGCAACAGTAACTTAGTAGGACAAGGATGTTATAAAAACCCTATTTGCTGAATTTTTCAGCATTCATTGGATCATTATTATTAAGCACTTTTCATTATTTAGTCGACAGATTCTGTAAGTTTAAGACAGAGAGAAAAACGCTGAGGCTACACGAACGGCTAAAGGGAAGAAAAACATCAACCTCTTGTTTGACGCCAACTTCATCCCCATCGTGAGATTATTCTAACTTTGGTATGATGATGATATCTTCTTTGATTTCCGTTGTACTCATGAGTAGCTAAACTTCTCTGTTAGGGTTATGGAAACCTTGTAAGATACTATCTATTACTATGAGTTTGTGAATTCTTGATGTGTTATGCTACTTATATCATTACTCTCTTCGTTTTGATTGAATTCTTATGGTTGCAAACATAGAGAATACGCCATTATAACATTAACTTGTTCGAGAGAAAAGTTACATGTTTGGAAAAAAGAGTGTGACAAGGAAATAGGGCTTCTAACCTCTATTTACACGTTAATGCCTTAACCGGATTAACTTCTTGGAGAATTTGTACAATTTGTTATACACTTTAGGCTCGGGAGAGCTAAAGTGAAATAAATCCTTGATGGTTGGGAAACACTTGGATTTAGAATTAGAAACTGATTCTCTATAAGTGCATGCATGTCTAAATTCCGCGTTACTCATAGTTAATAGAGAAGTAGAAACTACAAGGTGGACATAACCCTACTTTATTATTCTCTGTGATTAACCTTTACTAAACAAATCATTCATTCGTTACTTTGATATTATTAATTCACGCCTAAATCAAAACCCCCCTTTTCCGTGGAATTTTCCACCAACAATCTACTAACAATTGCAACACTTATTAACCAAGTATTCCCTTTGGGATTCGACACCCAACCCAGCGCTTGGGGAACATAGTCACTATTTCAGGCCAAAATAGTCCTACCTGTCCCTTAGCGTACATTACAACCTGTAAGGACCTATTTGATCCTAAGCTTAGAATTCCGATATTAGTAGAGCATTATACTAAGGGAAAGCCTATGGTCATCAGTTGCAACATAAGAATTCTTTGTGAGAAATGAGAGCAAGGAGAGTCTTATACCCATGTTTCGAAAATTGCAAAACTGTGAGTGATCATGGGTAATATCATGTGTGAGACACACATGGTTGATGATTTTTGGGTAGTGTTATATGATTCTTTGTGGTTTAACTTGTGGATACGAATTAACCATCCTCACGAGTCTATGTTGTAGGTTGAATTATTTCTAGTAGTGATCAAGAAACGTACTCTCTGTTAATAATTGTCGTGCATGTCTTGTTGAACATTTTGTGTTGCTATTGTGAAATTCTAGTTAGGTGTTTGCATGGACGTAATATTTTGTTCGAGGACGAACAAAGCTTTAAGTGTGGGGTGGTGATGTTGGGCGTATTTATACCCCTAAGAACCATAATTTACCCATATTTTAGCTAAGTTTGGAGGATAAAATATATAATTCCTGCACTTTTAGTCCATTTTCCTTTAAGTGAGCTAACCTATGTGATTAGCATGTTTTTCAGGTATTAATGATGAAGATTTCAGCACTTTGTGGACCTTTGGGAAGCAAAGGGAAACTTCTCATAAGAGGGAAGGCATCTTTTGGAAGCTTGTGGACTGAATGTGATGCAAGGAGAACTTGTCCCCGGGAAAATCAGTATTTCTAAATACTTAGGGTTGCAGCAGTAACTTAGTATGACAAGGATGTTATAAAAACCCTATTTGCTGAATTTTTCAGCATTCATTGGATCATTATTATTCAGCACTTTTCATTATTTAGTCGACAGATTCTGTAAGTTTAAGACAGAGAGAAAAACATCGAGGCTACACGAACGGCTAAAGGGAAGAAAAACGTCAACCTCTTGTTTGACGCCAACTTCATCGCCATCGTGAGATTATTCTAACTTTGGTATGATGATGATGTCTTCTTTGATTTCCGTTGTACTCATGAGTAGCTAAACATCTCTGTTAGGGTTATGGAAACCTTGTAAGATACTATCTATTACTATGAGTTTGTGAATTCTTGATGTGTTGTGCTACTTATATCATTACTCTCTTCGTTTTGATTGAATTGTTATGGTTGCAAACATAGAGAATACGCCATTATAGCATTAACTTGTTCGAGAGAAAAGTTACATGTTTGGAAAAGAGAGTGTGACAAGGAAATAGGGCTTCTAACCTCTATTTACACGTTAATGCCTTAACCGGATTAACTTCTTGGAGAATTTGTACAATTTGTTATACACTTTAGGCTCGGGAGAGCTAAAGTGAAATAAATCCTTGATTGTTGGGAAACACTTGGATTTAGAATTAGAAACTGATTCTCTATAAGTGCATGCATGTCTAAATTCCGCGTTACTCATAGTTAATACAGAAGTAGAAACTACAAGGTGGACATAACTCTACCTTATTATTCTCTGTGATTAACCTTTACTAAACAAATCATTCATTCGTTACTTTGATATTATTAATTCACGCCTAAAACAAAACCCCCCTTTTCCGTGGAATTTTCGACCAACAGTCTACTAACAATTGCAAAACTTAGTGACCAAGTATTCCTTGTGGGATTCGACACCCAACCCAGCGCTTAGGGAACATAGTCACTATTTCTGGCCAAAATAGTCCTACCTGTCCCTTAGCCTACATTACAACCTGTAAGGACCTATTTGATCCTAAGCTTAGCATTTCGATATTAGTAGAGCATTACACTAAGGGAAAGCCTATGGTCATAAGTTGCAACACAAGAATTCTTTGTGAGAAGTGAGAGCAAGGAGAGTCTTATACCCATGTTTCGAAAATTGCAAAACTGTGAGTGATCATGGGTAATATCTTGTGTGAGACACACATGGTTGATGATTTTTGGGTAGTGTTATATGATTCTTTATGGTTTAACTTGTGGATACGAATTAACCATCCTCACGAGTCTATGTTGGAGGTTGAAATGTTTCTAGTAGTGATCAAGAAACGTACTCTCTGTTAATAATTGTTGTGCATGTCTTGTTGAACATTTTGTGTTGCTATTGTGAAATTCTAGTTAGGTGTTTGCATGGACGTAATATTTTGTTCGAGGACGAACAAAGCTTTAAGTGTGGGGTGGTGATGTTGGGCGTATTTATACCCCTAAGAACCATAATTTACCCATATTTTAGCTAAGTTTGGAGGATAAAATATATAATCCCTGCACTTTTAGTCCATTTTCCTTTAAGTGAGTTAACCTATGTGATTAGCATGTTTTTTAGGTATTAATGATGAAGATTTCAGCACTTTGTGGACCTTTGGGCAGCAAAGGGAAACTTCTCATAAGAGGGAAGGCAGCTTTTGGAAGCTTGTGGACTGAATCTGATGCAGGGAGAACTTGTCCCGGGCAAAATCAGTATTTCTAAATACTTAGGGATGCAGCAGTAACTTAGTATGACAAGGATGTTATAAAAACCCTATTTGCTGAATTTTTCAGCATTCATTGGATCATTATTATTCAGCACTTTTCATTATTTAGTCGACAGATTCTGTAAGTTTAAGACAAAGAGAAAAACGCCGAGGCTACACGAACGGCTAAAGGGAAGAAAAACGTCAACCTCTTGTTTGACACCAACTTCATCGCCATCGTGAGATTATTCTAACTTTGGTATGATTATGATGTCTTCTTTGATTTCCGTTGTACTCATGAGTAGCTAAACTTCTCTGTTAGGGTTATGGAAACCTTGTAAGATACTATCTATTACTATGAGTTTGTTAATTCTTGATGTGTTATGCAACTTATATCATTACTCTCTTCGTTTTGATTGAATTCTTATGGTTGCAAACATAGAGAATACACCATTATAGCATTAACTTGTTCGAGAGAAAAGTTACATGTTTGGAAAAGAGAGTGTGACAAGGAAATAGGGCTTCTAACCTCTAATTACACGTTAATGCCTTAACCGGATTAACTTCTTGGAGAATTTGTACAATTTGTTATACACTTTAGGCTCGGGAGAGCTAAAGTGAAATAAATCCTTGATGGTTTGGATACACTTGGATTTAGAATTAGAAACTGATTCTCTATAAGTGCATGCATGTCTAAATTCCGCGTTACTCATAGTTAATTGAGAAGTAGAAACTACAAGGTGGACATAACCCTACCTTATTATTCTCTGTGATTAACTTTTACTAAACAAATCATTCATTCATTACTTTGATATTATTAATTCACGCCTAAATCAAAACCCCCCTTTTCCGTGGAATTTTCGACCAACAGTCTACTAACAATTGCAACACTTAGTGACCAAGTATTCCCTGTGGGATTCGACACCCAACCCAGTGCTTGGGGAACATAGTCACTATTTCTGGCCAAAATAGTTCTACCTGTCCCTTAGCCTACAATACAACCTGTAAGGACCTATTTGATCCAAAGGTTAGCATTCCGATATTAGTAGAGCATTACACTAAGGGAAAGCCTATGGTCATCAGTTGCAACATAAGAATTCTTTGTGAGAAATGAGAGCAAGGAGAGTCTTATACCCATGTTTCGAAAATTGCAAAACTGTGAGTGATCATGGGTAATATCTTGTGTGAGACACACATGGTTGATGATTTTTGGGTAGTGTTATATGATTCTTTGTGGTTTAACTTGTGGATACGAATTAACCATCCTCACGAGTCTATGTTGGAGGTTGAATTGTTTCTAGTAGTGATCAAGAAACGTACTCTCTGTTAATAATTGTCGTGCATGTCTTGTTAAACATTTTGTGTTGCTATTGTGAAATTCTAGTTAGGTGTTTGCATGGACGTAATATTTTGTTCGAGGACGAACAATGCTTTAAGTGTGGGGTGGTGATGTTGGGCGTATTTATACCCCTAAGAACCATAATTTACCCATATTTTAGCTAAGTTTGGAGGATAAAATATATAATCCCTGCACTTTTAGTCCATTTTCCTTTCAGTGAGCTAACCTATGTGATTAGCATGTTTTTTAGGTATTAATGATGTAGATTTCAGCACTTTGTGGACCTTTGGGCAGCAAAGGGAAACTTCTCATAAGAGGGAAGGCAACTTTTGGAAGCTTGTGGACTGAATATGATGCATGGAGAACTTGTCCCGGGCAAAATCAGTATTTCTAAATACTTAGGGATGCAACAGTAACTTAGTATGACAAGGATGTTATAAAAACCCTATTTGCTGAATTTTTCAGCATTCATTGGATCATTATTACTCAACACTTTTCATTATTTAGTCGACAGATTCTGTAAGTTTAAGACAGAGAGAAAAACGCCGAGGCTACACGAACGGCTAATGGGAAGAAAAACTTCAACCTCTTGTTTGACGCCAACTTCATCGCCATCGTGAGATTATTCTAACTTTGATATGATTATGATGTCTTCTTTGATTTCCGTTGTTCTCATGAGTAGCTAAACTTCTCTGTTAGGGTTATGGAAACCTTGTAAGATACTATCTATTACTATGAGTTTGTTAATTCTTGATGTGTTATGCAACTTATATCATTACTCTCTTCGTTTTGATTGAATTCTTATTGTTGCAAACATAGAGAATACGCCATTATAGCATTAACTTGTTCGAGAGAAAAGTTACATGTTTGGATAAGAGAGTGTGACAAGGAAATAGGGCTTCTAACCTCTATTTACACGTTAATGCCTTAACCGGATTAACTTCTTGGAGAATTTGTACAATTTGTTATACACATTAGGCTCGGGAGAGCTAAAGTGAAATAAATCCTTGATGGTTTGGAAACACTTGGATTTAGAATTAGAAACTGATTCTCTATAAGTGCAT
The DNA here is from genome assembly GCA_030864215.1 of Capsicum pubescens. NCBI lineage: Eukaryota > Viridiplantae > Streptophyta > Magnoliopsida > Solanales > Solanaceae > Capsicum > Capsicum pubescens. Next base: position 236,576,770 of record CM061540.1, read on the forward strand.
GCATGTCTAAATTCCGCGTTACTCATAGTTAATAGAGAAGTAGAAACTACAAGGTGGACATAACCCTACCTTATTATTCTCTGTGATTAACCTTTACTAAACAAATCATTCATTCATTACTTTGATATTATTAATTATCGCCTAAATCAAAACCCCCCTTTTCCGTGGAATTTTCGACCAACAGTATACTAACAATTGCAACACTTAGTGACCAAGTATTCCCTGTGGGATTCGACACCCAACCCAGTGCTTGGGGAACATAGTCACTATTTCTGGCCAAAATAGTCCTACCAGTCCCTTAGCCTACATTACAACCTGTAAGGACCTATTTGATCCAAAGCTTAGCATTCCGATATTAGTAGAGCATTACACTAAGGGAAAGCCTATGGTCGTCAGTTGCAACATAAGAATTCTTTGTGAGAAATGAGAGCAAGGAGAGTCTTATACCCATGTTTCGAAAATTGCAAAACTGTGAGTGATCATGGGTAATATCTTGTGTAAGACACACATGGTTGATGAATTTTGGGTAGTGTTATATGATTCTTTGTGGTTTAACTTGTGGATACGAATTAACCATCCTCACGAGTCTATGTTGGAGGTTGAATTGTTTCTAGTAGTGATCAAGAAACCTACACTCTGTTAATAATTGTCGTGCATGTCTTGTTGAACATTTTGTGTTGCTATTGTGAAATTCTAGTTAGGTGTTTGCATGGACGTAATATTTTGTTCGAGGATGAACAAAGCTTTAAGTGTGGGGTGGTGATGTTGGGCGTATTTATACCCCTAAGAACCATAATTTACCCATATTTTAGCTATGTTTGGAGGATAAAATATATAATTCCTGCACTTTTAGTCCACTTTCCTTTAAGTGAGCTAACCTATGTGATTAGCATGTTTTTCAGATATTAATGATGAAGATTTCAGAACTTTGTGGACCTTTGGGCAGCAAAGAGAAATTCACATAAGAGGGAAGGCCGCTTTTGGAAGCTTGTGGACTGAATGTGATGCATGGAGAACCTGTCCCGGGCAAAATCAGTATTTCTAAATATTTAGGGATGCAACAGTAACTTAGTAGGACAAGGATGTTATAAAAACCCTATTTGCTGAATTTTTCAGCATTCATTGGATCATTATTATTCAGCACTTTTCATTATTTAGTCGACAGATTCTGTAAGTTTAAGACAGAGAGAAAAACGTCGAGGCTACACGAACGGCTAAAGGGAAGAAAAACGTCAACCTCTTGTTTGACGCCAACTTCATCGCCATCGTGAGATTATTCTAACTTTGGTATGATGATGATGTCTTCTTTGATTTCCGTTGTACTCATGAGTAGCTAAACTTCTCTGTTAGGGTTATGGAAACCTTGTAAGATACTATCTATTACTATGAGTTTGTGAATTCTTGATGTGTTATGCTACTTATATCATTACTCTCTTCGTTTTGATTGAATTCTTATGGTTGCAAACATAGAGAATACGCCATTATAGCATTAACATGTTCGAGAGAAAAGTTACATGTTTGGAAAAGAGAGTGTGACAAGGAAATATGGCTTCTAACCTCTATTTACACGTTAATGCCTTAACCGGATTAACTTCTTGGAGAATTTGTACAATTTTTTATACACTTTAGGCTCGGGAGAGCTAAAGTGAAATAAATCCTTGATAGTTGGGAAACACTTGGATTTAGAATTAGAAACTGATTCTCTATAAGTGCATGCATGTCTAAATTCCGCGTTACTCATAGTTAATAGAGAAGTAGAAACTACAAGGTGGACATAACCCTACCTTATTATTCTATGTGATTAACCTTTACTAAAAAAATCATTCATTCGTTACTTTAATATTATTAATTCACGCCTAAATCAAAACCCCCCTTTTCCGTGGACTTTTCGACCAACAGTCTACTAACAATTGCAACACTTAGTGACCAAGTATTCCTTGTGGGATTCGACACCCAACCCAGTGCTTAGGGAACATAGTCACTATTTCTGGCCAAAATAGTCCTACCTGTACCTTTGCCTACATTACAACCTGTAAGGACCTATTTGATCCTAAGCTTAGCATTCTGATATTAGTAGAGCATTACACTAAGGAAAAGCCTATGGTCATCAGTTGCAACATAAGAATTCTTTGTGAGAAATGAGAGCAAGGAGAGTCTTATACCCATGTTTCGAAAATTGCAAAACTGTGAGTGATCATGGGTAATATCTTGTGTGAGACACACATGGTTGATGATTTTTGGGTAGTGTTATATGATTCTTTGTGGTTTAACTTGTGGATACGAATTAACCATCCTCACGAGTCTATGTTGGAGGTTGAATTGTTTCTAGTAGTGATCAAGAAACCGACTCTATGTTAATAATTGCCGTGCATGTCTTGTTTAACATTTTGTGTTGCTATTGTGAAATTCTAGTTAGGTGTTTGCATGGACGTAATATTTTGTTCGAGGAAGAACAAAGCTTTAAGTGTGGGGTGGTGATGTTGGGCGTATTTATACCCCTAAGAACCATAATTTACCCATATTTTAGCTAAGTTTGGAGTATAAAATATATAATTCCTGCACTTTTAGTCCATTTTCCTTTAAGTGAGCTAACCTATGTGATTAGCATGTTTTTTAGGTATTAATGATGAAGATTTCAGAACTTTGTGGACCATTGGGCAGCAAAGGGAAACTTCACATAAGAGGGAAGGCAACTTTTGGAAGCTTGTGGACTGAATGTGAAGCATGGATAACTTGTCCCGGGCAAAATCAGTATTTCTAAATACTTAGGGATGCAGCAGTAACTTAGTAGGACAAGGATGTTATAAAAACCCTATTTGCTGAATTTTTCAGCATTCATTGGATCATTATTATTCAGCACTTTTCATTATTTAGTCGACAGATTCTGTAAGTTTAAGACAGAGTGAAAAACGTCGAGGCTACACGAACGTCTAAAGTGACGAAAAACGTCAACCTCTTGTTTGACGCCAACTTTATCGCCATCGTGAGATTATTCTAACTTTGGTATGATGATGATGTCTTCTTTGATTTCCGTTGTACTCATGAGTAGCTAAACTTCTCTGTTAGGGTTATGGAAACCTTGTATGATACTATCTATTACTATGAGTTTGTTAATTCTTGATGTTTTATGCTACTTATATCATTACTCTCTTCGTTTTGATTGAATTGTTATGGTTGCAAACATAGAGAATACGCCATTATATCATTAACTTGTTCGAGAGAAAAGTTACATGTTTGGAAAAGAGAGTGTGACAAGGAAATAGGGCTTCTAACCTCTATTTACACGTTAATGCCTTAACCGGATTAACTTCTTGGAGAATTTGTACAATTTGTTATACACTTTAGCCTCGGGAGAGCTAAAGTGAAATAAATCCTTGATGGTTGGGAAACACTTGGATTTAGAATTAGAAACTGATTCTCTATAAGTGCAAGCATGTCTAAATTCCGCGTTACTCATAGTTAATAGAGAAGTAGAAACTACAAGGTGGACATAACCCTACCTTATTATTCTATGTGATTAACCTTTACTAAAAAAATCATTCATTCGTTACTTTAATATTATTAATTCACGCCTAAATCAAAACCCCCCTTTTTCGTGGACTTTTCGACCAACAGTCTACTAACAATTGCAACACTTAGTTACCAAGTATTCCCTGTGGGATTCGACACCCAACCCAGTGCTTAGGGAACATAGTCACTATTTCTGGCCAAAATAGTCCTACCTGTACCTTTGCCTACATTACAACCTGTAAGGACCTATTTGATCCTAAGCTTAGCATTCCGATATTAGTAGAGCATTACACTAAGGGAAAGCCTATGGTCATCAGTTGCAACATAAGAATTCTTTGTGAGAAATGAGAGCAAGGAGAGTCTTATACCCATGTTTCGAAAATTGCAAAACTGTGAGTGATCATGGGTACTATCTTGTGTGAGACACACATGGTTGATGATTTTTGGGTAGTGTTATATGATTCTTTGTGGTTTAACTTGTGGATACGAATTAACCATCCTCACGAGTCAATGTTGGAGGTTGAATTGTTTCTAGTAGTGATCAAGAAACCTACTCTCTGTTATTAATTGTCGTGCATGTCTTGTTTAACATTTTGTGTTGCTATTGTGAAATTCTAGTTAGGTGTTTGTATGGACGTAATATTTTGTTCGAGGACGAACAAAGATTTAAATGTGGGGTGGTGATGTTGGGCGTATTTATACCCCTAAGAACCATAATTTACCCATATTTTAGCTAAGTTTGGAGGATAAAATATATAATTCCTGCACTTTTAGTCCATTTTCCTTTAAGTGAGCTAACCTATCTGATTAGCATGTTTTTCAGGTATTAATGATGAAGATTTCAGCACTTTGTGGACCTTTGGGCAGCAAAGGGAAACTTCACATAAGAGGGAAGGCAGCTTTTGGAAGCTTGTGGACTGAATCTGATGCAGGGAGAACTTGTCCCGGGCAAAATCAGTATTTCTAAATACTTAGGGATGCAGCAGTAACTTAGTAGGACAAGGATGTTATAAAAACCCTATTTGCTGAATTTTTCAGCATTCATTGGATCATTATTATTCAGCACTTTTCATTATTTAGTCGACAGATTCTGTAAGTTTAAGACAGAGAGAAAAACGCTGAGGCTACACGAACGGCTAAAGGGAAGAAAAACGTCAACCTCTTGTTTGACGCCAACTTTATCGCCATCGTGAGATTATTCTAACTTTGGTATGATGATGATGTCTTCTTTGATTTCCGTTGTACTCATGAGTAGCTAAACTTCTCTGTTAGGGTTATGGAAACCTTGTATGATACTATCTATTAATATGAGTTTGTGAATTCTTGATGTGTTATGCTACTTATATCATTACTCTCTTCGTTTTGATTGAATTGTTATGGTTGCAAACATAGAGAATACGCCATTATAGCATTAACTTGATCGAGAGAAAAGTTACATGTTTGGAAAAGAGAGTGTGACAAGGAAATAGGGCTTGTAACCTCTATTTACACGTTAATGCCTTAACCGGATTAACTTCTTGGAGAATTTGTACAATTTGTTATACACTTTAGGCTCGGGAGAGCTAAAGTGAAATAAATCCTTGATGGTTGGGAAACACTTGGATTTAGAATTAGAAACTAATTCTCTATAAGTGCAAGCATGTCTAAATTCCGCGTTACTCATAGTTAATAGAGAAGTAGAAACTACAAGGTGGACATAACCCTACCTTATTATTCTATTTGATTAACCTTTACTAAAAAAATCATTCATTCGTTACTTTAATATTATTAATTCACGCCTAAATCAAAACCCCCCTTTTCCGTGGACTTTTCGACCAACAGTCTACTAACAATTGCAACACTTAGTGACCAAGTATTCCCTATGGGATTCGACACCCAACCAAGTGCTTAGGGAACATAGTCACTATTTCTGGCCAAAATAGTCCTACCTGTACCTTTGCCTACATTACAACCTGTAAGGACCTATTTGATCCTAAGCTTAGCATTCCGATATTAGTAGAGCATTACACTAAGGGAAAGCCTATGGTCATCAGTTGCAACATAAGAATTCTTTGTGAGAAGTGAGAGCAAGGAGAGTCTTATACCCATGTTTCGAAAATCGCAAAACTGTGATTGATCATGGGTAATATCTTGTGTGAGACACACATAGTTGATGATTTTTGGGTAGTGTTATATGATTCTTTGTGGTTTAACTTGTGGATATGAATTAACCATCCTCACGAATCTATGTTGGAGGTTGAATTGTTTCTAGTAGTGATCAAGAAACCTACTCTCTGTTAATAATTGTCGTGCATGTCTTGTTGAACATTTTGTGTTGCTATTGTGAAATTCTAGTTAGGTGTTTACATGGACGTAATATTTTGTTCGAGGACGAACAAAGCTTTAAGTGTGGGGTGGTGATGTTGGGCGTATTTATACCCCTAAGAACCATAATTTACCCATATTTTTGCTAAGTTTGGAGGATAAAATATATAATTCCTGCACTTTTAGTCCATTTTCCTTTAAGTGAGCTAACCTATGTGATTAGCATGTTTTTCAGGTATTAATGATGAAGATTTCAGCACTTTGTGGACCTTTGGGCAGCAAAGGGAAACTTCACATAAGAGGGAAGGCAGATTTTGGAAGCTTGTCGACTGAATGTGATGCATGGAGAACTTGTCCTGGGCAAAATCAGTATTTCTAAATACTTAGGGATGCAACAGTAACTTAGTAGGACAAGGATGTTATAAAAACCCTATTTGCTGAATTTTTCAGCATTCATTGGATCATTATTATTAAGCACTTTTCATTATTTAGTCGACAGATTCTGTAAGTTTAAGACAGAGAGAAAAACGCTGAGGCTACACGAACGGCTAAAGGGAAGAAAAACGTCAACCTCTTGTTTGACGCCAACTTCATCCCCATCGTGAGATTATTCTAACTTTGGTATGATGATGATATCTTCTTTGATTTCCGTTGTACTCATGAGTAGCTAAACTTCTCTGTTAGGGTTATGGAAACCTTGTAAGATACTATCTATTACTATGAGTTTGTGAATTCATGATGTGTTATGCTACTTATATCATTACTCTCTTCGTTTTGATTGAATTGTTATGGTTGCAAACATAGAGAATACGCCATTATAGCATTAACTTGTTCGAGAGAAAAGTTACATGTTTGGAAAAAAGTGTGTGACAAGGAAATAGGGCTTCTAACCTCTATTTACACGTTAATGCCTTAACCGGATTAACTTCTTGGAGAATTTGTACAATTTGTTATACACTTTAGGCTCGGGAGAGCTAAAGTGAAATAAATCCTTGATGGTTGGGAAACACTTGGATTTAGAATTAGAAACTGATTCTCTATAAGTGCATGCATGTCTAAATTCCGCCTTACTCATAGTTAATAGAGAAGTAGAAACTACAAGGTGGACATAACCCTACCTTATTATTCTCTGTGATTAACCTTTACTAAACAAATCATTCATTTGTTACTTTGATATTATTAATTCACGCCTAAATCAAAACCCCCCTTTTTCGTGGAATTTTCCACCAACAGTCTACTAACAATTGCAACACTTAGTAACCAAGTATTCCCTTTGGGATTCGACATCCAACCCAGCGCTTAGGGAACATAGTCACTATTTCAGGCCAAAATAGTCCTACCTGTCCCTTAGCCTACATTACAACCTGTAAGGACCTATTTGATCCTAAGTTTAGCATTCCGATATTAGTAGAGCATTACACTAAGGGAAAACCTATGGTCATCAGTTGCAACATAAGAATTCTTTGTGAGAAGTGAGAGCAAGGAGAGTCTTATACCCATGTTTCGAAAATTGCAAAACTATGAGTGATCATAGGTAATATCATGTGTGAGACACACATGGTTGATGATTTTTGGGTAGTGTTATATGATTCTTTGTGGTTTAACTTGTGGATACGAATTAACCATCCTCACGAGTCTATGTTGGAGGTTGAATTGTTTCTAGAAGTGATCATGAAACCTACTCTCTGTTAATAATTGCTGTGCATGTCTTGTTGAAAATTTTGTGTTGCCATTGTGAAATTCTAGTTAGGTGTTTGCATGGACGTAATATTTTGTTCGAGGACGATCAAAGCTTTAAGTGTGGGGTGGTGATGTTGGGCGTATTTATACCCCTAAGAACCATAATTTACCCATATTTTAGCTAAGTTTGGAGGATAAAATATATAATTCCTGCACTTTTAGTCCATTTTCCTTTAAGTGAGCTAACCTATGTGATTAGCATGTTTTTCAGGTATTAATGATGAAGATTTCAGCACTTTGTGGACCTTTGGGAAGCAAAGGGAAACTTCTCATAAGAGGGAAGGCAGCTTTTGGAAGCTTGTGGACTGAATGTGATGCATGGAGAACTTGTTCCGGGGAAAATCAGTATTTCTAAATATTTAGGTATGCAGCAGTAACTTAGTATGACAAGGATGTTATAAAAACCGTATTTGCTGAATTTTTTAGCATTCATTGGATCATTATTATTCAGCACTTTTCATTATTTAGTCGACAGATTCTGTAAGTTTAAGACAGAGAGAAAAACACCGAGGCTACACGAACGGCTAAAGGGAAGAAAAACGTCAACCTCTTGTTTGACGCCAACATCATCGCCATCGTGAGATTATTCTAACTTTGGAATAATGATGATGTCTTCTTTGATTTCCGTTGTACTCATGAGTAGCTAAACTTCTCTGTTAGGGTTATGGAAACCTTGTAAGATACTATCTATTACTATGAGTTTGTGAATTCTTGATGTGTTGTGCTACTTATATCATTACTCTCTTCGTTTTGATTGAATTCTTATGGTTGCAAACATAGAGAATACGCCATTATAGCATTAACTTGTTCGAGAGAAAAGTTACATGTTTGGAAAAGAGAGTGTGACAAGGAAATAGGGCTTCTAACCTCTATTTACACGTTAATGCCTTAACCGGATTAACTTCTTGGAGAATTTGTACAATTTGTTATACACTTTAGGCTCGGGAGAGCTAAAGTGAAATAAATCCTTGATTGTTGGGAAACACTTGGATTTAGCATTAGAAACTGATTCTCTATAAATGCATGCATGTCTAAATTCCGCGTTACTCATAGTTAATAGAGAAGTAGAAACTACAAGGTGGACATAACCCTACCTTATTATTCTCTGTGATTAACCTTTACTAAACAAATCATTCATTCGTTACTTTGATATTATTAATTCAGGCCTAAAACAAAACCCCCCTTTTCCGTGGAATTTTCGACCAACAGTCTACTAACAATTGCAAAACTTAGTGACAAAGTATTCCTTGTGGGATTCGACACCCAACCCAGCGCTTAGGGAACATAGTCACTATTTCTGGCCAAAATAGTCCTACCTGTCCCTTAGCCTACATTACAACCTGTAAGGACCTATTTGATCCTAAGCTTAGCATTTCGATATTAGTAGAGCATTACACTAAGGGAAAGCCTATGGTCATCAGTTGCAACACAAGAATTCTTTGTGAGAAGTGAGAGCAAGGAGAGTCTTATACCCATGTTTCGAAAATTGCAAAACTGTGAGTGATCATGGGTATTATCTTGTGTGAGACACACATGGTTGATGATTTTTGGGTAGTGTTATATGATTCTTTGTGGTTTAACTTGTGGATACGAATTAACCATCCTCACGAGTCTATGTTGGAGGTTGAATTGTTTCTAGTAGTGATCAAGAAACGTACTCTCTGTTAATAATTGTCGTGCATGTCTTGTTGAACATTTTGTGTTGCTATTGTGAAATTCTAGTTAGGTGTTTGCATGGACGTAATATTTGTTCGAGGACGAACAAAGCTTTAAGTGTGGGGTGGTGATGTTGGGCGTATTTATACCCCTAAGAACCATAATTTACCCATATTTTAGCTAAGTTTGGAGGATAAAATATATAATCCCTGCACTTTTAGTCCATTTTCATTTAAGTGAGCTAACCTATGTGATTAGCATGTTTTTTAGGTATTAATGATGAAGATTTCAGCACTTTGTGGACCTTTGGGCGGCAAAGGGAAACTTCTCATAAGAGGGAAGGCAGCTTTTGGAAGCTTGTGGACTGAATATGATGCATGGAGAACTTGTCCCGGGCAAAATCAGTATTTCTAAATACTTAGGGATGCAGCAGTAACTTAGTATGACAAGGATGTTATAAAAACCCTATTTGCTGAATTTTTCAGCATTCATTGGATCATTATTATTCAGCACTTTTCATTATTTAGTCGACAGATTCTGTAAGTTTAAGACAGAGAGAAAAACGCCGAGGATACACGAACGGCTAAAGGGAAGAAAAACGTCAACCTCTTGTTTGACGCCAACTTCATCGCCATCGTGAGATTATTCTAACTTTGGTATGATTATGATGTCTTCTTTGATTTCCGTTGTACTCATGAGTAGCTAAACTTCTCTGTTAGGATTATGGAAACCTTGTAAGATACTATCTATTACTATGAGTTTGTTAATTCTTGATGTGTTATGCAACTTATATCATTACTCTCTTCGTTTTGATTGAATTCTTATGGTTGCAAACATAGAGAATACGCCATTATAGCATTAACTTGTTCGAGAGAAAAGTTACATGTTTGGAAAAGAGAGTGTGACAAGGAAATAGAGCTTCTAACCTCTATTTACACGTTAATGCCTTAACCGGATTAACTTCTTGGAGAATTTGTACAATTTGTTATACACTTTAGGCTCGGGAGAGCTAAAGTGAAATAAATCCTTGATGGTTGGGAAACACTTGGATTTAGAATTAGAAACTGATTCTCTATAAGTGCATGCATGTCTAAATTCCGCGTTACTCATAGTTAATAGAGAAGTAGAAACTACAAGGTGGACATAACCCTACCTTATTATTCTCTGTGATTAACCTTTACTAAACAAATCATTCATTCATTACTTTGATATTATTAATTCACGCCTAAATCAAAACCCCCCTTTTCCGTGGAATTTTTGACCAACAGTCTACTAACAATTGCAACACTTAGTGACCAAGTATTCTCTGTGGGATTCGACACCCAACCCAGTGCTTAGGGAACATAGTCACTATTTCTGGCCAAAATAGTCCTACCTGTACCTTTGCCTACATTACAACCTGTAAGGACCTATTTGATTCTAAGCTTAGCATTCCGATATTAGTAGAGCATTACACTAAGGAAAAGCCTATGGTCATCAGTTGCAACATAAGAATTCTTTGTGAGAAATGAGAGCAAGGAGAGTCTTATACCCATGTTTCGAAAATTGCAAAACTGTGAGTGATCATGGGTAATATCTTGTGTGAGACACACATGGTTGATGATTTTTGGGTAGTGTTATATGATTCTTTGTGGTTTAACTTGTGGATACGAATTAACCATCCTCACGAGTCTATGTTGGAGGTTGAATTGTTTCTAGTAGTGATCAAGAAACCTACTCTCTGTTAATAATTGCCGTGCATGTCTTGTTTAATATTTTGTGTTGCTATTGTAAAATTCTAGTTAGGTGTTTGCATGGACCTAATATTTTATTCGAGGACGAACAAAGCTTTAAGTGTGGGGTGGTGATGTTGGGCGTATTTATACCCCTAAGAACCATAATTTACCCATATTTTAGCTAAGTTTGGAGGATAAAATATATAATTCCTGCACTTTTAGTCCATTTTCCTTTAAGTTAGCTAACCTATGTGATTAGCATGTTTTTCAGGTATTAATGATGAAGATTTCAGAACTTTGTGGACCTTTGGGCAGCAAAGGGAAACTTCACATAAGAGGGAAGGCAGCTTTTGGAAGCTTGTGGACTGAATGTGATGCATGGAGAACTTGTCCCGGGCAAAATCAGTATTTCTAAATACTTAGGGATGCAACAGTAACTTAGTAGGACAAGGATGTTATAAAAAACCTATTTGCTGAATTTTTCAGCATTCATTGGATCATTATTATTCAGCACTTTTCATTATTTAGTCGACAGATTCTGTAAGTTTAAGACAGAGAGAAAAACGCCGAGGCTACACGAACGGCTAAAGGGAAGAAAAACGTCAACCTCTTGTTTGACGCCAACTTTATCGCCATCGTGAGATTATTCTAACTTTGGTATGATGATGATGTCTTCTTTGATTTCCGTTGTACTCATCAGTAGCTAAACTTCTCTGTTAGGGTTATGGAAACCTTGTAAGATACTACCTATTACTATGAGTTTGTGAATTCTTGATGTGTTGTGCTACTTATATCATTACTCTCTTCGTTTTGATTGAATTGTTATGGTTGCAAACATAGAGAATACGCCATTATAACATTAACTTGTTAGAGAAAAAAGTTACATGTTTGGAAAAGACAGTGTGACAAGGAAATAGGGATTCTAACCTCTATTTACACGTTAATGCCTTAATCGGATTAACTTCTTGGAGAATTTGTACAATTTGTTATACACTTTAGGCTCGGGATAGCTAAAGTGAAATAAATCCTTGATTGTTGGGAAACACTTGGATTTAGAATTAGAAACTGATTCTCTATAAGTGCATGCATGTCTAAATTCCGCGTTACTCATAGTTAATAGAGAAGTAGAAACTACAAAGTGGACATAACCCTACCTTATTATTCTATGTGATTAACCTTTACTAAAAAAATCATTCATTCGTTACTTTAATATTATTAATTCACGCCTAAATCAAAACCCCCCTTTTCCGTGGACTTTTCGACCAACAGTCTACTAACAATTGCAACACTTAGTGACCAAGTATTCCCTGTGGGATTCGACACCCAACCCAGTGCTTAGGGAACATAGTCACTATTTCTGGCCAAAATAGTCCTACCTATACCTTTGCCTACATTACAACCTGTAAGGACCTATTTGATCCTAAGCTTAGCATTCCGATATTGGTAGAGCATTACACTAAGGGAAAGACTATGGTCATCAGTTGCAACATAAGAATTCTTTGTGAGAAGTGAGAGCAAGGAGAGTCTTATACCCATGTTTCGAAAATTGCAAAACTGTGAGTGATCATGGGTAATATCTTGTGTGAGACACACATGGTTGATGATTTTTGGGTAGTGTTATATGATTCTTTATGGTTTAACTTGTGGATACGAATTAACCATCCTCACGAGTCTATGTTGGAGGTTTAATTGTTTCTAGTAGTGATCAAGAAACCTACTCTCTGTTAATAATTGTTGTGCATGTCTTGTTTAACATTTTGTGTTGCTATTGTGAAATTCTAGTTAGGTGTTTGCATGGACGTAATATTTTGTTCGAGGACGATCAGAGCTTTAAATGTGGGGTGGTGATGTTGGGCGAATTTATACCCTTAAGAACCATAATTTACCCATATTTTAGCTATGTTTGGAGGATAAAATATATAATTCCTGCACATTTAGTCCATTTTTCTTTAAGTGAGCTAACCTATGTGATTATTATGTTTTTCAGGTATTAATGATGAAGATTTCAGCACTTTGTGGACCTTTGGACAGCAACGGGAAACTTCACATAAGAGGGAAGGCAGCTTGTGGAAGCTTGTGGACTGAATGTGATGCATGGAGAACTTGTCCCGGGCAAAATCAGTATTTCTAAATACTTAGGGATGCAGCAGTAACTTAGTAGGACAAGGATGTTATAAAAACCCTATTTGCTGAATTTTTCAGCATTCATTGGATCATTATTATTCAGCACTTTTCATTATTTAGTCGACAGATTCTGTAAGTTTAAGACAGAGAGAAAGACGCCGAGGCTACACGAACGGCTAAAGGGAAGAAAAATGTCAACCTCTTGTTTGACGCCAACTTTATCGCCATCGTGAGATTATTCTAACTTTGGTATGATGATGATGTCTTCTTTGATTTCCGTTGTACTCATGAGTAGCTAAACTTCTCTGTTAGGGTTATGGAAACCTTGTATGATACTATCTATTACTATGAGTTTGTGAATTCTTGATGTGTTATGCTACTTATATCATTACTCTCTTCGTTTTGATTGAATTGTTATGGTTGCAAACATAGAGAATACGCCATTATAGCATTAACTTGTTCGAGAGAAAAGTTACATGTTTGAAAAAGAGAGTGTGACAAGGAAATAGGGCTTCTAACCTCTATTTAAACGTTAATGCCTTAACCGGATTAACTTCTTGGAGAATTTGTACAATTTGTTATACACTTTAGGCTCGGGAGAGCTAAAGTGAAATAAATCCTTGATGGTTGGAAAACACTTGTATTTAGAATTAGAAACTGATTCTCTATAAGTGCAAGCATGTCTAAATTCCGCGTTACTCATAGTTAATAGAGAAGTAGAAACTACAAGGTGGACATAACCCTACCTTATTATTCTATGTGATTAACCTTTACTAAAAAAATCATTCATTCGTTACTTTAATATTATTAATTCACGCCTAAATCAAAACCCCCCTTTTCCGTGGACTTTTCGACCAACAGTCTACTAACAATTGCAACACTTAGTGACCAAGTATTCCCTGTGGGATTCGACACCCAACCCAGTGCTTAGGGAACATAGTCACTATTTCTGGCCAAAATAGTCCTACCTGTACCTTTGCCTACATTACAACCTGTAAGGACCTATTTGATCCTAAGCTTAGCATTCCGATATTAGTAGAGCATTACACTAAGGGAAAGCCTATGGTCATCAGTTGCAACATAAGAATTCTTTGTGAGAAGTGAGAGCAAGGAGAGTCTTATACCCATGTTTCGAAATTTGCAAAACTGTGAGTGATCATGGGTAATATCTCGTGTGAGACACACATGGTTGATGATTTTTGGGTAGTGTTATATGATTCTTTGTGGTTTAACTTGTGGATACGAATTAACCATCCTCACGAGTCTATGTTTGAGGTTGAATTATTTCTAGTAGTGATCAAGAAACCTACTCTCTGTTAATAATTGTCGTGCATGTCTTGTTGAACATTTTGTGTTGCTATTGTAAAATTCTAGTTAGGTGTTTGCATGGACGTAATATTTTGTTCGAGGACGAACAAAGCTTTAAGTGTGGGGTGGTGATGTTGGGCGTATTTATACCCCTAAGAACCATAATTTACCCATATTTTAGCTAAGTTTGGAGGATAAAATATATAATTCCTGCACTTTTATTCCATTTTCCTTTAAGTGAGCTAACCTATGTGATTAGCATGTTTTTCAGGTATTAATGATGAAGCTCTCATCACTTTGTGGACCTTTGGGCAGCAAAGGGAAACTTCACATAAGAGGGAAGGCAGCTTTTGGAAGCTTGTGGACTGAATGTGATGCATGGAAAACTTGTCCCGGGCAAAATCAGTATTTCTAAATACTTAGGGATGCAGCAGTAACTTAGTAGGACAAGGATGTTATAAAAACCCTATTTGCTCAATTTTTCAGCATTCATTGGATCATTATTATTCAGCACTTTTCATTATTTAGTCGACAGATTCTGTAAGTTTATGACAGAGAGAAAAATGCTGAGGCTACACGAACGGCTAAAGGGAAGAAAAACGTCAACCTCTTGTTTGACGCCAACTTCATCGCCATCGTGAGATTATTCTATCTTTGGTATGATGATGATGTCTTCTTTGATTTCCGTTGTACTCATGAGTAGCTAAACTTCTCTGTTAGGGTTATGGAATCCTTGTAAGATACTATCTATTACTATGAGTTTGTGAATTCTTGATGTGTTATGCTACTTATATCATTACTCTCTTCATTTTGATTGAATTCTTATGGTTGCAAACATAGAGAATATGCCATTATAGCATTAACTTGTTCGAGAGAAAAGTTACATGTTTGGAAAAGAGAGTGTGACAAGGAAATAGGGCTTCTAACCTCTATTTACACGTTAATGCCTTAACCGGATTAACTTCTTAGAGAATTCGTACAATTTGTTATACACTTTAGGCTCGGGAGAGCTAAAGTGAAATAAATCCTTGATGGTTGGGAAACACTTGGATTTAGAATTAGAAACTGATTCTCTATAAGTGCATGCATGTCTAAATTCCGCGTTACTCATAGTTAATAGAGAAGTAGAAACTACAAGGTGGACATAACCCTACCTTATTATTCTCTGTGATTAACCTTTACTAAACAAATCATTCATTCGTTACTTTGATATTATTAATTCACGCCTAAATCAAAACCCCCCTTTTCCGTGGAATTTTCGACCAACAGTCTACTAACAATTGCAACACTTAGTGACCAAGTATTCCCTGTGGGATTCGACACCCAACCTAGTTGGGTTCTATATTTGACAGCGACCGCTTACACTTTCTAACAAGAGCTGTAATTTGGGCGTTATCAGTAATGGATTAACTTCTTTAAGATTGAGTTGGGTAGTTAATAAATAAATAAAACATGCGTTGGGTTGCAAAAATTAACTAAAGGGTTTATATTTTAAGAATATTATTATTGTTGTGTGCCATGTGGTGGCTTAAACCGTGATATGGTTGGTTTGTAATATATGATATTTTGTGTTGCTCATTTAGGGGCTTTATTTGGCATTATTGGCCTAATCTATGCATTTAAATGCCTTTATTCCAGATATAATGCATGTGTTGGGCTTATTTTTCTAACATAGGCCTTATTTGAGTATTTATTGCCTTTATCATCTTAGAAATATCTGAGTTACAGGTTGATATGATATTTATGATGTCTTAAATGAATATTAATCTGATGGTACCTAATTAGAGTTCATAATCATGAATTGTGGATATATTGAGTTAATTTCTATGCTCACTTATATACATATGTGTTGATGGATTGGATATCATAATATTAAGTTGATTGTGAGAATTACATCCTTATTCCATACATATACATTAATAAGATATTGGTACGATCGAGAAATACTATCTTTGAAGGTAAATGGGTCACTTTTATAAAAGATCTCTCATTGAACACGAGCTGAAAAAGTGAGTTAAGATTGAGATATGAGACATAGTATATGGGTTGTGAATCCCCTATGGGTCCTACCAGCGAGCTATGAGCTCAGTAAGTGCATTAAGAAAATTCATGCGATGACTTTCAATATTTATGCCATTTACATTGCATTTGTACACTCATATTTTCTAATTCCCTAGTTTTCTTGATTTGTGCTTTGTTTTAGTGTATTTTAATATATATTAGTGTTGTTTTCATTTCTATGTATTTATAACTGTTAGTGGAGATGGTTTCAGTTATTATTTAAGACTTTTTTCCATCAAGGTGATGTGCTCATAGTATATTTTACCTGTCTTACTTTCTGCTTTGCTCAGTCAGCCTATGATACCTACTAAGTGCAAGTGGACTGCACTCCTCCCTATTGTGCTCTTTGAATTTAGATCCTAGTACGAGCACTACATGAGGTGGTTGACTTCATGCTTGAGATAGTTGGTGAATTGAGGTACTGACATACTCTAGGTATCCAAATCTGTTTTAGGCCTCATCCTATTTTTATTTATGTCTTTTGTTATTTCATAGACAAATGTTATATTTCAGACTCAATTGTATTATAAGATGCATTGTACTTATGATACAAGGTTTTGGGACTGTATTTATGTATTTCTTTCAGTCTTTTTCTTTGAATTATGTTTTAGTGCCTAACTTCATTCTGGATATCTTGTCATGTTTTGTTGCATTACTATTTTTAAATTTTCTTAACTCTTAGGATTTGGGATTACATGTGAAGGCTAGGCCGCGATAAGTGCCATTTTTACCTTAAATTTTGGGTCATGACAGAGCCGGTTGAAATAGGTGTTATTATTCCACCGATATTGCCTACAAGAACTAAGTCGACATCACCAGTACTATGATACAGTTGCTGAACTTGTATGGTGTATTTACAGGACGTGCTACTTCTGATGCAAATATTTACCTAAAGATCTTTTGAGGGATTTATAATCCTATAATATACCAGAAGTGATCCAAGAGGTGAGTACACTGTAATTGTTTCCTTATTCTTTGATTGGGGGGAACTTCATTATGGTTGATAGAGTTTTCATGTAGATCGATCACTAATTAAAATGAGTTGAGGACCCAGTTCTTATAGAGATTTTTTCCACCTTCCATATTATTGCAGTTGAAAGATGAGATTTACAACTTTGGGAAGTTACATTTGGAGGATTTATAAGAGACCTAATTGGGGTTAAAGAAGATGTCGTAGAATGTCCTAAGTCATAGAATATCACACCATACTTTGATAGAGATATTTTAGAAAGGTTTAAGTGTGAGCAATAAGGCTGTGGAAAATACTTTCATAGGTGGAGATTTTATGAGATTAACTTGGGAGCAGGCTTCCGAGATTCTAAATCAGATTACTAAAACAAACTGAGATTGATACACTCGTGAAGTAGACATGCCTGAAGGCACTTATATGATTGGAGAATTCTCAGAGTAGAGAGCCTTATATGATTAAGTCGATCGAAAGATGGTCTGGTTAAGGACGGAGCCTAGTTTGTTTACTTAGCAGTTTGCAACATAAGGCAAAAAAAAGGTGAATGCGGCTGGAGTCTGATGATAGGCGTATTTACACGCCTAAAGTACTATAATTGACCCATATTTTAGCTAAGTTTTGAGGACAAAATATATAATTCATGCACTTTTAGTCCTTTTTCCTGTAAGTGAGCTAACAAACGTGATTAGAAAGTTTTCAGGTATAAATGATGCAGATTTCAGTATTTTATGGATAACTTGACGCCCAAGGAAGCTTCACGAAAGAAAGAAGGGAAAGCTTCGACGCCAAGGACCAAATGTGACGCATGGAATATCTGTCCCGGGCAAAAACAACATTTCCAAAGACTTTGGGGATCATCAGTAACTTAGTAGGATTAGGATAATGATGCAGTAACCTAGTAGGACTAGGATAAGTAATGCAGTATCCTAGTAGGAATAGGATATGGGTGTTATAAATACCCTATGTTGCTGAAGTTTTTATTATCATCTCTCTCCATTCATACAATTATTTCTGGAGTTCCGAAAACAATTCTCTTTCAATTAATTACTTTCTCTTCATCTATTCAATTCTTAATTTCCACAACAAGAGAACCTCTATTCAAAAAGGGAATTCACGCCTAACTCCATACCAAACCCTACTACACGTGAGATCTTTATTTTGGTATAATGATAAAGTCTATTATGATTTCCGTTGCACTCATGAATAGCTAAACTTCTCTGTTGGCGTTATGGAAGCCTTATGAGATACTATCTATTGCTATGAGTTTGTGAATTTGTGACACGTATGCTGCTTATATCATTATTCTCTTTATCTTAATGCAAATTCTTGTGGTTTCAAACGCATAGAATACGCCAGTATAGCATTAACTTGTTCGAAAGAAAAGTTATATGTCTGGAAAAGAGATAATGTCAAAGTAATAGGGCACCAACCCCTGTGAAAAAGTTAGTGCCGTAACTGGATTAACCTCTTGGAGAATTTGTACCGTTTGACACGCTTTAAGTTCGAAAGCGTTAAAGTGAAATAATCCTTGATGGTCGAAAGACGCCTGGATTTACCATAGAATACAATTCTCTATAAGCACATGCGTATCTGAATTCCGCATAACTTATAGCCAATAGAGACGTATAACTCATACGGTGGACATAACCCTAACTCTCAATTCTCATTGGTTAAACATCATACTAAACATTCTTTTTTTTTACTTTGCTATTTTCCTTTTTCACTTTGTTACATTATTGCACGTTACAATCCCCCCTTTTACGAAACTTTCACCAAAAGTCTATTAATCTTTGCTTACTTAGTGACCAAGTATTCTCTGTGGGATTCGACACCCAACCCAGTTGGGTTCTATATTTGACAACGACCGCTTACACTCTTACGAGAGTTGTAGTTTAAGCGTTATCAAAAATTGGCGTCGTTGCTGGGGAATACAGTTGTCAACTAAGTTTGTGATAGTTACTAGACCCTTTGGTCAAAGATTCTCGTACTTTACTTTTAGTTGTTGTTTTTGTTTTCTGCAGGTTTTGTTCAGTGCAGGCCCCATACTCGAAGTTCTGGTTAACCGTTATTACTTATCAATCCTGAACCACATCGTATTGGCAGAATGGAGGCGCAACGTGACATTGAAAGAAGGGATGCTCAACAGGAGCAGGCTAGATTAGCTGCTTTGGCCGCCGCTCAAGTGCATCAACAGAATATTGATAACCCTGGGTGAGCAACAAATCCTGACGATGAGGACCTAGGTGATGACGAGTTACTAAACCCTAGGTGTGATGCCGAGTTGGCGACACCTACTAATAGAAGAGATCGTCAAGTCAGATTTAGACCGGAACGCCGAGCTATGCAGATTCCGTTTGATGATGATGATGACGATCTGGACGGAGCTGGTGCCACAGGAGCTATTATTCCTCCGCCCTTGGCACCCGGAGCCAAGTTTAATATCACTAGCACCATGATTCAGCTTTTGCAACTCAAAGGTTTATTTGGTGGACTTGCAGGCGATGATCCGAATATGAATCTGATCAACTTTATTTCTACATGCAAGTCATTCGACAATCCTGGCGTTGGACAGAATGCAATTCTACTACGCTTATTTCCATTGTCTCTGTCTGGGGAGGCAACTCTATGGTTGAATGGGCTGACTCTTAATTCTATTACTAATTGGAGGCAATTGAAAGATGCTTTTCTAGAAAGATTCTTTCCACCATCCAAGAGAGCACAGTTGAGAGATAAAATCAGCAATTTTTGACAGCTTCCAACTGAATCTCTCCACGAAACATGGGAGAGATTCAAGAAGAAGCTTATGAGATGCCCAAACCATCATATGACTGATGTCCACCTAATGGAGATACTATACAGAGCCTTGAATTCAATAACTAAACCAGTGGTGGATAATGCGGCTGGAGGATCATTTATGGACCTCACCTTTGTTCAGGAAAGCAATATGCTAGACTGGATGACGAAGCAAAGTAGAGCTTGGCATACCAGGGATTCTGAGGTAGCAAGCCCCACTTTGTCTATTGGCATGAGTGCAGAACAAAGGAGAAGAGAAGAAGAACGTGACCAAGATATGGCCCACATGAAAACGTAGATGGATCTTCTTACCAAGAATTTATTATCAGGGAAGACCGAAAAAGTTAAGGCCGTTGTAGCATATGGAAGAGATGAATCTGATTTTGAGGAAGAAGCTAACTACTTGAATAATCAGGAGGGTTTCCGAGGCAAAGCCCAAGGAAACCAAGGTCGGAACTATTATGATAAATCAGGATACAAGGACCGTGATCAAGGTAGTTAAAAGAATAAGACTGACAGGAGTGGTTTGTATTTTCCTCCTAAAAATTGTGAGGCTGTGGCGTCTGGATCTGGGAAGATGTCCATGGAAGATATGATGGCTAAGCTATTGAAAGGAGTGGAGGCAACCAACATGGGCGTAACTGAGGTGAAGAATGATTTGTCTTCAATAAATCAATTGGTTAACTCGCATTCTACTGCAATAAAACAGCTGGAGCAACAATTGAGTCAACTGTCAGCGACATTCAATCAAAGAAAGGCTGGAACGCTACCTAGCGACACTGTGCAAAATCCGAGGAATGATGGATCGTGTATGGCTATTACTACCCGAAGTGGTAAAGTGTTGGAAAATCCATCCAAAGGCAAGCAGGTGGTTGATAATATAGCAGAGAATGTTAGTGATGCATATTTTGATGATTCTGTAGAAGCTGCAAATCAGAATGAGAGCATTCATGAGAAAACTATTCCCCTTCCACCACCACCTTTTCCTCAGAGACTGAAGAAGAAGGCTGATGACACTCCTGAAAAGGTTGATAATCGAAAGCAAGATAAAGAGAAAGTGGTGGAGAAAATGATTCCCCTTCCACCACCACCTTTTCCGCAGAGGCTGAAGAAGAAAGATGATGACACTAGGTTCAGCAAATTCATGACGATGTTGAAGAAGCTGACCATTAATGTTCCTTTGGTGGAAGCGCTAGAGCAAATGCCCGGATACGCTAAATTCATAAAGGACCTTTTGACAAAGAAGTGGGCAGTAAGTTATGACTTAGCAGATGAGGTTCATCATTGCAGTGCGATTGCCACGAGATCGTTAGTTCAAAAGAAGGTAGACCCTGGTGCTTTCACTATTCCTTGCACAATTGGGTCGTTGGATTTTGCTAAGGCATTGTGCGATTTGGGAGATAGCATCAATTTGATGCCACTATCTATTTATAGAAAGTTGGGGTTGGGAGACCTTACACCAACCAATATGCGGCTTGTAATGGCAGATAGGTCGGTAAAATGACCTGTTCGTATCCTACATGATGTGTTGGTGAAGGTTTCCACCTTCATCTTTCCTGCAGACTTTGTGATTTTGGATTGTGAGGTGGATTCTGAAGTTTCCATAATCTTGGGACGTCCTTTCCTTGCAACAGGAAGTGTGCTTATTGACATGAGAGCTAATGAGATTTTATTTCTGTTGAATGACGAAGTGGTCCTCTTTGATATATGCAAAGCAATGAAGCAGCCCAGCGATATGAATGTGTTCTCTGTAGCTGATGTTCATTATGAGGATAAGAAAGCATTATCTGTAGAGAAACAACTTACTGTTGAGCCATTGTCTACTGTGCTGCTGAATGTTGAGCATGAGGATGATAAAGATTATGAGGAAACTATGTGTGCTCTAACAGAAATAGGGTCCTATTCTCATACTCTTAAGCAGCCGGACCTTGAACTTAAGAATCAACCATCACCAACAGCGAAGACTTCCATTGAAGAGCCCCAAGTGCTAGAATCAAAAGAGCTCCCCAATTATCTAAGGTATGCATGCTTGGGAAGTAGAAATACACTTCCGGAGAGTGTGACGGATGATTTAAGTGAACAACATGTAGAGGCTCTCATCTCTGCTCTAAAGAGGTACAAGAGAGCCATTGGTTGGTCTATTGATGATATAATTGGTATCCCACCTGGGATATGTATGCACAAGATGCATCTCGAAGAAGATTACGTGCCCACAATGAAGCATCAGCATCGTCTTAATCCATTCAGAAAACGATGCACCAAATATCTCGGTGAAGTCTAAGTAATCGAGATAACTATGTCGTGCCGCGATAATAAATCAAGCGCTTGGTGGGAGGCAACCCATCATTTTTAATTTTTTTTGTTGTTTTTGTTTTCTTAGAATTTTATCAAGACACGACCAAAACTAAGGCACTTGATGGGAGGCAACCCATCGTTCTAATCATTTTTGATGTTTTTGAGTAAATATAGGTGCAAGAGGTATAAAAGAGGAGATTAGTTTCAAATTTTGCTTTGGAAGTATTGCATGTTTAAGGTGGTAAGTTAGGAATGAAGAAGCAAAAGGCTATGGGTTAGGCATTGCTTATGAAAATATAGGCAAAGAGCTATGTAAATCTAGGCCACGAACAAGGCAAGGCCTATGCTATGGCATAAGCTCTCGGATTCTAGAGTGCCATAGCATAGGCGCCGCCTATGCTCAACAATGCCATAGCATAGGCGCCGCCTATTCTCAACAATTCCATAGCATAGGCGCCGCCTATGCAAAAGCCTTCTGCCCAACTAGGAAAAGCATTAGGCATGGCCTATGCTATGGCCTTCTGCTCAACTAGGCAAAGCTAAAGGCGCCGCCTTTGCCTCCCAAAACTCTCAAAACTTTTATTTTTGCTCTTTTAACTTTGTAAGAACATATTCCTAGGCCATAAACCAAGTAAGTACTTCTTTGCTCTTCTTTTATATTACGTAAGTATTACAATACTACGCCTATAATAAGTTGTTAAATCATGAAGTAGTGTTGGTGATTTGAATGTGGTTGATACAACTAAGTGAGTGAAAGAATATGTATGGATGCTCTTGACTTGTTTCCAACTTGTATTTGATTTTGATACACTGTCATACTTTTGTGAAATCGACATGGTCAAGATAATTGCATAATCTTGTAACTTGAAAGCTTACATGTTGAAATGATTTATTCATTGAGATGAAAATCATGGGTGACTACAAACATGCGATGTTGTGATTATTTCTATGCCATAAATTGAAACAATATCTATGTAGTAGTTTTGTTCAAAAGATGCATTAGTCCAAACACGAAAGCATTGTCAAGATTGCATAACGTTAAGAGGACATGAAAGTATGACTGTGCTGAACATATTGTTGGAACATATCACCTAAATGTATGTCGATGAAGTCTGAGTAATCAACATCATTCACTTAATTAGTTTGTGTCAACAAATTAAGTGTGGGGTGGTGCCACTATTGTCTGTTTGTCGATTGAATCTTCCGAGATAAAGCTAACATGACTTTATTGAGATCTCAGGTAGAATGGCACAAAAAGGACGACAAGGAAAAGAAAAAGAAACCACTTCACAAAAAGGCCAGAAAAGGGGACGAAAAGAGCAAGGTGAATCCTCCGTGCTGCAAATACCTCGACGCACTCTTGGAATCAAGTGGGGTACTTATGAGGAACTTCTGAGGATGACGACTCTGATGATGATTCCGACGCAGGGGGTATGACCCCAGACATAGAGGAGGAGTCCGACTAACCAGGTTCTTCTTATTTATTTTCCACTGAGGGCAGTGTGTCCCATCTAAGTGTGGGGTGCTGGTATTTGTATGCTTTACTTCTTTATCTGTATTTGCATCTATCTATGTTTGTTTGTTTTGTTTGTTAGTAGTTAAATTTTTTAATTTTTTTTAACTTTGCATGAAATTATTCTGAGGGGCAGCATGGTATTATAACAAGAGTTTGTGCTAAAATCATTACTATTGAGATGTTTAGGCTCTAATTGTGACTCACTATGTGATAATTGTGTGGTTCAGTTCCTTCATCTATTGGGTCAAGAGTCTATACTACTCCCAATAAAGTCGACCATGTGCCTTGTGTGTGTGAGGATATAGTATATTCTGTGTTTGTGGCTGATGCTAGAACTTGCCTGGTGTGTGTGTGAAGCGAAATAAAGAGTGTGAGTTTAGGAGATGATTTAGGCATTTCTTTGGCAACCTGTAATTGTTTACCTTTGTTTTACCTACCTGTGGACATTATCCTAGTCAACCCTTTTGAGCCTTTAAGCCATTTTCTTTGACAACCTCATATGTAAGCCTAATCCATTTTTTTCAAGACCATAATTTGATCCAAATTCCTAAGTTCTTTAAATTGTGAAATCATGTGACAAAATAAGAGGAAATTGGGTGAGAGTGATGCCTTAGAGTGTATTGGTACTTGAATTTGTTATGAAAAAGAGTGCCTATCATGGAGGTGTGTTATTAAAAAAAAAGAAAAAAGAAAAAGAAATAGAAAAACAAAAAGATAAATTGTGTTTATGATTAAATAAAAAGATAATTATGCTTGAATGGCAAAATAGGTGAAAAGGGGTGATAGATGAAAAAAAGGTAGCAGGGTTGATTAAAAGAGAGTGTTAATGGCATAATGTAATGTATTAAAGCGCTTAGGAACTTAGTCACTATTTCTGGTCCTACCCGTCCCTTAGCCAACATTACAAACTGTAAAGACCTATATGATCCTAAGCTTAGCATTCTGATATTTAGTGGAGCATTACATTAAGGGCAAGCCTATGGTCATCAGTTGCAAACATATGAATTCTTTGTGAGAGTGAGAGCAAGGATAATATTATACCCATGTTTTGAAAAATGAAATACTTGTGAGTAATTATGGGTGACATATTGTGAGACACACATGGTTGATGAGTTTTGGGTAAGTCGTATATGATTCTTTGTGCCTTAACTTTTGGATACAAATTAACCATCATCACGAGTCTATGTTGGAGGCTTAATTGTTTCTAGAAGTGATTAGACAACTACTCTTTGTTAATGATTGTCGTGCCTGTCTTGACGAATATTTTGTGTTGTTGCTGTGAATCCCTAAGTAGATGTTTAGATGGACATGATATTTTGTTCGAGGATGAACAAAGCTTTAAGTGTGGGGTGTTGATGATAGGCGTATTTACACGCCTAAAGTACTATAATTGACCCATATTTTAGCTAAGTTTTGAGGACAAAATATATAATTCATGCACTTTTAGTCCTTTTTCCTGTAAGTGAGCTAACAAACGTGATTAGAAAGTTTTCAGGTATAAATGATGCAAATTTCAGCATTTTATGGATAACTTGACGCCCAAGGAAGCTTCACGAAAGAAGGAAGGGAAATCTTGGACGCCAAGGACCAAAAGTGACGCATGGAATATCTGTCCCGGGCAAAAACAGCATTTCCAAAGACTTTGGGGATCAGCAGTAACTTAGTAGGATTAGGATAATGATGCAGTAACCTAGTAGGACTAGGATAAGTAATGCAGTATCCTAGTAGGAATAGGATATGGGTGTTATAAATACCCTATGTAGCTGAAGTTTTTATTATCATCTCTCTCCATTCATACAATTATTTCTGGAGTTCTGAAAACAATTCTCTTTCAATTAATTACTTTCTCTTCATCTATTCAATTCTTAATTTCCACAACAAGAGAACCGCTATTCTAAAAGGGAATTCACGCCTAACGCCATACCAAACCCTACTACACGTGAGATCTTTATTTTGGTATAATGATAAAGTCTATTGTGATTTCCGTTGCACTCATGAATAGCTAAACTTCTCTGTTGGGGCTATGGAAGCCTTATGAGATACTATCTATTGCTATGAGTTTGTGAATTCGTGACACGTATGCTTCTTATATCATTATTCTCTTCATCTTAATGCAAATTCTTGTGGTTGCAAACGCATAGAATACGCCAGTATAACATTAGCTTGTTTGAAAGAAAAGTTATATGTCTGGAAAAGAGATAATGTCAAGGTAATAGGGCACCAACCCCTATTAAAAAGTTAGTGCCGTAACTGGATTAACCTCTTGAAGAATTTGTACCGTTAGACACGCTTTAAGCTCGAAAGAGTTAAAGTGAAATAATTCTTGATGGTCGAAAGACGCCTGGATTTACCATAGAATACAATTCTCTATAAGCACATGCATATCTGAATTCCGCATAACTCATAGCCAATAGAGACGTATAACTCATACGGTGGACATAACCCCAACTCTCAATTCTCATTGGTTAAACATCTTACTAAACATTCTTTCTTTTTACTTTGCTATTTTCCGTTTTCACTTTGTTACATTATTGCACGTTACAATCCCCCCTTTTACGAAACTTTCACCAAAAGTCTATTAATCTTTGCTTACTTAGTGACCAAGTATTCTCTGTGGGATTTGACACCCAACCCAGTTGGGTTCTATATTTGACAACGACCGCTTACACTCTTACGAGAGCTGTAGTTTGAGCGTTATCAGAGTCCAAGGTAGGGAACTGAGGAATGATGATTCTAATCTTAAAGAGGAGGACAAGTATCTAGACAACTAGTTAGTAGGTTTTTGAGCCATGTCCAAAGGTCTAATCAAGACAATTGGAACTCTAAGCAAGGGAATCAAGGTCAGAACTAATATAAAAGTAACAACTACAACAAGTCTGGGTATAGAGATAAGAGTAGAGGAAGAGATGGTGATTGGATAAAGGATGATTACAAGAATATGAGTGGACTCTATATTCCACATGGGAACCTAGATACTGATTTTGAGCAATTCAACGATGAAAGAAGTTTTTGCTAAAGTGTTAAAAGAGGTAGAGAAAAATGATGAGCGACTTAAAGAGATGAGAGCAGAAATATCATGCTTGAGTCAAAAGGTCGAATCACATGCTACTGCCATCAAGCAACTGGAGCAACAATTTGTTCAGATTTCTACCATATTAAACCAACATCAACAAGGTACATTTCCAAGCATCACCATAACAAATATGAAAAATAATGGTTAATGCTTAGATATTACTACTAAAAGCTGAAAGATGACCACCGAACCACCTATGCCCATAGTTGTTGAGAATGAGGTTGAGTTGATGATTATCAATGATGAGAAAGTGGTAGAATTTAATAATTTAGTTGATGATGAAACATAATTGAAAATCCTCTAGTTTTTGAAAAAGAGGCCAAAGGGGGAAAAGGAACGAAAAAATAGGTCACACAATTATTGACTCTCATTGTATGATCTTTTCTTCCTTTTCCACAAGGACTGAACAGGGAAAGTATTAAAATTTTATCTAAATATTTAAAGCATTGTCGATTAACATCCTCTAATTGAGGCTCTTGAGTAAATGTATGATTATGCAAAGTTTATGAAGGAGTTGGTGACAAAGAAGATAATTGTGAGTTTTAAGTTTGCTGATAATGTGCACCATTGTAGTGCCATAGATTTCCGCTCTTTGGTGGAGAAAAAGAAAGATCCTGGAGCTTTCAAGATTCTAGGAACTATTAAGTCTTTCAACTTTGCAAAATATTTGTATGACTTGGGTGCTAGCATTAATCTGATACCACTAGTAGTATACAGTCAGTTGGGTTTGGGGTCGTCCAATCCAACATCAATCAAACTTCTCTTGGCAGATTTTACTATGAAAAATCCTTCAAGGATATTATGTTATGTTTTGGTGAAGGTTGAATTCTTTATTTTTCTAGATGATTTTGACATCCTTGACTGTGAGGTAGACTTTAAGGTTCCCATTATTTTGGAGAGACCATTTCTCAATTGGATGTGCATAGATTGATATGGAATCTGGGCTGATGAAGTTTAGATTGAATGATAAACTTGTGACTTTCAATTTATGCTAATTTATGAATTAGATAAAAAATAGTCATGATTTTGGTAATCAATAAATTCGTTGAGGATGCATTGGTTGCTCCTATTAAGGATAGACTTGGAGTCGAAGAACTTACAATAGTCATCATGAAATTTGAAAGTGATGAAATTGTAATGACCCTCTAGGTCATTTTTTGTATTTCCACTCATTTTCACCATTTAGAGCTTTCTCATAGCTACCAAAGTCATTTATGACTTACTGGAATTAACAGTTTGGTTTCCAAGCCGTTCATTTTGTTTTTAGTGGCAAATCCCTGTTTTAAAGTCTTCAATGGTTCAAATTGGCTACAAAGAAAAAACATTAGTTAATCGAACTTGTATGCCAATTCGGATAGTTCCTATATCTTCAAAACATCTATTTTAGGCTAGGTGGACCCTTAGTTACGGTCTCGAGGCTCCCAGACTCATTTCGAGCAATTGGTCAGAAGTTAAGGAAAATGGCACATAGGTGTGCAACCCATTTTTAATAGGAATGACCTCATATGGAAATTTTGACTAAGCTATTGAGGCTGAAACAACAAATTTGATAGGGTAGCATAGTTCATTTGCATATACGAGATTCTGAATAAATCCTGAGGGGTTGGTGGAAATTCAAAATAATTTTTGAGCTTCAGCTGGTGTACCGCTTAAGCGCCCATTTGGGTCGCTTAATAGGAGGACCGCTAAAGCGCCCAGCCAATTACTTAGGCGGTTAGGCTGGCCCAACAACGGTTCACTTAAGTAGTGCCCTTACTGCTCAAGCGGTGGCCGTTTAAGTGACACTTGTACACCTGGGGAATGCTATAAATTCCCCATTTAGCTCTATTTCTTCCATTTTTCATCATTTTTAAGACTGTGGAACCCTAAAGGTGTGAAAACTTGGGAGAACTATTAGTGAGTAATTTTGGAGTATTCGTAAGATCGATTAATGAATTTCTTCTCCAAATTTATGGTAATCTTCCATCAATTTCATGATTAAATCCTTCATCTTCTTCCAAACTCCCTAGAAAATTGGTGGGTTGATTGTAGAACCATTAGAGAACAAAATTCACCCATTTTTTAGGGTAAATGTGACATGACCCGACCAGGGGCCTTGTCTTAATGGGCATCTCAAGTTCAACCAGGACCGGAGACCACCACCGATACCCAACCAAACCATCCAGCATATACCCTGAGTCCGATGAATTTTGAACATATAACAAGATAGCATAATTTATTCAATTTCCAGACTCTAGGATAGATCTAAGACCATGACCAACCAAAATGAGTCCAACCGTCCAAACCTATACCAATAACTAATTACCAAGCTAAACCATGGGTCAACAATAAAAATAATCACAAATTTCCTATCCATAACATCATAAGAAAGGATGGAACAATCATAAATCCAGTTCAACGGTATCAACCCTAATACCAATGACAATACTAAGGCTGACACCAATACTGATTCCACCCATTCCAACCTATAGTAGTCGCACAAGCCTCTATCCAAAAGAAAAAAAATATTCGGTTGGGACATGCCCCTAACCATAGACAAAACCAATATCCATCAAGCAAACCAAATATATAAAGACATCCATGATATGAAATAGAACCTTGCAGAATTTGGAAGCTCACCACTTCAATCTCATAGATGATCCCAAATTTGATCACTAAGCAGGAGGAGTAGAATGTTCGATTTATACATCACATGGGGATACAACCGCCTGAAGATAGGTTATTGGGTGAACGCTAGCATGAACTCAGGATAAGGATAAAATAATGCTATCCAATAAAACCAAGTAAGCCAACCACATGAACAAAACCATACATGTATACAAATAACCAATACCGGGAATGAGAACCAGGTTTAGCATGCATTTAAAACCATTAACTTGGGTATGTGTAGCTTGACCGTCCTAGAACCACCCACGGGCTATATAGATCCAGTGTAACCACTTGAACGGGCCCCAATGCATGTAGCCGCATGAACCGAAGATACCATAAGAGTAGGGGATTCCCAAGTAACCTTCTCTCTCCAAGATATAAAAGTATAGTGTACTTAGAGGATTCCCAAATACCTCATAGTATCATATATGGTCGCTATGACCAACCCCTCATGTCGGCAAACATAAGTTTATAGTGTTCGTCTATTGGATTCACACGTTCATGGTTAGCTATCAAAACCCACCATTATTTCCCAATTAAAACTATTTCCAACCAACCAAACCATCATACCATTATTATTATTAACCAAGTCTATAAGTAGTAGTATCGTCGTACCGACTATAGCTTGCAAGCAATTTCCTTCGCCAACCTTTTTATGTAAAGGGATTCCTATATACCCATAGATTACATTATAAAGTTAACTTAGGGGAATACCGTGTACCCCTCAAGTGTTCCATTATTAAGTTTTCTTGGGGGAATCCCATGTACTCCACAAGTTGTTCATTAACATGTTTACTTGGGGGATTCCCTTGTACACCATAAGGGTGTTTAATTAACCATAACCATGACAACCGTACCTTACCATTTAACCATTCCAAACCATTAAGGGTTCCGTTGCCAAACCATACCATGCAAAATGTTCCATTAAAAGTCCAATAATACAACAAAAGTATTTTATCAAACATGTTGGGCGCATAGTGTTTCCAAAACCAATTCCAATTACCAATTAACCTTTCCCATGCTACCAATTGTCCAAACTACCATTAAAGCATGTAAAAACATAATTTAAAACTTGGGAAAACCATAACCAAGCATTTAATTCCAAAACCCCAGCATATATTTGAAAATCCCAAACCATACATTAATCATGCCATGAAAACATTGTACAAAACATGACTTTACTTGGAAGTAACAATGAGGAAGGATTACATGCCTTAGTTTATGAAGATGATGGAGAGAAATCACCCAAACAAGCCCCAAATTGATCTTTCAGATGTAACCCTAGCACTTCTTTACCCAAGAGCCTTAGAGAGAATTAAAGTGTTTCTAAGAATTTAAGATTAGAATAATAGGCTAAATAGCCTTCCTAATTACTAAAAGTTGTGGGGCCTTAAGTGGCTAAGTGGGGAAATATCGAGATTACCCCCACTTAAACTGCATAAAATCCCTGCCATTGGGTACGTCCATCCCATGTAGGTCGTATCCATCAATACGAGTGGTACCCACCACTCGTACCCTAGGCCTCTCCCTTGGACCCCACACTATCAACCATACGACTTACCCAACACAAGTCATACCCAACCATATGACCAGTAGCCTCAAACCATATCTCTAGCAGAATAGTATCAAATAAGGTTTGATCGTTTCTACCATATGAGTTAATGATATGACTCGTACCCTATCTTAGAACTTATGGTGAGCCACTCGTACTCAGATCAAACTTCAGTTACTAAGTCTCAGATTAAGTTAAGGAAAAACCCAAACCATACGACCTATATCCAACCATACGACCCGTACCCCCTAAGTCGTACCCATTCTAGAACCCAATCCAACCACCAACAAATACTAGTTAGTGTACGACCAAGCCTTTACCAATAGTACCCAGCATACGACCTGTACCTCATATTTGTATCTTGACTAGAAATCAAAATTCTAGGAAATTTTCTAAGGTTCCTAAACTCATGGTGTTTCACTCTCCCCCACTAGGATTATTCGTCCCCAAATGACGGAAAAGGTAGGTCAAACACGAGCATGATTCATTTGCATTATCAAATATAAATCCAAACTTTAGCCAAGTTAGAAAATAAAGATGCAAAAATCTATTCTAACCCTTAGCTAAGTTGGAAAATGAAAATGTGATCAAGATCTCATACCTTCCGCACAAATATTCGAAGTAGAAAACAAATGTAGATATTTGGATTTTATGTCCGCTTTTGCTTTCCATGTAGCCTCTTCTACCTAATGGTTCCTCCATAGAACCTTAACCGAGGCCACATCCTTGGTCCATAACAAATGAACCTGCAAATCCAATATCTCAACTGAGACCTCTTCATAAGATGGAGAATCTGAGATACCTAGTCCTTCCAAAGAAACCATCGAAGAAGGATCACCGAGACACTTCTCAACATAGAGACATGCAATACCGGATGAATAGAGCTCAAACTAGAAGGCAACTCCAGTTTATAAGCCATGTTACTAACTCTCTATAAAAATGCATAAGGACCAATATATCGGGGACTGAAGTTCCTATTTTTACCAAACCGAATCACTCCATTCATGGGAGATACCTTTAGGAATACTTTATCCCTAACCTCAAACTCCAAGTCTCTATGCCTTACATCTGCATAGGTCTTTTGGCGACTTTGGGCAATTTTAATCTTATCTCAAATCATCTTCACCTTTTTTGTCGCCTGATAAACAAATTATGGACTAAATATATCTTCCTCACCAAGATCAAACCCCCCAATAGGGTATCTGCACCTCCTACCATACAATGCCTCAAAAGGGGCCATCCCAATGCTTGAATAATAGCTTATATTGTAAGCAAACTCTACCAAAGGTAGATGCTCAGTCCAATTGCCACCATAATCAACCACACATGCCCGAAGCATATCCTCCAATGTTTGAATAGTCCTCTCTGCTTAGCCATCCATCTCAGATAAAAAGCAGTACTTAGACTAACCTTAGTACCTAACCCCTTCTAAAAAAACTGCCATAACTTAGATAAAACTGCATACCACGATTAGAGATAATAAAAAATGTACCCTATATAGCTTTAAAATCTCATGAAGATACAACCTAACATAATCCTCTGCCAAAAAATTAGTCAGCATCGGCAAGAAGTGAGTGGACTTTGTCATCTTATCCATGATAACCTAAGTTGAATCAAATTGATTTCGAGATCGAGGAAGATCGATAATGAAATCCTTATTGATTACTTCCCATTTCTATACAGGCAATTCAATTTCCTAATACAATCCTCTAGGCCTCATGTGCTCAACTTTAATTTGATGGCACACCATGCATTTGGCCACAAAATCAGACACATCCATTTTCATGCCATTCCACCAATACATGTCCTTGAGATCATAATACATCATTGCCGAACCAGAATGAACAATGTAGTGTGATTCATACGCCTTAGCCAAAACCCTTTGTCGCAAAATATTGAAGTCAGGAACACATAACCTCCCTTGGTACCTCAAGATACCATCACCACTGATCTCAAACACCATTACCCTTTGCCCAATAATATCACCCTTGATTTTCATCAAGATAGGATATAACATTTGCTTCTCCTTGATCCCTGTACCAAGAGATGACCGAACCACTTCCTGTAGCATCACACCACCATCGTTTCAGTCTAAGAGACAAACTCTAAGATTAGCCAAGCGGTGAATATCCTTCACCAATTCTCGCTTCTCCTTATCCACATGAGCTAAACTCCCCATGGACAACCTGCTATGTGAATCAGCAACTATGTTAGCCTTATCTGTATGGTAGTGAAGACTCATATCATAGTTCTTGAGAAGGCCCAACCATCTCCTTTGCTTGAGATTTATCTCCTTCTAAGTGAAAATATACTATAGACTCTTATGATTAGAAAAGATGTCCATATGCACTCCATACAAATAATGCTACCAGATTTTCAAAGCAATAACGACTGCTAAAAGCTCTAAATCATGAGTAGGATAATTTTTCTCATGTACCTTGAACTACCTAGAAGCATAGGCAATCACCTTCCCATGCTTCATCAACATGCAACTATGTCCTAGCTGGGATGTATTACAATAAGCCACAAACTCCTCATTACCTTCAGGAAATGTCATGATTGAAGCCAAAGTTAGCTTATCCTTCAGCTTCTCAAAACTCCTCTCACAAGCATCCGACCAAGCAAATTTTACCTTTTTCTGAGTCAACTTAGTCAATAGGGCAGTTATCGTTGAGAAACCTTCCACGAACCACTTGTAATACCCAGTCAAACGTAAGAAGCCTTGAATGTTGGTTGGAGTCATGGGTTTAGGCCACCTTTTATCCACACCCACCTTTTGCAGATCCACCATGATCCCCTTACTAGAGATAATATAACCAAGAAAAGTTATAGTGTTCAACCAAAACTCACATTTGGAGAATTTGGCTTACAACTGTGGCTCTTTCAAGGTCTGAAACTCCATACACAGGTGATTGGCATGATCCACCTTACTCTTATAATACACCAAGATGTCATCAATGAACACATTGACAAAAAGAACCAGAAATTTCCTGAAAACCCTATTCATCAAATCCATAAATATCATCAGGGTATTAGTCAAACTGAATTCTATCACCAAGTGCTCAAAGTTCCCATACTGAGTACGAAAAGACATCTTAGGCATATCCTTCTCCCATATCTTAAACTGATGATACCCAGACCAAAGATCTATCTTAGAAAAGAATTTGGCACCTTACAACAGATCAAACAAGTCATCTATCCTTGGGAGAGGATA
This sequence comes from Capsicum pubescens, assembly GCA_030864215.1. Classification (NCBI taxonomy): domain Eukaryota; kingdom Viridiplantae; phylum Streptophyta; class Magnoliopsida; order Solanales; family Solanaceae; genus Capsicum; species Capsicum pubescens. The sequence continues at coordinate 236,611,247 of CM061540.1, forward strand.
CTTGTTCTTAATTGTTACCTTATTCATTGTTGATATTCAATGCACATCCGAAGGGAACGATCCTTTCGCACGAAAAAACTGATGCACCCCACGGGGATATACTAGGATGGAAAAACCCTTAACCAAAAGGTCCTTAAGTTTCTCCTTGAGTTCCCTCAGCTTAGCTGAAGCCATTCTACAAGGAGGAATAGATATCGAACGAGTGTCTGGAACTAAATCAATACCAAACACAATCTCCTAATCTGGAGGAACACCAGGTAGATCATCCATAAAGACCTCAAGAAACTCATTTACCATTAGAACCAAATATAATGAAGTACCTTCAAAGTTAGAATATTTAACCTGGACCTAATAATAGAGACACATTTTGGAGATTAATCTTTAAGCTCTAAGATAAGAAATAAACCTCTCCTTAGGAGATAGGGAACCACCTTCTCACTTAATAACCAGCTCACCAAGGAACCTAAAAATAACCTTACGAGTCCGACAATCTAAGGACGTGTAACAAGAGTGTAACCAATCCATCCCCAGAATAATGTCAAAATCCACCATATTAAATTCAAACAAATCCAATAGGTCTGCCTACTACTAACAGATACCACACACCTCCTATAACCAATTCATCCTTATACTTAGGGTACTAATGCATCAACTCAGCCAGGTTACCCAGTCCCTCCTCAGGTGCGTCATCTAGTACCAATGGTGATCAACACCAAAATTAGTTCTATGCTTTACTATCTTGTCAGGAATAGGGGATTTCACCAGATGTTATCACGAGTATGCTTCGTTCCTATCACCTTGACATATATATGTTGTTAGACTCGAATCAAATCTCCTTTATGTAACTCCATTGGTTGCTATAAATTTTAGGGTAGGTCTTGAAAATCTCACCAAGCCCTTTTTAGTCTCTACTCTAGTCGGTGAGATAGTTGTTTGTCAATGAGTCTATAGGAAGTGTCCTATTACCTTCCTCCATAATATCATACTAGCAGACCTAATATAGTTAGAGATGGTGGATTTTTATGTTATTCTAGGCATGCATTGTCTCTATTAATGCTATGCATTAATAGATTGTCTCACCCGAGTAGTAAAGTTTTAGTTTCCTGATAAGGCAAACTTTGAGTGGGACGGTAGTTTTGTGTCTCCCAAAGGTCATTGTATCTCTTATCTTAAGGCTAAAAATTTAATATCAAAAAGGTGTTTCTATCATTTAGTTCGATTCAAAGACACTAAGTCTGAAGCCCCAATAGTTCAGTCAGTCCGTGTAGTTAATCAATTCCTAAGGTTTTCCCCAAGGACTTGTCAGGGCTACCTTCAGATAGAGAAATAGAGTTTAGCATTGATCTTCTTTTTGATACTCAGCCCATCTCTATTCCTCCATATCATATGGATTTGGACAAACTTAAAGAGTTAAAGGAGAAACATAAGGACCTTTTAGATAAATGTTTCATAAGACCCAATGTTTCTCTGTGGGGTGCTCTAGTCCTTTTAGTGCTCAAGAAAGATGCCACTCTTAGAATGCATATAGATTAGAGAGATTTAAACAAGGTTACTATCAAGAACACGTATCTCATTTCTAGAATCGATGATTTGTTTGATCAGCTCCAGGGAGACCGATGGTTCTCCATGATTGGCCTTAGGCCGGGATCCTATTAGTTGGAAGTTAGGGAGCAAGACATTTTGAAGACAGCTTTCCAAATGAGGTACAACCATTTTGAGTTTATGCTATGTTTTTTGGGTTGACAAATGCTCCTAAAACCTTTATGGATTTAATGAAAAAAGTCTTCAAGTAGTATTTGGACATTTTTGTCATTGTTGTTATAGGTGACATACTGGTGTATTCCTGGAGTAAGGAAAATCGTACAGACTATTTAAGAATAGTACTGCAGACCCTCAAGGATCATCAATTGTATTTAAAGTTATATCAATGCATAAGTTGAGCATTATAAAAAATGGCACCGTTGCTGCAAAATAATTTGGCGTTTTGAGTTAGTTTGGAATTTTAGCTTGCTTGCTTTGATTCAATCTTGTAAATATTTATCTTTGATTTTCTTTTTTTTTTGTGTTAGGTAGATTTTTTATGTACTTGTTACTATGGCATGTTGGAATGAATATGAGTTTGGTGGTTGTAAATCTTATCTTGATGATCCATGTCCATATTATTGTGGACCCCACTTTTGGCAAAATTAAATATACTCCTAGAAAAAAGGTGTGTGCACCATCTCGATCTCGTTGGTAGTACAATTTCTCTTTATGTGGTGGTCGAGATAGACATTGGAATGATTTTTCAAATGCCCCCTCCCTAGTTATGCTAACAAAAATAAAGAATAATGTGTCTGATACAATGGTGTTGAAGCAATGCTTCTAACAATCTTGGATCGGGTGATTGCAATTGGGAGAATATGAATATCTTGCATCAATCCATGATGGCATTTGGAAAGTAAAGTGAAAATAAAGAAGAAGTGAGTAATGACACCGATCTTTCAAGTACCATCGATATGCCTAATATTCAAAATAAGCTTGATGTTGAAGAACTCTTAGTGATTTTCCAACCAACCGAACCAACAATAATGAAGGATGCCAAAATTGAATAAATGGTACGAGAGTTGAACAAACAATCCAATCAAATCCTTTGTGAAGACTCTAATTCATTTTGGGGTGAGATGTCTAGAAGAATACGACACCGAAATTGGGAATATGACCTCATTGCAATCACTTTTCAACATTATGCTTAGTGGATATGATGAAAGTCGATCCACCTGAGAAAATGATGATTTTTTTAGATGAAGTACAAAATACTTATATTTGGTTTGTCATTCCAAAAGGGTGAAATGATGTCCCTTACTTGAAAGACAATAAGTGCAAAATTTGATGTTTTACTAATGGCTTATTGATGTTCTCACCAATACCTAATGAGCCTACTCAAAAGTTTGATGTGAAGTTGGGTAAAAGGTTCAAGTCTTCAAAGTGGCGAGATAAATGCTACTTAAAAGATGTCATGCCGTAAATTTATCTAAGTCCTTAGGAGGCAACCCATGGAATTTTTCTTGATGTTTTCAAAAGTTTTTTATTTGATTTTTAGCTTGTTCTTGGGTGTTTGCAGGTGATAGCATGAGTTGGAAAGGGTATCTTAAGAATGAAACTCCAGATAAGTATATTGGACTTTCTTTTTATCATTTTCCTCTCTTAACAAGCTTATAAGATATGATCCATAGTTAAATTTTCTTTAATGTATGAATAGTGATCACATTCAATGGTTTCTCTTGGTTTAAATTTAATTCATTTGAGATTAATTTGGTTGAATGTGGTTGTTGGGATGTAAATTTTTGAATGTGTGCCTTGTTTCAAATGCTCAATTGCAAAATCTTGATTCCATACTCTAGTGCACACTATGTTTGAAGAAACACCCAGTTGTAGTTTGTTGGCTTAATTGAGTGGTGGGTGATTTAATTAGGTTAGTATAATTACAAATGGTTTGTTTGGTGATGAATTGGTGCATTGATCTTGTTCACATGTGTAGTTATTCTACTTTTCAAGCTCTTACCTTTCATGCGCACCACATGTTTGTTAAAATGTCGATAAGATAGAAATGCCTTATATGCTTGTAAAGGTTAATGTAAACTTTCTTGGGGCATTATTTGATCATTTTTGGAGCATAGTTTTAAGTCCAATTGGTCTTAAATATGGAATAACTGGTGGTTTTTGGTTGAAATTATTGATGAATGTTGTGTCCATGGTTTAATCGATTAATGTACTTACCATAGCATCCTCGAGTGAAGTCTGAGTATCTCGAGAGACATGAATCCTTGCCTTACCCTATGATAGATTGGGTGATTCTTAAGGGTATATAGTCATTTGTGTTTCTGGTGCCATGAGTGTTTTATGAGCTAAATTGATGATATAGGAAGTTGTGAGGAAAGAATCCCATGAAGTGCAATGGTAATGTAGCCATGCATTTAATTAAGTTTTCCTTTAATTGTTAAGGAAGAGGCAAAAGTTCAAAAATACTTTCAAAATGTCATTGACAAGAAATGAAATGATTTTGAGAAAAATCAGAAGAAATATAGTTTTCTTTTTGAAAAAGATCAAGGATGTTTTTGAGATTTCTTTTGAGTAAGACCATTAAATTCAATTTTTGGCTCTCTCTTTACAAGGATGAGTCTTTGATTCAAAGTAACTTACAAATATCAAATTGCTCAAATTGGTTGGAGGGCTAACATTTTGCTCTATGAGTAAAATGCCATGTGTGGTGTGAGTTTTGAATAATTCCTGTACATGTGTAGTCTAGAACTTTCCCCGAGTGTATTCAAAGAGAGATTCTTGGCAAACTTTTTTCTTTAGGATGGATCGAGGCCATTTTTGGCCCATGACATAGCCAAATTCCCACCTTAACATTGTTCCCTAGTTAACCCATTTGAGCCTTTTTGCCCATGTTTCATTCTTATTGTAATGATAACTATGCTATAACACCTAAACCCTTTTAAAAATCTCACTTTTGGCACTTAACCTCTTTTGATATTTCACATGATCCTAAGCAATGAAATATAGGCGAAAGCCAAAGTTTGAGGGGTTGTGTAGTTGGGAAAATAATGTAATGGTGGTTAAAACTCCAAGTTGGGGGGATTAATGTGATATCCTAAAATGAGCCAAGAAAGGTGTATATAAGATGGTCAAATCTGGTGATTAAGAGATAAATAACATATTTAAAGGTAAAGCAGTATAGCCTAGCCCATAGAATGTGAAAAAAATTAACTCAAATAGAGGGGGAAGGTAAGAAGAGTTTAGAGTTTGAAACACTCTTGAAAGAGTCAAAGAAATGAAGAAAGAAAAATGGTGGCTTTAAATTTTATGCTAAATGCTAATAAAAAAGGTAGGGAAATTTGGGAAATGATTTAAAGAAGAATAAGGTCGATAATTTGAAAATTTTGGGGTAGAAGGGGTTGAGAGAATACATTAAAGGAGGTCTCTCAGTCACTTGATCCATATATATTTCTCTCAGCACCTTAAGCCATCATCTAGACCCATAGGACTTTGTTGATTCTAAACTAAGTCTACATTGGTGGAAAAAAACACAAAAGGCAAGCCTATGTTTCTACTCATTGTACTTGAATTTCTTAGCGAGAGTGAGTGTGAATTCTTTTATTATTTGAGCTCTTTTAGAAGTTTAAATACTTTGTGTATGCGGAGCTAACTCTTACATGTAAGTGGCACCGATACTTACAGGTACGGTGGAGTCTTACTACCAGTTTGGGTAAATGAGTGAGGTAAGCTGCATTGTGAAGATTGAGATAATCTTTGAAAATTTTATGTCTCTTCTTAATATAGTTATTTGATTTAGAAGGTTCGTTAGATACAAACATATTTCAAAAGTATTTAAAGAGCTTTGTTAGTTTATTTCTTTATTATAGCTTTCTCTTGGGTGGATTTGAGTTGAATACCCTAGCTCATTGAATTATTCTTGGTTGCTTGAGGACAAGCAATAGTTTAAGTTTAGGGGTGTTGATGAGTGATAAATTTGCCAACTTTCTAGCACCTTTTAAGCCAAAATTATCATGCTTATTTATTTATTTGTTGTAAGTTTCTTAATAAATGATCATTTGTGTAGGTAAAAGTTTAAATGGAAAGATAAGCAAGGAAACTTCATAAAAAGGAACTGAGTAATAGGTGAAAAAGAATAAATGTGAGCAAAAAGAATAAAAGCTGAAATGTAGGCACAGAAATCAACCCTCAATTACCGCGATCGCGGTCTGAGTGTCGCGATAGCGATTAATAGTCAAGTCAGCAATGGAGATCACGAGATGATCACCCCGATCACGATATCATAATTGTAGTTAAGAGATGGAGATCACGCTATGATGGAACAAGTTCAAGGAAAAATTATAATTTGCTTAAAGAGACCAAGAGCAAGGTGGCATTTTTGTAATATTTGGAAAATATAGAATTAGGGCTTAAATTGGGGTTTTTCGCTTACGTTCATCATATGGAACATATATCTTGATTCTAATATTTAGTTTTTGACATTGAGGAGAGATAATTGTATGTGAAAACTCCAAAGGAGAATTTAGCTAAGGATTGAAAGGGAAGCTTGGGTTTACTCTATTTAAATTTCAATGGAAGAATTGAATGCAAATATGGGTAATCTTCTTCTTCTCTTTAAATCCACGCATAGATAAATTTTATTATTGGGGTTATGTTTGAATAGGGTGCTATATGTGTGTGTTTTTATCGTTAGTTCTAATTGATAGTTAATGATGTTGGGTTTCACTAATATTTGATTGTTTGAATTAAAAGTTATCGGTGAAAACCCCAACTATCTTAAACCCTACATCATCTTTGAAAAAGGGATGTGGGTAATAAGTATTTGTGAACAGTGAAGTTGATATTTGCTTATTCCTTAACATTATCTTAGAAATAAGGATAGTATGTAAATATGCTATAGCCTAAGCATCGTCCTAAAAATAGGGATGCTTAATTAAAGTTTTGGGTTGATTGTTTTGCCACACCCATGAGGTATTCGAAAGAATCCATGGGTGAAATTTTTGTGATTGTTGAAAGACTAACACTAGAACCTATAACTTTGCCTACCCATATATCCATTAACTAAAAAGAAACTTACTTTCATGTACCCATACACTAATTAACCCTAGGAAAGCATAACCCCAAGAATCTTCTCATTTGATTTTATCCATACGTTGTTTGCTCTCAATTTAGTGTTATAGATTTCTTTTATTTAAACAAGTTTGATTTAAAATCCCTAAATACTTGTATCTTAGGTTTGAATTTAGCCAGTTTGTTTTATTTTGAACTTACTCATTTGCCATTGACATTGTTCCTCAATGATTCAACCCCGACTCTTGTTGGGTTTATATTGACAATGATCGCCTTGGACTTATATAGATGTGTAAGTTGAGTGTTATCAATGAACACTTATAACTTATTTAGGAAAAGACAATGTTAAAACTAAAAGATGGGCTTGAGGTTGATGATGTTTTTCTAGACGAGTAGGTATTGTCTACATCGCAGGACTTGATTCCATGGTTTGTAAATTTTTCCAATTATTTGGTAAATGATGTGGTGCTCATAGACCTATTCTTCCACCAATAAAAGAAGTTTGTTCATGATATGAGAGAGTTCTTCTGGGATGAGCCATACTTGTTCTGAACTTGTAAAGATGGAGTGGTTCGAAAATGTGTTCCTGGGTAGAGATGATGACTGCATTAGAGGTATTTCATTCATCAGCAGTTGGGGGTTACCATAACAGTACATGAACATTGTATAATATCTTACGATATGGATACTACTGGGACAATATTTATAAATATACATATGGTTATGCTAAGGCTTGTGACCAATGCGAAAGACAAGGAAATATTTCATGCATACAAGATATTCCCAGGACCACGATACTATAGTTGATCTCTTAGATGTTTGGGGAATTGATTTCATGGGCCCCTTTGTTAGACCCGGTAACACCCCACATTTTTGGGCTAGAATTCAAACTGTTGTTACGAAGTATGAAGATCGGAACCCAATGATTTTATTTCTATATATCTGTGATGATCAATTCTATAGTGTGAAAATGTCCTTATATATTAGTCGAGGTCATAAAAATCACCAAACTCAAAGACGAGTTGAGAACACTTCTATCGATTAAGTATTAGTGAACATTTCATCTTGGGTCAACTTTTTACTACCAGTACTCCTTGTACATAATGAATTACGTATCCTACTATATATCAAATCAAAGGTCTTTGAATCTTCTTTCCAACGCATTTTGTTTCACCTTAATTCGATATCGGAGAGAAAAGTTATTCTCATTTACTTCAGCATGTTTGCCTGTCAACTAAGTGACGACGTAAGTTGATTGGTCATCACCTAAGTGACTACCTATCAGCCAAATCGTCACCCCAAACCAGTGAGCCATTATTTTTAGCTTCCAAGTGACGACCTGAGTTGATAGGCCATCACCTAAGTGATGACCTATCAGCCCAAGTCGTCACCCAGGGCCAGCAACTCATAAAATCAGTTTCCAAGTGACGACCTGAGTTGATAGGCCATCACCCAAGTGATGACCTATAAGCCCAAGTCGTCACCCAAGACCAGGAACTCATAAAATCAACTTCTGAGTGACGACATGGTGTGATAGGTTATCACTTGGTTGACGACTTATCGACCAAGGTCGTCACCCTTAAAATTCAGCAATTCCCATACAGTTTGGGAGGGGTATTTTGGTCTTTTGCCTCACCTCCCATGACTTAAATCATGCATTAAACCCTATTAAGTGATAAAATAACAGTTTCTCATCACTCATAATCCTCTTCACTCTCAAGAACAAGAAAATTAGGGTTTCCTATCAAAATTATCTCTCAAGCACAAGATTAAAGCCCTTCTTAAAAAAAACCAAGAAAATAATAATTCCCAATCGAAGAACGTTCAAGAAAGGTCAATTCTCTTTCCATATTAAAACTCTAAGGTATGTTAGGTGTTCATCCTTGGGTTTCCTTTCACCCTTGGAGTTTAATAACCCTTTTTTTTCAAAATACAAGCTTTTAGATTCATGATTTACATGTTTGAATTAGATTGTGTTCATGTATGTATCATTGTATGGGTTTCAATTCAAGATTTTTCCTTATGTTTCATGTAAACCAATTATCATATATGTTGAATTAGGTAAATTATCATGTTAAAACCCTTGAGATTTGCAAGTTGAATGTGGTAGTCATGATGTTTATATGTGATTATTATTATGTGCAATAGTCATGCTCCCCAAGTGTTTGACGAATGTCCATGTGAATTGAATAGTGAAATCATGACATGTTAGCATGTTTTCCCACCCATGTAGAAGTTCATGCCTTGAAAGTATTTGATAAAATTCCTCAATGATTGAATTATGACTAAGTGACTAACTATTATGCTTTCAAAATTGTGCTATGGTTTTCTATTTACGCTATCGAGTCCTGGGGGTATCCAATACCCAAAATCAAGCTGATTACTTAGTGATACATTAGCTACAGAATAGAATCAGTGGTGTCACAACTGAAGTATTCAGTTAGCCTTCACGATCCGTGTAAGTTTAGATATGTCAGTCTAGTAATGATCAGTTTCAGTATCCTTTATTATGGGAGTAGGATTCAGCACCGAGCGAGACTAAGGATGGGTCTCACCCATTAGTTAGGACTGGGTCCTTAGAAGAAATACATAAGTTCCAAAACTATGTAGCCATTGTAGGTTATGAGATGTCACCCATTAGTTAGGACTGACACTCTCAGGGATCACTCGCTAGTTAAGACTAATCTCAGGGGTCACCCGTTAGTTAGGACTGACTCCACAACCATTGTTAGTACCCGTGGGACGGTATTAGCACCCTTCCAACAAGGGTCACATGTTGGACCCCGATCATCTTAGATTGGGCCATGTCGGTTATATGATAACTCCCATAGTTACAGTTCCAAATTCAGTACTGAGTATTTAGTCTCAAAATTCAGTAAAGAACTCAGAAAGTTCTACAGAACTATGGCTATCAGTTATCAGTTACTTTGACATCAGAATTTAGTACTTTAGTATCAGTCCAAGCCTTCAGTTATCAGTATTCAGTTACGAGAATTCAGTACTCAAGTTTTAGTAAAATCTCAGATACACGATGTATACCTATATGCTCAGTATTGCATGTTCAGTATATTCAACAATTACAGTTTTAATGTACTCTCATCCAGTTACTTTATGGTGTTTACTCAGTAAGTCATTATCTTATACATATAAACCCATATATATCAGCCTTACCTCACTTAGCATACCAGTTTATTCCATGTATTGACGCATACTCAATCTTTGTGCTATGATGTCTCATATTATAGGTTCGGACGCTCAGGTTCCTGACCGTACTTAGCATCTCAGGCTATTAGCAGTAGTTATAGTGGTGAATTCTCATATTTTGAGGACAAAGTTTATTTATTTCAGTATTTTCAGCAGTTCAATAGTTATTTCAGTCGGAGTTAGTTGGGGCTTGTCCTATTAACTTCATACTCAAATAGTTAGAGGTTTTTAGACTAACATAGTCAGTTAATCAATTTTCAGATATTATTAACAGTACACTCAGACATTATTGCAGTATTTTAAGATCCTTATGGCCTTAACAGTTATATGGCATTAACAGTTATACTTTCATAAATGTTTTTTAGTACTATTATTCAGTGTTCACAGAAGGTACCAGTCATAGGTTAGCTTGTGATCCTTTGGGGTCATAAGCATCGTGTGATGCTCAGGGTATACTCTCTTGTCGTTACAAACTTTATATCAGAGCCTAAGGTTCTACAGTGTCCTAGGGAGTCTAAAAGCCGCATCAAGTAGAGTCTTATGCGTGGGTGTAAAGCGCGCCACATTTATTGACAAGAGGCTATAAGATGTTTTAGGAAAATTTTCCCTTCTTTCAGTATTCATGTAGTACAAAAGAGCATGAAATCTATTTAACTCTCCTTTATAATTTACTCTTCCTTTCATTTACAAAAAATGCCTCCCAAAAAGAACAACAAAAGAAGAAATGAGAATCACCCCATACCTCTGCCCATTCAGGAATATCCCCTGGATGAGGAAGTTTCTCATGAAGAATTTAGAGCATCTTTCACCACTCTAGCTCATTTTGTGGTAGCTCAAAATGATCGATCAGCTATGGTTCAGGCCAACCCAGTTGCCAATACTGTTGCATCTAGAATTCAGGACTTCACCCGAATGAACCCTCCTTCATTTTCAGGGTCTAAGTTTGAAGAGGACCCACAGGAATTCCTTGACATGGTTTAAAAGGTAACAAATATTATGGGGGTAACTACTAGTGAGAGTGTTGAGTAGTAGCCTACCAGCTATAAGATATAGCTCATACATGGTTTAAACAATGGAAACTAGATAGGGGCATATATGCAGGGCCTATTAAATGGGAAGAGTTTGCTACTTCCTTTCAGGATAGGTTTTTCCCATTGGAGTTTAGGGAAGCCAAGGTTTTAGAGTTCATTAACTTGAAGTATGGAAGCATGAAAGTGAAGAAGTATTCTCTTAAGTTTACTCAGTTGGCCAGATATGCTCCTCATGTGGTAGTTGATAGCAGATCTAAGATGGGTAAGTTCATGTCTGGTGTGTCTGACAGTATGGTCAAAGAGTGTAGGACTGAAATTCTAATTAAAGAGATGGACTTATCTAGTTTGATAGTCTATTCTCAACAAATTAAGGATTAGAAGTTTAAGAAGAAGGAGAGAGAGAATAGGAGATCCAGAATGGGTAGCTTTAGTTTTGCTCATCTAGGGTTAGAGGGTGGTAACCATTCTCAGTTTAATTACAAGTTCTTAGCACCATCTCCCTTTTCAGCTAGTTTCCCAATACCAAAGTTCAGGAATGACAGTCAGTATGGGGCACTAGACTCAAAAAACCAGGGTAGTGAGAATAGTGGTCGTACCCATCCGCTTTGCAGAAAATGTTGTAGGAATCACCTAGGTGTTTGTAGAGTTGGCAGTGATGTATGTTTTGGATATGGTAAGCTAGTCCACAAGATGTGGGAGTGTAGAGTAATGACTTAGGGGGGGGGGGAATTTGTGATAACAGGGTTAGTCCAACCATCCTCTAGTCCCATCCGGTCACCCAACTCAGTAGGGTGCCATTTCCAGCGCAACCAGTGGCCAGTATCAGAACGGGCTATATGCACTTCAGTCCCGACATAATCAAGAAAGTTCTCCTGATGCGGTTACGGGTATGTTACCAACTTTTCATATTCTTATGTATATTTTACTAGACCACAGAGCTTCACTTTCTCTTGTACCTTTCCCCCCTCGTATGGCTGTCAACTTTGGTATCATACTCAAAATATTAGCAGAGCCCTTCTCAGTGTCTACCTCAGTGGGTAAATCTATCCTATCTAGAAGGGTATACAAAAACTTCCCGATTTTAGTATCCTAAAAAATCACTTCAGTTGATTTCAGAAATAGAGCCATTCAATTTTATTTTCTGAATGAACCGATGATTGAGTGAAGAGGTAGTACGCCAGTACTTAGGAGTCAGATGTGTCTTCAAATTCTTTCTCAAAAATCCTATGATAGCATATAATATAGAATTAGAGGCGTGAAACTCAGAGTCTAGCAACAGTAGTAGAGTTGGAATGGTGTTATCTAAATTTAAGCAGAACATACTTAATGGGACTAGTTAAATGAAAGGTGAATCAGTAGGCTTGAAGTAGGGTATGCAAAATTTAGGTTTTTTCATTAGAAACATATGTTGTTGATATGATGATTGTAGTCTATAATGAAAGTAGTATGATTATTACTGATTTGGGGATATCCAAGACATATATTAGAGTCTAAGTTTGAATCTTTAAAGATTGAGCTAATAGAAAGAAGAGTTGAGAATACTAAGTTAACCAGTGTTTAAGTTGTTATATGATCATTATTGGGGATATATAAAGTTAAGAGTGTATCTCAGAAGAAAGTATTAGAAATGGGTCTTACACCTCAAGTGCAGTCCTTCAGGGAAATTTATCATTTATGGGTATTATTACCCCAGATTATAGAGTAAAGTGGTGGTAGTTAAGTTTAGAATTTTTTAAGTGGTTCACAGACTTAGAACGATGACTTTAAGATAAGGGGGAGATGATAGAACGTGTAACCAAGCCAGTCCCTCAGATTCTAGTAGTGATGCCAGTGTATTATAGAACATCAGTAGGGGAGGAAGGTGACCGAACCATTCTCATCTCAGTGCAGAGATTAATACTTTCATCATCACGATACTTACTCATGCTTTATATTTCATCTCCATGATCATAGTTCACATTCTTGCACATCATAAAGGATCATGTGTGCTTCCAGTTCTTTGTATAATGAGTCCCAGTTTGCTCAGCTGTATGGATAATGCTCCATGAAACTTATGACATTAAACTCAGGTCATGCAGCTCATGACTCATGTATTTATGCTTTACAGTATGTTCAGTTCCAGTACTCATGCTATGTAAATAATGATGAGTGAAATTCAGATTTATATCATGCATATCCCCAGATTAGTCCTCTTTGATGAATACAGTTCAGTTCATGCATCATGTTTTAGATTCCAGATATTCAGTCATGATTCAATTTACAAGTTTCATGTGCATCATCTCAGTTTTTCCTAAGTAATTCAGTCAAGTCAGTATCTTTCCTAAGTAATTCATTCAAGTCAGGTCCTTTGGGCTTCATTTAGGACCTTACTCGCATAGTAGATAGGATGAAATAATTTCTCCTTTCTTTGTCCAAGAACAGCACCAACGGCTACACCACTAGCATCGCACATGACCTCAAACGGGAGCGTCCAATCTGGTGCTACCATGATAGGGGCTTCAATGAGTTTTCCTTTAAGGCATTCGAATGCCTTTAAGCAATTGTCATTAAAGTCAAACTTTGCATCTTTCTCCAATAGTTTGCACAATGGACTAGAAATTTTGGAAAAGTCTTTGATGAATCTACGATAGAAACCAGCATGGCCAAGAAAACTACGAACTCCCTTCACCGAAATTGGAGGCTGTAGCTTCTCAATTACCTCTATTTTTGCTCGATCAACCTCTATTCCTCTTTCAGAGATCTTGTGCCCAAGAACGATTCCTTCTTTTACCATGAAGTGGCACTTCTCCCAATTCAGCACAAGGTTGAACTCTACACATCTTTGCAATGCCATGCTCAAATTTTCCAAACATGCTTCAAAAGACTCACCGACAACTGAAAATTCGTCCATAAATACCTCCAAAGTGTCTTCAACCATATCAGAGAAAATAGACATCATACAACGTTGAAAGGTGGCGGGTGCATTACACAACCCGAATGGCATGCATTTGAAGGCAAACGTACCATATGGGCATGTAAACATTGTCTTCTCTTGGTCTTCGGGAGCAATACAAATCTGATTATAACCTGAATAACCATCCAAGAAGCAAAACCATCCTTTCCCCGCTAATCGATCTAGCATTTGGTCCATAAATGGCATGGGGAAGTGATCCTTGAGTGTCCAAGAATTCAGCTTGCGGTAGTCCATGCATACTCTCCATCCAGTAACGGGCCTGAGTGGAATAAGCTCATTCTTTGCATTTGCGACCACCGTCATTCCTCCTTTCTTGGGAACACATTGTACAGGACTTACCCATGTACTATCAGAGATAGGATATACAACTCCTGCGTCTAACCACTTGATAATCTCCTTCTTCACCACTTCTTGCATAGGTGGGTTTAAACGCCTTTGATGTTCAATGGTGGGTGTGCACTTTTCTTGAAGCTGAATTTTATGTGTGCAAATCCCAGGTGGAATACCAATAATATCCGCAATGGTCCATCCAATGGCTCTAATATACTTGCGTAAGGTCGCAATAAGAGTTGCAACTTGTTGCTCACCCAAATCGGCTACCACTATGACTGGAAGTGTGTTTCCGCTTCCTAAGAATGCGTACTTCAAATGACTTGGCAGCTCCTTCAATTCTAGTGTGGGTGGTTCTTCAATAGATGGCTTGGCTGGTGGTGTGGGTCGATTCTTGAGATCAAGATCCAGCTTCTTGGGAGTATAGCGATATGTCCCTAATCCCGATAGGGAACAAATAGCTTCTTCAGAAATTTCAGCATCCTCATTCTCTCCTTTCATGAGCAAAACCTCCAAAGGATCATCAAGAATTTGCTCTTCTTCAAGTCGTTATTTCTCATCATCAAAGACAACATCATCCACAGAAAATACACTCAGATCTTTAGGTTGCTTCATTGATTTGCAAACATCAAATCGAACCACTTCATCATTTATTCGGAATGAAAGTTCATTAGCTCTCAAATCAATGAGCACACTTCCTCTAGCAAGGAAAGGGCGTCCCAAGATTATGGGAACCTCTGAATCTGCTTCACAATCCAAGATGACAAAGTCTGCTGGAAAGATAAATGAAGAAACCTTTACCAAGACATCGCATAGAATACCAACCGGTCGTTTTACCGACCTATCCGCCATAACAAGCCTCATATTAGTTGGTGTAGGATCTCCTAACCCCAACTTCTTGTAGATCGATAATGGCATCAAGTTGATGCTGTCTCCTAGGTCACATAATGGTTTGGCAAAGTTCAAAGATCCGACGGTGCAAGGAATAGTGAAAGCTCCGGGGTCGGCCTTCTTCTGAACTATCGATCGGGTAGCAATTGTACTACAATGATGCACATCATCCTTCAGCTCATAACTTGCTGCCCTCTTCTTAGTCAAAAGATCTTTCATAAACTTTGCATACCCAGGCATTTGTTCAAGCGCCTCTACCAATGGAACATTAATGGTCAGCTGCTTCAACATAGTCATAAATTTGCTGAACTTAGTGTCATCCGCCACCTTCTTCAATCTTTGGGGAAAAGGTGGTGGTGGGTATGGAAGTGTTCTCTCCATGGCTTTCTTCTCCTCTTGCTTCCGTTTTTCCATTTTTTCAGGTTGCACGTCACTGGGCGTGACATCCTTGACGTCAGGACTGGTTGTTGCGGCATCTTCTCCATTTACGTTATCATCCATGTCCGCAACTTCGTCAACCACTTGCTTGACTTTTTCTGAAGGTTCCAGCACCTTACCACTTCTGGTAGTGATGGCCATGCATGACCCATCATTCCTTGGGTTTTGCACAGTATCGCTAGGTAAAGTGCCAGCCTTTCTTTGATTGAGTGCTGCTGAAAGTTGGCTCAGTTGCTGCTCTATTTGCTTGATTGAAGTGGAATGAGAATCAACTAGTTGTTTCATGGAGGACAAATCATTAATTACCTCAGTAACTCCTGCGCTCGTTGCTTCCACTCCTTTCAATAATTTAGCCATCATGTCTTCCATATTTCCAGAATTAGATGTGGTGGTATCACGTCTACCAGGGGGAACGTACAAACCACTCTTTTCATTGTTTTTATTCCAACTACCTTGGTCTTTGATTCCAGATTTATCATAATAGTTCCGACCTTGGTTTCCTTGGGTATTCCCACGGAAACCCCCCTGATTGTTCAAGTAGTTGGCCTCCTCTTCCGAATCAGATTCGTCTCTTCCTTTTAGCGCCATAGCTTTCACTTTTTCGGTCTTCCCTGATAATAAATGCTTTGTCAGAAGATCCACTTGCGTTTTCATGTGCGCTAAATCTTGATCACGTTCTTCTTGTCTTCTTCTTTGGTCTGCAGTCATGCCTATAGATAAAGTGGGGCTTGCTACCTTGGAATCCCTGGTATGCCAAGCTCTACTTTGTTTCGTCATGCGATCTAGCATATTTCTTGCATGACCAAAGGTGAGATCCATAAAGGATCCTCCAGCTGCGTTATCCACCACTGGCTTAGTTATTGAATTCAAGGCTCTATACAATATCTCCATGAGGTGAACATTATTCATGTGATGGTTTGGGCATCTCGCTAGATTTGTCTTGAACCTCTCCCATGTTTCATGAATAACTTCAGTGGGAAGCTGACGAAAGTTGCTGATTTCATCTCTCAATTGTGCCCTTTTGGAAGGCGGAAAGAATCTTTCTAGGAAAGCGTCTCTCAATTGCCTCCAATTTGTAATTGAATCAGGAGTCAGCCCATTCAACCATAGTGTTGCCTCCCCAGACAGAGACAATGGAAATAGACGTAATCGAATTGCATTCTGACCAACACCAGGATTGTCAAAAGACTTGCATGTAGAAATAAAGTTGATGAGATGCATATTCGGATCATCGCCTGCTAGTCCACCAAACTATCCCTTGAGTTGCAATAACTGAATCATGGTGCTTGTGATGTTGAACTTGGCTCCGGGCGCTAATGGTGGTGGAATTATAGCTCCAGTGGCTCCGGCACCATCAAGATCATCATCATCATCGTCGAAGGCTGGCTGCATAGGTTGGTGATCATGTCTATACCGAGCTTGTCGACCTCTTCTGTTGGCAGGTGTTACGATTTCAGCATCACGCCTAGGTTTTAGTAACTCGTCATCACCTAAATCCCCATCGTCAGGATTTGGTGCTCGTGCAGGGTTATCAATGTTCTGCTGTTGAACCTGGGCTGCGGCAAGGGCAGCCAATCTTGCTTGTTCCTGTTGAGAAGCCATCCTTGCGATTTCAGCTTGTGCTTCCATTCTACCAATGCGTTGTGGTTCAGGATTGATTGGTAATAACGGTTGACCAGAACTTCGAGTATGGGGCATGCACTAAAATAAAAACCTGCAGTAGACAAAAAAAAAAACTAAAAGTAAAAGTACGAGAATCTATGACCAAAGGGTCTAGTAATTATTACGAACTTAATTGACACTTGTATTCCCCGGCAGCGGCGCTAATTTTTGATAACGCTCAATCTACAGCTCTCGTTTGAGTGTAAAGCGGTCGTTAGCAAATATAGAACCCAACCTGGGTTGGGTGTCGATCCCACAGGGAATAGATTGGCCAACAAATAAGTAAAATTACTAAACTTTTGGTGCAAGTCTCGTAAGAAGGAGGGATTCTTGTCTTGCAAGTAATGTAAACAAAAGCTGAAAATAATAAAGTAAAAAGAGAGAGATTGTTACGTTGGTTGTAAACAATGAGAATTGAAGCGTTGGGGTTATGTCCACCTTCTGAGGTATACGTCTCTATTGGCTATGAGTGTGTAGAATTCTGTCATGCAATTGCTTATAGAGGATTGTAGTCGATGGTAAATCCAAGCGTCTCTCGACCTAAAAAAGGACTATTTCACTTTAACTCTCTAGAGCTTAAAGAGTATCTAACGGTACGAATTCTCCAAGAGGTTAGTCCAGTTAAGGCACTAGCTTTTTAATAGGAAAGGGTGTCCTACTACCTTGACATTATCTCTTTTCCAGACAAATAACTTTTCTCTCGAACAAGTTAAATGTTAGACTGGCGTATTCTTGCGTTTGCAACCGCAAAGAATGTAGATTAAGATGAAGAGAATAATGATATAAGCAATATACGTGCCTTGAACTCACAAACTCACAACAATAGATAGTATCTCATACGGCTTCCATAACCCCAACAGAGAAGTTTAGTTACCCATGAATGTGAAGGAAATCGCGATTGACATTGTTATTATATCACGATATTGAGTAATGGCATGTAGATCAAGTGATAGGCGTGAGGCGTGATTCCTTAGCAAGTAACGATTCTCTTGTTGTGGAATTTAAGAATAGAAGAGTAGAAGAAGAAAAATAGAATTGAATTGTAAGACGAGAAGTTAAGAAGATGTTCTAAAATCTCTAGAATGATAGGGTATTTATAATACCCATATCCTAATCCTACTAAGCTAATGAAATAAATAACCAAATCCTATTAGACTAATGAAATCCTTAACCCAAATGTACTAGGTTAAGGTAACATTATCATAATCCACATAAAATAATGAAATACATAACCTAATTGTACTAGGTTAATGTATCATTGTCAAAATCCAGCTTTGTGCCTGTAAGTCCCCAAAGTCTTCAGAATTGTTGTTTTAGCCCGGGACAGATTTTCCATGCAGCAGTTTTGGTCCTTTAGGCGTCCCACTTCCTTCTCCTTCGTTCGTGAGCTTTCTTTTGCGTCAAGTTAGCCATAAAATGCTGTATTTTGCATCATTTATACCTGAAACTTTACTAATCATGTTTGTTAGCTCATTTACAGGAAAAAGGACTAAAAGTGCATGAAATATATACTTTGTTCTCAATACTAGGCTAAAATATGGGCAAAATATATTGTTATAGGCGTGTAAATTCGCCTATCATCAGGGAGATATTGTAACACCCCACATTTTTGGGCTAGAATTCAAACTGTTGTTATGAAGTATGCAGATCGGAACCCAATGATTTTATGTCTATATATGTGTGATGATCAATTATATAGTGTGAAAATGTCCTTATATATTAGTTGAGGTCATAAAAATCTCCAAACTCAAAGACGAGTTGAAAACACTTCTATCGATTAAGTATTAGTGAACATTTCATCTTGGGTCACCTTTATACAACCATTACTCCTTGTACATAATGAATTATGTATCCTACTATATATCAAATGAAAGTTATTTGAATATTATTTCCAAAGCATTTTGTCTCAGATAAATTTGATATCTGAGCAAAAAGTTATACTCATTTTACTTCGGCATGTTTATCTGCCAATAAAGTGACGACCTGAGTTGATAGGCCATCACCTAAGTGACGACCTATCATCCAAGTTGTCAATCCAAACTAGTGACCCAATATTTTCATCTTCCAAGTGATGAACTGATTTGATATGCTATCACTTATCATACCAAGTCATCACCCAACGCCAGCAACTCATAAAATCAGTTTCCAAGTGATGACCTGAGTCTATAGGCCATCACCCAAGTGATGACATATCAGCCCAAGTCGTCACCCAAGACCAACAACTCATAAAATCAGATTCTAAGTGATGACTTGGTGTGATAGGTCATCACTTGGATGGTGATTTATAAACCATGGCCACCACCCTTAAATTCAGCAATTCCCATATAGTTTCAGAGGGGTATTTTTGTCTTTTTCTTCACCTCCCATGACTTAAATCAAGGATTAAACCCTATTAAGTGATAAAATATCCATTTATCATCACTCATAATCCTCTCCCCTATCAATAACAAAAAAATTATGGTTTTCTCTCAAGATCATCTCTCAAGCACAAGATTCAAGCCCTTCTTTAAGAAAACAAAGAAAATTATAATTCTCAATCGAAGAACGTTCAAGAAAGGTCAATTCTCTTTCAAGATTAAATCTATAAGGTATTTTAGGTGTTCATCCTTGGTTTTTCTTTCACCCTTGGAATTCAATAACCTTTTTTTTTTAAAATACAAGCTTTCAGATTCATGATTTACATATTTGAATTAGATTGTGTTCATGTATGTATCATTGTATGGGTTTCAATTATAAATTTACCCCATGTTTCATGTAAACCAATTAGCATGTATGTTGAATTAGGAGAATTCTCATGTTAAAACCCTTGAGATTTGCAAGTTAAATGTGGTAGTCATGATGTTTATATGTGATTATTATTATGTGCAATAGTCATGCTTCCCAAGTGTTTGATAGATTATCCATGTTGATTAAATAGTGAAATCATGACATGTTAGCATGCGTTCCCACCCATGTACTAGTTCATTCTTTGAAAGTGTTTGATAAAATGCCTCAATGATTGAATTATGACTAAGTGACTAGCTATCATGCTTTTAAGATTGTCCTATGTTTTGCTATTTACGCTATCGAGTCTTGGGGGTATATAATAACTGAAACCCAGCTGTTTACTTATAGCTACAGTAGTTATAGAATAGGCTCAATAGTTTCACAACCACAGTATTTAGTAGCCTTAACGATCAGTGTGAGTTAAGTTAAGTCAGTCCAGTAATGATCTGTTCTAGTTTCTTTCAATTGGGAGTAGGATTCAGCACCGAGCGACCCTAGGGATGCGAGCTCAGCTGTTAGTTAGGACTGGGTCCTTAGAAGTAATCCCTAAGTTCTCAAACTATGTAGCCAGTGTAGGTTATGAGATGTCACCCGTTAGATAGGACTGACACTCTCAGGGATCACCCGCTAGTTAGAACTGACCTCAGGGGTTACCCGTTAGTTAGGACTGACTCCACAACTATTGTTAGTACCCGTGGTATAGTATTAGCACCCTTCTAACTAGGGTCATAGGTTAGACCCCGATCAGCTCGAACTGGGGCATGTCGGATAGATGATAAATCCCATAGTTATAGTTATAGATTCAGTACTCAGTATTTAGTATTTAGTCTTTGAATTCAGTACAAAACTTAGATAGTTCTACAGAACCATGGCTATCAGTTATTAATTACTTATCCATTAGAATTTAGTACTTCAGTACCAGTCTAAACCGTCAGTTATCAATATTCAGTTACTAGAATTCAGTATTCAATTTTAGTAAAATCTCAGATACATGATGTATACCTATATGCTCAGTATTGCATGTTTAGTATATTCAGTTGTTTTAATTTTGCATGTATTCTCATCCTATTACTTTATAATGTTTTCTCAGTCAGTGATCATCTCATACGTATAAACCCACATATATCAGCCTAATCTCACTTAGCATACCAGTATATTCCATGTACTGATGCATACTCTATGATGTCTCATATCATAGGTTCGGACGCTCAGGTTCCTGATCGTACTTAGTAGCTCAGGCTATCAATAGCAGTTATAGTGGTGAGTTCTCATATTTTAAGGACAAAGTTTATTTATTTCAGTATTTTCAGCAGTTCAGTAGTTATTTCAGTCAGAGTTAGTTGGGGGTTTGTCCTATCAACTCCATACTTAGACAATTATAGGCTTTCTGACTAGCATAGTCAGTTATTTAGTTTTTAGATATTATTATCAGTACACTCAAACATTATTGTAGTGTTTTGAGAACCTTATTGCATTAATATTTATACCTCTGAATATGTTTTTCAGTACTATTATTTAGTGCTCACAGTGGATACTAGTCATGGGTTAGCTTGTGATCCTTCGAGGTTATAAGTACCGTGTGACACTCAGGGTGTACTCTCGAGGCATTATAGATCCTATGGTATGAACTATATTCTAGTTGTGAATGACTATGTTTCGGAGTTGGTGGAGAAAATTTCTCTTCCAAATAATAAAAGAAAGAGTGTGACCATATTTTTTAAGAATAACATATTCTATAGATTTGGTACACTGAGGGAAATCATTAGTGATGAGGGCTTGCACTTTTGCAATCTTCTATTCAAATCCTTGCTTAATAAATATGATATGAAGCATAGCATGGAAAAACCTTACCATCCTTATATAGCAGGCAAGTTGAGGTTTCCAATCGTGAGATCAAGCCCATTCTAGTGAAGAATGTTAATGCCAATAGAACAAATTGGGCTGGAAATTTATATGATACCTTATAGGCTTAATGGACAACCTTTAATATGCCAATTGGTATTACATATATTAGCTCATGTTCAGCAAGGCGTACCACTTTCTAGTTAAACTAGAACATATGGTGTTTGGGCTTTGTAAAGGCTATGACTAGAACAGAGTGACACAAAAGAGCTGAGACTTGATCAAATGAACAAGATTGATGAATTTTTTCTTAGAACTTATGAAATTTTATCTCCATAAAAGGAGAAAATAAAGGCATACCATGGCTTGAAGATTGAGAAGAGAGAGTTCACTACTGGTAATACAGTTTTGTTACTGAGTCCAAGCTGAATTTGTTTCCTGGAAGGTTGAGGTCATGATGGTGGAAGGCTTATAAAGTGGTGACTATGTATCCTTATAGGTACATTGAACTTGAAAATAATGAGCGCCTAAGACTTAAGGTGAATGTCTAAAGGGTAAAGCATTATCTCAATTACATTGATGAGGTAAAGATGATATGTGAAGTGGTTCTTGGTAAAGTATGAGTAATCAATAACACCCGAGTGATGTCGTGACATTAAATCAGGCACTTCATGGGAGGTAACATTGGTTTGTTTCATGAAGTTCGAGTAACTAAATTAGCCATGGTGTGTTGCAATGTTAAATCAAGCACTACTTGAGAGGAAACCTAAGATTTTGTTCTTATTTTATTTTTAGTGTAATATGTTCTAATTATGAAGAGACTATACAAAAAGCACATCGAATAATTTGAACCAGAACAGAACCCACAAAAGGATTGTACGAAAGTTGCTATAATCGTGGGAAATTTCTATTATTGTGTGTTTAGTCATCTTCATGCAACGAATTAAATTTTAGGAGTGTATTCCATGACTGGTCACCACATTATGAAAAGGATTCATGATCATGGTATAAATCATCTAATCTAACACTTGAAAACTAATATTTAGGTATGCGATCTTAAGATTTTAAGGAATGATCGTAGCTAGATACCATGATCAACCTTAAGATTCATTGGTTACATGGTAATTTTTAAAGAAATATTATGATAAGAATACATGTATATATAGTGTCATAAATCCATAGTCATGGATATACTCTTCTGTTAGGTCCTCTAATTTTAACATTACCAAATCTGACCCATCCTACTTTAGTTTTTATCCAAAATTCATTATAACCAAGATACTATCTGACCTATTTCTCATTAAAACTCAATTTCACATATAAGTATATGATCAAAAAAGCAAAAATATGAACTTTGACCTTAGGTTTGTATGATTTAAACCTATAATAAGGTACTCCCTCAAGTTTTCAAACTCTTTATTTCTCAATGCACTTGCAATATCCAGAAAAATCAAAGGTTTAATTCTCATGATTTAAAATTATCTACGTATTTGAAAGTTAATGTGTAATGGGTGGATACATACCTTGTTAAGTGATAATTATTGGTCATCCGAGTTTGCAAGGAGTAAAATATCTGACACTACTCTAAAACATTTATGTTGCGTGTTTGATGTTTGAATGGCTAAGAAAGGGGGCATTCTAAGTACCCTTTTTATTAAAAATATGGTCAATTAGGGTCAAGAAGAGTCAATCTTGTACTTCTAAATTATTAAGTATTAGTGCACACTCCATGGCAGAAGTATTACACGACCGTGGAATCTAACAATAGTCGTACCATAGTGACCATAGAATGAACCAAAGGAATCACTCATAGGTGTCATGCAGACGGAGGCTTTCCACAATTGAAAATTAATGATATCATCATATAATTTAATCATGGGAAGAGGGTCCTTAGATAGTGCTACAGAAGCTAAGTGTGAAAGAGATAAGATAAAGACTTCCCACGACCATAGCTAAATGTCACAATAGTACCAAGGCATCATGGGAAGGAAGTCCATACTTGAGGTTTGCAAATATTAAGTACTAAGAGTATTAGATGAGTGCATTGCATGATCATGGGATGATGCTATGAGATCATACTGAAGATCACGGAAGATGTATTCTACAAAGTGGAAATCAGAGGTAGATTGGGAGAGATGAATGAATGACCATACCAAGAAGATATGTGATCTTACTAAGAATTGTGACAACCAAGAATTGTAAAATACAAAAGTCAAGAGCCAATCTGTGAGCACCAAAAACAACCGTGGGATGTAATTGCAATCATACCCTTCATCATTCGATTCACCAACCCAACAAATCCATGTATGTTAAGGATAGATTTTTATTTTGTCTATAAATACCCCTATTAGGTCTTTCATACTAGTTTACATTTTTTGCATGTTATTACTATTTCAAGGTATTCTTGCTCTTAAATTCACAAACATTGGTTTTTAAGGTTTAATACAAAGTGAGATTTTAGAGTTTTTCATCTTATTTTTGTAATTTTATAACTATTATTTCTTCTATGAATTCTTCTTTGTGTTCTCAAAATTACAAGTAGCTAAATATCACAACTAAGGTTATGGGAACTATGACAGATTAACAAAGTAATGTTCATAGTATGAAGTAATTCTAAAAAGGGTGTTTAGAACGTATTGTTTGTTCTATTTAATTTGATTGTTTTTAGTAGTTGTAAATTCTATAACTCGCCTTATATTAACTCACGATGAAATTATGGGTAATGGGTGGAAAAGGGATTAAACAATAGATCATTGGATCTATCAATATTCAATGGCTAGCTTGAGCCAATAATATGGGAAAGCTATTACTAGAATCCAAAATAGGGGTTAGTTATGCAAAAGATAGGAGAAGAGGAAACTTACTTGAGGATAGTTTCTTAAACAAATGCGTAAATTCATTTAGGTAAACATAACCTATTAAATCTGCATGCCAAGCACTATGAGAGATCACTAAGTATAAAAAACCTACAGAGTTATAAAGTTACTTGGGAACATAGTCCTAGTGTTTTTCACATGTTGATTACAAATCCAACAAAATCAACAATTATTACTACTGAACTTTGTTTTACAAATGACCTCTTTTACTGGAAATTATTTACTAATAGATTAGACAAATACTTGATAGATAATTTGGTTTATTACTCATGGGATCGATCCCAACCTAGTTGGTTTCTATATTTGATCAAAGACCATTTTATACTTTATTTAAAGGTGTAATTTGAGCCACATAATTTATGTCCACATCAAATCCTTAGGAAGATACAAGGCATCTGGGAAATCAATCTTACTTTTTTATCTTCCTTCATGCTATTTTTCTATTGTCTCCCTGAGTTGAGTCCTACTATTATATGACAGATTCCTCTTGGTTTCTCAATAATCATAACTGGGATTAGTTTATCTAAATTGGTATATTTATAATGTTTGAAAGGTTGTAATTTATCCATTCTAATCAGTATGGGTCAATAGGAGGCACTAAAAGTGTGTTGTATTGTTGTTGTTGTGTTTTGATTGTATGCTATGTGTATGGTAATGTGATTTTGCTATTTGATTCAGTGGAATTTTTTAGTTTTTAGTAAAGTTGGTAAACATAACCCTTTCATTAATTGATTTGTTATGTTTACCAAAATGGGTCGTAATATGAGGTTAATTTTAAAAATTGCAGAGCGTAAGACTTTTGAGTTAATAGTTAAGTGTAAAAGAGGCATGGAATTTGAAAATGTGTGGTGAGTAGATGTGAACTAATGTATCACGGTTCTAACTTTAATTCAAATTGATAGAAAATGGTTAGTGGAAGTATTAAAGTATTCATGGGATAGCATCATTTTGGGAATAATTTAAGGAAAATTTAAGCCTAGAGTCATTGTAAGGAGCCGCTACAGAGACTTATTTATATTTTTAGAAAGCTCTCTATAGTGACAATGTTTTGATCCTATAGAGCCATTACAATAACAAAAAGGCCACTGCAATGACACTTGATGTGCTATAAAAATATAACACTTTCGATGCTTAAAATGAGGAAAATATGCAAGTTTCTAAGGACTCTTTGTTAGATATGATCTGTTTTAGGTAAGTTTTGCAGAAAATCATGTTTTGGATGATAAATTCATGAAAATGGTTATAAAATATGCATCCATTTTATTATGGATGATCGGGATAGTTTTTGGCTTGATAGTGATCAAAGCATGTTCAAGAATCAAAGAAGAGCTGAAAAACTTACTCCCGACACCTACTAAGTTGATCCACGGACCACATGTAGTACCTACAAACCATAGGATCACAAAGCGGGTTCCAGAAAGCCAAAATCCTGAGATCTAATTTGCAGGAATTTTTCCCATCTAGTACTTGTGGTTCGTACCTACGCTCGGATCATACCACATGTACAAACTAGGCTCGTGCCCAAACTGCAGGTCAGACCACATGTGGCCACCGACCTTGTTTTCTCCTATTTCGTTTGGGATTTGTTTCTAGGTTTTTCTCTTGAACTATAAATACCCCTTATGTACTTTTTAGTAGAGGTGACACACTTTTAACACTTAGAAAAATATTCTGATTTCAAGATCCATCTTTGATATTGGGATTCCATAGTATTGACTTTGATTGATTGTTCAGTTTACGATTGTGGGCTTTATTTTATCTTATTATTTTGATTTCATCTTTTCTTTCCAATATGAATGATATTGATTTCTTCATAATCATGAGTAGCTAAAACCCATAGCTATGGTTGTGCAAACCCTAGCTGATTGACGAAGTAGGGGAAGTGTGATTGTTGAATTGAACCAATACCCATGGCATGCATTGCATTATCTTAATTATAATAGTTGTCTCATCAATTGCAAATGTTAGGATCTCGCCTAGATATTGCTACTTATTCCAAAACAGAAGTAGTGCCTAGAAAAAAAATAATGAGAACAGTAATTTAGAAGTTAACTGTCGATCTGTTGCAGTGCAATGAAATATAGTAAATGACCGTTAACTTTCATCTAATAACTTAAGACTCAAAAGATAATAGTTAACTGGGATCAAGATAAGGGTTAGTAATGCGACATCCTGATACTCAAAAGGTAAAGGGTGAAATCCTCTTACTCATCCAAAAGGCTTTAGGAGGTATATACCTGTAACGCCCCAAATTTCTGAACTGAAATGCTAAACGATGCTCATGACCCCGAAGGACCACAAGCTAATCCATTACGAATATCTGTACCTATAAAGTGCATAATATCTCATAAAATATGCGAAAACATGAACTGTAAGGCTATAAGGTTCAATACTGATACATATCTGAAAAACATGGTATAACAATACCAAAAAGGAACATAAATACTGAAGTCTAAACATCTAATCTAACATCTAGTCTGAAAGCCTCTAACTGAACTGAATAAGGAGTTGAAGGAACATGTATCCAACTAACTCCATGAACTGAAAAACTAATCTGAAATACTGTAATAAAGTAATAATAATATTGTCCTCGAATGAAGAGGAGCACTGACTGCTAAAATTTACAATGCTACTGCTGCTCTGAAATTCGTTCCTCTGTACCTATGGCTTCAAATAAAACACCATAGCACGAATGTGTCAGTACGACTGAATGTACTGAGTATACGAGTGATGTAGGCTAAATGCAAAGGGTTTTATATGCATGAACAATGCTGACTGATATAAACGTGAGAATACATACATACTTACGTAACTGCAACTAAACTCATGGTGATACTGACTACTGAGTGTGAATACTAACAACATGAGCTTACTGATGCTGAGATATTGAATGACTGAGTCTACTGATATTGATATACTGAATGACTAATTTTACTGATATTGATATGTAATTCACTAATAAGTGAGGAATTGATATTGTATTACTGAATACTGGGAGACTGATTCTATATTACTGATAAAGGAATGATTGTTTTTGATAGTTCTGATTATGAAGAACTGATTTGATTGACCGTATATAACAGTCCTAAAACTGAGCTCGTGATAACATGACTACTGAGTATGAATACTGATGACATATATTTAATGATAACATATCATGAATGATAACTAAATTCTGATAACTGATATATCTGATAACATGAGTTCTGATAACTGATAGCATGAATGACTGTATCTGATAGTCCTAAATCTGATGGAACTAGCTGAGTTTTATACTATATCTAACAGTCCTGATATCTTGAAGAACTATCTGAGTTCTTTTACTGAGACTGATATTAAAACTATGGAAAGTATTTATCTAACTGATATGCCCCAAATACGCTATAATAGCTAAGCTGGAGTCCAATCTCTTCCATGATTGAAAGGGTGTCAATACCGCGCCACTGGTAAGGACAAGCTGTCAGTAACCCTCATCTGGCAGGTACTCAATGAGAACGGTGAGAACCCTAAGCTGACAGGTTAAACCACCTCATCAACCCTAATTTGGCAGGTTAAGATGTCTCAACCTATGCTGGCTACATAGTTCTGGAACGCAAGGACTACTTCTAAGAATCACACCTTCTACTGGCAGTTGAGTTCCCATCCTTGGGTTAGCTCGGTGCTGAATCCTACTCCCAACTGAATGACACTGAAATGATTATACGGAACTGATTTCCTAGTTCGTACTAGAATTAACTGAACTGTTACTGATTTTTCTGTTTAACTGAACTAAACATGGACTGAGTTTATTGAGTTCCAATGACTAGCGGAACACTACTGAATTCTGTTAACTGACTAAATGCTACTGAGTTCTGTTAGCTGACTGAGTTTACTGATGTTTGAACTAAATTATACTGATACTGAGATTTACTGAATTCCATAGAATGATGGAATATTACTGATATTATGTAGATTACTGAGTACTGATTAAAACTAAACTGATACTGCCTTTACATGAGTTTTTCTAAGTCATGAGACTGACTGAAGTCTACTGAACATGTCTTGACAGAGAGTAACATGAAAACATGACATGGCTCTAGGCACACAACTATATTTTTTGGGTACGAATACCCCCAAGACTCGATATGAGGAAACTGACACACATGACATGACTTGATCACAAGATTTGAGTCCACAATTCACAATATCATAAGCAGGGGATAGTATACTTCATGTATTTATTCAACATTTCAAACATGATAGGAAAAGCATGGATATATTTTGTGTACATAATTTATATCTCCATTATCATACATGCTTTATACCACAACAATAACAAAACATAATTTGCATGGAAATTCATATTGGAGTGTATGACTAACATGAACTTGTTATTTAGATATCATGAAATCATGTAAATGTGAAGTTCTAACATACTAGGCATTTTATTGAACACCTTGCATGCATTCTTTAAGGAATAGGTAGATTTCATACTTGCATTCTATCAATCCATCTAAAGATCATGTTTTTCAACTAACAACATAACTTTCATGAGATATGCAGTCACGATACTATTATATAGAAAAACAAACAAGCATCAACATGTGTATAATCATATCACCATAACTAACCAAGATTTTGTATTTTAAATATTGATTCTTGAACTCCACGGATGAAAAGAATCCATAGATGAACACTACACATACCTTGGAAGGGAGGTTCTTGATGATTGGCGGAGGAATTTCCTTGAAATTTGATCTTCAAGCTTGATTGTGCAACCCTAGTTATTTTTCTCCTATGGTTCTCTTGGATAATGAACTTTGAGATGTTAATAGGGTTTCAATGTGTTTAGAAGATATAAATTTCGTGAGGTTAAGTTTAGGGACATGTAAGGAGTGTTAAAAGACTTAACTACCCTCAAAATAACTCAAAAACTAAGTATTTTCGTGGCTGAAATCATACATAGGCGCCGCATATGATATCGCCTATATTTACATAGGAGACGCATATGATATCGCCTATATTTACATAGGAGCCGCATATGATATCACTTATATTTACATAGGCGCCGCCTATGCTTTCCAGTGGCCATGTGCGATTGGTTAGGCGACACATTCTACTTTGAAAGGCCATAACTCCTTGCTCGGGTGTTGGATTTTGATAAAATTAGTATCGTTGGAAAGATAATTAGATACATAGGAGCCGCATATGATATCACTTATATTTACATAGGCGCCGCCTATGCTTTCCAGTGGCCATGTGCGATTGGTTAGGCGACACATTCTACTTTGAAAGGCCATAACTCCTTGCTCGGGTGTTGGATTTTGATAAAATTAGTATCGTTGGAAAGCTAATTCGATTCTCTACAACTTGGTGGGTCTAAATCTATCAAAATGTCACATATAAATCATGTTATTCTTTTTCAAATATGACCCTTGCAAAATCAAACACTAAGACTTGATGGATTCAAAAACTCTTAGCTTACATCACTCTAAGCGACTCATATGAGCATGCTTAAGACATCGTAAGTTATCCTATCGCTAGGATATTTATTGTAATTCATGCACTAAAATGCTACTCACAGGATAGGATGTTTCATACGTAGGAAAACTAATTCACTTCCTAGCTTAGAAACATTTGAGGTATTACAATATCTCCCCCTTGGGAACATTCGTCCTTGAATGGAATTGACTGAGAGGGGAAAAAAACAACTGAAAATGAACTGAACATGAATAAATAGAACATGATCTCATGACTGACATGAATGATGAAATGAATATATCATACTGAACATGCATATCTGATGCATGTATAACTGATTTATGAATGTAGGACTTAGTGTTCTGGTGAGCTGAGTTTATCAAACAGGAATGCATATCTGATGCTTAACTGATAAGGAGGATCCATGCATATCTGATGCATGATTATATGAATGACATAATACGTGAATGCATGACTGAAAGTACTGATGAGTTGATCACGTATATCTGATGCGTGAATTCATGACTAAACTTACTCATGAACATGCAACGGTAAAGGTACCAAGTTTGAACTAAAAAATGAGCATGGAATTGAATACCAAGTTTTGTACAAAAATATGAACATGAGAATGAGTAAGTTTAAGGAAAAATGTTACCTTGAACTGAAAATACCAATAAGTTTGGGATTAATTACTCCATATGCATGATCGGAAACATGAGAACGGTGTATTCGAGGAATAGAGAGGAGCATATGCTATATTTGAGGATTATTCTACAGAATTTGAGAGATCATAGGTTTTTTGTCAAATTCTCTAGCCAAATTCTCTAAGTGTGAGTTTTGGCTTGAGCCAGTGACACTTCTAGGGCATATAGTGTCTAAGGATTAATGGGATTATGGTGGATCCATCAAATATTGAGGCAATTCGTGATTCATCCAAGCCTACAACTCTGTCAGAGGTTTGTAGCTTTATTAATTTGGCTACTTACTACAGGTAGTTCATTGAGAGTTTGCTACTATTGCAGCATCGATGACTAGATTGACCCAAAATGAGGTTTTTTTCCAATGATATGAGGAGTGTTAGTCGAGCTTTCAAAATCTTAAGAGATTTCTCACTTCAGCTCCTATATTGGCTCTTCTTGTTGAGGGGAATGGATTCATTATATATTCTGATACTTTTGATGTTGGTTTGGATTGTGTGTTGATGCAGTAAGGTAAAGTTATTGCTTATGTATCGAGGCACCTGTAGGTTCATAAGTGTAACTACCATACTCATGATTTAGAGTTGGCAATGGTAGTTTTTGCGCTTAATATTTAGAGTCATTATCTTTATGGCATGCATTACGATATCTTCATTGATCATTATAGTCTTTAGCATCTTATGACCTAGAGAGAGCTTAATTCTAGGGATCATAGATGGATGGAGTTTATTCAGGATTATGACATCTCTATCTTGTATCATCTGAGCAAGAAGAATATGGTAGTGGATTCCTTGAGCCAGAAGGTGGTGAGTATGGGTAGTTTGGCTTCTATCTTAGTTTTTCAAAGAATGGTTGCATGGGATATCCAGTCCATAGCCAACATGAAGGTGCATCTTGATTGTTTAGACCGTAGGAGGAATCTTGGTAGTGTTATGGCGAGGTTTACCTTATTTAAACATATTTGGAGTCGCTAGTTTGAGGATATGACACTTTACATCAATCGTGCTTAAGTGTTGAGTGGTGAGTCCAAGAGGGTAACCACAGATTCTGAGGGTGTTCTGAGATATTATGGCCGTATTTGTTTTTAAAGAGTTGAATACTTAATTCGATTTATATTGCATAAGGCTTATAGCTTCAGATATTTTATTAACCCTAAGAAAACTTTGATGTATAGGCATTTGAGGTAGCATTATTGGTGGAGTGACATAAAGATATATGTGGTAGCTTTGTAGCTTGTTTCCTATGTTGTCTGTAGGTGAAGGCCAAGCATCAGAGACCTAGTGGCTTGATTAAGAGATTATCCATTACTGAGTGGAAGTGGGAGAGTATCACCATGGACTTCATTAATGGTTTGCCTGACACCTCTCATGGTTCCGATTATATTTGGGTTATTATAGATTGGTTGACCAAGTCGGCACACTTAATTCCTATTAAATGTCCTTTAGTTCTAAGAGGTTATCCTGTATATATTTTTTTGTAAGGTAGTCCATTTTCATGGTGTGCCTATATCTATCATTTCAGACTGGGCTTCGATGTTCACTTCTAGCTTTTGGAGAGCTTTTTAGAAGGATTTGGGTACTTATATAGATCTTAGCATAGCTTTCCACCCTCTGAACAATTGGTAGTTAGAGAGGACTATTTATATTTTTTAGGATATGCTCCGAGCCTATGTTATGGATTATGGAGGTTAATGGGAGCAATACCTAGCTTTTGTAAAGTTCACATATAATAATAACTACCATTCTAGTATTGAAACGACACCATTTGAGGATTTGTATGGTTGGCATTGTCGAGTTCTCTATTTAGTTGGTTTGAGACCTTTGAGTTTAGACCCTATGGTACTGACTTGCTTCAGGAGTCGTTAGATAGAGTCAGGTTGATTCAGGATAGGCTAAGGGTAGTTTAGAGTAGGCAGAAGGCTTATACATATCTTTATTCCTTGAGATTTAGAGTTGTTGACATTGTATCCCTCTGAGTATCGCCCATGAAAGGTGTGGTGATGTTCATCAGGATAGGAAAGCTTAGCCCTAGATATATTGGACCTTTTTAGATCATTTTGCATAGTTAGAGAGATGGCTTATGAGTTAGCCTTACCCCCAAATATTTTTATTGTTGATTAGGTTTTCCATATTTCTATGTTACGGTGGTACATTCTAGATAAGTCTCATGTTCTTTGGTGGGACTCGATTCAGTTTGATGAGTAGTTGCCCTCGTGGAGGAGCCGGTGTTCATTTTAGCCAGGAATGTTAGGTGGTTAAGTTCTAGAGGTATTCTAGGGGTTAATGTTTAGTAGAGGCATCGACCAATCAAGGAGTATATTTGGGTGATCAAGAGCTATATATGGGCCGATATGATCACCTGTTCAAGCCTTCAGGTACATTCTAACCCTTTATTTTTGTGGACAAAAATTCTTTTAGTAGTGGATATTATAATGACCCTCCAGGTTATTTTCTACATTTCTTCTTATTTTCACTATTTAGAGCCCTTTGATAGTTGCCTCAAGTTATTTATAACTTGCTAGAGCTGATAGTTCGATTATCGGGAAATTTGTTTGGTTTTTAGAGCCAATTTCCTATTTTGACGTCTTTACTGGTAAGAATCAGCAACCTGAAAAATAATTTATTCAAACAACCTCGTATGCCAATTATAATAGTTCCAACAGCTCTGGAGCATTGCTTTTAGGCTAGGAGGACCTTTGGTATGGGTTCCAATGCTTTGAGACTCATTTTGGGTTATGATTGAAAATTTAGAAAAATGGCCCATGGGTGTGGGACCCATATTTCATCGAAGTGATCTCAAATTGAAATTTTGACTGCTTCATTGAGTTCGAAACATTGAATTTAACAGGTTAGCATAGGTCATTTATATTTATGTGATTTTGTATGAATCCCGATGGGTCGATGGAGACTTAGAATTTTCTAAATCCCCAGTTGGTGCATCTACTTACGCACCACTTGGGTCACTTAAGCAGACATATAAGTGGCCAGTTGATCGCTTAAGCGATGAGGGTGCCATTTGGTAAGCCGCTTAAGCAAGGCCATACTGTTTAAGAAAATTCCTCTTAAGCGGTTTTTGGTCCACTTAAGCAAGGGCACATACATGGGTAAGTACTGCTTAACCAGTACTTGGCACTTAAGAGGTACAATGTCCACTTAAGTGGAACCTGAGTGGCATCAAATGCCCCCTTATCCCAATTTTCTCTCCATTTTCCCACAATTTCAAAAGCTTGGAGCCTTAAAGAATGTGGAAAATTTGGGAAATGTTTAGTAGGTGATTTTGGGTATTTGTGAGCTCGGATTAATTGCCTCTTCCCCGAATTCTTTATAAATTTCTATTGGTTTCATGGTTAGTATCTCTATTATTTCCCAAAATATATAAATTATTGGTGGGTAGATTTTATCACTATTTGAACTCAGAATTTACCCATTCTTGAGGGTAAATATTTCTTGAGCATTGAGGGACATGTTGGCGGTATTGAAAGTACAATTCAACAACCTGGTCCCATATGGAATATTTAGGTCATGTTGGACTCGTAGCATAAAATGCAATACGGGTACCGTTGTTCTCGTATTGATGATAGATTATTATTTTGATAGCGTGGCATCGTGTGGAAGCTTCTTAAATGGGGAAATCAAAGATTTAGAAGATTTTACCGGGCTTTCATCAGTGTCCAAGTAAACTAGGTTTATCTTTCTCATATATTGGGCTAAATTATAGTATGATAATGATAATGTGCTAGATATGGGTTGGAATTTAGAAATTAGAGCTACACTTTGCGTTAGTTGAATAATTTTTGTCGATTAAAGAATCATAAATTAGGAATAATTTACTTGACTTTTTAATCTTTAGGTAGAAATGCTATTTTAGGACTAAAATGAGGCTATTTAATATGTAGTAGTGAATTTAGATACTGTAATACCCCGAAAATTTTTTCGTTGAAATTTTATACTTAAACGTGTTGGGTTCTATCTTCTAGAATGAATTATAAATTTTTCGTGCGGAATGTCTTAGATTATGACCCACCATTGCGTAGAGTATAGAATAATCTTTCCAATGATAAGTGGATCATCCAAAACGGACACCCGAGCGACGAGTTATGAACATTCCGATCGAACCGTGAATAGTAGTGAACAGTAAAACGTGCAGGAAAAAGTACTGAGGCCTGGCGTATTTTTGCTCCAACTTTAAACGATCATAACTCCTTTTACATAATAATCTAGGTTATCTACTATATATCAACGGAAATCTCTATGATTCCTTTTTTCGATGAAATTGGTTTCATCCAATTTGTCTATCGGAGCAAAAAGTTATGGTCGATCTACTTCAGCCTACCAAAAGTAAATTTTTGGGTAAACTTCAAACGATCATAAATCCTCGTA
Source organism: Capsicum pubescens (assembly GCA_030864215.1). Taxonomy (NCBI): domain Eukaryota; kingdom Viridiplantae; phylum Streptophyta; class Magnoliopsida; order Solanales; family Solanaceae; genus Capsicum; species Capsicum pubescens. The sequence goes on from CM061540.1 coordinate 236,646,386, forward strand.
CACAATGATCTGGGTAATATACTATATATCAACGGAAAGATATGAGAGTCCTCTTTCTAATGAAATTGGTTTCATCCAATTTGGATATCGGAGTAAAACGTTATGGTTGATATACTTCAGACTATCAAAACAGTCCACCAAAGGACAGATTCGAGAATTATTTGATTTTTAGGGGCGTTTTGGTCATTTCCCCTCACCCAAAATCCGTCCAAACCCTATATTAAAGCCTATTAGAAGCATTATATGTTATATTTCATCAAATTCCCTCAAAAAAAAAACCCTAAGCTCCTACATCCACCTTCAAGAACCTCCAAAGTTCACCATTAATTCTGCAAATTTATTCAAGATTCCAAGTTCCTAGTTCAAGAACTCCAAGAACCATCATTCAAAGGCACGATTAACATCTCAAAAACGAGTATCGATCTAAAGTTCATCATTCAAGGTATGTGGGGTTTTTCAACAAGAACTCTCTTTCGTTCTTGTGACCAAATTAATTTTTCTTTTATGAATATACATGATTTTACATGTTTTGATATGAATTTGAAGCATGAATTTATACCCTATATGATTTTACATGAGATTATGATACTCTCTATATTTTAAAAGTTGAATTGAATGACAATGATGACATTTTTGTACATAAAGCTCAATTTTCCAGATTTTAAAGTAAGTTATATATATTTATGATGAAAAGAATGAATCTTGAGAAAATTTAATATGATTTTGATGTATGAGACCTTGAGTCCTAATTGGAATTGTACTTTGAGAAATTATGTGCTATAAGCACAATGAGATTTGAATCCCAAAGCTAATTTTCTTTACCAAGATGTATGATTATAAAGCTAAAATTTTAAGTTTTAAGTGATTATTTTTGTTCTTATTTCATAAAGCATGAAACTTTGGAAGGTTTTATGGTGATATTGATGTATGGGTTTTTGAACCCTATTTGAGATTATTATTTTGAGAAAATCATATGTTATAAACACCTTGAGTTTAAATAATTTGAAATGTTTTGAATGATTTGACCTTTTGGTCGTGAATGAGTTATTTTGAACTCGACTGTGAAAGAAATCCACGTTTTTATTGATTATGATAAAGGGGTAGCAAATTGCCTCCCGATGAAAATTGTTGAAGTGTTTATTGTGGATTTTCTTTAATGTGAGCTTGAGGCTGATTTAAATTTCTGAGCTAAGTCCAGGAGTAATCTTTAGCACCGAGTGGGAGGTATAAAGTGACCTTAATTCCCTAGAACTACGTGCCCTCATAGGATGTGAGCCTGAGGCTGATTTATGTAGTGATCACTATTGTTTTTGAATTGATACTGAAAGTCCTACTCTGATGGCAAGGATAGGATGGCTCTCCCCAACGTGGGTTGTACATTGGACTACATGTAGCTCACATGATTTATGTCGGTTATAGGATCTCCCAATGTGTGTGTGTTTCCTTGTGTCTATGGTGAATGGTGAAGTGATTTGAAAGTGGAATTGTGAAAGTTATTCTTTCGAAAGATTTAAATGATATTTACATTATGAGAATTGATATTCTTGATGAACTGAAAGTGATTGACAAATTATATGATGACTCACATGTGTTATTATACTTATTTCATCCTCTCATGATTATGATGATTTTCTTCGGGCTATGTGAGTCTTTCATACATCCTGCATATTTCTTATAAATATTTATGATGATGATGTTTATACAACTGCATACACCCCATATACTCGGTTCCTTTCCATGGTACTGACCCACATCTTCGGATGTGGGCTGCATTTTCTCGGAATGTAGGTTCAAGTGCTCAGTTCTAGGTTCGACAGTGATTCTTCGGGCACGCTGTTCTACATCCTCTGTTGTGGTGAGTCCTCATGTTTCGAGGACGTGATGTATGATGTTGGTTTCACGGAATTGTTTACATTTGATAACTGAGTATGAGTCAGTTGGGGCATGTCTCAATGGCTCGCTGGTTTTATTGATTTTCTTAGAGTCTTGTCAGACTAGTATAGATGTTGGGAGTTGACTAATAAGTCGTATTTTGTTATCTTTCTAAAAAAAATTTATCCTTGGATGATGATTACTCTTTTGATATTTGAGGGTTATTTATAGAAACCCCATTGATTTGTGTTGAACTGAATGAAAATAGCTCAAAGGGTTAGCTTGGGGCTACTCGTAGCTTCAAGCACCATGTGACGCTTCGAGACCCATTTTTCGGGGCGTTACAGATACCTTAGCCTAGAATGGGGTATAATTTTTCTTAGAATGGATTTCGTCAATTAGAAGTAGGCCTTCCAGCCTACCTTAGGGAAAGACTATTATTAGCTCCTTGAAGACTATATTGGTGTATTACATCTTCTAAATGTATATTCTAGAGCTAGAGGAGGTTAGATATATGGTGTTTTATCTTATATAAATACTTGGGTGATGATATTAGTTTTGGTTCAAGTTTAATAATTTATGATATTGAGTTTTGGTTTAAGTCGGGAGATGATGATATGAGTTCCTATTCATGTTCGGCATTGAGAGATTATTTATGACGGTTATGGAATTGGGTCGAGTTCAGTGGTTATGGTATGGAAGGATTCAAGTTTAGTTTCAAGTTATGGTTAATTAGCATAATTGTGGTTTTTTCTTCTCTTTGAATGCACCCTTCGGGCTTATGGAGTCCTAAAAAATCATCAATTTGATGACATACAAGAACCTTTTAATCTTAGATTAACATGTTTTTACATTGATTTGGTGTTTATCTTATGTATAATGCTGATTTATACAGGTAAAGGTTGAAAATAAAGATGAACAATTCATTCAAGTTAATGGGAGGTCAAATATGAATGAAAAAGAATCCTAAAGATCAAATGAACATGTTGGGAAGCCACCCGCACAAGCGGGTGGCTAAAATGGCTATAATAACCCTATCTGGGTATAGGGTGATCCCCATATGCTCTAGATCTACTCTGTATGTGCTATGGATATTCTCTAGATCTTTTTAGGCAGACCAAGAGAGCGGTTGCATTTTTATAAATTTGGGCAAACAAGAATTTGGGGAAAAATTTGGGGTTTTCAGCTCATTTCCACCATAACTGAGAATTATTGTACTACTCTTGAGTTAACAACACATTAGAGTGACTTTCATTTGAAGAATGTGATTTCTATTGAAGACTTATTGAAATTAAAACTTGGATTTTGCATTTTGACTCTGATAATCACATAAAAAGAGATTCCCACTAGTTTCTTTATCGTGCGGTTATCCATTAATAGCCGCATTAACATCGAGTCCTTAGGGTTCAAGACTAATTTCTTGAATACGGCCAGCGACATAAATTTATGTTGGCTCATAAGTTACATAAGTCTCTACTAATTGGGATGATCCAATAGTACATGGTGTGTTGAATGTTCTGGGGTCACCTTTTTTTTTAGCCAATGACCTCGTAGTGACTGCACTTCAGTGGTGTAAGCCATCAACTTCCTCAATAGTTGCTCATTTATTCTTTGTGACCAACTGCTTCATGAACCTGGCATATCTAGACATCTGCTCCAATGCCTCAAGAAGAGAAATATTCAAGATCAACTCCTTCAGCTTCTCAATAAATCGCTTAAATTTTCCTTCCTCTATTTTTTGTTGTAGTTGCTGAGGAAAAGGTGGGGGAAGTCTCAGAATTTGTCTTATTACCTTCTCAACAACCTTACCCTTACCGTTTTTCTTAGCAACTACATTTTCACCACCTATTACTTTGTCTAAGTCCACAACAAGTGTCTCATTACAGCAGCTTTCGCAGCAGGTAGTGGGGAATCTATAGTAGTAATACCATTTCTCATGGTAATGGAAAGAACATGACCATTAGTTTTTGGATGTTGTATAGTGTTGCTTGGAATGGTACCTGGTTTCCCCTAGTTTAGAGTTGCTAACATCTGCCCAAACTGGTGCTCCAACTTCTTGATTGTAGTGGCATAAGATTCGACCTTTTGGGTCGACCCTGAAATTTTTACCTTAATCTCCTCAAGGATGATCTCCGGATATTCTTGACCCTTCACCAGCTTAGTCAGTATCTCTTCCATTCTTGATTCTACCTCTCGTCTGCTAAGCAAAATATACTTATATCCCTTTTCTTTATAGTCATCCTTTTTCCTTCATTCACTATCTCGCTCTCTACTATGGTCTTTGTATTTGTCTAGTAGTTTTGACCTTGGTTCCTTTACCCTTGGGATCAAAAACCCACCAACTAACGATCCAGATAGTTTGCTTCCTCCTTCAATTCTGACTCATAAGCTTTGGAAGTTGAACCTTGTGTTGCTAATGTATTCACTTTCTCAGAAATTGCTTCTGCAAGATGCTTTGCTAGTACCCCTAGATCGGTTCTTAGCAATGCAATCTCTTGGGTTTCCAAATCATCATCTAAGTTCAGGTTGCAAGAGGCACCAATAGCATATGTGCCACATCCTCTCTTAGCCTCCCGAGTTTGCCACTCTCGGTTAGTGAGCGTGATCTGATCTAGCATCTCCAAAGTTTCCTCCCAGTGTAAACTCATAAAAGATCTTCCAGATATAGTGTCTGTCGTGGCTCTGGAGCTAATGGTCAAGGCTCCGTAAAATATTTCCAATAAGCTCGTCCCTGACATCCAATAATTAGGCACCATACTCAACTTCTTATAGAATCTGAACCATGCCTCATACGTAGATTCTGACTACACCTATCTGAAATTATAAATCATATTCTTGAGCTGCAACATCCTTGATAAAGGAAAGAAACGGTTCAAGAATTTCATGTTCAACTCATTCTACATAGTGATAGAGCCTCTTGGCAGTTCCCCTAACCATAAAGATGTTTTTCATGTAAGTGAGAAGGGGAACAAGATCAGTCTAAGTACTTCCTCATTCACCCCTAGATTTGTAAATGAACTGCAGATCAATCATACTAATATTCAAACTTGATGCCCAGGGATAAATTGAAGGAATAATGTCTCCAGTCTCTATCGGCTTAACGTATCCCAAATTTTCTTCAAGATCTATATATGGTTGCACATATTGATATGGTGGGATCACTTTAACATGGACACCTTTATCTCTTTTTTGATTTCCACTGAGTGTTTCTCGATGGTATACTTATTTCCTTTGCTAAGAAAGCTCTGCCTCTTGAGCTACCCGCTGAGCTTGTTCTATTGCCCTCTTCTTATTCTCCTCTTGAGCTAAAATTTGACCGGTCTTTTTATCAACAATATATTTTAATCCTTCAGAAGGAGGGGGAGGTACAACATCATAAACCCCTTCAGGATTATAATTTCTTTTGGGTTCCACCAACCTTCTAGGTCTTTATAGGATCCTCTCTAGATTCGAATTCACTGGGAGTAAGGGATTGCCTCTAATCCATGTGGGAGGCATACACCGGTGTATGTCTAACTAAGAACAAAATAAAAAAAACGCAAATCAGTAAAAACTTCAAATCACAAATGAATATTGTATTCCCAAACAACGACTCCAAAATTTGGTGATGTCTAAGCTACACCTCCTCTCAAAAGATGCTACAGTCGTTGTAATCCAAAAAAGATTAGGGTCGAATCCCAAGGGAACACGTGGACTCAAGGCTCTCAGTTATAGTAATCAATGGGCGTAACTGAAAAAGTAAATAAGAAGTTTTGAATAGTAGTATCAAACAAGTGGCAAGTATTAATTTCGGTTGTAATCAGCCATTGGTGAACACTAGGATTGTGTTTTCCCTAGTTTATCAACCCTGTAGGCTTATCGCGCTTTGTTGAACCAAACCAATACCTTACATGTAGAATCAATAAGTTATGTACCTTCTACAGTCTTTGGGCGAGTGGAAAGATTTCATCTTTTACCTTTTGAGTCTTAGGATATCTCTTCACTAACCCCTATCTTGATCCTAGTTAACTATTTACTTTTGAGTCTCTAGTTATTAGATGAAATCTAAGCATCATAGGAAGATAAACCCTAGAAACATGGATTGACAGCTAAACTTCAAATTACTATTGTCTATCTTTTCCTAATCTCTACTCCTCTTTTGGAGAAAATAGCAATAATCTAGGAAGGATCCTAATGTGTCTACCCGTTAAGAAAAAACTTATATTAAAGATAAAGCAATGCGTGCATAGGTATTGGTTCAGAACAATGATAGCACTTCCCCTACTTCATCAATCTTCCAGGGTTTCCACAACCCTAGCTATGGGTTTTTACCCATTTATGCTTGTGAAGTAATCAACATCATTCATGATTAAAACAATAAGATTAAATGACAATAATAATAAGTAAAAAACCCAAAACCATAATTGAATTAATCAACCAAAGTCACTATAATAGAATTCCCAAGATCAAAATCGAATCTCAGAATCAAATATGTTTGGAATATCAAGAGTTCATTTTTTAACTAAAAACACATAAATGGTATTTATAGTAAATGAGGGAACACTAAAATAAAAGCCCAAATGAAATGGGATAAAAAAGAGTCAGTGGCCACTTATGGTCTATACTTGCGCCTTGTCCTTGGTTTCAGGTAGTACCTATGGCCTACAGAGAGGGTGAAAGTGGCGACTATAAGTACCGGGCCAAAATTTCCTGAAAGTCAGCTCTCAGGATTTTGTATTTCTAGAAATTTCTTTGCCCATATGCGGTCCATAAGTACCACTCGCAGTACACATGTTGACTTAGCAAGGGTCGAGAGGCATATTTTCAGCTCTTCTTCAATTCCCAAATATGATTTGGTCACGAACAATCCAAAAAGTATCGAACATCCATAATTTCTCTCAGCAGTAGTCAAAACACCTTTTTACCTCTATTCCTTGAACTTAGCATCCAAAACATGATTTTTTACAAAACATACCAAACCATATCATACCTAACAAATTTACCTCAGAAACTTGCACATTTTTGTTGTTGTAAGAATCAAAAGTGTTATGCTTCTATAGCACATCATGTTTATATGAAGCTAATTCTTTATTGAAATGCATTAAATCATGTGGTTTGCAGGTAATTGGATGAAAAAAAGTTGAAGTGAAGCTGAAAAGGGAAGAAAATGACCAATCTGCTTGCACAAACTGAAAATTAGGACCAAGGATTGACCATCAGATACTGCAATCATGGCCTTAGGGTAAAGATCGTAATCCACATCCAATTCAAACCTCGGTGATCGCAAGGTGACTACCGCAATTGTAGGATTGCAAACGCGATCAGAATAACGCGATTGTGATGGTGCGGAATAGATTCAAGGGCAGAATGTGAATTTTATAGAGTTGGATCCCGAATCTCAAAATGGAAAAACCCTTGCACAATTGAGGCATATTGCAATAAATTTTTCATGTTTTTAGTATAGAAAAACATTCTAATTTTGGGAAAGAACAATTATAGTAAATTCTTAAGAGATTTTGGTTATAATTTGAAATTGAAGTTTGTGTTATCCTTGCTTACTTTTCAATGGATGGCTTGAATGTCAACATGAGTATATGTTTTTCTCCAATTTCATGAGTAGGTAAAATTATTACCTTGGGGTTATGTGAAATTAGGTGGTTAACTTTGTGTGGATGTTAATTGTTAGTCCAAATAACTAGTTAAGAAGGTTTGGTTTTGCTATTACTCTAGGTTTGACTTAGAATTGTGGGTGAAAACCTCAATCGACTTGGATCCCATATCATCTTTGAAAGATGGAAATGGGTGATGGGTAATAGTAGACTATACTTTGATTTAGCTTCTCTCATGGAATTATTTTAGAAATAGGGATATTGCATGGGTGTGCAATGTTCATAAGCATTATATAAGAAATAAGGATGGAAGTATGAGGTATTGAGTTGATGAATTTGTTATGCTCATGAGGTGTTCGAAAAAATCCATGAGTGAAATTTAGTGCTTTATTGAAAGACTAGCACTAATACCATAAACCAAGCCTATCAAAACCCCTAACTAAAACTTGGACTAATCTTTGATTACCCATACATAAGTGACCCCTAAGGTGGAATAACCTTAAGATTTCTCTTAATTTGATTTACTAAGCACTTGTTAAATACCTTATTAGTGTTAGTGTATGGGTTTGAATAGCAATGATTTACACCAACCCCCATCCACCTTTAATGTTTAGTATTAGTTTCTTATTTCTAGTTAACTCCTAGTTAACTCTCAATAATTAAAAGGTTTTGAAAAATAGCTTGCACTCCTTGCGAATATGACCTCAAATCTTGTTGGTCTTATATTGACAATGATCGCCTTGCATCAGAACAATGGTGTAAGTTGAGCGTTATCAAAATGTCACCGTTGTCGGGGAGTGAAGCTTAGTTTTCTCTTTTACATTGTTGTTAGTGAATGTGGGTTACTCGTAGTATTTTTGTTTACCTAGTTTGTTGTGTTTGTTATGTTAGGTAATTTTCATTGTAATCGCGATACCATGAGCCACAATGAGAGAAATGAAGGCTCTTTTGATGGACACCTCAAGAATGAGGATCATCTTCATGATGCGGGGTGTGTGAGTGCAATCCGCATCCCAACCGATTGAGGGAAATCGGGTGTTCCATGTCAAGGGTGTCATTCTCCACATGTTTCAAATAAAAGGTCTATTTCGGGGCTTAAGCACAAGATGATGCCAACTTACATTTGAAAAACTTCATTGAGGTGTGTGCCCCATTTGGTATTGCTCATATAACTCAAGAGTCCATTAGCTTGAGGCTTTTCTTATTTTCCCTAATGGGTGAAGCAGTTTTGTGTTTTAAATCTCTTTCCGTCGTGTCTATTACTTCTTAGGTCAAACATATGGAGGGCCTTTTCAATAGATATTTTCCTTTGTATAGAATGTTTTAAATAATGGATGAGATCATAAGTTTCTGTCAACTTAGTTGTGAGCCCTTACATGAGGTGTGGCAAAGGTTCAATGACAAGATCATGAAACTCCTGAATCATGATGTGCGAAAGAAGATGCTTCTCCAAATATTTTGTAGGGCATTCGACCAACTAAACAAGACAGTGGTGGACAAAGCATCGGGTGGTTCTCTTGTGAAGTTTTCATATGATGTTATAGAAAATATACTTGAGAAAGTCACTAAGGAAAATTGGGGACTGCATACTCGGGATTCCAAAGTAGCCATAGGGTCCGCCGCACCTTAAGCAACATAGAGTAGAGAAAGAAGGACAAAGAAAGGGATGAAAATATGGCTGAAGTGATGACCTAATTGGAGCTCCTTACTAAACAAGTAATGGGAGCACCTACAAAAGCTTTTAATGCTAGGCCTCTCAAGGTTCCAAAGGTTATAATTAGTATGAATCTAAGGCACTCGATGAAGAGATAAGGATATTGGAAAATTATCTGAGGGGTTCCCACCCCTCATATCAAAGGCAAAGTAGAAATCAAGGTTGGAATGATCAAGGCCGATATCGTGATATGTGTGATAGAGATCATGATTGGAAGAATTAGGAGAGAGGTTATGATAGATATGTCCCCCCTCGTGATTATGCCAAGGAAAAAGAATCAAGCTAGATAGACCCAATAAAAGTTAAAACCGAGGATGTGCTTGCTCAAATTTTTATGTGGGTTGAAGGTACCAACAAAATGGCAAGGGAGATGAACAGCGACTTTTCTAAACTTAACCAAATGAATGTATCACATTTAGCTTCCATCAAGCAATTGGAGACACAAGTTGGGTAAATTTCTACACAACTCAATTCTAGGCTAAAAGGGAGCCTACCTAGTGACACGATGGTAAATTCTAAAAACAAAGGCCATTTATTGGTAATTGTTATTAGAAGTGATAGAAATATTTTTGAGCATGTTACTGAATTTGAGAAAAAGTCTATAAATGATCAAATAAATGTGAATAAGAAACATTCCCAATCACCAAGTTTTGGTTCTTCAAATTCTCTTGAAGAGGGTGATGAGGAGCCAAGAATAGTTAAGAGAAGGGTGATGAGGTGAAAACTCCTAAAGTGATTGATGGTTATAAGAAATGGGGAATGACCCTCAAAGTGTTCCATTTCCCCCAATGAAAATTCCTCCACCCTTTCCACAAACGTTCAAAAAGAAAGATAACAATTCCAAGATCAAAAAATTTCTTGCAAAACTTAGCAACCTCTCAATCAATATTCAATTATTAGAGGCTCTTCAAGAGATTTTAGTTATGCTAAATCAATGAAGAGCTTGAGCTTGAAGAAGAGTCTTATAGATGGTGAGACCATTAAAGTGACCCATACTTTTAGAGCCATCATGTCAAATACCTTGTTATAGAAAAAGGACAACTCTGGTGTTTTTACCATCCCTTACACCATTGGGACCCATAAATTTGACAACACATTATGTGATCTTGGCTCTATCATAAATTTGATGTCATATGGGGTGTATCAAAGTCTTGGGTTTGATACTACTACACCTACCACCATGAGATTATCAATGGTGGATCGCTCGATCAAGAAACTAGTTGGAGTGTTATATGATGTATTAGTAAAAGTTTATAGATTCATTCTGCTCATAGACTTTGTTGTGCTAATTGTGAAATCAACCATGAAATACCCATAATTCTTAGGAGGCCTTTCTTGGTAACCGGACGGGCGCTAGTGTATATGGAGTGTGGAGAAATGACATTCTACGTACATAGTAATGGAGTCTCATTCTGGGTAATCAAAGCTGAGAAGTAACCAAGAGGGTTACAAGTGATCTTGGTTATTAATATTGTTCATGAAAGAGAGGAGTTTGGGTAATATCAAATAAAAAACCCAACTGAAAATTTGAAAAGTATCAAGCCGCAATGATAAATTGGGCGATAGATGGGAGGTAACCCATTATTGCTATTATATTGGCATGTATCCTTTAATCTTTGTTTGTTAGAGTAGATTTTGTTATTTAGATTGATCCATGAAAATAAGGTTCCCAAAAGGGTGCATTTAAATGATATTGAGAAAGGGAAAGTATGGTGAAATTGAGTTATGGGCTGAGCAATTGAAAATACAGAAGCAGAAACTAGTATCAGTTACTGAAATCACGTTAACCGTGCCATCGCAATTGCGACCGTCGTGTCATCGCGCTTGCAGAACTTTGACAGCGATCGCGGTCAAGACAATTTTAAGTCTTGAAGAGTCTCCCAAAAACTCCCACCCCACTTCCTCTTAAATTGCTTTCAACTACACTTATTCTTGCCTTTCTTGGAAGTATCTCTAGTGTAATTACATCCTCCCTACCTTCCCTCATCAGGTAGTTGTTTTAATTCTTCTCTTGTATGCTCGTGTGTGTGCCTTAGAATTCATGTTTAAGTCAATGGCCCAAAATTATGGTTATATTCTTAATATTATCATTAGTTGAGCTTGTTTAGTGTGTTGTCTATTTTTATTGGTGTGTTCATTATTGGGGAAGTCTTGAGTATCCAAAGTTGCGTATAATTGGTAGTAATAGCATGTGCACACCTAGTGTTTCGTAAAATGTCTGAATTAATTCTTTGCTAGTCTTTCCATGTTTAAGGGCATAATTGAGTGTTTAGGATTTTTGTTCCATGTTTTTGGTGTCATTTATTTGTTATGAACAAAAATTGGTATAAAAAATTTAAATTTTTAGACATGATCACGCTTGATCAACGATCTCAAGTACCACGATCACGGCCACCAGATCACGATCACAGAAGCGCAGTAGCAGTCTAGCGACCTACGATCATGGTCCTATAGCCTATGATTGCGGCATCTGAGAATTGTATGTCAGCCAGAACCAAAATCCTAAATTTTCATTTTTAGCCCAAATTTGACAAAGAAACCATCTCTCTAGCTTAACGAAGCCACATAGCATAGTTTTTCAGACGATGATAGGGTTTGCTAATGCTTTGTATTGCTATTAGGTCATCAAGGAGAACAATGGCAAACTATGATAAAATTCTTGTCCCCTGAGTTCCAAACTCTGTACTATGGAGATTTTCCCAAGATAAAGTTACACCCAGAATGAGGTATATATTTGGACAAGGTTTCAGATAAGCTTCTGACCTTTCATGATAGATTGGTGGCAACTGGGTAGAGATGCTTTGCCCTGAATCTATGTTAAGAAAATGAACATTGGGTTAGGGACTTATACAGAAACCTCAGTATAGTATATTTCTCTAACCTAGTTATAAGAATTGGGGGGGGGGAAGTCTACTTTGGGGTAGAGCAGATCAATGACATATATGGGCTGCCGGATGCTGATTTGACAAATTTTAAGGGAAAGGATTGTGAACTAGGGAGATGGATAGTTGAGAAGTTGTGTCCTCAAAAAGAGGTCCTATAGGATGCCATAAAGATAGGGATATCATTGCATGATTTCATGGCTGAGGCTTAAATTTGGTTAGATATCACCTGTATCCGTGTTTCCCCATGCACTAATATGACCTATGTCCTTGATACGCAAGATCGGATGGTCACATGTATCTTAGACAATATTTTTTTAAATGTTGGCACAATGTTCTCTCAGACATGAGGTATTTCAAAAATATAGGCAGCTCCTAACTCATGTTTCCTTCCTTGTTTATAGAATTGTGTAAGAGATTCAGGGTTGAGGATACCTCGGGGACACTTGGGTTCGCATGAAGAACCCTATTTACCCTCTTAACATTTGGGATGAGGGATCACTTGCAAAGAGTAAGAAAAGGAAAATCAATTTTGGCAAGTCGATAGATGATGACATGGACTCATACAAGCCATCCACAGAAGGGATGGTTGATCAAATCTCGAGTGAAATGAGAGCGATCAAGGAGTTTCTGTCTGGGCTGCCCATGGGATTTGGAGAGACTTCTACCGCTCACCACTGTTATGTTGCAAAGACTGACTATAAGTGGTTTTTTGCAAACCAGAAGGAGCAAGAGGCCACCATCTCCAGGATTTATAGGGATACTTCTCATCACCATAGTCACATCGAGAGCTACAAGATTCTTATTATAAGATAAGAAAAAGGGAAAAAAAGAGAAATAAATTTTTCACCCGTATGTAGAAAGGGGTGAAGGGCTTGTGGAAAGTCCTAAAGCCAAGAGATAGACTTTCCTCCTCGATAGAAGAGTCAAATGATGAGGTCCCATCTTCATGGTCTGATGATGAGAAGATTATTGCTATTGAGTTCGGAGATGATAATGAAGAGACGACGAGTGACATGAGCACATGATGCGGTTATAGGGAGCCCCTTTTACTCTTTCTATGCTTTAATAATATAAAGTGAGGACACTGCAAGCTTTTAGTTAGGGGTTCCCATCTCTGTATTCATTTGATATTTATTTGTTCTGTATTATTTGGATATTTTTATGTTTATTTGGATGAAGCTTTTTTTATTTGGGTTGTAATTTTGGGCACCTCAAATGCCTATATTTGATGGATTAGTCACTTATTTTCATTTTTGAATTTGTTTCTATTCTTAGATGTTTATCTTTCTTTAATAATGATATTGGGAAAGCCTTTCCCTATGATAAATTGAGTCACAATATTTTTAATGGAAAATCATCATGTTTTTGGGTTTTTGAGCCACAAATGCAGGGGAAGTCTGAGTACCTGTGGCATTATAGATTTGGAATTGTTCTTATGCCTATGGTGAAGTCTAAGTAGACATATGGTTTTCCCTTGAGAGAGATAAAATGAAAGATAATGGCTTGATTTGGTGCTTCAATAACCATTCTTGTGCGGTGAAAGGCTAAGCAAACATCCCCCTCCATTCAAAAACTTTTTGTGAAAATCAAGGGCATGGACATGAATGGTTTTTTAACAAAACTTTACCTCTTTTTCTGACTCAAAAGTCTTTAGTTAGTTGTGTATGGTAAATATATCCTTTTTTCTCTAGTAGGAAATACAATTGAACCTCCTTGAATAATTTGCATGCCATATGCGGTGAGCTTAGTCATTTAATCCTCATGCTTACTCGTGTCATCTAGAACTTGCCCCGTTAGTCTCTCAAAGGTAATCTTGATTATACATGATTGGTGAAATGATCTTAGGTCTTCTCTGTGAACTTGGAAATCCACTTTAACCTAAAAAGCCTACCCGTACATAGATTGTATCCCTAGTCACCCACTTTGAGCCTTTGAACCATTCTTTGGAAACCACATTAAAATACATGAGCCAATTGAATTTTATCCCTCTTTTGAACCCTTCCCTCCTAGAACTTAAAAGTGTAACTTGAGGCTAAAATCCTAAGTTGGGGGTGGTGAATCTTGGAAGAGGTAACTTTGGGCCATGGTATTGTAAGTGAGTGTCCAAGAACTAAACAATGATAACAAATGAATTGTAAAAATGAAGTATTCAACCAAAAAAGAAATGCATGAATTGTACAAAGAAAAGAGATGTGAAGAAAATGTTTTCTAAAGATGGTTGAATCAAGGTATTAAAAGTAGCCACAAGTGTGAGTTGGAAAGAAATTAAGTGGCCCATGATCAAAAGTATAATCGAATATCCTGATATGTAGAGTTCAAGAAGGGTGTAGTCACTTTGATCCAAAATGTTTATCCTACACTTTCTTGAGCCTACATTATAAGCTTGAAAAAGTCCTTTGAGGTCTCCAACCAACTGTCTTCAAGTTAGTGGCTCTTGAAAATAAAGAAAAACATATGGCATGATACCTATTTGCCATGAGAGATTCTTTGTGAGAGTGAGTTCTTGCACTTTAGTCCCTTATTGCAAAATAGATACCATGATGTGTTAGGACTTCCCTTCGTGAGGAGGCATATGGAATAATTAAGAAGGGTAAAAGTGTTATCTTTTGATAATGAGGCAAAAGAGTGTAGTTGAGTCACTATTGATAGAGAGTCACTTCTAGAGAGTTAGTAGTTGTTGTTTGGTTATTCTTAAAAGTCTTTTGTATCCTTGAAAGTGGCTTGATTTTGAAGAGAGTTGTACGAATAGTTTTTCCTATGCTCGAGGGCTAATTGGTGGTGCTAATCGATTTTTGAATCATTAAGATCATTAGGTAATATGAATGGGTTGATACTTGAGTACTCTCATTGAATATGGAGTAGTGTGTCTTGAGGAAAAGTAGAGTATTAAGTTGGGGTATTGATGAATGGAAAATTAACAACTTATCTATATCCAAATTCATGCACACTACGATGAAATTATTATATATATGAGGAAAATTCCTTTTTGAAATGCATTAAATCCCACGGTTTGCATGTTTGCAAGTAATCGGATGAAAAAAAGTTGAAATGAAGCTAAAAAGAGAAGAAAAAGATCAAAGTGCTATCACAAGTTGAAAATTAGGAATGAGGATCGACCCTTAGGTACCACAATTGCGGCCTAAGTGTTGAGATCATGATCCACAACAAGGTCAAACCTCGGCGATTGGGAGGTGACTACCATGATTGCGAGAGTTTCAAATGCAGTCAATATATCACGACCGCGATAAGGCAGAATAGCTTCAATGGCATAATGGAAATTTTACAGAGATGGATCCCAAATCTCAAAATGACAAAACCTTTGCACAATTTAGGTATCTTGCAACTGATTTTTTAAGTTTTGAGTAGAGAAAAACATTTCAATTTTGGGAAAGAAAAATTGTAGTAAATTCTCGAAAGATTTTAGTTGTAATTTGAAATTGAAGTTTGGATTATTCTTTTGTGATTTTCAATGGATGCATTGAATTTCAACATGGGTATATTTATTTTCTCCAATTTTATGACTAGCTAAAATTACTATCTTGGGGTTATGTGAAATTATGTGGTTAACTTTGTGTAGGTGTTAATTGTTAGTCCAAATAACTAGTTACGGAGGTTTATTTTGCTAGTACACTATGTTTGACTTGAGAATTGTGGGTGAAAACCCCAATTGAGTTAAATCTCATATCATCTTTGAAAGAGGGATTTGGGTGATAAGTAATAGTAGACTACACTTTGATTTAGCTTCTCTAATGGAATTATCTTATAAATAGGGATATTGTGTGGGTGTGCTATGTTCAAAAGCATTATCTTAGAAAAAAGATGCAAGTATGAGGTATTGGGTTAATGAATTTGTTATGCTCGTGAGATATTCGAAAGATTCCATGAGTGAAATTTAGTGCTTTCTTGATACCATAAACCTAGCATACCCAAACCCTAACGAAAACTTGGACTAACCTTTGATTACCCATAAATAAGTAACCCCTAACGTAGCATAACCCCAAGATTTTTTTAATTTGGTTTAGTTATCAGTTGTTAAATCCCTTATAAGTGTTAGTGTGTGGTTTTACATAACAAGGAGTGACACAGAACCCCCTCCCCCATACTTTACATTAATGTTTAGTTTTAGTTGCGCATTAAGGGTTAACTCTTAGTTTACTCTCAATACTCAAAAGGTTGTAAAAACTAGCTTGCACTCCTTCTGGAAACGACCCCGACTCTTTTTGGTTTATATTGACGACAACTACCTTGCATCAAAATAATGATGTAAGTTGCACGTTATCAGAGGATAAGAAAGACTCACTAGACTTTTATGGTGTTTTGAGGATTTGAGTTTGTGTGCCGAGAGTGGGTGATTAAGTGATATTGATCTTAGAGGAGGCTCATTGTTCTAGGTACTCCATTTATTCGAGAGTGACCAAGATTTATCCTGTTTTGAGACAACACTACTGGTGGGGTATTATAAGAAATGATGTAGCAGATTTTGTAGCTTATTACCTATGTTTTCAACAAGTAAAGGTCGAGCATTTTAGACCTGGTGGTTTTCTTCAAAGGTTACCCATTCCATAGTGTAAGTTGGAATGGATCACTATGGACTTCATGACTAGGTTGTCTTATACTTCTCATTGTTCTGACATTATTTGGGTCATTGTGGATCGATTGACCAAATCTATATATTTCATCCCTATTCAGGTTTTCTTTAGTGAGGAGTGGTTGGCTCATATCTATATTCATAAGATAGTTCATCTCCATGGTTTACTAGTGTCTATTATCCTAGATAGAGGTTCATTTTTTAGTTCTCACTTCTAGAAGGAATTTTAGGAGGAGTTGGGTATCCGAGTTAATCTTATCACAACCACTCATACCCATACCAATGGTCAGTCAGAGCAAACTATTCAGGTTTTGGAGAATATGTTTAGGGCTTTTGTTATAGACTTTGGAGGTTAGTGGAAGTTAAATTTAGACTTGGTAGAGTTAGTGTATAATAATAGTTACCATTACAGTATTAAGATGGCACCCTTTGAGGACTTGTATGGTAGGCATTATCGCTATCGAATTGGTTAGTCATTCATGATATACTTCATGTGACTCAGAGTAGGCAGAAGTGCTATCCAGATTGTAGACTTCATTCCCTGAGATTTAGTATGGGTGATCGAGTCTTCTTTCATGTTTTGAATATGAAGGGCATGCTGAGATTTTGGTAAAAGAGAAAGCTTAATCCCAGGTATATTGGGCAATTGGAGATCCTTCAAACTATTGGGGATATAGATTATGAGTTAAACTTACTCCTGGACCTTTCAGTCATTCATACAGTCTTTCATGTGTCCATGCTGTGACTTTATATTCTGAGAGGAGTCATATCATTTATTGGGATATAGTACAGCTAGATGAGAGGTTGTCGTTTGTTGAAAAGCCAGTCTCTATTTTAGCCTTGAATATTTGGCAGTTACATTCTACAAATATTATGGTAGTTAAGGTCTACTGGAGACACCGTCCTATAGATGAGGCTACTTGGGAGGTAGAGTCTGACATGCATAGAAGTTATCCCCAACTTTTTGTTGATTCGGGTATTTCCCTTGACTTTAGTTCGAGGATGAACTAGATTTTTAGTAGTGGTTATTATAAGGACTTACTTTGTGAACTTTATATTTTATGTGTTTTGACCATTTTTTCCCATATCATGGTTTCTATATATTATTTTGGAGGTATGGATATGGTTGGCATGATTCTCGATGCAATCCAAAATGATTTGTGTGAGTTTGTGGTTTTTAGAGGTTGAAAAGGCCTTATAGTTTACTCTGATCAACATTTATTGTTCTGTGTGTCGGATAGCAAAACAGATTGCTCTAGAAGATCCAAAACATCAATTTTGGTTTGGTAGCGTGGTTTGTTTGATTTTACGACTTTTAGATCACATTTTTACCCTTGGTTCAAAAAAATTTAAAATTATGTCTCGGAGGTCAATTTTGTGAAAACAACCTTTTTTGAAAATTTGATGTCATTATTAAGTCTGGAACGTCAACTTTATTCTAGTAGCATATTTCTCTTTCCTTCATGAGATTTTAAAGGAATCCCTAGGGTTTGATTTACAACTTTGCAAATTAGCAAAGTTGTCGATGCAATTATATCTAGAGTGGCTGCAAGGAACCACTAAAGTGGAAACTTCTTTAGCAGACCCTACCAACCCAAGAAACTAACGCTAAACCAAAGTCTTAATTGCTTTGGTGGAAGGGGACTGCTTTAGTGGCCTACCCTTTTTGGGATGGATCACTTTAGCGATCAACCCACGCTTAAGCGATGACCTCTTTAGCGGTCAGCACTGCGAGAATAAAAAAAATGTTTATCATTTTTCTTTCATTTTTGAGAGTTTGAGCTTCAGATTAAGAGATCTTTGACGAGTTTTCAAGCTTGGGTAAACTCCAAATTACTATTTTGAATGTTGTCGACTAAAACCCGTTAAATTGTGATTTCAAAAGTGAAATTCGAGGATTTTGACCCGAAAGGCCTGAAATAGTTTTTCTTCGATTCAAGTCCCTTTTTAACCTTTCACTTTGGTTTTATATGGATTCCCTTAATCATAGGTGAGGTGTTTATAAATAAAAATTCCAATTTACCCTTTCTTTTCAAAAATTCATTTTGAGGGTCCATTTTGATCCCAATTCAAAATAGACAATATGGGTATCGCTGGCTTCCTTTTGAAGTGTAGATTCTATATTTGTATTATTTAGTTGATTTCAAGACTGTTCGAGGCAGGAAACTCCACATTAATGCACTTTAGTCTTGTATTTTATCATCATGAGGTAGGTTATGACTTAACTTTCTTCAGACTAGGATTGGTAGCTAATATTTATATAAAAACATGTTATGGTCATGGATTATAATTTTGAAAATAATATTATAACTGTTTTGTGCCCGTGTGTGGGCTTATATTGTTGTTATTAGTGATTTTAGGTAACATTTACTACGTATGGCCCCTGTGGGGCCTTATTTGATATTATTGGCCTTGTGTAGGCATTTGGTTGCTTTCTTCAAGATAGAAATACCTAAGTTGGGGTTAATGTGATATTAATGATGTCTTACTTCAATTTTTCACACTAATGGTATATTGCTTATACAATGTCATGGTTGGTTGACATATTCTAGCTATATTCAATATACGTCAATGCTACACCGCATATCCCAGGTCAAAAAACGAATAAAGAGAGAAAGGAAAAAATATATATATAGTAATATACAGGGCGAAGAAATGACTATACAATATGAACAATGAAGTAAGGGATATACGGTAGTATCATAGCTTCATATAGCTAGATATATATTGTTATATAAACACATATAAACGTGAGGTCATCTCAAAGCATAACCTATATCATCGTATTTTCATTTTGAGACCTTATTATAATAAAATTGGGATTTAATTGTTGTCATGCTCGGGGTTTATAATCCACATGTCTATACATGAAATAATCATGCATAGTAATGCATTCATAAGGTAGGAGAGGTCGAAGACATACCTCAAATCCAATACTGAATCAAAGACCAATCTATCATAAGCTAGCAATAATAATGATCATAACAATGATAAAAACAATATCAATAACATATTGAAAAATTGGTTACTATGGACAACGAAATACCTAGCCGAGCCTATGCATACCCCCACCAGCTCGGAATGTTTAGTCAACACATAACAACACAAGGCATATTCTTCACCCATACATATGCAATCGTCCCGTACATGCTGATAAATATAGGTGCATCTTAGTGATAGGCGGTGCGCATGTAGGAATGAATGCAAAGTACACAACAAATACCACAACTCATCATAACTGTCCTCATCTAGACTATCATCATCGCAATCAACCCCTGGCCTTTCCGGGTATCAACACATCATCAATAGTATCTTCCGACCTTATCGGGTAACAGCATATCATCAATATATCCTCCGGCCTTGTCGGGTATCAAAATATCATCAATATATTCTATGGCCTTGCTGAGTATCAACATATAATCAATATATCCCCCATCCTTGTCGGGTATCAACATATCTTCAATATATCTTCTGGCCTTGATGGGTATTAACATTATCACAATAGTATCCTCCAGCTTTGCTGGGTATCAATATCATCATATTAGTATCCTCTGGCTTTGAGGGTATTAATGTCATCATAATAGTCATTGCCGAATAGCATGCTCTAAAATACTCATAGACATAATCATATTACCATAGAATATCTATCTAGTCAATACTTCCCAACTACTCGTTATTTGCTAACCAACACTTGTTATTATAAAATCACTAGTTCCCTAGTCATCACATAACCTCTAGTTATTAGCCTAAACATTATCCTTCACATAATCCTTATTCACGGGATAGAAACTAACCACTATTTATTTAACAGCTAACATATAGCACAAGTCAAGGTTCATCACAAGACCAAAACCACCATTTATCCACCATTCATTATTATCAACTAATCATCCTACATCTGTTAAATATTACTAGACAACACATTACCACTTCTCACCTAACTATCTTTTATTAACTAACACCATTCATTAACTAACCATCTTAGCCACCATGTTTCAGCTAAACAAGATTCATTAACTAATACATTAGATTCGAAGCCATCAAGTGCTAAAGTCCCCTAAAAGACAGCTAGTTACTACATAGATTAACCGTCAAACTAGAAGAGCAGTCATAAGATCACATCTCAACTGTACTCACATAATTTATAATGGTAAATAATCATGAGCATACCAAATCTATGCATGCCATCACCAGTATTCAATCAGTGGTATAATAAGGATCATACCGCATCTTACTCCATCCCATACAGGAGAGATGTGTATACAAGCACATATATATTCATATTCATACACTGTAGTCACATCATCTATAATGATAAACACTTCTCGTCTATTCAATCAATATTATAACACAATATTTGGCCTATTAATTTATCCAAAATTATCACAACATCGTAATCACGGCCTTAGGCCCATACACATATCCTGGACATATATCAATAATCATATTTATATGTCATATCATACCTCTAATCCTCTCACATATAGGAGGCACAATATAGATAGACATATAATTATCTCTCGCGCAAAAGACATCTCATATCTAGAAGGCATAATATATATAGACATGTAATCGTCTATAGGATATCTTATATCAATAGGTCATACATTATTACTACAAGGAATATCACTTCTATAGGCCAATTTACATATTCAAGAGGAACATCGTCTCTATAGGTCTAACAATCATTACTAAAGGAAATAGAAACTCTATAGGCCAATCATCAAGCCAAAGAGGATATAGTATCTCTATAGGCCAATCATCAAGTCTAAGAGGAAATAGCATCTCTATAGGTTAATCACCAAGTCTAAGAGGAAATAGCATCTCTATAGGCCAATCATCCAGTCTAAGAGAAAATAGTTTCTCTATAGGCTACATAACGTATCTAGGAGGAATATCATCTCTAAATGCCCAATACACATCCACAAGGAGTATCATAACCATAACTCAAAATCTATATCTAGGAGGAATATCATCTTTAAATGTCCAGTATCACTTCCGCAAGGAGTATCATAACCATAACTCAAAAGACACAATCCAGGAACATCAAAACAAGTTACCAAGTTACAAAGTAACCTTATTCTAATGTTTACTAGCCTCATCTATGTATAACATCCGCACTAAGTCAACATGGCTTAACACAATCTTAGGCCTATGTGGGCCTAATGATCCCACTTCTAATCTACAATTTCCATAATTAGGCATACTATTCCCTAAACTAGGATAAGGTATCTAGTTCATCTTATAGATGTCAAGTAAGCCATATTCAAGCCTTAGATAGAAACTTCGACTAGAAACAAGGGTACTCAAGTAAAGTCTACCCAACTTACTGTTTCAAGATTACTACACTAGGCTAATAAGGCTAAATATACAAATCATGCTTCAAAAGCTAAAACCATATTCAAAACATAGCATAATATCATATCCATGCTAAAACTAATCTAAACTAAAGAGGGGAGGCAATATGATACAAAAGGGTCATAAACATGCCATCTTACGGGTCCAAAACCCTTATCTAATCCCCAAACATCAATATATCAAGGCCAAGTTATCCTACTTATAATCAAGCCTAACATCCATACTAACACACAATATATGTCACACATCATCTATAAAGAAAAGTAGATAGAAGCCTACCTCAAGTCCAAACTGTAAAATCTCACTTCATGCAGCACATGCTCGTCTTCACTTTATAATCCTCAAAATGTCATCACACTATCGAAACCATAATCTACTCATCAATACAAGTCTAACGATACCCATATTGCACTATTGTGCTTCGAATCCAAAAATGACACCAAAACCCCAAGTGGGTCCCACATACAAAAAATGAGTTCCGAGGTCAACCCAATGTTCACCCATGAACAAGGAATCATAACCCTTAAAGAATGGGTGAAAACTAAGCATACTTTGGGCTAAAATCAAGCCCTAAGATAAATTGGGGTTTTGGGTCCAAACTAAGAAATTCGAGCATGAATTCAAGAAATTCGTACCTTAATCATGAAGATAATCACGATACAATATGATAATTAAGCTCCCAAGTCACCCCCATGACCAATTTAGAGTTATTACACTCATTTTAGAGTTTTTAGGTCTAAATGGTGAAGGGAAAATGCCCCAAACGTGTATTGAGACCTTTATATAGCTCATTCAGGCAAACAGATGCCGCTATCATTGTCTTACAGGCCGCAATCACGCTCCCGCGATCGTACACTCTTGGTCGCGATCGCGGTTGCACCAGATCACAGCAAACTCAAAAATAAGTTTTTGACCCTCGAAACTCATCCAGAATCCAAATAACATGATCCAATAATGAATCGTGTGTGTAAACAACATTTTAAATCCATTGGAATCATGAAACCTTTAATCGGAGATCGTTTAGACAAAAAGTGGTTCCCACACCTATAGTTTCATTATTTTTAATAAAATCCGCTCAATAGCCCAAAATAAGTTTGGGAGCCTCGGGACCTAAACCATGGTTTTACCTAGCCTAAAATCAACATTCTGAATGCGATGGCAAAGTCAGATTTTAAATTCGAGGTCATTTATATCAAATATGGGCCCACACCCATTCTTTCCAATTATAAACTTTCTGATCAGTAGGTCAAAATGAGCTCAGGTGCATTAAGACCCGGACCACAAGTTTACCTAGACTAAAATCAATATTGTGGATCTGTAGGTGGAGTCAAAATTTGTATCCGAGATTGTTTCACTGAAGTTTATGCTCGGTGAAAATTTGGAACCAGCGAACACTTCAAAATAGGGAATTGGTTCTAAAAATCTAATAAACTACCCGGTAACTAAACTGTCAATCCCAGTAAGTCATAAATGAATTGGGCAGCTAGGGAGAATCTGAAACGGTGAAGAAAAGCATTAATATGGAAAATGAACTTAAGGGTCATTACAATATCCACTACTAAAAGGACTTTCGTCCTCGAAAGTCAACGGACTGTAATAATCTCAAAAACTCGAAAGAATGAGGTACTAGGCCCGCATGCTCCAAGCATGACTTCCCAGATAACCTCAGAAGAGAGAAAACATTTGTAAGGGATTTCACCATACATATCCCTTTGTCAACTAACACTCTCATTCTACTTCTAAAATAGTCAAAACTCAACTTCGACCGCTAACTGGTCTCCAACTAAACTAAAAAGAGTGATAATTATTGAGAATCACAACACACTGATACCATCACTATATCTGCATAAATCTACAAAAGCTTATCCGAGCCAAAAGCAAACCAAGGGATGAGTTATAAACTGACTCCAAATCCAAAAATAACCGCTCTTAACTATTTTACACATGCTATCAACTCCAAACGAGGAAGAAAATCAACTAAATCTCGTTCACTCCATATCATCATGGAGAAATCAAAGAACTAAAGCTGATCTGCTGATGGTCTATAAGGAAAACATGGAAATAAACTTATAAGTCTCTATCTGGGCATACAGATAATCATGAAAAGCAATCTATGCCAATGTTGTAACCAGTCCAGATGAAAATCAAACTGAACTCTCAAAATCCAATGTATAACTAATTATCACTGAACATTGCACTCTAGGATGTCCCAGCCATCAAGAATAAATCCATACTGAATCCAACTCGAGTATATTACTCCCACTAAGTAATCATCAGAAATCTCCAAATAAAATTGAGACTCGAGGTCAAAATTAAAATAACCAATACGGGGCCCATGGGCTATTATTTAAACATTTATCAACTATAATCCAACCAAAGTCTAGATGGCCGAATAGAAAACCATGAAGTAGGCTCAACCAACCTATAAATGAAATCTGAACTGAAACAAGTCCAAAACAAATATTGATTGGCAGCTCTATAACACCAAGCTAAAATCCCAATACTAAGGCTGGACCGCTATATCTCAAATATCTAAATCAAAACTAAAAATGAGTAGGCATTAATGCTCCAAATCTAGCATACTTTCAAATAGCCATTCCAAGGACTCAAAATCCAAAATTGGGCTAATAAGGCTATATGAATGTCAACTATCTCAAATTGACTCTAGTATCCATATTTGATATATCTGAGATAAATCATACTAAGCCACAGTCAAGAAATATCTAGAGAGAAAAATCACCCCAGGGATAACCACTGACTTATAACATAAGCAACCAACTCTACATCAGCTGGAGAGAATGAAACATAGTAGCAAAATAGGAATTATTCCAAAGGAAAAATCACTATCTGAAAATGCATATAATCCACTCTATATCCGCTAGAGGCATGAACTATCCAAATATACTCAAAGCTTCTCCAGGATAAAAACCACACCAGTGAAGGCAAAAACTTTAGCAACTCGAAAAAATGCAACTTAAGCTGGGAACTAACCAATGCAATACTCCATATAGAAAAAGAAATAACCACAACTTCATATCATCGAGAAAAATCACTCCACCAAGCCTCACTAGGATGAATAAATGCTGAAATGGGATTTTCCTGAATCCACCCAAGGACAATATCATCGAAGATGAAATAGCAATCTCAAAACAAAGGGCAGAGTCGAGACCACCACCAGAGTACCAACAACTTGAGATAAAGAGTTTCTAATTTGTCAACTTAAGAAACGATCACTGGAAAGGACACTTGCCTCTTACTCTCTAATACCACTTAAGGAAAAATCATATCACAACAACAAAGGAGTATCTAATCTCCACACTAACAACAAGGCAAACTATCCCAAGGGTACGGACCCAACATACCTATGAGGTGAATCCACGACGTCTCAACATCAATATCAAAATCGCTATCGAGCGAAGAAACAATAACAAACTAAGAACGAACCTCAAATTGGTCCATCTCACAAATGGGTTATACCAAAAAGGATAGCCTAAACAAAAACTTTTGCAACCCAGGAGGGAAGTCTAAGAATCTCAAACTCAAAAATAGGCAACATACCTAAACTATCGACTCAAAAACATGAAGAACCATGGAAGGTCAACTTATCTTCAATACCACAATACATCCTAAAAATCAATCTAATACAGCTAACCAAGAGGGAACACAATCAACCTCACCGCACTAGGGTAAAGAAATTATCAAATCGGGCACATAATAAAAGAAATAAACCATGGAGTAGTAACATAATCATGAATTCAACAATAAGGCACATAATAACCGATATAAATTCATCAAGGCGTACAATCATCAATGGGTATGAAAACCCCAATACACATAATAAGAGATAAATATTAGAAATAAAAGCACACCAATTGTGGTAACATCCACAGTCACATGCCTAACGGGCATAGGGAAAATAAATCTTAATGGCTCTAAATCAGACCGACAGACTGAATCATCAACTGAGGTGCCTAGCTCACCATCTCTAACTGAAGATGTCACAACATCACAAGCTGATCTAACTAAGCTAAATAACTGGAATCTCATGTCAGGGACACAACCTAGACTAGTAGTCAGTCTCTCTACGGCCGTAATAATTCCTGAAGCATCAATATCGATAGAACACAAACTGAGCCTAAATGGATGGCCAACTAACGCTAAGAGAAATCATAAAATTATGTCCAAACTTTTGAAATTACAACCTGTCTTAGGAAATTTAGGCTGGTGGGGAAAATAGGCTAACTCTAGATGATCACCTATCTCATGCTAGGGAAATTCTCTGAACTAGTGTCTCATCACAGCACAACCAAACCAAGATCTTAGAATACTTCCAAATCCATTTTGGTTGTCGCTGAGGATCTTTTAAATTCATATAGTTAGATATATAGGAATATATACACATATAAACATGAGGTCATCTCAAAAACAACCTTTATCATGATATTCTCATTTTGAGACCTTATTATAATATAATCGTGATTTAAATACTATCATGTTCAGGGTTTCTAATCAACATGGCTAGACATGAAATAATTGTGCATAATAATGCAATCATAAGATAGGAGAGGTCGAAGACATACCTCAAATCTCAATACTGAATCAAAGACCAATTTGTCATAAGCTAGCCATAATAATAATTATAACAATGATAACAACAATATCTATAACAGCATGAATAATTGGCTACTTCAGAAAACAAAATACCTAGCCGAGCCTATACATGCCCCTACCACCCAAGGCTCGAAAGGTTCAATCAACATACAAAAACACAAGGCATATTCTTCACCCATATATAAGCAATTATCCCATACCCGCAGATAAGTAGAGGTGCATACTGATGATAGGAAATGCACATGTAGGAATGAATGCAAAGTACATAACCAATACCACAATTCATTATAACTGTCCTCATCAGGACTATTATCTTTGTAATCAACCTCTGGCCTTGCCAGGTATCAACACATCATCAATAGCATCCTTCGACCTTGTTGGGTATTAACATATCATCAATATATCCTACAGCCTTACCGAGTATCAACATATCATCAATATATCCTCTGGCCTTATCGGGTATCAACATATCATTAATATATCCTCCAGCCTTGCCGGGTATTAACATATCATCAATATATCATCTGGGTAGGAATTAATCTCAAATATCTAAATTAAAATTAAAAATGGGTAGTCATTAATGCTCCAAATCTATCATACTTCCAAATCTCCATTCCAAGGAGTCAAAATCCAAAATTGGGCTAATAAGGCTATATTAATGTCAAATATCTCAAATCGACTCTAGTATCCAAATCTAACATATCTAAGATAAATTATACCAAGACACAGTCGAGACATTTCTAGAGTACAAAATCACCACAAGGATAACCACTGACTGAGAACATAAGCAACCAACTCTATATCAGTTGGAGGGAATGAAACATAGTAGAAAAATAGGAATCATGCCAAAGGAAAAATCACTAGATGAAAATGCATATAACTCACTCCATATCCGTTGGAGGGCATAAACTATCCAAACATACTCAAAATTTCTATACGATAAAAACCACACCAGTGAAGGCAAAAACTTTAGCAACATGAAGAAATGCAACTTAAGCTGGGAACTTCCAATACAATACTTCATCTAGGAAAAGAAATAGCCATAGGCCCATATCATTGAGGAGAATCACTCCACCAAGCTTCACTAGGCCAAATAAATGCTAAAATGGGAATTTCCTGAATCCACCCAAGAACAACATCATCAAAGAAGAAATACCAATCTTAAAACTAAGGTTAGAGTCGAGACCAACACCAGAGTACCAATAACTTGAGATAAAGAGTTTCTAATTTGCCAACTTAAGAAGCAATCACATGAAAGACACTTGCCTCTAACTCTCTAACACCACTTAAGGCAAAATCATATCCCAACAACAAAGTAGTATTTAATCTCCACACTAATAACAAGTCCAACTATCCCAAGGGTACAAACCCAACATACCTATAAGACGAATCCACGAAATCTCAACATCAATATCAAAATTTCTATCAGAGAAAAAATAGCTATAAACTAAGATAGAACCTTAAACTGGTCCATCGTACAAAGGGGTTATACCAAAAAGGATAGCCAAAACAAAAGCCTTTGCAACCCAGAAGTCAAGTCTAAGAATCTAAAACTCAAAAACGGGCAACATAACTAAATTGCTGACTAAAAAACACAAAGACCGATGAAAGGTCAACTTACCTTTGATACCACAATACATCCATAAAATTGATCTAATAAAGCTAACAAAGAGGGAACACAGTCAACCCCACCGCGCTAGTGGAAAAAAATCATCAAATTAGGCTATATCTAATCAAGCCACCAAATAATATCATAAAAAAAGTCTAACTAGATAACACTAGTCTATACAGCTACCCAACGAGAATGAAATTCATCATGTAAAAATCATCAACTAATCATATTACGTAATATCAATAACCTCACATAGTGGTAGCAATAGCAACAGCAATATCAATATCAAAATACTGAACAAGCGTTACCAAAATGAATATCAATATCATATACCACTCAACGACCACAACAGGGATAATATGCTAAGATAAATGGGACTCAAACCCAAAACCACTCCTATATGGAAAAAAACATCAATATTTATCTACTCCATCCACTACCAAAAGAAATAAACCATAGAGTAGTAATATAATAATAAATTCAACAATAAAAGATAAATATGAGAATTAATAGCACACCAATTATTGTAATATCCAAATTCAACAATAAGAGATAAATGTGAGAATTAAAACTACACCAATTGTTGTAATATCCACAATTACATGCCTGACGAGCATAGTGAGAATAAATCTGAATGGGTCAAAATTAGACCGACTGACTGAATCATCAACTGAGGCACCAAGTGCACCATCTCTAACTGAAGATGTCACAACATCAAAAGCTGATCAAACTAAGCTAATGACTAGAATCTTATGTTAGGGACACACCCTAGACTAGTAGTCCGTCTCTCTGCGGCCGTAGCAATTCCTGAAGCATCAATATGGATAGAGCACAAGTTGATCCCAAATGGCTAGCCAACTAATATTGAGAGAAATTCACAAAATTATGTCCAAACTTCCAAAATCATAGCCTGTCTTAGGAACACTAGGCTAGCAGGAAAAATAGGCTAACTCTAGGTGATCACCTATGTCATACCAAGGTACTCTCCAAATCAGTGTCTAATCATAACACAACCAAACCAAGATCCTAGAATACTATGAGATACTACCCCTCATAATCTAGAATGGTTGCCATGGTGTAACACCCTAAATCTGATACCCAAAATGCTACACAGTGCTCATGACCCCGAAGGACCATAAGCAAACCCATGACTGATATTTGTACCTGTACACTACATAATATGCCATATAGATGCGGAAACATGTACTGAAAGACCATAAGGTTCAAAACTGAATAAACATAACTGAAAATATGTAATAACAATACCAAAATAACTGAATTAACTACCTGAATATGTTGTAGTCTAAATGCCTTTAAAATTGAATATCTGAATAAGAAGTTGATAGGACAGGTCCCCAACTAACTCCAACTACTAAAATAAACTAAAAACTAAAATAATAAAGTAATCACCATGTCCTCGAAGGATGAGGAATCACAACTGACTCTGACTGATGAAATGGGATGCTACTGATCCTCTGGAGATCGTGTTTCTAAACCTATGGTATAAGTCACCATAGCGTAAATGCGTCAGTACTTTGAATGTACTGGTATGCAAGTGAGGTAGGCTGAATACAAGGGGGTTTATATGCATGAACAATACTAATTGACTGACTAACATGAATATGAGAATACATACATGCATACATAACTGAAACTGAGATCGTGATAGGACTAAATACTGAGTTCTAACTATTGAGTCTACTGGAAAAATGGATCTACTGATATCTGAGTTTACTAATACTGGGGTACTGAATAACTGAGTCTACTAATATTGACATATGAGTCATTGATAAGTGAGAAATTGATACTGTATTACTATAGACTAAGGGACTTATACTATGTTACTTATACATGAATAACTGTTTTTGACAGTTCTGATTATGAAAAACTGGTCTGGTTGACTGTATCTAACAGTCCAAAAGATGAATATTGATATATGAGTTCTGATAACTGATATAATGGATAACATGAGTGACTATATCTGACAGTCCTGTATCCGAGGGAACTAGTTGAGTTCTATATTATATCTAAGTTAACTGTATCAGATAATCTTGAATTTAAAGAACTATCTGTTTAATGAGACTGAGATTGATTCTGAAACTGTGGGAGGTAATCATCTAACCGACATGCCCTGAAACTGAACTTATGGGGTCCAACCTGTAACCCCAACTTGAAGGGTGCCAATACTGTGCCATGGTTAAAGACCTGCTGTGAGTATACCCTTTTCTAACAGGGAGCTCTTCCGTCAAATCCTCATAGTAGGTAACCCAAATGAGATGTATATATCTATCCCTAAACGTGTAGGGTTCATCTCAAACTAGTTGGCTATGCAGTTCTGGAATGCAAGGATTGCTACTAAGGGTCAAACCCCTACTGATAGGAATGCCCCCATCCTTGAGTTTGCTCGATGCTGAATCCTACTCCTAACAGAATAGACACTAAACTGATTAAGTGAGCTGAATTGATTAACTGAACTGAACTAATACTAATGGTATCATTTAGAGGAGCTAAACTAAGTTTACTGAGTTCTATTGACTGACGGAATGCTACTGAGATCTGTGGACTGACTGAGAGTACTGAAGTTACTGAGATCTACTGGGAATAATGAGGTTACCAATCTTACAGAATACTGAGATCACTGAGATTACTGAACAACTGAGATTACTGAGATTTCTAGGTTTTCCTAAGTCACATGAATGACTGAGTCTAATGGATCATGGCTTGACTGAGAGTATTATGAAAGTTGACACTGACTCTAGGCACACAGCTAAATTATCGGGTATAAATACCCCCAGGACTCGATTACATAAAATTAAAACATAACCATTCTTGAATAATCATAAGCATGGACATTCATTCACCATAACAATCACTAAAGCATCTCTTCAAGTATTTAGAAAACCATTAACATGTGATAATATAGGGAGACATGCTACAAGGTCTTCCATCAAACACTAAGCATGCATTAAAGAACACATAATTAGGAAATTTCATGCTATCATGTCACAATTAATTCACTAAGGCTTTTCAACAAACACTTGGCATGCATGAGCTTACACACAATTGAAAATTTCTAGTCAACATGCGATAATGGCTCTAATTCCTTCACATAAGCTTTGTGTCAAACATATGGGGAGCGTGTTTTGCTTATTCAACGATTTATACACTCAATTTACATAAAATCATCACTTAACAAGCAGCTTGAAGAGGGTTTATCATGAATATCACATGATAGGGCCAATGTTTTAAACCTTGTAAACAAATCATGAATTAAAACTCAATACTAATATGAACTTCAATTTCAATTCACATGAATCATGAAAACTCATAAACAGAAGATCTTTGAAGTTAGAAAAAAGATTCTTGAACTTCTTAGGTGGAAGGGACCCAAGAATTAACATCTGCATACCTTAGGAAACTCTTTCTTGAAGTCTCTTGGAGAGATTCATGATTTCTTGAGTAAGGGTTTAAATCTTGTTATTAGATTTTTAATCTTGAAAGAAACCCTAATTTTTGATATTATAGATGAATGAGGAGTTATATTTTGTGATTTGACGTGGTTGGGTGTTAAATAAGGTGGAAAAAGACCCAAAAATCCCGTTAAAACAACGTTTCAGCGCTGTTTCGGACAAAACTGGCGGTCTGAGTGACGGGCCGTCACTCTGGTGACTAACCGTCACTCCAACCATAATTTTTGGGCAATAAAACAGCCTTAATACTTCATTTGCAATGTCCAAAGCGACGGTCCATCGCTGACTTGACGGTCTGTCAGCTTGCCCGTCGCTCTAAGGCAGCTCGGACAGCTCTCAGTAAAACGAAGATAACTTTTTACTCTGATGCCAGATTTTGGTAAAATTGGTATCGTTGGAAAGATAATTCAATTATATATATATTGGTGGATCATGAGCTTAAAAATTATTTGTAGAATGGGAGATATACTCATTTGAAGTTGACTATGGCAATGTCCTTCTCAAGAATTCAATCGGTAAGGGATGTTTTGATTCGTCTAATAGCTAGGATGTATTTAAGGAATTAAAATATACATAAAACTTGATCATAAAACTACCAAATAACTTATATTTATTTCTTATGATCTTGAATCATGGTTCTACTATCAGTTGGGATTCTCGAGGTATTATAATATCTCCCCCTTGGGAACATTCGTTCTCTAATAAGACTGATAGAGTAAGGGGGAGAACCTAAACGTGTGTACTCATTTATCATGAATGACTGGAACATGATCTCATGGTTGACATGACTGATAACTAAATATATCATACTAAACATGCATGACTGATAAGCTGAATTCGTGCATATCTGATGTATGGATAATTGACTCATGAATGCATGTCTGAATATGCAAGAGTACTTAGTACCAAGTTTGTAATGGAGATCTAAGAATGAACTCAATACCAAGTTTGTAATGGAAATTTGAGTAGGGAACTGAGTAAGTTTAAGAAAAATGCTACGTAACTGAAAAGTACTGATAACCCCGTGATTATGCTAGAAGTATGCATGAATGGGAACCTGAGAACATGACTGAGGCTGAAACATAACATATAAACTAAATTTCATAAACTAAACTAAGACCCTAAATACATGGCTCACGACTGAGATCTTAACGTGAGGGCTAACTTATGAGTACCCTCTACTCTAACTGGATTCTTTATGCGATGAGAAACTGAATTTAAAACATGAAAGCGTTGAGGAATAATGGGGTATCTCCCCCTTGGGACAATATGTCCATCTATGAACGCTCACCTTACTAAGATACTGGGACGATGCACAGGGCATCAACGGACTTATTCATGACTGAACAACTCATGCTGAAAATCTTAAGCTAAAATGAGAGCAAGAGATCTAACAATGCACATCATGAGTATGAAGGGCCTATAACGTACCCGATTCTATGCTGGGGGAATTTCCTTAATCATAGCGAGTCTTAGGAGCATAAAACCTATTCTGACACTGACCACTTGTGGTACTGGAAGTAACACCCTGCTGGCATAAATCTTTTCCTTTCTGAGCCCTTACTCTATATTCCCGCAGCCTGTGACCTAGCTTACCACATCCATAACATACCTCACTTCCTACTCTACACACACCTAGGTGATTCCTACCACACTCTTCACAAAGTGATAGGTAAGACTCCTATTCTTACTACCCTGGGCCTCGAATCCTGGCAACCCATCACGACGGTCGTTCCCAAACTTGGGTACTAGTACACTAGCTGAAGATGGAGATGGGACTGAAATCTTATGACTATACTGAGAATGGCTACCACCCCCTGACTTAGGTTGAGCAAAACTGAAACTACCTGTCCTCGCCCTCTTATTCTGTTTTTTCTTTATCTTAATCTTTTGCTCTTCTATCTGCTGAGCATGGGTCATAAGTTTGACTAAAGTCATTTCACTATTCATCATGATGGATCTACACTCATTAACCATGCTATCATTCACCCCTGACACAAACTTACTCATCTTGGCTTCTGCAACCATATAAGGGGCATATCTGGCTAATTGAGTAAACTTAAGAGAATACTCTTTCACTGTCATGTTGCCCTGCCTGAGTTTGATGAACTCTAGCACCTTATCTTCTCTAACCTCTAGGGGAAAGAACCTCTCTAAGAATGCAGTGACAAATTCATCCCATTCTATAGGCCTTGCCTCATCTGCCCTTTTTGACTTTCACTGCTTGAACCAAGTATGAGCCATATCTTGCAACTGATATGCACTAAGCTCAACACTCTCAACAGTAGTCACCCCCATGATATCTGTCACCTTTTGAACCTGATCTAGGAATTCCTGAGGGTCCTTATCTTACTTAGACCCAAGAAAAAATGTAAAGTTCATTCGGGTGAAGTCTCGAATCCTGGCTGCAGCTGAGTTGGCCACTGGGTTGGTTGGAATGACTGTTGGCCGTTTATTTTGGGCGGCGACCGACTGATCAAGAATAGTGAATGTGGTCCTAAACTCCACATGAGAAACATGATCTCCCAAAGGTTCTTCGGGGTGAGGGGATAACTGATTTTCGTTTCTTCTTTAAGGAGG
This sequence comes from Capsicum pubescens, assembly GCA_030864215.1. NCBI lineage: Eukaryota > Viridiplantae > Streptophyta > Magnoliopsida > Solanales > Solanaceae > Capsicum > Capsicum pubescens. The sequence continues at coordinate 236,680,664 of CM061540.1, forward strand.
CAAGTTCTGTAGATGAAAGGGAGAAATGAATTAGAATGAGAGTTTAACTTTGAGCCTATGCTCATTGGCACGACATGAATACTAAAAGATGGGATATTGTTCCTAAAACATCTCATAGCCTCCTGCACATAAGTGTGGTGCACAACACACGCATGTACAAGACTCTACTAGATACAACTTTTCAGACTTCCTAGGATGCTATTTAACCTTAGGCTCTGATACCAAGTTTGTAACACCCAAAATCTGGTAACCAAAATGCTACACGGTGCTCATGATCCCAAAGGACCACAAGCTAACCCATGATTTCTATTTGTACCTGTACACTGCATAATATTCCATATAGATACAGAAACATGTACTAAAAGGCAATAAGGTTCAAAACTGAATATATATAACCGAAAATATGGTTTAAAAATACCAAAATAACTAAATTAACTGCCTAAACATGTTGTAGTTTGAAAGCCTCTAAAACTGACTATATGAATAAGGAGTTGATGGGACAGGTCCCCAACTAACTCCAACTACTGAAATAAACTGAAAACTTAAATAATAAAGTAATCATCATATTCTCAAAGGATGAGGACTCACTGCTGACTCTAACTGCTGAACTGGGATGCTACTAATGCTCTGGAGCTCGTGCTTCTACACCTATGGTATAAGACACCACAGCATAAATACGTCAGTACTTTGAATGTACTGGTATGCAAGTAAGGTAGGCTGAATGCAATGGGGTTAATATGCACAAACAATACTAATTGACTGACTAACATGAACGTGAGAATACATACATATATACATAACTATAACTGAGATCGTGATAGGACTGAATACTGAGTTCTGACTACTGAGTCTACTGACAATATAGATTTACTAATATATGAGTTTACGAATACTGGGGTACTGAATAACAGAGTCTACTGATATTGACATCTGAGTCGCTGATAAGTGAGAAACTGATACTGTATTACTAAATACTGAGGGACTGATACTATGTTACTAATACATGAATAACTATTTTTGATAGTTCTGATTATGAAAAACTGGTCTGGTTGACTGTATCTGACAGTCCTGAAGCTGAATATTGATAACATGAGTTCTGATAACTGATATAACTTATAACATGAGTGATTGTATCTGATTGTCCTGAATCTGAGGGAACTAGCTGAGTTCTATACTGTATCTGACAGTACTGAATCTGAAGAACTATCTGAGTTCTTTTAATGAGACTGAGACTGAGAATGAGTCTTAAATTATGGGAGGTAATCATCTAACCAACATTCCCCAAAACTGAACTGGTGGGTTCCAACCTATAACCCCAGCTGGAAGGATGCCAATACCGTGTCATGGGTGAAGACCTGCTGTGAGTATACCCTCTCTGACAAGGAGATCTTCTGTCAACCCCTCCTAGTAGGTAACCCAAATGAGATGTATATATATATCCCTAAATACGTAGGGTGAATCTCAACCTACACATGCTACGTAGTTCTGGAACACAAAGATTGCTACTAAGGGTCAAACCCCTGCTGATAGGAATGCCCCCATCCTTGAGTTCACTGGGTGTTGAATCCTACTCCCAACTGATTAGACACTGAAATGATTAACTAAACTGAATTGATTAACTGAACTGAACTAATACTAATTGTATAATTTAGTGGAGCTAAATAGAGTTTACTGAGTTTCGTTGACTGACGGAATGCTACTAAGATCTGTAGACTGACTGAGAGTACTGAAGTTACTGAGTTCTACTGGGAATATTGAGGTTACCAAGCTTACGGAATACTGAGATCACTGAGATTACTGAACTACTGAGATTACTGAGATTTCTGAGATTTTTAGGTTTTCCTGAGTCACATGACTGACTGAGTCCTATGGATCATGGCTTAACTGAGAGTATTGTGAAAATTGACACTGGCTCTGAGGACACAGCTAAATTTTCGGGTATAAATACCCCCAGGACTCAATGAAATAAAAGTAAAACATAACCATTCTTGAATAATCATAACCATGGACATTCATTCACCATCACAATCACTAAAGCATCTCTTCAAGCATTTAGAAAACCATAAACATGTGATAATATAGGGAGACATGCTGCAAGGTCTTGCATCAAACACTTAGCATGCATTAAAGAACACATAATTGGGGAATTTCATGCTATCATGTCACAATTTATTCACTAAGGCTTTTCAACATACACTTGGCATACATGAGCTTACACACAATTGGGGATTTCTAGTCAATATGCTATAATGGCTCTAATTCCTTCACATAAGCTTTTTGTCAAACATATGGGGAGCGTGTTTTGATTATTCACAATTTCTACACTCAATTTACATAAACACATCACTTAACAAGAAACTTGAAGAGGGTTTATCATGAATATCACATGCTAGGGCCTATGCTTGAAACTTTGTAAACAAATCATGAATTAAAACTAAATACTAACATAAACTTCAATTTCAATTCACATGAATCACGAAAACTCATAAACATAAGATCTTTGAATTTAGAAAAAAGATTCTTGAACTTCTTGGGTGGAAGGGACCCAAGAATCAACATCTGCATACCTTAGGAAACTCTTTCTTGAAGGCTCTTGGAGAGATTCTTGATTTCTTGAGAAAGGGTTTGAATCTTGTACATGAATTTTTAATCTTGAAAGAAACCCTAATTTTGATGTTATGAATGAATGAGTAGTTATGTTCTTTGATTTGACGTGATTGCATGTTAAATAGGGTGGAAAAACACCCAAAAATCCCTTTAAAATGACATTTCAGCACTGTTTCGAACAAAATTGACGGTTTGAGTGACAGACCATCACTCTAGTGACTAACCGGCACTCCAACCATCATTTTTTGGCCAGAAAATGGTCTTACTGCTTCATTTGTGATGGTCCATCACTGACTTGATGGTCCTTCAACTTGCCCGTTGCTCCTAGGCAGCTCGAACAGCTTTAAGTAAAATGGCCTTAACTTTTTACTCCGATGTCGTATTTTGGTGAAATTGGTATCGTTGGAAAGATAATTCAATTATATATCTTTTGGTTGGTCATGAGGTCAAAAATTATTTGTATAATGGTAGATATTCTTGCTTGAAGTTGACTATGACAATGTCCTTCTCAAGAATTCAATCGGTAAGGGATGTTTTGATTCGTCTAATAGCTAGGACGTATTTAAGGCATTAATATACATCAAACTTGATCATAAAACTACCAAATCACTAAGATTTATTTATCATGATCTTGAATCATGGTTCTACTTTCGGTTGGGATTCTTGGGGTATTACACATGGCCTGAATAAACATACCATACTCTGCAAGTCTAATGGGGACTCTTCCTAAATCCTTTTTGGTTGTCGCTGAGGATCTTCTATATACATCTATAACCCTCTAGTCTGATGTTGCACTAACATTATAGAAATACATGTTGAAGTCTCGTCCACATATGTCAACAATATCATATCGTCCTTCAGGATAGAATAGAGTCAAACAATGTTTTTAAGGTTCATTGTAATGCAGACATACGATAAGGAGTCATAAAGTGAATTTTCTAAAATATCACTGTAGCCTCCCGAAGATCGGTTAGGATGACTCTGTATCGATCTGCAGGACGTTACTAACACTTAGCTCTTGTACTAATACACCATTAAAACCTAGGCTCTGATACCAATTTGTCATGACCCAACTTCTTAGGTCATGATGGCGCCTACCATAACCCATTAGTAGGCAAGCCAACCTGTAATCTAGAAAGGCTAGTATCGGACTACTCAATAATATAAGGATAAGAATACAAAATTTATGAAATAAATATCAATATCTAGAAGAATCCCAAAACCATGTGGTATCAGTACAAGAGCTTCTAATATAAAGAGTACAAAATTAAATATCAAGAGAAATGCAATGATACAACTTATCCCCGAATACAACTTAGAGACTAGTCTAATACATAAGTGAGAGATAAGTAATGCTCCAAATGACAGGAGCTCACTCTAAGTCTTTGAACCAGGGATGCTCTGCATGATGCACACATCAACGGCAATAACTCGTACTATGATCTGCAGGTTGCAGAAGTGCAGTATGAGTACTAAACGAATGGTACACGGTAGGCTATGTCCAACTGAGATCCAAAGATAAATAAGATATATATATAACATATAAACAGGATGGAAACTACATCCAAGAGTCCATAAATCATATGACAAGTCAATGAGATAATAATGGCCAACGATCCTGTTCATGTCCAAGAGTCTAACATAATAAAACTAAGGAAGTAGCAAGGTGAACTATCCTATTCTAGCTACATTCAATATACGCCAATGCTATACCATATATCCCAGGTCAATATACGAATAAAGAGCAAAAGAAGAATATATATATATATATATATATATATAATAACATACAAGGCAAAGAAATGACTATACAACATGAACAACAAAGGAAGGGATATATGGTAGTATCATAGCTTCATATATCTAGATATATAGGTATATATACTTATATATAAACACAAGGTCATCTCAAACCATAACTTATAACTTCATATTCTCATTTTGAGATCTTATTATAATAGAATCGGGATTAAATTGCTATCATGCTTGTGATTTCTAATCCACATGGCTAGACATGAAATAAGCGTGTATAATAATGCAATCATAACATAGGAGAGGTCGAAGACATACCTCAAATCCCAATATTGAATCAAAGACCAATCTGTCATAAGCTAGCAATAATAATAATCATAATAATGACAACAACAATATCAATAAGAGCATGAATAATTGGATACTATGGACAAACAAATACCTAGCCGAGCCTATGCATTACCCCTACTGCCCCAAGCTCGGAAGGTTTAATCAACATACAACAACACAAGGATTATTCTTCACCCATATAAATGAAATTATCCCATATTGGCTGATAAATAAAGGTGCATACTAGTGATAGACGATGTACATGCAGGAATGAATACAAAGTACACAACAAATACCATAACTCATCATACTTGTTCTCATCAGGACAATCATCATCGTAATCAACCTCCAACCTTATTGGGTATCAACACATCATCAATAGTATCCTCTAACCTTATTGGGTATCAACATATCATCAATATCTAGTCTAGCCAAGTATCAACATATCATAAATATATCCTCTGTCCTTGCAGGTATCAACAAATCATCAATATATCCTCCAGCCTTGTCGGGTATGAGCTATCATAAATATATCCTCCGGACATGCCATGTATCAATATATCATCAATATATCCTCCGGCCTTGTTGGGTATCAACATCACCACAATAGTATCCTCCAGCTTTGTAGGGTGTCAATATCATCATAATAGTATGCTCCAGCTTTGCCGGGTATCATTATCATCATAATAGTCATTGCCAAATAACATGCACTAAAATACTAATAAACATAATCATATCACCATAGAATATCTATCTAGTCAATTCTTCCCATCTACTCGTTATTAGCTAACCATCACTTATTTTTATAAAATCACTAGTTCGCTAGTCATCACATAACCTCTAGTTACTAGCCTAAACATTATCCTTCACATAATCCTTATTCATGTGATATAAGCTAACCACTATTTATTTAATATCCAACATACAACCTCTAGTCATGGTTCATCACTTGACAAAAAATGCCATTTATCCACCATTCATTATTAGCAACTAATCATCCTACATTCGTTAATCATTACTAGACAACACATTACCACTTGTCACCTAACCATCTTTTATTAACTGACACCATTTATTAACTAACCATCGTTAGCTTCCATGTTTCAGCTAAGCAAGATTCATTAACATATACATTAGATTCCTAGCCATTAAGTGTTATAGTCCCCTAATAGACAGCTAGTTACCACATAGATTAACCGTCTAACTAGAAGAGCAGTCATAAGATCATATCTCAGCTATAATTACATCATTTATGAGGGTATAATCATGAATACACAAAATCTATGCATGTCATTACTAGTATTCAATCAGTTGAATAATAAGCATCATAGCATATCTTCCTCCATCCTATACCAGAGAGATGTGTATAAAAACATATACATATTCATATTCATAAACTGTAATCATATTATCTATAATGATAAACACTTCTCGACTATTCCATCAATATCCTTGGCCCATTGATTTGTCTAAAATAATCACAATATCATAATCACGGCCTTAGGCCCATACATATATCAAGGACTCATATCAATAATCATATTTATACACCATAGCATACTTCTAATCATCTCACATATAAGAGGCATAATATAGATAGATATGTAATCATCTCTCACACAAGAGACATCTCATATCTAGGAGGCATAATATATATAGACATGTAATTGTCTATAGGATATATTATATAAATAAGTCATACATCATGACTACAAGGAATATCACTTCTCTAGGCCAATTTACATATCTAAAAGTAACATTGTCTCTATAGGTCCAACAACCATGACTAAAGAAAATAACAAATCTATAGGATAATCATCAAGCCTAAAAGGATATATCATCTCTATAGGCCAATCATCAAGTCTAAGAGAAAATAACATCTCTATAGGACAATCAGCAAGTCTAAGAGGAAATAGCATTTTTATAGGCCAATCATCAAGTCTAAGAAGAAATAGCATCTCTATAGGCCACATAACGTATCTAGGAGGAATATCATCTCTAAATGCCCAATATCACTTCCGCAAGGAGTATATAACCATAACTCATAAACCATAATTCGAGAACATAAATACAAATTACCAAGCTATGAAGTAACCTTATTCTAAGGGTTACTACCCTTATCTATGTTAAACATCCGCACTAAGTCTAAAAGACTTAACACAAGCTTAGGCCTATGTGGGCCGAATGATCCCACTTCTAATCCACAATTTCCATAATTAGGCACACTATGCCCCAAACTAGGATAAGGTATCTAGTTCATCTTCTAGATGGCCAGTAATCCATATTCAAGCCTAAGATAACAACTTTGACTAGAAACAATGGTACTCAAGTAAACTCTACCTAACTTATGGTTTCAAGACAACCACACTAGCCTAATGAGGCTTAAAATACAAATCATGCTTCAAAATCTAAATCCATTTTCCTAACATAGAATTATATCAAATCCATGCTATAGCTAAATTAAACTAAAGAGGAAAAGCAATATTATAAAAAAGGGTTATAAACATGTCATCTTGCGGGTCCAAAACCCTCATCTAATTGCCAAACATCACTATATCAAGGACAATTTATCCTACTCATAATCAAGTTTGACATCCATATTCACACGTAACATATATATAACATCATCTATGATGAAAAGTAGACACCTTTCTACCTCAAGACCAAACCACAAAACCGCAATTCATGCACCACATGCTCGTCTTTACTTTATAATCCTCAAAATGTCATCAGACTATCAAAATCATAATCTACTCATCAATATAAGTCTAATGATATCCGTATTGCACTGTTGTGCTTCAGGTCCTAAAACAACACCAAAACCCTAAGTGGCTCCCATATACAGAAAATGAGTTCCCGAGGCCAATCCAATGTTTACACATGAAAAGGAATCATAACCCTCAAAGAATAGGTGAAAACTAAGCATATGTTGAACTAAAATCAAGCCCTAAGCTAAATTGGGATTTTGAGTCCAAACTAAGAAATTCAAGTATGAATTTAAGAAATTCTTACCTTAATCTTGCAAATGATAATTAAGCTCCCAAGTCACCCACCCCCCAACCAATTTTTAGTTATCACACTCATTTTGGGGTTTCTAGGTCTAAATGGTGAATGGGAAATACCCTAAATGCATCTTGGGATCTTTATAAAGACCCTAGAGGTAAAGAGATGCCGCTATCATAGTGTTACGAGTTGTGATCTCCCACTCTTGGTCGGGATCGTGGTTTCACTAGATGACAGCAAACTTAAAGATAAGTTTTTGACCCTCGAAACTCATCTGGAATCCAAATAACATGATCTAATAGGGAATTTTGAGTGTAAGCCACATTTTAAATCCATTAGAATCATCAAAACTTTCATCAGAGATCATTTAGACAATAAGTGTGGCCCACACCTATAGTTTCATATTTTTTCATAATATTCGCTTAATAGCCCACATTAAGTCTAGGAGCCTTAGGACCAGAACTAAGGTTCTCCATAGACTTTAATCGATGGTCCAAATGCGATGGTGAAGTTGTATTTTCAATTCGAGGTCGTTTTGACCAAATGTGGGTCCCACACCTATTTTTTAAAAATTTTAACTTTCTGACCAATAGGTCGAAATGAGATCGGGTGCATTGGAACCTGAACCAAAGATTTATCTAGACTACAATCGATATTTCACATCAGTTATGGCAGTTGAAATTTGCATTCGACATCTTTTCACTAAAGTTTTCACTCGATAGTTATTTGGAACCAGTGAAGACTTCAAAATAGGAAATTGGCTCTAAAAACCAAATAAATTGCTCGGTAACCGGACCATCAATCCCATCAAGTCATAAATGACTTGGGGAAGATATGGAGAATCTCAAATGGTGAATATAAGCATAAATTGGAAAATAACATGAAAGGTCATTACGCATATATACATTCATGAGATATTGGTACCATTGTAGAAACACTGATTTTGACTTAAATGAGACATTTTTATAAAACCCTTTGCCTTAGCTCATGAATCAAAGATGAGATATGGATATTGGATTGGGATAGAGTTTTGAGATAGTATATGGGTTGTGAACCTCCTATGGATGCTATTTGGTAGAGCTGAGGCTCAGTAGGTTTATACGGTGGTTATGCAATAACCTCGGCCTCATCACATCATCATTATCATCGTCATAGAATTTCATACATTATGCATCTTTAGTGTTGTGCTTTTGTGCTTAATTCGATGTATATCTCTTTTGTTTCTATTACTTAATTTTCTTCCTATTTGTGTGTTATATATAAAGTTGTTAGTGGAGACAATGTGAGATACCATTAGGAATATTTTTTTTATTGTCGGTGGGGTGCTCATAGTATGTATTTATGTATCTTATTTTCTACTTTGCTCGGTCGGTCTATGATACCTACTGAGTACAAATAGACTGTACTCATCCCTACTGTGCCTTTTCTGTGAAGATCTAGGTATGAGTCAACAAACAACTGATCTCATGCGATGATCATTGATACTTTAAGGTATTGGCCGCTCTATTCCTTTATTGTCGAGCTTAGACCTCCATCTATTCAGTTTATGTCTTATTTTGTACTCAGAGACAGACTTGTAGTTTTTAGAATTTCAGAGGTTGGGTCAAAGATTTTTAATTCGATTCTGTTTTTTGAGGTTCTAGTTCAAGGGTCCGGATCCATAAATCTATTTTATTTAATTAAAAGCAAAGTATCAATGTGACGTATATCATTTATCTTATCCTTGTTTAATTTTGAGTTCTTGATAATTTTTGTGGTGAATTCATGATGTATCAAATTTGTTTTCTGTGATTTGGTTATGGTTGAATAGTTGGTAATGGATATGTGTTTTAATTGATTGGTTCACTTGAATTTAGCAAATGAATGGTTTGAACTCAAATTGGGGTAAAGCATAATTTAGAAAGGGGTTGGAAATCTATAATTCATAACATAAAATGGTTTGTTTGAGTCGATATTGCACTTAATTTGAACCATATTTAACTTGGTAGTATCATGTTTAGGCTGAGGTTGGGTAGGCAAACTTAGGATTTATATTGGTTATGCTCGAATTGGATGCTTGTGTGCTCTTTTTTCTCATTTTCTATCAATTATATTCCTTCGCCGAGAAATGCCCCAAAGTATATTGTATCCATCTGACAGGGAATTCCCCAAAGTATCTTGTATCCATTTGCCAAAAAATTCCCCAAAGAACTCTATATTTGGTGACTGTTAGAGAGAAGATCCGGGGTGGCGTGTAAAGCGTAGTTAGGTTTATTTCATACTTTATTTTCATTTCTGGACTTTATAATCATACTGAAAATATTATTTTACTTTTGTACTCGTGTTTATGTGTTTGTTTTCTTTGTTTGTGAAATCCATTCATTGGTAGTTTTTAATTTAGCCGATATGAATCAACGAAGCGATCCTGCAAAAATCATGGGATCGAGGGGTGCCTCACACCTTTCTCTTATTCAACAGAATTCCTTAATTAGAACCTCTGTTGGTTGATCAATTTTTCAATGTCAATTGTTTGAAAAGGATTATCCTACTGACTTGGCACACCAAAACTCAATGTGAATTGGCAACTCTAAGTTTGAACCTAAATTCCTTTTTGAAACACCTTTTTAGTCACTTTCGAATTTGAAAATCTCTTTGAAACTTTTAAATATTATCTTTCGATAAAAAGGGGGTGTGACAATGTATAAGATAGGTATCCATAAATATCATGGCTATTCATTGTGTTTTTTATTGAAAACTGGGATATTTAGAAATATTATGTGTAGAATAATTCCAAACAGGTATTCATACCATACCATACTATGTAAATGGTTTAGAATTCGATTAAACGTAGGCATATTGAAATAAAAAAGTTGTCAATTGTCTATATTCGCATCACATAGACTAAATAATTCATTTCGAATCATGTATCCACATATCAGTGGTTGAACTTGGTGATAATATTGTATTTGATGTGGAATTATACTAAAAGAAGTAGTCAAAATATGATATGGAATTGCTTTTTTTAATTATACATGAGGGTATCCATTTCATTGTAGAAAAAATTCAAGGTGAACCTGTTTATATATTATCTAGTAACAACTGCCGGGCAAGGCCAGGCCCAACATGAATAAAGATAAGGGAAAAGGACACTCTATGACCTTTTTAAAAAATAATAGCCCAATTATAGCTCAAGTTTGGTAGTTAGACAAATAATGTTCAGTCGGCTAAACAAATGACATTTTATGGCCATTTCCTAATCCTTCCCAATTTTGGTCATTTTGATTCACGTAGTTCATATACAGTCCATATACGATATTGATACAATCTATATACAATACTGATATAATATTCAACTTGGGCAATTTGACCCTTTTAAAAATATTTCAATTTTTTTTTACTATAAATTTTTAAATTGATCAAATATTCTGCTTTTTTTTTATTCTTTAGAAATAATAATTAAATTATATAAAAACAATATGACTAGAAATTGTATAGTTCTATCAAATATGTATATGTACAATATATAGAAAGTGTATACAAATTATATAATTGTTGTATAAAACGTGTAAAAAAAGTAAAGTTATTATATAAATTATGTATCAATACTGTATAATTTCCGTATAGAATATTTATGTATAAGTTTGTATAAAACCTATATAAAAGTTGTGTAAAAACGGTATAGAACCAGTCAGTAAATTAAAATGGCTAGAAAGTGAAATTTAAATTCCATGGTCATTTTCAAGGAAATAGTTTAATTTGAAGTGTCGTTTCTGTCCTTACCCCTAAAGATAAAGTGTTGTTTAATTATACATTATAGATTAATCAACTATGAATAAATGCTAAATGACCAAAAGTGAAATTTGAAGAGCAGAATGAAAATACAAGAAGATAAAATTGCCGCCACAACATGATTTCTACAATCTGAAAAGTTTAAGTTAGAATCACATAAACAACTTTTTTACATGTATAAAGAGCTTATATACACCAATTTATTATGGACGTATAGAGCAGCCATGCCAATGTGATTGGTACTCTATCCATAGTTTATCCAAACAATAATAACATTTATATTATAACAGAGTTGTATATAGAATGCATGCTATAATATAAAGGGATCTATATATAATCAGTTTTCATGCTCCATATCGTCAATGGCCTGCAGAAATAGATAGTCGAGGAGAGATTATATGAAAATAGGAAATTAGATGAAGGAAAAAAATACAAATAATCCTTGAAGAAGGCATACCTGCTTGACCTGATATTGGGTTCAACATCAAAAATGTCAAAAGAAGAAAAAATTATTTCCTCTTTGACATCAATAGAGTTGTAAAAGAATTATTCTCTCTGTGTGACGACCTGAGTAGAGGCCCTGACTGCGACGGTAGTCCCGAACCACAAAGGTCCCAGAGACCCCTTAGCATACTATCCTAAGCATAAGCCATACATAAATCAAAGTGTGGAAGATATAATAATATTCAATGGAAACTTACAATCCAAAATGTGTCGACGAAATTATGACGATACAATACTCAAATTTCGTCTACGAAGCCTCTAATGAAAACTAACTGTCTAGGTCGGGACAAAGCCCCCCGACTAGACCATATACTGAAAGACTCAACATATGAGTAAATCCCTTCTAAAAGATGGATGACACACCAATTCTATTATATCGCAAGTGTTCTAGCGATGTGATGGGCCATGGGACTATACCGTTGAACCAGAAATGTAGGGGGTCAATATTTGGAAAGTATTGGTATGTAAAACTAGCCAAAAATAACATATACTTCATATAAAATATTTGAGAGAATTTTAAAAATAATTTAGCATAATGTATATATAAAAAAACATAGGCATAATTTAAAAAGCTTCAATTCATGCTTGTAAAACATTGACTCAACTCTTTGGTTTAGTTCTGAGCTAGATGGTACACCATACAAGTCTACAATCCTTGAGCTATATGAAATCTTCCCTTGACTCGGCAGCCAATCCCCAACCCAAGTTTGCCGCAAGGATTGGAGTTCAGATCTATACTACGCCAAAAGGTTGTCGCTAGTGTACAATCCCATGTTTCAGTGCAAAATAAAACCCGTGTCAGCAAAATGCAGTTTCCAACAATGAGCCATTTCACTCAAATGCCTTCTTCAGGTAACGATGTAACTCTATTTAAGCCCAATTTTAGTCCTTTAAAACCATGCTTCATGCTCAAATTATTCATGTCTTTCATATTAAGGGCACTCCATAAATGTATCATCATACCTAGACTTGCAAGGCATATCATATCAAAACCATAGCCCTTCTCATTAAAAATCATGCAAATGACCACCAAACTATTTATCGAACAACATGAGAGTTCATATATTCAAAATCATATGAAACTTATGCTAACACACTCTCGTTTCAAGACTTTTTAACACATGGTGGTCAATTCTTTCATTAATCACATGCAATTTCTTTATTAAAACACAAGAGTCTTTAGCATAAGAATCACCTCTTTGAAAACATGCAAAATAACGAAACATGATTGATAAAGAGGCATTTATAACTCAAGAAATATAATCATTCATAATGCAACCCTAATATTAGACACACATAAATCTCATGATCAAAAAGGGTACTTACAATTCATTCTCTCAAATCCATTTCACAACTCATAACTTGTTAAGGCCATAAATTTCATCACAGGGAAGGGAATTTCACAAATCATGCACATAAATCACTTTTTAAAACTCATATCATATATGCACATAATTATAAATCAATCTTATGAGAAACCCCCATGATAAATAATACTTTCATCAAATTGGGTTCATGGTGCATGTTTTTCAAACAATTTTCAAAATCCAATATATATATATATATATCTTTAAATCTTGTAAAAAAAATGTGAAATTTACACCCATGAGAATTAGGATAGTCCCACATACCTTTCAATGGAGAAAAATCAAAGAGAACGTAGAGAGATTTGCCCTTAGAGAATAAAATCCTCATTCCGTAGGTGGTTTCTCCTCTCTTTCTTATGGGAAGATGATTTGAGGATTTTGAGAAGTGAAATAACGTGTGTTAAGACCTCAGTTGCATCCATATATGATTAGGAATGGTTATAGGATGATAAAAGACCTCATTTTCCTTAAAATAACTCAAAACAGAACACTTTTTATGCTCGGGAAAGGCTTGGCGGAGCCAAGCCAAAGAAAACCTCAAGGTTTGCGACGCATGTACAAAGAAAACCTGATGCAGTGTGCTTTAAAGATTACTCTGCAACACGGGGCCAATGCAGACCCTGGACACGTTCCTACTCAAACACTCACATCTTTTGACTCCAAACTCGAATTGACAAACTGTCAGTGGCATTGAAAAGAAGACTCAAAGGGATTTAATTTGATATATTTTGGTCCAGATAACTCCTTATAGTCTAGGAGTAATGGTCACTGGAATTCGACCCAAGAAAAATGATCGACTAAAACTCAACTGGTTAGAAAATGCTTAACTTAACTTTGAGCTAGGAGACTTTTATGACGTACACTCATCTCCAAAGATGTTCTCATACTAAAGTATTGTTATTCACACTTATTTCCAACTAAAAACCATTGGATTCGGGTCTATATACATCAAAATGATGGTTCAACTTTAGCCCAAATAAAACGGGGTGTTACATTATCTCCTCATTTGTATTATTCATCCTCAAATGATGGGTAGGAACTTGTTGAAGCTCTAAAAGGTTGGAATAAGGAACTTAAACTCGCATTGGACATTTTTCCTCAACAAAATATGAAAAGGCAGCAAAAAAGATTAATGATAACCCCTAGTGAATTGTGTAAGAATGAAGCGTTAGATAATAAGAATTGACATAGAGATGACCTTGCACATGAGTTCTAGGGATCATGATTACCACAGTATAAGGCATAAGTTTATTTGGAGATCGTAGTTCTTCATTTACATTGATACTCGATATGAAATAAGGTTTCATAGGAGATAGGAATAGAAGCATTCTTTACCTTACGAGATACAATGAATAGACCTTACACTTAGAGATACTATTCATCAATGCCCTAAACAATAAATAACATACTTCATTATCTCCAACATACAATTCTCCCATAACATACCTAACCACAAGAGTTGGTGTCCCACCATATAGTACTTCTATGTTGAAGCCTAACCCAAAGTTAAAAGGTGATAACTTAAGCTATGGGACCCTGTACTCTACATCCTATTAAGAATATCACTTCACCTTATCACTATAATCCAATAATTCTAGGTGATAATTCAAGGAGTACTAACCACATAGCACATTGGTTTGTGTATTCATTAATCACAACATTTGGGTCTATCTTTACTACACCCACTTTATGGATCTCAAAACTAAAAACCTGTATCTTTACTCACTCTCACAAAGATTTTCATTACATATTCACTTACTAATTATTTCACATAACGTAAGCTCATCCCCCCCCCCTCCTTCATCTATAACCTTAGCTCAAGGTAGTCACCCTAAAATTTAAAATAATACGCAACATCAACTCTCTTATATAAAACATTAATATGCTTCCATAACCACTAACATACTAACATAAAGAGGTTCATTGAGGGACTAGAGCACAAGTATCAAAAATAGAAGTGACACTATTCAATTATAACCTATATTTGTTGATATACTCAAGATGGATCATGAGATGTAAGATATGATGCAATAGGCACGAAGTACTTCATATATCAAATGTCTAGATCGTATATAAAGAGTTGTTTGAACGTAAACATACACAACATAAGTTCTTAGGAATGGGCACAGTGAGAAACATGTGAGCATATATCATAAGCTATATAGCATAAAGGAAGAATTCATGTAGTCAACGACTAAGACAAGGATTGCTACTTGAAGCGATAACTCCTCATTTAAAGAACTAAAATTAGATATGAGTTTTCATAAACTTTATCACTTTGGCTAATTCTGACCTAAAATAAATTGGTAATATATAGAAAGCATAGTTCCTTAGAACTAAGCATGATTTGAGACATGGATCTGTGGGTCAAGAGCATCACAACATAGAACTTGAATACTTGGAATATTAGATTATTGAGGGACATTATTTCTTCTAGTTTTGAGGTTAGAACATGGGTATAAGTCCACAGATAACTCGAACCTTAGGCATAGGCATGATTTGAATATATAAGACATTGGTAGAATGCCCTTTTAAATTTAATTATGGGGAGTTTACTAGAATAGGAATAGATTTGTCATGACTCTTCCCTGAAACTTGCCACCATGAGAAAATTCGAGAACTACCTTAATTCATTATCTCCCTAGAGATCAAAGTCACAATCCTAGACTTGAGGAAATATCATCTTATTAAATCTATAGCCACAACTCTCAACATAAAAAGGGGTATCACCATACACATAAACCCTAACTCTCCCTGATAAACTATACTATGAAGGGATTGCTTTTCGGGAATACTACTCTTAACTTTTGCTAGCCTCTATAGCCATCACCCTAAAACTCACACTCTCAAGAGCACACACATCCACACTCCTTATCACATAACAATCTATTCTCCACTAGTTAACATAATCGTATTAAACCTCTAATCGCATACCCCTTACAACTTAACAAAGTTTTTAAAATTAGACCAAGATCTCATATCATTTTATCTATATTTCTCCCAATTCATCTCTAAAGAAGACCATATAGTAGCTCTCTAAGCTTCTCTATACTAAAAAAATTAAGAACATGAACTAGGTAAAATGGTACTTATACACATAAAATAATATCTAACCATACGCTACCCGGGGTTCGACTTATTCTTAAATACCTAACACTCTTATCCACTTAATGACTTAGCAATAATTAATTATTTTAACACTAGTCCTCATATATATATGTATACCATAATTATCCACTCCTTTTTCCATGAGTTGCCAACCTAGGCTATTTCACACATCACATTAGGCCTACTAATTCATTCCCACTAAACATTCATCGTTAGTCTTAAGCTACTATTATTACCACCACAATCCACATCTATATTTGAAACCTATTGTCTAACACCAATCATGTACTACAGATGAAGAATGCCACATATTATACTAGTCCATCAAATGGGGAAAATTAACCCAAATTCCTTATTTCACCTAACTACAGCCCAAAATTTCATTCTCTCCACATTATTACTACCATACCTTACAATCTACCACACACCTTCTCACATGAAGTACTAGCTTACAACTAATAGAGAAAAGAAAATCAAGGGAATAAAGTAATATAATCAGGGTAGTCAATCTTAATCTTATAATATAACCCATTACAATCTTATCAACATATTCTACTTTCTCACTTTAAATCTGCATTCCAAATATCTTCAAATTCCATATACACCAACGAGTCTCTACTCATAACTTATTGACTAATCTACCCTTTTCCATTAAAACCCTATAAATGATTTCTACAACTACCATAACTATCCATTTTGAGCTCCTTCCCTATGTATATAAATAATATTCATAGCTAATCACTCCCTTTATGGATTACCACATGGTCTACTAACCTTGCTACAATATTAGCCAATTACCATAAAAGGGCACACCGCCCTCAACTTAAAGGTCAAATAATTACATCTACCTTATTCACTCAAGAGTTACCCTCACTTCTGACTTCTAAACTTATGGCTTCATAGCACTAACTTTGGAACCATCTTATTGCTCATAAGTTATAACACCTTATCACATATTACTACCGGTGGAAATATTATTCCAGAATTCCCACACATATACACTTCATAATATACTACTACTTGAATGGAAATATTATTCCAACATTCTGACACATATCATTACCCATAAGCATAACATCTGCAATAAGGATTTTGAAAGGGAATAATTACATTTAATACCTCAGGCTCAAATGCATGATTTATATAGATAGGGGTATAAGCTTAAATCAACACACTTTGAAGCACTAACGGACTCCTGTCAAGTCCTTGTA
Source organism: Capsicum pubescens (assembly GCA_030864215.1). Taxonomy (NCBI): domain Eukaryota; kingdom Viridiplantae; phylum Streptophyta; class Magnoliopsida; order Solanales; family Solanaceae; genus Capsicum; species Capsicum pubescens. Next base: position 236,698,314 of record CM061540.1, read on the forward strand.
TAATTTTATAACCTTTTATGACTCAATTAGAAAAGACCACATCATTTAGACAACAAACTTTTGTACTTGAATTGCCTCGACAATGAGACATAGCTAATAAAATTAGAGTAAAGATGAAATTTGGATAACTTCCATATGGACAACACAATGGAAAGACCTAGAATATGAAAGAATTGGAAACATCTCCTAAATGCCTCATAGCTTCCTCCTTATAAGTGTGGCTTGCTACAAACCCATAAAAATAACTCTACTAGATATGGCTTCATAGACACCCTTGGACAATGAACCATGCTCTGATACCAAACTTTTCATGGCCCAAGATAAGGTCATGGCAGCGATGGGCATCCTAAACCACAAAGGCCTGAGAGACCCTTTAGTATACTATCCTAAGCATAATACATACTTAAAGTACGGAAGATATAATAATATCCAATGGAAACTTACAATAAAAAAAGTGTCAACGAAATTATGACAATACAATACTCAAATTTCATCTACGAAGCCTCTAATGAAAATTAATTATCTAATTCAGGACAAATCTCTCAGCAGGATTATATACTAAAAGACTCAAAATATGAGTAAATGTTATCCGAAAGTTGGATGTCTCACCAATTCTGTCATATCCCAAGTGTTCTACTAATGTGATGGTCCATGGGACTATACCGCAGAACCTGAAAAATACTTGAAAAGTATTGGTATATAGAACTAGCCAAAAATAACATATACTTTGGACAACATAATTGAGAGAATTTTGAAAAAATAATAGCCTAAGATATATATATATATATATATATATATATAAGAACTTGGGCATAATTTAAAAATCTTCAATTCATGTATGTAAAAAAATGACTCAACTCGGGCTATATAGAATCCGCCCTTGACTTGGCGTACAAGCCCCCAACCCAAGTTTTCTATAATGGATGGAGTTCTGATCTCTACTACACCAAAAGTCCATCACCAACGTACAATCCCATGTTTTAAGGTAAAATAAAACACGTGTTGGAAAAATACGATTTCCAGCAATGAGCTTTTTTTACTCAAATGTCTTCTACGGGTAACCATATAATTCTCTTTAAGCCCAATTTTAGTCCTTTAAAACCACGCTTCATTCTCAAAGTATTCATTTCTTTTATATTAAGGGCACTCCATAATAGGTATCATCATACCTAGACTTGCAAGGCATATCATATCAAACTATAGCCCTGCTCATTCGAAATTATGCAAATGACCACCAAAAGATTTATCAAACCACACGAGCATTCTTCTTTTCACAAGCAAGTGAAAATTATAAAAACACACTCACTTTTCATGACTATAACACATGGGGGTCAATTCTTTCATTAATCACATGGAATTTCTTTATTAAAACACAAGAGCCTTTAGCATAAGAAACTGTAAAATACTTGAAAAGTATTGGTATATAGAACTAGCTAAAAATAACATATACTTCGGATAACATAATTGAGAGAATTTTGAATTTTTTTTTGCATAAGATATATATATAAACACTTGGGCATAATTTAAAAATTTTCAATTCATGTATGTAAAAAAATGACTCAACTCGGGCTATATAAAATCCGCCCTTAACTCGGCATACAAGCCCTCAACCCAAGTTTGCTGTAAGGGTTGGAGTTCTGATCTCAACTACATCAAAAGTCCATCACCAACGTACAATCCCATGTTTTAGGGTAAAATAAAACTCGTGTTAGCAAAATATGATTTCCAGCAATCAGTTTTTCTTACTCAAATGTCTTCTATGGGTAACCATATAATTCTCTTTAAGCCCAATTTTAGTCCTTTAAAACCACGCTTCATTCTCAAAGTATTAATTTCTTTTATATTAAGGGAACTCCATAATAGGTATCGCCATACCTAGACTTGGAAGGCATATCATAAAAAACTATAGCCCTTCTCATTCGAAATTATGCAAATGACCACCAAAAATTTATCAAACCATACGAGCATTCTTCTTTTCACAAGAAAGTGAAACTTATAAATACACACTCACTCTTCATGACTATAACACAAGGTGGTCAATTCTTTCATTAATCACATGCAATTTCTTTATTAAAACACAAGAGCCTTTACCATAAGAATCGTCTCTTTGAAAACATGTAAAATAACAAACCATAATTGATAAAGAGGCATTTAAAACTCGAGAAATATAATCATTCATAAAGAAAACCCAATATTATAAACACTTAAATATCATGATCAAAAAAGGAACTTACAATTCATTCTCTCAAACTCATTTCATAACTTAAAACATGTTAAGATCATAAATTTCATCATAGGAAAGGGAATTTCATAAATCATGCTCATAAATTGCTTTTCGAGACTCATATAATATATGTGCATGATTATAAATCAATCTAATGAAAAAAACTCATGATAAATACATACTTCCATCAAATTGGGTTCACGGAGAATTCTCTTCAAACAATTTCCAAAATTCATTACATATATATATATATACATATATACATACACACATATATATATGTATATATATATATCCTTAAAGTATTTTAAAAATATGAAATTTATGCCCATGAAAGTTAGGATAGTCCCACATATCTTTTAATTAAGAAAAATCAAAGAGAACACAAACAGATTTTCCCTTAGAGATCAAAATCCTCAAACCCTAGGTGGTTTCTCCTACTTTCTTATAGAAATATGATTTGGGAATTTTGAGAAGTGAAATAACGTGTTAATACCCAAATTTGTCCATATGTGATTAGGAACGATTATTGTATAATCAAAGACCTTATTTTCCTTAAAATAACTCAAAATGGAACACTTTTCGACGATCAAGAAAGGAGAAAAGGCTTGTCAGTGCCAAGACAAAGAAAACCTCAAGGTTTGCGGTGCATGGCCAAAGAAAACCTGAGGTAGTGTACTTTGGCAATTGCTTTGTGATGCAGGGCCACTCAAACACTCATAACTTTTAACTTCAAACTCGAATTGATGAACGGTCGGTGGCATTGGAAAGAAAACTCAAAGAGATTTAATTTAATATATTATGGTATGCATAGAAACTCATATTATATTATTAATTCTCAATGGAAGTTTACCCAAGAAAAATCATCGACTAAAACTCAATCGGTAAGAAAGTGCTCAACTTAACTTTGAGCTAGGAGACTTTTATGATGTATACTCATCTCCAAAGATGTTCTCAAACTAAAGCATTATTATTAACACTTATTTTCATCTAGAAACCATTGGATTCAGGTCTATATACATCAAAAATATGGTTCAAATTTAGCTTGAAAAAAGCAGGGTGTTACACTATGTCTCAATTTATGTGGCATATTTTGCTTTCTGAGATACAAACATGTTTATGTTTGACCGTAAATTTTTCATATATTTTTCAAATATTTTTAATGGTTAGTTATTGTGATTTATAGTATTTTTTACATAATTTGTAAATATAAATTTTATTTCAAAAAAATTGAAGATTTCATGTCCAAATTCATTGTCAAACTTACCTTATTTGAATCTCAAAAAGCAAAATATTCCATATTAATTGGGAGCAAGTAATAAAAGTTCTGAGCTTTCATAACCAAAATTCCAGAAAGAGTAACTCAACAAATAAAGTTATAAGTAAACCTGTCAACAGAGCTAGCTCGAGTCAAACCGACCTCGGACCAGTAATTGTTACGGGTCTGTGAGTTGGTCCGTTATGGGCCCAGGTATTAATGGTCTATTTGGTCTAGTACCAATAGTAAAAACTACCCATTTATCCCATGACCATCCCACTTAGCCTAGAACCGATTCTGATCGGTCCAAACCAATCAAAACCGATCAAAATGTAAAAAAAATTAAATTTGAATTTACATGTTTGTTTCCAATATATATTATTAAAGCATCCCAGTTTTAGACCCTTAGAAAATTTCCAATAATCTCATTCTTCGGACCCATTACAACTCATGGTACGAGCCATAAGCTGGGGTACGAGTGGAGAAGATTTGTCACAAGCTGACCAATGCTAGTTGGTGGGATGGTCTTGGACACTAGAATGGATAAGACTTGAGGGTATGAGTCGTAAGGCATGGGTACGATTCGTATAGGTGACTCATAAGTTGGTCAGTGTTTGATCCTCCTAGTGTTACATTCTGCGGGATACAGATCATGGGTACGGATCATATGCTGAGGTTACGAGTTGGTTGGATAAGACGTATACTGAACAGTGTCTAATCCATTGTTGAGGATTGGTTACGATTGGGTGGGTATCAATCGTAAGATAGGTTATGACTCGTAAGGAGGTTAGTCGTAACCTTGTGTCGAGTTTTTATGGGATTTAAGTAGGGGTATTCTGGACATTTCCCTACTTACCCTAATAAGGACCCATGACTTCTAATACACTTAGTAGGTTACTAACCCTATTATCTTATTCTTAAACACTTAGAATCTCTTCCAAAACATATCATAATTCTCTCAAGAGCTTTTGGGGCAAAGAGCAAGGGTTTCAACTAAGGGATTACTTTGGGGCTTGTCTTGGTGGATTATTTTCATTGGTCTTCTTGGTTTAAGGCATGATTCTCTTCCATACTTGTAATTTCAACTAAAGGCATGGTTATATGGTTGATTTCATGGTTTTTATTTTTGCATGGTTTTGGTTTTCAATAATTGATTTGGGGGTTTTAATGTTAAAGGCTTTATTATGATTTATTGTGGTTTTAATTATGCTTTCTATGCATTAATAGTGGTTTTGGATAATGGAATTGCATGGTAATGGTTTAATGGTAATGGAATTTGGTTGTGGTTATACTATGCCCGCAAGGTGTTTGATTAAATTCTTATAAAGATATATTTATTGCATTGACTCTTTTAAAAAGGAACTCTTCCTTGTTTTAGGCTTATGCATAAAACTAAAAATGGTTTAAATGGTTTATAAAGGTTAAAGGCTAATTGGTTATGCTAGTGGAGAACATGGTAGTCTCTCAAGAGATTAATATGGTAAACAAAAAGGGCACCGAGAGTCCCCTTAATCTAAATATTTTGGCTATGAATAATGTTTGTAAGTATGGTGGTATGACGATACCACTGGTTTATCAAATAGGCTTGGATAATAAATGTATAATTACATTATTTGTATTTGGTTTTAATTAGGAATTAATGGTGGAGAGTGTAAGCTAAGCCGTGGAAGGTGGCGATCCCCGGGGAATCAAAATCAAAAACTCATATTTGCAGATATAAGGGGTCTTTGATGGACACGTGCAAGTATAACATTTATATTGGAGGGATGTACTAGTCATCCCAGGTTTATTGCTTGGTTATGCGGCTACACACACCGAAACTCTTTCAGCAGGGAAAGCTGAACCCATATGGACCATAGGTGGTAGGACGACTAAGCTACATAACCCTAGTTAAGGTTTTAAATGACATGCTAAATCCGATCCCTTTTCCAGTACTTATATATATGTATGGTTGTTTACATTGGATGATTTTCACTTGGTTTTTATAAGTGGCATTACTTTATCCTTATCCCAAGATTCTTGCTAGTGTTCACCCACTAACCCATCTACTGGCGGCTGTATACCCACACTATGTAGGAACCAGACGTTCGACTCCTTATTCATAGTACTTGATTTGGGGAAAATTTATTGGACTGAAGTGGTGAGCTTGCATCCTTTTGGAAGGCATTATTTTATGTTGGATATTCTTAGACTTTTATTTTCTTTTTGGATATTAGTTTTTTCCATGGTTGGGGGCATGTCCCAACCGGATATTTATATACTTTCGGATAAAGGCTTTGTGGTAATTATGGGGGGTTGGAATGGGCGGGATCGATATTCATGTCACCCTTGGAATTGGAATAAGCTAGAAGGATAGCATTATCGAACATAATTTCTCACTGTTTCATCATATTACATTTTTTGTTTGACTTTTATATTATGTTTCGATATTCTCTTTGGTTTGGTTTGCTATGGATGGTTGGTTTGGTATGGAGATACTTGGTTGGGTTGGTCATGGTTTTGACCCTATCCCAATGTCTTCAGGAGAGCATTGCGCAATCTTGTTATATGCTCAAAATTTAGCTTATCTAAGGTTGTATAAGGTGGTTGGGTTGGGTTATAGGGTCGGTCCCTGGTTCTAGGTGGACTTGGGATGCCCATTACGATAATTCCTCAGTTTGGGTTGCATCAAGTTGGTATCAGAGCCTAGGTTTATGGTCAATTGGGAGTCCACAAAGTCGTGTTGAGTAGAGGATATTTTAAGGGAGTGTAGCATGCCACATTTATAAGGGAAAGTCTGCAAGACATCTAGGAATGTTTCACTTTCTTGGAATTCTTTCTTCAAGCTTGACTTTTCAGTCTTGGAATCTCTTCTAATCCTTGTTTGTTCTTTTTCCAGATCATGCCTTCTAGATGTAGAACACAAAGAAATTCTTTTGTCCTATTTGGGGATAATGCTAAAGGAGTACCTCCTACGTATGGAGTACATCTTTGATCTCATGATCCTATTCCTAATTATACTAGAGTTCCTCCTATTCCTCTTACTGCTTCTCAGGTCCCTCAAGGCAATGTGATGAATGTGGAGTTTCATCAGTCTATGCATATAATTTCCCAATTGGTTGCTACTCAGTCCGAGTGGGGTATGACTAGCATTGTATCTATTGAGGCTGCTAGGATTGGATAATATATAAAGATAGGTCCTACGACTTTTATGGGGGTGAAGGTGAAGGAAGACCCACAGGGCTTTCTTGATGAGATGGAGAAGATCTTTTAGATAATAAAGGTTACTAATGTGGAAAGAGTAAACTTTATATCTTATCAACTCAAAGAGGTTGCTTAGCTATGGTATGAGGAGAGGGATAGAGATAACAGTGATCTAGAAGTTGATATTTTGTGAGAGGCCTTTTGTGATGCCTTCATGGATCAGATTTTCCTTAAGAGTTGAGGAAAGATAAGATAGAGGATTTTGTGAATCTCGGGCAAGGGAGAATGTCTGTGAAGGAGTATTCTTTGAAATTCCATCAGTTGTTGAGGTATACTCTTAATTTGGTGGCTGATATGAGGTCGAGAATAAGGAAATTTACTTTTGGGATGAACAAAGATTTGATTCTGGAGAGCAAGACTGCTTTGCTCATAAAGGATATAAATATGTTGAGGTTGACTATTTATATGCAATAGGTTGAGGATGAGAAGAGACAACAGGAAGAATATGGAGACATGCAGGGTAAGCAAGACAGGTTTTTTTATCAAGGAGGTACCCATTCTCAAGGTGGTAGAGATGGTAGGAAATGGAAAAAAAGAAGTGGGGAGTTCTAGTTCCTTCTCTACTGTCAGTTCTCCTTACCACAGTAGTTGGGCAATAAGTGTCATCATGGCGGTAATAATTCTCGAGCGCAGGTAGCCCAATCTTAGGCAAGTAGAGGTCATACTATTGTTTCGTATCATCCTTGTTAGTTTTTTGGTCGTCCTCATTGGGGATTCTGTGAGAAAGGTAGGGATAAGTTCTTTAAGTGTGGCTAAGTAGGCCATTGGCCTAGGGATTAACTATCTAACAAGGTTTCTATAGGGGAGAATAAGATTTCAGTGGCTTCATCTTCTATTCCTCCAATTGGTAGTGTGGCATCTGCGTCTGTTACTGCTCATAGTTCCAGTGTTGGTCAAAATAGGTTGCATGCTTTGGCTTCCCGTTAGGAATCTGAGGCATCGCCTGATGTTGTTACTGGTACATTATAGCTTTTCTCTTGTGATGTATATTTTTTGCTTGATCAGGTTTTACCCTTTACTATGTAACTCCTTATGTAGCTGTGTCTTTTGGGTTTTATTCAAAAATTATTTTGGATCCATTTTCTATTTCTACCCCAGTAGGAGATCTGGTCATTATTGAACGGGTCTATAGGGGTGTGTGGTATCTGTGAGTGATAGGTAGACTTTGGCGAATCTGTTTGAGTTGGGTATGGTAGTTTTTGATATAATCTTGGGCATGGATTGGTTGCATTATTGTTATGCAAATATGGATTTTCAAACCCGTAGGGTCATCTTTAGTTTCCCTGGTGAGCTGAAAATAGATTGGGAAGGTTGTTCCTTAGTGCCTAAGGGGAGGTTTATTTCTTATCTTAGAGCCCGAAGGTTAATCTCTAAAGTTTGTCTTTATCTCTTGGTCTGGGTTAAAGATTCTAATTCTGAAGGTCCTCATTTGCCTTCAGTCCTTGTGGTTAATGAGTTTCTAGAGGTATTTTTGGAGGATCTTCTAGGTGTTCCTCTGGATAGGGAAATAGAGTTTGGTATTGATTTCCTCCCAAACACACATCCAATTTCTATTCCTCCATATGGAATGGCTATGGTCGAGTTAAGGGAACTAAAGGAACAAATTATGGATCATTCAGACAAAAGGTTTATTTGTTATAGTGTTTCCCCATGGGGTGCACCAGTGTTGTTCGTGCATAAGAAGGATGGTTCTCTTCGTATGTGCATCGACTACAGGCAATTGAATAAGGTAACGGTTAAGAACAAATATCTTTTCCCTCGAAGACATGATCTATTTGACCAGTTGCAAGGTGAAAAGTTCTTCTCTAATACAGATCTTCGGTATGGGTACCATCAGTTGAAGATTAGGGAGGTGGATATCTCTTAGATATTTTTTTCCATAAGGTATGGGCATTATGAGTTTTTGGTGATGTCATTTGGATTGACAAATGCCCCGACAACATCTATGGATCTGATGAATAGGGTGTTTCATTAGTATTTGGATCTCTTATTCATTGTCTTTATTGATAATATTCTTATGTATTTAAAGAGTGAGGTGGGTTATGTTTATCACCTCCGCGTGGTGTTGCAGACCTTAAAGGAACAATAGTTGTTTGGTAAGTTCTCTAAATGTGAGTTTTGGTTAAATATTATGACTTTCTTGGGTCATATCATTTCTAGTGAAGGAATCATGGTGTATCCAGAGAAGGTGGTTTTGGTGAAGAAGTGGCCTAGACCTACGACTCAATTTGATATTCATAGCTTTTTGGGTTTATCCGGGTATTATAGGCGGTTTGTGGAGAGCTTCTCATCGATAGCTGCTCTTTTGACTAAGTTGACTTAGAAGAAGGTTAAGTATTTTTGGCCGGATGCGTGTGAAGGAAGTTTTGAGAAGTTAAAGTATAAGTTGACTTTGCCTTCAGTTCTGGCTTTGCCGAAAGGCAATAATTATTTATGGTTTATTCTGATGCATCTCGGGTTGGTCTTGGTTGCGTGTTAATGCAGCATGGGAAGGTAATATCCTATTCTTCCAGGCAGTTGAAGGTGCATTAGAGGAACTATATGCAGCATAGGAAGGTAATATCCTATTCTTCCAAGCAGTTGAAGGTGCATTAGAGGAACTATCCTACTCATGATTTAGAGCTATTGGCTGGTGTGTTTTCCTAGAAGATATGGCAACATTATTTATATGGGGTCCATGTGGATATCTTTTCTGATCACAAGAGTTTACAGTATGTGTTCTCGCAGAAAGAGCTAAATCTCAGGCAGAGAAGATGGCTTGATCTTCTTAAGAACTATGATATGAGTTTTCACTACCATCCAGGTAAAGCTAACATGGTTGTTGACGCTATTAGTAGGTTGTCCATGGGTAGTTTGGCTCATGTGAAAGAAGGAATGAGGGAATTGGTGAAGGATATTCATCACTTAGTAAATCTTAGGGTTCGTCTCTTGGACTCCAAAGATGGTGGTGTGATGGTGCAAGAAGTGGTTAGATCATCTCTTGGTGCGGAGATTAAGGAGAACCAAGTATTGGATTCTGCCTTGATGAAAATCAAGGATAGCGTTGGTGAGCAAAGGGTGGGTAATTTTGATATTAGCGGTGATGGTACTTTACGGTACCAATAAAGGTTGTGTGTTCCTGATGTAGATAGTTTGCGGCAAAGGATCTTGTCTGAGGCTCATGAGTCACGCTATGTTGTCCATCTTGGTTCTACTAAGATGTACTATGATCTGCAGGGGATCTATAGGTAGAGTGATTTAAAGCATAATGTGGTTGATTTTGTGTCCAAGTGCTTGGTGTGTCAACAAGTTAAGGTTAAGAACATGAGGCCTGGTGGGTTGTATCAAGAGATTAAGTTTCCTGAATGAAAGTGGGAGGATATCAATATGGACTTTGTTATCGGTCTTCCTCCATCTCGGAACTATTTTGATTCAATTTGGGTCATTATGGATAAAATTATGAAGTTTGCGCATTTCGTGCCTGTGCGGACTAGCTTTTCGGCGGAGGATTATGCAAAGCTTTATCTTCAAGAGATTGTGAAAATGAATGGGGTGCCTTTTTTGAATAGTTCTGATTGTGGTACGCAGTTTACGTCCTATTTTTGGCGGTCTTTCCAGAAAGGGTTGGAAACTAAGGTGAGTTTGAGTACAGTTTTCCACCCGCAGTTTGATGGGTAGGAAAAAAGAACTATTCATACATTAAAAGATATGCTTCGAGCCTGTATGATTGATTATGGTGGCAGATGGGTGAAGCATCTACCTTTGGTAGAATTTTCTTACAACAATAGCTTTCATAAGAGTATTGGTATGGCACTTTTTGAGGCGTTGTATGGTATGAGGTATAGATATCCTATAGGTTGGTTTAAGATCAGCGAGGCCGATTTGCGTGGTATGGATTTTGTTAGTCAATCTATGGAAAAGGTGAAGGTAATTTGGGATAGGTTCAAGGTTGCCCACAGTCGTAAAAAGTCATATATGGATGTTAGGTGTAGAGACTTGGAGATTGCGGTTGGGGATAAGGTTTTCCTTAAGCTATCTCCTATGAAGGGAGTAGTGTAGTTTGGCAAAAAGGGAAGGTCAGTCTTGGTACATTGGTCCTTATGAGATTTTGTGGAGAGCGGGCAATATTGCGTATGAGTTGGAGTTTCCATCTAGTTTAAGTTTGGTTCATCCGATATTTCATGTTTCTATGTTGAGGAAGTATGTTGGTAATTCATCTTCGATTGTGCCTTTGGAAGGGTTTGATATCTCAGATTCTCTATCTTACGAAAAGGTCCCATTTGAGATATTAGATTGGCAGCTTCGTTGGTTCCAGACCAAAGATGTGGCTTCGGTTAAGGTTCTATGGCGTAACCACAAGGTGGAAGAGGCCACGTGGGAAGCAAAAGAGTACATAAAGTCCAAGTACCCGCTCTTATTTTCTACTCCTGATATTCGTGCGGATGGTATGTGTTCTTGAATACATCTTTATTTTCTGAGTTTGTTAAAGGAAGAGTTGCATCTCTTGTATCTTTGTTTTCTGTCTTTGTAAAGGTAAGAGTAGAGACATCAAAGGTAGGTTGATGTTTGATGATGTAAATGACTCTATGTGTGGTTACCCCTACCTTATCTATCATTCAGGGATGAATGCTCCTAGTGTGGGAGACTAAAGCATCCCAGGTTTGGACCCTTAGAAAATTTCTAGGAATCTCATTCTTCGAACCCATTACGACTCATGGTACAACTGTAAGCTGGGGTACGAGGGGTGAAGACTTGTCGTAAGATGACCAGTGTTAGTTGGTGGTATGGTCTTGGACACTGAAATGGATATGACTTGAGGGTAAGAGTCGTAAGGCATGAGTACGAGTTGTATAGGTGACTCGTAAGGTAGTTAGTGTTTGATCCTTCTGATGTTATATTCTGCGGGATACGGATCGTGGGTATGGATCGTATGCTGAAGTTACGACTTGGTTGGATAAATCGTATACTGGATAGTGTTTGATCCATGTTTCAGGATTGGTTACGATTGGGTGGGTATCAATCATAAACTAGGTTATGACACGTAAGGAGGTCAGTCGTAACCCTATGTTGGGTTTTTCTGGGAATGAAGTAGGGGTATTCTGGACATTTTCCTACTTACCCTAATAAGAACCCACGACTTCTAATAAACTTAGGAGGTTATTTATCCTATTATTTTATTCTTAAACACTTAGAATCTCTTCCAAAACATATCATAATTTTCTCAAGAGCTTTTGGGGAAAAGAGTTAGGGTTTTGACTAAAGGATTGCTTTGGGGCTTGTCTTGGTGAATTCTTTCCATCAATCTTCTTGTTTTAAGTCTTGATTCTCTTCCATACCTGTAATTTTAATTAAAGGCATGGTTATATGGTTGATTTTATGGTTTTTACTTTTGCATGGTTTTGGTTCTCAATCATTGATTTGGGGGTTTTGATGTTAAAGGCTTGGTTATGATTTGTTATGGTTTTAATTATGCTTTCTATGCATTAATGGTGGTTTTGGATAATGGAATTACATGGTAATGGTCTAATAATAATCGAATTTAGTTTTGGTTATACTATGCCCCCAAGGTGTTTGATTAAATGCTTATAAATATATATTTATTGCATTGACTCTTTTAAAAGGGAACTCTTGCTTGTTTTCAGCTTATGCATGAAACTATAAATAGTTTAAATGGTTTACAAATGTTAAAGGCTAATTGGTTATGCTTATGGAGAACATGATAGTCTCCTAAGAGGTTAATATGGTAAACAGAAAGGGCACCGAGAGTCCCCTTAAAATAAATGGTTTTGCTATGGATAATGCTTGCAAGTATAGTGGTATGACGATACCACTGGTTTATCAAATAGCCTTGGTCAAAAGATAGATAATTTGATTGTTTGGACTTGCTTTTAATTGGGCATTAATGGCGGGGTATGTAAGCTAAGCCATGGAAGGCGGCAATCCTGAGGAGATCAAAATCAGAAACTCATATTTGCCGATATGAGGCGTCTTTGATGGCCACGTGCGAGTGTCATGTTTATATTGGAGGGATGTACTAGTTATCCTAGAGTTATTTTTTGGTCGTTCGGCTACACGTATTGGGACCCTTTCAGCAGGGGAAGATGAACCCATATAGCCCATGGGTGGTAGGACGTCTAAACTACACGACCTATGTTAAGATTTTAAATGTCATGCTAAACCCGATCCTTTTTTCTAGAACTTCTATATATGTATGGTTATTTGCATTGGATGGTTTTCACTTGATTTTGATAACAGGGATTACTTTATCCTTATCCTAAGATTCATTCTAGTGTTCACCCACTAACTCGTCTACTGGCGGTTGTATACCCACACTATGCAGGAACCGGACGTTCGACTCCTCCTTAATAGTACTTGATTTGGGGATAGCTTACTGTACTGAAGTAGTGAGCTTCCATCCTATTAGAAGGTATCATTTCATATTAGATATTATTAAACTTTTATTTTCTTTCCGAATATTGGTTTTGGCCATGGTTGGGGGCATATCCCAACCAAATATTTTTATCTTTTTGTATAACAGCTTTGTGGTACTTTTGGGGGTTAAAATATGCGGGATCAGTATTTGTGTCAGCCTTGGCATTGGAATAAGATGGGAGGCTGGCATCATCGGACATAATTTCTCACTGTTCTATCATATTACATTTTGGGTTTGACTTTTATATTATATTTCGATATTCTCTTTGGTTTAGTATGGTGTGGATGGTTGGTTTGGTATGGACATACTTGGTTGGGTCGGTCATGGTTGTGACCCTATCCCAAAGTCTTCATGAGAGCTTTGCACAATCTTGTTATATGCTCGAAATTCATGTCATCTAAGGCTGTATAAGGTGGTTGGGTTGGGTTAAGGGGGTGGTTCCCAATCCTAGGTCAAGGAAGCCCGAGTATCGATCTCTCCGGGACTTGCGTTCGCCGCCTATCTAATTCTAGTTTAACTAATTGAGAAAAAGTAAACAAGTAGAGAGTTTGTAATTTTGAAAATTAAAAATAAAATAAATAATGCATAAAATAAAATACTTGGGACAATCAATGGAAGAAAACTCAGGGTTAAAGCTCTTCGAACAATCATACTATGTTATTGAATTTCATTCGTCCACTTGCCTATCGTGGTTGTTGATTCGTAGGGTTGATTGCATGATCATAGTTTCCCAACCTCTAATCTTTTACCTAATATGGAAATTACAACTACATCATTGAGAGGGGATGCAATAATCCAATTAAGTTAATTAAAGCTATCATCCTACGTTTGAATCAAGTAAGGCATCTAAATACATCCCTGTCCTAGACGCTAAGTTTAATTCTTTATTTTATAAAAGAATAAAAACCCAAACATTGTTTATTCCCCTGTTATATCTACCTATTCCCTCTTCCAAGATCAAAAGGTCAACAATATATTTATTTTATGGGTGATCAATCCACAAAATAATTAAAACAAGAATAAACAAACAACCAAATATGATAAGCAAAATTAATCAAAATTAATCCAAAACAATAGTAATCATGTTCTTGGCTTTAACTCTGGAAAGAGGTTTTAGCCTTGAATGGAAATATTCATCATCCAATCCCTTGTAATGATGATACAAACCATAAAAAAAAACTAAATTAAAGAATGATAAAACCTAAAAAAAAGTAGTGGTAGCCTCCACTGATGTCCCAAGTGATATAGGGTTTCCAAGAGGTCCCAAGATGTTTAAAATATTTTTTAGGACGTTATATTTATAGTAGACAAGTTATAAACCAAGTTGGATTAGGTTTACACGCTATTTTCCTTCAGATGGACGAAATTTTCCCAATTTTGGTGCTCCCCGCGTCGCGCTGACATGCTAATTCACAATTGTCAAAAAATCTATCAAATTACACTAGCTAGTCGTAATTTCAATGCGTTGCGGAGACTCCATAAACCCCATTATAAGCTACACGCATCTTTGGATCAAAAACTTGGTACTATTATGAATCTATTAATTCTTATAACTCATACATTAGACCCTTATACAGTCTACACGCGCCACATACATTTTAGGAGTCCAAATTGCATCCAGCTTACGTCTTGTCCTTTAGTTGAGCCTTCCGAGACTTCTTGAGTTGTTTTCGCTTGATTTCAAGATTTTATATCCTTATTATATCATTATAATATATTAAAAAATCATCCTAAAACATAAATCACCACAATATAGAGCTTAAAACAACATAACATCCAAGACGGTGAACTCAAAACACGAGATAAGCATAGGCTAATTTCACTTTGATCTTTAGCTCATTGTTCTGACTCTTGTTTTGGTCCAATTGAAACTTTAAGATTATAAATAAGTTTTTTCACATATAAATACATAATAAAAACCTTATTAACTCATTAAAACACATTAGAACCCAACACAATAGACTAGAAAAACACCCAGCTCAAGCTAGTTACACTAGTTTTCTCGGTTGAACTGTAATTGCTCAAATTGAATCAAAACTTAGGTGGAAACATCATTGAACATTGTAAACACATACTTGTAAACATAAATTCTCATTTATATCATTATCAACACATATAGCATAAGAATCATCCTCAAAAAAAGGCTAAAAAGGCTAGAATAGCAAGGCTAGAATCCATAAATTCACCCAGCATCACCACCCCATACTTAAAGCCTTGTTCGTCATCGAACAACTCTTAACTCTAAAAACCATGAGATAAATAAATTACACACTTATAATACATGAAATACACTCAATATAGCACTACAATGACTATACGAATGCAAGTTTCTACACTATTTACACAATTGAAAGCTCAAGAACACTACTCCAAAACAACCTAGCCTCAAGAGTTGACTCACCTAGTTAGTAAACACATGCTTATTGTTAAATCAAGGAAATCATAAAATTCACCCACATTCAAAAAACATGTGACCCTCACAACAAGAGAGTTACCCATAATCTCTCATGATAATGCAATTTATAGCGTAATTTGTATAAGAATCAAATTACGCCCACGCTCACAAAGAATTCACAAGTTACACATAATAAACCATAGGCTTTCCCTTAGTGTCATGCTCCACTAATATTTGAATGATGAACCTAGGATCAAATAGGTCTTTTCTGGGTTGTAATGTAGGCTAAGGTAAAGGTAGGAACTATTTTGGCTAAGAATAATGACTAATCTCTCTAAGCGTTTTAATACACCACTTTTTACAATTAAAACCATTCTCCAACAACCAAATACACTTTTTCATCTACCCAAACGTTATTTTTTCCCCTATCTCTTTTAAGCATTTTCACAAACAATTGGTGGACACATAGTTTACTACCACAAGAATCAATTTTTTTTTCTCAATTATGCCAATATTTTTAGCATAAATTATATCACAACCATCCACCACACATCAATTATACACCAATAACTATTACCTTGGGGCATCAATTTCACCTTTTTTTTTCTTCAATTTCTCAAACTCCTAATTCAAATTCATTTTTTTTTTAATTAAAGCACTTAGGAGTTTTTTGGATCAAATTATGATCTATAAAAAAAAGGCATTAGGCTACTTATGAGGTTGCCAAAGAAAAAGCTAAAGGGTGAATGAGTTTTAACTAAGATAATGAACAAGAT
Source organism: Capsicum pubescens (assembly GCA_030864215.1). Lineage (NCBI taxonomy): Eukaryota > Viridiplantae > Streptophyta > Magnoliopsida > Solanales > Solanaceae > Capsicum > Capsicum pubescens. The sequence goes on from CM061540.1 coordinate 236,714,622, forward strand.
AGGTAAGAAGAAGGTATAAAATAAGGCTATCAAACAAATGCCTAAATCATCTTCTAAACCCACATTCTTTATTTCGCTTCGCACACACACCGAGCAAGTTCTAGACATCACGTGCACCAAGAAATATACAAAAAAATCTCACACGCATATGGCACATGCTCAACTAAATAGGATCATCATAGGATCTCAACCAAACAATAGCATAGATTCAAAATTAAGCCAACAAGTACAAGAGTCACAAACATGAGCCTAGAGTCTCAAAAATAACAATTTACTCATTCAACATGCTTTTTTCAAATAAACCCACTTGCATCATGTTATCAAAAATAGAACTAACAAGAATATCTCACTTATTCCTAACCTAATAAAAAAAATTAAATTGAGTCAAAATTTGGGAATTTCCCCACCCCACACTTAAAAATCTACTTTGTCACCAAAGTAAATTTAAAGGTAAGAGATAGAAATACTCCCTGAGGCCTCTAGGCCTATCTAGTTGCATTTTCACATAAATGAGATCCGTGGAACCCCACACTTAATCTTTGCCATGCTTCAAGCTTCAACTCACGGTACTCAGACTTCCCATCAACCTGTGACTCAACCAAAAATAAAAATTGCGTTAAATAAAATAAACTAAAAACTAAAAATAAAACATACCTTAGCTTGGGTATTTAGTGTCGCGGCACGGCCTATATCAACTTTTTCCTCCACCTTGAGGATATGAATTTCACCCCCAACATAGCATCCATCTTCTTGCCTCACTTATAGGAAGGTGGTATAAAAATTAAGAAGCCGTGTAATGGATTGATTATGGTAAACCACTCGGCCTTAAAGTGAGGTGTGTTTTTATGTTTTTTTTTCTAGTGTAAAATTAAGAATATAGGATTCTTATTCCTCTTGTTCACACTCTTCTTCTATTTTAAATGATTCCACAGACAAGTTATCATCTAAACATAATGTAGAAAATTGCTTTAAATGAGGCCCAACCAATACTACTTCAAAATTTACACTATCCTGAACACCTTCACTTTTATTCTCCTTCTCAATATCAACCTCAAGATAAAGATGACAATCGAGTGAATGCGATTCGTGTGTTTGTTCCATAAGTTGGCTAATTTCCTCCTCATATTCTTCTTCCCTTAGCCACTGTAGACATGGTGGCATTGGTAACTCCTTAAGACTTTCAACAATTTTAGTTTTAGAGTACTCAGACTTCTTCGAATTATCAACAACTTTCTATACAACCAGTTGGATATACTCTTGATCTACAGCCTCCCTATGGTTATTTAGATCTACCAACAACTGTGTTTGAGACACTAAAAGTTGTTTCAGCATCTCTTCCAAATGGCTCGTTTGAGTTGTGGCCTACATGTTTAGTAGTTGATGCTGAAACTGTTGTTGGTTGGTCTGTGATTGAATTTCTGACAGAGTCAACCCCGTTCGATTGTAGTAGTTTATATAATTTTGAAATTGATCATAGCCCACAAACATTACTGAATCGGGATTTCTTGCACACATATCTTTTAAATGATCACTTTGACCACAAACGAAACAACAACTTGCATCTCGCTCCATAGATAAAAATTCATCATCACTCAAAAACCATCTATCCAAGAATAATATCTCAAGAAGATTATGAGAAAAATAGAAATAAAACAAAAAAAAAACTAAACAAAAGCTATGTACAACTCAATATAGAAAAACTAAAAATAAGATAGTTTCCTAATAACAAGTCCCCGGCAAAGGTGCCAAAAACATGACAGTGCCCAAGCGCACACGCAAGTGTACGTGGTATTATCAAGTAATGTAGAGTGTTTTCAACGAAGCCCAAGTATAGATCTCACAGGGACTTGTGTTCGCCGCCTTTCTAATTCTAGTTTTACTAATTGACAAAAAGTAAACAAGGAGAGTGTTTGTAATTTTGCAAATTAAAAATAAAATAAATAATGCATAAACTAAAATACTTGGGACAATCAATGGAAGAAAACCCGGTGTTAAAGCACTTCGAAAAATCATACTATGTTATTGAATTTCATTCATCAACTTGCTTATAGTGGTTGTTGATTCGTAGGATTAATTGCATGATCATGGTTTCCCAACCTCTAATCTTTTACCTAATATGAACATTAAAACTACATCATTGTGAGGGGATGCAATAATTCAATTAAGTTAATTAAATCTATCATCATACGTTTGAATCATGTAAGGCATCTAAATATATCCTTGTCCTAGACGCTAAGTTTAAATCTTTATTTTATAAAGAATAAAAACCCAAACTTTGTTTATTCCCCTGTTCTATCTCCCTATTCTCTCTCCCGAGATCAAAAAATCAACAATATATGTATTTTATGGGTGATAAATCCACAAAATAATAAAACAAGAATAAACAAACAACCAAATATGATAAGCAAAACTAATCAAAATTAATCCAAAACAATAGTAATCATGTTCTTGGCTTTAACTCCGGAAAGAGGTTTTAGCCTTGAATGGAAATATTCATCATCCAATCCCTTGTAATGATGATACAAACCATAAAAAATATAAATTAAAGAATGATAAAACCTAAAAAAGAAGTTGTGGTACCCTCCAATGATTTCCCAAGTAATCTAGGGTTTCCAAGAGGTCCCAAGATGTTTAAAACATTTTTTAGGACGTTATATTTATAGAAGACAAGTTATAAACAAACTAGGATTAGGTTTAAAAGATGTTTTCCTTCAGCTGGGCGAAATTTTCCCAATTTTGGTGCTCCCCGCGTCATGTTGACATGCTAATTCACAATTGTCAAAAAATCTGTCGAATTCCAGTAGCTAGTTGCGATTTCAACGCATCGGGGAGCCTCCTTAAACCCCATTATAAGATACACGCATCTTTGGGGAAAAAAAATAGGCCTATTATTAATCTCTTAATGCTAATAAATCATCAATTATCCTCTTATACAGTATACATGCGCCCCATACATTTCAGGGGTCCAAATTGCATCCAGCCTGCGTCTTGTCTTTTCGTTGAGACTTCCGAGCCTTCTTGAGTTGTTTCCACTAGATTTCAAGCTTTTATATCCTTCATATATCATCATAATATATTAACAAAGTATCTTAAAGAATCAAACACCACAAGATAGAGATCTAAACAACACAACATCCAAGACGGTGAACTCAAAACACGAGATAAGCATAGGCTAATTTCACTTTGATCTTTAGCTCATTGTTCTGACTCTTGTTTTGATCCAATTGAACCTTGAAGATTATAACTAAGTTGTTTCACATATAAATACATTATAAAAATCTTATTAAAACACATTAAAACCCAACACAATAGACTAGAAAAACACCCAGCTCAAGCTAGTTACACTAGTTTTCTCGGTTGAACTGTAATTGCTCAAATTGAATCAAAACTTAGGTGGAAACATCATTGAACATTGTAAACACATACTTGGAAACATAAATTCTAATTTATATCCTTATCAACACATATAGCATAAGAATCATCCTAAAAAAAAGGCTAAAAAGGCTAGAATAGCAAGGCTAGAATCCATAAATTCACCCAGCATCACCACCCCATACTTAAAGCCTTGTTCGTCATCGAACAACTCTGAACTCTAAACACCATGAGATAAATAAATTACACACTTATAATACATGAAATACACTCAATATAGCACTACAATGACTACACGAATGCAAGTTTCTACACTATTTACACAATTGAAAGCTCAAGAACACTACTCCAAAACAACCTAGCCTCAAGAGTTGACTCACCTAGTTAGCAAACACATGCTTATTGTTAAATCAAGGACATCATAAAATTCACCCACATTCAAAAAACATGTGACCCTTACAACAAGAGAGTTACCCATAATCTCTCACGATAATGCAATTTATAACATAATGTGTATAAGAATCAAATTACGCCCACGCTCACAAAGAATTCACAAGTTACACATAATAAACCATAGGCTTTCCCTTAGTGTCATGCTCCACTAATATTTGAATGATGAACCTAGGATCAAATAGGTCTTTTCTGGGTTGTAATGTAGGCTAAGGTAAAGGTAGGAACTATTTTGGCTAAGAATAATGACTAATCTCTCTAAGCGTTTTAATACACCACTTTTTACAATTAAAACCATTCTCCAACAACCAAATACACTTTTTCATCTACCCAAACGTTATATTTTTCCCTATCTCTTTTAAGCATTTTACCAAACACTTGGTGGACACATAGTTTACTACCACAAGAATTTTTTTTTCTTTTTTCTCAATCATGACAATATTTTTAGCATAAATTATATCACAACCATCCACCACATATCAATTATACACCAATAACTATTACCTTGGGGCATCCATTTCATCTCTTTTTCTTTAATTTCTCAAACTCCTTATTCAAATTCATTTTTTTTTTCAATTAAAGCACTTAGGAGCTTTTTGGATCAAATTATGATCTATAAAAAAAAAGGATTAGGCTACTGATGAGGTTGCCAAAGAAAAAGCTAAAGGTTCAATGGGGTTTAACTAAGATAATGCACAAGGTAGGTAAGAAGAAGGTATTAAATAAGGCTATCAAGCAAATACCTAAATCATCTCCTAAATCCACATTCTTTATTTCGCTTCACACACACCCCGAGCAAGTTCTAGACATCACATGCAACAAGGAATATACAAATAAATCTCACACTCACATGGCACAATCTCAACTTAATAGGATCATCATAGAGTCTCAACCAAACCATAGCATAAATTCAAAATTAAGCCAACAAGTACAAGAGTCACAAACATGAGCCTAAGAGTCTCAAAAATCACAATTCATTCATTAAACATGTTTTTTTCAAACAAATCCACTTGCATCATGTTATCAAAAATAACAACAACAAGAATATATAACTTATTCCTAACCTAAATAAAATTAAATTGAGTCAAAATTTTGGAATTTCTCCACCCCACACTTAAAAATCTACTTTGTCACCAAATTAAATTTAAAGGAAAGAGATAGAAATACTCCCTGAGGCCTCTAGGCCTAGCTAGTAGCATCTTCACATGAATGAGATCCATCGAACCCCAAACTTAATCTTTTCCTTGCTTCAAGCTTAAGCACACGGTACTCAGACTTCTCATCAACCTATGACTCCACCAAAAACAAAAATTGTGTAAAATAAAATAAACTTAAAACTGAAAATAAAACATACCTTAGCTTGGGTTGCCTCCCAAGAAGCACCTAAATTAGTATCGCGGCACGACCTATATCAAATTTTTCCTCCACCTTGAGAATATGAATTTCACCCCCAACTAATCATCCATCTTCTTGCCTCGCTCATATGAAGGTGGTATAAAAATTAAGAAGCCATGTAATGGATTGATTATGGTAAACCACTCGGCCTTAAAGTAAGGTGTGTTTTTATAATTTTTTCTTGTGTAAAATAAAGAATATAGGATTCTTATTCCTCTTGTTCACACTCTTCTACTATTTTAAATGATTCCACAGACAAGTTATCATCTAAACATAATGTAGAAAATTTCTTTAAATGAGGCCCAACCAGTACTACTTCAAAATTTACACTGTCCTCAACACCTTCACTTTTATTCTCCTTCTCAATATCATCCTTAAGATAAAGATGACAATCGAGTGAATGCAATTCATTTGTTTGTTCCATAAGTTGGCTAATGTCCTCCTCATATTCTTCTTCCCTTAGCCACTGTAGACATGGTGTCAGTGGTAACTCCTTAAGACTTTCATCAATTTCAGTTTTAGAGTACTCAGACTTCTTCGAATTATCAACAACTTTCTATACAACCAGTTGGATATACTCTTGATCTACAGCCTCCCTATGGTTATTTAGATCTACCAACAACTGTGTTTGAGACACTAAAATTTGTTTCAGCATCTTTTCCAAATGACTCGTTTGAGTTGTGGCCTATATGTTTAGTAGTTGATGTTGAAACTGTTGTTGGTTGGTCTGTGATTGAATTTCTGATAGAGACAACCCCGTTCGATTGTAGTAGTTTATATAAGTTTGAAATTGATCATTGCCCACCAACATTACTGAATCAAGATTTCTAGCAGACATGTCTTCTAAATGATTACTTTGACCACAAACAAACACCAACTTACGTCTCGCTCCACAGATAAAAATTCATTATCACTCAAAAACCATCTATCCAAGAATGATATCTCAAGAAGATTGTGATAAAAATAGAAATAAAAGAAAATAAAAAGAAACTAAATAAAAACTATGTAAATCTCAATATAGAAAAACTAAAAATAAGATAGTTGCCTAATAACAAGTCCCCAGCAATGGCGCCAAAAACTTGACAACGCCTAAGCGCACACACAAGTGTACATGGCTTTATCAAGTAATATTGAGTGTCTTCAAGGAAGACCAAGTATCGATCTCTCAGGGACTTTTGTTTGCCGCCTATCTAATTCTAGTTTAACTAATTGAGAAAAGTAAACAAGGAGAGAGTTTGTAATTTTGCAAATTAAAAATAAAATAAATAAAGCATAAAATAAAATACTTGGGACAATCAATGGAAGAAAACCCAGGGTTAAAGCACTTCAAACAATCATACTATGTTATTGAACTTCATTCGTCAACTTGCTTATCGAGGTTGTTGATTTGTAAGGTTAATTGCATGATCATTGTTTCCCAACCTCTAACCTTTAACCTAATATGGACATTACAACTACATCGTTGAGAGGGGGTGCAATAATCTAATTAAATTAATTAAAGTTATCATCCTACGTTTGAATCAAGTAAGACATCTAAATACATCCCTTTCCTAGATGCTAAGTTTAATTCTTTATTTTATAAAAGAATAAAAACCCAAACTTTGTTTATTCCCCTGTTCTATCTCCCTATTCCCTCTCCTGAGATAAAAAGATTGACAATATATGAAATTTACGGGTGATAAATCCACAAAATAAATATAAAAAGAATTAACAAACAACCAAATATGATAAGCAAAATTAATTAAAATTAATCCAAAACAATAGTAATCATGTTCTTGGCTTTAACCCCAGAAAGAGGTTTTAGCCTTGAATGGAAATATTCATCATCCAATCCCTTGGAATGATGATACAAACCATAAAAAAACTAAATTAAAGAATGATAAAACCTAAAAAAGAAGTTATGGTACCCTCCAATGATGTCCCAAGTGATCTAGGGTTTCCAAGAGGTCCCAATATGTTTAAAACATTTTTTAGGACGTTATATTTATAGTAGACAAGTTATAAACCAATTTGGATTAGGTTTACACGCTGTTTTCCTTCAGCTGGAAGAAATTTTCCCAATTTTGGTGCTCCCCACGTCGTGTTGATATGCTAATTGACAATTGTCAAAAAATTTGTCAAATGTCAGTAGCTAGTCGCGATTTCAACGCGTCGCGGAGTCTCGTTAAACACCATTATAAGATACACAGAACTTTGGGTCCAAAACTTAGGCCTTTTATGAATCTAGTAATGATTATAAATCATCTATTATCCCCTTATATAGTCCACACGCGCCCCATACATTTCAGGGGTCCAAATTGCGTCCAACTTGCATCTTGTGCTCTCGTTGAGCCTTCCGAGCCTTCTTGAGTTATTATCACTTGATTTCAAGCTTTTATATACTTAATATATCATCATAATATATTATACAAGTATAATAAATCATCAAACACCACAATATAGAGTTCAAAACAACACAACATCTAAGTGGGTGAACTCAAAACACGAGATAAGCATAGGCTAATTTCACTTTGATCTTTAACTCATTGTTCTACTCTTGTTTTGATCCAATTGAACCTTGAAAATTATAAATAAGTTGTTTTATATATAAATATATAATAACAACCTTATTAACTCATTAAAACAGATTAGAACCCAACACAATAGACTAGTAAAACACCCAGCTCAAGCTAGTTACACTAGTTTTCTCGGTTGAACTCTAATTGCTCAAATTGAATCAAAACTTATGTGGAAACATCATAAAACATTGTAAACACATACTTGGACACATAAATTATCATTTTTATCATTATCAACACATATAGAATAAGAATCATCCTCAAAACAAGGCTAAAAATTCTAGAATAGCAAGGCTAGAATGCATAAATTCACCCAACATCACCCACCAACAGCCTCACCACCTTGTGCAATAGTTTGCTCTACCACGTGTTTTTCTCATAAATGTCTCATCAATGAACCTGTACCCCTTTTATTGCATCAGGTTTTATGCTCATATACCATTTCACAAAATTTGCATTGCATCTTAGTTTCTCCTTATATTTCCAAAAAAAAATCTCATGCAATACTAGTTCTTTTACAAGATCTTACAGTGGCACGGGGAGGAAGATTAATCGATTCATATCAAATATTAGAATTTTCGACTTTGGGTGTCTCACCGATATTTTCATCATTTATATCTAAATTAGCCGTGTCTACTCCATTCTCTTCTTCTATACCATAATTTTCCTGCGCTTCTAAATAATTCATATCGTGAGAACCTACACCTATTTCATCCTCAAAAGGTTGACTATTTAGTACTTGAGGCACACGAGTTATGTAGTACTTGAACTACCTCTACCGAAACCGCCACCGATTCATTATTTACTACCACTACCATTTCTAGCACAAATTTTTTTGACACTTTTATCGAGGTTTTTTAATTTATCCATATTATAAATTAAAATAATAAATATTCAAAATGCACGAAAATAATAAAAATAAATATTCAACGAATAATACACTAATTAAAAATTAAAAGTAAGAGATGGAACGACAATACCAAACTTTGAAAGTTTCTGAAATTTTCGACTTTAGAAAACTTCCACTTGATATTTGTAATTGCAAAATTAAAAAAATTGAGTACTTTAGGAGATAATTAGAACATTTGAGAGAGATTGAGAGAATGTGAGTATAAGATTGTGTGAAAAATAATTTGAATTTGGGAGATTTATAGAAAATTTTTTGAATTTAATTTTTTTTTTCAAAAAAAATTTGGCCAAATGGTTGTTGGAGCTCCAAACGGCTATAATGTTGTTGGACCAATGATACATTTCACCGTTATCAGTGCAACCCACCAACAATCCAATAATTAAAAAAATTAAATTACTGGGCGGATCCAATCCGAGTTATCGGTGGGCCTGGTCCGATTTCGTAACTTGGCCGGTCCACCAGCTGACTATCCCAGATGGCCAAGTCTGGGAACGGTGGCCCAGGAACAGGTTAGCCCATCGGGCCAGTCCAAATAGGGTCGGTTCTTCTAAATAGGCTAGGTTACCCAGGCTGGAATGGGTCGACCCGACCCGATTGACATGTTTAGTTATAAGTCATATTTATGGGATACGAAATACAATTCAACAACACATTGAAATTCTAAGCATGTAGATGTGGATGTTGAAAAATAATTAAATAGGGGCAGCATAGACAAATTAGTCATCATGGAACAAAGGATTTCTTTCATGATTGTAGATGATGAATGAGCTAGAGAATATCCTTTTCACAAATTGATTTGCTTTTTATCTTCATAGTATACCTCATCTTCAATACCAATTCATTCTTTAAATTAGATAATAAACTATGAAATTGTATAATATTAAAAAATTTCCAGATTCAAGGATAACTTTTTTCAAGGTTACAACAAAATATCATCCAGCATGTATGTAGCTTTGGAGTGTATATTTGAGAATGCTCTGGAAAATGAATTTGATGAAGGAGGTTAGGGAAGTTTTCAATATGTATCCAGTTAAATTATTCACAGATGATTGGAAAAGAGCATTTTTTATTTCATCTTGTATACCTATTTTTGTTATTTAATTAATCAGTTTTTGACATTTTGAATCCTCTTTACTAATGGAATCCAAATAACCTTTCGACTGATCATCTATGAGTTTTTTCAACCCCAGTATGTATATGATAACTAGAGGCATGCAAAGATAGCAAAATGACCTTATACTTTTATAAGTAATATAGCAGAATGAGATAGAGTTGAATTTTAAACTAATAGACTAATTCTGAGATCAAAACACTTTTGTGTATCATTTTAGGAGCATCTAAAATCAGTCAACACTTTCCATTAAATGAACCTCTTTAACTTCATCTCCAAAATAAATTTTTAGATAGTAAAGAGTGCAAAATCATCTCTGCAGTTATGTGTGGCAGGCATGTCTTTTTTGTACACCAAAAGTGGATTTCCTTAAAAAGGAAGCAAAATCTTGACAATATCAATTCAACTATTCAATTCATAGTGAAATATCAATAATTGTGCATCGCGTGATGCATTTAAGAAATATATTTGTTAAGAACACCTTTGAAGCTCACTTACACATATACATAACGACCATTGCTGCAGAGCTTCAGCTCAATAAAAAGAAGAATAAGAATAAGAAAGAGTTGAAATGGAATTTTTATATTGAGTTTGTTAGAATATGATTTACATGTCACATATTTATAGGCTCACAAAATCATCACATGAACTTCTACATGCTTCCTAACAAACTTTTAACAACTTGATCAAGTGGTCAACTATCTAACTAACTTGACCACTAGCTAACTGACTCGGCCAACTAACTAACTAATAGAACAGTAATTATTCAATGTAATAGTAGCAACATTGATAAACTTATAGTTTTAACACTCCCCCTCAAGTTGTAGGGTGCAAAATATTGAGAATACCAAGCTTTGCTTAGGAGATATGAATGTTGATCTTGACTTAAACTCTTGGTAAGGATGTTTGTAACTTGTTGACTTGTCTGCACATATATAGGTTGAATCAAACCCTCCTTAGTCTTATCCCTAATGAAGTGACAGTCAACCTTAATATGTTTGGTCCTCTCATAGAATATGGGATTAGAAGATAGTTAGATGGTTAATTTGCTATCACTAAATATGGTAATAGGCTTAGTGATAGGTATCTTTAGTTCTACAAATATACCTTCCAACAATGTTATTTTTCCTAAACCTGGGGCCATAATTCTATATTCTGCCTCAGCTGAGCTTTTAGAGATAGTGTGCTGCTTCTTAGACTTCCAAAATATCAATGAGCTACCAAATTATACCGCATAACTTATAACAGACCTCCTAGTGTTTGAGAATACAACCCAATCTAAGTCATACCAGAAAACCAGCTCTGTAGTAAGTTGTTCCCTGAGCCATACACCTTGTCATACAGTTCCTTTCAGATATTTTATCACCCTATTTGTAGCTTCCAAATAGGACTTCTTTGGTTGTTGCATGAATTGACTTAAGGTTTGCACAACATAACTAAAGTCAGGTGTTGTTATTGTTGCATACATTAGCTTTCCAATAAGCCTTTGATATGATGTCACATCTTTTAGACCAACATCTCTTCTAACACCTGCTGCTTCATCCACTTCAATAGAAGTTAGCTTGATATTAGTCTCTAATGGAGTGCAAGCTTATTTAGCACTAGCAAGCCCTGTGTCAAATATAAACTCCAAGATGTATTTTCTCTGGTTCAATATCACTCCACTTGCAGATCTCAACACTTCAATTCCAAAGAAATACTTAAGCTCACCTAAATCCTTAAGTTTAAATTATTAATATAGAGTACATTTTTCTGCACTTATCATGTCTGGATTGTAACTAGGAATTAAAAGATCATCCATATATACTAGAACCACAACCATTCCTTCTGTCTTCTTTAAGGTAATGAGTGAATAATCATAGTTGCTTTGAGTGAATCCTGCATTAAGCAATGCAACAATAAGTTTAATATACCACTGTCTTGATTCTTGCTTAAGTCCATACAATGACTTAACTAATCTACAAACTTTGTGTTGTCTTCCCTCCTTGAAACCATCTGGAATTTCCATGTACACTTTTTCATCTAAGCTACCTTGTAGGAAAGTATTTTAAACATCTATCTAGTACATGCACCATCCTTTTGATACTACCAAAGTAATGACACTCCTTACTATAACCATTTTGGCCACTGGAGAGAAGGTGTCATGGTAATCCAGTCCCTTTAGTTGACTCTACCCCTTCGCTACTAACCTTGCCTTAAACCTTTCTATATCTCCATTATCTTTATACTTGATTTTCTACATATATTTTGATCCAATAATGTTCTTATCTGTAGGTATATCAACCACCTCCAAAGGGTGATTGTCCTCAAGAGCCTTAACCGCTTGCTTCATAGCCTTAATCCACCTATTATCTTTCCTATCTTCATTGTAAGATTATAATTCAACTTTTCCTGATAAACTATACATAAAGCTTTTGTATCTTAAACTAGTATTAGTATAAGACAAATAATTTGCTAAAGGATATCTAGTTCCTCCTATTTTCGTTGGTTAGACATAGTCCATCAACCAAGAAGGTTGTTTAATGACTCTAGATGACCTTTTTAGAACAATTTGTGTAGGTGATGATGATGAATCATATATATTTGACAAGTTGTGAGCGTTCTTATCATGAATACTATTAGGATCATGTAGTGACATATCTTTATATTTGGCTCATGAGATTGATCATCAAGATATATATAAGCATTTACATCTGCATTATCATGATTAGGTAAACTCATCTTGAGAAAATTTGCAGATGATTCTGAACTTGGTTCCTCTACAAAAGGGAATGAATCTTCCATGAACACCACATCCCTGGTGACAAACATCTAGTTATTAAACCAATCTAGTAGTATATAACCCTTTTGAGTAGTAGAATAACCCATCAACACTGCAATCTTAGATCTTTTAGATAGTTTATCACCCTTTGGTAGTACTGAAGCATAACACTTACACCTAATTTCTCTCAAGTGTGTCAAGGATATAACCTTGCAAAATAACTTCTCATAAAGACTTTTATTTTGAATAAATGGAGATGGTAGTATGTTAATGAGATACACAACAGACTTAACATTCAAACGTAAAAACTTGATAGGCATATGTGACTGAAACCTGATTGCTCTTGCAATATTTAGTATTTTTTTATGTTTTTTTCAACCACACCATTTTGTTATGGTGTGTAGGGATAGATACTTTGATGTATTATTCCCAAGGACAAAAACAACTCTCTACATGTAGAGTTAAGGAACTCTGTCCCATTATCTGATCTAAGAATCTTTATCTGAGCATAAAAAAGATTCTGAATCATAGTAAAGATGTTTTTGATAGCTACAATGCACTCAAACTTTTATTGTAACAGATGCAACCAAGTATATCTTCTATAGTCATCAACAAAAGTTAAAAAATAATTTTTCTTATCAAAATTAGGTGTCTTATAAGGACCCCAAAGGTCCATATGTATAACATCAAAGCATTTTATAGCTCTAGAAGTGTCTACAAGAAACACTAGTCTAATTTGTTTAGATAATGGACAAATATGACACTTATTTAGAATATTCACATCACTATTATGCTTATTAGGTTGAGAGTCATTAATTCTTGGGAAGAAGGGTGTCCCAGCCTTATATGCCATAGATTGCAGTCATGCACATCTACTTCTGCAATATAACTTTAATGATCCATATTGTAAGTGTTCCATTTACTCCACATACATTCTTAAGGATTTATAGTCCTTTTTTTCCTTACTAATCCCGTTCACCTTTCCACTGTGATGGTCCTAAAACACATAGAAGTTAGGGTAGAATAAAACAAAGAAAGAGAGTTTCTTAGTCATCTTGGACACTTACAACAAGTTTAGTTTGAAATCAGGAACATATAGTACATCCCTTAAAACTTCATCCTTTAGCACCTGTGCTTCTCCTATATATGATATATTAACCTTGGCTCCAGTAGAAAGATCTACCTTATCACATATTGTCTTATTCATTTTATGAGTGTGAAAAAACATCTTTGTGTGTTGAAACATGGTGTGTGGCTCCATAGTATACTACCTTTTGATGTGCAACAACATGAGTAGAAAAATAAGTAATAGTACTTGTCATATTAGCCTATTTAAAGTCATGTGTGTCTTTGCTTATCAATGCTATGATCTTCTTGTATTTTTCTTCTGAAAAACCTTGTCTCTTTTCCAAAACAGAATTGTTGATGTCCTTACTTCCTTGGCTACTTGATGGATCAGCTAAGCAAGCATTCTCTGCCTGAGGTCCAGCGAAGTTATGAGCTAAAAATTGGTTGTTGTGTTGACTAGAAGCTGAGTGTCAATATCTACCAATTCTACCTTGGCTATTGTGAAATGGTTGATGTGATTATCCCTTTAGACTATTATAGTTTCCTTTTTTATTATTCCTCCAATCATTAGGATATCCATGCAATTTGTAACAATTTTCTCTTGTCTGCCCAGAGAAGTTGCAGTAATCACATTTTCTGCCTTTGTAACTTTGACCTTCATAGCTAGTTGATGCAAGATTCCTACTTTCATATCCAGTTTTTGCATAATTTCTATGTACTTGCATAGCTATAGTCTCAGTTTTATCACCAATAGTTGTATTACAAACAAGTTGTTGGATATCATCTTCAATAATTATTGCATATGCTTGATTAAGTATAGGTGTTACTCCATTCATCAATATCTATTTTTTTTCTTGGTCATATACATTATTTAATATACTTAGAAATTGTATTAGACTCAACTGATATAGATTTTCTATATACTCCTTAGATTTTGGACAATTACATGATGGAGCTGGAATAACTACTTCATGTTCACTCTATAGATTCTTCAGTTTAGTAAAGTAAGTTGAAACTGAGTTAGTACCTTGGTGAAGGTTGTTGATTTCCCTGTGCAGTTGATATAGTCTCATATGATTCACCTTATTAGACCTCTCCTTAAGATCTTCCCACAACCCACAAACATTTGTTGTATACACAATACCACTGAGCAACTATGCACTTACTAAGCTCATCATCCATGATAAGACTACAGCATTACATATCTCCCGTTGATCATGCAATTCCTCTCTATATGTGTCTTTACAGCAGATACCAGTTACAAATCCATACTTTCTTTTTCCCAATAGTGCAATATTCATAGATCTACACCAAACTCCATAGTTTTATGAACCAATTAGCTTAATGGGAATCAGTTTAACTCCTGCTATATTTGATGCTCCTAGGAACAAGGGACCACTAGGATAAATCTTAGGTGCGATGTCTATTTTGAAGGCTACAGCTAAGATGAGATCAAAATAGCACAGAAGTATGGAAATCTATGGCTTACTACCAGAGATCTATGGCTTACAAACAAATATCTAAACTCCTCTAACTGTCCTCACCAACTTATTAACAGAAATCAAAGAAAAACCCCACTACAGTGAAGACACACTCATAATAGATTGTTACTTTTTCAGTTCCATCATCACAGGCTCTGATACCATGTTAAAAACACCTCTTAAGCTCACTCATACACACATAAAATCTATTGCTGCATAGCTTCAGCTCAATAAAAAGAAGAATAAGAATAAGAAATAGCTTAAATGAAATCTTTGTATTGAGTTGGTTACCATGTAATTTACATGTCACATATTTATAAGCTCACATGATCATCACATGACCTTCTAGAAGCTTCCTAAAAAACTTCTAACAACTTGATCAAGTGGCTAACTATCTACTTATCCTGACCACTGGCTAACTGACTCAGCCAACTTACTAACTAACTAATGGAACAATAATTATTCAATGTAACAGTAGCAAAATTAAAAAAATGAACTTATAGTTTTAACAATATTGTAGTAAAGTGAGACATTCTAAACACGAAGATCATGACTGAATAGTTTATTATGTTACAGCCAATTTCAAAATGCATCAGAGCATCCTACTTAGGCTGAAAAAAATTTGACAAATCTCCTAACAGTAAGGCTGGAAGAAATAAATAGAAAAAAAAAGCAATACAATAGTATATTGTCAATGTAAATGTTAACATTATTTTCCAATTAAACCATCATACTTTAAATTCAAATTTTATAACCAGGAGAAATAGGTGGAGAACATGAAAAAGTAGAGAAGGGGGTGTGGGCATCTACTCTAGTGGTTGCTTCCCTTCTAACTTCTTATCATATTTTCTACCAAAGGTCTCTACCAGGTTAATTTGAACATCCTCTTGCATCTACCATTTTTCCTATTTAAATTAATATTCCTTATGATATGCCTTTGTAATTCTTTTGGCTATTAAAGTTGTTAAAAGTGAATAAGATGATAATTCTGCCCTTTGAAGCTTAAATGTGAATGGAGGTATTCTCATTGATTATGGTCATGTATATGCAAACTCTCATGACACGACCCAAGACCCTAGCCTCGATGGGCATCCCAAACCATCAAGGCTCGAGAGACCCTTATCTCTGCCCAACCCACTAGTGATATTGTCCGCTCTAAGCCCGGGCCCGCACTGGTTTAAAACACGTCACTAGGGAGTAAGACTTTCTTACTTATATACCCAGAATCCCTCTTGTGTTTACCCACTCAAGACGAAGGTTTTCCCCACCTTACTGGGATTTGCCTACACTCAGTTTGAACTCTTGACCATATCGACAGGGCTGACATAGGAGGGGATCTGATACCATTTTGTCATGACCCAACCCGAGGCCTTGGTCACGACGGGCATCCCAAACTATCAAGGCCTAAGATACCCCTGTCTCTATCCAATCCACTAGTGATATTATCCGCTCTCGGCCCAGGCCTGCATGGCCTTAAAATGTGTCACTATGGAGTAAGTCATTCTTACTTATATACCCAGTATCCCTCTTGTGTTTTGCCGATATGGGACTCCTTCCTAAGTTGGGCGTTACACAAACGTGAAATTACGAACTTAATTTGATGGACTTTACAAATTATCTATACTCCAAATTAAATAGAACTCAATGTACTCCGTTTGACCCACTCTTTATCTTTGTATATATGTTTATGTCTTCAACTTGATCATGAAATTGTAACTCATTTGTCTGTTTAACCAATTAAAGTGTTTTTACTATGATTCAGTACTTTGATTTGTATATTAGAGTAAGGGAAGTAGGGTTGTCTGTGCTTTTAAATATTTCTTTACTGAGAAAAGGATGAGAACTTGACTATACTAAAATTGCTTCTACAATCAACTATCCAAACAAAGGTTTTCCAAATTAGATTTCCCCTAAAATAATATCATTGTGTTATGGTCATATATTTCTAACTGAAAGCATGTAATTGATGAGTAGATTTTATCTATGGTCACTTAGATTTGTGTCTATTACATAAAGTCATTTTTCTTTCATTCATTACACAAAAGTCATTTTACTTTACTCCAGCCATTACAAAAGTAACTGTGACCGAATTTTACAATAATCCCATCGGAAAAATGATATGACAACCTTAATTAGCTCATAATTTTAATTTAAGAGAATATAATATATTACCCATATCTTGACCCTTTTTTCCTTTACCAATTATATAACGGAAGAATATAAATTTTTTAATAGATTAGGCTACCTAGTGAAAACTATTTTCATTAAAAAATATTAGTTGATATTTTTATGAAACTAAAATTAATAAAAATGAGGAAAAAATATAACAAAATAACAAGAGTCTGAAATAAAAAAATATTTTATAATATTGCATTCATCTACCAAAATGTTCGCTATCTTCATTTATCACCCAAAAATGGGGGGTGAATATGGTATAAATGAAGATGAAGGACTGAAGTTAAACTTGAAAAATCAGTCTACTGAGGTATATTAATTTTTCTAATGATTGATTTTAATTAAATTTTAAGTGAATTTAATTGAATTTCGGTCCTTCAGATGACTGTCGTGCCGTTAATTCTCTTGTTGAATTTGGAGCTATTGTGTTTGTTGATGGTTTTGAAGTTGTTGTGAATGCTGACATTTTTGAAGCTACTATGTTTGCAGAAGTTTCTAAAGCTACTATATGTGTTGAAGTTTTCGAGTTAGCTGTTGGTTTTACTATTAACCATGTAGTTTGTGTTATAGTATTATATTTTAATCCCATGTGAAGATAATTTATTATATTAATAAAATCTTTATTTAAATAGATCATTGTGTTAACATGTGTGTCCTTTGCTTATATAGTAGACAATTTTGTGTATGGAGTATTTTAACTCATGCACCGAAGATTAAAATTGTTTATTCTTATAAGTAATAAATTAACATTCACAATCAAAGATGAGGTAGGATAAACATCTTGATGATTATAGCACAAGATTAAATATAATATGATATTAATTATGGGGGTGGTAATATTCCAACTTCTTGTGGTAGTACATTTCTTATGTATTAAATGGACCAATTAGAGATGCTTGTTATATTTAGAATTTTAATAAACAAATTCTCTAGTCCATTACATGTACTTATACTCTTAATGTTGATATAATTATTATGATATATGTGGTTTGATTTATTATTTTAATCTTTTAAAAGGTGAGACTCTTTTATGAGTCAATATATTCATAGTAGGTTGGTTGATGACAAATTACATAGTAAAATATTAATTAGTTGATAGAATCATGTCTCGACTTGAGATAGAAGACACTCCTTTATGATTGCTTATAAGTTTTCACGTGAAACCCCTGCAGGTGGATTTTATATCCGTCATGTGAAATAAGTTGAGCATTATAAATAAAGGATTAAGTTAATAAATGAGTCAAATTATTCAGAGGATTTAATTAGTTAATTAGTGTCAGTAATTCTAACACGGGGAGTTAAATAAGATGTAATGATAGATTTAGAAATTAAATCGAGGAATACAATTACAGATTATTAGTGGAATAATTTATAATTTATTATGATATGATAATTCATTTATTACCGAATTAATATCATAATTAAAAGCCTTACTTAATAAATCTATGGTCCCTGTTATACTTGATTAACTAATCAATTTTGGAAAAGGAAAAGGTTACTATAAGAAGTAATATTTTTAGTAAGGAAAAGTATATCGCCTAACTTTAAATAATAAATTAAAAAATATATATTTTATTTTTAGCAAAAATGTTTTAGCTCATTAATATAATATTAAGAGCAGAAAATATTTTTTGACTCTTCGTAAGGAAAAAACATTTGCCTCTTTTTTTCCCTGTTAAATAGAGAATAGGGATAAAATGGGCTACTATTCATAAGAAAACCAACCTTTTCCAAATAAGTTTGATAATCAAAGTTAGTCACGCTATAGTAGAAGGTTGTAGAACTGGAGACCAATGCATTTAACGATTTTTGTGAAAGCTTCCAGAGGTAAGTTTTCTAATTTTTATTTTTAATTATGTTATCTAGTATTCTATGTAAGTTGTTGATTCTGGTTAATTGTTGTTTCCGCTGTACATGTTCAAACAATTGGTATCAGTAGTCTTCTTATATATGCTAGATAATATAAAAAAATTACATGATTTGTTGTACATGTTTTGAATAATCATTGTATAAATCATGTTGTTGATGGATGTTTATCATTTTTTGATGATATTAATTATTTCCAAAATCTAAGTTTATCATCAAGAAAATATAAAACGAATTTAACTTGTTTTGCTCAGTTTTGTGAAAATCATTTTGTGGGATTATGCCTAAATTTTTTGTTGAATTGAGTGAAAAACTGTAATGTTTTTGGAATTGGCCCAACTACCTTGTTCACCTATATAGATTACCAAGTAGTGTAGTGGTAAGGCCAAGCAGTTCAGGCAGCCTTGCTGATCCTCAAAACAGCCCGGTCAATAATTATCCATTTAATCAATTTTGGAGTTTTTTAATTTTAACGAACTCCGAATGATCTAAAATTAGGTACGTTCATCGTAAATGACCCACTGAATAATACTTGTAGATATTATTGATGTAGACCATTTTTGGCCATTTGGGGTCATTTTTATGGATTTTTAGACATTTTTATGTTTTCTGAAAAATTAAAAATTGTGAAAAAAAATTATTTTTTTCAGACTAGTAGTAATAGGGATCATTCCTTATGATCTTCAGTGGTTAATAACAGTAAATAATATGAGTTTATAAATTGACATAGTTGATCTTCCCTGTCGGATAAACTTGTATAGTGTAATACTGTTTTTAAGTCTCTTGTTTTTGATGACTTGTATTAACTTTCCAACTAAGTTATATGTTGGTTCAATGGTAAAAAGACTTATGAAATATGATATTATATATCGTAAATCAACAGTTTATTTTCTAACCGAGTTGGTTTTGATTTATTTAAGAGATAAAATATCTGACATTACATGTATATTTACTTAAATGATTAAGTTTCACTGACGATTCTAACTGTTATGCATGGTTATGTGTGATGTGTTTTTTTAAAGAATTTTATTATTGGTAGCATTTATAATAATCTATTTTAATTGTATTATATAACAAATTAACCATGTCTTCATTTAATCCCTTAACTTCTATCCTGAATCAAAATAAACTAGAAGGCCCTAACTATGTGGATTGGCAATGTAATTTTGATATTATTCTTACTGTTGAGGTCTTTAAATTTGTGTTGGTTGAGGAATGTCCTGTCAAGTCAGTTGAGCCCATTGATTATAAGACTAAAGCCTACGATAAGTGGGTTAAAGTTTATGAGATCGCAAGATCTACATACTTTCCTCCATGGAAAATATGTTGTGGCGTCAACATCAGTCCATGATTACTACTTACGATATGCCTGAATCTCTCAAAGAGATGTTCGATGAGAAAAATCATGCTTCAAAGTAGTCGTTCATGAAAGCCATCTCAACAACGAAAATGGTTGAAGGAACTTTGGTGAGAGATTATGTTCTTATTGATAAGGAATCTCAAGTTGAGATGGTCCTATAGACTCTGTCAGACAGTTTTCAACAGTTTTGCTTGAATTATAACATGAACAAGATGTACATGTCTTTTACAAAATTGTTGAATGAGCTGCAAGCGACAAAATCTATCATTAAGCAATAAGATCTTCCTATGGCGTTGATGGTTGACAAACCTTCATCTTCAACTTCTAAGCCAAAAGGTGAAAATAAAAAGAAGAAGAAACCCCGTAAGGCTTCAGGTGCTAATGGTGGTGCGGCCAATCTTAAGGGCAAGTTCTATCTTTGTAAGCAACCTGATCATTACAAGAAACACTGCCCCGGGTACACAACTAAGATGTAAAAATAAGGTACATCTTTTTCATATGTCGTTGAAATATTTTTAGCGGTTGTTTCTACCCAATTTTGAGCTATAGATTCAGGTGCCACTAATCATATCTAAGCTTCTTTACTAGGACTTCAGAAAACACGGTGCCTAAAAGAAAATAAACTGAAAGTATTTCAAGCGAATGGGGAACCAGCTCTATCCTTAGTTATAGAAAATATTTCCATTTCATTTAGTAATTCTAGAGTTTTGACTTTGAATAATGTTCTTTACGTACCTTCTATAAGAAGGAATTTAATTTCAGTTACAAGAATAATAGATACTGGTTATAATGTTTATTTTGCTAATAATTATGCAATTATTAAGTTTAATAAGTATTTTATTATTTCTTCTACTAGAATACATGATCTGGTTGTATTTGATGTTTCCCATAATATGCTACAAATAATTGAACTTAATAATGTTGATCAATTACATAAAAGAAAATGTATTTCAGAATTGAGTGAAACATACTTATGGCACTTACGTCTAGGTCATATTAACATAAATTGTATCACACTGTTCATTTCTAATGGACCTTTGAGTTCTTTGAAAGTGGAGATACTTTCAACTTGTGAATCTTGTTTAGAAGGTAAAATGACCAAGAGGCCTTTTCCTTCCAAGAGAAATAGAGTTGGTAATAAGTTAGAACTAATTCATATTGATTTGTGTGGTCATATGAATATTCAGGCAAGAGATGGTTTTGAGTATTTTATGACTATCACAGATGATTACTCATAATATGGATACATTTATTTGTTGCACCATAAATTTGAATGCTTTGAAAAATTCAAAGAATTTAAGATGAAAATGGAAAACGATATGATAAAAATATGCATACATCATGATCTAATCTTGGTGGTGAATACCTTTATGCAGAATTTATTAAATACTTATTAGAATTAGGAATTACATCTAAATATTCTGCTCCAGGAACACCATAACAAAATAGTGTGGCAGAATGATGAAATAGAAGTCTTATGTAAATGGTTAGATCCATCTTAAGTTATTCAGATTTTCCCTTTTATTTTTGGGATTATGAATTCAAAACAACAAATTTTATTTTGAAATTGGTTCTTTCAAAACCAGTACCTTTAACTCCATCTAAATTATGGAGTGGGCCAAGCCTAGTCTATGACATTCAGATTTGGGTTGTCCAGCACATTTGCTAAAAGAAAAAACCGATAACTTGGAATCTAGAACAAAAGTATGCATTTTTATTGGATATCCAAAAGGGATGAAAGGAGGTTTATTTTATTGTCCTAGGGAACAGGAGGTAATTGTTTCAATAAATTCTAGATTTCTTGAAGAGGATTATTTAATGAACCACGCTCCTTGAGGTAAAATTATTTTATAGGAATTGAGCAATAGAATAACGAATAATGACACACGAGAACAAATTCTAAAAATTGTTATTGACATACCACTGCATCTACATAGTGGGAGAAATTTTAATAGGCAAGAGGTTGTACAAGAGCAAATACTTGACATCACACTACCTCAAATTAGTGAGAGTAGCATCGAGCAACCAATAATTGTGGAGGAAAACATTAAGGAAAATATCAAGAAACTTGCCATTATGCAGTAAAACATTCAGGATGTTCAAAATTAAGTTCCAAATATAACAAATCTTGTAGTGACTAGTCGTCGTAGAGGGAGAATTATTAGAAATCTTTACGGTTTGTGCTCTTAGGAGAATCACACGATAGAATCACTGAGAAACCTAATAAAGAACCTCTTAATTACATTAAATCAGAACATGATAAAGATGCTAAAATATGGATCACTGCTATGAAATCTGAAATAGAGTCTTGATGAGTGGTGAGTTTACCACTCATTCGCAGTCACTTTTCGTGCACATTACCTTGTTTTGAATGTATAAATGAGACAACATCTATGGGTAGACTCACTAATATCCACTCTTTGCAGGTATAAAATTGAGAAGACTAAAAGATGTGGATTGGAGCTAAAAATGATAAAAAATGAGCAAGTAAGAGTGCAGCTGAAGACCTGGACTACATCAGCCTTGGTTACTGTGACTGAGGTCCTCTATCCGCAATTGCAGTCAGTCTAGATGGTCAGAGCAGAACGATCATTGTATAAAACCACAATCGTGAGGTCGCGGTCACGGGCAAATTTTCGCGATCATGGTTAAGTGGGAATAGGCCCTGGGAAAGATTTGTAAAAGAACCTAGACACACCCCAAGACATATTTAAGAAAAAAACCCTTGCTCTTTAGGAGAGCTTAGCTCATAAGATACCTTGGAGTTCAAGACTTGAAACCTTAATCTTAGGAAAGGGTGTAATTAATTTTTGAGGATCAATTTCTTAGTTTCTTGTTGAAGAATAGATGCTTTGAATGACCCATATGGTATATTTCTCTTTAATTTCTTCATGATTAGCTAAATAATTTTGTCTTGGCATTATGTTGAATTAGTGTGTGATTGTGTATGGGTATTATTGTGTTTGCATGGATTTTAGTTGTTGAGTATGGGTTTCCCCATTGCTTGAGCTTATGAGTTAGAATTTGATGGGTTAAAACTCCAAATTCCCAAATGGGTTTGATGGGTGAAAGCTCCAAGATCTAGAAACTCTTTTTCATCCTTGAAAAAGGGACTTAGGTGAATATTAGGTAACCCATAACATCCTCAAAAGAGGGTTGTCGGGGGACAAGGCAATGGTGAACAACTAAGTCTATGAATTACTACCCTTTGTAATCTTATAAATAAGTGTTTAGGGATTGTCATTCATGTAAAGAGCATCATCCTAGAAATAGAGGTGCTTTGTGGAGGTTTTGGGTAGTTATACAAACTCCACACTTGTTAGCTTCTTGAAAGAGTTAGCGAGTGAAATCGTCGGGGTTTTATTGAAAGATTGACCTCAACGACCTTCGACTTAGCCTATCCATTGATGAACAAATAAATTCTATACTAAAACACACTATCCCACAAACTTTACTTCTAAGGATACATGATCCCAAGATTCCTCCAAACCTTGAATTCAAATCAAAGATATCGTTTACTGATTACTTGCTAAAGGTAGTAGTAAAAAAGGTTCCCAAATAAATTCCCCCATTTAGTTATATATGTATTATTCTTTAGCATTTCGGATGACCTTATAGTAATTAGAAGAGCCATAGGTATGAAATCTATAGCATTCATTCTTCGATATTCGACCCTGATTTACATTAGGTTACTTGACAATGACCGCCTCACCCCTTAATTATGGGAGTGAGTTCAGCGTTATCAAAATGGAATCATTGTGAGGGAGTGAAGTATAGATTTAGCTTATGTGGTGTTATTCTTATTTTAGAGCATCCGTATTGTCACACATTATTTTTCATATTGTTTTTGAATCTTTTATAGATAATTCTAGCATAAACAGAACCATGAGTGAAGGCCCTAATGATGTGGAACCATACGATGACACTTGGTGAGAGAGAAACTTAAATGATGGGTATCATATGGATAAAAATCATACCCTACATCACCTTGGGAATGGTACTTTTCATGTGTCTGGTGTCATGCTTAATGTGTTGCAATTAAAGGAGCTATACGGAGGCCAATCCAATGAAGATCCATATGTTCACTTGTGAAATTTTTTGAAAGTTTTTACTCCATTCAACATTTCCCCTAGTACTCAAGAAACCTGTCATCTTTGTCTCTTTCCATTCTCACTAAGGATGAAGCATTGTTATGGTTCCGCACACTTCCTTCGGCCTCAATTACTTCATGGAATGAGCTCACAAAGGATTTTTTAGATAAATACTCATATCCATCCAAGGTGTTTGACTTAAGAGATTAAATTATGAATTTTAGGGAAAAGAACAGAGAGCCCCTATATGAAGTATGGGAGAGGTTCCATAGAATGTTGGCTAAATTCCTAAACCACGAGATTCCAGGGAAGACACTCCTCTAAATATTCTATCAGAGGCTAGATACTTTGAACCAATCGGTGGTCAACAATGTGGTGGAAGGTCCTCTCTTGAACTTAAACTTTCATACGACCACAAAATTATTGAGAGAGGTAACTAATCGAAATCGAGAATGGCATACCCGAGATTACAACATCTCCACTAGATCTTTACTCAAGCCTATGGTTAGTAAGGAACAACAAAAGAAGGGCGACGAGCAAGAGGAAACCTTGGAAAAGATATTGACTCAACTTGAGCTCCTAACCAAGTATGTCATGGGTGCTCCACCAAAAGCCCATGGAAAGGATGCCGAAGAAATTTGGTATTTAGCAAACCCCTAAGAGGTTTCCCACCCAACCTAAGGTAGGCAAGGTGGGAATCAAGGTTTGATAAATTTTATTGGTAGTCGAGTTTGGAGAGAATGGGAGCATGAAGATTTCTATTTCCCACCTCATCATGATCGGGATTCTAAAAAAGAGTCAAGCTCCATTGAGGCTGATAGGGGTAGAACGGAGGATCTCCTTCCAAAAATTTTAAACAAAGTTGAGGGAACAGATAAAATGGTCCGTGAATTAAAAAAGGACTTCATTATCTCTCTAGAATGGTAGTCTCCTACTCGGTCAATATTAAAGAATTATAAAATCAAATGGGTCTAGTCATTTCATGTCTAGACGCTAGAGCAAAGGTGAAATCCACTATTGGCACAATATCCAACCTCCAAAATGATGATAAAATCTTAGTGATGCATGCAGAGGGTAAAAATATAAAGGAAGAGCACATGACGGAGGACTTAGGTAGAAAATTTCCCAATGCCAAATCAAAAGAAAGGTTTTCCCAAAGTCTAATCGACAAAGAGAAGAGAGAGGTAAAAAGCATTGTTGGTCAGTTAATTGATGAAGGAGAGTTTGATAAGTGAGGTCCTATGGACCCTCCTTGATAAATTGATACATGCCAACGTCATTCCACGACTATAATTGAGGCGCTGTGTGAAAGGCAACCCGCAAATCCCACAAGGATGGTTCATATCTTTTTTATTATATTTTTATAGTTTTGATGGTTAGTTTTCGTATATGAATAACTCATGCATGTGTGATACTGTGGAGAGCTTTGCATAAGCTTAAAAAGAAATAAGTGTTCATAATTTGAGGTAAAAATCCAATTAAAGAAGTAATAAGCTTTAAGTGAGCAGAAATATTGAACATGGGAAAAGTAGTGGAGTAGGCATCCCTCGATTATCGTGACTGTGGTCCCTAGGTGCCATCGCAACTACCCATCTGTCCGCAATCTTGATCAGTCAGCTGTGATCGCGGGAACAGAAGCTAGTTGATTCATCGACTATCTCCCTAATTTCCTTGTACTCTCGCTCGTGTTTTTGCATGCAGGAATGGTCTAATCTCAAAATAATTAGTAATGGTACATAGTTTGAAAAGAATAGTGGCCTTTGATGGAGTTTCAGGGAGCACCCTTATCTCTTTGTTAGCTTTAATTATTCATGCAGTAGGGACACTGAAACCTTTTCAGTTGGGGGTGTTTCCTTATTAATTTCATTAGGGCTTGTATTATTTATATTTTTGCACACTTTTTTGTTCTTTTGGACAATTCTTATCATGATCCTTATTTGGGTTGTAATATTCAGGTAGTCTGATGGTGTTCACATTCACATGGATTAACTATTTTGTTCTGAGTTGGCTATTTCAGTCTAATTTTCATTAGGCGAGCTTTGCCTTCGTGATTGGGTTTCCAACCATAGTTGATGGGGAAGTCTTATTACCCATGGCATCATTGCCTTAGACCGCAAGGGAAGTCTGAGTAACTATAGCATTGCTATTTTGGGTTGCATTAATATCCATTGGTGAAGTCGGAGTAACCATATGGTGGTTCGCTCATACTATGAACTTCAATGTGAGACAGTAACTTGGATGGTTTCCATGATTATCAAATCATATGTTGTGCAGATGCAAAATTAAACAACCCCCTCTGTCTGAAAATTTCAAAATATTCAAAGGCATGGGCATTAGCAACTTTGTGAAGAAATTTTTCCCTCTTCCTATGACTCCGAAAGTTGACTTCAAAAAAACAATGAATACTCTATTTTTTTCTTGAGCGGGTAGAACAATTGAATCCCCTTGATGACATTCGTATTCCATGTGTGTGAGTATTAATTATCTCCATCTCATGTTTACTAGTACTATCTTGAACATGACCCTTTAGTTTTTCAAAACTAATGTTTGACTGTGCTTGGTAGGTAAAATAATCATAGGCCATTTTGTGATTTTGAAAGTTTACTTTAGCCTAAAGAGTATACCAATACATAAGATTTACCCCTAGTCACCCTTTTCGAGCCTTTGGAGATTTCTTTGGCAAACACATTATAAGCCATGACCCTTCTATTCATCCGCTCTTGAACCCTATCCTTCTTGAACTTGAGAATACAAATTGAATCTAAAACACTAAGTTAGGGGTGGTGAAAAGAGAAAGAAGTATAGCTGGGTCATGAATTCTTAAGAAGGTCCCTACAATCTTGAGAAAGTGAAGCTTTTTTTTATTTGAATAAAGAAATGATCCCATAAAGGAAAGAAAGGATTTTTATCTAAAGAGAGAAAAGAGAGGGGTTATAGAAGAAGAGAAAAAGAGAAAAGTGGGAAATCCTAGAAAAAGCAAAGGTAGACAAAGTAGTAAAGTGATGAGAAGTGCCCAATAAAAGAAGCAGGATAAAAGTTAGATGCAGAAGTTCAAAAAGGGTGTAGCCTTGTGTTCCTAAGTTAATCTTCTACCCTACCCTAAACCTACATTACAAGATCAACAAGCCTTTAGTCATTCCCAACCAAGTATAGTCATTGTAGTGGTGATTGAAAATAGGGGCAAGCCTATGGTATGGTACTTGTTAACATGGAGAATTTCCTGAGAGAGTGAGTGGTTGCACTTAAAATTCCTTGTTGCATGATTAGTAACTAGGTCTGTGAAATTTTTCTTTCTCATGAGGAGGAATGAAAGCTAGTTGAGGTGGGTGATTTTTTCATCTCCCGCGTAATGAGGTAAATTAGGGTATGGCAGGCAAGTCATTTTTAGAGTGTTAGTAGTTGTTACATAGTTGCTCACCAAAGTCTATTATAATAAGGGGAGTGGTTAGAAACTTATTTGCCTATATGTGAAATGATTTTAGTGGGCGCAATCAATCTTGATTCTTCATGATCATTGAAGTGATAGTAAGAAGTCTTACATATAAAATTGTCTCATAATAAGTGGTAGCGTTGCTTGAGGACAAGCAAGGTCTTAATTGGGGGTGTTGATGAGTGGTGAGTTTACCACTCATTCAAACTTATTTTCCATGCACATTACCTTGTTTTGAATGAATAAATGATAAAATATCTATGGGTGACACACTAATATCCACTCTTTGTAGGCATAAAATTGAGAAGACCAAAAGATGTGGATTGGAGCTGAAAATGATAGAAAGGGAGCAAGGAAGAGTGCAGATAAAGACCTGGACTATATCATCCCCGGTTTCCATGACCACGGTCCTCTATCCATGGTCAGGGTTAGTCAAGACGGTCAGAGCAACACGATCGCAGGAAAAAACCATAGTCATAAGGTCGCGATAGCGGATAGATGTCCGCAATTACGGTTAAGCAGGAATAGGCCCAGGGGAAGATCTGTAAAAGCACTTAGACACACCCCAAGACATATTTAAGAAAAAACCCCTTCCTATGTAGGAGATCTTAGTTCATAAGATATCTTAGAATTCGAGACTTGAAACCCTAATCTTAGGCAAGGGTGTAATTAATTTTGGAAGATCAATTTCTTAGTTTCTTGTTGAATAATGGATGCTTTGAATGACCCATATGGTATATTTCTCTTTACTTTCTTCATGAGTAGCTAAATAATATAGTCTTGGGATAAGGTTGAATTAGTGTATGATTGTGTGTGGGTATTGTTGTGTTTGCATGGACTTTAGCTATAGAGTATGTGTTTCACTATTACTTAAGCTTATGAGTTAGAATTTGATGGGTGAAAACTCCAAATTCACAAATGGGTTTGATGGTAGAAATCTCCAAGATCTATAAACCCTTTGTCATCCTCAAAAGAAGGACCTAGGTGGATATTAGGTAACCCATAACATCCTCGAAAGAGGGTTGTCGAGGTACAAGGCAATGGTGAACTACTAAGCCTATGAATTACTTTTCTTTGCAATCTTAGAAATAAGTTTTTGGGTATTGTAATTCATGTCAAGAGCATCATCCTATAAATAAGGGTGCTTGGTTGAGGTTTTGGGTGTTTATACAAACTCCACACTTGTTAGGTGCTCGAAAAAGCCAATGAGTGAAATTGTCGGGACTTTATTGAGAGATTGACCTCAACGATATTTGACTAAGCCTATCCATTGATGAAAAACTAAATTACATACTAAACCATACTATCCCACACACTTCACTTCTAAGGATACATGATCCCAAGATTCCTCCAAACCTTGAATTCAAATCATAGATATTGTCTACTGATTACTTGCTAAAGGTAGTAGTAAAAAAAGTTCCCAAGAAAATTCACCCATTTAGTTATACATGTCTCTTTTTAGCATTCTGTATGACCTTATAGTAATTGGAATACCCATAGGTCTAAAGTCTATAGCATTCACTCCTAGAGATTCGACCTCGATTTACATTGGGTTACTTGACAACGACCGCCTCACCCTTCAATTATGGGAGTGAGTTGAGATTTATCAAGTCTGTACTTTAATCAAGTCTGAAAACTTGTAGAACCACCTACGGGAGTCAAAACCATTGGTTGTAGATGGATCTATAAGGAAAAAAGAGGTATGGATGGAAAAGTGTAAACTTTTAAATCTAGGCTTATTGCTAAAGGGTTTACTTATGTAGAAGGAATTAACTATAAGAAAACTTTTTTGCTGGTAGCTATACTTAAATCTATTAGGATTATCTTATCCATTTCTTCTCATTATCATTATAATATTTGGCAAATGGATGTCAAGATGGCTTTCCTCAATGGATGTCTTGATGGGTGCATTTATATGACACAACCAGAAGGTTTCATAGAAAGTGGTAATGAACATAAGTTTGTAAACTTAAGAAATCCATTTATGTTTTAAACTTGACACGACCCAACCGGGGGCCTTTTCGTAATGGGTGTCCAAAGTTCGACCGGAGACCACCCCCATAATCCAACCCAACCTTCAGCTGCCTGCTTTGAATTAGCTGAATTTCGAGCATGTAACAAGATAGTGCAAAGGCTCTCATGCAGACTCTGGATAAGATCACAACCTCGACCGACCAAAATGAGTCCAACCATCCAGTACCAACAATCCCACCATACCAAACCGATACCAAAACAAGGGCCATAAACCAGGCCATAACTAAAGATATTCTAGAACATAATATAATTAATCCCAAAATGAAATACGAAGGAAGAACCAACAATATTTTTCAATGATGTCAACCCTCCATCTTATTCTTAAGCCAAGGATAACACCAATATCAATCACACCTATTCCAACCCATAGCAGTACTACAAAGTCTCTAACCAAAAGAGTAATAAAATCTAGTTGGGACATGCCCCTATCCATGGCCAAAACCAATATCCAAAATAAAATCAAAGTGTCTAGAAAATATCCATAATATAAAATGGATCCTTCTGAGAGGATGAAAGCTCACCACTTCAGTCCAAATATTGTCCCAGAGTCAATAACTATGTACGAGGAGTAGAACGGCCAGTTCTAGGATAGCGTGGGTATACAGCCGCCAATAGACGGGTTAGAGGGTGAATGCTAGAATGATATCAGGGTAAGGATAAAATGTAACACCCCAAAACCTGGTCCCAGTACGTCAAACGGTGCTCAAGACTACGAGTAGCCTTAAGCTAACCCTGTCTACCTTTTACTAAGTCTGAATCTCATAATAGCGGAAATATAGGTATAAAATTTATACTAAATGCGGAAATCTATCTAAACTGAGAATATCTGAATCATAACATCTGAAATAATAGACTTAAGAGTCTGGACAATCAAAACTAAATAATCTAAATCATATCTAGCAGTCTGACAAGCCTCTACTACTTATAACTAGAGAGTCACTAGGACAAACCCCCTAGCTAACTTAAACTGTCTAAGAAGAATACTGAATCATCTAAGCTGAAAATTTGAATAACTAAGTCTCCAAACTATTAGGACTTACCAACTGTGAGGATATAGATGGAGATGCTCAAAATTACTCACGCTGCTAGAACTGAGCACCTAAACCTACATTATGAGACAATGTAGCACATCGACGTATATGTGGATTAGTAATTTGAGGATGTACTGAGTATATGGGGGTGAAATACATACGCAAAATATAATATCATTCATCGTCATAGTTTGTAAAATAATGCATGCTAAATATAAATGAATCACACAAGCTGGAAGATTTGAAATACTGAGATCTGTACTCATGAATAACAAATCATACTTTATAAATTAATTGAGTCATAACATTTAGTTCTAAAAGTTGTGTAGTGATCTATTTGTAAATCATGTTGTCTAAGTGTAGAAAGGACTCACTTTTATATCTAAAATCTGAAAGCTAAAGTCTGTAGCTAATAGCTTTCTGTAAAGCATAATCTGAATAAAGATGTGTCCCTTTACACTTAGTTTTCTAAAAGATTTTTTGTTATTCATTTCTATTAGTATTACTCTTTCTGTAGGGAGATTTTTCTAACCGATATAAACTATGTGAGCTAACATGGAGTCCAATGTTTTGTTCCCCTATGGGGAAAACCTCACGATAGGGAGAGGTGTCATACTCTTGTAAAGGAGTATAACCTAATCTAGGTGATCACATCTGTATCTGTCATCCATATAGAAATAAGAATAATTTGAGTTTGTACCTATGTTGGCTACGTATTTCTGTAGAAGATAGGGAATGCTAATCCCACACTTCTAGCTCGGTGCTAAATACTACTACCTTTTAATCTGTATGCTCATTCTGTTGGAAATCCACTTTAAAGTCCAGCATAAGGGTTATTACGAAGCCAATTATGCATTTATCTGATTTAATCAGTGAAAAAAACTATTTTGGTTTCTGATATCTGTAATAAATCTGTAAAATGGATTCCGAATATTATCTGAGGATCAAAAGTTCAAGGCTTTCTAAAAATTTGAAAATAAACTGATCATCTGATGCTTACAGCATAATCTTTCTTGGAATAATAATATTCAATCTGGGGATAGTAACCCATGCATCAATCTCATGTCAAAATATCATAATAATCATGCTTGGTAATGAAAACAATGATAGTTCATCTCAAAATCTGGAAATTACTACATTAGGAATGAAAATATGAAAATAGCCATGCAATTCAACATCTAAAACACTTGAAATCTCATAATCTTGCAATTAGGAATAATGGGTATGAACCCTAATTTAAAACTCATGTATAATAATTCAAAATCATACAAATTTGAAACAAAAACTCAATTTTGGGCACAAGGATGAAAGAGGATCCTTGTTCATAAACCTCACATACCTTAATTGATGAAATTTCTAAGAAAGCTTAAACTTGAATCTCTATTTGAGCCTTTGAAGGTGAACTCTTGGTTATCTTGACTTGGGAATCCTTAATTTTGGGTTTTCTTAGAGAAACAATGGAGGAATTTAATTTTTTGGAGAGTAAACATTGAATTCTAAGGTTTTTATTTGAGAGGGAATGGATGAAAATAAGCATAAAGTGCTTAGAATAGGCTTAATTCCTTGTTTATGAAAAATTGGCGGCTTGGGAATTAACCAAAGTGCCCTTTTTAAATTCTGATCGGAACTAGAAACAGTCATATTTTTTTCCAATTTTTCATGCCTCCACGATGCACCACTATCGTGATGGCTCATTGGAAAAGGATGAGGGGGAACAAGAAGTTCAACGCGATGCGGAGCTATCGTGATGCTCTACTAAAATACTAGTTAGGCTATCACTGTGATGCTCCACCATCACGGTGAGCCACTTGAAATTGACAATTGGGAAATTGGACCTCACCACGATGCGAGCTTATCACCGTGGTCCATTGGAATTTGACGAATGGGAATTTAACCCTTACCGCAATGCGGAGTTTGCTCAGATGGCGTACTGCTTTACTAAAAACGCCATAACTTATCAACCGAGTATTAGATTTGGGCGAAATTGGTATTGATGGAAAGCTTATTAGATTTTCTACACAATGAAGGGTCTAAATGTAGAAAATTTCACATGCAACAATTTTTATTCATTTATTAAGATAACCCTTGACATTTTAGGAGTGAAATTAAGCTAGGAAAAGTATGGGGTATTATAATATCTCTCCTTTTGGAACATTTATCCTCGAATGTGGCTAGTTAAGCTAAAAATACTGAGGAATCTAATGTTATAAGCAATCATGCCCAACTGAAATAACTGTACGACTGAATTGAAAACATACTGAGCTACTAAATTGATCTTTAGTGCATGAATTTACATCAAAATAACCATATGGCTAAATCTGAGACTGGAAAAGAACTAAATAAAGGAAGACTATTACCTTTGGCTGAATCTTAGTTCGTGGAGAAGATAATAGGATACTTAGTACACATGTTTGCTTCTGCTTCCCAAGTAGCACCCTCAAAGAAATAGTTTTTCCACAGAACTTTGACCAAGGGAACTTCTTTGTTCCTCAGTCTACGAATCTAACGGTTAAGAATCTCTGCTAGAACTTCTTCATATGAGAGGCTATTCTGATTATCTTTAATTTCTAGAGGAACTATAATGTCTGAATCATCCATACACTTCTTCAAAAAGGACACATGGAACACTGGATGAACTGAGGACAAGTTTGTGGGTAGCTCAAGCTCATACGCCACCTTCGCAACACGACTCAAAATTCGGAAGGGGCCTACATATAGGTGGCTAAGCTTTCCTTTTTTGCCAAATATCTTAACCTCTTTCATGGGTAAAACTTTCAAATACACAAGGTCATGAACCTTGAACTCAAGATCTCTTATTCTTACATCTTCATAAGATTTCTAGTGACTCTAAGATGCTTTCAATCTTTCTCGAATAAACAAAACTTTCTCCATGGACTCAAGCACCATGTTTGGCCCAATCAAAGAGGCCTCACCCACTTCGAACCAACCAATTGGTGATCTATATATCCTCCTATAAAGAGATTCAAACGAGGCTATCTGAATACCTGCATGGTAACTATTACTATAGGCAAACTCAATTAACGACAAATGGTCATACCAACTACCTTTGAAATCAAGAACACATTCCCTCAACATGTCCTCTAAAGTTTAAATGGTCCTTTCTAACTGACCATCTTTCTGTGGATGAAAAGCAGAACTAAGATAAGCTTGGGTACCAAGAACCTTCTGAAAGACTTTCCAAAACTATGAGGTAAACTGGGTACCCCTATCTGAGATGATAGATAAAGAAACTCCATGTAATCTGACTAACTCTCTAATACACAACTTATCATAATCTTCAGCTGTGTAGGATGTGTGAGCTGGTAACAAATGCATGGACTTAGTCAATCTATCTACTATTACCCAAATTGAATCATGCTGACAACGTGAATGGGGTAATCCAGTCACAAAGTCCATATTCACCTCCTCCCACTTCCAAGTAAGGATACTAAACTTCTGCAAAGTGCCACCAGGTCATTAGTGCTTTACCTTAACCTATTGACAAGTTTCACACTTGGCTAAAAATTATGCTATGTCTTCGTCATACCATTCCACCAATAGACTTCCCGCAAGTCACGATACATCTTGGTAGCACCTGGATAAATGGAATAACGCACACCATACGCTTTCTCCATAATTCATTGACTCAAATCATCAACACATGGTACACATAATATACCTTGGTACCTCAACACACCATCTCCCCCTTGAGAGAAACCTCTACCTTTTGGTCTTTAACTGACTCTTTCAGTTTGACCAAACTAGAATCCTTCTCTTCCTTCTCTTTCACTTTTAAAACTAGGGAAGATTCAGAACTACTCTGAATCAAAATATTCCCTTCTGCTGAATCAACCAATCTAACTCCCAATCTATCTAACTGGTGAACTTCCCGAACTAACTCTCTCTTATCATTCTCCACATGAGAAACACTGCCCATAGACAATCTACTAAGGGTGTCCACCACTAAATTGGCCTTATGAAACCTTTATCTAAGAGATCTTTAAGTTGGTCTTTTTAATCTTTAAGATTGGATGGAGCTATACAGTATGGAGGAATAGAGATAGGCTGAGTATCTGGAAGAAGGTCAATACCAAATTCTTTTTCCCTATCGGGAGGTAACCTTGGCAAACCTTTGGGAAAGATATCAGGAAACTTATTGACTACTTTGACTAACTAAACTGTGGGAGTCTCAAAATTAGTGTCTTTAAATCAAACTAGATGATAGATACACCCTTTGGATATTAACTTTCTGGCCTTAAGACAAGATATGAAATGACTCTTAGGAGATACTGAATTACTTTCCCACTCAAAGACTGGCTCATCTGGAAACTGAAACTTCACTAATAGGGTGCGACAATCTATAGATGCATAATAGGAATAGAGACAATCCATAAAAAGAATAAGATCAAAGTCAACTATATCTAACTTTATTATGTCTGCTAACATGATTATATGAAAGACAGTGATAGGTCACTTTCTATAGATCTATTTAGCAATAGTTGACTCACCTACTGGGGTAGAAACCAAGAAGGGCTCAGGGATTTTTTCAAGACTTATTTCAAAATTCACTGCAACTAGTGGAGTCACATAGGAGAAATTTGACCCAGGATCTAACAACACATAAACATCAAGATGAAAGACATGAAGCATACTAGTAACAATATCTGGTGAATCCTCTTGCTCCTGATGGGATGGTAAAGCATAAAACTGATTCTGGCACTGACCACCACCAGTAATAGATGATGCACCCTAAGGAGGGGCTGGGCGACGTAGAAAAGCTGGTGCACTAGTAGCCTGAGTCTGGGGAAGAACATCTCTATTCCCCTGCTTAGTATAGGAACACTCTCTAATTCTATGACCCAACTTACCACAACCATAATAACCCTTTTGTCCTATCAAACACTCACCAGGTTGATTCTTACCATACTTATCACATGGAGGATAACTGGGTCTTCTACTCATACTATTCTGAGATCTGGAGAGTAAAGACTTGCCCCACTACTACTGTCAAGCTCTGGGGGTGGGAGCACTAGCTGAAGATGGTGCTGGAATAGATGAATGATTATGAAACTACAAATGATTTCCCCCCTCCAGACCTAGCCTGGCCATACTTAAACTGACTGGTTCTAGCCTTCTTGTTCCCCATCTCTCTTTCCTTATACTTCTCTGCCTTAATTTATTGAGCATGAATCATCAATCTAGCAAGATCCATGTCTCCAAGAAGCATGGAAGTCCTACACTCCTAACTACCAAACCAGATACTCCAGTAACAAACTTACCCATACTTTCCCTAGGATCAACCATCGTATCAGGGGGTATACTTAGACAACTGATTAAACTTAAGGCAGTACTTCTTCACTATCACTGAGCCCTACTTCAGGTTCAAAAACTCCTCTATCTTAGATTCTCTCATTTCACGTAGAAAGAAACTATCTAGAAATGCATTCTGAAATACTTGCCAACTTATGGAAGCTGCATTCTCACCTCTACCATTCTTCCACATAACTACCCAATCATACGCTATATTCTTCAGTCTATAGGATGCTAACTCAACACTCTCCTCTTTAGAAATATACATAATCTGAGTGATCTTCTTCACCTCATCTAAATAAAGTTATGGGTTCTCACCGTCTTCTGACCCAAAAAACTCTTCCGGATTTATTCTCATGAAGTCTCTAATTTTGGCTGTTGCTAAGTCCCCATTCTACTGAAGTGGAACAACAGCCTGATGGTTTTCCTGAACATTGGCAGTCACTGCCTAGGCCAAAGCCTGAAAGGAAGCCCAAAAATTGGCATGGGATATATTCTTATTCTGAGGATTAGCGGGCTGGAGTGGCTGGTTATCATTTCTGCAAGCGTAAGCTCGACGAGGAGGCATATTCAACTATCATGTAAAAGCATGAGTTAAAAGCAGGTAGAGATACTGTAAGTATGATAGATCATGAAAGAAAGAGATAATTTTCTAAGAACGTCCCGTAGCCTCTTACTCATAAACATGGTGAGCTTCACACCCATGATCATGACTCTACATAACGTGGCTTGTTTGACTCCCTAGAACTCTTAAAAACCATAGGATCTGATACCAAGTTTGTAATACCCCAAAACCTGGTCCTAAAATGTCATATGGTGCTTCATACTATGAGTAGCCTTAAACTAACCCTGTCTGCCTTCTACTAAGTTTGAATCTCATAATAGTGGAAATATAGGTATAAAATTTATACTCAATGCAAAAATCTATCTGAACTAACTAAAAATACCTAAATCATAACATCTAAAATAATAGACTTAAGAGTCTGGACAATCAAAACTGAATAATTTGAATCATATCTAGCAGTCTGACAAGCCTCTACTACTAATAACTAGAGAGTCACTGGGACAAACCCCCTAGTTGACTCAAACTGTCTGAAAACAATACTGAATCATCTAAGATGAAAATCTGAATAACTAAGTACCTAAACTATTAGGACTTACCAACTGTCACGATGTAGATTGAGATGCTCGAAATTACTCACGCTGCTAGAACTGAGCACCTGAACCTACATTATGAGACAATATAGCACATATACATATATGTGGATTAGTACTTTGAGGCTGTACTCAGTATATACGGGTGAAATGTATATGCAAAATATAATATCATTTATCATCATAGTTTGTAAGACAATACAGGACAAATGTAAATGAATCACACAAGTTGGAAGATCTGAAATACTGAGATTTGTACTCATGAATAACAAATCATACTTTGTAAATCTAGTGAGTCATAACATTTAATTCTAAAAGTTGTGCTAGTGATCTGTCTATAAATCATGTTGTCTAAGTGTAGAAAGAACTCACTTTTATATATAAAAGCTGAAAGCTGAAATCTGTAGCTAATATCTTTTTGTAAAGCATAATCTGGATAAAAATGTGAGCCTTTACACTTAGTTTTCTAAAAGCTTTTCTGTTATTCATTTCTATTAGTATTACTCTTTCTGTAGGGAGGTTCTTCAAACCGACATAAACCATGTGAGCTAACATGGAGTCCAACACCTTGTTCCCCTATGGGAAAAACCTCACGATGAGGAGAGGTGTCATACTCTTGCCAAGGAGTATAACCTAATCTAAGTGATCACATCTGTATCTGTCATCCATATAGAAATGGGAATAATATGAATCTGTACCTAATTTAGATACGTAGTTCTGTGAAAGATAAGGCACATTAATCCCACACTTCTAGCTTAGTGATAAATACTGCTCCCTTTTAATCTTATGCTCTTTTTTATGGAAATACACTTTAAAAGCTAGAATAAGGGTTATTACAAAACTAATTATGGATTTATCTAATTCAATATGTGAATAAAACTATTCTGATTTCTGAAATCTATAATAAATCTGTAAAGTGGATTGCAGATCTTATCTGAGCATAAAAAATCAAGGCTTTCTGAAAATCTAAAAATAAATAGACCATCTGATGCTTAAAGCATAATCTTTCTTGAAATAATAATACTCAATCTAGTGATAATAACCCATGCATCAATCTCATATCAAAATATCATAATAATCATGCTTGGTAATGAAAACAATGATAGTTCATCTCAAAATCTTGAAATTACTGCA
The DNA here is from genome assembly GCA_030864215.1 of Capsicum pubescens. Classification (NCBI taxonomy): domain Eukaryota; kingdom Viridiplantae; phylum Streptophyta; class Magnoliopsida; order Solanales; family Solanaceae; genus Capsicum; species Capsicum pubescens. The sequence continues at coordinate 236,753,314 of CM061540.1, forward strand.
ATTTGCATGAAAATATGTAAATAGCCATGAAATTCAACTTCTAAAACACTTGAAATTCCATAATCTTGCAATTAGCAATAATGGGTATGAACCCTAATTTAAAAATCATGTATAATTATTCAAAATCATATAAATTTGAAACAAAAACTTGGTTTTGGGCATAAGGATGAAAGAAGATCCTTGTTCATAAACCCCACATACCTTAATTGATGAAATTTCTAAGATAGCTTGAACTTAAATCTCTATTTGAGCCTTTGAAGATGAACTCTTGGATATCTTGTTTTGGGAATCCTTAACTTTGAGTTTTCTTGGAGAAACAATGGAAGAATTTGATTTCTTGGAGAGTAGGCTTTTAGCTCTAGGGTATTTCTTTGAGTCAGAATGGATGAAAATAAGAATAAAGTGCTTAAAATAGGCTTAATTCCTTGTTTATGATGAATTGGGGCTTGGTAATTGACCAAAGTATCCTTTTTAATTTTGATTGGAACTGGAAACAGTCATTTTTTCTAATTTTTCATGCCTCTCCAACGTGCCACTATTACGATGGCTCACCAGAAAAGAACGAGTGGAAATTGGAAGTTTAATGTGACGTGGAGCTATCGCTGTGAACTACTAAAAATCCATTTGGGACATCACCGCGATGCGCCACCATCGCAGTGAGCCACTGGAAATTGACAATTGGGAAATTGTACCTCACTACGGACTTCCAAGTGCCCTTTTATTTGCCATATTAAACCAATTGAGGGATTTCATGTACCCCACAAGCATAACCATTTAACCATTTACCTTTACAAGCCATTAAACCATGCATAATTCCTTTACCAAGTTTAAAAACAAGCAAGAGTTCCATTAAAAGTACTCAATGCAATAAAAACATGCTTATAGGCATTTTTTCAAATACATTGGGGGCATAGTATAACAAAAACCAATTCCAATTACCATTAAAACATTCCTATGCAGTCAAATTCTCCAAATCCACCATTAATGCACATAAATCATAATTAAAACCATAGAAAACCATGACCAACCATTTAATATCAAAACCCCTAATTCATATTTGAAAACCAAAATCATACAATCAATAAAGTCATGAAAACATTCATAAAACCATTCTTTTAGATAGAATTAACAATGAGGGAAGTGAACATGCCTTAAACCAAGAAGATGATGGAAAAAAATCACTAAGACATGCCCCAAATCTATCCTCTAGTTGAAACTGTAGCTTTTCTTGCCCAAAATCTTTTGAGAGAATTATATAGTGTTTAGAAGAGTTTCTAAGTGATAATGAATGGAATTAAAAGGTAAATAACCATCCAAGTAGGTTAGAAGTTGTGGGACCTTATTAGGATAAGTGGGGGAAATATCCAGAATACCCACACTTAAGTTGCACCAAAATCCCATCAAAGGGGTACGACTGACCCTCTCTAGTGGTACCCTCCAATATAACTGGTACTCTCTACTCGTATCCTAGCATCAACCTTTATATCAAACATTAGCTAGCATATGACTCATCTAACTAAGTCGTATACAAAGCATATAATCAATGCCCTTTATTCGTATCCCTGATAGATTTAAACCCAAGAAAGATTTAGACATTGTCCATCATACGAGTCCTGGGAATAACTCGTACCCTGTCTTATGACTCATGATGAGCCACTCATACTCAAATCCAACCTAAATAACAAAGTCTACGATTATGTTAAGGAACCAAATGATCCATAACTACTAATATGACTCGTACCCCTAAGCTGTATCCATTTCAGTAACCAAAATCCATCCCACTAACCAACACTAGTCAACATACGAATGGACTATACCATCTGTACCCTAACATATCGCTCGTACCTATGAGTTGTATTGGGTCCAGAGATCAGAATTCTAGGAAGTTTTCTAAGGTCCAGAAACTAGGGTATTTCAAAAATAGGCATCTGCGGAATTGAATACTTGTTTTCATAATTTTGATTGACTTTTGGTTTTGATCAATGTGAAATTGATTCATGCATTAATAAAAAATAGGATGGTTATAAAGTAGCATTTTTTATTATGTACGTAGATGACATCTTGCTCATCGGAAATAATGTGAGGATATTGAATTCTATTAAGGAGTGGTTATCCTCGCATTTTGATAGAAAAGACTTAGGAGAAGTGGCTCATATCCTTAGGATTAAGCTCATGCAAGATCGCAAGCCAAGGATATTAGGCTTATCTCAAGCACTTTATATTGATACTATTCTTGTAAGATTTAGCATGCAAAATTTCAAAAAGGGATTCCTACTTTTTAGCCATGGAGTTACTCTATCAAAAGACCAGTCACCCAAAATGAATTATTATATAGAGAGAATTAAGGTTCTTTCTTATTCTTCTGTTATAGGAAGCCTCATGTGTTCTATGTTGTGCACTAGACCATATATATGCTTTGTTGTTGTCATGGTTAGCAAATTTTAGACTAATCTCGGACAAGAACATTTTACTGCGATTAAGCATATAATCAAATACCTAAAAGGACTAGGGATTACATGCTTGTTTTTTACTTGGGGGATCTTGTACCTATTGGGTATACTAATTTAGATTTATTTGGATAAAAGTTCTAGAAAATCTACCCCAGGATATATGTTTACTTTAGGAGGTAGAACTATTATGTTGAGGAGTATCAAGAAATCATGTGTCGTTTATTCCACCATGGAAGCCAAATATGTAGCTTCTTTTGAGGTGTCTAAAAAGGTTGTTTGTCTTGGTCACTTTCTAAAAGAGATTGAAGTTTTTACTTAGTTCAAATACCACTACCACTTTATTGTGACAATAGTGGTGTAATTGCAAACTTGAAAGAACCACGAACCATAAAAGAAGTAAGCATATTGAGAGAAAATATCACCTGATTCAGGATATAACACAAAAGGGTATGTGAGAGTTTTGATAATTGAGTCGAAGAACAATTTGGTAGAACCATTTACAAAGGGCTTAAACCAAAAGGTTTTTAATAAAGATGTGGAAGAAATGGGTGTTAAAATTATGCATTTATAGTTATGAGTCTAAGTGGAGACTGTCAGGATATACTATTAACATCGTAGTTTGTGTTACAGTATTATATTTTAATCCCATCCAAAGATAATTTAATATATTAATAAAATCTTTATTTGAATAGATCATTGTGTTAACATGATTGTCCTTTGCTTATATAGTAGAAAATTTTATGTATTGAGTATTTTAACTCATGCACGAAAAATTAAAATTGTCGGTTCTTATATGTAATAAATTAACATTCACAATCAAAGATGAGGTAGGACAAACATCTTGATGTGTAGCACAAAATTAATTATAATTTAATCTTAATTATGGGAGTGGTAATATTCCAACTTTTTGTGCTAGTACATTTCGTATGTATTAAATGGACCAATTAGAAAAGCTTGTTTACGTTCTGAATTTTAATAAATGACTTTTTTAGTCCATTACATGTACTTATACTCATCATCTTGATATAATTATTATGATCTATGTGCTTTGGTTTATTATTTTAATATATTAAAAGGTGATACTCTTTTATTAGTCAATATATTCCTAATAGGTTGGATGATGACAAATTACTTAGTAAAATATTAATTAGTTGATAAAATCATGTCTCGGACTTGAGATAGAAGACACCCCTTTATGGTTTCTTATAAGTGGTGAAAACCCTGCCGGTGAATTTTATATCCATCATGTGAAATAAGTTGAGCATTATAGATAAAGGAATCAATGATTTAAATTTTTCATATAATTTAATTTAATTGATTGGTGTCGATAATTCTAACATGGGGAAATAAATAAGATGTAATGGTAGATTTTAAAATTAAATCGAGGAGTGCAATTATAGATTTTTAGTGGAATAATTTATAGTTTTTAATGATATGATAATTCATTTATTACGGAATTAATATCATAACTGAGGGTCTCACTTAATAAATTTGTTGTTTCTTCTATACATGATTAACTAATAAATTTTAGAAAAGGAAAAGTAGCTTAGTAGAAGAAGTAATATTTTTACTGGTCGTCTGTAAGGAAAAGGATATCTTCTAACTTTAAATAATAAATTAAAAGAAAAAAGTTTTGTTTTTATGAGCAAAAACTTTTTGCTCATTAATAAAAAATATTAAGAGCAAAAAACGTTTTTTGACTCTTCAAAAGGGAAAAAATATTTACCGCTTATTCTCCCTTATTCAATAGAGAACAGGGATAAAAGGGGTTACTATTCAGAAGAAAAACAACCATTTCAATCTGAAAAACACTTTTCCACACAAGTTTGATAATCAAAGTTAGTTTGGATATAGTAGAAAGGCTGTAGAACTAGAGGCCAAGGCATTGGATGATTTTTGTGAAAGCTTCAAGAGGTAAGTTAATTTTTAATTATATTAACTAGTATTATTTGTAAGTTGTTGATTATGGTTAATTGTTTCTTCCGCTATGCATGTTCTAACATTTCTAAGAGAGGCAGACTTGTAAAGAAAATAATCATGAGTGACTATGTCACTAAGTGTTGAAGAAGAAATCTAAGGTCTCTAGGAATTAGAAAATCATGGAGCATTTTTGTGTTTTTGTATTAAATTAATATACAATTTAGATGATATATGATGTCTTTTTATAGTTTTTATGTATGTAATACATAGATTCTTACGGTTGGTTTATAAGCGTTATTGGTTTTTGATGGAGTTACTTACTAGCCAATATTTTGGTTGATTAATACATTATTATGAAATATTTTTTTGTTTTAGACTCTTGTTCTATTTTCTCTTCATTTTTATAAATTTTAATTTCATAAAAATATCAACTAACTTTTTTTATGAAAATAGTCTTCACTAGGTAGCCTAGTCTATTAAAAAAGTGGTATTCTTTTATTATACAATCCATAAGGAAAATTGGGTGGGGTACTTATAAAAAGGGTCAATATATTATATTCTCTTAAATTAAAATTAAGAATTAATTAATATTGTCACATCATTTTCCTATGGAATTATTGTAAAATTCAGCCATAGTGACTTGTGATGGCCGGAACAAAGAAAAATAACTTTTGTGTAATGAATGAAAAAAATAAATTTTGCGTAATAGACACATAGCTAAGTGACTGTGGATGAAATTTACTCTGTAATTGACTTAAAATCAAATAAACAATGAATGTGAAAGTAATTTACTAATCGGGGATGAAAGACAAAATGATGAAGCGAAAGAGTCGAACCATGAATTTTGAAGAGGTGACAACAACGATGATTTTGAAAGATCAAGCGGTCATTGTTGAGCTGTGAAAAATATATATCTTCATGTTAAGCTGCCAATCATCTAATGTAATAAATCATTAGAATGATAGATTTAACCTCAAATTGATTTCTGAAAATACCCTCGACTGACCCTAAGTTGCTCTCTATTAAAGCTTCTATTATAGAGTAAAGTAATGTCATACACTAACAAATCCCATCATTAACAGTATGAATAGAAAATTATAAATATTCCTATTACACTTTTAAAATTGGGAAAAATATCTTAAACAATAATCGAGTCAACATTCGAAATGATAACAACAATTTTATTCGTGTTACCTCAAAACGTAATTTAAAAAATATCATCAAAAGCCTAGACAATAAAAAAATGTGAAACAAATCTTCATCCGGAGAAATTCCAATCAGACAACTACAATTATTTGAATGTTTCATCTCCTGAGTTCCTTCAGTTAAATGTAAATTATTTTCACCAACAATAAATTTTTCATCGCTCTCTATTGCACCCGTAGTCCTATCCCTCAATCAAAATGCACAACAAATACTTGATGAAGAAATTCTTATTCACTTTTTTTATCCAAATATGCCTTAACACCTGTATGAAATATCATTTATAAGGCCATGGTATTGAGTTTTTAAATAATAAATAAATATCCTTTGATGTAATGACCCTCCATCTCCTATATTGGGAAGCTAAGCTTGGGTTTAAGCCCAAGTAACTTTTTTTTATTTTTGTACGTTTTCAATGTTTCAAGCCTTCCTATAATTAATTCAAGTCATTTATGACTTGTTGACTCCAATGGGTTTAATTCTCGAGTAGTTCATTTGGTTTTTATGCAATTTTCCAGTTTTGGAGATTTTGGAGTTGAGTAATTGGTCTTTGGCTAAAACTTCTAATAAATAAAACTTTTGACAGTTCAGTTAGCTCGAGAACATGGACTTTTGGCTGGGGGACCTTTGATTTAAGTCCCGTGGCTTTTGAACTCGTTTTGCACTATTAGTTGATTTTATTTAAATATGAAAAAAGTGGGCGTGGGACTCACTTTTCATTAAAATGACCTACTTCAAAAATTTTGTCAATTTTGTTGAGTTTGAAATGTTATTTATAGTAAGGTAGCATATTCTATTTGTATTCATAGGATTTCAAATGAATCTCGAGGACCCGTTCGAAGAAAATTTCAAGTATTGAAAACTGTAAGTGGCTGGAGCATGACTTTATAGTCCTTGGTAGACTTAAGCAATGGCTTCTTAAGTGGTATTTATTGAATATATACTCCCTCTTAAGCTTGTTTTTAAACAATTCTCCAAGTTTTTTCCTCCACAGTTAAGAGCTCAAAATTCAAAAAAGATGATGTGGGATCATCTATTGAAGCTTAGGGTCATTGAGTTCTTTCCCCTGGATTGATCCTCCGTCATAAACTCATAAGTTTTTGGATCTAATTTTGTTAAATTCTAGCTTAAATTACATTGATTTTTCTTATCTTTATAGTCTTATTTGGGCCTCCATTTGGGGGCTGGTTAAGCTCAAATTTTGAGCACATGATATTTGTCCCACAAGGGACATTATTGTGAGTCTAATTTTTGAATTCCAAAAGTATACTCGATGAGAGATTTTTAACTCAATTTTTGATCCAGAGCATAAATTTATAATATGGGTCTCTTTTTACTTGTGTTGACATGTAGATTATAATTTTGATAAAACAACAACTTTATATTTGAGTAGAGAGAAGAAGCAACTCGTGCATGGTTTGAGAATGTTATTCAACTCTTAGGTATACTATAATCTACTTCTTTATAGACTTTTTCTATGAGATCGTATACGATATTATGTATGGTATAAACTGCATATGAGGTAGGGGTTTAGTGTTAAAGTTTAAGAGTCCTTTATCATTTTCACCATTTCTGGCCTTCTTCGAAGATTTTTAAAATAGACTATTAGCTAAAGCCTTAGTTTCTAACACTTGTTGTAGTGCTAGGATTAGGCTGAGAATCCTTGTATACTTTCGATGACATTAATATGGGATTAATAGTCCTCAACGTGGGTTTGGATAGTATCTCGTACGAAGGTGGATTTACCTAAATCGACTCTTCTAGTATCATATTTTATGTATTTTACCCTTTCTTTATGTATGTACTTTATATATATATACTGTTTTGTACGGTCGTGAGCTTGAGGCCCTAGTTGTAAGATAGTTGGATTCCAGGTTAGGGAGCTTTGCTTTGGAAAGATTGTGTTTTCTTGTTGTAGATGCTTATGTGGTTATGCCCTATTTCTATAAATACTGATGATAACAAGCATATATTTGTACATACATATGCATGTATTGTGGTATGATTTTAAGAAAAACTATTGATTTTCACTACTATTTTAAAAAAGGGAGTTATTCTTATTTTCACTCTTAAACTATTTTTAAAATGAAAGTCATACCACCCCTATGGATTGGATGACAATTTTTAAGATTAAATGCAACACCTATGCTCTAGATTAAGTTTGGACACTTGTAGTGCTTACACCCTATTGTTGATTCTGTCTATCATTTTCTTGAGATGCTTTGTCCTGATTTTCACACAAATTAGTAAGAGTAAATACACCATATTTTGCTATTATTTTTAGAAATTTATAAAGGAATTATAACTCTTAATCATTGGGTTTAGAAAGGAAAACATGGATTATCTTACTTCTGGTTTAATTCTGAGCACCTACTTTACTTATGCATATTTTCAAATAAATTCTTGAAGAGTTTTGTTATCGATTATTACTTGGAAGTCTTGCTTCAGTACTAGGCAATGTATATAAATATCTCGTGTCCTATGTGGGTCTTTTCTCTATGAGCCACAATTCTAGAGGAGGGATGTTTCTCATGGGTCCTACCTTTATGAGACCCAAGGGTTGAAGGCAGTGTATACACTATTATTGGACATGGTATATATCTTATGTCCCATCACTTGGGTTCTATTGTATCTACAATTCATATGTACTACCTATCGCTAGTATATTTATTGTTTTCACCTTCTGGCTTAAGCGGGCCTAGTTAGGTCATTGTTTGTTATATGTAATTATGCATGTTGTTTTTACTGTTCAAACTTATAGAGGTCTATTTAGGTTATTGTCTGATTACTATGCATAGCTTACTGTTGATTATCACTGCATAGCTTATTATTAGTCATCATAGCATAGCTTATGATGTGATACTTGTGGATGTTTATTTGCAGCTTAGGTATGCCTAGTGGACTTTCTTTGTAGCATTTCCATATCTAGTGTTAAACTATGTTGCATTTCTCCCAAAAAGTTTAAGTTCCCTATGTATAATACTATTATCTCCTTTTTCTGACTTAATTCTAGTTGTGTTAGACTTTTAGGCCAGTTTCTATAAGTAGGAACTTTTTATCTGATTACCTTATTTAATATTCTTTTAGTTTACTTACATTGTTCATTATCTTATTTATTATGATTTATACATACATATATCTGTTGAACTCAGTCGGCATATGATGCCTACTAGGTACAATGTGTTTTTGTACTCATACTACACTTCTGCATTTTTTCTGATACAAATCCTAGTACAAGTTATAGTTGATGATATATTCTTCATGTGGAGCTATCTTGGATCAATGATTTTGGGTGGCTCCTAACATTTGTAGTCATTTCTCCTCCCTCTATTTTGTTGGATTGGTCTTTATTTTATATTTTAAGGATGGTTCTATAAATATTATATTTGCTTAGTACTCATGTTATATTTATTAGTTCATGTACTGACTAATACCAAGCCTTGCGGTGATTACTTTGTATACCTTGGTCATTATTTCCGTATATATGTGTATTTGGGTTTATTTCCTGTGGTTAGTTCTTTTATTTGGCCGATTTGTCTCATATTTTCCTCTTTTTGTTATTACCCTATTGTTATTTTGGTTATGCATTTGACTTACCTATTGGTGGGTTATAGTAGGTGCCATCATGACTTGGGCATTTTGGGTCATGATAGTTTGGTATTTGTAATACCCGTGCTTTTTCATAGCTTGAAAATCATCTCAAGGATGTTAGAACTTGCTTTAAAATAAGAATTCATCTTATACACAGGATATTTCCATAATTTTCACTTCCTATCACGTGGGAAATTGAATAAGCTTTCCATCGATATATAATTTGCCTAAATCTGACACCCAGGCGAAGAGTTAGAGATTTTTTAGTGAGTCAGTGTTTAACCTGAGCCTTCAACGCACCGCGGAGATAGCTCATATGGCAATTGTCAAATTCCAGTATTGCTCTACGATACTGGCGCGTTGCGTCAAACTTCCAGGTCGTAGACAAGGTGGCAATGCAATAGCTCCGTGTCGCGCCACCGTTCAGTTTCCCAATTGTCAATTTCCAGTGACACGACGCGATAACGCCGCATCGCGCCAAGGGCCCAACTCGGGAAATTTTACTAAAAATTTAATGATGTGTCTAGGGTTAAAAGGGTCAACTTCCTACCCCTATATAATCCCTTTAACATGTGATTCAGCCACTTTTCACCAAAAACATAGTAGTTTCTCTCAAATTTATCTCAAGAAAAAACTAGGGTTTCTATTGGGGATTCAAATTCAGGAAGGTTTCACCATCAATCTTTATGAAATAACAATCTAAGGTATGCATAGTGTTCATTCATTGACTCCTTTCATCCATGAAGTCCAAGAATCCTTTTTAACTGCAAGTTATGGATTTTCTTCATGTTTTCATGCTTTGTATGTTCTCTTGCATGTTGATAAATAAGGAATTGATTTCTATTCCATGATTTGATGATAAATTCCATGTGGATTGATTAGTATAGATAAAGATTTATGAAATCTCATGACTAAAACTTTGTATGATGGAATTGGAATTGAAGCATGATGTTTAATTGTTGTATAATGTGTTTACATGTACTATGCCTACCATATGTTTGATAAAATGCCTAGATGAAGGAAATTTGCCTAAATAGCATGATATCATTAAAATCCCCATAAATGTACAAGCTTATGCCTATTAGACATTTGACGAAATGCTTCAATAAATGTATTGTGGTGATTATCATGTATTCAAGAATATCAAGTCATGTCAGTTTCCTTCCATCGAGTCCTGGGGGTACTTGTACCCGAAATATTAGTTGTGTGCCTAGATCCATATCATGTTTTCACGATATTCTCAGTCAAGCTATGAACTCTTAGGCTTCAGATAGTCTTATGACTAAGGAAAAATCTTCATGATCTCATGACTCAATCAGTTTTCAGATATCAGTAGTATTCCGTCAGCCACGGAAATTTAGTAACTCAGTCTATGCTCAGTTCAGTTCAATAAATCATGTTCAGTGTCTATTCATATGCGAGTAGGAATTAGCACCGAGTGAACCCAAGGATGGGGACTCACCTATTATATGAGGGTGTGAGTCCTAGAAGCAATCATTGTGTTCCAGAACTATTTAGCCAGCATAGGTTGAGACAATGTAGCCTGCTATATGAGGGTAGATGAGGTGGCTTAACCTATTATGTGAGGGTTCCCACCATTATCTCTAGAGTTACCTGTTATATGAGAGTTACTCGCATGTTGTCCTTACCAGTGGCGCGGTATTGACAGCCTTCCAATCAGGGCCTAGATTGGACCCCAGCTCAGCTATCATAGCACTGTTGGGGCATGTCGGTTAGATACTACTTCCCACAGTTTCATGTTATAGAATCAAGACTGTTAGATATAATCAATCAGTTTCAATAATAGAACTCAGATCGTTCTTCAAATTTCAGGCCTGTCAGACACAGTCAACTAAGATACGGTACGAAACTCAGATAGTTCCATCAGATTTAGGAGTGTCATCTATAGTCACCCACGTTATCAGTTATACTAAGATACATTCACCCATGTTATCAGCATTATTCAGATATAGTCCTTCATGTTATCAGTCATATCAGTTACTAGTATGTCACGTTATTAGTATTCAAACTCAGAAATCACAAAATCATGTTGTCAGTTACAGTTATGTATTTATGCATGTATTCTCACATTCATGTTAGACAGTCAGTTAGCATTATTCATGCATGCAAACCCTTGCATATAGCCTACCTCACATGTATACTCGGTACATATGTACTGATGCATTCACACTATTGTGTTTTCTTTTTATGTTACACCATAAGTTCAGAGACACGAGTTCCAGATCAGCAGTAGACTCCAGATTCAGCATTCAAAGTAGAAGTGAGTCCTTATCCTTTGAGGACATAATGATTTTCTAGTATCTCATTGATTAGCTTATTAGTTAGAGTTAGTTGGGGACATATCCCATCAACTCCTTATTCATATTCTTCAGACAGTATAGGCTTCCAGACTAGATGCAGACTAAATACAGACTATCATATTTTAGACTTCAGTTTTGTTTTGGATATTCTATTTCCCCACACAGATGTTACGTTATTCAGTTATGTTCATGATCGAACCTTATGGCCTTTCAGTGCATGTTTCTACATTATTATGTTATCTTATGCAGTATACAGGTACAAATATCAGTCATGGGTTAGCTTATGGTCCTCCGGGGTCATGAGCACCATGTAGCATTCTGGTTTAGCAAATTGGGTCATTGCAAACTTGGTATCAGAGCCTAAGGTTCAATAGAGTCCTAGGAAGTCTGAAAGCTGCATCTAGTAGAGTCTTGTACATGGGTGTGTTGTGCGCCACATTTATGTGCAAGAGGCTATGGGATGTTTAAGAACAGTTTCCCTTCTTTCAGTATTTATGTTATGCCAGTGAGCATAATCATAAGTCAGTCTCTTAGTCCAATCCGCTTCTTCTCTTTATTTCAGAACATACCTCCTAAGAGAAGAAATTAGTCAGCCCCTCATCCCGAAGAACCTTTGGGCGATCATGTCTCTCATGAAGAGTTTAGGACCGCATTTACCACTCTTTCTCAATCAGTCGCTACTCATAATAAACGGCTAATAGTTGTTCCGGCCAACCCGGTGGCCAACTCAGCCGCAGCTAGAATTCGGGACTTTACCCGAATGAATCCTCCAGCCTTCCTCGGGTCTAAGGTAGATGAAGACCCTCAGGAATTCTTAGATCAATTTCAAAAGTGACAAACGCCACGGGGGTGACTACTGTTGAGAGTGCTGAGCTTCCTGCATACCAGTTGCAGGATTTGGCTCATGCTTTGTTCACACAGTGGAATTCCAAAAGGTCAGATGATGCAGGTCCTATAAAGTGGGAGGAGTTTGTCACTTCTTTCTTAGACAGATTCTTTCCCTAAGATCTTAGAGAAGATAAGGTGCTACAGTTCATCAACCTCAGGCAGGGTAACATGACGGTGAAAGAGTATTATTTTAAGTTTACTCAATTAGCCAGGTATGCCCCTCATGTGGTTGTAGATAGTAGATTCAAGATGAGTAAGTTCGCTTCAGGGGTGAACGATAGAGTGGTTAATGAGTGCAGATCTGCCATGCTGAATAGTGACATGACCTTAGATAGGCTTATGACTCATGCTCAACCGATAGAAGAACAGAAAATTAAGCAGAGGGAAAAGTAGAATAAGAGAGCAAAGACAGGTAGTTTCAACTTTGCTCAACCTAAATTAGAAGGAGAAAACCATTTTTAGTTTCGTCCTAAGTCATCAGTTCCATCTCCCTCTACAGCCAGTACTCCAGTTCCTAATTTTAGAGATGGTAACAAAGATAGAGCGCCAGGATCTGAGATCCAGGGAAGTGTTAGTAGTACCTGCACCTATCCTCTTTGCTAGACTTACGGTAAGCACCATCAGGGTATGTGGAGAGAAGGTACCAATATTTGTTTTGGTTGTGGAAAGCCAGGACATAGAGTTAGAGACTGCCCGTAGCCAGGTCCTCATGGACAACAAAATTGCTCCTCAGCTCATCTGGTCACCTAAATCAGCAGGGTGTCACTTACAGTACTACTAGCGGGAAACTCCCAAATCGTCTCTATGCTCTTCAGACTCGACAAGATCAGGAAAGTTCTCCTGATGTAATTACTGGTATGTTATAGATATTTTATTTGTATGTTTACGCTTTCCTAGATCCAGGAGCTTCATTTTCTTTTGTTACGCCTTATATAGCAGTTGATTTAGGAATCAGTCCCAAAGTTCTAGCCGAGCCTTTCTCAATCTCTACCCTAGTGGGTAAAACCATCATAGCTCGGTGGGTATACAGGAACTTCTCGATTATGATATTTCATAAAGTCACTTCAGCAGACTTAGTTGAATTAGAGATGACTGATTTTGATGTCATTCTCGGCATGGATTGATTTTATTCCTTCTATGCCATAGTCGACGGCAGAAACAAAATAGTTTGGTTTTAGTTCTCGAATAAACCCGTCCTAGAGTGGAAGGGTAGCGTATTCTCTTTCAGGGGTCAACTTATTTCCTACCTTCGGGCAAGGAAATTGATATTTATGGGATGTGTTTATCATCTAGTTCATGTTAGAGATTCTAGTTCTGAGGCTCCCAGTCTCGAATCAGTCCCAGTAGTGAATGAATATTCAGATGTCTTTCTCGAAGATCTTCCAGGAATTCCTCCCAAAAGGGAAATAAACTTCGGTATTGATCTTTTTTTAGACACTCAGCCTATCTCTATTCTGCCATACAGAATGGCACCAGCAGAACTCAAGGAACTGAAAGAACAGTTGAAGGATCTCTTAGATAAGGGATTCATCAGACCCAGCATTTCCCCGTGGGGTGCACCAGTCTTATTCGTGTGCAAAAAAGACGGTTCTCTCAGAATGTGATTTGATTACCGTCAACTCAATAAGGTTACGGTCAAGATCAAGTATCCTCTTCCCATAATCGATGACTTGTTTGACCAACTTTAGGGTGCCAATTATTTCTCTAAGATACACCTCTAATTCAGCTATTATCAGCTCAGAGTTAAAGAATGTGACATCCCGAAGACATCTTTTCGTACGCGGTATGGTCACTTCGAATTTCCAGTCATGTCATTTGGTCTTACCAAGGCCCTAGCCACTTTCATGGACTTGATGAACCGTGTGTTCAAGCAGTACTTGGACATATTCGTCATAGTCTTCATAGATAATATTTTGGTCTATTCCCGCACTGAGTGAGACCATGCAGACCATCTCAGAATAGTACTCCAGACTCTCAGAAATCATTAGTTATTCACCAAATTTTGTAAGTGAAAATTTTATCTAAGATCAGAAGCATTCCTTGGCCATATTATTTTTGGTGATGGCATTAGAGTAGATCCTCAAAAGATCGAAGTAGTAAGAAACTGGACTCACCCTATTTCTCCATCAGATATCAGGAGTTTCTTGGGTTAGGCTAGCTATTACATACGGTTTGTTGAAGGATTTTATTCTATTGCATCTCCTATGTCCAGATTGACTTGGAATAATAGGTATAGATTGTATGGATCAAATGATTAAGCCTTAATCGAGTAATTTATGATAGTGACAATCAATGGCACCATAACTTCAACCTTGTGAGATAAGTGGATATGTGCTATGTACTATGTTTTTGTGTGTGAGACGAGTTAGTGGAGGAATTTTTCGGTAGAGTGATTGACTATATTGATTTAGAGATGCCCATCATTAGTGGTTCGACATATATGAGGTGAGACCCTGGGGACTTAAGGCCTTATTGGCTCCAATTCTAATTTGACTTTTTCGAGTGAAGACCTAAGGTTTGTAATAGATCTTGTATTCTGATATTAGTTTATGAGTAGGTATAGTTATGAAACAAAGGTCCTAGTGGTTTGCTCATAGGCTAAACAGATAGTTGTGGATTTTTGTGGCTCATATACAACATACATTTTAGGGTTATATGTCATTTAAGACATTGTGATTAGTTGATTAGACTACTTTATTACGTACCCTTTCAGTTTCCCTTCAGACCAGATAGGTTAGCTCATATTCATCATCAAGGGATGGTTTATTTGCATAGCGTGTTGATTTCTAAAACTTTTGACTTTGGTTCTTAGTTTGTAGTGGGTTTTTAGAATTCTACTCATCGAGAGATAGATATTCAAATTTAGCTTAGTTAAACTTTTTCACACATAGATTAATGATCATTTAGAGTGAATTGTTCAAGTCTTGAAAGTCATGCTTCAAACTTGTGTTATTGCTTTTGAGGGTCATTGGGACCAGTTCTTAGATTATGCAAAGCTTACATCTATATCCTGAGTGTTTTAGGTGGGTCCTTTCAATATATTATACATATTCTAGATTGTACAAATATCTGATGGGTTGGTTTGTTTACTTTTGAGGTTGGCCATTGTATGATGATTTAAGTAAGATTGAGATAATGTTGGAGAGATTTTGTATAGTTTAAAGAAATTTTATGACTTATGATGATCGGAGGATGGTCAACTTAGAGCTTCAAGTAGGGATATAGTATAAGAGTTGGTTTGCCTATGGTCTTGTTGAGTGTTTACTTAGTTTTGCTCGACTCTATATGGTTTCAGTGTATCGTTGATAAGTTAGACATGTTTCTATAGAGTTGGATGGCAGTTGGCATTTGAGTAGGAGTTGGTTATTATTTCGACTGATAGGTGAAGGAAGTTCAAATCAAAAGGATTCCCATAGGTAAGTTTCCATGGAGTTGTTATTCAGTCGGGAAGGTTATCTGGGGAGCCTTACGAGGCATGCAAACTCAATAACCTTATCTTTTTGAACTTTTGGACTTTTTCTGGAACTTGACTTTTGAGGAAACTTCTTTTACCATGTAATTTTGTTAATTTTCATGTATTTACTATTATTTAAGCTTTTTTATAGTTGCCTTGGGTCATTTATGACTTGTTGTGATGGGTGGTTTAATTTTTGGGCAATTCATTTATTTTTTTTGTCAATTTTCATATTATAAAGATTTGCAGTTGGGAAATTAGTTTTTGGCCAAAACTCCTAATAAATAGCCTTAGATAAGAATTATGATAGTTTTGTTAGCTCCAGAAAATGGATTTTATGCTATGGGGATCTTTGGTTCGGGCACTGATGCTTTCAGACTCATTTTGAGCTATTGGTTGGTTTTAGTTAAAAATGAAAAGAGTGGGTGTGGGACCTACTTTTTGTTGAAACAACCTTTACTGGGAATTTCATTAATTTTATATAGTCTGGTATGTCATTTCTAGAAGGGTAGCATCTTTTATTTGAGTTCACAGTGTTTTGAATTAATGTCAAAGATCCATTTATAGAAAATTCCAAGTCTTGAAAAGTTTTGGTGTCTAATTCATGGCTTAGCAGTCCTTGGGAAGCTTAAGTTATCGCCACTTAAACGGTCATTGGAAGCTTAAGCAGTGGCTGTTTTAGCAGTCATTGGTAGTTTAAGCGGTCATTTGGAGGCTTAATCAACATCTGTTGAGTATATACTCCTTCTTCGGCTCATTTTTAAACAACTCTCTAAGTCTTTTCTTCCAAAGTTAAGAGCTCCAAGCTCAAAATTTTATGAGTTCTTGTCCTTGGATTAATTTTTTGTCATAAACCTGTAAGCTTCTGACTCTAATTCCATTAAATTTTATCTTGAATTCTTTCATTTTCCTTCTTACTACAAATTGATTTAAGGGTTTATTTGGGAGTTGGTCATGCTCAAATTTTGAGCACATGATCTTTTTCCCACAAGGGACAGTATTATTAGTCCAATTTCTAAATTCCCTAAGCGGGCCCTACAGATATTTGTAACTCAAATTTTGACCACAGCATAAACTTATGATATGGGTATTATTTTACTCGTGTTGACGTTTAGATTATAATTTTAATAGTGTAGAAAATTTTTGAGGTCGAGTAGCGGGAAAAAGCAACTCATGGATGGTTTGAGGCTATTGTTCGGCTCTGACATAGGCCACGATCTACTTTCTTATATACTTTGCTCTACAAGATTGTGTATGGTATAAATTACATATAAGGTAGTGGTTTATGGTGTAGGTTTAAGATTCCCTTATCATTTTGTCATTTTATCCTTCTTTGGAGATTTTTAGAATAGACTATTAGCTAGGGACTTAGTTTAGAATACTTGTTGTAGTGGTAGGATTAGGATGAGAATCCTTGTATACTTGCTATGACTTTAGGATGAGAATAACGATCCTAAGCATATATTTGGCATAGTATCTCGCGGTAAGGTGGAATTTCCTCGGTAGATTCTTCTAGTATTATCTTTTATCTTATTTTCCCTTGTTTTATATATTTACCGCTTTGTGAGTTGTTGGGCCCAAGAATGTGGTTATGACTTAGTTGAATTCCATGCTAGTGAACCTTACCTTAGAAAGGTTGTGATTTCTAGTTGTAGATACTTACATAGTCATGTCCTATTTCTATGTATACTAGTGATGACATCCATACATTCGTACATACATACACACGCAATGCGGTAAAATTTCATGGAAAACTATTTATTTTCACTACTATTTAAAAAAAGGTCATTCTTATTTTCACTCATAAACTGTTTTAAAAAATTGATGTTGTACAACCCTTACTGATTGGATGATGGTTTTTAAGACTAAAATACATCATGTATGATCTGATTCGAGTACGGGCACTTAAGGTGTTTACACCTTATCTATCATTTTCTGGAAATGTTCTATCTTGGTTTTCACCTGACTTTCTAAGTCTTAAATAGGCCACATTTTTTGTTACTTTTATGGAATTTCTAAGGAAATTGTAAATATTTAATCACTGGTTATAAAAGGGAAACATGGATCATACTAGTCTAGTTCATTTTAGGGTACCTATTTTAGTCTTAGTTAATTCCGAATTTAACTCAAGAAGGGATTTATTATCGATTATTACTTGAAAGTCCTGGTTCAGGACCTGGTAGTGTATATGGAACTCTCGAGTCTCCTATGGCTCCTTTCTTCGTGAGCCACAATGAAGAAGGGATATTCTCTATAGGTCCTTTCTTTATGATCCTGGGAGATTGGAGAAGGTGCATACGCTATTGTTAGATGTGGTATTTATCTTATGTTCCATCACTCGGGTTCCACTGTACTCATCGATTTATATGCACTGCCTGTCCCCAGTATGTTTGTTCTTTGTACCTTCTAAGCTTATATGGGATTGGTTAGGTTATTATTTGTTGTGTGTTATTACGTCTATTTTTGAACCTTTCGGGTTTATAGAGCCTGATTAGGTTATTGTCTGTTTACAACTACATAGCTTATGGTTGATCATCTCTGTGTATGATCACTACATAGCTTATGACAGGATAATTGTGGACGTTTATTTCTATCTTAGGTATGACTTGTGGACTTTTCTTCTAGCATTTTCATATTTATTATTAGATTATGCAATTTTTCTTAAAGACTGGTTAGGTTCCTTTCATATACTACTATTATCTCCCCCTTTTTACTTAATTCTAGTTGTATTAGACTGATAGGTTAGCTTCTGTAGGTAGGTACTTTATCTTTAACTACCTCTTTTGTCTTTCATTTTCTTCTAGGTTACTTATGTTGTTCATTATCTCCTCTCGAATTGTTTATACTTGCATATATCTATTGAGTTAAATTGACCTATGATGCCTACTGGATACCGTATATTTTAGTACTCATACTACACTTCTGCATCTTTTTTCTGATGTAGATTCTAATAGGTGTTGTCTATGATGTGTTCTTTGTGTGGAGCTATCGTGGATAAAATATTTGGGTGAGCTTCTAACATTTTAAGTTGTTACTTCTCCCTCTATTTTGATGTTGTTCCTTCTCCCTCTATTTGCTTAATACTCCTATTGTGTTTAGTAGCTCATGTACCGACTAATACCAGGTCATGGGGGGATTATTATTTTTTTCTGTTCCTTTATCTTTGAACATATGTGTATTTAGGTCTTATCTCATGTGGTTAGTTCTTATATTTGACCTATTTGTCTCATGTTTTCCTCATCCTATTATTAGCTCAATAATTGTCATTTTAGGTTATGAGTTTTGACTTACCTACTAGTGAGTTATAGTTTGTGCCATCATGACTTGACTTTTTGGATCGTGACATTTAATTTTAAAATTTGCATATCTACTTTTATAACAAATACAAAACAAATGAAATATAATCAAATCAACATAGTTGGCTACTGAAAACACATAAATTAGGACCAATTTGTCTAACTAGTTACTTGAACGACAAATAAATGAAAATCATCAAATGTTTCAAATTCATACAAATTATACAGTTATATTCTGTATAGTATAATTAGAAGAATCTTATTACTGAAAAATAACACTCAAATAAGGTTGAAGTACTTTAGCCCATACGATAAATAAATCTACCAATTTAACCACTGCAAGACGAAAACAGTATTATCAAATCAAAACATTTTCCTATATAGGAAAAAAACATATGTATTTTTCAATTTTGCCATTATAAAGAAAAAATACAGTGATTTCCCATTTTACTCCATGTTGAATTATGACGGAATGAAATGTTTCACCTTCCAAACAGAAGAAAGAGTACTAGTGGTTATATGGATATGTAACAACGACCCTTTGCAATCCAGATGAGTAAATTTGTATTCTAATAAAAAAAATTCCAATGAATAAGACCCATGAATTTGGGATTGATTGTCGATGTAAATTTTGATTTCTGGATGAAGTATGTGAAGTGAAATTCAAATGATGATGAAGAAGAAGACTCTGTTTTTTTGTGAAAGAGTAGAATAAAGAAATAACTATTTTGAAAGGGATATGGAGGGTGATTTATATCTTTTTTTAAGGGATGTTGTTTCTGTGTATTGAAAAATGATTTACCCCCTTTTTGTATTTTATTAGGATGTGTTTAAAATTTAATGTTATATAATGCAATCTAACAAATATCATTATGACTTGTACTAAATAATCTAAAAATGTATATACATGTTTTTCCGTTAATTATATGGAATTTTGAGGCCTAAATCTTTTAGATACCTAGGTGATTGCTGCAGTTGCTTTACCTTGAAGTTGGTCTATAATTAAGGTATATAAGATGACTGGACATCATCATCAATAATTTAAAAAAAAACACTAATTTTTATTTCTCATTTGGTGGATAGTATTGCTTTGGGGAAAGGGCATACTTCAAGGTGCGTCAATCTTCTCCGACAAAAAACTATCTGCATGAGTCTAATTAATCTATATTTTCACTTGAAAGTTTGATTATGGAGGTGATGCACTCTGTACAAATGCAATTTCACTCTCAAAGGTCAAAGCTTACAAGGGCGGAGCCTAATGACAATTATGGTTCAGCAACATTCACTAATTTTAATCCAAACCCTAATTTTTATTTTTATTTTTTGTAATATGCACAAAATATATTCTAAATCTAAAAGAAAATTCTTTAATATTATTGCAAAAAGAGGCAGAGAAACACAAGAAAACACGGAGAATTGATATTTTGTATATCCTTAAATACAAGAGACTACAACCTTATTCATACACAAGAAATTAAGAAGCAAAAGAAAATAAAATACCTACAATAAAAGTAGATACTCTAGAATATCTAAATATATATTTTACCATACTTATAATATCTCTATAATTTTTATCATAACTTACCATCTTCCCTCAAACTGAAGATGGCTTAGAAGAAACCATATTGAGTATGGCCACTAGAAATTGGAAAAGTTTAGTAAGATGAGTCTAGGTAAAATGTAATTTGTTTGATCTAAAGATCCTATAGAAAGATAATTGAATGGCACCAAGATTAATCTGTTAATGAGTAAAATGACAATCAATTTTAATATGCTTTGTACTCTTATGAAATACATCATTGTGAGCAATTTGAATGGCACCACAATTTTGACAATAGAAAAGTAGTGGTAAAAGATTGAGGAACACTCGTGTCAGCCAATAACCAATAAAGCCATAATATCTCAGTAGTAGTATCGTCAAGTGCTCAAAATTTTTATTAGGTGTTTGATCTACTGCTAAGGTTTGTTTATTAATTCTCCACAATATAAGGGAATCTCCTAGAAAATTACAATAACCAGTAGTAAAATGTCTATCAATGGGATCACTTCCCAATCACCATCAACATATTCTTTTAATTCAAGAAAAGAATCAGTTGAAAAGTGAAGTCCATGAAACATATTGCTTTTGACTAATGACGAAGGTGCAAAACATCAACATAATAAGTAAAACAAGGTACAACCATGAATCGACTAACTATGTGAACAACATAAGCTATATATATACAAGTAACTTTCAGATAGATAAGACTACCTACAAGTGTCCGATATAGAATGAAAATAGACAATAAAGTACAATCAGTAGGATAAATTACACATTAGGCCTAATAGATGTGCTCTTAATTTTATTATCGCTAATACCCACTTTTAATAACAAATCAGAAACATTCATAACATGAGATAGAAAAATCCCATTATGATATGTAGGAACTTCAAGGCCCAAGAAATAGTTGAAAGACCCCAAATCCTTCATCTCAAAATTGGTACTCAAAAATTCTTTATCCTCTAAAATGCCAACAATATTATTATCAATCATAATTATATCATCCACATAAAGAATCCAAAGAACAATACCTTTTGTTGTCTTGCGTACAAGAAAAGCAGTATTATGTGTCTAGAAGAGTTTTCCAGTTTGCTCAATGTTAAACTAAACTTGGCATACCAAGGTCATGGTGCTTGTTTCAAACCATACAATGCACTATGAAGGCGACATACTTTATTTGGAGGATAATGTATCCTGGTAGTGATTTTCATATAAACCTCCTTCTCCAAATCTCCATTAAGAAAATCATTTGACATCTATTTGAGAAAGTTCCTACTATTTAGCTGTTGTAACAGAAAGAAGCACACGAACATAGGTAGCATGAGATTTTGAAGATAAGATCTCCACATAATCAATTTCATACTCTTGGGAGAATCTCGAGCAACCAATCAAGTCTTACATCTTTCAACAGAGACATCAGATCATGTCTTAATCTTTTAGATCCATTTGTAATCAACAAGAGTCTTATCACAAGGAGGGTCAACTAAGTCCAAAGTATGAGTCTTTTCAATGGCCAACAATTCTTTTTTCATAGCTTGTTGCCAACAAGGATCACTGACTCTCTCTTTTTTATATACCAAACTCATGTAAATTAAGCATGGTAAAATAACACTAATAATTACAAAGATAATAAGGATGATTGTTTTCTCTTTCTAGATGTAAGATGAATTGTTATTAGGAAGAAGAGAAGATAAGAGTACCTTGGGATCAACATTCGTATCAAGTGTGGAGCTGTCAATAGGAGATTCATCATAAGAACTGTACATTGTACTATTGTCATAAATTGAACCATCATATTGGGCTTCATCAAAGGGAATGACTGGACCATAGAGTGCAATGTATGACTCATTAGATAAATACTAGCAACTTTCATCAAGATCACTTTGAAAATTCTAACAAAAGATTAGAAAAGAATGATACTCTGCTTGATGGAATTGAATAAAACTTTGACAATGAGAAAAAATTAATATGTTCCCAAATGATAATATGTCGAGAAACACGAATATGATTTTACAATAGGATCCCAATAATGGTAACTTTTATTATCTATGCCATATCATAAAGAGAGAAAAATTCGAGCATGATGATAGAACCCATGGTAGCTTAACATCAATTAATGAGTCTTTGAAAGTGCCAGGAGGACCCATGACTAGACCTCAAACAAGGTGATTTGAAGACATGATTAATGGGCTGGAATTGGAAATTAAAAGGTGTCTTGTGATAGAAGAAGATCCCAAGCCCAATGATGACATTTTTTTCCAAATCTTACATATATTTGGAGGCCTAAATTAATGTTCAAGAAGAGATGAAATTGGGATCAAATCTACCCCAAATGGAGAGAAAAATTGTAGAATTTTTTAATTAATTTCTAGAATTAGTTTTAAGAGTTGTTTAATTCAATGTTGACTTCCTAGGCCTTTGTGTATGGAAACCTTCTATGTTATTTTAATAGTTTTTTATTCTATGTTGACTTCATAGGGTAATGTGTGTGGTAGTCTTCTAGGCCCCAAGAAGTATCATTTCATTTATTGTTATCTTTGACTAATCCCTTCTTCGCTACTATATAAAGGGGTCTTTTCTCATTCATAAAAATCAGTTTTGAAGAATATAAATATATTGAGAGTTCCTTTGAACCCTTTTGAAAGATTAGTTTAAGATTTATCTTTCAACCTAACTAGTTCATACCTTAAAGTAGTAAGATAACTTCTTTGTTTGATATCTTTGGTTACTTCTTGGCATTCTTAGAAGGCAATTAGTAGTCTTAATAAATATTTTCTAATGTTACTCATGAAGTGGACAAGATCAGTACTAGATTAATTTCTCAATTAAAGGCGTTTTACCAATTCGTTGTTACTTGAATCTTGTCAAATCGCTATCATTTTAATTCTTGTTTAGTATTTTTAGTTTATTTCCTAGTTTTGCTTCCCCCTTTCTTTGAAGTTAATACTCTAATTTTGGGATTCCTAACCTCAGAATTATCAAGTGGTATTAGAGTGGTTCTATCAAAATTTCATTTTTGATAATCTTTGAAATTTCTTTAGAAAAGGAGCAAAGAGTTAAAAAAAAAAAGTACTATAGCATGAACAGTATGTTTCAAAAATAAATAAAAATATATATATACTTTCATAGTGAATAATAACATTTTAAAAAAAAATTTGCTCTTCAAGGAATTTTTTTCATCTAATTGTTTCTAAAAACGATATTTGATAGAACACAAAAAGTGTGGATCCAGTTCCTTATCTTATTCTAAAATCTTTACCTTTTGTTCGAGTCTTGTCTCAACTAAATTCTATTCTTTCAAGGGTTGGTTCTTCACTTTTTTGTGCCCCAAAGTTTCTCATTTTTCTACTATGGGCTTGATACAAGTAGGATTTATATATAAATCTACAAAGTATTTTCCCAAAATTTATTTGATAAGAAAAAGGCAAGAGTGATTAGTACAATTGAAGGGGGGAAAGCCAAAGTTTGAGCAACACACTATTTTTGTTAAGATGTTTAATAAAGGTATTAGTGAAGATGAGAGAAGGAATTCTTCGGAAACTGAAAACCGAGAATGAAATGATTTCACTTTGCAATCTATGTACCAACACTAAGAAAAAATAAACTTGCAATTAAAAGAGACAAGGGATGCCATTACTGGACAAAATAAGGCAATAGATGAACTAAGGAGGGGAAATCAACCTGTTGTACCACCCCCAAAATAACCTTAGGCCTCATAATAGAAGAAATTTACCCTATGCCCCTATTGAAAATACTATAAATGATTTTTCTGATAAACTTAAATCTAAATAGGATAGGGAGAGGTACGAGGAAACAACAATCTATATTGGAAGATGAAAACATTAATAGCATAAATATTAAGAATCCATCTTTCAAAGGCACAAGATATCTAGATTTGTATCTTGATTGGGAGAAAAGAGTTGAAGCCATTTTTGACTCACAACTATTCAGAAGGTAAGAAGGATAAGTTTCTTGTTGTTGAATTTTTTGACTATGCTTCTATTTGGTGGTAAAAATTAGAATTGAAAAAATACAAGAATAAGAACCACTCATTATTACCTCGGTTGAGATGAAGAGAGTCATGAAAAAGAGGTTTGTGCTTTCCCACTTTCAAACAGACCTACAAAGGCGTCTTCAATCATTGGAGCAAGGAGCCATGACTATTGATGAATACTTTAAGTCTATTGATATGGCTATGATCCAAGCTAATTGCATGAAAGATGAAGAAGCTACTATGAATAGATTTTTTAATGGTTTAAATAGACAAAATAGCTAATGTGGGAGAGATATAACCATATGTAACTTCGAATGAGTTGTTAGATTTGTCTATAAAAGTTGAAAAGCAAAATATAGAAGGCAACAGGCTAGGTCATAGAGGAATCAACAAAACACCAATCCCAAGAAGCCATGGTCAAAAAAATAAATGTCTTCTGAACCTAAAAAAGATAAGGGAAAAGTTAAAGAAGAAGATAAAGAGGGAGGTAAATCTTTTTCTCCTAAGTCATCTAAACCTTTGAGTTCTATTCAATGTCATTAATGTCATGGGAGAGGGCATATGATGCATAAATGTCCCACTAGAAAAAACATTATTATCATGACTGATAATGTCCAAACAACACCTCTTATTAAAGGATGATATGGTTGCTGTCAAAATATAGTAACCCAACAGAGGTTGGGGTCGAATCCCAAGGGAACACGTGGCTTTACAGATTCAGTAGTTGTAGTCAACGGACAAAGTAAGAAAAGTAAATAGGTTTTTTGATGTAGTAATCTTGAGCAAGTAACTGTACTAACTTTAGTTGTAATCAGTGTAGGTTAACACTAGGATTGTGTTTCCCATGGATTCTTAACTCTGTAGGATTATCGTGCTTTGCTAAACCAACCCAATACTATGCATGCAGAATTATTAAGTTATGTACTTTCTGCAATCTTTTAAATCGGTAGAAGGATTTCACCGTTTACCTTTTGAGTCTCAGGATCTCATGTTACTAACTCTTATCTTGATCCCAGTTAACTATTACCTTTTAAATCTCTAGTTATTATATGAAACCTAACCATCTTACTAAGATAGAACACAAAAGCATGAATCGATAATTAAACTCCAAATTACTGTTGTCTTTATCTTTTCCTAGTCATTGATCCTCTTTTTGAGTAAGCAACAATATCTAGGAGGGATCCTAATATGTGTGCCCATTAAGAAAACAATCATAATGAAGACAAAGCAATACATGCATGGGTATCGGTTCAGAATAATAAAAGCACTTCCCCTACTTTGTATATCCGCCAGGGTTTCCACAACCCTAGCTATGGGTTTTAGCCACTCATTCTTGTGAAGAAATCAATAACATTCATATTTGAAAGCATAGATGAAATCATAATGATAAGAACAAATAAAAACCACAACCATAACTGAATTAATCAACCAAGTCAATATAAGAAAATCCCAAGATCAAAATCAGATCTTGGAATCAAAGATGTTTGTGATTACGAAAAGTGTGTAACTCTGACTAAAAAGTACATAAAGGGTATTTATAGTACAAGAGAAAAGCCTAAAACCAAATCCCAAACTAAATAGGATAAAACCGGGTCGGTGGCCACCTGCTCTCTGTACCTATGGTTTGGTGCCGAGAGCAGGTAGTACCGACGGTCCTGAGACTTGGCACAGGTACAAATCACAGGTACCGGGAGCAAAAATCTTGCAAGTTCAGCTCTTGAGATTTTGACTTCTGGTACTTGCTTTGCCTTTATGTGGTATGTAGGTCCCACATGCATTCACAAATTGACTTGGTAAGTGTCGGGGGTCATCTTTTCAGCTCTTATTCGATTCCCAAATATGCCTTGATCACGAACAAGATGGAAAATACCCCAATTATCCATGATTGCTCCAAAAATAGCCAAAAACACCTTTTCTTACCATTTTCATGAACCTATCATCCAAAACATGATTTTCTGTAAAACATACGTAAAATAGATCATATATAACAAAATTGCCTCAGAAACTTGCATTTTTCCTCATTTTAAGTGCCGAAAGGGCTATATTTCTATACCATATAAACACCCTCAACTTAGAACGTTTGCATGTCCTCATGCAACAAAACACAACAAAAAACAAAAACAACGCTTAACAAGGAGAAACTAAACTATTCAAGGCAGTCAGTCAACATGTAAATCTCAAAACACAACATCCTCTCTAACCTTATTTTTCAAAACAAACTATCTATGGACATGAAGCTCAACAATATAACACAATGGGATCAAGGTATGGAAATTAGATTAGCAACAGACAACCACTCGTAGATACAAGTTACACTACCCAAAATAAGAAAATAAGTAGCAATATGAGTCAAGTTCACTCACAACAAGAATGTCCCACTCGCTCATATAAGATCATGCATGTCAATACAGGGATGGTCCAGAGACACTCACACTCAGAAAAAAGTTCCAATTAGTGCAGGCCAAATACCATAGGCTTGCCCTTATTTTCTTTACCTTAGCATTCAGATAGTCAAGTTAGGATCACTATAGGAATTTATTCAGCTTGTAATGTAGGCTTGGGGGCTGATATGGTACATATGGATATATCAAGTGACTAAGCCTCCTTCGCACTACACTAACCTTAGGGTCTCACTTATTAATCAATTTTTTGTTTTATTCCACCCTTGTTTCTCTCTTTTATTCTTTTATGCACATTCAAGTTGGGTGTGGTCTTTTATTCTTTCTTTCCTTTTTTTTTAGAATTTTTTTATTTTTTTTTCTTTTCTTTTTCTACCTCACCTAGCCCTACTAACTTTTCCTCTTATTTTACCCTTTTTCATACCCATTTTACACTACGCACCCGTATGATAGCCACCCTCAACTTAGGCATCTTGCTTGTGTTGAGGTGCACAATGTCCAAGGAGGAGCAAGGCCAAAATGGGTTCACTGTACTATAAATAGGAAGGTGAATGATGAAATAAGAAAAATAGGCTACAAGGTTAAAAATAGGGATCAAGGCATATAATTCACACATGGAAGGTCATTTAGGCTAGAAGTGTACTAAAATTAAAAACGGCCTATGATCCTTTCCTACCCGACTATCCTTCAACCTATGCAAGACTAACCAGGCAAGTTCTGAATTTGACAACCAAAGGTAACGAGGTAGTATCTCACAAACACATAGCATAGAGTCAGTATTACCAATTACTACGTATCCAATTTATGCTATTGTTAGAAAGTGATTATCATATCCCTAATCCTAATGCCATGAAAAGATCCATAATGTTCACAACTATATACATTCACACAGTTCTAAAATAATAATTTTGGAGGGCTATCAAAACATGACTATTTCCCTAAATACTTAAAATCTCCTAATTACATAGAAAAAAAACACAATACGAAGAAAAATAGAATACAACAAAAAATTATCCTAGACATGCTGGTTCTACCACCATACCGTCACCTAAAGGAAAAAAAAGCACTGTAATAAAAATCTCTGGCGGTATGGTATGCCCACTCTCAACAAAACATTATGCACTATCCTCAATGCACTAAAACAAAGTAGAACAGAGGGAAGTGAGAACATACATGGGACACACTAGGCGCCCGAATTAGGAACATCCCCAGATAGGGGAATATCAATTGGCGGAGGCGGTGGAGGTGGAGGTGGAGGTGCACTACTAGATAATGCATCCGCTGCTATAGATGCAAACCTCTGCCTATTGATGAATACATACTTCATGGAATCATTACTGGACTTTTTAATGGCTTAGTCATATGGTAATTTAGGGTCCTGCAAGTCATCTACGAGACTTCTCTTAGTCGCAACTTCTGGGACTTTATTATTTCCCTCTGCACAAAACTCAAATAGTATCGGTGCATGTAGAGGTACTATCTCTACCATCTGGAGTATCACTAAAGAAGTGTCTATAACACGATCCTCCATAAGAGAGCATACCTTTGGTCATAATACATAAAATTCCTCTCTCATCTGGATAGATCCGGTACATCTGTCTCTGTGTATCAGGATATAACTCAACTCTCAAACCCATCAAGCCATTTTGGAAGTTGACACATAACTTAGATACTGCAGTACTAATTATGGCCTCCCATTGGGCCTGTTCCTGCTCAAATCTTGTCCTAACCCCTAATCTCATCTGCTCGTAGAGGGTAGTCATCTCAGTCTTAACAACCCTCACTTTAGCATTGGTGGCCTTCTGGCTATCCACTAAGATCTACAAAAACTCACTAGATTTAGTAATTATACCTGTTGTAGGAGCTGTAGTGGATGGGCGAGTAGGCTCTGTAGATGCAACCAACGGCTTTGAGGTCAAACCCGGGGCTAAAAAAGAAGTAGCATGTGTCCCTTCACTCTATGTACTAGAATCTAGATCCTCTCTATGCTCCCCTATCTCCATGTTAATTCTAACCCCCACATCATCTCTATGTTCCTTAGTAGGCTCTGTGGAAACTACTAGGCCCTCAGACTGGGCTCGTCGTACTGCAGTTGGCTGTCTTGATCTCCTAAAAGTACCTAGATATGTCAGGCCCTTCATGTTTCTCATTTGTATAGTCACCATCGCAGTTACCCTCTCATTTACACTTGGTATCTCAAGCATACTGGCCTTATCACATAGACTCTGAATCATGCAAAGGAAGGGCAGATTAGTAACTACCCAAAGACTCTGGCATGTCACTCATGGGAAAGAATAGAAGCAAAATCATCATCGTATCCAGCCATTAGGCAGGCAACCTGTGTTGCTCCCTTCTACGTTAATGTATTATCCAAAGAAGCGGGTATCAGTCGCTATCTAATCAGCAACCATCAAAACTTAGCCTCCAATGCTAATAGAACCTTATTGATCACATCTTTCCCTTCAATCTGTGGGTTCGTATCACCCAAAAGTGAAATATAATTGGCTATCCACCTAGACATCTCAATCCTCTCACGTCAATACCCAACCTCCCACATGATATATCGATCATATGTGTCCTCAATTTGTGGTCGCACAATGCTGTTGATATAGAAGTGATGTAATTTGGGTCAAAGATAACTCTACGCATAGTCTCCTCTATTATATCAACTCCGACCCTTCTAACCAGTGTGTGCTCAAGTTGTGGTTGCCTAGCAAATCTAATCAGGCCTGGATTATGGTGCATAGAAAGGACTATGGTATCACTGTATGATGCATAAAATTCCCATACCATATCCGAGCTATAAGAATCGAGTGTCCTAGTCATCCACTCTAGGTGATATTTATCAAAAGCTACCCGTAGTTAGGGTACTCGATCTAGCCCCGATAAGTCAATCCGACGCTCATCATAAATACACCTCATAGTCCTGCCTAGTTCCCAAAAAAGACTTTCCAACTCAAATATATTTTGCATCTCTTTCGCATACTACCTCGAAGGTCCCTCCTCGAGAGGTGCCTCTAGGGTATGTACAGGTGCGGGGATCTATTGTACTGCTGTATTGTAGGAAGGCTTCTCGGTACCTTCATTATACTGGGGAACATCTATCTGCTTTGTATGAGTAGCGGTACCCTCTTTTAACTGGGGCACCATGGATGACTGCTCTTGCGCAACCTCATCAGATGAATCCTAGGACCCCTTCTTAGACTGGGGTCCTAAGCAGCAACCTATGGAGTAGACTCATACTCTATCTCCTCCTCATCATCATCATCATCAGGTGGAAGAGTATCTAGTGGTTACATCCTGAATGACTTCATCCTCAGTCGGGTTATAGCTGACTGAAAAGCCTGGCGAGTTTGTCCTCTCGTGACTCTACGTGTCACCGCAACTGCAGTGTTTATATGATGCTGCCTCAGGCACACCTCCACTAAACTACTAGGCTTGGGAGAATCTTCTCGTCTCCATCCTTCGTCTTCTTCACTGCTTTAGGTGTCATATGTACCTGAAAAATTAGTTGTTAGTTTCCAACAAAAGTAAGGGATAGCAAAAAACATGAAGAAAAACTAAAAATTCTAAAAGTTTGAAGTTTTACTCAATTTTTGCACCCTTACAGCCTATTTGAAATTCCAACAAGTCTAGTGTACACATACTTATCATAAATCTCTATTTTCAAAGAAAACAAACATGCTCAACTATTGGTATTACTTTCATTCATTCAAGTTCAACTTTTGGTTGGGGCCTAACTTTAGATTTTTGTTCAAAACAAGGTCCTACATTATGTTTTTAGGATTCTTCACGGCTCCTACATACAAGCATGATAATTTCTATATATTTTGAAATGGAATACACATATCAACTTGTTTAAAAAATATAAAAACAAAATATAACCATTAGGAGCTGAGAAAGTTACATTTTATATGAAGAACCGAAAGAGAATAATGAAGAAATCAAGCAAACCAAAGTTGGAACATTATTTTAGCATATTGAAAAAATTTGGTATCTCAAACAAGTGTCAATTTAGCTTTTACTTAACTGTTGATAACGCTCAATCTACAGCTCTCGTTTGAGTGTAAAGCGGTCGTTAGCAAATATAGAACCCAACCTGGGTTGGGTGTCGATCCCACAGGGAATAGCTTGGCCAACAAGTAAGAAAAATTACTAAACTTTTGGTGCAAGTCTCGTAGAAAGGGGAGATTGTAATGTGTCACCAAAACAATTAAATAAAAGCTGAAAATAGCAAAGTAAAAGAGAAATATTGTTACGTAAGTTGTAAATAATGAGAATTGAGGCGTTGGGGTTATGTCCACCTTCTGAGGTATACGTCTCTATTGGCTATGAGTGTGTAGAATTCTGACATGCAGTTGCTTATAGAGGATTGTAGTCGATGGTAAATCCAAGCGTCTCTCGACCTAAACAAGGACTATTTCACTTTAACTCTCTCGAGCTTAAAGCGTGTCTAACGGTACGAATTCTCCAAGAGGTTAGTCCAGTTACGGCACTAGCTTTTTAATAGGAAAGGGTGTCCTACTACCTTGACATTATCTCTTTTCCAGACAAATAACTTTTCTCTCGAACAAGTTAAATATTAGACTGGCGTATTCTTGCATTTGCAACCGCAAAGAATGTAGATTAAGATGAAGAGAATAATGATATAAGCAATATATGTGCCTCGAACTCACAAACTCACAGCAATAGATAGTAACTCATTCGGCTTCCATAACCCCAACAGAGAAGTTTAGTTACCCATGAATGCGAAGGAAATCACGATTGACATTGTTATTATATCACGATATTGAATAATGGCGTGTAGATCAAGTGATAGGCGTGAGGCGTGATTCCTTAGCAAGTAACGATTCTCTTGTTGTGGAATTTAAGAATAGAAGAGTAGAAGAAAAAAAATAGAATTGAATTGTAAGACGAGAAGTTAAGAAGATTAGAAGTTATAAAAAGATGATAGAAGATGTTAGAAGGTGATAGAAGATGTGAGGGATGGAAGGAAGTATTGTGTTCTCCCTCCTTCCTCCCTCCTTATTCTAAATCTCTAGCATGATAGGGTATTTATAATACCCATATCCTACTCCTACTAAGCTAATGAAATAAATAACCAAATCCTACTAGACTAATGAAATCCTTAACCCAAATGTACTAGGTTAAGGTAACATTATCATAATCCACATAAAATAATGAAATACATAACCTAATTGTACTAGGTTAATGTATCATTGTCAAAATCCATCTTTGTGTCTGTAAGTCCCCAAAGTCTTCAGAATTATTGTTTTAGCCCGGGACAGATTTTTCATGCAGCAGTTTTGGTCCTTAGGCGTGTAAACTCCCTTCCCTTCCTTCGTGAGCTTTATTTTGCGTCAAGTAAGCCATAAAATGCTGAATTCTGCATCATTTATACCTGAAACATTACTAATCATGTTCGTTAGCTCATTTACAGGAAAAAGGACTAAAAGTGCATGAAATATATAATTTGTTCTCAAAACAAGGCTAAAATATGGGCAAAATATATTGATATAGGCGTGTAAATCCGCCGATCATCAACACCCCACACTTAGAGCTTTGTTCGTCCTCGAACAAACTATCATGTCCTTCTAAACATCAACTTAGAGTTTTACAGCAACAACACAAAATGTTCGTCAAGACAAGCACAACAATTATCAACAACGAGTAGCTTTTCGATTATAGGTAGAAACAATTTAACCTCTAGCATAGACTCGTGATGGTGATCAACTCGCATGCAAACGTTAAAGTGCATAGAATCATATACAACTATCCAAAACTCATCAACCATGTGTGTCTCACAATATAGTACCCATAATCACTCACAAATATAGCATATTTTTCAAACATGGGTATCAAAATGTCCTTGCTCTCACTCTCACAAAGAGTTCATATGTAGCAACTGATGACCATAGGCTTGCCCTTAATGTAGTACTCCACTAAATGTTGGAATTTTAAGATTAGGATCAAGTAGGTCTTTTGATGGTTGTAATGTAGGCTAAGGGACGGGTAGGACTATTTTGGCCAAGAATAGTGACTAGGTTCCTAAGCGCTTTAATACATCACTTTGTATCATTGACACTTTTTTCTTTCAACCTTTCTTCTTTCTTTTTTTCTACCACCCTTGTTCTCTTCTTTTTTCAATTTTAAGCACAACTCACTTTTCAGCTTTCTTTTCCTTTTTCTTTTCACAACATACCTCTTATGATAGCATTTTTTTTTTCTTTTTCATAACACATTCAAGAACCATTCCAATTTATAGCATTATACTCACCCAATTTCCTTTTATGTTGTCACATGACTTTTTCACTTTAAAGCACTTAGGGATTTTGGGATCAAATTACGGTCTTGAAAGAAATGGATTAGGCTTGCATACAAGGTTGTCAAAGAAATAGGCTAAAGGCTCAAAAGGGTTAACTAGGATGATGTCCATGGGTAGGTAAAACTGAAGGTAAACATGTATAGGTTGCCAAAGAAATGCCTAAATCATATCCTAAACTTACACTCCTTATTTTCGCTTTGCATACATGCCAGGCAAGTTCTAGCATCAGCCACATACATAGAATATACTATTATCTCACACACACAAGGCACATGGTCGACTTGATTGGAAGTAATATAGACTCTCGACCCAACAAGTGAAGGAATTGAATCACATAATATCACATATTGAGTCACAACTAGAGCCTAAACGTCTCAATAGTCACAATTTTAGCACATACTCTTGTTATAATCTCATGCTGCCTATCAAAATAATTTCATGCGAAGCTAAAAAAAAAAATTAAACTACTAAAAAAATAAAACGAAACAAAAATGAAACAAAAGCAAACAAACATAGATGCGAATAGAGAAGTATAGCATGCAATACCACCACCCCACACTTAGTCGGGACATTGTCCTCAGTGGAAAATAAATACGAGGAACCTGGTTGGTCGGACTTATCCTCTATGTCTGGGGTCATACCCCTTGCATTGGAATCATCATCAGAGTCGTCATCCTCAGAAGTTCCTCATAAGTATCCCACTTAATTCCAAGCGTGAGTCGAGGTATTTGCAGCAGGGAGGGTTCTCCTTGGTCCTTGCGACTTCTCTTTTTGCCCTTTTGGGAGGTGGTAGCCTTCTCCTTGCCTTGTCTCTCTTTAGGTGCCATTGTACCTGAGACTAGAAATAGTGTTAGTGGTAGCACAATATAAATGGATACAATCTATGCACAAGCAGTAGGGGTACCACCCCACACTTAGTTTTGTTGACACAAATCAGTGAAGTGAAAGTGGTCGATTACTCAGATTTCGTCGACATACGTTTTAGGAGTTGTATTCCGGCAAGAAAATCAGTGATGTATCACTACTTGCAGCCATTGCATTACTTTCATGTTAGATATAACAACACTACTACATAGGGGTTACCACATAATATAGTTACTTTCAACAATCACAACCTCCTATGTCGGCAGGCACTATAAGTCTTATCCCGATGAACGAGATAGCCTAACATGTAAGTATCCAAGTAGCAATTTTAAATAATGTTCAAGACTATAGAAATTCCGCAAATAGTATGACAATTCTATTAAAACTAAATTCAAGTCGGAAACAAGTCAAGTTGATTCTAACGTATACGTTCACTCACATGATTTTGCATTAACATTCCAAACACATGAACTTCACCAACAATCTTTCAATATGTAGCAATTTATAATAGACATAGCAACGTAGTACTTACAAGAAATAAATGAAGAATAAGAGAGTACTTACTTGCTTGAAGCTTTTGGAGGTGGTTTTGTGAATTGGAAGAGCAAAAAAGAAAATTTTGAGAGGATTTGGATGAATATGCGGCACCTTTAGGTCACTTTGCAATGTGTTGTGTTATAAAACTAAGTCCCCTTTATATAGGAAGAGAATGGGTCGGGTTATGACCCATTTACAATTGGTTTTGGAGACAAAAATCCCACATATGCGGCGCATAATGCTTGGCATAGATATGACATATGCGGCGCATTGTCTATGGCATAATGGGACATATGCGCCGCATAGTCTATGGCATTTGTAGACATATGCGCCGCATAGTCTATGGCATATGATATACTGAGACCAAATGCCATAGCATAGGCGGCGCATAGTCAAAAGCATACCTAAGAATAGGCGGCGCATAGTGTATAGCACACTTGATTCCGAGACCTTAGGCTATAGGATAGGTTGTGCATCGTTCGTAGCCTAGTTTTACCAAGGCCTAGCCTTCCTCGAAGCCTATTTTGGCGTGAGAAAGGCTCAATCCATAGCCTTATGCATCACCCTTCCTAACTTACCAACTTTATCATACAATGCGTCCAAATCGTCAATTGAAATCAATCTCCTCATTGACTACTTCTTGCACCTATATTCTCTCAAACAAATGAAAATGATTAGTACGATGGGTTGCCTCCCACCAAGCGCCTTAGTTTTGGTCGTGGCACGACTCTTATTTTTGGATTTTCATTATCAAAAGCAAAACACATACTAGAACGAAATGAAAAATGAAAAATGATAAACGATAAATGATGGGTTGCCTCCCATATAGCGCCTTATTTATTGTCGTGGCACGACATGGTTACCTTAAGTACTCAGACTTCGTCGAGATAGATGGTTGATCGTTTTTTGAATGGATTTAGACGACAATGAGGCTTACTTGTAGGCATGCAATCTTCTTCGAGAAGACTCATACGTCTCCCCGGAGGGTCACCAATTATATCATCAATAGTCCAACCCATAGCTCTCATGTATCTCTTCAGAGCAGAGATGAGAGCCTCTACGTGCTGTTTACTTAAATCATCCGCACTCATCGGAAGTATATTTATACTTTCCAAGAACACATACCTTAGATAATTGGGGAGCTCTTTCGATTCTAGCATTGGTGGCTCTTCAAGGGAAGTCTTCGCTGTTGGTGACGGTTGATTCTTAAGATCACGGTCCGGTTGCTTAGGAGTATGGGAATAGGACTCTATTTCTGTTAGAGCACCCATAAGTTCTTCATATTCTTTAGCATCCTCATGCTCAACATTCAGCAGCGCAGCAGACAATGGCTCAACAGTAGGCTGTTTCTCTATAGATAATGCTTTCTTACCTTCATAATGAACATCAGCTACAGAGAACACATCCATATCTCTTGGCTGCTTCATCGCTTTGCACAAATCAAAACGAATCACTTCGTCATTTATTCGAAATAAAAGCTCATTATCTCTCATGTCAATAAGCACACTTCCTGTTGCAAGGAAAGGACGTCCCAAGATTATGGGAACTTCAGAATCCACCTCGCAATCCAAAATCACAAAGTCTGCAGGAAAAATGAAGGTAGACACCTTCACCAACACATCATTCAAGATACCCACAGGTCGTTTTACCGACCTATCAGCCATCACGAGCCTCATATTGGTTGGTGTCGGATCGCCTAACCCCAACTTCTTGTAGACGGATAGTGGCATCAAATTGATGCTAGCACCCAGATCGCACAATGCCTTAGCAAAATTCATAGATCCAACCGTGCAAGGAATAGTGAAAGCACCAGGGTCTGCCTTCTTCTGTACTAAGGACCTAGTGGCAATTGCACTACAATGATGAATATTATCTGCCGGCTCATAGCTTACTGCCCGCTTCTTTGTCAATAGGTCCTTCATGAATTTAGCGTACCCAGGCATCTTTTCTAGCGCCTCTACCAACGGAACATTAATGGTCAGTTGCTTCAACATGGTCATGAATTTGCTGAACTTTGTATCATCCACCACCTTCTTCAATCTTTGAGGAAAAGGTGGTGGTGGGTATGGAATTGTTCTCTCCATGGATTTCTTCTTCTCTTGCTTCCGTTTTTCAGCTTTTCCAGGTTGTACGTTGTGAGGAGTGATGTTAAGGACGTTAGGATCGGCTGCTGTGGCCTCTTCCCCTTTCGCCTTATCATCAATTTCCTCTTCTTCGTCAACCACTTGCTTGCCTTTTTCTGAAGTTTCCATCACCTTACCACTTCGGGTAGTGATGGCCATGCATGACCCATCATTCCTTGGGTTTTGCACAGTATCGCTAGGTAAAGTGCCAGCCTTTCTTTGATTGAGTATTGCTGAAAGTTGGCTCAATTGCTGCTCTATTTGCTTGATTGAAGTGGAATGAGAATCAACTAGTTATTTCATGGAGGACAAATAATTAATTACCTCAGTAACTCCCGCGCTTGTTGCTTCCACTCCTTTCAATAATTTAGCCATCATGTCTTCCATACTTCCAGAACTAGATGTGGTGGTGTCACGTCTTCCAGGGGGAACGTACAAACCACTCTTTTCATTCTTGTTCTTCCAACTACCTTGGTCCATGTTTCCAGATTTACCATAATAGTTCCGACCTTGGTTTCCTTGGGCATTGCCTCGGAAACCCCTCTGATTATTCAAGTAGTTGGCTTCTTCTTCCGAATCAGATTCGTCTCTTCCTTTTAGCGCCACAGCTTTCTCTTTTTCGGTCTTCCCTGATAATAAATGCTTTGTAAGAAGATCCATCTGTGTTTTCATGTGCGCCATATCTTGATCACGTTCTTCTTGTCTTCTTCTTTGGTCTGCAGTCATGCCTATAGATAAAGTGGGGCTTGCTACCTCAGAATCCCTGGTATGCCAAGCTCTACTTTGTTTCGTCATGCGATCTAACATATTGCTTGCTTGACCAAAGGTGAGGTCCATAAAAGATCCTCCAGCTGCGTTGTCCACCACTGGCTTAGTTATTGAATTCAAGGCTCTATACAATATCTCCATGAGGTGAACATTAGTCATGTGATGGTTTGGTCATCTCGCTAGCTTTGTCTTGAACCTCTCCCATGTTTCATGAAGAGCTTCAGTGGGAAGCTGACGAAAGTTGCTGATTTCATCTCTCAATTGTGCTCTTTTGGATGGCGGAAAGAATCTTTCTAGGAAAGCGTCTCTCAATTGCCTCCAATTTGTAATAGAATCAGGAGTTAGCCCATTCAACCATAGTGTTACCTCCCCAGACAGAGACAATGGAAATAGACGTAATCGAATTGCATTCTGACCAACACCAGGATTGTCAAAAGACTTGCATGTAGAAATAAAGTTGATGAGATGCATATTCGGATCATCGCCTGCTAGTCCACCAAACAATCCCTTGAGTTGCAATAACTGAATCATGGTGCTTGTGATGTTGAACTTGGCTCCGGGCGCTAACGGTGGTGGAATTATAGCTCCAGTGGCTCCGGCACCATCAAGATCATCATCATCATCGTCGAAAGCTGGCTGCATAGGTTGGCGATCATGTCTATACCGAGCTTGTCGACCTCTTATGTTGGCAGGTGTTACGATTTCAGCATCACGCCTAGGGTTTAGTAACCCGTCATCACCTAAGTCTTCATCGTCAGGATTTGGTGCTCGTGCAGGGTTATCAATGTTCTGCTGTTGAACCTGGGTTGCGGCAAGGGCAGCCAATCTTGCTTGTTCCTGTTGAGCAGCCATCCTTGCAATTTCAGCTTGTGCTTCCATTCTACCAATGCGTTGTGGTTCAGGATTGATTGGTAATAACGGTTGACCAAAACTTCGAGTATGGGGCATGCACTAAAATAAAAACCTGCAGTAGACAAAAACAAAAACTAAAAGTAAAAGTACAAGAATCTTTGACCAAAGGGTCTAGTAATTTTCACGAACTTAATTTACACTTGTATTCCCCGGCAGCGGCGCCAATTTTTGATAACGCTCAATCTACAGCTCTCGTTTGAGTGTAAAGCGGTCGTTAGCTAATGAAATAAATAACCAAATCCTACTAGACTAATGAAATCCTTAACCCAAATGTACTAGGTTAAGGTAACATTATCATAATCCACATAAAATAATGAAATACATAACCTAATTGTACTAGGTTAATGTATCATTGTCAAAATCCAGCTTTGTGTCTGTAAGTCCCCAAAGTCTTCAGAATTGTTGTTTTAGCCCGGGACAGATTTTCCATGCAGCAGTTTTGGTCCTTAGGCGTGTAAACTCCCTTCCCTTCCTTCGTGAGCTTTCTTTTGCGTCAAGTAAGCCATAAAATGCTGAATTCTGCATCATTTATACCTGAAACTTTACTAATCATGTTCGTTAGCTCATTTACAGGAAAAAGGACTAAAAGTGCATGAAATATATAATTTGTTCTCAAAACTAGGCTAAAATATGGGCAAAATATATTGATATAGGCGTGTAAATCCGCCTATCATCAACTGTGGGGTTAGTTTGTGTTTTAATAGAAAAGTTTGAATTCAAAGAGAAAAGTGAATTTTTGAGGATTTGAATAAGTTAGAATGAGGTTGAGAATGTTTTTATATAGGTGGGGGATGTTTTAGGTCATATATAAATATTGGTGGGTCCAAAATTTTAATTAAAAAGTGGGCCCAAAAATTGACCTTTCCACGACTTGTACCTGCAGCCCGTACCCACGGTCTGTCCCTGGGCGTAGTTACCTCTACGACCATCAGGTGCTGGGCCAAAAATTTTGGCCCATTTTTTTGCAACCTGGACTTGGTATTTTGATATTTTTCTAGATACTTATGGTCCCACAACCTATGTTTTTGGTCCAAAAGTAAAATTAGTTGCCAAAGTCCATAACTTACCATTCTTCACCCTTAAGATTTCAAATTTTCAACTTATTAATCAATATACCGTATGGGACTTGTGACTATGATTAGTTGATCACATAGCCCCCTTACCTGGAAATCAATGAATGTACCAATTTTTACCATATTTTGGGTAAGTCCATGAGCTAAAAACCTACAAAAAGAGAAAAACAACAAAAATATGAACACTAAAATAGTGAGTTGCCCTTTACTTAGCACTTGATTTTACGTTGCGGCACGACGTGGCTGTGTTGGTTACTCAGACATCACCAACAAGCCTATGGATAGCCTCCCATGCAGAGCTTGATTTAATATCACAGCACGACACCGGTATCTTGACTACTAAGAATACATCAAGATACCCATAGGAATATCCTCGGTGTCAACTTCACAGTCTAGGATGACATAAGTCAGCTGGAAATATGAAATTATCCACCCTCATGATAACTTTAAAAGAGATTCCCACGGGATTATTCACTATATGGTCAGCCATCAATATCCTCATCGAAGTCAGTTCCAGAGGTTCAAACTCAACTTCTTGAATACGGATAGCGCTATCAAATTTATGTCGACCCCTAAATCACACATGCCTCGGGAAAATAGGGATGACCTAATAGTGCATGGTATAGTGAATTCACCAGGATCACCCTTTTTCTACTCCAATGACCTCATCCTGACTACTATGTAGTGGTGCATACCATCAACATTCTCAAATATCGCTCCTTTCTTCCTTGTGATCAACTGTTTCATGAACCTTATGGCAGTTCAAGCTCAATTCTTTCAGCATATTAATGAATTTCTTGAACTTACCTTTCTCTTTATTCTACCTCAATCTTTGGGGATAAGGTGGAGATGGCCTCAGAATCAGTCTGATTTCTCGCTCAGTGACCAGACCCTTATCTTTGTCTTCAGCAGTTTTACCATTATCACCTGTTGCCTTCTCAAATTCAATAGTAGGTGTCTCATAATTAATAGCTTCTGCAAAAAGTCATGGGGGATCTATAGTAGTGATACCACTCCTTGTGGTAATAGCAAGTACATGACCATCGTTCATAGGATTTTTCATAGGGTTGCTCGGAAGGGTACCTGGCTGCCTCTGGTTTAGAGTTGTTGACATCTGGACGAACTGGTGTTCGAACTTCTTGATAGCAGTGGTATATGACTCAACCTTCTGGGTCAATCCTGAAATATCGGCCTTAATCTCCTTAAGAATGATCTCTTGATTTTCCTAACCTTTCACTAGCTTAGCCAGCATCTCTTTTATTTTGGATTCTACATCTCGTCTATCAGGTGGAATGTATCTATCTACCTTCTTTTTGTAGGCAGCCTTTTTTCTCCATTCATTATCTCGCTCTTTACTACAATCTTTGTATCTGTCATAATAGTTCTAACCTTGGTTCCCTTGCCTTTGGGCTCAGAAACCCGCCAACGGACGATCCAGATAATTTGGTTCCTCTTCCAATTCTGACTCATATGCTTTGGAAGCTGACCCCTATGCCACTACAACATTTACCTTCTCTGAAGTCGCTACTATAAGCTACTTTGTAAGTAACACAAGATCAATCCTTAGTAATGCAATCTCTTATGCTATTGTGTCATTAGCTACTTTTAGGTCGTAGAAGGCACCAATAGCATAAGTGTTAGATCCCTGCTCAGCCTACCGAGTTTTCCACCCTCGGTTAGTGAGAGAGATCTGATCTAGCATCTTTGAAGCAGCCTCCCAACATAGTATCATAAAAGCTCCTCCATTTATGGTGTCTGCCATAGCTTTGGAGCTAATGGTCAGGGTTTGGTAGAATATCTTTAACAACTTTGTCCCTGACAACCGAAGATTAGGAACCATGCTTAGATTCTTCTTGAATCTGAACCATGCCTAGTACATAGACTCTATATGCAAATGCCTGAAGTTATAAATCTCGTTGGAGCTGCAACGTCCTAGATGGAGGAAAGAACCATTTCAAGAATTGTTTGCACAACTCGTTCCATGTCGTGATACAATCTCTTGGCAGTTCCCCTAACCATAAAAAGGCCTCTTATTTAAGTGAGAAGTATAATAGCCTCAGTCTAAGTGCTCCCTAATTTACCCCTTGATTTGTATACAAACAACAGATCCCAAGGAAATTAGCATGGTAGAGGTTTGCATCATCAGCAAGAAGACCTACAAACACACCCTTAAGATTCAAGAGGTGGATCATTGCACTCGTAATATCGAACTTGATACCTAGGGGGAAAACAGGAGGAACTATGGCTCCAATATCTATCGGCGCAACATATACCAAGTCTTCTTCAGCATCTATATATGGCAGCATATACCAATATGTTGGCATTACTTAAACATGGGCACCTCTAGCTCTGTTCTGGTTTCCACTGAGTGCTGCACGGCAGTCTTCTTCTTGTCTCTGATCATCTATTTATGCCTCTCTAGATAGCCTCTAATCTTCTTTAGTTGCCCTCATCTTAGCTTCTTCTTGAACTAATAGCTCACCGGTCTGACGATCAATAATATCCTGTACCCCTTCGGAAGGAGGTAGAGGTACAACATCAGAAACCCTTTCAGGAGGTTCATCTCTTTTATGCTTAGGTATTAGGATTCTCTCTAGGTCCAGATTAAGGGTGTCAAGTAGGCCGGGCTGGGTCAACCCGAAACCAGCCTGTTAATTTTAACCGATTTGTGGGCTGGACAAGTTTTGGGCCTGGTTAAGTGGGACAGGTCGGTTCGGGGTCCAACAGTAATTTTTTAAAACAACCCTGAACCGGACCATTTAGCCAAACCCGGTCTAACCCACCTAAACCCAATCAAACCCAGTTAAAAATCTAGTCAAATCGGTCAAAATACAAAAAAACATAGTTTTTTCTAATATACAGTATATATACCCACCTATATACATTTTAAATACGTTAAACAATATATATAAACTATATATATAGTATATACTACATTAGAATTTAAAAAATATATACACATATACATAATTACACATATATACATAACATTCAATATATACGACTATACGTACTATTTTAAATAAAACATATACTACAATATATATACATACTACAATATATATATATATATATATATATATATATATAGTTATATACTAATTTATAAAATATATACATATGTGACATGTATACGTTAAATATATATGTCTATAGAAGATATATACACATATATATATACCATTCAATATATGTACTACTTTAAATAAAACATATTCTATAATATATATACACTACAATATTTATATATATAGTTATATACTAATTTATAAAACATATACACATGTATACATTAGATATATACTTCTATAGAAGATATATACACATATATATATTCCATTCAATATATGTACTACTTTAAATAAAACATATACTACAATATATATATACACTACAATATTTATATTATTGTTATCTACTAATTTATAAACTATATACACATGTATACGTTAAATATATACGTCTATAGAAGATACACACACACACACACACACACACACACACACACACACACACACACACACATATATATATATATATATCATTCAATAAATGTACTACTTTAAATAAAACATATACTACAACATATATATACTACAATATTTATATATATAGTTATATACTAATTTATAAAACATATACACATGTATACATTAAATATATACGTCTATAGAATATATATACACATATATATATTCCATTCAATATATGTACTACCTTAAATAAAACATATACTACAATATATATACCCTACAATATATATATATATAGTTATATACTAATTTATAAAACATATACACATGTATGCATTAAATATATACGTCTATAGAAGATATATACACATATATATATTCCATTCAATATATGTACTACATCATATAAAACATATACTACAATATATATATATACACTAAAATATTTATATATATAGTTATATACTAATATATGAAACATATACACAAGTATACATTAAATATATACGTCTAGAGAAGATATATACACATATATATATTACATTCAATATATGTACTACTTTAAATAAAAAAATACTACAATAGATATACACTACAATATTTATATATATAGTTATATACTAATTTATAAAATATATACACATGTATACATTAAATATATACGTCTCTAGAAGATATATACACACATATATATACCATTCAATATATGTACTACTTTAAATAAAACATATACTACAATATATATATATATAGTTATATACTAATTTATAAAACATATACACATGTATACATTAAATATATACATCTATAGAAGATATATACACATATATACGCACCATTAAATAAATATGTACTACTTTAAATAATAAATACTACAATATATATACACTACAATATTTATATATGTAGTTATATGCTAATTTATAAAACATATACACATGTATACATTAAATAAATACGTCTATAGAAGATATATACACACATATATCTACCATTCAATATATGTACTACTTTAAATAAAACATATACTACAATATATACACACTACAATATTTATAAATATAGTTATATACTAGTTTATAAAGAACATACACATGTATACATTAAATATATACGTCTATAGAAGATATATACACACATATACACACCATTCAATATATATGCACTACTTTAAATAAAAAATACTACAATATATATACACTACAATATTTATATATATAGTTATATACTAATTTATAAAACATATACACATGTATACATTAAATATATACGTCTATAGAAGATATATACACACATATACACACCATTCAATATATATGCACTACTTTAAATAAAAAATACTACAATATATATACACTACAATATTTATATATATAGTTATATACTAATTTATAAAACATATACACATGTATACATTAAATATATACGTCTATAGAAGATATATACACACATATACACAGCATTCAATATATATGCACTACTTTAAATAAAAAATACTACAATATATATACACTACAATATTTATATATATAGTTATATACTAATTTATAAAACATATACACATGTATACATTAAATATATACGTCTATAGAAGATATATACAAACATATATATAACATTCAATAGATGTACTACTTTAAATAAAACATATACTACAATATTTATATATATAGTTATATACTAATTTATAAAACATATACATATGTATACATTAAATATATACGTCTATAGAAGATATATACACATATATACGCACCATTCAATAAATATGTACTACTTCAAATAAAATATAC
This sequence comes from Capsicum pubescens, assembly GCA_030864215.1. NCBI lineage: Eukaryota > Viridiplantae > Streptophyta > Magnoliopsida > Solanales > Solanaceae > Capsicum > Capsicum pubescens. Next base: position 236,798,238 of record CM061540.1, read on the forward strand.
TTCATTATAAATATACACTACAATATTTATATATATCGTTATATACTAATTTATAAAACATATACACATGTATACATTAAATATATATGTCTATAGAAGATATATACACACATATATATAACATTCAATAGATGTACTACTTTAAATAAAACATATACTACAATATTTATATATATAGTTATATACTAATTTATAAAACATATACATATGTATACATTAAATATATACGTCTATAGAAGATATATACACATATATACGCACCATTCAATAAATATGTACTACTTCAAATAAAATATACTTCAATATATATACACTACAATATATATATATATAGTTATATACAAATTTATAAAACATATAAACATGTATACATTAAATATATACGTCTATAGAAGATATATACACATCTATACGTATCATTCAATATATACGTACTACTTTAAATAAAATATACTACAATACATACACACACTATATATTTAGTTATATACTAATTTATAAAACATATACACATGTATACATTAAATATATACTATTTTAGAAAATATATAAACATATATACACTATTTTAAATAAAACATATGCCACTTAATATATTAAATTAATAATAGTATAATACTTAATAGTAAATTAATAATATATTAAAACTAAGTTTTTAATTTAAACTAGAAATTCAATTTAAATCATTAAATGAAAAAAAATTACAAAGTAAGGACTAAGGAATGAATGCATGTTGAATTTTATTTATTGCAAAAGGATCCAAAATTTATAATTTACATGAATGAAAAATCTACAAATTTTGCATCATTTTCTCCAACTCATTCATATTAATATTAACGGAAACTTGCATAGGATAGTCAAAGTCAATGGGGGTAAAATCATGCATTGGACTTGATTCTGTTGAGTTCTCTTATGAAGTCATAATTTCTTCAAGTCTCTGCTCGTTGTTCGGCTCTGCTTTCATTTATTGATTTTTTCGTTCGTCTCTAATCCAATCTCTGAGGCAAACGAGAACATTCATTGCATTGCTTCCCAATGAATGCCGGTTGTCTCCAAGTTGTTGTCGTCCTTGACTAAAAGTGCTCTTCGATGCAACGGTTGACATTGGAACATTCAAGATATCTCTAGCTAATCTTGAAAGCACAGGATATTATGTTTCATTACTTCTTCACCAATCCAACGCGTTGATCCATCATCTGTGATCCTCTAGCGGCGACCGAAGATAATACTTAAGCTCTTCCCGATAAGTTGATGTGTAAGCTCCCTCCTCGACACTGTTCCAACAATTTAAATCATAAAAGTGATCAGAAAAACCACTATGTGCCGGCCTTTTAGAAGATGATGGCTCCTCGGGAGGATAAGGAGTGACAGTTTGAGTAATATTTATAGGTATGGCTAAATCAACTAACTCAACATAGTGATTATATAATTTATCTATGTATTCATTCGCATTACCATATCCGTCCACAAATCAGGTTGTACTTGTTGAGAATCATTGTTAGTATTTATCTCTAAATAAGAGTACTAAAGTGTTACATAGTATTATATTTCATACAAGGATTTAGCATAGTACCAACCAAGTAAATAGGGGGAATCGAAAAAAATATTTTTAAATTTAGCAAACATGGTACCAACAACATCTTTGTAACCTTCTTTATTTTTATATTCTTTGAGTAAACCAGAAATATCAGCTATATATGCCAAAATATTACAAATAGTAGGATAATAAGCACCGGGAAATTCAACCGTAGCTGTATAAAAAAAATTCAAAAACTTAACAAGATCATTAATTACAACCCAATCAGAATCATGTAACATACAATCAATAGAATCAGCAAACAAACCACAATATTGGTTAAAACATAGTGTAATAGGAACTCTATATTTATAACAAGTTTTTAAAAAATCATATGTAGCATTTCATCTAGTATCACATTTTTCAGGCATCAATATCAGTGCAAGTCCATTTTGTTCACATTTAAGTTTAAAGTCTCTAATTCTACTTTTACGATTATTTCTTTGAATAAAACCAACGGCAAGCCGAATTGTTTCAATATAAAACTCAAAAAACTCAAGACCATCTCTTACAACTAAATTATATATATGACATGCACACTTAATATGAAAAATTTCAGGTAACGACTGAGATAGCTTAGATTTTAATTTTGTTATAGCAGTCTTATTGTTAGAAGCATTATCAAAAGCAATACATAAGATTTTATTTTTGATACCATAAAATTCTGCAACTTTATCAATCGAATCAGCAATAAAATCTCTAGTATGTTTACGGTCTTCATCATATAAAAAAGCAAGAATACGTTTTTGCATCACAAAACTACTATCTATCTAGTGAAAAGTAATAGTTAAATAATAATTTTTATTTACAGCGCGCCCAAGATCAAAAGTTAGGGACATTCTACATTGAATATTTTTTAACAATGTTGATAAATAAAAATAATATTATGAATGAAGTCTAAAAATATCAGTCCAACAAATACTTCTAGGAATACCATTAAACATAGGATTATAAATTGCTTGAATATAATGAATAAAAGCATCAGAAGAAGGAAAACTAAAAGGCAAACAACCCACAACTACCATTTTAGCTATTTCTTTTCGGTCCCTCAATTTATTATACTTCTTCATTACCGGACCTGTTGCTGGGTCCATTCTAGTTTGCGTTGGCCCACTAATATCCATACCACCTCGTGCTATACTTAACTCTCTTTTGTTAACATCACCTATATGTCTCATTAACATACCCGTACCCCCTTGCTTGACTCCACTTTTATGCTTAAATATTTGTTGACAAATATTGCATTGCACCTCATCATCTGATATACGTTAAAAAAATTACCATGCAATACTAGTTGTTTTACGAGCTCTTGGGGAATAGAGAGGATGGGGAGGGACATTAACCGATTCAAATATAATGTTACCATTTCCTACTGCGGGTGTCTCACCAATATTTTCATCATCTTCATCTAAATTAACCGCATCTACTTCATTTTTTTCTTCTATACCGTAACTTTTTTGAGCTTCTATATAATCCATAACGTGGGCACCTACACCTAAAGGTACACACACTTCTTCCTCCAAAGGATGACTAAGTGGTGTCGGAGGCACATGGGTATATCTACTACTTGAAGTACCTCTACCTCTAGTAATTCACTTTTTACTACCACTACCGCTTCTGGGACAAAAACTTTTAACACCTTTGGTGGTGAGGTTTCTTAATTTATCCATAATATAAATTAAACTAAAAAAATTCAAAATACACAAATATAATAAAATTAAATATTGAACAATTAATACATAAATTAAAAATTAAACGTAAGAGATGGAACAACAATACCAAATTTTAGAAGTATCAGGAGGTTGCGACTTTAGAAACTTTCACTCGTACTTTGTAATCGCAAAATTAAAAATTAAAGTGAGCACTTTGGGAAATTAAATATATAGAATGTTTGAGAATTGAGATTTGAGAGAGAATGAGAATTGAGAGAATGAAAATTGTGTGGAAAATGATTTGAAAGTGTAGGGTATTTATAGGAATTTTTTTTGGGGTTAAAATAAATTTAAATGTAAATTTTTTTTATTAATAAAAAAGGCCAAACTAGCCGTTTGGACCCAAAAACGGCTATATAACCATTGGGCCAACGACTAGTTTGGCCCAATCTCCAAATTTTAAAAAAAAAGAAAAAAAAATAACCGGGCATGTTCCGAGCCGGTTAACTGACGGGCCCTGATCGGGCTGGGTTAACCAGGACCAACCAAAAAAATAAACCGGACCCGGTACCCTACAGACCTTAGGCCGAACGGGTCGGGCCAAACTAGACCGGATTTTATAAGTGGGCCAGGCTGGGCAGGGTTGGGCTGGGTCAGCCTGGCCCGTTTGGCTGGTATAGTCCAGATTTAGTGGGAGTAAGGTATTGCCACTACTCCGTGTTGTAGGCATACACCAATATATACCTAACAAATAACAAAAAGTAAAGGCCAAAAACTGCAATAACTTCAAATTATAAATTAACACCGTGTCCCCGACAATGGTGCCAAAATTTTGATGACATCCAATCAACACCTCTTATTAGATGATGATACCATCGCAGTCAAAATATAGTAACCCAATAGAGGTTGGGGTCGAATACCAAGGGAACATGTGGCTTTCCAGATCTAAGCAGTTATAGTCAATGGGCAGAAAAAGAAAAGTAAATGACGGGTCTTGATGTAGTAATCTCGAGCAAGTAACTGTAATAACTTCAGTTGTAATCGGTATAGGTGAACACTAGGATAGTGTTTCCCCTAGATTCTCAAATCTGTAGGATTATCGTACTTTGTTGAACCAACCTAATACATTGCATGCAAAATCGATAAGTTATGTACCTTCTACAGTCTTTTGGACGAGCTGAAGGATTTCTCCCTTTACCTTTTGAGTCTCAGGATGTCGCGCTACTAACCCTTATCTTGATCCTAGTTAACTATTACCTTTTGAGTCTCTAGTTATTGGATGAAACCTAACCTTCTTACTAAGATAGAACATAGAAGCATAGATCGACAATTAAACTCCAAATTACTGTTGTCTTTATCTTTTCCTAGTTACTGCTTCTCTTTTGGAGTAAGCAGCAATATCTAGGTTAATGTGTGCACCCATTAAGAAAAAAATCATAACGAAGACAAAGAAATACATACATGGGTATCGGTTCAGAACAACAAAAGCACTTTCTCTACTTCGTCAATCTTCTAGGGTTTCCACAACTCTAGCTATTGGTTTTAGCTGCTCATGCTTGTGAAGAAATTAATAACATTCATATTCGAAAGCACAGATGAAATAACAATGATAAGAAGAAGTAAAACCCACAACCATAACTCAATTAATGAACCAAAGTCAATGCAAGATAATATGAAGATCAAATTCGGATCTTGGAATCAAAAGATGTTTGTGAATATAAAAATTGCATAACTCTGACTAAAAAGTACATAAGGGGTATTTATAGTACAAGCGAAAAACCTAAAACCAAAGTCCGAATGAAATAGGAGAAAACTGGGTTAGTGGCCACCTGCTCTCTATACCTGTGGTCTAGTACCGAGTGCAGGTACAAACCACAGGTACCGGGAGCAAAATTCCTGCAAGTTCATCTCTCGAGATTTTGGACTTCTCGTACTTGCTTTGCTTATATGCGGTCCGTAGGTCCTACATGGAACCACAAGTTGACTTGGTAAGTGCCGAGAGTCATCTTTTCATCTCGTATTCAATTCCCCAACATTCTTTGGTCATGAACAAGCTGGAAAACACCCTGAATATCAATGATTGCTCCAAAAATAGCCAAAAACACCTCTTTATTTATACTTTTTTCATGAAATTATCATCCAAAACATGATTTCCTGCAAAAACATACCCGAAATAGATCATATCTAACAAAATAGCCTCAGAAAATTGCATCTTTTCCTTATTTTAAGCATCGAAAGTGCTCTATTTCTATAGCACATCAATGAACCAAACCAAGGCTTAGTTATGACGGGTATCTCAAGCCCACCGTGGGTCAGAGACCACCCCTTTAGCCTAACCTCAAGAGCACAATGAGTGAATACAGAGGATGTCATCCAAAATAGTAATAGAGATAAATTAATCAAATAAAATCTAAGAGTCTAAATAAACAACCAATCATCCCAATACTTGTCCACAAAAGCCTCTAAAACCAGAAGAACTAACTAAGTTGGGACATGCCCCCAACTGTGACCAAAATGAAATACTACGACAATACTGAAAATAATATAATGACTAGTACTTTCGAAGGATGGAGGCTCACCACTTCACAATAGATAAACAGGCGTACCGAACCACCTAATTCTACACAGGAGCAAAAAAATACCCTCAAAACCTACATCATGAAATAATGCTTTGTCCAGGGACAATCAGTGGGACGAGCACTGGCATGTAACTCAGGAAAGAGGGATAAAATAATACCAATGCCAAAAACTAGTCAAAAAAATATGTACAACATTTTATATATACATATATAGGATTCCAGGATAGGTACAAGGGTCATGAACATGAGAGTTTACACCATTAGCCTGCACTATGTATCTCGCTCCGTCCTAAAGTATTACCATTAAAACCCCTCAACGCAATTTCAAACCCATCAATTAAAACACATGAATATTGATTAAATAAATGCCACAATGGAAAATTCAATTCAAGGAATGAGATACATGCCTAATATACCAACGAATTTGAAGAGAAATCAAAGTTTGGAGCTTGAATGGTGAATTCTCTGTGAAACCCTTAAAATTTCTTAGTGGGACAGTTAAAGAAGATAAGAGTGGAGTTTGATCTTTTAAGAGTGAAAGAAAAGGTCAATTTTATGTTTATAAGTCATTTAATGGATAAAAGGACCAAAATCCCCTCACCCCAAGTGGAAAAAATAAAAACTAGATTAAAAACACTTACCAGCGTGGCACATCGTTATCGAGGAACTTAGCCTTCGTGCTACACCCTTATCGAGGAGGCTAAGTGGTATGGCACACCACTATCGTAGAGGCTTACTACCTCAGGATCCCAAAATGGCCCTAAACCTCTTCTGAAAATTTCAAAACTTTCCCAAAACACCTTTTTCACATCCCTTAACATAATTCAAGTAAAAAATTGACATTAAGCACATGGTAGGGTCAAAATAAATTTGTTAAAAAAAATTTAAGGTCTTATATTATCCCTCCCCCCCCTATTTTGATCATTCATCCATGAATGAGGAGTTAGGATATTTTGTACGATAATATCAGGAATACATCCGAACCAAATAACATATTCGCAAGGGAAACAAAACTTATGCATCAAGCACTTTCATCCAACATGGGGGGTACTTAGCTTTCATATCTTCTTCAGCTTCCCATGTAGCCTCTTCCATATTTTGATTTCTCTGAAGAACCTTCACTGAAGCTACATCCTTAGCTCTCAATCTATAAACTTACCTATCCAATATCTCAACTGGTACTTCCTCATAAGACAAAAAATCTGAAATACCAACGTCCTCAACTAGAACTATCAAATAAGTATCACCCACACACGTTTTCAACATAGACACGTGGAAAAAAATGAATAGAGGCCAAACTTGCTAGTAAATCTAACTCGTACGCAACATTCCTAATTCTCCTCTCAATTTGATTCGGACTAATGTAACAGGGACTGAGCTTCCCCTTCTTACAAATCCTCATGGCTCCTTTCATTGGAGAAACCTTCAAGAATGCCCAATCACTAACCTCAAGCTCCAACTCTCTCCACCTAATATCTACATAAGACTTTTTGTGACATTGAGTGGTCTTAAGTCTTTCTCTAATAAGTTTCACCTTCTCCATGACTTTGTGAACCAAGACATAGACAAACAACCTAGTCTCACCCACCTCAAACAATTCAATAGGGGACCTGCACCTCCTACTACAAAGAACCTTAAAGGAGGTCATTTGAATGAAAAAATAGTAACTGTTGTTATAATCAAACTAAATAAGAGGAAAATAGTCAACCCAATAGACTTTAAAATCAATCACACATGCCCTTAACATATACTCTAAAGTCTGAATAGTCCATTCCACTAGTCCATCTGCTTAAGGATAGAAAGCGGTGCTAAGGTATAATGACCCGATTTTCTAGAACTGGAACATCACATGGTGCTCATGATCCCAAAGGACCACAACATAACCTTCTACTGATATCTATACCTGAGCACTGCATAATATAGATAATAAATACGGAAATTGGCCATAAGGTTCAAAACATCTAAAAATACTCAAAATTAAAAACTAAATCCTAAAATATCTGTTCGAAAAGCCTCTAAACTGTCTGAACTATGGAGTTGATGGGACATGTCCCCAACTAACTCCGTCTACTGTAAATAAAATAAATATAATACAATAATAAAATAAGGATCATCCTCAAATAAAGAGGACTCACTGCTACGTCTACTTCTGCTGACTGGGACTGAGATACTAGGGGTACTCTAGATCTCGTGCATCTGAACTTGTAGTGTCAAATAAAACACCATAGCGCAAATGCATCAGTACGGGAATGTACTAAGTATGAAGATGAGGTAAGGCTAAATGCAAGGGCTTATGCATGAACAATTACTTAATTGAGTAATTATAAGAATACTGAATGAGGACATATGCATGAATGCATAAACCACAACTGAAAACATCGCAACTCAAAATAATGAAACATGGATACTGTTTTACTAACATATGAAATCACTACTAATACTGAGATACTGAACAACTGAATCTCCTGATATAGAAAACTGAGTACTGAAATCGAGATTAGTCCCATCTATTGAGTGATCTCAGAAACTGAAGATACTGAAGTTGATTAACTGAATCTGATCATATCAATGACTGAAAGATGAGCTTACTACTCCCGACTGACTGAATCTGAGGCCAAACCTCTCTAACGGATGATCCTTGAATCTACTATCAATGATAAGAAAAGATTATGTATGAGATCAATCCTATCTAGCGGAAGATCTCTGAATCTGATAATGAGAATACTCAACTGAATTTGAGACTGAGATCAACCCTATCTAATAGGTGATCTCTAGATCTGATAATGAGATTACTCAACTGAATCTAAGACTGAGATCAAGCCTATTTAACGGGTGATCTCTGGATCTGATAATGAGATTACTCAACTAAATCTGAGACTGATATTAAGACTATCTAACGAGTAACCTCTGGATCTGATAATACTGATACTAAAAATCTTTATATGAGACCATGCCTATCTAGAGGGTGGTCCATGAATCAATGAAACTATCTAATTTCCTTACTAATTTGGTGACTGTATCTGACAGTCTAAATTTTTGAGTTCTACTCTGAAGATTGATACTGAATCTGCAACTGTGGGATTGCTCACTTAACCGACATGCCCCGAATCTGAAATGGTGGGGTCCAACTTGTAACACCAGCTGGAAGGGTATCAATATCGTGCCACGGGTAAAGACCTCAACTATGATCAAGCCTAACTAATGGGTGACCCTCACAAGAAGTCAAACCTAAGGCAGTATAATAGTCAAGCCTTATTCTAACGGGTGAATCCTGCTCCTGCGCTGGCTATGCAATTTTGGCATTCAGGGATTGCTCCTAATGACTCTTTTTCTCTAATGGGGAGTCGCCATCCCTGCACTCGCTAGATGCTAGATCTTTCTCCCAAATGAAAAACTCTGAACTGATTCATAACTGAACTTAAACTGAACTAAATCTGATACTGATCATATTTATTGAATGATCTGACTGAGTTAAGCTAAATTCACTTGATTTCGTATCTGACAAAATTTTACTGAATCTCATTATCTGACTGAATGATACTGAGCTCTGAAAAAATTACTCAAATACTATTGAGTTCTGAACTGAACACTTAAATACTACTAAATCTGAGTTGAGTACTAAACTGAGGCTAGAATATTAGCGATACTAAGATTACTGAGATTACTTAAGTTCTGCATCTATCTGAGAGTACAAAATTCTATAACTCACCGAGTTCTATGAATCGTGGCTTGACTGAGATTATCCTGAAAACTGACACTGGCTCTAGACTGCAACTAAATTGTTAGGTATAAATACCCCCAGGACTCAATAACATAAAAGTAAAACATAACCATTCTTGAATAATAAACACCATGGACATTCATTCACCATCACAATCACTAAAGTATCTCCTCAAGCATTTAGGAAGCATAAACATGTAATTACATAGGGAAATATGTTATTGGCTCATACTCCATTCAACAAGGTCTTGCATCAAACACTTAGCATGTATTAAAGTCTTAAAATGTATCGAAGAGCACAAAATTAGAGGAAATTCATGCTATCATTTCACGATTCATTCACTAAGGCTTTTCATCAAACACTTGGCAGGCATGAGCTTGCACACAATTGGGGATTTCTAGTCAACATGTTATAATGGCTCTAATTCCTTCACATAAGCATTTTATCAAATATATGGGGAGCATGCCTTTCTTATTCAATAATTTCTACACTTAATTGACATGAACACATCACTTAACAAGAAACGTGAAGAGGGTTTAGTATAAACATGACATGAATATCACATACTAGGGTCAAAGATTGAAACCTCATCAACAAAACATGAATTAAAACTAAATAATAGCATGAACTCCAATTTCAATTCACATAAATCATGAAAAATCATAAACATAAGAGCTTTGAAATTTAGACAAGGGTTATTGAGCTTCTTGGGTAAAAGGGGCCCAAGAATCAACATCTGCATACCTTAGGAAACTCTTTCTTGAAGTCTCTTGGAGAGATTCCTTATTTCTTGATTTCTCTTGATTTGTTTCTTGAAGAAGAAAAAAGGGTTTTGATTTTTTAGAAACCCTAGCTTTTGATGTTTAAGAGGAGAAATGAAGTTGTAAGCCTTGATAGGATATAAATAGGGGCTAAAAAGAGTAGGAGAAAGACCAAAAAACCCTTTTTAAAAATGAGTTAAAAATGCTAAACGGGGGCTACGATGGTTTAATCGACGGTCCGTCGCTAGTCTAACGGTTCATTGGATCATCCGTTGCGCATCGATCAGAAAAAGAATACACTGCCTCGATACGACGGTCTTAGCGATAGTCCATTGGATCATCCGTCGCACGTTGGCTAGGATGAGGCCACACTACCTCAGCGACAATGGTCCTAGCGACGGTCCGTCGTAGCCTTGGCAATCCGTCGTCCTGGCCTTCGCAGTTGGGCCAGTCACTACCTTGGTTGCGAAGGTCTGGGTGATGGTCCGTCACAGTCTCGACGGTCCATCACAATCTTGACGGTCCATCACAATCTTGACGGTCCGTCAACCCGGTCATTGCACCTAGATGGTTCCGACTGCTTTCAGTAAAACGACTATAACTTCCTCCTTCGATGTCGGATTTTGACAAAATTGGTATTGATGAAAAGGTTATTCAATTCTCTACATGAAAAAAAGTTGATATTAGGGAAATTATATGCGATTCAAAATATTTCTCACTTAGGAAGACACTTCTCAATCTTTTAGGGTCAGATTTACACTTCACTGAACATGCTCTAAGGCTCAGACTGCGAGAGAATTTTGTCGGGTATTACGATATCTCCCCCTTGGAAATATTCATCCTCTAATGTCTCTTGATGAGTTAAGATTAATGATCAACTGAAATTATTTAAGGAACTAGAACATCTGAAACATGACTATGCAACTAGAACTACTGATATACTGAGCTCTCATACTGGACATGCATATCTGATGCATGGAATACTTGACTAAAGCCACCCATAAGCTGAATTATTATAATGGACATGGATATCTGATACATGGATGCGTAACTAAGTTGATATCATGAATTCATGACTAAATACATTGAAACACTGAAATCTCTCTACTGAACATGCATATCTAATGCATGGATGTCGGACTAAACTGACTCTCGTAAGCATGACTAGCTATGCAATAATAACTGACGTTAACTTCGTAAGGAGAGTCTAAACATGCAGCTAAATGAGTCTAAGGACACGAAATCATCGTAATATTAAGGGGTATCTCCCCCTTGGGACTCTATATCCCTATAAAAACACTTTGCTGAAATACTAGGGCGGTGTACGGGACACCTACGAACTGGGTCATGATTGACCGTCTGAGATCTAAAACTAATGCATTACTCATGCTAAAATATAAGCTCAAAATGGGAGCAAAGGATATAAAAAAGCATATCATGAAGATGAAGGACTCATAACATACCCGAATCTATATCAGGGAACCTTTTCCGATCATGGTGTGCCTGAAGCGCATAGAGACTGCTCTGATGCTGACCACTACTAGCATCGGAAGGGGAACCCTACTGATGCAATTCTCTACCCCTCGAGCTAGCACTCTACATTCTCGCATTTTGTGGCATGGCTCCCCACACCCAAAGCACACATCACTACCGGCTCTACACACACCTAGGTGGCTCTTGCCATACTCTTCTCAAAGAAGATAGGTACAAACACCACTAGCACTACTCTGGGATTTGGAGCCTGGAGCTCCATCATGACTGACATCCCCGAAGTTTGGTGTGGGTACACTAGCTGAGGATGGATCAGGGACTGAAAATATCTGGCTATGCTGAGAACGGCTACCACCCTAGGACCCTGCCTGAGAGAAACCATAACTGTCTGTTCTGGCTCTCTTACTCATTCTCTCTCTTTCTTTCATCTTAACTTCCTCAATCTATTGCGCATTTATCATCAGTCTAGCAAGGTCGATATCTCTATTAAGAATAGCATCCCTACACTCTTTCAATACTAACTTGGATACGCCAGTCACAAACTTACTCATACTCGCTCTAGGGCCAGCTATCAAGTCAGGATCATACTTAGCTAACTTGTTGAAGTTAAGAAAATACTTGCCTCTCTCATCTCTAGTGGGAAAAACTTATCTAGAAAGGCATCCTGAAACTCTTACCAAGTTACGGGAGTTGCATCCTCTCCTCTACCCTTCTTCCACATCATTACCCAATCATGAGCAATATCCTTCAGCCTATAGGATGCTAACTCTACACTCTCATCGTCAGAAACACACATACTCTAGGTTATCTTCCTCACCTCCTCTAGATAAAGTTGTAGGTCCTCACCTGCTAGTGACCCAAAGAATTTTGGCGGGCTTATTCTCATGAAATCACTAATTTTGGCTGTGGATGAACCCCCATCTTACTGAGGTGGGTCCACAGCCTAATGGTTCCTCAGAACATTAGTCATCACAGCTTGGACTAGCACATGAAAAGCTGCCCGAAACTCGGAGTGTGACACACTCTCATTCTCAGGATCTACTGGCTGAGGTGGCTGGTCATCAACCCTATTGGCACTATCTCTGTGAGGTGGCATACTCTGTAAATAGAAGAAAGAGGTGTATTAGATTGAGGATCAACTTGAACTCATGCTCACTCACACGACATGAATACTGAAAGAAGAAAAACTGCTCCTAAAAACATCTTATAGTCTCTTGTACATAAATGTGGTGCGCAACACACCCATGTACAAGACTCTACTACATGTGGTTTTTCAGACTCCCTAGGACACTATTGAACCTTTGGCTCTGTACCAAGTTTGTAACGACCCAATTTTCTGGAATTGAAATATCACACGGTGCTTATGATCCCGAAGGACCACAAGCTAACCCTCTACTGATATCTGTACCTGAGGACTGCAAAACATAGATGATAAATATGAAAACTAGCCATAAGGTTCAAAAGATCTAAAAATACTCAAAACTGAATACTGAATACTGATACATCTGTCCAAAAGCCTCTAAACTGTCTGAACTATGGAGTTGATGGGATATGTCCCCAACTAACTCCATCTACTAAAAATAAACTAAATCTGATACGATAATAAAATAAGGATCATCCTCAAATAAAGAGAACTCACTTCTATGTCTACTGCTGCTGACTGGGACTGAGCTGCTAGGGGTACTCTGGATCTCGTACCTCTGAACATATGGTGTCAAATAAAACACCATAGTGAAAATGCGTCAGTACAAGAATGTACTGAGTATGAAGATGAGGTAAGACTAATGCAAGGGCTTATGCATGAACAATTACTTAACTGAATAATCATGAGAACACAGAATGAGGACATATGCATGAATGCAAAAACCATAACTGAAAACATCGCAACTCAAAATACTGAAACTCAGATAGTGATTTACTAACATCTGAACTCAGTACTAATATGGAGATACAGAACAACTGAATCTCCTGATATAGAAAACTGAGTACTAAAATCGAGATCAGTCCCATCTAGTGAGTGATCTCGGAAACTGATGATACTTAAGATGATTAACTGAATCTACTCATATAAATGACTGAAAGTTGAGCTTACTACTCTTGAATGACTAAATCTGAGACCAAACCTCTCTAATGAATGATCCTAGAATCTACTATTAATGATAAGAAAAGATTATGTCTAAGATCAATCCTATCTAGCGGAAGATCTCTGAATCTGATAATGAGAATACTCAACTGAATCTGAGACTGAGATCAATCCTATCTAACATGTGATATTTGGATCTGATAATGAGATTACTCAACTGAATCTGAGAGTGAGATCAAGCCTATCTAATAGGTGATCTCTGGATCTGATAATGAGATTACTCAACTGAATCTGAGAATGAGATAAAGCCTATCTAATGGGTGATCTCTGGATCTAATAATACTGATACTGAATATCTTTATATGAGACCATGCCAATCTAGCGGATGGTCCATGAATCAATGGAACTATCTAAGTTCTTTACTGATCTAGGTGACTGTATCTGACAGTCCTAATTTCTAAGTTCTACTTTGAAGATTGATACTGAATCTGCAACTGTGGGAGTGCTCATTTAACCGACATGCCCTAAATCTAAAATAGTAGGGTCCAACATGTAACCCCAGCTGGAAGGGTGTCAATACCATGCCACGGGTAAAGACCTCAACTATGGTCAAGCCTATCTAACGGGTGACCCTCATAGGAATTCAAGCCTAAGGCAGTATAATGTCAAGCCTTATTCTAATGGGTGACTCCTGCTCCTGCACTGGATATGCAATTCTGGCATTCAGGGATTTATCCTAACGACTCTACCTCTTTAATGGGGAGTCGCAATCCCTGCACTCGCTCGATGCTAGCTCCTACTCCCAACTGAAAGACTCTGAACTGATTCTTAATTGAACTTAAACTGAGCTGAATCTAATACTGATCATGCTTTTCGAATGATCTGACTGAGTTAAGCTAAATTCACTTGATTCAATATCTGACAGAATATTATTGAATCTTGTTATCTGACTAAATGATACTGAGCTCTAAAAAGATTACTCGAATACTACTGAGTTCTAAACTAAACACTTGAATACTACTAAATCTGAGTTGAGTACTAAACTGAGGCTAGAATATTAGCGATACTGAGATTACTTAAGTTCTGCATCTATCTGAGAGTACAGAGTTCTATAACTCACTGAGTTCTGAGAATCGTGGCTTGACTGAGATTATCCTGAAAACTGACACTGGCTCTAGACTGCAACTAAATTGTCGGGTATAAATACCACCAAGACTCGATAACATAAAAGTAAAACATAACCATTCTCGAATAATCAAGACCATGGACATTCATTCACCATCACAATCACTAAAGCATATCCTCAAGCATTTAGGAGTCATAAACATGTAATAACATATGGAAATATGCTATTGGCTAATACTCCATTCAACAAGGTCTTGCATCAAAAACTTAGCATGTATTAAAGTCTTAGCATGTATCGAAGAGCACATAATTGGGGGAACTTCATGCTATTATTTCACGATTCATTCACTAAGGATTTTCAACAAACACTTGGCATGCATGGGCTTGCACATAATTGGGAATTTCTAGTCAACATGCTATAATGGCTCCAATTCCTTCACATAAGGATTTTATCAAACATATGGGGAGCATGTTTGGCTTATTCAACAATTTCTACACTTAATTGACATGAACACATCACTTAACAAGCAACTTTAATAGGGTTTATTATGAACATCATATGAATATCAGATACTACGGTCAAAGCTTGAAACCTCATCAACAAAACATGAATTAAAACTCAATAATAGCATGAACTCCAATTTAAATTCACATAAATCATGAAAAATCATAAACATAAGATCTTTGAAATTTAGAAAATGGTTCTTGAGCTTCTTGAATGAAAGGGACCCAAGAATCAATATTTGCATACCTTAGGAAATTCTTTCTTGAAGGCTCTTGGAGAGATTCTTGATTTCTCATGATTTTTTTCTTGAAAAAAAAAGAAGGGTTTTGATTTTTTAGAAACCCTAGCTTTTGATATTGAAGAGGAAAAATAAAGTTGTAATCCTTGATCTAGCATAAATAGGGGCTGAAAAGAGTGGGAGAAAGACCAAAAAGCCCTTTTTAAAAAATATGTTAAAAATGCTGAACGTGGGCTGCGACGATCGAAGCGACGGTCCGTCACTAGTATGATGGTCCGTCGGATCGTCCGTCGCACGTCAGGAAAAAAAAGAATACATGGCCTCGATGCAAAGGTCACAGTGATGGTTTGTTTCAAATCTGACGGTCCGTCTGATCATCTATTGTACGTTGGCCAGGATGAGGCCACATTGCCTCAGCAACGAAGATCCTAGCGATGGTCTATCGTAGCCTTGACGGTCCGTCATCCTGACCATCGCACTTAGGCCAGTCACTGCCTTGGTTATGACAGTCTGGGCGACGGTCCGTTGCAAGCTCGAAGGTCCGTCAACCCGACCGTCGCACCTGGGCGGTTCCTACTGCTTTCAGTAAAACGACCATAAGTTACTCATTCGATGTTGTATTTTGATGAAATTGGTATCAACGGAAAGATTATTCAATTCTCTACATGAAAAAAAGTCGATATCAGGGAAATTCTACGTGGTTCAAAATATTTTTCACTTTGGAAGACACTTCTCAATCTTTTAGGGCCAGATTTACGCTTCACTGAACACACTCTAAGGCTTAGACTGCAAGAGAACTTTACGGGATCTTACATAAGGTTCACCTGAGTACCAAACCTTTCTGGAATTAATTCCACAAATAAGAAAAAATGGTGTACCTCAACCTGAAATAATGGACACTAGTGCTCCATGCAACTTAACTATCTACTGAATGAACAACTTAGCGTAATCCTCTCCTGAGTAGTTAGTCCTTATAGGCAAGACATGAGCATACTCAGTCATTCTAACCACAATGATTGTGATACCACGGAAAACCTATAATGAAATCTATATTACTTATCTCCCACTTCCACATGGGAAACTCTATTTCTTGATACATGCCACCCGAACTTAAATGTTCAACCTTGACTTGCTGGCAAACTATACCCTTAGACATAAAGTTTGCCACATCTTACTTCATATTATTCCACTAGTATATTTCCTTCATGTTGTGATACATCTTAGTTGAAGCTGGATGAACTACGTATCTGGACTCATGATCCTCCATCAAAATCCTTTCCCACTACTCATCTACATCAGGAATACACAACCTTTCTTAATATATCAATATACCATCTCCTCTAATATCAAAAGCCATAAACTTTTGCTGACCTACACCATCTTTAATTTTCCTAAGTAATGGATCCATAACCTATTTCTCCTTGACCTCAGCACCAAGAGACAATTTAACCCCTTTCTGAACAATCATTCCTCCATCCTTAGAGTTCAACAAACAAACTCCCAAGTTAGCCAATATATGAATATACTTCACTAGCCCTATTTTCTCATCATCAATGTAAGATAAGATTCCCAGAGACAACCTACTAAGAGCATCAACAACCACATTATCTTTACCTAAAGGCTCATATCCTAATTCTTAAGAAATTTGAGCCACTGCCTCTACCTGAGATTCAATTCCTTTTGCATATACTCATATTACAAGATCTTATGGTTTTAATAGATATCCACACGCACTCCATATAGATAATAGTGCTAAATCTTTAAAGAAAAGACCACAACCGCTAACTCTAAATCATGAGTTGGGTTATTCCTCTTATGAACCTTAAGTTGCCTCAAAGCATAGGCCAAAACCTAACCATACTACATCAAGACATAACCTAATCCTATATAGGATACATCACAATACACAAAAAACCCATTAGTACCCTCGGGTAGGGTCAGAACTAGCGCAGAACTCAACTTGTCCTTTAACTTCTCAAAACAACCCTCACAATCATAAGACCATAAAAACTTAACCTTTTTTATTTATCTTTGTCAGAAGGGCAGCAATAGATTAAACTCTCTCCGCAAACCTCCTATAGTATCCTAGAAAACCCAAGAATCTCCTAATGTCGATTGGAGTCATGGGACTAGGAAACTTCTTAACTAACTCAACTGATAATAGTCTATGCACATTTAAAGAGACCCATCTTTATTTCTCACGAACAACACAGGAGAACCCCACGGAGAAACCCTAGGACAGATGAAGCCCTTATCAAAGATATTCTTAGTTGCTCTTTTAATTCCTTTAGTTCAGCCAGAGCCATCTTATAAGAAGGAATGTAAATGGGACAGGTATCTGGTAGAATATCAATCCTAAAATCTATTTGTAATACCCCGTACTTCTACCTAGCTTGAAATCATCCCGAGTATGTTACAAACTTACTTTAAAAGATGAATCCACTTTTATATACGTAGAATTTTTAAGATTTTCACTTTTTGTCATGTGGGAAATTGAATTACCTTTCCAATGATATCAATTTCATCCAAATCCAGTATCGGGGTAGAAAGCTATGGTCAAAATACAGGACTTGATGAACCATGTGTTCAATCAGTACTTGGACATTTTCTTCATAGTCTTCATAGATATATTCCTCGTCTATTCTTGTAGTGAACATAATTATGCAGACCATCTCAGAATAGTATTACAGATCCTCAAAACCCATCAAGTATCATGATATTTATTCATGTCCTACCTGTCAACTCCATGATCATTGTATATATTTTTGCACATTAGTGAAAATCATGTACGATTTTAGTTCCCATTATAAGGATTCCCAGTTTACTCTGCGTACGAATCATGTTCCATAAACACCGCTTACATTTATGCACCTTTCATAGAATTATATGCATTTACAGTTCCTAGTATAAGGAGTTCTAGTTTACTCAATAGTATGGATCATGTCCTATGAATATAGAACCTTCAGACTCAAGTCATGCAGCTTACGACTCATGTACTCATGTCATGCTTTATAGTATGCTCAGCCCACACGACTCATGTTCCACTCTTAGTGATCAGCCAAACTTAGGTTATGTCACGTATACCCTCACTTTAGATAACTCGGTGTATCCATGGTGTGGATGTTCCATCCCTCAGGCCTCAATTATAGCGTCAGTTTAGTAATCGGTATTTAGTAAAGGACTCTAATAGTCCTACAGGACCGTGGCTTTCAGTTATCAATTACTTTGCCATCAGAATTCAGTACTTCAGTACCACTCAAAACCTAAATTATCAGAAACTAGCATTCAGTCCTAGTATGAGTCTCAATTATAGATTTAATTGTAGTCTCTTCTACAGTCTTAGATATAGTGTCAGCCTCAACCTCAGTTCAAAAATCAAATTAGTACCACAGTCTAATTTTGGGTTTGCTTGAACAAGGCGTGTAGTTATCAGTTACGCATGTTATCAGTGTTTCAGTACCTCAGCTTACAGAATGTTTTTGAATCATGTTATACACCTGGTCTTGTATTCTCAGACAATTCAAGTATTTCATGAATTCATGCTCAGCTATCTCATGTTACTCAGTTAGTCCCTTTCTTATGTTTATAAAAACTCCATATTCTCAGTCCAATTATTTAGACTAAGTATAGTTCAGTCTTACATGACCAGCACTCAGACATCAGTCAGACAGTAGATCAGAAGAGTAAGTCAGTAAGAATTACTTTGAGCAACCAGTACTTCAGTCTGACAGTCAGATGAACAAGTTCATATTTTCCCATTCTGTCCACCTAGTCGCACTATTCAAAGTCTCATGGATGTAACCATTCTAAGATGGACCAATCAAGTAGTTGCATATTTAGCTCAGTTCATATTTCATGACACAGTCTTAGATCCCGGATATTCAGTCGCAATTCCAATCGTGGGTGCCCTGGCATTATTCCAGTCTCTCCTCAGTATCTCGGCCAAGTCAGCATTCTATGAGGGACGTAGTTTCCCAAGGGGGAGATACACTATAATCCACTAAACTTTCATTACCTAAACATGTTATTCCCTCTTCATGTAAGGAACCTAGATTCGAGTAGTGGGTACTCATAGGTGGACCCCCAAGCTCCAATCTTAGTCGTAAGCCATGTATGCAATGGCTCAGTTCAGTTTACAATACTAAGTCCATGTCACACATTACAGACTCAGTCATGTTGTCATATTCCCATTCTTGTATGTTCAATAAAAGATCTCAAGTTCGAGATTAATGACTTTATCTATCTAAGGATATCTCCCATGAAGGGAGTAAAAAGATTTTGGAAGAAGGGAAGCTCAGTCCCCGATATGTCGGTCCCTTTAAAATTCTCAATCATTTTGGAAAGGTAGCTTATGAGATCGAAGTGCCTTCAAATCTAGCCTCAGTTCATCCAGTCTTCCATATCTCTTTGCTAAAGAAGTTCATAGGTGACCCAGCAGTTGTATTCCCTATTCAGAGCATAGATGTTCAGAACAGCCTCTCTTATGAAGAGATTCCATTCGAAATTTTTGACTATCAGACACACAGACTGAGGAACAAAGAAGTCCCTCTATTCAAAGTTCTTTGGCGAAATCAGTCCATTGAGGGAGCTACTTGGGAAGCAGAAGCAAACATGCAGACCAAGTATCCTCACCTCTTTTCCGCAAACTCAGATCTAGCTCAAAGTAACAATTCTCCTTAAGCTTATTCAATTTCATGTTCAGATTTCAATTACAAACTTGGTATACAGTTCATGCTCAGAATTTCATTATAAACATGGTATTAAGTAACATTGCATATTCAGTCATGCATTTATATGTCAGTTCAGTTATATAATCATGCATCAGATGTGTATTCTCATTATCAGAACTTTATCTCATCAGAAAAAGCAGTCATGCATTCATGAATCAGTTACACATGCATCAGATATGTGTGTTCAGTATGATATATTCAGTTATCAGTCATATCAGTCATGAAATCATGTTCTAGTTATTCATGTTCAGTATGTACGTCAGTTTATCATCTCCCCTATCGCTGAGTCTCATTCGAAGATGAATGTTCTCAAGGGGTAGATATTGTAATACCCCATACTTCTACCTAGCTTGAAATCGTCCTGACTACGTTAGAAACTTACTTTGAAAGATGAATCTACTTTTATATACATGAAATTTTTAAGATTTTCACTTTTTGTCATGTGGGAAATTAAATTAGATTTCCAACGATACCAATTTCATCTAAATTCAGTATCGGGGGAGAAAGTTATGGCCAAAATACAGGAAATAGTCAAAACTACCCAGGTGCGACGGTGAGAGCTGACGGACCGTCGAGCTAGCAATGGACCTTCGCCCAAGCTATCACAGCAGAGCCAGTGAGACCACATTCTTCCTAAGAGAGATGGCTCAGAGTGATAGACTGTCGAGCTAGCAATAGACCATTGCCCAAGCCATCGTAGGAGAGGCAGTGAACCCCTATTCTGTCCAGGTGTGATGGTCAGGACCGATGGAATGTCGACCCAATGATGAACCATCGCACCCACCGTCACATATCTCGTTCAGTTATTTTAAAGTTGGTTTAAAAAGGGTATTTGGGTCTTTTCCACCCGTTTTAACCCCTAATTATATCAGACTAAGGCTCATAAGTTCATTATCCATCTACAATATCAAATTAGGGTTTTATCTCAAAGATAATCCCCAAGAACAAGATCCAAATCCTTCTTTAGGAAACTAAGAGATTCAACTTGTTAAAGTCCAAGAACTTCAAGAAACTCACAACCCAAGTATGTATGTGTTGATTCATGGGTCCCTTTCACCCATGAAGCTCAAGAATCTCTTTTCAAAATCCAAGATTTGTGTATTTATGAATGTTCATGATTTAAATTGAATTGAAATTTATGTTCATGATGTTGTGGGGTTTCGATTCATGTTTCAAATTACATATTCCAATAATTGACCCTAGGATGTGCTGATTTGCATAATAATCATGATAAACCCTTAAATTTACACGTTAATTGATATATCCATGATTAGTAGATGTGTTGATGATTGTATAACCAATTCCTATGTGAAGGGAAAGTGCCATACTAGTATGATAATATGAAATCCCCATTTATGTACAAGTTTATGCATGTCTAGTTTTTGATGAAATATCTTAGTCAATGAATTATGGATATATGTGTAGCCATTGTAGTGCTTTAGAACTTGTACTTCATGAAATATCCAACTTATTGTATTATGGATTGTGATGTTGGTCGTGTATTCAAGAAATTCATGCTTTGTCAGTTTCATTCTATCGAGTCCTGGGGGTACTTGTACCTGACAATTAGCTGTGTGCCTAGAGACAGTGTCATGTCTTCAAGATACTCTCAGTCGAGCCATGTTCATAGAAATTTAGTCAGTCATGTGACTCAGGAAAACTCAGTAATCTCAGAAATCTCAGAAATTCAGTAATCTCAGTAGTATTCCGCCAGTCAACTGAACTCAGTTAACTCAGTCCAGTTCAGTTCAATAAATCATGTTCAGTGTCTATTCAGATGGGAGTAGAAATTAGCACCGAGTGAATCCAAGGATGGGAACCTACCTTTTATATGAGGGTATGATTCTTAGAAGCAATCTTTGCATTCCAGAACTACGTAGCCAGTGTAGGTTAAGACATCATAGCTTGTTATATGAGGGAAGATGAGGTGGCTTAACCTGTTATATGAGGGTTCCCATCATTCTCACTAGAGTCACCTATTATATGAGGGTTACTCATAGATTGTCCTTACTAGTGGCGCGGTATTGACACCCTTTTAATTAGGGTTACAGATTGGAACCCAACACAGCTATATTGCATTATTTAGGGAATGTCGGTTAGATGACTACTTCCCATAGTTTCAATTACAGATCAGGACTATCAGACAAAGTCATTCAGTCTTAGTAATAGAACTCAGATAGTTCTACAAAATTCAGGGCTGTAGATATAGTCAATTCAGTAGAAAACAAAACTCAGCTAGTTCCTTCAAAACCAAGACTATCAGATACAGTCGCTCCATATTAGTTATTTCAGTTATACAGTTATCAATATCTCATATTATCAGTACTCAGGCTCAGTAATCATGTTATCACGAACTCAATTACAGTTATTATGTATTCATACATGCATTCTCATGTTCATGTTATCCAGTCAGTTAGTATAGTTCATGCATGTGAACCCTTTGTATTCAGCCTACCTCACATGCATACCAGTACATTCAAATGTACTAACGCATTTGCGCTATGGTGTTTTATGCCATAGGTTCAGAAGCACGAGCTCTATATCATCAGTAGTATTCCAGTCTCAGCAGTCAGAGTTAGCAGTGAGTCCTCATATTTCAAGGACATGACCATTACTTTATTATCTCATTAATTAATTTATTTCAGTAGTTGGAATTAGTTGGGGACATGTCCCATCAACTCCTTATTCAGACAGTTTAGAGTCTTTTGGACTAGAATGTTCAGACAGTTATTTTAGTTGTTTTGGGTATTTCATACCCTTCCCAAATGTTATATTTTAACAGATATTATGTCTCAGTTTTGAACCATACGTCCTTACAGCCTTACAGTCTTTATTTTTGCATTTATACAGTATATTATGGAGTGTTTAGGTATAGATATCAGTCATGGGTTAGCTTGTGGTCCTTCAAGGTCATGAGCACCGTGTAGCATTTTGGGTACCAGATTCGGGGTGTTACATTATTTCACAATCGGGAGTAATTCTAGAAAGGTCATTGGCAAAAACTTCAAGAAACTCATTAATCATAGGGATAGATTACGAAGAGGGACCCTTAGAGTTCAAATCCTTAACCTGCACTAGATGTCACAAAAACCCTTTAGAAATCAATTCCCGAGCTTTAAGATAAGAAATAAACTTCCATTTGGGTACTAACGAACACTCATCCCATTCAATCACCGAATCATTAAGAAAACAAAAACTAACTTTTTGGGTCCTACAATCAAGAGAATCATAGCACGATGAAGCCAATCCATCCATAATATTACAACAAAATTCACCTTATCAAGTTCTATCAAATCCACTAATGTCTCCTTATGAAAGATGGAGACCACACAACCCTTATAGATTTTTCTAGAGAAAATAGAATCACCTACCGGTGTAGACAAAAAAAAGGGGTCAAAAATATTTTGAGGACCAAAACCAAAGTGTACATCCACATAAGGGATCACATAAGATATGGTAGAACCTGGATCAAGCAAATAGTAAATATCACGAGAGAAGAGTTGTAACACAGTAGTAACAACATTTGGGGATGCCTAGGATTCCTGATGAGTAGAAAATGCATCGAGGTAATTTCATCCACTGTCGATACTTAAAGTGGCACTGCTAGGTGTAGGAGCTAAAGAAGTAGCGATTTGAATCTTATTAGCTCTAGTGGAAAGTTTACCTATAGGATGATTTCTCTGCAGATAACCAGGCTGACCATAATTAAAGCATAAGTTCCTCCCCTTCTCACAATAACCATGGTGAAGCTACCCATCAAGTAGGAAAGAAAGCTAAGGTAGGGCTGACTGAGCTCCACTAACTTGAGACTTAGAACCCTGTTCCTTAGGAGCCACTACTAACTTGAAAATGATGATTACCAAAAGTCTTAGGATAAGGATCACTAGTTGTTGAATGTGAATTTCCCCAATTCTTCTTCTTAGTCCATTAAATACCATCTCTCTTACTATTTTGATGATTTGCACCCTACTCTAAAAATATATACTTCCTATTCTGCCTCTTTCCCATATCTACCTGCTTTTTTTCTCATCCTTCACCTGTAGTAAATAAACCACTAACCTGAATATATATCCATATCATTATTCAACATCGCATCCTTACACTCTAGCACCAAATCATGATACAACCCAGAAGAAAATTTCCTTATCCTGGACATCATATTAGACACTAATGTTTGGAGCATAATAGTACAACTATTGGACCTTTAAGCATACTGCTTAACTATCATGACCTAATTTATGAGTCATGATGGCACCTACTAAACCCCGCTAGTATGTAAGCAAACACCATAACTCTAAGCTAATACAGTGGATTAATTTAGTAGGAAATGCCCATCATAGGAGAAATTTGAGAAAACAATTAATAAATAAGCAAAGTGTTCAAAATAGATAAAATAGGCAATGCATAATACTATCCCACGACTTGATAGAGACAGTACAAGAGAATAGCAATAATACAACTTTAAATGTTTAGAATAGTCAATAATATTTGTCTTGAAACAAAAGACTATTATAAAGATAGAGGTAAATGGGTGACTCAAACTCCAACATCTCACCCTATCTTCAAAAATCAATCACCGTACAAACATAGATCAATAACGACAACTAGTACTCAGATCTTTACCAAAAAGGTACAGAAGTACAGTATGAGTACAAAAAAAATGGGTACTAAGTAGGAATCATTGGTTGACTTAGAAAAATCATTATAAAAGTATGATAAAATGCAAGATAACATAACTAAGTCAAGATATAATAACAAACCTGAATCATCTCCAACACCAATGTACACAATAAATGATTAAACCAAAATAATAATATAATATAAGGCATAAAAAAATACCATATTTCCATACATAATAAATAAACAATTCATAATAATAACTTATCATAAAGCATCAACACAAGCAAACATAACTACAAAGTTGGATCCCATATGCCAATTGGTGCAGAAAAGTAAAGAACTTGTCACAGCCTTCCATACGACTGGAGAGTACAATGAAGAGAAGAATAAGGCAATCAACTAATATTACAACTAACCTTAATCTTACTTAACCATCAATTCACAACTATCATCAATTGGTCATTTACCAATATTTCACAATTATCATCAATTTTAGACAATTTACCCACATTCCATATATTATGTTCATTTAAAAATCTTTTCATCGATAGAAACTAGCCATTATTTATTTTCTAACTATATTTTATTAACAAATTCATTTGGTTACTAATCATCATATCACCTATAGTCATCATTCAAGCAACTATTTACCGCATATCCACTAATCACCAATTCATTAAATAATCATTATTTATCATATAACATTATTTAATTTTTAACATCATTTACCTACTAATATTTGATTATAAACTAGTCATTATCAGTCACTTAAATAATATCCACCACTAATCCATTATCTATCACTAATCATCACTATACCACTTTATGAACATTTATCACTTTTGGGCTATAATCGGCATCCCTAATATCAACATCATACCCAAAATAAACCTAAGTATATGTATATATGCAGTATCCATACATAGGGTATAGCTAGACTCAAAGTGGTAAATGTACATATAGGCACATCAATATAATCATCCTCCGGCCTTGCTGGGTATCATTATGTCATCATAATAATCTCTTGACTTTGTTGGTTATCAATATCATCATAATATCCTTTGGACTTTTCGGGTATTAATATATTATCATAACCATCCTTTAGATTTGTTGGGTATCAATATATTATCATAATCACCCTTTGGACTTATCGGGAATCAATATCATAATACTATCCACCGGCCTTTTCGGGTATCAACATATCATCATAATCATCCTCCATCATTTTCAAGTATCAATATCATCATAATATCCTCTGGCTTTGATAAGTATTAATATATCATCATAACTATCCTCCGATCTTGCCGGGTATAATCAATATCAACATCATCTTGCAGGATTTAACTGGGTATATAACCAATGCCAAAAGTATAAATAGAGTCAAGCATCATGATTTCTAGCATAATTAATAGCGTAGTTTCCCATATAATCTATAATCATATCTTCTAGCACAAATAATAACACAATTGCTAACGTCATCAATAAGGATATTGTAACACTCTCAAATTTTGAGCATTTTTATTTTTGGCCACCCCGTATTTGAAACATTGATTTTTTACTTAAATTGTACTTAGGTATGTTAAAGAGGTGTCCCATGGGAGTTCTGGAATTTTCAGATGGGATTTGAGGTGGTTTTGGGTCACGGAGGTAGTAAGTCTCCGCGATATCGATGTTCTACGAAGGCTGGATTTTGCAAAAGCCTTCATAACATAGAGGATAGACTCTATATTAAGGTCCATGACATGGAGGTTAGTCTCCACGATAAGGTCCATGTCATGGACTATGTAAAAATATGGTTGTTCTATTTTATTTAATTGGGATGAAGTGTAATGAGGTCTTTTCTCCTAGGGTTGACTTTTAAATATTACATAAGCATATGACCATCAGTTTTCATGACACAACATCAATTATTTCACTGTCAAACTCCAAACCCCGATAAATCATAAGGGTTACAACATACGTTCATCATTTAGGTTCAAAATTCTCAATTGCTCACAAATCTTTGTGTGACTAGGCATGTTACTTTTACCTAACTATTATACTGCAAAATCCATGTGTTTTAAATTATAATTGATATGGTTTTGATATTGGTATTTGAACATGGGTTGAAAGGTTTTAAATGTTTGCTTTTGAATAATATTTCCCATGATTTACATATGATTGTTCATGCTTTATTCATGGTTTTGAACTTGTGGGGTGCATGGGTATGGCAAATAAACTAGGGGGTTGTGATTTTCCCAATTTGTGAATATTAACCATTAAAGTGTTAATGACTTCAATCCCATATTGTGAAATTAGTTTTGAATATAAAAAGTATGCTCATTAAACTACACTTGAACTATTGTATAATGTGAAAAGATAATGACGTATAATGATTTTGAATCAAACCTTATGGGGTTGTGTAATTCCCCAAGCTAATATATAGTTGAACCTAGAAGGGTCATAAATTTTCTCAAGTGGTGATAATTGGTTTTATATGTTGCTATTACCATAAAAGTGTAGTTGTTATGATGATACCAACAGTGTATGCCTAAATTTGTATTATGGTTCAATGTATGGAAATATGTGATAAATGATTTAATGGGGCTTAAAAGATGATTGTGTAGCTGGGCCATAAAAGTGGCAGTACCGAGGGACCAATAAACTGCATTTTTTTATGCGGGGATCTAAATGGCTTGAGGATTTGAGATTATTCTCTAGTTCGTGGTACTACATGCTTTGAGGCCCTACTAGGATGTGAGAGCTGGGGCCCATATAGCCTGTGGGTACTATAATATGACGGTAAGCTACACAATCCAGGCTAAGGTTTTAAAGTGCATGTTAAACCTTGTTCCCTACCTGATATGTCATATATATATACATTTGATTATGAGCATAGAATTTGAATGATTTTAAATTGTTTATCATGTAATTATGTTATCCTATATCCCTGAGTTACATGCTAGATCTCAAATCGCTAACCATTTTCAGACGTTGTATCCCCACGAGATGCTAGAACTAGCTATACTTTTACTCCTCTTGCACAATAACCAGGTGATCATGGGACAACTCGTGAGTCAAACTAAATTGGTGAGATTCCATCCTTCAGAAGACCCTATTTTATGTTTTGGATTTTGTTATGTATTGACTCTTTATCATGGATTTGTTTTTGGCAATGGTCGAGGGCATGTCCCGACCAATTTATATTTGGTTTTATAAGAGGCTTTATTGGACAAGTACTGTGGACATGGGATTAGTTGTTGAACTTATAGACTTTTTTGAGTCAGAATCATATTCTTCTATCTCATTTTATGTGAAAAATACTATGGACAGGCAACCCATGTTTCTCCCTTCCACGTTAATGTATTATCCAAAGTAGCCGGTATCAGTCGGTATGTAATACCCCGAAAAATGCAAATCAATATTAATGCCATATTTAAAGCTTATGCATAGTACACCATGGTTCTTTGGTAGTTTAATGATCAATTTTTATGTCAATTAAGATCTCAAATACGTCCTAGCTATTAGGTGAATCAAAACATTCCTTACCGATTTAATTCTTGGGAAGGATATTGATATAGTCAACTTCAAATGAGCATATCTCTCGTTATACTATGAATTTTTGATCTCATAACCCACCAAAAGATAGATGATTGAATTAACTTTCCAATGATACCAATTTTTCCCAAATACAATATCGGAGTAAAAAGTTATACCCATTTTACTCCAACATGTTAGACTGGCAACTGAGTGACGACATATCTGATGGGCCGTCACAGATCTGACGGCTTATCAGCCTTGGTCGTCAGATGAGAATTTTAGCAACTGGGAAGTAGTTTCCCAGGGGTATTTTAGTCTTTTTCCTCACCCTAAACCATACCCCCATGATGTAAAATACCATAAACACAAAATTCAGCCTCAATTCACCAAAATATACTCACTTTCTCTGAAACTCTCTCATGAACAAGCCTTAGGGTTTTAATAGAAAATTCAAATCTGAAGAATTTCACCATCAATCTTCTTAAAGTCAAGCATTAAGGTATGTCATGTGTTGATTCATGGGTCCCTTTCACCCATGAAGCTCAAGAATCTCTTTTCAAAATACAAGATTTGTGTATTTATTAATATTCATGATTTAAATAGAATTGAAATTCATGTTCATGATGTTGTGGGGTTTTGATTCATGTTTTAAATTACATATTCCAATGATTGACCCTAGTATATGAAGATTTGTATAATAATCATTATAAAACCCCTTCAATTTACAAGTTGATTGATGTATCCATGATTATTAGATGTGTTGATGATTGTATAACCAAAGCATGCTCCCCATGTGTTTGATTAAATGTCTATGTGAAGAAAAAGTACCATACTAGTATAAGAATATGAAATCCTCATTCATGTAAATGTTCATGCATGTCAAGTGTTTGATGAAATGTCTTAGTCAATGAATTATGGATATATGTGTGGTCATTGTTATTCTTTAGAACCTGTACTTCATGAGATCCCCAACTTATTGTATTATGGATTGTCAATGTTGGTCACGTATTCCAGAAAGTCACGCTTTGTTAGTTTCTTTCCATTGAGTCCTGGAGGTACTTGTACCCGAAAAATATAGTTGAGTGCCTAGAGTCAGTGACATGTTTTCACGATATCCTCAGTCAAGCCATGATCTATAGAACTCATTCAGTCATATGACTCAGAAAAGCTCAGTAATTCAGTAATCTCAATAGTATTCTGTTAGTTAACGGAACTCCATGAATTTAGTGTAGTCCAGTTTAGTTAATCATTTTCAGTGTCTATTCAGATGGGAGTAGGAATTAACACCAACTGAACCCAAGGATGGGAACACACACTGTCAGATGAGGGTGTGATTCGTAGAAGTCATCCTTATATTCCAGAACTATATAGCCAGCATAGGTTGAGACATCAACACTGTCAGATAAGGGTTGATGAAGTGGATAAACACTGTCAAATGAGGTTCCCACTATTCTACTTTGGGGATACTGTCAGATGAGGGTCACCCACAGCTTGTCCTTACCAGTGGCGCGGTATTGACACCCTTCCAATTCGGGCATAGATTGGACCCCAGCTCAGCTATTATGGTGCATTTTGGGGCATGTCGGTTAGATACTACTTCCCATAATTTTAGTTATAGAATCAGGACTATCAGATTCAGTCATACAATTTTAGTAAAAGAACTCAGATAGTTCTTCAGATTTCAAGACTATCAGATACAGCCAACTCAAAATAGTACGGGACTCAGATAGTTCCATTAGAAACTAAAATATCAGACACAGTTACTTAGAATATCAGTTATATCAGTTACATTAGTTATTAGAATTTCCATGTTATCAGTATTCAGACTCAGTTATCATATTATCACGAATTCGGTTACAGTCTCTTATTCATGCATATATTCTCACATTCATATTGTTCAGTCAGTTAGCATAGTTCATGTATGTGAAACCTTTGCAATAGCCTACCTCACATACATATTAGTACATTCTATCGTACTGACTCATTTGTGCTATGGTGTTTTACTTTACGCCATAGGTTCCGAGGCACGAGCTCCGGAGCACTAGTAGCATTTCCGCATCAGCAATCAGAGCTAGCAGTGAGTCCTCATCCTTCGAGGACATGATTATTATTTTATCATTTTCGTACTTAGTTTATTTCAGTAGTCGGAGTTAGTTGGGGACATGACCCATCAATTCCTTATTCAGACAGTTTGAGGATTTTCAAACTATTATGTTTAGACAGTTTATTTTAGTTGTTTTGGGTATTCCTTACCCTATTTAGATGTTATATTTTTATCAGTTATGTTACAGCATTGGACCTTATGGCCTATCAGCCTTTATTTCAGCATTTATATACATATATTATGCAGTGTATAGGTGCAAATATTAGTCATGGGTTAGCTAATGGTCCTTCAGGGTCAGGGGCACCGTGTAGCATTTTGGGTACCAGATTTGGGATGTTACACGGTATCTAATCAGGAACCACCAAAACTTATCCTCTAATGTTAAGAGGACCTTATTGATCACATCTTTCCCTTCAATCTATGGGGTCATATCACCCAGCAGTGAAATATAACTGGCTAACCACCTAGACATCTCGATTCTCTCACATTGATACTCAGCCTATCATATGATATGTCAATAACGTGTGATCCTCAATTTGTGGGTGCACTCAGCTGTTGATAAGGAGTGATGTAATCTGGGTGGAAGATAACTCTGTGTATAGTCTCCTCTATAATATGAACTTTGTCCCTTCTAAACAGTGTGTGCTCAAGTTGTGGTTTCCTAGAAAATCTAATCAGGCCTGGATGATGGAACATAATAAGGACTATGGTATCTCTATATCATGCATAAAATTCCTATACCATAGCAGGGCTATAAGAACTGAGTGGCCTAGTCATCCACTCTAGCTGATATTTATAAAAAGCTACCCGTAGTTGTGGTACTCGATCTAGCCTCGATAAGTCAATCCAATGCTCCTCATAAATACACCTCACAGGCCTACCTAGCTCCCAAACAAGACTGTCCAACTTAAATATATTTCACATCTCTTCCGCATACCACCTCGAAGGTCCCTCCTCGGGAGGTACCTCTGGGTTATGTACAGGGTCGGGGATCTGTTGTACTGCTGCATTGGGGGAAGGTTGCTCGGTACCTTCGTCATACTGGGGCACCTCTGTTTGCTTTGTATGATTATTGGTACCCTCCTCATACTGGGGAACCATGGATGACTGCTCCTGCGCAACCTCATTAGATGAATCCTAGGACCTCTCCTTAGACTGGGGTCCTTAGCAGAAACTATGGAGTAGACTCAGACTCTGCCTCCTCATCATCATCATCATCGCCAGGTGGAAGAGTATCTGGTGGTTATATACTGGATGACTTCATCCTCAGCTGGGCTATAGCTAACTGAGAAGCCTGGCTAGTCTGTCCTCTCGTGACTCTGCGTGTCACCTCAACTGCAACATTTATACGATGCTGCCTCAGGTACTCCTCCACTAAAACGCTAGGCTTGGGAGAATCTGATCATGTCCGACCTTCGCCTTCTTCACTACTTTAGGTGTCATATCTACCTGAAAAATTAGTTGTTAGTTTCCAACAAAAGTGAGGGATAGCAAAAACATGAAGAAAAACTCAAAATTCTAAAAGTTTGAATTTTCCTCAATTTTTGAATCCCTACAGCCTATTTGAGATTCCAACAAGTCCAATGTACACATACTTATCATAAATCACTATTTTCAAAGCAAACAAATATGCTCAACGATTGGTATTACTTTTATTCGTTCAAGTTCAACTTTCGGTTAGGGCCTAACTTTAGATTTTTGTTCAAAACAAGGCCCTACATTATGTTTTTAGGATACTTTATGGCTTCTTTATACAAGCATGATAGTTTTTATATATTTTTCAATGGAATACACATATCAACTTGTTTAAAAATATAAAAACAAATATATAACCATTAGGAGCTGAGAAAGTTACCTTTTATATAAAGAACCGAAAGAGAATAATGAAGAAATCAAGTAAATCAAAATTGGAACATGATTTAGCATATTGGAACAAGTTGGTATTTCAAACAATTGTCAATTTAGATTTTACTTAACTGTGGGGTTAGTTTGTGTTTTAATTGGGAATTTTGAATTCAAAGAGAAAAGTAATTTTTTGAGGATTTGAATGAGTTAGAATGAGTTTAAGAATGTTTTTATATTGGTGGGGGTTGTTTTAGCTCATATATAAATTTTGGTGGGTCCCAAATTTTAATTTAATAGTGGGCCTAAAAATTGACCTTGCCACGACTTGTACCTGAGGTCTGGCCCTGGGCGTAGTTAACTCTACGACCATCAGGTGCTGGCCCAGGTGCCAGGCCAAAGATTTTGGCCAATTTTTCTGTAACCTGGACTTGGCATTTTGATATTTTTCCTGATACTTATGCTCCCACAACCTAAGTTTTAGGTCCAAAAGTAAAATTAGCTGCCAAAGTCCAAAACTTGCCATTTTTCGTCATCAAGATTTCAAATTTTCAACTTATTACTCAACATACCGTGTGGGACTTATGACCATGATAAGTTGATCACATAACCCCCTTACCTAAAAATCGATGAATTTATTAATTTATACCGTATTTCGGGTAAGTCCATGAGATGAAAACCTACAAAAAGAAAAAAAAAGAAAAATATGAACACTAAAATAGTGGGTTGCCTTCCACTCGGCGCTTAATTTTACATCGCGGCACGACGTGGATGTGTTGGTTACTTAGACTTCACCAATAAGCCTATGGGTAGCCTCTCCTGCAGAGCTTGATTTAACATTGCTGAACGACACCGGTATCTTAACTACTATGAATTCATCAAGATACCCATAGGAATATCCTCAGTGCCAACTTCACAGTCTAGGATGACAAAGTTAGTTGGAAATATGAAATTATCCACCCTCACGATATCTTTAAAAGATATTCCCATGGGCTTATTCACTATATGGTCAACCATTAATAGCCTCATCGAAGTCAGTACCAGAGGTTCAAACCCAACTTCTTGAATACGGATAGCGCCAGCAAATTTATGTTGACCCCTAAATCATACAAGCCTCTAGCAAATCGGGATGACCTAATAGTGTATGGTATATTGAATGCACCAGGATCACCCTTTTTCTACACCAATGACCTCGTCCTGACTTCTATGTAGTGGTGAATAAAATCATCATCCTTAAATGTCGCTTCTTTCTTACTTGTGATCAACTATTTCATGAACCTTGTGTATCAAGGCAGCTACTCTAATGCCTCTAGAAGAGGTATGTTCAAGCTCAATTCTTTCAGCATATTAATGAATTGCTTGAACTTACCTTTCTCTTTCTTCTACCTTAATCTTTGGGGATAAGCTGGAGTCATCCTCAGAATTTATTTGATTTCTGGCTCAGTGACCGAACCCTTACCTTTGTCTTCAGCAGTTTACCATTATCACCCGTTGCCTTCTCAAATTCAACAGCAGGTGTCTCATAATTAATAGTTTCTGCATAAAGTCATAGGGGATATATAGTAGTGATACCACTCCTCATGGTAATATCAAGTACGTGACCATTGTTTATAGTATTTTTTATCATGTTGCTCGGAAGGGTAACTAGCTGCCTCTGGTTTAGAGTTGTTGACATCTGCCCGAACTGGTGTTCCAACTACTTGATAGCAGTGGCATGTGACTCGACCTTCTAGGTCAATCCTAAAATATTGACCTTAATCTCCTTAAGGATGATCTCTTGATTTTCCTAACCCTTCACCATATTAGCCAGTATCTCTTTTATTTTGGATTCTACATATCGTCTTCCAAGTGGAATGTATCTATCTCCATTCTTTTTATAGGTATCCTTTTTCCTCCAGTCATTGTCTCATTCTTTACTACATCTTTGTATCTATCATAATAATTCTAACCTTGGTTCCCTTGCCCTTGGGCTCAGAAACCCGCCAACTAACGATCCATATAATTCAGTTCCTCTTCCAATTCTAACGCATATGCTTTGGAAGCTGACCCTTGTACCACTACAGAATTTACCTTCTCTGAAGTCACTACTGCAAGTGACTTCGTAAGTACCCCAAGATCAATTATTAGCACTGTAATCTCTTGTGCTACTGGGTCATCAGCTACTTTCTGGTCACATGAGGCACTAATAGCATAAGTGCTAGATCCCCACTCAGCCTCTCGAGTTTTCCGCCCTCGGTTAG
This sequence comes from Capsicum pubescens, assembly GCA_030864215.1. Taxonomy (NCBI): domain Eukaryota; kingdom Viridiplantae; phylum Streptophyta; class Magnoliopsida; order Solanales; family Solanaceae; genus Capsicum; species Capsicum pubescens. The sequence goes on from CM061540.1 coordinate 236,833,024, forward strand.
TGAGAGAGATCTGATCTAACATCTTCAAAGATTACTTCTAACAAAGTATCATAAAAGCTCTTTTAGATATGATGTCTGTCATGGCTCTAGAGATGATGGTCAGGGTTTGGTAGAATATCTCTAATAACTTTGTCCCTGACAACCGATGAATGAAAACCATACTTAGATTCTTCTAGAACCTGAACCATGCCTCATACATAGACTCTATCTGTAGCTGCCTGAAGTTATAAATCTCATCCTGGAGCTACAGCATCCTAGATGGAGGAAAGAACTAGTTTAAGAATTACTTGCGCAACTCGTTCCATATCGTGATAGAACCTCTTGGAAGTTCCCCTAACCATAAAGAGGCCTCTCCTTTAAGTGAGAAGGGTAATAGCCTCAGTCTAAGTGATTCCTAATTTACCCCTGGATTTGTATACAAACTATAGATCCCAAGGAAATTAGCAAGGTGCAGGCTTGCATCATTTGTAGGCAGACCTACAAACATACCCTTAAGATTCAAGAGTTGGAACATTGCACTCCTAATATCGTACTTGATACCTAAGGGAAAAACAAGAGGAACTATGGCTCCAATATCTACCGTCTCAACATATCCTAAGTCTTTTTCAGCATCTATATATGGCTGCACATACCGATATGTTGGGATTACTTGAACACGGGCTCCTCTAGCTCTGTTCTGGTTTCCACCGAGTTCTGCACGGCGGTCTTCTGCTTGTCTCTGATCATCTAGCTCTGCCTCTCTAGCTACCCTCTGATCTTCTTTAGTTACCCTCCTCTTAGCTTCAGCTTAAGCTAATAGCTCACCGATATGATGATCAATAATATATTATATCCCTTCGGAAGGAGGTGGAGGTACAACATCACAAACCCCTTTAGGAGGTTTATCTCTTTTATGCTCGGACATTAGGATTCTCTCTAGGTTTGGATTTAGTGGGACTAAGCTATTGCTGCTACTCCGTGTGCTAGGCATACACCAATATATATCCAACAAAAAAAAAAAGAAAAACCCTAAAACTACAATAACTTTAAATCACAAATCAACACCATGGTCCTCGGCAACGGTGCCAAAATTTTGATGACATCCATTCAACGCCTCCTATTAGATGACGATATGATCGTAGTCAAAATATAGTAATCCAACATAGGTTGGGGTCGTATCCAAAGGGAAACTGGGGTTTTCTAAATCTCAGAAGTTATAGTCAATGGGCAGAAAAAGTAAAGTAAAAGAGGGATCTTGATGTAGTAATCTCGAGCAAGTAAATGTACTAACTTTGGGTGTAATCGGTATAGGTGAACACTAGGATTTTGTTTCCTATATATCTTCTCAACTTTGTAGGCTTATCGGGCTTTGCTTAACCGACCCGATATATTGCATGCAAAATTTATAAGTTATGTACCTTCTACAATCTTTTGGACGAGCTGAAGGATTTCACTCTTTACCTTTTGAGTCTCAGTATGTCGCATTACTAACCCTTATCTTGATACTAGTTAACTATTACCTTTTGAGTCTCTAGTTATTAGATGAAACCTAACCATTTTACTAAGATAGAACATAGAAGCGTGGATCGACAATTAAACTACAAATTACTGTTGTCTTTATCCTTTCCTAGTCACTGCTCCTCTTTTGGAGTAAGCAACAATATCTAGGTGGGATCCTAATTTGTGAACCCATTAAGAAAACAATCATAATGAAGACAAAGCAATACATGCATGGGTATTGGTTCAGAACAACGAAAGCACTTACGCCACTTCGTCATTCTTCTAGGGTTTACACAACCCTAGCTATGGGTTTTAGCTGCTCATGCTTGTGAAGAAATTAATAACAATCATATTCGAAAGCAGAGATGAAATAATAATGATAAGAAGAAATAAAACCCACAACCATAACTGAATTAATGAAACAAAGCCAATACAAGAAAAATCCCAAGATCAAAATTGGATATTGGAATCAAAAGATGTTTGTGAATATCAAAAATGTATAACTCTGACTAAAAAGTACATAAGGGGTATTTATAGTACAGGAGGAAACCTTAAAACCATATCCCGAATGAAATAGGTTAAAATTGGGTTAGTGGCCACCTACTTTCTGTACCTGCGGTCTGGTACCAGGCATAGGTACAAACCACAAGTACCGGGACCAAAAATCCTGTGAGCTTATCTCTCGAGATTTTAGACTTTTGGTACTTTATTTGCTTACATGCAGTCCGTAGGTCCAACATGGAACCATATGTTGACTTGGAAAGTGCTGAGAGTCATCTTTTCAGCTCGTATTCAATTCTCGAACATGCTTTGATCACGAAAAAGTTGGAAAACATCCCGAATATCCATGATTGCTCCAAAAATAGACAAAATCACCTCTTTTTTTTAACTTTTTTCATGAAATTATCATCCAAAACATGAGTTCCTACAAAACATACCCAAAACAGATCATAGCTAACAAAATAACCTAAGAAACTTGCATTTTTTCCTAATTTTAAGCATTGAAAGTGCTCTATTTATATAGCACATTAATAACCCAAACCAAGGCTTAGTTATGACGGGTATCTCAAGCCCATCATGGGATGGATACCACCTCCTTAGCCTAACCTCAAAAGCACAATGAGTGATTACATAGGAAGCCATCATAAATAGTAATAGAGATAAATGAATCAAATGAAATCTAAGAGTCTAAATAAACAACCAATCATCCTAATACTTTTCCACAAAAGCCTCTAAAAATAGAAGAACTAACTAAGTCGGGACATGCCCCCAACTGTGACCAAAATGAAATTCTACGACAATACTGAAAATAATAAAATGACTAGGCCTTCCGAAGGATAGAGGCTCACAACTTCACAATAGATCAACAGGCATACCAAACCACCTAATGCTATATAGAAGCAACAGAAATGCCCTCAGAACCTACATCATAAAATAATGCAGCGTCTAGGGACAATCAGTGGGACGAGCACCATCATGTAACTCAGGAAAGAGGGATAAAATAATACCAATGCAAAAAACTTGTCAAAACCACATACACAACATTTATATATACATATATAGGATTCTAGGATAGGGGAAAGGGTCATGAACATGAGAGTTTACACCATTATCCTGAACTATGTAGCTCGCTCAATCCTAAAGGCACCAGCGCGTTATATGGGTCCATCTTTCCCTTCTGGAAGGGCCCTAGTATGTGTTAGCTGCTTGAAATGAGAATAATTTGTAGATAACAAGTCAATATCTATCCAAAATATAGTGTGTATCCAGACACACGGTCATATAGACCCCTACACCGACAAATGTGGTTTCCAGTGTTGGTCCCCCCGGGCTACACCTTTACGGTGAGTTACACAGTTCCCATTAAGTCCAAATTAATATAGTTTGCACATAAACCTAGCCATTAACAATGTATTCTATAGTAAGGGATTTTCTAACATCTTATCGTCATACCAATATGCTTGCAAGCTAATTCAATAATGCCAAACTAGTCTATTTACCCATTTGACTCCCAAGTTCCATTTAAATTCCAAAACTACGGACACCTAGGGCATTCCAAAATAATTTTTATATCTATTACCTTTTAGTGCAATGCAATGTTCCAAAGGTAAGTTAAATAATGTAAATTGCATAGTCAACACAAAGATTTTTAAAGCGGGGTGAGGTTAATGCCATTACCAAGCCAAATTTTCATCAATTTTGGGAAACTCATGTTTTCCATTCCAATCCTCATAACAATGCACCCATTCATCCCCAAAAATAATCAATTAAAGTATAAACAACACATTTAACTCATGGGAAAAAACAATTCATGTAATACCATCAAAATCCCTAAACGCAATTTCAAACCCATCAATTAAAACACATTACTATTGATTAAATAAATACCACAATGTAAAATTCAATTCAAGGATTGAGATACATGCCTAATATTCCAATAATTTGAAGAGAAATCAAAGCTTGGAGCGTCAATTGTAAATTCTCTGTGAAACCATTATAATTTCTTGGTTGGAGAGTTAAACAAGAAAAGAGTGGAGGTTGATCTTTTAAAAGTGAATGAAAAGGGTCAATTTTATGTTTATAAGACATTTAAGGAGTAAAATGACCAAAAGCCCCTCACCTCAAGTGAAAAAAATAAAAACTAGATCAAAAAAACATACCAACATGGTACATCACTATCGCAGAACTTAGCCTTCGTGCCACGCCCTTATCGAGGAGGCTTAAGTGGTGTGGCACACCACTATCGCGGAGGCTTACTACCTCGAGATCCCCAAAATGGCCTTGAACCCCTTCTGAAAATTTCAAAACTTTCCCAAAATACCTTTTTAACATCCCTTAACATAATTAAAGTAACAAGTTGACATTATGCATGCGGGAGGGTCAAAATAAATTCGTTAAAATTTTTGCGAGGTCTTACATTATCCCCCCCTTTGGATCATTGATCCACGGATGAGGAGTTAGGACATTTTATATGATAATAGCGAGAATACATCTAAACCAAATAATAGATTCGAAAGGGAAACTAAACTTATACATCAAGCACTTTCATCCAACACGGGGGTACTTGGCTTTCATATCTTCCTCAGCTTCCCATGTAGCCTCTTCCATATTTTTATTTCTCCAAAGAACCTTCTCTGAAGCTATATCCTTAGTTCTCAATCTACAAACTTGCCTATCCAATATCTCAACTGGGACTTCTTCATAAGATAATGAATCTGAAACACCAATGTCCTTAACTAGAACTATCAAATAAGTATCACCCACATACATTTTCAACATAGACACGTGGAAAACAAGGTGAATAGAGGCCAAACTTGCTATTAAATCTAACTCATATGCGACATTCCTAATTCTCCTCACAATCTAACTCCTACATCCTCAGAGTTTAAGAAAACAACTCCCAAGTTAGCCAATCTATGATTATCCTTCATCAACCCTCTTTTCTCATCATTAATGTGAGATAAACTTCCTATAGATAACCTGCTAAGAGCATCAACAACCACATTAGCTTTACCTAAAGGCTCATATCCTAATCCTTAAGCAATTTGAGCCACCGCCTCTACCTGAGATTCAATTCTTTTTGGGTATACTTATATTGCAAGCTCTTATGGCCTGAATAGATATCCACATGCACTATATATAGATAAATAGCGCCAAATCTTTAAACAAAAGACCACAATCGCTAACTCTAAATCATGTGTTGGATTATTTCTCTCATAAACCTTAAGTTGCCTCAAAGCATAGGCCAAAACCTGACCATACTGTATCAATACATAACCCAGTCCGACACAGGTTGCATCACAATACATAACAAACCCATAAGTACCCTCGAGCAGGGTCAGAACTGGCGCAAAAGTCAACTTATCCTTCAACTTTTCAAAATAACCCTCACAATTATAAGACCACAAAAACTTAACTTTTTTCTGATTTAACTTTGTCAGCAGGGCAGCAATAGATTAAACTCTCTCCACAAACCTCCTATAGTATCCTGCCAAACCCAAAAAGCTCCTAATATCGATTGGAGTCATGGGCCTAGGCTACTTCTTAACTAGCTTAACTGATGATAGTTTATACACATTCGAAGAGACCAATCTTTATTTCTCATGAACAGAACAAGAGAACCCCACGTTGAAACACTAGGTTGGATGAAACCCTTATTCAAGAGATCCTTAATTGCTCATTTAATTCCTTTAGTTCAGCCAAAGCCATCTTACAAGGAGGAATAGAAATAGGACAGGTATCCGGTAGAATATCAATCCCTAAATCTATTGAACAATCGGGAGGAATTCTAGGAAGGTCATTAGCAAAATCTGACAAAAACCTCATTAACCACTAGGACAGATTACAAAGAGGGACCCTCAGAGTTTGAATCCTTAACCTACACTAGATGTCACAAACACCCTTTGGAATTTAATTGTCGAGCTCTAAGATAAGAAATAAACTTCCATTTGGGTACTAATGAACTCCCCTCCCATTTAATCACTGGCTTATTAAGAAAATAAAAACTAACCTTTTGGGTCCTATAATCAAGAGAATCATAGCACGAATGAAGCCAATCCATCCATAATATTACATCAAAATTTACCTTATCAAGTTCTATCAAATCCTCCAGTGTCTCCTTATGAAAGATGGACACCAAGCAATTCCTATTGATTTTTCTAGAAATAATTGAATCACCCACCGATGTAGACACAAAAAAGAGGTCAGAAATATTTTGAGGACCAAAACCAAACTGTACAGCCACAAAATATGGTAGAACCTAGATCAAGCAAATAGTAAATATCATAAGAGAAGAGTTGTAACACAAGAGTAACAACATGTGGGGATACCTCCGATTCCTGATGAGTAGAAAATATATCGAGGTAATTTCAGCCACTGTCGATGCTAAAAGTGGCGCCGCAAGGTGTAGGAGCCAAAAAAGTAGCGATCAGAACCTTATTAGCTCCAGTAGAAACTTTAGTTGTAGGATGATTTCTCTGTACATAACCAGGATGACCACAATTAAAGCTCAAGTTCCTTTCCTCCTCATAATAACCATGGTAAAGTTACCAATCAAGTCGGTAAGAAAGATAAGATGGGGCTGACTGAACTCCACTAACCTGAGACTTGGCACCCTGTTCCTTAGGGACACTACTAACTTAAAAATGATGATTACCAAAAAGTCTTAGGATAAGGATCACTAGCTGTTAAATGTGAATTTCCCCAATTCTTCTTCTTAGTCCATTATCTACCATCTCTCCCGCTTTTTTGATGATTTGCACCTTGGTTTAAATATATATACTTCTTATTCTACATCTTTCTCATCTCTAATTGCTTATTTTTCTCATCCTCCACCTATAGCATATAAACCACAAACCTGAATATATCTATATCATTATTCAACATCGCATCCTTACACTCTTGCACCAAATCATGATACAATCCAGAAGTAAAGTTCCTTATCCTGGACATCATATTAGACTCTAATGTTTGGAGCATAATAGGACAACTATTGGAACTTTAAGCATACTCTTTAACTGCCACCACCCAATTTACGAGTCATGATGGCACCTACTAAACCCCGCTAGTAGGTAAGCCAACACCATAACTCTAAGCTAATACAGTGGATTAATTTAGTAGGAAATGCCCATCATAGGAGAAAGTTGAGAACACAATTAATAAATAAGAAAAGTGTTAAAAATACATAAAATAGTCAATGCAGAATACCATCCCATGACTTGATAGAGCCAACACAAGAGAATAGCAATAATACAACTTTAAATGTTTAGAATAGTCAATAATATTTGTCTTGAAACAAAAGACTTATTATAAAGATAGAGGTAAATGGGTGACTCAAACTCCAAGAGCTTACCCTATCTCTGAAAATCAATCACCGTACAAACATAGATCAAAAATGGCAACTAGTACTCGGATCTTTACCAAAAAGGTACAAAAGTATAGTATGAGTACAAAAGAAATGGGTACTCGTAGGAATCATTGGTTGAATTAGAAAAATCATGATAAAAGTATGATAAAATACAATATAACATAACTAAGTCAAGATACAAGAACAAACTTGAATCATCTCCAACACCATTGTGCATAATAAGTGATTAAACCGGAATAATAATACAATATAAGTCATAAAAACACACCATATTTCCATACATAATAAACAAACAATTCAGAATAATAACTTATCATAAAGCATCAACACAAGCAAAAATAACTACAAAGTTGGCGCCCATATCCCAATTGGTGCAGAAAAGTAAAAAACTTTCCACAGCCTTCCATACGACTGTAGAATACAACGAAGAGAAGAATAAGGAAATCAACTAATATTATAACTAACCTTCATCTTACTTAACCATCAATTCACAATTATCATCAATTGGTCATTTACCAATATTTCGCAATTATCATCAATATTAGACAATGTACCCATATTCGATATATTATGTTCATTGAAAAATCTTTTCGTCGATTTTTCGTCTTGGGTTAAAACAGTCCTTTCCTATTATTTTAATCCACCCAGGTATGCTTTTAAGCCCTAAAAATATTTTTAAATTCATTATTTATTTATTTTCCCCAAATCAAGAAGCTTTATCTCCCAATCAAGAACCCTAGCTATCCAATTTCAAGTCAAATCCTCAAGAACCCATCAAGGACTTCAAGAAATTTATCAATTAAGGTATGTTAGATGTTCATCCATGGATTCCTTTCATCCATGGAGCTCAAGTAATCTTTTTAATTATAAAGTTAAGATCTTTTTAAGTTATTGATTTTAAATCATGGTTTCATTCATTAATCTCCATAAACTTTGATTTAATACCATGCATTAATGAAGTTATTATTGTTATTCGATTCCTTATGTTTTAATGTTATCTTTTGTTGAATTAAATCAGGACTTAGTGTTTTCCATGATAATTTCATGTCAATTATGTCAGTCCTTTAGTAATTCTATGATTATTTTAAACCATGAACTATAAGTGTTTGATAAAATGCCTACAAGAGAAATTATTTTAATAAGGGTCTTCATGCTATGTCCTTCAATGTTTTAGTGTCATGCTACTACTATTGTTTTGAGTCCTGGGGGTATTGAATACCCGAAATCCATAGTTGTTTATTTAATCTAGACTCAGTACACTATAGAACAATCTTCAGAATATACTATGAGCACTTCAGAATAGACAAATACCAGTCAGTTAAACTCAGAATAGTCTATCATTTCAGTGTCATTCAGTTGGGAGTAGGATTTAACACCGAGTGATTGTAGGGATGGAGGCTTCCCCGTTAGATAGGAAGAGTCGTTAGTAGCATTCCATATACTCTAAAACTACGTAGCCATCATAGGATATGAGTAGTCACCCGTTAGATTAGGCTTTACTATCTCGCAGGGGTCACCCGTAAGTTCAGGCTTGACACCCTTACTCCTTTGGATATTATATCAGTTTAGTGGATCCACATAGCCATCATTAGTACCCGTGGCATGGTATTAATACCCTTCCAATTGGGGTTATAGGTTGGACCTCGATTATCTTAAATTGTGGAATATTAGTTAGAAGATACCTCCCAGAGTCTCAGATATAGTCCCAGCTCAGTTATTCATTCCTAGTGGTGTTTGACCAAAGCCTACAGATTTTAGTTATTTTTAGTATTTCAGTTTGTAGATTTCATCCAGTTCATGTCATATGCTTGGTCATGCATCCTTAGTGCCTACAGATTTTCATGTATTTTTAGTATTTTCCAAAATTTTATTCATGTTCAGTATCTACAGATTTAATGTTCTCTATTCGGTATTCCATGCTTTACATGTATATTCAGACAGATCATTACTCTTATTCATGAAACCTTACATGTTAACATACATCATTTAGCATACCAGTACATTCAAAGTACTAATTTTATACCTTTCTTTTGCAATATGATGTACCATATCATAGGTGCTGACGCTCAGTTCCCAGATCGTACTTAGTCCCTCAGATTCTCAGTAGTACAGTAGCAGTGGTGAGTCCTCATCACCCAAGGACAGGCTATCTTATTTTGTCTTTATTTCATAGTCAGTAGAGTTAGTTGGGGGATTGTCCCATCAACTCTTAGTTAGTCAATCTTAGAGGCTTTTTATATATTACAGTTAGTTAGTTGTTTAGTTTATCAGTACTTTATCAGATTTAGACAGTCGTTTTGCTAGATTTCTATTTCAATTTGAATTCAGGTATTTAAAACCTTATGGAACTTTAATTATTCTTCCACATTTATGTTCATATTATTTAGTTCTCACAGTAGGTACCATCTCATGGGTTATCTTGTGGTCTCTCGGGACCGTAAGCACCGTGTAACGAATAGGGGTAGTCTCGGGTCGTTACATTATCATATAACATTATTTAATTTCTAACATCATTTACCTACTAATCTTTAATTATAAACTAGTCATTATCAGTCACTTGAAAAATATCCACCACTAATCCATTATCTATCACTAATCATCACTATACTATTTTATGAACATTTATCACTTTTGGGCTATAACCGGCATCCCTAATATCAACATCATACCCAAAATAAACCTAAGTATATGTAAATATGTAGTATCCATACATAGGTCTTAGCTAGACTCGAAGCGATAAATGTACATACAGGCACATTAATATAATCATCCTCCAGGCTTTCTGGGTATTATTATGTCATTGTAATAATCTTCTGACTTTATCGGGTATCAATATCATCATAATATCCTTCGGCCTTTTCGTGTATCAATATATTATCATAACCATCCTTCATACGTGTATCAATATATTATTATAATCACACTCTGGTCTTATCGGGAATCAATATCATCAAAATATCCTATAGCCTTTCTGGGTATCAACATATCATCATAATCATCCTCCATCATTTTCAAGTGTCAATATCATCATAATATCCTCTGGTCTTGATGAGTATTAATATATCATCATAACCATCCTTTGATCTTGCCAGGTATAATCAATATCAACGTCATCTTCCAGGATTAAAATAGGTACATAACCATTGCCAAAAGTACAAATAGATTCAAGCATTATGATTTCTATCATAATTAATAGCATAGTTTCCCATATAATTGATAATTGTATCTTCTAGCACAAATAATAACACAATTGTTAATGTCATCAATAAGGATATTGAAACACCCTTAAATTTAAAGCATTTTTTTATTTTTGGCCACCCCGTGTTTGTAACATTGATTTTTTACTTAAAATGTACTTAGGTATGTTAAAGGGGTATCCAATGGGAGTTTGGGAATTTTCAGATGGTATTCGAGGTTGTTTAGGGTCACAAAGGCAGTAAGCTTCCACGATATCGATGTTCTATAAAGGTTGGCTTTCATGAAAGCCTCCATAACATGGAGGCTAGACTCTATATTAAGGTCCACGACACAAAGGCTAGTAACCGCGATAAGGTCCATGCCATGGAGCTATGTAAAAATGTGGTTATTTTGTTTTATTTAATAAGGATGAAGTGTAATAAGGTCCTTTCTCCTAGGGGTGACTTTTAAACATTACATAAGCATATTACCATCAGTTTTTATGACACAACATCTACTATTTTACTGTCAAACTCCAAACCCTAAGAAAGCATAAGGGTTACAACATACGTTCATCATTTAGGTTCAAAATTCTCAATTGCTCACAAATCTTTGTATGTCTAGGCATGTTACTATTCCCTAACTATTATACTATAAAAGCCATTTGTTTTAAATTACTATTGATGTGGTTTTGATATTGGTATTGGAACATGGGTTGAAGGGTTTTGAATGTTTGCTTTTGAATAATGTTTCCCATGATTTTCATATGAATTGTTCATGCTTTATTAATGGTTTTGAACTTGTGGAGTGCATGGGCATGGAAAATAAACTAGGGGGTTAGGATTTTCCCAATTTGTGAATATTGACCATTAAAGTGATAATGACCTCAATCCTATATTGTGAAATTGGTTTTGAATATAAAAAGTATGCTCATTAAACTACTCTTGAACTATTGCATAATATGAAAAGCTAATAGAACATAATGATTTTGAATCAAACCTTATAGGGTTGTGTAATTCCCCAAGCTAAAATATAGTTGAACCTAGAAGGGTCATAGATTTCCCCAAGTGATGAAAATTGGTTTAGCATGTTGATATTACCATAAAAGTATAGTTGTTATGATGATACCAACAGTGTATACCTAAATCTGTATCATGGTTCAATGAATGGGGATGTGTGATAAATGATTTAATGAGGCTTAAAAGAGAATTGTGTAGCTGGACCATAAAAGTGGCAGTACCGAGGGACCAATAAAGTATATTTATTGATGCGGGGATCTAAAAGGCTTGAGGGTTTGTGTTCCCTTGCTTATGACCAGGTGGTTTGAGTCTACCTTATTATATGATTTGGAGGTTTGAGTCCTCCATATTAAATTATATGATCGGGTTCTTAAGTCACCTTTGTATATTATTGGGAGGTTTAAGTCCCCCATGTATATATATGAGATTATTCTCCAGTTCATGATAGTACACGCACTGAGGCCCGAACAGGATGTGAGAGCTGGGGCCTATATTGCCTGTGGGTACTATTATATGATGGTTAAGCTACACAATCCAGGCTAAGGTTTTAAAGTGCATGTTAAACCTTGTTCCCTACCCGACATGTGATAATATATATGTATTTGATTATATGCATAGAATTTGAATGATTTTAAATTGTTAATCATGGAATTATGTTATCCTATATACCTAAGTTACATGCTAGATCTTAAATTGCTAAGCATTTTAAAACGTTGTATCCTCACGTGATGCAGGAATTAGCCATACTTCTACTCCTCTTGCATAGTGACCAGGTGATCATAGGACAACTCATTAGTCAGACTAAATTGGTGAGCTTCCATCCTTAAGAAGACCCCATTTTATGTTTTGGGTTCTGCTATATATTAACTCTTTATCATGGATTTTTTTTGTATATGGTCAAGGGCATATCTCGACCAATTTATATTTGGTTTTATAAGAGGCTTTATTGGACAAGTACTATGGATATGGGATTAGTTGTTGAACTTATAGACTTCTTTGAGTTAGAATCATATTCTTCTATCTTATTTAATGTTGGAGTTCTACTTTTATGTTGTATTGCAATCTAGTTGACTGAGTTAAGGGGGTGATCTTCGATCTTTGGTGGACTTGAGATGATCATCACGACCAAGCCCTGGTTTGGGTCGCGAAAAAGTTGGTATCAGAGCCTAGGTTCATGGTCGGTCAGGAGTCCACTAAGTCGTGTCAATTAGAGTCTATTTTATTGGTAGGAAGCACACTACACTTATAACAGAGGCTATGAGGAATTTAGGAATATTTCCCTTCTTGTTATCTTATTTTTGGTATATAGAGTCTAAAGTCTAGAATTCCTCTAACTCTCATTTATTCTCCTTTCAAATCATGCCTCCCAGACAATCTAAAGCTCATAGAGACTCATCTGTCTTACCTAAGGACAATGTGGGTGGATCTCATCCAACTTATGGGGTACAGACCCGATCTAGGATCTTTGTTTCTAATTGTCCTCATGGATTTCCACTTGTCTCCCTTGATCATCCCCCAACTGATAACACTCATACTCAGTCACCTCAGGGAGATATTTCTAATGTCGAGTTTTGTAAATCTATTCACTTGTTGACCCAATTGGTGACATCTCAATCATCTTAGATAGGTTTCGCTGGTATTGTTGGGAGTTTATATGAGGCTACTAAATTTGTCCAGTTTATGAGGTTGATTCCTCTAACTTTCATTGGTTCTAAGGTTAAAGAGGATGCTCAAATTTTTATAGATGAAATATTGAATATCTTCTGAGTTATGCATGCTACAGAGGTAGAGGGTATGGAATTTACTATTTATCAATTAAAGGATGTAGCGGACCTATCATATGAAGAGTGGAAGCGGATTAGGGGTGATGATGAGGAGTCGAATTTGTGGGATAATTTCTCTGGTGATTTTCTTGATCGTTTTTTTCCTCGAGAGTTAAAGGAGGCAAAAGCTAAGGAGCTTGTGAATCTGAAGTAAGGCAGAATGATAGTGAATGAATATGCCTTGAAGTTCCACCAGTTGTCGTGATATGCTCTTATTCTAGTGTCTAGCATGAGGGATTGAATGAGGAAATTTTCTTTTGGTTTACCTCATGAATTGATTTTGGAGAGCAAGGCTGCTTTGTTAAACAAGGATATGGATATCTCTTGACTGGTAGTTTACTTGCATTAGGTTGAATAGGAAAAAAGAAAGAAAGTAAAGGTAGGGGAGTGGTAAAGTAAGAAATTTTGGTATTCTAATCAGGGTGGAGGCTAGCAGCAGAGTGGCATAGATGGTGGAAAAAGGTCTAAGAAGAAGTGGGATAACTCGGGTTCCGATTCAATAGCTAGTGCACCTTACTCGAAGCCGTTCGGAGATCATTATTTTTAGAGTGGTTATGATTATAGGTCAAAGGGTGCCAAATCTCAGGAAAATGGGGCCCAATTAGCTATATCATATCTTATTTGCATATTTTATGATCAGTTGCCTTGTGATCCATGTGAGAAAGAGAGGAATAAGTGTTTTTGTTTTGGTCAGATTAGTCATTTTTAGCATGATTGCCCTTCTAAAGTTGTTTGTGGGGAGAAAAGGGTTCTTGTTACTTCATCAGCTCCTACACCAAAGGGTGCCACTTCTAGTACCGGCACTAGCTGAAATCATCTCTATGTTCTTACCACTTGTTTAAAGTCTGAGGCATCTCTTGATATCATCACTGGTATGTTGAAACTCTTCTCTCGTGATGTGTATTTCTTACTTGACCCAAGGTCAACTCTTTATTATGTGACCCCAATTGTGGATGTGTATTTTGGTTTTGGTCTCCAGTACATGTTGGACCCCTTTTTATTTCTACCTCGGTGGGTGACTTGGTGGTTTGTAGAATGGTCAATAGCGTTTGTGTAGTATCTATCAGTGGTAGGGAAACTTTGGTGGATTTGATCAAATTAGACATGTTAGATTTTTATGTCATCTTGGGGATGGATTAGTTTTATTCGTTCTATGCCTCTTTAGACTGTCGGACCCGTAAGGTCATTTTTAAATTCCCTAATGAGTTGGTTATTGAGTGGAAGGTAGTTCCTTAGTGCCTAAGGGAAGGTTCATATCATATCTTAGAACCGAAAAATTGATTTTCAAGGGGTGTCTTTATCATCTGGTCCTAGTTAAAGATTTTAATGTGGAAGGTCCTTCTTTACAATCTATTCCCATAATTAGTCAATTTCCTGAGGTCTTTCCTGATGATCTTCTTGGTGTCCCTCTCAATAGGGAAATTGAGTTTGGGATAAATCTTCTTCCATACACTCGTCCTATCTCTATCCCTTTTTATAGAATGGCTCTACCTGAGTTAAAGGAACTTAAGCAGTAGTTGAAGGATCTTCTTGACAAGGGTTTTATCTTCCCTAGTGTGTCTCCATGGGGTGATCTCATTTTTTTTTTGCATAAAAAGGATGGTTCTCTTCGAATGTGTATTGATTATCATCAATTGAATAAGGAAATGGTAAAGAATAAGTACCCTCTTCCAAGGATTGATGACCTATTTTACCAACTTCAGGGTGCTAAGTATTTCTTTAAGATTGACCTTCGGTCGAGTTATCATCAGTTAAATATTAGGGAGGAAGATATTCCTAATACTATATTCCGTAACCGGTATGGACATTTTGAGTTCTTAGTTATGTCTTTTAGATTGACCAATGCCCCTATGAAATTTATGGATCTCATGAATCGGGTATTCTATCAGTACTTGGACTTATTCGTGATTGTGTTTATAGATTATATTTTTGTATATTTAAAGAGTGAGATGGATCATACCAACCACCTTCATATTATGTTGCAGACCCTAGAATATCAACATTTGTATGCTATGTTTTCAAAGTGTGGATTTTTGTTCAATGTTGTTATTTTTCTAGGTCATATTGTTTTTAATGAAGGGATCATGGTGGATCCACAAAAAGTTATGGTGGTTAAGAAGTGGCCTAACCCATGACTCCAACTGATATTCGGAGCTTCTTAGGTTTAGTTTGTTACTATAAGAGGTTTTTGGAAAGTTTTTTGTCGAACGTTGCACCTTAGACTAGGTTGACTCAGAAGAAGATGAAGTTTTTATGGTCCGATGCTTGTGAGGGAAGTTTTGAGAAGTTGAAAAACAAATTGACTTCTTCTTTGGTTTTGACCTTGTATGTGAATAGTGATAGGTTCATGGTTTATTATGATGTGTATCGGCAGGGCTTGGTTATGTATTGATGCAATATGGTAGAGTGATGGCATATGCCTCTAGGCAGTTGAAAGTTGAGAGGAATTATCCGAATCATGATTTGGAGTTGTTGGTTGTGGTGTTCACATTAAAGATTTGGAGGCAGGATTTTTATAGGGTCCATGTCAATATCTATTCAGATCACAAGAGCCTGCAATGTGTATTTACCTAGAAGGATTTGAATCTTAGGTAGAGGAGATGGCTTGAGTTGCTCAAGGATTATGACATGAGTCTCCACTATTACCTAGGTAAAGCTAACATTGTAGTTGAGGCTCTTAGTAGGTTATCGATGTGGAGTCTATCCCATGTGGATGAGGAGAAGAAGGACTTGGTGAAGGATATTCATTATTTAGCTAATCTAGGGGTGAGTCTCATAGATTTTTAGGATGGTGGTGTGTTTGTGAAAGAGATGGAAAAGTCATCTCTTGGTATTGAGGTAAAGGAGAAGCCGGTGTTGGACCCTATCTTGATGCAAATCAAGGATGTAGCGAGTAAGAAAAAGTTCATGGCTTTTGACATTGGGGGTAATAGTATCTTGAGGTACCAAGGGAGGTTGTGTGTTCCTGATGTGGATGGGTTGCGAGGTGGATTTTTTGTCGAATCTCATGAGTCGTGTTATTCGATTCATCCTAGTTTGACAAAGATGTATCATGACCTTAAGGAGATCTATTGGTGGAATAACTTTAAGAGGGATATGGATAATTTTTTAGCTAAGTGCATGGTGTGTCAACATGTGAAGGTGGAGCACTTGAGGCCTGGTAGGTTGTCTCACGAAATTGAGTTGCCTGTGTGGAAATAAATATGGATTTTGTCATCGTTCTTTGCAAACTCAAAAATAGTTTGATTATATTTGGGTCATGGTGGATACGATGACTAATTCTGCTGACTTCTTATCGGTGAGGACTAATTATTATACTGTGGACTAAGCAAGGTTATTTATTCAAGTGATTGTGAAGTTGCAGGACGCTCCAGTTTCCATTATTTCTAATCATGGTACTCAATTCTCATCTCATTTTTTGCGGTCATTTTAGAGAGGTTTAGGAACAAAGGTAACCCTTAGTACTGCTTTCCACCCGCAGATGGATGGACAAGCGGAAGTATTATTTAGATTTTGGAGGATATGCTTTGGGCTTGTGTAATTGGCTTTGGTGGAAGTTGGGTTGACCATTTTTCTCTTTTAGTATTTTCGTATAATAATAGCTATCCCTCTAGCACTAGCATGGCTTCGTTTGAGGCATTGTATGGTAGATGGTGCAGATCCCCTATTAGGTGGTTTGATGTTGGTAAAACATGTTTGTTCGGTCCTAATTTAGTTCATCAAGCTATGAAGAAGGTGAAGGTGATTCGGGATAGGCTTAAGATCGTTAAAAGTCCTATGTGGACGTGAGGTGAAGAGAGTTGACATTCGACGTGGGTGATTGGGTGTTATTGAAGTTGTCTCCCATGAAGAGAGTGATGCAATTTGGTAAGAAGGGAAAGCTCAGTCCCTATTATTTTGGCCCATAACTGATTGTGAAGAGAGTGGGAAATGTTACCTATGAGTTAGAATTGCCTGTACGTTTGGGTTCCATTCACCCTGTGTTTTATGTGTCCATACTGAAGAAATATGTGGGTGATCCTTCCTTGGTGTTGCCTATTGAGAGTGTCGGTATCTCGAATTCCCTATTATACAAAGAAGTCCCGGTGGAGATCTTGGATAGGAAAGTTCGTAGGTTGTAGATAAAGATGTAGCTTTAGTAAAGGTCCTTTGGAGGAATCATAAGGTAGAAGAATCCACTTGGGAAGCAGAGGAAGATATGAGGGCTAGGTAACCATTCTTATTCCTTGTGTCGGGCGAAGGAGCTTAAGGTATGAATTTTGTTTTTCCTTGTTATCATTCAAGCTTATCATTTGATTCTGCTATTATATTGCTTTTCTCGTGCGAAGAGTGTCCTAACTCATCATTCAGGGATGAATGATCTTTGGGAGGTAATGTAATACCCTTAAATTTTGAGTTATTTTATTTTTGGCCTCCTTGTGTTTGAAACATTATTTTTTGACTTACATTGTACGTAGGTATGTTAAAGGGGTGTCCCGGGGGAGTTTCAAAATTTTTGAATAGGATTCAGGGTGGTTTTCGGTAACAGAGGCAATAAGCCTCCACGATATCAACATTTCATAGAGGCTAGCTTTTGAGATAGCCTCCATGACACGGAGGCTATTCTCCAAGTTAAGGTCTACGGAATAGAGGTTAGTCTCCACGATAAGGTCCGTACCATAGACCAATGTAAGAATGTGTCTGTTTTTTTTATATAATTGGGATGAGGAGTAAATGGCTTAAGGGTTTGAGCCCCCTTGATTATGACTAAGTGGTTCAAGTCAACTTTATTATACGGGAGGTTCGAGTTCCCCATAGTACATACATGATCGAGTGCTTACGTCACCTTAGTATATGATTGGGAAGTTTGAGTTCCCCATGCATATATCTAAGATTACTCTCTGGTTCATGCAGCTACACGCACTGGGGCCCGACCAGGGGGTGAGAACTAGGGCCCATATAGCCTAGGGTACTATTATATGATGGTTAAGCTACACAATCTAGGCTAAGGTTTTAAAGTGCATGTTAAACCTTGTTACCTACCCCAGCATTATGTATTTGCATTTGATCATGTGCATAGAATTTGAATGATTTTAAACTATTGATCATGGCATTATGTTATCCTATATCCCTGAGTTATATGCTAGCGCCCCAACCGCTAACCTTTTTCAGGCACTGTATCCCCATACGATGCAGGAACTGGTCATACTTCTACTCCTCTTGCACAGTGACTAGATGTTCGTGGGATACCTCGTGAGTCGGACTGAAGTGGTGAGCTTTCATCCTTCAGAAGACCTCATTTCAATTTTTGGGTTCCGTTATATATATATTCTTTATCATGGATTTTTTTTGGATATGGTCGGGGGTATGTCCCTACCAAGTTATCTTTGGTTTTATTAGAGGCTTCGTTGGACAAGTATTGTGGACATGGGATTGGTTTTTAAACTTATAGACTTCTTTGAGTCTGAATCATATTCTTCTATCTTATTTTATGTTGGAGTTCTGTTATTATGATGTATTACAATCTAGTTGACTAGGCTAAGGGGGTGGTATATGGTCCTCGAAAGACTTGAGACTCTCGTCACGGCCAAGCCCTGGTTCGAGTCATGAAAGATGCTTTCTAACATGATTACAAGAATAAATGTTTAGCATGATCATATCGTAATCAATATCGTGAGAAATGACTTATCAATAGTATATCTAATGGCTTATCATTAGCATAAAAGATAGTTTATCAATAGTTTGAGAAATATCTAATTCATGGAATAATCTATAGCTTATTCATAGCATAGTCAATAATATAATTTATGGCTTAGACAATAACATAGTCAAGGGCTCATTCAATAGTACATTCGGTAGTCCAATCAATATCCAACAAATAGCATAACCAATAGCTTGTCATAAGCAAAACCAATGAATCATACATATTGCCTAATCGTTTAGGCATTACTTTCCACGTCATTCATCATGATCAATATGTACCAAGGTTCCTCGATATTTCCTCAAAAGGTCATTTTCTAGGCATTTACTATGGGGACAAGGGTTTCAAGAAAATTAATCATCAATCTTGGATTAAGGTGGGTCAAAGAGCCCACTTCTAAATCCCAAAAATACATTCTAAGTCAAATACTATCTCGGACTAGGATAAGGTATCTAAATCACTCTTATATGTATAGAAAACGATAATTAGTCCTAAGGTAAAAGCTCTTCTCAAACAACAACTAAGCCAACATAGTAACTAAGGCAATTTTCCTTAATGAAGGAACTGAGGCCAATCTTACCCTAAGATGGGTTTCTAAAGAATTTTACTCAATCTTGAGAAATCTAATGCATTCTTATGCTAAACATGAGTAATGAATTTCAATTCAACTAAGGGATAAGGAAACAAGCTAAGTATTTCAACTATACAGTTTCAATTTAGCCTAAACGGTCCAGCTAACCCAAGTCTTGATTTCTATCAATCCAACACCTAATCCCATCCCAAATCTAACACTATATCATAAGAATACTATGAGATAGCTCAAGCTAACAATGCATAAACCTATCCTACCTCGACGCCAATGAAATCTCAACAAATAGAGAAACCACCATTTTTCCCTTATGAGAAGCCTCCTCAAGATGCCAAGCTCGAATCGGAAGATAATCGCAAATTATTACTCAAGATTCCCAATCACCAACAAGCTTCAATTCCACTTAGCCTAAATATTTAGGTTTTATTCTCTCATATCAGGTCTTTGGGTCTATCATACCAGGTCTTTGTGTCTATTTATACCCAACAAGCTAAATTTACGACTTTGGGGTCTATTTATACCCATACCAGGTCTTTGAGTCTCGGTATCGTAGACCCGAACCTGCGATCGCAATACCTTGGGCCTACATACGTGGATTGTGATCGCGACCAGGGCCTCGTGATCACAACATATTGTCTGACCAGGCTTGTCACGATTACGACATAGAGACCACGATCACGGTGTCACTAGATACCTGGTGCACAAGATTTTTCTATGTCTATGAATGGACTCGACCGAGTGTTGAGGATTCTTTTGGAATTCCGTATATGCAAACAAACTATGTAACCACACCAAATTCAATATTTTGTATTCAATAGCGCACTCAGATTTTCCATCCGATGTTGTTTTGACCAAATATGGGTCCCACTCCATATTTCACTTTCTTAACTTTCCGATCAATAGGTCAAAATGAGCCCGCATGCCTCAGGACCCAAACCAAAGTTCTACATAGCCTAAAATTATCATTTCAAAGCTGCTGGTGTAGTTAGAATTTGCATACAAGATCATTTTATTGAAGTTTTCACCCTGTGGCCATTTGAAAGCTGCAAAGATTTCTAAATAGGGAATTGGCTCTAAAAAACAAACGAACTGCTCAATAACCAAACTGTCAATCCCAGTAAGTCATAAATGACCTGGGGCAGCTACAGAAAAGCATTAATGGAAAAAATAAGAAGAAAGGTGAAAAATAACTAGAAGGGTCATTAAAATATCCACCACTGCAGGAACTTTCATCCCCAAAAGTTAAAGATTAGGATGTACCTAAAGTATCAAATAGGTGAGGATACTAGGTCTGTATCTCGCTCTCGATCTCCCAAGTGGCCTTCTCTACTTGCTGATGCCTCCACTAAATACTAACTACGGGAATATCTCTAGTGCGAAACCACCTAAAATCACTAGCCAAAATGAGCAGAGGCTCCTCTACAAAAGTCAAACCCTTCTCCAATTGGACTGAGTCCCGTCTAAACACATGAGTAGGATCAGGATTATATCGTTGCAATATATAAACATGGAAAATGGGATGAATAGTGGCAAAATTTTGAGGAAAATCTAATTCATAAGAAACCTCACCAACTACGTGAAGAATCTCAAAAGGTCCAATATATGTAGGACTGATCTTGCTCTTCCTTCCGAACCTTACTTCACCTTTATGGGTGATACACGGAGGAATACACGATCACCAACACCAAATCTATAGGCACAAAGACTATGGTATGCATAGGCCTTCTTCCCACTCTGAGCCACTCTCAACCTATCCTGAATCACCCTGACTCTATCCAATGACTCTTGAAGAACATCAGTACCACGGGGCCTTTCCTCAAAAGTCTCAAAACATCTAACTAGAGAACGAAATCTCATACCATACAAAACCTCAAAAGGTGCCATCTCAATACTCAAATGATAGATATTATTATATGTGAACTTCACAAAGGCTAAGTATTTCTCTCACCAGTCTCTAAAATCCATAACACAGGCTCAGAGCATATCCTTAAGAACCTAAATAGTTAACTCTGACTAACCACCTGTCTAAGGAATAAAGTTGAACTAAGATCCAACTGAGTACCCAAATAATCTTAAAAAACTCTCCAAGACCTCAAAGTGAACATGGAACCAAAGATCCAACTGAGTACCCAAATCCTCCTAAAAAACTCTCCAAAACCTCAAAGTGAACACGGAACCACGACAAAAAATAATAAAAATGGGCACACCATGTAAATGGACTATCTCCTAGACATAGATATAGGTTAATTTCTCAGTACTGAAGGACATCTGAATAGGATTGAAATGTGCTTACTCGGTCAAAAAATCTACAATGACCCAAATACCATCTAATCCATGGGAAGTGCAAGGCAAACCACTAATGAAATCCATGGTAATCTGTTCCCACTTCTACTGGGTAATTAACAATTTTGAGTCAATCCTCCAGGTCGCTGATGCTCGACCTTTACCTACTGACAACCTAGGAAATAAGCTATAAAGTCTGCCACATCATTCTTCATACCACACCACCAATAATGCTGCCTAAAATTTCTATACATCATGGTTGTGCCGGGATGAATAGAATATCTAAAGTTGTGAGCCTCATGCAAAATCAACTACATCAAATTATCAATCCTTAAAAAAAATGTAGCTATCAAATCTCAAAACACCCTCAAAATATATGGTGTCCCTCTCAAATTAACCACTCAACACCTAATCACGAAGAAAGAAAAGCTTTCTATCCTTAGACTGATGATCTCAAATCTGCGCAAATAATGACGACCTCACCTCAATATGAGCAAGAATCCTCTTAGTGTCTTAAATATCAAGGCAAACCATCAAGTTCGGTAAGGACTGAATGTCCCATGCCAACAGCCTCTGAGAAACTGAAATACAAGCCAAGCTACCCATACTCTCTGCCTTCCGACTCAAGGTATCCACTACCGCATTTGCTTTTCCCGAATAATACAAGATGGAAATATCATTATCCTTAAGAAACTCCGTCCATCTATGTTGTCTAGCATTAAGATCCCTCTAGGTCATAAGATGCTGAAAACTGCGATGATCAGTGAATATCTTAAAATGTACACCATAAAGATAGTGCCTCCAAATGTTAAGCATGAAAAATACCACCGCCAACTTCAAATCATGAGTGAGATAGTTGTGTTTGTTCACCTTAAGCTATCTAGAAGAATAAGAAATAACACGACCCTGCTACATTAATACACAACCCAAACCTATGCTAGAAGAGTCACACAACATGGTGAATCCCTCACCTTCAATAAGAAGATATAAAAAAGGAGATAAAGTATGGAAATCCTTGAGCTTTCCAAAGCTCGGCTCATACTCCTCAGACTATTAGAAAGAAAACTCATTCCGAGTCAATCTGGTCATAGGGGCTGAAAAAATAGCAAAACCATAGATGAATAGTTATAATAACTGACCAAACCAACGAAACTGCAAACCTCAATCGGAGAAGTAGGTCTAGCCCAATCACAAATCGCCTCAATCTTATCCGGGTCCACTATAATCCCATCCCTAGATAGAAAATGTCCAAGAAATGTCAACGACTCAAGCCAAAACTCACACTTAGAGAATTTGGCAAAAAGCACATGGTCTCTCAAAGTCTAGAGCACAATCCTAAAAGGTTACACATGTTCCTTTCTATTTCTCGAATACACAAGGATGTCATTCATGAATACAAACATGAGGGAGTCTAAATAAGGCGTGAATACTTGGTTCATTAAATCCATGAATGTGGCTAGGGAATTAATCAACCCAAATCATATCACTAAGAACTCATAATGACCATAACGGGTTATAAGGGCTATCTTTAGTATAACCTCATCTCAAATCCTCAACTGATGGTAACCAGATCTCAAATAAATCTTAGAAAACACTATCAAGCTCTAAATCTAGTCAGATAAATCATCAATGTGAGTCATAGAATAATGATTCTTCACCGTCACCTTATTAAGCTGCCTATAATCAAAACACATACGCATGAAGCCATTTTTTTTATTTACAAATAATACAAGAGCTCCCCAAGAGGACACACTCGGTCTAATAAAACCCTTACCAAGAAGATCCTATAGTTGAGAAATTAACCCCTTAAACTTGGTAGGAATCATATAGTAAGGTTTTATAGAAATAAATCGGGTGCTAGGCTCGAGATCAATACTCAATCTCCCAAAGAGGAGGAATACAAGGCAGGTGAGTAAGGAACACATCAAGAAACTCACAAACAATGAGAACAAAGACAAGCAATGGAATCTCCACATTAGAATCACAAATATAAGCAAGATAAGACTCCCAACCCCTCAAAATAAGTTGCCTATAAAGAACATAAGAAGAAATCCCTATTGACTTGTAGCTAACTGCTACCTTCCACACAACTAGGGGTATGTTGAGTATGGCTAAGGTAATGATCTTGGCAAAAAAATCCATGACCGCATGATAGTGGGATAGCCATTCCATGCCTAGAATCATATCAAAATCCACTATATCTAGAATAATAAGATTAGCATAAGTATCAACATCTCTAACAGTCATAACACATAATCTACAAACTCGATCCACTACTAAAAAATCACACACGGGAGTAGATAGGCGTAATGACACAGATAATAAATCACAAAACAACTCCAATTATGGTGCATAATAAGTAGATATATAAGAATAAGTGGATCATGAATCAAATAAAGTAAGGGACGAATAGCGGCATACCAAAATTGTACCTGTAAATACAGCATCTAAAGTCTTTGCCTTGAGCTCCCACCACCTGGCTGGGCACCTGACTAACCTCCTGTCCTACCTAATTAAGAACCTTCTTGAGTACCCTGGAAACCACCCTTGCGACCATCAGAACCACCTCTAGCTGAGGGATAAACTTCCCTAATAGGGGAAATACTCTGAGTTAAAGCAACAATCACCACATGACTAGGGCAATCTCATAAATAGTGACCAAGAGCTCCACAACTATAAAATGATTGGAGCTGAACCAGAACCAACAGTTTGGGCTAACCTAAAATAGCCACGAATACTATAATAACTAGAATATAAACCTCTCGAAGACTTACCACTACCCTTACGAGGGTGGTCACTAGCACTAGACTGACATTCATTAGTAATATGATGTGTTGCTTAAGCAAGTTGAATAGGCTGACTCTGAGATTGATAGAATAGATGTTGAGGATACCTACTTTGAGTACTTCCATCTCTGGGTTGGAAACTATGATGGCTCCCACTGAATCTGCCCTGAAATCTATGTCTCTCATCACATCCCTTACAACACTCATAATGCATCTTTTCTATCACCTGAGCGTGATCCAATACCTCACTAAAATATCTATCCACAATAACTAAACTCTATGTAGAAATACATATGAGAAGTCTCAACCCTCTAACAAAGCAGCAAACTCTTTCATACTCTGTATTTAGAATAGAAGTTGTATGCCTAGCCAACTTATGAAAATGAGCCTTATACTCTACAACTATTATAGAGCCCTACTCCAATCTAGAGAACTGGTCCTTCAAAAGGTCTCTAAGGCTGTGAGGCATGTACTTCTCCAACAACATCATGAAGAAATAAGCCCAAGTTAGGGAAGGAGATCTAGCTGGCCAAGAACCCATAAAACCTCTCCATCAATGTTGAGCAACCAAGTCAAACTGAAAAGTGGTGTAATCCACACCACGAGTCTCAATAAGGCACAAATTATGGAGCCTTTCCTCCAAGCAATCAAAAACTCATATGCATTCTTCCCTGGAATACCTAAAATCTAGGTGGCGCCAATCTCAAGAATCTACCCAAAATATTCTGCTCCTCTAAATACATAAAAGGTTGGGCAACCACTAGTTGAGGAATCATCAGTATAAGAGGAACCTCAACTCTGGGAGTCGCAGCTACACGATACACCCCTACCTCAGTACCACTCTAATCTGTAAACTTTGCACCATCAGATGATGAACCACCAACTAAACCCAAATGCTAAACCATTGTGTCTCTGAGCATCAAAGATGAAATAAATCTTGGTGGAGCCTGGGATGGTCCTTGGCCCACTTCTGGCTGAGGCTGAAGAATCTTTGGCTCAGGAGTGTGAATAGGACCTAGGAAAGGCAACCTATCTTGGAACCTAGCAGGGGACACATCACGCGGCTACCCATGACCTCTAGGTCATCCATAAATAGGAGTATGATATTGAGGCTCAATCTTAGGACCATTATCTTATGTAGCGTTAGCACATGTCCTAGCTATCTGTTAAAGAGTAAAGTCAAGGGAACACTCTATAAACCAACTCAGACTCTTAGCATGATATGATTGAAAGAAGTGAGAACTTCTAAGAATGTCCCATAGCCTTCCAAAGATAGGAAACAGACATCATCATTCTGATCCATAGGGCTCTACTAGATGTTTTCTCTTGTACTAATAATACCGATAAAATCTAGGCTCTGATAAAATTTGTCATGACCCAATTTATGAGTCATGTTGGCACTTACTAAACCCCGCCAGTAGGTAAGCCATCACTATAACTCAGAGAAAATGCAATAGGTTAATTTGAAAGAAAGTGCCCATCATAGGAAAAATTCTCGAGCATTATTCACAAATGAGAAAAGTGTTCTAAATAGATAAAATAGTCAATACAAGATACCATCCCATGACCTGGTAGAGCCAGTATGAGAGAATCTAATGGTAATAATAGAACTTCAAATGCTTAGAAGAGTCAACAACATTTGTCTCAAAATAAAAGACTTAACATAAAGATAGAGGGAAATGGGTGACTTAAACTCCAAGAGCTCACCCTATCTTTGGAAATTAATTACCATACAAACATTGATCAACGACGGCAACTAGTACTCGGATCTATACCAAAAAGGTGCAGGAGTGTAGTATGAGTACCAAAATAATGGGTACTCAGTAGGTATCATCGGCTAGCTAAGCTAAATCATGATATAAGTAAGATAAAATGAAACATAACATAACTAAGTCATGGTAAAAAAAATAAACTTGAATTATCTCCAACATCGTTGTACATAATAAGTGATTAAACTAAAATAACAATATAATATAGGGCATTAACACATACTAATATCACCATACATAATAAGTAAACAATTCAGAATAATAACTTATCATAAAGCATCAGCCCAAGAAAAAATAACTGCAAAATTACCTCCCATATGCAATTGGAGCGGAAAAGTAAAGAACTAGTCACAACTCCCATACGACTGAAGAGTAAACTCAAGAGAAAAATAAAGAAATCAACCAGCATTATAACTAACCTTCATCGTCACTTAACCATCATTTCAAAATCATCATCAATCTGTCATTTACCAATATTTCATAATTATCATCAATATTAGACAATGTACCTACATTCCATAATATTATCATCATTAAACAATCTAATCATCGATGCTCACTAGCCACTATTTATTAGTTAACCATGACTTATTAACTAATTCATTTGGTTATTAAACATCATTTGACCTATAGTCATTATTAAAGCAACTATTTACCACATATCCACTAATCACCAAAACATTAAATAATCATTATTTATCCTCTAACATCATTTATTAACAAACATCATTTACCTACTAATCTTTGATTATCAACTATCATTATTAGTCAGTTAAACAATATCACCACTAATCTATTATCTATCACTAATCATGAATATACCACTTTATGAACATGTATTACCTTCGGGATATAACCTGTATCCCTAATATCAATATCATATCCAAACTACGCATAAGTATATATTTATATATAGTAGCCATACATAGGGAATAGTCGGACTCAAACCGGTAGATGTACACATAGGCACATCAATATAATCACCATCCGTCCTTGATGGGTATTAACATGTCATTGTAATAATCCACTAGCATTGTCAAGTATCAATATCATCATAATATCCTCCGTTCTTTCCGGATATCAATATATCATCATAACTATCCTCCAACCTTGCCGAGTATCAACATATCATCATAATCATCCTACGACCTTGTCAGGTATCAATATTATCATAATATCCTCCAACCTTTCCGGTATTAATATTTTATCATAATCATCCTCTGGCCTTGCCGGGTATTAATATCATCATAATATTCTCCGGCCTTATCGGGTATCAATATATCATCATAACCATCCTTCATCCTTACCGGTTATAATCAATATAAATATCATAATAAATGCCATAAATACCAATATAGTCAAGTATAAAGATTTCTTGCAAAATTAATAGCATAATTTCCCGTATAATCAATAATTATATCTTCTAGAACAAATAACACAATTCCTAATGTCATCAATAAGGATGCTTTCTAACATGATCACTAGCATAAATATTTAGAATGATCAAAATCATACACAATATAATGAGCAATGACTTACTAATAGTATATTCAATGGCTTATCACTAGCATAAAAGATCGTTTATCAATAGTTTGAGTAGCTAATTCGTGGCATAATCTATCCCATATTCATAGCATAGTCAATAATATAATTTATGGCTTAGACAATAATATAGGAAAGGTCTCATTCAATGGAACATTTGGTAGTCCAATCAATAGCCCACACAATAGCATAACCAATAGCTTGACATAAGCTTAACCAAAGAATCCCACATATGGCCTAATCATTTAGGCATTACTTCCCAAGTCATTCATCATGACCAAAAATTACCAAGGTTCCTCAATATTTCCTCAAAAGGGCATTCTCTAGGAATTTACTAAGCGTACAAAGGTTTCAAGAGAACTAATCATCAATCTTGTCTTAAGGTAGGTCAAAGAGCCTACTTTTAAATCTCCAAAATACATTCTATGTTAACTACTAGCCCGTACAAGGATAAGGATCTAAATCACTCTTAGATGTATTACAAGCCATAATTAGTCCTTAGGTAAATGTTTTTCTCAACACAACAAATAAGCCAATTTAGTAACTAAGGCAACTTTTCTTAATGAATAAACTAAGTCCAATCTTAACTTAAGCATGGGTTTCTAAAGCATTTTACTTAATCTTGAGCAATCTAAAGTATTCTCATGCTAAACATGAGTAATAAAGTCCAATTCACCTGACAGATAAGGAAACAAGCTAAGTATTTCAACTCTACGATTTTAATTTAGCTTAAACGGTCCAACTAACCCAAGTCTTACTTTCCATCAATCCAACACCTAATCCCATCCCAAATCTAACACAATATCATAAGAATACTATGAGATATATCAATCTAACAAGGAATAAACCTGGCCTACCTGGACGTTGATGAAATCTCAAAGAACCGCTAAACTACTATATTTCCCTTTGAGAAGCCTCCTCAAGATTCCAAGATCAAATCGAAAGATAATTGGAAAAAAAATTATTACTCAAGCTTTCCAATTACCAACAAGCTTCAATTTTACTTATCCTCTCTATTTAGGGTTTATAATCTCAAGAATAAGTGAGAAAAATTGCTAAATTAACCATTTGATAGTCCATTTATACCCATAGTAGATCTTTGGGGTCTCGCTATCGCAGACCCAGACCTGTAATCATAATACCTAAGGCCTGAATACACAGGTCACGATCGCAACCAGGGCCTCACGATTATAACACATTGGTTGATCAGGCATATCGCGATCTCAACATAGAGAGCACGATCGTGGTGAACCTTCGTTCCTACATGTGTAAATTCTGATCAAAAGATTTAGAAATGAATATATTTGTCAAAAACATTTACTTAGTGTGTTAAGTGTTGTCAAGGTGAAAATGTTCATAAGAAGAACTTAGAGCAAAGTCGAGTTGAGAATACTTGTATCTATTGAGTTTTAGCATCCGATCCTATAAGGCTCAATATTAAATAAGGGTATCTCTTAGAATATAATGATTCAGGTGTATTATTATATATAAAATGAAATATCTTTGAGTCTTATTTCCAACACATCCAATTTCACCATAATCCAATATCGGAGTAGAAAGTTATGCTCATTTTACTTCAGAGTGTCTGACTATCAAAAAGTGATGACTAAGTTAACGAGTTGTCAACTAGGTGATTACTAAGTTGATGAGCCATTAACTAGGTAACGAGCCGTCAACCCTATGTGTAAACCTTAACCATAAAAGAGAAAAATCTATCTAGAATTGATGACTAGGGTATGGGATATCACCAAGTTAATGGCTTGTCAACCTATTCATCAATTGAGGAAATTCCTGCATTTTTTGTTGTTTCATTAGGGGTATTTTGGTCTTTTCTTCACCCCAAAATCCTTCCCCATGATGTAAAATCATCAAACAAGCATTATTAGCCATTACTAATAAGTTTTTAAATGCCCTTAATCCTCGCCATTAACATCAAAATTAGGGTTTTCTTATCTAGTCATCTCTAAAGCCTCAAGGATTCAAGTTCAAATTTCAAGATTCCTTCAAGAATTCATCTAATTGTGGTATGTGGGGTATTCATCAATGGGTCCCTTTCACCCATTGAGCCCAAAAACCCTCTTTTTGGTTCAAGTATGATTATGATCAATCTCAATGTAAATTATGAAATTCATCCATGTTTCCTTATTATTTTTACATTCAAGTTATGCTAATAGTCATACTCCATGGAAATCATGCTCCTACATGCTTAAAGTTCCAAAACCACAAGTCATGTCAGTCAATATTATGTCGAATTCTCAAATTATACTTTAGACTGTATAAACATGATATTTTCCCAAGTTTAACTAGTTCTCATGTTTACATTCATGAAATTTACTAGACTATTGAAAAATCTCATGTTTTGGGTCTTTGAATTATGACCTTATGTCACTGTTTTAAGTGTTGTTATCAAATTCTATAATCATTCAGTCCTAGAGGGTAATGAACACCTGATACCAATATGTTTACTTATGTTTCAGACTTTTTAAGTAATGAGTCAGTCAACCCATGATTTTATTGTTAAGCTCAATTTGTTACGATCATGTCGAGCACTATCAGTTTACATATTCATGATTACTTCAGACTCTATATACACTGATGTTTTCAAAATACCATGACCTGAGCTTATCAGCTTCAATGCATGCACTAGTTAGTATTTTAGTGTCTTTCAATTGTGAGTAGGATTTAGCATCTATTTGTAGGGATGGGGGATCACCTACAAATAGAGGGTGTGACCTTTAGTATCAGTCCCTGAGTTCTAGAACTACATATCCAACATAGGTTTTGAGAGCTCGTTCCTGCCAGTAGAGGGTTGAAACTCTTTTAGGGGAACCTACCAATATAGGGTGACTTCCTTGTCCTTTGGGACATTAGTTTAGTGGATCGACACAGCCAGTGTTAGTACCCTTGGCAAGTTACTGACATTCTTCCAACTGGGGTTACGGTTGGACCCCGATTAACTCAGATTAGGGCATGTCTATTACATGATACCTCCCACAGTTTTAGTTTAGTTTAGTATTCAGAATATGTTAGTTCAAGTTTGCAGGACAAGGTGTACAAATATCAGTTATCCAGCTATTCAATTTTACAAATTATTTCAGAACATGTTTACGCTTGGTTTTGTATTCATTTTACATGCTCCTATTTTTTTTGCTTAGTATTCATACATGAACCTTAGTATGGATTTACAACATATCCATCTTTACATGAGATTTATATACAATATTAATGTTACCGTTTCCCAACTTATAAAATTATTTTCAGTTTATGATTTATAAATCTCACTATGACTTATAGTTTTCACGTATAGCCATGTTTAAAATACATGTTTCAGTAAATAACTTATACCCTTAGTTTAAAAGCATGTTATAAATATTTCCATAATTTAGTGCATGTCTCCATATACTCAGTACTTTCCAACGTACTGACCATATATATGCATTTGTGGCTTCATTCCATCATAATATAGGTACCAGATGTAGTCCCCACACCAGGGTCAGACAATTCTCAGCATTCAGCTAGTAGGTGATAAGTTCCCTTATTTTGGGGACTCCAATCCATTAAAGTTCATGTGTTATATTTTTATTATTCATATGTATTGATTAGTGGTAGTTGGAGGCATATCCAAGCTATCTATAGTTGGTATATTAGAGGCTTCGTAGATGGTCGGTCAGAGTCATTCATGTAATTCAAGTTATTTCTTCAGCTTTATCATGTTGTAAGCTTTATCAATATTACATTAATTCAGATTTTCTCATGATTATGTTTCCTCTTAATAAATTATTTTTTATAAAATTTAAATCATATGCTCAAGCAGTATGCCAATTCATGGGTTAGCTTGGGATCATTGGTGGTTCCAAGCACCATATTACGACTCGATGGTAGTCTCGGGGTGTTACAAACTTCACAATTTTCCATAAACATAAATGAAATCTTTCATACTTTGGAACTTAAAGGAACTGATGAGAGAGATTCCTCAGTTAAAGAAGACTTAGAGTATGTTAATGCTTTAGTCGGGGTGGAGATTAGGTAGCAACCACAATGATAGAAGAGTTTGCTAAGGTTGAGTATGTTCATGAAATTTTGTGTAGATTAGTGTTTCATGATTCCTATTTTGTAGTAAAAAGTGGGTATTAGTGTATGAGAATTTCTGTGGATATCCATGTTAAGTGTTAGAATCTACGTTTGAATCTTGGGTGATTGAGCAAATAAAAAGAAAAGTTTGAAATTCTAGAAGGAGTGAACTTAGGGAATGGTGATACTCCTGAAGATTATAAGTTAGTAAGTGTTTAAGTTATTATATAATGACTATTGGGGCTAAGAAAGTTAAGAGTTTTATACCAAAAGAAAGTACTAGAAATGGGTTTTACACTTTAAGAGATAGTCTTACAAGGTGAGTTTATTATTTATGTGCATTATTGTATCTCAGACTCTAGAGTAGAGTGGTTGTGGTTCAATTTAGACTTTATTAAAGGGGTCCATAGACTGAGAATGATGCATTAAAGCTAAGGGAGAGATTATAGGATAAGAAACCAAGTCTGTCTCTCAGATTCTAGTAGTGATACTAGTGTATTGTAGAACATTAGTAAGGGAGAAAGATGCCCGAACTATCCTTATCTCAAGAATCATGTATGCTCCTAGCTTCTAGTATGAGGATTTCCAGTTCACTCAGTAGTACAAACCATATTCAATTAATTTATGAAATCTAGACTCAGGTCATGCAGCTCATGACTCATGTACTCATGCTTTATAGTATGTTAAGTTCCAGATAGTCATGCTACACTCTTAATAATCAGTGAAACTTCAGATTATGTCATGTATGTCCTTATTTTTTATCTTTTTAATAAATTCATGATGTTGAAACTCTATTCCTCAAGCCTCAATAAAGTTTCAAAGTTATGTATAGTATTCTTTCATGCTTCATGTCTTCATGCTCTAACCTTTCAGTGACCTCTCTTTGTGTAAAGATAATGGTGATGGATAATTTTTTAGATGGGAGAGAGTAAATAATTCTTGTTGAGGAAAGATTATGGTATGCTTGTTTAGTCCAAGGCTATAAGTGTGAAAGAATATTGAGGTTAAATTTAGTTGTAAAAGTGGTAAGAGAAATTATTCTTGAGATGAAAGATGTAACACACATGGGACATTGAATTCATAGTTTATATTAGTACTATAGTGTTATATATTGCATTTTATAAGTTCGAGTAAGGATTAAATATAGCGAGAGTATGTAGTTTAACTCAGACTTTGGCTAGAGTAGTTATATGTATCTATGTGAGAATTATAAGTTGAATCAAATGATCATGGTATTTAAGGGGAAAGTATTGTTGAGGGAGTATTTGTAAGTGTGGGTAAGCTTGAAAGTTAGCAGTTGCATTGTCTAAGGCCTAGTAATTCTATCCTAGCTTATGTTTTATAGGCCTATGTTCCATGTTGTAGAGTAATAGCAATATTGAGATTCCTTATTCAAATATCTCAGTCAAACCATACCCAAGAATTCTTTACTCTCTAATGTTATTTGAACTTCTTAGAAAGAGTGTTGAAGAAATACTCCAGTTGAGTATAAACATTCAGAATGAGTTAGTCCGTATATCCAGCAATTCAGTTTAGCAATCAGATAGATAAGCTCTTGTATATTTCCATTTTTCCATCTCGTCTTACTATCCAAATTTTCATGAGTATGTTTATTCCATGAGGTAAGTCATTCACGTCCATGCAAGTTGTGAATTTAGTTCAGTCCATGCATCATGTCTACAATTCAGATATGTTGTCATGATTCAGTTCATAAGTGTTCAGTGCATGATCTCAGTTTTCCAAGTATTCCAGCTCATACAATCTAATACCCTTTGTATGACCTTGGTCTCGTTATCTCATTATTCGTGCTTACATAATGTACTTGGTGATGCCATGAAGCCCTTTTCTTTTGATTTCTAGATATGTTTTGTTGAGGGACAATCCCTAATGAGAAGTTACATACCTTATTCCATCCTTAGTAACTCTTGGAATTTTATTTCATTAGTTATCACTTTTCAATTTTATTTGTATGATTGTATCATGAACATTTCAAGTGAGTTCTAAACTCTCGGCGTGAATCAACTCTTTATTATCAATAAAGTTAAGTCAGTTCAGAAATTAGTTTCATGATAAAGGTTATAATGTTTCAGCTTATCTATATCCTTTATTACCATACATGTCATGTGTACATTATTCCATACTTCTAAGACTTCAACAAGTTCCTATCCATTATTTGAGGATGAATGATTCCAAGGGGGAGATAATGTAACACCCTGCATTTTCGGGAACAACTTTGAACCATCGTTCCTACGTGTGTAAACTCTCATCAAATAATTTGAATATGAATATATGTGTCATGATAATTTACCCAGGGTGTTAAGTGTTATCGAGGTGAAAAATGTTCACAGGAAGCACTTAGAGCAAAGTCGAGTTGAGAACACTTGTATCGATTGAGTTTTAGTTTCTGATCCTACAAGGTCAAGATTAAATGAGTATAACTCTTAGAATATAGATATTTAGGTGTACTTTTACATATGAAATGAAAGATATTTGTATCTTCTTTCAAACGTATCCAATTTCACCTTAATCAGATATCGGAGTAGAAAGTTATGCTTATTTAACTTTAGAGTCTCTGACTATTAGAAAGTGACGACTAAGTTAACGAGTTGTAAACTAGGTGATTACTAAGTTGACGAGCCATAAACTAGGCGACAAGTCATCAACCTTAACCAGAAAAGTGCAAAATCCATCTACAATTGATGACTAGGGTGACGGGACGTCACCAAGTTGACGGCTTGTCAACCTAGTCGTCAGTTGAGGAAATCCCTATATTTTTTGTTGGTTTCTTTAAGGGTATTTTGGTCTTTGACTCACCCCAAAATCCTTCCCCACGACTTAAAATCATAAAACAAGTGTTATTATCCATTACTAATCAGTTTTAAAATGCCCTTAATCCTCTCCATTCTCAAGAACATCAAGATTAGGATTTTTCTAATCAAGTTATCTCTCAAGCCTCAAGGATTCAAGTTCCAACTTCAAGCTTCCTTCAAGAATTCATCTAATTGAGGTATGTGGGGTATTCATCAATGGATCCCTTTAACCCATTAATCTCAAACACCCTCTTTTCTTTCAAGTATGAATTTTACTCTAATTTATGATCAATCTCAATGTAAATTATGAAATTCATCCACGTTTCCTCATTGTTTTTACATTCAAGTTATGCAAATAGTTTTACTCCATTAGAATCATGCTCCTACATGCTTGAACTTCAAAAACCTTATGTCATGTTCAGTCAATATCATGTCAAATTCTCCAATTATTCTTTAGACTGTATAAATATTATATTTTCCCAAGGTTAACTCATTCCCATATTTACATTCATGAAATTTATCAGACTATTGAAATATCTCATGTTTTGGGTCTTTGAATTATGACCTATGTCACAGTTTTAAGTATTGTTATCAAATTCCGTAATCATTTAGTTTTGGTGGGTAATGAACACCTAATACCTACATGCTTACTTACATTTCAGAATTTTCAAGTAATGAGTCAATCAACCCATGATTTTATTGTTAAGCTCAGTTTGTTACGATCATGTCGAGAACAAATAGTTTACATATTTATGATTATTTAGACTCTATCTGCACTGATGTTTTCAAAAGACCATGAACTGAGCTTATCAGCTTCAGTGCATGCACCAGTTAGTATTTCAGTGTCTTTCAGTTAAGAGTAGGATTTAGCATCGAGTTAACCCAGGGATGGGGGCTCACCTCCTAGTAGAGGGTGTGACCTTTAGTATCAGTCCCTGAGTTCCAGAATTACGTATCTAACGTAGGTTTTGAGAGGTCATTCCTGCCAGTAGAGGGTTGACACTCTTTTAGGGGCACCTTCAAGTAGAGGATGACTCCTTAGTCCTTCGGGACACCATTTTAGTGGATCCACACGGCCAGTGTTAATACCCATGGCAAGGTACTAACACCCTTCTAACTGGGGTTACAGGTTGGACTCTAATTAGCCCAGATTAGGGCATATCAGTTACATGATAACTCCAATAGTTTCAATTCAGTTCAGTATTCATAATATGTCAGTTCATTTTTGCATGACCAAGTATAAAGATATCAGTTATTCAGCTATTCAGTTTTACAGATTATTTCAGAACATGTTTATGCTTGGTCTTGCATTCATTTTACATGCTCATGTTTTTATGCTCAGTATTCATACATGATCCTCAATACAGATTTACACCATATCTAGCTTTAGATAAGATTTACATACAGTATTCATGTTACCACTTCCCAGCTTACAGAATTGTTTTCAGCTCATAATTTATAAATCTCACTATGACTTACAATTTTCACGTATAGCCATGTTTTAAATACATGTTTCAGCAAATAACTTATGTCCTTAATTTTAAAGTATGTTTTAAATATTCCCATGATTTAGTGCATGTCTCCATATACTCAGTACATTCTAACGTACTGACCACATATATGTGTTTATGGCTACATTCCTTCATAATGTAGGTACCAAATATAGTCCCCGCACCAGGGTCAGATAGTTCTCAGCATTCAGCCAGTAGGTGATGAGTTCCATTATTTTGGGGACTCTAGTCCATTGAAGTTCATGTGTTGTATTTTGATTATTCATATGTATTGATTAGTGGTAGTTGGAGGCACATCTCAGCTATCTATAGTCAGTATAGTAGAGGCTTCATAGATGGTCAGTCAGACTTCAGCTTTATCATGTTGTAAGCTTTATCAGTACTACATTAATTTAGACTTTCTCATGATCATATTTCCGCTCAATAAATTTAGTTTTTTATAAAATTTAAATCAGTTGTTCAAGCAGTATGCCAGTTCATGGGTTAGCTTGGGATCACTTATGGTTCCAAGCACTATGTTACGAATAGGGAAAGTCATGGGTCATGACACGTAGAGACCGATGGGACCCCACATGGAGTATTATAGTCAGGAGAAAGGACCTTATACCGAGTCTGCACTCTATAAATAGGGCGAGTTCCCTCTATATTTCCTCAGGAAGGACATAGGTCTAGCAAAATTTCTACAACTGTGAGATCTTCAGGGAGGCCTGATTTGAAACATGAGTAAGCTAGGAGTTAGAGAAGTTTCATGACAACTAGACTCTATAGCCCAAAATAGAATATAATACAAGGAAACATTCCTAAATGCCTTGTAGCCTCCCCCTTATAAGTGTGGTGCACTACACATGAATAAAAGGGACTCTACTCAACACATCTTTGTGGACACCCAATGACCCTGAACCGTGCTCTAAAACCAAGCTTGACATAACCCAATTTAGGGATTAGTCATGACGGGTATCTCTAACCCATTGCGGGCTAAAGACCACCCCCTTTTCCTAACCTCCAAAGTACAATGAATGAATACATCATAAGCCATGTAAAATAGTAATAGAGATAAATGAATCAAATAAAATCTAAGAGTCCAAACAAACAACCACTCATCCTAATACTTATCCATAAAATCCTCTAAAACCAGAAGAACCAACTAAATCGGGACATGCCCCCGACTATGACCAAAAACAAACCAAAATGAAATAGTAAAACAATACTGAAAATAATAAAATGATTGGGTGTCACACCCCAAACCGAGGCCCAAGACGTGGCACACACCCGATACTATTGCTAGGACGAGTGAACGTTCTAGTATATCATATGAGCATACAACTAACATAATGAATAGAGAGAAAATAAAATAAAATAAGATTTCTTAAAGGACAAACTCTTTCATCAATGTTCATTAATTTCACTTAACATCTTAAGATACAATAATCATGAAAAATAAGACTAAAAATTACAAGATCTATTTGACAACTAAATATGTCTGTGAAGCCTCTAATGACTAACTATAACTGTCAGGAAAAGGCCCCAACATACCCTAATACTGAAAGGAACATAGAGAAACTGTCATATCTAAATTTGCCCAGGTAGAAAGGAATCTCACCAATAGCAAAAGATGATAATCCTAATGAGGCACTTGACAGCAGACTTGAGATCCAGAACCTATATCATGAAATAATGTAGCGCCAAAGACGATCAATACTTGAAATGTATTGGAATGTAAAACCACATCAGAGGTGTTAGTACATCGAGAGATTTGAAATGACAATAAAATTCAAATAGAAGTGAAGACCACTGGAAAGTAACAAGAATATAGACTAAATTTAAAATTGGCCAAGTAAAGTAGATTTAATTCTGTTGATTATTTGTGGGAGAAAGTAGTGAACTGTCATAAACCACCATGTGAGCGCATGGAGTATGATCTTAGCCCAATCAGCTAAGCCATCCTATACCTTGTCGGGCATAGGACATGACATGACATAATTTGTTAGCATCCATTGTTAGCCTCTTTTCAGGACACATAAAAAAAGAGTCATCCGACTTACGGAATAATCTCTATCCTATGTCGGTAAACATAGTTTCAGGCATTTGTTGTTTAAACCTATGCCTTCACGGTCAGCTAACTAACTCTCTTAAGCTCATGACATTATCTTACTTAGTTATATGCAAAGTGTTACCCTCTATAACACCCCACATTTTTGGGC
Source organism: Capsicum pubescens (assembly GCA_030864215.1). Lineage (NCBI taxonomy): Eukaryota > Viridiplantae > Streptophyta > Magnoliopsida > Solanales > Solanaceae > Capsicum > Capsicum pubescens. Next base: position 236,871,630 of record CM061540.1, read on the forward strand.
TAGAATTCAAACAATTATTCCTAAGTATACAGACCAAAACCCAATGATTTTATGTATATTTGTGTCTGATTATAAAATATATGATGTGGGAATATCTTCAGGTATTTATCGAGGTCATAATATCCTCCTAACTCAAAGACGAGTTGAGGACTTTTCTATCGATAGAGTTTTGACAAATGCTCTAGCAAGGGGTCAACTTTAAATGAGTATATCTCTTAGAATATATCAATTCAGGTGCCATACTATATATCAAAAAAAATATCTTTGATTCCTCTTTCCAACACAACTAAATTCACCTTAATTTGATATTGGAGCAAGAAGTTATACCTATTTTAATCAAGCATATCAGCCTGTCAACAAAGTGATGACCTGAGCTGACGGGCTGTCACCTATGTGACGACTTATCAGCCCAAGTCGTCAGCCTTAGCAAAAAAAACCATCAATTCCATCTTCTAAGTGATGACCTGGGATGATGGGCCGTCACCTAGGGGATGACTTATCAGCCCAAGTCGTCACCCATGAAATTCAGCAATCTCCATTCAGATTTGGAGGGGTATTTTGGTCTTTTTCCTTATCTCCCATAACTTAAATCATCAAAAACACGTACATGTCCATCAAAAATCAGTTTTAAAAACCCTTAATCCTATCCACTCTCAAGAATAAGAAAATTAGGGTTTCCTCTCAAGATTATCTCCCAAGAATAAGATTCAAGCCTTTCTTCAAGAAAACTAAGAAATTATAATTTCCAATCCAAGAACGTTCAAGAAAAGTTAATTCTCTTTCAAGATCAAAGCATTAAGGTATGTTATATTTTCATACATTGGCCCTTTTCACCCATGGAGTTCAAGAATCCATCTTTTATGTTTTAAATCATGAAGTTACATGCTTATAATGAGTTATCTCTATGAAACTTTTATGAATTTTGATTATACATGATGTTTACAAACTAGTTTCATTGAAAACATCCCTTATTACATATTTTATGAATTATGTCCATGACCTTACATGAATTTTGAATCTTTATCGTATTTCCATGAAATTGTTGGTGATATTAAACCTTACATGTTTAAATGGTGTTGTTTGTTGAATTTAAACCCTAATTGGTGATCTTAAAAGTAAAATCATGCTATTATTATGAGTTTTAAAACTATTCCCATGCTTAGTTTAAACCATGAATTTCAAGTGTTTGATGAAATGCCTAAATGATTGGGTTTTGAACAATGTCTACTTATTACATGTTTACAAGTTCAGATTTTGGAATGCGTTTTCAAGTGGAATGTATTATAATATGCTTTAAACATTGTGGTTTCCATATCATGTTCATGAGAATTCAAAATAAATCCTAAGTTTATCATTTTATCATATGATCGTGCTATCTCATCATGTCTCGCATGAGTTTTCCTACCAGTGAGGGTTGACAAAATATCTTCCTACCAGTTAGGGTTAACTCACAGCTATTGTTAGTACCCGTGGCAAGGTACTAACTCCCTTCCAACTAGGGTTACAGGTTGGACCTTAATCAGTTCAGAGCGGCGCATGTCGGTTAGATGATACCTTCCACAGTTTCAGTTTCAGTATTCAGTATAGAACTCAGTTCACTTTTGCTTGACCATAGCATACAGTTTATTAGTTATCCAGTTATAAGATTTCAGTATGTCAGTTACAGACCATATCAGAAACATATTATAAGCTTAGTCATGCATTCTCAAATTTTACAACTTTCACGCATTGATATTAAGTAATCTCATGCTAACCAGTCAGACTTTGCTTCATGCATGCTCACTAAGTTATCTCATATTATTCAGCTAGTTATTACTTCATGTTCAGTTATCCCATGTTATTCATTCAGACAGTTATTACGCATGCACATAAAACCATGCATATTAGCCTACCTCATTTAGCATACCAGTACATTCAAAGTACTGATCGCATACTCGTTTCTTGTTCTATGATGTTTCATATCATAGGTTCGGATGCTCAGGATCCTGACCGTACCTAGTTATCCTAGCGCACCAGTAGCAACAGCAGTGGTGAGTCCCCATGTTTTGAGGACCAATTATGTTATTTTAGTCAGTTTTAGCAGAAAGTCAGAGTTAGTTATGGGCTTGTCCCATCAACTCCTCAATTATTCAGTTAGAGGCTTTCAGACTAGTACAGACAGTTGGTCAGTTTTTAGTATATTTTCAGATGTTAATATCATATTTCAGTATTGATTACAATTTTTAAAATCTTATGGCGTTTTAGTTAAGTTCTGTACAGGTTTTATTTGAGATTTTATTCAGTGATCACAACAGGTACCAGTCATGGGTTAGCGTGTGGTCTTTCAGGATCGTAAGCACCGTGTGGCGACCAGGGTGTATTTTCGGGTCATTACACCCTTATTAAACTCATGTTCATAGTTTAGCCGTTTTAGGCTCATATTCATAGGTTAGCTGTTTTAGGCTCATGTTCATAGTTTAGCTATTTTAGGCTCGATTTCATGGTACATATTCTATCAATTTTAGGCTCATGTTCATAGTTTAGCCGTTTTGGGCTCATATTCATAGTTTATCCATTTTAGGATCACGTATATAATTTGGCCATTTTTAGGCACAAAGTCATAGATTTGCCATTGTAAGGCTCATTCCTAAGAATTTTAATATTGGGTTCACAAATCATGAGTTCTTATCATTTAAAAACATGTTTGGGGAGTCACTAGAGGTAAACGTCATCATACCTTAGGTCATGGCTCATTGTCTGGATTTTATAGCATTCAGGGGAATTATGGAGAAAATTGAAGTATTCTTGTTGAGGTGAATCATATCATATCAAAAGTGTGGAAATTCATATTAGTATGCTATAGTAAAATAATTAAGAATTTACACCTCTTAGTTGTGAGGAAACGAAAGAAGCTTATTAGGGATTACGAAAAGTCCATCACTTATCAAATGTTCAAATTGGGGTTAATTCAAGAAAATATTACAGGATTCATGGTTCATATAAAAATAATGGAGGTTTCAAGTTATGATTGTAAAATAGATTTTTGTTGCTAGAAAATAACAAGAGAAAATCATGGTTAAGATCTTAAGAATCATCACAAAATTCATCATTTATCGAGTTCATACATTAGGAATTCAATAGAGTTTAATATCGTTCATGCTATAATTCAAATCATTATACAGAATAACCACAAGGTTCATGGTTTTCATAAATATCATGATTTTCATACTTTTTCAGATTCTAGTGGTTTTCATCAATATATAAGGGTTAGTGAAATTAATTAAACTTTTTGGAATATTCATGAAGTTGAGAGTTTATTCAATAATCTCCAAACAACATGCTAAAAGAACTCTATTGATTGACAAGGGTATGAAAATTTTTGCAACCTAATTAGAATGAAAGTAATTGGAACCAAAGGAGAACAAATTCCAGAAGAAACATGAAAGGAGTAGTCATACATACCAAAAATCATCGAAGGAACTTAGTGATCGTGAAGGAGGAAACTAAGCTTGATTCTTGAGCCAATCTTCTTGGATTTCTTAAGCTTGAGTTTGAGAGAAGGGAGAGAGGTGTTAATATGGAAAAAAATATTTGAAACTGATGAAGAAAGAGTCTTAAAAGGTATTGGAGGTTATGGGAAAAGGAAAGGACGAAATCACCCCTCCAGGATTGCGCAAAGATAAGAAACGAACAGAAAATGTCGTCTGGTAGGCTTTTCTGACTATTCTTAGAAAACACACGTAACTTTTTACTCAAAACTCGGATTTATGAGTTGTTGGCAGCGTTTGAAAGAAGATTCAAAAATCTATAATTTGACAGGCAATGGGTCACATAAATCTAAGTATTATAGGATAAATTCTTGTTTAATTTTGATCATTGTATGAACCTGTACGGAAACTTAATCATTAAAGAACCTTCCAATTAAAATTTATTTAGAGATTTCTTATGCCCTTAGTTCATACTCAATATCCCTATGACATTTAAGACATGACCTTTACACCTAGATCTAATAAAATTTCTAGATTCAGGTCCAAGTATATATGAAGAGCGGTCCAATTTGTTTTAGCTTTAGCTCAAACGTTCAGAGTGTTACAATATCTCCTCCTTGGCATCATTCTCCTCGAATGATGGTCATGGATGAGTACCTTACATGGGAATACTGAAATAGTATAGGCTCTCTTACACTATTTTTTAATGACATGAACTTTCCTAACATGTGGAGCATCGTAACAAGCCATAGATGAAACCTACAGGCACTAGTCATAAAATGCACGAGACTTAACATAGATGTGTCATAGGACATGAGTTTCATGGGAGATGTACATAACAATGTAAGACATATATTTGGGTATGAGCTATTGGAGTATCTAGTTATCTGAATAGGGTCTATAGAGCATGAATGCATGACGAAAACTTGGACATAAATCCCATTCGATCTGAAGTTACATAACATGAAACAGTGGTGCATTAGACATAGGAATACATGTATTTTCACCTCCAATATTGGTAGCATTAGATCTTAGTAGCACCTTTCAAAGCAATCTTTTCCCCCTTGAATATTACACTTCACTATTTCTAATTACAATTCTCACATGGGCAAGTACTAAAGTCTGATTCTAATGGCACATTATAAGCCTACTCAGAAGTACAAGGTTCCACACCTAAAATAATCATGCTAGTCTAAATTTCAAGATCCCATAAACTATTTCCCTTTAGGAACCTTCATCTTGATTGTTGACCTTCTCTTAGGTTAGTTCTAAAACTAAGAAAGGTCGCTCTTGCACCTAAATCTATACTGAGGACACTTTTTTTCCTCACCACGAAAACAACCATACTCGAACTCTAATCAAGAAACCCAAATTGCATAATGTATTTAGACACATAGGAATCAACGTGATATCCAAGCTCATCACTATAAAAACATCATGATTTCTTCCCATCTAATACTATATATATATCTAAAAAAAATCTTCTCTGTCTACCCTACAACCTCTATGACTCATAATTTCATGTACTCCTACCATGGGACACAACATATGAATTCATCTAACTATTACATATGACTAATCCTCATCTCGCACTTTATCCATGCTTGTGATCTTAGATGAACTGTACACCACAATCATCATAACAAGGAACATCTATGCGCTCTTATCCAACCATTACTCATGAGTTGATATCATACCACTGTCATGATATAAGGAATACCACTGAAGGTCTAGAATAAGAGCACTAGGAATAGAAGGGATACTGCTCAATTACTACTAATACTTATCGTGACCTTGTCACTCTAGATGAGGATTGGGAACAAATAGGCACGAATACTTCATGTACCAAAACACATAAGGTGTGAATAAAGAGTCATTCTAGGCATGGGGATAACATACCACAAGCTAAGAATAAGATTGAATCATAATAAAACTCGTCATCTCTCTTTTTTGAAAACCCTTACTATTGCATCGCAATACCCAATTTTATTCTTTACCCTATCATCTCCCACTTAGGTCAAAGTCGACATTTAAAGTATGTTGACCTATTCTCCAATCTGAGTTATCATCACCTTACTCCCCCGATAGACTATATCTTTAGGTACACAATCCTTGCTAGGACTTACTCCCAAGATACATCTCTTAACTTTCTCTAAACTTTGTTGTCATCATTTTATAATTTATGCTCTCATTGGTATACGTAACCACTTCCTCCATACCTTACCTTCTCTTCTAAGTCTACTAACATCACACCTCTAAATTTGTATCCACCCACTTCAACGGAAATTAAAATTGTACTAAGAGGCTTCATATCATCTAATCCACTCAGTTCATCTCTCAATAACATCATATAATACATACTTGACCTTCTCTAACCTTTTGCAACTCAATGGTACTAACTAGGTAGACATAGAACGTAATAACTTAGAATCTCATATAGTGACATACTACCTTGGGTACCCCCCTTTTTTTATAATACTTAGGGCTCTTCTTTATCTAAGGACTCGGCTATGAATTAACTATCTCACCCTCATTCCACATATATATCATGATTGAACATTCACACATCTCCTAAAAAATCAAACTTAAGCTACTCTAAATAATTAATCAAGCCTACTACATCTATTTACTAAAACTAGTGTTATCACTACCATCAGATCTATACCAAACTTATTATACCTTTGCCAACATCTAAGAACCTATCACCCTATTACTTAATAGATACATGTATTTAGTTACAAACTTGCTTAATAGATACATGTCTTTAGATTCAAATAAATCCTAGAGATGAGCGGAAAACTTGTTTTTAAGACCAAATATGGGTTTGATGAGTGGTTAGTTATGCCTTTTGGCTTGACTAATTCACCCAACACTTTCATGAGACTAATGAACTATGTCTTTAAGGATTTGCATGGACAATTTGTGGTGGTTTATTTTGATGATATCCTAATTTTTTCTAAGAATTTGGATGAGCATATTGAACACCTAAAATAAGTTTTGAAGTTCTTAAAAAACAATAATTATTTTCTAATCTCAAAAAGTATACCTTTTATGTGGATCGTGTTGTATTCTTGGGTTTTGTGGTTAGTTCTAAGGGAGTTGAAGTTGATGAAGAAAAAATAAAGGCAATCAAAGAATGGCCTAAACCTAAAAACGTAACTGAGATTAGATGTTTTCATGGGCTTGCTAGTTTTATAGGAAATTTGTTAGAGAATTTAGTACTATTGTTGCTCTTTTGAATGGAGTTATTAAGAAGGACAAGGTTTTCACATGGGGTAAAGAATAAGATGTTTCTTTTAAATTATTGAAAGAAAAATTGTGTTTTGCTCCTCTTTTACAATTACCTAAAAAAAATTTGTCTTTTGAGGTTGAATGGGATACCTCTATAAGAGGAATAGGTGCTGATTCAATGCAGGATTTGAAGACCATTGCATACTTTAGTAAAAACATAAGTGGAACTGAACTACTCAACTTATTGAAAGGAGATATATGTTTTGGTCAAGGCTTTAGCGACATAGAAACACTATTTGTGGCCTAGAGAGTTTGTGGTTAAGGCTGGGTATGAATCCTTGTAGTACTTGAAGAGCCAAGGTAAGATTAATCGTAGGCATTTAAAGTGGGTTAAATGAAGTTAAACTTTGGCATATGTGATTGCTTACAAGAAAGGAAAATATAATGTGTTTGATGTTTAACTTTCAAAAAGGTATCTATTAGTCTCTACTCTCCTTTCTAAATCGATGATTTTTTATCAAATCAAGGGCCTTTATGCTAATGATTCTTATTTTGGAAAAGTTTTTGCAGAATGTAAATTAGGTCCTCATGAGAGATTCAATCTTCAAAATGGACTCCTTTTTAAGAAAAATAAGTTGTGTATTCCTAACTGCTCTTAGCGTAAATTATTTGTTAGGAAAGCACACTGTAGTGGACTCATGTGATACTTTGGAGTTCCCAAAACATTAGATGTACTTGATGAACATTTTTTTGGCCAGTCATGTGAAAGGATGTTGAGAAAGTGTGCTCCCAATGTCTTAAATGTAAACAAGCCAAATCAAAAGTGTTACCGCATGGTCTTTATACTTCTTTAGTTGTTCTTACTTCTCCTAGGATTGATATTTTCATGGATTTTTTGTTAGGACTACCTAAAAGTAAACATGGTAAGGACAGTATATTTGTGGTGGTAGATAGATTTTCAAAAATAGCTCTCTTTATTCCATATTTAAAGACCAATGATGTGTCACATGTGGATGAAATATGTGAAATAAGTGGCTAAATTACATGGTATACCTAAAACTATTATGAGTGATAAGGATGCTAAGTTTTTAAGTCATTTTTGGAGAGTTATTTGGGGAAAGTTAAGGACTAGACTGCTATTCTTTGCATCTTGTATCCCATAAACTGATGGTCAAGTAGAAGTAGTTAATAGGACTATAGAAAATTTGTTAAGGGTTGTTTTAAAGGGAAAATTAACTTTTCGGGAAAATCATTTGTACATGGTAGATATTGCTTATAACAGACCTATCCATTCTTCTACTAGTAAGTCTTCTTTTGAAGTTGTTTATGGATTTGATCCCCTCGCCCCTCTTGATTTTCTTCCCCTTTCTACTAATGATATCTTTAGTCTTAATGGTAGGAAGAAGGTTGAATTGATGAAAAAGATTTCATAATTGAATGAAAGAACAAACAAATAGCCTTAAGGAAAAATAAGAGGCAAAAATTTGTTACTTTTAGGCCCAGAGATCAAATGTGGGCACACTTTAGGAAGGAAAGATTTCCTGCCAAAAGAAAATCCAAATTAGACCTACAAGGAGATGTACTATTTGAAATCCTTGAAAGGATTAGAGATAATGATTACAAACTTGATCTTCAAAGAGAATATCAAGTTAGTGCTACCTTTTATGTTTTTGATCATTCTTTATATAATGCAACATTAAATTCGAGGATGAATTTTCTTGAAGAAGGGGGGAATGATAGCATCCATGGTATCTCAACATCAACTAAGAAAACTTTTGAAGTATCAAGAGGACTTATGATAAGATCTCAAACAAGGAAATTTGAAGACAAGATTAATGGGCTAGAATTGGAAATTAAAAGGTGTCTTGTAATAGAAAAAGATATCAACCCCATTGAAGACATTTTCTCCAAGTCTTATATCTATTTGAAGGCCCGAATTAAAGTCCTGGAAGAGGTAGAATTGGGCTTAAATCTGCCTCAAAATGGAGAAAAAGACTATAGCATTTTTAACTGATTTCTAGAATTATACTTAAGAGTTGTTTAATTCAACGTTGACTTCCTATGTCTTTGTCTATGGCAGCCTTTTATGCCATTTAATAGTTGTTTTCTTCTATATTGACTTTATAGGATAATGTGTGTGGTAGTCTTCTAGTCCCTAGGAAGTATCATTTTATTTAATGTTATCTCTGACCAACTTTTTTTTCACTATTATATAAAGGGGTCTTTGTATATTCATGAAAATCAGTTTTTGAAGAAAAGAGTTCTTTTGAACATTTGTGGCAAATTAGTTTAATATTTATCTTTCAATCTAACTAGTTCATATCTTAAGATAGTAAGATAACTTTTTTTTATATCTTTGGTTACTTCTTGGTATAATTAGAAGGCGATTAGCACTCTTACTAATTGTTGTCTAATGTTACACACAAAGCGATCAAGATTCATACGTGATTAATTTCTCTAAGTAAAGATGTTTCATTCATCTATAACCAATTTGTTGATACTTTGATCTTGTCAAATCTCTATCTTTTTAATTCTTGTTTAGTATTTTTTATTTGTTTCTTAGTTTTGCTTCCATATTTATTTTAAGTTAATACTCTATTTTTAGGATTCCCAACCTCAGTGTTATCACACGAGGTTCTAATTTTGTGTATTCATGTAATTGAAGAAGAACAAAACAAGCAGAACCAAATACTTCAAGTAATGTAAAGTCAATCATACGGAGACATATTTTCCAGAACAGAAGATGGGAGTCTTATGATAGTAAATATGGCAGTAAGAGTTGCTTCACCCTAAAAGTGCTCAGGAAAGATGAAGAAATAATCATGGTCCTAACAAAACCAAGGATATGATGATGCTTGTGTTCTGCTCGTCCATTTTGTTGGGAGGTATTGGGCAAGGGAATTAAGAAAATGTACTATTTTTAGACAAGAAATTAAAAAGTTTAGAATCAAGATATTCCATAGCATTGTCACGGCGAAAAAAATTGATAATTTTACCAAATTGAGTTTTAACCATATTGGCAAAATTAATATAAATTTTAGATAATTTTGAATGATTTTTCATAAGATATATCCATGTGAATCGGGAAAAGTCATTGATAATAATGAGAAAGTATCGAGATCAAATCATGCTCGGTATATCAGAAGGCCCCAAACACATAATGGATTAAATCAAAAGGAAACTTTTAAATAGAAACATTACTATCAAAAGGTAAATCAGGTTGTTTGGCATGGTTATATGCAATAAAACCCAAACTTTTCTCATTAACATGACCTAACAACACTCTAGAAACTAAATGATGAAGTTTACTCAAAGAATAATTACAAAGACATTGATGACATAACGACAGAGAAACTAGAAAAAACAACACATAATCAAGACACGGGAGATAGTTGTAGAATTTTTAGACGTGAGTTCAAAAATACACCCAAATTTATGGCCTCTCCCTGTGATTTTTCTCATCTGAACATCCTGCACTCGACAACTCGAGAAGAAACATTTATATCATATCAAAATCACATAATTGTCCAATAGAGATAAGATTAAATTAAAAAAAATAGAATCAAGAAAGTGTCAAGCAAACAAAGACCTGATGAAGAAATAGATCCTTTATTACTAACATTCATATTGGATCTATCAGCAGTATGAATGTATGTGGGTTGTAAAGAGCATTCAGGTCACAGAAAATCTTCAAATAATATGTCATGTGATTACAACATGTTGAATCAAATTACCAAGATGAATTACCTTAAGGAGTATCTAGAGTTGCAGGGAATTAAAGAGGCGACTTGACTGAGGAGAGATTGAATGTCAACTAATGAGGTCCCAAAATTGTTGGCTACTGCAAAATTGGATTTGAAGAATGATTAAAACGAGATTAATTTTTTTTTAGGATGAGTAGGACAATTCTCAATCAAGTGATCTTCCTTTTTACATTACCTGCCTATTAGAGGACAATTCCTTGAAATGGACCTTTATCTTACATTTATTGCATTCAATAACTGGACAATCGTGTAAAGCATGACTAGCTTTATGATAATTGCAATAAAATTTTATACCCCTCCTATTAGTGGCTGCAAAAACTGACTTATCTACTAGATGTATAATATTCAAATGAATTTCTTCAGATTTAAGGTAAAGAAGAGCATCTTCAAGGCAAAGGTTGTTAGTTATGCAATGCAATCCATGTTGGTTCATCATCATCAATAAAAGCCATCAATAATTGAATTAATTTATCATTATCGTGATAAGATAAAAATTTGGTAATATCATCAAAAAAATTGAGTTTTGGTTCAGACAAGGTCAATTGATTTCAGTTGGATTTCATCTTAGAGCGAAATCCATAGATAGGTTTCCCCTTTTCTTGTTTCAAGCTGGCTATTCTCCTTTATGAATTGAAAACAGTGAGAAAATATAGTGTACCATTGAGAGAGATGATTCCATACCTCTTTTGTAGTATCGAACTGGACAATTTGGAGATGAATACTTAGAACAGAAGTGTTCCAAAACCATGTGATATTCTGATGATTTCGGCTATCCCGATCTTCCAACGATCAGCAAACTTTTCATTTATTTCAATCTCACATTATTTTGGACTGGTTAAATCACCAGTTGACATATCACCACAACTTTCTCCCTTTCATAAAACTATGCATTGCCTCACACCAATGACAATAGTTAGATCCATTGAAAACAACAAAAATAGGTTGAGAAATATCATTCTTTTCCATGATAACTTAATAAATTGACGTCAACAAATAAGTGAAAGACGAAAGAGACCCAACAAAGTGGTGAAGCAGGAATTGCTATCAACCACTACAACAAAACTGATATATAGCCATGAAATTACTGGCTACAACATGAAATTCGTCACTAATTATCCACTTTTAGTGACAAAAATCATGTTTCGTACGTAATGTATGAGCAACATACTCTTAGTGACAAAAAATAAAATTTCATAGCAAAGTTTTGTCCACTAAAATTTTCGATCAAAAAATAATTTGGCGTCATTTATTAAGTTTATTAAGTATCATTAATGACGAATTTGTAATTATCCGTGACATATTATTTTATCGCTAATAATGTATTCAATTTGTGAAAAACTATTATTTGTCTTGAATTAATTATAATTTTGGACACAAAAAAATTTCACTGCAAAAAAGATATTCATACATTAGTGACATACCATTTTCTGTCTTAAAATTAGTTAAACTTTGGATACGAAAATTTTTTGTAGCAAAAATATATTGTTATATTAGTGAAAAACCATACTTTGTCATTAAATGAGTTAAATTTTGGAAACGAAAAAGTTTTATCATAGAAAATATATTAATACATTAGCGACAAACAAGAGTTTGTAGCTAATCATTGTAAGTTTTAGTCGCAAAATTTTATATTGTGATCATGGTTTTTGTAATTAATAAATCAAACAATTAGTGACGATTATATTATCGTCACTGTTTAACCTACAATTAATCACAATGAAATTTTATCACAAAAAATAATTAGGACTTAGATTTCTTAGTTGAATAGTGTAATTATTGGCTACGAAGAAATTCATAGTTATAATTATAAGATCAATACTTTTAAAATATTTTACCCAAATAAATAAAAACTAGAGAAGATTTTTCATTATTTAAAATATATAGACTTCAGAAAAAGTGATTAGACAACGTCACATAATTAATAAAAAAAAGATAAAAATTTTAAACATCATTATGATAATCTGAAGTTAAAAAAATTACAAACAAAACCTCCAAAACTATTAAAAATCACAACAAGATTCTCTCTAATAGATCTATTTAAGTTATTCAAGTTATCCGCACCCCCTACAATTGGTATCAGAGCGTATGTTGTTTAAAGTTATCGGAAGTAGTATATATTTGAATTTATTTGATGAATTTATTAATTATGATAAAATTAGATTTAGATATCCACCAAAATATTATAAATATTGTTTAGATGAATAACGTACAGAAATTACAAAAATATAAAGAATTAAAACAAATAATATCTGAAAAACGTAAAGAATTAAAAATAAGGATAGAAAGACTACAGTATAACATAATTGTCGGAGTTAGTAAAAATTCAATAAATGAACAAAAAGAAGAAATGCCAAATTTAGAATCAATAATAGATAGTCTAGAATATATATATCAACATAACTTATATACGTTTAAATAAAATGAGCAAAGAAGAATTTATAATAAATGAAAAAAACATATGAAAATCACGAAGGATTAAAAATAAAAATAATATTCTCTAATTTAGGAAGAAGATATAAGAAAATATGTGAACATTTATATTTAATGTGAGAAAAAGAAGAATTAAAATTAGAAGATAAGTTGGCAGCCATGGTAAGAATAGAAAGAGAAAACGAAGAGATAGATAGAAAACAGAAATAGATAAAATAAAACAACAAACCACAGAAGAAATACGAAAAATAGAAGAAACTAAAAATAGTAGGATTGCTGAATTAAAAAAAAAACTACAAATGCTAAAAGATTTATATGAAAAGAGACAAAGAAAAAAAAAGATAAAGAACAAAAATTATTAAACGAGATAAATCAATTTAAAGAAAAATTAGAAATAAAAAATAAAGAACCAGAAACTAGTGAATTAGAAATAAATGCAATAGATGCTGAAGAAACAAATAATTATGATTCGGAAGATAGTGAAACATATACAGAAATTCTAGAAAACATAGGAAAACTAGAAATTCATGAAGAACAAGAAGTAATTAATAAAGAAAATCTAGAACTAATAAATACATAAATAAATACTCTAGATAAAAAATATAATACCTAGTACATCAGAAATAAGAAAACCAACATATAATTACAAAAGTAAGTTTAAAAGATATAATCCAAAGGATGAATATAATAAATGGACACCAAAATAAATAATTAATTACAACATTCTAGATTTAGACTGTGTAATAAACACAAATAAAACAATACAACTATGGGTAGGATATATGTCAAAACAATTATTAAATAATAAAATAGATACAACAAACACACCAGAATATATAGAAAAGATATTAATAGGAATAGTAAAATTATGGTTTTTAAACCTAGCCTAAGAAAGTAAAAAAGTACTAAGATCTGATAATAAAACAGAAGGAATATCAACAACTACTAAAATACTACCAACAAAAATATTGAAAAAATATGAAATAGATATAAGAGATGAATTTAGCAGTATGACAACAGAAGAAGCAGAACAAAATAAAGAAAAAGATACGAATAGGAATTTAATGTTAAAACTAGCAATATGTAATATGTGTTATATAGATGAGTATACGTGCGCATTTAAAGAATATTATTATAAAGGAACATATAACATAGAAGAAAGTAAAGAAATAAGAAGATTATATTTTAGTAAATTACCTGAACCATTTAGTTCAAAAATAATAAAGAGTTGGGATGAAGCAAAAATAGTAGATACCCTAGGTGCAAGAATAAATTTTTTACAACAATGGTATAGAAATCTATGTGAAAATATAGAGAAGAAATAAAAATGGAAAAAAAATAATAAGAAATTTAGCATATTGCAAAGATAAAATAGCACCTCAATTTGGATGTGAATAAAGATATTATAAGAAAAAAGAAAGACATAAGAAATATAAGAAATATAAGAAATACAAAAAATCAAAATATAAGTATAAGAAACCAAGAAAAAGATATTATGTAAAAAATTATAAATATAAAAGACCATATAGGAAAAAGAAATCTATAAAAGAATGTACTTGTTATAATTGTGGAAAACTAGGACATTTAGCTAGAGATTGTAAAATGCCTAAACATCCAAAAAAGAAACAAATATCAAAAATAATGATAGAAAATGCAGAATATATGCAAATAGATTATATAGATTACGAATTAGAAAGTGAAGATAGTATATATGAAATTTCGGAAAATGAAATAGATAATGAAATAGATAGTGAATTAGATGAATCAAATGACTGAAGAAGATATAAAAATGAACCAAATAACTGAAGAAGATATAAAAATAATAACAAAGGAAGAATATTTAAATGAAGAAGGAACAGATGAAAAAATAATATTTGACAGTAATATATTTGACGAAATAAAAGGAAAAGAGTTAGACTTAAGTGTAGAAAAAATATTTAAAATACCAACAATAAAAAATATATTTAGTAGAAAAAGGGAAGAATACTACGTAGTAAGCCAAAAAGAATATGTAATAGACTGTAGATATGCAAAAGGTAGAGCTAGTATACCACTAGTAACAAAAAGAATAATTAATAAAAAAATAAACGATATAAAAAGTAAAGACCCAATAAAATATGTACACCTTGGAGGAACAAAGATATTAATAAAAGCATGTTTTAGAGAAGGAATAGATACACCAATAGAATTATATTTAGCAGATGATAGAATTATAAAACCTATAGAAAAAGGTATAATAACTGCCATAAAAGGAAATTCAATATACCAAAAATTTAAATTTATAATAAGTGTGAATTATTCAGTAGCAATAACAGATAAAAATTTGTAAAATATCATTAGTATTATATTGGAAAATATCAGGAATAGAACTAACCCTAGGAAGTAAAATATTTACAGGAAGATGTAAAAATCTATATGTATTAACAACAAAACATAAAATAACACGAAAAATAAAATTAATAAAATACAAATAGAAAGTCCTTTCGAACAATTTGTAAAAACAATTGATAATAATGATTATAGCTACAAAGACATAGATATAGAAGAAGATTTAAAAATAATAAATGATAGAATAAGTACAACAAAAAGAATAGCTCATCAAAAAGAACAAGTTATGAAACAACTTCAACAGTTAATTTAAATCAATATTATATAACAGGAACAATAAATGAAAAAGAATATCTAATACTCTTAAACACAGGACAAGAAGAAAATTATATAGAAAAATATCTAGTAAAAAGTGAAGAAATAAAATCTAATAGTAATATATGCCCAGATCTACCAAGGAGTCTAATAAACATTAAAGATATAGCTGAAAAGAAAATAATAATAGGAGTTAGAAAAATAAAAATAGAATTTGAAATAAAGGAAGATATGAAAAAAAAACATACATAATATTAGGAATAAAATGGTTAGAACAAGTAAAATCATACAATATAGAACACACACAATTATCTATAACATATAATAAAGAGAAATTATTCATAAAAAGAGCTTTAACATGATATGAAAATCTATGTACTTGTAAAAATAATAGTAGGAAGATATTATAATAGGTATTATCCACCTATGATAGATACAGGAGCAGAAGCAAACTTATGTAGATATAACTGTTTACCAGAAAGTAAATGGGATAAATTAAAAACACCAATAGTAGTCAAAGGATTTAATAATGAAGGAAGTTTAATTACATATAAAGCTAAAAATGTAAAAATACAGATATGGGATAAAATAATAACAATAGAAGAAATCTATAATTATGAGCTGACATCAAAAGATATGCTTTTAGGAATGCTATTTTTAGATAAATTATATCCACATATAATAACTAAAACAGATTGGTGGTTTACAACACCATGTAAACAAAAAGTAAGAGCAAAAAGAGTTATTAATAAAATAAGAAAGAAAACTAATTGGATAAAAGGAAGTAAAAAAATTACACAAAAGTTAGAAAATATAAAAAATACAGAAGACACAGTAGAACTAGTTGTATTTTCGATAAATAAAAAAGAAATAACTATATTTTCAATAGATAAGGTAGAAATAATAAAGAAAAAATTAAGACAATTATATAGTGAAGATCCATAAAAGGATAGGAAAAACATAAAACTACTATAAAAATTGAATTAATAGATAAAAATAGCATAATAACTCAAAAAATATTAACATATAATTTTGACGATTTAAAAGAATTTAAAATGCATATAGATAAATTATTAGAAAAACAGTATATACAAAAAAGCAATAGTAAACAAAGTAGTCTAGCATTTTTAGTAAATAAACATAGTGAACTAAAAAGAGGAAAAAGTAGAATGGTTATTGATTATAGAAACCTAAATGCAAAAACTATGACATATAATTATCCAATACCAAATAAGATACTAAAAATAAGACAAATACAATGATATAATTATTTTAGTAAATTTGATTGTAAATCAGGATTTTACCACTTAAAGTTAGATGAAAATTCTAAGGAATTAACCGCATTTACGGTACCACAAGGATTTTATGAATGTAACGTATTACCATTTGGATATAAAAATGGACCAGGTAGATACCAACATTTTATGGATAGTTATTTTAAGCAATTACCTAATTGTATACTATACATAGATGATATACTACTATATACAAAAACTAAAGAAGAACATTTAAAATTATTAGAATAATTTACAGATATATTAGAAAAATCGGGAATAAGTTTAAGTGAAAAGAAAGCCGAAATTATGATAAACCAGATAGAGTTTTTAGGAATGCAAATAGATATAAGTGGAGTAAAAATGCAACAACATATAGTACAAAAAATAATAAATTCAAAAGAAGAATTAGATACAAAAAAGAAATTACAATCATTTTTAGGATTAGTAAACCAAGTAAGAGAATATATACCAAAATTAGCAGAAAACCTAAAGCCTTTACAGAAAAAATTAAAAAAGGATATAGAATATAATTACAACGAAGAAGATAAAAAACAAGTTCAGAAAATAAAAATACTTTGTAAAGAGTTACCAAAATTACAATTCCAGACGAAAATAAAAAATTTATATATATAGTAGAAGCAGATGCTAGTGAGTATAGTTATGGAGGAGTACTTAGGATCATGACCGACAATAAGGGGTAGGATACCAAAGAAAGTCTTAACAAAAATTTACAAAAAAATTGGACAGAATTTACCCTTTTTTGGGTCTATCTAAATATTTTCTCATCTCAATAATCAACAACATATCCACTAATATCACCAAAACAAGCACAATATTGATTAATGATCTATTCAAAATATAATAACTCAACCATCTCCATATACTAAAATAAGAAGGTAGTCAGAAGTCTATAATAATAAAAGAGTACTCATGAAACTATCGATGTAAAAAACAGAGCTACTCTAAGAATTTAATAGAAAAGGTCGATAACAAATAAATATCATGCCCACACAAAGTAATGGAGGTCACTAAAACTTTGGCAGCTCATGCGCTCTACCTAATGAAATCCTCATCAATATCATTTATCTGGAAAAAATAAAAAAATTAGCAGGGAGTCAATCGTTAGCTCAGTGAAATTAACACTTAACCGCAATTATAATTCAGAAAATATACTAGTTTAAGCTCTAGAAATGAGTGCAGTGGTTGCAGGCAAATAGTGTACAACATTATTAAGCTAATAAAGATCCATCCACTATAAAACTTGATGAAGGTAAGGGCTCATTGAGCGGGTCTATATCAAAAAGCAACTATGAACTTTGATCGTTAATGTAGCTTAAACTTTTAGTTGGTTTATCCAATTTCCTAGCTAGTGATTTAGTAATAAAAAATTTTAAAAATAAAGCAGATTTTTGCAAATACAAAAAGAAAAGAAACAATAAGATCTTTGAATAAAAAAAAAAATTCCAACTCCTAATCTTTATTTTCTAGTCAAATATTAAAACCCAACTCCTATATTTCAAGAACAATGTAAGCTATGTCCACTCGTCAATGATTGCTCAGTATATGTATTACTAAACAAATCAACAACGTATTTTGGGAAAAAATAATTTATATCATGGGTTTGTTATATGAAAATGGAGTCCATATATAAAATAATTTATATTATACAGATGATACCATCATTTTATATTGGCATATAGTACTTCTATACAATTGATTAGAGGGGTGTTAAATATTTATAAGGAGGCTTTGGAGCAATAATAATAATAAAGATAAAGAGTATTTTATGCTTACAGGAGAAAGTCCATCTGCTCTAATTAACTAGTTTTCTTGTTTAGATACAGTCTCGTCCTAAGCCTTATTTCTTAAGCCCGCCTTAGCCCCAATTTACATACTTTTTGTTTATGTTATCAAAATTTCATATTTCCTTTGATCCTATCACTTCAACATCATTTTAATTCTTTTTTGTTTTAATTTTTTTTAATTGATTAGTTGCTGATTATTTTTTTAATGATACTTGTATAATGTAATACCAATTACGTATGATTTATGATTTAAAACTCGTGAAAACACGCAGATCTAGATAAAGCATAGATGATAGAGTTATAGCTGCTTGTTTTATAAGTACAGGGAGGAGGCAGAATTTCGAAAGAATTTATATTATCGTGTGGAGATTAATATAACTAATTTCTTCACCAAAAATAAGTGTACTCCAAGTAACTTTGAATCCCCTCCCCCCTCCCCACCCCAAAAAAAAAAATACCTATCCTGTCTCTTTAATTTAAAAAATTAAGTTTTGACTTGTTCTGTCCTGCTTAAACATTTTTTTTCCTGAATGTTTAACATTTCATATCTAAGAAATAAGGGTTCAAAATGTCACTCATATTCAGACAAATGATTTTTCTTTCACATATTTGAATTGCCTAATTTTATTTTATTTTTTTTGCTAGAATAAAAAATCATTCTATAATGAAATGGTCAATGAAGTAATGAAACAACAAGAACAGAAGGCAAGCTGCTATAGTTTGGTGGCAAGCTAAAAATGAGTCAGGGTGGTGCTTTATAAATACATTTTCTACATGGACGTGTGTTACAGCTACTACATTTTAAACTTTAAATCGATATAAGTTTTATTGTTTTAGCAAGGTCATATTTTTTTCATATCGAAAAGGATAAGGTTTATTATTATTTATAATAAGTCACCAGACAAGTTGTGTCTTGTGGTATATATTTACATTTCTGTAATTCTTGAGTTGCTAGCCAAGAATGTCATCGAGTTTTCCGTGGAATTAATTGTACATTTATTCATTTAGTGTAATGCAAAGATAAATAACTTCTACGTTACAAAAGAGATGAATACATCTATTCTAAACATCTGTTCTAATAGAATTATATAACATGTAAATTAATGGTTCTTTAATACCATTAAATATCACTCTTGCAATTCCATTTTTAAATACTATATAAAGGGTGTCTTTGGAGAAGATAAAAACACACATCACAAAAAGAAAGACAATCTTTTCCTTCTTTCCTCTTCCTCTTGAATTATTTTGGGCAATTGATTTGGGAAACCTCCAAACTTCCAGCCACAAGTGCACGTGTTTGAAAGTAGCTGTGGAACCTTGGGGAGCGACCGGCTAGAAGGATTTACATCAGAGTCGGGCCAAAATCGCTTTCAAGGCAGTGACTTGCCACTACACAGTATTTGTGACTATTCTCTTACTATTAATAATTTCAGTTCTAATATCAATATTGTAGCATTTTTTCAATAATTTGAAAGCGATTTTCCTTACATACAATATTTATAAATGGCTATTTCATTGAACAAAAATTTTCCTGATTTATCAAAAATTGAGCTATTGGGCGAAAATAATTTTAAAACTTGGTCACAAAAACTTATTATTTTCTTAGAACAATTAGAAGTTGATTATGTTTTGTTTAATGATGGCTCTAACATCATTACTAGTTCTAATAATGTTATTGTTGATGAATTTGGTAAAAAAAAGATTAAAAAGGATAACATAAATGCTAGAGCGCATTTATTGAGTCATATGACTAATACATTTTTTTTATTTATTTGTTACTTACAAATCTACTAAAGAAATATGGGATAGTTTGCAAAACTCAAAACAGGGGGACAAAATGATGTCCAAGTTCATCTTGCTAAGGGTGATGAAGTGATTGCAGCAGTAATCGTCAAGACGAACCTGGTGTCTAACAAGACTGAGTGGGTGTTGGACATAGGGGCTTCAAGATATTTCTGCGCCAACAAAGAATTATTCCATGACTTTGAGGAATCCACCAATGGCGAGTGCGTCTACATGGGTTACTTCACTACTGCTGGAGTTATGGGAAAAGGAAAAATTTTACTTAAATTAACTTCTGAAAAAACTTAGCCTTGAACAATGTTCCGTATGTTTCCTCGCTCCGTAGAAACTTAGTTTCTGGAGCACTTCTCAATAAAGCATCCCTTAAACTTATTTTTAAAGCTGATAAAATAATTATTTCTCATGGAGGAAACTTTATTGGGAAGGGATACCTTAGTGGGGGCTTATTTGAACTGCACATTGATCAAGAGATTGTCAATATTCCTAATTCTACTTATATTGCTGAGTCTATTAATTTATGGTATAGAAGACCAGGTCATGTTAATATTGCTTCTATTAAAAAACTTACAAAAATGGAATTAATTCCTACAGTAAATATTGATGATATTTCTAAATGTCTCTTGTGTGTAGAAACAAAGCATGCCAAGAAACCTTTTAAATATGTTACTAGCAAAAAGACCGAATTGCTTGAACTAGTACATTCAGATTTAACAAATTTTAAGAACACTATTAGTAAAGTTGGAAAGAAGTATTATATTATTTTTGTTGATGACTTTTCTAGGTACACTAAAGTATACCTACTTAAATCTAAAGATGAGGCTGAAAATATATTTTTAAAATTCAAAGCAGAAGTGAAAAATCAATTAGACAGGAAAATCAAGAGATTTAGATCTGATAAGGGCGGTGAATATAGTACTAAAACTTTAGAAGATTTTTGTGAGAAAAATGATATTATCCACGAGTTTAGTGCTCCTTATACTCCCCAACAAAATGGTGTAGCCGAACGAAAGAATAGAACCTTTAAGGAAATGATGAATTCTATATTTTTAAGTTCAGGTCTACCTGACTATATGTGGGGGGAGTTGCCTTTTCTGCATGCTATATTCTTAATAGAGTCCATCATAAAAAGTTAGACAATACCTCATATTAGTTATGAAAAGGGTTTGCCCCTAACTTAAATTTTCTGAAAGTGTGGGGGTGTTTGGCTAAGGTTGGTCTACCTGATTTTAGACGGATAAATATAGGTTCTAAGACCTTTGACACTGTCTTTATTGGTATGCTCAAAATAGTGCTGCATATAGATTTATGTCATTAAATGATTATTTTATTTGTGAATCTAAAAATGCAGAATTTTTGAGCATGTTTTTCCTTTAAAAAATGATCTGCCTAGTGATGTGCAAAATAATACTTCTGTATCTATGTCTGTTAACTCTCATGTTATGCCTTCTTATGATTTTAATGCTAATGAGCATGAACATGAACTTAGAAGGAGTAAAAGACGTAGAATTGAGACTAGTTTTGGTCCAGATTTTATCACCACCTTCTTAACTGAGGGATTTGATATTGATACTTTAAATGATGAATTAGTGTCTATCTACTTAATAGAAGAAGACCCTAAGACATATGATGAAGCAATGAGTTCAATAGATGCGATATTTTAGAAAAAGGCTATTAAAAGTGAATTAGACTCTATAGTTTCTAATCACACATGGGACTTGTACGATTTTCCTAAAGGTTGTAAACTCATAAGTAACAAGTGGATATTTAAGAAGAAATTGAGGCCTGATGATACAATTAATAAATATAAGGGTAGACTTGTGATTAGAGATTTTAACCAAAAGAAAGATGTTGATTATTTTGATACTTATTCTCCCATGATAAAAATAGCAATCAGTAGAACTTTTATTGCTCTAGCTGTTATTTACAGTTTAGTGGTTTACCAAATGGATGTCAAAACTGCATTTTTAAATGATGATTTAGAGGAAGAGATCTATATGACTTAACCTGAGGGTTTTATGGTCCCAGGACAGGAGGATAAAGTATGCAAATTGAGAAAGTCTTTATATGGACTTAAGAAGGAACCTAAGCAGTGGTATGGAAATTTGATTTCACATTAATAGATAATGGCTTTGTTTTCAATTCATGTGATACCCATGTTTATTCTAAAATGATAGGATCAGACTGTGTGATTATATGTTTATATGTGGATGACATGTTAATCTTTGGCCCTAATGTGGATGTTGTAGATGAGACTAAGAAATTTTTATTTTCTAAATTTGAAATGAAAGACCTTGGAGAAGCTGATGTGATTTTAGGAATAAAAATCAAAAGAACTATTATTGGTTTCTCTTTCAGTCTCATTATATTGAAAAAATGTTGAAAAAATTTGATTGTTTTGATATAGTTTCAATGAGAACTCATGATCCTAGAACACACTTGAAAAAGAATAAAAATTTCAGTGTTTCTCAAACTGAACATGCTAAAATAATTGGGAGTATAATATTTCTCATGAACTATACTCGGCCTGATATAGCTTATGATGTTAGTAGATTGAGTAGATATACTCATAATCCCAGTCGTGAACATTGGCATGCTCTTCATCATTTGTTATGGTACTTGAGAGGTATTATGGATTGGTATTTGCATTTTAATAAATTTCTGTCCGTTTTAGAAGTTTTTTGTGATGCAAACTGGGTGACTGACAATGATGAAGTTAGCTCTACCAGTGGCTATGTGTTTACCTTGGGTGCAGTGTTATTTCATGGAAGTCTTCAAAGCAGGCTTGTATAGCACGTTCTACCATGGAATCTGAATTCATTGCTCGCGAGTTGGCAGGGCAAGAAGCTGAGTGACTGCAAAATCTTTTGACAGATGTGCCTTTATGGGGAAGACAAATGTCACTAGTCTCGTTACATTGTGACTCACAGACGGAAATTAGGATTACTAAAAATATTATATACAATGGTTAAAAGAGACATATTCGGATCAGACATGGTGCAGTTAAACAACTATTGAAACATGGTGTTATTTTCTTAGAATATGTAAGATCCGAAAGAAATTTGGCGGATCCTATGACCAAGGGTTTAACAAGAAAAATGGTCCTTGAATCGTCGAGGGGCATGGGGCTAAAGACCATGGATTGAGGTAATATGGTGGATACCCATTTGTGGTCAAACGAAGTCATATAGGCCTTCAATAAACACTACATATCCTATTCCTGTGGCATGAGGTAATGTAATATGAGGTTGAGCTTATTTTTACTCTTAATGATCCATAGTATTAAGGTGGCCTATGAGATAGACTTGATGGATCACCTACGTGAGTGTAAAAGTTTGGTCACCTTTTTATGAAAGACTTGGGTTATCTTTCTAGAGCACTCATGAGACACAAGATTTGTGTGCATGACAATAAAAAGCACTTTGTATTATCATGGAGGTTGCTTAAAATCAAGGATATGGTATGTGTTGTGGGGGTCTCAACTTATGTCCATCTAGTTAAAGAGTACTTCACTTTTTGGATATTTGTTGTTGCCTCATATCACTACGTGTCAATTCAAATCAAAAGATATTGACACTTAAGTACGTGTTTCTTTCTTTTGCCCATAATTTATTCTTATTCTTTATCT
Source organism: Capsicum pubescens (assembly GCA_030864215.1). Classification (NCBI taxonomy): domain Eukaryota; kingdom Viridiplantae; phylum Streptophyta; class Magnoliopsida; order Solanales; family Solanaceae; genus Capsicum; species Capsicum pubescens. Next base: position 236,895,675 of record CM061540.1, read on the forward strand.
TTGCATTTGTGGGGGACTGTGGAATTAATTCTACATTTATTCATTTAGTGTAATGTAAAGATGAATAACTTCTACGTTACAAAGGAGATTATTCTAAACATCCGTTCTAATAGAATTATATAACATGTAAATTAATGGTTCTTTAATACTATTAAATATCACTCTTGTAACTCCATTTTCAAATACTATATAAAGGGTGTCTTTGGAGAAGATAAAAACACACACCACAAAAAGAAAGAAAACATTTTCCTCCTTTCCTCTTCTTCTTGAATTATTTTGGGCAATTGATTTGGGCAACCTCCAAAATTCTAGCCATGAGTGCACGTGTTTGGAAGTAGCTGCGGAACCTTGGGGAGCGATCGACTAGAAGAATTTACACCGGAGTCATGCCAAAATTGTTTTCAAGGCAGTGGCTTGCCACGACACAATATTTGTGACTATTCTCTTACTATTAATAATTTCAGTTCTAATATCAATATTATAGCATTTTTTCAGCATTTTCCACATCAAAATGACCAGATGAAGCCAACAAGATCAATGATCCTATAGTGAAAATGTGTATAGCTAGATCTTGGATCATCTCCAAGAAAGAATAGTCTTCAACTTCATACAGAAAGAGAAAAATTCAAAGGAAAAAAAAAGTGCAGTTACTACGCCATCAAAAATTCAAAGCAATGGTGTGCAGATTTTGAAGTAAATTTTAGGTTTAAAAATCGCGAAAACCATGGGCATACAATTAAACATACTAGAAAAAAAAAGAACAGATGTTAATGTCATAAATAAGAAGCAACACTAATGATTAAAAGGAATATACAACTTCTACGATACTGCCAGTATGATAAGATTAAATATTGTTTGGCTGCAAACTACTTTCAATTTTGAGTTCTGATGAATACAGTATTGAGACATCAAATTTTCAAAAACATTCTCTATTTTAGATTGGAACTATGGCCTCTTATCGTGAAGATGCGTGGAAATGATTTCCACCTAAGCTTTTAGTTACGTATTTCGTGATTTGTTGTCATGTTTATTTTTTAGAGATTTTTTATGTGTCTTGTTTATTGTATTAGAAAATCTTCCTTAGGCGACTTTTTTTTGAAAAAAAATTCTTATAAGAATTTTATTTGTTTTAAAGGTTAATTTTTGACACTAGATAAGACTCGAGGTCTATTTGAATTCTAATTATAAAGTTACATGCTAAGTTCGATGTTTAGTGAAGTTTATTTTCTAAAAAATAATTACTGTCCCCCCCCCCCCCTTTTCAATTTTTCTTTTACCTATTTTCTTTTATAATCTATCAAAAAAATGATTATACTATACTAAAAGTAGAAATGTCCTAAGACTAAATTGAAAGCTGAAAATGTCCTAAAAATATTGATGAGTATTTATGACCCTTTTGCCATATATTAATAAATGTTAATACTCCCTCCATTCCTTTTTAATGTCTCGTTTTTCTTTTTTTGAATTAAATGATATAAACTTTGATTAACATGTTAAGATGCATTTTTTTTATCAAATTAAAAAAAAAGGAAAATTAATTTATAGGACTTTTGATGTAGTTTTTGAATATCTATATTTAATATATAAATATTAAGTTAATCTAATCTAATTTAGTTCTACTACTTAGTCAAATTGATTTATAGAAAAATGAGGAGAGCAATTAAAAAAGAATAGATGGAGTAATATATAAAAATCAAACATTAATCATGCCAAGTTGCCAACAGTCATTCTCTTATTTGAATAATTGGCTTCAAACTTCTAAACCTTTAGAAATTCTTCACCAATATTAATTGATGGCGTAGCTACTACTCATACGAGCATAGCCATAAATTGTTGAAAGAATTGAGATTGAATAGATATGTGTGAAATACTTTTCAGGTATTTCTAGGGGTAGAATAGAATTTCTTACTTGTATATAGATTTGTTTGTGATTATATTAGGTGGTGAAAGCGATAAAATTAGTCAAGCTCTACTCAATTTCCTAAATTTTCTGGGTTAATCTAAGGCACTACGACACTACTTCTTCCACTAGCGCACCAAAGAGAATTACAAAAAAAGGAAAAATGGAGAATGAAATTATTTTTTGGCGCTTAATTTTTTTAAGGTTTTTGTCTCCAAAAGAATTTTAGGAGAACCATCATATATATGAGAAAACAAACAAAGAAGTTGCATCACAAAGTGAAGGAAAAGAACCTAAACAAGAAAACCATGTATGTATCAGTACTCATACTTTATCTTTGAACAAAATTAGACAGATAATTACATGCAAAAATTATATACTGAATGATTTGTAATTGGTTATTTGTGTCAAATTCATTTATCTTGCTTTACTTGTGTCTCATGTAAGAAATGTCCTAAGACTAAATTGAAAGCTGAAAATGTCCTAAAAATATTGATGAGTATTTATGACCCTTTTGCCATATATTAATTAATGTTAATACTCCCTCCCTTCCTTTATAATGTCTTTTTTTTTTGAATTAACGATATAAACTTTGATTAGCATATTAAGATGCATTTCTTTATCAAATTAAAAAAAAAAATTAATTTATAGGACTTTTGATGTAATTTTTGAATATCTAAATTTAATATATAAATATTAAATTAATCTAATCTAATTTAGTTATAAAACTTGGTCAAATTGATTTACGAAAAATGAAGAGAGCAATTAAAAAAGAACGGAGGGAGTAATATATAAAAATCAAACATTAATCATGCCAAGTTGCCAACAGTCATTCTCTTTTTTGGTATATATATATATATCTATATATATATATATATACAATATATACATATATATGTATTTAATTAATTGTCTTCAAACTTCTAAACCTTTCCAAATTCTTCACCAATATTAATTGATGGCGTAGCTACTACTCATATGAGCATACCCATAAATTGTTGAAAGAATTGAGATTGAATAGATATATGTGAAATTCTTTTCAGGTATTTCTAGGGGTAGAATAGAACTTCTTACTTGTATATAGATTTGTGTATGATTATAATTAGGTGGTGAAAGCGATAAAATTAGTCAAGCACTAATCAATTTCCTAAATTTTCTGGGTTAATCTATGGCACTACGACACTACTTCTTTCACTAGCGCACCAAAGAGAATTACAAAAAGAGGAAAAATGGAGAATGAAAATTTTTTTTGGCGCTTACATTTTTTTAAGGTTTATGTCTCCAAAAGAATTTTAGGAAAACCACCATATATATGAGAAAACAAACGAAGGAGTTGTATTGCAAAGTGAAGCGAAAAAATCTAAACAAGAAGACCAGGTATGTATCAATACTCATACTTTATCTTTGAACAAAATTAGACAGATAATTTCCTGCAAAAATTATATACCGAATGATTTGTAATTGGTTATTTGTGTCAAATCCATTTATCTTGCTTTACTTGTGTCTCATATAGTCATTTCGAAGATTAAAAGAACATTTATAATTTCTTATAATAAGAACATCTAATTTACAGTGTAGATTATAGTTTTGCATGGTGTTTATCTTTACAATTGGTGTTTGGCACATACTAGTGAAGCATAACACTATTCAAGGCTTCTATTGAAATAGCTTCTCCTTTGTTCTTTTGATAGATTGATGTTCTCCCCTCGGGTTTCGAGGGGAGAGAGGAAAGATTGTGAAAAAATGATATTAAAGTCTGTCATTTGTGTTGATAGTTTTGTTTTAATGGGGTGAGAGAGGTCAGGAATCCTTGAGCATTTTAAGATGTCCCAATCTGGTTTAAATTTTGAGCATGTTTGGATTGACTTATTTTAGGTGTTGTAAAGCAAAATTAGCTACTAAGTATATTGTAGTCTTTGGGTACAATAAAAGAAGTGTTTTTAAGGCAAAATCCATAAGTTTGAAATTCTAACTTATGGTTTTTGGCTTATAAGCCCATCCAAATAGGCTCTTAGGAGTTGAGCCTCTTCCATGGACATATGGTTGTTTACCAAATTCTATATCTCTCTTCTTAGATCTTCTCCGCTCTACTTTGACCGTTAGAAGATACTGGTACTATACTATCAAGATGATCTTCTTTCAAATATATAGCTTACATACCTTTTAAAACAAGATATACTGAAGTTATGATCTAGAGTGAGTCGTATTAGTTATTTTCTAAGGGCCCTTCAATCTATTTGAAAATATTTCTTTGTTCAGTCAAGGAAAATATTCTACTTGACAACTCATATGGTACTTTAGAAATGAAAAAGTTGCTTGAATATCAGAGAAAAGTAGATTAAATTTAAATATGTTAAAAGACAGTGAGAAATGCTAATGCATCCTAGATAGGTTGTACGAAGTATTAAAGTTGAGGACTTTAATATAATTCTAAGAATACACCATTGCAAAAGGACATTTAACTCTCATTAACTTGTGTTAAAAACTAAAAACTGAATTTATATATATGATATGTCTCGCTGACAGTGAAATGTAACAGCCCATCCTGTGATGTAAGTTATTGTCCACTTCTCTTTGTTAATTTGTTCGTAAGATTTGGATTGCCATTGTTGATTATAAAATGATTAATGAAATCTCTACTAGAAATACCTTCTCTACTCCTTAGGAGATAGAACTAACAACAATTGATATGTGATGCTTTGTTACTTGGCACTTGGAATTAGCATAGGGTAACAACACTTTAGATCATATGAACTGAACAAAACCTTTTGGGATGAATATTTCATTGGAAAATTAACTTTTTTGTTATAATCAATAGGCATTTCTTATGAGGCTCAATATTTATCAGATTGCGGCCTGTTCTTAACACCTTAACTTATACAAGTTTCTGGGAAAGTTTCTGTGCTTTCAAATTTGAACACTTCCTGCATAAATATACTTTTGAGAGGTTACACTAATTTTTGGTCCGTTTATTGGTATTTATTAAATAGTTCAATTAACATTAGATCAAGAAGACAGTGAACTCTTATAATAACGTGACGTGAGACTTTCTAGTTTGATGATGTACGTTCTTTTTAGATCTTCTTTTAGTTGTTAATGATTGGTGCTATTATTAACTATTCATTTGTTGAAAAATGGAGTTCTTATGATATGAATGTACTATAATTACTAGTTTTTTTGGGTTGAATTTTGCAAACCAATGGCACGAGAAGGAAGTATCTTTAGGCAAACTAAACTTATGGGGGGAACTATTCGAGCAACTCAATCACTGGATGAATTAAATGGCCCTTCTCCTGCTGTTAATGCAGGTAATGCATTCAATTATATTTATTTGGATTGCAATATTTAGTTATTTTTGAAGTTGCAACTAAAAACATTTAACTTTTGAAATTTTCATTGATGTTAAACTTGTAAAGAGAAAGATGGACATTAGCTACTATACGCACTCGAAATTGAGATTGTGAATAGTAAAAGAACTAAATCTGTAATAGTAATTGTTTTGTGTGCTCATAAATCTTCTAATAGTTCAAAGAAATACTGGTATTAGCTCTCATATATTCTCCCCGCTTTGTCAATGCATTTCTTAACTTAGTTGGTCGTTAAGACACAATACAAATATAGAAATTAACTAATCCCACCACACGTATCAGGAACCTGGTCTCAGAAATTGCAGCAAACAACAAACAGTAAAATAAAGTGCAACACAAATTTATCGTGAAAAATTCCTTGCTCAAGGGAGTAAGAAACCACGACCTACACTGCGTAGGATTTCACCACCAATCTCCACTAATTTTAAAGAGCTTTGTTCATGATTACAACCCTGCAATCGTAGAACCTAACTCTTAACCCACAACTCCATAGTTTACTCCAACTGTTCTACCCAATATATGAGCACTCCAAGAAGTCAAACCCATTTCTTGTTAAAACAACTCACAAGTAAGAAGTCAAACCCACTTCTTATTACAACACCCCACGAATAAGAAGCCAAACCCACTTCTTATTGCTCACACTCACAACATTCAATAATAGAAAAGATTACAACTCAGAATCTATCCTATTACAGACTTAAAACTCATCAATTTACTCAAATTGATGAACTCAACAAAGACTAATAACTCTAGCCTTAAACTTCTCAAACTTCAGTATTCAGTAGTGCAAAATCGAACAGAAACTGTGAACCGGGTTTTTATTTTGCTGTGATAAACTCCTACAGTTTTTGCTCTGATGGCTATTGCTCTCAAGATGATATATTTCATGGATTTACAATAGATGCGGCTCTCAATGATCTTCATGCCATATATATGCTGGAGATTTTTCATACCCTAGAATATCACGGACTGGGACTTCTTCTCCAAATGAAACATGGTTTTCTATATGGAATTATATGATTCCTTTTCTTATAAGGAGATTGTATCATATAAGAAAAAATTGACTCCTCTTTAGACTCTACTTTTTCTTGTTATTTCTTTCCTTCTTTTCTCCTTTGTGCATTTTATTCTTTATTTCGTGGCTCCAATCTTCCTTATTTGTGTTTGATTTCCTTATGTATTCATGCCACCTGGTTCACATCTGCTCTGGAACCTGGTTCACATGATACAACATATAAAACACAACAAGTAGCAAACCAAGTTCTTATTTGTCAATCATCAAAACTACAAACATGTTCTACTTTCCAACAATTTCCCCCTTTTTGATGATGACAAACAATACATCATATATTTTTTGTCCACCCCATATAACTTCCCCCTTTTGGCATCACTGAAAATCAACAACCAAAGAACCCAATGAACATATAATGAGTGCAATATCATTTTAACTCATGGACACTCGGGCAACACTATTTAGTGCATACTTGTTAACAATAAGGTAAGTCAATCTATGGATATCAACCATCTTACATACATAATCAAGAGATGCAGAGAAGGAACACAATAAAGTAGATATGCACCAATTTAAGCCCTTATGACCCTAATCAAAAGCACATAATATCATGAGTATGAGATAAAACATAAGAACCATAAGAGAAGCTAGAGGAAAAGAAACTCGAGGATATATACTAGGAGGACAAGTACTAAGGCTGGGAAGGAGGGGGTGGAATGCTTTTCCATACCATTGTGCACTTATTTTTAATTTTGAAACCTGGTTCAAATGTATAAGGATCTTACTCCATCCAGGTACTTATATCAATCAACTTCTTCTTGATGAATTTCAAACTCGGATTATCGAAGAATATGAATAGTTAAGAAACTCATCAGAATTAGTGCAACAATGATGAATTTAGAAACAACAAGGGAAATAATCTGTAATACCCCAAAGTTTCCTAACTAATTTATTTTGTCCTAAGAATGTCAAGTGTTAGCTTCTAAATTGAATGATATTTATTCCATGAGGAATTTTCAAGATTTTCATTTTTTTGATATGTGGGAATTTCAATAAGCTTTTTATTATTATAAAATTTTCCTAAATCCGATAACTGGGTAAGAAGTTATGACTATTTCAAGTTCCCATCGTAAAACAACTCCATATTAGTCAGTGGCGCGCTGCACCACAGGAGAAAATGGCAATTGTCAAATTCCAGTAAGGGTCCGCGATAGTGGCGCGTCGCGCCAAACTTCCAGGTCGCAAATGAAGTGGCAACGCGATGGCTCCGCGTTGCGTCATCCCTCAATTTCCCATTTTTTAAATTCCAGTGACACGACGCGACAGTACCGCGTCGAGCCAGGGGTCCAATTCAGGAAAATTTCACTGAAATTTAAAGATGCGTCCAGGGTTAAAGGGGTTAATTTCTCACCCCTATTTAAGCCCTTTAACACGAGATTCAACTATTTGAAACCCAAAATATACTAGTTTCTCTCAATTTTCTCTCAAGAACAAGCTAGGATTTCAATTGGAGATTCAATTTCATGAAAGTTTCTCCGTCAATCTTCGGTAAATCAAGAACTAAGGTATAGCATGTGTTTATTCATGGGTCTCTCTCACCCATGAAGTTCAAGAATCTCTTTTCAAAATTCAAGATTTAGGTATTTGTGAATGTTCATGATTCAAATTGAATTGAAATTCATGGTCATGATGTTGTGTGGTTTTGATTTATGTTTTAAATTACATATTCCAATGATTGACCCTAGTATGTGATGATTTGCATAATAATCTTGATAAACCCCCTTCAATTTACAAGTTGATTGATGTATCCTTGATTATTACATGTGTTTATGATTATATAACCAAAGCATGATCCCCACATATTTGATTAAATGCCTATGTGAAGGAAAAATGCCATACTAGTATGATATTATGAAATCCCCATTCATGTATAAGTTATGTATGTCAAGTGTTTGATGAAATGTCTTAGTCAATGGATTATATATTGTTGATGTTAGTCATGTATTCAAGAATGTCATGCTTTGTCAGTTTTCTTCTATCGAGTCCTGGGGGTACTTATACCTGAAAAATGTAGTTGTGTGCCTAGAGTCTGTGTCATATTTTCACGATATCATTAGTCAAACCATGATCCATAGAACTCAGTCAGTCATGTGACTCAGGAAAGCTTAGTAATACAGTAATCTCAGTACTATTTTGTCAGTCAATAGAACTCAGTTAATTCAGTCCAGTTCAATTCAGTAATCCATGATCAGTGTCTATTCAGATGTGAGTAGAAATTAGCATCGAGTGAACCCAAGGATGGGAACACACACTGTCAGATGAGGGTGTGATTCTTAGAAGTCATCCTTGTATTCCAGAACTATGTAGCCAGCATAGGTTGAGACATCAACACAGTCAGATGAGGGTTGATGAGGTGGATAAGCACTGTCAGATGAGGGACCCATTGTTCTCTTTTGGGGACACTTTCAGATGAGGGTCACTCACAGCTTGTCCTCACCAGTGGCGCGGTATTGACAACCTTTCAATTGGGGTTACAGATTAGACCCTAACTTAGCCATAATGGCAGATTAGGGGCATGTCTGTTAGATAACTACTTTCCACAGTTTTAGTTATAGAATCAGGACTGTCAGATATAGTCATTCAGTCTCAGTAATAGAACTCAGATAGTTCTACAGAATTCAGGACTGTCAGATACGGTCAACTCAGATACAGTACAGAACTCAGCTAGTTCCATCAGATTCAGGACTGTCAAATACAATCATTCATGTCATCAATTATATCAGTCATCAGAATTTAGTTATCAATCATGTTAGTTATCAGTAAATTCATGTTATCACAATCTCAGATATAGTTACTACGTATTAATGGATGTATTCTCACATTCATATTAGTCAGTTAACCAGTATTGTTCATGCATATGAACCCTATGCATTCAGCCTACCTTCCATGCATACCAATACATTCAAAGTACTGACGCATTTGCGTTATGGTGTCTTATACCATAGGTTCAAAAGCATGAGCTCCAGAGCATAAGTAGCATTCCAGTCTCAGCAGTCAGAGTTAGCGGTGAGTCCTCATCTCTCGAGGACATGATCATTTATTTATTATCTCATTAAGTAATTTATTAGTTAGAGTTAGTTTTGGACATGTCCCATCAACTCCTCATTCAGACAATTTATTCAGTTAGAGGGTTTCCAGACTATCATGTTCCGACTATCATGTTATTTCAGTTTTGTTTGGGGTATTTCATACCCTATTCAGATGTTATATCTTTTTCAGTTATGTTACAGTCTTGAACCTTATGGCCTTTCAGTTCATGTTTCTTCAATCATACAGTATATTATGCAGTATATAGGTACAAATATCAGTCATGGGTTAGCTTGTGGTCCTTTGGGGTCATGAGAATCGTGTAGCATTTTGGGTACAAGATCTGGGGCATTACATGATCGTAGTTTATTTCTAAGATGGTTGTTCCCCCAAGAAATAGTTAGTTACACTTGAGAAGTAAGGCTATAATTTGTGATTTGTGAACCTGGTTCAACTGAATGAGGTGGTTAAGACAATGATGACATTAGAGAAAAGGGACTAGGTTCTTCCAAATTGGAGCTGGGGTAATTTTAAGGCTGAGATCCTCTTTATCAAAGTGGTTTGGGATTGAAGGTTGTTCAACATTAAAAAGGCAAAGAAGGATTCTTGATGCTTTTCTTGAAAGAATTGGCTTTTTAAGAATGAATCAGGTTCACCAGTGCTCAAGCTTTACACATACTCAAGAAATACATGCATTGAAAAAGATGGTACTCACCTGACTATAAATAAGAAACCAAGTTCCCCATTTTTTAAGCTCCTCTTCAATTTCTCGATGCAATTTGTAAGAAAGCAGGGGTAATATCCACAGATCTTTTAGCCACTATCAAAGATGTATCTGAGGTATGTACCTATAACAGTACAAGACTGAGTTATTAGATATACATTATATGTCCAATCAAGCATAAAATTGTTCATTTACTAGCCAATTATTAAGGAAGTCATGATAATGTGCCAATGTTTCTTGATAAGACCAAGCTCCAAGAAAACAAAATCCAGGTTTACATTGCATTGAACCTTTTAATCATCCAATAGTTTCCCCTCATTTTTTCACCATGCATAGTATCAACATTTGTTCCCCCTATCTCTTATACCTCCTCACAGATATAAGGATTACCATTGAGCTATAAATTTGATCATTTCAGGAACTTCTTGGGAACCAGGTTCTGTCAATATTGACCATCCATGTCCTCATAATCATCTCCTTTAATACCAAATCACTCATTCTCAACCATCTCTTTAAGATCATGATCATAAAGATTGCCAATATTAAGGCTATTTTTTTACAATCATTCTACAAAATTAAACAAACCAGGTTCCTATTGTATAATTTTCCTAATTATTGTGAGTGAACCTTCAATATTGAAGTTAGAACATTCTAACATTATTCTTAAATTTTAATCACTTTGAGCATTTCTTTAGTGAATTCGTGTTGGGAAACTTATGAAATAGGACTTTCAAGACTCCTTCTTTTAGAACCAGGTTTCAGAATTTGATTTTTCATTTTCTCATGCATTTAAAAGATGCTCAACAAATTATGTTTCAATCCTTTTCCCTTCCAAAGTCTACTTTGTTACCTTGGAAATACGTGAGTGAGAAGAAAATTTCTCACTTTTCGATCATGTGTACGAAACATATGTTATTTAGATACCATGATTTGTCTTTTCCTCTCATCCTCACCTGAAACACTAGTTAAAGATTAGTCTTGGGTACCCAGATTAAACTGGGCCCCTTCCTGTGAGTAAAAGGATAAATGAGATCTCTTCTAGCCCAAAAAGGCAAACAAGAGGATTGTTTCTTTTTAGCATTTGCATGGTAAGGACCTGATTTCTTTTTAACAAAATTAGAGCAATTCATTTGACAAGAACCAGGTCCCCTTTTGACAAAATTAATATTTTTATAATTTGCCCGAATTTGACGTTGACATTGATTTCTAAGAAGGCCTTCCTTTCCACAGTGAGTACAAAATTTTAATCTAGCAGGGTTACCTTGTGAAGACTTGTGTTCTTTAGGTTTAAAACCAATCCCATGTCTAGTGGTGGTTTGACTATTCTGAATTTGAGTTAATAGTGTTGAGGACCTGGTCCACCTTTTATTGTGTTCTAACTAATTTTTAGTCCATGCAAGATTTTATTGCAACAACCTATTCCTTTCAGTAATCTCTTGAAGATTTACAGTCAATTTCTTAATGTCATATTCCAAAGATTGTTGAAAAGTGGTTGCTTGGCTTTTTTCCTTTAGAAGAAAATTCCTTTAAAGAGTTTTTCAAGGAACAATTTTCATCATCAAGACTTTGATAGTCCATTCTTAATGATGCATAATCACTCATAAGTTGATTCTTGTCAGAACAAACAGAATAATAAGCATCAATAAGAACATAAGCCAGATTTTCAAGTTCTCTTAGAAAGTTTTTTGAGTTCAGGTTTAAGATTAAGAAAACATACCTCAGATTCTCCTTGTTCAGTATCACCATCTGAGTTAGAACTTGTCAAGTGTGAAAGTATAGCCTCCTTGGAACTTTCTTCCTGTTTTTCACCATCTGAATCAATAATTGAAACAAGTGCTAGAGTGTCCTCATCATCAGATTCAACCATAGCCAGTAATGACCTATTTTTTGGTTCTTCATCTTCAAATTCATCAGAAGAGTTTTTGATTTTAGCAAGAGCCCTTTTAATAGCAACATAAGCTTCACATTTTGTCATTATTCTGTGTGATGGAAAAACCAGGTCCTTCTTTTGTTCCTTATATTTTTCTTGGTTATTTTTCTTGTGCTCCACTGTCCATAAAGGACAAAATTTGATGAAGTGTTCAGGACTGTCACACTTGATCATGATTTTCCTTTTCATAATTTTTTGAAACCTGGTTCCTATTTTTTGAATTCAAGCTCTTCCTCAACACCTTTTGAAATCTCCTAGTCATGAGTGTCAAATTCTCATGTTCAAAATCTACCTTTTCAGTAGCTTTAAGAACCAAATTATTTTTCTTTTAGACTTCAATATTTACACATTCTTGATTTTTCTTAAGCTCATACGTTTTCAAGTTTCCGATGAGGTCATCCATGGTTAATGTGTCCAAGCTATGAGCCTCAGAGATTGCTTCAATCTTACATTCCCATGACTCCGGCAACACGCTGAGCAATTTTTGGATAGCCTTACTATTGGGAACAACTTCACCTAGAGAGTAGATCTCATTAATGATTGATGTGAACCTAGTATTTATCTCCTAGACTCCTTCCTTCATCCTAAATTATTCATATTTTCTATTTAGTACATCAATCTTAGGCTTTTTCACTTGACTGGTACCTTTATGAGCTGTTTGCAAAGTGTCCCAAATTTCCTTCTATGGAACAAGAGGATATTCTATTGTACTCATCAGGGCCAATGCCAAAGATAAGAATCTTTTTGGCCTTTGCTTTATTTTGAACATTTATCTTGTCATTATCATTAAATTCCAATGTTCCTTTAGGAACCCATGTCTTTCCATCTTCACCAAGATTCATTGGGATTGTTGGTCCATCCAATACAATATTTCCATAGATCGTGATTTTCACCAATAATGAAGTCCATCATCCTATTCTTCCACCACCCATAATATTGCTCGTTAAAGAGAGGTGGTCGAATTTGTGAAGCACCTTCTTGAGATGTTGGTGGGGCAGCCATTTGATCCTTTTCAAGGTGTTAGCCTTTAATTGAAAAGACCTATCTCTGATACCAACTATAAAAATTAACTAATCTCACCACAGGTATCAAGAACCTGGTCTCAGAAATTATAGCAAACAACAAACAATAGAATAAAGTGCAATACAAATTTAACGTGGAAAACTCCTTGATCAAGGGAGTAAAAAACCATGACCAACATTGCGTAGGATTTCACCACCAATCTCCACTAATTTCAAAGAGCTTTTTTCAAGATTACAATCCCGCAATCCTAGAACCTAACTCTTAACTCACAACTCCATAGTTTACTCCAATAGTTCTACCCAATATATGAGCACTCCAAGAAATCAAACCCGCTTCTTGTTACAAAAACTCACAAACAAGAAGTCAAACCCGCTTCTTGTTACAACACCCCATGAATAAGAAGCCAAATCCGCTTCTTATTGCTCACACTCACAACGTTCAATAATAGAAAAGATTACAACTCAGAATCTATCCTATTACAGACTTAAAACTCATCAATTTACTCCAACTGATGAACTTAACAAAGACTACTAACTCTAGCCTTAAACTTCTTAAACTTCAGTATTCAGTAGTACAAACTCAAACAGAAACTCTGAACCAAGTTTCTATTTTGCTGTGATAAACTCTTGCAGTTTTTTCTCTAATGGCTATTACTCTCAAGATAATATATTTCATGGAAATGTAATAGATGCGGATATCTATGATCTTCATGCCATATATATGCTGGAGATTTGTCATACCCTAGAATATAAGGGACTGGGACTCCTTCTCCAAATGGAACATGGTTTCCCATAAGGAATTATATGATTCCTTTTCTTATAAAGAGATTGTATCATATAAGGAAACATTGACTCCTCTTTAGACTCTACTTCTTCTTGTTATTTCTTTCCTTCTTTGCTTTTTATTTCTTTCCTTCTTTTCTCCTTTGTGCATTTTCTTCTTTATTTCGTGGCTCCAATCTTCCTTATTTGTGCTTGGATTCCTTGTGTATTCACGCCACCTGTTCTGGGACCTGGTTCACATCTTCTCTGGAACCTAGTTCACATGATACAACATTCAAAACATAACAAGTAGCAAACCAGGTTCTTATTTGTCAATCATCCGAACTACAAATATGTTCTACTTTCTAACAAAAATAAAGCAAAATTTAAAGATTTTCAGTCTTCATCCTTGATGATAGGCAAATTTAAACGTCTATAGTGCTATATTTTACCCATATTTTAGCCATGTTTTGAGGACAAATTATATAATTCATGCACTTTTAGTCCTTTTTCCTGTAAGTGAGCTAACGAACATGATTAGCAAATTTTCAGGTATAAATGATGCAGAATTCAGCATTTTATGGATAACTTGACGCCAAAGAAAGCTTCACGAAAGGAGGAAACCAAATCTTGGACGCCAAGGACCAAAAGTGACGCATGAAAAATCTGTCCCGGGCAAAAACAACAATTCTGAAGACTTTGGGGACTAGCAGTAACTTATTAGGATTAGGATAATGATACCTTAACCTAGTAGGATGGGTTAAGTAATTCATTAGCTTAGTAGGAATAGGATATGGGTATTATAAATACCCTATTTTGCTAGAGATTTTAATACTGGGAATTACAATTCTAATTCTACTTTTCAATTCTTATTCTACTTCCGCAAGACCTTTTCTATTAATTCTACTTTTTATTCTTCTTCTATTCATCTAATCAATTCTTAATTTCCGCAACAAGAGAAACGTTACTTTGCAAGGAATTCACGCCTAACGCCTACCACACTTTGCTACACGAAATATTTATTGTGGTATAATAACAATGTCTATTGTGATTTCCTTCGCACTCATGGGTAACTAAACTTCTCTGTTGGGTTATGGAAGCCATATGAGATACTATCTATTGCTATGAGTTTGTGAATTCGTGACACGTATATTGCTTATATCATTATTCTCTTCATCTTAATCTAAATTCTTTGTGGTTGCAAACGCATAGAATACGCCAGTATAGCATTAACTTGTTTGAAAGAAAGGTTATATGTCTGGAAAAGAGATAATGTCAAGGTAATAGGGTCCCATCCCCTATTAAAAAGTTAGTGCTGTAACTGGATTAACCTCTTGGAGAATTTGTACCATTAGATACGCTTTAAGCTCGAAAGAGTTAAAGTGAAATAGTCCTTGTTCAGGTCGAAAGACGCTTGGATTTACCATCGAATACAATTCTCTATAAGGACATGCATGTCTGAACTCCGCATAACTCATAGCCAATAGAGACGTACAACTCATAAGGTGGACATAACCCCAACTTCTCAATTCTCATCATTTACATCTTACTAAACATTCTTTCTTTTTACTTTGCTATTTCCATTTTTTCTCTACTATTTGGTTACATTACTTGCACAACAAGACTCCCCCCTTTTACGAGACTTGCACTAAAAGTCTAGTAATCTTTGCTTACTTGTTGACCAAGCTATTCCCTGTGGGATCGATACCCAACCCAGTTGGGTTCTATATTTGACAAACGACCGTTTTACACTCCTACGAGAGCTGTAGATTGAGCATTATCAAAAATTGGCGTCGTTGCCGGGGAATACAAGTGTCTATTAAGTTCGTAATAATTACTAGACCCTTTGGTCAAAGATTCTCGTACTTTTACTTTTAGTTTTTTTTTTGTTTACTGCAGGTTTTTATTCAGTGCATGCCCCATACCCGAAGTTCTGGTCAACCGTTATTATCTATCAATCCTGAACCACAACGTATTCGCAGAATGGAGGCACAACACGCAATTGAAAGGATGGATGCTCAACAGGAACAGGCGAGACTAGCTACGCTAGTCGCCGCTCAAGTGCATCAACAGAATATTGATAACCCTGGGCGAGCAACAAATCCTGACGATGAAGATCTAGGTGATGACGAGCTACTAAACCCTAGGCATGCCGCTGAGATCGCAACACCTGCCAACAGAAGAGATCGTCAAGCTAGGTTTAGGCCTGAACGCCAAGCTATGCAGCCAGCTTTCGACGATGATGATGATGATCTTGATGGAGCTGGAGCCACAGGAGCTATTATTCCTCCACCATTGGCACCCGGAGCCAAGTTCAACATCACGAGCACCATGATTCAGTTATTCTAACTCAAGGGATTATTTGGTGGACTAGCAGGCGATGATCCGAATATGCATCTCATCAACTTTATTTCTACATGCAAGTCGTTTGACAATCCTGGAGTTGGTCAGAATGCAATTCGGGTACGCTTATTTCCATTGTCTCTGTCTGGGGAGGCAACTCTATGGTTGAATGGGATGACTCCTGATTCTATTACAAAATGGAGGCAATTGAGAGACGTTTTCCTAGAAAGATTCTTTCCGTCATCCAAAAGAGCACAAATGAGAGATGAAATCAACAACTTTCGTCAGCTTCCAACTGAAGCCCTTCATGAAACATGGGAGAGGGTCAAGAAAAAGCTAATGAGGTGCCCAAACCATCACATGACTAATGTTCACCTAATGGAGATACTTTACAGAGCCTTGAATTCAATAACTAAACCAGTTGTGGATAATGCGGCTGGAGGATCATTTATGGATCTCACCTTTGGTCAGGCAAGCAATATTCTAGATCGTATGACGAAGCAAAGTAGATCTTGGCATATCAGGGATTCTGAGGTAGCAAGCCCTACTTTATCTATAGGCATGACTGCAGACCAAAGGAGAAGAGAAGAAGAACGTGATCAAGATATGGCGCACATGAAGACACAAGTGGATCTTCTTACAAAGCATCTATTATCAGGGAAGACCGAAAAAGTCAAAGCCATTGCGTCAAAAAGAAGAGACGAATCTGATTCGGAAGAAGAAGCCAACTACTTAAACAATCAGGGGGTTTCCGAGGTAATACCCAAGGAAACCAAGGTCGGAACTATTATGATAAATATGGAAACAAGGACCAAGGTATTTGGAAGAACAAGAATGACAAAAGTGGTTTGTATGTTCCCCCTGGAAGACGTGACGCCACCACATCTAGTTCTGGAAGTATGGAAGACATGATGGCTAAACTACTGAAAGGAGTGGAAGCAACTAGCGCGGGAGTAACGGAGGTAATAAATGATTTATCCTCTATGAAGCAATTAGTTGATTCACATTCCACTTTAATCAAGCAAATAGAGCAGCAATTGAGCCAACTTTCAGCAGCACTCAATCAAAGAAAGGCTGGCACTTTACCTAGCGACACTGTGCAAAATCCAAGGAATGAGGGATCATGCATGGCTATTACTACTAGAAGTGGTAAGGCACTGGAAACTTCATCTAAGGGCAAACAAGTGGTCGAAGATGTAGCAGACATTGATGACAAGGCAAAAGGAGAAGTTGCCGTAGAATCCACCCACGACGTCCATGACGGTACACCGAGTATGTTGCAACCTGAAAAGGCTGAAAAATGAAGGCAAGAGGAGAAGAAAGCCGTGGAGAGAACAATTCCATATCCATCACCACCTTTTCCTCAAAGATTTAAGAAGGTGGCGGACAATACAAAGTTCAGCAAATTCATGACTATGTTAAAACAGCTGACCATTAATGTTCCATTGGTGGAGGTACTTGAACAAATGCCTGGGTATGCGAAATTTATGAAGGATATTTTGACAAAGAAGCGGGCAGTAAGCTATAAGCCGGAAGATAATATTCATCATTGCAGTGCAATTGCCACAAGGTCCTTAGTACAGAAGAAGGCAGACCCTGGTGCTTTCATTATTCCTTGCACGGTTGGATCTATGAATTTTGCTAAGGCATTGTGCGATTTGGGAGCTAGCATCAATTTGATGCCACTATCCGTCTACAAAAAGTTGGGGTTGGGCGACCCTACACCAACCAATATGCGGCTTGTGATGGCAGATAGGTCGGTAAAACGACCTGTGGGTATCTTGAATGATGTGTTGGTGAAGGTGTCTACCTTCATTTTTCCTATAGACTTTGTGATTTTGGATTGCGAGGTGGATTCTGAAGTTCCCATAATTTTGGGACGTCCTTTCCTTGCAACAGAAAGTGTGCTTATTGACATGAGAGCTAATGAGCTTTTATTTCGGTTGAATGACGAAGTGGTCCGCTTTGATATATGCAAAGCAATGAAGCATCCCAGCGATATGAATGTGTTCTCTGTAGCTGATGTTCATCATGAGGATAAGAAAGCATTATCTATAGAGAAACAGCTTACTGTTGAGCCATTGTCTGCTGCGCCACTGAATGTTGAGCATGAGGACGATGAAGATTATGAAGAACTTATGGGTGCTCTAACAGAAATAGAGTCCTATTCCCATACTCCTAAGCAACCGAACCGTGATCTTAAGAATCAACCGTCACCAACAGCGAAGACTTTCCTTGAAGAGCCACCAATGCTAGAATCGAAAGAGCTCCCCGATTATCTAAGGTATGTGTTCTTGGAAAGTATAAATATACTTCCGGTGAGTGCGGATGATTTAAGTAAACAGCACGTAGAGGCTCTCAACTCTGCTCTGAAGAGATACATGAGAGATATGGGTTGGACTGTTGATGATATAATTGGTATCCCTCCTGGGATATGCATGCACAAGGGTCATCTCGAAGAAGATTGCATGCCTACAAGTAAGCCTCATTATAGTCTGAATCCATTCTGAAAATGATCCACCATCTATCTCGACAAAGTCTAAGTACTCAAGGTAACTATGTCGTGCCGCGACAATAAATCAAGCGCTAGATGGGAGGCAACCCATCATTTATCATTTTTCATTTTTCTTTCGTTCTATTACGTGTTTGCTTTTGATAAATAAAAATCCAAAAATAAGAGTCGTGCCATGACCAAAACTAAGGCGCTTGATGGGAGGCAACCCATCGTTCTAATCGTTTTTATTGTTTTTGAGCAAATGTAGGTGCAAGAGGTGTAAAATGAGGAGATTGGTTTCAAATTTCGATTTGGACGTATTGCATGTTAAAGGTGGTAAGTTAGGAATGAAGAAGCAAAAGGCTATGGATTGAGCATTGCTCATGAAAATATAGGCATCGAACAAGGCTAGGCCTAGGTAAAACTAGGCCACGACCAAGGCAAGGCCTATACTATGGCCTAAGGTCTCGGAATCTAGTGTGCCATATCATAGGCGCCGCCCATGCCCAAGTATGCCATAGCATAGGCGCCGCCTATGCTAATGCCTTTTGTCTCTGAATCTCATGTGCCATGCTAAAGGCGCCGCCTATGCCTAGGAATGCCATGGCATAGGCGCCACCTATGCTAAACAATGCTTTGCAAAAGGCGCCGCCTATGCCAAGCATAGGCAAAGCAAAGGGCGCCGCCTATGGCCACTTCTTATCTCCAAATCCGATTTTAAATGGGTCAAAACCCAACCCAGCCTTCTCCTATAAATATGAGACTTAGTCTTGAACCAAAAACACATTGGAAACCTAGCTTAAGCGCCGCCTATAGTCCCCAAATCCTCTCAAAAATTTTCCTTTTGCTCTCTTACTTCACAAAAACAGCATCCAAAGTCATCAATCAAGTAAGTGCTTATTTGTTCTTCATTTATATTCCGTAAGTACTACATTACTACGCCTATTATGAATTGCTAAATCTTGAAGTAGTATTGATGATTTGAAAGTGATTGAATTGTTATGATACAACCAAGTGAGTGAATAAATACGTAAGGATGATCGTAACTTATTTCCAACTTGAATTTGATGCACTGTCTTACTCTTGCGGAATTGATATGGTCACAAAAATTTCATAATCTTGTCACTTGAATACTTACATGTTGGAATGACTTGTTCATCAGGATAAGAATTATAGATGCCTACCGACATAGGAGGTTGTGATTATTTCTAGATGCTATACCTTGATTCAATCTCTATGTAGTAGTCTTGATATCTCACACATGCAAGTATTGCCAAGATTACAAGAAGTGTGACTGCACTGATTTTATTGTTGGAATAGAGCACCTAAAACGTATGTCGATGAAGTCTGAGTAATCGACCACTTTCACTTCACTAGTCTGTACCAACAAACTAAGTGTGGGGTGGTGCCACTACTGCTTGTTTATAGATTTTATCCATCGAGATGATGCTAACATGAACATTGTTTTATGTCTCAGGTACAATGGCACCCAAAGCAAGACAAGGCAAAGATAAGGCTACCACTTCACAAAAAGGCAAGAAAAGAGACCGAAAAGAGCAAGGAGAACCCTCCTCGCTGCAAATACCTCGACTCACTCTTGGAATTAAGTGGGATACTTATGAGGAACTTCTGAGGATGACGAATCTGATGATGATTCCGACGAAAGGGGTATGACCCCAGACATAGAGGATGAGTCCGACTAACCAGGTTCTTCTTATTTATTTTCCACTGAGGACAGTGTGTCCCATCTAAGTGTGGGGTGTTGGTATTTGCATGCTATACTTCTCTATCCACATTTGCATTTATTTATGTTTGTTTGTTTTGTTAGTAGTTAATTGTTTTTTTCAGTAGTTAAAATTTTTCTTTTTTAACTTAGCTTCGCATGAAATTATTCTAATAGGCAGCATGAGATTATGACAAGAGTTTGTGCTAAAATCATGACTATTGAGACGTTTAGGCTCTAATTGTGACTCACTATGTGATATTGTTTGGTTTAATTCCTCCATCTGTTGGGTCAAGAGTCTATACTACTCCCAATAAAGTCGACCATGTGCCTTGTGTGTGTGAGATAATAGTATATTCTGTGCTTGTGGCTGATGCTAGAACTTGCCTGGTATGTATGTAAAGCGAAAATAAAGAGTGCAAGTCTAGGAGATGATTTAGGAATTTCTTTGGCAACCTATGATTATTTACCTTCCTTTTACCTACCCATGGACATTATCCTAGTCAACCCCTTTTAAGCCTTTAGCCTATTTTCTTTGACAACCTCATATGAAAGCCTAATCCATTTTTTCAAGACCATAATTTGATCCAAATTCCTAAGTTCTTTAAAGTGTAAAGTCATGTGACAAAATAAGAGGAGATTGGGTGAATATGATGCTTTAGAATGTATGGGTGCTTGAATTCATTATGAAAAAGAAGTTCTATCATAAGAGGTATGTTATGAAAATAAAAAGGAAAGGAAAACTAAAAAGTTGGTTATGTTTAAAATTGAAAAACAAAAGAGGAGAAAAAGGGTGGTAGATTAAAAGAAAGTAGAGAGGTTGTTTGAAAGAAAAGTGTTAATGATATAATGTGATGTATTAAAGCGCTTAGGAACATAGTCACTATTTCTGGCCAAAATATTCCTACCCGTCCCTTAGCCTACATTACAACCAACAAAAGACTTATTTGATCCTAAGCTTAGCATTCTGATATTTAGTGGAGCACTACACTAAGGGCAAGCCTATGGTCATCAGTTACAACATATGAATTCTTTGTGAGAGTGAGAGCAAAGATATTTTTATACCCATGATTGAAAAATATGCTATGCTTGTGAGTGATTATGGGTAATACATTGCGAGACACACATGGTTGATGAGTTTTGGGTGGTCGTGTATGATTCTTTGTTCCTTGACTTTTGAATATGAGTTGACCACCATCACGAGTCTATATTGGAGGCTGAATTGTTTCTACTAATGATCAGAAAACTACTCTTTGTTGATAATTGTTATGCTTGTCTTGACGAATATTTTGTGTTGTGGGTGTTAATGATAGGCGGATTTACACGCCTATAGTGCTATATTTTACCCATATTTTATCCATGTTTTGAGGACAAATTATATAATTCATGCACTTTTAGTCCTTTTTCCTGTAAGTGAGCTAACGAACATGATTAGTAAGTTTTCAGGTATAAATGATGCAGAATTCAGCATTTTATGGATAACTTGACGCCAAAGAAAGCTTCACGAAAGGAGGAAACCAAATCTTGGACGCCAAGGACCAAAAGTGACGCATAGAAAATCTGTCCCGGGCAAAAACAGCAATTCTGAAGACTTTGGAGACTAGCAGTAACTTATTAGGATTAGGACAATGATACCTTAACCTAGTAGGATGGGTTAAGTAATTCATTAGCTTAGTATGAATAGGATATGGGTATTATAAATACCCTATTTTGCTAGAGATTTTAATACTGGGAATTACAATTCTAATTTTACTTTTCAATTCTTATTCTACTTCCGCAAGACCTTTTCTATTAATTCTACTTTTTATTCTTCTTCTATTCATCTAATCAATTCTTAATTTCCGCAACAAGAGAAACGTTACTTTGCAAGGAATTCACTCCTAACGCCTACCACACTTTGCTACACGAAATATTTATTGTGGTATAATAACAATGTCTATTGTGATTTCCTTCGCACTCATGGGTAACTAAACTTCTCTGTTGGGGTTATGGAAGCCATATGAGATACTATCTATTGCTATGAGTTTGTGAATTCGTGACACGTATATTGCTTATATCATTATTCTCTTCATCTTAATCTAAATTCTTTGTGGTTGCAAACGCATAGAATACGCCAGTATAGCATTAACTTGTTTGAAAGAAAGGTTATATGTCTGGAAAAGAGATAATGTCAAGGTAATAGGGTCCCATCCCCTATTAAAAAGTTAGTGTCGTAACTGGATTAACCTCTTGGAGAATTTGTACCATTAGATACGCTTTAAGCTCGAAAGAGTTAAAGTGAAATAGTCCTTGTTCAGGTCGAAAGACGCTTGGATTTACCATCGAATACAATTCTCTATAAGCACATGCATGTCTGAACTCCGCATAACTCATAGCCAATAGAGACGTACAACTCATAAGGTGGACATAACCCCAACTTCTCAATTCTCATCGTTTACATCTTACTAAACATTCTTTCTTTTTACTTTGCTATTTCCGTTTTTTCTCTACTATTTGGTTACATTACTTGCACAACAACACTCCTCCCTTTTACGAGACTTGCACTAAAAGTCTAGTAATCTTTGCTTACTTGTTGACCAAGCTATTCCCTGTGGGATCGATACCCAACCCAGTTGGGTTCTATATTTGACAAACGACCGGTTTACACTCCTACGAGAGCTGTAGATTGAGCGTTATCAATCCTGTGTATTATTTCTATATGTGCAAATATATCTCTCTCTCTATATATACTCTGTCATTTTTCTATTTAGGTGGTATTTTGAACTGATGTTTTTTCATCAGAGGTTTCCTCTAAATCAGGAAAGGTCGTGGCAAGAATAGAGGGAAAAGTCTTGAAAAAATAAAGAAGGTTATGAGAAGAAAGATGAAAATAGAGATCCCGGTTGTAAAATAAAGGCTAAAGAAGCCAATTTAATCAACCAAACTATCCAATGAAATAGAGATAATTGCTCGAAATTTTCTTTCACTTTCAAACAAGTGGAAGAAACATAAAAGAGAGGAAAAAGCTGCAGCACTAATTAGATTTCATGCAAGGATTGTATACTCTTTTAAATTTTATTACATGACAAATAGTACTTTTGTTCACCTCGATGGTGCCCAAGTGTGTTGACACCCAATTTTGGCTCTCTATGCTTAAATTAACGTCTTTCTGATCATTAAAGGGTACAAATGCTATTTTCACATCATTTTTACAATTGTTAATAAATTTATTGATAACCATCCTTACTTTAGGATTTTATCAATTATTGTCAAATTTTTGTGTTTCATAATTTATTGATAATTCTCTGAATATTAGGATTCTTTATCAATTAATTATCATTTTTAACTTTTTAACAATTATCTGCACACGTACAAGACATGACATCACATTTTTTTAATTTACAACATTTTCAAGTTAATTACATTTTTTAGTTTTTATTTACATTTTGTAATCACATATCCAAACCTACATTTGTACATTATTTAATACAGTCTGCAAGCACTAAGTCAGATCAATTATTTTTACACAGCATAATAGTTTGGTGTCTTGTCACATCCGACAATAACCACACAATAATGTCTTGTCACATTCGAAAATGAACACACAATAATGTCTTTTCACATATGACAATGACTACTCAATGCTACCCTTTGGATAATAACTTTATTTGTTGGTCAAAAGGATGAAAAGAATTATTTGGTTAATAACTTAAGGACCAAATAGTATTCTATAATAAAAAGAGGGGAGACCTTTTTATCCTTTGGATAATAAAAGTGACCTATTTTTATTATAAATAAGTGGGGGTTAATATTTTGAAACACATAAATTTCTCCTCTCTCTCTCAAAAGAAAAGCAAAAATACACACCCCAAACCTACAATCAGTCACCCTTCTCTCCCCTTTTCTTTCAATTTTCTCCATTTTTCCTCACTGCCAAAGGGCAGATCACCGCCCCACCGCCACCGGTCAAAGAACCGAAGTTCCATCAACACCACCAACCAGCATCATCCTCTTTCCCTCCTTCACCGTCCCTATCATTGGTGTCTCACCGAAGGTGATGACCGACGAGCTCTGGCTACCAACCCCCAGCCTTCTCTCCTTTCTCTCTCTTTTCCATCATCGCTACCTCACCGTAGTTGATCACCGAAGAGCTCTAATGCATTACGGCGCCACAACCCACCGGTAAATAGGCAAAATTTGATAGAAAAATTCCCACACCACCACTACTATTTTCCTTTCTCCTTCTCATCGATATGTCGGCGAACATGGTCGAAAAATACGTAGCTCCGATGTTCCATCATCGTTGAAGAAGAGGTGTTGTTTTGTTACTTGCCTACTTTAATCCTTGATCATTATCTTAGTTATGGTGTTTTTGTTTTACTTATCATTTCCCAAACTTGACTAAAAAAAATATTTTTTGGTGACTTTAGATTTTCCGGCAAGACCTTGATTTTCTCCGATGAACATCATTGCATTGGGATCCATTTATGATTGTTTTGAATTATTGTTGCTATATTTTACATACTAGTTTTGACATTTGGAATGGTTTTTGTTTTGTCCACATGTTGATGACTTCATCAATTTTTTTCGATGGTCCTATTTAGATTCATTATTGTATTTACAAATTTGGAACTGTTTTATCCCTTTTACTAATTGGTGAATGTGCTTGACTGATAACAAATAGATACTACACTACATTGGACAATGACATTATCTCTTCGTCAGATTTTTTAAGCCACCCTATAACAAAAGACTGATTTTATTTTCTCAAGTTTATTTATTTTATATCAAATATCAATACATGGCTGATAAAGAAATTCTCCATCGCTTTAGAGGCCTTCCCTAATAAAAGACGAACATTATGTATATAAATGCATAACAAAAATAAATAAATTCAGGTGATGACAAAATATTTACAATATCATGACAATATGAAGGGTTTTACGATTCGTATCTTGGCAAGGCGATTTAGGATGGACGTCAAATTAAGAAACCATTTCGTAGTCATGGTACGTATAAAACTTAATCCGAGCCCACGTTATAGTAAAATTCTATCTTTATTTATACATCTACATATATATATATATATATACATATATATATATATATACATACATATATAAATGTGTGTGTATGTGTACACATAATTTCCATTTATTTTAATGACTAT
The DNA here is from genome assembly GCA_030864215.1 of Capsicum pubescens. NCBI lineage: Eukaryota > Viridiplantae > Streptophyta > Magnoliopsida > Solanales > Solanaceae > Capsicum > Capsicum pubescens. Next base: position 236,921,189 of record CM061540.1, read on the forward strand.
TTGTACATGTACACGTTCAATATTTTCTATCAAGTGTTTATACATATTCTCGGTAACACACTCCGTGATATTTGGAAGGAAATTTCGAGCTCTGTATTTGTAAGTTTATTTCTTATAATTGTACATAAAGATGAAAGTATAGTGAAAACTTTACTTTTGAAATTTCGGGCGGGAACGTTTTATTTACATAATTCTTTTGGCGCATTTAGGAAAAATTTAGACCATTAATATTTACACAAACAAATAAAATTAACCAATTCACGCATTTACATCATAAACATTGTATAGTCTTTCTTTTCAAGTAAAATCTTTATTTTTCTCTCCATAATTTCAGTCAAGTAGGTAGTACTATTTGCAAAATACTTTTTCTTTTTTATAGTACAAAAGATACCTTATTTCATACGTCACAAAGTACTTTTCTTTTTCACATGTAATTTGTACATTTTTATACATACATTTTACATATTTTCATAACAATAAGCTTTACTCATACACTTAATATACATATATTTTCACATTATTTTAAATATTTATATTTTTCAAAATAATTATTTTTTTATCCCATTCCTCTTTGATAAATTTGGTCTAGTTGGGCACCACATTTGTGGATTCTGAAAGGTGTCTAACCCCTTCCCTTCGGAATAACTTGAATCCTTACCTAGAGTCTAAATTGGTTTTCGCAAGCTAAAACATAAGTCTTATGTGTTAATAATTAAATAGGTTTCTTGGTTTTCCTTAAAAATTAGGTGGTGACTCTGTACAAAATTTCTCTTCTTTAAGAGTCCACGAGTCATGTTTTGTTTAACCTTGGTAAAAATAGGGCATGACAGAACGACGACTCTGTCGGGAATTAACATCAGGTTCAAACCACAATAGACTAAAATTTTCAATTGAGAGAGGTACTTTTATATTTTTTTTATGCTAGTCCTTTAATTCTTTATCTGTTTCACTGCAAATTGTGTTATATTTGCTCATACATTTTTTTACATTATTTACACAAACTAGTTTTGTTGTATTATCAATTATTTTATTCATTACTTGTTTAATACATTATATTTGTACATTGTAAAGGCTGCTGCTACACATCATTTTAAATTATTTAATCATAATCACAATTCCATCGAATCTTTGGTCGTGTACTTCACACATTGTGGTTCACGTGGGGGGTGTCTTACACTCCCCCAAACCTTCTTTGAATTTCATAGTTTCAGGATTGGTGCATTCATATTAGTGTGACTTTTTGCAATTATTCAATCATACTCTCAATCATTTAGAAAAATTCCTATTCTAGAAATAAGTCACGTCATGTACAAACTCATAAATCAGTTTGAACTATGTTTTGACCTGATTCTTATCCTGACAAGACACGTAGGAAACCCTGTATTAAGGTTTGGTCTCTTCACTATTTTGGAATAATTTCTCTGAAATTCAAACTGGGGCAATTTTCAACAACAGTTCAAAGACACTCTCCAAAAGTCTTCAAGAGCACAAATAAATAACTTCTCAAATTCAAATCTCCATAACATTAGTACCTAACTGGCCTACCTCCAAGTCCTCACCCGATTATAGTTTGAGAACACCTAGCTTATTCTTTCGAATATCGTAAACCATTAAATTTATGGCATATCGATCCTCATATTCAAGAGAAAGGGTTAACACCCTTTCAGTCATAACAATACTGCCATCTACAGCAAAATATGACCATAACTTCTTTAATGTCTGACTTTCCGAATCTTGTCGACATGTTGAAGTAGTCCCAAAACACTCCTCATTCTTGACATCCATCCTCTCAATTGTCTAATCTAAAATTTTGATGCTACAATAAATTCCTTTCTGATCATCTTTCACATTATTTTCAAGGAAGACCACCACTCTTGTATAATCATACATCTACATACAAATTTATAAATTTGCTTGAACTATGCAAACCTAATTTTTATTTCCACAAGATACATAGGCAACCCTCATTTGGATGCAGTCTCATTCTTATTTTAAAAATAAATAAATTTTGACTTGGTTGGTAAGAACAGAGTTAGGAGTGTTCATGAGAAAGAATAAATTGGTATGTTGGAAAGGACCGAATTCATGGCAAACCATAGATTCTCTTGGTACCTTTTAATTACACCTGGGTAACACTTGAACAATTATCTTGTATACATCTAAGACAAAAACGAAACCAATCTTATCGTTTCAAGTGCATTATATGGTGAGCTTTAGATTAGTTCATTGCATTGCATTGTTGATCCAGAACTTGGCCTTAGTTCCTGTTGAGGCAAAATTCTGAGTTACACTTGGTTTGGGAAAGGATTGCAGGCCTTTCTTGATCTGATTGTGCCTTCCACAGTCTACTAAATGACATTAGTCTCTAGCATTTCCTCCTTTGAGCCTAAAATCTTTTCTTTGGATAACCACATCTGAGCCTACACCTTTTAAGTACTTATATACCCTATGCCCCTTTTGTCCAACCTTCTTGAGCACACTAAATACGTGTAAATTACGAACGGAGATTTAAGATCAAATCTGCCAAAGGCAAAGGATATAGAACCTCAGAAGAGCAAAGACGAAAAATAACTTCTAACAAGAAGGATCAAAAACTCCCACAAAAATATAGATAACTCCGACAAAGGTGGAAAATCATCATAAAAAAATGTATTTATTGAGAAGAAAAGGAAAAACTCCAACACAAGATTCAAAAGAAGTCAAAGAAAATGCACAAAAAAAATCAAATGTCAATGCGCAACAAATGTCTAAAGCACAGATTCAGTGGAATGCTCATTGAGGAATTAGTCACTCTCATCCCAAATATCATCCTACCCATACCCAAGCCTACATTACAAGCCGATAACAAGTCCTACAAGATCTTATTCTAAGTGTGCTCACATTAGTGGATTCTTACGTGAGGGTTAAACCTATGGTATCACAATTGTATTCATTGAACTTCTTTCTAAGAGTGAGGGTAATCTCTGGGCGTCTCTAAATTCAAAGAAAAATACTCAAATAGGTGTGGAAACAAGACATTTTTCTTGAGAAGACACTTGAAATATGAGAATAGGCACAACTTGTTTGAAGCAAGAAGAATAAATCTTGTTGATACTTAGGTATGTCTGAGGTACCACTTGAAACTATTGATCTCGGTTAGCTGGGAAGAAGATGGGAAAAATTCTTATACAACCTAGTAATCATACAGTCAAGACACAATTATATCTTTCTCACCTTTAAACATTTTTTACAAAGAAAATAAAAAATAATTTTCTACATTTTCACTTTTCAACATTCCTTACAAAGAAAATACAAAATAATTTTCTACATTTTCACCTTTCAACATTTCTTACAAAGAAGATACAAAATAATTTTTTGTATTTTTATCTTTTCAACATTTCTCACAAAAAAATACAAAGCAATTTTTTGCATTTTTCACTTTTCAACATTTTGATAAGAAAATACAAAATATTTTTCTTTCTTTCTCATGACATTCACTTTCATATACATGCATTATGATTTTCATTCAAGTCACCCACCTCCAAATATGGACAGTTAGATTTTCCTTTCAAGAACATACATTCACATACATACATACACTTTTCATTCAAGGTGTCCACCTCCAAATATAGGCAATTGACTTTCCTTTTCAAGATCTCACATTCAAACACAAATGTTTTTGCTTTTTTATTAGGTGTACTCCTTCTAATTTAGGTATCCTACACTTTCATATCCCCACCAATCAAGAGCTATTACCTTTCAATTATTTTGCCAGTCGAGAGCTTCTTTATTTTAATAGCCACGCCAGTCGAGAGCTTCTTTATTTCAATAGACCCTCCAGTTGAGAGGCTATTACCTTTAAATTTCTCCGTCAGTCGAGATCTTCTTTATTTCAATAGACCCTCTAATCGAGAGGCTATTACCTTTCAATTGCTCCACCAATCGAGATCTCTTTTATTATAATAACCTCACTAGTCAAGAGGCTATTACCTTTCAATAGCTTCATCAATTGAGAGATCTTACATTTCCATATCCCCGCTAGTTGAGAGGATATTACCTTTGTAATGCCCTAAATCTGGTACCCAGAACACTACATGGTGCTCATGACCCCAAAGGACCACAAGCTAACCCATGAATAATACTTGTACCTGTACACTGCATAATATACTAAATAAATGAGAAAATAAAGGTTGTAAGGCCATAAGGTTCACACTGAATCATAAATGAAATAAGAATGTCTGAATAGTATGGTATATCAATACCAAAACAAAACTAAAAACAACTGAAGTCTGAATAGAATATGAAAGCCTCTAAGTACTGTTTGAATATAGAGTTGAAGGAACATATTTCCAACTAACTCCGTCTAGCAAAACTAAGCTGAAATAAATAATAACATAAAGTAATGATCATGTCCTCGAAGGATGAGGAATCACTGCTAACATCGATAGCGGAAACTGGGATACTACTGATGCTTTGGAGCTCGTTCATCTAAACCTATGGTATAAGACACCATAGAATAAATGCATCAGTACTTTGAATATACTGGTATGCATGTAAGATAGGCTAAATGCATGGGGTTCATATGCATGAACAATACTAACTGGTTGACTAACATAAACGTGAGAAAGCATGCATAAACACATAATACTGTAAACAAGATCGTGAAAACATGATTACTGAGTCTGAGTACTGATAACATGAGTTTACTGATTTATCTGATAACATCGGTGACTGTATCTGACAGTACTGAACCTGATGAAACTAGCTGAGTTTCGTACTGTATCTGAGTTAACTGTATCTGAAAGTCCTGAAATCTGAAGAACTATTTGAGTTCTTTTACTGAGACTGATTCTGAAACTGTGGGAGATAGTTATCTAACCGACATGCCCCAAATGCGCTATAATAGCTAAGTTGAGGTCCAATCTGTGTCCTAATAGGAAGGGTGTCAATACCACATCGCCGGTAGAGACAAACTGTGGGTAACCCTCATCTGACAGTATCCCCAAAAGGGAACGGTGGGGCCCTCATCTAACAGTGCTTATCCACCTCATCAAATCTCATCTGACAGTGTTGATGTCTCAACCTATGTTGGCTATATAGTTCTGGAATACAAGGATGACTTCTAAGAATCACACCCTCACCTGAGAGTGTGTGTTCCCATTCTTGGGTTCACTCGGTGCTAATTCCTACTCCCATCTAAATAGACACTGAACATGATTAACTGGAATGAACTGACTGGATTCATAAAGTTTCATTGACTGACGGAATACTACTGAGATTATTGAGTTGCTGAACTTTCCTGAGTCACATGACTGACTGAATTCTACAGAAGATGGCTTGACTGAGAGGATGGTGAAAACATGACGCTAGATCTAGGTTCACAGCTATCTTTTCGGGTACAAGTACCCCCAGGACTCAATAGAACGAAATTGACATAACATGACAATACTTGATCATAGGAATAAAGCCCAATTCATAATGCCATAAGTTGGGGATTTCATACTACATATAGTTCTCATAATTTTATAAATGGAAGGGAATTCATATAACAACATGACATAAGTCCATCAAATCTAGTTTCATGAACATCCCGTCAACAATCATAATACATACAATATCATAGAAGTCATTATTTTCATAAGGGTGTAGCATGCATTTGTCATTTAGGTCACAATTTAGCTATAATACATGATTTCTAATCTCCTAGGCATTTTATCAAACACCTTACATGCACCACTTAGGCATAGGTGTAATCATCAAATTATTCACCATGAACAACTTAATTTACATGTTTCCAACTCATATGATATCATAGCTTTATAAAAACACACAAAGACCCTAACTTGGGGATTTTACAACATTAATTACATGAACCAATCAACCCACAACATAATAACATGGTTCATAATTTAAAAGAGGGTACATGAGCTTTATGGATGAAAGGAATCCATAAATCAACACAACTCATACCTTAGATGAAAGTTACTTAACGATCTACGGTGAAATCTCTTGGATTTGGGTCTTCAAATTGAAACCCTTATTCTTGTTCTTGAGAGAAATTGATGAAAAAAAGTATATTTTGGTGTTTTGAGGGATAAATTCCGTGTTTTTGATATATATAGGGGTGGAAAAATGACCAAATTACCCCTCAAAGCATGGAGGTGGAATGCTGAAAAACTGGGCACAAAGGCTATAGCAAGGCGGCGCCTTTCCCAGAGCCTTTTGCAGCTGGGCGGCGCCTTGATATTGAGGGAGGGGCAAAGGCTATAAGCTGGGTGGCGCCTCTTTATAGCCTTTAGCTACTGGTTGAAAATCCAAACGTTCCCTAAACGAATTCTGAAAATTCTGAAACTCACCTGGAATGTACTATGGACTTGCCCCACCACAATACAACTTGAAAATTGGAAAATGGAGGTAGGGAAGGTCGTCAACTAAATCTCCGAAGTTTGAAGGCTTAAAATGAGACTAAGTGTTGAACACCTAGCTAAAATATTCTAAGTGTTGAACCTTCCAAAGAACTTTTTGGAGCTAAAAAAGCTGATTATTAACGTAAGATTTTGTGGGGTCTTACAACCTTTCATATGCTCACCCAGTCGAGATCTTCTTTATTACAATAGCCCCTCTAGTCGAGAGGCTTACTTTTCAATTGCTCCTCCAGTCGAGAGCTTTTTTATTTCAAAAATCCTGCAAATCGAGAGGCTATTATCTTTCAATTGCTACGCCAATCGAGAGCTCTTTTATTTCAATTGCCCCACTAGTCGAAAGGCTATTACCTTTGAATTGCTTCGCCAGTCGAGAGCCTTTTTATTTCAATAGCCCCGCTAGCTAAGAAGATATTACCTGTCAATTTCTCCAGTAGTCAAAAACTTTTTAATTTTCATAGACCTGCCAGTCGAGAGGTGGTTACCTTTTAATTGCTCTACCAGTCGAGAGTTCTTTAATTTCAACAGCCCCGCTAGTCGAGAGGCTATTACCTTTCAGTTGTTCCACCAATAGAAAGTCTATTAGAATTCAATCACTTTACAAGGTTATGACCTTGGTCTTCATAGAAAATTGAGAACGACCATTAACATCAGTCTCCGTAGACAATCAGAGATATCATGCACTAAGTTCCCCAAAGACAACTGGAAGACTCTACCACAATTAACATCCATCTCCATAGACAATTGGAGATGTAATCAAGTCTTTGTAGTCAGTCGAAGATATCATTCATCACATAGTCTTCGTAGACAATCGAAGATGTCAACCAACATCAGTCTTCGTAGACAATCAAATACGACAATCAACATCAGTCTCTATAGACAATTAGAGATGTCATGCATCAAATCTTTGTAAACAAATAAATACATCATCATTCAGCATCAGTCTCCGTAGACAATCAGAGATGATGACCAACATCAGTTTTCGTAGACAGTCAAAGACAACAATCAATATTAATCTCCATAGACAATTGAAGATGTCATCCATCAAGTCCCCGTAAATAATCGGAAATGTCATTCATCCTCAAGTACCCATAGATAATCGGAGACATCATTAATCCTCAAGTCCCTGTAGACAATCGGAGGCATCATGCATCTTTTCAATCGAAAATACAACCTACAACAACAAGATATTTTTTAAAACTCGTTCTCAAAAGTCTAATGTTAGCCACAAAACATACACTAGGCAATTTTTGAGAACTGCCTTAAAATTTGTCCTATTTTCTCATTCCGAACTACTTTGACCAAATTCTCGTGAAACTCGAGATATGTAGGAAGCTTTATGCAGAGTTCGATCGAGTTCACTCATCACAAGCCCATAATCATCCTTTCTCTCCATCAAGTACATAATCTTGCATCCCCAGCATCTTACAGCTTAATACTGGGGTAGTTTCAAGAGGAGCATCGGGATACGTAATCACTTTCAACCTCGAATAGTCCTTATCTCAATAATTATTTCACATGATCGTACGTCCTTAATAACGGGGCAAAAAACAATTTGCCTATTCCTTTAAACTACACCTGACCTGATCCTCATACAACTTAAGGTATGTAGGCAACTCTAAATAAGAGTTCGGTAGAATTTTCATCAAAAGTAAATTTGTATTTAGCAAAATTGACTACACGTCAATGTTTTCGTTTGAAGACTTCTACATCATCTCCAAACAAAAAGGGGAAAAAGCGGACATCCAATTTTGGCTCTTCATGCTTAAATTAACGTCTTCCTGATTGTTAAACGGCACAAAATATAATTTTCACATTATTTTTAAAATTATTAACAAATTATTGATAATCATCTTTAGTTTAGAATTTTATCAATTTATTGTCATATTTTTATAATTTATTGATAATTCTCTATATATTAGTATTTTTTTATTAATTCATTATCATTTTTAACTTTTTCACAATCATCTGCACACGTATACGACATGACATCATATTTTTTAATTTATAATATTTTCAAGTTAATTATATTTTTTAGTTTTTCTTTACATTTTCTAATCACATATCGATACCTACATTTGTACCTTATTTAATACAGTCTGCAAATGCAAAGTCGAATTAAATATTTGTACACAACATAATACTTCAGTGTCTTGTCATATACGATAATGACAATAAAATAATATCTTTTCATATCTGACAATGACGACACAATAATGTCTTGTCACATCTGACAATGACTACTCAATGATACTACCCTTTGGATAATAACTTTGTCCGTTGGTCAAAAGGATGAAAAATCCTTTGGTCAATAACTTAAGGATCAAAGAGTGTTCTATAATAAAAAGAGGGAACACCCTTTTATCCTTTGGATAATAAAAGGGACCCATTTTATTATAAATAAGTAAGGGGTTAATATTTTGAAACATACAAATTTAGACCATTAATATTTACACAAATAAATAAAATTAACCAATTCACGCATTTACATCATAAACATTGTGTAGTCTTTCTTTTCAAATAAAATTTTTATTTTTCTCTCCATAATTTCGGTCAAGTAGGTAGTATTATTTGCGAAATACTTTTTCTTTTTTTATAGTACAAAAGATACTTTCTTTCATACGTCACAAAGTATTTTTCTTTCCCATATGTAATTTGTACATTTTTATACATACATTTTACATATTTTCATAACAATAAGCTTTACTCATATACTTAATATACATATATTTTCACATTATTTTAAATATTTATATTTTTTAAAATAATTATTTTTTTATCTCCTCCCTCTTTGATAAATTTAGTCTAGCTGGGTACCACATTTGTGGATTCTGAAGGGTGTCTAACCCCTTCCCTTTGGAATAACTTGAATCCTTACCAAGAATCTAAATTGGTTTTCGCAAGATAAAACATAAGTTTTATGTGTTAATAATTAAATAGGTTTCCTGTTTTTCCTTAATAATGAAGTGGTGACTCTATACAAAATTTCTATTTTTTAAGTGTCCACGAGTCATGTTTTGATTAACCTTGGAAAAAATAGGGCATGACAGAATGACGACTCTGTAAGGAATTAACATCAGGTTCAAACCATAATAGACTAAAATTTTCAATTGGGAGAGGTACTTTTATATTTTTTTATGCTAGTCCTTTAATTCTTTATTTGTTTCACTGCAAATTGTGTTTTATTTGCTCATATATTTTTTTACATTATTTACACAAACTAGTTTTGTTGTATTATCAATTCTTTTATTTATTACTTATTTAATACATTATATTTGTACATTGTAAAAGCTGCTACACATTATTTTAATTTATTTAATCATAATCACAATTCCATCAAATCTTTGGTCGTACACTTCACACATTGTGACTCACGCAGGGGGTGTCTTACACTCCTCCAAACCTTCTTTGAATTTCATAGTTTCAAGATTGGTGCATTTTTGTTAGTGTGACTTTTCTCAATTATTCAATCCTACTCTCAATCATTTAGAAAAATTCTCATTCTAGAAATAAGGCACGTTATGTACAAACTCATAAATTAGTTTGAACTATGTTTTGACCTTATTCTTATCCTGACAAGATACATAGGTTTCCCTGCATTAGGGTTCGGTCTTTTCACTATTTTGGAATAATTTCTCTGGAATTCAAACTGGGGCAATTTTCAATAACAGTTAGGTATGTCTGAGGTACCACTTGAAACTATAGGAGTTACTCTAATCTCGGTTAGCTGGGACGGAGATGGGAAAATTCTTATACAAACAAGTAATCATTGATACCATTCACAGTCAAGATACAATTATATCTTTCTCACCTTTAAACATTTTTTACACAGAAAATACAAAATAATTTTTTACGTTTTCAGTTTTCAACATTTCTAACAAAGAAAAATCAAAATAATTTTCTACATTTTCACCTTTCAACATCTCTCACAAAGAAAATACAAATTAATTTTTTGTATTTTTATCTTTTCAACATTTCTCACAAAAAAAAAATACAAAGCAATTTTTTGCATTTTTAACTTTTCAACATTTTGCGAAGAAAATACAAAATAATTTTCTTTCTTTCTCGTGACATTCACTTTCATATACATGCATTATGTTTTTCATTCAAGGCGCCCACCTCCAAATATGGACAGTTAGCTTTTGCTTTCAAGAACATACCTTTACATACATACATACACTTTTCATTCAAGGTGTCCACCTCTAAATACAGGCAATTGACTTTCCTTTTCAAGATCCCACATCCAAACACAGATGTTTTTGCTTTTTTATTTGGTGTACTCCTTCTAATTTAGGTATACTACACTTTCATTGCCCCACCGAAGGCTATTACCTTTCAATTGTTTTTCCAGTCGAGAGCTTCTTTATTTTAATAGCCCCTCCAATCGAGAGCTTCTTTATTTCAATAGCCCCTCCAGTTGAGAGGATATTACCTTTCAATTGTTCCACTAGTCGAGATCTCTTTTATTACAATATCCCTATTAGTCGAGAGGCTATTAACTTTCAATAGCTTCGTCAGTTGAAAGCTCTTACATTTCCATAGTCCCGCTAGTCGAGAGGCTATTACCTTTCATGTTCTCCCCCATTCGAGATCTTCTTTATTTTAATAGCCCCTCAAGTTGAGAGGCTTACCTTTCAATTGCTCCTCCAGTCGAGATTTTTTTTTCAAAAACCCTGCCAGTCAAGAGGTTTTTACCTTTCAATTGCTACTCCAGTCTAGAGCTCATTTATTTCAATTGTCATGCTAGTCGAAAGGCTATAAACTTTTAATTGCTCCGCTAGTCGAGAGCTTTTTTATTTCAATAGCTTTGCTAATCAAGAGTATATTACCTTTCAATTGCTCCAGTAATCAACAACTCTTTAATTTTCATAGCCGTACCAGTCGAGAGGTGGTTACCTTTCAATTGCTCTACCAGTCGAGAGCTCTTTAATTTCAACAGCCCCGCCAGTCGAGAGGCTATTACCTTTCAGTTGTTCCACCAATAGAAAGGCTATTAAAATTCAAACACTTTATTAGTTGATGACCTTAGTCCTCATAGAAAATTGAGGAAGACCATTAACATCAGTCTCCGTAGACAATCAGAGATATCATGCACTAAGTTACCCCAAGACAACTGTAGGACTCTACCACAATCAACATCCATCTCCATAGACAATTGGAGATGTCATCAAGTCTTTGTAGACAATCGAAGACATCATTCATCACATAGTCTTCGTAGACAATCGAAGATGTCAAACAACATCAGTCTTCGTAGACAATCAAATACGACAATCAACATCAGTCTCTATAGACAATTAGAGATGTCATGCATCAAATCTTTGTAAACAAATAAATACATCATCATTCAGCATCAGTCTCCATAGACAATCAGATACGATGACCAACATCAGTTTTCGTAGACAGTCAAAGACAACAATCAATATTAATCTCCATAGACAATTGAAGATGTTATCCATCAAGTCCCCGTAAATAATCGGAGATGTCATTCATCCTCAAGTACCCATAGATAATCGGAGACATCATTCATCCTCAAGTCCCTATAGACAATCGGAGGCATCATGCATTTTTTCAATCGAAAATACAACCTACAACAACAAGACATTTTTTAAAACTCGTTCTCAAAAGTCTAATGTTAGCCACAAAACATACATTAGGCAATTTTTGAGAACTGCCTTAAAATTTGCCCTATTTTCTCATTCCAAACTACTTTGACCGAATTCTCATGAAACTCGAGATATGTAGGAAGCTTTATGGAAAGTTCGATCGAGTTCAGTCGTCACAAGCCCATAATCATCATTTCTCTCCATCAAGTACATAATCTTGCATCCCCAGCATCTTACAGCTCAATACTGGGGCAGTTTCAAGAGGAGCATCGCGATACGTAAACACTTTTATCCTCGAATAGTCCTTATCTCAATAATTATTTCACATGATCGTATGTCCTTAATAACGGGGAAAAAAGCAATTTGCCTATTCCTTTAAACTACACCTGACCTGATCCTCATGCAACTTGAGGTATGTAGGCAACTCTAAATAAGAGTTCGATCAAATTTTCATCAAAAGTAAATTTGTATTTAGCAAAATTGACTACACGTTAATGTTTTCGTTTGAAGACTTCTACATTGTCTCCAAACAAAAAGGGGAAAAAGTGGACATCCAATTTTGGCTCTTCATGCTTAAATTAACGTCTTCCTGATTGTTAAAGGGCACAAAATATAATTTTCACATTATTTTTAAAATTGTTAACAAATTATTGATAATCATCTTTAGTTTAAAATTTTATCAATTTATTGTCATATTTTTGTATAATTTATTGATAATTCTCTATATATTGGTATTTTTTTATTAATTCATTATCATTTTTAACTTTTGCACAATCATCTGCACACATATACGACATGACATCATATTTTTTAATTTATAATATTTTCAAGTTAATTATATTTTTTAGTTTTTCTTTACATTTTGTAATCACATATCGATACCTACATTTGTACCTTATTTAATACAGTCCGCAAATGCTAAGTCGAATTAAATATTTGTACACAACATAACACTTCAGTGTCTTGTCATATACGATAATGACAATACAATAATATCTTTTCATATCTGACAATGACGACACAATAATGTCTTGTCACATCTGACAATGACTACTCAATAATACTACCCTTTGGATAATAACATTGTCCGTTGGTCAAAAGGATGAAAAATCATTTGGTCAATAACTTAAGGATCAAAGAGTGTTCTATAATAAAAAGAGGGAACACCCTTTTATACTTTGGATAATAAAAGGGATCCATTTTATTATAAATAAGTAGGGGGTTAATATCTTGAAACACACAAATTTCTCCTCTCTCTAAAAAAAAGAAAAAATACACACACACCATACACAATCAGCCGCCCTTTTCTATCTTTTTTCTTTTAATTTGCTCTATCTCTCCTCACTGCCAAAGGGTAGATCACCGCCACCCGCCACTGGTTAAAGCATCGGAGTTCCATCAACACCCCAACCAGCACCACCCACTTTTTCCTCTTTCGCCGCTCCTTTTTATTGGTGTCTCGCCAGAGGTGATGACCGACGAGCTCGTCCACCAGTCCCCATCTTCTCTCTTTTCTCCCACTTTTCCCTCATCGTTACCTCACTGGAGTTGATCACCAGAGATATCTAATGCATTACCACCACCATTGCCTACCGACAAATAGGCAAAATCTGGCCAAAAAATTTCCACACCACCACCACTATTTACCATGCTCCATTTTGTTGATATGTCGGTGAAATGTAACAGCCCATCCTGTGATGTAAGTTATAGTTAACTTCTCTTTGTTAATCTGCTCGTAAGATTTGGATTGTCATTGTTGATCATAAAATGATTGATGAAATCTCTACTAGAAATACCTTCCCTACTCCTTAGGAGATAGAACTAACAACAATTGATATGTGATGCTTCGTTACTTGGCACTTGGAATTAGGATAGGGTAACAACACTTCAGATCATATGAACTAAACAAAACCTTTGAGGATGAATATTTCATTGGAAAATTAACTTTTTTGTTATAATCAATAGGCATTTCTTATGAGGCTCAATATTTATCAGATCACGGCCTGTTCTTAACACCTTAACTTATACAAGTTTCTGGGAAAGTTTCTGTGATTTCAAATTTGAACACGTCCTGCATAAATATACTTTTGAGAGGTTACACTAATTTTTGGTCCGTTTATTGGTATTTCTTAAATAGTTCAATTAACATTAGATCAAGAAGACAGTGAACTCTTATAATAACATGACGTGGGACTTTCTAGTTTGATGATGTACGTTCTTTTTAGATCTTCTTTTAGTTGTTAATGAATGGTGCTATTATTAACTATTCATTTGTTGAACAATGGAGTTCTTAGGATATGAATGTACTATAATTACTAGTTTTTTTGGGTAGAATTTTGCAAACCAATGGCACGGGAAGAAAGTATCTTTAGGCAAACTAAACTTATGGGGGGAACTATTCGAGCAACTCAATCACAGGATGAATTAAATGTCTCTTCTCCTACTGTTAATGCAGGTAATGCATTCAATTATATTTATTAGGATTGGAATATTTAGTTATTTTTGAAGTTGAAACTAAAAACATTTAACTTTTGAAATTTTCATTTATGTTAAACTTGTAAAGAGAAAGATGGACATTAGCTACTATACGCACTCAAAATTGAGATTGTGAATAGTAAAAGAACTAAATCTGTAACAGTAATTGTTTTGTGTGCTCATAAATCTTCTAATAGTTCAAATAAATACTGGTATTAGCTCTCATATATTCTCCCCACTTTGTCAATGCATTTACTGACTTAGTTGGTCATTAAGACACAATACAAATATAGAAATTAACTAATCCCACCACACGTATCAGGAACCTGGTCTCAGAAATTGCAGCAAACAACAAACAGTAAAATAAAGTGCAACATAAATTTACCGTGGAAAATTCCTTGCTTAAGGGAGTAAGAAACCAGGGCCTACACTGCGTAGGATTTCACCACCAATCTCCACTAATTTCAAAGAGCTTTGTTCAAGATTACAACCCCGCAATCGTAGAATCTAACTCTTAACCCACAACTCCACAGTTTACTCCAACTATTCTACCCAATATATTAGCACTCCAAGAAGTCAAACCCGTTTCTTGTTACAACAACTCACAAGCAAGAATTCAAACCCACTTCTTGTTACAACACCCCACGAATAAGAAGCCAAACCCACTTCTTATTGCTCACACTCACAACATTCAATAATAGAAAAGATTACAACTCAGAATCTATCCTATTACAGAATTAAAACTCATCAATTTACTCCAATTGATGAACTCAACAAAGACTAATAACTCTTGCCTTAAACTTCTCAAACTTCAGTATTCAGTAGTGCAAACTCGAACAGAAACTGTGAACCGGGTTTCTATTTTTGCTCTGATGGCTATTGCTCTCAAGATGATATATTTCATGGATATACAATAGATGCGACTCTCAATGATCTTCATGCCATATATATGTTGGAGATTTGTCATACCCTAGAAAATCACGGACAGGGACTTCTTCTCCAAATGAAACATGGTTTCCTATAAGGAATTATATGATTCCTTTTCTTATAAGGAGATTGTATCATATAAGAAAACATTGACTCCTCTTTAGACTCTACTTCTTCTTGTTATTTCTTTCCTTCTTTGTTTTTTATTTCATTCCTTCTTTTCTCCTTTGTGCATTTTCTTCTTTATTTCGTGGCTCCAATCTTCCTTATTTGTGTTTGATTTCCTTATGTATTCACGCCACCTGGTTCACATATTCTCTGGAACCTGGTTCACATGATACAACATACAAAACACAACAAGTAGCAAACCAAGTTCTTATTTGTCAATCATCAAAACTACAAACATGTTTTACTTTCCAACAATTTCCCCCTTTTTTATGATGACAAACAATACATCATATATTCTTTGTCCACCCCATATAACTTTCCCCTTTTGGCATCACTGAAATTCAACAACCAAAGAACCCAATGAATATACAATAAGTGCAATATCATTTTAACTCATGGCCACTCGGGCAACACTATTTAATGCATACTTGTTGACAATTAGGTAAGTCAATCTATGGATATCAACTATCTTACATACATAATCAAGAGATGCAGAGAAGGAACAAAATAAAGTAGATATGCACCAATTTAAGCCCTTATGACCCTAATCAAAAGCACATAATATCATGAGTATGAGACAAAACATAAGAACCACAAGTGAAGCTAGGGGCAAAGGAACTCGAGGATATATACAAGGAGGACAAGTACTAAGGCTAGGAAGGAGGGGGTGGAATGCTTTTCCATACCATTGTGCACTTTTTTTTAATTTTAAAACCTGGTTCAAATGCATAAGGATCTTACTCCATCCAGGTACTTATATCAATCAACTTCTTCTTGATGAATTTCAAACTCGGATTATCGAAGAATATGAATAGTTAAGAAACTCATCAGAATTAGTGCAACAATGATGAATTTAGCAACAACAAAGGAACTGATCTGTAATACCCCAAAGTTTCCTAACTAATTTATTTTGTCCTAAGAATGTCAAGTGTTAGTTTCTAAATTAAATAATATTTATTCCATGAGGAATTTTCAAGATTTTCATTATTTTTGTTATGTGGGAATTTCAATAAGCTTTCCATTGATATAAATTTTTCCTAAATCTGATAACTGGGTAAGAAGTTATGACTATTTCAAGTTCCTATCGTAAAACAGCGTCATATTAGTCAGTGGCGCACCGCACCACAGGAGAAAATGACAATTGTCAAATTCCAGTAAGGGTCCACGATAGTGGCGAGTCGCGCCAAACTTCCAGGTCGCAAATGAAGTGGCAACGCGATGGCTCCGCGGCGCGCCATCCCTCAATTTCCTAGTTGTCAAATTCCAGTGACACGACGCGACAGTACCGCGTCGCGCCAGGGGTCCAATTTGGGAAAATTTCACTAAAATTTAAAGATGCGTCCAGGGTTAAAAGGGTCAATTTCTCACCCTTATTTAAGCCCTTTAACACGAGATTCATCTATTTGAAACCCAAAATATACTAGTTTCTCTTAATTTTCTCTCAAGAACAAGCTAGGGTTTTAATTGGAGATTCAATTTCATGAAAGTCTCTCCGTCAATCTTCGCTAAATCAAGAACTAAGGTATATCATGTGTTGATTCATGGGTCTCTCTCACCCATGAAGCTCAAGAATCTCTTTTCAAAATCCAAGATTTAGGTATTTGTGAATGTTCATGATTCAAATTGAATTGAAATTCATGGTCATGATGTTGTGTGGTTTCGATTTTGTTTTAAATTACATATTCCAATGATTGACCCTAGTATGTGATGATTTGCATAATAATCATGATAAACCCCCTTCAATTTACAAGTTGATTGATGTATCCTTGATTATTACATGTGTTTATGATTGTATAACCAAAGCATGATCCCCACATGTTTGATCAAATGCCTATGTGAAGGAAAAATGCCATACTAGTATGATATTATGAAATCCCCATTCATGTATAAGTTATGTATGTCAGGTGTTTGATGAAATGTCTTAGTCAATGGATTATATATTGTTGATGTTAGTCATGTATTCAAGAATGTCATGATTTGTCAGTTTTCTTCTATCGAGTTCGGGGGGTACTTATACCTGAAAAATGTAGTTATGTGCCTAGAGTTTGTGTCATATTTTCACGATATCATCAGTCAATCCATGATCCATAGAACTCAGTCAGTCATGTGACTCAGGAAAGCTTAGTAATACAGTAATCTCAGTACTATTTTGTCAGTCAATGAAACTCAGTTAATTCAGTCCAGTTCAATTCAGTAATCCATGATCAGTGTCTATTCAGATGGGAGTAGAAATTAGCATCGAGTGAACCCAAGGATGGGAACACACACTGTCAGATGAGGGTGTGATTCTTAGAAGTCATCCTTGTATTCCAGAACTATGTTACCAGCATTGGTTGAGACATCAACACTGTCAGATGAGGGTTGATGAGGTGGATAAGCACTGTCAAATGAGGGCCCCATTGTTCTCTTTTTGGGACACTTTCAGATGAGGGTCACTCACAACTTGTCCTCACCAGTGATGCAGTATTGACAACCTTTCAATTGGGGTTACAGATTAGACCCTAACTTAGCCATAATGGCATATTAGGGGCATGTCGGTTAGATAACTACTTCCCATAATTTTAGTTACAGAACCAGGACTGTCAGATATAGTCATTCAGTCTCAGTAATAGAACTCAGATAGTTCTACAGAATTCAGGAATGTCAGATATGGTCAACTCAGATACAGTACAAAACTCAGCTAGTTCCATCAGATTCAGGACTGTCAAATATAGTCATTCATGTCATCAATTATATCAGTCATCAGAATTTAGTTATCAGTCATGTTAGTTATCAGTAAATTCATGTTATCACGATCTCAGATATAGTTACTACGTATTAATAGATGCATTCTCACATTCATATTAGTCAGTTAACCAGTATTGTTCATGCATATGAACCCTATGCATTCAGCCTACCTTCCATGCATACCAGTACATTCAAAGTACTGACGCATTTGCGCTATGGTGTCTTATACCATAGGTTCAGAAGCATGAGCTCCAGAGCATCATTAGCATTCCAGTATCAACAGTCAGAGTTAGCGGTGAGTCCTCATCTCTCGAGGACATGATCATTTATTTATTATCTCATTAAGTAATTTATTAGTTAGAGTTAGTTTTGGACATATCCCATCAACTCCTCATTCAGACAGTTCATTCAGTTAGAGGTTTTCTAGACTATCATGTTCTGACTATCATGTTATTTTAGTTTTGTTTGGGGTATTTCATACCCTATTCAGATGTTATATCTTTATCAGTTATGTTACAGTCTTGAACCTTATGTCCTTTCAGTTCATGTTTCTACAATCATATAGTATATTATGCAGTAAATAGGTACAACTATCAGTCATAGGTTAGCTTGTGGTCCTTTGGGGTCATGAGAACCGTGTAGCATTCCGGGTACAAGATATGGGGCATTACATGATCGTAGTTTATTTCTAAGATGGTTGATCCCCCAAGAAATAGTTAGTTACACTTGAGATGTGAGGCCATGATTTGGGATTTGTGAACCTGGTTCAATTGAATGAGGTGGTTAAGACAATGATGACATTAGAGGAAAGGGACTAAGTTCTTCCAAATTAGAGCTGAGGTAATTTTAAGACTGAGATCCTCTTTATCAAAATGGTTTGGGATTGAAGGTTGTTCAGCATTAAAAGGGCAAAGATAGATTCTTGATGCTTTTCTTGAAAGAATTTGCTTTTTAATAATGAATCAGGTTCACCAGTTCTCAAGCTTTACACATACTCAAGAAATCCATGAATTGAAAAGGATGGTACTTACCTGACTATAAATAAGAAACCAGGTTCCCCATTTTTTGAGCTCCTCTTCAATTTCTCAATGAAATTTGTAAGAAAGCAGGGGTAATATCCACAGATCTTTTAGCCACTGTCAAAGATGTATCTGAGGTATGTACCTGTAATAGTACAAGACTGAGTTATTAGATATACATTATATGTCCAATCAAGCATAAAATTGTTCATTTACTAGCCAATTATTAAGGAAGTCATGACGATGTGCCAATGTTTCTTGATAAGACCAAGCTCCAAGAAAACAAAAACTAGGTTTACATTGTATTGAACCTTTTAATCATCCAATAGTTTCCCCTTATTTTTTTACCATGTATAGTATCAACATTTGTTTCCCCTATCTCTTATACCTCCTCACTGATATGAGGATTACCACTGAGCTATAAATTTGATCATTTCAGGAACTTCTTGGGAATCAGGTTCTTCAAATATTGACCATCCATTTCCTCATAATCATCTCAAAAAATACCAAATCACTCATTCTCAACCATCTCTTTAAGATCACGATCATAAAGATTACCAATAATAAGGCTATTTTTTTTTACAATCATTCTGCAAAATTAAATAAACCAGGTTCCTATTGTATAATTTTCTTAATTGCTGTGAGTGAACCTTTAATATTGAAGTTAGAACATTCTAACATTATTCTTGAATTTTAATCACTTTGAGCATTTCTTCAGTAAATTCGTGTTGGGAAACTTATGAAATAGGACTTTCAAGACTCCTTCTTTTAGAACCAGGTTTCAGAATTTGATTTTTCATTTTCTCATGCATTTAAAACATGCTCAACAAATTATGTTTCAATCCATTTCACTTTCCAAAGTCTACTTTGTTACCTTGGAAATACGTGAGTGAGAAGAAAATTTCTCACTTTTCGATCATGTGTACGAAACATGTGTTATTCAGATACCATGATTTGTCTTTTCCTCTCATCCTCACCTGAAACACTAGTTAAAGATTAGTCTTGGGTACCCAGATTAAAATGGGCCCCTTCCTGTGAGTAAAAGGATAAATGAGATCTCTTCTAGCCCAAAAAGGCAAACAAGAGGCTTGTTTCTTTTTAGCATTTGCATGGTAAGGACCTGATTTCCTTTTAACAAAATTAGAGCAATTCATTTGACAAGAACCAGGTCCCCTTTTGACAAAATTAATATTTTTATGATTTGCCCGAATTTGACGTTGACATTGATTTCTAAAAAGGCCTTCCTTTCCACAGTGAGTACAAAATTTTAATCCAGCAGGGTTACCTTGTGAAGACTTGTGTTCTTCAGGTTTAAAACCAATCCCATGTCTAGTGGTGGTTTGACTATTCTGAATTTGAGTTAACAGTGTTGAGGACCTGGTCCACCTTTTATTGTGTTCTAACTCATTTTTAGTCCATGGAAGATTTTCCTACAGCAACCTATTCCTTTCAGTAATCTCTTGAAGATTTACAGTCAATTTCTTAACGTCATCTTCCAAAGATTGTTGAAAAGTGGTTGCTTGGATTTTTTCCTTTAGAAGAAAATTTCTTTAAACAGTTTTTCAAGGAACAATTTTCTTCATCAAGACTTTGATAGTCCATTCTTAATGATGAATAATCACTCATAAGTTGATTCTTGTC
Organism: Capsicum pubescens; assembly: GCA_030864215.1. Taxonomy (NCBI): domain Eukaryota; kingdom Viridiplantae; phylum Streptophyta; class Magnoliopsida; order Solanales; family Solanaceae; genus Capsicum; species Capsicum pubescens. The sequence goes on from CM061540.1 coordinate 236,942,150, forward strand.
AGAAAAAATAGAATAATAAGCATCAATAAGAACATAAGCCAGATTTTCAAGTTTTTCTTAGAAATTTTTTCGAGTTCAGGTTTAAGATTAAGAAAACATACCTTAGATTCTCCTTGTTCAGTATCACCATCTGAGTTAGAACTTGTCATGTGTGAAAGTATAGCCTCTTTGGAACTTTCTTCCTGTTGTTCACCATCTGAATCAACAATTTCAACAAGTGCTAGAGTGTCCTCATCATCAGATTAAACCATAGCCAGTAATGACCTATTTTTTGGCTCTTTATCTTCAAATTCATCAGAAGAGTTTTTCATTTTAGCAAGAGCCCTTTTAATAGCAACATAAGCTTCACGTTTTGTCATCATTCTGTGTGATGGAAAAACCGGGTCCTTCTTTTGTTCCTTATATTTTTCTTGGTTGTTTTTCTTGTGCTCCACTGTCCATAAAGGATAAAATTTGATGAAGTGTTCAGGACTGTTACACTTGATCATGATTTTCCTTTTCATAATTTTTTGAAACCTGGTTCCTATTTTTTGAATTCAAGCTCTTCCTCAACACCTTTTGAAATCTCCTCTTCATGAGTGTCAAATTCTCATGTTCAAAATCTACCTTTTCAGTAGCTTTAAGAACCAAATTATTTTTCTTTTAGACTCCAATATTCACACATTCTTGATTTTTCTTAAGCTCATACGTTTTCAAGTTTCCAAAGAGCTCATCCATGGTTAATGTGTCAAAGTTATGAGCCTCAGAGATTACTTCAATCTTACATTCCCATAACTCCGGCAACATGCTGAGCAATTTTTGGATAGCCTTACTATTGGGAACAACTTCACCTAGAGAGTAGATCTCATTAATGATTGATGTGAACCTAGTATTCATCTCCTGAACTCCTTCCTTCATCCTAAATTATTCATATTTTCTATTTAGTACATCAATCTTAGGCTTTTTCACTTGACTGGTACCTTTATGAGTTGTTTGCAAAGTGTCCCAAATTTCCTTCTATGGAACAAGAGGATATTCTATTATACTCATCAGGGCCAATGCCACAGATAAGAATTTTTTTGGCCTTTGCTTTATTTTGAACATTTATCTTATCATTATCATCAAATTCCAATGTTCCTTTAGGAACCCATGTCGTTCCATCTTCACCAAGCTTCATTGGATTATTGGTCCATCCAATACAATATTTCAACAGACCATGATTTTCACCAATAATGAAGTACATCATCCTATTCTTCCACCACCTATAATATTGCTCGTTAAAGAGAGGTGGTCGAATTTGTGAAGCACCTTCTTGAGATGTTGGTGGGGCATCCATTTGATTCTTTTCAAGGTGTTAACCTTTAATTGAAAAGACCTATCTCTAATACCAACTATAAAAATTAACTAATCCCACCACACGTATCAAGAACCTGGTCTCAGAAATTATAGCAAACAACAAACAGTAAAATAAAGTGCAATACAAATTTACCGTGGAAAACTCCTTGCTCAAGGGAGTAAAAAACCATGACCAACATTGCGTAGGATTTCACCACCAATCTCCACTAATTTCAAAGAGGTTTGTTCAAGATTACAATCCCGCAATCCTAGAACCTAACTCTTAACTCACAACTCCACAGTTCACTCCAACAGTTCTACCCAATATATGAGCACTCCAAGAAATCAAACCCGTTTCTTGTTACAAAAACTCACAAACAAGAAGTCAAACCCACTTCTTGTTACAACACCCCATGAATAAGAAGCCAAATCCACTTCTTATTGCTCACACTCACAATGTTCAATAATAGAAAAGATTACAACTCAGAATCTATCCTATTACAGACTTAAAACTCATCAATTTACTCCAACAGATGAACTCAACAAAGACTACTAACTCTAGACTTAAACTTCTCAAACTTCAGTATTCAGTAGTAGAAACTAAAACACAAACTGTGAACCAAGTTTCTATTTTGCTGTGATAAACTCTTGCAGTTTTTGCTCTAATGGCTATTACTCTCAAGATAATATATTTCATGGAAATGTAATAGATAAAGCTCTCTATAATCTTCATGCAATATATATGCTGGAGATTTGTCATACCCTAGAATATCAAGGACTGGGACTCCTTCTCCAAATGGAACATGGTTTCCCATAAGGAATTATATGATTTCTTTTCTTATAAAGAGATTGTATCATATAAGGAAACATTGACTCCTCTTTAGACTCTACTTCTTCTTGTTATTTCTTTCCTTTTTTGCTTTTTATTTCTTTCCTTCTTTTCTCCTTTGTGCATTTTCTTCTTTATTTCGTGGCTCCAGTCTTCCTTATTTGTGCTTGATTTTCTTGTGTATTCACGCCACCTGTTCTGGGACCTGGTTCACATCTTCTCTGGAACCTAGTTCACATGATACAACATTCAAAACATAAAAAGTAGCAAACCAGGTTCTTATTTGTCAATCATCAAAACTACAAACATGTTCTACTTTCCAACAAAAATAAAGCAAAATTTAAAGATTTTCAGTCTTCATCCTGTGTATTATTTCTATATGTGCAAATATCTCTCTCTATATATATATACTCTATCATTTTTCTATTTAGGTGGTATTTTGAACTGATGTTTTTTCATCAGAGGTTTCCGCTATATCAGGAAAGGTCGTGGCAAGAATAGAGGGAAAAGTCTTGAAAAAATAAAAAAGGTTATGAGAAGCAAGATGAAAATAGAGATCCTGGTTGTAAAGGAAAGGCTAAAGAAGCCAATTTAATCAGCCAAACTATCCAATGAAATAAAGATAATTGATTGCTCAAAATTTTCTTTCACTTTCAAACAAGTGGAAGAAACATAAAAGAGAGTAAAAAGCTGCAGCACTAATTAGATGTCATGCAAGGATTGTATACTCTTTAAAAATTTATTACATGACAAATAGTACTTTTGTTCACCTCGATGGTGCCCAAGTGTGTTGACACCCAATTTTGGCTCTCTATGCTTAATTTAACGTCTTTCTGATCATTAAAGGGTACAAATGCTATTTTCACATCATTTTTACAATTGTTAATAAATTTATTGATAACCATCCTTACTTTAGGATTTTATCAATTATTGTCAAATTTGTGTTTCATAATTTATTGATAATTCTCTGAATATTAGGATTCTTTATCAATTAATTATCATTTTTAACTTTTTAACAATTATCTGCACACGTACAAGACATGACATCACATTTTTTAATTTACAACATTTTCAAGTTAATTACATTTTTTAGTTTTTATTTACATTTTGTAATCACATATCCAAACCTATTTTTATTATAAATAAGTGGGGGTTAATATCTTGAAACACATAAATTTCTCCTCTCTCTCTCAAAAGAAAGGCAAAAATACACACCCCAAACACACAATCAGTCACCCTTCTCTCTGATTTTCTTTCAATTTTCTCCATCTTTCCTCACTGCCAAAGGGCAGATCACCGCCCCACCGCCACCGGTCAATGCACCGAAGTTCTATCAACACCACCAACCAGCATCGTCCTCTTTCACTCATTCTCCGTCCCTTTCATTGGTGTCTCACCGAAGGTGATGACCGACGAGCTCTGGCTACCAACCCCCAGCCTTCTCTCCTTTCTCTCTCTTTCCCATCATCGCTACCTCGCCGGAGTTGATCACCGGAGATCTCTAATGCATTAGGGAGCCACAACCCACCGGTAAATAGGCCAAATCTGATTGAAAAATTCCCACACGACCATTACTATTTTCCTTGCTCCTTCTCATCGATATGTCGGCGAACATGGTCGAAAAATACGTAGCTCCGATGTTCCATCATCGTTGAAGCAGCGGTGTTGTTTGGTTACTTGCCTACTTTAATCCTTGATCATTATCTTAGTTATGGTGTTTTTGTTTTACTTTTCATTTGCCAAACTTGACTAAAAAAAATATTTTTTGGTGACTTTGGATTTTCTGGCAAGACCTTGATTTTCTCCGATGAACATCATTGCATTGGGATCCATTTATGATTGTTTTGAATTATTGTTTCTATATTTTACATACTAGTTTTGACATTTGGAATGGTTTTTGTTTTGTCCACATGTTGATGACTTCGTCAATTTTTTTCGATGGTCCTATTTAGATATATTATTGTATTTACAAATTTGGAACTGTTTTATCCCTTTTACTAATTGGTGAATGTGCTTGACTGATAACAAATAGATACTACACTACATTGGACAATGACATTATCTCTTCGTCAGATTTTTTAGGCCACCCTATAACAAAAGACTTATTTTATTTTCTCAAGTTTATTTATTTTATATCAAATATCAATACATGGCTGATAAAGAAATTCTCCATCGATTTTGAGACCTTCCCCAATAAAAGACAAACATTATGTATATAAATACATAACAAAAATAAATAAATTTAGGTGATGACAAAATATTTACAATATCACGACAACATGAAGGGTTTTATGATTCGTATCTTGGCAAGGCGATTTAGGATGGACGTCAAATTGAGAAACCATTTCGTAGTCATGGTACGTCTAAAACTTAATCCGAGCCCACATTATAGTAAAATTCTATCTTTGTACATGTACACTCTCAATATTTTCTATCAAGTATTTATACATATTCTCGGTAACACACTCCGTTATATTTGGAAGGAAATTTCGAGCTCTGTATTTGTAAGTTTATTTCTTATAATTGTATATAAAGATGAAAGTATAGTGAAAACTTTACTTTTGGAATTTTGGGTGGGAACGTTTTATTTACATAATTCTTATGGCGCATTTAGGAAAAATTTAGACCATTAATATTTACACAAAAAAATAAAATTAACCAATTCACGCATTTACATCATAAACATTGTATAGTCTTTCTTTTCAAGTAAAATCTTCATTTTTCTCTCCATAATTTCAGTCAAGTAGGTAGTATTATTTGCAAAATACTTTTTCTTTTTTATAGTACAAAAGATACCTTATTTCATACGTCACAAAGTACTTTTCTTTTTCACATGTAATTTGTTCATTTTTATACATACATTTTACATATTTTCATAACAATAAGCTTTACTCATATACTTAATATACATATATTTTCACATTATTTTAAATATTTATATCTTTCAAAATAATTATTTTTTTATCTCCTTCCTCTTTGATAAATTTGATCTAGTTGGGCACCACATTTATGGATTCTGAAAGGTGTCTAACCCTTTCCCTTCGGAATAACTTGAATCATTACCTAGAGTCTAAATTGGTTTTCGCAAGCTAAAACATAAGTCTTATGTGTTAATAATTAAATAGGTTTCTTGGTTTTTCTTAAAAATTAGGTGGCGACTCTGTACAAAATTTCTCTTCTTTAAGAGTCCACGAGTCATGTTTTGTTTAACCTTGGCAAAAATAGGGCATGACAGAACGACGACTCTGTCGGGAATTAACATCAGGTTCAAACCCCAATAGACTAAAATTTTCAATTGAGAGAGGTACTTTTATATTTTTTTTATGCTAGTCCTTTAATTCTTTATCTGTTTCACTGCAAATTGTGTTATATTTGCTCATACATTATTTTACATTATTTACACAAACAAGTTTTGTTGTATTATCAATTCTTTTATTCATTACTTGTTTAATACATTATATTTGTACATTGTAAAGGCTACTACACATCATTTTAAATTATTTAATCATAATCACAATTCCATCGAATCTTTGGTCGTACACTTCACACATTATGGTTTATGCGGGGGGTGTCTTACACACCCCCAAACCTTCTTTGAATTTCATAGTTTCAGGATTGGTGCATTCATATTAGTGTGACTTTTCACAATTATTCAATCATACTCTCAATTATTTAGAAAAATTCCTATTCTAGAAATAAGTCACGTCATGTACAAACTCATAAATCTGTTTGAACTATGTTTTGACCTGATTCTTATCCTGACAAGATACGTAGGAAACCCTGTATTAGGGTTTGGTCTCTTCACTATTTTGGAATAATTTCTATGGAATTCAAACTGGGGCAATTTTCAACAACAGTTCAAAGTTACTCTCCAAAAGTCTTCAAGAGCACAAATAAATAACTTCTCAAATTCAAATCTCCATAACATTAGTACCTAGCTGGTCTACCTCTAAGTCCTCACTCGATTATGGTTTGAGAACACCTAGCTTATTCTTTCGAATATCGTAAACCATTAAATTTATGGCATATAGATCCTCATATTCAAGAGAAAGGGTTAACACCCTTTCAGTCATAACAATACTGCCAGTTACAGCATAATATGACCATAACTTCTTTAATGTCTGACTTTCCAAATCTTGTCGACATGTTGAAGTAGTCCCAAAACACCCCTCATGCTTGACATCCATCCTCTCAATTGTCTAATCTAAAATTTTGATGCTACAATAAATTCCTTGCTAATCATCTTTCACATTATTTTTAAGGATGACCACCACTCTTGTATAATCATAAATCTACATACAAATTTATAAATTTGCTTGAACTATCCAAACCTGATTTTTATTTCCACAAGATACATAGGCAACCCTCATTTGGATGCAGTCTCATTCTTATTTTAAAAATAAATAAATTTTGACTTGGTTGGTAAGAACAGAGTTAGGAGTGTTCATGAGAAAGAATAAATTGGTATGTTGGAAAGGACCAACTTCATGGAAAACCATAGATTCTCTTGGTACCTTTTAATTACACCTGGGTAACACTTGAACAATTATCTTGTATACATCTAAGACAAGAATGAAACCAATCTTATCGTTTCAAGTGCATTATATGGTGATCTTTAGATTAGTTCATTGCATTGCATTGTTGATCCAGAACTTGGCCTTAGTGCCCGTTGAGGCAAAATTCTGAGTTACACTTGGTTTGGGAAAGGATTGCAAGCCTTTCTTGATTTGATTGTGCCTTCCACAGTCTACCAAATGACATTAGTCTCTAGCATTTCCCCCTTTGAGCCTAAAACCTTTTCTTTGGATAACCACATCTGAGCCTACACCTTTTAAGTACTTATATACCCTATCCCTCTTTTGTCCAACCTTCTTGAGCACACTAAATACGTGCAAATTGCGAACGAAGATTTAAGATCAAATCTGCCAAAGGCAAAGGATATAGAATCTCAGAAGAGCAAAGACGAAAAAATAACTTCTAACAAGAAGGATCAAAAACACCCACAAAAATAGAGATAACTCCAACAAAGGTGGAAAATCATCATAAAAAATGTATTTATTGAGAAGAAAAGGAAAAACTCCAACACAAGATTCAAAATGCACAAAAAAGACAAATGTCAATGCGCAACAAATGTCTAAAGCACAGATACAGTGGAACGCTCATTGAGGAATTAGTCACTCTCATCCCAAATATCATCCTACCCATACCCAAGCCTACATTACCAGCCGATAACAAGTCCTACAAGATCTTATTCTAAGTGTGCTCACATTAGTGGATTCTTACGTGAGGGCTAAACCTATGGTATCACAATTGTATTCATTGAACTTCTTTCTGAGTGTGAGGGTAATCTCTGGGCGTCTCTAAATTCAAAGAAAAATACTCAAATAGGTGTAGAAACAAGACATTTTTCTTGAGAAGACACTTGAAATATGAGAATAGGCACAACTTGTTTGAAGCAAGAAGAATAAATCTTGTTGATACTTAGGTATGTCTGAGGTACCACTTGAAACTATAGGAGTTACTCTGATCTCGGTTAGCTGGGAAGGAGATGGAAAAATTCTTATACAAACTAGAAATCATTCAGTCAAGACACGATTATATCTTTCTCACCTTTAAACATTTTTTACATGAAAATACAAAATAATTTTCTATATTTTAACTTTTCAACATTTCTTACAAAGAAAATACAAAATAATTTTGTACATTTTCACCTTTCAACATTTCTTACAAAGAAGATACAAAATAATTTTTTGTATTTTTATCTTTTCAACATTTCTCACAAAAAAAATACAAAGCAATGCATTTTTCACTTTTCAACATTTTGCAAAGAAAATACAAAATATTTTTCTTTCTTTCTCATGACATTCACTTTCATATACATGCATTATGATTTTCATTCAAGGCATCCACCTCCAAATATGGACAGTTAGATTTTGCTTTCAAGAATATACATTCACATCTATACATACACTTTTCATTCAAGGTGTCCACCTCCAAATATAGGCAATTGACTTTCCTTTTCAAGATCTCACATTCAAACACAAATGTTTTTTCTTCTTTATTAGGTGTACTCCTTCTAACTTAGGTATCCTACACATTCATAGCCCCACCAGTCAAGAGGCTATTACCTTTCAATTGTTTTGCCAGTCGAGAGCTTCTTTATTTTAATAGCCACGCCACTTTAAATTTCTCCGTCAGTCGAGATCTTCTTTATTTCAATAGACCCTCTAATTGAGAGGTTATTACCTTTCAATTTCTTCTCCAGTCGAGATCTTTTTTATTATAATAGCCTCACTAGTCAAGAGGCTATTACCTTTCAATTGCTTCATCAATTGAGAGATCTTACATTTCCATAGCCCCGCTAGTTGAGAGGCTATTACCTTTGTAACACCCTGAATCTGGTACCCGAAACGCTACATGGTGCTCATGACCCCGAAGGACCACAAGTTAACCCATGACTGATACCTGTACCTGTACACTGCATAATATACTAAATAAATGCGGAAATAAAGGCTGTAAGGCCATAAGGTTCACACTGAATCATAAATAAAATAAGAATGTCTGAATAGTATGGTATATCAATACCAAAACAAAACTAGAAACAACTGAAGTCTGAATCAAATATGAAAGCCTCTAAGTACTGTTTGAATATAGAGTTAAACGAATATGTTTCCAACTAACTCCATCTAGCAAAACTAAGCTGAAATAAATAATAACATAAAGTAATGATCATGTCCTCGAAGGATGAGGACTCACTGCTAACTTCGATTGCGGAAACTGGGATACTACTGATGCTTTGGAGCTCGTTCTTCTAAATCTATGGTATAAGACACCATAGCACAAATGCATCAGTACTTTGAATATACTGGTATACATGTAAGATAGGCTGAATGCATAGGGTTCGTATGCATGAACAATACTAATTGGCTGACTAACATGAACGTGAGAAAGCATGCATAAACACATAATACTGTAAATAAGATCGTGAAAACATGATTACTGAGTCTGAGTACTGATAACATGAGTTTACTGATTTATCTGATAACATGGGTGACTGTATCTGACAGTCATGAACCTGATGAAACTGACATACCCCAAATATGCTATAATAGCTAAGCTGAGGTCCAATCTGTGTCTTGATTGGAAGGGTGTCAATACTGCGTCGCTGGTAGAGACAAACTGTGGGTAACCCTCATCTGACAGTATCCCCAAAAGAGAACGGTGGGGCCCTCATCTAACAGTGCTTATCCACCTCATCAAATCTAATCTGACAGTGTTGATGTCTCAACCTATGTTGGCTATATAGTTCTGGAATGCAAGGATGACTTCTAAGAATCACACCCTCACCTGAGAGTGTGTGTTCCCATCTTTGGGTTCACTCGGTGCTAATTCCTAGTCCCATCTGAATAGACACTGAACATGATTAACTGGACTGAATTGACTGGATTTATAAAGTTTCACTGACTGACGAAATACTACTGAGATTACTGAGTTGCTGAACTTTCCTAAGTCACATGGCTGACTGAATTCTACTGAAGATGGCTTGACTGAGAGGATCGTGAAAACATGACACTAGATCTAGGTACACAACTATCTTTTTGGGTACAAGTACCCCCAGGACTCAATAGAACGAAACTGACATAACATGATAATACTTGATCATAGGAATAAAGCCCAATTCATAATGCCATAAGTTAGGGATTTCATACTACATATAGTTCTCATAATTTTATACATGGAAGGGAATGCATATAACAACATAACATAAGTCCATCAAATCTAGTTTCATGAACATCCCGTCAACAATCATAATACATACAATATCATAGAAGTCATTATTTTCATAAGGGTGTAGCATGCATTTGTCATTTAGGTCACAATTTAGCTATAATACATGATTTCTAATCTCCTAGGTATTTATCAAACACCTTACATGCACCACTTAGGCATACGTGTAATCATCAAATTATTCATCATGAACAACTAAATTTACATGTTTCCAACTCATATGATATCATAGCTTCATAACAACACACAAAGACCCTAACTTGGGGATTTTAAAACATTAATTACATGAACCAATCAACCCACAACATAATAACATGGTTCATAATTTAAAAGAGGGTTCTTGAGCTTTATGGATGGAAGGAATCCATAAATCAACATAACTCATACCTTAGATGAAGGTTACTTAACGGTCTACGGTGAAATCTCTTGGATTTGGGTCTTCAAATTGAAACCCTTATTCTTGTTCTTGAGAGAAATTGATGAAAATAAGTATATTTTTGTGTTTTGAGGGCTAAATTCCGTGTTTTTGATATATATAGGGGTGGGAAAATGACCAAATTACCCCTCAAAGCAAGGAGGTGGAATGCTGAAAAACTGGGCACAAAGGCTATAGCAAGGCGGCGCCTTTCTCATAGCCTTTTGCAGCTGGGCGGTGCCTTGCTATTGAGGGAGGGGCCAAGGCTATAAGCTGGGTGGCGCCTCCTTATAGCCTTTAGCTACTGGTTCGAAATCCTAACGTTCCCTAAACGAATTCTGAAAATTCTGAAACTCACCTGGAATGTACTATGGACTTGCCCCACCACAATACAACTTGAAAATTGGAAAATGGAGGTAGGGAAGGTCGTCAACTAAATCTCCGAAGTTTGAAGGCTTAAAATGAGACTAAGTGTTGAACACCTAGATAAAATATTCTAAGTGTTGAACCTTCCAAAGAACTTTTTGGAGCTAAAAAAGCTGATTATTAATGTAAGATTTTGTGGGGTCTTACAACTTTTCATATGCTCACCCAGTCGAGAGCTTCTTTATTTCAATAGTCCCTCTAGTCGAGAGGTTTACTTTTCAATTGTTCCTCCAGTCGAGAGCTTTTTTATTTCAAAAACCCTGCCAATCAAGAGGCTATTATCTTTCAATTGCTATGCCAATCGAGAGCTCTTTTATTTCAATTGCCCTGCTAGTCGAAAGGCTATTACCTTTCAATTGCTTTGCCAGTCGAGAGCCTTTTTATTTCAATAGCCCCGCTAGCCAAGAGGATATTACCTGTCAATTTCTCCAGTAGTCAACAGCTCTTTAATTTTCATAGACCTGCCAGTCGAGAGACGGTTACCTTTTAATTACTCCACCAGTCAAGAGCTCTTTAATATCAACAGCCCCGCCAGTCGAGAGGCTATTACCTTTCAGTTGTTACACCAATAGAAAGTCTATTAGAATTCAATCACTTTACAAGGTTATGACCTTGGTCTGCATAGAAAATTGAGAACGACCATTAACATCAGTCTTCGTAGACAATCAGAGATATCATGCACTAAGTTCCGCAAAGACAACTGGAAGACTCTACCACAATCAACAACCGTCTCCATAGACAATCGGAGATGTCATCAAGTCTTTGTAGACAGTCGAAGACATCATTCATCACATAGTCTTCTTAGACAATCGAAGATGTCAACCAACATCAGTCTTCGTAGACAATCGAATACGATAATCAACATCAGTCTCTATAGACAATTAGAGATGTCATGCATCAAATCTTTGTAAACAAATAAATACATCATCATTCAGCATCGGTCTCCATAGACAATCAGAGATGATAACCAACATCAGTTTTCGTAGACAGTCAAAGACAACAATCAATATTAATCTCCATAGACAATTGAAGATGTCATACATCAAGTCCCCATAAATAATCGGAGATGTCATTCATCCTCAAGTACCCATAGATAATCGGAGACATCATTCATCCTCAAGTCCCTGTAGACAATCGGAGGCATCATGCATCTTTTCAATCGAAAATACAACCTACAACAATAAGATATTTTTTAAAACTCGTTCTCAAAAGTCTAATGTTAGCCACAAAACATACACTAGGCAAATTTTGAGAACCCTTAAAATTTGTCCTATTTTCTCATTCCGAACTACTTTGACCGAATTCTCGTGAAACTCGAGATATGTAGGAAGCTTTATGCAGAGTTCGATCGAGTTAGTCATCACAAGCCCATAATCATCCTTTCTCTCCATCAAGTGCATAATCTTGCATCCCCAGCATTTACAACTCAATACTGGGGAAGTTTCAAGAGGAGCATCGGGATACGTAAACACTTTCATCCCCGAATAGTCCTTATCTCAATAATTATTTCACATGATCGTACATCCTTAATAACGGGGCAAAAAGCAATTTGCCTATTCCTTTAAACTACACCTGACCTGATCCTCATACAACTTGAGGTATGTAGGCAACTCTAAATAAGAGTTCGGTCGAATTTTCATCAAAAGTAAATTTGTATTTAGCAAAATTGACTACACGTCAATGTTTTCGTTTGAAGACTTCTACATCGTCTCCAAAAAAAAAAGGGGGGGAAAGTGGACATCCAATTTTGGCTCTTCATGCTTAAATTAACGTCTCCTGATTGTTTAAGGGCACAAAATATAATTTTCACATTATTTTTAAAATTGTTAACAAATTATTGATAATCATCTTTAGTTTAGAATTTTATCAATTTATTGTCATATTTTTGTATAATTTATTGATAATTCTCTATATATTGGTATTTTTTTATTAATTCATTATCATTTTTAACTTTTTCACAATCATCTGCACACGTATACGACATGACATCATATTTTTTAATTTATAATATTTTCAAGTTAATTATATTTTTTAGTTTTTCTTTACATTTTGTAATCACATATCGGTACCTACATTTGTACCTTATTTAATACAGTTCGTAAATGCTAAGTCGAATTAAATATTTGTACACAACATAATACTTCAGTGTCTTGTCATATACGATAATGACAATACAATAATATCTTTTCATATCTGACAATGACGATACAATAATGTCTTGTCACATCTGACAATGACTACTCAATGATACTACCCTTTGGATAATAACTTTGTCCATTGGTCAAAAGGATGAAAAATCCTTTGGTCAATAACTTAAGGATCAAAGAGTGTTCTATAATAAAAAGAGGGAACAACCTTTTATCCTTCTGATAATAAAAGGGATCCATTTTATTATAAATAAGTAGGGGGTTAATATTTTGAAACACACAAATTTCTCCTCTCTTTAAAAAAAAGAAAAAAATACACATACACCACACATAATCAACCGTCCTTTTCTCTTATTTTCTTTTAATTTGCTCTATCTCTCCTAACTGCCAAAGGGTAGATCACCGCGCCACTTCCACTGGTCAAAGCACCGGAGTTCCATCAACACCACCAACCAACACAACCGACTTTTTCCTCTTTCGTCGCTCCCTTTTATTGGTGTCTCGCCGGAGGTGATGACCGGCGAGCTCATCCACCAGTCCCCAGCCTTCTCTCTTTTCTCCCACTTTTCCCTTATCGTTACCTCACCGTAGTTGATCAACGGAGATATCTAATGCATTACCACCACTATTGCCTACCGACAAATAGGCAAAATCTGGCCAGAAAATTCCCACACCACCACCACTATTTACCATGCTCCATTTTGTTGATATGTCAGTGAATATGGTCGGGAAACACGTTGCTTAGACGTTCCATCTTCGTTGAAGCAGCGGTGTCGTTTGGTTACTTTCCCACTTTAATCCTTGCTTATTATTTTAGTTATGGTGTTTTGCTATACTTTTTCTTTGTCAAACTTGACTAAAACTATTTTTTGGTGATTTTGGATTTTTTGGCGAGACCTTGATTTTCTCCGATGAATATCATGGCTTTGGGATCAATTTATGATTGTTTTGAATAATTGTTGCTATATTTTGCATACTGGTTTTGATATTTGGATTGGTTTTGTTTTGTCCATATGTAGATGACTTCGTTAATCTTTTTTGATGGTCCTATTTAGCCTCATTACTGTAATTGTGAATTTGGGACTGTTTTATCCCTTTTACTAATTTGTGAATGTGCTTGACGGATAACAAACATATACTACACTATATTGGCCAATGACATTATCACTTTGTCAGATATTTCAGGCCACCCTATGACAAAAGATGAATTTTATTTTCTCAAGTTTACTTATTTTATATCAAAAATCAATACATGGCCGGTGAAAAAATTCTCCGTCAATTTTTTAGGCCTTTTCAAATAAAAAATGAGCATTACATATACAAATACGTAACAAAAATAAATAACTTCGGGCAATGATGAAATCTTTGCAATATCACGACAACACAAAGGGTTTTATGATTCGTATCTTGCAAGGAGATTTAGGATGACCGATAAATCGAGCAACCATTTTGTAGCCATAGTGCATCTAAAATTTAATTCGAGCCCATGTTATAATAAAATTATTTTTTTATTTATACATCTACATATATGTATGTGTACACATAATTTTCATTTATTTTAATGACTATTTGTACATTCTCAATATTTTCTATCAAGTGTGTTTACAAATTCTCGGTAACACACTCCGTGATATTTGGAAGGAAGTTTTGAGATCTGCATTTGTAATTTTATTTCTTATAACTGTACATAAAGATGAAATTACAGTGAAAACTTTACTTTTAGAGTGTTGGGTGAGAACGTTTTATTTATATAATTCTCATTGTGCATTTAGGCAAACTTAGATCATTAATATTACACAAATATATAAAATGAATCAATTCACACAGTTATATCATGAACATTGAATAGTCTTTCTTTTTAGGTAAAATATTTATTTTTCTCTCTGTAATTTCAGTCAAGTAGGTAGTATTATTTGCAAAATACTATTTTTATTGTACAAAAGATACTTTCTCTTCATACGTCACAAGGTACTTTTCTTTCCCACATATAATTTGTACATTTTTATACAAACCTTTTACATATTTTCATAACAATAAGTTTTACTCATATACTTAATATACATACATTTTTTACATTATTTTAAATATTTATATTTTTTAAAAGAATTATTTTTTTATTTCCTCCCTCTTTTATAAATTTAGTCTAGATGGGTACCGCATTTGTTGATGCCTAACCCCTTCCCTTTGAAATAACTTGAACCCTTACCTAGAATCTAAATTGATTTTCACAGACTAAAACATAAGTCATATGTGTTAATAATTTAATAGGTTTCCTGGTTTTTCTTAAAAATTTGGTGCCGACTCTGTACAAAATTTCAATTCTTTAAGAGTCTATGAGTCATGTTTTGTTTAACCTTAACAATAACAAGGCATGACAAAGTGCTATATGATATGGATATAAATTAAAAGACTATTTGAGGAGCTAAAAACACTGGAATACACCTTATGAAGACTATTTGCAGCTCTGAGTGAAATATAAGCACATTATTTTATTACTTATAGCAGCTATGTTTGGTAGATCAATAAGCCTAATTTTTCTATATATCTAAAGTATTTTATATTTCGTCATCGTCTGTGGTACTACTAATGTTTAGACTTTTAGAAAAGAGAGAAAAGAACAAAGAAAGGTATGAAAAATGTGAATGAATCCAGTTGTATTGAGAAAACAAATAGGCCAAATAACCATGATATTCGGCCTTTCATATCCAAAAGGACATATAATGAAATTGCTATTTCGTGGAAGTCTTCAAAAAAGACTTGTATAGCACGTTCTTCCATGGAATCTGAATTTATTGCTCTTGAGTTGGCAGGGCAAGAAGCTGAGTGTCTACGAAATCTTTTGACAGATGTGCCTTTATAGGGAAGACAAATGTCACCAGTATCTTTACATTGTGACTCACAGGTGGCAATTAGGATTGCTAAAAATAGTGTATACAATGGTAAAAAGAGACATATTCACATCAGACATGGTGCAGTTAAACAACTATTGAATCATGGTGTTATTTCCTTGGAATATGTAAGATCCAAAAAAATTTTGACGGATTCTATGACCAAGGGTTTGACTAGGAAAATGGCTCTTAAACCGTCAAGGGGGTGGGGCTAAAGCCCATAGATTGAGGTAATATGGTAGATACCCATTTGTGGTCGAACAAAGCCATATAGGACTTCAATAAACACTACATATCCTATCTCTATGGCATGAGGTAGTGTAATATGAGGTTGAGCTTATTTTTTCTCTTAATGATCCATATCCTTAAGGTGGTCTATGATATAGACTTGATGGATCACCTACGTGAGTGAAAAAAGTTGGTCACCTTTTTATGAAAGACTTGGGTTGTCTTTCCAGAGCACTCATGAGACCCAAGATTTGTGTGCATGACCATAAAAAAGCACTTTGTAGTATCGCAGAGGTTGCTTAAAATCAAGGATATGGTAGGTGTTGTAGGGGTCTCAACTTATGTCCATCTAGTTTAAGAGTACTTCACTTTTTGGATATTTGTTGTTGTCTCATATCACTACGTGTCAATTCAAATCGAAAGATATTGACACTTAAGTACGTGTTTCTTCCTTTTGCCCAGAATTTATTCTTATTATTTATCTTTGCATTTGTAGGGGACTGTGAAATTAATTCTACATTTATTCATTTAGTGTAATGAAAAGATGAATAACTTCTACGTTACAAAGGAGATGAATACATCTATCCTAAACATCCGTTCTAATAGAATTATATAACATGTAAATTAATGGTTCTTTAATACCATTAAATATCACTCTTCCAACTCCATTTTCAAATACTATATAAAGGGTGTCTTTGGAGAAGATAAAAAAACACACCACAAAAAGAAAAAAAATATTTTCCTCCTTTCCTCTTCCTCTTGAATTATTTTGAGCAATTGGTTTGGGAAACCTCCAAACTTCCATCCATGAGTGTACGTGTTTGGAAGTAGCTGTAGAACCTTGGGGAGAAACCTTCTAGAAGGATTTACACCGGAGTCGGGCCAAAATCGCTTTCAAGGCAGTGGCTTGCCACGACACAATATTTGTGACAATTCTCTTACTATTAATAATTTCAGTTCTAATATCAATATTGTAGCATATTTCCAATATTTTCCATATCAAAATTACCAGATGAAGCCAACAAGATCAATGATACTAAAGTGAAAATGTGTATATCTAGAGCATGGATCATCTCCAAGAAAGAACAGTCATCAACTTCATACAGAAAGAGCAAAATTCAAAGGAAAAAAAAGTGTAGTTACTACGCTATCCAAAATTCAGAGCAATGGCGTGCAAATTTTGAAGTAAATTTTAGGTTAAAAAATCACGAAAACCATGGGCATACAATCCAACATACTAGAAAAAAAAATGTTAATGTCATAAATAAGAAGAAACACTAGAGATTAAAATGAATATACAACTTCTACGATACAAACAGTATGATAAGATTAAATATTGTTTAGCTGCAAACTACTTTCAATTTTGAGTTCTGATGAATACATGATTAAGACATCAAATTATCAGAAACTTTCTCTATTTTAGATTGGAACTATGGCCTCTTATCGTGAAGATGTGTTGAAATGATTTCAACTTAAGCTTTTAGTTACGTATTTCGTGATTTGTTATCATTTTTATTTTTTAGAGATTTTTTATGTGTCTTGTTTGTTGTGTTTGAAAATTTTCCTTAAGCTAATTTTTTTTGACAAAAAATTCATATAAGAATTTTATTTGTTTTAAAGGTTAATTTTTAACACTAGATAAGACTCAAGGTATATTTGGATCCTAATTATAAAATTACATACTAAGTTCGATGTTTAGTGATGTTCATTTTTTTAAAAATAATTACTGCCCCCCACCCTACCTTCCCTCTTCCCTTTTCAATTTTTCTTTTACCTATTTTCTTTTTAAATCTATCAAAAAAATGATTATACTATACTAAAAGTAGAAATGTCCTAAGACTATATTGAAAGCTGAAAATGTCCTAAAAATATTGATGAGTATTTATGACCCTTTTGCCATATATTAATTAATGTTAATACTTCCTCCATTCCTTTTTAATGTCATCTTTTTCTTTTTTTTTTGAATTAAACTATATAAACTTTGATTAACATATTAAGATGCATTTTTTTATCAAATTAAAAAAATAGGAAAATTAATTTATAGAACTTTTGATGTAGTTTTTGAATATCTATATTTTATATATAAATATTTAGTTAATCTAATCTAATTTAGTTATAATACTTAGTCAAATTAATTTATGAAAAATGAGGAGAGCAATTAAAAAAGAATGGAGGGAGGAATAGATAAAAATCAAACATTAATCATGCCAAGTTGCCAACAGTCATTCTCTTTTTTGGTATATATATATATAATATATATATATACATACATACATATATATATATATATATATATATATTTGAATAATCGACTTCAAACTTCAAAACCTTTCGAAATTCTTCACCAATATTAATTGATGGCGTAGCTACTACTCATACGAGCATACCCATAAATTGTTGAAAGAATTGAGATTGAATAGATATATGTGAAATCCTTTTCAGGTATTTCTAGGGGTAGAATAGAATTTCTTACTTGTATATAGATTTGTTTGTGATTATAATTAGGTGGTGGAAGCGATAAAATTAGCCAAGCACTACTCAATTTCCTAAATTTTCTGGGTTAATCTAAGGAACTACGACACTACTTCTTTCACTAGCGCACCAAAGAGAATTACAAAAAGAGAAAAAATGGAGAATGAAATTATTTTTTGGCGCTTACATTTTTTTAAGGTTTTTGTCTCCAGAAGAATTTCAGGAAAACCACCATATATATGAGAAAATAAACGAAGGAGTTGCATTGCAAAGTGAAGTGAAAGAACATAAACAAGAAGACCAAGTATGTATCAGTACTCATACTTTATCTTTGAACAAAATTAGACAGATAATTGCATGCAAAAATTATATACCGAATGATTTGTAATTGGTTATTTGTGTCAAATCCATTTATCTTGCTTTACTTATGTCTCATATAAGAAATGTCCTATGACTAAATTGAAAGCTTAAAATGTCCTAAAAATATTGATGAGTATTTATGACCCTTTTGCCATATATTAATTAATGGTAATACTCCCTCCCTTTCTATTTAATGTCTTTTTTTTCTTTTCTTTTTGTTTGAATTAAACGATATAAACTTTGATTAACATATTAAGATGCATTTCTTTATTAAATTAAAAAAAAATAAAAAAATTATAGGACTTTTGATGTAGTTTTTGAATATCTATATTTAATATATAAATATAAAGTTATTCTAATCTAATTTAGTATTAATACTTAGTCAAATTGATTTACGAAAAATGAGAAGAGCAATTAAAAATAACAGAGGGAGTAATATATAAAAATCAAACATTAATCATCCCAAGTTGCCAACAGTCATTCTCTTTTTTGTTATATTTATATATACAATATATACATATATATATATTTAATTAATTGGCTTCAAACTTCAAAACCTTTCAAAATTCTTCACCAATATTAATTGATGGCGTAGCTACTACTAATACGAGCATACCCATAAATTGTTGAAAGAATTGAGATTGAATAGCTATATCTGAAATCCTTTTAGGTATTTCTAGGGGTAGAATAGAATTTTTTACTTGTATATAGATTTGTGTGTGATTATAATTAGGTGGTGGAAGCGAAAAAATTAGTCAAGCACTACTCAATTTTCTAAGTTTTCTGGGTTAATCTAAGGCACTACGACACTACTTCTTTCACTAGCGCACCAAAGAGAATTACAAAGAAGAAAAATGGAGAATGAAATTATTTTTTGGCGCTTACATTTTTTAAAGGTTTTGTCTCCAAAAGAATTTCAGGAAAACCACCATATATATGAGAAAACAAACGAAAGAGTTGCACTGCAAAGAGAAGCGAAAGAATCTAAACAAGAAGACCAGGTATGTATCAATACTCATACTTTATCTTTGAACAAAATTAGACAGATAATTGCATGTAAAATTTATATACCGAATGATTTGTAATTGATTATTTGTGTCAAATCCATTTATCTTGCTTTACTTGTGTCTCATATAGTCATTTCAAAAATTAAAAGAACATTTATAATTTCTTATAATAAGAACATCTAATTTACAGTGTAGATTATAGTTTTAGGTGGTGTTTATCTTTACAATTGTTGTCTGGAACATAATAGTGAAGCATAATACTATTCAAGGCTTCTATTGAAATAGCTTCTCCTCTGTTCTTTTGATGCATTTATGTTCTCCCCTCGGGTTTCGAGGGGAGAGAGAAAAGATTGTGAAAAAATAATATTAAAATCTGTCATTTGTATTGATAGTTTTATTGTAATGGGGTGAGGGAGGTCAGGAATCCTTAAGCACTTTAAGATGTCCTAACCTGGTTTAACTTTTGAGCATGTTTGGGTTGATATATTTTAGGTGTTGTAAAGTTAAATTAGCTACTAAGTATATTGTAGTATTTGGGTACAATAAAAGAAGTGTTTTTAAGGTAAAATTCATAAATTTGAAATTCTAACTTATGCTTTTTGGATTATAAGCCCATCCAAATAGGCTCTTAGGAGTTGATCCACTTCCATGGATATATGGTTGTTTACCAAATCTATAGCTCTCTACTTAGATCTTCTCTGCTCTACTTTGACCATTAGAAGATACTGGTAATATACTATCAAGCTGC
This sequence comes from Capsicum pubescens, assembly GCA_030864215.1. NCBI lineage: Eukaryota > Viridiplantae > Streptophyta > Magnoliopsida > Solanales > Solanaceae > Capsicum > Capsicum pubescens. Next base: position 236,962,772 of record CM061540.1, read on the forward strand.
TCTTCTTTCAAATATATAGCTTGCATACCTTTTAAAAGAACATATACTGAAGTTATGATCTAGAGTGAGTCGTATTAGTTATTTGCTAGGGCCCTTCAATCTATTTGAAAATATTTCTTTGTTCAGTCAAGGAAAATATTCTACTTGACAACTCATATGGTACTTTAGAAATGAAAAAGTTTCTTGAATATTTGAGAAAAGTAGATTAAATTTAAATATGTTACTCCCTCCGTCCCATTTTATGTGTCGCCATTTGACCGGGCACGGAGTTTAAGAAAAAAGGGAAGACTTGGTAAAGTTTACCAAATTATCCTTTATCAAAAAAATGTGCCAATATCTTTTTTTTAATTAAGTGGGACCAATAAGGGTAAAAGGGTAATTGCGTCTTTAAAAAGTTTCCTAATAAGGAAAGACGACACTTATTTTGGGACAGACTAAAAAGGAAATGATGACACATAATTTGAGACGGAGGGAGTAAAAGACAGTGAGAAATGGTAATGCATCCTAGATAGGTTGTATGAAGTATTAAAGTTGAGGACTTTAAATAATTCTAAGAATACACCATTGCAAAAGAACATTTAAATCTTATTAACATGTGTTAAAAACTAAAAACTAAATTTATATATATGATATGTCTCACCGACAGTGAAATGTAACAGCCCTTTCTGTGATGTAAGTTATAGTTAACTTCTCTTTGTTAATCTGCTCGTAAGATTTGGATTGTCGTTGTTGATTATAAAACGATTGATGAAATCTCTACTAGAAATACCTTCCGTACTCCTTAGGAGTTAGAACTAACAACAATTGATATGTGATGCTTCGTAACTTGGCTTTTGGAATTAGGATAGGGTAACAACACTTTAGATCATAGGAACTCAACAAAACCATTTGGGATGAATATTTCATTGGAAAATTAACTTTTTGTTATAATCAATAGGCATTTCTTATGAGGCTCAATATTTATCAGATCGCGACCTCTTCTTAACACCAGCATATTAACTTGGGCCCCTTCTTGTGAGTAAAAGGATAAATGAGATCTCTTCTAGCCCAAAAAGGTAAACAAGAGGTTTGTTTTTTTTTTTGCATTTTCATGGTAAGGACCTGATTTTCTTTTAACAAAATTAGAGTGATTCATCTGACAAGAATCAGGCCTCTTTTTGACAAAATTAATTTTTTATGATTTGCCCAAATTTGACATTGACATTGATTTCTAAGATGGCCTTCTTTTCCACAGTGAGTACAAAATTTTAATCCAGCAGGGTTATCTTGTGAGGACTTGTGTTCTTCAGGTTTAAAACCAATCTCATGTCTAGTGGTGGTTTGACTATCCTGAATTTGAGTTAACAGTGTTGAGGACCCTGTCCACCTTTTATTGTGTTCTAACTCATCTTAAGTCCTTGCAAGATTTTCCTGCAGCAACCTATTCGTTTCAGTAATCTCTTGAAGATTTACAGTCAATTTCTTGATGCCATCTTCCAAAGATTGTTGAATAGTGGTTGCTTGGCTTTTTCCTTTAGAAGAAAATTGGTTTAAAGAGTTTTTCAAAGAATAATATTCTTCAGCAAGACTTTGATAGTCCATTCTTAATGATGCATAATCACTCATAAGTTGATTCTTATCAGAACAAACAGAATAATAAGCATCAATAAGAACATAAGCCATATTTTTAAGTTTTCTCTTAGAAAATTTTTTGAGTTCAGGTTTAAGATCAAGAAAACATACCTTAGATTCTCCTTGTTTAGTATCACCATTTGAGTCAGAACTTGTTATGTGTGAAAGTATATCCTCCTTGGAACTTTCTTCCTGTTGTTCACCATCTGAATCAGCAATTGCAATAAGTGCTAGAGTGTCCTCATCATCAGATTCAACCATATCCAGTAATGACCTATTTTATGGTTCTTCATCTTCAAATTCATCAGAAGAGTTTTTCATTTTAGCTAGAGCCCTTTTAACAACAATATCAGCTTCACGTTTTGTCATCATTCTGTGTGATGGAAGAACCAGGTCCTTCTTTTGTTCCTTATATTTTTCTTGGTTATTTTTCTTATGGTTCACTATCCATAAAGAATTAAATTTGATGAAGTGTCCAGGACTGTCACACTTGTGACACACTTGATCATGACTTTCCTTTTCATAATTTTTTGAAACCTGGTTCCTATTTTTTGAATTCAAGCTCTTCCTCAACACCTTTTGAAATCTCCTAGTCATGAGTGTCAAATTCTCATGTTCAAAATCTACCTTTTCAGTAGATTTTAGAACGAAATTATTTTTCTTTGAGACTCTAATATTGTCACGTTCTTTATTTTTCTTAAGCTCATACATTTTTAAGTTTCCGATGAGCTCATCCATGGTTAATGTGTCCAAGTTATGAGCCTCAGAGATAGCTTCAACCTTATATTCCCATGACCCCGGCAACACACTGAGCAATTTTTGAATAGCCTTACCATTGGGAACAACTTCACCTAGAGAGTATATCTCATTAATGATTGATTTGAACCAGGTATGCATCTCCTGAATAGTCTCTCCTTCCTTCATCCTAAATAATTCATAGTTTCTATTTAGTACATCAATCTTAGACTTTTTCACTTGACTGGTACCTTCATGAGCTATTTGCAAAGTGTCCCAAATTTCTTTCGCTGTGGAACAAGAGGATATTCTATTGTACTCATCAGGGCCAATGCCACAGATAAGAATTTTTTTGGCCTTTGCATTATTTTGAACATTTATCTTGTCATTATGATCAAATTCCAATCTTCCTTTAGGAACCCATATCTTTCCATCTTCACCAATCTTCATTGGTATCGTTGGTCCATCCAATACAATATTCCAAAGATTGTGATTTTCACCAATAATGAAGTCCATTAGCCTATTCTTCCACCACCCATAATACTGCCCGTTAAAGAGAGGTGGTCGAATTTGTGAAGAACCTTCTTGAGATATTGGTGGGGTATCCATTTGATCCTTTTCAAGGTGTTAGCCTTTAATTGAAAAGACTTGTCTCTGATACCAACTATAGAAATTAACTAATCCCATCACCCGTATCAGGAACCTAATCTCAGAAATCGTAGCAAACAACAAACAGTAAAATAAAGTACAACACAAATTTACCGTGGAAAACTCTTTGCTCAAGGGATTAAAAAAACAACGACCTACACTGCGTAGGATTTCACCACCAATCTCGACTAATTTCAAAGATCTTGGTTCAATATTACAACCCCGCAGTCCTAGAACCTAACTCTTAACTTACAACTCCACAGTTTACTCCAACTGTTCTACCCAATATATGAGCACTACAAGAAGTCAAACCCATTTCTTGTTACAACAACTCATAAACAAGAAGTCAACCCTGCTTCTTGTTACAACACCCCACGAATAAGAAGCAAAACCCACTTCTTATTGCTCACACTCACAATGTTCAATAATAGAAAAGATTACAATTCAGAATCTATCCTATTACAAACTTAAAACTCATTAATTTACTCCAACTGATGAACTCAACAAAGACTACTAACTCTAGCCTTAAAATTCTTAAACTTTAGTATTCAGTAGTGCAAACTCAAACAAAAACTATGAACCAGGTTTCTGTTTTGTGTGATAAACTCCTGTAGTTTTTGCTCTGATGGCTATTTCTCTCAACATGATATATTTCTTGTATATGCAATAGATACGGCTCTCAATGATCTTCATGCCATATATATGCTGGAAATTCGTCATACCCTAGAATATCACGGACTGGGACTCCTTCTCCAAATGGAACATGGTTTCCTATAAGAAATTATATGATTCCTTTTCTTATAAGGGGATTGTATCATATAAGGAAACATTGACTCCTCTTTAGACTCTACTTCTTCTTGTTATTTCTTTCCTTTTTTGCTTTTTATTTCTTTCCTTCTTTTCTCCTTTGTGCATTTTCTTCTTTATTTCGTGGCTCCAATCTTCCTTATTTGTGCTTGATTTCCTTGTGTATTCACGCCACCTGTTCTGGGACCTGGTTCACATCTTCTCTGGAACCTAGTTCACATGATACAACATAAAAAACATAACAAGTAGCAAACCAGGTTCTTATTTGTCAATCATCAAAACTACAAACATGTTCTACTTTCCAACAAAAATAAAGCAAAATTTAAAGATTTTCAGTCTTCATCCTGTGTATTATTGCTATATGTGCAAATATATCTATATATATACTTTGTCATTTTTCTATTTAGATGGTATTTTGAACTGATGTTTTTTCATCAGAGGTTTCCGCTAAATCAGGAAAGGTCGTGGTAAGAATAGAGGGAAAAGTCTTGAAAAATAAAGAAGGCTACGAGAAGCAAGATGAAAATAGAGATCCCGATTGTAAAGGAAAGGCTAACGAAGACAATTTAATCAGCCAAACTATCCAATGAATTAGAGATAATTGCTCAAAATTTTCTTTCACTTTCAAACATGTGGAAGAAACATAAAAGAGAGGAAAAAGCTGCAGCACTAATTAGATGTCGTGCACGGATTTTATACTCTTTTAAAATTTATTACATGACAAATAGTACTTTTGTTCACCTCGATGGTGCCCAAGTGTGTTGACACCCAGTTTTGGCTCTCTATGCTTAAGTTAACGTCTTTCTGATCGTTAAAGGGTACAAAATGCTATATTCACATCATTTTTACAATTGTTAACAAATTTATTGATAATCATCCTTACTTTAGGATTTTATCAATTATTGTCATATTTTTGTGTTTCATAATTTATTGATAATTCTCTGAATATTAGGATTCTTTATCAATTCATTATCATTTTTAAATTTTTTACAATTATCTGCACACGTACAAGACATGACATCACATTTTGTAATTTACAACATTTTCAAGTTAATTGCATTTTTTAGTTTTTATTTACATTTTGTAATCACATATCCAAACCTACATTTGTACATAATTTAATACAGTTGGAAAGCACTAAGTCGGATTAATTATTTTTACACAGCATAATAGTTTGGTGTCTTGTCACATCTGACAATAACCACACAATAATGTCTTGTCACATTCAAAAATGGTCACACAATAATGTCTTGTCACATATGACAATGACTACTCAATGCTACCCTTTGGATAATAATTTTTCCTATTTGTCAAAAGGATGAAAAAAAATATTTGGTGAATAACTTAAGGACCAAATATTATTCTATAACAAAAAAAAAGGAACACCCTTTTATCCTTTGGATAATAAAAGGGACCTATTTTTATTTTAAATAAGTGGGGGGTTAATATTTTGAAACACATAAATTTCTCCTCTCTCTCTCTCTCAAAAGAAAGGCAAAAATACACACCCCAAACACACAATCAACTGCCTTTCTATCCCCTTTTCTTTCAATTTGCTCCATCTTTACTCACTGCCAAAGGGAAGATCATCGCCCCACCGCCACCGGTCAAAGTATCAAAGTTCTATCAACACTACCAACCAGCGTCCTCTTTCCCTCCTTCACCATCCCTTTCACTGATGTCTCAACGAAGGTAATAACCGACGAGCTCTGGCTACCAACCCCCATCCTTCTCTTCTTTCTCCCTCTTTCCCCTCATCGCTACCTCACCGGAGTTGATCACAGGAGAGCTCTAATGTATTACACCACCACAGCCCACCGGGAAATGGGCCAAATCTGATCAAAAAATTCCCATACTACCACTACTATTTTCCTTGCTACTTCTCATTGATATGTCGGCGAACATGGTCGAAAAACACATAGCTTCGATGTTCCATCATCGTTGAAGCAGCGGTGTTTTTTGGTTACTTGCCTACTTTAATCCTTGCTCATTATCTTAGCTATGGTGTTTTTGTTTATTTTTCATTTGCCAAACTTGTCTAAAAATATTTTTTGTTGACTTTGGATTTTCCGGCAAGACCTTGATTTCCACCGATGAACATCATTGCATTGGGATCCATTTATGATTGTTTTAACTTATTTTTGCTATATTTTACATACTGGTTTTAACATTTGGAATGGTTTTTATTGTCCACATGTTGATGACTTCGTCAATTTTTTTCGATGGTCCTATTTAGATTCATTATTGTATTTACAAATTTGGAACTGTTTTATCCCTTTTACTAATTGGTGAATGTTCTTGACTGATAACAAATAGATACTACACTACATTGGACAATGACATTATCTCTTCGTTAGATTTTTTAGGCCACCCTATAACAAAAGACTGATTTTATTTTCTCAAGTTTATTTATTTTATATCAAATATCAATACATGGCCAATGAAGAAATTCTTCATCAATTTTTGAGGCCTTTCCAAATAAAAGACGAACATTATGTATGTAAATACATAACAAAAATAAATAAATTCAGGTGATGACAAAATATTTACAATATCACGACAACGTGAAGGGTTTTATGATTCGTATCTTGGCAAGGCAATTTAGAATGGACGACAAATTGAGCAACCATTTTGTAGACATGGTGCGTCTAAAACTTAATCTGAATCCACGATATAGTAAAATTCTATCTTTATTTATACATCTACATATATATATATACATACATATATATATGTGTGTGTGTGTGTACACATAATTTCCATTTATTTTAATGACTATTTGTACATGTACACTCTCAATATTTTCTATCAAGTGTTTATACATATTCTCGGTAACACACTCTGTGATATTTGAAAGAAAGTTTCGAGCTCTGTATTTGTAAGTTCATTTATTATAATTGTACATAAACATGAAAGTATAGTGATAACTTTACGTTTGAGATTTCGGGCGGGAACGTTTTATTTACATAATTCTTATGGCGCATTTAGGCAAAATTTAGACCATTAATATTTACACAAATAAGTAAAATTAACCAATTCACGCATTTACATCATAAACATTGTGTAGTCTTTCTTTTCAAGTAAAATTTTTATTTTTCTCTCCATAATTTCGGTCAAGTAGGTAGTATTATTTGCGAAATACTTTTCTTTTTTATAGTACAAAAGATACTTTCTTTCATACGTCACAAAGTACTTTTCTTTCCCACATGTAATTTGTACATTTTTATACATACATTTTACATATTTTCATAACAATAAGCTTTACTCATATACTTAATATACATATATTTTCACATTATTTTAAATATTTAAATTTTTAAAAATAATTATTTTTTTATCTCCTCCCTCTTTGATAAATTTAGTCTAGTTGGGTACCACATTTGTGAATTCTGAAGGGTGTCTAACCTCTTCCCTTCGGAATAACTTGAATCCTTACCAAGAATCTAAATTGGTTTTCGCAAGATAAAACATAAGTTTTATGTGTTAATAATTAAATAGGTTTCCTGATTTTCCTTATAAATTAAGTGCCGACTCTGTACAAAATTTCTATTCTTTAAGTGTCCACGAGTCATGTTTTGTTTAACCTTGGAAAAAATAGGGCATGACAAAATGACGACTCTATGAGGAATTAACATCAGGTTCAAACCACAATAGACTAAAATTTTCAATTCGGAGAGGTACTTTTATATTTTTTTATGCTAGTCCTTTAATTCTTTATTTGTTTCACTGCAAATTGTGTTTTATTTGCTCATATATTTTTTTACATTATTTACACAAACTAGTTTTGTTGTATTATCAATTCTTTTATTCATTACTTACTTAATACATTATATTTGTACATTGTAAAAGCTGCTACACAATATTTTAATTTATTTAATCATAATCACAATTCCATCAAATCTTTGGTCGTACACTTCACACATTGTGATTCACGCAGGGGGTGTCTTACACTCCTCCAAACCTTCTTTGAATTTCATAGTTTCAAGATTGGTGCATTTTTGTTAGTGTGACTTTTCTAAATTATTCAATCCTACTCTCAATCATTTAGAAAAATTTCCATTCTAGAAATAAGGCACGTTATGTACAAACTCATAAATCAGTTTGAACTATGTTTTGACCTTATTCTTATCCTGATAAGATACGTAGGTAGCCCTGTATTAGGGTTCGGTCTCTTCACTGTTTTAGAATAATTTCTCTGGAATTCAAACTGGGGCACTTTTCAATAACAGTTAGGTATGTCTGAGGTACCACTTGAAACTATAGGAGTTACTCTAATCTCGGTTAGCTGGGACGGAGATGGGGAAATTCTTATTCAAACTAGTAATCATTGATACCATTTACAGTCAAGACACGATTATATCTTTCTCATCTTTAAATATTTTCACAAAGAAAATACAAAATAATTTTCTACGTTTTCACTTTTCAACATTTCTAACAAAGAAAAATAAAAATAATTTTCTACATTTTCACCTTTCAACATCTCTTACAAATAAAATACAAATTAATTTGCTGAATTTTTATCTTTTCAACATTTCTCACAAAAAAAAAAAATACAAAGCAATTTTTTGCATTTTTAACTTTTCAACATTTTGCGAAGAAAATACAAAATAATTTTCTTTCTTTCTCGTGAGATTCACTTTCATATACATGCATTATGCTTTTCATTCAAGGCGCCCACCTCCAAATATGGACAGTTAGCTTTTGCTTTCAAGAATATACCTTCACATACAAACATACACTTTTTATTCAAGGTGTCCACCTCTAAATACAGGCAATTGACTTTTCTTTTCAAGATCCCGCATTCAAACACAGATATTTTTGCTTTTTTATTAGGTGTACTCCTTCTAATTTAGGTATACTACACTTTCATTGCCCCACCGGAGGCTATTACCTTTCAATTGTTTTGCCAGTCGAGAGCTTCTTTATTTTAATAGCCCCGCCAGTCGAGAGCTTCTTTATTTCAATAGCCCCTCCAGTTGAGAGGATATTACCTTTCAATTGTTCCTCCAGTCGAGAGTTTCTTTATTTCAATAGCCCCTCTAATTGAGAGGCTATTACCTTTCAATTGCTCCACTAGTCGAGATCTCTTTTATTACAATAGCCCTACTAGTCGAGAGGCTATTAACTTTCAATAGCTTCGTCAGTTGAAAGCTCTTACATTTCCATAGTCCCGCTAGTCGAGAGGCTATTACCTTTCATGTTCTCCCCCATTCGAGATCTTTTTTATTTTAATAGCCCCTCCAGTCGAGAGGCTTACCTTTCAATTGCTCCTCCAGTTGAGATTTTTTTTTCAAAAACCCTGTCAGTCAAGAGGTTGTTATATTTCAATTGCTACTCCAGTCGAGAGCTCCTTTATTTCAATTGTCACGCTAGTCGAAAGGCTATAAACTTTCAATTGCTCCGCTAGCCGAGAGCTTTTTTATTTCAATAGCCCCGCTAATCAAGAGGATATTACCTTTCAATTGCTCTAGTAGTCAACAGCTCTTTAATTTTCATAGCCGTACCAGTCGAGAGGTGGTTACCTTTCAATTGCTCCACCAGTCGAGAGCTCTTTAATTTCAACAGCCCTGCCAGTCGAGAGGCTATTACCTTTCAGTTGTTCCACCAATAGAAAGGCTATTAAAATTCAAACACTTTACTAGTTGATGACCTTAGTCCTCATAGAAAATTGAGGACGACCATTAACATTAGTTTTCGTAGACAATCATAGATATCATGCACTAAGTTCCCCCAAGACAACTGGAGGACTCTACCACAATCAGCATCCATCTCCATAGATAATTGGAGATGTCATTAAGTCTTTGTAGACAGTCGAAGATATCATTCATCACATAGTCTTCGCAGACAATCGAAGACGTCAACCAACATCAGTCTCCGTAGACAATCGAACACGACAATCAACATCAGTCTCCATAGATAATTAGAGATGTCATGCATCAAATCTTTGTAAACAATCGAATACATCATCATTCAACATCAGTCTCCATACACAATCAGAGACGACGACCAACATCAGTCTTCGTAGACAATCTAAGACAACAATCATCATTAATCTCCATAGACAATTAGAGATGTCACCCATCAAGTCCCCGTAAACAATCGGAGATGTCATTCATCCTCAAGTACCCATAGATAATCGGAGACATCATTCATCCTCAAGTCCCTGTGGATAATCGGAGGCATCATGCATCTTTTTAATAAAAAATACAACCTACAACAACAAGATATTTTTTAAAACTCATTCTCAAAAGTCTAACGTTAGCCACAAAACATACACTAGGAAAATTTTGAGAGCCGCCTTAAAACTTGTCCTATTTTCTCATTCCGAACTACTTTGACCGAATTCTCAAGAAACTCGAGATATATAGGAAGCTTTATGCAGAGTTCGATCGAGTTTGGTCGTCACAAGCCCATAATCTTCCTTTCTCTCCAGCAAGTACATAATCTTGCATCCCCAATATCTTACAGCTCAATACTGGGGCAGTTTCAAGAGGAGCATCGGGATACGTGAATACTTCTTTCCCCGAATAGTCCTTATCTTAATAATTATTCCACATGATCGTACGTCCTTAATAACGGGGCAAGAAGCAATTTACCTATTCCTTTAAACTACACCCGACCTGATCCTCATGCAACTTGAGGTATGTAGGCAACTCTAAATAAGAATTCGGTCGAATTTTCATCAAAAGTAAATTTGTATTTAGCAAATTTGACTACACGTCAATGTTTTCGTTTGAAGACTTCTACATCATCTCCAAACCAAAAAAGGAAAACGTGGACATTCAATTTTGGCTCTTCATGCTTAAATTAACATCTTCCTGATTGTTAAAGGACACAAAATATAATTTTCACATCATTTTTAAAATTGTTAAAAAATTATTGATAATCATCTTTAGTTTAGAATTTTATCAATTTATTGTCATATTTTTGTGTTTCATAATTTATTGATAATTCTCTATATATTAGTATTTTTTTATTAACTCATTATTATTTTTAACTTTTTCACAATCATCTGCACACGTATACGAGATGACATCATATTTTTTAATTTATAATATTTTCAAGTTAATTATATTTTTTAGTTTTTCTTTACATTTTGTAATCACATATCGATACCTACATTTGTACCTTATTTAATACAGTCCGTAAATGCTAAGTCGAATTAAATATTTTTACACAACATAATAGTTCAGGGTCTTGTCACACACGATAATGACAATACAATAATATCTTTTCATATCTGACAATGACGACACAATAATGTCTTTTCACATCTGACAATGACTACTCAATGATACTATCCTTTGGATAATAACTTTTTCTGTTGGTCAAAAGGATGAAAAATCCTTTGGTCAATAACTTAAGAATCAAAGAGTGTTCTATAATAAAAAGAGAGGACACCCTTTTATCCTTTGGATAATAAAAGGGACCCATTTTATTATAAATAAGTAGGGGGTTAATATTTTGAAAAACACAAATTTCTCCTCTCTCTAAAAAAAGGCAAAATACACACACCCTACACACAGTCAGCTGCTCTTTTCTCCTCTTTTCTTTCAATTTGCTCCATTTCTCCTCACTGCCAAAGGGTAGATCACTGCCCCACCACCACTGGTCCAAGCACCGGAGTTCCATCAACACCACCAACTAGCACCTCCCACTTTTTCCTCCTTCGTCGCTCCCTTTTATCGGTGTCTCACCGGAGGTGATAACCGGCGAGCTCGTCCACCAGTCCCCAGCCTTCTTTTCTTTCTCCCACTTTTCCCTCATCCTTACCTCACCGGAGTTGATCTCCAAAGAGATCTAATAAATTACCACCACCATTGTCCACCAGGAAATAGGCGAAATCTGGCCAGAAAATTCCCACACCGCCACCATTATTTACCATGCTCCTTTTTGTTGATATTTCAGTGAATATGGTCGGGAAACACGTTGCTTAGATGTTCCATCATCGTTGAAGCAGCGGTGTTATTTGGTTACTTGCCCACTTTAATCCTTGCTCATTATTTTAGTTATGGTGTTTTGTTATACTTTTTCTTTGTCAAACTTGACTAAAAATATTTTTTGGTGATTTTGGATTTTTTGGCGAGACCTTGATTTTCTCCGATGAATATCATTTCTTTGGGATCCATTTATGATTGTTTTGACTGATTGTTGCTATATTTTGCATACTGGTTTTGATATTTGAATTGGTTTTGTTTTCTCCATATGTAGATGACTTCATTAATTTTTTTTTTATGGTCCTATTTAGCTTCATTACTGTAATTGTGAATTTGGGACTGTTTTGTCCCTTTTACTAATTTGTGAATGTGCTTGACTGATAACAAACAGATACTACACTATATTGGCCAATGACATTATCTCTTCGTCAGATATTTGAGGCCACCCTATGACAAAAGACAGATTTTATTTTCTCAAGTTTACTTATTTTATATCAAAAATCAATACATGGCCATGAAAAAAAACATCAATTTTTGAGGTCTTTCCAAATAAAAAACAGGCATTACAAATACGTAACAAAAATAAATAACTTTGGGCGATGATGAAATCTTTACAATATCACGACAACGCAAAGGATTTTATGATTCGTAACTTGCAAGGAGATTTAAGATGACCGATAAATCGAGCAACCATTTTGTAGCCATGGTGCATCTAAAATTTAATTCGAGCCCACGTTATAATAAAATTATTTTTTTATTTATACATCTACATATATGTATGTGTACACATAATTTTCATTTATTTTAATGACTATTTGTACATTCTCAATATTTTCTATCAAGTGTTGATACATATTCTCGGTAACACACTTCGTGATATTTGGAAGGAAGTTTCGAGATCTGTATTTGTAATTTTATTTCTTATAACCGTACATAAAGATGAAAGTATAGTGAAAACTTTACTTTTGGAGTGTTGGGTGGGAACGTTTTATTTATATAATTCTCATTGTGCATTTAGGCAAACTTAGATCGTTAATATTATACAAATATATAAAATGAATCAATTCACACATTTATATCATAAACATTGAATAGTATTTCTTTTTAAGTAAAATATTTATTTTTCTCTCCGTAATTTCAGTCAAATAGGTAGTATTATTTGCAAAATACTGTTTTTATAGTAAAAAAGATACTTTCTCTTCATACGTCACAAGGTACTTTTCTTTTCCACATATAATTTGTACATTTTTATACATACCTTTTACATATTTTCATAACAATAAGTTTTACTCTTATACTTAATATACATACATTTTTTACATTATTTTAAATATTTATATTTTTCAAAAGAATTATTTTTTTATCTCCTTCCTCTTTCATAAATTTAGTCCAGCCGGGTACCGCATTTGTTGATGTCTAACCCCTTTCCTTTGGAATAACTTGAACCCTTACCTAGAATCTAAATTGATTTTCACAGACCAAAATATAAGTCATACGTGTTAATAATTTAATAGGTTTCCTATTTTTTCTTAAAAATTAGGTGCCGACTTTGTACAAAATTTCAATTCTTTAAGAGTTTACGAGTCATGTTTTGTTTAACCTTAACAATAATAGGGCATGACAAAGTGCTATATGATATGGATATAAATTAAAAGACTATTTGAGGGGCTAAAAATACTGGAATACAGCTTATAAAGACTATTTGTAGCACTGAGTGAAATATTTGCCCTGTAACAAGATATTATCTTATTACAATTTTAGTTTTCTTAATTGTATGATTGTGGTGGATTTTATTATTATCTGGCATGTTTTATAATTTTTATTTCAATTTATTCAATTCTAGTTTAAAAATTATATCAATATGAAATAATAAAGCGCTTTCCCAAAATTTGTAATCAGTGACGAAAGATTTTATTACCAAAGATAAAATTTTAGCAATGGTTAAATTAAACTTTTAAAGATAAATATTTTCGTCACGAATAAATTAGTTTGTTATTAGTTTGACTATACTTAGTGACAAATATATTTGTTTCAGCATCTCCTTTTTATTTGATACAAATTAATTTTGTATTTCATGACCATTATAATTGTCACTAATTATAATAATTTAGTGGCAATTCTATATCATTAGTAAAAAAACACTATTATTAGAGACAAAATGGTAGATTTAACTACAAAATTATTAACATTTATTATAGTATTAAATTTTTCACTAATCCATACATTTATGAATGAAAATATTTATTGTATACAGAAAGTTGTCATTAGTGACGAAAATACTTTTGTTCAACCACGAATACATATAATTTTATAGACAATCGGTATTGTCGCTAATTGAACTAAATAATTAGGGACAGTAAAATTTTATTGGTATTAATAACTTTTAGTGACAAAAGCATATCATCAACGATAAAAAAAATTATATTTTATGACAAACAGATTCATCACAAATGTTACACGTTTGGTGACGAGTTTCTTTTTGTAGCGACCTACTTTTGAAAATGATTGATTGACGAAATATTTTCCGTCACGCTAAATCTTTTGCGATGAAATATGACTTATAAGTGACAAAATCATTCGTCCCTGATAATTAAATTTGTTATAGAACAAAATAGCACCAGAAAAATAGAAGAGTGAATATTGATTTCAAAAATTCGGTAAGGCTCTGATACCATGTTACAAAAAGAGAAACACAAGAAAATCTAAAAAAACTTATACTTCTGTACATCCTTGAATACAAGAGACTACAATCCTATTTATACACAAAAAATTAAGAAACAAAAAGAAATAAATACCTATAATAATAATAGATTCTCTCCAATATCTAAATATATATTTCATATTTAAAATATCTCTATAATAGATACAATATTTAAACAAATATGTAAATTAAAAAATATAATTTAAAATCCATAAACTAAAATTTTTAATTCCGCCCTAAAGACTCAAATCAGAAAATCCTAGTCAAATATGGAGAGGTGCTTGCTACTTACGCAAATCGAAACTTTAGTGGTAAAGAAAATTATTTGATTATATTATTGGCATAATACATAAATATGCCCTTTAAGTTGACATCAAATCACATATATGACCTCCAACTTTGGGTGTCCATAAGTAGGCAATTAAACTTGAATAAAGTTGAATAAGTAGACACGTATGTCCTATCTGACGTCCTACGTGGCCAATTCTTGTCCTACATGACATACTACGTGTATTATGATACATAGGAGTATCTGTCTACTTGTTTAACTTTGGTTAAACCCATCGACGGCCCCCTAAACTTGACCCGATCTTTCACTTTGGCACCTCAACTGGACGTTGTTCACTTTTGACACCTCAAGTAGCTATTAATTGTGTCATTTTGACACTTTTTTTACAATCAGCTAAAATTATAAAGAGTGTGTAATATACACGCTGCTGACATGGCATGCGACCAAATAAAAAACACGTGGCATTTTTTTGTATAAAATAATAATTTTAAATAAATTATAATTAAAAAATCTATTTTTAACTAATTAACTTAATTATTTTTTAATAAATCAATAAATAAATGCCCCCCCCCACACAATCATCTTCTTCACCCTATCCTACCCTCCCCATTCTCGTCCAAATAATCCCACCCCCACCCTCACTCCACCACCACCAATCATCTTCTTCACCCTAGTTTCCCCCCTCCCATCCAAATTATCCCAGCCCCTCCACCAATCATCTTCTTCACCCCAGCGTCCCCCCCTTCCCGTCCAAATTATCCCAGCCCTTCCCCCTCCGAATCACTTTCCCCATCCACCCTCCCACCCACTCAAATCACCATCTCCAAACACCCATCCCCCACCCCCGATCAGCTTCTCCAAAATACCACAACAACCCCACTCCCACCTCCAAATCTTCTTCTTCAAAACACGCATCAATGGAGGTTGAATTTAACAAATTTATTCACACCAACTTCATTTAATTTTAACCAATTTTTAAATTATCAAAGATGATTACTGTCAAGTTAATGAAAAACTTCTAACATCAATGGTGATAATCAATGGCGACGAAAAACTTCTAACATCAATTTTCAAAACTTTATATTAACAAATCTTTTCCTCTTCTTCTTAATGAAATTTTAGATTTAATGATAATAAAAATAGAGAGATTGTGTGTATCGACTTTGTGAAAGTGTTCTATGCTATATTGATATCATTGGGGAAGATAGCAGTTGTGATTCATTTATTTCACTGAAAATTTTCTAACAAAAAAAAGTTGATAAATGGGAAAAATTGATGTTTAGAAACAAAAGAAAGGGTATAAAAAATGAAAGCAATTAAATATTATTATTATGGCCAAGTTGGACATCATATCAAACAAAATACAGAAATCACGCGCCTAAAATGGGTGAAAAACATGCGAGCTGCCACCTATGCAAAAAGTGTCAAATAACACATCCGTACACTAGTTGAGGTGCCAAAAGTGAACAACGTCTAGTTGAGGTGCCAAAGTGAAAGATCATTCCAAGTTTAGAGGGTCGTTGATGGGTTTGGCCTTTAACTTTATACAAGTTTAAGTTTCTACTTTTGCACACTCGAATTTGGAGGTCATAAATGTGATTTAATGTTAAGTTAAAGGGTATGTTTATGTACTATACCAAATAATTTTAACCCATGTTTCATGTCCTATTAAAATCTAGAAGACAGAAAGCAGACATGCTATTGAAACTAGGATGACAGACTGAAATAGTACAGAGGATGGAAAGCTACCCTTGTCTCTGCAGAAAAAGAGTGCTTCATACACAGGGACATTCACTAGAACTATTAATCCACATAGAATGATGGGTGACAGAATATTTTCCACTCCTAGTGTTGCAGCCATAACAAGTTTCTTGATTCCCCAAATGAAACTAATTAGATTAAGCAATGCAAGTGTGGTTGTGATGGTGAACATGACAGATGAGTTGCCAAACTCCATGATATCTTGCTCGTATCTCCTCTGGACATCATCCTCTACTACCTTTATTGTGAGCGGGAATGTTGTCTGAGAGAAGCCTAATTGCTTACTTACTACATCTATGAATGCGAAGAAGTATAAAGTTATCCTTCGAATCATCCACATTCTTTGCAAGTTCCACCATGACTTGGGTGTGTCCCTGCTGTTTATCGCTTCAGCCAAGGAATATGCAAACTTGGCAATGGAAACATATGCAAAAGGCAAGAACCATAGGCTTGACACCTGCGACATAATAAGTAGTGAAGAATGATCAACTAAATAAAGGTGCGTTACATTTAATACTTTTTACTTTTAGATGAAATTGTCACGCAATTGAATGTGATGGCCCATTAAAAAGGTTCGGCTCGGATGTATAGAGGCGTCTTGAAGGCCGAATTACGGAGTAATAAAATTGGTTTATCTCTTAAAGTTTACACTCATCACGCAATTCAATAATAAAGACATTGTCTAATGGTTGAATGTGGAAAAAAAAGAACATAAAAATTGATTACCTTTGGAAATAGGGGGATGCCATAAAGCAGAGAAAGAGAAGGAACCAACACATAAGCTAGTGTGGGAACAGATACAGGAGCCCAGAGAAGGAAAATGCAATACCCCATTTGAGCACCCAATTTGATTTTTCCATGGCCATATATGAAGGGGAAATATTTGGATATGAAAATCTGAAACATGCCTTCTGACCATCTCTTATACTGAACAAGAGAAACATCTAAAATTGTTGGGGCAACACCCAAAAAGGCAGGTTTACTTGGATTATAGTACACTGATTTCCATCCTCTGCATTGGATTGTTAATCCTGTGATTATATCTTCCACAGGATAACCATACAGCAGTCCCATCTAGAAAAAAGATGTAAAATCAAATATATGTTACCATTTATTTTTTGTGCTTGTGTAATTTTTTTCAGTTTTGGCATAAGTATCCATTTTTTGTGACCCATAGGTTTGACTAATCTAGATTTCTACCGAGGACTACAATCTCAAGCCCCAAACTCGAAATATCTATCAAAACTGAAAGAATCTTTACCATTCCACTACATCATTCAGCGGTATTATTATTCTATCTGTACTTTGGGTACACAGAATCTGTATATGCAGAACAATAACTTCAACTAGAGTTCAAGTATAAACAAGAACACAATAAAGTATATCAAATACCCTCAACACAAGATCAAAATGACATTTCCAAGAGGTGTATTTTATTCTTTCAGAAAGTAGATGAAACAGAAATGAATAAGGCCAAGTCGTCCGAATTCACGGAGTTTTCTTAAGGAAATAATTCCCCTCACTGTACCCGAGGTTGTGGAATTCTTCCTCCCAGGATAAAATGGCCAAACAGACCAATTGTAGCGGTACCTCAAACAATTGGAATATCTTCGAATGCACAGAACGTTTTGATTGATCACACAGAGTACTTTGTAAGACAGGAAGTATTTTGTATTCTAAAAATTTTCGTATGTAAACCTGTGGATGAAAGCAGGTTTATATAGCCATAATATGACTTTTCTAAAAAGTGGCAAAGGTTCATCTAAAAGGTGTAACCTTTTTTGAAAATTCATGTCCATTCGTCCAAACAGTGTGACTGTTCTGAACAGGCATGCCATTTCGTGAATAAGTGTGTCAGTTCGTCGAAACAATGCATCAGTTTACTAAAATAGTGCATCATTTCACCAAAACAGTGGCACCAGTTCGATGAAGTATTGCATAAGTTCGAACCTCTGTATGCATGTATAAATGGAGTACCAAAACCAAAAAATATTTAACTATATTTTTTGTATTTTTGGATTAGATTTCTGTCGGGATTTCTTTACTTCCATCAAATAAACTTTGTCCAAAAAAATAGATCTTATCGATCGATCATTTGCCAAATCCAAATCCAAATTCGAAGATGAGCCGAGCGAGCGACGACGACGGTGCGAGGCATCTCTTATTTCTTGCCTCACTTACCATGTGGAGTAAGTGTTCTTATTATAAACACTCCAAAGTTCCCTTCTCCCACCAATGTGGGAGAATTAGTGAACTTTCTAATTTGGTGTACACTTTCTAAATTGGGTGTCTCCTTTCCTCTACCATTTTCTATTTTTCATTATCCATTCACATTTCATACACACTTTGAACCTAACAATCCCCCACATGAATGAAGAATGACTATTTTTCATAAAATTTGTATGGATAAGTATGTGATCATCAAGCAAAGATTGATTGCATCTGGATAAGTGGGTTTACCTTTGAACTTTTCGTAGTGAACATGCATCGGATGCACTCGGTCAATCGGTAGATTTGATATCTTTGAACCGTTGAGCTTTAATATACACCTAGATAATACATGTCACACAAAAATCCTTTTAACGTTTATAGTTCTCACGATTTTGTTCTTTTCAGCCATGAACACGTCCCGGTTTCATGAGAGCTTAGAGAATAGGCCTTTACTAGCATTCTCCTTGAAGCGGTTTCCACTTTTCCCTCGCATAGGCAATTTCTAAATATTCAATCCTGTAGATTAAACTATTTGGTCAAATCTACCAAATTTAGATAATCATTAAAAGACTTTTCACCTTAAGTCTTATCCTAGTTTACTGTACATTGTCTACATCATGAGAATGAGTTGGGTAATTAACAATGTTGAACCTGCCAGACACAACTTTGTTTGATCTCCTTGAACCTAGCTCTTGGGATCTCCAGTCTACTAGGTAGAGTTACCTTTATGCTGACTTGTCCTAGGCCTTAAACCTATTCCCTTGGATGTCTTTTCTACTCTTTCTCTAGATAGGCTTTTTGTAAATGGATCTGACACATTATCCTTTGACTTTACATAGTCTACAGTGATAATTCCACTAGAGAGAAGTTCTCTAACGGTATTATATCTTTGTCTTATATGATGAGATTTACCGTTATACATCATGCTCCCTTCCCTACCTATTGCCGCTTGGCTATCACAGTGTTACATAATATTGCCACTGGCTTGGTCCAATACAAAATATCTTTCAAGAAATTCCGTAGCTATTTTTCTTTGTCACCGGCTTTATCTAATGCGATAAATTCAGATTCCATTGTAGAGCGAGCGATACAAGTCTGTTTGGATGATTTCCAAGAAACTACTCATCCACCGATAGTAAATACATATCCACTTGTGGATTTTACTTCATTCGATTCGGTGATCCAATTTGCATCACTATATCCTTCAAGTGCCGGAGGATATTTATTATAATGCAAAGCATAGTTTTGAGTGTATTTAAGATACCCCAAAACTCTTTTCATTGCCATCTAATGAGTTTTGTTGGGATTACTCATGTACCGACTCAATTTACTGATAGCACATGCTATGTCTGGTCGTGTACAGTTCATTATATACATTAAACATCCCAATACTCTTGCGTACTCTAATTGCGAGTCACTTTCACCTTCATTCTTTTGAAGTGCAAAGCTCACATCCAGTGGAGTCTTGGCAATACCGAATTCCATATACTTGAACTTTTTAAGTAACTTTTCGATATAATGAGACTGTGACAATGCCAACTCTTGTGGAGTTAGATGGATTCTTATACCTAAGATCACATCTGCAACTCCAAGGTCTTTCATATTAAACTTGTTCTCGAGCATTCGTTTTGTTGCATTTATGTCAGAAATGTCACTACTGATGATTAACATATCATCCACATATAAACATATAATGACTTGGTTATTTGGAGTGTCTTTGATATAAACACATTTATCACATTCATTTATTTTGAATCTGTTTACCAACATGGTTTGGTCAAACTTCGCATGCCATTGTTTAGGTTCTTTCTTTAGTCCATACAATGACTTAATAAGTCTACACACCTTATTCTCCTTCCCTAGAACCAAAAAACCCTCAGGTTGTTCCATGTAAATTTCTTCCTCCAGTTCTCCATTTAGAAAAATGGTTTTCACATCCATTTGATGGCTTTCAAGACCATATACCATAGCCAAGGTAATTAACATTCGAATCAATGTTATCCTTGTTATTGGCGAGTATGTATCGAAGTAATTAAGTCCTTCTTTTTGTTTGAAGCCTTTTACTATAAGTCTTGCCTTGTATTTGTCAATATTACCATCCGTTTTTATCTTCTTTTTGAAGATCCATTTAGAACCTAAAGGTTTATTTTCGGGAGGAAGGTCAACAAATTCCCATGTATGGTTGCTTAAGATTGAATCTATCTCACTATTGACTGCCTCTTTCCAAAAGAATGAATCCAAAGATGCCATCGCTTTCTTAAATGTTTGAGGCTCATTTTCCAAAAGAAATGTCACAAAATCCGATCCAAATGAAGTAGACGTTCTTTGATGTGTACTACGTCTTCGATTTTCTTCATTATGTTCATTCTCAATTGGTTCATCACGAGTTCATTTAGATCCTCCACTAGACTATTCATGTCTAAGTTTATACGAGTAAATATTTTCAAAGAATTCAGCATTATCTGATTCAATTACCGTATTTTTATTAATATCCGGATGTTCAGATTTATGAACCAAAAATTGATATGCTTTACTACTTTTAGAATATCCTATGAACACGCAGTCCACCGTTTTAGGTCCTATCTTAACCCTTTTAGGTATAGGAACTTGAACCTTCACTGGACACCCCCACACTTTGAAATATTTCAAGTTGGGTTTCCTTCCTTTCCATTTTTCGTAAGGAATTGATTGTGTCTTACTATGGGGAACTCTGTTGAGTATAGATTGGCCGTAAGGATAGCCTCCCACCATAAGTTTTGTGGTAAACCAGAACTATAAGTAAGGAATTTATCATTTCCTTCAAAGTTTGGTTTTTCCTTTCCGCAATTCCATTAGATTGAGGTGAATATGAGGCCGTATTTTGATGGATTATTCCATTCTCTACACATATTTGTGCGAAGGTAGATTCATATTCTCCGCCCCTATCACTTCTTATCAATTTGATCTTTTTGTCTAACTGATTTTCAACTTCAATTTTATATTGCCTAAACGCATCTATTGCTTCATACTTACTATTTAGCAAGTAGACATAACAATATCTAGTGCAATCATCAATAAAAGTTATGAAATACTTTTTCCCACCACGTGATGGTGTTGACTTCATATCACAAATGTCAGTGTATATTAAGTCTAAGGGATTGGAATTCCTTTCAACGGACTTATAAGGATGCTTTGCATACTTCGATTCCACAGACATTTGACACTTCGATTTATTGCACTCAAAGTTTGGTAAAACTTCTAAGTTAATCAGTTTTCGTAACGTTTTGTAATTAACATGGCCTAAACGTTCATGCCATAAATCATAAGACTCAAGAAAATAAGAAGAATTCAAACTTTTATTTATTTCAACAGTTATTATATTCATCTTATAAAGGCCTTCGGTCAGATAGCATTTTCCTACATACATTTCTCCTTTGCTAATTACAATTTTTTCAGAAACAATTACATATTTGAATTCGTTCTTGTCTAGAAGTGAAATAGAAATTAAATTCCTACGTAACTCCGGAACATACAAGACATTTTTAAGTGTCAAGACCTTTCCGAAAGTCATCTTTAAGCAAATTTTTCCTGTTTTTTCTACCTTAGCCGTAGCGGAGTTAACCATGTAGATCATTTCTTCTACTTGAGCCAGAGAAAATGATGAAAACAACTCCTTCTTGGAACATACATGGCGGGTGGCACCAGAATCCATCCACCATTCGTGAGGATTCCCCGTCAAGTTGCATTCTGAGAACATAGCACACAGATCATCGCATTCTTTGTTGGATTCAATCATATTTGCTTGATACTTCTTCTTGCCTTTCTTTGGGGCACGACAATCTGTGGACTTGTGGACAATCTTGCCACAGTTGAAGCATTTTCCCTTGAACTTTTTCTTGGGTTGATTACTTCCTTGTTCAGCTTTCTTCCTTTTCTTGGAATTGTTTTGGTTATCTTCTACAATATGTGCTCCATTAATTGTAGAATTCCCCTTTGACCTACTTTCGGCATCTTTATTATCCTCTTCAATACGAAGTCGGACAATAAGATCTTCAACAGTCATCTCCTTGCGTTTATGCTTTAAGTAGTTTTTAAAGTCTTTCCACAAAGGTGTTAGCTTCTCAACTATCACTGCTACTTGGAAAGCATCATTCACAATTAAACCTACAAAATAGTTTATGTCAGTATTAAGAACTTTTTAAATTTGTTCAACTAAGGTATTTTTCAAAGATATACCTTTTTCTAGGAGATCATGTATGATGACTTGTAACTCCTGTACTTGAGAGACAACAGATTTGTTATCTATCATTTTGAAGTCCAGGAACCGTTCAACAAGGAATTTCTTAATTCCCGCATCCTCCATCTTATATTTTCGTTCAAGTGGCCACTACTGTTCCTTTGATGTCTTGGTTCCACTATAAACATTGTAGAGGTCGTCTTGGAGACCACTAGAATATAATTCCTGCAAAGAAAGTTCGAATGTTTCCAAGATTCTACAATAACAAAGCAGTCTTTTTCCGAGGTTCCCTCGGGCACCTCAGGAGCGTCTTTGCTAGTGAATCATTGAAGACATAAAGTGGTGAGGTAAAAAATAATATTTTTTGCTGCCACCGCTTGAAGTCAATGCCCAAAAAATTTTCGGGCTTCTCCGCCGGTGCCATTGTTGGCAGAGAATTTGTGCGACTTGATGTGGCAATATTAGTTTCCCCCATAGACATTGTCGCATCCATCATTTGACTTTCGATATTCATCTTTCCTGTCAACACATGACAAAAAAATTTAGTATTTTCAGAATACTACTTATAAAGTTAAATAACTTTTCAACTTTTCTTCTTGTTTCTAATAAACGATGAAGTTTTTATAACTTCAAATCGTCAACCGAGTGAACTTTAACTTGTGATAAAAATTTTATGTCTTCTAATCATTAGTTAAATTCAAGAGGAATAGAAAGCTTAAAGCTTTAATCTCCAAAAACAAGGTATACAGATTCTATAAATTTATTTTCTTAAGATTGTTATTTTATCTGTACTTCGGGTACATAGAATCTGTATATGCAGAATAATAACTTCAACTAGATTTCAAATATAAACAAGAACAAAATGAAGTATATCGAATACCCTCAACACAAAATCAAAATGACCTTTCCAAAGGGTGTATTTTATTCTTTCAGAAAGTAGATGAAACAGAAATGAATAAGGTCAAGTCATCCAAATTCACAGAGTTTCCTTAAGGAAATAACTCCCCTCACTGTACCCGAGGTTGTGAAATTCTTTCTCGCAGGATAAAATGGCCAAATAGACCAATTGTAGCGGTACCTCAAACAATTGGAATATCTTCGAACGCACAGAACGTTTTGATTGATCACCCAGAGTACTTTGTAAGACAGGAAGTATTTTGTATTCTGAAAATTTTCGTATGTAAACCTGTGGATGAAAGCGGGTTTATATAGCCACAAGATGCCTCTTCTAACCAAAAAATATTTTACTGCATCTTTTGTATTTTTGGATTAGATTTTTGTCTGGATTTCTTTATTTCCGTCAAATAAACTTTGTCCAAAAAGATAGATCTCATCGATCGATCATTTTCCAAATCCAAATCTAAAGCCGAGCAAGCGACGATGATGACGGCGTGAACCATCTCTTATTTCTTTCCTCACTTACCATGTGGAGTAAGTGTTCTTATTATAAACACTCCAAAGTTCCCTTCTCCCACCAATGTGGGAGAATTAGTGAACTTTCCAATTTGGAGTACACTTTCTAAATTGGGTGTCTCCTTTCCTCCACCATTTTCCATTTTCCATTTTCCATTCACACTTCATACACACTTTGAAACCAACAGGTATGTGTACATATGTATGTTCATGAAAATGCTTACACATGAATAAAGAAATTAGTACTTACTTTCCCCACTGAGTCCCCTCCTCATAGCTACAGTTTGCAACAACTTCTGATGCTTTCTCTAATTCTTCCACAGTTT
This sequence comes from Capsicum pubescens, assembly GCA_030864215.1. Lineage (NCBI taxonomy): Eukaryota > Viridiplantae > Streptophyta > Magnoliopsida > Solanales > Solanaceae > Capsicum > Capsicum pubescens. The sequence continues at coordinate 236,987,427 of CM061540.1, forward strand.
TATCAGTGGATTTTCTTCTTTGTTAGTCCATTCAACAGTTTGATCCTCAGAGAATTTTCTGCCACAGAGACTTTTCTTTCTGTGAAAACATCCAGTGCCACAGTATAAAGCAGCTCTGTAACCTTCTATTCCAGCAAGTTCAATCTACATATCGAGATTTGAAGTTTCTAAATTCCTCAAAATATCTTATAAGACTGTTACTAATAGTACTTCATTTTGATTCAACAGCAATAATTAAAAAATGGATGTCGTGCAAAAAACTCATTGTTACAACTTACATCATGAGTAACTCGAGCCTTTGATTTGGTTAAATCTTTGCATTCAATTTTACTAGGCTTGACTTTGAACGTGTATAACTTTCTATATAAGTAGAATTTTGCAGTGCAAGACCCATCAAATTGTAGATAATTAAATTAGCTTTCCAACTATACAAATTTTGCCTTAATTCGATACTCGAGTAAAATGGTATGGTATTTTTTGTGTGAGGCAGTAAGCCAACTCAATTGGGATGCGGCGCGATGGTCCTCCATGCGATGAGCGATGCGAAGCGATGGCCAACATGATACAGAACTGTTTCATATGCAATTTCAGTTCCTAATGGGTCTAGGGGTACTTTAGTCACTTCCCCTTACCTAAATCCGTCCATAACACTTAATTTCAGCCCCAAAAACATTAGATACATTATGATTCATCCTTTCTCTCCAAGAAAACCCTAGCCCCCGTTCAAGAACTCCACCAAATTTTCTCCAACAAAGTCAATAATCCAAGCTTTCGGGTTCAAGAACTTCAAGAAGAAGATTCAAGAACACCATTAGAGAATCAAAAGTTCAAGCTTTTACATTCAATCAATCCAACAAAGTATGTGGGGTTATGAAAAAGGATCCTATTTCATCCTTCTGCCCAAAACTTGTCTTTAAGTTAAGATTTCATGAATTTCGTATTAGGGTTCATACCCAAATTATCTTGTTTTGAGTTTATGAATTTATAAATGCTTTTAAGTATTGAAGTGCATGTTTATCTTACCTACTTATGAGTTGAATTAAAGATTTATATCATGAATTGCACTTTCTTTTTATGAATCGATATTGTTGAATGAATTCAAGAATGACATTGAGCATGAAGCTTTGTTGTGAATTGTCATAAGTTTAAGCATGAATTTTGATCCTACAGACTAGGTGTTGAGATTTTAAGAAGATCATGCTCTTAAGTTTTATTTGATAAGCCATATCAAGAAAGTGTTTGAGATTGCAAGAAGACTATGGTCTTAAGTTGCTTTGATAATTGTTTATCAAGATTTAAAGAAAATAATTGGTCTTTTGACCCTAAGCTAAGATAAGGAATCCACTTGTTCATACAGTTTGAGATTTAAAGAAGAGAAGCATTATAGGTTTTCATTTCAAACCCTTGTGCTATTTTAAGGTGGATATCCTAAAGTTCTGAGCAAAAGAATGGGAGTATATTTACACTGAGTTGGGTATGATTCCAAGGTCTTGTACCCCAGAACTACTTGCCACCATAAAATTGAGATAAATGCCCATAGTGGGCTAAGATAGTGATGGCTTAAGATAAGGTTATACTTCTTGGCAAGATTTTGACACCTCTCCCCAACGTGAGGTTTTTCCCTTAGAGGAATATAATGTTGGACATCATGATAGCTCACATTGTGTATGTCGGTAAAAAGAACCTCCCAAAGTCCCTAAATCCTAAAATAAAATGTCAGAACAGTTTTGAGAAAACTAAGAATAAAGGCTCACAAATATACTCAGATATTGTCTTACTTAAGACTTCAGTTATCATATTTTAGCTTTAAGTTTTAAGATTGATAAAGGTGAGCCCTTTTCACTTAGCCTACATGATTTAAAGAACAGAATCAGAGTATAGCTTTATAGAACTAAGTGTGATGGCTCACAAGAATTTCTTTTATGCTTTATCACTCATGATCTATGATATGTCAGTTTTGATCATACAAGCCAAGGTAAGTCACTCACTTTTAGCATGCAGTTTTGAAAGTTTATTTGAATTATTGCATTATTGTTTTTACTTATGCATTCACCCCCACGTGCTTAGTAATTTCCAAAAGTACTGATCCACATATATTTCTATGTGCTACATTGTCTCATAATGTAGGTGCGAGTTATAGCGCGCACATCATATTCAGATAATTTGCAGCTTTCAGTCAGCAGGTGATGAGTTCTTTTGATTCAGGGCTTGAGTCAGTCATAGTTTGAGTAGTATTTTATTTTTCTCCATTCAGTTATATTGATTCGGGATAGCTGGGGGTCATGTCCCGGCTACCTACAGTCAATACTAGTAGAGGCTTCATAGACAGACAGTAGAGTTAATGTATTTGATTCCAGTTTTGCTTCGTATAATTAGGGTTGTAATCATTTTAATATAGTTTTTTTTTATCATATTAAGAACAGATTTATCTTTTGCTTATTTCATTCAGATTTATGTATTTTATTCAGTTGCTTACGATTTATGCCAGTACAAGGGTTATCTTAGGATCACTTGTGGTCCTAAGTATCGTGTGACGTCCAAGGGGTAGTCTCGGAGCATTACAAACTTGGTATCAGAGAACAAAGTTCAAATTCCCTAGGCTGTCTATGAAGCCATATCTAGTAGAGCCTTGTGGAATGGTACAGAGTCGTTTGTACTTTTCTTCGAGAGAATATAGGGCATTTAAGAATGTTTCCCTTTATCATGCTCTAGATTATGCTGTAAAGTTGTTCTATCATAAACTTCTGTCTATTTGTGTGTAACTCCATATTTCTCCATCTATGACTTATTCTAGAGATAACATGATTAGTAAGTTCTAATTCCTCCCAAGATAATGCTCTCAGATTTACTATTAGTAATTTTAAAAGTCACACAAGGGGCTTGAGAGGAGCTTACAATTGTGTTATAATTCCCTTAAGTTGAAAGTTTATGTCATTATCCTTATGGGTTGTTCAGTTAAGATAGAATAAGATATGTATTCAGATTCCTCATCATTCCTTCTATGCGGATAGTGCTTATAAGAAAAGATAGTATGAACCTAGATTGTTGAATATATTTTATATTTGATGGATATTACAACCTGGAGTGTTATGATTTATAAGTAGTAGAACCTTCTTATAGTTAGAAGTGTGGGTTTAGAAGTATAGTGATAAGAAAGATGAGAATAGTGATTGATCAAAAGTATATAGATAAACTTGTGCATGCTATCGAGTTGTGCTAAGGTGATATCTCTTTGTGTGTTAGTTTAGGGGTAACGAATATGGTACATGTTCCTTTGTTGAAGGTAGAGAATAAGTTAGTAGTTAAGGTGAATTGTTGTTTGCCTTAAGTAGAAAAGGAGTTATTGATGGTATTTATTATGTTAGAAAGGTATAGGATATTAATAAAGTATTTGGTGGTTGAATATTGTTGATTTAGGCTTCCCTTGAGGTTGCAAATAAGGAGTTTAGTTGAAACTTGTAGAGCTATGAAAGTAATTTAGGTGTATAGATGGGTAAATAGTCATAATATGTAGAAGGAGGATGTGCTAACGGATTTTAATAAGGAATACCATAGGATTGTGATCAATTATACTTATTATGGGGTTCTATGGAATATGGTTTCTTGCTGTCTTGTTTTATAGCTTCCAAGTGAGAATAGTAAGTGAGGTTAGGTTGTTAATCATGCCTAGCCCTAGACTCTAAGTTTGAATAGTGGATGGTCATCAAGGTGGAAATAATAATTGCTTGGTTAGTGATGCTAGTTATATTGAAGTGATCTAGTAGACTTGAACAATGTATGCAAGAGTTTAAGTTCATTTATTCGTAATTAAGTATTATATTGTAAGTATGATGTAGAGGTGTGCCCATGGTAATATGGGGTTGCATTATTTTCTAAAGCTATTAAGTATTGTGTGTGGTTAGTAGTACCCTTGAGTTTCTAAGTGGATGAAGGCTAGTTATATAGTACATGGTGTTCTTAATAGCTAAGTTGAGGAATTTTGGATAGATGGTGTTGGGTCTTTTAAGTATGATTTTGATTGTTATGGTTTGGGGAGAATGTAAGTGTAGAAATGTGATCTTGGTTGGCTACTATTATGTGTTTAGTGAGGCATGTATGTTTGTCGAGTTAATAGAGAGTAAGTCTATGATGATGACTATTGAAGCTAGAAAGTTAAGGATGGTTTAAGAAAGGGGTTGTCCAAGACTGAAGGCAGTAAGTTCGAAATATAGTTTATTCTTTTGAGTTTATCATTTATGTGTAGATATTAGAATAAAGAAATTATGGATTAGATTCGAGGATATGGAGTAGACCTATAAGCTTAGAATATTATCTTTGACCTAAGGGGGAGATGGTAAAGTGTAGAACCAAATCAAGTTTTGAGAATTAGATTGTGATAGATGTCAATAAGAGTTGTGATAATATAGTGATCCCTTCTTACTCTAGAGTATTCCCTAGATTTCAGTCATTATCAAACTAAATCCATGTCTTGCGTGATTGATCCATGCCAAAGACTAATTCTTATACACTTTATGAGTACTCAAGTCCATTCTCAGCTTCTAGCAAGAAAGTAACAGCTTCACTCTGTCATTCAAGTTATCCCTCGTGAATCTATGAACTACAGTCTTATGTTGAATAGCTTATGATAAGTATGAAATCATGTTTCAAAGTATGATCAGTTCTCAGAAACTCATGATCCTAGTGAAATCCAGTTTATATCATGTATGTCCTCAGCTTAGATCTCTTTAATGAATCCATTCCTTTGATATTCTATTCTTCAGGCCTCAGTTAAGTATCAGAGTTAAGTATAGTATTCTTTCATGCTTCAGGTCCTTATGTGTTAGCCCTTCAGTGACCTCTTCCTATGTTAAGATAGTAGTGATGATAATGGATAAGCAATGGTTTAGATTAGAGGGATTTGATGACCCTCATTTAGAAAGGTTACTTATGCTTTTCTATCTAAGGCTAAAGTATAAAGTAAGATTAAGGCCAAGTCTTTGATACATATCATGGTTAGTTGAAAATTGGTGTGTATGTTCTTAAGAATAATGAAAGAAAGTTGTTGTTGATAGTGGTTTAGAGAATATGTGAAGTATGCCTTTACAGGTGTTTGCCTTAAAGTTCATACGTGGTTATAAATATAGGCTTGAATGTCATGTTGGGATGTAAGTGGAGGAATGCAATATGTGCTAGTGAATCCATAGTAAGAGTTCAGAGTTAGTCATTGATGTGGTAAGGCATGTTATGCTTAGGGTGCGAGCTCTGGAAGATACATAGAAGATTGAATCATGTGGTTTAGACTAGTATTATGGTGTAGCGTGTTGTATCTTGTGATTTTGAGTTAGGCTTGATCACGGTGAGAGGATTTAGTTTAGTTTAGACCTTAGTAGATAGATTTATCCATGCCCATGTGAGAATTATAAGTTGAATCAAATGAGTACGGTATTTAAGGGGAATAGTATAGTTGAGGGAGTATTCGAGTAGTGTTGCTAAGCTTGAAAGTAAGAAGTTGCATTGCCTAAGGCCTAGTAATTCTATCCTATCTTATAATTTATATGTCTATATTCCATGCTATAGAGTAGTTCAATTTTATGATTCCATAGTCAGATGTCTTGTTTAGATAATGCCAAAAATATTTTTCTACCTAACATTAGTAGAATTTCGTAGAAGAGTGTTGAAGAAATTCTCTATTTGAGTATGAGCGGTCAGTATGATCCAGTCCATATAGCCTGCAACCCAGTTTAGCAATCAATCAGATAAGCTCCTATAGATTTCCAACTTTCCATCTAGTCTTACTATCCGAAGTTTCATGAGTAAGGCCATTCCACGAGGTAATACAGTTTTGTCCATGCATCATATCTACAATTCAGATATTTAGTCATGATTCATTTCATAAGTATCCAGTGAATGATCTTAGTTTTCCAAGTATTCCAGCTAAGACAGTGTAATACCCATTGTATGATCTTAGTCTCGTTGTCTCATGATTAGTGCTTGAATAAGTTATCACTTTGCAGTTCTATATGTGTGATTGTATCATGAACACTTCAAGCGAATTCTAAACTCTTAGCATGAATCATCTCCTTATAGCAAGTAAAGGCAAGTCAGCTCAGAAATTAGTTTCTTGATAGAGGGTTTTAATGTTTCAGGTCAGTTATATCCTTTCTTAGAAAATACATCATGACTACATTTTTCCATACTTCTATGACTTCAAAAAGTTCCTATGCATCATTCGAGGATGAATGATTCCAAGAGGGAGATAATGTAACTCCCCGTATTTCCGTGATAGAATTCTAACCATTGTTACTACATGCGTAAGCTCTAATCTAAATTATTACCATGTGTATATAAGTTTCATGATCATTGTCCTAGTGTTTGAAGTGCTCTTGAGGTGAAAAATGTTCATAAGAAGCACTTAGAGTGAAGTTGAGCTAAGAGCCTTTGATTCGGTTAAATCTTTGCATTCGATACTACTAGGCTCAACTTTGAATGTGTATAACTTTCTATATATGTAGAAATTTGTAGTACAAGACCCACTAAATTGTAGATAATTGAATTAGCTTAACAATTATACAAATTTTGCCTTAATCCAATACCCGAGTAAAAAGGTATGGCATTTTTTATGTGAGGCAGTAAGCTAATGCGATTGGGACGCAGCGTGATGGTCCTTGACATGATGAGTGATGCAGAGCGATGGAAGACATGATACGACACTTTTTCACACACTATTTCAGTTCTTAATGGGTCTAGGGGAACTTCGTTCACTTTCCTTCATCCAAATCCATCCATAACACTTAATTTTAGCCCCAAAAGCAATAGATAAATTATTATTCATCCTTTCTCTCCAAGAAAACCCTAGCCCCCCTTTAAGAACTCCACCAAATTTTCTCCAATAAAGTCAATAATCCAAGCTTTCGAGTTCAATAACTTCAAGAAAAAGCTTTAAGAACACCATTAGAGATTCAAAAGTTCAAGCTTTTACATTCAATCAATCCAACAAGGTATGTGGGGATATGAACAAGGATCCTCTTTCATTCTTCTTCCCAAAACTTGTTTTTAAGTTAAGATTTCATGAATTTCATATTAGGGTTCATACCCAAATTATCCTGTTTTGAGTTTATGAATTTATAAATTCTTTAAGAATTGAAGTGCATGTTTATCTTTCCTACTTATGATTTGAATTAAAGATTTATATCATGAATTGCACTTTCTTTTTATGAATTGATATTGTTGAATGATTTCAAGAATGACATTGAGCATGAATCTTTGTTGTGAATTGTCATAAGTTTAAGCATGAATTTTAATCCCACAGTCTGGGTTTTGAGATTTTAAGAAGATCATGCTCTTAAGTTTTATTGGATAAGCCATATCAAGAATGTGTTTGAGATTTCAAGAAGACTATGGTCTTAAGTTGCTTTGATAATTGTTTATCAAGATTTGAAGAAAATAATTGGTCTTTTGACCCTAAGCTAAGATAAGGAATCCACATTATTTATACAGTTTGAGATTTAAAGAAGAAAAGCATAATTGGTTTTCATTACAAACCCTTGTGCTATTTTAAGGTGGATTTCCTAAAGTTCTGAGCAAGATATTAGGAGTAGTATTTAGCACCGAGTTGGATATGATTCCAAGTTATCATACCCTAGAACTATGTGCCACCATAGAATTGAGATTAAGTGCCCATAATGGGCTAAGATAGTGATCGCTTAAGATAATGTTATACCCCTTGGCAAGAGTCTGGCACCTCTCCCTAACATGAGATTTTCCCCTTAGGGTAACATGAAGTTGGACATCATGATATCTCACATGGTGTATGTCGGTTAAAAGAACCTCCCAATGTCCCTAAATCCTAAAACAAAATATCAGAACAGTTTTAAAAAACTGTGTAAAGGCTCACAAATTTACTCAGATATTGTCTTACCTAAGACTTCAGTTATCAGATTTAAGCTTTAAGTTTTAATATTGATAAAGGTGATCCCTTTTTACTTAGCCTACATGATTTAAAGAACAGAATTAGAGTACAGTTTTATTAGAACTAAGTGTGATGGCTCAGTAGAATTTCTTTTATGCTTTATCACTCATGATCTATGATTTGTTAGTTTTTATCATTCAGGCCAAGGTTAGACACTCATATTTAGCATACAGTTTGAAAGTTTATTTGAATTATTGCATTATTGTTTTTACTTATGCATTCACCCCCACATTCTCAGTGCATTTCAAAAGTATTGATCCATATATATGTCTATGTGCTACATTGTCTCATAATGTAGGTACGAGTTGTAGCACGCACATCACATTCAGACAGTTTACAGCTTCCAGTCAGCAGGTGATGAGTCTTTTGATTTAAGGGCTCAAGTCAGTCATAGTTTGAGTAGTATTTTATGTTTCTTCATCCAGTCATATTGATTCGGGATAGGTGGGGGTCATGTCCCGGCTACCTACAGTCAATACTAGTAGAGGCTTCATAGACAGTCAGTAGATATAATGTATTTGATTCCAGTTTTGCTTCGTATAATCAGGGTTGTAATTATTTTAATATAGTTTATTTTGATCATATTAAGAAAAGTTTTATATTCCGTTTATTTTGCTCAGATTTATGTATTTTATTCAGTTGCTTATGATTTATGCCAGTATAAGGGTTAGCTTACAATCACTTGTGGTCCTAAGAACCGTGTGACATCCAGGGCGTAGTCTTGAGGCGTTACAACATATCATGATTTGAAGTAACACTATTGGTGGTGTGGCATGAAGAAGGACACTGTAGAGTTTTTGGTCAAGTATTTGAATTGTCAACAAGTGAAGTATACTATGCAGAGGATGCCTGTTCTCAAATGGAAATGGGAGCGGATCACTATAGACTTTATGGATGGTCTACCCCTTACTTTTGGGAAGTTTTATTCCATTTGGGTGATTGTTGATAAGTTGACCAAATCAGCACACTTCATACTGTGAAGGTTAACTACATTCGTGAGATTTTTCGGTTGCATGGAGTGTCTATCTCCATTATTTCTTATAGATGTATGCAATTTACCTCAAATTTATGGATTTCTGTATGAGAAAATTGGGTACTCTGCTTGAGATGGGTATAGATTTACACACTCAAATGGATAGCCAGTCGGAGTGGACCATTCAGGTGATAGAGGACATGTTTTGAGCATGTGTTATGGATTTTAGTGGTCATTGGGACCAGTTTTTGCCCTAAATGGAGTTTGCCTGCAACAATAATTACCATTCCAATATTCAGAAGGGTATTTTGAGTCTTTTTATGGGAGAAGGTGTATATCTCACATGGTATGATTTGATTCATTTGAGGTTAGAACTTAGGAAAATAATTTATTCAGAGACTCAATGGATCAATTTAGATTAATTCAACAGAGGATTGTGGCTACCTAGATTAGACAAAAGAGTTCTGTTAATCAATGATATCATAATGTAACATTTATGCCTGGTGAACGGGTTTTGTTAAAGGTATCACCCATGAAGGGTGTGATGAGATATGGGAAGAAAAAGAAGCTTAGTCTTAGATTTATTAAGCCTTTTGAGATTTTTGAGAAGTTTAAAGATGTTGCATATATGCTAGCTTTGACTTCACATCTGTTAGTTGTTCAACCGGTATTTCAAGTCTCTATGTTGAAGCAATACTATCCAGATAATTCTTATATGATATTATGGGATTCAATTTCCCGTTAGGTCATGATTTATACTTTGGGGAGAAGCCTATTGATATCTTAGATAGGTAGACTAGGAAGTTGAGGTCCAAGAATATTAATTTTATTAATGTTCAGTAGAGACATGAAGAGGATACTTGAGAGGTTGAGTCTGATATGCGGAGTAGATAAACCCAACTTTTCACTGATTCATGTGTTTTATTTGCTTTTTCATTTGAGGATGAATGTGTGGTTTAGTGGTGGATAATGTAAATAATCCTTGTTGTGATTTTTATATTTTTATGCGTTTTAATAATTTTTTCCATACCTATAATTGCTACATATCATTTATGAGTTGCGGAGAAGGTTGCCACGATTCTTAAAGCATTCAAGAGTGATTGAATTAAGTTTGAGGTTTTGAGTAGCCTTATAAGTGGTTAGTTTGAGTTTAGTCAATATTTTGTGATTAAGATATAAATGGTTATTCTATTCATTCCATTAGATCCAAATGTCTATTTTTGATTGGTAGAATGGTTTGTTCGGGTTTCGGGGCTTTATATTGAGTTTTGACCTTTGAGACAATAAACTAGTAAATTTAGCCTAAAAGGGGTCCTATGAGTTAACTTGTTGACAATGACTTCCTTTGACAAATCTGATGGTTTCATTGAGTCTGTAATGTCGAAATTAGCCTAGTACAATTAGTATTCTTAGTTTATATTGTGTGGTCCTGAATGAATCTTGAGGGTTTGTTTGGAGCATGTTGAACCATTTCCTTTTAGTAGTTTTTCTGATATCTGTTGCAGCCATAGTCCTTCAACGCGATTGCATGTACTTGTTTCACGATTGCTAGGCTTGACCAAGCTACTTATCGTGATAGCATTGGGGGGAGAGTGACTACAAGCACGAAGAGTCTTTTCAGTGGATTGGGTTCGGTTGTTCATCATAGTCGTGAGGCTTATTTCCCTGATCAAGATGACCAATTTAATGGTCGGTCAATGTTGACCCTTGCTATTGCATGGTGAGGGCCCACAATTGCAAGGTATAGTTCACATAAATAATGTAAACGAAGACCCAAATCGAATCACATTGATTTCGAGACCAGGGAAGACTGGTAACGAAATCCATATTAATCACTTCCCACTTCCAATCGGGAAACTCTCTCTTAATACAGACCACCGGGTCTCAAGTGCTCAACTTTCACTTGTTGACACACCATACACTTAGCCACATCTCGCTTTATATTATTCCACCAATAAAACTCCCTATAATCATGGTACATCTTCGTAGAATCGGGATGAATAGCATTCCAAGACCCATGAGCCTCGGCATAATCTTTTCCCTCAATCCATCGATATCGGGAACACATAGCCTACCTTGGTACCTCATGATACCATCACCACCAATCACAAAGTCAACAACCTTTTGTTGACCCACATTACTCTTAATCTTCACCAAGTCGAGATCCTATATTTTCTTCTCATTTATCTCAACCACAAGAGGCGACTGTGATACCGGATGCACGAATACACTACTATACTCTAAGTCCAAGAGATGAACTCCAAGACAAGCCAATCGGTGAATATCCTTCACCAACTCCCATTTATCCTCATCAACATGAGCCAAAGTCCCCATGGATAACCTACTAAAATCATTAGCAACAATGTTAGCTTTACATGGATGGTAATGGAGACACATGTCGTAATCCTTCAACAACTCATGACATCTCCTTTGCCTGAGATTCAACTCCTTCTGAGTAAGAACATACTGAAAGATCTTATGATCGGAAAATATGTCCACATGAACCCCATAGTGATAGCGACGCCAAATCTTCAATGCAAATACCACCGCTAACATTTCCAAGTAGTGAGTAGGGTAGTTCTTCTCATGAACTTTCAATTGCCTAGAAGCATAGACCACCACCTTATCATACTGCATCAGCACATAGCCAATCCCAATACGAGAGGCATCACAATACACTACAAAACCATCATTACCCTCGAGCAAAGTCCAAACTAGAGCCGAAGTCAATTTATCTTTCAACTTCTCAAAACTTCCCTCACACGCATTCGACCATAAGAACTTGACCTTCTTCAGGGTCAACTTAGTCAATGGGATAGCTATCATTGAGAAACACTCCACAAACCTCCTATAGTAACCAACTAGACCCAAGAAGTTCCGAATATCGGTTGGAGTCACAGGTCTAGGACACTTCTTAACCGCTGCAACCTTTTATAAATCCGTCATGATCTCTTCACTAGAGATAACATGACCAAGAAAAATCACAGACTTCAACAAAAACTCATACTTAGAGACCTTGGCTTACAAATAATGATTCTTAAAGGTTTGCAACATGGAACGAAGGTGATCGACATGATCTGCTTCATCCTTACAATAGACCAAGATGTCGTCAATGAAGACAATGATGAAAAAATCCAAAAATGGACGAAAGACCTTATTCATCAAATCCATGAATATCGTCGGGGCATTGTTCAACCCAAAATACATAACTAGGAACTCATAGTGACCATACCGAGTCCTGAAGGCAGTCTTTGGGATATCCACTTCCCTAATCTTAAGCTGATGAAAACCCAACCTAAGATCAATCTTAGAGAAACACGTTGCACCTTAAAGCTGATCAAACAAATCGTCGATCCTAGGAAGAGGATACTTATTCTTTATGGTCACTATGTTAAGCTGACGATAATTAATGCACATTCGAAAGGAACCATCCTTCTTATGCATAAATAATACGGAAGAACCCCAGGAGACACGCTAGGATGGATAAAAACTTTATCTAAGAGATCTTTCAATTGCTCCTTCACCTCCTTCAACTTTATCGGAGCCATTCTATAAGGAGGGATAGAAATAGGACGAGTGTCCAAAACAAGATCTATCCCAAAATCAATCTCCATACCGGGAGAAATAACAGGAAGGTCATCGGGAAATACCTCAAGAAACTCATTAACCACGATAACTAATTCTAGAGAAGGACTTTCCGAGTTAGAATATTTAACTCGGACCACATGATACAAACACCCCTTAGAAATCAACTTTCGGGCTCTAAGATATGAGATGAACCTCCCCTTAGGCACTAAAGAACCCCTTTCCCATATAATGACAGGCTTAGTAAGGAATTTAAATATAACCCCACGAGTTCGAAAATCTAAGGAAGCATAGCACGAATGCAACCAATCCATCCCCAGAATAACATCAAAATTGACCATGTCTAACTCTATCAAGTCTGCCAGAGTCTCTTTACTACCAACAGCTACCACACACACCTAATAGACCCTTTCAACGACCACAGAGTCTCCTACTGGGGTAGAAACAGAAAAAGGAACTGACAGACACTCCAAATCAAAGTCAAAATGCACAACCACAAATAGGGTCGTATACGAAAGAGTGAACCCCGAATCAATCAAATAATACACATCACCGGAGAAAAGTCTCAATATACTCGTAACAACATCTGGAGACACATCGGACTCCTGGCGAGTAACAAGTGCATACAAGCAATTTTGACCAGTACTGATACCATAAACAAAAGCAGAAGCCAAGGCAGCACCCTTTGAAGTAGGAGCAGATAAAGTAGCAATAGGGGCCCTGTTGGCCCAAGAAGCCACTAGAGAGGAGCACTCTCACTGTATATGCCAAATCTGACCATATCTAAAATATTTGTTCCTCTCCTTCTCATACTGGCCACGGTGATGATGACTATAAAATCTACAAGGAGGGTAGGATAGAACCGACTGAGCCCCACTAGTCTGAGATCGGGCACCCTATATCCAGAATCTACCACCAAACTGAGATCGATGATCACTAGATGTCCTTAGGTAAGGATCACTAGTTAACAGAAAGAACAAAACTCCTCTTCTTCTTTCTTTGCCACCTACCACCATCTCTACTACTTTTCTCAGAAGGCCTAAATCTCTTTCCTTGTTTTTTGCTAAACTTATCCTATTTCTTTTTCTCTTTCTCTACTTATTGCATGTACACAGCCAACCTAGAGATATCCATATCTTTGATAAACAAAACCATCTTTCTCTCAAGGACTAACTCACGAGACAATCTCAAGGCTAACTTCCTCATCTGAGCTCTCATATTCAACATCGTCTCTAGATCATACCTAGAGAATTGGTGAAACTTCATGGCATACTCCTTGATGGATATTTTTCCTTGATTAAGATTAACAAACTCCTTCACCTTTGCTTCCCTCAACTCTAGAGGAAATAAGCAGTCCAAAAAAATATTAGTAAAATCTTCCCATAAAAAAAACTCATCAATACCATCCTTTGTTTGTTCCCATTACTCGTACCATAGGTAGGCCACGTCCTTCAACTGATAGGATGCAAACTCCACCCCCTCCGCATTAGTGGCATGCATGACTCTGGAAATCTTTTCCATCTCATCTAGAAAACCTTGGGGATCTTCTTCTACCATAACACAAATAAAGGTCAGAGAACTCAACCTCATAAACTAGCTAACCCTTGTGGCCTCAGAAAATAGAGTAGAAGATGCACCACACTCAGCTTGAGAAGCTACCAACTGAGCAATCATATGAATCGACTGATGAAACTCAGCATTTGAAATGTCGTCTTGAGAAATTAGAGGTGGACTAAAGGGAACCAGTGGAAATCCCAAACCATCGGGTACGGATCCCTAGACTGAGTATGGATACCATAAGTAGAGAAAGTCCCTTCAACGTCGTCCCCAGTTAGGACGAAAAGATTTACAGAAACTTCAGATCTTCTTGGAGGCATGATCTGAAAGACGAGCAAATGGAAATAAAAAGGATCCAAGACCTTAAACTCTATAGCTCAAAATAAGACAACAAGAAAGTGAAACAATCCTAAATGCCTGGTAGCCTCTCTCTTATAAGTGTAGTGCTCTACACACCCATAAAAGAGACTCTACCCAACACGGCTTTATGGACCTAACTGACAATGAACCTAGGCTCTGATACCAACTTTACATGACCCAAAACTTGGCATTATCGTATGGGCATCTCAAGCCCAACAAGGATCAAAGATCATGCCGCTAACCGCACCTAACCATCACATCAATCCATAAGCGTCGGATAAACTCCAAACACATAATAAGATTTCAAAAATAAAACTAACATTCATAAATTAAGAAAGTCTAGTCATTCATTCATATCAACATTCAACATCCAATCTGCCCAAGTCCATAGTTATTTACAAGCCTCTATAATTCAGAGTTAATAATATGTCAGAAAAAGCCCCCGACAATAGCTATAACTAAATCCAACTATGTCTATGACATACTCTAAGAAGACCATGAAATATATGCCTTTCAAAAGATGGAAGCTTATCACTTATATATCAACACTCGAACCGTCTGAACACCTGAGCACTGTGTTGGAAGAGAAGAAGATGCTCCAGTCCCTATGTCATATGGGGACACAGTGTTTGGAGATGGTTAGCGGTTGGAGCGCTAGCATGTAACTCAAGGATAAGGATAAAATAGTGTTATTATTCAATACCAAGTCAAACCATCATAAGCCACCATATTTATACACATAAACATGTAAATACATATAGATACATCAAGTGTCAAAACATAACAAGGAATTAGCATGCATATCAAGAACTCAAATGCGAACCATGAAGTGAAAGACTCTAACTTTCCACCGCTTAGGTTACATTGAGCAAGATGACTCTAACCTCAAGCCATCTTATTAAGCAAGTGATCTCTAACGACAATTCTTTTTATTAGACAAGTGGACTCTAAGCACAATCCATTTCACTATACATATGGACTCTAACCACAAGCCATTTCATCACGCAAGTGGACTCTAACCACAAACAATTTCATTACGCATGTGGACTCTAACCACAAGCCATCGCATCCACTACAAGTCGATAGTGGGACTCTAACTGGTTGTCCATGCATTTACATCACACCATTCACATTTGGGGACTCTAACCCATTTAACTATTTCAAGCCATTAAGGTCATAATTCAACATCATACATGACCACAAGCCATTCACGAACCATATATCAATCAATCACTTTAACAAGCCAATGCATTAGTTTCAAATATCATTTAAGACAAATTGTGGTCATCAAGACCTTTATCAAACCATTCAGTAGCACTCTTACACCAAGCTTTAGTTCATACATAATTCAATTCCATATTAGGGACTTTAATCCCTTTTTAAACAATAAAACCACCAAGTAAACCATTTAACTCATTACATGGCCAAAGAGGACTTTACAAGATCATTTACAAACTATTTTTTCTCATTAAGCCATTGCATTAGTTTAAATCAACATGTGACTAGTTATTTCTTATAAAAAATTTCACAAACACCTTGAGGGCATACTCTTACCATGACCATAACCCATGCGTAAACCATAAATATTAGGGTTACTCATGACCCATTTGTTAAACCACCAACAACAAGCACCCACATGTGCAATCCATCACCAAAAACACACATAATCATAAGTTTAGACAAGAGCAAACATTACCTATCACTGTACATCAAAACCCTCATCATTTGTTTCAAAAATCTTTATCACCGATTCATAAACAATGCTTAACTAACATGATATTTGAGAAGTAACAATAGGGGAAGAGTCACATGCCTTTTTACAAGATGATTCACAGAAGGATTCTTGACCCCTTAGCCTTTGATGAACACTCTTGAAATCCTAGCCTCTAATCTTTGTTGAAGGAGTTTTAGGGAGGATTTAGGATGTTTTTTATTTTGTATATGTGAAGAATAAAGGGACAAATAAGGTTATAAATTGTGGTTTATAAGGGTTTGGGTGTGAGAAATGTCCAAAATATCATCAGCTAAAAGTTAAAAAATGACCTCCCATGAGGGTACAACTCTATGTCTAAATCATACCCTAAGGTACGAGTGCTACCCTAACTCATACCCTAGGCCTCACCATGGACCCCTAAACTGTCCAAGGTATGACCACCTAAGAATGATTCGTATCCAAGGGTATGATTGGTACCAAGTAACCCGTACCCAAGTTAGTGTCCACTAGATCATGACTAATACTTTATACGACTAGGTAGTAAATGACCCATACCCTAACATACGACTAGGGAGTGGCTAAATTATATCTTGGGCAATGTGTTACCAACCTAGACTGGTCTATATAGACAAGAGAGGGTACTAGTCGTATCCTAGCATACGATTGGTATGCTCAATCCGTACCCAACCTAGAACCTCAAATCTTGGGGAAATTTTAAGGGTCCAAAGTCTAGGTGTTTTATGCTACTTTTATTCTAACTACTGAGTATGGAAGGGTTTAGAGCTTCATTCGGGGATTGAGACTCCCTCTTTGCATGTCTACACAGATTTTGGTTGTTTTATGTAGGTCATTTACTAAGGTTTCTGATCATGCTTAAGTTATGAAAGAGATGCATCGCGAGGATAACAGTGCCCAAGCACACACGCAAGTGTACGTGGTCTTATCAAGTAGTAAAGTGGCCTAATGGAAGCCAAGTATTGATCCCACAGGTACATGGTTTTGCTAACTATCCAATTCTAGTTTAATGATTGAGAAAAAGCAAACAAGAGAGTTTTAGAATTGTAAACTAAAAGTACACTAAACTAATGCGGAAAAGTAAATAACTTTGGACAATCAAAGGATAGAGACCCAAGGTTAAGGCTTACGAATAATCATGCTATGTTATTGAATTTTATTCGTTAGATTTCTTATCCTTGTTGTTGATTCATAGGGTTAATTTCATGATCATGGTCTCTCAACCTCTAACCATTTACCGAATTTAGACATTACAACTACATCGTTGAGCAAGGATGTAATAATCCAACTAGATGATTTAAATCTATCATACTACGTGTGAATCAAGTAAGGCTTCTAAGTAATCCCTATCCTAGATGCTAATTTAGATTCCTTATTTTATAAAAGAATACAAACCATACTCTATTCATCCCCATATTTTATCTCCTTATTCCCTCTCCCGAGATCACAAGGTTGACAATGAATATATTCTAAGGGTAGATAATCCTTCAAATAGTTAAAACAAGTATAAACAATCAAAAATAATGAGAAGTAACACAAACAAACTTAATTCAAAATGAAAGTAGTCATGATCTTGGCCTTAACCCCGAAAAAGGGCTTTTAGCTGCTAATAGACATAACTGTAATCAAAGTAATTGAATACATTATTAAATCTATTAAAAATCTAAAATAAAGAAATAAAAACCCTAATTGAAGTGTTTTCTATTCCCTCTCCAAGTTTCAAAGTATTCCCCAGTGTTTAGCATCAATTACAAGTTCCCTATTTATAGGAGGCGAATTTTTTCATTAGTGGGAAAAGGGTCGCGTCGAGAGGGCTATTTGACTTAAGTAGTGATTGCGACATGCCCACATCGTAAGGGCACACTATTTTGGGTTACTTATGAGTCTTTTGGTGTGAATCATGTGACAAGAATCCTTATCACGTTCCCTCACTCTCCCAAAACATTTCTGGTGTCCAAATTTGCGTCAAGTTGCGTATTATGCTTCCGTGATCCATTCCAAGCCTTTTTGAGTTGTTTCCACTTGATTTGAATCGTGTATACCCTTAATATATCATCATAATCAATTAATCAAGCATCATATATCATTAAACACAGCAATTTAGAGCTCAAAACTCACAACATTCAAAACGGTGAACTAGAAACATGAGCTAAGCATAGGATTCATTCACTTTGATTTCTAACTTATTGTTTTTACTCTTGTCTTGATCCAATTGACCCTTGAACATTACCAAAAAGTTTTTTCACATATAATTACACAATAAAAACCTTAGGAACACATTAAACACGTTAGAACCCAACACGATAGACTAGACAAACACCTAGCTCAAGCTAGTAACACTAGTTTTCTCGGTTGAACTCTAAATGATCAATTTGAATCAAAACTCATTTGAAAACACCTTTAAACATTGTAAACACATATATGGACACTTGGATTCACATTTATATCATTATCAACACATTAAGCACATGAATCATCCTCAAAACAAGGCTAAATAGGCTATAATAGTAACGCTAGAATGCATAAATTCACCCAACATCACCACCCCACACTTAAAGCCTTGTTCGTCCTCGAACAACCCTTAACTATAAATACCATGAGCTAGAAAAAATCCATACTTCTACTACAATAAAGACACTCAATTTAGTACTACAATGACTACACGGAATGCAAGTTTCTAAATTAAGCATGTTATACACAATTTAAAGCTCAAGAATCCTACTTCAAAACATCCTAGCCTCAAGAATTGACTCCACAAGTGGCAAACTCATGCATATTGCTCAATTAAAGACATCAATAGAATCACCCATATTCATCAAACATGTGCCCTTACAGTAACAGAGTTACCCATAATCACTCACAATAATGCAATTATCATAATGGGTAAACAAATCAAATTACGCTCACTCTCACAAAGAATTTACAAATTACACATAATGAACCATAGGCTTTCCCTTAGTGTCATACTCTACCAATATTAGAATGTGAAATTAAAGATCAAATAGGTCTTTTTCGGGTTGTAATGTAGGCTAAGGGATGGGTAGGAACTATTTTGTCCAAGAATAGTGACTATCTTACCTATGCGCTTTAATACATCACAATTTTTCACATAAAACCACCTTCAACCACCTATTCACACCTTTTCCATCTACCCATATCTTTTTGTTTTTCCCCATCTCTTTTAAGAGTTTTTACAAACACATGGTGGGCGTATTGTCGATTCCTTTAAGATTTAATTTTTTTCTTTTTCACAACCATGGAAATATTTCTAACACCATTTAAATCACTCCCAACCACCACACATCAAATATAAATACCAATAACTATTACCTTGAGGCATCAATTTCACCTTTCACCTACTTTTTAAATTTCACACTCGTTACTCAATTATTTTACAATTAAAGTACTTAGGAGCTTTTTGGATCAAATTAAGGTCCATCAAAGAAAGGGGATTAGGCTACATATGAGGCTACCAAAGAAAAATAAGCTAAAGGCTCAATGGGCCTCGATAGGATTATGCACAAAGGTAGGCAAAAGAGAAGGTAAAAATAAGGCTATCAAAGAAATGCCTATATCATCTCCTAAACCCATACTCTTTATTTCGCTTTATACACACACCAGGAAATTTCTGGACATCAAATGAAATAATGATTATACAAATACCTCACACGCACATGGAACATACTCAACTCACATAGGATTATCATAGACTCCCAACCAAACAATAGCATGAATTCAAATTTTAAGCCAAAAAGTACAAGTCACAAAAATGAGCCTAAGAGTCTTAAAAATAGCAATTCACTCATTCAACATGCTTTTACCAAACAAAACACTTGCATCATGAAATCAAAAATAGAACCAACTCAAATATCTCACTTATTTCTATCCTAAAAAAAAAAAATTGAGCCAAAAATTGGGAATTTCCCCACCCCACACTTAAAAATCTACTTTGTCCCCAAAGTGAATTTTAAAAGTAAGAGATAGAAATACTCTCTGAGGCCTCTATGCCTAGCTAGCAGCATCTTCACTCATAAATGAGATCCATGGGACCCCACACTCAGTGTTTGCCATGCTTCAAGCTCAGGTTTTCAGTACTCAAACTTCTCATCATCCTATAACTCAATTAAAAACAAAAATTACGTGAAGTAAAAATCTAAAAATACTAAAAATAAAACATATCTTTCTTAGGTTGCCTTCCAAGAAGCACCTAATTTAGTGTCGCGGCATGACCCAATCAACTTTTTCCTCCTTCTTGAGGATATGAATTTCACCTCCAATATGAATTTCACCCCCAACATCGCATCCATATTTTTGCCTCGATCATAGGGAGGTGGTACAAAGACTAAGGAATTGAGTAATAGAATGTGCATGGTAATCCACTTGGCCTTGAAGTGAAGTATATTTTTATGTTGCTTTTCTAGTGCAAAATTAAGACTATATAATTCTTGTTCCTCATCTTCACACTCTTCCACTACTTTAGATGATTCCACAAACAAGACATCATCTAAACAATAGAAAAGTGCATTAAATGAGGCCCAACTAATCCCACTTCAAAATCTATAAAACCCTCACTTTTATTCACCTTCTCAATTTTAGTCTCAAGATAAAGATGACAACTGAGTGGTTGTGGTTCTTATGTTTTTCTCTGCCTCTATGGAGATGGTGGTGATGGTATTTCCTGAACCTCCTTAGTTATTTGTTGAGCATTGCCCACAAATATAACTGAATCAGGATTAAAAGGACACATATCTGCTGAGTGATACAAATTGCCACAAGCCACACACCAACTAGTAGTCTCCTGCACAGGTCGGAAACAACCAGGTCCCTCCCAAACGCTTGGATCAAAATCTGGACAAAAAGCCTCATAGTGGGGTCCTTCATAAAAATAACAGGAAACATCATCCCTCGAAAACCATCTACCCAAGAATGACATCTCAAGAAGAGTGTGAGAAAAGTAGAAATAAGGGAAAATAAAAAGAAACTAAAAAAACTATTTACAACTCAATAGAGAAAAACTAAAAATAAGATAGTTGCCAATTCAAGTCCCCAGAAACAGCGCCAAAAAATTGATAGTGCCCAAGCGCACACGCAAGTGTACATGATCTTATCAAGTAGTAAAGTTGCCTAATGGAATCCAAGTATCAATCCCACATGGACTTGGTTTCAGCCAACTATTCAATTCTAGTTTAACGATTAAGAAAAGGTAAACAAGAGAGTTTTAGAATTGTAAACTAAAAGTAAACTAATCTAATGCGGAAAAGTAAATGACTTTGGACAATCAAAGGATAAGACCCAGGGTTAAGGCTTACTAACAATCATACTATATTATTGAATTTCATTCGTTAGATTACTTATCTTAGTTGTTGATTCGTAGGGTTAATCACATGATCATGGTCTCCTGACCTCTAACCATTTACCTAATTTTGACATTACAACTACATCATTAAGCGGGGATGTAATAATCCAACTAGATGATTTAAAACTATCATCCTACGTGTGAATCAAATAAGGCTTCTAAGTAATCCTTGTCTTAGATGCTAATTTGGATTCCTTATTTAATAAAAGAATACAAACCATACTCTGTTCATCCCCATGTTCTATCTCCTTATTCCCTCTCTTGAGATCACAAGGTTGACAATGAATATATTCTAAGGGTAGCTAATCCTTAAAATAGTTAAAACAAGGATAAACAAGCAACCATAATGAGAAGCAACACAAACAAACTTAATTTAAAATAAAAGTAGTCATGATCTTGGCCTTAACCCTGGAAAAGGGTTTTTAGCCGCTAATAGACATAACTGTAATCAAAGTAATTGAATACATGATTAAATCTATTAAAAAGCTAAAGTAAAGAAAGAAAAACCTTAATGGAAGTGTTTTACAGCCCCTCTTCAAGTTTCAAAGTTGTCCCCGGTTTTTACCATCAATTAGAAGTGCCCTATTTATAGGAGGTGAATTTGTTCGTCAGTTGCACAAGGGTCACGTTGCGAGGGCCATTTGACTTAAGTAGGGGTCGTAACGCACCCGAATCATAAGGGTATACTGTTTTGGGTTCCTTATGAGTTTTTGGTGTATAGAATGTGCCAATAAGACTTATCACATTCCCTCTCTCCCCTAAAATATTTTAGGTGTCCAAATTTGTGTCAAGTTGCATATTGTACTTCCGTGATCCATTCCAAGCCTTTTTGAGTTGTTTACACTTGATTTGAAGATTTTATATCCTTCATATATCATCATAATCAATTTAAAAATTATAATATAGCATTAAACACAACAATTTAGAGCTCAAAACATACGATATCCAAAACGGTGAACTAGAAACACAAGCTAAGCATAGGCTTCATTCACTCTGATTTCTAACTTATTGTTTTGACTCTTGTCCTAATCTAATTGACCTTTTCATATTACCAACAAGTTTTTTCACATACAAATACACAATAACAACCTTAGAAACTCATTAAACACGTTAGACCCCAACACGACTAGAAAAACACCTAGCTAAAGCTAGTAACACTAGTTTTATCGGTTGAACTCTAAATGATCAATTTGAATCAAAACTCATTTGAAAACACCTTTAAAATTTGTAAACACATACATGGACACTTTGATGCATATTTATATCATTATCAACACATTAATCACTTGAATCATCCTCAAAATAAGGCTAAATAGGCAAGAATAGTAACACTAAAATGCATAAATTCACCCAACATTAGAGGCCTAAGGGGGAAGTGATAAGAGGATATGATATTAGGTAGTTTAAATGGGATCTTCTATGGCTCATGATTCAAAGGCAGTGGTTCACATAGTAGGTATTGTCCACATCAGTTGTATCAGCATCAAAATTAGTCTAGTAGGCCTGTTTAGGCCACACTTTAGATTACCGATGGAGTCTAGACTAGTTACAATGGTCATCCTTTCCATAGTAGTGGTCATCCTTTGAGGGGTTTATCTTCTGTTTATTCTAGTAGTGGTGGTTATTTTGGGTCAGCAAAATCTTTTAATTTTAGTGCAGCGCCTGGGGCATAGTATGATTATGGAGATTTAGCTATTTCTTAAGAGTGTGCCCCAGTCGTGGGGTAATATTCCCTTTAATTTATAGTGTTCCACATATTAATGAAGTTAAACATGTAGGTAGAGATGGTGGGCAAGGTTATTGGGGTGGTCCCAGGGCGCTCATAGAGGTTCTCAGGCAGGTACGATAGGAAATTAGTCAGGATCTCAGCCAGGTTACAGTCATGGTCAGTAATATGTCATACCATCTAGATCACACTGAGTCTTTGGATGTTTTTATCACAAGTACTATCTCAGTGTGCCATCAGTTAATTTTTTCTTTATTTGATTTGGGATCCACTTAATCTTATGTGTCTGCTTATTATGCCCCATGATTAGAGTCATCTTGGTCTTCATTATTTGTGCCTCTGTGTGTATCTACTCATGTGTGTGATTATTTAGTAGTGGATTGGTTTTATAGATTATGTGTTGTGACTATTCAAGAGTTTGATATTCAGGCTAACCTTATTGTATAAGATATAGTGGATTTTGATGTGATTCCGGGCATGGGTTAGTTATCCCATGGTCATGTGGTCTTAGATTGTTTTTCCAAGTTCGTTACCTTAGCCATGCTCAGCATACCCCAGGTTGTGTGGCAGAGAGCTATTAGCCGCGAGCTGAAGGGGATTATTTCTTTCATTTGGGCTAGGAGACTTATTTTTAGGGGTTGTGAGTATTATCTCGCTTATATTTATGATGTTAAAGTAGAGAGTCCGCCGCTTGACTCTTTTCTTATAGTTCATAAGTTTTCTAATATTTTTCCTACTGATATACCTCGTCTTCCTCCTGAGTGTCAAATTGATTTTGTTATTGATCTTGAGTTGGGCAACCGACTTATTTTGGTGGCACCTTATCATTTGGCTCCTGTAAATCTTAAGGAGTTGAATACTTAGATTTATGATATTCTAGGTAAGGGTTTCATTAGACTGAGTGTGTCTCCTTAGGGAGCTCTGATATTGTTCATGAAGAAAAATGATGATTCTATGCGGATATGTATTGATTACAAGCAGATTAATAAGGTCATGGTGAAGAATCGATATCCTATACTTCGCATTAATAATTTATTTGACCAAATCAGGGAGCAGTAGTGTTCTCTAAGATTAACTTGAGCTCCAGTTACCATCAGTTGATGATTCGGGATGAGGATATCCCAAAAATAACCTGTAGGACTCGATATGGTCATTATGAGTTGCTACTGATGTTTTTTGGGTTGACCAATATCCCAAATGCACCCCAAATGCATTTATGTATTTGATGAACCGTGTGTTCAGACCTTATTTAGATCCCTTTGTGATTGTGTTAATCAATGACATCCTCGTGTATTCAAGGAGTAGAGAGAGGCATATGTAGCATTTGAGAATTGTGCTAAAAACTGTAAGAGATTATAAGTTTTCTGCTAAATTATCTAATCGTGAGTTCAGGCTTGAGTCGATGACATTCCTTGGGAAAGTGGTATTTAATAATGGGATTATGGTAGACCCAGTAAAGATTGATGCTATTCGTGATTGGGCCAGACCTACATCTCTGTCTAGGATTCATAGTTTCATTGGTTTGGCCGATTACTATAGGTGATTCATCGAGAGATTCACCACTATTGCTGCACCGATGACTAGATTGACTTAAAAAGAGGTTTCTTTTTAATAGTCCAAGGAGTGTGAGTCGAGCTTTGGAAGCTCAAAAGACTTCTTACTACAGCTCCTATATTGGTTATTTCTGTCGAGGGTAAGGATTCACCACATATTATGATACTTTTGGTGTTGGTTTGGGTTGTGTGTTGATAAAGTAGGATTGAGTTATTACTTATGCATCGAGGTAGCTAAATGTTCACAAGTACAACTACCCTACTTCTGATTTAGAGTTGGCGATGGTAGTTTTTGCACTTAAGATTTAGAGACATTATCATTATGGTGTGTATTGCAAGATTTTCATGGATCATCAGTCTTCAGTACTTATGACCCAGAGAGAGCTTAATTCTAAGCAATGTAGATGGATAGAGTTGCTTAAGGATTATGACATCTCTAATTTGTATTGTCCGAGCAAGTCGAACGTGGTAGCGGATGCCTTGAGCTGAAAGGTGATGAGTATGGTAGCTTGTCATTTATCTTAGTTTCTCAAAGGTCGTTGGCATGGGACACGCATTCCTTAGCCAACTTAATGGTACGACTTGATATTTTAAACCTATGGAGGATTCTTACAAGTGTTGAGGTGAGGTCTTCACTACTTGAGCAGATTCAGAGTGGTCAATTTGAGGATATGAGACTTGGTATCAACCGTGATCAGGTGTTGAGTGGTGAATCCAAGAGGGCTACCATAGATTCTAAGGATGTTTGAAGATTTGATGGTTGTACTTGGGTTTTGAGGGTTGGAGAGTTGATTTTGTGTATGTAGGGGTGAGCGTTCAGTATTTGGTTCGATAATTTTGCACTACGAATTCAGTAATTTGATAATCGATATTTGAGAGAAGATACCACATACCATACTTTAAAACATCGGTTCGGTAATTCGGTAATCCATAAATTAAGATGGTTCGGTATTTGGTAATACTATATTAAAGTTAGAGGTTTGCAAACTACGTTTAAACGTCAAAAAGTATATTTAATAGAAATCCTATTTAATATTCTTTTTGTGTTTTTTATGAATATATTACCAAAGTTCAAGAGATTCTTTAGAATAATAACTGATATTATAGCCTATTGGGTTAGTTAGACATACCGTATTATTTTATATATATATATATAATAATTCAGTATATGGTAAATACTGAATACCAAATGGTATTAATATATTGTACCAAACCCAATCCCGAATACCGAAATATTAAAATTTTACTTCTAAATTTCATACCAAATTACCGAATACCAATTACCAAATTTTTTTATTTGGTTTGGTAATTCCTTTTTCGATATTTTATGCCCAGTCCTATGTGTATGGCTCATATCTCTAGATATTCTATTCACCCGAGTAAAGCTAAAATGTATAGATATTTGAGGCAACATTATTAGTGCAGTGGAATGAATAGGGATATGGCAGACTTCGTAGCATGTTGCCTATGTCGTCAGCAGATGAAGGTCGAGCATCAAAGACCTGGTGGCTTGATTCAGAGGTTGCCCATTCTCGAGTAGAAATGGGAGTGGATTACCATGGACTTTGTCAGTGGTTTGCCTCGCCCTCCCATGGTTATGATGGTATTTGGGTCAATGTGGATCGATTGACCAAGTCGGCATATTTTATTCCTATGCAAATGACCTTCAGTGCCAAGAGGTTAGCCCATATATATGTTTGTGAGATTGTCCATTTGCATGGTGTGCATATATCTACCATTTAAGACCAGGGTTTTGTGTTTACTTCTAGATTTTGGAGAGCTTTTTAGAAGGAGTTGGACACTTAGGTGGATCTTAGTACAGCCTTCTATCCTCAGATAAATGGGCAGTCAAAATGAACTATTCAGGTTCTCGAGGATATGCTCTAAGCCTGTGTTATGGATTTTAGAGATCAGTAGGAGCAATAATTACCTTTGGCAGAGTTCATGTATAACAATATCTATCATTCGAGTATTGAGATGGCACCTTTTAAGGCTTTGTATGACAGGCAATACCATTATCTTATTGGGTGGTTCCGTGGTACTGACTTGCTTTAGGAGTCGTTGGATAGAGTCAGAGTGATTTAGGATAGGTTGAAGGCAGCTCAGAGCAGGAAGAAGACTTATGCAGATCGTATACTTTACCCCTTGAGATTTGGAATTAGTTAACAGGTATTCCTCCGAGTATCACTCATGAAGGGTGTGATAAGGTTCAAAAAGAAAGATAAGCTTAGCCCCAGATATATTAGACCCTTTAAGATTCTTTACACAGTCGATGAGTTAGCTTATGAGTTAACCTTACACCCAGATTTTGCTGCTATCCATCCAATTATCCATGTTTTTATGTTGCGGCGTGATGTACTATAGAAATATAGCACTTTCAATGCTTAAAATGAGGAAAATATGCAAGTTTCTAAGGTTTTTTGTTAGATATGATGTATTTTGGTATGTTTTGCAGAAAATCAAGATTTGGATGCTAAGTTCGTGAAAAGGTATTTTTTTTGCTACTTATGGGAGCAATTATGGATGTTCGGGACACATTGCGAATTGTTCGTGACCAAAACATATGCGGGAATTGAAAAGGAGCTGAAAAAATAACTTTGAGCACATGCTAAGTCAACATGCGGACCGCATGTAGCACATGTGGGCAAATCATGTGTCAGAAGTCCAAAATCCCGAGAGCTAACCTGCAGGAAATTTTGGTCTAGGCACATGCGGTCACTACATGCACCCAACCTGTTGGTTGCATGTACCACATGCGCTCAAGGCCAGGGAGCATGTAAAGATGTAAGACCCTATAAAATCCTAAGTTTAACTCATTCCTTTAAAGCTTGTTAAGGGGTCCTAGACTTAGAAAATTTTAGCTTAGTATTCACACTTAGCGTTATTTTTGTCTTTGTAGGTTGGTGACTCTATTTCACGACCCTCATGACCTTAAAGTAATGATTTTTAGGTTAAATCATGATCAGGAATGTCAGTGGGTATTTTCAGACAAGTTTCGGATTTTTTGGACTTTGTTTGGATCACATTTGAAAGCTCAAACCAATGGATCGACGCGATCTCGACATGCCGCGTCGCCCATCGCATTGATGAATATTTTCCTCCAGCTCCCAGTGTAAATTCCAGTGAACTAATGCGGACTCGACGCGGTGCGTTGGCCATCGCGTCGTCGATGCCAATGACGTTGTGTGTCGGTCTGCGCATCGCTAGATCAATTTTCAATCATTAAAAAGTCGTATCCTCAGGGGTAATTGGGTATTTTTCCTACGTCTATCAGCCCCAAAATACAAAATTAAACCCTTCTAAGAACAAAAACTATTCATTCTTCACCAGATGCTCTCAAGAACAAACCCTAGGAGATTTCAAATTCAATTCAAGGCTCAAGAACTTACCATTACTCTTTTAGAATTTAATTGTTAAGGTATGTCAAGTGTTCATCAAAGGTTCCCTTCCACCCTTGGAGTCCAAGAAACTATTTTTGAAACTCCAAGTGTATTGATTTCATGAATTTCATGTTGCGTTTGATTATATTCATGATTATAATGATTAATTGGGTTTCCAATCCATGTTTTGTTACAAGTTTCATGTGGAGTTATTTGATGTGTGTATAGAATCATGTGAATCCATGCTAAACCCTTGAAATTATAAATGGGGATTTGAATTATGATGCCTATATGATGTTTAGTGTCATGTGCATGGATTATGTTCTCCGCCTATATGATGTTTAGTGTCATGTGCATGGATTATGTTCTCCAAGTGTTTGATAAATTGCTCATGAGAACAAAGAGAAAGGAACAAAATCATGTCATGTTAGTTTATGTGCAAGTTATATGATGCAAGTGTTTGATAGAATGTCTCTATGAATTAGTTATGCCTTTCATGTTTATGCTATGATTTACTTTTCATGCTATCGAGTCCTGGGGGTATTCAATACCCGAAAACTTAGTTGTTACCTAGAGATATGGTAGTTATAGAACAGCCTTGGTAGTGTCGTGAGTAGTAGCTTCAGTAATCAGTCCCAGTTACAATTCAGTATTCATTTTATACCTCAGTAAATTTATCTAGTCAACACAACTCTGTAGTATCCAATCAGTTAGCAGAAGTCAATAGTACTCCGTCACTTAACGGAACTCAGTAAACTCAGTTCAGTTCAGTTAGAAAGTACGATCAGTAACAATTCAGTCTAGCCTAGTACAGTTTAGAAATTAGTCCAGTATCTATTCAGTTGAGAGTAGGATTCGGCACCGAGCGAACCTAGGGATGAGGGCATTCCTGCTAACAAAGGGTTTGACCCTTAGTAGCAGTCCCTGCATTATAGAACTATGTAGCCAGTGTAGGTTGAGATATCTTCCTGCCAGACTATGGTTGATACATCTCATATAAGTTTTCCTTCCAGCGAGGGTTGACAAAAGATCTTCCTATCAGAGAAGGTTAACTCACAGTTGTATTTACCTGTGGCACGGTACTGACACTCTTCCAACTGGGGTTACAGGTTGGACCCCAATCTATTCAGAAAGGGGCATGTCAGTTAGATGATTACCTCCCACAGTCTCAGTTTTAGTTTCAGTCTCGGTATAGAACTCAGTTCAGTTCTACAGAATCATAACTATCAGATACAGTCACTCAGTTCAGTATAGAACTTAGCACAGTTCCACAGAATCAGGATTGTCAGCTACAGTCATTCAGCTATCAGTTATACAGTATTAGTAAACTCAAATATTAGTAAATTAGTAATTCAGATGTCAGTATCCAGTGTCATCATGACCTCAGTTACAGTTTACGTACCTCATGCATATACTCTCATTCAGTTATACTCATGTTATTCAGTTAGTATTGTTTATACATATGAACCCATGCATCTCAGCCTACCTCACTTAGCATACCAATACATTCAAAGTACTGACGCATACCTTTCTTTTTTGCTATGATGTCTTATATCATAGGTTTAGACGCACGGGCACCCGATCATACTCAGTAGCTCGATCTATCAGCAGCAGACTAGTGATGATTCCTTATTGTTCAAGGATAGATTTATTATTCTAGTATTCAGTACTCAGTTTACTTCAGTAGTTGGAGTTAGTTGGGTACTTGTCCCATCAACTCCTTATTCAGACAGTAGAGGCTTTTTAGACGATAGTATTTATAGACAGATGTTCTGTTTTGGTATTTATGTACCGTACTCAGTATTTATTTACAGTTTTGAACCTTATGGTAGATTTCTGCATAATTACAGTATTACTATTTAGTTATTGCAGCAGGTACCAGTCATGGGTTAGCTTGTGGACCTTTGAGATTATGAGTACCGTGTAGCATCCGGGGTACAGACTCAGGACGTTACAAACTTAATATTAGAGCCTAAGGTTCAACAGTGTCCTAGGAAGTCTGAAAGCCACATCACGTAGAGTCTTGTGCATGGGTGTGTAGAGCGCCACACTTATGGAAAGGAGGCTACGAGATGTTTTTAGGAAAGTTTACCTTCATTTAGTATTCATGTCATGCGAGTGAGCATGATCTCAAGTTAAACTCTCTGTCTAATTCATCTCTTCCGTATGCTTCCAGAACATGTCTTCCATAGAAGCAAACAAAAGAAGTAATGAAAACCGGCAGCCCCTCTGCCCGTTCAGGCAGATCCCCTAAATGAATATGTTTCTCACGTTGAATTCAGAGCAGTTTTTACCACCCTATCTCATTCTATGGCATCCCAAAATAAACACCCAATTTCTGTACCAGCCAACCCAGTGGCCAATACTGCTGCAGCTAGGATTCAGGACTTCACCTGAATAAACCCTTTATCTTTTACCGGGTCAAAGTCAGATGAGAACCCACATGAATTTATTGATCAGGTGCAGAAGGTTACAGATATTATGGGGGTGACATCTAGTAAGAGTGTCGATTTAGTTGTATATCAGTTGTATGATATGGCTCACTCATGGTTTAATAGTGGAAAGCACAGAGGGCCGCAGATGCAGGGCCCATAGAATGGGAGAAGTTTGATATTGCTTTTCTGGATAGGTTCTTCCTGCTAGAGTTGAGGGAAGAAAAGGTTCTAGAATTTATAAATCTTAAGCAGGTAAGCATGACGGTACAAGAGTATTCTCTCAAGTTTACTAAATTAGCCAAATGCGCTCCTCATGTGGCAACAGATAGCAGATCTAAGATGAATAAGTTTGAGTCTGGTGAGTCTAGTATTATTGTGAAAGAGTGTAGGACCACAATGTTTATTAAGTATATGGACATATCCATGCTCACGGTCCATGCTCAGTAGGTAGAGGAGGCTAAGAATAAGGAGAAGGAGAGGGAGAACAACAAAGTTAGAACAAGTAGCTTTAACTTCACCCAGCCTAAGTCAGAGGGTGGTAATCATTCTCAGTTCTATCCGAAATCTTCAGTTCCATCTCCGTCCTTAACCAGTGATCCTATGCCAAAATTCAGAGACGGTAATAGAGATAGGGCGTCAGGCCCTAAACCCCAGGGTAGTGTTAGCAATGCCCGAATAAATCATCTCTGCCAGAAGTATGGCAAAAACCATTAGGGTGTCTGCTGAGCTGGCAGTGACATATGTTTTGAATATGGCAAGCCAGGCCACAGATTTAGATAGTATCCTTTGGTGGGTTTGAAGAGTCAGTATAACCGTCCCTCAGCTTAGCCCGATCGCCTAAATCAGCAGGGTGCCACTTCTTGTGCCACCAGTAGGCAGTGCCCAAATAGACTCTATACACTTCAGTCCCGACAGGATCAGGAAAGTTCTCCTGATGTGGTCATTGGTACATTACAAGTTTATCATTTGCATGTTTATGCATTGCTAGATCCATGAGCTTCTTTGTCTTTTGTAACTCCTTATATAGCTGTTGACTTTAGATTCAGTCTCAAAATTCTAGCAGAGCCTTTATCAGTCTCTACCCTAGTGGGTAAATCTATCATGGATCAGCGGGTATACAAGAACTGTCCAATTATGGTATCTCAGAAAGTCACTTCAGCAGACTTAGTCGAATTAAAGATGACTAATTTTGATGTCATTCTCGGCACAGATTGGCTTTATTCCTTCTATGCCTCAGTCAAGTGCAGAAACAAAATTGTCCAGTTTCAGTTCCTGAATGATCCTGTCCTAGAGTGGAGGGGAAGTACTTTAGCACTTAGGGGTCAGCTTATTTTCTACCTTAGGGCAAGGAAAATAATATCTAAGGGATGTGTCTACCATCTCATTTGAGTCCAATACTCTATAGCAGAAACCCCTACTCTTGAGTCAGTATCAGTAGCATGTTTATTCCCAGACGTGTTTCCTAAAGATCTTCCTGGAGTTTCTCTAGAAAGGGAAATTGACTTTGAAATCAACCTTCTTCCAGATACTCAACCCATATCTATTCCGCCATACAGGATAGTACCTACAGAACTCAAGGAGTTAAAAGAACAGTTGAATTATCTCCTATATATGTGATTCATCAGACCCCTATGTCCCTGTGGGGTACACCAATTCTATTCATGTGTAAGAAAGATGGCTCTGTCAGAATGTTTATAGACTACCGTCAGCTAAAAAAATTCACGGTCAAGAATAAGTATCCACTTTATAGAATCGATGACTTATTTGACAAATTTCAGGGTGCTAGTTACTTTTCTAAGATAGACCTCAGATCAGGCTATCATCAGCTTAGAGTCAGAGAATATGACATTCCAAATACACCTACTCTGGATGCATCACAATACATAACAAACCCATCTAAACCATTTAGTAGAGTCAAAACTGGGGCTAAGGTGAGTCGAGTCTTCAACTCCTGAAAACTCTTCTCACAGGAATCTGACCACTAAAATTAGACTTTCTTCTGAGTCAATCTGGACATGGGGGATGTAATAGACGAAAACCATTCAATAAACCGACAGTAATAGCCAACTAAACCCAATAAACTCCTAATATCTGATGGAGAGATGGGTCTAGGCCAGATTCACACCACTTTGGTCTTTTGAGGATCAACTCTAATGCCATCACTGGAAATAATATGTCCAAGGAATGCTACTGACCTTATCCAAAATTCACACTTATTGAATTTGGTGAATAGTTGATGAGTTATGAGAGTCTGAATTACGATTCTGAGGTGATCTGCGTGATTATTCTGGCTATGGGAATAGACAAGAATGTCATCGATAAATACTATAATGAACAAGTCCAAGTACTGCTTGAACACTCAGTTTATCAAGTCCATAAAGGCTGTTGGGGCATTGGTAAGACCAAAGGACATAACTAGAAACTCAAAGTGACCATACCGGGTTCTGAAAGCTATTTTTGGAATGTCACATTCTCTGACCCTGAGCTGATGATAGCCTAATCTTATGTCTATCTTAGAAAAGTAACTAGCACCCTGAAGTTGGTCGAACAAGTCATCGATTCTGGGAAGTAGGTACTTATTCTTGACTGTGACTTTTTTCAACTAACGGTAGTCAATACACATTCTAAGAGAACTGTCTTTCTTACGCATGAATAGAACTGGTGCGCCCCATGGGGAAATGCTGGGTCTAATGAATCCCTTATCTAGGAGATTCTTCAACTGTTTTTTTAATTCTCTGAGTTCCACTGGTGACATTATGTATGGCAGAATAGATATGGGTTGAGTATCTGAGAGAAGGTCTATTCTGAAGTCTATTTCCCTAATGGGAGGAACTCTAGGAAGATCTTCGAAAAACACATCTGAGAATTCATTTACTATTGGAAATAACTCAAGAGTTGGAGTTTCTGAGTTAGAGTCTTTGAATTACACAAGATGATAGATACATCCCTTGGATATCATCTTTCTCACTCTAAGGTATGAAATCAACTGACCCTTAAGCGTTGTGGTACTATCTCTCCATTCAAGGACTGGTTCATTTGGAAACTCAAAATGAACTATACTATTTCTACAGCCAACTGAGGTATAATATGAGTGAAGACAATCTATGTCGAGAATGACAACAAAATTTGTCATCTCTATCTCTACAAGGTATGGTGAAGTTACTTTCTCAGATATCATAACCGGACAGTTCCTGTAAACCCATCGGGCTATGATAGATTTACCCACTGGGGTAGAAACTGAGAAAGGCTCTACTAAGATTTTTGTACTGACTCCAAAGTTAACGGCTCTATAGGGAGTTATGAAAGATAAAAAAACTCCTGGATCTAGCAAGGCATAAATATGTAAATGGAAGATCGGTAATGTACTAGTGAACACATCAGGAGAATTTTCCTGATCTTGTCTGGACTGAAGTGCATAAAACCTATTTGGGTGTTGCCCATTGGTGGCACTGGAAGTGGCACCCTGCGGATTCGGTCGACCTGACTAAGCTGAAGAATAAGTATGATGACCCTGAGAACCTGACTGAGGATAATCTCTGACTCTGTGGCCATGCTTGCCACACCCAAAACTAATATCACTTCTAGCTCTATAGACACCCTTGTGGTCTTACCGTATTGCTGACGTAGAGAATTTGTCGAGCACTGCTGACACTACCCTAAGATTTAGATCCTGTTACCCTATTGTTGTTACTATTTCTAAACTTAGGTACTGGAGCACTGGTTGAGGATGGAGCTGAAACTAAAGACTTTAGATGAAACTGGGAACGGTTACCGCCCTCTAACTTAGGCTGATTGAAATTGAAGCTACCTATTCTAGATCTTTTGTTCTGCCTATCTCTCTCTGTCTCTGATCTTAGCCGCTACTTTCTACTGATCATAGACCATGAGTCTGGATATGTCCATCTCTTTATCAATATAATTGTTCTGCACTCCTTAACCACACTATCTGACACCCCAGATACGAACTTGCTTATTCTGAACCTGTTGTCTGCTACTACATGGGGAGCATATCTGGCTAACTTAGTAAACTTAAGGGAATACTCCTTTACACTCATACTACCTTGCCTGAGGATGATGAACTCTAACACCTTGGCTTCTCTCATCTCTAAGGGAAAGAATCTCTCTAGGAAAACAACAGCAAACTCTTCCCACTCTATGGGCTCTGCATCTGTGCCCCTGTCTGCCTTCTACTATTTAAACCACGTATGAGCTACATCCTGTAGCTGATAGGAAGCTAACTCAACACTCTCACTAGGAGTCACTCCCATAATATTTGTGACTTTCTGAACCTGATCGAGGAACTCCTGTGGATCCTCTTCTCACTTAGATCCTGATAATAGGAGAGGATTCATTCGGGTGAAGTCCTGAATCCTGGCTGCAGTAGTATTGGCCATTTGGTTAGCCTGAACAATAGTTGGTTGTTCATTCTATGTTGCGATGGAATTGGCTAGAGTAGTGAATGCAGCTCTGAATTCTACATGGGAGACATGCTCGTCCAGGGGATCTACCTGAACGGGCTGAGGTGCTAACTAATTTTTGGTTCTTCTTTCATTAGTCTTTATGGAAGGCATGTTCTATAAATGAAAATGAGGAAACGTATTAGACTGAAAGTTTAACTTGATCTCATGCACACTCGCACGATATGAATACTGAAAGAAGGGAAATTATTTCCTAAAACATCTCATAGCCTCTTGTCCATAAGTGTGGCGCGCTACACACCCATGCACAAGACTTTACTAGATACGGCTTTCAGACTTTCTAGGATACTTTTGAACCTTAGTCTCTGATACCAAGTTTGTAACGCCCCGAGGCTATACCCCATACGCTACACGGTGCTAACGACCTTGAAGGACTCTAAGCTAACCCATGACTGATATCTGCTGTGAGCACTGAATAATATACTAAAATAAATGCAAAAAATAGGCTGAACTGCCATAAGGTTCAAGCATATGAAATACTGTTGAAAATATCAAACTATAATGATAATCTGTAAAACTGAATACTATCTCAAAACTAGTCTGAAAAGCCTCTAAACTGAAGTATCTGAATGTGGAGTTGATGGGACAATCCCCCAACTAACTCCATCTACTTAAATACTGAGTCTACTAAAATAATAAAATAAAAGAATATCCTCAAATGATAAGGACTCACTGCTAATCTACTGCTGCTGGCTGAATCTGAATCTATCTATGCGCTTTCGGGAGCCTGAGCATCCAAACCTAACATATAAGACATCATAGCGCAAATAAAGAGAATGCGTCAGTACGTTGAATATACCAGTATGATAGATGGTGTAAGGCTGAATGGACGGGTTCATATGCATGAACAATAACTGACTGTATGATATAAAGTAACTAAACATAAAAGTACATGGATAACTGATACTACTATAAATACTGAGTGTGCAATAATGTGCATATAAATAAATACTGTGACTAAGCTTGTCTAAAGCTAAGTCCTAAATTCTGATACTGAGTAACTGATATCTAAAGTTACTGATAACTGATTTACTGATACTGGTTTACTATATTTGACAGTCTTAATTCTGTAGAACTGAACTGAGTTCTATTCTAAAGACTGAAACTGAGACTGTGGGAGGTAATCATCTAACCAACATGCCCCAAATAAGATAAGATAACTGAGTTGGGGTCCAACCTGTGACCCCAGTTGGAAGGGTGTCAGTACCGTGCCACGGGTAAAGACAAGCTGAAGAGTTACCCTCATCTGGTAGGTACTCTAATAAGAATGGTGGAACCCTCATCTGTCAGGTTAAAACACCTCATCAACCCTCAACTATCAGATTAGATGTCTCAACCTACACTAGCTACGTAGTTCCAGAATGGAAGGATTGCTTCTAGGGATCACGCCCTCTACTGGCAGGTGAGCCCTCATCCTTGGGTTCACTCGATGTTGAAACCTACTCCCAATTGAAAGACACTGACTGATTGGACTGAACTGATTGGAATGAACTGATACTGAGTTTATTGAATTTTCCTGCGTTCTGTAACTGACTGAGTTCTATTGAGTTTTGTAACTGACTGAGAGTACTACTGAGCGTGACATGATTGAGGTTCTGTAACTGACACTGGCTCTAGGTACACAGCTAAATTATCGAGTATTAAATACCCCCAGGACTCGATAGCATGAAAAATAAAGCATAATATACTCTTGAAAATCATAATCATTCATAGAGATATTTTCTCAAACACTTGTAGGGCATAAGCTTATACATATACTAACATGCCTTGATTTCATTAATTCCATTCACATGGACATTCTATTAAACACCTAGAGAGCACAACTTAATGCACATAATCATGGTTAACACATAAGCATGGCAATTACAATGCCCTAACTTGCAAATTCATGGATTATGATATGAGAATTTCACAATTCAGTGTACATGTTATTCAAACTTCAAGGAATCTACAATTAATCATGAATTGGAACTCATTTAATATTAAGAACACTAATTCAATCAAATTTCAAGCATGTAAATCATGAATCATAGATCTTAAAGTTTTAAAGGTGGATTCGTGGACTCTATGGGTAAAAGAGACTCATAGATGAACACCTAACATACCTTGGAATATTTATTCTTAAAGATTCTTGGAGAAATTCTTGAGATTGATCTTGATTTCTTGGAGATAGGGTTTATTTTCTTGAGAGAGAATGCTTTTAATTTGGGGGAAAATTGATTAAGAATGACCTTTAAAATGTTTTTAGGGATTAAATCTCGTATGTGGTCATGTAAAAATCATGGGAAAAGACCAACTTATCCCTGTACGTCTCTTTTAATTTTTTAGAAATTTTCCCGACCTGGACCCCTGATGCGACACGGTGCTATCACACCATGTCTATGGAAAATGATAGCTGGGAACTGAGGGCTTAGCGTGACGTGGTGAGATCGCGGCGCCCCTTTGGTTCTGAAATTTGGATTCACCGCGACGCAATGGGATCGTGTTGATACACTTTAAAGTGACAAACATGAAAATAAGCCTTAGGTCGATGCGCCAATATCACAGAGCAACACTGGAAACTGAAAAATTTCATTTTGACATACTCTACGACGCGCTACTGACCTGAATAACGGTGTTTAATGACTGAAAATTAAAATAGCCATAACTTCTTATCCGGTTATTAAATGTAGGTGAATTTTATATCGTTGGAAATCTAATTCAATTTCCTATGCAATGGCAGGCTCTAAACCAAAAAATATTGATTATTTCAAAATTTTTGTACTAGATAACTCATGAACTGAGGGTTAAGTTATGCTTGAGAAATACGAGGTATTACATCCATCTTTTGAGGTCGCTAGAGTTGTCCAGTTCATGAGGTTGAATCCTTTGACCTTTACTGGCTCTAAGGTAGAAGAATATACCCAGGGTTTTATGGATGAGATGGAGAAGATATTCAGGGTGATGCATTCTTCTGACTTTGAGGGTGTGGAATTTGCCAAATATCAGTTGAAGGATATGGTATATTAGTGGTATGAGGAGTGAATTAGTCAAGGGATGATGATGCAGAGTTGGCATTGTGGGATGAGTTTTCTGGTGCTTTTTTGGATTATTTCTTTCCTCAGGAGTTGAAAGAGGCTAAAGCTGAGGAGTTAATGAATCTGAAATAGGATAGGATGACTATGAAAGAGTGTGCCTTGAATTTTCATCATCTATTAGTTCTACCTTGAGCCAGTGTCTAGCATAAGGGCTAAGATGAGGAAGTTTGCTTTGGGCTTGTCAAGGGACTTGGTGTTGGAGTGCAAGGCCGTCTTTCTAAATAGTGAAATGGGCATCTCTAGGCTTATGGTATATATGTAATAATTTCAAGATGAGAATAAGAAATAAGCCAAAACAGGGGAGAGGCAAAGTAAGAGATCCAGGTATTTTAAGCAGGGTGAAAGCCAGCAGAATAATAGTAGAGATTGCAGGTAGTGGTCTAAGAAGAAGTGGGGGAATTTTGGTTCTTATTCCATGGCTAGTGCTCTATATCCTAATCCATACGGTGATCATCGCTTTTAGAGCAACAACGGGTTTAAGACATATGGTGCCCAATCTCAGGCTAGTGAGGCCCAATCAGCTCCATCATATCCTCCTTGCAGATTTTGTGGTCAGTTATACCATGGTTTTTGTGATGGTGGCAGAAATAAGTATTTAAGATAAGGACAACATGGCCATATTAAGAGAAACTGTCCTTCCAGTGATATTGCTATTGGGGCTAATAAGGTCCTTGTTACTACTCCTTCAACTCCAGCACCAATGGGTGCTACTTCTGGCTCTGACATTGGTCAGACTTGTCAGTACGCTCTTTCTACACATCAGGATTTTGAGGCATAAATTGATGTTATTAATAGTATGCTAAAATATTCTCTCATGACGTATATTATCTACTTGATCCTGGGCCTACTCTTTCCTATGTGACCCCTTATGTGGCTATTCATTTCAATTTTGGTCTCGAGTGTATTCCTAATCCCTTTTTTGTGTCTACCCTGATAGATGACACTATTGTGGCTAAGAGAGTCTATAGGATTTTTATGGTATCTATCTATGGTAGGGAAACCTTGGTGGACCTGATAGAGCTGGATATGTTATACTTTGATATTATCTTAGGGATGGACTGGATCTATTCATGCTATGCGTCTCTTATTTGTAGAACTCAAAGGGTCAGTTTCCAGTTCCTAAATGAACCAGTGATTGAGTTGGAAGGGAGTTCCCTGGTGCCTAAGAAAAGGTTTATTTCTTATCTAAGAGTCCGGAAATTGATTTTCTAGGGGTGTTTATATCATCTAGTTTGGATTAAGGATTCTAATTCCGAGGACCTTCTTTGCAATCTATCCTAGTAGTCAATAAATTGACTGAAGTGTTTCCTGATGATATTCTTCCTATTCCTCTTGATAGGGAAATAGACTTTGGGACTGACCTTCTTCCAGATACTCGTCTTATCTCTATCCTTCCTTATAGAATGGCTCCGACTGAGTTTAAAGAACTTAAGGTGCAGTTGAGCGATCTTCTTGATAAGGGTTTTATTTGTGTTAGTGTTTCCCCATAAGGAATTTCGGTACTTTTTATGGGTAAGAATGATAGGTCCCTTTAAATGTGTATAGATTACCGCCAGTTAAATTAGGTGACAATGAAGAATAAGTATCCTCTTTCTAGAATTGATAAACTGTTTGACTAGCTCCAGGGTGCTAAGTACTTTTCTAAGATTGATCTTTGGTCGAGGTATTGATATCCCTAAGACTATTTTTCGTACTCGATATGGCCATTTTGAGTTCTTGGACATATCTTTTGGATTAACTAATTCCCCAAAGGCATTTACGGATCTCATGAATTGGGTCTTCCATTAGTTTTTGGAACTATTCATCATTATGTTTATCGATGACATCCTGGTGTACTCAATAAGTGAGGAGGATCATGCCAATCACCTCTATACAGTGTTGCAGACTCTTAAGGATTAGTGCTTGTATGATAAGTTTTCGAAGTGTGAGTTTTATTTAAGAGTTGTGATCTTTCTTAGTCACGTTTTCTCTAGTAAGGGGGTCATAGTGGGTCCATAGAAGGTTGAGTTGGTTAAGAAGTGGCCTAGACTCACGAGTCCAATCGATATTCAGAACTTTTTGGGTTTAGTTGGTATTATAGGAGGTTTGTGGAGAGTTTCTCTTAGATCGCTGCTCCATTAACTAAGTTAACTCAGAAGAAGGTGAAGTTTTTGTGGTTTAATGCTTGTGAGGGTCGCTTTGGGAAGTTGAAGGATAAGCTGACTTCAGCTTCGGTTTTGACCCTGCCAGAGGATACTGATGACTTTATTATTTATTGTGATGCATCCTATGTGGGACTTGGTTGTGTGTTGATGTAACATGAAAAGGTTGTGGCATATGCTTCTAGGTAGATCAAGGT
The DNA here is from genome assembly GCA_030864215.1 of Capsicum pubescens. Taxonomy (NCBI): domain Eukaryota; kingdom Viridiplantae; phylum Streptophyta; class Magnoliopsida; order Solanales; family Solanaceae; genus Capsicum; species Capsicum pubescens. Next base: position 237,027,922 of record CM061540.1, read on the forward strand.
GAATGAGAAGAACTATTCGACTCATGACTTAGAGTTGTTATCTTGTATTCTTTGCTTTGAAGATTTGGCGCCATTACTTGTATAGAGTTCATATCGATATATATGCATACCATAAGAGTTTGCAGTATGTGTTCATCCAGAAGGAGTTGAATCTCAGGCAAAGGAGATGGTTTGAGATGCTTAAGGACTATGATATAAGTTTATTATTATCCAGGTAAAGCTAATATGGTTGTTTATGCTCTTAGCAGGTTGTCCATGGGTAGCTTTTCTCATATTGATAAGGAAAAGTGAAGTTTAGTGAAGGATATTCATCATTTTTCTAATCTAGGAGTTCATCTCTTAAACTCTGGAGATGGTGGTTTGATTGTTCAAGAGGTGGTGAAGTTATCTGTTAGTGCTGAGGTGAAGAAGAAGCAGATTTTGGATCCTATTTTGATGCAAATCAAGGATGATGTGGGTCAATAGAAAGTCCTAGCTTTTGAGATTGGTGGTTATAGTATCTTAAGGTACCAAAGTAGACTGTGTGTTCTTGATATTAATGGGTTATGAGAAAGGATATTGGATGAGGCTCATGAGTCGAGGTACACTGTTCGTCCTAGTTCAACGAAGATATACCATGACTTGAAAGAGCTTTATTGGTAGAGTAACATGAAGAGGGATATCGCCAATTTTGTGGCCAAGTGTATGGTTTGTCAGCAAGTGAAGCTGAAGCATTTTAGGCTTGGTGGTTTGTCTCAAGAGTTTGAGTTGCCCATGTGGAAATGGGAAGTTATTAATATGGACTTTATTATCGGTCTTCGTCATTCTCGCCATCAGTTTGATTCGATTTAGGTCATTGTGGATAGGATGACCAAGTCTGCTCATTTCTTTCCCTTGAAGACTAACTTTTTGGCAGATGATTATGCTAAGCTCTTCATTTAAGATATCATCACATTGGATAGTGCGCGTGTTTATATTATATCTGATCGTGGTACATAGTTTTTGTCTCATTTTTTATGCTCATTTTAGAGAAGTTTGGGGATGAAGATGAATCTTAGCACCGCTTTCCACCCTCAGATAGATAAACAAGAGAAGAAGACTATTCAAACTTTGAAAGTTATGCTAAGGTCTTGTGTACTTGATTTTGGTAGTAGCTTGGTTGATCATTCTCCTCTCATAGAGATTGCGTATAATAATAGCTTCCACTCTAGTATTAGGATGGCTCCTTTCAAGGCCTTTTATGGTAGGAGGTGTAGGTCTCTTATCGGGTGGTTTGAGGTTGGTGAGAATAGGTTGTACGGTCCTAACCTGATTCACCAATCCATAGAGAAGGTGAAGGAGATTCAAGATAGACTTAAGACCACCCAAAGTCGCCAAAAGTCCTTTGCAGATGTGAGGGAAAGGGGCCTGGAGTTTGATGTGGATGATTTGGTGTTCTTAAAGGTGTCTCTCATGAAGTGAGTGATACGGTTAGGAAAGAAAAAGAAGCTCATCCCTATTATGTTTCTCCCTATCGTATTTTGAGATAAGTGTACAATGTATCCTATGAGTTGTAATTGCCTTTGAGTTTGGGTTTATCCATCTGGTGTTCCATGTTTCGATGTTGAAGAAGTGTGTGGGTGATCCTTCCTTAGTTGTTCCCTTGGAGAGTGTTGGTGTTTCAAATTTCATGTCTTATGAGAAAGTACTGATTGAGATTTTGGATAGGCAAGTCCTTCATTTAAAAACTAAGGACATGGCTTTGGAGAAGGTTTTATGGAGGAACCAAAGGGTTGAATTAGCTACGTGAGAAGCCGAACATAACATGAGGTTCAAGTATTTGTTCTTGTTTCCTGCCTTGGATAATCGTGCTTAAGGTATATGTATTCCATAATATCTTTATTTTCTTTCTTTGTTAAAGGAAATTTTGGTTGTGTTCAGTGTCAAATCATGCTAATGAATGCCTTGACTCATCATTCGAGGACAAATAATCCTAAGGGGGGGAAAACGTGACACCCCAGGTTTTGGCCTCTGAAATTCCTGAGTTTTTACACTCATTCCCAGTCTATGACTATCTCTACGAGTTGTAAGGTGTCTAAATGGGTCGTAGGACCCTATTTATAGCCTAACCAGTACGTTTGGCCGAGTTCCTATTATGATCATTATTGGCACTCCATAGTCATCAGGACTCATTAATAGTCATGTAGTGCTTTTCAGAGTCTAACCAGTGTGGTTCCCAAATGTTTTTGCTTTGAAGACTAGACCATACGAGTCATAAGGTCTGAGTATGAATTATAGGGTACGACACATAGTTTGACCAGTGTGCACGCCCCATGATACTGTCCATACTATGAGTCTAAGGGACGACTCGTACCAGCCGTTATGAGTCATCATGTGAGCCATGGCGATAGGGCGGTCAATTTTCTATTTATTTATTAATGGCATTCTAGTCATTTCCTTTTTCCCTACTCAAACCCCAAGTCCATAAAACTCCAAGAAGGGGTTATTTCTAATTCTTTGTCACATCAAATACACTCTTAGACTCTCTCAATTCCCCAAATCAAGAACAAGCTAGGCTTTCTCAACGTTGGTCAATTAGGGCTCCCAAGGGTGATTTCTCTCCATAGCTGTGATACTTTCAGGCATGTTACTTTTACCCATATATTATTCTATAAAAATCATGTGTTTTAAAAGGTTTATTTGTGTGGATTTGAATGAGGGTTTTGATATGGGTTGAGGGTTTTGGAATGGTTTATCCTTAAATTGTCTTCCCGCGGTTTTCATGAGTTGTTCATGCTTTGAATTGAATGTTTTTGAACGAATGGGATGCATGGGTGTGGGAATTGGAATGGGGGTCGAGGTATTCCCCCAAATTGATGTTTTAAACTTTAAATTGGTTTTGAACAATTGTGTTGCATCAACCCACTTGTGTAAATGGTTTTGAATTGTGGAATTGTCACTCGACTTGACTTACTCACCTATACTATTGCATTGCATAAATGGCTAAACAATAAACATGGATTTTGAAGGCCTTGTTGCCTATGTTTTGATTTAATGAACAAAAGGAGTTAAGGTATTCCCCCAATTTGATTTGATAAACTAAAAGAGGTCGAGGCATTCCTCCAACTTGATTTAATGAACAAAGGGGGTCGAGGCATTCCCCCAAGTTAATGGAATTTTAATGGCATAATTATGAGCTGGCAATCTAAATGGTATGAAAAAACCTGTGGTGTGCCTTAATGTATAATTCCTTGGTTAATGGATGGGTTATGTGAAACTTGTTTTAATTGGTCTTAATGGGGGTTATGTAGCTAAGCCTTGAAGGTGCGAGTCTCCAATGACTGATACTGGAAATGCATGTTTGCGTATGAGAGGTTTGGTCTTAATGCTTGTGTACATGGTTCACACTGTTAATATATTTGTATTTAGGATTAACATGGGGTCGGGGCATTCCTGCTCTTCCTTGATACCTCCAGTTCATGTGGCTGTCACGACCCAAACTAGGGCCTGGCCGTGACGGACATCCCGAACCTTAAGGGCCCGGAACGTCCCTCTCTATCTGGTAAGCATGCACACATTCATATAAATAAAAAAGATGCAGAAACATAATCTACTACGGAAACATGGTCAATTCTGAATTCAGCATAAGTATGAAAATTGAAAATCAACTATATCTAATAAAATCTGACTCAGTCTGCGAAATCTCTACTACAGGAAAATCTGACAACTGTCTGAAAACTGGGACAAGGCCCCCAGTAGACCAAAATGATAATAAGGGACATAATCTGAAAGACGGGCCTTCTAGAATAGAGAAGGCTCACCAACTAATCACTGAAACATTGTCTGACGAATCTACTGCCTTTCTGAACCCCTAGACTGAGCCTTAGAACCTGGAGGGAGGAGGGGGGAGTCAATACAGATGTACTGGTACGCAAAGAAATCCAAATTAAAGCTTATGTGTAAATAAAATAGTTTGGGAAACAACTTTGTCAAAACATTATACATCAAGTGGCTTTCGAAACACATGGGTACATTTCTGCAAAACATGTAACCTGCCTGTCAATGCAATTTCTGATCTGTATACTACTTCTAAGTTAGGTGGCACTCCCCTACAATTCTGATATTCCATGGGCGGTATGGAATACGCCATTGACTCGGCGGGGAAGCCCCCAACCCAAGTGTGCCGCAAGGATTAGAAATCCTGAATCTGATATGCCATAGGGCTCTAGGCCAGCGTAATAAATAAACTCGGATTGGAAAATCATGATTTTAGGCGATGAGTTGTTTAATACTCACGCTTTCTTCAAGGAACCACCTAAACTCTCTTTATGCCCAATTTTATCCTGTTCTAAATCATGCATGTTTCTAGTTTCAACATCTGAAAAGTCTGATTTCAAATATGCATTAAATCTGTTCTGAATTATCATGGCATAATCTGAATTGGTGTCATCACACCAAGACTTGCAATTCCTATTTCTGAGCCATAATGCATCATGCATAATTCTTTCATTAAAATACAGTTTAGACAACCCAAACATGCAAACAATATAAAAGATTTCATGTTCCGAGAACACAAGTCAAAACTATGCTGAGATTGTTCAAACATATAGTGGTCATATGCTTTTGGAAAAATCATGCACTCTTTCATTATATGAATATTTTCAACATTTATCAATATGCACCACCCTCTCTTTCGAATTCAAAATCATAAATCAATTTGTAGCATTAATCAAGACATTTCATATCATGTTTTTCAAGATACATTCAAAACAATCTACATCATAGAAAAATTGGGAAAATCATACCCAGAGAGGGATTCATGTGTGTCATGCTCTCAATTCATTCATAAATCATAAAACATATGCATACATATATATAATTTCAAATCAATTCGGGGAAGGTCAAAAGACTAAAACAATATCGTCAAGATTTATAAAATATGAATGTACTCATAAATCTGAAAACCCCTTTCTAAAATTATGATTTCTATGCCCATGAGATTTTTAGAGAAACCCCATGTACCTCAAAATAGGAAAACAATGGGTTTTTCTTGAAGCCTATGATCCGGGGATTTTGAATCTTCAATCGATTTTGAAAACCCACGGTTGAATCTTGAGTTTCTTGAAGTTCTTGTTTGAAGCTCTAGAGAGGATTCTTGATGATTTTGATGAAATTAGGGTTAAGTTTCTCAAACATACCCTAAATCCTTTGTTTGGACGGTTTTAAAGTCTAGAAAAAAGTCAAAATTACCCTTAATGACTCCTAAACGGAACTAGAAATTTGAACCTAAAAATCCGATTTCGGGTGCCACCGTGATGCGCCACAATAATGGTGGTCCACTGGAATTCGACGAGTGGGAAATTGAGTGCCTCCGCGATGTGCCACCATCGCAGATCCCCACTATAATTTGACGATTCTCAATTCGACCCTCTCCGTGATGCGCTAGACACCAAAATGATGATGTTTACGACTGGAACTTTAAATTATTCATAACTTCTTCACCAAGGGTCCATTTTAGACGAATCTTATATCGTTGGAAAGCTAATTCAGTCATCTACATAATGAAAGGTTGAAATATAGGAAATTCCACATGAAAATTAATTTAGATCATTCTAAAATATAATGCTTAGACTTTCCATGGACGTAATTTAGCTAAGAAGACATCGGGGTGTTACAATATCCCCCCTTTGGGATCATTTGTCCCCGAATGATGATACAAAAAATAGACAAGCACGATTCAGAGCATACTAAAGCATAGAAAGATTAAGGTAAGGGATGTACCTTCAACTCTGTCATCTACTGGGTAAAAAAGGTATGGGTATCTTGCTCTCATGTCATCCTCTGATTCCCAAGTGGCTTCTTCAACTTTCTGATTTCTCCACAACACCTTAATTGAAACTATTTCTTTACTTCTCAACTTCCAGACCTGACGATCTAGGATTGTAATAGGTTCCTCTTCATATGATAAGGAGGTTGTCACCTTGATCTCTTCTACAGGCAACACCAAAGAATGGTCTCCAATGCATTTCTTCAACATGGATATGTGAAATACCGGATGGACAGAACCCAAACTGGAAGGCAATTATAACTCATACACAACACCACCTATTCTCCTTAAAATTTGATATGGTCCTATATAGTTAGGACTCAATTTACCTTTCTTCCCGAATCGCATGACTCCCTTCATTGGAGAAACTTTAAGAAATACCCAATCACCAACCTCAAACTTTAAATCTCTTCTCCTAACATCGGCATAAGATTTCTGACGACTCTGAGCCATTTTAAGTCATTCTCTGATGACTTTCACATCCTGCATTGCCTGATGAACAAGATCAGGCCCAAATATTTGCATCTCACCTACTTCATACCATCTTGTAGGAGACCTACATCTTCTCCCATACAGTGCCTCAAATGGTGCCATCTTAATACTGGAATGGAAACTGTTATTATACGCGAACTCTATCAACGGCAAGTGGTCTACCCAACTACCTTTAAAATTAATCACACAGGCCCTCAACATGTCCTTAAGGGTCTGAATGGTGCGTTCGTCCTGCCCATTGGTCTGAGGGTGAAAAGCAGTGCTTAGGTTCACTTGGGTACCTAATCCTTTCTGGAAAGATCTCCAAAACTGAGAAGAGAACTGTGTACCTGATCGGATATGATGGACACAGGTGCACCGTGCAAACAAACTATTTCTTCAATGAACAGCTTGTCATAATCCTCTCCCGAATAGTTAGTCCTGACAGGCAGAAAATGGGCTGACTTGGTCAGTCTATCTACAATCACCCAAATAGAATCATACTGGTTTTGGGACTTCGGGAGCCCTGTAATGAAGTCCATATTAATCATCTCCCACTTCCACAAGGGTAAAGCTATCTCTTGGGAAGAACCACCTGGCCTCATGTGTTCTACTTTAACTTGTTGATAATTCAAACACTTGGAAACAAAGTTAGCCACATCACGCTTCATATTATTTGACCAATACAAAGATTTCAGATCCTGGTACATCTTAGTAGAGCCTGGGTGAACAACATACCTCAAAGTATGAGCTTCATCAAGGATTCTATTCAACAAATCATCCACATCTGGTATACATAATCTACCCTGGTATCTCAAAATACCATCACCACCGATCTTAAATGAAATCACCTTATGCTGACCCACATCATTCTTAATTTGCATCAAGATGGGATCTTCAACCTGTTTCTTTTTAACTTCCGCACAAAGGGAAGACGTAGCTATCTCATGAACAACCATTCCTCCATCTTCAAAATCCAAGAGTCGCACTTCTAGATTTGCAAGATGGTGAATATCTTTCACCATCTCTCTCTTCCCTTCCTAAAACATGAGAAATACTGCCCATAGACAATCTGTTGAGGGCGTCGTCTACCACATTTGCCTTACCCGGATGATAGTGAAGGCTCATGTCATAGTCTTTCAAAAACTCCATCCAATGCCTTTTCCTAAGATTTAGTTCTTTCTGCGAGAAAACATACTACAAACTCTTATGGTCAGTGAAAATATCAACATGCACCCCATAAAGATAATGCCTCCAAATTCTAAGCGCAAATACCACAGCTGCTAATTCCAAATCATGAGTGGGGTAGTTCCTCTCATGCACTTTTAACTACCTAGATGTATATGCCACCACCTTTCCATGTTGTATAAGTATACACCCAAGTCCCACACGGGATGCATCATAGTACACAACAAAACCCTCTGTACCTTCCGAAAGAGTCAAAATAGGAGTCGTAGTCAACTTGTCTTTCAACTTCTCAAAACTATTCTCACAAGAGTCGGACCATCAAAACTTCACCTTTTTCTGAGTCAACTTAATAAGTGGAACAGCTATAGAAGAGAAACTCTTTACAAACCTCCGGTAATACCCTGCCAAACCCAAGAAACTCCGAATGTCGGTTGGAGTCGTGGGTCTGGGGCATTTCTTTACTGCCTCAATATTTTGGGGATCAACCTTAATCCCTTCACTAGACACAAAGTTCCCCAAGAAAGCAATAGCATTCATCCAGAATTCACACTTGGAGAATTTCGCATACAACTTATGATCTTTAAGGGTTTGAAGAACAGTGCGGAGGTGATTGGCATGGTCCTCCTCACTTTTAGAGTCAACCAAGATGTCATCAATAAAAACTATGACAAATAGGTCTAGAAACTGATAGAAGGCCCTATTCATTAGGTCCATGAAAGTTGCAGAGGTGTTGGTCAACCCGAAGGACATGACTAAGAATTCATAATGACCATATCTGGTTTGGAAGGCTGTTTTAGGAATGTCTGACTCCCTAACTTTCAACTGATGATATCCTGAACGAAGGTCTATTTTTGAAAAACACTTAGTACCTTGAAGCTGATCAAAAAGGTCATCGATTCTAGGAAGAGGATATATATTTTTCACTGTGACCTTATTCAATTGGCGGTAATCTATGCACATACGGAGGAAACCATCTTTCTTTTGCACGAAGAGTACAGGTGCACCCCAAGGAGAAACACTAGGTCTGATAAAACCCTTATCTAGGAGATCTGCTAGTTGTTCTTTCAACTCTTTTAACTCTGCAGGATCCATTCTATATGGCGGAATAGAAATACGACGGGTATCTGGCAACACATCAATGCCAAAATCTATCTCCCTATCAGGTGGAATTCCTGGGAGATCATCTGGAAAAACTTCTGGGAATTTATTTACTACTGGGACAGACTAAAGGAGGAGACTTTTGCCGTTAGAATCTTTAACCCGAATAAGATGGTACAAGCAACCCTTGGAAATAAGTTTACGGGCTCTGAGATAAGATATGAAGTGCCCTCTAGGTGCTAAGAAATGCCCCTCCCACTCTATTACTGGCTCATTCAGAAAAGAAAATGTAACATTTCGGGTCCTACAGTCTAGTGTGGCATAACACCGATGGAGCCAGTACATCCCTAGGATAGCATCAAAAGCAACCATACCAAGTTCTATGAGGTCTGCTACAGTATCCCTACTAAGAATAGACATAACATAATTTTTGTACACCCTTCTAGCCATAATCGAATCTCCCACCGGAGTGGAAACAGAGAAAGGTTCAGCAATCACATCGGGTTCAAACCCAAAACCAACAGCCACATTAGGGGTCACATAAGATAAGGTAGACCCGGGATCAAGCAATACATATACCTCACGAAAAAATATTTGTAACGTACCAGTGACTACGTCTAGCGAGGCTTCCGCCTCCTAGAGATTAGTCAGAGCATACAGCCGGTTGCGACCACTCCCGGCAACTGAATTGGTACCCTTTTGAGGCGGTGGTGGTACAGAAGAGTTTTCCTGAGACTTAGTTCCACCAACATTCCTCCTAGTAGGGGGACATTCTCTCTGGAAGTGGCCCATCTAACAATATGAATAACACACTGACGAGCCCAACTGACACCTTCCCGGATGATGCCTACCATAAGTCTCACATCACAAATAAGAACGGTACTACTGAGCCATACTATCTTGCGACTGAGTATCCTGAGCTCCGGGTCCCTGACTGGCCTGAAAACTCTGAGATCGTTTATCAACTGGAGGTCTGGATGCTGGGGCACTAGCTGCAGACTGCGCCTTTCCCCAAAACTTTTTCTTTTGCCATTTGTTACCCCAATTACCACCCTGCTGCTGACTGGGATTCTGATCTGGCTCTCTTCGCCTGCCTGTCCTTTTTTCTGGACTCAGCTATCTTTTTCTTCTTCTCCTCAACCTGCTGTATGTGGACTATCAGCCTAGCAAAGTCCAATTCCTTGTTTATCATCTTCCCTTAACATTCAAGCACCAGATCATCTGAAAGGCCAAAAGCGAACTTCCTCATTCGGGCCCTCATACTACTCGTCATCTCAGGAGCATAACAGGCCAGCTGATTAAACTTTAAAGTATACTCTTGAACACTCATCTTACCCTGCTTAAGGTTCATGAACTCCTCCGCTTTGGATTCCCTCAACTCTAGAGGAAAGAACCGGTCAAGATAAACTTCCACCAATTCGTCCCATACTGTAGGCTCAGCACTGTCACCCTTCGCCTCTTCCCACTTATTATACCATTGGTTCACTACATCCTTTAGCTGGTATGCTGCTAGCTCAACACCTTCCACCTGATCCACATGCATCACTCTGAAAATCTTCTATATTTTGTCTATGAACTCTTGTAGATCCTCTTCTACCTTAGTGTCAGTAAACTTAGGCGGGTTCATTCTCATGAACTGACCCGCCCTAGTAGCTTCAGATGTAACAGGTGCATACCCAACATTTTCTGATCGTTTGGCCTGATTAGCCACCAACTGTGTCAGCATATGAATAGATCATCTGAATTCTGCATTCAAAATATCCCTCTGAGTAGTTGGGAGACGGTTAACATTAGTCCAAGGAGCCCTAGGTGGATTGGTTGGGACTGGAGGGACTCTCAGAGTAGGGAAAGGTTCTGGAGTGTGAGCTCTGTTACGTGTCCTCATCCCATGAGTTGGACAGACTTCGTCCTCTTGAGCATTAACGTTGGTGCGACGGAGAGGCATAACTGGTTTTTCTAAAAATCAAGAGATCATTGATTAGGGGACAGATTAGACTCTGAAGCACGAACTAAATCACAAGGAAGAGAAATATTCCTGAAATCCTAGTAGTCTTCTACTTATAAGTGTGGTGCACTACACACTCATAAACAAGATTTTAGCCGACGCAATTTCACAGACACCCTGGGACCATGAACCATGCTTTGATACCAGGTTTGTCACGACCCGAACTAGGGCCTGGACATAATGGACATCCCGAACCCTGAGGTACTAGAATGCCCCCCTCTATCTGGTAAGCATGCACATATTTATATAAATAAAGAAGATGCAGAAACATAATCTGCTACGGAAACATGGTCAATTCTGAATTCAGCATAAGTATGAAATTGAAAATCAACTACATCTAATAACATCTGACTCAGTCTGCGAAATCTCTACTATAGGAAAATCTAACAATTATCTGAAAACTGGGACAAGGCCCCCAGTAGACCAAAACGATAATAAGGGACATAATCTGAAAGACAGGCCTTCTGAAATAGAGAAGGCTCACCAACTAATCACTGCAACTCTGTCTGACGAATCTACTGCCTTTCTGGACTCCTAGATTGAGTCTCAGAACCTGGAGAGAGGAGGGGGGTCAATACAGATGTACTGGTATGCCAAGAAATCTAAAATAAATCTTCTATGTAAATAAAATAGTTTGGGAAACAACTTTGTCAAAACATTATACATCAAGTGGCTTTCGAAACACATGGGCACATTTCTGCAAAACATGTAACTTGCCTGTCAATGCAAGTTCTGATCTATATATTACTTCTGGATTAGGTGGCACTCCCCTACAATTCTGAGATTTCATACCATTGACTCGGCGGGGAAACCCCCAACCCAAGTGTGCCTCAAGAGTTGGAAATCCTGAATCAGGTATGCCACAGGGCTCTAGGCTAGCGTAACAAATAAACCTGGATCGGTAAATCATGGTTTTGGGCTATGAGTTGTTTAAAACTCACGCCTTCTTTGGGGAACCACTTAAACTCTCTTTTTGCCCAATTTTATCCTGTTCTAAATCATGCATGTTTCTAGTTTCAACATCTGAAAAGTCTGATTTCAAACATGTATTAAATCTGTTCTAAATTATCATGGCATAATCTGAATTGGTGTCATCACACCAAGACTTGCAAGTCCTATTTCTGAGCCATAATGCATTATGCATAATGATTTCATTAAAATATAGTTCAGACCACACAAACATGCAAACAATATAAAAGATTTCATGTTCCGAGAACACAAGTCAAAACTATGTTGAGATTGTTCAAACATATGGTGGTCATGTGCTTTTGACAAAATCATGCACTCTTTCATTATATGAATATTTTCAACATTTATCAATATTCACAACCCTCTCTTTCGAATTCAAAACCATAAATCAATTTGTAGCATTAATCAAGATATTCCATATCATGTTTTTCAAGATACATTCAAAACAATCTATATCATAAGAAAATTGGGAAAATCATACCAAGAGAGGGATTCATGTGCGTCATGCTCTCGATTCATTCATAAATCATAAAACATATGCATACATATATATAATTTCAAATCAATTTGGGGAAGGTCAAAAGACCAAAATAATACCGTCAAGATTTCTAAAATATGAATGTATTCATAAATCTGAAAACCCCTTTCTTAAAATCATGATTTTTATGCCCATGAGATTTTTAGAAAAAACCCGCGTACCTCAAAATAGGAAAACTATGGGTGTTTCTTAAAGCCTATGATCCGGGGATTTCGAATCTTCAATCGATTTTGAAAACCCACAAGTAAATCTTGAGTTTCTTGAAGTTCTTGTTTGAAGCTCTAGAGAGGATTCTTGATAATTTTGATGAAAGTAGGGTTAAGTTGCTCAAACATACCGAAAATCCTTTGTTTGGAAGGTTTTAAAGGCTAGGGAAAAGTCAAAATTACCCTTAATGACTCCTAAATAGAACTGGAAATTTGAACTTAAAAACCCAATTTTGGGCGCCACCGCAACGCGCCACAATCGCGGTGGTCCAATAGAATTCAACGAGTGGGAAATTGAGTGCCTCTGTGATGCGCCACCATCGCGGAGCCCCACTGGAATTTGATTATTGTAAATTTGACCCTCTTCGTGATGCGCTAGACACCAAAATGATGATGTTTATGACTAGAACTTTAAATTATTCATAACTTCTTCACCAAGGGTCCGTTTTGGACGAATCTTATATCGTTGGAAATATAATTCAGTCATCTATGTAATGAAAGGTTGAAATATAGGAAATTCCACATGAAAATTAATTTAGATCATTCTTAAAGCTAATGCTTAGTCTTTCCATGGATGGAATTTAGTTAAGAAGACGTCGGGGTGTTACAGTGGCTAATACTCATTGGGATACTATCACTAGGAGGAGCTCAACCCATATAGCCCATGGGTACCTGTTTATGGTGGTTGAGCTACATAGTCTAGGATAATATTTTACTATCATGATAAACCTTGTTCCCTATCTGGCATGTTATTTATATATGTATATGATGATGTTTGCATAGTTTTAACTTGGCATTATTTTATCACCTCCCTGAGCTACATGTTAGTGCTCACCCCACTAACCATCTTCGGGTGTTCTATCCCCACACAATGCAGGGTTTGAAGGCACTTCTACTTTTCCTGCACAGTGATAGGCGATCGCAGAGTTTTTCCTGAGTCATCTTGAAGTATTGAGCCTCCTTCTTCCGTAAGGCCCATTTCTTCTTGGTCTAGTTATGTCATAGACAGTTCGATCATTTTTCTTTTTTTGTGGCTATCGTAGGGGGCATGTCCCATCTTTGGTGGATATTGGTTTGGAAAAAGGCTTTTGTGGATTACTGTAGACTGGGATTTAATATTGTGATTTCTTAGTACTTCTTTATTATTGATTGTTCTGTCTTGTTATATGTTCAAAATTCATCCGCTACTTGGTGTGTTGTATTCTGTTTGACTAGGAAACATGGATGGTCTTCGGTCGCCGGTGGACTTGAGATACCCATCACGGCCAGGCCTTGGTTCGGGTCCTGACATAGAGAAATTCCAGTAGTTAAGGTTAAGTCACTGCTCAGTAGAGGAGGCTACTTAGGAAATCAAGAGTGAGATATGGACTTAATATCCTCACCTATTCGAGGCTTTAGGTATATCCTAATCTTTTATTTTCATGGGTAGAAGTTCTTTTAGTAGTGGATATTGCAATAACCCTCTGGTCATTTTCTATATTTTTTCTCATTTCTTATGTTTATAGATTTCCTATAGCTTCCCCAAGTCATAGATGACTTACTGGAGATCACAGTTCAGTTATTGGGTAGGTTGTTTGGTTTTTACTGCCAATTCTCTATTTTGAAGTCTTCGTTGGTTAAAATTGGCTGCAGGACTAAAACTTTAGTCAAATGACATTGATGTCAATTCTGAAAGTCCCAATAGCTCTGGAACATCGATTTAGGCTAGGTGGACCCATGGGTCAGGTCCCGAGGATTTCAGACTTATTTTGACCATTGGTCGGAACTTAAGAAAAATGTCTTATGGGTATGGGACCTACTTTTCATTAAAACGACCTTGGATGGAAATTTTGACTGTTTGATTGATTCCAGAACATTGACTTTGATAGGGTAGAATAGTTTTTTTGTGTATACGTAATTTTGGATGAATCCCGAGGGATCGGTAGAGACTTGAAATTTTTCAAGTCTCCAACTGGTATTGGTGCATTCGCTAAAGCGCCCATTTGGTTTGTTTAAGCGAAGGACCCTTAAGCACCTATTTAGGTTGCTTAAGCGAAGGCTTCTTAAGCGGCCAAATGGTCACTTAAGCGACCTAGATTGCTCAGCAGGTATCACTTAAGCGATGTCTTTGGCACTTATGTTTTGGCCGCTTAAGTGACCCGGTGTCTTCTTAAGCGCACATGGTACGTATAAAATTCCCACTTAGAGCGTTTTCTACCATTTTGCAAGAAAGTAGAACCCTAGAAAGTGTGAAACTTGGGAGAACATAGGTGATTTAAGGGTGTTTGTAAGATCGAATAACGCGTTTCCTCTCCGAATTCTTGGTAAGTTTTTATCAATTCCATGGTTAATTTCTTATAATTTCCCTAAAATCCTTAGAATATTGGTGGGTTAATCGTGGCTCCATTTGAGCTCGGAATTTACCCATTCCTCAGTGTAAATATTCCTTGAACATAGAGGGACGTATAGTAAGTTTTGAAAATACGGTTCCACAAGCGAGCCCCACATAAGATTTTTACGCGATTTTGGACCCGAAACACAAATAGAGTCAATTCAAAGAACTAATTATGATACTAATAGAGTCAATTCAAGAACTTTGATCCAAAGGTGATATAGACCCCTATTTCGAAGAAATTAAAGACAATAATTAGTTTAAGACTAATCACCATCTTTAATTAACTTTAATAGAAACCAAAGATATCAAGTTAAGAATTAATCTTACCTCCTAAAGAATCGTTCTTATAAGGTTGCAAGATGAATCTCAAGTAGCCACACATAAAGGTGTAAATAAGAGAAACTTTCAATTAATAATAATGTTTCCTGATTGAAAATAACAAAATCCATCCCTATATGTAGGGAAAAACCTATCCCAAATAGCATAGGATTCAAATTCTACTTTTGTCATGAACCAAACCAAGGGCTGGCTGTGACAGGTATCTCAAGTCCCACGTAGACCAGAGATCACTCCCTACACCTAACCAAACCAAACACAATATCCCCAATGTCGAATGAATTCCGAACATATAACAAGATAAGTTTAAAGAATAAAAGGTATGTCTATAATCGATAACCATCGACCGGACAAAACAACCGACCAACATCACTCAAGTCCACAGTAAGCCAACAAAGCCTTCTAACAAAAGAACCAAAAACTAGCCTTGGTCGGGACATGTCCATGACTCGAACTGATGACAATAACAATGATAATGTTAATAATAATGAAACTCTCAACTCTATTCTATGATAAGATCTGATGAAATTTCTAAGTCTTCCAAAGTATGGAAGCTCACCATTTTACCACAAAGAACCGACGCACCAAGCCGATCTACCTAACTCTGTGCAGGAAAAATAGAGATATCTTTGGTACCTGCATCGCATGGGGATACAGCATTCGGAGATGGTTAGTGGGGTGAACACTAGCATGTAACTCGGGGATAAGGATAACATAATGTTGTGATCAACTATTCAAAATCATTCAAGTCCAATGCACATGATCAAATGCATATAAATATATATATATATATATATCACATGTCGGGATAGGAAAACAAGGCTTAACATATACTTTAAAACTTTAGCCTGGATTATATAGCTTAACCATCATAACATAAGAAGGCATCCACGGGCTCTATGGGCCCAGCTCTCCCCCAGTTGGTAAGGTCCTAGTGCGTTTGGCTGCAAGAACCAGAGGGTATACATATGCACTATAGAGGACTCGAGCCTCCCGGCATATCAAGGTGACACAAGCACCAAATCATATAATACGATGTGGGGGACTCGAACCTCCTAATTAAATGATATTAATAAGGGGGACTCAAACCACCCGGTCAAATAGATGTTGTTGGTTTCCAGTATTGGTCCTTCAAGACCTTCACTTTCACAACTCAGCTACACAACCCTCATTAAAGCCCAATTAAAACAATTAGCACATTCATTATCATTTATTGAACCATGATATACATTTAGGCATACAATGTTGGTATCATCATACCAACTACACTCCCAAGGTAACACCAACATACCAGACCAATTACCATCACTTGGGGGAATTCACAACCCCATTTGGGTCAGTTTCACATTAGCTTGGGGAATTACACAACCCCATAAGGTTCAATTCAAAATCACAATGCTTCATTAACATTTTTACATTGTGAAATAGTTTAAAAGTTCTTTAATGTGCATATTTTTCTTATTCAAAATTAATTCCATAGTATGGGGTTGGGGTCATAACCACTTCAAAAGTCACAAGTTTGGGAAATCATAATCCCTAGTACATTCAGAATTCCCACGCATCAATTTGATTATTTTTAAATCCACCATATAAACATAACTCATGCAAGAACAACCGTGAAACATCACATAAACAACAGTTATTCAAATCCCTCAACCCATATTTTCAAATCCAACCTCAATACCATATAAACAGCTCTTTAAAACTTATATTTTTAGTAAATTTATAATTAGGGAAGAGTAACATACCTGAAATACCAAGATTCACGAAAAGAATTCAACCCTTGAGCCCTTGGAAGACCTACTTCTTAAAAACCCAAAGTATGGTTGCTTGAGAGAATTGAGAGATCTTTGGAAATTTTTGAGTACATTATGAATGATAAATAACCCTCCTAAAGTGCTTTATGAACGTGGGGTTTTAATTGGATAAGAAAGGAATTGTCCAAAGTGCCCTCAACTTAAAACTAAAATTTGGTCGTCAGTGACTGCGGGTCACTATACTACTCATATAGACTCATAACAACTCGTCACCACAAGCAGTAGCCAAGACAGTCTCCAAGGTACTCACAATATGTTGACCCTACAACTCAATCTATATTACTCGTAATAGGACCCTACGACTCATAGGGTCAAATCATAGTCAACCTACCAACCATTTGGGGTATACACTGAACACCCTATGATTTGCACATAATGACTCATAACAAGTCCTTATGACTCATAGTGAGCCACTCGTACTCAGAGCAGAACTCAGCCATACACTTACTAAATTAGTTACAATTTGAGTCCAATGACTTGTCAAAACTCCCTACATCTCATCAGGAGAGTCCTAGTCAAGATAGTGATGATAAAATTTCATAAATTTTCAAGGACCAAAAACCCGAGGTAGTACATACTCCCTTCCTTAGGATCATTCATCCGCGAACGACAGGACAAGGCATTTATTAGCACGATGTGACTCCACATAAAACTACGCTTACCTTTACCAAAGACAGAAAACAAAGATAATTAATGAATACACATACCTCAAGTATAATTATCTGGAATGGGAAAGAAGAATGGATACTTTGACTTCATGTCCTCCTCGGCTTCCCAAGTAGCTTCCTCGACCTTTTGGTTCCTCTAAAGAACCTTTATGAATGCCATATCCTTAGTCCGTAACCGACGGACATGTTGATCTAAAATCTCAATTGGGACTTCCTCATAAGATAAGGAATCCAAAATACCCACCTCTTCTAAATGAAAAATCATTAAAGGACCACCCATGTACTTTCTCAACATCGAAACATGAAACACTGGATGAATGGAGCATAAACTAGAAGGAAATTCCAATTCATATGCAACATAACCAACCCTCTTCAAAACTAAGTACGGACTAAAATAATAGGGACTGAGTTTCCCCTTCTTACCAAACCGCATCACTCCTTTCATAGGAGACACCTTCATGAATACCCATTAACCAACACTAAACTCCAATCCTCTTTGCCTCACATCCACATAGGACTTTTGGAAACTTTGGGCGGCCTTAAGTCTAACCCAAATAACCTTCACCTTCTCTATGGATTGGTGAACCAAATCAGGACCAAATAAATTATTTTTACCAACCTCAAACAACCCAATAAGAGACCTACACCACCTACCATAAAAAGCCTCAAACGGGGACATACCAATGCTAGAGTGATACTTGTTATTGTAGGTAAATTCTATGAGAGGCAAGTGGTCAACCCAGCTACCACAAAAATAAAAAACACAAACCCAAAGCATATCTTCCAAAGCTTGAATTGTCCTTTATGCCTGCCCATCCTTCTGCGGAGGAAAGTGGTACTAAGGGTTACCTTAGTCCCCTAACCTCACTGGAATGACCTCCAAAAGTGAGATGAAAACTGAGTACCCCGATTAGATAAGAAGAAAACTGGAGTATTATGCAATTTCAAGATCTCCTCAATTAATAACATAGCATAATCGAAAGAGAAATTAGTCCTCACTGGCAAGAAGTGAGCAAACTAATTTATCCTATCCATGATAACCCAAATTAAATTATATCACTGGTGTGACAAAAGAAGAATAAAATCCATATTAATTACCTCTCATTTCCACGTTGGCAACTCAATCTATTGAATCAATCCATTGGGCCTCAAGTGCTCTACCTTCACTTACTGACATACCATGCACTTAGCCGTAAAATTAGCCACATCCCACTTCATATTATTCCACCAATATATCTTCTTAAGATTATGATACATTTTTGTCAAACTAGGGTGAATAGTATAACGCGATTCATGGGCTTCAGCCAAAATTATTCCTCACAACCCATCAATATTGGGGATACATAATTTGCCTTGATACCTCAAGATACTATCACCACCAATCTCAAAAATCATCACCTTCTGCCTACCTACATCATTCTTGATTTCCATCAAGATAGGATCCAACATATGTTTCTCCTTTACCACAGCACCAAGAGTGAAACACCCTAAACCTTGGCCCTTGCAAAATTTCTTGTGCTTTGAACATTCTGGGCAAGGTACGACTCATAGGTAGTAGTGGTACCCTAGGGTACATTTTGGTGTCCCTCTATCGTATGTTAAGTAGTTTGTTTGGTTTGGTTTCTATCCAAGGTATGAGTCAACATCTTACTTATCGTATGATAGGGTAAGAGTGGTGCCTTGCCAAGTCTTATGATGCCTTATTATTACCCTAGTTGAATTTGTCCAAGGTACGATTTAGGGTACCATTCGTACCCTAAGGTACGAGTTAGCCCTAGGTGGTCGTATGATGGTCAGTATGAGGGACCAAGGTGGGGTCTAGGGTATAAGATAGGTTACCACTCATACCCTAGGGTACGGTTTAGATGTGGAAGTCGTACCCACTTGCGAGTAGATTTCTAGGATTTAAGTTGAGGGATTTTCAGATATTTCCCACCCCAAAACCCTTAAGTCACCATACTATATAATATATTATTGCCTCTCATAACGCTCATTTTGTGGATCAAACATTCCAAATACTCTCTCAAACTCACTCTTGAAGATTGGAGGCTAGGGTTCCACAAGTGTTCATCTAGAGGCAAAAATAGGGTCAAGTTCTTCCGTGAATCATCTTGTATAAGGCATGTGACTCTTTCCTCATTGTTATTTATCAAATATCATATGTTTTAAATATTGATTTTGATTTTTGAATGATGGGTTTTGAAATTAAATGTTGAGGGTTATGATATATAGTGATGGGTATTGTTTACTCTTGTTCAAACTTGTGCTTATACATGATTTGGTGATGGTTTGCACATGTGGGTTCTTGTTGATTATGGTTTAACAAATAGGTCATGAATAACCCTAAGCTTGATGATTTTTACTTTGATTTTGGTCATGGCAAAGGTATGCCCTCAAGGTGCTTGTGAAAATATCTAAGAGAAATAACTAATTACATATTAATAGTGTTTTGAACTAAGGTAATGGCTTGATGAGTAAGAATAATTGGTAAATGACTTTGTAAAGGCCGTGTTGGCTATGTAATGAGTTAATTGGTAACCTTGGTGGTTTGATTGGTTAAAAGGGGTTTGAGTCCCTAAACATGAAATTGAATTATGTTTGAACTAAAGTTTGGTAAAACAATGCTAATGAAGAATGAATGGTTTGTAAAGGTTTTGATGACCATAAATGGATTTTCATTGTGGTAGGAACTAAGGAGTTGGACCATTTAAGTGATTGATTAATAAATGGTTTCATAAAGAAAATGTGGTCATTTATGGTGTTGAATTGTAGCCTTGGTGGATTAAGTTGGCTAAATGGGTTAGAGTCCTTAACTGTTGAATTGAATGGATGTCATTGCATAGACAAAGGGTAGAGATAGAGTCTAAATGTCGACTAAAGAGATGGTCTAAATGGTTTGTGGTTAGAGTCCCCTTGCCGAATAAAATGGCTTGAGGTTAGAGTCTACTTTCCTAATAACATGGCTTGAGGTTAGAGTCCACTTGCCTAATAAAATGGCTTGTGGTTAGTGTCCACTTGCTTTATAAGATGGCATGTGGTTAGAGTCCACTTGCTATATATAAAAATGGCTTGTGGTTAGAGTCCATTTGTTATAAAAGACGGCATGTGGTTAGAGTCCACTTGCTATATAAGATAAGACGGCTGGTGGTTAGAGTCCACTTGCTATATAAGATAAGACGGCTTGAGGTTAGAGTCCTCTCGCTTAATATAAGTGAGAAGTTCAAACATTCTAAACTCTAAGGGTGGAAGGTTGAAGTCTTTCACTCCACGTCTCATGATCGAGTGCTTCAAAAATGTATGCTAGGTCTTGTCCCCTTTTTTGGCACGTTATACAAATATATATATATAATATATATACGTATATGCCCATGTATATAAATGACATTGCATATTATGGTTTGACTTGTTTTTGCATGATGGCACTATTTTATCCTTATCCTTGAGTTACATGCTAGCGCTCCAACTGCTAACCGTCTCTAGATGTTGTGTCCCCATGCGACATAGGGCCCAGAGCTTCTTCTTCTCTTCCTGCATAGTGACCAGGTGTTCTAGCGGTTTGTTTCTTGACATTGAAGTGGTGAGCTTCCATACTTCGGAAGGCATACATTTCATAGTCTTTTATCCTATGTTATACACTTGTTTTAGACTTGGTCTTTGTCTATTTCCGGGGGCATGTCCTGACTATATACATCGGATTTGTAGAGGCTTTGTGGATGACTGTGGACTTGGGTATGTTGTTTTAGTATGTTGATAGTAATGGATTGATTATACACTTCTTAAGTGATGATTGTTAGTCTTGTTTCCGCTATCTTTTTATGGTCAGAGTTCATCAGACACTTGTGGATTGAGGTGATGATTAGGTTAGGTTACAGGGCGATCTCCGGTTCTTGTTGGGATTGGGATGCCCATACGACAAGGACCAGTTTAGGGTCGTGTTAAAGAGATAACTTCACCACCTCTTGAACAATCACACCACCATTTTTGGAGTCCAAAAGATGAACTCCAAGATTAGACAAATGGTGAATATCCTTCACCAAATCTCGCTTCTCTTCATCCATATGAGATAATCTTCCTATGGATAACCTGCTAAGAGCATCAGCAACCACATTAGCTTTACCTGGATGATAGTGAAGACTCATGTCATAATCCTTGAGCAACCTAAGCCATCTCCTTTGCCTGAGATTTAGCTCCTTCTCAGTGAATAGGTATTGCAGGCTCTTATAATCAGAATAAATATCAATATGGACCCCATAAAAATAATGTCGCCAGATCTTTAATGCAAACACCACAGCTAATAATTCCAAATCATGGTTCGAGTAATTCTTCTCATGGAATTTCAAGTGTATAGAGGCATAAGCAACTACCTTGCCTTGTTGCATCAACACACAACCCATTCCCACAGAAGACGCATCAAAACAGATAACAAAACCATCAATGCCCTCAGATAGAGTAAAGACCGAAGCCGAAGTCAAATTATCCTTTAGCTTCTCGAAACTACCTTCATAAGCATTAGACCACAAGAATTTTACCTTCTTCTGGGTCAACTTAGTCAATGGGGCAGCAATAGAAGAGAAACTCTCCACAAACCTTCTATAATAGATGGCTAAATTTAAGAAGCTCTAAATGTCGGATGGAGTTGTGGGTCTAGGCTACTTTTTAACTACTACAACCTTCTATGGATTCACCATGATCCCTTAACTAGAAAAAATATGTCCCAGATAAGTCACAACATTTAACCAGAACTCACACTTAGAGAATTTAGCATACAACTGTTGCTCCTTAAGGGTCTGCAACACAAAGCGAAAGTGATTGGCATGATCCGTCTTACTCTTCGAATACACCAAAATATCATTAATAAAGACAATCACAAACAAATCCAAGAACTGATAAAAAACCTGATTGATAAGATCCTTAATATTGTCGAGTTATTAGTCAAACCAAAGGACATCACCAAAAACTCAAAATGACCATACCTGGTTCGGAGAGAAGTCTTAGGGATATCCACTTCCCTAATCTTTAATTGATGGTAACCTAACCGAAGATCAACCTTAGAAAAGAACTTATCATCCTGTAGATGATCGAACAGATCATCAATCCTCGGAAGGGATACTTATTCTTCATGACCACCTTATTCAACTGACGGTAATTAATACATATTAGAAGGGCCCAATCCTTCTTGCGCATGAAAATAACAGGAGCACCCTATGAAGATACACTAGGGTAGATAAAACCCTTGTCAAGGAGATCTTTCAATTGCTACTTGAGTTTTTTCAACTCAGTCGGAGCCATTTTGTAAGGAGGGATAAAAATAGGACGAGTCCCTGGAAGAAGATCAATCCCAAAATTAATTTTGCTATCGGGAGAAACACTGGGAAGATCATCGGGGAACACCTCGGGAAATTCACATACCATAGGAACAATCTAAAAAGAAGGACCTGTAGATTTAGAATCCTTAACATGCACTAAGTGATAAAGGAACTCTTTAGAAGTAAATTTCTGGGCTATAAGATACGAAATGAACCTTTTCTTGGGTACTAAGTAACTACCTTCCCATTCAATCACCGTCTCATTTGGGACATGGAAAATAACCCTTCGGGTCCGACAATTGAAAAACGCATAGTGCGAATGCACCCAATCATCCCCAAAATAACATCAAAACCTAATATGTCTAACTCTATCAGAACCACCATGGTCTCTCTACTATAGACTTATCCACACAACCCCCTATAGAGCCTTCTAGCCATAATGGAGTCACCCACAGAGGTGGACACAAAAAAGGGGTGCAAAATACATTCAAGATCGAAAGCAAAATGGATAGCCACATAATGGGTCACATAAGACAGAGTAGACCCGGGATCAAGTAGGCAATACACAACATGAGAAAAGAGTTTGAGAGTACCAGTAACAACATCGGAGGATGCCTCATAATCCTAACTAGTAGTAAGAGCGTACAAATGGTTTCGTCTAGTGCCGTAGCCCGAAGTAGACGCAACACCTTTTGGTGCAGGAGATTATGAAGTAGCGAAAGGAATCTTATTTTCCCCAGAAAAAAACCTTAGAAGGACAATCCCTCTGCATATGAACAATCTTCCCATATCTAAAATAGTTGTTACTTCCTTCTTCGCAAACACCACGGTGCACCTAACCACAGAATCTACAACGAAGATACAAGGGAGCTGACTAAGACCACTAGCCTAAGGTTAGGCTCTTGGTGCCCCAAACCCACCATTATAATAAGAATGACAATCACCCAACGTCTTTAGATAAGGAGAACTAGCCGTAGAGTAGGCTCAACTCATGGGAAAAACCCGAGGTAAACTTTCTCATTCTAGCCTTATGTTAGACAGCAATTTCGGAGTATAACGCGATAGATAATGAATGTTCAAGGCATACTCCTTTAATGTCATCTGGCCTTACTTCAAATTCATGTTCCCTATCCTTCGCCTCCCTCAACGCCTGAGGAATGAAGTGATCAAGGAAAGAACTAGAGAAATCATCCCATAAATCGAACTCAGTATTATCAGCCCTAGACTGGTCCCACTCCTTATACCACGGATAAGCCACATCCTTCAACTGGTAAGCAGAAAACTCTACACCCTCCATATCAGTAGTATGTATTACACAGAAGATCTTTTCAATCTCATCAATGAAATTTTGAGGATCTTCCTCAACTTTAGAACCAGTGAAAGTAGAAGGACTCAACCTCATAAATTGGCTTACTCTAGTGGCCTCGGATGATAGAGCAACAGAAGCAACACGCTTAGTCTAGGAGGCTAACAGTTGGGTAAGCAAATAAAAAGAGTGGCAAAACTCAGCATTGGACAAGCCAGTCTGAGATACCTAAGGAGGGATAGGGGGAACCAATGGAGCTCCCTCAAGGCAATCAGAAGAAGTGACCCTCGACCGGGTCTGAACTCTTAAAGTAAGAAGAGCTCCGTTCACATTATCCTCAGACGAGACAGAAGGTTTCCATGAGAATTAGGTCTTCTACGAGGCATGATCTAAAAAATAAACATATGGGAATTAGAGGAGATTCAAGACCTTAAAATCTCAAGCTTGAAATAGAACAACAAGAAAGAAAAACATTTCTAAATGTCTCATAGCCTCTCCCTTATAAGTGTGATGCGCTACACACCCATTAAAGAGACTCTACTTGACACAGGTTTGTGGATACCCAATGACACCAAACCTAGTCTTTAATACCATCTTTGTCATAACACAAACCAGGGCCTAGCTGTGATGGGTATATCAAGTCCCACGTGGATCGAAGATCACCCCCTACACCTAACCAAACCAAACACAATATCCCCAATGCCGAATGAATTCTGAACATATAACTGGATAAGTTTGAAGAATAAAGGGTATGTCTATAACTAATAACCATCGACCGGCTAAAACAACCAACCAACATCACCCAAGTCCAAAGTAATCCAACAAAGCCTTCTAATAAAAGAGCCAAAAACCAGTCTTGGTAAAGATATGTCCCCGACTCTGACAGATGACAATGACAATCATAATGTTAATGATAATAAAACTGTCAAATCTAATCTATGATAAGATCTGATGAAATAACTAAGTTTTCCAAAGTATGGAAATTAACCACCTTACCACAACTAACCGACGAACCGAATCAATCCTCCTAACTCTACATAGGAAAAGTAGAGCTATCTCTAGTACCTGCATCGCATGGGGATAAAACATCCAGAGATGGTAAGTGGGGTGAACACTAGCATGTAACTCAGGTATAAAGATAATGCACATGATCAATAATTCAAAATCATTCAAAAATAATGCACATGATCAAATGCATATACATATATATATATATATATCATATGCAGGGATAGGGAAACAAGGCTTAACATACACATTAAAACTTGATCCTGGATTGTGTAGCTCAACCATCATAACATAAGAAGGCACCAATAAGCTATATGGGCCCAGCTCTTCCCTAACTGGTAGGGCCCCAGTGCGTACGGCCGCACAAACCAGAGGGTATACATATGCACTATAGGGGACTCGAACCTCACAGCATATCAAGGTAACACAACCACCAAATCATATAACACTATTTGGGGAACTCAAACCTCCCAATAAAATAATATTAATAAGGGGGACTCAAACAACCCGAACATATAAACCCCCACATCGGCAATCATGGAT
The DNA here is from genome assembly GCA_030864215.1 of Capsicum pubescens. Classification (NCBI taxonomy): domain Eukaryota; kingdom Viridiplantae; phylum Streptophyta; class Magnoliopsida; order Solanales; family Solanaceae; genus Capsicum; species Capsicum pubescens. The sequence continues at coordinate 237,053,540 of CM061540.1, forward strand.
TTCAGTATTGGCCCTTCAAGACGTCCACTTTCATTATGCTCCATTAACTTTTTTGCATTATGCAATAGTTCAAGAGTAATTCAATATACATATTTTTTATATTCAAAACCAATTCCACTCTATGGGGTTGGGGTCATAACCACTTCAAAAGTCACAAGTTTAGGAAATCACAATGCCTAGTTTATTTACCATTCTCAAGCATCAATTTGATTTTTTTAAAACCACCATATAAACATAACCCACGCAGGGACAAACATAAAACATCACATAAACAACAGTTATTCACAACCCTCAACCTATGTTTTTAAAACCAACATCAATACCATATGAACAACCTTTTAAAACTTATGTTTTTAGCAAATTGATAGTTAAGGAAGAGTAACATGCCTGAAATACCAAGTTTCACAAAAAGAATTCAATCCTTGAGCCCTTGGAAGACCTACTTCTTGGAAACCCTAAATATGGTTGCTTGAGAGAATTGAGAGAGCTTTGGAAGTTTTAGTACGTTATCAATGAGAAATAACCCTTAAGTGATTTATAAATATGGGGTTTTAATTGGGTAAGAAGGAAATTATCTAAAGTGCCTTCAACTTAAAATAGAAATTTAGTCATCAGTGACTACGGGTCACTATACGGCTCGTATAGACTCATAATGACTCATCACCACAAGTCGTAGCCAAGACAGTCTCCAAAGCACTCATAATCTATTGACCCTATGAAGCAACCTATATAACTCGTAATGGGATCCTACGACTCTTAGGATCCATTCGTAGTCAACCCAGCAACTATTTGGGGTATACACGGGATACCCTAGGAATTGCATACAATGACTCGTAACAAGTCCTTACGACTCATAGTGAGACACTCATACTCAAAGAAGAACTCAATCATACACTTATTAAATTGGTTACGATTCGAGTCCAATGACTTATCAAGACCTCTGTGACTCGTTAGAAGAGTCGTAGTCAAGACAGTGAGGATAAAATTTTAGAAATTTTCAAGAACCAAAATCTCGGGGCATTACAACTTTTATAGAAATAAATAAATCTGGGAAACTTTAAACTGGGAAACTTTTAAACTACGAAACTTTAAACGAGGAAACTCTTAAACTAGGAAACTTTAAACTAGGTAACTTTTAAACTAGGAAACTTTAAACTAGGAAAGCAAAAAAATTCTGAATTTAATAAAAAACCCATATGGGCCCAATCTTCTTTGTTTTGACTTAGAATTGAATCATGAAATATGTGTAGCACTTAACCCATGCTTCTCCATAATTCTTGAACTCATTCTTTGGCTCTTCGTCTATCATAAGCATCTTCTTGATTCACATTGAAGCCCATCAATCCTAATGCAAGTGGGCCAGACTGGATATTATCATGCCCCTCTTCTTGAAAACAACTCGTCCTCGAATTGAATCATACAATAGTAAACAACATCCATTACTTGAAAACAATAATGGTAGGAATAAAACAAGATATTGACCATGTGTCCACTTAACCTAATTAATCCCTGCATGTATAAATACACCTTTATAAATCATGTGGACATCATCATACCAATAGAAAATTCTCTTTCTTGTATGACCACAACGATATTCATGTTTAAATAACATAGGGAATGATATGTGCCTCTCTAATTTAGCTTTATCAATAAAGTACTCCACTGTGCTTGTCAAATACGGCATAAGCTCCATCAAATGTGTGTAAAATTTAACATTTTTATGATATAGCCAAGCATCATCAATTACACTTCTCAAAGATTTTTTCATATAAAACTTATCCACATAAGCATAGGAATTATCAAGAAGGTTAGAAGAACCTTTCAAACTCAAAATAAAATGTTCACCAAATTCTAAGTAATTTCTCAAATTCTCCAAAAGGAATCATGAATTGGTTCAACAAAGAAAATTTCATCATGGGTATTAAAATATTCATGAATTTCCTCATCACTAGTAGAAAACATCTTTTTAACCTTACAATCACCAAGACTTGAAGAATTATGTCTTATCCCGTAAAAAGAATCATATTTCAATAACTCGTCACACATAAACTGTTTCCACACTAGAATAAGAGAAGAAGAATCATCTAACTCATTCATAATACATATTCTCCACCCTAAAACATTATGCCTTGTTTCAACACACGAAAATTCATATTCAATAATGTCATGCTCAATTTTAGAGGAGAACAACTTACTCTTAGTGAACTTAACAATTATAGTTAATGACGTAGTATAAAGCAAGATATCATCATCCTCAAACTTAATAAAGTTACCAATATAAGAATTAAGAGCATAGTTTATCACATCCTAAAAGACCTTAGGTGTTCTAGGAATTCCAATAAGATGGTTAAACCAATCATGCATACCATACTTGGTCTGATGTAACAAAGAAATAATATCACCTTATTTTTCCTTGCTTATTAGCATTAGATCTACATCTGCGTTGTTTGACTTCTTGTTATGAATCTTAGCTTGGACAAGTCCAAAATAATTCTCTTTACCTTTATCCTTATCAAGAATAAATACGTTCTTAGTGGGACATGTAGTTTCAGACACCTTAATATTAAGCTCATCCAATGAAGGCTTTTCAATGCAATCTTTCACATGAGTACCTAAAAGAAAGTTAAAGCAACTAGAAGAAGAAGTAGGAATGTTAGAGGCAGAGTAAGAAATAACCTTACTCAAACTCGCTTGCTTTTATCTCTCCTCTTTATGATTATCTGTCTCCTTTTTACTCTCTTTACTATCTCTTTTTCTTTTTTGTGAACCTCACTTGACATCTAATTCTCTCCACACAACACAACCTCTTTCTTTTCCTCTTTTCAGATGTCAACATGCACTCTTTTACTCCTCTTATTCTTTTCTCCCTCAAAATTTTTCATTGTGTCTCTCACATATTTCTGATATTCATAAACTTAGGATGGAATAAAGGTACAAGTTTTTTTTTTTTTGTTTAGATCAAGAGAGACTCTATTTTTTTCCCTATCATAAATTTCATTCCTATCAAACTGTCATGGACACCCAAGCATGATATGGCAATCTTGCATCACAAAGAACATTATCAGAGTACCTTCTAATGAAGAAAGAAATTATGCATTGCTTAGTCACCTTAAGTTCACTAAAACCATTATATTTGATTCTTGTAAGTTCCAACTTATCCATCACATATGAACTTATCACACTAGCACTACTTTCAAAATCAATAATTATAGAGCAATTATTATCCTTTATCCCACACCTTGTATGAAAAATATCTCTCCTCAAATCCGTTTTATTCACCTGGTTAGGTGGATTTTGGGTAACCTCTAATGCATCGAGTCAAGTGGAGATTCTTCTAAGTGCCTTGGCTATGTCGTTGGTTTAAGTCACACCATCAATATCCTTTCCTGTTTGAGACATAGCAAAAATAATATCAAAAGAAATAATGATCTCTCAACTTTTGGCATTTTTTTTATTAATGTCACACTCTCTTGCCCTTTTTCACTCAAATTAGTACCTTTGATCGTATATTTTAGTATTTATATATAACCCTATTAGTAACAACCTTTTAGAAGTAAGAAGTAGAAAATACAAAATTTATCAATACCCAGACAAATTGAATTTGATAAGACAAGAAAAAGACCAATTTATGGAACAAGAAAACTTCAATCTTCTTCTCTTTGACCTAGGAAATCAAGAATCAAAATAAATTTTGAGTTTTCTTGGAGATATCTTAATTCTCAAGTAATAGAACTTTCTCCTTTATAAAAAAATGATTGTGTAGCTTTTTTTAAATTTTTTTAAAAAAACTTCCAACTTTATCAAAAATAATAATAATAATAATAAGAAGAATTAATTTTTTTTATTTTTTTTAAAACTCCCAAGATTATCAAGTGGTATCACACCCGGCACTTAACGTAACCTGGCTCTGATATCACTTGATAAGAATTAGGTTACGCTGATAAATAAGCAAATGCGAAAGTGAAAACCCAAAGATTAAAGATAGATGAAATTTGAGAATAAATCCCCAATTTCGAGGTTAAGTGCTAAGAATTCTAATTAATCTTAGTATTCAAAATTAGCGGATTAAGACTAATTATGATACTAATAGAGTCAATTCAAGAACTTAAATTCAAAGGTGATCTAGACCCTATTTTGAACAAATTAAAGACAATAATTAGTATAAGACTAATCACTATCTTTAACTAATTTTAAGAGAAACCAAAGATATCAAGTTAAGAGTTAATCTTAACTCCTAAAGAATCGTTCTTATAAGGTTGCAATATAAATTCCAAGTAGCCACACACGTAGGTGTAAATAAGAGAAACTATCAATTAATAATAATGTTGTCTGATTGAAAATAACAAAATCTATCCCTACATATAGGGAAAAAACCTATACCAATAGCATGGGATTCGAATCCTACTTTTATGGAAATAAATAAATTTAGGAAACTTTTAAACTAATAAACTCTTAAACTAAGAAACTTTAAACAAGGTAACTTTTACTCTAGGAAAGCAAGAGTTTTCGAATTTAATCAAAACCCATATGGACTCAATCTTTTTTATTTGTACTTGAACTTGAATCATAAAATATGTGTAGCACTTATCCCATGCTTCTCCATAATTCTTGGACTCATTCTTGAACTCTTTGTCCATCATAAGCATCTTCTTGATTCATATTGAAGCCCGTCAATCTTAATGCAAGTGGGTCAGCCTGGATGTTATTAGCTAGGCTTACCTTCTTCATAGATTAAGCTAATTCATAGTATATTTAGGATATTATCCTATATATGGGATGGGAATTAGGTCTTGAAGGTGTAATTGGTATAATTAGTATTATTTGAACTGTTTGGCCTAGTAAGGAATCATAAATTAGGCGTAATTGACTTAGTTTCTCATGATTTAGGTAGAATTGCTATCTTAAGGCTAATTTTGGATTATGTAACATCTAAAAGTGAATTTAGATACCTTATCCTTTTGGGTAAAATTATCCTTAGAATAGATTTTGGAGATTAGAAGTGGGCCCTTCCGACCCACCTTAGGCCAAGATTCGTGTTAGCTTTTGTAGACTTATATATGCATGTTATACCTTTTCAAATGCTTATTTTGGAGTTTGAGAAGATTAGATACATAATTTTTTTCATAGTTTGTTACTTGGAAGTTGGTGCTAATTTAAGACCAAACTCGGTGGTTTATTTATATTGAGTTATGGTTCAAGTTCGGCACCTGATGATGATATTGATGACACGATTTTTGGTTCAAGTCTGACAAATGACGATCATAATGATATTTAGTTTTAGTTTGAGTCCAACATTGAGAGTTTATTTATGATATGATACGATATGGATGGATTTATGGTCATGTTTTGATGTTTGATAAATTTATGGAATTTTTGTTATTACTTCCCTTTGATTGCACCCTCCGGGCTTATGGAGGCTCACGTTAGGTTATTTACTTTTATGCACTTACTGGCTTATGGGGGTCGATCTTGTAGTATTAATTATGCTTACTTTCATATTATATCTATTTCAGTTATTTATTTATAGTGTTGGAGCTTATTTCTAGGTTTGCCCATTTACCTTGACTTAGCTTATTTATATTGCATCTTTATCGTACTTATATCATGATTTAGCACAGTTGACTGATGATTCCTGCTGAGTACCCATAGTTTTGGTATTCATACTACACTTCTATACCTTTTTGGTGTAGATTCGAGTACTAGTGGTCGCCGCTGACGTGATGATCGTGCTAAGTTGAGTCTGGAGATAAAGTTAGCTCTCAGAGTCAGAGTTTCCCTTTTTACTTCTACTATTTATGTCTAGGCTTTCCCTATTTGAGACTAATGTATATTCGTAATTTCAGTATTTACATTTCTTTTTTTAGTGGCTCTTGTACCGACACTACTAGGTCGTGGGATGGTTATTGATGTTTTATCCATTTTTAGACTATCGTGGGATGGTTATTGATGTTTTATCTATTTTTAGACTATCATTATTGCCTTATTATTATTATAAGTCATTATTTGCGAATTTTTGGCTTTTATGCTATTTTTCCACCAATTTATTCCATTGTGTATATCTCTGGGATACAGTTCGACTTACCTACTGGTGAGATAAAGTAGGTGACATCATGACTCATAAATTAGATCATGACATATAAGAGACGAAATTTATGCCTAAATTCCTTCAATATGGAGCCTTCCCCTTTCAAAAGTTCTCAAAATCAACTAAACCATTCAAATATAGAATCTAACATCAAAAGAAAGCTAATTATACCCATATTTAAGTTGGATCAAAATGGATTCAAAAAGCGAGTTTGAAAATAAAAGGGAAAAAATAGAATTTTATTTTAGTAATACATTCCCCAAGGTTAAAGGAATCTACAGCTGAAAACTCATGCAAAAATGAGTTAAAAATGAGGTTCAAATAGAACAAAATCTATTTTGAAGGTTTTCAAGAAAAAAAACAAAAATCCATTTAAAATCATTGTTGGGAGGTATTTTTGAAGACATAATCAATTGAAAGTAATAAAAGAATGAATTTAGAAGCTACCCATAGGAGATTAATAGAGAAACCCTAAAAAATCGCCTAAAATCCAGACCTTGAAGCTTAAAATGGATGAAAAGAATGAGAAGGGTGAAAAGGGAGTAATTATATTTATCAACGTCGCCAAAGCGACATCTTCTAGGCAGCTAGACTACCGCTAAGGTGGTAGTACACTTGCCAAGTTTTATGTCGCTCAAGCGGTCCTTTAGATACGAAGGTGTTTTTGCTGAGGCAACACACCCATCGCTCAAGAAATGGTGCTAGTAGAGTGGACCTCCACTAAGGTAGCACTTGATCCACCTAATTGATACCGCTTAGGAGACCAGTGGACCGCTCCATTGGTTGCACCAGAAACCAACAATTTTTGAAATCCAACCAAGTAATTATAATTCCAGATAGACCCTTGGGATATGATCGAGACCCCACAAAAACAAACCGTATATACCACTAGGCTAAGTTCAATATTCCAGACTCAATGGTGATGTCGGAGTTTTGTGAAAAAGATTATTTTCAACAATTTAACTCCCGAGACCCCATTAAGGAATGTTTCGTTAGTTTTTCAAATGGAGGTCAAAATATAAACTAAAGGCTTTCAACCAAAACTAAACCTGCTACTAATCCAAATTCGACATTTCGAATAAATGGAATTGTCCAAATTGCCATCAAAAATTCAAAACATCAAATATCAACCAAAATCCATTACGAAACTTACAAAGCTCCAAAACAACTTGAACTATTCTAAAATTCTCCCGAATACATTAGGAACCATGTCAACCATCCCCACATTCCAAAATTAATATGTAGCGACTATGAAGAAGGGTAAAATAGTCAAAACACATTAAAAGAAAAATTTCACACTTCATGTCATTATGCCCCTTCTCTTTATTCTCTACATTCTACATTTTTTCCCTTAGTTGTTGATCTCATTGAGTTGAGCCTCTTTCTAAACATCTCCAGTTACACACACTTCTTCTGCTTCCTTTTATTCCTTCTTTTTGGAATGTAATTTTGGGTGTAAATCATAACACGGTATCGTGTTATGTCCTTGTATTCTATAATTCTGATAATATTTTAGGAAATAATCATATTTGATACTCGTTCATTTCTTCACCACGTCTCCTGATTGTTTTCTCATACCAATATTGATCCTTTATTGAGAATTCTTCAAGGAAAATTACTTCCACCTTAATCCTGGCAGAACTAGACCCAGTTTGACTTTTGGTCATCATATCGACCTGTAATGATTTTTCAAATGCATCAAAAGAGATAAAAAACTTCTTTATCAAAAAATTAGGGGGTAATGACAAAAAACATTCATACAATTGCAGTAGTTGTTTCCTCCTCTAAATCAAATAAGGGATCCCATTTCAAAGTTCTCATGGGATATATATGCCCATTGTCTTTGAGTTAGATGGCACACAAATTTTAATAATAGATTCACATAATCCTTTAAATTTTCTACCTTAATTGAAACATGTCTATTACTCAATAAATCAATATTGCGATCTTTTTTCTGTTCACACTGCTTAGGAATTATGTTTTGCAAATCCTGGATATCTGGCCATTAATACGAAACTTATCAATAACTGCATATTTTAAATTTTTGTTATAAATCATCTAAATCACCTCTTCTTTATTCAAAATAACTCTTGGCTCCGTATGAAGATGCGAGATAGGTTTCATTAAAATAGGTTCGTTATTAATCGGATTTGTTTTCTACATTAAATTCAATGATAAGATTATTGAAGGTAAATATTTTTCAACCTCAAGAAAACATTGTTCTTTGAACATGGTGACCATGACCACCCCAAAAGGTAAGTGAGATAGGGTTGTCGGCTACTAAGATTATTGTTGAGAGCGATTCTATTCGCAATAATTATATATGAATGTTTAATGTTCTTACTATGATTTATACATAAAATTGAACTTCATGATATGTTTCTCGAACTTTTTTATCGTAGTATTTAAATTAAGCATAGTTCATTAAATGAATATTTAGTTTTTTGGGTCACAATGTTTGGAGGATATATTTCAAGAAAATTTCAAAAGTTTAGTAAAGCATGAGATTCTCTAGAATCTTTTTTTAAATTTTACTAACTTTAATATATGTTTGGATTGCATAAAGGAAAAGCAAATTAAATATAGTAAGAAATGTGTCACAAGAAGCACCCTATTTTTTAAATTTTATATACTCATATTTGGGGCCTTTTGATGGAGAAATATAGTTTATCACTTTTATAGATGATTTTTCATGTTATGAATATACCTATTTGTTGAAAATAAAAAAAGTCTCAAGTAACTAAATCTCTTATAATATACGTTAATTAGGTTGAAAAGCGAGTAGATAAAATAATTAAATCACTAGGTCGTATAGATGTGGCAAATATTATGAAAAATATAATAAATTGAGAACAAGTTTTAAATTCATGTGCAAAATTTCTCGAAGAACATGGCATGCATACATGCACAACATACTATACTAGGAATACCTCAAAAAAATAGTATCGCCTAAATGTATCATCAGACATTAGACACGTATGAATATAATTAGGAGTATGATGAGTTATTCCTCATTATATAAATTTTTGTGAATGTACGCTTGTTTTTGTTGCTAAGAAACGGAAACCCCTAAACGCTCTCTAAACCCTAAACCCTAAATAGACAAACCTAGAACTGTCACCGACCAACATGGCCGCTCCCACCACGGGTAGGTAATCCCACAGAAGGACTTTTCTCCATTACCATCCAAAATTGAATCCCAAATGGATATTTAAAGAACATCATCTCTTCTAGTACTTAATCAATATACTAATATGTTCAAATGAAAAGTCCAACCTCTGCCAACTATACCACCAGAACCTGTTATTATGCTATAACCCACACCAAATATCACGTGGAAGAAATCAAAAGTTAAAATGCTCACTCTTTAAGAGAATTTGCATTATACTATAGTAGGAAAGTCTTCATATGGTAAGCCAAACATAAATGAATTAAGAATAATTATAGCATGTCAATATGGAATCAAGAATACGTTGGCGTTCCCGACTTAAGGTATATTTTACTTTGACAAACAATTGCAGAGGACTATGCACACATGTTATCCACAATAGCATTCTATATGAAGATTAAGGAGATATATTAGCAGATGAGAACCTTCTAGCTGGACCCATGGTTTGAACCGAACATGGAAATAATAATTGGGGTCTCATGGATATCATACTGGATATACCAACCTAATTTCTTTGCAAAGAATGCAATTTTTTCTATTGCATTTTCAATCGGGAAGCCACTCACAGTGATATGGAAATTAGGAATCAGACAAGACCCAACTGCACTAAAGTTAAAATTCAAGTTGATCTGGCAGCAAAATTACTATAAAGAGTTAGGATTAATAAGGAAAGTGATATTATAGGGGATATTAAGTCAAAGTAGGTTAAGATCCAATATAACTACATGCCAAAATACTATGGGCAATATTGCTTACAAGTTCATAATGAGGAGAGTTGATGGACTATCCATCCAGAACTATTGGAGAAAAAACATGATGAAGGGCATAAGGAGAAAACTGTAGAAAGAGAAAGAAGGACAAGCTCAGGGATAACATCCAGCCAACGAATAGTGATACCAATTGGAAGAATGACTGACATAATCAGTACAAATAAGAATGGGTGACCAAAAGGAGAAACAAGTATAAAAAATACAAGTATGGAAATATCCAAGAAGAAATTTTATACAAGAAAATTTCATAGAAGTACTCAATATGGGAAAAGATATAAGGCAGAATAATAAGAAGGATCAACCACTAAATACAATAAAAAAAGTATAAAGGATTGGGTGACTCGGAGCTTTGGGAAAACATTGCAGAAGTGAGCTGAAGCTAACAATAGCAAGGAGCATGAAGAAGCAAGAATAAAGAAACCAAAAAATAAAGAGGAGTCTATACAGAAGGGCAAATAGGTGAAGGAAATCAATGATCAACATTCTCAGATAAAGGAGTAACACAAAGTAATTAAGGAGACTATTAGTGCTGAAGAAGTGACTAAGTGTTTTAGATTCTTAAACTTTTGGCTAAAAGAAGATTTTTTATAGAGGTTATCAAGCAAAACTGGTAGGCTAATTATGTAAGGAGTTCATTCAATGTGTACCAGTTCAAAAAGAAGAAAGTCAAGAGGGCAATCTCTCAATAGAGCAAACCAGCCATTGGCAATATTTTTTAAGAAATTGCAACCCTGGATAAAGTGATTAAAGTATAGGAAATTCAAATTAAAGTGAATTATTCAAGTATAAATAGGGAGAGATTACAAGAAGCTTAAGTAAAATTAAACAAATACTTGCATAGAGAACAAGAGTTTTAGAAGCAAAAAGATAGAATAGAGTTGTTTAAAGATGGGGAAAGAAACTCTAAAGTCTTCCACACTGTAGTCAATGGGAGAAGGAACACATTAAGGGTGAATAGAATACAGAATGAAAAAGGAGAATGGTTGGAATAATAAGAAGATATTGCAGAAGCAGCAGTATAGTTCTACAAAGACTAGTTCAAGAAACAACCAGATAGTGTCAATTTTGATATGTTAGATGAATTGCCCACTATACTAATAAGTTAAGAGAATAATGATTTGCAAAAATGTAATGACTCAAAGTTTGATGAATTATGTGAAATGTGTGCTTCTATATGATTTAACCATATTACCCTTTTCTGAAGTTGTGTTATGGCATTTTTAAGGTGTGGGAATGATGTTCGCGATGCATTTTGGGGTATTTTATGCAATATTGTGGTTTTTGGTGGCTTTGAGAGCCTTATAGTTGACTTCAGTCAACATCTTTTGATCTATGCATCTGTCAAAATGGACTGCACCAACATATCCTGAACATCAGTTTTAGGGTGATAACATGGTTAGTGTGGTTTTATGGCATTTAAATCTCATTTTGACCCTCGGTATAGAGAGTTATGATTTTGGGTATCGGGGGTCAACTTTGTGAAAATAATATTTTTTCAAAAATTTGATATCACCATTGAGTTTAGAGCGTAGAATTTTATAGGGTATCATAGTTTGTTCACGATATTTTGGATGAATCTTGAGGGGCCTGCGGAGACTTGGAATGCACCAAGTTACCAACTGGTGCACCACTCATCTAGTGCCCCAGCGATCGCGATGCTTCTGTCATGATCTCCATTGGGGCCTATAGACATATATCGCAATTGTGACACTAGTCCCCGATCACGATATAATTTCAGTCACGTATCGCGATTGCGACACTGGTCCGTGATTGCGATGCTTGGGTATATAAATACCTGGGTTTTGCCATTTTTACCATTTTTTAGACTTGGAACTTAGGGTGTTGTGATTCTTAGCTAATTCTTCGAATTCTAAGCTTTGGTAATCTCCATAACAACTTTTTCAATGATTTGCTTTAATCTTTATCACCTATTTCTTGTTTTAAACTTGGATTAAGGAATGAATTTGGGGATTTTGGCCCGTAAGGCCTAAAAATTATATTTCTCCAATTTAAACCCCAATTTCAAACCTTTTTCACTTGTATGGGTATCTAACCTCATAGTTATCAATTTTTCCTCAATTTCATCTTTAAAACAACTTCGATTCTTAATTTTAAAATGGATTTGGAAAAGTCACACAGTAAGTTTAAAAATAATTTTTCTTTTATTTGAACCTCATTTTTAACTTATTTTCACTTGAGTTTTTAGCTGTGTACTCTCAAAAATATGGAGAACATGTTTTTGAAATAAAGTTACGATTTTGCTCTTTTTTAAACCAATTTTGGGGGTTCATTTTAACCTCGACTTGAAAATAGGTAATATGGGTGTTGTTGGATTACCTTTAATGCATAGATTTTATATTTACATATTTTAGTTGATTTCAGGTCCATTTGTGAGGAATAAGGTTTTGGGATTGAAGTGTTGCAGATCAATTTTTGACCTTCAAGGTTGGTTATGGCTTAACATCTTGCATACTAGGTTGGATAGTTAATTTTGATATAAAAACATATTAAGGGTGTGGTAAATAATTATGAAAAATGACTATCTTATTGTGGTGTGCCTGTGTGAGTGCCTATATGTGATGTATTTGGTGGTTTTGAGTTATTTTAAGACATGTGTGACCGTGTGAGGTCCTATGTGATATTGATAGCCTACATACATGAAAAATAATGGTAATTTATTAGATTAAAAGCCTATCGTGGTATCAATTGTGTATGTTGATATGCTCATACTATATTGGCATATGAATCATGTTGGTTTTCATGGATGGTTTGGATATATTGGGTGAATATCTGGACTCATATTTTAGTATTTGATGGGTTATTGGATTTTCTCATAGTCGGTTAGTTGTGAACATTGCATCATCATTCTCATGGCATCATATGCATTATTTCACTTAGTTGTTGTACACTTTATATACTTAGTGTTGTATGTATGTTGTACTTGATTTGTGTCTTATGTCATATATGTGCTCTAGAAACACTGGAAATACTAGAAATACTAGAATTGTTGGAAATACTAGAAATATTGGAAATATTGGAAAATTCTAGAAACACCGGGAACATCAAATTTTATAGACCTTCTCTGAGGAATGTACCGGAGATGAGTCATGGATATTGAGTTGTATATGGGTTAACAAACCCCCCATGGGTCCTACGTCATGAAGCTTTTAGCTTCGTAGGTGCATATAGAGACTGTGCGACGATCTCGGAGGCTATGCGATGGTCCCAGGGGTTATGCGACAACCTCGTGCATTACATCATCATTAGTCTTATTGTATTTACTTTATTGTGTTTGTGATATGATTTAATACTCTGTTTGACTTATTACTTATCCATTTTTCTATCTTTTCTTACTTGTACTTGATGCTCCCGTATATGTTGTACTCTTCTTTTCTTTTCTTATAGGAGGTATACATGTATACTTGTATTTTTTCCTGGTGTTTTACTGTGTTATATGTGGATTATAGAACTATTAATACAAGCAGTGTGGTCTACCATTGTGGCACATTTTCTGATTACAAGTGACGTACCCTTAGTTTGTATTTTTGTATGCCTTATTATCTACATTGCTAAGTTGGACAATGATATCTATTGAGGACAAATAGACTATACTCTCTCCTACAATGCTCTTTTGGTGCAAGTCCTAATTCGAGTGCGCCATACGATGATTAATTTAGGTGCCTTCAAAGTTATTCAAGGTAGCGGTTGGATTTTCATGTGTCTGGAGTCCACTTCTATCTTTCTGTATTAAACTATACCTTTACCAGTACTCGAAGACAGAGATTATTCCTATTGAATTTTCAAATGTATTTTATTCATGGGTCTTATTAGTAACTGTGACACCAGGTTTTGGGGAGTTTGACACATTATTCTTGAGTTTATACTTTCCACTATTGTTATATTGATATGGTTTGACTTTGTTCTAGAAGCCTATCCTTGGGTTTGGATTGTTATATCCCTTCTTGTATCAATTTATGTGATAGGCTTACTTGTAAATGTTCGCTATGACAAGTACCATCATGACCCTTGGATTTTGGATCATGACAAATTGGTATCAAAGCATCCAGATTCATTAGTCTCAATATTGTTAGAATGGGATGTCTAATAGAGTCTCGTAGATCAGTACGTAGACGTTCGTATCTATCTTAGAGAGGCTAAAGTATGTCTTTAGGAAATTTCCTTATTTTGTTCCTTATCATGCAGATTTCTTTCATACCCTGTGTTTTGAGTCATATGTCATTTTTTTCTGCACAGATGGTGATGACTAGATCTCATGAGACTAGAGATAAGGAGCCTTCATCTGGGGAGAAAGCCCAGTCTAGAGGGTGAGTTATGAGTTATGGACAGGCTTGAGATAGTGAACGAACACGTGGACCTGCCTCGTCTAAGAGTAGTGCAAGGGGACTTTCCCCTAAGCCTCGTGTTAAGCATGTTGGAGGTATCTATCCTACTTTAGTTTTACTGAATTTTTCTACCCCACTATTAAAGGGTTTGTTGGTTTGTTTGTTAACCTGCTTGAAGGGTGCTTCTTTAAGTGCATTTGGTGTTCCTCTAATCCTGAGTGTGAATCCTCCAGTTTCACTTGCTTCTACTCTTGGTAATCCTCAGACACTGAGTACTATTCCTATTTAAGCGTCGGCATATAAGTATGGTATTCCGAGGCTGAGAGTTTATCCTTCATCTATGTTAAATCCCCAGATGGGATCTTAGCTCACAAGATTCACATACCTCATTTTGCTGAGTAAAGTTATGTTTTTTGAGGATCAGAAGAGGTTCGAGAGATATACTCATTGGGTTTTTCTAGATTCAATGGTGTTGTAGGCGAGGATGCCTATGAGTTCTTAATTGATTGTCGGGAGTAGTTGTATAATTTAGGTTCACCTAAGTTGCATGGGGTTGCTTATACTACTTATCAGTTGAGAGATACTGCTATAGATTGGTGGAGGTCGCTGGTTAGTTGCAGACCTCTTGATTTTTTCAAAATGACTTGGGATCAGTTTGCTGATGCCTTTTTGGAGAGATTTGTAACTTATAATCAGGGGGATCGAATGAGAGATAAAATTGATCACCTGGAGCAGGGCTCCACGACTGTTGCAGAGTATGAGGCATGCTTTTATACGTTGTCCAGATAATCTTATGCCAGCATGTCTACCGAGTCTAAGATTATTCAAAAGTTCATAAAAGGGTTAGACATCTTTCTTTAATTGGCTACATCTCAGATGGTTGTATTTGGAGCATCTTTTAAGAGTATAGTAGATCAAGCTAAGATAGCTGAGGGTATTCTTCGAGCATCCCAGGGAGGCGCCAAAAAAGTGCACTGTTTTGGAGAGTTCAGAGGTCATACTTCTCGAGGCAGAGATTTTAAAGGTTCTCCTGGGTATCTAAAACACCCTGGTTTCTAGACCTTAGAAAACTTCCTTAATTTCTGGTTTCTAGGAAAGATACGACTTAGGAAAACAAGTCATTTGCTTGGGTACGGGTGGTATAGTCAAGTCGTATGCTGACTAGTATTGGTAGATGGGATGAATTTAGTTACTAAAATGGGTACGATTTGGGTGGTACGAGTCGTATCGGTGTATATGGGTTGTTCGGTTACTTCACTTAACCTTTGACTTGGTAACTTAAGTTGGATTTGAGTACAAGTAGCTCACCATGAGCTGTAAGCCAAGGTATGAGTCATTCCATGGACTCGTATGGTGGTCAATTTTCAAATCTCCTAAAATTCAATTCTGCCAGGGGTATGGTTTATGGGTACTAGTCATACACCTAGATACGACTTGGGTTTGGGTGTGTCATACCTTAGATAGCATTGGGTCTAAGGGAGTAGCCTAGGGTACGAGAGATGGGTACCACTCGTACAGGATGGGTACGACTCATAAAGGTCAGTCGTACCCTATGACGGCAATTAAGTGCAGTTTAAGTGAGGGCAATCTGGATATTTCCCCACTTATCCTAATGAGGTCCTATGACTTATATTGCACTTGGGAGGTTATTTGCCCTACTATTCTATTCTTAAATACTTAGAAAACACTCTTAAATCCTCTCTAGTGTTCTTGGGCAAAGGAAGTTATGGTTTCATCTTAAGGAGTAAATTGGGGCTTGTATTGGTGATTTTTCTCCATCATCACCTTGGTTTAAGGCATGTTCTCTTCCCTCATTGTTAGTTCCAACTAAAGGCATGGATTTTATACAATGTTTTCATGATTTGAATATTGTATGATTTTGGGTTTTCAAATATGATTTAGGGTTTTGGGCTATAAATGCTTAGTTATGGTTTTCCCATATTTTAATTATGTTTTTATATGCATTATTGGTGGTTTTGGATAATTGGTTGCATGGGAATGGTTGTTTGGTAATTGGCTTTGAATTTGGAAATACTATGCCCCCAACGTGTTTGATAAAATGCCTGTAAAAATGTTTTCACCATATTATTGGGTTTTTAATGGAAGTTATGTATGGTTTAAACTTGGTAATGGAACCCTAAATGATATAAATGGTTAAAATGGTTTTGGAATGACTCTGACTTGTCTTAATAAACATACTTGTGGGGTACAAGTAAATCCCCCAATTTAATATGGTAATGAATATTTGTAGGGTACATGGGAATTCCCCAAGTTAATTGGATAATAGGGTCTATGAGTGCATAGGAATCCCTTGACCACTAAAAGGTTTGGCTAAGGACAATACTTGCAAGTTATAGTCGATATGACGATACCACTACTAATAACCTTGGTTAATAATCATGGAATAATGGTTTGGTTGGAAATTGGTTTTAATTGGGCAATAATGGCGGGGTGTGAAAGCTAACCGTAAAGGTGGGTGTCCAATTGATGAACACCGGAAACTCATGTTTGCCGACATGAGGGATGGTTCATGGCAACCTTATATGATACTTATGAGGTACACGGGAATCCTCTAGGTATACTAAAAATATGTATCATAGACAGTGAAGGGTACATGGGAATCCTCAACTCTTATGAAATCTCCAGTTCGTGCAGCTACACATATCGGGGCCTATTTAGGGGGTTACATTGGACCCATATTAATCTTGGGTGTATTTATACGCCTAAGCACCATAATTTATCCATATTTTAGCTATGTTTAGAGAACAAAGTGCCTAGTTTCTTATGTTTTTACTCTACTTCTATGTAATTGAACTAACCGATGTGATTAGCATGATTTTAGGTATTAATGAGGTAGATGAAGACATTATGGGACTATGGAATGCGGATGGAATATAACACAAGAGAGAGTAGCAACCTGGACCAAATGTGGCACCTAGAAACTATAATCTGGATCAAATGTGGCTCCTAGAAACTATGTCCAAGACTATTTTGTCATTTATTATTAGTTTAGGGACCTAGAAGGCAATTATGAGAGAGAAGATTATTAAAAGGGATAAATGCTGAATTTTTATTCATTATTGAATTATTTTGTATTAGTTTTTAAGGGAGAATAGCGGCTTAGCTTGGGAGAGAGAGAAAAACATTTTTTCTCTCTTGCTCTCAGTATTCGCACACCAAGATCGTCTTCTAGTTTTTGGTATGATGAATATTTCTATTGTGATTTTTATTTTATTCATGAGTAGCTAAGTTTATTAGTTAGGGTTATGGAAACCTTGTAGCATACAATCTATCACTTTGGGTTTTGAATTCATCATGCATTGATTTGTTTACATCATACTCTCTTCGTTTATTTTGAATTCTCATGGTTGCAAACATAGAGGATGTGCCTTAAAACACAACTTGTTTGAGAGAAAGGTTGTTGTTCGAAAAAAAGAGTAGTGACAAGAAAGTAGGATTTCCAATCCCTATTTTATAAGTTAATGCCTTAGCAGGATTAACTATTTGGAGATTTCGTATTGTTTTTGGTAAACGCTTTTGATTCGAGAGAACTAAAGTAAATTAGTCCTTGATGGTTGAGAAACACTAGGATTATGTTATTAAATACAATACATTTCTTTGTAAACACGATACATGTATGAATTCGTAAAACCCATAGTTAGAAAGTATTGAAAACTACAAGGTGGACATAACCCTAGCTTGCTATTTCTCTGAATTTGAATACTACTACACGTTTTTCATTTTGTTAAACTAAAACCATTAATTTGCGAACTAAATCAAATCCTCCTTTTTTGTTTTACAGAAACGGACGATTAAAAGTCAAATAATCTGCATACAACTTAATTAGCACCATATTCCCTGTGGGATTCGACCCCAACCTAGTTGGGTTATATATTTGACAACGACCGCTTACTTTCTCGTAAGAGAAGTGTAATTTGAGTGTTATCAAAAATAGAGCCATTGCCGAGGAATACGGTTGTCGATTGAGTTTATGTGTGTTAATTGATTATTAGTCAAGTTTCCTGATTTTATGTTTATTTGTTGTTTTTGTTCATTAAAGGCTCATTGTTGTTTATGCTATAAACCAGAAGTTCTGGAGAACCATTATTACCTTTCAATCCTGAACCTCATCTCATTGAAAGAATGGCTAACCAACAGAAAGCTGAAAGATTAGCCGATTTGGCTAATGCTCAATTAAATCTACAGAATGCAGATAACCTAGGTCGGGTACCTAATCTAGATGAGGAGGACCTGGGAGATGGTGATTTAATTGACCCAGCTAATAGGAGGCGTGCAGCAGGGGTAGTTGCACCTGTAAATCGAAATGGTTCATTCAGAGAAAGACCAGATCGTCAAGCTGCACATTTTGATGTTGACAATGATGAGGACGATTTAGATAGAACTGGATCTACAGGGGAAATTATTCTACCACCACTAGCTCCTGGGGTGAAATTCAACACCACTAGTACTATGATCCAACTACTGAATCTGAAAGAACTCTTTTGTGGATTACCTGGTGATGATCCAAATCTACATTTGGTGAATTTCATCAGTATTTGTAAGTCATTTGATAATCCTGGAGTGGGACAAAATGCTATTCGTTTAAGATTGTTCCCACTGTCTCTGTCTAGAGAGGCAATAATGTGTTTGAATTAGCTGACTCCTGATTCTATAACAAACTGGAGGCAATTAAAAGGAGCTTTCCTAGAAAGGTTCTTTCTGCCCTCCAGAATGTTACAGTTGAGGGATGAGATCAGCAATTTTAGGCAATTGACCAATAAAGCTTTTCATGATACTTGGTCGAGGTTTAAAAAGAAGTTGACTCAATGCCCAAACCATAAGATGACTGACGAATACTTGATGGAAATCTTCTACAGAGCTTTGAACTCACTTACAAAGCCAATAGTGGATAATGCTGTAGGAGGAGCTTTTATGGAGCTCACCTTTACTGAGGCTGTGGATATGTTAGAAAGGATGACTAAGACAAGTAGAGCTTAGCACACCACAGATTCTGTAGTAGCAAGCAATATTGGGTCTAGTGTAATATCAGCAGAGCGGCGTAGGAGAAAAGAGGAGTGCGATCAGGATATGGCTCACATGAAAACCCAGATGGATCTGCTCACGAAACATTTACTATCAGGGGATGTAGAAAAGGTAAAAGATGTGGGGTCCCATGGTAAGGAAGCTGAATCAAACACAGAGGAAGAGGCTAACTACTTGCATAATCGGGGGGGTTTTCGGACCGGTGGTCAAGGAAACCAAGGTTGGAACCATCAAGGAGATTGGAAGAATAAAAATGACAGGAGTGGACTATATGTACCTCATGGAAGTCATAATTATGCTGCCACCAGTTCAGGAAAAATGTCCATGGAGGACATGATGGAGAAACTATTAAAGGGGGTTGAGACGACTAATTTTGGGGTAACTACCATGAAGAGTGACATATCCTCCATGAGTCAACTAGTAATTCCCACTCAATTGCTATTAAACAACTGGAGCAACAGATGAGCCAATTATCCACAGCATTCAATCAAATACAGAATGGGACTCTACCAAGTGATATAGTTTAAAATCTAAGGAATGATGGATCGTGTATGGCCATTACCACTAGGAGCGGTAAGATATTATCCAGTCCAGCATTGGGAGCATCCTCTCATACTGATGCAGTTGAAATAGATTGGGAGATGATTGATGAATCTCCAGTGGTGCCTGTGAAGTTGGGAGTTTCAGAAAAGAAGAGTGCAGAAATGGAACAACCACCCAAGCAGAAACATGTTAGTGATATAGAGCAAGGCATAAGAAAAGAGGTAGAAGTTGTTCCAACTAAAATCCCAAGGCCATCACCCTCATTTCCACAATGATTAAAGAAGAAAGAAGATGATGGCAAGTTTAGAAAAGTCATGGCTATGTTGAAGCAGTTGACAGTGAATGTGCCCTTAGTTGAAGCACTGGAACAAATGCTCGGATATGCTAAGTTTATGAAAGACCTATTGACGAAGAAAGGGACTATGAGCTATGAAATGGTAGACAATCTTCATCATTGTAGTGCTATTGCTACAAGATCTATTGTCCAGAAGAAAGTTGATCCGGGAGCATTTACTGTTCCATGTACGATTGAATTGCTAAAGTTTGAAAAAGCTCTTTGTGATCTTGGGGAAAGTATAAATCTTATGCCATTGACAGTTTTCAAGAAACTGGGTTTGGGAGATCCTATGCCCACCAATATGTGGCTTCTAATGGAGGATAGATCGGTAAAAAGGCTGATTGGGATTCTACATGATGTACTTATAAAAGTTGCTGATTTTATATTTCCTGCCGACTTTGTAATTCTTGATTGCGAAGTGGACTTTGAAGTACCCATAATTTTGGGTAGGCCATTTTTAGCAACTGGGAGAGTGTTAGTTGACATGGAGCTGAATGAGCTAAAATTTAGGCTGAATGAGAAAGAAGTTAGTTTTGAAGTATGTCGGTCTATGAAACAACAAAAGGAGATGAGTGTCTTCTCGATTGTTGATGTATTCTACGAAGATAAGTGAGATGTACCAGTTAAGGATATATCTTTTGTGGAGACCATAGCTGGTTTGGTTGAACTTGCAAGCAAGGATGTGAGTGACTTCAAAGTGGTTGGACTAGGAATAAAGCATTGTCTTGATCCAACAAATAAGGTACAAATGGTATCATCGATGTATCTTGACGAAGTCTGAGTAGTCAAAATAATTGAGTCGTGCCGCGAAGTTAAATCTGGCGCTATATGGGAGGCAAACCATGATTTAATTTTCACTTTATCATGTTAAACAAAAATGCAAAAATAAGAGTGGAGTCACGACCAAAACTACGGTGCTTGGTGGGAGCCAACCCATCCTTCTAATCATTTTTGTTGTTTTTGAGTAAGTGTAGGTGCATAAAGTACTAAGGAGAAGATTGATTTGGAATTGATCTATGTCAATGGTGGTAAGTTTAGGAGTGATGGGAACATTACAGGTAAGTTGGAGTGGTCAAATGTGTCAGGCTCAAGTATGATTTGCATTAGAGTCGTACCTCGAATTATGTTAATCCGACCCAAAAAGTTTTGTGGTGCGACTTTATTTTATGACTTTCAATTAGGTCTGTGGTGGTAGCATAGGGATCGGGCCAATAGGCCCGATACTGAAGCCCATCACTGACCTCGATGGGGGTGCGGGGGAAAAGCCCTCACGGTATGGATCTTTTCGACCAAGAGTGCGCCGCATTTCCAATCTCCTATGCTCACGGCCTCACTTAAGCGATAGGTTAGGCGCCGCCTATGTCAACATAGGCGATGGCTTAGGCACCGCCTATATCAACATAGGTGATAGGTTAGGCGCCGCTTATACCATTTCCTATGCTCACTGCCTCACTTAGGGATAGGTTAGGCACCGCCTACTTATGCTTAGGCGATTTCATGGGCGCCGCCATCAGTGTAAGTTTTGCCTAATAATCCATTTTTTTTATTGGATCAACTCGACCCAAATCTCACCCTTTAATAAAACCCACACCATGAATGCCCAAAGTCATCCTTATTTCACCCCTAACTTGCATAAGATTGCTCTCACCATTCTCTTTGTCTTTCAACATTAACTATCTCAAGAATTTTCCTTTTCTTTAACCAAACGTTCATCTTCAAGGTAAGTTTTACTTTCTTAATCATTAGTTATTGTGACTCTATGTTATAGCTAAGTTATTTATAAAGGATTACGAATTAAATTCTTGCCATGGTGATGTTGTGAAAGTGATGGCGTTTTGTATATCTTGATATGGTTGAAAGTGTAGAGCATGATTCTGTTCAAAAAGTGCTTCATTGAAATAGAATTGGGGGAATTGAAGTGAATGAATTGTATAGTGACTAATGTTGATGCACCATGTCAAAGTGTATGTCGATGAAGTCTGAGTACCCGATAAAAACACTTAATTGGTTTATACTAACAAATTAAGTATGGGGCAGTGACTTCACCATCTCCATCTTAATTGAAAGTTAATTTGATTATGTGTGACTGACATGGATGATATGGGTAATGTGATGAGTACAGGAAAAATGGTCCCAATGATGATCTCCATACAGGTGGCATGACTCCTAATGTGGATGAGAAGTACTAATAGCCAGGTTTTTTATCTTGTTATTTACACTGGGGACAGTGCTGAGCTTAGGTGTGGGGTGGCTGGGTACTTTGCTACTTGTTTTGTAAGAAAATAGGACCTTCTCCTTAGTACACTTCTTGATAGGATTAGTTATTTTGTTTATTTTATTTTGTTAGTTATTTAGTCATAATTAGGTGTTTTTCTCGATGATGGATGGATGACGACCGTCTTAAGAGAAAATTAGTCATTTAATTACATGTAGCTAGTCTTGTGGATCACATGACGTTATAACATAAGTATGTGATGGATCATTACGTTTGAAATACCTAGGCTCTAGTTGTGACTCTTGTTGTGATTGTTGGTTTTATTTGAATTCATGTAACTGTTAGGTTGAGAATTTATAATGCTCCTAATTGAGTTGACCATGTGCCATGAGTGTGTAAGACTGTTGAATATTCCTTATTGCAACTGATGCTAGAACTTGCCTAGTGTGTGTACAAAGAGAAATAAAGATTGTGAGTTTAGGAGATGATTTAGGCATTTCTTTGATAGTCATTGTTCATACCTTCTTTTGACCCACCTTTGTACATTATCTTAGCTAGCCCCATTGAGCCTTTAGCTTGTTCTTTTGTTAGCCTCATATGTAGCCTATTCCGTTCTTTAATAGACCGTAATTTGATCTAAAAGCTTCTAAGCGCTTTAATGTAAAATCAATTTGAGTTAGGGGTTTGACAATTAGAGGGAAAAGGTGAAATTGATGCCTCAAAGTCTAGTTATTGGTGTGTGAAATTGATGTGGTTGGGAGTAGCAAAAAATGTTTAAAAAAGTTCCAAATTTTATCTCGGACATGTTACAATGAACCTATTTTGGCCGTGGTCCTTCTTGGACATTGTGCACCTAAACTAAGGCAAATCGCTTAAGTTGAGGGTGGCTATTATAGGGGTGCGTAACATGAAAAGGGTGCAAAAAAAAAATATTTGAAAGGGTTGCATACTCCCACCATAGTGTTATTAATTAAGTTTAATAAGTTGGAGTGAAAAGAAAATCTGTGGAGATAGCAGAAGTGGAAATTGGTTGTTAAAGATTGGTCTTAATTGAATAATGTAGTGTATTAAAGCGCTTAGGGAAGATAGTCACTATTTCTGGCCAAAATAGTTCCTACCCATCCTTTAGCCTGCATTACAACCCGTAAAGACCTATATGATCCTAATCTTAGCATTCTGATATTAGTGGAGTATTACACTAAGGGCAAGCATATGGTCATCAGTTGTAATTTGAGAATTCTTTGTGAGAGTCAGCGCAACTTGATTCTTGTACCCATTTTGTTAGAAATTGCATGATTGTGAGTGATTATGGGTAACTTTCTTGTTGTAAGGGCACATGGTTGATGAAGGTTGGGTAATTTATATGATTTCTATGCTTAAATGATATGCATGAAATTGCCAACTTAATGAGTCTATTCTTGAGGGTAGGTTGTCTCTAGTAATGATTCCTGAATCTACTTCTTGTTTATAATTGTTGTGTGAGCCTATTTGAGCATCTTGTCTTCCTTTGTGGGTGCTAAGGCTTGTGTAGTATGTATAAATAAATATGTTGTTCGAGGATGAACAAAGATTTAAGTGTGGGGTGGTGATCTTGGGTGTATTTATACGCCTAAGCACCATAATTTATCCATATTTTAGCTAGGTTTAGAGAACAAAGTGCCTAGTTTCTTATGTTTTTACTCTACTTCTATGTAATTGAACTAACCGATGTGATTAGCATGATTTCAGGTATTAATGAGGTAGATGAAGACATTATAGGACTATGGAATGCGGATGGCATATGACACAAGAGAGAGTAGCAACCTGGACCAAATGTGGCGCCTAGAAACTATAATCTGGATCAAATGTGGCGCCTAGAAACTATGTCCAAGACTATTTTGTCATTTATAATTAGTTCAGGGACCTAGAAGGCAATTATGAGAGAAAAGATTATTAAAAGGGATAAATGCTGAATTTTTATTCATTATTGAATTATTTTGTATTAGTTTTTAAGGGAGAATAGCGTCTTAGCTTGGGAGAGAGAGAAAAACATTTTTTCTCTCTTGCTCTCAGTATTCGCACACCAAGATCGTCTTCTAGTTTTTGGTATGATGAATATTTCTATTGTTATTTTTGTTTTATTCATGAGTAGCTAAGTTTATTAGTTAGGGTTATGGAAACCTTGTAGCATACAATCTATCACTTTGGGTTTTGAATTCATTATGCATTGATTTGTTTACATCATACTCTCTTCGTTTATTTTGAATTCTTGTGGTTGCAAACATAGAGGATGTGCCTTAAAACACAACTTGTTTGAGAGAAAGGTTGTTGTTCGAAAAAGAGAGTAGTGACAAGAAAGTAGGATTTTCAATCCCTATTTTATAAGTTAATGCCTTAGCAGGATTAACTACTTGGAGATTTCATATTGTTTTTGGTAAATGTTTTTTATTCAAGAGAACTAAAGTAAATTAGTCCTTGATGGTTGAGAAACACTAGGATTATGTTATTAAATACAATACATTTCTCTGTAAACAGGATACATGTATGAATTCGTAAAACCCATAGTTAGAAAGTATTGAAAACTACAAGGTGGACATAACCCTAGCTTGCTATTTCTCTGAATTTGAATACTACTACACGTTTTTTATTTTGTTAAACTGAAACCATTAATTTGCGAACTAAATCAAATCCCCCCTTTTTGTTTTACGGAAACGAACGATTAAAGGTCAAATAATCTGCATACAACTTAATTAGCACCATATTCCCTGTGGGATTCGACCCTAACCTAGTTGAGTTATATATTTGACAACGACCGCTTACTCTCTCGTAAGATTAGTGTAATTTGTGCGTCTTCACATATATCCCATAGGTAGTTCTAGGACGGTTAAGCTTCACATACCCAGGTTAAAGGTTTTAAATACATGCTAAACTCGATTTTCTTTTCCCGGCATGGTTATATATATACATATAAATATATATGGATGTATTGGTTGTGTGCATATGGATGGTTTTGCTTGATTTTCTTAAATGACATTATTTTATTCTTATCCTGAGTTTATGCTAGCGTTCACCCGCTAAGCCGTCTTTGGGCGTCTGTATCCCTACGCGATGCAGGAATCGGCCATGCTACTCCTCCTGTTTGGCATTCGAATATTTGGGGGTCAGCTTTGGATTGAAGTGGTGAGCTTCTATTTTTTCGGAAGGCTCCATTTCATTGATGTTATTTCATACTTTGGATTATTTATGGATATTGGTTTTGGCTATGGGTGGGGGCATGTCCCAACTGGATTTTTGTGTTCTTTTAGTTAGAGTCTTTTGTGGAACTACTATGGGTTGGAATGGGCGGGATCGGCATGGGTGTCAGCCCTAGTATTAGCATTGGTATTGGGCCGACATCATTTGATAAAATTTCTCATTGTTCCATCATATTTCATTTTGGGATTATATATTTAATTATTAATTGAAATTATTTGGTTATGGTCAGATTTATGTGTTTGGTTTGGCTTGGTATGGTTGAACGGTTGATAGGGGACGATTGGACTCATTTGGGTCACTCACGGTTGTGATCCTATCCCAAAGTCTTTATGTGAGATATTATGCTATCTGTTATAAGCTCAAAGTTCAGCCAACTCAGGGTAGGCGGCTGGTGGTTGGGTTGGGTAGCGGGGGTAGTCTCCGGTTCCGGTTGGACTTGGGACGCCCATTACAACAAGGCCTCGGGTTTGGTTGTGTCAGTATCATGATAGGCAAGTGTAGGCATCCTTGTAGTGTTCAAGTGGTGGATCCTTTGGTTCAACAGTTCAGGATGGTCGCCTGAGCCCAGTAGTACCTTCTCTTGTTGAGTTAGGACACAGAGGTTGCTTTGTCTATGATAAAACTGGCCATGTGGCCAAGGATTGCCCCATCATATTTTTTGAGCTGCTTTTATTTCAGTCGTGGGAGGAAGGGATTCTACCAGAGGTGGGAAAGACAGAGGTAGTGGAGCTTGTCGTGGTGGTCATGGGGCTACTCAACTAGTTAGTGGTCATGGAAAGTTCTATGTTATACCTGCCAGACTAGAAGTAGAGGCTTTTGATATTGTCATCATAGGTGTTGTCCTCGTTTGTTTCAGATCTACATCTGAATTATTTGATTTGGGATAAACTTTATCTTATGTGTCTATGTATTTTACTTCAGGTTTTGATTCCGTTAGTGAGCCTCTTGTCATACCTATTCATGTATCTACCCCTATAGGAGATTCTTTAGTGGTGGATCAGGTATATCAATCTTGTATTATGACTTTTGTTGGGCGTGAGACTTGGGTATATTTGCTTGTATTAGATATGGTTGATTCAAACTTTATCTTGGGTATGGATTAGTTGGCTTTTTACCATGCTGTCCTAGATTATTATGCTAAGACCGTGACTTTAGCTTTGCTAAGTGTGCCGAGGATAGCTTAGAAAGGTGCACTTCATTCAGGTCCTAAGAGAGTTATATCTTATGTTCAGGCTCATCGATTGGTTGAGAGAGGATGTTTGTCTTACTAGGCTCATATTTGTGATACAAGTATTGCTTCACCTTCTTCTTTGGATAATTTTTGTGTTGTCTGTGAGTTCATGGATGTGTTTCCTATGAAGTTGCCTGGTATCCTCCGGATCGTGATACTGATTTTGTTATTAATATTGAGTCGGGCACCAAGCCCATTTTTGTTCCTCCATATAGGATAGCCCTAGACGAGTTAAAGAAATAAAAGAATCAGTTGCAGAAGTTGTTTGATAAGGGATTTACCCAACCTAGTGAGTCGTCAAGGGGTGCACCTGTTCTGTTTGTGAAGAAAAAAGATAAATCTATGCAGATGTGTATCGATTATTGGTAGTTGAACAAGGTAACGGCTAACAATAAGTATCCTATTTCCTATATTGATGATTTATTCGATCAACTTCAGGGTATCGCGGTGTTTTGAAGACTGATTTGAGATTCGGGTATCACCAATTGAGGATTACAACTTTAAATATTTTGAAGACAGCTTTTCAGACTCGATATAGTCAGTATGATTTCTTGGTCATGTCCTTTGGGTTTACCAATGCCCCATCCGCATTCATGAAGGTGATGAATCAAGTATTTCGACCGTATCTTGACTTCTTTGTTATTGTATTTATAGATGATGTCTTAGTTTATTCTAAGATTAAGGCCGATCATGAGAAACATTTACGAATTGTGTTTCAGAGATTGAGGGATGAGAAGTTGTATGCCGAGTTGTCCAAGTGCGAGGTTTGGTTAGAGTCTATTTCGTTCTTGGGCCATGTGGTGAAGAAGAAGGGTATTATGGTAGATCTAGCCAAGATTACAATGGTTTGTGATTAGGCTAGGCCCACTTCACCAATCGAGATTTAGAGTTTTGTTCACTTAGCAGGTTATTATCATCATTTTATTGAGGTCTTTTCATCTATAGCAGCTTATTTTACCAAGATAACTCAGAAGAAGATTTCCTTTCAGCAGTCTGATGTTGTGAGGCGAGCTTTTAAAATCTCAAGGATTTATTGACTTCATCTCCTATCTTGACTTTGCCTATGGAGGGCATGGGTTTCACCATCTTTTGTAATGCTTCAAGTGTTGGGTTAGGTGTTCTTTTGATGTAGAAAGGTAAGGTGAGTGTGTAGGCTTCTCATCAGTTGAAGCCCCATGAGAAGAATTACCCAACCCATGATTTGGAGTTGTGCGCAGTTGTTTTACTTTAAAGTTGTAGAGGCACTACTTAGATGGAGTCCATTGTGAGATTTTCTCAAATCATCATAGCCTTTAGTACTTCTTCACCCAGCGACATCATAATATGAGGCAACATCGTTGGCTTGAGTTACTTAAGAATTATGACTTGACTTTTCTCAATCATCCAGGCAAGGCTAATATAGTTGAAGATGCCTTAAGCCAGAAGTCGACTAGCATGGGTAGTTTGGTGCATCTTTTGACCCAGGAGAGGCCTTTGGCCTTAGAGGTTCAGTCTTTAGCTAACCAGATGGTTATGCTTGATATTTTGACACCTGGGTGTTCTGGTATTTATGGAGGTTAGATCTTCCTTGATGGAGAAGATTCGAGCTCATTAATTTGATGATATTGGATTGAGGGTGATTCGATAGAAGGTGTTGAGTGGTAAGGCTAAGGAAGCCTCACTTGATTCAGATGGGGTTTTGAGGATTGGAGCCCGAGTTTGTGTGCCAAGAGTGGGTGACTGGATTAGGTTGATTTTGGAAGAGGCCCATTGTTCCAGGTATTCCATCAATCCGGTAGTGACCGAGATGTATCATGAATTGTGACAACATTATTGGTGGGGTGGTATGAGGAAGGATATAGCGAACTTTGTAGCTCATTGCCTATGTTGCCAACAGGTGAAGGCCAAGCATTTGATACGTGGTAAATTGCTTTAGAAATTACCCGTTTCTAAGTGGAAATGGGAATGGATCGCTATAGACTTCATGACCGACTTACTTCACACTTCTCATGGTTCTAATAGTGTTTGGGTCATCGTGGATTGATTGACCAAGTCTGTTTATTACATTATTGTGCAGGTCTCTTTCTATGCTGAGAAGTTGGCCCGTATCAACATTCATGATATAGTGTGACTACATGGTGTGACTATGTCTATTATTTTAGATCAAGGTTCCATGTTCACATCTTACTTTTGGAAGACTTTTCAAGATGATTTGGGTACTCGGGTTAATCGTAGCATCATATTTTAACCCCAAACTGACGGTCAGTCAGAGCGGACTATCCAGGTTTTTGAGGATATGCTCTGTGCTATGATGGATTTTGGTAGTTAGTGGAAGAAATATTTATTCTTGACAGAGTTTGCATATAATAGTAGCTACCATTCCAGTATGGATATGGCTCCTTTTGAGGCTTTGTATGGTAGTCGGTGTCACCTCCAGGTTCGTTCAAGGATTTTGAGGTTAGACCCCAAGGTATGGACTTGCTTCGTGAGTCCTTGGATAGAGTTTGGATCATTTAGGATAGACTTTGAGTAGCCCAGAGTAAGCAGAAGTGTTATGCAGATCGTAGACTTTATGCCTTGAGATTTGGTATTAGTGATCGTGTTATCCTTCGAGTTTCACCCATAAAGGGTATGGTGAGGTTTGGGAAGAGTAGCAAGCTTAGCCCCAGGTATATTAGCCTATTTGAGATTCTTTGGACAGTTGGTGTTTTGGCTTATGAGTTAGCTTTGCCCCCGACTTTATTATCTGTTTATCCAGTTTTTTATGTTTTCATGCTTCGCAGTTACATTTTGAATGCATCTCATGTCATTCATTGGGGTCGATTCAGTTAGATGAGAGGTTTTCTTTTGTTATGGAGCCAATCTCCATATTGTCTAGGGATGTTAGAAGTTGCGTCTAGGGTTATTCATGTGGTTAAGGTCCAGTGGAGACATTGAACTGTAGATGAAGCTACTTGGGAGGTCGATTCTGATATGCATGGTTCTTATCCTCAACTTTTTGTTGATTTGGGTATTTCTCCTGCCTTTAGTTTGAGGATGAACTAGATTTTTAATGGTGGATGATGTAACAACTCAAATTTTGATGAATTATGTGAAATGTGTGCTTTTGTGTGATTTGATCATTTTACCCTTTCTGCAATTATGTTGTGGTGTTTTGGGGGTGTGGAATGATTGACACAATTTCTTATGCATTTTGGTTTGTTTTATGCGATATTGTGGTTTTTGGTGGCTTTGAGAGACTTATAATTGACTTTAGTCAACATTTTTTTATCTGTACATTGGAAGGCAAAACAGACTGCGCCAGCATATCCAAAACATCGATTTTAGGATGGTAACATGGTTGGTGTGGTTTTAAGGCTTTTAAATCTCATTTCGACCCTCGGTTTTAGAAAGTTATGATTTTGAGTTTTGGAGGTCGACTTTGTGAAAATGATATTTTTTTAAAAATTTGATATCGCCATTGAGTTCGGAGCATCAAATTTGATAGGGTAGCATAGTTCATTTACATTTATGTGATTCCAGATAAATTTTGAGGGCCTCGCAAAGACTTAGAATGCACCAAGTCCCCAGCTGGTGCACCACTCAGCTAGTGCACCAGCTATAGCGATGCTCTTGTCGTGATCACGATTGGAGCCTACAGACATATGTCGTGATTGGGACACTTAGTCCACAATCGCGATACCCTTATTACTAGGTACTGCGACTGCGACACCCGATATACGATCGCGATGCCTAGATATATAAATACCTGATTTTCATTATTTTTTAGACTTGGGGCTTAGGGTTTCGTGATTTTTAGCTATTTCTTCAACTTTTAAGCTTGGGTAAGCTCCATAACAGCTATTTCAATTATTATTTTCAATCTATATCGTCTATTTCTTGTTTTAAACTTGGATTAAAGAATGGGATTTTGGCTCGTAAGGCCTAAAAATTGTATTTCTCCAACTTAAACCCCAATTTCAAAGCTTTTTCACTTGGATGAGTTTCTAACCTCATAATTATCAATTTTTTCTCAATTTTATTTTCAAAACAACTTTGATTCTTGATTTTAAAATGGTTTTCAGGGATTTTACCCGATAAAGTTTAAAAATATTTTTTCTTCAATTTGAACCTAGTTTTTAACTCATTTTTGCTTGGTTTTTCAGTTGTAGACTCCCAAAAATATGAAAAGTATGTTTTTGAAACAAAGTTATGATTTTGCCCTTCTTTTTTGAAAACCTATTTTGGGGGTCCATTTTGACCCCGACCTGAAAATAAGTAATATGGGTATCGTTGGATTTTCTTTAATGCGTAGATTCTATATTTTCATATTTTAGTTGATTCCGAGTTCGTTCTTGAGTAGTAAGGCTTTGGGATTGAAGTGTTGCAGATTCGACCTTCTAGGTAGGTTATGGCTTAACTTCTTTTAGACTAGGTTGGGTAGTTAATTTTAATACAAAGGCATGTTAAGGGTGTGGGAACTAATCATGAAAAATGGCTATCTTGGTATTTTGTGCCTGTGTGGAGGCCTATATGTGATGTATTTGGTGTTTTTCAGCTATTATGTGCTATGTGTGACCATTTGGGGTCCTATGTGATGTTGATAGCCTATATACATAAAAATAATGGTATCTTATCGGATGAAAAGTCTATTGTGGTATCAATTGTATATGTTGATGTGTTCATACTCTATTGGCATATGAATCATGTTGGTTTTCATTGATGGTTGGATATATTGAGTGAATATATGGGCTCACATGTTGGTATATTGACGGTTTATTAGATTTTCTCATGGTCTGTTGGTTGTGAACATTGCATCATCATTCTCATGGCATCATACACATTATTTTACTTATTTGTTGTATGTTTCATATGCATGTTGTTAGTGTATGTTGTACTTGATTTGTGTCTTATGTTATGTATGTGCTTTGGAAATACTGAAATTATTGAAAATACTGGAAAATTCTGGAAATACCGAGAACATCGAATTTTATAGAACTTCTCTTAGGGATGTGCTGGAGATGAGTCATGGATATTAAGTTGTATATGCATTGACGAACCCCTCATGGGTCCTACATCTTAAAGATTTAGCTTCGTAGATGTATATGGCGACTGTGCGATGGTCTCGGGGGTTGTTCGATGGTCTCGGAGGCTGTGTCACAATCTCGTGCATTAGATCATCATCATCATC
This sequence comes from Capsicum pubescens, assembly GCA_030864215.1. Lineage (NCBI taxonomy): Eukaryota > Viridiplantae > Streptophyta > Magnoliopsida > Solanales > Solanaceae > Capsicum > Capsicum pubescens. The sequence goes on from CM061540.1 coordinate 237,085,659, forward strand.
ATTCTTATTGTATTTACTTTATTATGTTTGTGATGTGATTGTATATTATGTTTGACTTATTACCTATCCATTGTTCTATCTTCCCTTACTTGTACTTGATTCTCTCGTATATGTTGTTGTCTTCTATTCTTTGCTTATATATGGTATAAATATATACTTATATTTCTTTTTGGTGTTTTACTGTGTTATATATGGATGTTATAGAACTGTTAGTACAAGCGGTGTGGGCTACCATTGTGGGACATTTTCTTATTATAGGTGACGTGCCCCTAGTGTGTATTTTTGTAGGCCTTATTATCTACTGCTCAGTCGGCCTATGATACCCACTGAGTATAAGTGGACCGTACTCACTCCTTCTGCGCCCTTTTGGTGCAGGTCTTAGTTCAAGTACACCACACGGAGATTGATTCGGGTACCTTCAGAGTTATTCAACCTTAAGAACCCAAATGATACATCTGGAGTGCACTTCTATCTTTCTATATTAGACTATGTCTTTACTAGTACTCAGAGACAAAGATTGTTCCAATTGGATTTTCTGATGTATTTGATTCATGGGTTGTATTAGTAGTTCTTACCCTATGACACCAGGTTTTGGAAAATTTGGCATGTTATCCTTGAGTTTATACTTTCCGCTATTGTTACATTGATATGGTTTGGCTTCGTTCTAGGAGCCTAGACTTGGGTTTGGATTGTTATTTCCCTTCTTGTATCAGTTTGTGTGACTTGTCAAGATTCCTCGCGACAAACGTCATCATGACCCTCGGATTTTGGGTCATGACAAAAGAATGCCAAAAAAGAAGGAAGTACATGAAATAATCATGGAGTTAAATAGAAATAGTGGAAGTTGGCCAGATGGCGTGAGTGGGGCTTTCTGTCAGGATACATGGGAAATGATAGGAGAAGACATCTATAAGATAGTACAATTTTTTTGGTAATGCAGAACTCCCTAGATTTGTAACTCACACAAATCTAGTACTTCTACCAAAGAAGGTGATGGTGAATACTTTCTCAAATCTCATACCCAAATCTTTCAACAACTTTATCAACAAAATATTCTCAAGGATTATTCATTAAAGAATAAAGGCAGTACTTTCTAGAAATATCTCTAATGAACAGACTAGTTTTGTACGTGGAAGAAGTTTTATTGGAAATGTCTTGTTGGTACAAAAGATGACATTTGAAATTATGAAAAGGCTAAGCCTCCTAATTTGGTTATCAAATTGGATATGATAAAAGCTTATGATAGGGTGGAATGGATATTCCTATTGAAGTCTTGATACAAGCATAAAGAGCATAAAAGAGTACGAGGCATCATCAAAGGTTCAAGCTTCGAAATTGGCAAGTGTTTGGATCTTCTTAAAAGTTTGTCAAATTAAAGGATGAGAAGGCAACCACTACACTTAAGAGACACCTTAAGTGAAGGGTATTGAAGACATTTTATATTCCAAAGTGACACCCAAAAGGCCTACTTTCCCTTATTCATTAAGGGCATTTTTTACATTTATTTGTAATAAGTATAAATAGACCATTTAGCTTCTATTTTTCATTAGAATTTGATGAGTTGGTTGAGTATTACTCAAATTGTATTTTCTTTCCTTAGTGTAGGGCTTGGAAAAGCCATCTTAGTATAGGTCTTGGAAAAGACATCGAAACTAGGGATTAATTCATTTGACGGATTTCACTTGTCTTGATCAATTGGCAAGAAAGGTGTGATTGAGTGTGAATTCCTTTGGTCCACCTAAGAGTGTGGTGTTATCCTTCATTGGTGTTGTGTGTCTTGGTGTTTGATACACACCTTGGTGCTATTCATTGGTGTAGGTGTATGTCTCACTATCTATCCTTTTATTTTTATGCAATTCTATCTTGTTTTATGTTAAATCCGTGTCTTATACTTCATCCCCCTTTCTTGTAGTTGCTGTTTTTTTAGGTTCTCAAGGTTAATTTCGTTTTTAGTAGTTTATTTTTGTATCATTTGGTATCAGAGTCTTGTTTAGGGTTGTTCCTACAACCTAAGTCTTGGTTTTAGTGTCTTTATCACGAAAATCCCCACAAAAAGAGTCAAAATCCAAAGAAAAATCACAAAAAAAAGATAGATCTTGCTTTGCTTATTGTAGATCCAAAATTTCCAAGTTAGATCTACAAGTTTTTATTGTGTTTTGAAGGTTTCTAGTGCTAGATTCTTTCTCTGTAGCACATAAGGAATCTAGATCTACTTTTGGAACAAGATTTGGTAGAATTTTAGCTAAGACCACCATGGTTATGGCGTGTTGAAGCTTCAAGAAGCTAGATCCATGTGGTTTTTGTGTTGTGGACATTGGTTGGTTGTGATTTGTTGATATTTGAGCTCACCTTGGCCTAAGGAACGAATTTCGGGTTCATTTGATTAGGGGTCAAACTTTGATCAACTCTTAAATATTTATCTTGTTCTTCTATCTTCATCAAGTCTTGTTATAAAAGAATATTCAAAGAGTGTGTTTGGTCCAAAAAAGGGTGGAAAGAGAGTGTACTTGGTGTTTATGAAGAATATTCCTTGGCATATTCATTGTCATCCAAAAGAAAGAAGAGACAAAGGAATAATCAAAGTACAAAATCAAGTACAATCCAAGTACAAAGGGGGGACCATTGTTTTTTAATTCAAATTGGAGCTAGAAAAGGGCTCCAAAACTTGTTATTTCCCCCTCAAATCATCATCCTTCTTCCCCCAAGAGTGTGTTAGGCCGAGAGTGGAAATTTTGGGATTGAAATTTTGAAAATCAACGTCCAATGCAATTGTGCCATGTCATCAAGTGTAAACGGCCAAATCAAGTTCTAAGTAGATTTTCCTAGTTTCTAATTTTTTATTCTATTTTCTTGTAAGTTAATTCTATCACTAATTAGCAAGCTAGTAAGTTCCAACTAGATTGGTAATTAGTCTAGAGTTTGTTTATTTCGTGTCTTCGATTTTTGTGTGCTTTTCTCATTTTTTAATTCATAGTAGTTTGTTGGTTCAAGTTTGTACATCATTTTATTTGAGTCATATCAATCAAAAGTTGATTCCGGGCCAAAGTATATTCACCACCCATTCACTTGCCGAGTATTGCCAAGTTTTCAACACTTGTGAGGCCAAGTATGAGGTGAGACCCGAGTGTGTGTGGTGAGGATTTTGAACTAACTTATTTGTTCGTTTTGTAGGTGTTGTCTTTGTTGTTGTTTTTTTCTTGTTCTTAGGTACTTTAACCATGGAATCCGAAAGTACCAGGGAAATGATGTTTTGGGAGTCTTGATAGCTCGGTTAGATGCACTAAACCGAGATTTGAAGGGTGATTTGGACCTTATAAAAGGTGACTTGAGATCCATGAAGGGTGATGTAGGATCCATGAGGGGTGATTTGGGATCCATGAGGGGTGACATGATTAGAATTAAAACGGGGGTTGATAGACTATGTCCACCAAAACCTCCACAAAATTCAAACCATCAAGTTCCAAATCCACTTGACCAAAGACCCTACACTCTACAAAACCCCATGCCACAAATTCAAATCCTTCCTCAACCAAACCCAGTTTCCCCTCTTTAAACTTCCCTAAACCGAACTCAATCCATCCAAGTAGGAGAAGTGGTAGAGTTAGCACCCAAGGAGAATGAATCTAAGCCTCAAGATAGAGTGAAAATGAATGGTGAGGTACAAGAAGGATGTGAAGAAAGGAGGGTAAAGGAAAGGGAAGCCACGGGTAGTGAAATTGGAAGGGAAAAAGAACACTTGATTGTGGATCTTGTCCACAAAGGACCCTTGTTATTCACTAACCCAAATTCTATCACTTTGCCTATATTTGATTCTTCTTATGTGCAGGTTCAAGATCATACATCATCAAAGAAAAATCTAAAAGGAGTTCCACACACACACATGGTTGATGAGTTAATGGAATCCTTGGTCGAAAGTCCCAATTTTGGGATAAGTGATAAAGAAGTGAGTCCAATAGGAAAACTTGACATATTCCCTTGTAATGTCAAGCATGAAGGCTTCCATGGTGAAAAAACAAGTGAAGAACACACTTCCCATAATCTACAAGGTAACAAAGCTATCTTCTACACTCCTAGAAACTTGAATTATTGTGATGTGGCTAGTAGTGTCCAAATTGGTGTAGTTTCGGATTTGCTTAGTGAAGAAGTGTATGAAACTTCCTTTTGTGATACCCTTGGTGTTGTTAGGTTGCATAAGGACCAAACTCTTATTGTAAGTACGCAAGCACTAATTGATCCTTTAGATGACAAAATCAATTTTTTTCGTAAGAATGATTTGTGTCCATCTAGTGCTAGCACTTATAGCATGAATAAGGTTCTATTACCAAGTAAAAAGAGTATTCACACACTACCTGACCCTTGTAAAAACCAAGGTGAGTCTACGTTGGTATGTGAGCTGCCAACAACTAGTGAGGGTATGCAAAATGATCAATCGGGTGGAGTTGACCTTGATTTGCTAGAATGTTTAGGAGACCCGAATTGTGATTGTACTTGTGCAAATGGTTTTTATTGTGATCCCTTTGCTTCCCATTATGGTTTGAATATGTGTATCGGCTACTCTCTTGAAAAAGAAGGTGGTATTTGTTTAGGTATTCCATTTACTTCTTCTTTGTGTGTTTTCTGTGATAAGCATACCAATGGTGATGAGCTTGAAACTAGTGAGTACATGCATAAGGACACCAAAGTTGAAGTTGACTTGTGTGATACCTCTCTCAACCCTCTTTACTCTTATGATATTTTTAATAGTGATAGAGAGGGTATGCTTAACCTTGTGGATGGAACCTTAGGGGAAAATGAGAGTGGCTGAGACTTAATCCCTTGGTTACTTCTTCCATTTGACCCCAGTGATTTGTTGGGTTGTGGAAATTGCAACACAACCAACTTGGTGCTTGGTCAAGACGACAAGCATGGGTTGATTGTGGATGTTGGAATCCTTCCCTATGATGGAAAGTCTTTCTTGGGGGTTAGGCCCAAGTTTTGCATGGGAGGAATTTTCAACAATGTTAAGTGCTCACTAAAGAAGGGGAGTAGTAAAAAGAGTCAAGAGAGTTCATCCTTGAGAGATTCCATTCTTGACCAAGGTATCACTACTTGTAGGTCAAGAAGAGTGTTCCCTCTTGAAAACACTTTAGATGAACTCCATTCTTGTGATGATATTCTTTGTAACTTGGTTGTGATGAGAGACCCCTTTCTCAAAGGTGGTTTCATGGTTGAGGAACCTAAGGAAAATGTGTCATTGCCTATTTGGGGTATTGCTTATACATGTGCATCCTTGTTTGACACACTTGTGCTTAAGTTACTTGAATCCATCCTTATATACTAAGTCTTTTGAATCCATTGGCATTCTTATAGATGATAGCACCTTGGATGATTTCTTTAGACTTGATGCCTTCCTATTCTACCTCTTTGCTTATGCTGATATCCATGTTAGTCTTGGATTTATTTTATGTAGGGGTAGGATATTTGTTTATTGGTCCACTTGGAGTTACAATGCTATATGGATTTTGTGGACCTTTGTAGTTGCTTTATCTCTTGATGTTTGCCTTAGCCGTGTCCTTTGGGATGCTTGTGGTAGGTGTTTCATGATCATAACAAAGGATAGTTGGTTGTATTCTAAAAGTGTACCCCCCTCCCCGGGCATGATTATATAACTTGTGGTGCTAATGCTAACCCTCATACCATGAGGATTGTATGCTTGTTTTCTTCTCTTGTTGGTGTTTCTAGATGTGAATTTGAGGACAAATTCCTTTCAATATGGAGAGGATGATACAAGCATGAAGAGCACAAAAGAGTACAAGGCATCATCAAAGGTTCAAGCTTCGAAATTGGCAAGTGTTTGGAGCTTCTTAAAAGTTTGTCAAATTAAAGGAGAAGAAGGGAACCACTACACTTAAGAGGTGCCTCAAGTGAAGGGTATTGAAGACATTTTATATTCCAAAGTGACACCCAAGAGGCCTACTTTCCCTTATTCATTAAGGGCATTTTTGACATTTATTTGTAATAAGTATAAATAGACCATTTAGCTTTTATTTTTCATTAGACTTTGATGAGTAGGTTGAGTATTACTCAAATTGTATTTTCTTTCCTTAGTGTAGGGCTTGGAAAATCCATCTTAGTGTAGGTCTTGGAAAAGACATCGAAACTAGGGATTAATGCATTTGATGAATTTCACTTGTATTGATCAATTGGCAAGAAAGGTGTGATTGAGTAGTGTGAATTCCTTTGGTCCACCTAAGAGTGTGGTGTTATCCTTCATTGGTGTTGTGTGTCTTGGTGTTTGATACACACCTTGGTGCTATTCATTGGTGTAGGTGTATGTCTCACTATCTATCCTTTTATTTTTGTGCAATTCTATCTTGTTTTGTGTTAAATCTGTGTCTTCTACTTCATCTCCCTTTCTTGTAGTTGCTGATTTTTATGTTCTTAAGGTTAATTTCGTTTTTAGTAGTTTATTTTTGTATCAAGTCTTGCAGAAAATTGGATTTAGTGAAAAAATTATTGATATGGTGTACAAGTTGATAGGAAACAACTGACAGTCAATCCTATTGAATGGACAACCTAAGGGCTTCTTCAGCTCATCATGATAATTGAAACAAGGGGATTTAATATCCTCTGCTCTTTTTATTTTAGCAACTGAGGTACTATCTAGAGCACTGAACTTTCTGCTGAGGAAAAAGAAGCTAACAAAGTTTGGCATGCCAAGAGGAAGCCCATCTATAAACCACTTGGCCTTTATGGATGATATGATAGTTTTGAGCAAAGCAGAGGTTGGAACAATGAAAATAGTGGCTGACACATTGGACCAGTATGAAAGAATATTTGGCCAAAAGATCAACAAGGAGGGGAAGTGGTATTAGCAGAGTAGCAACAAGTATACTAAGGAAAGACTTTAATTTTACATATCTTGGGTGTCCTATCTTTTATAAGAGAAAGCAAAAAATTTACTACAATCATATGATCCAAAGAATCAACTACAAATTACAGGCATGGAAATGAAAGTTATTATCTTATGGAGGAGAGCAATTCTGATAAAGCATTTTCTTTAGTGTATCGCATACATTGCCAGTGATGAACCCTTCTCAAAATGTGTTGAACCAAATTCAACAATTGCTGGCATAATTTTTAGAGTAGTTATATTGGAGGAAGAGGTAGGCAATGGATTAAATAGAGAAATTTATGTTTATCGGAAGAAGAAGGAGGATTAGGATTCAGATTATTGCAGGATATGTCAATGAATTTATTTTGTAAGCTATAGTGGAATTTCAAAATCAAAAACTCAATCTGGAGTGAGTATATAACAAACAAGTATTGTAGGAAGATTAATTGTAATTTAGTAATATGGAAATAAGAAGGTAGAGGGTCACATGTATGGAAGAAAATGTTCCATGCTAGACACTTTATTGAGCATCAAATTTGGTAGAATACCAAAAAAATAATCTTCCATGGTGTGGCATACTGGATAGTTTTGGGAGACCTGTATACTTATGTAGGTGTTGAGGAAGAATGGGATGATTCTTATGAGAAAAATATTGATTTGACAAAGAATGAAGAGTGGGGCTTAGAGGTATTAGGAGATATTTTTACTGATGAGGTAGTGGAGCATATAGTGCAAAATGTCAAACCACCTAAACAAGAAAAGATTGTGATAAACAATACTGGATATTGAATATAGAAGGGCCATTTACAGTTAAATCCGCCTGATTGTATATCAGACAATAAGGAAAACCCAAATAAAAATTATAAGTGGATGTGGGTCAAAAGAGTTACCTTTCAAGATGAACTTTTTCATGTGGATGCTCTGGAAGTTTAAACTTTCAGTGAATAACAATTTGAGGAGATAGGGTACTAAAGGCCCTTCAAGATGTTAGTGTTGTACAAATCCATATCAAGAGTATGTGTTCTTGAGATCAAATATTGCTAATAGGACACAGTCCTACTTTTGTTCTTTTGCTGGTGTGAACATGGAAGGCCTCAATCTAAGAGAGATGATCATACTATGATGGGGAGCTGAAGTGAAGAAAGATCTTAAACCATACTATTAAGACTTTTTCAATTATATAGTATGAGAACTATAGAAGCATGAAAACCTCAGAAAATGTGAAGGGAGGAGGTTGACACTTCAGAGGATAATTCACAATGTGGCTAGAGACATACATATGCTACTTAGAGTGAGAAAGCTTTCTGAGAACTTTTCAGGAAATTGGTCGGGAATGTTAAAGGAGCTATAAGAATTCAAACCTAGGTTGATGGTCACTAAAGTGATATGGGAGTTTCCATCGACAGGATGAGTAAAATACAATACTAATGGAGCATCTAGAGGGAATCCTGGAGTAAGCTCTTATGGTTTTTGCTTAAGAAATGCTAATGATGATTACTATATGCACAACGAACTACCTTAGAGAATACTACCAACGCAGTGGTAGAAGCAACAAGAATTCTAGAAGTTAGCAAACATTGCAAGCAGGCACAGTACAACAAGATTATATTACAAACAAATTCTTTGCTACTAAAAAGGGTGCTAGAGGGTGAGCGAGCATACCCATGGAGCATTGCAAATATGGTTAAAGATTTAAAGTTAAATCTTGCCAGAAAGCAAACAAAGTTTCAACTTATTTTGAAAGAAAACAATTAACTAGCAGATTACTTAGCAAATCTAGTAATAGATAAAGGTAATTGTTGATATTTACAATTTCACAACATGAAAACAACAAGAAAGAAAATCACCAACAATGACAAGATAAAGTGTCCATACTTAAGAGTATCACCTATCAAGGGATAATAAGGCAGAGAAGGCTAAAGCACAGGCTTTTTCACTTGACGGATATTTACAAAATCACAAGGGCTTCAAAAATAGTGAAATGTTATCTAGCCTACACTATTTCAGACATAAAAAGGGACTCGACAAAATAAAAGGGATCCAGGGTCGGATCAGTAATTGAAAACCTGGAGGTTGAACTTATCACTATCGGGTGGATATGTCGAGCTTTCTGTGCACTTCACTCTAGTTTCATCTGCAAAAGACAGATTATTAGAGCTACACCAAAGAAAGGAAAAAAGCAGAGAATTGAAGCTTACCCAGTGATACAAGACAACTTTCACAGACGGGAACCCTCAGCAAAATACATAGAGAATATCCACCCACCAGAGAACATAATTATGAATGAAACAGAGGTCAGAAAAAAAAAAAAAAAAAAAAAAGCGAAGAGGAAAAAGAGCAGAATACTTACTCTTGAAAGTTAAGATATCAGCCAATCAAGAACATAGGTAAAGAAAATTAATGACCCAAAGCAAAATGAGGAGGAGGTCATGATTGACTTGCGATAATAGCATAGCTCAGATGTGGAGGGGAAAAGGAAATGTAATAAGAAAAGTGGGATTATGAAATTCTTATATTTGTTTATATGTAATAAAGGAAAATGGGTTTGGGCTGCATCCGTTTGGACTGGGTGGGTCAGTTGTTTTTGTTTTGTTTTGGACTGTTTGACCTATTTTTTTGTATTCTTTAATTTAGAATGAATAATAAAAGCCCAAAATTTACTTTAAAAAGTAGATGTACTCTCTTGAAACATCATAAATTTACGATAGTTCTAAAAAATCCCTTTGAATTTTAGATTGGAATATAACCTTGTTTAAAACATTTTTATGTTTAGGGTTGCTCAACCGAAGCTAGGATATATATTTACATTAAAAAAACAAATTATCAAATAATAAGTGGAAATCTTATTAATTACCTCAAAAAATCTAAAGGATATAATTTTACTGTTCAAAACTTAATTCAAAAATTGTTAAATTTATTATATAAGATTTATTGAGAATACTAAATTTAGTTAAAGTGTAAAATAATAAATATGAAAACAACTAAGATATATATAAATGTTCTAGCATAAATATATGTATTTCCACACCAATAGCAAATGTTGTTCGTATTATTGAATGTCAATTTGATAATATTTGGATGAAATAAATTTACACATAATCATATCTGATACGAATAAATCATGAAATGTCATCAAGAAAATTGAAAATTCTAGATGATTATATAGTTTATTTATAATAGTTATATTTTAATACTGAATCCAATTTCATTTTCACGTCATAGAAAGTATTGAGCATTAACCAATAACAGTGGTGACGCAGCGGAAAGGGGTTGCCCCAACCTACCCAGAGGTCAAGGGTTCGACCCTGGATATGGAAAAACACTCTTTTGGGATCTCTCCCCCCTAAATGGGTCCCAACGCGGGGTAAATTCGGATATAATCAGACTCCTAAAAAGCGGGGTACCGGACACCGGATGGTTTAAACCAAAAAAAAAAAAGTATTGAGCATTATAAATGAATTAATGCCATGAAAGAAAAATTAAAATTCAAGAAATATAGTAAAGTATGGGATCTTGTCGAATTGTTAAACTTTTTTAAAAGAATTGGGTGTAGTAGATTTTTTTAAGACTAAGTTGTTGGACAATAAAATTTCAAGACTAAAAAATAAATAATTTGAGACAAGAAAATATTGCAACAATCGATTTTATTGATTTCAATAAGTGAGTGTTACAATCTTTATGAATCTTCTGATTCGCCTTTTCAAATATAAATTCAAGGGCTAATTAAAGCTTGATCTTGAATTTGAATTTGATTTGATGGACTTGAGGGACAGATCTTGACTTGTGCTTGAATTCAAGGGCTTTTGAGTTTGTTCTTGAATATTACGGTCTTGATCTTGAACTTTGATGAACTTGATTTGAATGCTTGAACTTTTTAGAGAAATTGCGGTGTTTAATCCACGAGCTTTCTCTTGTTACTTGTTAGTGTTCTGGGGTCCCTTTTCTGAATTATCAGACCCCTATTTATACTTGTGTAAAAGGAAGAGTCATGATCAATATGAAATTCCTTTGACCAATCAGATTTGAGATTTTAAGAATTGAGAAAGTCATTATTCTTAAAAGATTTAAGGAATATATTCTAATGGACGCCCCGAAATCGGGTCATGAGATGTCGCACGGTGCTTAGGGTCACAAGTGACCCCAAACTAACCCTTCTACTGGTATAACTCATAAGCAACTGAATAAAAATACAAATCCAAATAAATCAGCAGAAATTAACTCTTTTCTGAATCTGATCGATACAAAAATGGAATTTTATAGAATTACAATTCCGCCTTTACAACCAAAATTGAAACAAAATACATCAACTTCTACTGACTGTCTATGAAGCCTCTACTAGTACTGACTGTAGGTAGACGGGTCATGACTCCCGACTACCCCAACTCAATACGACTGAATAAAGAAAATACAATACTATAAACTCTGCATAACTAACCCAAGCCCTTGAATCAAAAAGACTCATCACCTGCTGACTGGATACCATGAACTGACTGGATCCGAAGGTGCAACTATACCTTGTACCTACATTTCGAGAAAATGTAGCCCACATACGAATATGTGGGTCAGCACCATGGAAAAATACCGAGCATATGGGGGTGCAATGCATATATAAAATAATATCTTAATATCACCACAGTTTATAAAATTATGCATGCTGATATAGATGACTCACTTAGCTCGAATTAAATCATCAAAATCATGGATGAATAATACATGTAAAGTAAAACAAGTGAGTCATTACAATACATTCTCAATTCACTTTCATCTCAATTTCAAATCATCAAAACAATCAAATCTCATGTCAATTCTCATTAGAATATATTCCTTAAATCTTTTAAGAATAATGACTTTCTCAAACTCAGCCTTTTAAGCAAATATGTTTTCATCTCAGATAGAAGAGTACACACACACACATTGAGATATCCTATAACCGACATAAACCATGTGAGCTACATGGAGTCCAACGTACAACCCACGTTGGGGAGAGTCGTCCTATCCTTGCCATCGGAGTAGGACTTTCAGTATCAATTCAAAAACACTAGTGATCACTATATAAATCAGCCCCAGGCTCACATCCTACGGGGGCACGTAGTTCTAGGGAATTAAGGTCAATTTATACCTCCCACTCGGTGCTAAAGATTACTCCCGGACTTAGCTCAGAAATTTAAATCAGCCTCAGGCTCACATTAAAGAAAATCCACAATAAACACTTCAACAATTTTCATCGGGAGCCAATTTGCTACCCCTTTATCATAATCAATAAAAACGTGGATTTCTTTAACAATCGAGTTCAAAATAACTCATTCACGACCAAAAGGTCAAATCATTCAAAACATCTCAAATTATTTAAACTCAAGGTGTTTATAACATATGATTTTCTCCAAATAATAATCTCAAATAGGGTTCCAAAAACCCATACACCAATATCACCATAAAACCTTCCAAAGTTTCATACTTTATGACATAAGCACAAAAATAATCACTTAAAACTTAAAATTTCAGCTTTATAATCATACATCTTGGTAAAGAAAATTAGCTTTGGGATTCAAATCTCATTGTGCTTATAGCACATAATTTCTCAAAGTACAATTTCAATTAAGACTCAAGGTCTCATACATCAAAATCATATTAAATTTTCTCAAGATTCATGCTTTTCATCGTAAATATATATAACTTACTTTAAAATCTGGAAAATTCAGCTTTATGTACAAAAATGTCATCATTCTCATTCAATTCAAATTTCAAAACATAGAGAGTATCATAATCTCATGTAAAATTATATAGGGTATAAATTCATGCTTCAAATTCATATCAAAACATGTAAAATTATGTATATTAATAAAAGAAAAATCAATTTGGGCACAAGAACGAAAGAGAGTTCTTGTTGAAAAATCCCACATACCTTGAATGATGAACTTTAGATCGATACTCATTTTTGAGATGTTAATCGTGCCTTTGAATGATGGTTCTTGGAGTTCTTGAACTAGGAACTTGAAATCTTAAATAAATTTGCAGAATTAATGGTGAACTTTGGAGGTTCTTGAAGTTGGATGTAGGAGCTTAGGGTTTTTTTTTTTTAGGAAATTTGATGAAATATAACATATAATGCTTCTAATAGGCTTTAATATAGGGTTTGGATGGATTTTGGATGAGGGAGAATGACCAAAACGCCCCTAAAAATCAAATAATTCTTGAATCTGTCCTTTGATGGACTGTTTTGATAGTCTGAAGTAGATCAACCATAACGTTTTACTCCGATATCCAAATTGGATGAAACCAATTTTATTAGAAAGAGGAATCTCATATATTTCTGTTGATATATAGTATCTCACCCAGATCATTGTGTACGAGGAGTTATGATCATTTGAAGTTGACCCAAAAATTCACTTTTGATAGGCTTAAGTAGATCGACCATAACTTTTTGCTCTGATAGACAAATTAGATAAAACCAATTTCATCGGAAAGAGGACTCACAGATCTTTCCGTTGATATATAGTAGATCACCTAGATCATTATGTACAAGGAGTTATGATTGTTTAAAGTTGGAGCAAAAATACTCCAAGCCTCAGTACTTTTTTCCTTCACGTTTTACTGTTCACTACTATTCACGGTTCGATCGAAATGTTCATAACTCGTCGCTCGGGTGTCCGTTTTGGATGATTCATATATCGTTGGAAATTTTATTCGATACTCTATGCAATGGTAGGTCATAATCTAAGACATTCTGCACGAAAAATTTATAATTCATTCTAGAAGATAGAACCCAACACGTTTATGCACAAAATTTCAACGAAAAATTTCCCGGGGTATTACAATGGGTCTGCTGCATCAGTTTGACATGTGGTACGGTCCTATTGGATCCTTCACTTGACTTGGCATGTCACGTCATTTGACACGTGGCGCTTATTTGGGCCTCTAGAATATGACAATATCTGGGGCTTAGTAAAGTGGGCTCATTATTTGTAGCCCAAATTAATGGACTAACCCAATAAATATTGGGCCTTATTTAAATCTATACTTATTTGGACTTAAATAATTAATTTAATTATATTAATCCGCAATATTTATTTGAGATTAATATATTTTGAATTTAATATAATCCGAATTTTGTACGAATTTAAATTTAATAAAATTGAATCGCCCACAAATGCTCCTACTTCAAGACTTGTCGAGACATTTAATATTTTAGAGACTAGCCTTGAAGTATGATTATTTAAACATGTTTCCTTCGTGTTTCAACGATTTTCTATACATAAGAACACCTCATTCAAAAACTTTAAAGCCGAACCATATTGACATTGTCTCTCAAAGCTCTCTTATTTTTTCCACGAATCTCTATACTTAAAACCCGTTGGTGAGGCATGATATCCAAGTTCAAACAGTTTTGGAAGACTTTTTCATTGCTTTACTTAACCAGGAATAAAACTCTTCCGATTTAAACTTAGATTGGAGAAGGAAACAACCTCCAATTTGACTTTGTATGGGAGAAGGAAATCAACCTCCAATTTGAATTTGGAGATGAAAATTATTCCCATCTGAATTTATATTAGAGAAGGAAATAATTCCCAATTTGAATTTGGAGATGGAAGCTATTCCAATATGAATTTATATTGGGGAAGAAAACAATCTCCAATTTTAATTTGGAGATGGAAATTACTCCAATCTGAATTTATATTGGTGGAGGAAACAATCTCCAATTTGAATTTGGAGATGGAAATTATTCCAATATGAATTTATATTGGAGAAGAAAACAATCTCCAATTTGAATTTGGAGATGGAAATTACTCCAATCTGAATTTATATTGGTGGAGGAAACAATCTCCAATTTGAATTTGGAGATGGAAATTATTCCAATATGAATTTATATTGGAGAAGAAAACATCCATCCTATAACTCTATAAAAGGAGGTAGTTTCTCCACTTTTTCAATATCAATTTTTGGGTTTCCAAGTCATCAATAATATTAACGTAATTTCTTTTGCTCCCACTTTTCTCTTATTTTCGTCACTTTTTTCAGCACAGCATGTTAGTGGTAGAAAATTTATATCTCATTGTAGAAATATTGAAATCATGATCCGTTTGATGTTACAGAAACTAGACTTCAATATCTACAAGATATCCAAAATTCAAAATTAAACTTCTTCAATATAATTCTTGATAATTTTTTGAAGTTACCCCTGAATTTTATCATGCTGAAAATTTCAGATTTGCACGTCTTTACTAAAACTTTCATATCTTGAAGTAGGAAGAATGAAATCACAAACCGCTTGATTCTTGTGAAATTAGACACAAATATATATAACATATCCAAAATTTATAATTTAATACAATCGATATATTTTCAAGTGTTATCCCGAAATCAACATTGAGCTTTGATGCATCAACAATTTCAGATTTATGCGACATCACCAAAAAATTATATCTCAATGTGAGAGTATCAAAATTATGATCCGCTTGATTCTATAGATGTAAGAAACATGCATTTATAGCATATTCAAAATTTGGATTTTATCATTTTTTGGATTGTTCCAGATGATTTTTTTGAAGTCGATCTTATATGCTATCTGACAGAGGATTCCAGATTTGCATTGCTTTCCCAAATAATTTATATCTTGATGTGGGACCATCACCACCAAAGGGAAATTTGATTGCCTCAAACTATATTTTGAGATTTTTATTCTCATCAAGGCATCTTGTCTCAATCCAAGTTGGTGATGTACAATTTTCAAGATCGCAACGCTCTGACAGGAAACATCCTTTTTATTTGTGTTTTTACTTTCTTCTTGTTTCCTCCTTTTTTTTTGTAGGGTTGAA
Source organism: Capsicum pubescens (assembly GCA_030864215.1). Classification (NCBI taxonomy): domain Eukaryota; kingdom Viridiplantae; phylum Streptophyta; class Magnoliopsida; order Solanales; family Solanaceae; genus Capsicum; species Capsicum pubescens. The sequence continues at coordinate 237,101,346 of CM061540.1, forward strand.
ACAAATATGCAATATGCAATCATTGGCCGGCTTAAGGTAGTAAGAGTTTAACTTCACCTCTGTCACCTTAAGACGGAAAGACTTACGATAATTGGCCGGCTTAAGGTGGTAAGAGTTTAACTTCGCCTCATCACCTTAAGACCGAAAGACTTACGCATAATTGGCCGTCTTAAGGTGGTAAGAGTTTAACTTCTCCTCTGTCACCTTAAGACCGAAAGACTTTGCTTGAAGACGGCATGGTTTTATTTAAGTATGGACCCTTTCACCGATGCATTTATGCGATGATCTTCTCTAAGTATGGGCTCTTTCATCGATGCACTTATGCAATGGTATTCTTTAAGTATGGGCCCTTTTATTGATGCATTTATGCGTTGGTCTTATTTAAGTATGGGCCCTTTATTGATCAGCTTAAGGTGTAAAGAGACAAATTTTTTCCACCTTAAGGCATGAAAAATTTGATATCCTTTTAAGGATAAACCCATTAGAGGCCAACTTAAGGTGCAAAGGGACAAATTTTGTCCACCTTAGGGCATGGAAATTTTGATATCCTTTTAAGGATAAACCCGTTAGAGGCCAGCTTAAGGTGCAAAGGGACAAATTTTATCCACCTTAAGGTGTGAAAATTTTGATATCCTTTTAAGGATAAACCGGTTAGAGGCCAACTTAAGGTGCAAAGGGACAAATTTTATCCACCTTAAGGCATAGAAATTTTGATATCCTTTTAAGGATGAACCCGTTAGAGGCCAGCTTAAGGTGCAAAGGGACAAATTTTGTCCACCTTAAGGCATGAAAATTTTGATATCCTTGTAAGGATAAACCCGTAAGAGGCCAACTTAAGGTGCAAAGGGAAAAATTTGGTCCACCTTAAGGCATGAAAATTTTGAGATCCTCTTAGTTATAGGCTTAGAGAACTTTGGCATTCCAAATTCCATTGAAGGAACTCTTTTTCTTTTCGACGGGTTGCCCCCATTGAGTCAGAGATATTTAGAGTAAGTCCAAAATTTAATTAGAATAGTTTCATACTTGCTATCAATATGGTAGATGTTGCATGAACATTTTTTTTTTACACTCGTGCAACTAAAATCAGAATGAAATTCCAAACTCCTACGTACCTCAGTAAAGAGGATCAAGTCACAACGTAATTCTGGGTGAGGTTTGTGTGTGTGTGTGAGTCATTCACAGTTTATACTCTTGCGGGCCAGGAGTGAACATGCAGTTTATACTCGTGCCTTAAGGAGTGACATACAGTTTATACTCGTGCCTTAAGGAGTGTACATGCAGTTTATACTCGCGCCTTAAGGAGTGTACATGCAGTTTATACTCGTGCCTTAAGGAGTGTACATGCAGTTTATACTCGTTCCTTAAGGAGTGTACATGCAGTTTATACTCGTGCCTTAAGGAGTGTACATACAGTTTATACTCGTGCCTTAAAGAGTGTACATGCAGTTTATACTCGTGCCTTAAGGAGTGTTATCTTTCTTTAAGGATAGTACTTCTTTAAGAATTTGGCGTTGATGGGGCCAATCCTCATGCCATCTGCATCGACAAGCTTGTAAGCACCATTTGAATATGTCTCTTGTACGACATATGGTCCATCCCACTTTGGGGTAAATTTGCCCCCAGACTTATGAGAAGTGATAATGGGCCTTCTTACTGCAAGGACTTGATCTCCAACTTGGAAGCACCTTAACCGAACCCTTTTGTTAAAAGAACGAGATAGCCGGGCTTGAAAACATTCAAGATTTTATCGAGCCTCCAGCCTCTTCTCATCAAGAGCTTCTAACTCTGCAAGACGCAACTTAGCATTTTCTTCATCGGTGAGCCCTTCTTGAATAGCCAGTCTCAAAGAAGGTATTCGACGCTCAAGTGGCAGGACTACTTCAACTCCAAAAGCAAGTGAGTATGGGGTTGCTTGTGTTGGTGTACGGTAAGTTGTCCTATACGCCCATAAAGTTTCTTTCATTTGCTCATGCCAGTCTCGTTTGGATTTGGAGACGACTTTCTTCAACAAGTTGCATAAAGTCTTATTGAAGGCTTCAGCTAGACCATTGGCGGCCGCATGATACATTGAAGACTTGCGTTACTTGAAGCCAAAGAGGTCACAGATCTTGTTCATCAACTTGTTATCAAACGGCTTGTCATTGTCAGTTATTATATATTGAGGGATTCCAAAGCGGTAGACGATATTCACTCGGATGAAGTTCGCAATATTTTCTTTCTTTACTTCCTTGAGAGCAACATCTTCGGCCCATTTTGAGAAGTAATCTGTCGCATCCAAGATGGATAAGTGACCACCAGAATATTTTGGTAGTGGACCAATAACATCCATTCCCCAAGCATTGAATGGCCAAGACGTTACAGTTAGAAGTAGCACCTCTGGAGTTTGATGTATGAAATTTGCATGGAATTGGCAAGCTTTGCATCTTCTCGCATAGTCCAAGCAGCAAGCTTTGCATTTTCTCGCATAGTCCAAGCAATCTTAAACCATCGTTGGCCAATAATATCCCATCCTTTTAATGTGAAAATGGAGCTTTGGTCCAGACTGATGTGATCCACAAACTCCCGAGTGCGCTTCTTGCAAAGCTTTAATTTCTTTTTTCTATCCCAAACACCGTAAGAGTACTCATTCAAATGATCTTTTGTACAGTGTGTCTTTGTAGTAAAGGAAGCGAGGTGCACGACGACGAATGTCAGTCTTTATCCTTGAATCTTCTGGAAGTATCCCATAACATAAGTAATCAATAATAGGTTGTTGTTAATCTTCTTTTACAGCTTCAGACACAGCAACGAGGTATTCAACCTTGTTTTCCACATCCTCATCTGACGGCGGTACTACCCATTCTTGGCGGACAGTAACTTGGGTCTGATTTGGAAGAGTAAGGGTTGAGGCCAGAGCAGCTAGGGCATCAGCTTGCTTAATTTCTCTCCTTGGCACATGTTGGAGGGTTACTCCTCCAAGCCACCCCATCAACTTCTGTGCATAATCATGGTATGGTCGCAGCTCAGATTTTCTGACTTCATAGCTTCCCAAAAGTTGTTTGATCACTAATTGAGAGTCACCAAAGACTTGTAATTGCAGTTATTTCATGTCCACTGCCATCTCAAGTCCAAGTATTAAAGGTTGATATTCAGCAACATTATTAGAGCAACTATTTATTAGGGTAAAAAAGTATGGGATGACCTCTTCTTGTGGAGTGGCGAATACCACCCCGACACCAGCTCTATCTCGATGTGCGGCACCATCAAAGTACATATTCCATGGGGGTATAGCTTCAATGACCATTGCATCTTCATCAGGAAGTTCATCGCTCAGTTCCCAATCATCAGGTATCAGGTGGTCTGCTAAGAAGTCAGTCAATGTTTGTCCCTTTATGGCCTTTTGGGGAACATGCACAATCTCAAACTGTTGAAATTGAAGGTACCATCTTGCAAGTCGGTCACTAAGGACAGGTTTCGACATTACAAACTTGATAGGATTTGCCCTAGACATGAGACGAACCCCATGAGCTTGAAAGTAGTGTTTCATCTTTTGAATTGAGAAGGCCAATGCCAAACATAACTTTTCAATTGGAGAATACTTTAGCTCATTTGGTGTCATCATTCTGCTCAGATAGTAAAGAGAGTTTTCTTTGCCTTCACTATTTTCTTGAGCCAGTAGTGCTCCAACCAACCTTTCTTGTACCGCGACATAGAGTATCAATGGCGTCCCAGGTATGGGTGCCGCAAGAACTGGAGGTTTCATTAAGTACGATTTGATACTCTCAAAGGCATTACTACAAGCTTGGTCCCATTTGAAGGGAGTGTCCTTCTTCATAAGACGACTAAATGGTTAACATTTTCCAGCCAGGTTTGAGATAAACCTCGTTAAATATGCTATCCTTCCTTGAAGGCTTTTTAACTCATGAATATCCCGAGGCTCGGGCATCTTCAAAATTGCATCAATCTTAGATTGATCAATTTCAATTCCTTGGTGTCGCACAATGAAGCCAAGAAATTTTCCTGAAGTAACTCCAAAGGTACACTTCAATGGATTCAACCTAAGTTGATATCTTCGAAGTAACTCGAATACCATTCTTAGGTCTTTTAAGTGGTCGTCTCTCTTTATTAACTTCACCATTAGATCATCTATATAGCATTCAATATTTTTATGGAGCTGGCCGTCAAAGATGTTCTACAAAGCCCGTTGATAAGTGGCGCCAGCGTTCTTCAAACCAAAAGGCATCACCTTGTAGCAATAAATACCTTTAGGCGTACAAAATACAGTGAGTTCTTCATCCTTTGGCGCCATACGGATTTGATTATAGCCGGATGAACCTTCTATGAAGGACATTGCCTCATAACCAGTGGTGGCATCAATCATTAACTCCGGTATGGGGATTGGAAAATCATCATTAGGGCATGCGTTGTTGAGATCTTGAAAGTCGACACAAACTCAAATTTGGCCATTCTTCTTCCGTACTGGAACAATACTTGAAATCCACATGGGATATTTGACTTCACGAATAAATCCAGCTTCAATAAATTTGTTAACTTCATTTTCGATCAGTGGAACCAACTCCGGCTTAAAGCGTCTTTGGGCTTTCTTAACAGGACGGGCACCATTCTTGACTGCCAACTGATGGACCGCTACTTTTGGATCTAAGACAGGCATTTCCTTATAGCTACAGGCGAATACATCCATATATTCTTTGAGTATATCCATATAAGCAATTTTCTCCCCTACTTCTAGAAACGCACTCAGGTAAGTTGGTCTTGGTTCTTCATCGGTTCCAAGATTAACTTTCTTTAAGGGATCTATTGTGGCCTTTACTCCTTCTTCAAGTTGTGATGGAGCATATCCAGCATCTTCCTCCTCTTGAGGATCATCGTCATTGACGGATATATGATAACACCAAAAGGCATTTTCTATCTCTTCATCAACCTTTATTTGAGACGAGACGTCTTTCTCGTTCTGGGTCATAATATGATATGAGGAGACAATACTCTCTTTATTTTCTTTGCGTTTCTTGGTATAAACCACAGTATGTGCCTTCGTTTTTAACACCTCATTGCATGAAACTACCAGTTCCATCTGTCGCTTTATTCTAGAAGAAATCAAACTTTGGAAATCCTTCTGGATTTTAAATGAAGAGTGTTGCATCTATCTTTGACGACTTCTTTGACGTTTGTTGTTTTTCTTCTTATTTATAGGACCCAACCTTTCGAACACAGAAGTTCTTGCGGTTGATTCTCCAAGTTGATCAAATACGTAGGGTCTTTTATTAGCGGCAGTGGATTCTTCTTCCACGGTGATATAATTATTGACTGTCCTTCTTATGGAGATGCGAATTGGAGGTGGCTGCGCATATCCTAGCCCTTCACATGCTTGGCTGGTGTTACTCTCCGAAGGAATTTTGCCCAACCTTGATGGCTCATTAGGATTGTATCCAGCCTTTACAAATTGCTTGTATGCATTTGGATCAAAGCCCTCCTTTGTACGCTTCATAGGGAGTGTCATATCTGGTGGTGGATTTTGAGCCACAGATTCCCCAAGTGGCCTTGAGGGTGGATTTATTGCATCAATCTTCCTGATAGGTAAAGTTAGCCCCTTTAGCACATTATCTTGCGCATCAAGTGAGTGATTTTCCTCTTTCTTTACTTTTGGCACGTAGCGAAGAATAAGAGTTGTCTTCTTCTTCGTAGGAGCGACGCTTTCTTTATTGAAAGTGAAGAAAGGATTCCTGTTGATGAATTTTTTTATAGTCACCGCGACCTTCTTAGATGCAAGATCGTCACACTTGGTCTTGGTGACATCTTCAATCTTTTTCTCATCTATAATATGCTTCTTTAAGTAGAATTTTGCATCGGCAAAATGTGACTCAACTTCAGTGAATAGCTTGTCATCGGCGACTATAGTTCTTTCCACTCCATTTTTGAGATACTTCAAGCATTGATAGTAAGAGGACGAGATAATTTTGTTCCCGTGCACCCAAGGCCTACCAAGAAATACATTGTATGAAATTATGGCATCGATCACATGCATCAATGGGTTTGATTGAAAATCATCCATACTAATCCCAAACTTGATACATCTCATGGCCTTTTGGCCCCCTTGGTTGAAGCCTTGGATCATTATACAACTTTCGTCCAGTTCGCTAGTAGCGATGCCAAGCTCATTCATCGTACGGATAGGCAGGATATTGACTCCAGATCCTTCATCTATCAAGATTCTATTGATCTTCTTTCCTAGAATTTGACCCACCATGTATAAGGGACGGTTATGTGGGGTCTCACCAAGCATAAGATCATTATTTGTGAATGTGATTTTTGTATCACACGCATGTGCCTCTTCGCCAAGAGTTTCAGCCAACCTTTCGGAAGATGAAGGAACGTTCATGGGTAGATTCTCACCCTTTGCCCCCTCTTTGGCGGTATTAAAACAAGATGCTTCAAGGTTGACTTGGGCAATCTTATTGCAGAACCGACTCAGTAAGAATTCCTCTAAAGTTACCGGACGCCAAGGTTTCTGACGGTGAAGCTCTGTCACCCTTGTCCTTTTTGAAAGTGCAACCAACTTCTGTTTTCTTAGTTTCTTCACCACTTTCCTTTCGGTTGGCTGGTTGTACATATCCTTTCGCAGACTCATCTTCTTACGTTTGCGTCTATCCACTAGAGTCTAACCTTCATCATTGTCTTCATCAATCGAAGACCTGTCAGGCTCTAATATCTCCTTATTATGTTCCTTGACACAAATTTTAACCGGGTCGAGCAAGCCAAAAGTGATAGAAATTTAATGAGAATTGGTTGTCTCATCGTCGAAGAAGATTTTCTTCTCTTTTGCCAGTTGCATAACTTTATCTTTAAAGACAAAGCATTTCTCCAGAGGGTGACTTATGAGCCTATGATATTTGCAATAATTAGGGTCATTGGTCCTTTCGTCTTCATTGGGACGCTTTATCTCTGGGAGTTTGATGAGCTTATGCTGAAGGATTTCATCGAAAATCTCAGCAACATGACAATCAAGGAAGGGATATTCCTTTTCTTGCATCTCCTTTAACGTTTTCTGATTTGGACGTGCTCCAGAAGTCGTCTTTACACTTTACTTCTTGCTCACCTTTGTGGTGACTTTCACAGGAGACACATCAATATTCATGGATTCTTTGTTATTATTTTGGGGGACAAACTTACATTATCTCTTGGGTTCTTGCTTATTATTTCCCCTTAGAGGGTCATGGATAGGCGCTCCTTCCTTTCCAGCAGAAGACATGCTCAACTTCATATCGTGAGCACGAGTAGCTAACTCTTCAAAGGATTTTGGCTTAATGCCTTGCAAGATGTAGAGAATCCCCCAGTGCATTCCTTGGATTCACATCTCTATCGCAGAAGCTTCGTTGAGCCTATCTTTACAGTTGAGGCTAGCATGTCTCCATCGATTGATGAAGTCAATGACTGGTTCGTCCTTTCTTTACCGAGTATTTGTGAGCTCTACCATTCTTACTGTACGCCTTGTGCTATAAAAGCGATTCAGGAACTCATGTTCTATTGCTCCCAACTATCGATGGAGTTAGGCTCGAGATCCGTATACCAATCAAAGGCGTTTCCCTTAAGGGAACGAACAAACTGTTTGACAAGATAGTCACCGCAAGTTCCAGCATTATTACATGTCTCGACAAAGTGTGCGACATGTTGTTTTGGGTTACCTTTGCCCTCAAATTGTTGAAATTTGGGGGGTTGATAGCCAGCAGGCATTTTGAGGCTATCTATTCTTGCAGTGTAAGGCTTGGCATATGCAAGACAAGACTTGGTGATAACATCATACTTGTTTTTTAGGGTCCCTTCAATAAATTCCCTCAATTGCCCAATCGGGATCATTCCCTCAGCAGAAACTTACACCTCTTTAGTCGATGGTGTTTGTTTCACAGGATTTTCTATCTCATGAGCCTCTGAAGCTTTTCCCGGCGCATGGCTAGATTCTTCGTCTATCAAGTCTTTCACCTTATCCACTATCTTATCAATCCTAGCCTCTTGATTCTGAACATAGTTGGTCAGGCCTTCAATTTCCTTTGTCAGATTTGCATGCTGCTCCTCCACAGATAAGGCATCATTTACCATTGCTTGCATGATCACCGGAGATGTTGGAAAGTAACACGGATTATCACATAAGTTGATCTTTAAAGTACTTAGCTTATGTGGTTTAAGTGGAGATGACGCATTTGTTGAACGACCATCGCTCTTGGATCTAGAGTATTTGGAACTGGAATGCTCAAGTAGAGCTAGAGTCTTTTTCAGCGATTCGGCCACACTGCTTCCTCCTTCTGAAGTACTTGTATTGGACTTCATTCCTTTCGGGGTTGAAGATCCAAAAACTGGAGTTGGCGCGGATAACACTGGATGTGTTTGTTGTCCTAGCAAGCCTGCTTTGCTTCTTGTGACACCTCCCAAGCTTCCGAAAGTAACACCAAGGATGTTTTCTACTTCAGCAGAGAACTTTGAATCTACATCCTTGGAAGCAGTTGATTGAGAATTGACCTTCTTGGAAGTTATTTCGTTGTTCTTAAACTTTAAAGTATGAAAAATTAAGATGAGAGGTAGAGATTGTCCCACTGGGTGTGCCAGAATTTATTGGACAATAAAATTTTGAGACCGAAAAATAAATAATTTGAGACAAGAAAATATTGCAACAATCGATTTTATTGATTTCAATAAGTGAGTGTTACAATCTCTATGAATCCTTTGATTCGCCTTTTCAAATATAAATTCAAGGGCTAATTAAAGCTTGATCTTGAATTTGATTTGATGGACTTGAGGGACTTGATCTTGACTTGTGCTTGAATTCAAGAGCTTTTAAGCTTGTTCTTGAATATTACGGTCTTGATCTTGAACTTTGATGAACTTGATTTGAATGCTTGAGTTTTTTTAGAGAAATTGCGGCGTTTGATCCAAAAACTTTCTCTTGCTACTTGTTAGAGTTCTGGGGTCCCTTTTCTGAATTATGAGACCCCTATTTATACTTGTGGAAAAGGAAGAGTCATGATCAATATGGACTTCCTATGACTAATCAGATTTAAGTGATGTGGCGCCTTTTTATGGACTTTTATTTCATGGGTCTGCTGCATCAGTTTGACATGTGGTACGGTCCTATTGGCTCCTTCACTTGACTTGGCATGCCACGTCATTTGACACGTGACGCTTATTTGGGCTTCTAGAATATGACAATATCTTGGGCTTAGTAAAGTGGGCTCATCATTTGTAGCCCAAATTAATGGACTAACCCAATAAATATTGGGCCTTATTTAAATCTATACTTATATGGACTTAAATAATTAATTCAATTCTATTAATCCGCAATATTTATTTGAGATTAATATATTTTGAATTTAATATAATCTGAATTTTGTACGGATTTAAATTTAATAAAATTGAATCGCCCACATAAACACAATTAAAATGATATATTAGTTAAAATTATTTTCAGGAGTTATATTTACGAAGAGGTATTGATTAAAGAGAAATTTTTTCACTGATTTCAAAAAAAGATGCTTTGAAAATTATTACTCCCTTCATTTCTTTTTAATTGCTCCCCTCATTTTTTTATAAATCAACTTGGCTAAGTTTCAAAGCTAAGTTAGATTGGATTAATTCAATTTTTTTAAATTATAATTTAGATATTAAGAAACTACATGAAAAGTACTATAAATTGCAATTTTTCTTTTCTCAATTTGATTAAGAAATACATCTTAAAATGTTGATCAAAGTTTGTATTGTTTGACTCTAAAAAAAAATATAGTAATTAAAAGGGAATGAAGCGAATATGATTTTAATAGTGATTGTGATTTATAATTACATTAAATAATTGTAAAAACTTTATTTCTTAATTAAAATCTTGAAAAGAGCTTTTATGTAGGCCAACTAAAAATTTAAAAAACAAAATAAGGTATATTTCTTTTCTATTATATAGAAGAGGTGGTTTCGACCACCTCTTATCCAATTACCAAAATATCCCTTTACTCCCACTTAATCATATACCATATCCCAATATATAATAATCTTATTGTATCATCATAATGATTTAAATATTTAATATAATCTATTAATTTATATTAATTAACTATAACTACATATTGAAAGTAAATTTTATTTATTTATTTAATTGGCTATCATGTTCAAAACTAATTTGTTACCACAAATCACAATAATTAATAACTTAAAATATTTAAAAGACATATAGAAATTTTATTGACTCTCATTATTTTAGCAATGCCACATAAATTGAGATAAAAGGAAAAGTACTGCAAATCATAATAATTAACAACTTAAAATATTTAAAAGATATATAAAATTTTAGTTGACTCTCAAAATTGTATCGAAGTCACATAAATTGGGACACATGGAGTAAATATATTATTTGATAATTACGTAAAAATTATTATAAATCACAATAATTAACAAGTTAAAATACTTTTTTAAAAATAGATAAAAGTTCTATTCAACTCTCAAAATTTTATCGGTGCAGCATAAATCATGACAAAAAAAATAATTATTTTCGACCACCTCTTATGCAATTACCAAAAAACTCCCTCTACTTTCACTTAATTACATACCATACCCCAATATACAATAATTTCATTGTTTCATCATAATAGTTTAAATATTTAATATATTCTATTAATTTATATTAATTAACTATAACTACATATTGAAAGTAAATTTTATTTATTTATTTAATTGGCTATCATGTTCAAAACTAATTTGTTACCACAAGTCACAATAATTAATAACTTAAAATATTTAAAAGACATATAAAAAATTTATTGACTCTCATTATTTTAGCAATGCCACATAAATTGAGATAAAAGAAAAAGGACTGCAAATCATAATAATTAACAACTTAAAATATTTAAAAGATATATAAAATTTTAGTTGACTCTCAAAATTGTATCGAAGTCACATAAATTGGGACACAAGGAGTAAATATATTATTTGATAATTACGTAAAAATTATTATAAATCACAACAATTAACAATTTAAAATACTTTTTAAAAAATAGATAAAAGTTCTATTCAACTCTCAAAATTTTATCGGTGCAGCATAAATCATGACAAAATAAAAAATTATCTTAATTAATTGCTACTAAATATTTAAAGTAAATCAATTTTATTATTTTAATTGACTTTTATGTAGAAAATTAATCTTTTTATTTATTTATTTTAGTAAATTTAAATTTTAAAATTATTTTTTTCTTATTTATAAATACTAATATTTAAACTTAACTTTAAATTTTTAAAGTACAAAATTAATAAATTTAATTTAATAAAATAAATTTTTAATGAATATTTTCTTAGAATTTGTGTTGGGTCAATATGTATCAAGTTAACAAGAAATAAAGAAAAATATATAGTAAAATTTTATTATTGTGAAAGATAAATATAATGCACTATCCAATAATATTTAATAATATTATATTTTGCATATGCAAATATAGCATTCCGTATTTAATTAATATACTATTTCGGTGAATTATCGATGATTACTATTGGATATGATAAAATTATATTAATTTTTATAGTAATAACATAATCAATCGCTCTTAATTAATTATTATGTGTCATCTAAGTATTAAGAAAATAAATAATATTTAATGAAAAATAAAATAGACATAAAATGCAAAATTAACTTTGAATGTTTTAAATTAAATTTTCGTCTTTTGAATGATGATTTTACTATATCACTCCTTATTATAAGTCATTTATGTATTAGAAAAATAAGAATAACAAAATGATATGTCAACATAAAATATTTGATTGACTATCAAAATTATATTAGTGTCACATAAATTGGAACGGGACAAAAGAAGATATAAAACAACATATATTATTTGAAAATGAAATAAAAAATTCTGTAAATGACAATAATTAACAAAAAAAAATAAAAAATTGACTGATTTCTACTTCAGCTGCTTCAATGGTGATTTTAATGTACAGTGATGTTTAAAGAGAGTAAAATGACATAATGAGATTTAAAGAGGATAAAATGTATGTAGTAAAGTGTGAGAAGAATAAAGCATAAGTAAATTTTATTACTATATTTTAAAGAAATTAAAGAAAAGAAGTATAAAGATTATTTGCAAAAGATTTTTACAAACTAATTTAAATATAAATAAAGTAAATTTAAGTACAAAAAACGTGTATCTATCACAAATTTGCTACCAAACACTTCACACTTTCTTAACATTAGCAAATTTTCTATCAAATATGTGTAGCCATCTTTCTCAACTTTTTACAGCTCCTCAATAGTAATTAACATTTCTCTGTTTTAAAAATAAAATAAAGAAAAGAAAATCTCAACTCTTCCTTCTCTATTAAAAAGCAACACTCTTTTTCCGTGTTAAAATTAATAATTAAACAAAATAATAGCGAATCTAATGTGTGTATTCTCTTTATCGGGTAAGTTTACATGATTCTTAATCTTTGCGATATTGAAAATCAATAATCTGCTGAATATTTAATTTAAGCTATTTCATCAGATTTACGCCTCTTTTTCTTTATGTTTCTGATCGCAAAATTCAACAAAAAGGTTAAAAAAAGGTTTTCAATTGTGATCCCCTCAGCTCAATCATACTAATGAAAATATTCTACTGCTCAAACTTTCTACTCCAAGATAAATCCTAAAACTTAAAACTTGCAATCCACATGTTCTATTGTTGGGCCCATGCTGATACGGGCCTTGCACTTCTAGTAAATTAAATAAATTAATATGTGAATTTAAACAAATCTTATGATAATGATATATCAAGTTTAATAATATTGTAATATCCTTTGAGTTTAAGAAAATATTTTATTGATATAACTCAAAGATCAGAAGAAGTAAGTTTACTTTTTAAAAACTGATAATATATTATTTGTTGTTAATGATTTCACAAGAAGTTCTTCTCTCAAAGATTTTTAGAATAAAAGATATAAGTAAGATTTTATTTTTAACGTGAATAAAATCTTCATTTTCACATGGATAGAATTGATAATATATCTAAAAAAAAATTAGAAATAAATATGTATTTATAATTTATGACAAAAGATGCAGAAAGTGTGGTGGTATCTTAAAAAATAAGTGACAAATGTATACATATTATGCTCAATATAAAGAAAATTGAACGAATACTTGGATTCAGATTTTACCAAATAATTTGTCAGTTAAAATCTATGCATAAGTATTTGTTTCTACTATATGAAGGAATAGTAATACAAAATATTATTAAATAACTATCATTTTATCAATAATAAAAGCAAAAATTTGCGAACAGTATGTTTGCAGTCATTGTTCATGCATTGTACCTGTAAGATTTTATCTCAAGATTTAAATTGATCAGCGTTATTACTAAATTACCGAAGTTTATAATGATTATATATGTTATAATAGTGTTTTTTTTTTCTAATAATAATGACAACTACTTTAAATATGTCGAACTTGTGAAAAAAAAAACTTTAATGAATATTAAAGAGAAGATTCAAATTTTTTTTTACGAATGTAGTTTTATCAATGAAAGTTTGTAATTAAAGACGTTTAAAGAATACATATATATAATTAGACGTTTTTTTTTTATGAGTGGTGAGCTTATTATATTTTGACACCTTGAGCTCAATTATGAGTTTTTTAATATGTATTAATGGACTCTTTATTTTTCATAAAGGTGTACATATTATTATTTTGAGATTTTATAGGATAAGTCGTAATGCAATATTATTATGAATCGCAATGTTAAATGTTTTATAGCTTATGAATTTAGTATGATAATCTGCTAATGTTATGGTATATGAAGGACACGTGTAACACAAAATTATATATAACTGCCATAATACACATTAGTGATTTGTCATACTTTATTATGATATATATGTATAGTGGACATTAATGAAGAAATATATTTTATGCACGTTTAATGAACATGTCACTAATAATAATTTTATGTGGTTATTGAGTTGAGTAGAGAATGTTATATTTTTTTTATATATTTGCCCAATTAATGTAAAATTCATTACTAATATTTAGTGAAGAACAAATCTAATCTGTTGAGTAGTTATTTGATATACGTATTGAACTAAGGCTCAACATCTATTAATTGATCCTCCATCCATCCATTAGGGACTACCACATAATTTCTACATTTTTTCATCATTGACGATTATGGTAACATAAGGTTAGGATAAGGAGGTAGAAGTCGATTTTTCAACTAACACTTCTGCTTATCTCAGTGATAATATTTTTCGCTTCGAATATGTTTTTTGCAAAATTATTTTGTTCAAGATCTTGATATGAACTAAGTGTAAGTTTAGAAAATATGCTTGAGTATGTGAGATATAATAAATTTTAAAATAATTAGGGGTAGAAAAAAACCGGAAAGAAAATTACAAAGTGGAGAATCGAACCCTCACCAACAAGATGAAAAGTCCAGGCAACCGAACAAATTGAGCTACTAAGAAACTTCAATAATACGAGTTACGACATGATTGAACAAAGCATATGTGTAAAAAGAAGAATACGAGAGCGTTGAAACTTGAAAATGTAAACTTTTGAAGTTTTATTTGAACATGCATTTTACTTGAAAAAAAATATTAAAGTTTTGAGATTAGAAGTCTCAAAAATCTAAAAACTAATCATTTTTTTTTAAATTTAAAAATATTTTATCTGTTCAATTTTACTCATCGCATTTAAACTTGACACACAATTAAAAAAAATAATCAATTGATGTTTAGAATTAACTACAGATAAAATAAGAGTAAAATATGAAAAAAAAGAAGAAGGGTAATTGTCTATCTTAATATTTTAAAAGTGGCTTATAAAAATAAAATTTATTTTTAAAATAATGAGCATGTTAAAATAACTATTTAAAAATCAAATTTTGAAAGTTATGATCAATTTATGGTCAAATCATATATGACAAAATCCAAATAAGGACGAGAATATCACCAAAATTGAGCGTGCAACCAGTGTAGCAAAACAGGAAAAATACTAAACCCAGGTTCCAAATCTCGCTCTCGGTCTATCTATTTTATCTCTCTCTCTCTAAACAAAAATCGAAAGCCTTCCTGCTTCGAGGTTACGTAACCTTTCTCTCTCACGCACACACATAGTCACTTACGCTAAACACTTCACAAATTACACCATCCAAAAACAGCACATAAAGGGCTCTTCGTTTCTTCTTCAATTAAAAGGTATGTAGATAATTTTTAACCCTCCCAAATTCTTAATCCCCCTTATTTTTCAAAATTCCCCCGTCTCCCTCTCTCTCCATTTTCTCTCTAGGGTTTCTGATTTTTTCCTCTCTCCCTATGGCTTCTTTTCTCTCTCGTCGCAGGTTTCAACGGCATCGTTTTCGTTGCTTTGCCCGTGATGATGGATTCAACGGCGGTTGAGATTGAACCGGAGATCGGATCTGACGGTGTGAGAGGGAAGAGACAAGCTAACGATGTGGAATTAGAAGAGCCGGTTCACAAGAAGGCGAGGACTGCAGTGAATGTGAATACGAAGAAGGTTGCTGAAATAGTGCTTGTACTTGCTGCTATGGGGAAGATAAGAGGAGGTGAGGTTCCTACCGATGCCGAAAAGGTAATGATGGAAGAAGCAAGGGAAATGTTGTCTCAAGTATGCGAAAGATTTGCGCCTACAGATGTGTTTCCAAGAGATGCTTTTGGTGCTATCATTGAGGATCTTGGTCTTAATAAGCTCAAGGAACAACGGCTAGGGCTTCGTCCTCCGAAAATGTCAATTGCTGAGAAGTTAATGATATCCAAAGATAAGGTAGGTCAACTTTTTGTTGTCTTTTTCTTGAGGGGAATACAAGGTCATTTAGTTCAAATATTTAATGTGTTATTTACTTTTTCGACGGGCAATGTTTATTTATTCTGAAAGAATCAAAATGAACGTGTGCGTAGAAAGTATATTGACTGCAAAGTCTTGCCTTGTTCTTTTAAATTACTAGTAGATTGTAGGCTTTGCACTGCTTCCCTTCTTAGTTGCTATGTTTTTTTCACTGTTTCCTTCTTCTTTGTACTTGGATTTGCTGCACTTGAGCCAGGGTCATTCGAAAACAGCCTTGGTAAGGTATGCGTAAACTCTACCCTCCCCAACCCCTGCTTGTGGGATTTCATTGGATATGTTGTTATTGTTGTATTTGCGTGCTCATTTATTAATTATGAACCTTTTTTGGAAAATTAATTGTCCAAATGTTTCACATAGCAACGTGGTCGAGTTGGAGCTTGTGATCTTCTTTCCATGCGTAGGGATTTGATTACTTAACATTTTGATTAGTATATACTTATCATTAAGATGTCAGATATGACTTATAAATTTGAATTTTGAGGCAGGATCGGCTCAACTATATTTCTAACCTAAAGCCAAATTTGACGATCTTAAAAAGTTTTTCAAAAGGTTTTGTGTGTGTATCTCTGTGTGTGTGTATATATATATATATATATATTCACACATGAAAAGAAAAATGTAGAAATAATTTTAGGATCTAAGATAGTTCCTATAAAACATGTTTATTCTTATGACAAACTTGAAACCGACTTATTATTAGGAAATGATTTTATTCAACAGTTTCAAGACTATCATCAAACTATATACATGGTTAGTTTTAAAACACCATATATATATATATATATGTATGTATGTATGTATGTATGTATGTATGTATGTATATATACATATATATCAAGTCCTCACCTCTGAGGTAGTGGCATGAATTGAGTACGTTCTACCCTCCCCAGACCACACTTTGTGGAAATATACTGGGTATGTTGTTGTTGTTGTTGAAGAAGAATCAAGTCTTTTATCTGATTGAATTACTGATTGTAGTAATATCTTGTACCTATGCCGTTTTCCTTGAGATTTTTAATATGAAAAATAAGTCCAAATCATCAATTTGAGAATGGATATTACGTTTTAAGGAACTTTCATGATTAAAGCAACATGTTTTTTTAGATTCTCATCATCTACTAATCTTGATTTTTTACCCCTAGATAAAAAAAGTATTTTCAAATGCTTTCAATTGTTCCAATCTATTTTAAGTGAAAAAGAAACAAATCTACAACGTATTCGAAGTTAGCAACTCAAAAAGATTCTTCAAACATTTTCATCAAATCATTTCTCTCTATATAATACACCTTTAGAATGAAATTCTCTGGTTTCATATTCACCTCATGTACAATTTTCTTAGCAAAGTTTCTTGTACCCAAAAGACAATTCCTATTCCCTAAAGTAACACTCAATCGTTGAAACAACAACAACAACAGCCAAACCCAATGTATTTCCACATAGTGGGGTCTGGGGAGGGTAAAATGTACACAGTCCATACCACTACCTCCGGAGAATAATTCCTTTTTATGAAACTTGAAAAAAAAATTTCCTTTCCTTTTCCTTTTTATGAAAATATTGCTCTTTTTAAATTTATAATACTCAAATTTCTAAAGAATAATTAATGCATTACTATCCAAAAAAATGGGGCCTTCATAATTGTGAGGGCTAAAGCCTTTGCTTTAGATGCCTTATGCTAAAGCCGGCACTGTTTTGAGGGACAAAGAATATATGAAGTGCAGGTAGAACTTGAGTTTGAATATGCAAATCATATTCACTATTCTTCAATTGAAAAATCTAGCAATGTAAGGGACTCTAGTTCCACTATACCATTTTAAAATTGATTTCATTGAGTTGTGGCTTATACATCTTATCGAGGTCTATTTTGTCTTTCTCCTTGTGCTTTTAGTTGGAAAAAACTGTGGAATTTTCCGTACCTGCTGCCACATATTCATCTCAACGGCCTCAAGCTAATGTCGCTACAACAACTGAAAACCGTGGTCCATCACATGTTCGTATGTTTCCTCCCAATAAAGCAAGTCCTGTGGTAAATCCCTCTGGAAGCTTCCAATCTGCTTCGCCTTTGGTTCATGGAACTCCGGCAAGTTCTGCACCATTACCTTATCAGCTGCCTACCAGTGAGATCAGGCCAGTAATTTCTGGTGGAGTGGTCTCTGGTAATCAAGTAAGGGATTCTTCTCTAGTTGCATTGCCCAGAGTTGAAAGGCCGAGTTTCAGAATGGATGGACGACCAAATGGATCTTCCCATACGTTGCAAGTTCAAGGTAACAAAAGTATGTTCCTCTTAAGTCTTAACTGCCAAAAGTGCTAAAGGATTTGTCCTGGATTTGTATTTTGACTTACCATATGGGGAATCTCTTATCCAAATTAATCGTGGATATAAATATGAAGGTAGCCTGTGGTGGTACGGCAATTGCTTTACTTGGTCTCACTTGTGCACCACGCGTCAAACAAGTTCAAAAGGGCATGCGACATGATTTCCTTATAAGCATGTTTGGCGATCTGCATCCTTATTTTCTCATTCTAGAAACTGATTTCAAATATCACAATTTTAATATCAGTTTAGGAGGCCATCTCATCCTACCTTTAATTCATCTACTGCTTCTTGTCATGTTTCCTTTTAGTTAGATGTATATAAAGAAAATTAATATTCTGGTCTCACTATTTGGAAATCGGTGTTTCCATATTGTTCTTTGTTGGATTTTGAGCTTTGTACCCATGATGTTGGCCGGAACCATCACATGTATATTGATTTTTTTTTTTTTAATTATTAGCAACTTCTGGAGATCATTCATCTATAAGAACTCCAACCTGGTCGGTGCAACCTGCGTCAGTTCCAGCAGCTAAATGTGGACCAGATAACATGATGACAGCCCAGATAGGTGATAAAGTTGAGGGAGGAGCTGAGGTCAAACCACAAATGATAGCATCTAGGCCATTTATCACTCAGACCACAGCTGGAAATCTACCAACTACACACTCACGTTTACAAGGGGCAAGCTTTGTCAAGTCTCCTCCTCTGGGCAATACTCATGCTGAAATTGGCAAGATTGTTCAGAAGTTCTTACAACCGCGCCTCTCTGAGCGGCCTGCCTGGAATCCGCCATCTCGCGATTATATGTGCAAGGCTTTGACTTGTCAAATGTGCAAGTCAACGATAAATGAGGTTGATAATGTTCTTGTTTGTGATGCTTGTGAGAAAGGGTATCACTTAAAATGTCTCCAGACAACAAATCAAAAAGGAGTTCCTAGAGGGGAATGGCATTGTGGAAGGTGCTTGTCGATGACCAATGGAAAACCCCTGCCTCCTAAATATGGTCGTGTAATGAGGAATTTTAATGCCCCTAAAATATCTACAATTGCATCAGCTGTTCAATCATCAGCGGATAAAAAACTTTCTGGTCTATATGAGAAGGTGAAGTTAATAGCAAATGGAAAGGTTCCTTTGAAGAACTCTCCTCCCGTTACTATGGCAAATAATAATAGGAATATACTATCCAAGCCAAATATGGAAAATGAAAAAGAAATGGGAGGAAATATTGTCGTGTCAGGTAAAGAAAATATGGAGAGTAAAGATTCCATGAGATCTTGTTCAAATAATCTGACTGTATCTTCCAGTGATCAGTATCTTTCTACATCTGCTGGTTCATCAGTTAATATATCTTGTGAAGAAAAAGTGGTTGAGTTAAAACCTCAGGCTCCCGTAAAACCTGAAACAGTTTGCCATTCATCTGATTCCTCACAAGCTCTTAGTCACCTGCAAACGAATGACCATGCAGATGTGGCAAACACAACCGCGATGCCGTCAAAGCAGTTTCATGAAACTCAGCCCATGGTCATTGATGCTAGGGAATTCAGTGCTAGATCAAATGTAGGTAATAGTTCAGGTAATGAATCTAATAAAGAAGAGCAAGCTGTTGAACAAATAAATCCTGCTGAAACTGCTGTAGCTACCAATGAGGATGCTGAATGTAGTAGATCATCATATGATCATTCTCAAAATGTTGACTGGATTGGAAATGCTCTTCAAGTTGTAGAGAACAAGTATTATTATCCATCTTGCCGCATTAATGGATTCATATATAGTGCTCAGGACTATGCTCTTATCCGCTTTGAGAACGAGAGATTGATTCCTTCAAAGCTTCTGGTAAGACTTTACTTCATCAGAGTTTTGACTACTCTTTCCAAAAATAAACAGATTTTGATTTCCTTTCTTTTTTTGTATAAGAATGACTTATTTGTTCTTTGAAGCAGTGTTTACCATGTTTTGCTGATTCAATTAGAAACTACTGAGCTTATTGTCACTCTCTTGGTGTACGATCAACATAAAATTGCTTTTTCAATTAATATTGAGCATTAATTGTACCAAAATTAACATTTAATAGGATTATAATCAATCTGAATTGTTTGTTGAACTAGGTTCAATACTGAGATTATTTCCTGTTGCATTCTGATATCACCCATGGAGCTTTGTCATTGACTTAAGGCTTAGCATTTGCTTGCAAGTTAACATGTTTCACCTCCAAGCCTGTCACTACACTTATTCAAGTTCTAGTTATTTTTTACTCTCTCCTTTCCAATTATTGCGACTCTTCTAATTTGGGACGTTTCAACATGTGCGACACTATTCCACTAATTATATTATTTTTCAATTTTTTACAACATTTAAGAATTCAAATTTATTTAACTAGTCAAGTTTTGTACTTATTGATCTGATATTTTTCGCGGAGGGCTTCTCAGAGAAGGAAGGAAAAAGGCATTCAAAAGGCTGACTGCTATTGTCAAACAATTGTTTTAACCATTATGTTAATATTTTCTTTTACTATTACTAATACCGCATATAAGTCAAGTGACATCTTTTATTTAGGATAACCGATAATTGCCTGCGAGTTGTGGCATACGGTTTGAAAGTTGGTGGTAATGGGCCTACCTCTTTACCATCTCCACTTAAATTCCAAGCTTTTGTCTGAGACATGAGCCGAGCCCGTGATGTGTGTCTATACCAGCACATCACAAGTTGCGCTCTTACCACTAGACAATAGGCTTGGACAAAATCTCATGACATTTAATGGCCTTGTCCAGTCAGTACTGTCATATATAATGGAAGGCAGGAGTATAAAGATATGGACTTTTTAGTCTGTCATTGGGTTTGTGAAATTTGTGCTTTTCTTTCCGTAAAATGTAGTATTTACTAGCTGCAATGTTTCTTCTAATGCTATTTTCTGAATAGGCTATTGTGTAAAATTTTTATCGTAGTGGTTACGAGCATAGCAAATATCACAGGCTATACATAATTATGTCCTTGGTAGTTTTGCTACCACATATTACTCTCTTGATATGTATCCACGTGATTCATCTTGAGAAGCCTCAACTTCTTACCTGCAGGCTATGTGGGAAGACAAAACAGCTGGAACAAAGTGGGTTACTGTCAATCGATGTTACCTTGCACGTGAATTACCGCAGTCTGTAGGCCGCCCGTGCTTGGAGAACAATAATGAGGTAAACAACTAATTAAATTTTGCATGCTGTCGTTTGGTGTACTTGCTATGACTAGGATAGAAATTCATGATTGAATGGCCTTTTCTTGTCATCATTATGCACTGTAAATAAATTCAACAACTATGCCTTAGTCCCAAAAAAGTTGGGTTGGCTACATGAATCCTTGCTGACCATGTGTCTCCATTTAAAATCATATCAAACCATGTTTCTGCTGATTCTTTCCCCACTTATGGCTCTACATTACCCTTTATTTTTAATTATATTTTTTGTCTTATTGAATTTATATTCTGAACGTTTGTTGTGTCTTTTTCTGGTGAGACTTTGTAAAATTTGCCCAGTGATGGTTTGATACTGGATGAACTTTGAGAGAGTGCAGAAATTACGAGTTGCTTAGAACAAAGAAGGCTAAAAGAGAGAGAAGCAGAACGAGGGCAGGAAATTGCATGCCATAGACCCAAATATGGGTGGCTTTAGATATTTGACCCTACTAAGAAATGTCTTTAAAGAATAACCTTCCTTACTTTTTAAGTATAGTACAAGTACCATTTTGCCCCTCTACACCTCAAATATATTTTTTAAACTTTCCATACTTATTTGTCTCTCAAATTTTATTTTTTATTATTTTCACTTTTTATTTTTTCCTTTAATTTTATTTTCATGTTTTAATTCATTTGTCTCAACCTTTATTTTTTTTTCTCAAGCATTATCTATTTTTTTTTTTTCCCTTTTTTTAATTTGTTTGTCTTTAACCTTTATTTTTCTTTTATTTTTGGTTTTTATCCGTTATCTTTTTCCCCCCTCATTTTTCTCAAACTTTATTATTATTTTTTTCTCTCATTTTTTATTTTCTCAATTTTTTAATTCTTCGCTTTTTTCTTAATCTTTATTTTTTTTGCCTTTATTTTTCTCACTCTTTTTTTTTTATTTCTCTATTTTGTTTGATCGTTTATTTCTTTTTTCAGTTTTCTTTTTCTCCCTCATTTTTTCTCAAACTTTATTTTTATTTTTCCTCTCATTTTTATTTTTCTCAATTTTTTTAATTCTTCGCTTTTTTCTTGACCTTTTTTTTTCCCTTTCCTTTTTTTCTCAATCTTTTTTTTCCTATTTTGTTTGATCTCTTTTTTTTTTTCTCAACTTCTATTATATTTTGCTAATAAATAAAAAATTGGATAATCCGCAAAGGTATCTTCTTGTTTTGACATCAAAACAAATTTAAGGGCGTGAATTATTTTTACGAAATTCTTTGAAAATTCTTGAAATAAGTCGTGTCTCTAAGGCGAGAGTTGTAGAATATCTCATAAATAAAGGCATAATGTGGTAGTGTCAACTCTTGCCCGTGGGGCATAATTTATTATTTGAAAGTCCTTGAGCTAAGTCTTGCCTCTAAGGCAAGAGTTGTAGAACATCTCATAAATGAAGACATATCGTGGTAGTGTTAACTCTTGCCCGTGGGGCATAATTTGTAGTTTGAAGGTCCTTGAGCTAAGTGTTGCCTCGAAGGCAATAGTTGCAGAACATCTCATAAATGAAAACATAATGTGGTAGAGTCAACTCTTGCCTGTGGGGCATAGTTTGTAGTTTAAAAGTTTTTGAGCTAATTAAGTCTTGCCTCTAAGGCAAGAGTTGCAGAACATCTCATAAATGAAAACATAATTTGTAGTTTGAAAGTCCTTAAGCTAAGTCTTGCCTCTAAGGCAATAGTTGTAGAACATTTCATAAATGAAAACATAACGTGGTGGTGTCAACTCTTACCCGTGAGTCATAATTTGTAGTTTGAAAGTTCTTAAGCTAAGTCTTGCCTCTAAGGCAATAGTTGTAGAACATTTCATAAATGAAAGCATAACGTGGTAGAGTCACCTCTTTCCCGTGGGACATAATTTGTAGTTTGAAAGTCGTCCTTGAGCTAATTATTTCTTGCCTCTAAGGCAATAGTTTTAGAACATCTCATAAATGAAAATATTATGTGGTAGAGTCAACTATTGCCCGTGGGGCATAATTTGTTGTTTGAAAGTCCTTGAGCCAAGTCTTGCCTCTAAGGCAAGAGTTGTAGAACATTTCATAAATGAAAATATAACGTGGTAGAGTCAACTCTTGCCCGTGGAGCATAATTTGTTGTTTGAAAGTCCTTGCGCTAAGTCTTGCGTCTAAGGCAATAGTTGTAGAACATCTCATAAATGAAAACATAACGTGGTAGAGTCGACTCTTGCCCGTGGGGCATAATTTGTTGTTTGAAAGTCCCTGAGCTAAGTGTTGCCTCTAAGACAATAGTTGTAGAACATCGCATAAATTAAAATACAATGTGGTAGTGTCGACTCTTGCCCATGAAAAACATAACTTGTTGTTTGAAAGTTGTAGAACATCTCATAAATGAAAACATAACGTGGTATAGTCAACTCTTGTTCGTGGGATATAATTTATTGTTTGAAAGACCCTGAGCTAAGTTTTTTCTCTAAGGTAAGAGTTATAGAACATCTCATAAATCAAAATACAATGTGGTAGTGTCGACTCTTGCCCATGAGACATAACTTGTTGTTTGAAAGTCATAAGTCTTGCCTCTACAATGTAGTAGTGTCAACTCTTGCCCATGAAACGTAGCTTATTGTTCGAAAGTCGTAAGTCTTGCCTTTATAATGTGATAGCGTCAACTTTTGCTCGTGAGATGTAGCTTGAATGAAAGAAATCGAAGAAAAGAACAAAAATAATAAAAATTGCGGAAAAAGAAGAAAAATATTAAAAAAACAAAAATCAAAGAAAATGTATAAGTTGAGAGAGAATAGGACAAAAAAGAAAGGTTGATAAAAAAAAGAAAGATTAAATAAAAAAAAGGTCAAGAAAATTTTTTAAAGAAAAAAATCAAAGAAAAATAAAAAAAGTGTTTTTTTATAAAAGTAGACGTTGAAAGGTGTAAAGAAAAAAAGTAAGGGTTGAGAAAAACTAAAAAGAACAAAAAAAAGAGGAAAGAAAAAATAAAAAATAAAAAATAAAAATAATATAACATAAAAAAGAAAAAAAAGAAGTTGAGAGGAAAAATGGAAAAAAGTAAGGGTTGAGAAAATTAAAAATAAGAAGAGAAAAAAAATCAAAATCAAATTAAAATTAAAAAGAGAAAAAAAATAAAAGTTGAAAGATATAAATATGGAGTTATTATCCATTATGAGGATCATTTATGTAATTTACTCCATTAATCAAGGGTAATTTTGTCCAGAAAAAATTTAGTTAATAGGTAAAGACTATTTTAAGGAAGCTTTTTATTTGGGGCTAAAATTTGAAAGCCACCCCAATTTGGGTCTATTTTTGAAATTCACCCGAGCAAGGGAGACTGGACCCACATAAGAATATCCAAAATGGTTTTTTGATATTTCCAACCATTTGCCAACCAAACTTGCTGTCCATGTTTCAGCACAATAAAATAAAGCATTGATTGACCAGAACACTGTCCGACCAGTTCTATTGGAGAAAAACTGGTAGGTCATTCCAGTCGCCGCTTTTGGTGCCTTTGGCTTGAAAGGAATAGCAGATGCTTCGAAGGAAACTCTTCTAGATCCATCTTCTGAATTATAGTCTCACATATATTTGTTGCTTGAGTAACCATCTTAACGTAAAATAATTTCATTTAGTTTTTTAAATTTGGTAGCCCCTTAATGTAGCATTTAGAAGGTCTCACTATTCAGGAGCTAACTCAGTTTTGCTGCAGCTTGTATCTTCCTGCATCTACTGGATGCATTTATAATGAAATCTCAGTTTACCTGTTCAATTTTTTAAAAACTGATTAACCTAGAGGACGACACATGCATGGACAGACTTGGAAGGTAAATATTCCGAACATTTTCAGGTGTAGTCCTCCTAAAAGACGATACGAAATTGTTGAGGTTTATCTTACAGCATGTACTCTGATTGAGAAATTCTTGTGTTTAAATGACTAGACTTGGAAGGAACTACTTTAAACATTTGCAGGTGTAGAGTCCTCTTAAAAGGCAATATTTAACTTTTTGAGGTTTGTCCTGTATCATGTACTCTGATCAAGAGATTCTAGTGTTCATTGCTGTTTTGTAGCAAGGAGGCTTTTTTTTTTCCTCTTTTTTAATTATGTAAGGAAAAAAAGATTGTCCCTTTTTGGTTGTTTGTTCTTGAATGTGTTTCCAGTGATGCTTTGAGATATTTTGTCCTACAAGAATCCATTCAACTTATCTATGTTAAACTACTTGAACAAGATATTGAATCATGGAAGGGGGTTGCATGCTACTACAATTAATTGATTAAAGCTTCAAGATCTTGCAGGGATATGTATCGCATATAGCTTACCAACCTGCATCTTTATATATTCTGCTACCAATATAAATTTAGCATGCAATTAGATAATAGACATTCCATGCTGTAGAATCTTATGTATCACTGCTGGTCTGTCCTTTTACAGGTTTATTTGTCTACTTATAGTAGCACAGTAATGGCTGGCTTGATACAAGGTCCCTGTGAAGTACATCCTCCACGAAATTTTACTGAGGAAAGTGAGAGGAGAGTTCGCCTAGCAAAGGGTTCTGATAATCTATCACGGCCTCTTTACTTATGCAAGTATGTTGAACATTTTGCATTTGCACTTCTCCATCTAGTAATGACCTATTCCTAAATAGTGCCTCCCTGCTTGATTCATTTGCTGCTGCTTCTTCTTCTTCTTGGTTAAACTCAGACTAGTATTTGTACCCATGCTGTTGATATAAAAAAGAAACTAATCGTAGCATATTGGTATTCAACACTTATAATATCACTCTTTCAATTGCCGGACACCACGGTTATAAAAAAAATTAAAAAATCACTCTTTCAATTATTTGAAATATTTAAACTGTCTTTTTCGCTGCAGTCGTTTATTTCTTCTTTATAAGTCAATTTCTAATAATCTTACACATGAAAAATAAATTGAAGGTTGTTCAAGCGATTCTTTAACTGACTTTTAAGTTAAGACAATAGGAGACTTGTTAATGGAGGGTTACAATACCTGATTCAGTTAATGTAGGAGAATGCCGAAGAAATTTAGTGAAATAGCTAAATAATAAATTATGTAATAATTAAATAATTACCTAATTCCTTTTTTTTGGATCCTTGTCTTGAGCAATGCCAAGTAGCTTATTTTTATGCTGCCTCTTGGCTTAATGAGGGACTCCTCTCCTTTTAATAATAATATAGATATAGATTTGAGGCATTTACAGTGAGTTGCAATTTGTGTTTGAATCTTAATGGAGCAAAGGAGAAATTTAACTTTGATTCATTGTTTCCATTAATTGGTGGTTAGATATTAATTGCATCTTAGAAGCTGATCAGGGGTGACGTGATAACAAACCGTTAGATTGGTGGAGTCAACTTTGTAGATAAAGTCTACTTCATAAATGAGGTTGCTCCAGTGGCAGCAACACTCCACTTCCAGCCACAAGGTTGGGAGTTCAAGTCACCACTGTGTAGATTGTGAGAAATAATGGAGAAAAATATTATTATTGAATTGTGTGTACATTATTACATTGAGACCCTACATTAATCCTTTTCCAACTAGGATACTACTACACTATAATTCTTTTTCAACTCGGACACTACGTTGCAATCCTTTTCCAAGCAGTACTCTATATTTTATTTCTGTTCATACTCATATTCTGACACTCCCCCTCAAGCTGGTGCATACATGTCATATGGACCAAGCTTGTTATGGATGTAATTAATATGAGGATCTGTAAGGGACTTGGTGAAGATATCTTGAACAAAACTGGTAAGGACTTCTCTGGAAAAGAAGCAAACTGAAAAAGTGGCTGGAAAAGTTGTAAACGTCGCCGAGAAAACGACTTGTCACTGGAATATTGTCAGAAATTGGTATAAAATAAATGTGTCATCTTGAAATCAAGAGATGAGTAGATCTTGAACAAGAAAGTCACCAAAAAAAAAAAAGGTTGAAACATGTTCACGTGCCGGATGATTAGATTTGACGGTTGAAAAACGGTCAAAATGTGAGAAAAATTACATGGGTAGGGTCGCAATGGTAACACGACCCTACTGAAATAAAAAAAATAATATAGGTAGGGTTGGAATGATTGCACGAACCTACGCAAATCAGATCTAAGGAGTCACTGAAAAGACACACAGAACTATGCAAATCAAATTTGAGGAGTCACCGGAAAGATGCATGGTGCCATGCAACTGAGATATGAGAAAGTAGTCTTGAAAGATGCACGGTACTACGCAAATTAATTATGAGTAGTAGTCTGGAGAGATGCGCAGTGCTACCAAATTAGAAATGACAAAATAGTCACCGAAACGATGTATGGCGCTACCGTAAATCAGATATGGGAAAGTAGTCACCGAAAGGATGCATGGTGCTACACAAATTAGATATGGGAAAGTAGTCACCGAAAATATGCGTGGCGCTACACAAATTAGATGTGAGAAGCCATGGGAAAGAAGTATGGTGGCCTAACTTTTGCTGACATGATCATTGGCCAGACGGGCAACATATATAGATTATAGCCGCCCGCCGGTAGCTGAAGATCTTTGATTCTCTACCAAGATTGTAGAGGCTCTATACCATGTAAAGAATGGATCTTGGGCCTAACTCAACCTCAAAAGAGCTAGCTCATGAGGGGAGGATTGCCCAAGTCCATATATATCCATTCGTTTTCTGATGTTGGGATAGGGATACTTAACATAGATAAAGTGTAATTCATAAATGAGGTTGCTCCAGTGGAAGCAACACTCCACTTCCAACCACAAGGTTGGGAGTTCAAGTCACCAGCGGTGCGAAGTGCAAAAAGGGTCTTTGTTGACTTCTGGGCAGGAGGTTTGCTGCATGGGATTTAGCATATCGAAAGAAAGGAAGATAATGAAATGCTTCAGGTTTTTGAATAAAGAATTGATTGATTGCTGTTGTTGCAGCAGTTATTTTAGTAAATTAATAAGATGCAGACCAATCTATAAGCAGTGGCCCGTTTGAGATCCCCTAGTTTCAGATCTCTTATTTGAAATGTCTGTGACTGTGTCAACTTTTTTATGCAGATGGATTTATGATGAATCAAAAGGGCTATTTCGTGACGTCTCTTTTTCATAGGGGGTCATATGATGATTATCTTTCTATTGCAACTGCTATTGGATCGTGGATTTTATCAGGTAAGTAAGATGTGGCACATCTGTTTTGTGTTTTTAGCTATCTTTCTTTGTTAATAATGGAAAATATAGGGTCTGTTTGTTGCCTATTTTGCTTCCCTCCCGCCATAATCCTTTATTGGTGTTGGTTGTGTGGGCCAGAGAAAGGTGGGTATGTGTGGATTAAATCCAAAGAAATCTGTCACTGTGGCAAAGATGGGAAACTTCTACTAACCCAAAACTCTGAGCATGTGATAAGACGTTATTGTGGATCACTGTATCTTCTGTGCCTAATATTATAGATAGTTTGCTTTTCATAGTTAATTTATTCAACTTGCTGTATTAAGTAATGTTATTATCATCTATACATCAAAGAGTCGCTTGTGTCAGCTGCATCAATCTCATCATGCTTGTGATGCTTTTGTTGCCGCTTATTTGTTGTGAGTAAAATAATGGTTTCTTTCCTCGTAAGGGTATACTTCCTTCATCATTTTGGGTGCCCTATTAAGCTAAAATTTAGCTTCCTTCATCATTTTGCCTTATTAATCTACCCTGTACTAAGCTATAAGTTAATTTAAAAAATAAAACATAAAATAAAATAAAAATTGAGTAGTCAAATTCAGCATATTCGAGTATGAAATATGATGAAATGGACTTTCGAAAAAGAAAAATAGATATTTGTTAAACTAAAAAGAAAGACCATGATATCTTAGAGTATGCAGAGAATATTTGAAAAGATATGGTCAAGGCTTTTTTTGCTTCTTGGAAAGCGATGTGGATTTAGTATTATATTATATTGAAGCTGGTAAAAGGTGATGTGTTTTGAAAGAACTCAGACTGATTAATCCCTCAAGCCATTGAGGTTTAAATAACCAAGTATACATATTCCAAGAAAGGAAAGAGAATTAAAAAAATAGATAGTTAATAGGAGTAAATCATTACATATATTTATAGCTATGCCTATTGGACATTGGTTCCCAGAAAAAAGGTAGTATATCATTTGCACCTAATTCTCGTGGTTGAACATTTTCTCTGTGAAGTTGTATCTTGCTCCATTTCACTTGCCATGTTAACAAGCTATATTCTCTGTTTGGTTTCAAGTTTACATTTACATTGGTCAACTTGTGAAGTCAATTTTCTGGTTGGTGATTTGAACTGTTGACTTTAATTCCCTAAAGGTTCACTTAGACTAAAAAAATGTACAGGTTACTGAACTTGTTATATTGGGAGTAGGGTTTGGGGGTTGTGAGATGAATTGGAGGAGCAGCAAAGGGAAAGATGTTAGAGGAGGAACACATGAAACGTACAGTGACCTCAGATTTTTAACAGTACACAAGTTATTGAAATCACAAGTTTCTTGCAATATTGTGAATTAGCTCTTCTAGGGTCATTCGTGATTTTAACTTGCTTTTAATTCTCTAAAATGCATCTTATTGCAGCATTGGTGGCCCTTGGACATTTATGGAGGAAGTCTCAGATGGTGTACCATATTTAGCTTTAGGTTCGATCTGTATCATTCTTCCAGTAGTTATTTCTGTGTACCCTCCAGTATTTCTACTTTTGTTAGATGATAGCAATTCCAAAAAGGTGAGAGAAGTAGGTTGAATGTCATTCATCCAGCGAAGTATGAAATAAAAATGTCCTTTTGACTTTTCTATTTTCAACTATAACAGCTCTCAACTCTGCTGTGACCCGTCCTCTTTTCCTCTGGATTGGCGCAAAGGCGGTCATTAGTAATGTTGATGGGATATCTAGAATAGACTCGATATACTGCTTTATTGTCTTCGTAAGTTATTTGGAAGATTCCTCATCAATTTTTTATTGGCAAAATGATCTGCTGGACTCTTATACATGTTAAGAGTTTGTATTGTGGACATCTGAACCCCTCAATTCACCAAAACACAATATTTTAAATCCTTTTTCATCCAATGAATGTGTGTAATGCAAATGAGTACATGTAGGATTTCACGTCATTTTTTAATGATACATAAGACATTATTTTTTTAAAAAATCAGATATATCCCCCCTCCACCCCCACCCCTTCGTTCTTCTTCTTCTATGGACCTCTTCTTACTTCCACCTCCATTATTTCTTCTTTATCTCCGGTCTCACCACTCTATCCACAACTAGAAGCAACTGACAATCAACTAAACCGAGCTTTGCCGTGTTCTTTGGATTTCGATTAGAACCCACAAAAACATCTTTTTTTGTGGAGCAACGAACAGCTCCAACAACTACTCAACCATTGTTCAGCTAAAATCATCCTCGAACTAGTCCTGTTGCTCTATTTTCGTCCATTAACAACGAGCTCCATCGTTGATGAAGCTCTCCAATAACCAGAGTCCACCCACAACCAAACATTGTGAAGAGGGGGGTGGTGGATCTATAGAATTGTTTCACAATGAAAAATAGTTCTATTTTTTGCGGGAAAAAAAAATATAAGGAAACATTGGGAGAAAAATTATATTCGAAGTATTAACTTTAATAGAAAAAAATTAGATTTTTGAGGTGAAATAAATATCTGTAGATATCGAGATTTGATATTAAATTATAACAAAATCTGAAGAAAAAATGGGTTACTTTTTGTTAAGAACAATTGTGTGTTCTATTTTTTGCGGAAAAAAATTTAAGGAAACGTTGAGAGAAAAATTATATTCGAAGTATTACCTTTAATAGAAAAAATTAGATTTTTGAGGTGAAATAAATATCCGTAGATATCGAGATTTGAGATTAAATTATAACAAAATCTAAAGAAAAAATGGGTATCTTTTTGTTAAGAACAATTGTGTGATCTAATGAACAGATCGATCTATCACTTGCTTGGGGAAATTGTAGTTTCTTTTATGGTTTGAGAAGATTTTCTAATTCTATCTCAGAAATTAATTGAAGCTCTAAAGGTGATGAAAAATGGCGGAAATAGAGGGACGGGGTAGGGTAATGAAATTGTGGTGGGCGGAGTAAAGAAAAAAAGAGTGGTTATATTATTTATTTAAACTAGTTTAGTTGCATATGTCTCGCATGTGTAACGTTTGATTATTTAAAATTAAATAATTTTATTTATTGTAAATTTTTTTAAGAAATTGTAAAAATTCAAATTATTTTTCAAAGATTCTTCACACTTTAATATAATAATGTAAACATAAACATATTTTTTAGTGTAAGCACCTATATATTTTATGTCAACACTTTTGCTTTTGTATTCATCTCTCTGTTCCTTATTGTCGGTTGTTTTTCTTTTTAGTTTCTATATTTAAAATCTTTGTTTTTAAAGTTAGTTCTTTACAAAATCATTGATTACATTCTTATTATGTACAAATTAATCTATAGAATTTCACGCAACTAAAAAGATGAATAATTCATAGATAAAAGAAAATTTTGATTTCTATGTATAAATTAAACTCTTGATATACCCTTATAATACAATTTTTTCTAACTTAAAACTCTATTTAGCTATCATTAGGAACAAAATTAGTCATTAGGAACAAAATTAGTCACTAAAAATAGAATAACCTTTCAGAGAAAAAAAGAGCAATAACTATGATAACAGTGCTATATAGTGTTGTCTTTAAAATTTGCATAAAAACTATCAAACACCTTTGAAAGGAGTAAAACCTGAAGCAATCAAAAGAGAATCACAACACATGTAATATAAACCTTGATTTTTTTTTTTGGCAAGATAAACTTTTAATTTTTTTGGCTACTTCATTCGGCGATAACACGCTTGTTTCGTCTAATTTTTCTATCAAAAATTTTCCACTGAAAGAGAAACACAAAAAATTGTTAAAAGAGGACAATACATGTCAATTGTTGATTATACATAATTCATATATAATCTTTAAATTCATTAACTAAAAAGAATAAAGAAAGACAAAAGAATGATGATAATAATGCAAGAAGACAATTTGATATTAAAATTAAAATCAATAAAATCCAAAATAAAAAGAAAAGTAGAAGTAGAGAAAGGTTCTATTTTTATAGTAAAATATGATAAAATATTACTTAAATAGAATTGTAGAATTTTTTTTAATTAAGGTAAAATTCTAATTGATTTAGGAGTGTTAATATAATGATCTATTGCTTAGATAAAATAAGGACTTTAATTAATTTGTTAGTGTTTATGTATAATTAAAATTTTAAGAAAACACCATTGAATTCGGAACTAAAATAAGTAAAGGAAGTAATTTTTTTTTTAAAAGGTACGTTTTTGCCTTTTTGGGTCTGCACGTTTTTGAATTTTTGGGTATTATAAGTTTTGTAATATATATTATTGTTTATGTATAATTAGAATTTTATTTGAGGAATATAGGAAACGACAATATTAAATATTCTTAAAATCACATTTAGTTGATCTAGAATTCTTAAATTAATGAAAAAAGTATTAGTTGTCATTAATTCTGACGTTTTCGAATAAGAAAAAGTTTTACCATAAATATATTTAATTAATTTTCAACTCTTAAATATTAGGAAAAAATAGTGAAAAGATGATTTTCTCTAAAACAAAGACTTTTAATGAAGGGCAAAAAGTTCAAATGACATTTCTAAGACACTTCACACTTATATATATACTAGATTAGGTGTACTTATTTTATTGAGTCAAATGTTATACTAAATAGGATATTTGTTTAAATAATAAAGATGAATACAATAATTAAATTCAACATCTTTTGAAGAATTTATTTAATTAAATCTAACTTTTACCAAAAAATTTATCAAAGTCAATCGACATTCATCTTCCACCTACAACTGCAACAAATAATACGATGATAGAAACATCAAAACAATATAATTAAGTCTAACTTTTACAGAAAAATTTTGCTCAAAGCCGTCTGACACGCATCTACCATCTGTAAACTATAACAAAATAATATGATAATAGAAATATCAAAATAATACAACTAAACTTAAACTTTACACACAAAAAAAAAATCTCAAAAATAGAGATATAAAAACAATACAATTAAACCTAATCTTTACCTAAAAAAAGCATCAAAGCCGACCGTTATTCATCTACCACTTGTAAATTACTTGAATGAAAATAAAGAAGATATATATACATACACGTTGAATTCTATTATTAAGCATCTACTAGATATACAATCAAATCAAATTAAATGAGCATCAATCGTATTTTCTCAATAAGTGAATCGATTTCTTTTCTAGTTTAACGTGCATTTAAATATTTATAGAAGTATTTTCTTAATACAGTCCTATTTTAGGATTATTTTTCTATCCTATTTTAGAAGTATTTTTCTAATAAAAATATTAATTGATTCTCTTTCCATATATTTTAGGAGCCTCATATATTTTATGAGAAAAAAAATTCCTTAGGGGAGCTCAAAGAAGTCCATACTCATGATCTGATACACGAACTTAGCTTGGTGAGATTTGAAAAGGAGAAGGTTTTACATACGATGCATAAGTTAGTAAAACCAATTTTGATGTTTAATTATTTTTTTTGCATTAATGACACTTTTTATACGAAAGTCAAACTTCCGTACTTCTTTTTCCTTTTATAATAGAATATTTTTAAATTGAATTGCTTAAAATCAATATTTTACCAAACTATATTATTTTAAAATTTTATTTTTAGATTGAAAATAAAAGGTGCATTTGTATCCGTATAGAAAGTTTTCAAAAGTTGCCTTCAATAAACAAAGATGTAAAAGAACCTTTTTTCATATATTTTAGGAGTTCTTAATTCAAATATATTTCTTTTTATATATTTTAGGAGTTCAGTTAATATTATAAATATAATTAAATAATAATTCAAAGAAAAATAGTGAAAAAATGATTTTGTAAAAAACGGAGACTTTTAATGAAGGGTAAAAAGTTCAAATCACTTTTCTAAGGGTCTTCACACTTTTAATATATTATATATATATATATATATATTATATTATATTATAGATTGTTTTTAATCAAAAATTATATGTCCACACACTTCAAACATCCTCTCTACTTCATCTGAGGTAGTACACTTCTCTCCCTCCTTCGCCCCCCCTCTCTCATGTGGGAATACATTAGGTATGTAGTTGTTGTTGATGTATATGTGTGAAATCACGCATTTGTTCCAATTCACCCATTAAACTACCAACAAGGCTTAGTCAATGGTTAGGGGATTTAAAATATTGTAATTCATTGAGTTAAAAGGTTCAGATGAAGAGGTACATTACAAATTTAAACAAGCACAAAAAGTTCAATTAATAATTTTGCCATTTTTATATTCGCCTTTCTTCCAAAGAATGCTATTTGTACTTGTGAGATAGTCAAGTGGTGGGAGCCTGTTGAATTGAAGGCCATTAACTTCCTGGATTAGAATAAGAAGCTGATTACGGCTTGTCACAGTGAGAAATTTTGTGTTGTTAAAATGTTATTGAAGGCATAGGAACTTGTGTTATGCTACTATGAGATAGTGTGGTGGAAATACAAAAAGGTGATACAGGTTACGAAACCCCTCACACATAACACAAAAGGTATGAGTTTTGGTTTTCGTAAAAAAGTTTTAAACGAAAAAAATTTCGAGTAAAAAGCAAAATATAAATAAATAAATGTGAATGCTAGACAAGGTGTACCGATCTGAAATTTGATGAAATATGTAAAATTTGTGAATTTATGTGATTTAACCATTTTACCCTCCTTGTAATTGCATTATGGTATTTCTAGGGTGTAGGGGTGATTGACACGGTTCCATATGCATTTTGGTACCATTTATGCGATATTGTATTTTTTGGTGGCTTCGAGAGCCTTATTTTGAATTTTTGTGGTTGTCTTTTTATCCGTGCGACAGATGGATGAACGGACTGCGCCAACAGATTTGAAACGTCAATTTTAGGATGGTAAGTATGGTTTTATGACTTTTAAATCTCATTTCGATCCTTGATTTGAAAAAAAATTGATTTTGGATTTCGGGGGTTGACTTTGTGAAAATGATATTTTTTTTTAAATTCTGATATCGTCATTGAGTCTGGAGCGTCGAGTTTAGTGTGGTTACATAGTTCGTTTGCGCATATGGGATTTCGAACAAATCCCGGACACCCGGTCCAAGTTTGTTTGTACTTAGAAAATCTGGTGCAACCTCGATCACAAAGGGTAAAACTCACTTGAGGCATGCATTCTTTGCCTTATGCACCTGATAACTTGGTATAAGTATAAATAGGCCCTTTTTATCCGATTTTTGCTCATTTTTCATTTTGCCTTTTGAGAGCTAAACCCTAAAATAGTATAAGAGCTTAAAAGTAAAGTTTGTGGGTGCTTGGGAAGCTAGATTAACATCTATTTCTTGATTCTCTTACGGATTTAAGGTGAGAATTCACCCCTTTTCTTTATCAAATTTCTTGATTAATTGTTCAAAAATCCTAAAACCTTAGTACTTGATTTAGCTCAAATTCTAAACCTTTCACTTGAATAATGTTCTTAATCCTATAATTACTATTTTTTCCCCAATTTCATCTTCAAAACAACTTTGATTTTGATTTTAAAGTGAATTTCAAAGATTTTACCCGGTAAAGCTCAAAAATAATTTTTCTTTAATTTGAACCTCGTTTTTTACTCGATTTGACTTGGGTTCTCAACTGTAGATTCTTAAAGGTATGAGGAACACATTTTTGAAGTAAAGTTATGATTTTGTCCTTCTTTTACAAAAATTTATTTCGGGGGTCCATTTTGATCCCGAACCAAAAGTAGGCAATATGAGTATCGTTAGCCTTGTTTGACGCATAAATTCTATATTTCTTGATTTTAGTTAATTTGGGGACCGTTCGCGAGAAGAAGGGCTTTGTGGTTGAAGTGTTGCAAACTTGTTTCGACCTTCGAGGTAGGTTATGACTTAACTCTTCAAACTGGTCTGGGTAGTTAATTCGTATAAAAAATACATGTTAAGAGAATGAGAACTAATCATGAAATTGTATATCTTAATTTGTTATGCCCGTGTGGGATCCTGAATGTGATATAATTGTTGATTTTGAGATAATACGTGATATGTGTGACCGTGTGGGGTCCTATGTGATGTTGATTGCCAGAAATACATGTGAATAATTATATTGTGTAGTTGAAATGCCTAGGTATTTCATTAAGACATTTACCAACTTGGTATCGTCATACCAATATGCTTGTAAGCTTATATAATTGTGCCAAACCGATCCATATAACCATTAGACTCCTAAGTTCCAAAATAAATCCAAAACCATGGCCACAAAGGGCAATCCAATATCATTTTTATTATTCATTATCCTTTAATGCAATGCAATGTTCTAAAGGTACGTTAAATGATGTAAATTGCATATTCAAACTCAAGATTTTTAAAGTGGATTGAGGTTAATGCCATTACCAAGCCAAAAATCCATCAATTTAGGGAAAATTCATGTTCCCCATTCCAATCCTCATAACAATTCACTCATTCAGTCCCAAAAATCATCAATTAATGCATAAACAACATATTTTAATTATGGGAAAGATAATTCAAATGATAACCATCAAAATTCCTCAACCCAATTTCAAACCCCTCAATTAAAATAGCATGAATAATGATCAAACAGATGCCATAATGTAAAATTCAAGTTAAGGATGAGAAACATGTATGAAATACCAAGAAATTTGCAAAGAAATCGAAGTTTGGAGATTGAATAATTTTCTGTAAAACCCTTGAACTTTCTTGGGTTTAGAGTTTAGAGAGGAAGAAGAATGGTTTTGATCTTTGAAAACTGAAGGAAAGAGGGTTATTTTATGTTTAAAAGTTGTACAAGCGGCAAAAAGACCAAAAGCACCTCACCCCAAGTGAAAACAAATAAAAACTGGGCAAAATTTACATGGCGGCGTAACACGCTGCTATAGTGGAGGTTAGCCTTCATGCTATGCCCTTATCGTGGAGGCTAGCCTTTGTGCCACGCTCTTATTGTGGAGGCTTACTGCCCCGGGGTCTCAAAATGGCCCCAAACCCCTTTTGAAAATTTTAAAACTTTTCCAAAATACCTTTTTAACACCCCTAATCATAATCAAGTCAAAAGTTGGCATTACGTACACAGAAGGGTAAAAAATAAAATGGTCAAAATTTCACGGGGTTTTACATTATCCCTCCATAGGATCATTCATCTCCGAATGAGAAGTTAGGAAATTTTTAGCATGATAATGGAAAGAATACAGTAGAATCCAAAGACAAATTTGAAATACGACACGAGGAAGAAGGAAAACCATATCTTAAGCATTTTCATCCAACATTGGGAACAAGAATGGGTATTTGGCTTTCATATCTTCTTTCACTTCTCATGTTTCTTCTTCCACCTTTTGATTTCTCCAAAGGACCTTCACCGAAGATACATTCTTTGTCTTCAATCTACGAACTTGCCTATCCAATATCTCAACTGGGACTTCCTCATAAGACAAAAAATCCATCACACTAACATCTTTAACATGCACTATCAAAGAAGGTAACCCACATACTTTTTGAGCATATACACGTGAAAAACAAGATGAATAGAGGCCAAACTTGCTGGTAAATCTAACTTATTAGCGACATTCTCAATTCTTCTTACAACCTGACATAGACGAATGTAATGGGGGCTGAGCTTCCCCTTCCTTCCAATTCTCATGACTTCTTTCATAGGAGAAACCTTCAGGAATACCTAATCACTTACTTCAAACTCCAACTCTCTTTGCCTCACATCTGCATAAGACTTTTAACGACTTTGGATAGTCTTAAATCTTTTTCTAATCACTTTCACCTTCTCCATGGCTTGGTGAACCAAGTCAGGACCAAACAACCTAGTCTCACCTACCTCAAACCACCCAATAGGAGACCTACACCTTCTACCATAGAGAACCTCGAAAAGAGCCATTTGGATGGTAGAATGATAACTATTGTTATAAGCAAACTCCATAAGAGGAAAATAGTTAACCCAACTACTCTTAAAGTCAATCACACAGGCCCTTAGCATATCCTCCAAAGTCTGAATAATACGTTCCGCTTATCCATTCATTTAAGGGTGGAAAACGGTGCTAAGGTTCACATGATTATCCAAATCTTCCTAAAATGAACGCCAAAAGTGAGAAGAGAATTGCGTACCTCGATCTGAAATAATAGACACCGACTCTCCATGCAACTTAAATATGTCCTGAATAAACAACTTAGCATAATCTTCTCTTAAGTAGCTAGTCCTCATAGGCAAGAAGTGAGCAGAATTAGTCATTCTATCCACAATGACCTAAATAGAATCATACTAATTGCGAGATCACAGAAGACCCATAGTGAAATCCATATTGATTATCTCCCACTTCCATATGGGCAACTCTATCTCTTGAGACATGACATCATGCCTTAAATGCTCAACCTTGACTTGCTGGCAGACCACACACTCAGCCACAAAGTTTGCCACATCCCTCTTTAAATTATTCAATCAGTAGATTTCCTTCAAGTCATGATACATCTTAGTTGAACCTAGATAAATCATATATCTAGACTCACGAACCTCAGTCAAAATCCTTTCCTGCAGAACATCAACATCATAAACATACAACCTTCCTTGATACCTCAAAATGCTATCTCCTCTAATTTTGAATGCCTTAAACTTTTATTGATCCACATCATCCTTAATCTGCATAAGTATGGGATCCAAAACCTGCTTCTCCTTCACCTTAGCACTAAAAGATGAGCTAACCACTTTTTGAACAATCACTTTCTCATCCTCAGAGTCTAAGAGATGGAATCCCAAGTTATCTAACCTGTGAATATCCTTCACCAACCCTCTTTTCTACTTATCCACATGAGACGAACTCCCCATGGACAACCTGCTAAGAGCATCAACAACAATATTAACTTTACTTGGATAGTAGTGAAGGTTCATGTCGTAATACTTAAGTAGATCAAGCCACTGCCTGAGATTCAATTCCTTGTGTATAAACATATACTGCAAGCTCTTATGATATGAATAAATATCCACATACACCTCATACAGATTATGGCACCAGATTTTTAAAGTAATGACCCCAACTGCCAACTCTAGATCGTGAGTCGGGTAATTCCTCTCATAAACTTTGAGATGCCTAAAAGAATAGGCTACAATCTTACTATGATGCATCAAAAAACAATCTAGTCTGATATGGGATGCATCACAATACACAACAAACCCATCGGTATCCTCGGGCAGCGTGAAAACTAGTGCAAAAGTTAACTTATCCTTCAAATTCTCAAAACTACCCTCACAAGCATCAGACCATAAAAACTTAACCTTCTTCTAAGTTAGCATTGTCAACGGAGCATCAATAGACGAGAAACTCTCCACAAACCTCCTATAATACCCAGCCAAACCCAAGAAGCTCCTAATGTCAGTTAGAGTTATGGGTCTAGGCTATTTCTTAACTGCCTCAACTGTATGTGGATCCACCTTGATCCCTTCACTAGAAACAACATACCCAATAAAGGTCAAAACACTTAGCCAAAATTCACACTTAGAAAACTTTGCATATAATTTTTGGTCCTTAAGGGTTTACAACATAATTCAGAGGTGATTGGCATGATCCTCCTCATTCTTAGAGTACACCAAGATGTCATCAATGAAGACTATAACAAATAAATCCAAAAACTACCTGAACACCCGATCCATAAGATCCATGAAAGTGGACGGAGTATTAGTCAACCCAAATGACATAACCAAAAACTCATAATGACCATAACGAGTATGGAAACCAGTCTTGGGAATATCTACCTCCCTAATTTTCAATCGGTGATATGTAGAAATGAGATCAATCTTAGAGAAACACCTAGCACCCTGAAGCTAATAGAAAAGATCATTAATCCTAGGAAGAGGATAATTACTTTTCACTGTAACCTTGTTCAATTGATGGTAATCTATACACATCCGAAGAGACCTATATTTATTTCACATAAAAAGTATAGAAGCACCCCACGGAGAAACACTAGGATGATTGAAACTCTTATTAAGAAGATCCTTTAAGTGCTCCTTTAGCCTCTTTAATTCAACTAGAGCCATCCTATAAGGAGGAATGGAAATGGGATGGGTGTCCAATAGAAGATCAATCCCAAAATATATATCCTTATGGGGAGGAATTCCAGGAAGATCATCAAGAAAAACTCCAGGACATTCAACAACCATAAGAACAAACTATAAAGAGGGACTCTCAGAACTAAAATCCTTAACCCAAACTTGATGATACAAACACTTTTTAGAAATCAACTTTTGAGCTTTAAGATAGGAAATAAACATCCCTTTAGGCGCTAAGGAACTCCCCTTCTATTCAATCAATGGTTCATTAGGAAAATGGAAACTGACCTCTTGGGTCCTACAATCTATAGAAGCATAGCATAAATGAAGCCAATCCATCCCCAAGATTACATCAAAGTCTACCATGTCCAGCTCTATCAGATCCACCAATGTCTCTGTATGAAATATGGACACCACACAACCCCTATAGATTTTTCTACTAACTATTGAATAACCTATCGGAGTAGAAATAGAAAAAAGGGTCAGAAATATTCTCAGGACCAAAACCAAAGCGTACAACCACATAAGGGGTCACATAAGATAGAGTAGAACCTGGATCAAGAAAATAATAAACATCATGAGAGAAGAGTTGTAATATACCGGTAACAACATCGGGGGATGCCTAAGATTCCTGATGAGTAGCAAGTGCATAAAGATGATTCAGGCTAGTACCGACACCTGAAGTGGTGACCTTAGGTGCCAGAGCCAAAGGAGTGGCGATTGGGACCTTATTAGCTCCAATGGAAACCTTAGCTATGGGATGATTTCTCTGTACATGACTAGGCTAACCACAATTAAAATACAAAGTCCCCTCATCATAATAACCACGGTGAAGCTGCCCACAAAATCAGCAAGGAGGATAAGGTGGGCCTGACTGAGTTTCACTAACCTAAGACTGGGCACCCTTTGCCTTAGGACCACTACTAGTTAGAAAACGACGATCACCAGAAGGATTAGGACAAGGAGAACTAGCTGTCGAATATGAATTTACCCAATTCTTCTTCTTGGTCCACTGTCTACTATCTCTCCTACTATTCTGCAGACCTACACTCTGCTTTGAATATCCAAACTTCTTGCTTTGCCTCTCTCCCATCTCTACCTGCTTCTTTTTTCCATCCTTCACTTGTTGCATATAAACCATCAGCCTAGATATGTCCATATCAGTATTTAACATAGCAGCCTTACACTCTAGCACCAAATCATGGGACAAACCAAAAACAACTTCCTCATTTTGAACCTCATATTAGACACCGACTTTGGATCATAACGGGACAACTACTGAAATTTTAGGACATACTCATTTACACTTATCTTACCCTGCTTTAATTCACAAACTCTTTTGCCTTAGCATTCCTTAAATCCTGAGGAAAGAAGTGTTCAAGAAAAATACCAAAAAAGTTATCCCACATCCTCGGTTCAGAATCATCACCCCTCATCGCTTCCCATTCCTCATACCACTGATAAGCTATGTCTTTCAACTGATAGACAGTAAACTCCACACCCTCTAAATCAGTAGCATGCATAACCTTGAAAATCTTCTCTATCTCATTAATAAACCCCTGAGTATCCTCCTCAACCTTAGAGACTATAAAGGTTGGGGGATTCAACCTCATAAACTAGCCAACTCGAGTGACCTCCAATGAAACAGCAACAGAACTACCACGATCAAAATGACAAAACTGTGATGCCACCAATTGGGAAAGCAAATGAATAGACTGACGGAACTCCGCATTAGAGATATTTTCCTAAGGTGACTAAGCACGAGCATTGCCATCTCGAAAAGCCCGATGAGGACTAGGGACTAGTAGGGACCGGTGGAACCCCGTATAGAGCAGTACAATCAAGAACCAGGACCCTAGACGAGATTGTTACTCTATAAACAGGGAGAGTTCCCTTCATATTTTTCTTAGGTAGGACAAAGGTTCTAGCAAAGTTTCTACAAACGTCAGATCTTCGAGAAGGCATGATCTGAAATGTGAGTAAACTAGGAGTTAGAGAAGTTTCAAGATAACTAGTATCTATACCCTGAAATAGAACATAAGAAAGGAAAATATTCCTAAATACCTTGTATCCTCCCCTTTATAAGTGTGGTGCACTACACACCCATAAAAGGGACTCTACCCGACACGACTTTGTGGATACCTAACGACCCTAAATCATGCTCTGATACTAAGATTGTCACAATCCAAACCCAGGCCTGGCCGTGACAGGTAATTCAAGACCACCATAGGTTAGAGACACCCTCCCTCAAGAGCACATAAATATAAACAACGAAAGTCAACCAAAGATAATAATAAAGATAGATAAGTCTGATCAAATTCTAAGAGTCAAAACAGAATGACCAAAACATCACACTACTGTTCACAAAAGCCTCTAACCAAAATAGCAACTAAGTTAGGACATGCCCCTGACTATGACCAAAAAGAATCCAAAAAGAAATACTAAGAAATAAAAAAAACAAGTGAAATGACAAGGCCTTTCATAAGATGGAGACTTACCACTTCACAGCAGATCTGCAAGAGTACCAAATCACCTGACACTACACAAGAGCAACAGAAAAACCCTCGGACCCTACATCATGAAATGATGCAGCGTTTAAAAAGGGTTAGTGGGGAAAACACTGACATGTAATTCAGGGAGAAGGGATAAAATAATGCCAATTCCAAAATCAGTCAAAACAACATACACAAAATTTATATATACATATATAGGATGTCGAGATAGTGACAAGGGTCATAAACATGAGAATTTAAAAACATTTACCTGAATTATATAGCTCGCTCTATCCTAAAGGTACCCACGGGCTATATGGGTTTAGTTTCCCCTACTGAAAGGGCCCTAGTGCGTGTTAGCCGCATGAATTAAGGAAAGTGAGAAAAGGATAAAGACACCTAGGTGATAGCCATTCAAATTATAAAGCACACGGTCACATAGACCCCTACACCGACAAACATAGTTTCCAGTGTTGGTCCCTCGGGACCTATACCTTCATGGCAAGCTACATAATTTTTTTTAAGCCCAAATTAAAATAGTTTGCATATAAACCCAACCATTAGCTAAGGAGTCATTCATTAAGGCATTTAATGACTTGGTATCGTCATAAAAATATGTTTGCAAGCACATATAATTATGCCAAATCGATCCATATAACCATTAGACTCCCAAGTTCAGAAATAAATCCAAAACCATGGCCACCAAGGACAATACAAAACCATTTTTATTATCCATTACCCTTTAATGCAATGCAATGTCCCAAAGGTAAGTTAAATGTTGTAAACTGTATATTCAAAACTAAGATTTTTAAAGTGGGTTGAGGTTAATGCCATTACCAAGTTGAAAATCCATCAATTTAGGAAAACCCATGTTTCCCATTCTAATCCTCATGACAATGCACCTATTCAGTCCAAAAAACCATCAATTAATGCATAAACAACACATTTAAATCATGGAAAAAACAATTCAAGCAATATCCATCAAAAGCCCTCAACTCAATTTCAAACACATCAATTTAAATCACATGAATAATGGTTAAATGTATGCCATAATGTAAAATTCAAGTTAAGGATGAGAAACATGCTTGAAATACCAAGAAATTTTAAAAGAAATCGAAGTTTGGAGTTTGAATGGCGAATTCTCTGTAAAAACTCTTGAGCTTTCTTGGGTTTAGAGTTAGAGAGGAAAAAAATTAGTTTTGATCTTTAAAAACTGAAGAAAAGAGGTTTATTTTATGTTTAAAAGTCGTACAAAGGGTACCAAAATTCCCTCACCCCAAGTGAAAAAACAAAAATTGAGCGAAATTTACATAGCAGCAAGGCAAGCCGCTGTTGCGGAGGTAGCCTTCATGCCACACCCTTATCACAGAGGCTAGCCTCCGTGCCACACCCGTATCGTAGAGGCTTACTACCTCGGGGTCCTAAAATGGCCCCGCACCCCTTCTCAAAATTCAAGAACTTTTTCAAAACACCCTTTAACATCCATAATCATAATTCAAGTTAAAAATTGACATTACGTACGCGGGAGAGTAAAAAATAAAATAGTTAAAACTTTGTGGGGTCTTACACATATTCATATAAATTTTGTAAAATAATCTGGTAAAAGAAGTACTTATATTTGTATGTATACAAATAATCATCTACACATACAAATATATAGAACTAATAGATAAGATCCTCATGTATGTGTTTCTTAATATCCTCATGTATGTGTTTCTTAATATCCTCATGTATGTGTTTCGCTGTATACATTCTTTTATGA
The DNA here is from genome assembly GCA_030864215.1 of Capsicum pubescens. Classification (NCBI taxonomy): domain Eukaryota; kingdom Viridiplantae; phylum Streptophyta; class Magnoliopsida; order Solanales; family Solanaceae; genus Capsicum; species Capsicum pubescens. The sequence continues at coordinate 237,146,055 of CM061540.1, forward strand.
TTGGATAAATTTTGTTTCACAATACCACCAATCAATGTACTACTAATATGTTTATGCTCGTACACTCGATCCTTTAAAGAACAAGTGTGCTCCTATCAAAACTTTTGAATCTTAAATCGATCTTGTTAGTACTGGATGCCATTAGCAACCAACACATTCCTTTGATTTACACACCAAAGTATACCTGGTACGCCGTTTTTAACTATTGATAATTTATACAAAAAACAACCAGATTACAAAAATAAAATCTTCATACATAAATATACAACTATACATACTAACAACTATGCGAATGTTCAATATTCTTCCTGCACACATTCTTCCTACCTATATTTTTTTAAAACAAAATGCAACCTATGTATACATTATAAAACAGTATTAATGGTATACAAATATACTTATAGACCAAGTTTAGTGATACAGTTATACATAAATACGAATATACTGAAATAAGAAAGTGCTTAAATTTTTCTAATTTTTTATACGTATAATGAAATGTGGAGACGCATTACGGTATACATACATAGTACACATAATTAAAGCCTTTTCACATCTAAAGTTATATATATTTTTTTCCAACTAGCAAGCATAAATGATTTCACATACATTTTTCTGATGACTTATTATACACATTTTAAACTAAATACAAATATAAACTTACATACATACATTAATACAAAAAATTCACTTACCCGATTTCATTTGACTTTATCATATTAAATTCAAATCTATTTCTGATTGCGTAATGCATCATAACCGACTTTAAAGTAGCTTTCTTCTTATACACTTGACCAGCGAGCACTTTATTATGATTTGGATAAAAAATAATTATTTGATCTTGTCCATTTATATCAACAACTTCAATCAGTTCACTAGGATCTGCACCAACTTTGTCCTTTGTATCGTCAACATTAATTGCATCATTGTTCAACCTCAGTCTGACCCCAGAACTCTCGCCTCCAAACTTCGAGTCTGTGTTATCATTTTTCATGAATTTATCATATATAGAAACGTATAATGGATAGTTTTCAAATTTTTTTTCTTCTTTCCATACTATTACGTACACTGTCACCCTTATGTCGTTATGTATCTCCATTCTTTTACTGCTAAAACCAACTTTATACTCTATTTTCACCATTTTGAAATTCAAGTCAATAGAAAGTTGATTACTAATCAATTGAAGCAAATCATCATACTTTTTAGTTTCTTCAATTGCAATTGAATCTATCTAATATTGTTCATACTCATTATCATCATTCCATGTGCCTGAATGCTTCAAAACAATGGGTAATTGCGCTATTTTTGGCATAAACTCCGTTAACAAAATAAAAATCATAAATTACAAATAACTAGAGATTTGGAAGTAATTTACTAAAAATAAGGTTTCAAACTTTTAACAATTTTCTAGAAAAAATCAAATTGATTTTATTGTATACCCATTAACCCGTCAATATGAAAATCCATGAACTAAAACTGATTCATATTTGTATTACTTTTTTGAATTCAAAAAACATATTCAAGTACGAGCAACAAATCAAAATGGGTTTTCGTAAATCGTAGAATTTTTATTATAGAATTTGAATACAGAAATTACCTGTTATCAATTTGTGTCGAATATCTTCTCCTACTTATCTCAAATTTTACTAGTCTTAACTTTTATCAATTTTGATAGATTCATTAACGTATAAATGAGCATTAATGATCAGAAATGGAAGAGAATTATGTGAAAAAGTTGGAGGAAATTAAGAAAATTGATGGCATTTAATTTTCATTTTTTATCTCTAAATTTTATTAGGAATTGTTCCTTTTTTTATTTTTTTTGTATAATTCCTCAATATATATACATATAACTAATAACTGTTTTGTCTATAAATTGTAAATATTGAAAGTTAGACTAGGAAGTTAGTTATAGGTATTCTAAGGTGACTATATCAGAATTTTTGCCTAAGAAAAAGGAAAAATATATGTGCTGATTCTTTTCAAAATAATTGACTCATATTTAGGTCATTGGACATTCATGGTCAGTCAACCCAAACAAATTTTATATTATGGTCATTTCATAATGAAAAAAATTATATTTTATAAATAAAATAAGTCCTTAATTACCTGACATGGTTAATTTTTAAAGCAATTTCCTTACATGATTATTAGTTAGTTTTATAACTATTTTTTATGTGCGCACTCATATTGTAATGACCTGATTTTTGATAATTTTTGCAAAATATTTATTTATGTGTGATTGAGAACCTTACCCCTTTCCTTGGTTTCTTTATGGTATTTCTAGAGTGTGGGGATGCTAGGCGCGATTTTTAATGCAATTCGATGTGCTTTGTGTGAGTTTGTGATTTTTGGTGGCTTGAAAGGCCTTATAATTGACTTTGGTCAATATTTAGTGGTCTATGAATCGAATGACAAAACGAACTATGCCAATAGATCTGGAATGTTGATTTTAGGTTGGCAACATGGTTGGTGTGGTTTTATAACTTTTAAATCTCATTTTGATCCTCGATTCAGAAAGTTGTGAAGTTGGGTTTCGGGAATCAACTTTGTGAAAATGATATTTTTTTTCAAAATCTGATATTTCCATTGAGTCTGGAGCATCAAATTTGATAGGATATCATAGTGTGTTTGCATTCTCGGAACATTGAATGAATTCTGAGGGGTCCACAGAGACTTGAAATTTTCCAACTCTCAACTGGTGCACTCACTTTCACGAATAAGAAGCCACTTACACGACTGATCGGGCATACGCTAGTGTCGCATGCGCGACCTCTCGGTCACAATCTTAATAGCTGCATTCACGATGGATAGGTCGTGAATGCGATACCTGGTCGCGTATGCGATGCCTGCCCTATATATACCTTATTTTCGCCATTTTTTACCATTTTTGAGACTTGGAGATTAGGATTTCATGATTTTGGGTAATTTCTTCCACTTCTAAGCTTATATAAGCTCCATAACACCTATTTCAACTACTTTACTCCAATTTTATCATTTAATTCTTGATTAAAAGTGGACTTGGAAAAGTAAAAATTAAGGATTTTGGCCCGCAAGGCCCGAAAATTGTATTTCTTTGATTTAAATCTCAATTTCAACTCATTTTCTCTTGGTCAAGTTTATAATCATATAGGTATCACTTTTCTCTCAATTTCATCTTCAAAACAACTTCAGTTCTCGATTTTAAAATGAATTTCAGTGATTTTTACCGTTAAAGCTTGAAAATAATTTTTTCTTGATTTTGACCTTATTTTTTGCTTTGGTTTTCAGACATAGACTCCTAAAAATATGAAGAACATATTTCAATAATAAAATTATAATTTTGTCCTTCCTCTTCTAAACCTCATTTCGGGAGTCCGATTTGACGCCGACGTGAAAATAAGTAATATGGGTATTCTTGAATTTTTTGATGCATAGATTCTATATTTCCATATTTTAATTAATTTTGAGTCCATTCATGAGGAGTAAGACTTTCAATTTAAGGCTTGCGGATCGATTTTTGGCATTCGAGGTAGGTTATAGCTCAATTTTTTCAGACTGAATTGGGTAATTAATGTTGATACAAAAGCATGTTAAGGGCGTGAGAAATAATCATGAAAGTGACTATAATTATTTGTGTTATGCCCATTTGGGTACCTATAGGTTTATGTACTTGGTGGCTTTAGAACATTATTTGTTATGTGTGATCGTGTGGGGTCCTATATTGTAATACCTCAGTAAATTTTAAAATTTTTCTTAATATTTTAGATGAGTATAACTCTTAATCTATAGAGATTTACATGATATATATATATATATATATATTTTAAAGAAAATTATATTGTGTGTAAATACATGTGTGTGTATATAAATATAGTGTATATAATATGTATGGCTGTTGCTGGTGGGTTAAATGATAAGTGAGAAGTTTTTATTATATATATTTTTTGGTGCAAGTGGGGGCCACTTTATTATTTATTTTCTCTACAAAATACTTAGTTAATTAAAGGGAGAAAACCCTATTCATTGTTTACCCTTGTCCACCCGCCTCTCACCATCTTCTCTCTCCCCTACTGGAAAAACCCCATCACCACCACTAACGGACTGCCGACACCTCTCTGTCTTCTTCTCCCTATTCACCTCTCCTATGACATCCCTAGGCCCACAAACACCATCAGCCACCGCTTCAGTCAACCACCCCCTTTCTCTCTCTATTGGTCGGACTGTCATCGGTGAGCCAACTGTTGGTGAAACCCACCACAGCTCCAGGCTAGCGAACCCTATTAAAACACCAACAAACAAATCCCAAGCTCTTCTCTTAATATTTTCCCAAAGGTTTTCACTTCTCAATGAACTTAGAAATCCCCGATGAAGCAAGATCAGGGTTGGAAACGTCAATGATTTCTCAACATTGATTTTTGAGATGATAAATTGGTTATCTAGTGGATTATGGAACTTAGCGGTTGGCAAAACAAAGGCTACACTCCCGCAGGATTAAATTTTTGATACTTATGGTCCTACTGTTAGCTAGGAAAGCATCAAAGATATGTAATGCTAAACCCTCATTTGTCGTGAAGGCACAACTCATAGTCATTTATTTCTCCTAACAGAGTTGATATAGTTTAATTGATATACATCAACAAATATTTTACCTTCTATACGTCTAACACATGACTATATGTCAAATATAGCCACAATATTCATGTTTCCTTTCCATTTTAAATTACTTATCTCCATCCTTCATGTGCCTATTTATTAGAGTTAAAGTATTCATTTTACTCTTGTCAAGTCAAGTATCTATAGAGCGACACATGATTGTATTCGTGTGTGTTGGAAATTATTAGAATTCATATATTATATCTATAACATGTAACATGTTTAGAATAAATAGTCATAATGTAGTTGCATTTGTATATTGGATCACATAACAATATAGTTATAGAATAAAATAAGAACTAACATTTGAATAGCTCGATACTAGTAAAAAAATTAGTGAAATATGGGAAGGATTACGTTAATGGCTAAATAGTATTTATTATGATACACTTGCATAGGCCTATAAGGCACGACTTGATAAAGTTAACAATGAGAGGGTATATAGGTTTGGATTGGCATATCGCTCGATGTGATTATGTGCACGGGTTGAGACCAGACCATTATAGTGAGCCAAAACATTGTGGCATACCCGGCCTTGTGGCATCATTTGAATTTGGAGTCAGCCGGGATGCCTTTGACTCGAGCTAATATATGGCACATATGGTTGGCAGGCATACCCTTTGTAACACCTCGAAAATGGGTTCCGAGATGCCACACGATGCTCCAGATTATAAGTAGTCCGGAGCTAACCTTGAAAGCCTGCTACTCATTCTGATGATCCAAGTAAAGATAATATAAGCACGTAGTACGCTAAAATACTGTAATACGGTCTAAATGAACTGAGTTTAACTGCATATAATGTCTGAAAGTACTCGACTAAGAAAATCTGAAGAACCAACACTGAAAAACTAAAATATATCTAATAGTCGGACAAACCTCTAATGCTACTACTAGAGAGTCGCTGGGACAGACCCCCAGCTGACTCGAACTATCTGACATAACTGAAATAACTAATCTGGAAAGCTAAAAATCTTAATAACTGGATCCTCGAACTATGAGGACTCACCAACTGTTGGGATATAGATAAAGATGCTAACAGTCAATCACGCTGCTGGAACTGAGCACCTGAACCTACATTATCAGATAATGTAGCACATAGACATATGTGTGGATCAATACTTTTGGAATGTACTGAGCATATGGGGATGAATGTATAAGTAAAACAATATCTCAATATTTATATAAACTCATAAAAGAATGTATGCTAAATGTAAATGGCTCACATTATCTTGAATAACTGAAAGCTAAAAATCATAAATCATGAGTAATAAAACATACTGTATAGATCCTGCGAGCCATAACACTTAGTTCTAAAAGCTGTACTTTTACTCTTTCTGCTAGTAGAATAAATAGGGTTGAAGTCAAGTTTAATTTCAAATCATGCAGGCTAAGTGTAAAAGGACTCACCTTTATCGTCTGTAAACTAAGGCTGAAATCTCATGACTAATGACTTACGTGAAATAATATCTGGGTAAAATCGTGAGCATTTCCACTTAGTTTCTAAAATCTTTTCTGTTATTCTTTTCTGTTCTGTAGGCTGTAGGAAAATTCTTGTAAAACTATTCTACAAGGGAGGTTCTTCTAACCGACATACACTATGTGAGCTATCATAGTGTCCAACGTCTAGTTTCCTTATGGGAAAACCTCACGTTGGGGAGAGGTGTCATACTCTTGCCAAGGAGTATAACCTAATCTAAGTGATCACAATATGTATCTGTCATCCATATAGAAATGGAAATAATTTGATAATCTGAACCTACGTTGGCTCATAGTTCTCGAGAAGTAGGATGCGCTAAACCCACACTTCCCGTTCGGTGCTAAATACTACTCCTTTTAATCTATATGCTCATTCTGTAGGAAATCCACTTAAAACTAGCATAAGGGTTTATAATGAAAACCAATTATGCATCTGTCTATTTTAAGATGTAATCAAAACTAATTTGTTTTCTATAAACTGTATTAAAACTGTAAAGTGGATTCCATAACTTAACTGAGGATCAAAAGATCAAATCTTTTCTGAAAATCTGAATATAAGCTAGTCATGGAATGCATAAAAACATCATCTTCTTGAAATATCAAACTTATACTTATGGATTAAAACCCATGTTTCAAACTCATGTCAAACTACAATAAAGTCATGCTCAATAATCAAAATCTTGAAATTCTTGCATAATTCTAGTCAAGATAGTGAAACTTAATTCTCAATGTATATAAAATCACTTCACATGCATAAACATGCAAAAGTAGAGAGGCAAATCAACATTTAATCACTTGAAACATCAACATCTTCATTTAATGATAATTGGGTATGAACCCAAAACTGTAAATCATATAAATTCAAATTTGAAAACTAGTTTTGGGCATAAGGATGAAAGAGGATCCTTGTTCATAATCCCACATACCTTGCTTGATAAATTGAATGTAAAAGCTTGAACTTTTGAATCTCTAATGGCGTTCTTGAAGCTTCTTCTTGAAGTTTTTTAACTCGAAACTTTGGACTACAAGATTTTTTGGAGTAGGAGTTATGAAATTATTATTGATTCTTGGAGCTAGGGTTTTGTCCTTGGAGAGAAAAAAGATGAATAATGAAGCATCTTTTCTATTGAGGCTAAAATTATGTATTTTGGGCAGATTTGGGTGAGGATAAATGACTCATATACCCCCATAAACCCGTCATTTAACAACACAAAATTGGGAACCAATGCGATCAGCGATGCATCACATCACTCATTGCGACACGATTAACGACGCATCGCGTTGCCTACTTAACGCGGCTGCCGACCTGGCGAAACAATATTGGGTCGACGTTCTATTTTGGCCAACCAAACATACCTTAATTCTTCTCTGAAAATTCTAAAACTCACCTCAGAGGTAATATGGACTACCCTAATCATAAAATAACTTAGAAATTTACATTCCAAGGTTGAAAAGGTCGAGAATAAAGTCATCAAAGTTTAGAGGCCAAAAATTAGACTAAGTCTCCAACACTTGGCTGAAATTTCAGGTCCTAAGTCTCCGATGTGCCTCTTTTATGCTGAATTAAACTAGAAAGAATACGGGGTATTACAATATCTCCTTCTGAGAATATTCCTCTCAAATGAGACTAGTTAAACTGAAGATACTAAGGAACTGAGACTATGTACTGGCATACATAACTGAAACAAACTGCATGACTGAATCTAAAATATCATGAGCTACTGACCTAATCTGTGAGTGCATGAATTGACATAAAGATAACCATATGGCCAAAACTGAGGTTGAAAAAGAACTGAGTTGAGGAAAACTATAACCTTTGGCTGAATCTGAGTTTTTGGAGAAGTAGTGAGGGTACTTGGTTCGTATGTCTACTTATGCTTCCCAAGTGGCACCCTCAACAGACTGATTTTGCCATAAAACTTTGACCAAGAAAACTTCTTTGTTCCTTAGTCTACGGATCTGGTGATCAAGAATCTCTACTGGAAGTTATTCGTATGAAAGACTATTCTGAATAGCTGTGCTTTCTAGAGGGACTATAACAGCTGAATCTCCCATGCACTTCTTTAATAAGGATTCATGGAACACTGGGTGAACTGATAACAAGTCTGTAGGTAGCTTAAGATCATACGCTACCTTCCCTACACGATTCAAAATCTTGTAGGGACCTACATATCAGAGACTAAGCTTCTCCTTTTTGCCAAATCTCTTTACCCTCTTTATGGGTGAAACCTTCAAATAAACAAGATTATCAACCTCAAACTTAAGATCTCTCTTTCTTACGTCTGCATAAGATTTTTAATGACTCTGGGCTATTTTCAATCTCTCTCGAATAATCTAAACTTTCTCCAACGCTTCAAATACCCCATCTGGCCTTATGAAAGTGGCCTCACCCACTTCAAACCAACCAATGGGTGACCTACATGTCCTTCCATAAAGAACCTCAAACGGGGCCATCTGAATACTAGAATGGTAACTATTATTGTAGGCAAATTTGATCAACGACAAGTGGTCATCCCAACTGCCTTTGAAGTCAAGAACACATACCCTCAACATATCCTCTAAGGTCTAAATGGTCCTTTCTGCCTGACCATTTGTCTGCGGGTGAGAAGCTAAACTAAGATAAACTTGGGTACCAAGACCCTTCTGAAAGGCTTTCCAAAATTGAGAGGTAAACTGAGTACCCTTATCTGAGATAATGGACAAGGGAACTCCGTACAATCTAACCAACTCTTTGATATATAGCTTATCATAATCCTCAGCTGTGTAGAATATGTGAATTATCAAGAAGTGGGTTGTGTTGGTCAATCTATCTACAATAACCCAAATCGAATCATGCTGACGACGCGAATGGGGTAGCCCTATCACAAAGTCCATGTTTACCTCTTCCCACTTCCAGGTGGGAATATCAAACTCCTGCAAAGTGCCACCAAGTCTTTGGTACTCTACCTTAACCTGTTGATAAGTTGCACACTTGGCCATAAATTCAGCAATATCTTTCTTCCTACCCTTCCACCAATAGACTTCCCGCAAATCGTGGTATATCTTGGTGGCTCTTGGGTGAATGAAGTAACGTGCACCATGCACTTCTTCCATAATTCACTGCCTCAAATTTTCAACACATGTCACACACAATCTACTCTGGTATCTTAACACACCATCTCTCCCTTGGGAGATAACGTGTACCTTTTGGTCTTTAACTGAATCCTTCAGTTTGACTAGATTAGAATCCTTATCCTGCTTCTCTTTCACTTGAGAGACTAGAGAAGATTCTAAACTACTCTGAATCCAAACATTCCCTTTAGCTCAGTCAACCAACCTCACCCCCAATCTAGCCAACCTATGAACTTCTCAAACTAATTCTCTCTTATCATTCTCCACATGAGCAACACTACCCATCGATAGTCTACTAAGGGCATCTGCCATGACATTGGCCTTGCCCAAATTGTACAAAACACTCATATCATAATCTTTCAACAATTCTAACCATCTTCTCGGATGAAGATTTAACTCCCTTTGAGTAAACACATACTGCAAACTTTTGTAATCCGTAAACACATCAACATGTACCCCATAAAGATAGTGCCTCTAGATTTTCAAAGCAAACACAACAACAGCTAATTCTAGATCATGGGTCGGATAATTCTTTTTGTGAGGCTTAAACTGTCTAGAGGCATAGGCTCTGACTCTACCTCTCTACATCAAAACAACACCCAGACCAACTCTAGAAGCATCAAAATAAACAACAAATTCATCTGTACCATCAAGTAACGCTACGACTAGGACAAAAGTAAGTCGAGTCTTTAACTCCTAAAAACTCTTGTCATAGGAATCTGACCACTAAAACTTGACTTTCTTCTGAGTCAATCTGGACATAGGGGATGGAATAGACTAAAACCCTTCAATAAACCACCTGTAATAACCAGCTAAACCCAAGAAACTTTTGATGTCTGATGGAGAGATAGGTCTAGGCTAGTTTCTTACTACTTCTGTCTTTTGGGGATCAACTCTAATGCCATCACTGGAAATAATATGATCGAGAAAAGCTACTGACCTTAGCCAAAATTCACATTTTCTAAATTTGGAGAACAATTGGTGATCTTTAAGAGTTTGAAACAGAATTCTAAGATGGTCTGCGTGATCATCCTCACTACGAGAATAGACAAGAATATCATCGATAAAGACTATGACAAATGTGTCTAGGTACTGTTTGAACACTCGGTTCATCAAGTACATAAAGGCTGCTAGGGCATTTGTTAGTTCGAAGGACATGACTAGAAATTCAAAATGACCATAACGGGTTCTGAAAGTTGTCTTTGGAATATCACATTCCCTTACTCTAAGCTGATGATAGCCGGATCTAATGTCTATCTTGGAGAAGTAACTTGCACGTTGGAGTTGATTGAATAGGTCATCGATCCTAGGGAGAGGATATTTGTTTTTGATTGTGACTTTATTCAGCTGACGATAGTCAATGCATATTCGTAAAGAACCATATTTCTTTCGCATGAATAGGATGGGAACGCCCCATGGAGAGACACTGGGCCTTATGAAACCCTTATCTAAGAGGTATTTAAGCTGCTCTTTTAACTCCTTAAGCTCAGCTGGACCCATACGATATAGAGGAATAGAGATGAGCTAAGTATCTGATAGAAGATTAATATCGAATTCTATTTTTCTATCAAGAGGTACCCCTGGCAAATCTTCGAGAAAAACTTCAGGAAACTTATTAACTGAACCGTTGGAGCCTTAGACTTAGTGTCTTTGAATCGAACTAGATGATAGATGCACCTTTTTATGATCAACTTTATGGCATTAAGATAGGATATAAAATGACTTTTGGGAGACACCGAATTACCTTCCCACTTAAAGACTGGCTCATCTGGAAACTGAAATTTCACCACTCGGGTGCAACAATCTATGGATGCATAACAGGAATGGAGCCAATCCATACCAAGAATAAGGTCAAATTCGACCATATCTAACTCCATTAAATCTGCTAACATGATCTTATGAAGGACAGTTATAGGACACTTTCTATAGATCTGTTTGGCGATAACTGACTCACCCACTGGGGTAGAAACTATGAAGGGCTTAGAAAGCTTTTAGGACCTATTTCAAAATTTACTGCAACTAGTGAGGTCACATAAGAGAGATTCAACCCGGGATCTAACAACACATAAACATCAAGATGAAAAACACGAAGCATACCAGTAACAACATCTGGTGAAATATCCTGCTCCTGATGGGATGGTAAAGCATAAAACCAATTTTGGCATTGACCGCCACTGGTGCTAGATGATGCGCCCTGAGGATAGACTGGGCTGCCTAGAAGAGCTGGTGCGCTAGTAGCCTGAGTCTGGGGATGAGAATACCTATTTCCCTACGTAGCATACGAACACTCTTTGATTCCATGACCTAATTTACCACAACCATAACAACCTTTATGTCCCAGCAAGCACTCACCAAGATAATTCTTACCACACTTCGCACATGGAGGATAATTGGGTCTTCCACTTACACTATTCTGAGATTTGGACATAGAAGTCTTACCCCATTCTTGCCTAGCCCCGGGGATAGGAGCATTGGCTAAAAATGGCGTTGGTATAGATGAACGACTTTAAAACTGTGAACAATTTCCACCTCTAAACCTTGTTTAGCCATAATCAAACTGCCCGGTCCTAGCCTTCCTATTTCCCCTCTCTCTTCTTCAACTTTTTTGCCTTAATATGTTAAGCATGAATCTTCAGTCTAGCTAGATCTATATCCCTAATAAGCATGGCAGTCCTACACTCATTGACTACCAAACCAAATACTCCAGTAATAAATTTACTCATACTCGATCTAGGGTCAGCCATCGTGTCAGGGGAATACCTAGACTACTGATTGAACTTAAGGCCGTACTCCTTTACTATCATCTAGCCCTGCCTCAAGTTCACAAACTCCTCTACCTTAGCTTCTCTTATTTCACGCAAAAAGAACCTGTCTAGAAATGCGTCCTGAAACACCTGCCAACTCATAGGTTCTGCATTCTCACTTCTACCATTCTTCCATATAACCACCCAATCATATGCTACATTCTTCAGCCTATAGGATTCCAACTCTACACTTTTCTCATCAGTCACATACATAATTTGGGTGATCTTCCTCACATTATCTAAGTAAAGTTATGGGTCCTCACCTGTCTTTGACCCATAGAACTCAGGTGGATTCATCCTCATGTAGTCATAAATTCTGGCTACTGTTAAATCCCCATTCTGCTGAAATGGGACTACTGCCTGATGATTTCCCTGATCATTGGCAGTCACAGCTTGGGTCCAACGCCTGAAAGACAACCTAAAATTTGGCATGGGATACATTCTCATTTAGAAGGTCAGTAGGCTGGGGTGGCTGGTTATCATTTCTGCGTGCATTAGCTCAACAAGGAGGCATATTCAACTATCATGTAAGAGCACGAGTTAAAAGCATATAGAGACACTGTAAGAATGATAGATCATTAAAAAAAGGATGGTTTCCTAAAACATCCCATAGCCTCTTGCTTATAAATGTGGCACACTTCACACCAATGATAAAGACACTACATAACGTAGCTTGTCTGATTTCCTAGAACTCTTACAACCTTAGGCTCTGATACCAAGTTTGTAATGCCCTGAAAATGGGTTCTGAGACACCACACAGTTCTTCGGACTACAAGTAGCCCCGAGCTAACCCTGAAAGCCTGCTACTCATTCTGATGACTAGAGTAAAGATAATATAAGCATGTGGTATGCTAAAATACTTTAATACGGTCTGAACTGAACTGAGTTTAACTGCATATAATGTCTGAAAGGACTCGACTAAGAAAATCTAAAGAACTAACACTGAAAAACTGAAATGTATCTAATAGTTGGACAAATCTCTAATGTTACTACTAGAGAGTCGCTGGGACATACCCCCATCTGACTCAAACTTTCCGACATAACTGAAATAACTAATCTAGAAAGCTAGAAATCTGAATGTAGAGAGAGATGCTCACGGTCAATCACACTACTGGAACTGAGCTCCTGAACCTATATTATAAGACAATGTAGCACATAGACATATATGTGGATCAATACTTTGGAATGTACTGAGTATGTGGGGGTGAATGCATAAGTAAAAGAATATCTCAATATTCGTATAAACTCATAAAAGAATGCATGCTAAATATAAATGGATCATATTAACTTGAATAACTGAAAGCTGAAAATCATAAATCATGAGTAATAAAACATACTGTATTGATCCTGCGAGCCATAACACTTAGTTCTAAAAGTTGTACTTTTAATCTTTTCGCTAGTAGAATAAGTAGGGCTGAAGTCAAGTTTATTTTCAAATCATGCAGGCTAAGTGTAAAAGGACTCACCTTTATCATCTGTAAACTAAGGCTGAAATGTCATGGCTAATGACTTTTGTAAAACAATATCTGGGTAAAATCGTGAGCCTTTCCACTTAGTTTCTAAAATCTTCTTTGTTATTCTTTTATGTTGTGTAGGTTGTAGGGAAATTCTTTTAAAACTATTCTGCAAGGGAGGTTCTTCTAACCGACATATACTATATGAGCTATCATTTGTCCAACATCTAGTTCCCTTATGGGAAAACTTCACGTTGGGGAGAGGTGTCATACTCTTGACAAGGAGTATAACCTAATCTAAGTGATCACAATCTGTATCTGTCATCCATATAGAAATGGAAATAATCTGATAATCTGAACCTACATTGGCTCATAGTTCTGGAGAAGTAGGATGCGCTAAACCCACACTTTCTGCTCGGTGCTAAATACTACTTCCTTTAATTTATATGCTCATTCTATAGTAAATTCACTTTAAAACTAGTATAAGGGTTTATAATGAAAACCAGTTATGCATCTGTCTGTTTTAAGCAGTAATCAAAACTAATTTGTTTTCTATAAACTATAATAAAATTATAAAGTGGATTCCATAACTTAACTGAGTATCAAAATATCAAATCTTTTCTGAAAAATTTGAATATAAGCTAGTCATGGGATGCTTAAAAACATCATCTTCTTGAAATATTAATATTTATACTTAGGGGTTAAAATCCATGTTTCAAACTCATGTCAAACTATAATAGAGTCATGCTCAATAATCAAAATCTTTAAATTCTTGCATAATTCTAGTCAAGATAGTGAAATTTAATTCTCAATGTATATAAAATCACTTCACACGCATAAACATGCAAAAGTAGAGAGGCAATTTAACATTTAATCACTTGAAATATCACCATCTTCAAATAATGATAATTGGGTATGAACCCAAAACTATAAATCATATAAATTCATGTAAATTCAACTCTGAAAACTAGTTTTGGGCACAAGGATGAAAGAGGATCCTTGTTCATAACCCCACATACCTTTCTTGATAAATTGAATGTAAAAGATTGAACTTTTGAATCTCTAATGGCATTCTTGAAGCTTCTTCTTGAAGTTCTTGAACCCGAAACTTTTGGATTATAAGCTTTCTTGGAGTAGGAGTTATGGAATTGTTCTTGATTCTTGGAGCTAGAGTTTTGTTCTTGGTGAGGAAAAAGATGAATAATGAAACATCTATGCTATTTGGGGCTAACATTGTATGTTTGGGGCGGATTTGGGTGAGGATAAATGACACAAATACCCCTATAAAGCCATCATTTAACAACACAAAATAGGGCACCGATGCGATCAGCAACGCATCGCGTCGCTTACTGTAATGCGATTAGCGACGCATTGTGTTGCCTACTCGACGCGGCCATCAACACCGCTTGGCGATATCACGTCGCCGTTCTATTTTGGCCGACCAAACATGCCCCAATCCTTATCAAAAAATTTTAATACTCACCTCGAAGGTACTATAGTCTACCCTGATCATGAAACAACTTTGAAATTGACATTCTAAGGTCGGAAAGGTCGAGAATAAAGTCGTCAAAGTTTAAAGGCCAAAAATGAGACTAAGTCTCCAACACTTAGCTGAAATTTCTGGTCCTAAGTCTCTGATGTGCTTCTTTTGAGCTGAATTAAACTATAAAGAATACGGGGTATTACAATATTTCTCCCTTGAGAACATTCGTCCTCAAATGAGACTAATTAAACTGAAGATACTTAGGAACTGAGACTATGTACTGGCATGCACAACTGAAACAAATAACGTGACTGAATCTAAAACATCATGAGCTACTGAACTAATTTATGAGTGCATGAATTGACATAAAGATAACCATATGGCTGAAACTGGGACTGGAAAAGAACTGAGTTAAGGAAAACTATTACCTTCAGCTGAATCTAAATTTATGGAGAAGAGGTGAGGGTACTTAGTTCATATGTATGCTTCTACTTCCCAAGTGGCACCCTCAACAGACCGATTTCACTACAGAACTTTGACCAAGGGAACTTCTTTGTTCCTTAGTCTACGGATCTAGTGATCAAGAATCTCTACTGGAAGTTCTTCATATAAAAGGCTATTCTAAATATCTATGCTTTCTAGAAGGACTATAATAGCTGAATCTCCCATGCACTTCTCCAATAAGGATACATGGAACACTGGGTAAACTGATGACAAGTCTGTAGATAGCTCAAGCTCATACGCTACCTTCCCCACACGATTCAATATCCTGGAGGGACCTACATATAAGGGACTAAGCTTCCCCCTTTTTCTAAAAATCTTCACCCCCTTCATGGGTGAAACCTTTAAATAAACAAGATCATCAACCTCAAACTCAAGATCTCTCCTTCTTACGTCTGCATAAGATTTTTGATGACTCTGGGATTTTTTCAATCTCTCTCAAATAATTTGGACTTTCTCCACCGCTTCAAACACTACATTTGGCCTTATCAAAATGACCTCACCCACTTCGAACCAACCAATGGGTAACCTACATCTTCTCCCATAAAGAGCCTCAAACGGGGTCATCTGAATACTAGAATGATAACTGTTATTGTAGGTAAATTTGATCAATGAAAAGTGGTCATCCCAACTACCTTTAAAGTAAAGAACATATGCCCTCAACATATCCTCTAAGGTCTGAATGGTCCTTTCTACCTGACCATCTGTCTGCGGGTGAAAAACTGAACTAAGATGAACTTGGGTACCAAGACCCTTCTGAAAGGCTTTCCAAAACTGAGAGGTAAATTGAGTACCCCTATCTGAGATGATGGATAAGGGAAATCCGTGCAATCTAACCAACTCTCTGATATACAGTTTAGCATAATCCTCAGCTGTGTAGGATGTGTGAACTAGCAAGAAGTGGGCTATGTTAGTCAATCTGTCTATAATAACCCAAACCGAATCATGTTGACGATGCGAGCACCACCAAATTTTAGGTATGAAATCTTCTTCTGCCAATTCCTCCCACTCTTTTATAATCAAATCCTAAGAAGAACAATTAGCACCTCTATGATGATGTGCTTAGTACCTTCAGGGTTTTTTAAGTGTTAGAATGAGAGTAGTTGAACTTAATTTTATAAGTTCAACTAGATTGAGTTGTTAGCATTGTTAAGCAGGGACACCCATAATTGGCCAACAAGGGCTATATGATTTATTAGATATCATCCCAACTGTGTACGTAGATATAGAACATGTGTATTCAATTACCCCGATTAGACAATGACCTTTGTGTAGTTTCTTTATGTTAATGAGATCAGGAATAGGCATTTCAATTATTCTGTAGAAATTTATATTTAGAGACGTACCCCATTGTTATAGATGATGGGTATAAAAAGGATTTATATGCCACCAAAGATTAGAGTCAAAGAATATCGAGGGATTAGATGTATGTAAAAAAATTTACCAGTATGCCTAGAGTAGTTTACCTAATATTCTCTCAATCAGTTGTAAGAGAGAAGTAATTATATTTGAGATAATATGGTGCTATTTAGATAACTTAGGCTAAATATATAGATAGAATAAAACTCCTAAATTGGAGTATGTCCTAAGATGTATAATTTGACAATAATGTGACCGAAGGGAAGGGTTGGAGTACCCTTATTTGTTAAGTGATCAGGACAGTTCTGGCAAGCATGACTGGACCTTAAGGAAAAAGCCAAAGGTGGCTAATTCACTAGGAAACTTCATGAGTAAATGTTATATAGAACTTCTCATGTCATGATATTTTTAACACACAATTTTTTCATCTATCCATCAAGATTTATAGGATCTACCAGACATCGTTTTCAGTAATATGCATTACATCAAAATAGATAAAAAATAGTTTTATCCTCCTAAACTGATAGAAGTAGGGGTAGGAATATCTCTTATACAACCTATAACTAAAAATAGGATGCTTGCACTTAAATCATGACTGGATAACTCTATAGATGACCCTTAGTTTAAGAGGCATGGATTGCCCATAAAATAAGTCATCTTGAAAACGTATATATATGTTTATGTATGTGTGTTTTGTAGATTATTTCTTGTAAGATTATACATATTGTGTGTAATATAGCTTACTTATTTACATATTAGTTGTCTTCATAATCGTACAAGTTTATATGGTTATGTGCCCTTTAAGAATTATTTTTGCCTATATACTACTCGTATCATAGATCCTTGATGTATTGGTTACATATTATTTGAATCACTGTTTATGTAATATGTATGTTATAAATTATTTTTTCTTACGCTATATTTTTACCCAACCCGACCCTTTGGCCTTGTCATAATGGGTGTCCCAAGTACGATCGGGACCAAAGACCACCCCCGCTACCCAACCCAACCTCAAGCCAGCTGCCATGAGTTGACTGAATTTTGAGCATATAAAAAAATAGCGTAACAGCTTACATGAAGACTCTGGGATAGGATCACAATCGTGACCGACCCAACCGAGTTCAACCACCCCATACGAACCTTCCAACCATACCAAGACAAACCAAAACCATAAATTCGACCATAACCAAATAAGTTTCATTAACAAGTAAATATATAATCCCAAAATGAAATGCGATGGAACAGTGAGAAATCTTATCCAATGATGTCAGCCCTAAACCAATGCCAATACTAAGGCTGACACCAATACTGATCCCGCCTATTCCATCCCATAGTAGTTCCACAAAAGCCTCTTTCCAAAAGAATACAAAAATCCAGTTGACTATAGCCAAAACCAATATCCATAAATAATCCAAAGTATGAAATAACATCCATGAAATAGAGCCTTCCAGAAAAATAAAAGCTCACCACTTCAATCCAAAACTGATCCCCGAATGTCTGAATGCTAAGTAGGAGGAGTAGAATGGCCAGTTCCTGCATCACGTGGGGATACAACCGATCGAAGATGGGTTAGCAGGTGAATGCTAGCATGAACTCAAGATAAGGATAAGATTATGCCATTTAAGAAAACAAAGTAAAACCATCCATATGCACACAACACACACACACACATATATATATAAATATATTTATAACTATGTCGGAAAAAAAAACCCGAGTTTAGTATGCATTTAAAACCTTTAACCTGGGTATGTGAATCTTAACCGTCCTAGAACCACCCACAGGTTATATAGGTCTATTGTAACCCCCTGAACAGTCCTCGATACGTGTAGCCACACGAACTAGAGATACCATAAGAGTCGAGGAATCCCATGTACCCTTCACTCTCTATGATACATATGTATAGTTTACCTAGAGGATTCTCATGTACCTTATAAGTATCATATAAGGTCGCCATGACCTACCCATCATGTTGGCAAAAATGAGTTTTCGGTGTTTATCCATTGAACTCCCACCTTCACGATTAGCTTTCACACCTCGTCATTATTGCCCAATTAAAACCAATTTCCAACCAAATCAATATTCAATTATTATTAACCAAGGATATTAGTAGTGGTATCGTCATACCGACTATAACTTTCAAGTATTATCATTAGCAAACCTTTTAGTGGTCAAGGGATTCCCATGTATCCATAGACCATATTATCCAATTAACTTGGGGGATTTCCATGCACCCCACAAGTATTTATTTCCATATTTACTTGGGGGATTCCCTTGTACCCCACAAGTATGTTTATTAAGCCAAGTCAAAGTCATTCCAAAACCATTTAAACCATTCATATCATTTAGGGTTCTATTACCAAGTTTAAACCATGCATAAGTTCCATTGAAAGCCTAATAATATGGTGAAAACATTGTGTTAGGCATTTTATCAAACACATTGGGGGTATAGTATTTCCAAAGCCAAAGCCAATTACCAAACAACCATTCCCAAGCAACCAATTATCCAAAACCACCATTAATGCATATAAAAGTGTAATTAAAACATGGAAAAAACCATGACCAAGCATTTATAACCAAAAAGACCAAATCATATTTGAAAACCCAAAATCATACAACATTCAAATCATGAAAATATTGTATAAAATCCATGTCTTTAGTTGGAGCTAACAATGAGGGAAGAGAACATGCCTTAAACCAAGGTGATGATGGAGAGAAATCACCAATACAAGCCCCAATTTACTCCTTAAGATGAAACCATAACTTCCTTTGCCCAAGAACACTAGAGAGGATTTAAGAGTGTTTTCTAAGTATTTAAGAATAAAATAGTAGGGCAAATAACCTCCCAAGTGCAATATAAGTCATAGGACCTCATTAGGATAAGTGGGGAAATATCCAGATTGCCCTCACTTAAACTGCACTTAATTGCCATCATAGGGTACGACTGACCTTTATGAGTCGTACCCATCCTGTACGAGTGGTACCCATCTCTCGTACCCTAGGCTCCACCCTTAGACCCAATGCTGTCTAAGGTACGACACACCCAATAAATGAAAAATCAAGGAAATTTTCTTTGGTCCAAAAACCAAGGTGTTTTAGTCTCCTACACTAGGAACATTCATCCTCGAATGACAGACAAGGTAGGGGTAACCCCATGCATGAGTCATTTGCATTATCAAATATATTCCCAATATTTAACAAAGATGCAAAGATATTAATCTTTCCTTTAACAAACTTAGAAAATAAATATGTGTTGAAGAACACATACCTTCCGCACGAATCCTAGAAGCAGAAAATAGGTGCGGATACTTGGACTTTATGTCCTCCTCCGCTTACCATGTAGATTCTTCCACCTTATGGTTCCGCCAAAGAACCTTAACCAAAGCCACATCCTTGGTCCGCAGCCAACGAACCTACCTATCCAAGATCTCAACTGGGACCTTTTCATAAAATAGAGAGTCTGAGATCCCCAACCCCTCCAAAGGAGCAATCAAAGAAGGATCACCAATGCACTTTCTTAATCATGGAAATATGAAATACCGGATGAACGAAGCTCAACCTAGAAGGCAACTCCAATTCATAAGACAGATTACCAACCCTTTGCAGAACCACATAAGGACCAACATACCGGGAACTAAGCTTCCCTTTCTTACGAAACCGCACTGCTCCTTTCATGGGAGATACCTTTAGTAAAACCCTATTCCCAACCTCAAACTCCAATTCTCTATGCCTTACATTTGCATAGGAATTTTGGCGACTTTGTGTAGCCTTAAGCCTATACGAATCACCTTCACCTTTTCCATGGCCTGATAGATCAAATTCAAACTGAACATATCCGCCTTACCAAGCTCAAAACAATCAATAGGAAATCTAAACCTCCTACCATACAATGCCTCAAAAGGGGCTATACCAATACTAGAATAATAGCTATTGTTATAAGCAAACTTTACCAAAGGTAGATGCTCAACCCAACTACCACCATAATCAATCACATATGCCCGAAGCATATCCTCTAAAATCTGAAGAGTTATTTTTGCTTGCCCATCCCTCTAAGGATGAAAAATAGTACTCAGACTAACCTTAGTACCCAATCCCTTCTGAAAAGACTGGCAGAAATAAGATAAAAACTGCATACCATGATCAGAGATAATCAAAACTGGTAATCCATGTAGCTTCACAATCTCCTGGAGATATAACTTTGCATAGTCCTCAGCCAAAAAGTTAGTCTTCATGGGAAAGAAGTGAGCAGACTTTGTCATCCTATCCATGATGAACCAAACTGAATCAAATTGGTTTCGTGACCGAGAAAGACCTATAATGAAACCCATATTGATTACCTCCCATTTCCACTTGAGAAAATCAATTTCTTGATACAATCCACTAGGTCTCATGTGCTCAACTTTAACTTATTGACACATTATGCATTTGGCCAAAAAATCAGCCACGTCCCTTTTTTACCATTCCACAATTATATCTTCTTGAGATCATGATACATCTTTATCGAGTCGGGATGTACAACGTAGCATAATTTATGCACCTCAACCAAGATCCCTTACCGCAAACCATCAACATCAGGAATGCACAACCTCTCTTAGTACCTAAAAGTACCATCACCATAGAGTCTTGAACACCAATACCTTCTGCATACCCACATTACTCTTAATTTTCATCAAGATAGGATCTAGCACTTTTTTCTCCTTAATCTCTAAACCAAGAGATGACCGAACTCTAAGATTAGCCAAGTGGTGAATATCTTTCACCAATTCTCGCTTTTTTTCTCCATATGAGCCAAACTCCCCATGGATAACTTGCTAAGAGCATCAACAACCACGTTAGCTTAACCTGGGTGATAGTGAAGACTTATATCATAGTCCTTGAGAAACTCCAACCCTCTTCTTTGCCTGAGATTTGGCTCCTTCTGGGTGAACACATACTGTAGACTCTTTTGATCAAAAAATATATCTATGAGCACTCCATACAAGTAATGCCGCCACATTTTCAAGGCAAAAAACACTGTCAACGACTCCAAATCATGAGTAGGATAATTCCTTTCATGCACCTTCAACTACCTAGAAACATAGGAATTCACCTTCCCATACTGCATCAAGACACAACTAAGTCCCACCTTAGATGCATCACAATAAACCACAAAACCCTCACTACCCTCAGGCAATGTCAAAACCAGAGCCAAAGTTAGATTATCTTTCAACTTCACAAAACTCTCCTCACAAGTATCCAACCAAGAAAACTTTACCTTTTTCTGAGTCAACTTAGTCAAAGGAGCAACTATTGTCGAAAAGCTTTTCATAAACTGCCGATAATACCCAGCCAAACCCAAAAAGCTTCGAATGTTTGTTGGAATCATGGGTCTAGGCCATTTTTTAAGCACGACCACCTTTTGAGTGTCCACCATGATCCCTTCATTAGAAATAATATGACCAAGAAAATTCACAACGGTCAACCAAAACTCACACTTAGAGAACTTGGCATACAACTGATGTTCCTTCAAGGTCAGCAATACTACACAGAGGTGATTATCATGATCCACCTCACTCTTGGAATAAAGTAGAATGTCTTTAATAAACACAATAACAAAGAGATCCAAGAACTATCTAAAAACCTGTTCATAAAGTCCATAAATATTGCAGGGGCCTTAGTCAAACCAAATGACATCACCAAGAATTCAAAGTGCCCATACCTAGTACGAAAAGCCATTTTTGGGAT
This sequence comes from Capsicum pubescens, assembly GCA_030864215.1. NCBI lineage: Eukaryota > Viridiplantae > Streptophyta > Magnoliopsida > Solanales > Solanaceae > Capsicum > Capsicum pubescens. Next base: position 237,168,599 of record CM061540.1, read on the forward strand.
ATCCTCCTCCCTAATCTTAAGCTAATAATACCCAGACTGAAGATCTATCTTCCTCATGAACAACTTTAGAGAGGATTTAAGAGTGTTTTCAAAGTATTTAAGAATAGAATAGTAGGGCAAATAACCTCCCAAGTGCAATGTAAGTCGTAGGCCTCATTAGTATAAGTGGGAAAATATCCAGATTGCCCTCACTTAAACTAAACTTAATTCTAGTCATAGGGTACGATTGACCCTTATGAGTCGTACCCATCCTGTACGAGTGGTACCTACCTCTCGTACCATAGGCTCCCTCCTTGGACCCAACATTTTCCAAGGTATGACACACCCAAACCTAAGTTGTGTCCAAGTGTAGGACTAGTACCCATAAACCGTACCCTGGCAGAATAAAATTTCAAGAGGTTTGAACATTGATCACCATAGGAGTCAGTGGTACAAATCGTACCTTGTATTACGGCTCATGGTGAGCCACTAGTACTCATATCTAACTTAATTTACCAAGTATAAGGTTAGGTAAAGTAACCAAACAACCCGTATACACTGATATGACTCATACCACCCAAATCGTACCCATTTTAGTAACTAAATCCAACCCACCAACCAATACTGGTCAGCATATGGATGGACCATACCACCCGTACCCAAGCATACGACTTGTTTGCCTAAGTCATATATTGTCCAGAAACCAAGGTGTTTCAATTTTTGGATTAACCCCCCCTAAACTTGTCATGACAACTTACTTTAGCACTTAAACTTAACGAGCATTTATATACCCCCCTTAACAACTTCAAAGTGAATTATTTTCACCCCGTCATGCATTCAACCAGGTCAAGGCTTAGTGATGTAAGACCACACTCTTTTTAATTGGTCCACATCATTTAAAAAAATGATCCCTACTAAACCTGATCTGATTTATATTTAATTAAAAAATCCTCCTTTTTGTAATACCCGAATTGCTTCAATCAAATACCCCTAATTCCATTAGAAACCCATCATTTCTCTCCATTTCTCTCCTAATCAAATACCCCTAACCCCTAATCGCAAATCAAAAGTTTTTATGCCCAAACACTGAAATTGTTTAGGGGTTTTGCACCGAAATCAAAGTATTTGTGCCTAAACCTTGAAATCTTGAAGGTATTTTTTCATTTACATAGTCTAGGTTTCTAACCCATTTGTTTTTCAAAGGGGTTAGGGTTTTTCTATTTTTATTTTTTGATTTTTGCTAATGCTTGTGTTTTCTTTTAACCTTTTTTGTAGTTTGATAATGGATTTTGTGTACATTATGTTAAGGTTTCACCATGGAGGAATTTTACAATAAAACCTCAAATTAAATACTTCATAGGTATTGTTACAGATTGTTTTGATGTAGATGTTGATAAATTCTCTTAATTTGTGTTTGTAGGATATGTCAAAGAAATTGGGTATAATTGTTCCTCTTGTATCATTTATATTAGACCACCTAAGTCTTCTCACTTGGTTAAAGTTACATGTGATAGGGATATTTTGGGTATTGTACCCCAACTAAAAAATAGAGATATTATTGAACTATTTGTTTCATATTTAATTAAAGAGGCTATTGTGGTCCCTCTTGCCCTTGAATATGTAACCCATGTGGGTGGAGAATCTAGTACTTCTTTTGATAAAGAGTTTGCTCAAACATGTGAGGGTAGTCAGAATTTAGGGTTTGAAGAGGCTGCACAAACTCAAAATCTACTATTAGTGTTGGTGAAAAGTTGGGTGGTGAGGCTTCTACTAGTGTTGGAGAGGAGGTTGATGCAACTTCTATAAGTGTTAGAGAGGAGGTGGTTAGGGTTTTTATTAGTGTTGGTAAGAAGTTAGGTGGTGAGGCTTCTACTGGTATTGGAGAAGAGGTTGGTACATCTTCTATAGGTGTTAAAGAAGAGGTGGGTGGGGGTTTCTCCTGGTGTTGGAGAAGAGGTGGTGGGGCTTCTGCTGCTACTGCATCAGATGTTCCAATTACTGAAATTGATTGGGAAAGTGTAAGTGAAAATAGTGAAGATTCAGGCTATGGAGATTTGTTTGATAAAATTGATAATGAATATAACAGTGATGTTCATAAAGAGGTTAGGACTTTGAGGGAGGGTAAGAGAGCTACCGAGCTGAAGGGGTTAAATTAGGCAAAAAAAAGTTGATATTGGATATGATGAGTATTTATTCAGGAAAAACAATACTTTAAAGGATAAGATAGGTGGTGATAAGCCATATTTTGATTCAGATAAAGAGGATAGCTTTGAAATAGACACTGATGTAGATGTTGATGTTGAAGATGAGGTCCAACAACATACAGGAAGTGGGAAAAAAATAAGAAGATCAAAAATACCTAAAAAGGAATTATGTTCGATCCTACTTGTAGGATAGTTATTTGGGAAACTGGTTTATGTTTTGAAAATGTTAAGTAATTCAGGGAAGCTATTACTAGGTATGCAGTTCAAGAATATGTAGAATTGGAAAAGTTTGTTAATGAACCAACTAGGGTGAGGCTAAAATATGCAGATGGTTGTCCATGGTTATTGTTTGGTAGTCAAGATTCAAGGATAAGGGATTTTGTTGTGAAAAATTATATTCCAGTGCATAAATGTACTGCCACAACCAAAAATAAATTGGTCAATTCAAAATATTTAGCAAAAAGGTACAAGGACAGAATTATTTCTAAGCCAGGAATTAGAATTTTTCAGTTGTAAAATTTGGTGAAAAAAGATCTGGAGGTGTATATTGGTAGAACTATTGCAAGAAAAGCTAGAAATATTATCTTGCAAAAAATTATGTGTGATCATGTAATTTAAAAGAATATTGGATTATAGGGATGAGCTTTTGAAGACTAATCCAGGAAGCACATATGTGGTGAGGCTTAGTGAAGAAACTTTTGAAGGTGGAAGAAAAAGATTTCAATCATTCTATATTTGTTTTAATACTTTGAAGAAAGCATTCAAAGCTGGATGTAGAAGATGTATTGGGTTTGATAGTTGCTTCTTGAACAACCAAATGTTACCACTAGCCTGGGCAGTGGTTGAAGTTGAAAGTAACTTCACTTGAAGATGGTTTATTAGGCTTGTAAAGAATTGTAATACCCTATGTTTTGAAGTCACTGTGCAACATACGACTCATGAACCTGAGTAGTACGCACAATAGATGAGTCTTATATTATAGTCGTATCCATAGAAGTGTATGATGAGAGATGTTCTGCACAAGGTATGACTCAACCCTTGGAGTCGTAAGAAGATCATACGAGTCGTATATGGTAAGTCGTAGTCAAGTCAGTGTGTGGTGAGGTGAATTCTACCCAGGGTATGAGAGAGTGAATACTAGTCGTATGAGATGTTATGAGTCATATGAAGTGGACTCATAAGTTCAGTAGTGTAGACTCCATAAGATTTTGTTCAAGTTATGAAAAGATGATACTATTCGTATATTATGATACGAGTCATAAGGTGGGACTTGTATTATGGATAGTGAATAGCATTTCAATTCTGCCATGTGTACGATTCAAGAGGCCAGTCGTACCCTATCATACGAGTCATATAGTCGACTTGTATAGACTGACGAAAATCCTATAATATTCAGTTAAAGGGATTTTTAACCTTTTTTTATTTTTATAACTTCTACCCACGACTTATAACCCTCAAATAAGTTTATTTTCCCGAATTCTCAAACACTTAACACGCTACTTTTCTCCCATACTCAAGAACAACTATCTAGGGTTTCATCTTCAAGAACATCTTTCAAGTCTCAAATTCAAGCCCTCTTCTCAAGTCAAGTAATTTATGGTATGTGGGACATTCATCAATGGGTGCCTTCAGCCCATTGAGCCCAAAAACCCTCTTGTAGTTTTAAAAGTATGAATTTTATTCTATTTTATGAATCAACATGTATTTCTATGTTATTTAAGTTACTTCATGTTTGAATCTTAATTTCCTTTGTATTAATACCCTAACTTCATGATAAATCCTTAAATTATGAACTAAACCATGCAAATATGTTGTTTTCCTATGTTTAACACATCCTCATGTTCAAATTCATGTATTTTTAATAGTTATTGAAATTTATTATCTTTAGGGTATCTGAATTTTAACTTCCTATCATCGTCAAATTATTGTTGTATCTTGGTAATCATTTAGTGCTGACGGTTATGAACACCCGATACCTAGGTGTTTTTTAAATACCAAATCAGTCAGACCATGGTTTCATTATTATATTCAGAACATGTTTATGCTGAGTACTTATAAGTACCGTACCGTGTCAGGTTAAACAACTAATAATACCAAAGTCATTCAGTTAGGAGTAACACTTAGCACCGAGTGAATGCAGGTATGATGGCTCCCCCATTAGTAGAGGCATGAGTCGTTAGTATCAGTCCCTAAATTTCAAACCTACGATGCCACCATAGATTATGAGGGATCCCCCGTCAGTAGAGGCATGACACCCCCTCCTTCAGGATATCAGCCTTGTGGATCCACATTGTCAGACATTTGTTGGTACCCCTGACAAGGTACCAACACCCTTTTAACTGGGGTTACAAGTCGGACACCAATCGCTTAGATTGGGGCATGTCGGTTGTAGTCATCTCTCATAGTCTCAGTGTAGTTTTCAAAATAAATCAGTTCAGGTCTTCATGACTAAGTGTACAGATTTCAGTTATTCAGTTATACAGATTTCAACCTTCCAGATTACAAATTACTTTAGTACATGTTTATGCTTGGTCTTGCATTCCCATATTTTACATGTTCATGCATCCATGTTCAGTGATCTTATACATTTCAGTTAGTCCTTATCTCACATAATAGTACTATAACGACTCGAGACTACCCCTAGTCATTACACGGTGCTTACGGTCCCAAGAGACCACAAGCTAACCCATGAGCTGGTACCTGCTATAAGCATTGAATAATATAATCATAAATGCGGAAGAATAGTGACATGCCATAAGGTTTTAATAACTGAATTTAGAACTAAAATATGAGTCTATAGAACCAACTGACTGAATCTGATAAAATAATGATAAACTGGATAACTAACAATAATATTTGAATACTGAATAACTGACTCTAATGTCTAAAAAGCCTCTATAATTGAATGACTGAATATGAGTTGATGGGACAGGCCCCAACTAACTCCAACTAACTACTAACTGAGACATGAAATAAAGTAAGCCTGTCCTCGAAGTATGAGGACTCACCACTGCTACTGCTGAGAATCTGATAAGTCTACACATGAGACGGGAACTGAGCATCAGCACCTATGATATGAGACATCATAGCACAAAGAAAGGTATGCGATCAGTACTTTGAATTTACTGGTATGCTAAATAAGGTAGGTTGATATACATGGTTTCATGAATAGGAATAATAAACTATCTGAATATACATGTAAAGCATGAGATACTGAATAGTGAACATGAAAACTATAAGCACTGGAGATATGTGAAGTATGTAAATACTGTGTATGCAAGAGAATCTGTAAATACTGAAAATACATAAAAATTTGTAGACACTCAGGATGAATGACCAAGCATACAACAAACATAAACTGAGTAAAATCTGTAAACTAAAATCTATATGTTTTGTTCAAACAACATTCTGACTGAATAACTGAGCTGGGACTATAACTGAGGTTATATCTGAGACTGTGGGAGGTATCATCTAACCGACATTCCCCAATTTGAGCTAATCGGGGTCCAACCTATAATCCCAGCTAGAAGGGTGTTAATACCATGCCACAGGTACTAACAATGGTTGTGTGCATCCACTAAACTAATATAATGTCCAAGGGATTAGGGTGTCAATCCTGAACTGACAGGTGACTCCTGCAAGATAGTTAAGCCTAATCTAGCGGGTGACTACTCATATACTCCAATGGATACATAGTTATAGAGTATAGGGACTGCTACTAATGACTCTTCCTATATGACGGGGAAGCCCCCATCCCTACACTTGCTCGATGTTAAATCCTACTCCCAACTGAAAGACGCTGAGATACTGGACTATTATGAGGTTAACTGACTGGTATTTGACTATTCTGAAGTGCTCATAGTATATTCTGAAGACTGTTCTGTAATGTACTAAGACTAGACTAAATAAGAAACTATGGATTTTGGGTATTCAATACCCCAAGGACTCAAAACAATTATAGTAAAATGACACTAACACGTGGAGATCAAAATATGAAGGCTCTTATTAAACAAATCACTCTTCTAGGCATTTATCAAACACTTGTAGTTAATGGTTTAAAATAATCATAGAACTACTAAAGGACTGGCATAATTGATAAGAAATTATCATGGAAAACACTGTGTCATGATTTAATTCAACAAACGATAACACTAAAACATGAGGAATCTAACAACAACAATAACTTCATTAAAACATGGTATTAAATCAATGTTCATGGAGATTAATTGATGAAATCATGATTTAAGATCAAATAACTTAAAAATATCATAACTTTATAATTAAAAAGGTTACTTGGGCTCCATGGATGAAAGGAATCCATGGATAAAAATCTAGCATACCTGGGATAATGAATTAGAAGAGATGAATGGAGAGTTCTTGAGAAATTGCCTTGAATTTGAGAGCTAGGGTTTTTTGTTCTTGAAAGAGGGATTTTTTATTGTGAGAGGAATTAAAATAATGATGACTACTTAGGGTGTCTAGAGGTTAAATTTCGTGTTTAAGGTTAATTAGGGCCATGGAAAAGACCCAAATACCCCTAAACAAATTTAAAAATGAAAACTGAAAACTGACTATCCCAATTTTTGGCCATAGTGCAACGCGCAACTATCGCGTCAAGCCACTGGAAAAGGGACAACTGGGATCTGGACAAACGCCGCGATGCGTCACCATCGCGGTAAGCTTGTGGATTCTATTTTGGCCTGCTCTGCGATGCACTAAGATCGCGATGTCACAGTGGAAATCGACAAATATCAAATTGACCTATGGCGCGACGCGCCAGGATCGCGGACCCTTACTGGATTTTGCCAAATGGGAGATTGGACTGCTCCACGATGCGCTAGAGGTTAAAATGATAGGGTTTTGCCACTGAAACTTAAAATTGCCATAACTTCTTACTCGGTTATCGGATTTGGGCAAATTTTATATCGTTGGAAAGCTAATTGAATTTCCTACGCAATGGAAGGCTATAAACTGAAAAATAATGAGTGTTTTAAAAATTTCATATAGGAATTCTCATGTATTGGGACTTAGATTATGATAGGGAAATACGGGGTGTTACAATATCTCCCCCTTGGGATCATTTGTCCCCGAATGAAACTGGTTAGGCTGAGGGAACTGATGGACTGATCTTACACACTTAATATGCATGCCTGATGCATGGAATGCATGACTGAATTGATTTATGAATGTACGACTGACATGAACATGATGTGTAACTAAAACTGAGCATAATAGAGAAAAAAAAAATCTTAAGTAGGTTGGTACCTTATACTGAATCTGGATTCGCGGAGAAAAGATGAAGGTACTTGGTCCGCATATCTACCTCTGTTTCCCAAGTGGCTTCCTCAACGGACTGATTCCACCAAAGAACTTTAACTAGTGGAACTTCTTTGCACCTTAGTCTACGAACTTGATGATCAAGAATTTTGACTGGGACTTCCTCAAAGGAAAGACTGTTCTGACTATCTGCACTTTCTAAGGGAAAAACTATAGCTGGATCACCAATACACTTTTTCAATAATGAGACATAGAATACTGGCTGTACTGAGGATAGATCTAAAGGTAACTCAAGATCGTAAGCTAGCTTTCCAAAATAACTGAGAATTCTGAAGGGACCGACATAGCGGGGACTGAGTTTCCCTTTTTTGCCGAATCTCTTCATCCCTTCATGGGATAGATTTTCAAGAACACAAGATCACCGACCTCAAACTTGAGATCCTTTCTCCTCATATCTGCATATGATTTCTGTCGGCTCTGGGTAGCCTTAAGCCTTTCTCTGATAAACTGAACCTTCTCTAAGGCATCAAATACTAAGTCAGGCCCTACTACTGCAGCCTCACCTACTTTAAACCAACCAAATGGAGATATACATCTCCTACCATAGAGAGACTCAAATGGAGCCATACGGATACTAGAATGATAACTGTTATTATATGTAAATTCAATCAAAGGAAAATGGTCATCCCAACTACCTTTGAAATCAACAACACACGCTCTCAGCATATCCTCAAGAGTCTGAATGGTCCTTTCTGGTTGACCATCTGTTTGAGGGTGGAAGGTTGTACTGAGGTGGACATGGGTACCAAGACCCTTTTGGAATGCTTTTCAGAAGTGAGAGGTAAACTGAGTACCTATATCTAAGATGATAGATAAGGAAACACCGTTCAACCTAACCAACTCTCTGAGATAGAGATTGGCATAGTCCTCAGCTAAGTAAGAGGTATGGACTGGCAAAAAATGAGCTGATTTGGTCATCCTGTCCATGATAACCCAAATAGAGTCATGCTGATGATAGGTACGAGAAAAACCTATCACAAAGTCCATGCTCACTTCTTCCCACTTTCACATGGAAATACTGAACTCCTGCATGGACCCACTAGGTTTCTGGTGCTCAACCTTAACTTGTTGACATGTAGAGCATTTAGCTACAAACTCTGCAATATCTTCTTCATCCCATTCCACCAATAAATCTCCCATAAATTATGGTACATCTTAGTGGCCCTTGGATGAATAGAGTAACACGCCCCATGCGCTTCTGCAAGAATTCATTACCTCAAATCATCTACACCAGGCACACACAATCTACCCTGATAATGCAAAACACGATATCCTCCTTGGGAGAAAACCTCCACCTTCTAATCTCTGATTGATTCTTTTAACTTAAATAGACTGGAATCTCTATACTGCTTTTCCTTTACCTCAAAAACTAGAGATGAATCTGAACTACTCTGCACCCATTCATTACCTTTTGTTGAATCGAGTAAACGGAGACCTAGTCGGGAAAGTTAATGAACTTTATGAGCTAACTTCTTCTTACCATCCTCAACATGAGCTACACTACCCATAGACATTCTACTGAGAGCAATCAACCGCTACATTGGCCTTTCCCAGATAATACAGAACACTCATGTCATAATCCTTTAATAACTCTAACCATTTTCTTTAATGCAAATTCAAATATTTCTGAGAGAACACATACTGAAGGCTTTTGTGATCTGTGAACACATCTACATGCACCCCATATAAGTAATGCCTACACATCTTTAAGGCAAATACTACATCTGCTAGCTCAAGATCATGAGTTAGATAATTCTTCTCATTGAGTTTAAGCTGTCTGGAGGAGTAGGCTATGAACTTACCTCTCTGCATGAATACACAACCCAAACCTACTCTGGATGCATCATAATACACAAAAAAACCATTTGAACCTTCTAGTAGAGTAAGGACTGAGGCTGAGGTGAGTCAAGTCTTCAACTCCTGAAAACTCTTCACGCATGAATCTTACCACTAAAACTTAACTTCATTCTGAGTCAATATGGATATGGGGGATGCAATAGAAGAAAACCCTTTAACAAACCGAAGGTAATAGCCAGTTAAACCTAAGAAACTCTAATATCTGATGGAAAGATGGGTCTAGGCCAGTTTCTCACCACTTTGGTCTTTTAAGGATCAACTCGAACGCCATCACTGAAAATAATATTATCACGAAAAGCTATTGATCTTAACCAAAATTCACACTTACTGAATTTAGCGAACAACTGATGGGATTTAAGAGTTTGCAATACTATTCTGAGATGGTTTGCATGTTCATTTTTGCTACGGGATTAAACAAGAATGCCATCAATGAAGACTATGATGAACATGTCCAAGTACTGCTTGAGCACTCGGTTTATCAAGTCCATGAAGGCTGCTAGGGCATTTGTAAGACCAAAGGACATGACTAGAAATTTGAAGTGACCATACTGGGTTCGAAAAGCTATTTTCGGAATGTCACATTCTCTGACCCTGGGATGATAATAGCCTGATCTGAGGTCTATCTTTGAAAAATAGCCGGCACCCTGAAGTTGATTAAATAAGTCATCGATTTTAGGAAGTGGGTATTTATTCTTGATTGTGGCCTTGTTCAACTGACGGTAGTCAATATATATTTTGAGAGAACCGTCTTTCTTACGCACGAATAGAATAGGTGTGCCCCATGGGGAGATGCTGGGCCTGATGAATCCCTTATCTAAGAGATCCTTCAACTGTTTTTTTAGTTCTTTGAGTTTGGATGGAGCCATTCTGTATAGCAGAATAGATATAGGCTGAGTATCTGGGAGAAGGTCTATTCCAAAGTCAATTTCCCTTTCGGGAGAAACCCCGGGAAGATCTTCAGGAAAAACATCTGAGAATTCATTTACTACTGGGACTGACTCAAGAGTAGGAGTTTTTGATTTAAAGTCTTTGACTCGTACAAGATGGTAGACACACCCTTTGGATATCATCTTTATGGCTCTAATGTATGAAATCAACTGACCCTTAAGAGCTGTAGTACTACCCCTCCATTCAAGGACTGGTTCATTTGGGAACTAAAAATAAACTATTCTATTTCTACAATCAACTGAGGCATAGCATGAGTGGAGCCAATCCATGCCGAGAATGACATCAAAATCCATCATCTCTAACTCTATGAGATCAGCTGAAGTAACTTTTTGAGATATTGTGATCGGACAGTTCCTGTATACTGGCCTGGCTATAATGGAAATACCTACTGGAGTAGACACTGAAAAGGGCTCTGCTAGAGTTTTGGGACTGACACCAAAATTGATAGTTATATATGGAGTTACAAAATAAAGAAAAGCTCCAGGGTCTAGTAAAGCATAAACATGTAAGTGAAAGACCTACAACATACCAGTAACTACGTCAGGAGAATTTTCCTAATCTTGGCAGGACTAAAGAGCATATAATCTGTTTGGACGCTGACCATTGGTGGCATTGGAAGTGACACCCTACTGAGTTGGGCAACCGGATAGAACTGACGACTGATGGGACTAGCCCTGTTGGCGTGCATCCCTACTTTTCTGAGCAACTACCCGACACTCCCGAATCTGATGGCCTGGCTTGCCATACCTGAAGCACACATCACTACCCACTCTGCACTCACCCTGATGGTGTCTGCCATACTTCTAACATAAAAAATTGGTATGAGTACTGCTAACACTGACCTGGGACTTAGAGCCTGGTGCCCTATCCCTATTGTTGTTTCTGAATTTGGGTATTGGGGAACTGGATGAAGAAGGTATTGGGGCTGAAGACCTCTGATAAAAATGAGGATGGTTACCACCTTCTGACTTTGGTTGATTGAAATTAAAACTATCCATTATAGCTCTCTTATTTTCTCTCTCCCTCTCCTTAATCTTTTTCTCCTCTATCTATTGAGAATGGACCATCAGCCTAGACAAATCCATCTCACTAAACAATATTGCGGTCCTACACTCCTTGACCATACTATCAAACACGCCAGACATAAACTTACTCATCTTGGACCTACTGTCAGCTACCACATAAGGAGCATGTCTAGCTAACTAAGTAAACTTGAGAGAATACCCCCTCACACTCCTGCTTCCTTACCTCAAAATAATAAATTCTAACACTTTGGCCTCCCTCAACTCTAATGGAAAGAATCTATCCAAGAAAGACATGGAAAACTCTTCCCATTCTATAGGCCCTGCATCAATACCTCTATCAACTTTCCACTTCTTAAACCAAGTATGGTCTATATCCTACAATTGATATGCAGCCAACTCAGCACTCTGACTAGGCGTCACTCCCATAGCATCTGTTACCTTATGAACCATGTCTAAGAATTTTTGTGGATCCTCTTCAGCCTTGGATCCCGTGAAGAAAGGAGGATTTATCTGGGTGAAATTCCAAATTCTAGTTGCAGCAGTATTGGCCACTGGTTTGGCCTCATTCTGTGCTACTATGGAGTTTGCTGAAGTAGTGAACGCAGCCCTGAATTCGGCGTGAGAGACATGCTCATCCAGAGGATCTGCTTGAACGGGCTGAGGGGCTGGCTGAGTTTCTGTTCTTCTTTCGTTCTTCTTGGGAGGCATGTTCTATAAATAGAAGGAAGAAATGAATTATATTGAGAGTTTAACTTGAACTCATTCTCAATCGCACGACATAAATACTTGAAAGAAGGGAAACTTTTCCTAAACGCCTTGTAACCTCTCATCCATAAGTGTGGCGCGTAACACACCCATGCACAAGACTCTACTCGACGTGGCTTTCAGAATTCCTAGGATACTTTAAAACCTTAGGCTCTGATACAAAGTTTGTAACGACCCGAGACTACCCCCTAGTCATTACATGGTGCTGAAGGTCCTGAGAGACCACAAGCTAACCCATGAGCTGGTACCTGCTGTGAGCACTGAATAATACAATCATAAATGCGAAAAAATACTGACATGCCATAAGGTTTTAATAACTGAATTTAGAACTGAAATATGAGTCTATAGAACCAACTGACTGAATTTGATAAAATAATGATAAACTGGTTAACTAACTATAATATTTGAATACTAAATAACTGACTCTAATGTCTAAAAAGCCTCTATAACTGACTGGCTGAATATGAGTTGATGGGACAGACCCCAACTAACTACTAACTGAGACATAAAATAAAGTAAGCATGTCTTTGAAGTATGAGAACTCACCACTGCTACTGCTGAGAATCTAATAAGTCTACTTATGAGCCGTAAATTGAGCATCAGCACCTATGATATGAGACATCATAGCACAAAGAAATGTATGCAATCAGTACTTTGAATATACTAGTATGCTAAATGAGGTAGGCTGATAAACATGGTTTCATGAATTGGAATAATAAACTATTTGAATATATATGTAAAGCATGAGATACTGAATAGTAAACATGAAAATTATAGGCACTGGAGTTATGTGAAGTATGTAAATACTGTGTATGCAAGAGAATTTGTAAATACTAAAAAAATACATAAAAATCTGTAGACACAGAAGATGCATGACCAAGCATATAACAAATATAAACTAAGTAAAATCTGTAAACTAAAATCTATATGCTTTGGTCAAACAATACTATGACTGAATAACTGAGTTGGGACTGTAACTGGGACTATATCTAAGACTATGGGAGGTACCATCTGAGCTAGGACTATAACTGAGACTGTATCTGAGACTATATCTGAGGTGAACCCTGCAAGATAGTTAAGCCTAATCTAACGGGTGACTACTCATCTACTAAGCTGGCTACGTAGTTATGGAGTATAGGGACTGCTACTAATAACTCTGCCTATCTAACGGGGAAGCCACCATCCCTACACTCGCTCGATGCTAAATCCTACTCCCAATTAAAAGACACTGAGATACTGGACTGTTCTGAGGTTAACTGACTGGTATTTGACTATTTTGAAGTGCTCATAGTATATTCTGAAGACTGTTCTGTAATGTACTGAGACTAGACTAAATAAATAGCTATGGATTTTGGGTATTTAATACCCCCAGGACTCAAAACAATTATAGTAAAATGACACTAACACTTGGAGATCAAAACATGAAGGCTCTTATTAAACAAATCACTCTTCTAGGCATTTTATCAAACACTTTTAGTTCATGATTTAAAATAATCATAGAATTACTAAAGGACTAGCATAATTGACAAGAAATTATCACGAAAAACACTGTGTCATGATTTAATTCAACAAACGATAACACTAAAACATGAGGAATCTAACAACAACAATAACTTCATTAAAACATGGTATTAAATCAAAGTTCATGGAGATTAATTGATGAAATCATGATTTAAGATCAAATAACTTAAAAAGATCATAACTTTATAATTAAAAAGGTTACTTGGGATCCATGGATGAAAGAAATCCATGGATGAACATCTAACATACCTGAGATAATGAATTAGAAGAGATGAATGGAGAGTTCTTGAGAAATTGCCTTGAATTTGAGAGCTAGGGTTTTTTGTTCTTGAAAGAGGAATTTTTTATTGTGAGAGAAATTGAAATAATGATGACTACTTTGGGTGTTTAGGTGTTAAATTTCGTGTTTTAGGTTAATTAGGGCCATGGAAAAGACCCAAATACCCCTGAAAAGTTTAAAAATAGAAGCTGAAAACTAACCATCCCAATTTTTGGCCTTGGAGCGATGCGCCACTATCGCGCCAAGCCACTGGAAAAGGGACAAATAGGACCTGAACAAACTCCGTGATTCACCACCATCGTGGTAATCCTGTGGATGCCATTTTGGCCTGCTCCGCAACGTACCATGATCGCGGAGTCACACTGGAAATCAACAAATGTCAAATTGACCTATGGCACAATGCGCCAAGATCGCGAACCCTTACTGGGTTTTGTCAAATGGGATATTATCCTTCTTCGCGATATGCTAGAGGTTAAAATGACAGGGCTTTACGACTGAAGCTTAAAATCTTCATAACTTACCCAGTTATCGAATTAGGGTAAAATTTATATCATTGGAAAGCTAATTGAATTTCCTACAAAATGGCAGGCTCTAAATAAAAAAATAATGAGTGTTTCAAAAATTTTATATATAAATACTCATGTATTAGGACTTAGATTATGCTAGGGAAATACGGGATGTTACAAGTACATTCAAAGTACTGATCACATACTCTTCTTTTGCGCTATGTTGTCTTATAACATAGGATCGGACGCTTAGTTTTTCTATCGTTCTTAGATAGTTTAGGGTTACCCAACCGCAGTAGTGGTGAGTTCTCTTCCATTGAGGACATGATATGCTCTTAAGGTTATTTTAGTATGTCCTTATGTTTAGTCATTTGGGGGTTTGCCCCATCAACTTCTCATGATATCTAGAGGCTTTCAGACAGTTAGTAAGACAACCGATTTTTAGTTTTTATCAGTTATTGTAGACAGGTGACATATATATTCAGTTTCAGTCTATATAGTTATTTCAGATTATATTTTAGTGTTTCAGATTATAACACCTTATCAATTTATCTTCCACGCACGTGGTTTTATTATTATATTATTCAGTGCTTATAGTAGGTACTAGCTTACGGGTTAGCTTGTGGTCACTTATGGCCGTAAGAACCATTGTTACAACTAGGAGGTAGCTTTGGGTCGTGACAAGGATGATCTTGAAATTGGATATAGGACAGAATTAACAACCATATATACAAAAGGTTATTTTTTCTCTCTTATCTTATTCGTTATCTGATTTTTCTAAATTTACTATTCTGTCAACTAATCTTTTTATATTTTGTTGAAGGATCTTGACACTGCTATTCATGATTTGCTGCCAAATGTAGAACAAAGAATGTGTGCAAGACATATGCTTGCTAACTGGTACAAAAAACGGAAAAGACATTGAAAGAAGGAATTGTTTTAGAGATGTGTCAAGTCTACATATGAGCAATAATTGAGAAAAAATATAGATCATATGGAGTTGTTAGGTGACAAGATAGTAGATGATCTACTGCGGTACAATATTAAAAAATGGTCTAAGGTCTACATCAAAACTTTTAGTTGTTGTGATAGTGTTGACAATAACATGGCTGGAAGTTTTAATTCATGGATATTGGGTCCTAGACACAAGACTATCATTACAATGCTTGAGGAAATAATGATCAAAATTATGAGAAGAATTGAACAGTTGAGGGAGTTCTCTAATACTTTGATGACATACATTTCACCAATGGCTTTAAAAGTATTGGAAGAGAACACATCAAAATTAATGAAGTCTACACTTGAATGAAATGATGAATATGGTTTTGAGGTTAAGGACAGTTGGGGTAATACCTTTATAGTGAATTTGAGTAACAAAACTTGTACTTATAGATCTTGGATGCTAAAGGGTATACCTTGTTGTCATGCTATAGCAACACTATATTTCATAAGATTAGAGCCTATTCACTATGTAGCATATTGGTATAGCAAGCAAACTTACCTCAAGACCTATAACTACTTTATTCAACCTATCACTGGAATGAAAATGTCACCATAATCAACCAACCTTCTTGTTATACCACTTAAAATTAGAAAACTACCAGGAAAATCTAGTCAGAGTAGAAGGAAAGAGCAGTCTAAAAATAAGACAGGTAAGTTGTCTAAAAAAAGTGTTGAGATAACCTGCAACATTTGTCATGCCAAGGGCCATAATAAGAGGGGTTGTCCTTTGAGTGCAAAAGCTACTACTGGTAGAGGAAGAGGACAAGTTCAACAATGTTAAGTGTTGGTTCTTCTACAACAGCAAGTCAATCTCAACCAAGCATAAGTAGAGGAAGAGAAAGACCTAAGGGTTCTATAAAATAGGTAATCATTTGGATTATTTATTTACTACTAATTCTTATTTAATAATTTTTTATTGTATTATAGGCTACTTCTTCTCTTACTCTAAATGTGATTGGTGTGGTTGGATAAGGAAGAGGGTCTTTTGGTGTTGTTGGAAGGGGTAGAGGGTTTGTTGGTGTTGCTGAAAGGGGTAGAGAGTCTGTTGGTATTTCTTGAAGGGGTGGAGGGTCTATTGGTGTTGCTGGAAGAGGTAGATGGATTGTTGATGTTGCTAAAAAGAGTAGAGGAACTTTTGTTATTGCTATATCTAATGTTGGTGTTGGTGTTGGTAGGAGTAGATGTATTTCTACTGCTGGCGCATTTGATGTTGGTGGTGTTGCTGGTATGGGTAATGGGATAGCTTTTAAAAGGCCAAGGTTGGTTGGTATGGGAGTTCGGCATACACAGAGTGGTTTTACAATCCATAATATAGGTTGAATGATTTCACAGTTTTTAATTTTAAAGCAAATGATCAAATGCCTAAGATAATTTATTCTTGTGCTACTGTAGCCTGGAATGCCTTTGAACTCCTCTATAGTGACTGAAAATCTTGGGCATCACAAGCCAAGATTAGTTGTGAAATGGAAAGGAAAAATATGTGACCCAACAAGGACTTCAAGAAATAAAAGCACAAAAAAGAATGACGACAAGGTCCAAAGTTGGTAAAATGAATTATATGAGCCAAACAGGCTCATCAGCTGTCTAGTTGAAGATGCAGTAGTGACTGGTATGCATCTGTGGTTGCATTAGTTTTGATGAATATTTTGTTCAATTATGAATGAAGTTATCTTTTTGAAAAACAATTATGCAGCTGTGAGTGCAATCTAATGTTGTTCTCTATTAATTATGCGATTGTGACAACACTAGCTTAATCTTTTTTTTTCAAACAATTATATAGTTGTGACTGCATTATATTCAAAATCTTTGGTATATATGTAGTTGTGACTGCACTATTTTGATATGTAATTTTGACTATACTATTTTTCTCATATCCTTATGCAGTTGTGTCTGCACTTTGGTGAATATGACAATTTCATGCAACTAAGTTTGCATTATTGAATCATGTTTGGCAGTCCAATAAGAATAGCAACATCCCATTATAATCCCAAATAAAATATTACACTAAGATATCATCCCACAGGACCTAACAAGATTTACTCAATTTCAAATACAATGCAAAGATAAAGAACTACATTACACTAAAAATAAGTCAAGAATAATTACAACAGACCAAATTCATTTCAAAATAAAGGATGATACACACCATTATACCAACTAACAACACCAAATTCTAAGGTAATTTTATTGAGTCTTTCTTTACTTAGATCATTCCAAACCAATAGCTAATAGCTATAGCAACAACACAACAACAAAACACAATGAAAAAGAGTGCATTATCCTTTGTCCTTCCTTCATTCTTGTTACTTCTCCACTTATTCTTTCTTTTATCTTCTCAATCTCTTCTTCCAGCTTCTTTAACTCCATATCTACATAATTATCATATTCTTTAGATACTCTAGGCTTATCAACTACTTTAGAAGTTTCTGCAATTAATTTCCCAGCTTTATTGAATGATGTAGACTTGACACATTGAGATGATTCTACTAAACTCTCAAGCTCACCTAATTTTTCATTTAATTTAGGGATTATAAATTTGGACCTCATATCAGTATTTTCTTTATTCCTCCAACACCAAAAATCGCAAGATCTTGGACCCTATGATTAAAAAGGAAGAAATCAGAATTCAATTGATTCAGTTGGGATAATAAAATGAGGAAATGAGAGAAAAATATGATCTTTAACCAATAGTAATTATATTCCTAATATCTTTTATCGGGATTCCTTGAAGTCCAAAATGTCTGCAAAGGCACTACAAATCCATGATTGCATTAAACCTCTTGGTTCAAAGCAAAATCCTCCTCCCTCCATACAAAGCTTACTCAAGTTAATTGATCTCATAATGTGCTACAAAGAATTCAATCCAAAAAAATAACATAAAATAGAAAAAACTTGATAAAAAATCATAGTTTTTTAAAAGAAAAGATGAATTATACCTTATAATGAAGTAAAGGTCTTGATTTTTTAAGAAATATGAAATCTTGAGTTGATTGAAGATGAGGGACATGACAAAAAAATTAGGGTTCTTAAAGGATTTTCAACTAACATGATTGTTGCCTTTGTTTTTCTTCATTTTCTTTTAATTTTGTGTTAAATTTAGACCTCAACGCGCTTTGATTTAATAGGGAAACACACACAATGGTTGGATGCACGAGGGGGTGAAAATAATTCACTTTAAAGTTGTTAAGGGGGGTATTTAAATGCCCATTAAGTTTAAGTGCTAAATTAAGCTGTCGTGACAAGTTTATGGGGGTTTCAATGCATTTTCTCTAAATTATTTGGTTATATGCTACATATATATAAAGAGTGTGTTCACATGCTATATCAATAACAACAACAACATACCCAGTGTATTCCAACCTAGTGGGGTCTGGGGAGGGTAGAGTGTACACAGGCCATACCACTACCTCAGGAGAAGTAGAGAGGTTGTTTCCAATAGCCCCCCAGCTTAGGACCAATAATAGTATAACAAACATAAAAAGTAAGCGCATATAAAGTAGTATGGTACGCAAAACAAACTAACAGTATAATAAACACAAAAGATACATGCATAATAGACTAGTACGGGATGCAAAATAAAACAACACCACTAGCCCCAAGATAAAACTACAGCCACAACACTACGAACCAGAAACTGCAGCCCCAAAGAAGCGCTCCCCTACTACTACCGACGCGCTCCCACCCCCTAATCCTCTACCCTAATCCACGTACTCCACACCTTCCTATCAAGGGTCATGTACTCTGTAAGTTGTAACTACTCTATATCATGCCTAATCACCTCCTTCTAATATTTCTTCAGTCTACCTCTACCCCACCTAAAACCATCCATATCCAGAGTCCCATACCTCTGCACTAGAGCATCAGGGCTCCTCCTTATCATATGCCCGAACCAACGTAGCCTCCCTTCTCGCATATTATCCTCCACCAAACTAATATGAAGCGTGACATCCTTGTCAATCTCACCATTACCCTAAATTATAGACCCCAGATACCTGAAACTCTCCCTATTTTGAATGGCTTGAGAGTCTATATTCACAACCTCTCTATCCTCTTGTAATATATCACTGAACTTATACTCTAAGTACTCCATCTTGGTTCTACTTAACCGAAAATATTTAGATTCAAGCGTCTGTCTCCAAATCACCAACTTATCATTAACTCCACCTCAAGTCTCGCCAATCAGAAGCACATCATCTGCAAATAATATACACTAAGGGACCTCCTATTGAATATGTCACGTCAAAACATCCATCACCAAGGCAAATAAAAATGGGCTAAGAGTCTATCAAAATTGGGAAGTGCTCCGAATCTCTACCTACCATCCTCTCACGAGTCTTTGCGCCATCATACATATCCTACATCGACCTAGTGTACGCCACGGACACTCCTTTAGCCTCCAAGCACCTCCACAAAATCTCTCTGGGAACTCTGGTATACGCTTATATGTTAGATATTTCTCTGGCTACTTGCTTATATGCTACAAGTATCCTAAGTCATTTCTTATACGCTAAATGCTATATGTATTCTAATTGTGTCTTACATGTTTTGTAAAGAATCTTCGTAAGTGCTATATGTCAATCTACATGATTAGGTGTTTTATAAATTATTTTTTTTGTGTAATGTTTAGTAGTATGTTATATACATATGCATTAAAGGATATATTTTTTATATGCTTCATGGGTCTTTATTTACGTGTTATGGAGATAATGGATCGGTCCTTTCTACTTACATGTCTTATAACTTATTTGTTTAAATATTATACATTTCAAAAAGTTCATATTATTAGAATGTTAAAAAAATAAAAAAAATATATAACATTTGCTTCATATTTTATAGATTGTAGGGATATCTATTTAATGTTACAGTTCATATGTGCATACGTCATAACCAAGTTACTACATGCCATATATTTCCACAATTTTAAGATCTAAAGCTTAAGCTCTTTCATAGATTACCCACCTATTTGATTATATGATAAATATCATGTCATCTACATGATACATGCATCAAAAATTATTATCTATAAATTATAGGCATTATGAGTTATATGATTATACACAATCTTATTAAAGGTGTGGTTGCATAAGTGTTTTGCATCTCACGACTTGCCTATCTAGAGATGCTAAATGTTCATTTCCTCACGTAATAAATATTAGTTACTTATAAGTGTTATCTAATTTGAGCGGATCTTTATTTAGTTGATTTATAAACATGTGTTCGACAGATGTTCACAGTAAATTTTAGAGTGTGACACTTAATGTGCAAGTGAAAAAAATAATTTATGATTTTATTCTCCACTTTATAGACTGTTGTAATATAGCTAAAGGTGGTGGTATCTCTTCACTAAGCTTTATCCATCTCCATATGGTATCCAACAAGGTGCTTGGTACTAGAGCTAGTGCAAATTACACGCTTATTTGAAATATCAATAGTGTAATTCATCTTTAAAATATATTTCGAACCTATTGAAATTGATAGAGCACCATTTTGAGGTATCATACAAATCAAATGTTGATCGAAGTCAACCCAAACTTAAAGAAACTATAAAATTTTGATCAAATTGTGTAGCCAAATTTTCTCACCTTCTTGCTATGTACTTTTATAGTTTTAGGATGCACACATTAGGTGTTTTACGTCTACATGCTTGTATAGTGCAATAACTTTACTTATATATGTTATTTGTCACTTTGATTTAAAATCTTATATATTAGATAATTTATATCCCACCTGCTTACATGATTATGTGCTAATTGTGTCATAACTCGCTTATTTATATGTTATCTATTTTATTTTTCATTGTTTACATACTATTTTATAGTTTATAAGTTCATCTTTCATATTTTTTTGCAGCTCATCTGTATATAGGTTGCATATTATATACACCTCTTTATTTTATAAGTTATACGCCTACTAGGTGGGCATGTTTATAGCCTTTTAGTGGCTCACATGTTTACGTGATCATATATCCTTTATGATTATCTTCCTACATGTTGTCATTTCTATACACTTGTTTTCTCAAATAATACCTAAGTATAGAGGTATGATTTAATTTTTCCTCTAGGTAGAGGGCAAACAAGTTGGTTTATTTGGCTTGGTTGTCTGAAGGATAGTCAAAGAACTTGAATCATCAAGACCTCTTGAAGCTAAGAAATATGTTTCTTCAAGAATTATAAGTTTATATTATTAACTAATATTTTATTATTTTAGATATCACCTATGGAAGGTTTCACATGATTTAGAAGGAGTGTTGGAAACGATAAATTAAGCCAAAGTAAATATGGGCCTATAACTCTTTCGTTTAGTTGTTATTTGATTCTTACATGATACATTTAGATATTTGGTTTGTACCAATGATTTAAAGATTTTAAATGAATGCAACATCTTGAGGTAAAGTATAAGGTAAGTTATAGTATTGTTTGTAGCTATTATTTGATTATAAGGCCAATTGGAGCCTCATGTATTATCAGTTGAGCTATATATTTGTTGTAACACTCTGTGAAGAGTATTTGTATGTATTCTGGTTACCTGACAGGTTCCTAATAGGCCTATTTATAGGGAAAACTCTGTCAAAAATTTTGAAAATTTGTTCGTCAAATTTTAAGACCCTAAGGTAGATTAAGGGAAGTGGAAGTTGAGTAAATGATCTCATGAATGTCTTGAGTAATTATAGGAGTCAAAATAAGCTCTATGCATTATTCGAGGATGAATGATCCTAAGTGGGGGAGATTGTAACACCTCAATAAATTTTAAAATTTATTTTAATATCTTAGATGAGTATAACTCTTAATCTATGGAGATTTACATGGTACATATTATGTGTATATATATGTGTGTGTATGTAAATATAGTGTATATAATATGTATGTTTGTTGCTGGTGGGTTAAATTATAAGTAAGAAGTTTCTATTATATATACATACATATATATATATAGTGCAAGTGGGGGGCACTTTATTATTTATTTTCTCTACAAAATACTTTGTGAAAAAAGGGGAGAAAACCCTAATCATATTTTACCCTTCTCAAGTCGCCTCTCATAATCTTCTCTTTCCCCTATCGGAAAAACCTCATTGCCATCACCGATATACTGTTGCGGCCTCTCTATCTTCTTCTCTCTTTTACCCTCTCCTCTGACATCCCTAGGACCACAAAAACCACCAGCTACCGCTCCATCCAGCTGCCCCCTTTATTTCTCTCTCCCTATTCTTTTTCTCTACTGGTCTAGCTGCTATCAACAATCCAACCACCAGCGAAACCCACCACTACTCTAGTCAGCGAACCCTATTAAAACACCACCAAATAGATCCCCAAACTCTCCACTTAATGTTTTCCCTAAAGGTTTTCACTTCTTGATGAACTTTGAAATCCCTAATGAAGCAAGATCCAGGTTGGAAACATCAATGATTTCTCAATATTAATTTTAAAATATTGAGATGATAAATTGGTTATCTATTGGATTGTGGAAATTAGCAGTTGGCAAAACAAAGGCTAAACTCTCGCGGGTTGAATTATTTGATACTTGTGGTCCTACTGTTAGCTAGAAAGGCACAAAGGGTATGTAAAGCTAAACCCTCCATCGTTGTGAAGGCACAACTCATAGTCATTTTTTTCTCCAAGAAGAGTTGATATAGTTTACTTGATATACAGGAACAAATCCTTCACCTTCTATATATATCTAACACGTTACTATATGTCTAATATCGCCACAATATTTGTGTCCCCTTTCCATTTTAAATTACTTGTCTCCATCCTTCATGTATCTATTTATTAGAGTTGCAGTATTTATTTTATTCTTGTCGAGTCAAGTATCTATAGAGCGACACAAAATTGTATTCGTATGTGTTGGAAATTCTTAAAATTCATATATTATGTGTATCGCATGCAATATGTTTAGAATAAATAGCCATAATATAGTCGCATTTGTATACTGGATCACATAGCAATATAGTTATAGAATAAAATAACAACTAGCAATTGAATAGCTCGATACTAGAAAAGAAATCAGTGAAATATGGAAAACATTAATTTACTGGCTGAATAGTATTTATTACGATACACTTGCATAGGACTATAAGGCACTACTTGATAAAGTTAACGATGGGAGGGTACACAGGTTTGGCTTGGCATATCGCTCGATGTGATTCTATGCACGAGATCGAGACCAAACTATTATAGTGAGCCCAAACATTGTGGCGTACCTACCCTTGTGGGATTATTTGAATTTGGAGTCAGTTGGGATGCCTCTGACTCGAGCAAATATATGCACATATGGCCTGCGGGCAGTCTCTTATAGTGAGACCTTAAGAAGGAGCGTACCCTAGAATAGACTGTGATCCAATAACAAAGGCAAACATAGACATGAGGCAACATTGTTATACATTTGACACAAAACACCTTTGATAGGCCATCTTATAATCATTTGTAATTGATATAGGAATATGACATCACCTAGGAAAATTGTTAGGTGTCTTATGATGAAAAATATTTGAGGAAACATATACAAACTAATAAGGTTGACTACATAAGTCATACTATAGTTCCTAAAATTTATTGATTCATAATTACTAATCCTTAATACTTGAATTATGAAATTCTAGTTAGACTAGTGCATTAGCCACGTTTCATATTGCACAATAGTTGCTCTCCTGGTCATAAGTCCTTTATCTTGATATCTAATCCATATGAGCATCTATACTTGTTACTTGTTATTCTGTTGCTTTACATTCCAATATATGTTTTATATGTATTAACATCTTTTTGTGGGGACAATACATCTCTGTAACACAAGATCAAGTATGTAGATGATAACGCTCAATCTACAGCTCTCGTTTGAGTGTAAAGCGGTCGTTAGCAAATATAGAACCCAACCTGGGTTGGGTGTCGATCCCACAGGGAATAGCTTGGCCAACAAGTAAGTAAAATTACTAAACTTTTGGTGCAAGTCTCGTAAGAAGGGGGGATTCTTATTTTGCAAGTAATGTAAACAAAAGCTGAAAATAATAAAGTAAAAAAAGAGAGATTGTTACGTTGGTTGTAAACAATGAGAATTGAAGCATTGGGGTTATGTCCACCTTCTGAGGTATACGTCTCTATTGGCTATGAGTGTGTAGAACTCTGACATGCAATTGCTTATAGAGGATTGTAGTCGATGGTAAATCCAAGCGTCTCTCGACCTAAACAAGGACTATTTCACTTTAACTCTCTCGAGCTTAAAGCGTGTCTAACGGTACGAATTCTCCAAGAGGTTAGTCCAGTTACGGCACTAGCTTTTTAATAGGAAAGGGTGTCCTACTACCTTGACATTATCTCTTTTCCAGACAAATAACTTTTCTCTCGAACAAGTTAAATGTTAGACTGGCGTATTCTTGCATTTGCAACCGCAAAGAATGTAGATTAAGATGAAGAGAATAATGATATAAGCAATATACGTGCCTCGAACTCACAAACTCACAACAATAGATAGTAACTCATTCGGCTTCCATAACCCCAACAGAGAAGTTTAGTTACCCATGAATGCGAAGGAAATCATGATTGACATTGTTATTATATCACGATATTGAGTAATGGCGTGTAGATCAAGTGATAAGCGTGAGGCGTGATTCCTTAGCAAGTAACGATTCTCTTGTTGTGGAGTTTAAGAATAAAAGAGTAGATTAGAAGTGTTTGTAGTGGAAGATGAGAGGGATGGAAGAAAATTAATTGTTGAATGATGAATGTCAGATTTATAAATCTCTAGCATGATAGGGTATTTATAATACCCATATCCTACTCCTACTAAGCTAATGAAATAAATAACCAAATCCTACTAGACTAATGAAATCTTTAACCCAAATGTACTAGGTTAAGGTAACATTATCATAATCCTCATAAAATAATGAAATACATAACCTAATTGCACTAGGTTAATGTATTATTGTCAAAATCCAGCTTTGTGTCTGTAAGTCCCCAAAGTCTTCAGAATTGCTGTTTTAGCCCGGGACAGATTTTCTATGCAGCAGTTTTGGTCCTTTAGGCGTCCCACTTCCTTCTCCTTCGTTTGTGAGCTTTCTTTTGCGTCAAGTTAGACATAAAATACTGTATTTTGCATCATTTATACCTGAAACTTTCCTAGTCATGTTCGTTATCTCATTTACGGGAAAAAGGACTAAAAGTGCATGAAATATATAATTTGTTCTCAAAACTAGGCTAAAATATGGGCAAAATATATTGATATAGGCGTGTAAATCCGCCTATCATCAGTAGATAAGTAGACTTCTATACAAAGCACTAGTCCCATGTTTTGCAAAGTCGTTGATGAGCTTCTCTCTCATATGGAGCTAATAGAGGTCTAATACTCTTTAGTCATGTTTGTAGTTATAGTTTGGGTATGTTTGGGGTCCCGTCCTAACTATATTTTATTGTATGAATATAGATTCTATTAGACGCTTCGTAGACATTATTAAATTATTTCATTTGGTTATAGTTTCACTTATCTATATCAGTTGGGTTCAATGGGCTAAAATTGTGAATTTTATAGGCCTTCATAATTAGCTAGGAATAATAACCATTCAACTTAATATATATATATCAGTGGTATAGCATATGTTTATATGGTTCTTGTCCGCTCTATCTAGGTTAGAAGCGTGACAAATATGTATTGTTGGCTTTGTATACATGAAATTAATCGTATCTTGTTTAATTAAAATCCTAATATGGTATCTATGGTGTATTTATATTATATTGCATTCTATTAGAATAGGGATTATGTTGATTTCATGGATGGTTGGACTAATGGATGGATGTTTGGCTCACTTGGTTGATATATCTATATATCTATATATATATATATTAGTTGTAAATGTACATTCTTATTCTGGTTGATTATGAATATTACATCCTCATATCATACATATTTATGAAACATTGGTACCACCATGGAAATACTGGAAACACTAGTTTTTTTGATAGAAAAATATGACATCTAAAAAACCCTCTATCGAAGAATGTGTCAGAGAGGAAATATAGATATGGTATTAGGTTTGGATTGTATATGAGTTGAGAACCCCCCATGGGTCTTAATTCGGGAAGCTTTAGCTCCGTAGGTGTATACGGAGGTTGTGCGACAACCTCGTGCATCACATTATCATCATCATTATCTACATTAAATTTGTATTTACCTTGTACTTTTTGTGATGTATTATTTTCTTTTGGTGTGATATCTTTCCATGTGTATTTCTTCCTTCGTTATAGTATGTGTTATACCTATCTACTTGTATGATTTCTTGGTATCTGCTATGTTGGATGTGAATATTATAGAATTGTTAGAAGAGACGATGTGGGATACCACTTGGGACATATTCTAGTTGCAGGTGGCATACCTTTAGTATGTATTTTGTATGCTTTATTTTCTACTTTGCTTAGTGGGCCTATGATACCTACTAAGTACAAGTGGATCATACTCACCCCTATTGGGCCCTTACGGTGTAACTTCTGGTTTGGGTGCACCTCACGATGGTTGATTTTAGATGATATTTGGAGCTTTTCAAGGTAGTGTTTGATATCATGCCTCTGATTCTACTACTATTTTTCCTTATTAGACTTTCTTTATTTGTATTCAGAGACAAGGTTATTCCTATTTTGGATAATCCTTGTATTTTGATCTCAAGTTGTATTAGTTATGTCCTTACACTATGAATATAGATTTTAGGATTTTGGTATGATATCTTTGGTTATGTATTTATGCCTTCATTATCATTGTATGGTTTGGCTTCACTCTAGGAACCCAGCCTTGGGTATTGGTATTATTTCCCTTTTAATATCAATTTGTGTGATAGGTTTACTTGTCAAGGCTCATCGCAATAATTGCCATCATGACCCTTGGATTTTTGGGTCATGAAAAATTGATATCAGAGAAGCCAGGTTCATTGGTCTCAAGAGTTCAATATAGGGTGTCTAAACGAGTCTCGCAGATCGATACGAAGATATTCGTATCTATCTGTGAGAGGCTATAGAATGTCATTAGGAAATTTCCCTTATTTTCTTCCTTATTATGTTAATTTCTTCATACCTTATGTTTTAAGTAATATTTCACTTTTTTTGTACAGATAGTGATGACTAGATCTCAGGAGGTTAGAGATATTGAGCCTTTATTCGAGGAGATATCCCAGTCTAGAGGGCGAGTTGGGAGTTGTAGATGGGCTTAAGGTAGTAGAAGGGCACGTGGATCTGAACTGTCCAGGAGCAGTGTTAGGGGACTTTTCCTTGAGCCTTATGTTGAGCATATTGGAAATGTGGGTCCTACTACAGTTCCATCGAGTTCTTTTAGACAAGTCTTGGAGGGGTTGTTGGTTCGCTTATTGACCCATTTGGAGGGTGCTCCTTTGAGTGTATCTAGTGTTACCCCAGCTCCGAGTATTGTATCTTTGTCTGTGCCAGAGTCCACTTATGGTGTTCTTCCAGCCTTGAGTGTGTATCCTCCTGTAGTACCTACTTTTTCTTTTGGTACTCCAAAGACTTTGAGTATTATTCCTCCTACAGCACCTACATCTAAGTATGGTATTTTGAGATCAGGAGTTCAGCCTTTATCTATGTTACCTCCTCAGATGGTATCTCATTCTGCTAGATTCACCATGCCCCCTCTTATGTTGAGTATAGTTATGTCTTCTTGGGATTAGAAAAGGTTTTAGAGATTTACTCATTTGGGTCCTCCTATATTTAACGGTGCTTTGGGCGAGGATGCGAGTGAGTTCTTGATTAACTTTCATGAGAAGTTATATGACCTAGGCTCACTTGAGCCACATGTGTGTTGCATATACTATTTATCAATTGAGGGATGCCACTAGAGATTGGTGGAGGTCACTTGTCAATTGCACACATCTTGATTCTCTTGAGATGACTTAGGACGAAGCCTTTTTGGAGAGGTTTGCGCCTTATAGACTGAGGGATCGAATGAGAAATGAGTTTGATCACCTGGAGCAGGGATCCATGACTGTTATAGAGTATGAGGCATACTTTTATGCCCTTTCTAAATATTTTTATGCTAGCATTGCCACCGAGTTTAAGAAGATTCAAAACTTCATGAAGGGGTTGGATGTTTCTCTTTAGTTAGCTATATCTCAGATAGTAGTGTTTGGGGTATCTTTGCAGAGTATAGTGGATCATGCTAAGATGATTGAGGGTATTCTTCGACCATCTCAGGGACGTGCCAAGAAGGTGCACCGTGTGAGTGAGTTTAGAGGTAACACTCCTTGAGGTAAAGATTCTAGAGGCCTGTGGGTATCATGGTAGAGCAGTTCAGGTAGCCCTACAGAGTTTAAATAGTAGGTCTTTTAGTTTAGAAGTTCCTTATAGTCGTCGAGCTCAGTCGTGTCTTTTCTTGGTGAGTCAGACCATATAGGTTGCTTTATGTGTGATGAGGCCGGTTATTTGGCCAAGGACTGTCCCTGCCATGTGTTTAGAACTACTCTTATTTTATCTGTGAGAGGTAGAGATTCTACCAGAAGTGTGCGAGGTAGAAGTAGTGGTGCCTTTGGTGGTGGTCGCAGACTTGAGACATAGGCTTCCAATATTGCTATCATAGGTATCATCCTTATTTATTTTAGATCTGCATCTATCTAATTTGATTCAGGATCAACCTTCTCCTATGTGTTTGCATATTTTTCTTTGGATTTTGATTCTGCTAGTGAGCCTCTTGCCATGCCTATTCGTGTATTTACCCTTATAGGAGATTCATTAGTGGAGGATCGGGTGTACCGATCTTGTGTTGTGACTTTTACTGGGTGTGAGACTTGGTTTGATTTGCTTTCCTTAGATAAGGTTGACTTCGACATTATTTTGGGTATGGATTGGTTTCCTCCTTACTGATAACGCTCAATCTACAGCTCTCGTAGGAGTGTAAAGCGGTCGTTAGCAAATATAGAACCCAACTGGGTTGGGTATCGATCCCACAGGGAATAGCTTGGTCAACAAGTAAGTAAAGATTACTAGACTTTTAGTGCAAGTCTCGTAAGAAGGGGGGATTCTTGTCGTGCAAGTAATGTAAACAAAAGCTGAAAATAATAAAGTAAAGAGAGAGATTGTTACGTTGGTTGTAAACAATGAGAATTGAAGCGTTGGGGTTATGTCCACCTTCTGAGGTATACGTCTCTATTGGCTATGAGTGTGTAGAATTCTGACATGCAACTGCTTATAGAGAATTGTATTCGCTGGTAAATCCAAGCGTCTTTCGACCTAAACAAGGACTATTTCACTTTAACTCTCTCGAGCTTAAAGCGTATCTAACGGTACGAATTCTCCAAGAGGTTAGTCCAGTTACGGCACTAGCTTTTTAATAGGAAAGGGTGTCCTACTACCTTGACATTATCTCTTTTCCAGACAAATAACTTTTCTCTCGAACAAGTTAAATGTTAGACTGGCGTATTCTTGCGTTTGCAACCGCAAAGAATGTAGATTAAGATGAAGAGAATAATGATATAAGCAATATACGTGCCTCGAACTCACAAACTCACAACAATAGATAGTAACTCATGCGGCTTCCATAACCCCAACAGAGAAGTTTAGTTACCCATGAATGTGAAGAAAACCACAATTGACATTGTTATTATACCACAATAATGATCAATTTCGTGTAGCAAAAGAGTGGTAGGCGTTAGGTGTGACTTCTTGTAGAGTAACGTTTCTCTTGTTGCGGAATTTAAGAATATAAGAATAGACGAAAATAGAATTGATGGAAAGATTAGAAGAGTTGTAGAACTGTTTGTAGTGTAGAATAAAAGAGGAGTAGAAGATCTGTGAAGATGAGAGGGATGGAAGGAAGTATTGTGTTCTCCCTCCTTCCTCCCTCCTTGTTCTCTAAAATCTCTAGCATGATAGGGTATTTATAATACCCATATCCTAATCCTACTAAGCTAATGAAATAAATAACCAAATCCTACTAGACTAATGAAATCCTTAACCCAAATGTACTAGGTTAAGGTAACATTATCATAATCCACATAAAATAATGAAATACATAACCTAATTGTACTAGGTTAATGTATCATTGTCAAAATCCAGCTTTGTGTCTGTAAGTCCCCAAAGTCTTCAGAATTGCTGTTTTAGCCCGGGACAGATTTTCCATGCAGCAGTTTTGGTCCTTAGGCGTGTAAACTCCCTTCCCTTCCTTCGTGAGCTTTCTTTAGCGTCAAGTAAGCCATAAAATGCTGAATTATGCATCATTTATACCTGAAACTTTACTAATCATGTTCGTTAGCTCACTTACAGGAAAAAGGACTAAAAGTGCATGAAATATATAATTTGTTCTCAAAACTAGGCTAAAATATGGGCAAAATATATTGATATAGGCGCGTAAATTCGCCTATCATCACTTACCATGTTGTCCTAGTTTGTTATGCTAAGACTATGAATTTAGCCCCACCGGGTGTGCTAAGGATAGCTTGGAAGGGTGCGCTCCATTCAGGTCCTAAGAGGATTATATCTTATGTTTAGGCTCGTACTTGGTTGAGAGGGGATATTTGTCTTATTTGGATCATATTCGTGATACTAGTGTGGTTTCACCTTATTTTTGGATTATATTCATGTGGTTCGAGATTTCACGAATGTGTTTTTAATGGATTTGGATCGTATGTCTTTGGATCGTAATATTGACTTTGCCATTGATGTTGAGCTAGACACCAAGCCCATCTTTATTCCTCCTTATAAGATAACCCTAGCTGAGTTGAAGGAATTAAAGGATCAATTATAGGAGTTATTAGATAAGAGATTTATTCGACTAATGTGTTGTCTTAGGGTGCACTTGTCTTATTTGTGAAAAAGAAGGATGAGTCTATGCGTATGTGTATTAATTATCGATAGTTGAACAAGGTGACGGTTAAGAATAAGTATCCTCTTTCTCGTATTGATAATTTCTTTGACCAGCTTCAGGGTGCTTTGGTGTTTTGGAAGATTGACTTGAGATCAGGGTATAACCAGTTAAGGATTAGAGTTTTGGATATTCGAGATAGTTTTTTAGACTCAGCACGGTCATCATGAGTTCTTGGTCATGTTCTTTGGGTAGACCAATGCCCCAACAACATTCATAGAGTTGATGAATCAGTTATTTTGACCGTATCTTGACAACTTTGTTAGCGTATTTATAGATGATATCTTGGTTTATTCTAAGAGTGAGGCCAACCATGAGGAGAATTTATGAATTGTGCTTCAGAGTTTAAGGGATGAGAAGTTGTATGCGAAGTTCTCCAAGTGTGAGTTTTGGTTGAAGTGTCTCTTTCTTGGGTTGTGAGGTGACTAAGGATGGTCTTATGGTTGATCCAACCAAGATTATAGTGGTTTGTGATTGGGCTAGGCCTACTTTGCCCACCGAGATTTGGAGTTTTATTGGATTAGAAGGTCACTATCAGTATTTTATTGAGGGTTTCTCATCTATTACAGCTTCGTTGACCAAGTTTACTCAAAAGAAAAAAAAATTCTAGTGCTCCGATGCTTGTGAGGTGAGATTTAAAAAGCTCAAGGATTTATTGACATCAACTCCTATCTCAACTTTGTCCAAGGAGGGCTTGAGTTTTACCGTCTTTTGTGATACTTTAGGTGTTGGGTTAGGTGCGGTGTTAATAAAGGACGGTAAGGTAATTACATATGCTTCTCATCATTTGAAGCCCCATGAGAAGATTACCCTTCCCGTGATTTGGCGTTATGTACAGTTATTTTTTGTTTGAATCTGTGGAGGCACTACTTGTATGGAGTTCGTTGTGAGATTTTCTCAAATCATCATAGCCTTCAGTACTTCTTCAGCCAGTGAGATCTTAATACGAGGCAGCACCATTGGCTTGAGTTGCTTAAGGATTATGACTTGACTATTCTCTATCATCCGGGCAAGGCTAATGTAGTTACGGATGCCTTGAGCCAAAAGTTGACTAGCATGGGTATCTAGGAACATCTTTTGAACCACGAGAAAACTTTGGCCTTAGAGGTTCAATCTTTAGCTAACCAGATGGTTGGGATTGAAGTTTCAAAACCTGGGTGTATTTCTGTATGTATGGAGGCTAGGTCTTCTTCGATGGAGTATATTCAATCTCATCAGTTTGATAATGTCGAATTGAGATCAATTTGAGATAAGATGTTAAGTGGCGAGCCTAAGGAGGCCTCACTTGATTTGGATGGTGTTTTGAGGACTGGAGGTCGAGTTTATGTGGCGAGAGTGGGTTCTTGGATCAGATTGATTTTTGAGGAGGATCATTGTTCCAGGTATTCTATTAGACTGGAAGTGACCAAGATATATCGTGTTTTAAGGCAACATTATTGGTGGGGTGGTATGAGAAAGTGTAATACCCGTGCTTTTTCTTAGCTTGAAAATCATCTCAAGGATGTTAGAACTTGCTTTGAAATAAGAATTCATTCTTATAAACGTGGTATTTCCATAATTTTCACTTCCTAACATGTGGGAAATTGAATAAGCTTTCCATCTATATAAAATTTGCCCAAATCCGACATCCGGGCGAAGAGTTAAAGCCTTTTTAGTGAGACAGTGTTTGACCTGAGCCTTCAGCGCATCGCGGAGATAGCTCAAATGGCAGTTGTCAAATTCCAGTGTTGCTCCGCGATACTGGTGCGTCACACCAAACTTCCAGGTCGTAGACAAGGTGGAAACACGATAGCTCCGTGTCGCGCCACCATGCAATTTCCCATTTGTCAATTTTCAGTGATACGGCGCGATAACGCCTTGTCGCGCCAAGGTCCCAACTCGAGAAATTTTACTGAAAATTTAATGACGTGTCCAGGGTTAAAAAGGTCAACTTCCGACCCATATATAATCCCTTTAACATGTGATTTAGCCATTTTTCACCCAAAACATATTAGTTTCTCACAAGTTTATCTTAAGAACAAACTAGGGTTTCTATTGGGGATTCAAATTCAGGAAGGGTTTCACCATCAATCTTCACGAAATCATGATCTAAGGTATGCATAGTGTTCATTCATGGACTCCTTTCATCCATGAAGTTCAAGAATCCCTTTTCTAAACTCAAGTTATGGATTTTCTATATGTTTTCATGTTTTGGCTGCTCATGTTCATGTTTCGTAAATGTGAAATTGGATTCTACTCCATGATTGTTGATAGTTTCTATGTGGGTTTAATTACTATAGCCATAGATTCATGCAACTCTAAGATTTAAACCCTTGAATGATGAAATTAGAATTGAATAATGATGTTTACATGTACCATGACGTCATATGTTTGATTAAATGCCTAGATGAAGAAATATTGTCTAACTAGCATGATATCATGAAATCTCCATGTATGTACAAGTTCATGCCTATTACATGTTTGATGAAACACTCCTATGAATGTAGTATGTATTATGAAGTTAGTCAAGTCTTCAAGTAAATCATGCTATGTCAGTTTTCTTCTATCAAGTTCTAGGGGTACTTGTACCCGAAATATTAGTTGTGTGCCTAGAGCCATATCATGTATTCACGATACTCTCAATAAAGCTATGAACTCTTAGACTTCAGATAGTCTTATGACTCAGAAAAAACTCCATGATCTCATGACTCAATTAGTTTTCAAATATCAGTAGTAATCAGTCAGCCACGGAAATTCAGTAACTCAGTCCATGCTCAGTTCAGTTCAGTAAATCATGTTCAATGTCCATTCAGATGGGAGTAGGAATTAGCACCGAGTGAACCCAGAGATGGGGACTCACCTGTTATACGAGGGTGTGATTCCTAGAAGCAATCCTTGCATTCTAGAACTATGTAGCCAACATGGGTTGAGACATCATAGCCTGCTATATGAGGGTAGATGAGGTGGATTAACCTGTTATGTGAGGGTTCCCACCATTCTTTCTAGAGTTACCTATTATATGAGGGTTACTCATATGTTGTCCTTACCAGTGGCGCGGTATTGACACCCTTCCAATCAGGGCATAGATTGGACCCTAACTCAGCTATTATAGCATATTTGGGGCATGTCGGTTAGATACTACATCCCACAGTTTCATGTTGCAGAATCAAGACTGTCAGATACAGTCAATTGGTCTCAGTAATAGAACTTAGATAGTTCTTCAGATTTCAGGACTATCAGATACAGTCAACTCAGGTACAGTACAGAACTCAGATAGTTCCATCAGATTCAGTATTGTCAGTTATAGTCACCCACATTATCAAGTATACTCAGATACAGTCACCCATATTATCAGTTATACTCAGATACAGTTACCCATGTTATCAATTATACTCAGATACAGTCACCCGTGTTATCAGTATTATTCAGATATAGTCCTTCATGTTATCAGTCATATCAGTTACTAGCATATCCCGTGATCAGTATACAGACTCAAAAATCACAAAATTGCGTTGTCAGTTACATTTACATATTTATGCATGTATTCTCACGTTCATGTTAGACAGTCAGTTAGCATTATTCATGCATGCAAAACCTTGCATATAGCCTACCTCACATGTATACTCGGTACATATGTACTGACGTATTTGCGCTATGGTGCTTTCTTTTTATGTTACACCATAGGTTCAGAGACACGAGTTCTAGATTAGCAGTAGATTCCAGATTCAACAGTCAGAGTAGAAGTAAGTCCTCATCCTTCGAGGACATAATGATTTTCTAGTATCTCATTGATTAGCTTATTAGTTGGAGTTAGTTGGGGACATGTCCCATCAACTCCTTATTCAGATTCTTCAGACAGTAGAGGCTTTCAGACAAGATGCATACTAAATGCAGACTAGATACAGAATATCATATTTTAGACTTTATTTTTGTTTTGGGAGCTCCATTACCCCATACAAATGTTACGTTATTCAGTTATGTCTATGATCGAACCTTATGGCCTTTCAGTGCATATTTTTGCATTATTATGTTATCTTATGCAGTATACAGGTACAAATATTAGTTATGGGTTAGCTTGTGGTCCTTCAGGGTCATGAGCACCGTGTAGCATTCTGGTTCAGCAAATCAGGTCGTTACAAACATGATATCAAAGCCTAAGGTTTAATAGAGTCCTAGGAAGTCTGAAAGTCGCATCTAGTAGAGTCTTGTGCATGGGTGTGTTGCACGCCACATTTATGTGAAAGAGGCTATGAGATGTTTTAAGAATATTTTCCCCTCTTTCAGTATTCATGTCGTGCCATTGAGCATAATCACAAGTCAGTCTCTCAGTCTAATCCGCTTCTTCTCTTTATTTCAGAACATGCCTCCTAAGAGAAAAAATCAGTCAGCCCCTCAGTCCGAAGAACCTTTGGGCGATCATGTTTCTCATGCAGAGTTCAAGACCGCATTTATCACTCTTGCTCAATCAGTCATTGCTCATAATGGACGGCCAACAGTCATTCCGACCAACCCAGTGGCCAACTCAGCCGCAACTAGAATTCAGGACTATACCCGAATGAATCCTTCAACCTTTCTCTAGTCTAAGGTAGACGAATACCCTCAGGAATTCTTAGATCAAGTTCAAAAAGTGACAGACGCCATGGGGGTGACTACTGTTGAGAGTGCTGAGCTAGCTGTATACCAGTTGCAGGATGTGGCTCATACTTGGTTCAAATAGTGGAAGTCCAAAAGATCAGATGAAATAGGTCCTATAGAGTGGGAGGAATTTGTCACTACTTTCTTAGACAGATTATTTCCCCAAGAGATTAGAGAAACCAATGTTCTAGAGTTCATCAACCTCAAGCAGGGCAATATGACAGTGAAAGAGTATTCTTTTAAGTTTACTCAATTATCCAAGTATGCCCCTCATGTGGTTGCAGACAGTAGATCCAAGATGAGTAAGTTCACTTCAGGGGTGAATGACAACGTGGTTAATGAGTGCAGATCCACCATGCTGAATAGTGACATGACCTTAGATAGACTTATGACCCATGCTCTGCAGATAGAAGAGTAGAAATTTAAGCAGAGGGAAAATCTGAATAAGAGAGCGAAGATAGGTAGTTTCAACTTTGCTCAGCCTAAATCAGAAGGAGAAAACCATCCTCGGTTTTTTCCTAAGTCATCAGTTCCAGCTCCATCTACAGCCATTGCTCCAGTTCCTAAGTTCAAAAAGGGTAACAAAGATATAGCGCCAGGCTCTAAGACCCAGGGCAATGTTAGCAGTGCCCGCACCTA
The DNA here is from genome assembly GCA_030864215.1 of Capsicum pubescens. Lineage (NCBI taxonomy): Eukaryota > Viridiplantae > Streptophyta > Magnoliopsida > Solanales > Solanaceae > Capsicum > Capsicum pubescens. The sequence continues at coordinate 237,205,113 of CM061540.1, forward strand.
TCCTCTTTGCTAGACTTACGGTAAGCACCATCAGGGTGTGTGTAGAGCAGGTAGTGGCATTTATTTGGGTTGTGGCAAGTCAGGACATAGAGTTAGAGACTATCCGTAGCAAGGTCCTCAAGGACAACAGAATTGCTCCTCAGCTCAGTCCGGTCGCCCAAATCAACAAGGTGCCACTTCCAGTGCTACTAGCGGGCAATACCCAAATCGTCTCTATGCTCTTCAGACTCGACAAGATCAGGAAAGTTCTCCTAATGTAGTTACTGGTACGTTACAGATCTTTCATGTGTATGTTTACTCTTTGCTAGATCTAGGAGCTTTCTTGTCTTTCGTTACTCCTTATATAGCAGTTGATTTCGGAATCAGTCCCAAAATTCTAGAAGAGCCCCTTTTAGTCTCTACCCCAGTGGGTAAAACCATCATAGCCCGGTGGGTATACAGGAACTGCTAGGTTATGATATTTCATAAAGTCACATCAGCAGATTTAGTTAAGTTAGAGATGACTGATTTTGATGTCATTCTCGGCATGGATTGGCTTCATTCCTATTATGCCACAGTCGACTGCAGAAAAAAAATAGTTTAGTTTCAGTTCCCAAATAAACCCATCCTAGAGTAGAAGGGTAGCATATCCTCTTTTAGTGGTCAACTTGTTTCCTACCTTCGGGCAAGGAAATTGATATCTAAGGGATGTGTTTATCATCTATTTCATGTTAGATATTCCAATTCTGAGGCTCCCAGTCTCGAATCAGTCCCAGTAGTGAATGAATATTCAGATGTCTTTCCTGAAGATCTTTTAGGAATTTCTCCCGAAAGGGAAATAGACTTTGGTATTGATCTTTTATCAGACACTCAGCCTATCTCTATTTTGCCATACAGAATGGCACCAACAGAACTGAAGGAACTGAAAGAATAGTTGAAGGATCTCTTAGATAAAGGATTCATCAGACCCAGCATTTCCCTGTGGGGCGCACTAGTCTTATTCGTGTGCAAGAAAGATAGTTCACTCAGAATATGTATAGATTACCGTCAACTCAATAAAGTCACGGTCAAGAATAAGTATCCTCTTCCCAGAATTGATGACTTGTTTGACCAACTTTAGGGTGCCAGTTATTTCTCTAAGATAGACCTCAGATCCGGCTATCATCAGCTCAGAGTTAAAGAATGTGACATCCCGAAGATAGCTTTCCATACGCGGTGTGGTCACTTTGAATTTTTAGTTATGTCATTTGGTCTTACCAATGTCCCAGCAACTTTCATGGACTTGATGAACCGCGTGTTCAAGAAGTACTTGGACATGTTCATCATAGTCTCTATAGATGATAATCTGGTCTATTCCCGCACTGCGCGAGATCATGTAGACTATCTCAGAATAGTACTCCAGACCCTCAGAAACTATCAGTTATTCGCCAAATTTAGTAAGTGCTAATTTTGGCTAAGATCAGTATCATTCTTTGGCCATATTATTTCCCATGATGGCATTAGAGTAGATCCTCAAAAGACCAAAGTAGTAAAAAAATAGCCTCGCCCTATTTCTCCATCAGATATTAGGAGTTTCTTGGGTTTGGCTGGCTATTACAGATGGTTTGTTGAAGGATTTTCTTCTATTACATCTCCTATGTCCAGATTGACTCAAAAAAAGGTCAAGTTTCAGTGGTCAGATTCATGCGAGAAGATTTTTCAAGAATTAAAGACTCGACTCACCTCAACTCCAGTTCTAGCATTACCAGATGGTTCAGACGGTTTCATAGTATATTATGATGTATCCAGAGTGGGTTTAGGTTATGTCCTTATACAGCATGACAAGGTTATAGCCTACGCCTCCAGACAGCTTAAACCCCATGAGAAGAATTATCCTACTCATGATCTTAAATTAGCAGACGTAGTCTTTGCTTTAAAGATTTGGAGGCATTATCTCTACGGAGTTCATATATATGTCTTCACAGATCATAAGAGCTTTCAGTATGTCTTTTCTCAAAAAGATCTCAATCTTCGTCAAAGAAGGTGGTTAGAGCTCTTAAAAGATTATGACATGAGTGTTCTCTATCATCTGGGAAAGGCCAACGTAGTGGCCTACACTCTCAGTGTACTGTCCATAGGTAGTATTTCTCATGTTTATGATAGTAAGAAGAAGTTATTCCAGGAAGTCCACCAGCTTTCCAGACTAGGCGTTCGCTTAGCGGACTCTTCAGAGGGCGGTGTATGTATTCAGAGTAGTTCAGAATCATCTCTAGTTTCCGAGGTGAAAGAAAAGCAAAATAAGGATCCTAGCCTTGTCAAGCTAAAAGAGTTAGTTTAGAATCAGAAAATAGAGGTTTTCTCCCAAGGGGGAGATGGCGTCCTCCGTTGTCAGGGTCGTCTGTGTTCCAGGTGTAGATAATAAAAGGCAGTGAATTCTTGCAGAAGCATATGGTGCACATTACTCTATTCATCTAGGGGCCACTAAGATGTACTGCGATTTGCGGGAAATCTATTGGTGGAGTGGGATAAAAAGAGATGTTGCAGAGTTTGTGGCTAAGTGCTATACATATCAGCAAGTTAAGATAGAGCATCAGAAGCCTAGTGGTCATATGCAGGAGTTCAGTATTCCTACTTGGAAGTGGGAAGTTGTGAACATGGACTTCGTGACGGGTTTGCCTCAAACTCGTCGTTAGCATAATTCAGTCTGGGTCATTGTAGATAGAATGACCAAATCAGCTCTTTTTCTTCCAGTTCATACCTCTTATTTAGCTGAGAATTATGCCAAGCTTTACATTAAGGAGCTTGCCAGATTGTACATTATTCCATTGACTATTATCTCAGATAGAGGTACCCAGTTCACCTCTCATTTTTGGAAAGCATTCCAAAAGGGTCTTGGTACCCAAGTTCATCTCAGTACAGCCTTTTATCCTCAGATAGATGGTCAAGTCAAAAGGACCATTAAGACTTTGGAAGATATGCTAAGGGCGTGTGTAATTGATTTCAAGGGTAATTGGGATGACCACTTGCCTTTGATTGAATTTGCATACCATAATAGCTATCATTCCAGTATTCAGATGGCTCTAATCGAAGCTCTCTATGGTAGGAAATGTAGATCTCCAATCGGTTGGTTCAAAGTTAGTGAGGCCTCAGTCATAGGTCCTAACTTAGTATTTGACGCCTTAAATAAAGTTCAGTTAATTAGAGGAATACTCTGAGCTGTACAAAGCCAACAGAAGTCTTATGCAGATGTTCGTAGAAAGGATATCGAGTTTGAGATTGGTGATCATTTCTACCTCAAGATCTCTCTTATGAAGGGAGTGAAGAGATTCGGCAAGAAGGGAAAGCTCATTCCCCGATATGTCAGTCCCTTTAAGATTCTCAGTCGATTCGGCAAGGTAGCTTATGAGCTCGAATTGCCTTCAGATCTAGCCTCAGTTCATCCAGTCTTTCATGTCTCTTTGCTCAAGAAGTGTATCGGTGATCCATCAAATGTAGTCCCTATTCATATCATAGATGTTCAGAACAGCCTCTCTTATGAAGAGATCCAGTTGAAATCCTAGACTATCATACTCGTAGATTGACGATCAAAGAAGTCCCTCTTGTTAAAGTTCTTTGGCGAAATCAGTCCATCGAGGGAGCTACTTGGGAAGCAGAAGCAGATATGCGTACCAAGTATCCTCACCTCTTCCCCGCCAACTCAGATCAAGCTCAAGGTAACAGTTCTCCTTAAGCTTACTCAGTTTCATGATTAGTGTACATCACTAACTTAGTAACCAGTCTCATGCTCATGTTCCCATGATAATTTTTGTATCAAGTACCACCACATATTCAGTCATGCATTCATGTATCAGATCAGTTATATAGTTATGCATCAGACATGCATTCTCATTGTGAGAAAACCTAGTTCTTCAGAACTTTTAGTTATGCATTTATGAACCAGTTATGCATGCATCCGATATGCATGTTCAGTATGTTATGTTCAGCTTGTTAATCACGTTCGTCAAGAGATCATGTTCCAGTTATTTATGTTCAGTTTATTGTTTCTCCTCTCAGTCAGTCTCATTAGAGGACGAATGTTCTGAGGGGGGAGATATTGTAATACCCGTGCTTTTTCTTAGCTTGAAAATTATCTCAAGGATGTTAGAACTTTCTTTGAAATAAGAATTCATTCTTATACACTTGGTATTTCCATAATTTTCACTTTCCATCACATGGTAAATTGAATAAGTTTTCCATCGATATATAATTTGCCCAAATCCGACACCCGAGCAAGGAGTTAGAGCCTTTTTAGTGAGACAGTGTTTGATTAGAAGGTCACTATCGGTATTTTATTGAGGGTTTCTCATCTATTACATCTTCGTTGACCAAGTTTACTCAGAAGAAAATTTCTTTTTGGTGCTTCGATGCTTGTGAGGTGAGCTTTTAAAAGCTCAAGGATTTATTGACATCAACTCCTATCTCGACTTTGCCCAAGGAGGGCGTGAGTTTTACCATCATATTTAATACTTTAGGCATTGGGTTAGGTGCGGTGTTAATAAAGGACGGTAAGGTGATTGCATATGTTTCTCATCATTTGAAGCCCCATAAGAAGATTACATTTTCCATGATTTGGAGTTATGTGCAGTTATTTTTGGTTTGAATCTGTGGAGGCACTACTTGTATGGAGTTCGTTGTGAGATTTTCTCAAATCATCATAGCCTTCAGTATTTCTTCAGCCAGTGAGATCTTAATACGAGGCAGCACCATTGGCTTGGGTTGCTTAAGGATTATGACTTGACTATTCTCTATCATCCGGGCAAGGCTAATATGGTTGTGGATGCATTAAGGAGAAATTCGACTAGCATGGGTATCTAGGCACATCTTTTGAACCATGAGAAGACTTTTTCCTTAAAGGTTCAATCTTTAGCTAACCAGATGGTTAGGATTGAAGTTTCGAAACCTAGGTGTATTTTTGTATTTATGGAGGCTAGGTCATCTTCGATAGAGTATATTCAATCTCATCAGTTTGATAATGTCAAATAGAGATCAATTTAAGATAAGATGTTAAGTGGCGAGGCTGAGAAGGCCTCACTTGATTTGGATGGTGTTTTAAGGATTGGAGGTCGAGTTTGTGTGGCGAGAGTGGGTGCTTGGATCAGAAGGATTTTTTAGGAGGCTCATTGTTCTAGGTATTCTATCAGCCCGGAAGTGACCAAGATATATCGTGATTTAAGGAAACATTATTGGTGGGGTGGCATGAGAAAGTGTAATATCCATGCTTTTTCTTAGCTTAAAAATCATCTCAAGGATGTTAGAACTTACTTTGAAATAATAATTCATTCTTTATTCTTATACATGTAGTATTTTGATAATTTTTACTTCCTATCACGTGGGAAATTGAATAAGCTTTCCATCGATATATAATTTGCCCAAATCCGACACCGGGGCGAAGAGTTAGAGCTTTTTTAGTGAGACAGTGTTTGACCTGAGCCTTCAGCGCGTCGCGGAGATAGCTCAAATGGAAGCTTTCAAATTCTAGTATGGATCTGCGATACTGGCACGTCGCACCAAACTTCTAGGTCGTAGACAAGGTGGCAACGCGATATCTCTGTATCGCGCCACCATGCAATTTGCCATTTGTCAATTTCCAGTGACATGGCGCGATAACACCGCGTCGCGCCAAGGGCCCAACTCGGGAAATTTTACTGAAAATTTAATGATGTGTCCAGGGTTAAAAAGGTCAACTTTATACCCATATATAATCTTTTTAACACGTGATTCAGCCACTTTTCACCCAAAATATATTAGTTTCTCTCAAGTTTATCTCAAGAACAAACTAGGGTTTCTATTGGGGATTCAAATTTAGGAAGGGTTTCACCATCAATCTTCATAAAATCATGATCTAAGGTATGCATAGTGTTCATTCATAGACTCCTTTCATCCATGAAGTTCAAGAATCCCTTTTCTAAACTCAAGTTATGGATTTTCTATATGTTTTCATGTTTTGGCTGCTCATGTTCATGTTTCATAAATGTAAAATTAGATTCTACTCCATGATTGTTGATAGTTTCTATGTGGGTTTAATTACTATAGCCATAGATTCATGCAACTCTAAGATTTAAACCCTTGAATGATGAAATTAGAATTGAATAATGATGTTTACATGTAGCATGACGTCATATGTTTGATTAAATGCCTAGATGAAGGAATATTGTCTAACTAGAATGATATCATGAAATTCCCATGTATTTACAAGTTCATGCCTATTACATGTTTGATGAAACGCTCCTATGAATGTAGTATGTATTATGAAGTTAGTCAAGTCTTCAAGTAAATCATGCTATGTCAGTTTTCTTCTATCGAGTTCTGGGGGTACTTGTACCCAAAATATTAGTTGTGTGCCTAGAGCCATATCATGTATTCACGATACTCTCAGTCAAGCTATGAACTCTTAGACTTCAGATTGTCTTTTGACTCAGGAAAAATCTCCTTGATCTCATGACTTAGTCAATTGTCAGATATCTGTAGTAATCCATTAGCCACAGAAATTCAGTAACTCAGTCCATGCTCAGTTCAGTTCAGTAAATTATGTTCAGTGTCCATTCAGATGGGAGTAGGAATTAGCACTGAGTGAACCCAAGGATAGGGACTCACCTATTATACGAGGGTGTGATTCTTAGAAGCAATCCTTGCGTTCCAGAACTATGTAGCTAACATAGGTTGAGACATCGTAGCCTGCCATATGAGGGTAGATGAGATGGCTTAACCTGTTATGTGAGGGTTCCCACCGTTTTCGCTAGAGTTACCTATTATATGAGGGTTACTGACATGTTGTCCTTACCTGTGGTGTGGTATTGACACCCTTCCAATTAGGGCATAGATAGGACCCCAGCTCAGATATTATAGCATATTTGGGGCATATCGATTAGATACTACTTCCCACTGTTTCATGTTGTAGAATCAGGACTGTCAGATACAGTCAATCAGTCTCAGTAATAGAACTCAGATAGTTCTTCAGATTTCAGGACTATTAGATACAGTCAACTTAGTTATAGTATGGAACTCAGATAGTTCCATAAGATTCTGGGCTGTCAATTATATTAACCTACGTTATTAGTTATACTCAGATACAGTCACCCACGTTATCAGTTATACTGAGATACAGTCACCCATGTTATCAGCATTATTCAGATATAGTCCTTCATATTATCAGTCATATCAGTTACTAGCATGTCCCGTGATCAGTATGCAGACTCAGAAATCACGAAATCATGTTGTTAATTACAGTTAGGTATTTATCCATGTATTCGCACGTTCATGTTAGACAGTCAGTTAGCATTATTCATGCATGCAAACCCTTGCATATAGCCTACCTCACATGTATACTTGGTACATATGTACTGACATATTCGTGCTATGGTACATTCTTTTTATGTTACACCATAGGTTCAGAGACACGAGTTCCAAATCAGCAGTAGATTCCAGATTCAGCAGTCAGAGTAGAAGTGAGTCCTCATCCTTCAAGAAAATAATGATTTCTAGCAACGTTTGCGTATAATAACAACTACCAATCCAGTATTGATATGGCTCTTTTTAAGGCTTTATATGATAGGCATTATCGCTTTTCATTGGTTTGATGTTTTAGAGGTGAGACCTCAAGGTTCAAACTTACTTTATAAGACTTTAGAAAAAAATTGGACATTCAGGGTAGACTTAAAGCGACTCAGAGTAGGCAGAGGTTATGCAGATCGTAGGCTTTGTGCCTTGAGATTTGGTGTTGGCGATCGTGTTTTCTTTTGAGTTTCACACATAAAAGGTATGATGAGGTTTGGCAAAAGGGGAAAGCTTAGATCCAAGTATATTGGTCCATTTGAGATTCTTCGGACTATTGGTGATATGGCTCATGAGTTAGAGTTGCCTCCAGATTTATCAGTTGTTCATTCAGTTTTTCATGTTTCTATATTTGACCATTATATTTCGAAGGAGTCTCATGTCATTCGTTGAGAGTCATTTCAGTTAGATGAGCAGTTGTATTTTGTTAAGGATCCAGACTCCATTTTGGCTAGGGATGTTAGACGGTTGCGTTCTAGAGTTATCCATGTTGTTAAGGTTTAGTGCCGACATCAACCTGCAGATGAGGCTACTTTAGAGGTCGAGGATGATATATGTAATTCTTATCCCTGAGTCTTTGAGGATTCAGGTATTTCTTTTGCCTTTAGTTTAAAATGATTTAGATTTTTAGTGGTGGATGATGTAACGACCTAAAATTTGATGAAATTTGTGATTTTGTGTGATTTGACTATTTTACCTCTCCTTGTAGTTTCATTGTAGTATTTCTGGGGTATGGGGGTGATTGGCATGGTTCCCTATGTATTTTGGTACTATTTATGTGATATTGTGGTTTTTGGTGACTTTGAGAGTCTTATTTTGGACTTTTGTGGTTATCTTTTGATCTGTACAACGGATGGCTACATGAATTATACCAGCAGATTTGGAACGTCGATTTTAGGGTGATAACATAGTTGGTGTGGTTTTATGGCTTTTAAATCTCATTTTGACCCCCAGAGAGGCATTTGGGCTTAGAGGTGTAGTCTTTGCCTAACCAGATGATTAGAATGGATATTTTGACACCTGGGCATATTTTAGCATTTATGAAAGCTTGGTATTTCTTGATGGGGAAAATTTGGGCTTATTATTTGATGATCTTGGTTGAGGGTAATTTGGGATAAGCTGTTGAGTGGTGAGGCAAAGGAAGCCTCACTTGTTCATATGAGGTTCATAGGATTGGAGGCCAAGTTTGTGTGTCGAGAGTGGATAGTTGGATTGGATTGATTTTGGAGGAGGCTCATTGTTCCAAGTATTCTATCCATCCAGGAATAACTAAAATATATCGTGATTTGAGACAACATTACTGGTTAGGTGGTATGAGGAAGGATGTGGCTAATTTTTTAGCTTGTTGCCTATGTTGTCATCATGTGAAGATCGAGCATATAAGATCGGGTGGTTTGCTTCAGAGGTTACCTATTCCTGAGTAAAAGTGAGAGTGAATCACTATGGATATTGTGACTAGGTTGCCTCATACTTCTCATGGTTCTGATAGTCTTTGGGTCATCGTGGATAAATTGACCAAGTCTAATCATTTTATTCCAGTTCAGGTCTCTTTTAGTGCCGAGAGGTTAGCCCATATCTATATTCATGATATTGTGCATCTTCATGGTGTGCAACGTCTATTATCTCAAATTGAGGTTCAGTGTTCGCCTCTCACTTTTGAAAGATTTTTAGGATGAGTTGGGTACTCGGGTTGGACTTAGCACAATATTTCCCCCATACACCGACAGTCAGTTGGAGTGGACAATTCAGGTTTTGGAAGATAAGTTCCCCACTTTATGATGGATTTTGGTGGTCAGTGGGAGCAACGTCTTTCTTTGGCGTACTTTGCTTATAATAATAGCTACCATTCTAGTATTGATATGGATCCTTTTGAGGCTTTGTATGGTTGGCATTATTTCTCTTCTGTTGGTTGGTTTGAGGTTAGACCTCGAGGTATGGAGTTGCTTAGTATATCCTTGGATAGAGTTTGAATCATTCAAGATAGGCTTTGAGTAGCTCAGACTAGGCAGAAGTGTTATGCAGATCGTAGACATCATACCTTGAGGTTTGGTGTTGGTAATCGAGTTTTCCTTCGAGTTTTACCCATGAAGGGTGTTATGAGGTTTGGGAAGAGGGGTAAGCTTAGCTCAAGGTATATTGGCCCATTTGAGATTCTTCAAACTGTTGGTGGTGTGGCTTATGAGTTGGATTTACCCCTAGATTTATCAGTTGTTCATCCAGTTTTTCATGTTTTTATGTTTTGTCGTTACATTTCGGATGAGTCCCTTGTCATCCATTGGGATTCAGTCCAGTTAGATAAAAGGTTGTCCTTTGTTGAACAGCATGTCTCATTCTTGGCTAGAGATATTAGGCTGTTGCATTTTAGAGTTATCCCAATAATTAAGGTCTAGAGAAGACATCGACCCATAGATGAGGCTACTTGGGAAGTAAAGTCTGATATGCGTAGTTCTTATCCCTAAGTTTTTTGTTGATTCAAGTATTTTCCCTTGCCTTTAGTTCGAGGACGAACTACATTTTTAGTGGTGGATAATGTAATGACCTACTTTTGGTAATTTTTGTAGAATATTCATTTATGTATGATTTGACCATTTTACCCTTCTCGTGGTTGCTTTATGATATTTCTAGGGTATAAGGATGCATGGTGCGATTTCCAATGCAATTCGATGTGTTTTGTGTGAGTTTATAGTTTTTGGTGGCTTAAAAAGCCTTATAGTTGACTTCAATTAATATTTATTGATCTGTGTATCGAATGGTAAAACAAACTATGCCAACAGATCTGAAACATCTATTTTAGGTTGGTAACATGGTTGGTGTAGTTTTATAGCTTTTAAATCTCATTTCGACCCTCAGTTCGAAAAGTTATAAAGTTGGGCTTCGAGGGTCAATTTTGTGAAAAGATATTTTTTTTTCAAAAATCTAATATCGCTATTGAGTCCAGAGTGTCAAATTTGATAGGGTAACATAGTTCCTTTGCGTTTACCGGACTCCAGATGAATTTTGAGGGGTCCGCAGAGACTTAAAATCTTCCAAGTCTCAACTGGTGACTCGCTTACATGAATAAGAAGTCGTTTACATGACTGTTCAGGCAGACACAAGTTTCGCATATGCGACGTCTCATTCGCAATCGCAACAGCCATATTCGCGAAGCCAGGTCACAAACGCTATACCTGCCATTAGGCATGTACCGTGTACGCGACACCTGGTCGCGTATGCAATGCCTGGGCCTATATATACCTTATTTTTGCCATTTTTCACCATTTTGAGACTTGGAGCTTAGGGTTTCGTGATTTTGGGCAATTTCTTCCACTTCTAAGCTTGAGTAAGTTCCATAACACCTATTGCAACTACTTTACTCCAATTTTATCATTAAATTCTTGATTAAAAGCGAGTTTTAAAAAGTGAAAACTAGGAATTTTGGCCCAAAAGGCCCTAAAATTGTATTTCTTTGATTTAAACCCTGATTTCAATTCAGTTTCACTTGAGTAAGTTTCTAATCGTATAACTATCACTTTTCTCTCGATTTAATCTTTAAAACAACTTTAATTCTCGATTTTAAAATGAATTTCAGAGATTTTTATCGGTAAAGCTTGAAATTAACTTTTCCTCAATTTGGTCTTCATTTTTTACTCATTCTGCTTGGGTGTTCAGATGTAGACTCCTAAAATATTTCAAAAATAAAATTACATTTTTGCCCTTCCTTTTCAAAAACTCATTTTGGGGGTCGTTCTGATCCGACATAAAAATAAGCAGTATGGGTATCATTGGCTTTCTTTTGATGCATAGATTCTATATCTCCATGTTTTAGTTAATTTTGAGTCCGTTCATGAGGAGTAGGGCTTCGAATTGAAGACTTGCAAATCAATTTTCGGCATTCGACTAGGTTATGACTTAAATTTCTTTAGACTGGGTTGGGTAGTTAATGTTCATACATAAACATATTAAGGGTGTGGGAACTAATCATGAAAGTGGCTACAATCATTTGTGGTGTGCCCGTGTGGGGGCCTTTATGTTGATGTACTTGGTGGCTTTGGAACATTATTTGCTATGTGTGATCATATGGGGTCCTATGATATTGTTGACTTTGTATACGTGAAATTAATCATATCATATTTAATGAAAAGGCCTAATGTGCTATCAATGATGTATTTCAATTATACTGCATTCTATTGATATATGGATTATGTTGATTTCATGGATGGTTGGATTAATAGATGGATGTTTGGCTTACTTGGTTGATATATATATTGGTTGGAAATAAACATTCTCATTCTAGTTAATTATGAACATTACATCATCATATCATACACATTCATGAAACATTAGTACCACCTTGAAAATACTTAAAACACTATTTTTTTGATAGAAAAATGTGACATCTTAAGAACCCTCTATCGAAGGATGTGCCAGAGAGGAGATATGGATATGGTATTGGATTTGGATTGTATATGGGTTGACGAATACCCCATGGATCCTACGCCGGGAAGCTTTAGCTCCATAGGTGTATACGGTGGTTGTGCGACAACCTAGTGCATCACATCATCATCATCATTATTAACATTGTATTTGTATTTACCTTGTACTTTTCTGTGATGTATTATTTCCTTTTGGTGTGATATCTATCTGTGTATTTCTTCCTCTGTTACTAGTATGTGTTATACCTATCTAATTGCATTCTTTCATTGTATCTGCTATATTGGATGAGAATATTATAGAACTATTAGTGGAGATGGTATGAGCTACTGTTTGGGATATTTTTTGGTTGCAGGTGATGTGCCCTTGGTATGTATTTTTTATGCTTTATTTTCTACTTTGCTTAGTTGGCCTTTGATACCTACTGAGTAAAAGTGAATCGCACTCACCCCTACTGCTCTCTTTCGATGCAGATCCTGGTTTGAGTGCGCCTCACGGCTGTTGATTTTGGATGACATTTGGATCTTTTCAAGGTAGCGGTTGATTTTATGTGTTCGGAGTCTACTACTATATTTCCTTTTTATACCTATGTCTTTATTTGTATTTAGAGACTGGGTTATTTCTATTTTGGATAATCCTTGTATTTTGATGTCGAGTTGTATTAGTTATGTTCTTATACTGTGACACCGAGTTTTGGAATGTTGGTATGATATCTTTGGTTATGTATTTCTGCCTTCATTAGAATTGTATGGTTCGACTTCACTCTAGGAGCCCTGCCTTAGGTATTGGTGTTATTTCCCTTTTCATATTAGTTTGTGTGATAGACTTACTTGTCAAGGCTTGCTGCGACAAGTGCCATCATGAACCTTAGATTTTTGGATCGTGACAAATATACAAATAATCTACTCTAAATATATAACTGATACTCTCTCTCTAGTGTTTTCATCATTAACTTCTCTTCACGTCACTCAGTATTTTTCTGCCGCATTTTCTCATAAAGCCTCCAATTTTCATGGATTTCAATTTTTAGTATTTTTTTGTTTGAATAATTGAAAAAGGTTGAATCTTTTTTGTACTTTATATATTGGAATTTCAAGAATAAGACAACACACTTCTACTCCTTATTCACTTCCTCCGCCGCTGTCACTGTTGCAAGTACTATGCTTCCATCAGAGCCACCACTTACTACCAATCAATTAGTCCAACTATAATGACTGGTGAGGGTAGAGATGGAGAGAAAAACGGCTAGTGGTTGAGGTAGATAGTAGTGGTGTTCACGGTAGAATCATCTCAATTTTCTGACCTCATATTCAATTGAATGTTTGAGACAAATATTAATTAATTCGAGCATTTATTAACTGTAGATGTAATGTTTCTGCATTTCAACTTTCTAAAAATTTTATAAAAAAATGTATAATTTGAAAATCGAATTGTATATTTATGTCAATTTCACAAAATGAATCTTGATGAATTATTTTCATAATTGGATATTTGATCCAATTTTAGTGAATTTGATAATGGTATATAGGTGATTTAATTGTACTCAGTCTAACTTGTGTATGTTTTTGTATGTGGGTATGCATTGTATATTTTTCATTTGTACATTTTTATATACATATGAATGTATTGAACGTATGTTTTTGATGTATATATGTGTACAAGTTTGTCCTATGTTGGTACACACACATATATATACGTATGTGTGCGTGTTTGTTTGTTTGTTATTTGTTGGTTAATATATACATCATGCATATACATATGCATATAAGTATAACTGTTTCTATATACATACATTGGTTTTTATATATGGTGTATTACAAATAAGAATGAGATCAACACATTAGGATCCTAATATATAAATGTTCAATCGCTTAATTGTATATGTACAATATTATACATATACACAATATAGTGGTGATATACATACGTGTTTTTTTATTCAATACATAGTATGCATATGGTATACAAATGTGTTTTGTCTCATATGTATATATTTATTCATTTAATTGTATAGATATAATATTATACATTTATCCATGCCACGACCCAACTTCTCAGGTCATGATGGCGCCTACCATAACCCACCAGTAGGCAAGCCAACCCGTAGTCCGGAACGGCTAGCAATGGACCATTCAATAATATAAGGAAAAGAATGCGGAATATATAAAATAAAGATCAATATATAGAAGAATCTCAAAACCCGGTGGTATCATTACAAGAGCTTCTAATATAAAAAGAGTACAAAAGTGAAATACCAAGAGAAATACAATGATACAACTTATCTCCGAACATAACTTAGAGACTAGTCTAATACATAAAAAAGAGATAAGTAATGCTCCGACCGTCAAGAGCTCACTCTAAGTATCTGAACCAGGGCTTCTCCGCACGATGCACACATCAATGGTAATAACCCGTACTATGATCTGCAGGCTACAAAAGTGTAGTATAAGTACCAAACTAATGGTACTCAGTAAGCCACTGTCAACTGAGCTCCAAAGATAAACCAGATATATACAGCATACAAACAGAATAAAAACTACACCCAAGAGTCCAGAAATCATATGACAAGTCAATGAGATAATAAGGAAGAACTACACTGCATGTCCAAGAGTCTAACATAATAAAACTAAGGAAGTATTAGGAGTAAACTATCCTATTCCAGCTATATTCAATAGACGTCAATGTTATACCGTATATCCCAGGATAATATATGAATGAAGGGAGAAAGAAGGATATATAGCTATATACAAAGCAAAGAAACACATATACAATAAGAACAACAAAGAAAGGGATATACAATAGTGTCATAGCTTCATATAGCTAGATTTATATATATACAAATGCATACGCATATACGCATGAGGTCATCTCAAAGAATAACCTAGATCATCATATCCTTATTTAAAGATCTCATTAACATACTATCAGGATTTAATACTATCGAACTCAGTGTTTCTAATCCACATGGCTAGACATGATATAATCGTGCATAATAGTGCATTCATAAGATAGAAGAGGTTCAAGACATACCTTGAATCCCGATATCGGGTCAATGACCAATTTTTCATAAGCTAGCCATAATAATGATCATAACAATAATAATAACAACATCAATATCAACATCAATAACCGGATACTCCATACAACCAAATACCTAACCGAGCCTATGCGTACCCCTACCACCCAGGCTCAAAAGGTCCAATTAACATACAACAACACAAGGTATATTCTTCAACCATATCTATGCAACTGTCCTATAACGGCTGATAGACATAGGTGCATACTGGTGATAGGAAATACGCATGCAGGAATGAATGCAAAGTACACAATCAATATCATAAATCATCATAATTATCCTCATCAGGACCATCATCATCGTAATCAACCTCCGACCTTGTCGGGTATCAACATATCATTAATATATCATCCGGCCTTGTCATGTATCAACATCATCACAACAGTATCCTCCGATCTTATCGGGTATTAATATCATTAAAATAGTATCCTCTGTCCTTGCCGCATATCAATATCATCACAATAATATTCTCCGGCCTTTTCGGGTATCAATATCATCATAATAGTGTCATCCGGCCTTATCGGGTATCAATATCATCACAATAGTATCCTCCGACCTTGTCGGGTATTAATATCATCATAATAGTATCCTCCGATCTTGTCGAGTATCAATATCATCACAATAGTATCCTCCTACCTTGTCGGGTATCAATATTATCAAAATAGGATCCTCCGGCCTTTCCAGATATCAATATCATCATAATAGTATCCTTCGGTTTTGCCGAGTATCAATATCATTACAATTACAATTACCGAATAAGATACACTAAAATACATATAAATATACACATATCACCTAAGAATATCTATCTAGTCAATACTTCCCAACTACTCGTATTAGTTAACCAACACTTATTATAATAGAATCACTAGTTCACTAGTTATCACATAACCTCTAGTTATTATCTTAAACATTATCCTTCATATAATCCTTACTTATGGGATAGCAACTAACCACTATTTATTAATTAGCCAACATCTATCATCTAGTCAAGGTTCATCGCTAGACCAAAACTGCCATTTATTCACCATTCATTATTATCAACTAATTATCCTATATCCATTAATAATTACTGGACAACACCTTACTACTTGCCACCTGACCATCTTTTATTAACTGACACCATTCATTAAATAATCATCATTAGCTACCATATTTTAACTAAGTAAGATTCATTAACTAATACATTAAATTCCTAGACATCAAGTGTTATAGTCCCCTAATAGACAACTAGTTACCACATAATTGAACCTTCTAACAAGAAGAGCAGTCATAATATCATATTTCAACTAGAATCACATCAATTACTGATATCATGAAGGTACCAAATCTATACATGCCATCACCATTATTCAATCAATGGAATAGTAAGCATCATATCGCATCTTTCTCCATCCCATACCGGAGAGATGTGTATACAAACATATACATATTCATATTCATAATCACGACATCATAATTTATCTGAAATAATCATAATATCAAATCATGGCCTTAGGCCCATACACATATCCGAGACTCACATCAATAATCATATTTATAAGCCGTAGCATACCTCTAATCATCTCACATATAGGAGGCATCTCAAGTATAAGAGGCATAATATCAATAAGCATGTAATTAACTCTCACACAAGAGGCATCTCACATTTAGGAGGCATAATATAGATAGATATGTAATCTTCTAGAGGATATCATATATCAATAGGTCATACATCATGACTATAAGGAATATCACTTCTCTATGCTAATTTACATATCCAAGAGAAACATCATCTCTATAGGTCCGGCAATCATGACTAAAGAAAATAGCAACTCTATAGTCCAGTCATCAAGTCTAACAGGAAATACCATCTCTATAGTCCAATCATTAAGTCTAAGAGGAAATAGTATCTCTATAGGCCAATGATTAAGTCTAAAAGGAAATGGCATCTCTATAGGCCACATAACGTATCTAGGAGGAATATCATCTCTAAATGCCCAATATCACTTCCACAAGGAGCAACATAACCATAACTCAAAATCCATAATCCGGGAACATCAATACAAGTTACCAAGTTACGAAGTAACCTTATTCTAAGGTTTACTAGCCTCATCTATGTCTCACATCCGTACTAAGTCCACAAGACTTAACACAAGCTTATGCCTAAGTGGGCCGAACAATCCTACTTCTAATCCACAATTTCCATAATTAGGCATACTATGCCCCAAACTAGGCTAAGGTATCTAGTTCATCTTCTAGATTTCAAGTAAGCCATATTCAAGCCTAAGATAGAAACTTCGACTAGAAACAAGGGTACTCAAGTCAACTCTACCGAACTTACGATTTCAAGACTACCACACTAGCCCAATAAGGCTAAATATATGATACAAATCAGTCCACCAAGATGCCAAAACAGTCCACAAAATGTTAGAAGGACAAGCAACACAAAGGGATACAAGATGACAAACAGAAAAACACATGGATTTGCAAAATAATGAAAAGATAGATAGTGAGACCAAGATTATTACAAGATTAAGAACCAAGTATATTTCAACATTAACCCCTAATGAATGTAATAATCAAAACCACACTCTTACGGTGACCACCAAGGTAATCGACTAACCTCAAGATCCACCGTTTCCAAGCAAAGAATAATATTGGCTTTTCCAAGCCCTATACTAAGGATGACTTTTCCAAGTCCAAACTAAGACTATACTAAGGTGGTCTACTCTCAAGAGAGAGGATTTCAAGTATTTCAATCTTTCATCTTTCATAAACTAACTAGCAAATGAACTAAGAGAACCTATTTATAGTCTAACTTATTATATAACAAAATAACCACAATACCCTTAATGAAAAGGGGTGGTCATGGAGTGTTACTTGGACAAGGCTAATTAACCAAAATGTCCTTAATGAAGGCCCAAAACTGTGAGTCCTCAATCTTCAATGCTCCAAGCACTATTTCACACGTGGGATTGCTCTTTGGTGTACTCAAATCGGCCCCTCCATGTAGGATCCCATTTCCTTAATGCGACCAAAGTTTGATGCCCCATGTACTAACTTTGAATGATGTCATTGAAAGCTAAGGTGGACATTTGAATCGTATCATCCTCCCCTTCTTGAAAAGGATTCGACCTCAAATCCAAACCTTGCAAAACCAAAGAAAGAACACACAAATACAAACTCCTCATGGCATGAGGGTTAGGGTAAGCACAACAAATCACCTCAACATGCCAAGGTTGCACATATTTAGAATATAACCAAGGATCCTTTGAATGAAAAATTAAAAACTCAATGAAAAATGTACGAAGGATTTGGTTATGGGATTCACCAGGAATGACACTTTGCTTGTCATGTAGACCAAGCAACAAGTTGGGTACACCAACATCACCATTTCCATATTTGGCACCGAGGTCAAACGGGAAGAGTGGCCATTGACACAGGTCTAGACAACACTCCTCTTTCCCGTGGTCTCCACCCAAACTAAATGACATACTCTCTACAATAGCATACATATCATCGAAAGAAAATAGAGAGCAGAGAAAAGTATACTCAAGTCGACTTCTACTAAGGTGCCCTCATATGTGTACTCACTACTAGTTTCCCAATCATCACCATGAGAACTCTCAACAATAAAATCACACAAAGTAGAAGGAGTAACTTCCAAGACTTCACATCCTTACCCTTAAGATTACTCTCATCTTCCAAGAAGAGATTTTCATCTTTAGGAGGAATGTTGTCACACCATAGTGGGTTAACATATAGGCTATAGCCTCCAAGGTAAGCTATACCATCTTTTTCACCACTAGGCTCATTAGGAGTGTTTATATCATTTTCAAACAAGATATTATACCTAAAGAGTGCATGATCCAACCCACGAGCAGATTTGGAACAAGCAAGTTCCTCACTCTCTAAGAGATCAATATCAAGATTCAAAGCGGTTTCAAGCACAAGATTATCCCAAGAATAGCTCTCGGGTTCACTCCCCTTTTGTTGACCAACTTTTTCAAATACTTCACTCACTTGAGTTTGATTAATCACATCACACACATACTTAAGTGGTGGATAATTTTCACAAATAGTTTGATCAACACCAATTACACAAGACGATGTACTTCCGTTCAACATATAGGCTTCAACACTAGGTGGACATAAATTGATCTTACAGGAAGAGTCAATTTGTTCATCAATAGGATCAACTAGTGTATCCACACTCACAACATGTACAGCATCAACAAAAGGCAAAGAATCATTAGACTCACAAGTAAGTAAGCTACTACTCACACTCAATGGGCTACTAGCCACACAATTATCATTCACATGCACAAAAGTGTAAGAGTTAGCTATTTTACCTTAAAGTTCTTGAGTCGACTCTCATTTGCCATGTTGTGAAGGACCTCCACAAGCTTGGGCAGCAACTTCACTTTGGTATTGCTCTCCTTCACTTGCCATGTCGGTACCTACACAAATGTCCTTAGAAATAAAAGGACAAACAATGTTAGCATGGTTTGGTGGCAATCCCCTCACTTCGCTCCACACAACCTCTTTTTTTTCCACTCTCGGATTACCACCTTGCATACCTTTACTCCTCTCAATATTTTATCTCTCATAAGAATTCGGATTGGAGTAAGTATCCACTTCTCTTTGCGGCTCGGGTAGCATGTATGTCACGAGGTGATTTCACCACCGAACTCTTACAATATTTGGCCAATTTTGCATATTTGGAACTCTATGTTGTGCAAACCAATCGGCACCTAAGCATACATGACCGTATGTCAATGGAAGAATATTGCACCACACCTCCTCATGGTATTCAAATTGGGAGAAGACAACTTTGACCCTCTCGGTAACCTTAAACCCGTCCAAGAAGTATGGAACAAGTAAAGGCTCACAAAACAACCCCAAGTAGTCAACCATGAATGGAACGATGTAGTTTCTATAGCACCTATCATTTAACACAATGAGGCAGCCCGATATCCCGCAGATGGTCACCTTTCCGGAGTGTGCACTCCTTCTCAGATCAACATTGTAAAGCACACGAGTACCTCTCAGTTTTGGAGATGCATACCCTCTTCTTCTCGTTGGACACCCTCCACTAGAGCTAGTATAACTATTCACACTATATCGACCTTGATAAGAAGTACTACACTGTGGAGAGTATGAATCTTCACACTCCTCACGTGTACTCTCATCATATCTCTCATAAACTTTGCGAACGAAAGGGTTATACCTAACATCAAATCTAGGTTTGGAGTGAGAAGTGTAAGACTCCTCACATGCCCCAACATCATCATAAGATCCATCACGAAGTCCTACATTATCTCCAAATTCACCATAAGCACTAGGCACTCCATTCACCTCATTTCCCCCCTCAAAACCGTAACTCATAAATCTTCCCAAGTTTTGATCATGGCTA
The DNA here is from genome assembly GCA_030864215.1 of Capsicum pubescens. Lineage (NCBI taxonomy): Eukaryota > Viridiplantae > Streptophyta > Magnoliopsida > Solanales > Solanaceae > Capsicum > Capsicum pubescens. The sequence continues at coordinate 237,225,545 of CM061540.1, forward strand.
TTTTCATATCCTCCGCAATCTCCAGTAAATTCGTAGCCATAAAACCCCTCACTACAACCATAATCTCCCATGTTTTAGTCATAATAATCCCCGACTATAGAAGACATGTTCCCCTTATATCACCTTTGTATCTACACAATGAACAAATAAGATTAGTAGTAAAAACTCCTTACCAACACTTGTATACACCCACTTTTGTGATTCTCACAATTGGAGCGACGAATATTAAAAGTTGTTTATACTCCGGTAGTCAATAGGATGTCAATTCTACTTGGCGGTCGGAATGGATTCTTTTTTAATCGACTCAAGACACAAAAACAAAATTTACTTACGAACTTGAAACAAAGAAAATACTACGACTTATAAACGAGAAAAGCACAAAATACAACGCTTAACACGAAAGAAAACGTACTCAAAAACTAATCTACAATCTAGTAGGTATTTACTAGTTTGCTAATTAGTATGAGAACTAAAAAAATGGAAACCAATCAAATCAGAAAAGTGAAACTAGGAATTCCAACGTTCTTGAGTTATTGATGACGTAGCACTTGACTATTGGTCGATGGACAAAAAAAAATATTGTTGAAGTTGAAAATTTTTGTTCCACAATTTTGGTTGTTCAAATTTCACAAAGATGGGGGAAATTTCGGTTTTGGTAGGTTAACAAACAAGACTTTAAGTCCTTTTTTTTTTCAAAATTCAAACCTTGACCAATTTTCACCTTTTTGGCAAGACAACCTTTTAGAGGTCTTGTCCCCCTTTTCTCTTTTGGCTTGTCTAGAAAAATGAACTTACTTCTTTTTGGTATGAAGACTTTTGGGAGGTTTTTTTTTTATTTTTTTCCCCTTTGGTAATGTCTTGAAAGTTGTTTCAATAATAACAAGAACCCACACTCTCTTCCCTTTGAATTTGGATCAAACAACAACCTTTTACAAGACTTCTTCAACACAACACAAGAACTTCAACAACAACAACAAAACCATCCATTCTTTCCACAACAACTTGCAATTTTTTTTGCTTAAGAACTTTTGTTAGACTCAAGTAGTGTTAGAGAGAAAGAAAACCAACACAAGAAACAACAAAGACAATCAAAACAACACCTAAATCTAGACACAAATTCGGCCAAACAACAACAACACTTCCCAAGCTTAAATTCCACAACACAATCTCCACAATACACGTTCAAAACTTGAACCAACAACACATCACACGATCAAGTCTTGAATCCGCAACAACAATACCAACAACAATCGGCCACACTTTGTTCACATTAACAACATCAACATTTCAAGCTCAAATCTAAGATATAGACTCAACGTGTTAGTGAGGAACAAAACTAACACTTAGAGACAACAAAGAAAAGTATAAATATTGGCTAATACACAACAAAAATACAATTTTCGGCCAAGAACACTAAATGGACAGATTGCTCTTTTTTTTCTGGAATTTTTAGTTTTTTCAACAACAATTTTATTTTTTTTGAATTTTCTAAAAAGCAAGCCCAAGATTGATCTTGTAGGAACAAGATCAAGACATGCTTTGATACAAAATGATACAAATCAGTCCACCAAGATGCCAAAACAGTCCACAAAATGTGAGAAGAACAAGCAACACAAAGAGATACAAGATGACAAACACAAAAACACACGGATTTGCAAAATAATGAAAGGATAGATAGTGAGACCAAGATTATTACAAGATTAAGAACCAAGTATATTTCAACATTAACCCCTAATGAATGTAATAATCAAAACCACACTCTTACGGTGACCGTCAAGGTAATCGACTAACCTCAAGATCCACTGTTTCCAAGTAAAGAAAAATATTGGTTTTTCCAAGCCCTATACTAAGGATGACTTTTCCAAGTCCTAACTAAGACTATACTAAGGTGGTCTACTCTCAAGAAAGAAGATTTTAAGTGTTTCAATCTTTCATCTTTCATAAACTAGCAAATGAACTAATAGAACCTATTTATAGTCTAACTTATTATACAACAAAATAACCACAATACCCTTAATGAAAAGGGGTGGTCATAGAGTGTTACTTGGACAAGGATAAGTAACCAAAATGTCCTTAATGAAGGCCTAAAACCGTGAGACCTCAATCTTCAATGCTCCAAGCAATCTTTCACATGTGGGATTGCTCTTTGGTGTACTCAAATCGGCCCCTCCATGTAGGATCCCGTTTCCTTAATACGACCAAAGCTTGATGCCCCACGTACTGACTTCGAATGATGTCATTGAAAGCTAAGGCGGCCATTTGAATCGTATCAATATACAAATCATGCTTCAAATGCTAAAACCATATTCCAAACGTAGCACTATATCATATCCATGCTATAACTAATCTAAACAAAAAAGGAAAGGCAATATGATATAAAAGGGTTATAAATATGTCATCTTACGGGTCCAAAACGCTCATCTAATCCCTAAACATCAATATGTCAAGTCCAAGTTATCCTACTCATAATCAATCCTAGTATCCATATTCACACGCAACATATATCACACATCATCTATGAAGAAAAGTAGACAAAAGCTTACCTCAAGGCCAAACCGCAAAACCTCACTTCATGCACCACATGCTCGTCTTCACTTTACAATCCCCAAAATGATATCACACTATCAAAAACATAAGCTACTCATCAATACGAGTCTAACGATACCCATATTGCACTATTGTGCTTCGGGTCCAAAAACGACACTTAAATCCCAAGTGGGTCCAACATACGGAAAATGAGTTTTCGAGACCAACCCAATGTTCACACATGAATAAGGAATCATAACCCTTAAAGAATGGGTGAAAACTAAGCATACTTTGGGCTAAAATCAAGCCCTAAGCTAAATTGGGGTTTTGGGTCCAAACTAAGAAATTCAAGCATGAATTCAAGAAATTCTTAACTTAATCTTGAAGATAATCGCTATACAAGATGATAATTAAGCTCCCAAGCCACTCCCCATAACCAATTTTGAGTTATTTCACTTATTTTAGGGTTTCTAGATGTAAATGGTGAAGAAGAAATGCCCCAAACGCATCTTGGGGCCATTATATAGTCCCTACAGGTACTCAGATATCGCAATTGCAGTTCTACGAGTCGCGATCACGCTACTATCAATCTCACACTTTTGGCCGCGATCGCGGTTGCACCAGATGACAGCAAACTCAAAAATATATTTTTGGCGCTCGAAACTCATCTGGAATCCAAAGAACATGATCTAATAGTGAATTTTCAGCGTAAACCACATTTCAAATTCATTGGAATCATCAAAACTTTCATCGGATATCGTTTAGGCAAAAAGTAAGGCCCACACCTATAGTTTCATCATTTTTCATAAAATTCGCTCAATAGCCCAAAATAAGTCCGGGAGCCTTGGGACCTGAACTAAGGGTCTCCCTAGCCTAAAATTGACGTTTTAGAGAAATGGAAAAGTCAAATTTTCAATTCGAGGTCATTTTGACCAAATATGGGTCCCACACTCATTCTCTCCAATTTTCAACTTTTCAACCAATAGGTCGAAATGAGCTCGGGTGCATTGAGATCCAAACCAAAGGTCTAGCTAGACTAAAATTGATATTTCAGATCTATTGGCGCAGTTAAAATTTGCATCTGAGATCATTTCATTTCACTGAAGTTTTTGCTCGTTGGCCATTTGGAACCAACGAAGACTTCAAAACAGGGAATTGGCTCTAAAAAATAAACAAATTGCCCAGTAACCGAATCGTCAGTCCTAGAAAGTCATAGATAACTTGGGGCAGCTATGGAGAAGCTCAAACAGTGAAGATAAGCATAACTATGGAAAATGAACTGAAGGGTCATTACAATCCAGTATAGCATTGATATACATATATTATACTCCCTCTGTCCCAAATTATGTGTCACCATTTGATCGGACACGATATTTAAGAAATAAACATTGACTTTATTAAAGTTACAAAATTACCCTTCTTAAATAAAGAAGTAATAATATTTAAAATCAAGTGGGGCCATTTTTAATTGAAAAGACAAATAAAAAAAGAGTAATAGTATTTAAAATCAAGTGGGACCACTAAGGGTAAAATTATAATTGTGACTTTAAAAACTTACCAAATAAGGAACGGAGACATTCTTTTTGGGACGGACCAAAAAGGAAATGGCGACACATAATTTGGGACGGAGGGAGTACATTAGAATTGTAAAATTCTAATGTGTTTGTATATACAATTATACATATACATTTAGTTAAAATTTAGTTGTATAAAGTATAATTGATTTGTATATATATATTGGTACTAAAAATGATCAATTATGGTCGTAGAATAAATGATCAAGTATAAAAGGAGAATAATCAGTATTTTCTTTATATATGAACTTAAATAATCAATTATAGAAGGAGAATATTAAGGAAAGTTGGAGATAATAATGGGCATTAATGACTCTCCATTTTCTTTGTAATTGATATTAATTATATTTGTATAAATAGACCCTAAATACATTTGGTCACTAACTGATGTCAACATAATGCAATTAGTAAGACTTAGACCATGAAGTTAGTTGGGAGGGGTCTAAGTTATCTATATGTGAAGTTTTGTCTTTCATAATTTGAGTCATTTTGTCCCAGATAATTCATATACAGATCATATAGCATATTGATACAATTCATATACCATATTGATACAGTTCGTAATAAAAATAGAGCAGCGAATTTATGGGTAAAAATTGTATCATTGTAATATAGAAGATGTATTTTTTTAATATGATGTGTATAAAATTTGTATAGTTGTTGTAAAATATATATATATATATTTATATATATATATATATATATGTGTGTGTGTGTGTGTGTGTAGAAAATACATATAGAAATTATATTCTTATTGTATAGAATATATATCTGTATAAGATATGTATCAAATTTGTGTCGATATTATATAAAGCTGCCAACAAGTGACTAGAAAATGAAATTAAAATTCAATGCTCATTTTTGTGTCAATATTTTTATCCAAAATGCTATTTATATCTTTTTTCCTAAGAAAAACAAATAGACTAAGATTGTCTTAAAAAGCTATCTGCCCAAACAAAACTTCATGATCAATTGATTGACTTGAGTTGTGTGGAAGAGTGGTGGCGCTCATGTCATATGGAGGTCTTGTTCTATGTTGTAACCTTCGCCTTTTTAGTCTCATTTGGACATAAAAATTGTGAAATGTAGAAAAAGATAAAAAATGATATTTAAAAATTAAGAAAATTATCCCATATAATATCATTAGATTCAAAATTATAAATTTTAGCAACACTCTTAGATAATTGCATTAACAGCAATTTCATTGCAAGTTATAACAACTTATTAAAATATATATATTATTTTTGTTATATTTTCAAAATTTATTTTTTAATTATATAATTTAAAATTAATTCCATATTTATAGGATTGTAATCAATAGTCCCCTTAAATAGTGTATTGATAATTATGATAAATATATATTATATTTTATTTAAAAGATTGCACACTTTTATCAGATAACTTTATTGAAAGAAGAAGTGTATTATGACATAAAAAACTTTTTAATTCTCCAAAAAAAATCAGAAGCACTTTTATCTTTCTCCATTCACATAGTCAACCTTCAAAATTTTATTAAAACTCAGTTCTCCATTAACGTACTCAAGATTTTTCTTGAAAAAAATTGGGGCTCCAATATTCATCTTCTTCGCGTAAAAATTCAAAATTAATCTATTTGGGTTTTTTCATTCTCCATTGTGATAGATATTCATAAATCATAACCCCAAATTTGTCATGTCTAAACCCAAATTTGATTCTACTCCTTCGCGTAGAAGTCCTAGAATAATCGAGAATAGTAGCGTTCATATGATTTAGATTGTTTCACTTCATCTCTTCTATCTAAGTGTAAAAAAAAGATTGTTGAAAGTGGGTCTTACAACAAGAAGCAAAATCATTGCTTGCCCGATAAAGTTGAAGTTCCGTTTGTTGATGAACCATCGAAGAAGCTCAATTTGAACATGCATATTGGAAAAAATCTCAACAAAAAGGTTGTTATTCCTCAAGATAAGATGAATTATACGAGAAAAAATATGATTAGTGAACAAGTGTCGGACTCCGATTTTTTAGGATGATTCCATTACTCAAACCAAAAAATCCAAGTGTGGAGGCATACATAGACATAGATATTGTATTTTGATGTTTAATTATTTGATTATTACTGTATGTTTTCTTAAGATTGTTGGTATGAACGAAGTTTAATTTTTGTATTTAAGTAGTATTTATATAATGTTATGCTACTTTAAAATTTGTTTTATATTTTACATCGTTGAATGAAATTGATATGAACTAAGTTGCATCAGATGGTATTAAATTTGATATCAACTACATCAAATTATACATTTTTTGATTATGCAATTAGTAATATTTGACATGAATATTGTATTTTTGATCCTGCAATTAGTAACATTTTGATTCTTTCAAATTATATTCTAAATATATGCATACATATATTACATGTCATACACACATATTCTGACCTTTATACCTATTTGGAGTACTTCTTACATATATTAACATGCACAAGACATATACACAAACATATAGTGATATGCACAATTGAATGTCATATGTACTTATATATTGTATGTATGTAAGTATATGTAAAGTGATACATAATATATACACTTAACATACGTCAAACAAACATTCGTCTCTTTCATTGCCGGTGGTGAAATAATTGTATGCCGAATGTATGTTATTTGTATATTCAATGTATCACTAGATATACAATAACATACACATGAAAAATGCATGTAACCGCATAATTATATGAGTTGTAAATATCATTCTTATATTATTACTATATATATGTGACAAGGTAATTATATGTTTTGTGTATGTGACTGGTGTGTTTACTGTGTTTATATATATTTTGTTAAAACACTATTACTAGTTTTATTATTTCTTTAAATTGAATAATTAAGGCCCTAATTTTGTATCTCTAAGTAAAATTTTCCTTCTTTTTTTCAATCCTAGAGCCCTCAAATTAGTCAACCAAATCCAATGGCTTGCTAGTGATTTGCAGTATGTGTATTACAAAATTATGCACTCCTAATTGGAAACTGAATCTTCTAAATGCTCACATTCAGTATTTATAATTACAAAAGTTGATATACCAAAATTTTGTTATCTAATTGTTATAATTTGTGAATTCTATGTGTACTTGATGAATATTAATAAAGAAAACAGAGAAACAGATAAGAAGATGTAGAGAAGAAGAAGACGAGGGATTAGAGGAGAGATTAGAGAATGTGAACTTGTTTATTTTCTTCATTCAATTAGGAAGACAAGGTAATTTATTTATAGAACCGTTTTTATGTTAATCAATTTGGAACAAAACCATTTCAGAAAAGATTAAGGGATGATTGATACCTACCATAACTGTAATCCTCATTTTATGGGTATGTAATATATTTTTCATATATTAAAATTATTATTTTCTTATTTTAATCATTAGAAAATATTTATTTATTTTTATAAATAATTTTTTGCTATAACTTGCAAAGTTAAAAGTATTGCTATAACTTGCAATTTTCTATCTAAGGAATGCTATTTACGTTTTTTTTCCTTAAAAATTTGAGTTGTGTTTAGACATAAATACCAACTAGAGTGGTTTTTGGACTTTTGAGAGTGATTTGGCATGAAAATAGTATTTTTTTTGAGTTCTTTTTTCGAATTCCAAAATTCAATTTGAAAATGGTAACCAGTCCAGGTCTAAACAATTATTCAAGAAAAAAGTTTTAAAAAATGAAAAAAACACATAAATATACCATTTAAGAGTCAATATTACAAAACATATCGATATTATCTTTTATTTACAAAATATAGTTTTTATTGACAAAATCTATCAACTATTCAGATGTCAATTTATATTGAAAAAAATAAACTAATTTTAAGGAAGTAGTTAGTTGAGTTTATTGTTTGGTGGTTATCATAGACAAGTGAGCTACATTTTATGAATTTGTTATCTTTTTTATCCATATCTTTGGAAAAGTAAAATTAAATTCAAAAAATCGCTCTCTCAATTCACTCGTCTTTCTTCATTGTAACAACTTTATTTTCCCACCTACGAATCAACTAAAAATCAATCAAAGTCTTTATGGTGTATAAATTCAAATAATTTTATGGTGCATGAATTTTATTGAAATTGGTGAATAAATAATTTTATGGTGTTGAATTGTATAGAAATAAGTGTAACAATAATTTTATGGTGTATAGAAATTGGTGTATGAATAATTTTATGATGTCTGAATTATATTAAAATTTGTGTATTAACAATTTTATGATGTTTGAACTATATATAAATTGGTGTATGAACAAACGAATAAATTCAACTATAAATTTGTATCTCACTCTATGCCACTATCTATATCTTAATTTATACACGCTAAATACAACCAACAAACAAATTCAACTATCACATAAACATCAAATAACATATTCCACACTAATCTATATCAAATCTGTACCATATTAAAACCATAGCATATATCCATTTTATATAACCATCAAATAAACTCATATTTCAAAAGTACCATAATATGTACCATATTTCAAACACCATTATAATACACCAATTAAATTTATACATTGCATGTGAGAAATTTTTTAAAATAAATACTATTTCGCATAAAAAGAAAAAGAAGAAGATGAAAGTTCCTCCAAATGTAAACGATCTCTTGTGAAATGGAGAAATGATAATAGAGATAATCGGGTTAATTAATGAGAAGAAAAATGGTATACGTAAAAATTATGCAAAGAATTTTGGATATCAACAAATTTGTAGAAATTTATGGAAAGGATATTATGAGTTATCAACAAACTTACCTTACTAACATAATTGGTGGTAAAATTTTTATTATTTACCATGTTTTTTTTTATTTTTTTTAATCTTGTTTGATAGATTTTGTTAGTGTTCTATTGATATATTTTGAAACGTGAAAACTATTGGTAGATTTTGTAATATTGATTCTTAAATAGTATATTTTTGTGATTTACCCAATATGGACACATGGGCCTTAACAATATCAAATTAAAACTATTTTTATTTGTTTTATTTGGGCTGGACACACCCCTTAAGAAATTTCTTACTTCTACAAAATTAAAAGTAATGTTATCAATATATCCTCTCTTTAAATAATAATGATTACATTTATTGAACAAATGCATAATAGAAAGATTTTGTTCAAATTATCTTAAAAATTAAAGAAGTAAGTATTTAAAAATATAAGTACAATTCAAATAGAGCAGATAAAAAAAGTAAAATTTATCAATTTAGCGACATCTTTACAGATATTTACCTAAAATCCCAACATTTTATTTAATTTAATATAGAAAAAATTTCAGAAATAGCAACTATAAAGTCTTAATTGTAACTTTTATAGCAACGGTTTCATAATTACGAAAAATAGCAAATTGTATTTTGCATTTAAGTAAACTGTTGCTATACAAATACATATACAATAAGATTTACTGTCCTTGTTTTACTCAAATTAGTTGAGTTAAACAAGGAATAATTATCCCATCTAATTAAATTCTCATAAATTACTCTTATTTAAATTAATAGATTCCTTTTCCAAATCAAACTCAAATATGAAGATTATTATTTCCATGATCTTCAAAATTTCAAAATATCATTCTTTTATATCTCTAACTATTTTTTCTTGTTAGTTTTTTCATTTTTTTTTATCTTTTTTAATTTTAATTTCTTTTTCTTTTCCATTGTTTTCTTTCCACTTTATTCTCTCTGTTCTACTTCTCTTTTTTTTTTCGTTTTTTTCTTTTTTTTTCTTTTCTCATTTTTTTCGTTTTCTTCTTCTTCTTTTTTTTAATTTTTTTTCGCTTTTATTTTTACACTTCTATTTCTAGTTTCTATTTCTCTTTCTTCTTCTTTTTTTCCTTTTTCACTTCTTTTTTTTTTGAATTTTTATTTTTTGTTTTTTCTATATTTTCTTTTTTACTCTTCTATCTCTATCTTTTATTTTTAAAAGACAAATATCTATATCATATATATATATTCAAAAAATATACAAAATAAATAAACATACAGATCTGCATATGTATTTACAGTAAAAAAACATACATATATATCTGCATATGTATTTACAGAAATACATATCTGACTCACATGTATATATAAACATATAAGACACAAAATCTCTATAAAAAAATGATAATTTATACATATACATATAGGTAATAAAAAAAAACATGATACATATCTTAAACAGTAAAAGAAAATAAATAAGTACATATGTTACCCTCTAAAATGACATAGTATGTACAGTTCAAAGATAAATTTAACACCGTATAAAATACATATAGCTCTGCATATGTATTTACAGAATACATACATGATCCATATGTATATTCTTATTTCATATGAGTCACCTTTGTATTTCGCAAATACATATGAAGATATATAGTATAGTTATGTTTGTTACTGTCTAATATAAACATGATATGTATTTCGTAAATATATGTGTATGTTTTTTACTGTAAATGCATATCCAGATCTGAATGGCTATGTATTTTATATATTTTTTGAGTATGTGTATGTGATATACATATTTGTCTTTTCAAAATAAAAGTTAGAAATAGAAGAGTAAAAAAAAAGTGAAAAAGAAAAAAAAGGAAGAAAGAGAAATAGAAGTGTAAAAATAAAAGGGAAAAAAAATCAAAATAAAATAGAAAAATATAGAAGAAAACGAAAATAGAAAAAAGAAAAAAAGATATGAGAAGGGAAAAAAAGGATAAAGGAAAAAAAAAAAAGAGAAATAGAAGAGAAAAAATAAAGTGAAAAGAAAAAAAGAAAAAAGAAAAAGAAATTAAAATAAAAAAATAAAATTATAAAAAAATAAGATGAAAAAAAACTAACAAGAAAAAAAAAGGTAGAGATATAAGAGAGTGAAAGACAGTAATGATGTTTTATTTTGAAATCTTGAAGATCATGAAAATAATTATCTTCAAATATGAAAAAAATAAAAATAAAAAGGAAAAAGGAAAAAAAAGAATAGAAGAGAGAAAATAAAGTGAAAACAAAAAAAAAATAATAAAAAAAATAAGATGAAAAAAAAGGGGTAAAAGATATGACTATATTTGGGGGAGGTGAAATAATGGAGTGAAAATAGGAAAGTGTAAAGTAGTGAGAGCAAAACATACACTTGCCTAGTTAATGAGTAAAATAATGTTACTCTTGCTATAAACTGTAATTTTATAAAAGTGTTGTTATTTATTGTAATTATAGTCTTAAGTATGTTATTTTCTGTAATTTTTCCTTTCATAAAATCCCACCTTTTAGCCCTTGAAGATACATATAACTAACGTGAGATACATCCTACATATACATTTAATAATTAAACTAATTTACATAATTTAAGGGTTGTAACGGCTAAAGTTCCTTTAATTTAATAATTAACCTAACTAATAATGGTAAAAACTAAATTAAACCTCACGAAAATAGGTAATTTGGTTGTCATTTCATATTTTTAAACAAAATTTATTCCATATTTCGTTTTTAGTTATAAACGATTTCTACGACCTTTTTATTATTTTTTTCTTGATTTTGTTTGAAGTAATTGCAATGAATATTTCAGTGTTGTTACGTCATTCCGGCGTTTGAATTAATGATACAACGTACGAGGGCTATAAGAGTGATGGAATCATTGTTAGTGACCATGTAACGCATGATAAATTAATTTCAGCCATTGCTGTAGAACTAGAAATTGACGAAAGTAGAAAAAATTGAGGCTCGATACATAGTTGATGGTAATGTGACATCGTTGTTGATTTGTAATAAGATGAGTGTGAAGCTTTATATTAAAATTAAGAAAAATGAGCCTGGTTTTTGGATGTATCCACTTATCATCACTATAGTAGATAAATTTGATAGTGAGATGTTGTTTGATGGGAAAGTTGGTACAGTAATGTGTTTGGAAAATCTGTGTGAAGATTTTGCGGAATTAATTAGCTATAATTCAAATTGTTCTGTTCCGTTGACGTTGTTCAATATGAAGGAGACCAAGATCATTACAGATTGCAAAAATAGTGAAGTTAAATTATATTTATTATTTTACAAAATATGTATCTTTGGTATAAATAATTGAATTAAAAAAAATGCGAGATATATATAATATACCCCTCATACACTATATGCATCTTTAAACTTACTAACATGTATCTTTAGTATTTTGATTTCACTAAAACTTAAAAATAAGAGATACATATAAAACTTAAACAAATAACAATAGATACAAGGTATTCAAAAACGTATCACGTATGTGTAAATATGCATCTAAGCCCGAAATTATCCAGATCTGAAATAACAAGAGATACATAAATCCACAATAACACAAAACCAAATATACAAAAAGCTTAAAATGTATCTATTGTTTTACAGAATATGTGTCTTTGGTATAAATAATTGAATCAAAACAAAAAATAGTATGAGATACATACAAAACAACCTCGTACACAATATGTATCTTTAAGCTTACTAACATGTATCTTTGATATGCTTATTTCACTAAAGCTTAAAAAATAAGAGATACATTTAACAACAAAAACAGAGAACGGGAGATACAAGAAATTGAAAAAGTATTTTTAATGTCTAAATATGTATCTCTACCTAAAATTGCCCAGATCTGAACATGCAAAAACCTTTGGAAGCATATCTCGTGAAGTAACTTCAGCAACTCTTCTTCTTTTAGCAGAAACTTGAACTCCATAACTCTTAGATCTACTTTTTTTAGAAACATGCACTCTTTTTCTTTGACTTTTTTGCACGTTTTCCCGCAATTTCTTCATCGTAGATGTATTGTTTCTGTGCTTGAATCTATTTTCGTCAAAACCATCAGAATCTTGCTAAAAAATACCAGGAACAAAGTTTACAACTTCTTTATATTGTTTGATATTGTCTAATTGAGAGATTCCAAGATTAAAAGATGATTTTGAATCTCTATTCATTATGTTAATTCAAACAATATAGACTGACAAAATCGACAATCAAAGACTTAATTAAACAATGTCATCGAAATAACACTTTAAAAAAATGGTATCAAATTTTGCTTTTTGAAAAAAATTGTAAGATATGATAATAAGATATTGAATATGATTTTAGGAATTTTTTTTACCTTAATTCAAAAGTTTGAATTAGAGCAAACAAAGGGATTGAAACCACAACAGAAAAGAAAGCGTTGAAAGAGGAGGAAATTGTTGCTTAATTTGGTAAAGTTATAACCTGTAAAGGAGAGTTTTTAACATGTATCTCAACTTTTAACTACACAAAGTAAAAGTAATAAATGTTAGGATATTTATAATATTTTTAAAGTGAAGAGATTTTTAGTAGTTTTATAACTTAAGTTGTTCTTTTATGAAATTTTTTCTTAAATGGAGATAGTAAAAAGCAGAAAAAATTTATTTTGAGTCTCACTTGCCATGTCATACTTGTGTCAGACTCTTCAAAACTTGACATTTGGACAAGTGGGGCCCACCGGTACTATAATTTTTCTCTTTCTTTAAACCATTTTTCTTTGCCCAAACAATTACTCCTCTAATTACTCTCTATACTAATAAAAAATACTCTTTTCGACTTGAATGTATTATTTCATTTATGTGATAACCTTGTAGACTCATTTACATATGATATCCTTCCCTATAGAATGAATCCAGCTGAGTTGAAAGAGTTGAGACGTAAAGAATTCATGAGTATCGTGATGACTGAAGTACAAAACTTTGAACTGAGGTAAAGACGGGTTAGGCATTTTGTAGTCTATTTTGTTCTAAATCTGTCATGGCATTTATCTGTTTGGTATCGTCGTACTTAGACTTGTAAGTAATATAAGCCATATCATATCATGTCATTTGCAACCACAAAGAATTTAGATTGAGATGAAGAGAATAAGGAGGGTCCTGAATAGAAAGTAAAATCCCATTTTCTAGGAGGGTACGGAACATAAAGTACAGATTTCTTGCATTCTATGCAGTACCTCTTTCTATTCATTAAGTCAATGTTCCTAGTAGGATTTTATGTAACATGCTTTGACCTACTCCTTCTTCGTCCCATTTTATATAACATACTTTGATCGACGAAGTTTAAAAAAATAAGAAAAGACTTAGTAATGTTTATGAAACTATCCTTTATTGAAAATATACTACTATTATTTTTCAATTAAGTGAACCAATAAGGATAAATAAGAAATTGTATTTTTAAATAGATATCAAATAAAAAAAATGATATTTTTTTGGGATGAATAAAAAAAAATTGCGACACATAAATTTATGGGACGGAGGAAGTATATTCTCTTCACTCTCTCTTTCTATAGTCTAATATTTGTCTCCTCTTTCTTTTTAATTTTTCCCTTGATCATTTAGAAAGAGCTATAAACATTTCACGAAATCACTTTTATCTAGGGGTGGCCGTTTAGTATTCGGTTTAGTAATTTCAAAGTTTGAATTTGGTAAATCGGTAATCGGTATTTGAACGTAGAGACCACATACCATACTTATAAATATCAATTCGGTAATCGATAAATTAAACTTCGGTACGATTTTTGGTAATACCATATTAAAGTTGGAGATGCGCAAATGTACGTTTAAACTTCAAAGAGTATATTTAATAGAAACCATATTTAGTATTCCTTTTGTTGCTTTTTATGAATATATTACTAAGGTCCAAGAGATTCTTTGGGATGACTAATACTATTGTCTATTGGGTTGGTTAGACATATCGTATTATATATATATATATATATATATATATTTCGATATTTGATAAATACTAAATACCAAACGATATTAATTTTTCGATTTGGTTCGATAATTTGATTTTTGATATTTTATGTCCAGCCCTACTTTTATCCATATCTATTAGAAATTAAACTGCTACAGTAGATTCATGCAGCCTTTCAAGAAGATGGAATACTTTTCAAAAAAAAATAATCTACAAGCTAAAAAAGATACGAAGTATTTAATAATAATTAGAAAATGAATTGTGAACAGAGAAAAAAATAAAAATGGAGATCCAAAGTTATTATGGGAGAAATATTTTTACATCACTTTATTTTTTCGATGAACCCCTCACAAAATGATAATGTAAAAGTAATGGATTTTTTTTTAAGGTTATATAAGAGTAAAAGAAGGAAAAGTAAAAGAGATTATTGGGAAGAGGAGCACAGATTTAGAGAAGAGACAAAATTGTGATTCAAGTGGGCCCATTTTGTCCAAATGTCAAGTTTTGAAGAGTCTCACACAAATATGACTTGGCAAGTGAGACTCAAAATAAAATTTTTCCGTAAAAAGCAGCCAAGCTAGCCCCGGTTCATTTCATCTATCTATATCATTGGGAAGTGAGAAGTGTGCGAGAAATGGTGTTTGAGCTAGTTGGGTTGATTAAAATTTAATGCGATTTTAGTCCATGTGGTAGTAATTGAGGGTTTTAGATTGAAAGATCTAACTTACTGTATTGCATTTTTGGTTTAGCTTTTGTTCTAGTTTTTGATTTGATAATTGGAGTGTTTGGATTAGTTTTTCTTAAGAATTTGGAAAGACATTTGTATTACTTTTTGGGAAAATATGTTTGCATTGCGGAGAACATTTTAGACTTTTAGAAAACATAAGCTATAGTTCAATCCCTTGCCACAAATGGGAATTTTTAATTAAAACTAACGTAATTGTAATCTTATCTACATTTGTAAATTGAGATAATAATAAAACTGTTGATCACTTGTTAAAATTGAAAAACACTCTAGGACTATTTTATTTTTGATGAAGCTAGATCTTTTAAAAAAATATCATTTTGTAATTGGATTGAGATAACGCCTGAAACTTCAAAATTAAGTTAAGGGAGAATCATTTTGTTATTAACTAAGTATGACTTGTGTATAACATCCTTTTGTAAAGATTACTGCCACATGTAAGTAAATATACTTCCCCCCTCAATTTTCATCCTTGCTCAGAGGACCGATAAGGGTGAATATTGTTAGCACTTTTCAATCTTGTAGGAAGGCTATGGTGTATGTTCTTCTTCAAATTCTGACTTATTTTAATAATCTATATCTATATTTATCCTATATTAAAAGTATGAAGCGTCTTACAACTCTTGTTTGAACTTTTTGTTCTTCATTAAAAATCTATGTTTTAGATAAAAATGTTATAAATATATTATCAAAGATAGTGAATGTCTACTTTACCATATATAGTGAATGTTTATTTATGGAAAAGTTAGAAACTCCAAGGTTAATTTTTTCCTATAAATAAAGGGGTTTTCCTTCATTGTCATGAACCTGTAGACATACAAAATTCAACGGGTTAAATTCATACAAAATTTAAGTTTAATTCATCATCATTTGGGTTGATTAACTAATTTGGGTCTTACAAATTAATTAGTCCATTTTGTTAAATTCAAGCCCAAGGGCCATTACACTTTGAAGCCCAAGCTTATCAGGTGATGTGGCATCCCAGTCAAATCCAAGACCAATGAGTCGTCGCCACATGTACAAATGATGTGGAAATCTCATTCAAATTCAAGAACCAGTCAAAAGTTGTCATGTGTCAAAGTGACATATTTCGGCCAATTACAAGCAACCAAGCCTGCTCCCTACAACTATAAATAGGGGGTAACATAACATTTTAGGAGACATTTTTGAAAGGAACACTTTGACAAGCATTGACAACGTCGGCATTGACTATCAAGTTCTTGCAAGGAGCAATCAATAGAGTTCTTCCCGGAGATTATTCCAAAGCGATAAAACACTGTCAGATGTCCCCGACGATCGAAATACGTCTCTAGGAGTCCAAATCATCCAACGATTCGAGAAACACGCTGATAAAGGCCTTTGAATCATTTCTAAGTTTAGGAGAGAAGAATCAAGAGAGTCACGGAATTTTACTCACAAGATTCATATTAATAAAATTATTATTTTCTTTTATTTATTTTTGCTTGCAGTTAATTTTTGGTGCATTTTACGAAAATTTATTGCGAACAAATTTTGGCACGCCCAGTGGGATGGATTCTGCTCTTCATCTCTTCCTCCTGCAAATCGGAAGCTACAAATTCAACTATTGCGATGAACTTCAAAAAAAAAAACGATGTTACATGCAAGGGTTCTACTGCTTCATCTGTTGACCTCAGTCGTGTTGGACCAATTATTGGCCGAAAGTTCAAAGCTAGTAGCCTGGATGAATCTGAATACTTCACTTCTTTGGAGATGGCGAAAAACAATAACTCTCATGTGACGACTGCTAGGGGCAATCTTGCATCCATGTTCTTTGGCGAACATTCTCTAACCGGATACAACTTTGATGAACCTAAAGATTCTACGGATTCGCCAGTTTCAACGAAAGTCAATGCCTTAACGGCTGACTCAACTGACATGGACGAGAAATTCACAATGATGGAGCAAACCATTGAAGCCCTAAAGAAGTCGGTTGACGATAAGAATCTTCATATCGCTCAACTCATGAACAAACTAGAGGCCTATGAACCAGGAGGGTCGAGTCACGTCCCTACTTATCCACCCAATTTCACTCCACAGGACAAAGATATTGAGGAATTACCTGCTAAGTCTAAATTTCAGAAGGAGAAACAATCTATTTCGGTTGCGGCTTTATCGGTCCAACAATTGCAAAACATGATAACAAACACCATCAGGGCTCAATATGGTGGAGCACCACAGAGTTCGTTGTATTACTCCAAGCCTTACACAACACAAATTGATTATCTACCCATGCCAACGGGCTATCAACCACCAAAGCTACAACAATTTGATGGCAAAGAAAATTCGAGGCAACACATTGCCCACTTTGTCGAAACATGTAGCAATGCTGGAAACATGGCGATCTTTTGGTAAAATAGTTTGTTTGTTCATTGAAGGGGAACGCATTTGACTGGTATATTGACTTAGAGCATGAGTCAATTGATAGTTGAGAGAAGCTCAAGAAGGAATTTCTCAATCGATTTTACAGCACCTGGCGAACTATGAGCATGATAGAGTTAATGGGCACTAAGCAAAGAAAGGATGAGCCTGTAACGGATTACACCAATCGATGGATATCATTGAGTTTGGACTGCAAAGACCGTCTTTCTGAAATATCTGTGGTAGAAATATGCATTTAAGGAATTCATTGGGGCCTTCTATACATACTGTAAGAAATCAAACCGCGAACATTTGAAGAGATGGCTACACGGGAACACGACATAAAGTTAAGCATCGCAAGTCATGGGAAAGCATCCCCTTTTATTGACCCGATGAAAGAGAAAAGAGAGTTCAAGAAAGGTATGGCCTCAAAGACTAAAAAATCTATGGCAGTGAAAGCAACTTCTGTGAAGGTCACAACCAAGCAAAAGGTGAAGAAAGATGAAGGTTCGAGACAATATCCAAGAGAGGATAAACGTCGCCCAACCTTGAAAGAATTAGAAGCTAAGGTTTATCAATTTTCAGATTCAGATGTACCTATGATACTGGATGAATTGCTAGTTAAGAAAATTATTGATCTTCCTGAATCGAAAAGGCCAGAGGAAATCAATAAGGTCAATAATCCCAAGTACAGTAAGTATCATCGCGTCGTTATCCATCCAACGATAAAATGCTTTATCTTAAAGGAGAAAATCATGACGCTAGTAAGTGAAAGAAAAATCATTATGACGTGGATGAAACAGTAGAGGCAAATCACGCTAGTATCATTCCCGAGAAGAAAGAGTGTTCAATGTTGCAAACCATGTCGAGCTCAATCTTCTTGCAGTTGGGGAGCTTCGATCTAGTTGAAGTAGATTTTCCAAGGAAGACTTTTAAAGGATCATTGGGAACAGACAACAAAGCTAAAGGTAATGATGATGATGGTTGGACTTTGGTTTCTCGTAAGAAAAGGAGACATCAAGCGGTTCTAAGAATACGACTTCCTAAGCCAAGAGTAATGAAGAATAACGCGAAGCATATACGATCACCAAAAAGTGTTAAGTTTGATACTAACAAAAAGATTGATGGTGTATTATCACGGAAGGACCGAAGGCCTATTACATTGTATGAGTTCTTTCCGAAAAAATTTCTTAAAGATAGTCAAATTGGTGCCACACATGTAATTTCCAGCACAGAGGAAGTAATTGAAAGCAAATAAGGGGATTTCCAACGATAGCATAAGAACTTCATGCTAATAGAGAAGTCGCATCATGTTGTGCTGTAATTTCCTTCACAGATGACGATTTATTATTAGGGTCTAAACTATATAACAAACCTTTGTTTGTGATAGGGGCTATTCGAGAACAACATCTCAATCGCATATTGATCGATGATGGTTCGGCAGTCAATATCATGCCAAAGACAGTGCTCAAAAGGCTTGGAATCTCCATTGATGAATTGTCCAAAAGAAACATAATGATTCAAAGCCTCAATCAAGGAGGACAACGAGCCATGGAAAAGATTTGTGTAGGATTATCCATTGGCGACATGAAATCAAACATTTTAATTCATGTTATTGATACCAAAACATCATACAACTTGCTTCTCGGATGCCCCTGGATGCATGAAAATGGAGTGGTGTCGTCTACTTTGCATCAATACATAAAATATGTAAAGGATGGTGAAGTAGTCAAAATTCATGTGGATGTCAATCCTTTCACTGAGACAGAGTCGTATTTTGCAGATGCAAAATTTTACCTGGATTCTTGTGAATTGGGTATAGAGAAACCAACACTATCCAACCCAACTAATGTTGTTACAAAAGAATTAGAGGTTCACCAGGCTGCTGTCAAGATGCCTAAGGAGAGAATTGAAAAATTCTCCACTAAGCCTTCATCATCTGAATGAGACATGCATACGAAGATAGATGAAGAACATCTTATTTTTTGCTACATCCCCCGTGACCGTCGAAAAAAGGGACAACCCTTACTGGAAGTATGTACTCAACAAAACCACCCTTCAAAGAAAGAAATAAGCCATAAGGCATTCCAAGATTTGAATGAGATTATGACTGTCCCAGTTATACAGGTCCCACCTATCACGCTTGAGCTTCAAGAAAGTAATACTTTGGCTCATAAGATAAAAGGTCAGTTTGGTGAGAAAGCTTTTATGTTGCTTGAAAAATCAGGTTATGATTTATTCAAGCCAACAAGAATAGGTGAGCTCAAAGATGAGGTCACTGGTGAGAAGATACATGGTCTTACAGAGGCATAAATGAAGTTGAGAAAGCAAGGGCATTATGTTGTCACTCCTAAGTTTGGCCTGGGATTCAAGTTGCCAGAACCTCTTCAAATTTCTACTAAGAAGGGCAAGGAAACAACTTCATCACATTATGCCTCAGTAGAAAAAGACAAGGAATTCGAGGATGAGAAAATTCCATAACAAACTTCTATGTTTGAACACATAGAAAGATTGACACCTCGTGTCTCTGTATTTGAAAGATTGGGTTGCAAGGGCAAAAGTAGAGCCTCTAAACAAATGAAAGAAGAGGCTGACACCTTAAGAGGTTCTATTTTTAGCGTTTGGGAACAACAAAAAAGTTAGTAGCGCAAAAAGGGTTGATGGAGAATAAAAAGCAAAGTTTTCTTAAAGGAATCGATGACAAAGACATTCATAGTATCTTCCCATCACGTATGAAGAGAAAGGTTGTGTTGTCAATCACCACAGATGGTTCGCTAAAAGTGAAAAGAAGAACCATTGTGTTCACTAACCAGTTTTGTGGAGAGACAAAGAAGGAGCAAGAAGAATCCATCACAACGTTCGAAGGAAGTCAATCGGAAGATTCCAGCCTTGTACAAACATCCTACCACATAACAGTGGAAGAAGGTCCATACTTGGATAGTGTGGATGATGATGTTCAAGAGGATCCAACCCAACTGGAGAATGGAGTACAATCAACCGTAGATGAACTCAAAGAACTTAATCTCGACACTTTGGAAGACTCGCGCCCAACGTTCATTAGTGAGTTTCTTACACCGCAAAAAGAAAGGGACTACTTTAAGTTATTAGTTGAGTACAAAGATATCTTTGCCTGGTCGTACCAAGAAATATCAAGCCTTAGTCCAAGGGTATCTATTCATCATTTGGGGATCAAAAAGGGGGCACGTCCTATAAAGCAATCACAACGAGTATTTCGTCCCGAGTTGGTAACACAAATTGAAGTAGAGGTCAATAAGCTTATCAAAGCCAAATTTATCTGAAAGGTGAAGTACCCATCATGGATCTCAAACATTGTGCTTGTCAAGAAGAAGAATGGTCAAATACGTGTCTGCGTTGATTTTTGGGACTTGAATAAGACATGTCCAAAAGATGATTTCCCAATACCGATCACAGAGCTCATGGTTAACGCGACAACTGGACATTAAGCTATGATATTTATGGATGGGTCTTCTGGATATAATCAAATCAAAATATCTCCAAAGGACGAAGAATGCACTGCATTCCGAACTCCAGAAAAGATATATTATTACAAAGTTATGCCTTTTGGTCTAAAAAATACGGGTGCAACCTACCAACGAGCAATGCAAAACATTTTTGATGAGATGTTACATAAGAAGCTGGAATGTTACATCGATGACTTGGTGGTAAAGACAAAGTGCAGGGATGACCATCTTAAAGACCTTCGCATTATTTTTTAGCGGTTAAGAAAATTTGACTTGAAAATGAACCTACTCAAATATGTCTTTGGGGTTACTTTAGGAAAGTTTCTTGGCTTTATCGTGCGTCATCGAAGAGTTGAAGTTGATCCCACAAAGATTGATGTTATTCAAAAAATGCCTGCGCTAAAAAACTTGAGAGACCTCCGCAGTCTATAAGAAAATTTGGCATTCTTTCGAAGGTTCATCTCTAACTTGACTGGAAGGTGTCAACCTTTCAACCATCTAATGAAAAAATATGCACCTTTTTACTGGGACCTATCATGTCAAAATGCTTTTGAAAGCATCAAAAGATACTTGTTGAATCCACCCGTATTAGGGGCACCAACTCCTGGAAGGCCATTGATACTCTACATTGCATCACAAGAGCAATCACTTAGAGCACTTCTTGCTCAAGAGAATGAAGATAAAAAGAAAAAAACATTGTACTATCTAAGTCAAACCATGATAGGAGCTGATATAAATTATACGCCCATTGAGAAAATGTTCTTAGCTTTGCTTTATGCGATAAAGAAGTTAAGACATTATTTTGAGGCATACACCATAAAGCTAATTTCTCGGGCCGGTCCCGTGAATTTGTAATGACACGGCCAGTTCTTTCAGGGTGTCTAGCAAGATGGTCTGTATTGTTTAATTAATATGAGATCGTATACACACCTCAAAAGGCTGTGAAGGGGCAAACACTTGCCAATTTCCTTGCCGATCACCCTTTGCCCGCAGAATGGGAGGTTTCAGATGGGTTTTCTGATAAAGATATACTATTTACTGAAGAACTGCTGCCCTGGACAATGCTCTTTGATGGATCTACACATCGAGATGGTGCAGGAGCAGGTGTTGTGCTGATATCACCAGAAAAATTAATCTTGCCATTCTCATTTGTTTTGGGTGAAACATGTTCCAATAATGCTGCAGAGTACCAAGCTTTAATCGTTGGCCTTGAAATGGCATTAGACATGAAGATTCCATAATTGGATATCTATGGTGATTCTAAGTTGATCATAAACCAATATTTGGGGAGTTATGAGGTGAAGAGGGAAGATCTTTTGCCATATCACCAATATGCCATTCTTTTTCTTGAAAGGTTTGATCAGGTATTCCTAAATCATGTCCCAAGAGAAGAAAATCACATGGCGGATGCTCTGGCTAACTTAGCCACAACGCTGGCACTCAGAGAGAATGAGTCAATAAAGGTGCAAATATGTCATCGATGGGTTATTCCTGGTTGTATCGATCTTCAAATAGATGAAAGCCACCGTACATCTGTCTGAGCGCTAGTAGAAGAATATTGGCAAAAACCAATGTTGAGTATTTCAAGCATGGAAGGCTACCTGCGGATCCACGAAAAAGAGCAGACATTAAGAGAAGGGCACCACGATTCATCTTTCATGAGGGAATATTATTTCGTCGTTCTTATGAGGGATTATTCCTGCGGTGTCTTGACAAAGAAGAAGCTCAATAGACAATGGAAGAAGCATACTCCGGCATGTGTGGGGCACACCAATCAGGGCCTAAGCTTCATTTCCGCATCAAAAGGATGGGCTACTATTGGCCGACAATGGTAGCGGATTGTCTAGAGTATACCAAAAGGTGTCAAGCATGCCAATTCGATGCTAATTACATCCATCAGTCTCTAGATCCTCTTCATCCAACTGTGGCCTCATGGACTTTTGATTCCTAGGGACTTGATGTTGTTGGACCTCTTCCAAAGTCGTCAAAAGGACAAATTTAAATCTTAGCTGCTACTGACTATTTTTCAAAATGGGCTGAAGTTGTGCCATTAAAAGAAGTGAAAAGGGAAAATGTTATTGATTTTATCAGGTCAAACATAATTTTTAGGTATGGCATACCAAGATGCATAGTTACGGATAATGGAACGCCCTTCAACAATAAACTCATGAAGACTTTGTGTGAGAAGTTCAATTTTAAGCAACACAAGTCTTCAATGTACAATGCACCTGCCAATGGTCTTGCCGAAGCTTTTAACAAGACATTTGGTAACCTATTGAAGAAAGTTGTTGCAAAAAATAAAAGGGATTGGCATGAGAAGATCGGTGAAGCTTTGTGGGCATATCGTACAACCTTCAGAACTGCAACGCAAACAACTCTGTATTCATTGGTGTATGGAGTATAGGCGGTCCTTCTATTAGAACAACAAATTCCATCATTGCGAATTGCGATTCAAAAAGGGTTTACAATCGAACATAACGCTCAACTTCGTCTAGCAGAGTTGGAGGCATTGGACAAGAAGAGATTAGAAGTGCAATAAAGTTTGGAGTGTTATCAAGCCCGACTTGCTAGAGCTTTCAAAAAGAGGGTGCGACCACGATCATTTCAAGTAGGTGACTTGGTCTTAGCAGTTCGAAGACCCACAATCCTCAACAAACGCATTGGTGACAAGTTTACATCAAAATGGGATGGGCCATATGTAGTGAAGGAAGCTTATTCAAGAGGTGCTTATAAGATTGTCGATCAAGATGGTGTAAGAGTTGTTCCCATCAACGGCAAGTTCCTAAAACAGTACTTTCCATGAAGGTTGCATATACTCCTTAAGGCACGAACTTAAACTGCATGTCATTCCTGGCCCGCATGAGTCTAAACTGTGAACGGCTCTAAAAAAAGAATAAAAAATCTTTAAAAAAAAAATTAACTCATCATTCTTGAACTACGTTATGACTTGATCTTTCTGAGGTACGTAGGCAACTTAGAGTATTTTTACTCTAAGTTCAGTCATATGAGTTAAAAAAATAAAAATAAAAAAGGAAAAATAGGTGTCATTGTTTTAGCACGGCAATAATACTTTGAATTAATATATATACCACATGAGGATAGACGTTCCTTCACTAAGCTTACCGCGGACGTGTAAAGGTGAAGAGACAAGCAAGACAAAATGGATTTCGACAATACATTTGTATAAATCCGTACAGGTGTTCCCCATCATTTTTACATATGTGGTAGATCTTAGAGTATTCTTCGCAACAAAAAAAAGTGGCTCATGATTCGAAAGCTCCTACACCAAGTTATGAATTTTCTATCATAGCTGCTCAAAATTGCAAAATAAGCCATCAAATTATGAACTAAGCTAACTTTGATGACGTATCTGTGTAAATACGTAAAATCATTGAGTGTGGTTATCTACTTTCCAACCAAAAAAATGACACCTAATTCTGATACTCCTACATCGAGATATGGAATTTATCGTGACACTGCACAAAGCTGATAAAACTAGCGAACCAAGATTAGAAGATCAGTTTTGGGATAATATCTGGGACGATTAGGGTGTAATCTAATTATGATTCCCTTATGAGACGTATCTCTATGAGTCTAGTTTTCAACGCAAAAAACAACACCTGATTTCGATACTCCTACGTCAAGATACGGAATTTATTGTGACGCTGCATAAAGCTGACAAGACTAGCAAACCAAAATTAGAAGATCGGTTTTGAGACAATGTCTGGGACGACTCAGGTGTAATCTGATTATGATTCTCGCGTGAGACGTAGCTTTACGAGTCTAGTTTCCAACGCAAAAATTTTCTCTTGATTTTGATGTTCCTAAGTCCAGATACGAGAAGTTTTGTGAGGTTGCACAAAATAAATAAAAAGTGACGAAACAGAACCAAAAGAATAATTTCGGAAGGGTACCTGGGCAAATTTGGAGAACTTCTGGCCATGTTTTTTATATACATTATAGTTACATGAGTTAGCTTGCTAGCGGAATAAGAATTCTATGATTTCAGTACTTCTAGTTCGAGTTATAAATATTTTTTCCTATAGCCGCTCAAAGATGGAAAAAAAATTGGGTGACATGAAGTGCGAGCAAAGCCTTTTATAAAAGATATGCACAAGTGTAAAAAAATCTTTTGGTCATGATTTTCATGCGCATTGTAGTTTTGAGAATTTCCATTCCAACAACACAAATGACTCATAATTTTGAATTGTTTATCTCATGTCACAAATGTCAAAGCATATGAGTCGGGAAGGCAAATAAAAGAACATGTTGGCATGTCAATTTTTTTTAAAAAAAAAAACTACATAGAACGAAAGATATTTAAATAAAAAATGTCATTTTTATTGCTCCAAGAAAGACTGTCATTACATCATGATAAGATCAAAAGTAAAACTAAAAAGGCAAAAGAGAGCATTCTTAAGCAAAAAAAAAAAATTTAAGGAAAAAGCTTATGGCCAAGAATCTGAAAGCGACTTGTCTCAGCGATTTCCTTTAGCTTAGCAAGTTCTTTGGTTTTTGTTTCCGACAGTGGGCTGATTTTCTCAAGGACGTGAATCTCGCCTTCAATGTTGGTGACACTCTCTTGATTTTTGGACAATTTCTTTTGATGTTCTTCAATAAGCAAAATAGTCTTCTTCTTCTTTAACGTCCAGGTTGCTAACTCTTTTTCAGCTCTCTCAAGGACTTTTTGAAGCTCTCCCAAATGCTTGTCCATCTTGACCTTGTCTTCATTTGCATCATGAAGACGTTGTTGCACAACGGAAAGCAACTCCTGATGAGCATCTCTAGTTATCTTTTGGGAACTAGAAAATTTTACAACATCATAATCTCCGTACTTCTTTAAAAAGTCAGCAAGTAGAACCTCCAAAGAAGAGAGGTCAACGACGTTGACCTCCCGAAGACCTTTAAGAATTAGACCAACACCTATCTCTAACTCTTTGAGGCTTTCTGAGGATTCGACAGAGAATTATGTACATTCACACAAGGTACACCACAATCCAAAAATGTAGGACAATTTGAAAGTCGAAATAGCCTTTTATGGTTCAAAATTTGGGGCAATTTGTTGTAGTGGACGAACCAAATCCTTGGGGACATTTGAAGGTCTATTATCATTTGCTTCAGCCACCATATCAGTAGGTGGAACATTTTAAAAAGATTCAACATTTTTGGGCAACTTTGCCGATGGATCCTTATTTGAAGCTTGAGTCATGGCATTATCAAGAGAAAGGTTGGGAATCTTTAACACACTTGAAGGATTCGGGCTTGTGACACAATCCTCACTAAATACATCATCACCAAATATGTTGTTGGAAACGTCCACAAGACCCAACTAAAAAAAAGAAATGGAAGTTAATATTGAGTAAAGTGGAAAGTTGTGATATTAAAGAAGTAATTATTACCTGATGTGTCAAATCAGCCAAGGGCATTGTTGAACCATCGGTACCATCTTCAAAGATAGCGGTGTCAATACTTATGGAATCCAAATCAGCAAACTCATGATGTTGATTGCTTAAGTCCTTATGTTTTTTCTTCAAATGCTTCCAGTGTGGTTCTTGGTTAGCATTACTTTCATTTGAACTAGAGGCAGTGCTACCAATAACAGCTCTATTTAATGGAACAAGTGATTTAGGTGCATCACTGCAAAATGGCACAATGTCTAGTAACTTTTCAACGCCTTTATCCGATAGGTTGGAAGATTTCTTTCTTTTATAGACAACATTGAGCACTTCAAAAGTGGAGGTGGCTACCGCCTTGGGGGACGATAAGGGCTTTTTACTCTTTTATCCATATGTGTATCCTTGCCCTTCGAACTTTTAGATTTAGGAACAACTTGGACAGATTAAGCAGGATTACCCGTTACCGCCTTGGACTTTGAAGAGAGAAAAAGCTTGTCTTGACCATACAAATGAAGTTGGTCTCCTTTGGTTTACGAGAGGGCATCATTTTTCTTCGGACCTCTTAAAATAATGTGGGTATTTTGTCTTGACACGGTCTCCCAATAGGCTGGCCACCAATCCAAATATTCTCGGGTCATAAAAGGTTCATTGTCCAACGGACGCATTGGTATGTTAAGCTTTGACAAACTTCCAAGACAAACACAAGAATCCCAAAGTTGAACCAAAGCTATCAACAAACCATCAAAATGATGCTTTGTCAGAATGCCGGGAACGTTTTGACAAAATCCAAATTGCCAACTAAATCGATGAGGGCTATAAGGCTCCACGATCATATCATTATCATGCCTCAAAGTGATAAAACTTAAACACTCCAAGAATTGGATAATTTGTCGTTATCATCAATTTTTACCTTTTTTCCCTATAGCATGGCCAAATAAGGAAGCTTCTTTACATTGACATGTTGAAATAACTTGCGAGCATCAACAAGGTCAAATTGTTTTGCCATTTTTTCTCCTAAAATTAGCCACATTTGCACCCCTTGTTGTGGATGGTTTACATGGTAATAGGTTTCAAAATACTCACCTATCCATCCATAAACATAATGGATAAGGAAGAGTGCATGACAGGACCCCAAATTTGAAGAAGTAGAGATTTCCCAAAGGCCGCGATAGATGCTTGCAAGAACTGGGACCACTAAATAAAAATTTTCTCCATGAGCCATCAAGCTTGCAACTTTGAAGACACTAGCACGAATACAACCAGTCTTTTTGTTGGGGAGTAAAAATTTGTAGAGCCAACATGCAAGGAAACCAACCAAATAAGTTTCATCTCTGAGTGATTCTTCCAAATTTACAGAGCCAACATGCAAGGAAAGCCGCCAAATAAGTTTCATATCTGAGTGATTCTTCCACACCTAACTCAACAAAAAGGGCATTCTCTTCTCCGGTTCGTAGTAAAAAATTCATCTCACTAGTTCCCAACGGGTCATGGTTCATCCATGGCTTCATCCGATTTTTTGACATCTTTTGTGAAGGCTCAACATATCTTCTTGGTCCTCGAAACTAGAAATTAGTCCAATCAAGAAAAGAGACATCATCAATGACATCTTTTGTAAGCTGGTAGAATGCCAAAAATAAGTATGAGCAGCTTCTAGGGAGAAAAGGCTTCCTTTTATCATCCACATATGTCAACTCCTTAGCCGAGGGAATAACTTCATCATAAAAGGGCCCATGAACATGAAGGCCTCCGATGTTTCTCAAGTCCTATAAAGATATGGACAACTCTCCAATAAAAGTAGAAACTGTGTTGGTGAATAGTAAATGGACGCCAATTCTCACAGAAGGCCTGGAGCACATTCTCATTATGGTCATACGTGAACAATGAATCAAATACGGCATCATAAGTCTTGTTGTGCTCCAACGTCTCCTTATTACGGGCAAGGACGTCTTCTATCTACTCCCAGTAGTTGGATGTATATCAAACCTCCCCAAAGCCGGAGGGAGGGACACGCCAACTGCTAAGGCTCCCATTGCGGTTAGGAGAGCTCGCAACAACACCATTTTGATGTGTATAAGACTTCAAAATGAGAACTTTTTCAGTCACAATTTTGCCCAAAAAGTTATCCATGACGTCCTTAGTTTCCATCATTGACCATTCTGTGAGATGGAGGGAAGTTTCTAGCTGCTTCCTAACAAGCGGGAAGGCGCCAATCACCGGAGGATGAACTTTCAAAGTGAGGGCTTTGGCATGCGAATCTGATTTGCTTCCCGCGATCTCAAGGCAAGGGTATGGAGTTTCATGGTCATTAAAATAAGTCATTGTTGGGGATCAAAAGCACACCACGTCGTTCTTGAGGATTAATAAGAGAAGAAATTAACCGTTATGAACACACAAGTTGAAAAACAATAGGAAACAAGAGAACCTGAAGTTGAGTGTTAAAAAAATGAGTAGCTCGTGACTGCAGTCACATATTTCATATTGCAATTGTGAAAATTTGAGCGAGCAAGAGGCAACAGGTTGCTATGAAAGTTACAGTTACCTGAGAAGCAATTTGTGGAGTCAATCGTATCGGGCAAGGTCACAGCTTCATAGTCCGACAATCAAGCATAGTCGAACACTTTTGTTTGTGTGGCTACCCAGTGCTTTGATGAACTTTTCTCTACAAGGGAAAATCTTATATAGAAGTTTTGATGAGAATCTCAATTTCATACATAAGGCAACCGGCTTCTATGAAAGTTACAGTTACCTGAGGAGCAGTTTGTGGAGTCAATCGTATCGGGCAAGGTCACAGCTTCATAGTTCGACAATCAAGCATAGTCGAACACTTTTGTTTGTGTGTCTACCCAGTGCTTTGATGAATTTTTCTCTACAAGGGAAAATCTTATATAGAAGTTTTGATGAGAATCTCAATATCATACATAAGGGAGGTTGTAGCAAGATTGGAAGAAAAAGATCTCTAGGAATTTCAAGTTTCCAAGTAGCTAAAAGAAAACTACCATGTTTGAAAGATTTCTTTGAAAAAAATTGATTCTTTTTTAGGACTAAAGGAAAGTTAATATTTTCTTGGTTCAAAAGTTCAATGCAAGAATATTTACTACCATGCAAAGGGCAGTAAGTTAAGGATTTACTCAATATGGTCCTATTTCAAATCCATATGGAGGGGCCTTAATATTGTCTAGTGTGTAATGGCTTGGACAAATATTAGGGGTCATTGATTTCACTCTTAACAAAGAGAAGAATTTTCGCTATGTGAAAATATGTGGCAAAAATTTTAGACCACTCACAAGTGGCGGTCTACCTAGAAGGCACCGACAAGAAACAAATACCTTTAAAAAAAATAAAAACACATCCATAGGTACTTCAAGTCTCATCGCCAAGTTTCGGCAAGCCTACAACGTCGACAAGTCTCGAAGTAAGGGGCATTTGTAAACATACAAAATTCAGCGGGTTAAATTCATACAAAATTTGAGTTTAATTCATGATCATTTGGGTTGATTAACTAATTTGGGTCCTACAAATTAATTAGTCCATTTGTTAAATTCAATCCCAAGGTTCATTACACTTTGAAGCCCAAGCTGATCAAGTGATGTGGCATCCCAGTCAAATCCAAGACTAATGAGATGCCGCCACATATACAAATGATGTGGAAATCTCATTCAAATTCAAGAACCAATCAAAAGTCGTCAAGTGTCAAAGTGACATATTTCGGCCAATTACAAGCAATCAGGCCTGCTCCCTACAACTATAAATAGGAGGTAACATAACATTCTAGGGGATATTTCTGAAAGGAACACTTTGACAAGCAATGACAACGTTGGCATTGACTATCAAGTTCTTGCAAGGAGCAATCAACGGAGTTCTTCCCGGAGATTATTTCAAAGCGACAAAACACTATTCGACGTCCTCGACAATCGAAATACGTCTCTAGGAGTCCAAATCATCCAACGATTCGAGAAACACGCTGCTAAAGGCCCTCGAATCATTTCTAAGATTAGGAGAGAAGAATCAAGAGAGTCACGAAATTGTACTCAGAAGATTCATATTAATAAAATTATTATTTTCTTTTATTTATTTTTGCTTGCAGTTAATTTTCAGCGCATTTTACAAAAATTTATTGCTAATAGAACCCATCAAGAATTCCTCATGAGAAATAAAGAAGTCTCTTCTCTTATCTCTTTATTCTCTTATATTTACTTTATATTTCATAACACGTTATCAGCACGAGACTCTGCCATCTTAAATTTGAAGGCTAAGGTATTATTTTCTTTCTTTTCATATTGCTAATAATCTTACAAAATTTGAGTTTGTTGCCTCGAGAAAGAACTACCTTTCATGTGTATTGAATGCTGAAATCCACTTAGATACTATGGGTCTTGGAGATGCCATAAAGAAAGAAAATACAGCACCTAATCAAAACCGTGCTAAGGCTATGATTTTCTTGCATCATCATCTTCACGAAATTATGAAAATTAAATACCCTACTACTAAGGATCCACTTGTCTTGTGGAATTGCCTAAAATAAAGATTTGACCACTTGAAGATAGTTATCCTCTCAAAAATACGGTATCAATGCATGCATCATGAAAATAAGATGTTGGGTTCAAACTCCATCGATTTATGGCCTAAGGCGCCTTCATATGAATATGAATACGACATTGAGTTT
The DNA here is from genome assembly GCA_030864215.1 of Capsicum pubescens. NCBI lineage: Eukaryota > Viridiplantae > Streptophyta > Magnoliopsida > Solanales > Solanaceae > Capsicum > Capsicum pubescens. Next base: position 237,256,976 of record CM061540.1, read on the forward strand.
GAAAATCATGATGATAAGATGTTGGGTTTAGGTCTCATCGATTTATGCCTAATACGCCTTTATATGGGTAAGACGTTGAGTTTGAATCTTAATGCACCATATTGATGATATTATGATGGATATGGCAAAATAATGTGTTTTTAATGAAAAGTCATGAAATATGTCTCATTGAATATGCTCCATTCTCTGAAGTGAATATGGTAGCAATGCATAATATGTCTGAAAAAAGACAAGTAATTGAATGCACGAATATATGCGTGGAGGGACAATATGCTAATGATCATCAAAAGTGATGATATTTTCACATGCATATTATGATCATAAGATATGTTAGAGAAAAATTCTCTTGATCATATGTATGTCTCGATTTTCTCCTGAAGTAGCAATATCATGAAAGGAGTTATGAGCAATCAGAATCTGATAGGCTTAAGGCACGATTATATTACATTCATAGAGAATGAGAAACTTATTAATACAAATGTGTACTTGATTGTGATGGTATCACAAATCACCTCCGAAAGATGTAGAATAATTGAAAAGAGTTATTTTAAAATCTACTTCTAAAGTAGTAAATCTAAAATTTATTCATGTAATAGTAAATCTGAAATTTACTAAAGAAAAAATAAATACATGTCATGGTAAACTTGTGTTTACTACTATAAATGAGTTCATAAGTTGATTTGAGTGATTGTGACATCTCGAAGATGTGCATATTGAGTATTAGACATGTATTGAAGAACTAGAAGATTCTTTAAGAATTGTTTATGTCGTTTGTTCTCATGATAAGTTGGTTGGACCAACTAATGTTGGGATTGGATCCCTTAAATTTAAAAGGTATAAAAGGTGAATATGGGCCCGTCCACCTGCCATATGATCTATTAAGATACATCCATATAAAATGATCACTTGTACATTTATTGTCAATCTGCAGTTTGACATTCATAAAGTTGCTTGCTCAATAAAATTGAGTTAAGAGCATAATTTTCAGATTGTGTAATCAAGATAATTCATCTTGATGATAATGGTTTGGCATTGAATACCTTCGATAAATAGCTAAACCATTACTAATGAGAACAAAGCTTTATGTGTTGGTCTGAAATATGATATGTTGCATACAATAACACTTGTATGCATTAGACCAATAAATTATAATTATTTCTTCCTTCTCAATTGGTTCAAGGTCAGAAACTAACTATTCCATGTACTAGTTTTGATATGCGATATACAATTAATGAATATACCATGATGCACACAGATGAATTCCTTAAAGAAAATGGAGGGTGTATGTTAGTTTTTCTAACATAAGGGGGAGATTATAAGAAGCTAAGAAATATGTTAGGAATTATCATCAGATCCTCATTCAAAAGATAATTCAAGTTAAATGTTGAAAACATATCATATTTAAGTTGCAAGTGCTCCTATTTTGTGTCCATAAAGAACAAAATCTATGCATACGTGAAGGGTGGTAGACCAATCGGTTCTAAATGAAATAATCCTTAAAAAAAAGAGCAAATAATCATAATAAGAAGGCAATGTGCTCTTGAAGAGCCTACGGCATAACACTTCATGAAACCTTATGAGAGGTTTAGGTACCTGAAAATAATGAAGTGATGAGATCTCAAAATGTTATGTCATACTGTGAACCAATACGTTATGATATATCATCAATGATATCTTTGATACGATATTGGCGCAATATTGTAAAAGATTATGAGGATCCAAATTCTACGTTTATTTAAGCATGCTGACGTAGAAATATTTATCAAGTAACATGAAAGGATGCATCTTGGTAAGCATAAAACTTATTTGATTTGCAATCCAAACACTTGACAATGTCACATGTGAAATGTTGAATATTATCACTTGACAAAATTTATATGAAATTTTGTAAGGATTCAAAATGTTTGAAGCATATAAAAGTTTCTGTAGAAACTTATTTATAATCCTTATATTGCATAAGTTTATAACTTGAAAATCATTGGAACTCTTGGAGAGTTTTCAAAGCAGAAGATTATTTGCTGACATGAGAAATATACCGAATTGAATTGCTTATGAAGTACCATATCTTAGTGCAATTGATGTACTAATGTATCTTGCGAATACTACAAGGCTTGTATAGCCTTTTTCGATTAATTTGTTAGCAAGGTATAATTTTGCTCCTACTAGGAGACATCGAAATGGAATCAAACGCATGATCTTATTTTCTAAAGATTGCAGTCCCGATCTTATTGGTCATGCTGATATTGGGTACTTATCTGACCCACATAAAGATCGGTCTCAAACAATCTATGTGTTCATACATGGTGGTACTGTCATATCTTGGAGATATACAAAACAGTCTATCTAGCCATTTCATTGAACCATACTGAGATAATAGCTATTCATGAAGCAAGCCGAGAATGAGTATGGTTGAGATCCATGATATATCTCATTCAAAAAAATATGGTGTAAAATGTGACAATGTACCCACAATTTTATACGGAGATAATGCAGCATGTATAACACAACTTAAGGGAGGATTCATAAAAGGAGATAGAATGAAGCACACTTCATCAAAGCTTTTCTACATACATGAGCTCCAAAAGAATGGTAATATTAACGTGCAACAGATTCATTCAAGTGACAGTGTGGCTGATTTATTCACTAAATCTCCTTCAATTACAACCTTCAAGAAGATGGTGCACAAGATCGGGATGCAAAGGCTCAAGGATGCTTTTATTTGGGGGAGTTAATACACGTTGTACACTTTTTCCCTTACGAGGTTTTGTCCCACTGAGTTTTTCTTGTAAGGTTTTTAATGAGGCAGCCTATATGTGTATTGTTAGAGATGCGTACTTTTTTTCCTTCACTAGATTTTTTTTCCACTAGTTCTTTTTCTAGTAAGGTTTTAACGAGGCACATTATCAATCAATTAGACATTCAAGGGGGAGTATTATAAATATATTACCATATATAGTGAATGTCTACTTTACCATATATAGTGAATGTCTACTTTACCATATATAGTGAATGTCTATTTATGAAAAGTTAGAAACTCCAAGATTAATTTTTTCCTATAAATAAAGGGATTTTTCTTCATTGTCATGAACCCATCAAGAATTCCTTATAAGAAATAAATAAGTTTCCTCTCTTCTCTCTCTATTCTCTTGTATTTACTTTATATTTCATAACAAAAAATGCATTTTACTGCTTTCCTTTTATTATTATTATATTAAATTAAAGATTTCTAAAATATGTCAAAGAATCTTAATTCAATAAATATATGAAAAAAATAAATATATGAGTCATAAAATATATGGAAGAAATTAAGAGCCCAAATATATATATCTATAATATATTAAAAGTGTGAAGACCTTTAGAAAAGTGATTTAAACTTTTTGCCCTTCATTAAAAGTCTCCGCAATAAATAAAATTATCTTTTCACAGCATTAATTTATTATATAATTATATTTATAATATTAATTCCTAAAATATATAAAACTAAGGATTCCTAAAATATATTAAAATATAATATAATATATGGCAACCCCCCCCCCCCCCAATTTTCACGTTATGATCCTAAAAGGAAAAAAAAGCTACCTTAAATAATTTGTTTAGTTAAAAACATAATATAGTACCTTAAATAATTTAATAACATAATTGATTGTTACTTTTTCCAAAAGAAAAATAATTGTTTTCCTTATTTAAAGAGTCTTTTTCTTAGAAGAGAAGAATTTGAACTTCTATAAATTGATTATTATTCCTTTCACATCAACGTAGAGATATTATTCTCCCAATATTATAGTTTTCTTTATATCAGTCATATATAGATTTAATTTATTACAAATTATGTTTTTTATAATTTCTCTTTGTTATCGTCGTTCAAGATTTCTTTGTTTCTTGATGATATAAAGAAAAAATAAATAATAAATATTTGTATTATTCTTCATCTTTCTCTATTTATTTTTTTCTATTTTGAGTTGTAGGAATATGTATTTCAACAATTTATAATCAGGTATTTCAGTTAAATTTTCTATAAATTTTGCATTGTTAGGCTATCACTTTATGATTTTTTATGATTTATAATTAAAGAATTCTAAAATATATGATGAATAAATTTCTCTTTTTTATTTTCGTTCAAGATTTTTTTTGTTTCTTGATGATGTAACTAAAAATTAAAGAATAAATATGTGTATTATTCTTCATCTTTCTCGATTTTTCTATTGATAATAAATGCCTTTTTTTTTTTCTATTTGTGTTGCAGGAATATGTAGCTTCTCAAAGGTTTATATCCAAATATTTTTTAATGTATATTTTCTATAAATTTTGTATTGTTAGACTATGACTTTATGATTTTCTCTATGATTAATAATTAAAGAATCCTAAAATATATGATAGTAGAAAAATAATTACTTTAGCTCAAAAAAATAAAATTATTATTTTAATAATTTGTTTGTGCACGGAAAATGGGTATTACTAATTCCATAACGTGTATTGTAAAATTAATTATAGTAGAACACACAAATAAAAAAAAAAGCAACATAGAGAAAGTCTTAAATAGTAAAGTTGACAAAAAATAAAATGGAATGAACTAAAGTTATATTATAATTACTTTAAAATATTTAGTCATGTCAATAGTTTAGAATTAAGTGTTTAGGTTTATTTGAAATAATATGTTAAATCATTTATGAAAGAAAAATAAAATTTTCATAGTTTGATGACTTTCTTTGAAGGAAATTTTTTTGAATTTGAATTTTTATAAATTGAGAATCATTCCTTTTTGCGACAATATGACAGGAAACAAAAATAGGTTAAAGTGATATTTGAGAAAAAATGTGGTGATGAGTTATCATATTTTTCTTTAAGTATATTTTTTATCTTAAAAGTTTTATGTTATTTTTTAAAAAAATTGTTTACTTAGTACTCTAACATACACACAATAATTTATTTTTTTATAAAAATTTATTATTAATTAACATGAGATACACGTGCAAAGCACGTATATTTGACTAGTATATATATAATATCACATTATTTACTTAACTTTACCCTAATTTTAGACTTCTAAATTAATTTAAATATTACCTTATATGATTATTTATTAAAAAATATAGTAAATACAAGTTTTCCACAATCTGGTACTGGTATGTCAAGTTTATGCTAATTTTAATGTATTGCATGAAGTGCCACACCCTTATCACAACCATGCCAACACGAGTATTCCAAGATAATTGAAAGATATTCGTCGTTTGTTTTTTTTTGTTTCTTTTCTTCTTCTTTCTTGCCTTTCTTTAATTAATTTAGTTTTGATGATTTAGAATCATCAATCGTGGTTAATGATCTAATTATCCTCTAATCTTTTTCTTGATTTATTGATTCATGACATAATGATTCAAGACACAACTTATATTACTTCATGTTGCAGAAGGCAAAGAAAGGTTAGAGGTTTTATTTTTTAAGTCTTCTGGGATAAGTAATTTTATAAAAAAAATTGCTATCATCGTTTAAGATTTCTTTGTTCACTTCTACACGACGTACCATTGTTTCGATATAAAAGGTCAATATGATGATTGAGATTTTCTCTTTTTGTAAGTTTCTCTTCTGATTTTTTTTTTTTTAAAATATTGGATGCTCTTATGTATTTTATTTGCTTTTGAATTTAATCGTTAATATATTATTCATTATACTAGTTTAGGGTACGTGCGTTGCACGTGAGTTTCACGTCAATTAATAAAACTATATAAAAAAAATTCATGTTTTACATTATAAAATTATACATCAATTAATATGGATAATTTGATAAAAGCACACATTAGTTATTGTCTTCTGAAGGGTGTGTACATTCAAAAGTAGAAAAATAAAAGTGAACGGAGAGTAGGTTATATCCAGAAATGTATTTATGACTTAATTTAGACTAAGGGTGTGTTTGGTATGAAGGAAACTATTTTTCATGAAAAATGTTTTCCATAAAAGAAGTTTTCTTGAAAAATAAGTTATTTTCTCACTTATTTCTTGGTGTTTGATTGATAAGAAGAAAATATTGTCCCAAGATCATCTAGATATAATCTAGACAAATACTAATAACAATAAACTCGATCACGACCTTAGACCCCGACCCCTCACACGTGATGCATGACCCAACCATAACAACCAACCCAGGACTCGACTCTGATTCCTCACCCAAGATCTACCCCCGACTCTGTATTTGAGACCCAACCTCAACTCCTGATTCAAGCCGACTGCGAATTCTGGACCCCTGACTTGGACCTGCCCCAACTCCTAGTCCCTGACCCCGGACTCCCGAATTTGACATCGACTCCTGACCCGGGACCTGACTCCAACTCCTGACCCGACAAACAATTCAGGACTCAACCCCGACTTCAACTTTGACACCCGACCCTGACTCTCGACTCCTAACTCCCGATCCCGAAAGATTTATGTAAACAAAACTTTATTAGGTGAAATTAAAAGAAATAATCAATTAAGGTCAGAGAAAATACGGAGGTAAATTTATTGGTAGTGAAATTCACATTGACTCAAAGGCTATTAATTCCTCATTTTCATTCGAATGGTAAACTTTTCTATGTTATTGCATGCTAGAATTCTTAGTCTCTATTCTTGTGGAAGTTAAATTTAATTAAGGAAGGAATTAATCATTTGTTTTGCTCTATTTTGTGTACAAAAAATAATTCTAAATTAATTGAAATCCTATATTTTAGGACTTGATCAGAAAAGAAAATTTTTAAACATGCATGCTTGAGAATTACATTCACTTAATTCTCATAATAATTAACATGGGTTAGTAAATTCAAGTTAAAAAAAAAAACACAAAAAGACTAATTTATTTTAGTCGTTTTGAAAGTACACCAAATTAATGGAGTTGAAAATGCACCAAATTAATCAGTTAGAAATTTAATAACAAACACAAAAAACTTTTCAATGTAAAGGGAGATTTGTTTTATATATTTTAAAAAATTAGTATTTACATATTACACAATCTAGCCTGTAAACCTATAATGCTTAACCAAACCGCCGAAAAAAATAACCAAAAAATCTTATTACTTTTTCTAATATTTTAGAGGAAAGTTAAAAGAAATTTACCATATTTTTAGGAGGTTTTTTCATGTAAAACTTCATATACATTACAAACATTATTTTTTATTTCCATGTATTTTAGAAATCTCTGCATGTATTTTAATATTTCATTGTCATTCCCATGTAATTTTTAGGAGTCTTTCTATATATTTTTATATTTAATTCTCATTCCCATGTATTTTACTAACTTTAAAGAATATATTTTCTCTTTTTTAATCATATAATTTAGGACTCCTTTTTTATGTAAATAAATAAGGAACAAGAAAACCTACTAACATTAGTTCTCTATATATTTTGTTCTTAGCATATATTCTAGAATTCTTTAATTTTTAGTAATTAAATTATAAATTAAAAATAAAAAAGGGTGAAAAGATTACTTTGTCTATTACGAATATTTTAATGAAGGATAGAGAGTTCGAATCACATTTCTAATGCTCTCCACACTTTTAATATTTCTATCAATGAAAAAAGAAGATAATGTTACACATGAAAAAAATTTCAACACATGAAAAAAATTTCAACAATTTCTAAGGTGTTTAGAAGTTGGAAATCAAGGACTCAAATGTACTGTCTTTTCAAGTGTCAAATTCCACACTATTATCAAAATTAACATATTATGTAAATATTTCCTACTCATTTTTTTGGCAAAATGACCTTCTGGACTCCTGTACTATGTCGGTTTTGTAAGTTGGACACTTCTACTTACATGTTTGTCATCTGGACCCCTGAACCCACTAAAAAACAATATTTTATACACTTTTTTGGTGAGTGTAATACACTCTCCCACGTCAGCTGTCATATCAGCTGCCACATGTGCCACGTTATCTGTCACGTCATTTTTATATGTAAAAAATAAATAAATAAACAAACAAAACAATCCCTTCCCCTTTTTCTTTCCTTTTCTGGTTCTTTCTCTCTATTTCTTCTTCTTCTTTCTTTTTCTTAATCTTCTTCCTCGTCTTCTCATTATTCTTATCCTTTTATCATCTTCATCTTCTTATTCTTCTCGCTCTACGAAAAAATTAAAAAGTGAGGGCCAAAAAATTTAAGAAGTATGGAAAGAAGAAATTTTTAAAGATTTTTGTGATTTGGATAATTTAAGAAACTTGAAATTCAATGTAAAGACTCAATTTTAATGCTTTTTTTGAATTTTTTGTGATTTGGGTAATTCGAGAAACTTGAAATTCAATATAAAAAAATACAATTTTTGTGCCTTTTTTTGAATTTTTTGTGATTTGGATAATTCAAGAAAGTTGAAAATTCTTGAATTGAGTGAATTTTGTAAATCGTTGTCTTTATGAATGGAGGTTTCTTTGCTTAGGAACTGGTGGGGCGGTGGGGGAGAGGGGCTTGGGGAAGAAGGCTGGGAAAATAGGGGGCAACAGGAGAGAAGGCTGGGGTTGGGGGAATGGGGGTGCTGGATGGGGCCTGCGTGGGGAGGGGCTGGGGTGCGTGGGGAGGGGCTGGGGTGGGTGGGGAGGGGCTGGACGGGGGGGCTTGGGGAAGGTTTTTATTTTTTAAAAAAATAAAATATTATTTTTAAAAATATTTTTAAGTTAAAAAATATGAAGGAAAAAAAATCTTTTTTTTTTAATTTTAATATTATTTTAATTTTTTTAAAAATTATTTTAATATAAAATTGGTCAAAAATTGACCCCCACTCGCACCCCAGGCGAGTGACTACACTCTCCATATCCTAGTCAGCCATTTAATGCCACGTAGATAAAGTCAACGGCCAAAGGGTTTAAAAAATTGCTTTTTAGTGGGTTCAGAGGTCCAGATGACAAACATGTAAGTAGAAGTGTCCAACTTACAAAACCAACATAGTACAGGGGTCCAGAAGGTCATTTTGCCCATTTTTTTCAAGAAGTTGATGGCATTATACTATTGAGATGCTTCGAATAAATGTGAAGACATATAGGATATGCTGATGTTAAAACCTTTTCTCAAGATGTATAGCTTCTAATCTGTTGGAGTTTTTTCCCAAACATATATATAATTAATTAGTGTTTGTATATGATAATTACGAAGAAAATAGTGAATGATAAATTTGTCTATTATAAAGTTTATTTTAAATAAAGAACTTGTGCGTATGCACAGACGATAGATAATTACAAATTGAGCTTAATTGTAAATAGTGATTTCATTGTTGAGATACTTTCAACTCTTCATGTGGCTATACCGCTAAAGTTGGAGGTTCTGAAGAGCTTGCTGCAAGACTTTCCACATAACCAATAATTCAATTTGTATTCTAATGATAAACTTTCAAAACTGAGTTTGATATATACAAACTTGAAAATTATTAACTTAAGAGCATTCCTTCTTAACCTTGTCAAGCTCTCTCTTATGAATTTTATCATAATGTTACTATTTATTTCAAAATCTATTTTCATATAAGAAATTATTATACTATCGAAGTATGTCTAATAATATCTGCAACAAAATTGATATCACAAAGTTATTATACATGGCTAACCGAGTCTATCAAGATTTAACAGGGCATCTTAATTTTCACTCTTACCTAATTCTATGAAGGAAAAAATAGATTTAATTATTTTCATGATTAACGATATTTCACTATAGCGATCTGATTTTCTCCAGAATCGACCCTTAGAAACGTTATTTAAATTTTTTGCTCTTCATTAAAAGTCTCTGCAATAGATTAAATCATCTTTTTTTACTATTCTTCTTAAATAATTATCATTTAATAGTTAGGACTTTACAATTAATTTAAAGTGATTTTGATGAAATAGAATTCTTTTTGGACTTAAAATCAGTCTGAAATTATAGTAAATTGCTAAGTCGTGAGATAACGGAACTTGCATTAGCACGTTATCTTGAGTATAAGAAGCATTGACACAACTTAAAGACTGAGATGATGAATAGCATGGACATGTGGAAATTGATAATGCTAGCATAACAACAATATATCAAGTGAAATTTCACTGCTGGGGTCCGGGGAGGGTTAAGTGTACATTGATCTTATCCCTACCTCGTGGAGGTAGAAAGTTTCCCCCATCAAAGAAAAAAAAAAGCAAAAACACCAAACATGGGAGCCACATAAATGAAGTCTTAATGAGTCAAAACTTAAAGGGGTCACAAGAATCCACTCAACTAATTTCAATTATATAGAAGGGACGATTTTGGAACGACCAATGACAAAGTCGTTATTAAGCTCAAATGCATGGGTAACTATAAATATCAAAAAATTACTGCCCTCAAGATGATTCTGGAAACCTCCCTTTTCCCTTTAAACGGATCACTAATTTCTTCCATTCTAATTCATTTTCAATGCCGCCTTAAGGAAGAGAAGCTTCCGGTCGACGTCGTCAAACTCAATTGTAACGACGAAGACGGCGTTCCCGTCACTGGAATGACAAAATCGGACATGCCTTACGGTGGTAAATCACCGGTAATAGAAAATCGTAACCCGTTGTTCCATCGAATTTTCTATTTTTTTTCTACTATATAGAAAGGTGAGTGGAGGAAACGACCAAGGATAGTTTTATAATTTTACATAATAATATCTCTGTCAAATAATCTCTGGTATGTGCTAAAATATTTACATATTTTTTCTAATGCCTCTATTAATAGTAATGAAATTTGATGAATATTTGGTAGTTCTCTATTCTTTTGGTTAGTTTCAATGATTATATTCAATTTGTACATTGATGCACGAAACGTTTTTTATAATATGCCCAAATCAATTAATGTTTTTTTTTTGTTATTTTTTTTTTATGGAAAAGGGCCTAAAATGCCCTTCAACTATGTGAAATGGTACAAAAATGCCCTTCACGTCTACCTATTGGGCCTAAAATGCCCTTCAACTATGTAAAATAGTGCAAAAATGCCCTTCGTCTATCTATTGGCCTAAAATGCCCTTCATGTCTACCTATTGGGCCTAAAATGCCCTTTTCGTCTATTTATTAGAGTTATTTTGCCTTTATATTTTAAAAATAAATTATATAATACCACAACTTATCTTTATTAAACTATACGTAGTCATTTTTAAAAAAATTATTATATATACATAGTCGTATTAGTTGGTTGTCGGGAAAGGGCATTTTAATCCCAATAGGTAGATATGAAGGGCATTTTAGGCCCAATAGGTAGACGAAGAACATTTTTGCACTATTTTATATAGTTGAAGGGTATTTTAGGCCCAATAGGTAGATGTGAAGGACATTTTAGGCCCAATAGGTAGACGAAGGACATTTTTACACCATTTCACATAGTTGAAGAATATTTTAGGCCCTTTTCCATTTTTTTAAAAATAAAGATCCAATGGGTCGATTTATTAATCAAATAAAGTAACAAAAATTACACAAATACACAACTTATATTTTTAATATTACAAAAAATTTCATCACCCTAAACATATTACAAAAATCTCATATATACACAGAATGCTATGTATATGTTGGTTATGTTATGTATATTAATACGAAGAGAGAGTAAAGTAATTAAAAAAATAAAAAAAAGTATAATTACTTCTAAAAGATTGATATTTATGTTATTTATTCAATAAAGTATACACAAATTACCCAAAGTGCCAAAAGTCCAAAAAGGAAATACAGCAATGCAAAAAAGAAACTAATTAGGAAAGTACATATCTGGGATAGCTCAAAAGACATTTCTAAAGAAACTCCATTATCGGAGAAAATCATCCAAGCTCAAATTCAAATTCACACAGGGTGATGATGAATTGGAGCTGCGAAAAGAATTCCAGCAGCTACAAGGTGTTTCTTCTTCAACCATGCGTTCCAGACTGCGCAAAACCAATAAATCGTAGTTGTTCATTGAACCTATTCAACCTCATCACCACGACTGATTCTTGAAAACAACTTTCAGGTATTTTGGTTACGATAGATTAGATCCCTTTTCTCAGATCTAAATTTCAACGGGTTGAATTCCAAAAGGAGATTGATACCACCATTGACATTTAAATCCTCAAAAATTTATCTAATTTTAAATAAATTTGAGGTTGGATGGAGTTGCTTCAAGCTATTAGGATTCCTCTGGTCATGCTAATTAAAGTATCACGCTGAAATTTTCAAGAGGAATACAGAGGTACGACTGTAACTCTGCAAATCTGTACTAACATCCTAGTTGTTACACTCTTTTCTTAAATGGATTGAACCCACATAGGTTAATACCACCATTTTAAATGAAGAGCCTCAAAACTAGAGTGAATTAATAAGATCTCTGACATAAGTGTATAAATACTAAATGAAGTATTAAAAATCTCCTACTATTGACCTGTGAGTCTTGGTTTCATACCATATGTAACACCTTAAAGCTCTCACCAGGTGCATGGTATATTAACCAACAGAAATTAATTCAGACTTCACAAACTTTTAAACTCAGCAATTAGTATTCATATCATAAAAGTGTACCAGAAACTATGATTGTCTAAGTTGTAAAACTTGTAAAAGAGTGTCTGATTCTCATGTTTGGTTAACTTAGCTTATCAAGATTGATAATCGTTTTGCCTTTAATTGGAACTTTCTGGAAATTCATGTATTCAACTGTACCTGCAAAATCAAAAACCAAGTTAGCAAAATAGTCAGCAAGAGTATTTCCCTCCCCCAAGGAGTGTTGTACTCTTACTGACATAGTTTCCATAAGCCTTTTAATGGACTTGACCTCCATTGTCACACTCCAAGGGACTTCCCAAACTCCATTAATGATGTGAACCAAAGCCAAAGAATCAGATTCAATAATGATATTAAGGAAATCATTTTCCCTGCAATACTGTAAACCTTCTCTAACAGCCACAGCCTCAGTCACCAGGTTAGTTAAATCAACAATCTTCAAGATCTTTGCACCCAATAAATCACCATCACTATTTATTATACAAAAAGCTGCAGAGCTAGCACCTGGATTACCTCTTGAGGCCCCATCTGTGTTACATTTCCACCAACCAGTTGGTGGTGGTAACCATTTCACAAATTTGCACTGAAAACTTGGCCTATAACCATCAAGCAGAGCTACCATATAAGGCCAAGTTCTAGGAATCTCAGTTTATTCAAACTTCAATTTGATGAACTTCTGAAGAGTACTATTAATATCATGCAACACTTTACCTATAGAATACACTCCTCCATGTAATACTGTGTTTCTCCTCTTCCATATAAACCATAAAACAATATTTGGAATAGCTTGAAAGATCACTTTTTGTCTAGCATTCCCATGAGCATCCCACCACTTTTTCATGGTCTGTTTTACTTGAATCCGAGGACCAATGATACCAGCTGCATTTGACACATAATTCCAAATATTGGTAGCTATTTCACCTTTTAGAAAAAGATGTTCCATGGTCTCTCTAGCAGGTACTGTACAACAAGAACAAAATTGAGAGATGTTAGGATTCCAGTTAGCCAAAATTGTTGCAACAGGGACCCTGTTAGTCCATACTCTCCACCCAAAGAATTAAATTTTGAAAGAAAGGCCTTTCACCCAGATCTTCTTAAAAAAATCTGAAACTTCATCCTTTTTTCTCAAGATTTACCATGCACTCTTTACTGAAAATTTACCAGAACTTGTCTTAGTCCACCAAGGTTTATTGACTGGTTTGTGAAATCTCTCAAGCTTTCACTATCAAACTTTTTTTTTGTTACTGTTTCTCTTTTGACAATGAATTCTGCAATAGTGATGGTTTATTGATCTTGAGGTATATTTAGCTAAAGTGTAGTTCTAAAGATTGTAAATTTCTTGTTCTATAAGTTTTTTACCCTTTTTTAGTGTATATGTGTTTCTTTTTTGCAAATTTTATGGGTTTGGTTTCAATTTTTCTGAATTTGTGATGGTTTTGTGATGTTAAGGTCCCTTATCCAAAGGGCACTTCTGAAGTTGGAGAAAAATAAAGTGTAATGATCTATGTCAATTTTACTAACAAGCCCAAATGGTAAAATTTGAAGGATTTTTTTTTTATTTCAAAGGTTACATTTTTTCATTGTAACAGTGACAATTTTGTTCCGGGGTTTTGGTTTTAGGTTCTTGGAGGTGAACCCAGAAGGAAAAGTTCCAGTGATCAATTTTGGTGACAAATGGATCCCGAATTCTAATGTCATTGTTGGGCTTCTTGATCCCTCTCTCATTGCTCCCCCGAATTTGCCTTTGTGTATGTTTTCTTCCTACTTCTCCATATGTTTAAATAAGTTTCTATATTCTCTACATTTCTCTCGACCTCGACTAACTCCTACGGATACTTGTCACCAACACCACGACCACTCACCATCTTATTTTGTCCACTAAGGCTAAGATAGGTCGGAAGAAGTGAGAGTATCAGCTTGGTTTCAACATGGTTAGTTAAAGTCATTAAATTTTAATCATAAATTTAGCCACCGGAACAGTTGGCTATCTAGAATTTTCTTCCATATCCATTGTCTTCTTTGTTTTTTGTTCTTCTCCTTCCGGTCTTAGTTTGGAACGTGTTCTTTCACTCAGTTTTTCTGATTTTGTTAGTAATTGTGTTCGTCTAATTTGTTTTTTAATCTGTTGGTGGCTTTAAAAGTTGGTGATGCCAGAAGCAAGGCTTGTGAAGTCGTAGATGGTGAAAGGATATACTCAATATGTGACAAACCATATGAAACATTCTTGATATATTATTGTCTTTTTCCTCTTGGTAAGTGTTTTCTGTTTTGTTTATTTTTCAGGTTTTCTTAATTTCTAAGCTTGAATTATTTCTTTGATTTTTAGTTGTAGGTTGTCTAACAGTTCTGAGGGTAAAAATGTAATTTTATAATGTATCATAAACACTCTGCTTAGTTCTAGAAAAATCCTTGTTTCTTCTTTCAGATTAGCTCTTTACTTTCAGATTTTGGAAGATCATTTTTTCTCCCATCAGTATAAGGTTTGATATCTTATAAGTTTTCTCCTTCAACTTTTTTAATTTTGTGTCTCTTCATCTCGTTAACTCAATTAAATGTTATTGTTAAGAATTAGGTATGCTTCTCTTTCAGTATTTGCCCAAATCCTATTTTTTCGTGAAATTCATGGCTAATGTTGTTAATCTTTTATCTCTCTTTAATTTTCTTTGCATGTTCTTACTTGCTTCTGCCTTTGATCTGTTCCATTATTTCTAGACAATTGATGGCTTTAGGCTTGATAATTTTCCACTTTAATGGTGCCTATGAGATTATGCTACAAATTTAAAGTTTTTTCTTGTTATTTTTACATGTCCACTATATTAAAATATTTTTTTCACTTTTTCTTGTCACTTTAGCATCTTATTGGATTCACATTAGACTTAGGTGTTCATTTTGCTATGTATTTTCTTGGTAACGTGCTCCCTACTCAAAACTATATGAAAACAAAACGAGAATCAAGCTTTTACCAAAATGCTACAATTGAAGTAGTTGATCCAACACAATAATGATCCTCAGGCTTCAGTAGTGCTTCTTAGATTGGTAGGCTTCCCCTTTCGATTCACGGAATGTGATCTAGGCAATAAAGTTAGTAGTAAAAACACACTAATACACCCATAATGTATATAGGCATCAATAAGTATTTGATAGACTGGTAGTTTTGGTTTCTGAATCTTCCATTGATGAACCTATTGGAAGCAAGCAATTAGATGTGACTAATGACTCCGTTCAGAATCCAGGGTCTACTGGATCTGATGTAATTTTAGATCAGAAGCTGACAGATAATAGAGAGTCTTCAAGTCCTGAGAATTTAGGTAATTATCTAGACATTGGGTTGGTTTAAGATAACAGTGTGTCATACACTTCCCCAGAATTGCATCATCAATAAGATGCTTCTAATTTATCAAGTTTCTTGGTGAATTTAGTTCTCTTTGATTGATGTTCATGTAATTTGGTTTGTGCTATTATTTCTTATGTTCTTTTTTAATTCTTTGATCATTCTCCCTTTTTATTTTTGCATTTTTGGATGGGATGCAAGCATGCCTACAACCCCCAACTGGGTATGATATACCATATTTTAGACCTACAGTAGATGAAGCACTTCGCGACCAGGGTCCTCATGAGGTAAGATTTTTTCACACTATTTGGACAACCTTTTATGCCTCTCTTCTCTTCAGGTGCTAAATTATGGTCTTGATTCAGATATATCCCGTCATTTTGCCATCACAACACTGGGTTTTATCTTAGTTCATGTGAATTCATTTGTACTCGAGGTTGACTTTATTATGTGGATGTTACAATTTTTTATGGTTTCTGAAATTCAGGCCCTCACTTCACACGCTGCAAATGGCATGCCTGCATCATCAATTCCATTGGTGCAGCAAGTACAGCAACACCAACCAATTGCCCACATGTATTGCTTTAGTTCTATTTTATTTTCCTTCAATTTCTGGGGTTTTGCTGTGTCTTGCTCTAATATTGGTGGTTCATTGCCTTTAATTTATTTATTATTGTGTGTGTAATTTATCTTTCATTTCCTCCATAATTTTTACTTTCAATAGAAGTACAAGTAAGTTTATCTTCCACGTAATTTTGATTTGTAGGAATGGATAACTCATGCTTGTGGCATCCATAACAAGCTCGATTCTGTGAGTAATAAAATACCCCTCCTATATCGAAGCTTCAATTTTGTGAAAGGTAATGATTGTTGATTCTTCTAAAATATTCTTATTCTCTTTCTTTTGCTTAAATCTTTTTGAATTTTAGTTTTCTTGATTTTGAAGTGGTTCCTTGATCTTAGTTGTAGGTTGTCCAACTGTATTGGTGATTGACTGGTTATTATCTTCAACTTTCTTACTCCATCACTTCATTTTATGACTTCCGAGCCAAGTAAATTCTCAAATTAATTTGTCAAAGGGGTAAGTATCTCAGAATTTTCAGTTCACTGATTTGAAATTGTGTGGGAAAGTCCACAATAGATAATACTGAGATGTAGTTTGGAATCACATTCTTAAATATTCTGAAGTTATGTAGATATGTATGTGAAAAAATCTTAAGTGTGTTAATGCCTCCTAAGTCCTTACTCGCCAACTTTAACTCCGCTTTTGTTTTCTTTTGTTGAATTAGTAGTCATGTTAAGAATATCTCTCATAATATACTGTTCTATTCATTTTTTAATAAACAAAGTTGTAGTTAAGCTAATTGTGGTACTTCTACTATTTCAATGCTAGAATGCTTAGGGTCTTTTAGCCAAAATACTAGGAAAAGAAAGAGAAGCAGCGAACAAATGATGCTTTTACTGTTCCTTGCTAGAGTGTGTAAGAGACTAAAAATTTTAGTCATGGCAAAGAGAAAAAATAAGAAAATAAATCAGTTACAAAGTACCATTCCACCGAACCTTGAAATTTAGCTGTAAATGAGCCAAAAAACAGGGATCAGTATCAGCATGATGTATTTTCTCTACTTGTCTGAGCAGTTACATTCTGAGGCATTCTTGAAGCATTTTCATCATCATTATTTTCTTTGCTGCTTTTCTACCTTTCTCCTTCTCTAATGCCTTTCACCAAAACTTGTTTATCTTATTCGTGTCTGAGAAACTCACAACATATACTGTAATACTACAATCTTGGACTTGATTTTCATATTTTGTATCATCTGGTGACATTACTGTGGGAAAAATGTGCAACACCTTTAAAGATTTCGTAAAATCTTGATTGCCCAAAAACAGGCTTTACCATAAAACACTTACAAATGGTAGGAAGATTGAGTTTGTTCTTGATGATTTGGAGGATGTTAACTCCATTTGTATAAATCCTGTGGATGTTTGTAAGAACAATATTGAAGATGCTTTTTCTCTCTCAAATAACATTCAAAGTATCCATTGTTTTCCCAACATGCAGAACTGATAATAAAATAGAAAGACAAGAGTTCAATGTTAATAACTTTATTTTGGACAAATATAACAATACCAAGAAATATGTAGAAGTAGATATATACCTTGATAAGTTTGGTTATGAAGCATATCAGAAACAATATTATGAATAATAAAATCATCAAGGACTAGAAGTATGTAGATATTTTTAGTTCCCATATCAGATGAATTGGCACTAACTCCCTGGATATCCATGTTTTCTTTAGTGAGGTAAAAGTTTATGAAGGTTTCCAAGGAAGATGTTTAATCTGGAGCTAAGGTGGTTAATAGGGATATGATGATGTATTTTGTAAGAGCACGGGAATCTCAGATTATTTCTATTAAGTATTTTTATAGTATGAGTTAACCCCCAACTCCCACCCCCACCCCCAACACCCAATCAAACCTGTTATGTTTGTAATTATAGGCCTAATGAGTCTTGCTTGAAATTTTCTACGGTAGTCAAAATAAATACTTGGAAAACGGCTTGGAGCACATCCTAAACATTTTAGGATTAATAAGGTTATTGATACAGTGAAGGAATCAATATCCCTCGACATATGATAGTATTCCAGAATTCTCATCTCGCAATGCTAATCGAATTCTATCATATAAAAGTGCATCGAAGGAGATAGCCTACATTATTCGTGTTTTCCAGTGAAAATCTTCAGAACTATCTACTATTCTTCAAGGATTTGTCCAAACTTGCCATGATTTATTGAATGGAAAGGTTCACATTGAGAAGTTTACTGAAGATTAACTTGGACCCTGGAATGGATTGTGAACCACTGTTTTTCCCTTCAAGATGTTTCAAACATGAATTATACTATAAAAAATTAGTTTGACTGGGATGATTAGCGAAGCAGTATTAGAATGGAAGCTGGGGTGATTAAGAGAAACTTCAGATTGAAAGAGGAAACTCATTAGACCCTCCTGTTTTTTCCTCACTCGGTCAGATGAGTTCTTTGCCAGAGAAAGAAGTTCTACCATATGTAGATAATGAAATTGAATCACCAAAAGATGAATTTTCGGATGAGGGACCTACAAAGGTGTATTTGGAAGGAAAACTACAAGAAGAAACTCTTCGGAGTGATTCCTTGATGGTTCAACTTCAGGAACCAGAGAAAACAATCAAAATTCTGGAAAAAAAAGTAAAAAATCTCAGACAGTCAAAGATGATGATGGAGGATTGAATTGAGAAAGAAAGGATGATGAAAGAAGACCTTGAGATACAATTCAAAGCAGCTAAACTGGAACTGAATGAAGCTTGTCAAAAGGCTTGCTCTTTAGACAAGGAACTCGAGGACCAAAATAAGTTTAATGAGAAGCTCAATTCTACATGCAATTTCCTTCATCTGCAGCAAGAAAGGTACATCTGATGCTTTGTAAATTTGTTAGTGGTTGTCTAGGTGTCTTTCTTTATCTGAAACATGTAATTTGCAGCACAAAAAAATAAAGTTACCGAAGAATGTTGAGGTGGACCCTGAAGAAAATCTTCTTCAAAGTGTATGTTCCCATTAGCTTCAGTTAAATTACCTTAGGCCTTACAGATCAAATTTCTGGATGCATGTTTCTTCATTATTAGCAGAACAATCCAAACTTGTAGAAAGGTTCATATTTAATTGATATAACTCTTACCAGATGAAAATCAATCAAACTTTGAAAAACCAAAAATATAGTGTTGTAAATGATATGATATATCTCATTGCCTATTTCAAGAAGTAGTCGAGTTCTATTTATTAACAAGTCGAGTTCTGTAACTCTCTATCAAATGTGTACTAACATCATTGACATACACATTTTGTTCAATTTCTTAGGATTGGGAGATCACTGCATCTTCAGAAAAGTTGGTCGAGGGTCAAGAAACTATTCTGAACCTAGGAAAGCAATTGAAGGCATTGGCCTCGCCTGGGGATGCATCTCTCTTTGATAAGGTGATATCGACAACTTCAGAAACAACTAGTGCTCCCATGACAACCCCAAAGAAATGTTCTGGATGCCAAGAGAAATACTTCTTCCAGTGTTGATGGATCAGTGAAACAACCAGAAAAGTCTCCATTGACAAATGAGAGTACACATTCAAGAAATGAAGCGGTTTCTGGCTCCCAGCCTATCGTACCTAGCAAGAAAAGAAATGTTCTTGGATTGTGGAGGAAATTGTTGCGAAAAGATAAGAGAAATAGTAGCATGACGAAACTTAAGGTATGACCTGCATAGAATTCTGAAAAGATCTTTTCTCTCAATTGAAGGAGTAACCTTGAAATTGTTCAGGGTGTTGGACTTATGCTACTTCATTTAAATGCTCAACTTAAAGTTAACTTTGTGCGACTTTTTGAATCTATCCTTAAATTGTAAAGACAGTAGAAGTTGCCCCAAGAGATACGACTGCTAAATGAAAAATCCACTAGCGTTAAGATTGAGCTTAAGTTTTGCCCATTCGAATTTGCTAATGGCCAAAAAATTAAAAACTAACACAAAAATAGAAAGATAAAAAGTCTTCATGTCAAAGGGTTTGTGGTCTTTTGAAAATTGACTTCTTGACTTAATGCCCCTATTTACAACTTTCGAAATGAGTTCTATATTATTCATCAATATGAAAAAATCACACATAAGAGAGCGGCCGAGGTTGGAAGTTGTTGCCATGAATACATACTCTGCAACGTTGGCTAGAAAATCTTTCATCCTAAAAACTTGATTGTTTTATATCTATTCATTCATGTGTGCCTGCTCAAGTGAGTGTTTGAGTTATATGTCATGATGTTCCATGTTAGTGAAGATAGCTCTATTTTTATAGACACGACACACATTTCTTCTATAACATATGGTTTGAGAATGAAATCTGCCAAATCTTTATTCTATTGATGAGTATTTTATTGTGGATTTCACACTGAAATCTCTCTGACCTTTATTCTACCAATTATTATTTTATTGTGGATTTTGCACTATAAAATCTCTCAACCTCTATTCTATTGAGTAGTATTTTTTTATTTTTTTTGCAGATTTTGCACCTTTATTATGCGAATGCAAATGTGTATTAAATATTATCGGAGTTGTTATATCTTAAGACTAACACCATGTTACATCATCAACTTTTTCTTTCTAGGTTGTATATTTAGAAATGAGAAAGAAATATATTTTGAAATGCAACAGATGTGTATTTTCTGTCAAAACAAGAATAATGTTGGATAGAAAAAGTTGAAAAAAAGATACTTGAAGCAGAATCAGTTCTCCTAATTGTTGGTAATCGAGATATTAAGCTCTCAATTTAGATTTTGAAGTTGATCTTGTTAGGATCGATTAGCAGTTCACACACACTAAATCTGTGGAGAGGATGAAGAAACTAGAGAGAGAGTTCTTTAGGAGAGAGAATTAATTTCGTGGTAACACCCGTGGGTAACCTCCACGGCGGACGGGCTATTTATATTAATGACTTGGAGTATGTACAATTACACAGAGAAATATGAATAAAAGGTACAACCTAAAATTTGGGTCGGGGCTCCGCCCCCCACACCCCCCGGCAACCTAACAGTACGTCACATATTAATCAAGCTCCACAACCTAATAGATCTCCCATTGGTCAAAGAATGATTTTCATTCTCACACTTGAATTGGTTGTTTCTAGACATTGAATTAGTTTTATTTTCTTTTATGTACTATTATTCTTATTTCAATATGATCTGATCTTATGCTTGTCACTCTGTTGTAAATGATGAAACTTTGCTTTTGCATTTGTAAATTATGGTTATGAGATATGTATGCCAATTTAGTTTTCAAAGTAGATGCAACTAAGATTAAGCATAAATTAAACTATATTCGAATTTGAAATGTTGGGCCTGTGCATAACATGGACATGCTTATCTAGTTAGATACATAAAAGCAGATCATAATTATTGGTCCCCCTTCTCTTACAGCTAAGAAAGTTTCCTAAACCCCACTACCAATAAGAAATGTCTCGGGTTCGAGTCCCTCTAGATACAAAGTCACCTTTGCTAGAAATCACTTACCCTCCCATATGAGACTTTTCGGTTCGAATTCAAATTTATTCAGGCCCCACAAAGTGTATGATAATGATTTTTATTTTTATTACTATGATGTATGGTGATGTTTGGTATCTGGTTTTGACAGCAGCTGACAAGCAAACTATAAAGGAATATGCTAACTTCTACATCTATTTCGAGATAACATTTTTAATCTGATACTTTAATCTAACATTTTTATCTGATACTTCCATCCTTTCTAACTTGTGTCATGCTATTATCTTTTTTCTTGTGTAATATCACACTTTCAGCATTGAAAATCAACCTTCGAGTTGATACCATTTCCCCATCTAATACAAACATATAGGTGTACTATCTTAAAAGTTAGGAAGAACTTCTGGTATCAAAATTTCCATTCCATAGGACTTCCCAATTGAGAATTGTGTCATGTTAGTTGGAGGTTATGTCAAGTTTCTTTTTTCCTTCAGTGGATGTATTTAGGGTAATCAGAGGCAAAGTCAGGATTTCGACGAAGAGGGTTCAAAAATTGAAGAAAAACTAATCGAAGGAGGGCTGACATCTATTATATATACATAAACTATATTTTAATAATATATAAATAATATAATTTTTCACCGAAGGGGGTTCGGTGAACCTCCGTTCCAAAGGCTGGTTCCGCCCCTGAGGGTAATTTAGAGGTTTCATAGACCTGTGTTTCTTTTAACCCTTAAAACATTGCGGCACTTTGCCTTGTTTGCTGTTTTGACACACTTCACTTTTCTTATGATAAGACATTTCATTCTACTAGAGCTACAGTTAGGAGACGTTAGCTTTGTACAACAACATACCCATGTGATCCCAAGTGGGGTCAGAGACCTGGTGAAGGTAGATAAATTATTTTTGATAGACCCTAGAAAATACGGGAGAAAAAAACAATAGCAACTAAAAATAGTATGATATGCCAAGCAAAAACAACAACGGGTAATAGTAAAATTAAAGAATACGATAGTAGAAGAGTTATTAATAATAATATTGACAAGGAAAATAAAGAAAATAAAACAACACTTGGTTGCGTACTGACCTGTAACGAAATCTTCAACCTCCATATCCTCTTATCTAAGGTCATATCTTTGATAAGTTGTAGGTATGCCACACAAACTTGATAAAATCTAAGATTATACACAACAATATAATAAATAAAAGCTAAATTGTTATAGCAATTTCCAGTCTTTAAAGACCACTAAAAAGATGCGCAAACAAAAATGGAGCTAATCGAAATAAAAAATATGTATATAACTCAAGTATTTGATGTCCATTATGCTTCTGAATTTGCTCTTATGGAAATTCATATATATGAATCATATAGGGATATTTGAATACCAATCGGACTAATCATATTCTATAATAAATATCTTCAATAAAGAAATTTACTTTAATTTTCTTATTCAATATTTGAGCCTTATATACGTCGTAACAAAAAATAATTCTCAATATAATGTATAAAAGTAATTGAAGACTAAGGCCTCATTTGTTTGCATTTAATGGAGGTCTGAATCTGAATGATTCAAACTTCAGACCATTAAGTGCATTTGTTTTTTATTAAGGTTTTAACTCTTAATAGGTCTGAATAGGTCTTAATCATTCAGATCTAGAATCAAGTCTTAATAGGTCTGAAGACATATTCTGGTGTTGGATAATATTCACCACTCTATTCATAATCAGCAGTCACCATCACTAAGCACCTCTGCCATCGTCACCATTGTCAACCACCACCACCATCACAACCACAATCAACAAAAAATACCGCTACCACACGTACTACCTCTTTTATTCTAATTATATTCACCGCCACCACTGCCGTCAACAACACCATAATCAGCAACCACTACCAGTCAATCCCTACTACCAACCAACTCATCTATCACAACTAGCACCACCACTAACTACCACTAATACATCTCAACCTCTACACATTCTTTGGCCGCCACCACCATTGTCACTAGTAACGCCACCTCTACCACCACTTCAACCAGTACTATCGCTACAATTTATCTCTACTAACAACCATCTCCATCATCACAACAAATAACATCTCCAACTAGCATCAACACATCGTCAATCATCATGCATTCATGTTTCAGCCAATACAATCAACACCTTAAACTACTAACATCAGGCAACGTCACATTACAACAACAACCACCACCATCAATCGTCACCATCATAACAGTCACTACAATACCAACCATCACAATTATCACCACCAACATTATTAATCACTAACATCAATCATTGGCCCCGCAACCACCATTATAAGCCATCTCCACTATCGCTAACAAACATAAATCTTTTTTCTCAATCAAATACTAATAATTTTATTGTATTAAATTACATACTTTTTTAATATATAATTAAATTTTTATTTGAATTGTATTTTTTATTTTATTATGTATACAAATAATTTTTTTTACACATTCAGATGTTGAAAAATAAACAGTCTTAATCATTCAGTTTTCAGATCTAGAGATAACATCTTAATCATTCAGATGTGCATTCAGATTCAGCGTGAATTTTAAAAAAAGACAAATGAAGCCTAAGTAATTGAGGACTAATAATTATACCTATCGAAAGCTTTGCCGAGTATTGTTATCTTTTTTCTAGAACAATAACTTCTTGTGAAAAAATTATGATGCACAATATAGAAAAATAACTTCTTTTACAGAATCATATGGCTTGTTCATTTCTACATGGACTCATTAAATAAACCCAAATCCCATACAAATTGGGAAATCATTAACCAAAACAAATTAGGAGGCTTTATATATGGGCAAATTACATAAATATACAATTTAAAAATCAATATTAAAAAACTATCAATAGTTTTTACTTTTTAAAATATAATAATGGAAATGTAACAAAATCTACCAAATAAGGTAAAAGAAAAAACAAAAGGTAAATAAAATTGTATGATTTAACAGGGCAACTTAATATTTGATATTTTATCCTATAAATTCTCCTAGTTTGTTTTCAACTAAGTCTTAAAAAAATAATAAATAAAGTAACCAAAAAAACAACACATTTATTTGATATTTTTTTATGTTTTTAAATTTTTATTTATTTAATTCAATTGACATTAATTTTTAATTTTTTTGAGGAGAAAACACCATTAATGGTAGTAAATTCTCCGGTTGATTCAAATCATATCACATAAGAATTTCATAAGATTATTGATACACCTATTTCTATATAAATCAAACTCATAAAATTATTGATACACCAATTTCTATATATTTCAGACATCATAAAATTGTTATTTAAATAATTCAAACATCATAAAATTATTGATACACCAATTTCTAACTATTTCAGACACCATAAAATTTTATACACCAATCTCTATATAGTTCAGACACCATAAAATTATCGATACATCAATTTCTAATTTTTTAAGACACCATAAAATTATTGATACACCAATTTCTATATAATTCATAGACCATAAAATTGTTGATACCCCAATTTTTATACAATTTATACACCATAAAATTATTAATACATCAATTTCTATATAATTCATGCATGATATCCTCCCCGCCTATGTCACTGAAAAATTCTCAAAAATCATTGATATATAAGATGTAGACATCTAATAATCTTCACTCCACTATGTACCAAATAAGGAGTAAATTTTCCACCCCCACCATGCACAATTCAAAGTGCAAACTTCTAATTCAATCAAAGAGTCATTCACTCTTCTCTTTCAAATTTTAAAAAAGACCAAAACTGGGCATCCCCTGCCCCAACAAATTCAGAAATATTATACTTGGACATGAAGCCATCCACATGCAGAGGTTGATCATTTTCCCAACTTATCCTCATGATTCTCCAGTCTCCAGAGAAGAAAAAGGATGTACTACTTTACTAATTGATCCTCTTTATTCTAGGTACAAAATTTTCACAAGGCAAAATCATGAATAAGTCTCTAGACGACCTCTTTCTTTTCAACACTGTAGAAGTAGAAGAACAATCAGTAGTAAAACCAGCTCTAATCAGATTACTGGGTGGAGCTTTCTAAATAGGAAGAATCCATAACGGCAATGACGGAGAAGAAGACGGAGAAGGAGAAGAAGTCGTTTCACCTTCTGGATGAAAAACATAACAAAGTCCTAAAATTTAGCTCACTTGTCTATTATAATCACCGAACAATAAACTCAAATAACTATTCCCTTGAAATCAACTCATTTTTTTAATTATAAATTGACATCTGAATAGTTGATAGATTTTGTAAATAAATCTACATTTTTGTAAATAAGAAATAATACCGGTATATTTTATAATATTGACTCTTAAATGATATATTTATGTAATTTTTCCTTTATTATTATATTTTATAGATTGCCTATAGGGCATTGCGGTTTTATGGATAAATTATTAGCCCAACGACACTGCCTGTTGAAAAGGAAAAACAACCTTTTTAGTTTTTTTTTTTTTTTTTGCAAAAAGTCACACTAATAACAAATATCCAATAAAATACTATCATAAATTTAGAAATTCATCTATAATAGATAATTTTAAATTTAGTAATTCATCTATAATAGAAAACCTTCTCTATTTAATTATTTTTTCTATCTTTTTATAAGTCAATAGTCAATATTATAAATTAAAGAAAAAAAGGTGAAAAGACAATTTTGTCTAAAGCGGAATCTTTTAATGAAGGGCAAAAAGTTCAAACAACATTTCTAAGATTCTTCACAGATTCGAGATTAGAGATAGAGATTCGAGATTAGAGATTAGAGATAAAAGATTAAAGATTATATATTAGAGATTAGAGACTAGAGATTAATGAGACGTGTTGGACTTAGTAGATTTTTGTCGTGATTACTTCTTAGTTGACAAGTTGAAACCATCACACTTGTTGCATATATAATACTCAAACCATACTAAAAATGGTTATCTAACTTCCAGATGCCTCATATACGAGGTTAAATAACATTTTTAGTAGTTACTAAATCTTTATTCTAAATAATCAATAAAATACACGTGCATTTAAACTAGTAGATACAAGTTAGAAGCTAGTCTAAATTTCGCCATCAACCTTGGATGGAATTTGCAAGAATAAAATAAATGAAACTAATGTATTCAATAGCATTAATACGTTCAAATTGGTGGATTAGAATATGTTAGGATTCAATAACAATTTACTCGTATTAATTTTAGGTTGGATCAGTTTTTTTAATGAAAAAATTCCGTTAAATAGCCACTTGTCCGACATAATTTCAGTGAAAATGGCTGGTCATTTACTTGCCAATTATTATTATTATTTCTATTATAAGAGTTCATGAATATCCATGTGTGTGACAAGTTTGTTAAATCTCAATCCTTCGGGCAAAAGAAAATAAAACTAATTTCAAATTATGCAAGGCTTATCATAGCAACAAGGCACACCCCAATTAGTAAGTTCATAACCCAAATGTTAAAAATTGTATTATGTTTTACAATATTCCACCACACAATTTTTTAATCAACCCCCCAAACCATGAGGATGATAAGTACATAAAGACAATTTCGAGACCCAAAATGTGTATATATCCAGTGCGACACAGAAAGAGGTAGGAGCTATTTTCGTTCACTTATAAAGGGTATAAACTTGCTTTATGAACTAGAGATCGCTAGCTTACACGGAGTAGCAACACAGTGATCAATTACTGTGTCATGTAGTTGGTCGAGACCAAAGATGTGTATGTATCCAGTGCGACGCAGAAAGAGGTAGTGTTGGGGAATAACGAAAAAATAATAATAACAACAATAGAAAAATAATAATAACAACAATATTATTTAACTGTTGCAAAATATTATATTAATAATATTAACAATATAATAAAATAACAGTGTATAATATTATTGCTATCTTAGTGATAATACTGTAATCAATATGACAACTATAACAGTAATCTAACTGCTTCTAAACCAGTTAATATATTAATTATACTTGAGTCATGCTAGGCACTGTCCTAAGAAACTATTTCAGCAGTGTGAAATATTTCCCCAGAATTAAACAAGCACTTCACTGATTAATTAGAGGATATTCCGAGTTAAATAAAACTTTCCTAATTAAACAAAGGATACAGGAATCAACAAAATCAATAATACAAATACCAACAAGTTAAATTAGAAGATTGGTTAAATAAACCCAAGCCACAAGCTTAGTCCAAGAATAAAGAGGAAAACGTTGCTGGAGGGAGAAAGAAGTTAAAAGAAAGAAAGAAAGCAACTTGTTTTTTTTTTGTTTCACATTGGTTAACATATATATAAAGAAAGGTGAGGCGGTGAAGATTGAGGC
This sequence comes from Capsicum pubescens, assembly GCA_030864215.1. Taxonomy (NCBI): domain Eukaryota; kingdom Viridiplantae; phylum Streptophyta; class Magnoliopsida; order Solanales; family Solanaceae; genus Capsicum; species Capsicum pubescens. Next base: position 237,285,146 of record CM061540.1, read on the forward strand.
GGCAAACATTTTTTTTTTCTTTCTTTCTCTCCAAGTAAAGAATTCTTTTGAAATAAATATTTCACTTACAATCTCCACATTATTTCAAAAGAATTTATAGAAAAACATTTTAACTTGTTGGATTTGCATGGACAAAATGCAGTAGGTTTGGTGTCTTCTGGACTATGAACCAAACTTAAATCAATAAAATTTAACTTACAAAATTATCGGTGAAATATAATATTTCTATGAACCGAATAACTCTTGTTGTAAGTCAGAGACTTTATCAATCACATTTTGACCGTAATTTTGTTGTTCAACGCAGTTTTGCGCCAATAGGCCATGCGCGCGCCTGATATTCATGAGAGCTCTAGAGACTAAGGTCAAAAGTCTCATAGGAACGACCTCATTCCGCTTCTCATATAGGTGAATTCATCAAGTGTACACTGCTTTAAATACACCATCCATAAGGACTATGAATTCATTAAGAATTAATAACTCATCCCTCCATTTTAGTAGCAGTTCAAGCACTTTCAATAAGTGCGCAGAGTCAATATCGACTTGTTATTACCCATATAAACCTACTTCATGGGATCTCCAATCACATAGATTGGGTTACCATCTCTATTGATAATCATATTGACCTTAACCCCATCTCTTTTGAGGTTTGAAGAATTAATTTTCTTCCCACAGGTTTAGTTAGTGAATCGGCCGAATTCAATTTTGACTTTACATAATCAATGAAAATTATTCCATCTCTCAGCAGCTGCTTAACAATATTATGCCTCAATTTCATATGTCTACTCTTACAACTGTAAGATTTATTCTTTGCAATAGCAATTGCGGCTCGACAATCACAATGTATATACACAAGAGGCATCAGATCATCCCTTTTTAAAGGGATATAAGACAACAAATCATCCTTTTTCAAAGGGATATTAGACAACAGATCATCCCTTTTCAAAGGGATATTAAACAACAGATCATCTCTTTTCAAAGGGATATTAAACAACAAATCATCCTTGTTTAAAGGGCTATGAGGCAACAGATCATCATTTTTCAAAGGGCTATGAGACAACAAATCATTCTTTTTAAAAGGGATATTCGCTAAGAAATTTCTTAGCCATTCAGCCTCAGTACCAGCTAACTCCAGAGCCACAAACTCTGATTTCATAGTTGATCTATCAATGATCTCCTGCTTAGCTGATCTTCATGATACTGCACCATCACCAAGTGTGAGCTCATAATCACTAGTAGATTTTGTCTTGTCTGAATCAGAGATCCAATTTGCATCACAATAACCTTCTAAAGTTGAAGGAAATCCACTATACAAGATACCATAATTCACGGTTCCTTTCAAATATTTCATCAATCGTATTAATGTAGACCAATGTTCATTATTAAGATTATGAGTATATCTACTCAATTTACACACGACATAGGCTATATCAGGCCTAGTAAAATTCATTAAATGCATTAGACTCCCAATGATCTGTGCATACTTACACTGAGCAACTGAGCCATCATTATTTTTTTTTAATTTAGAATTAGCATTATAAGGAGTGGCTACAGGAGTTACCTCCCAACATTCAAATTTCTTAAGAAGTGTTTCTACCTAATGTTCTTGTGACAACATTATACCATCTTTACTCCTTATAACTTTAATTCCCAAAATCATATTCACTTCACCCAGATCTTTCATATCAAAGTTAGTAGACAAAAATAATTTGGTACGCTCCACAATATTTACACATGCACCCAATATAAGCATGTCATCAACATATAAGCAGATTATCACATAATCACTGTCTACCACCTTTGTATAAACACATTTATCTACCTCAACAGAAGAAAACCCGTCTTTTATTAAGACTTGATTAAATTTCTCATGCCACTGTTTCAGAGCTTGTTTAAGGCCATAAAGAGATTTAATTAATTTACAAACTTTATTTTCTTGTCGAGAAATTACACATCCTTTAGGTTGAACCATATAAATTTCTTCTTCTAAATCTCCATTTAAGAAAGCTGTTTTCACATCCATTTGATGGATAAAAAGCTTATGAATTGATGCCAAAGCAATTAATACTCGAATAGAAGCAATTCTTGTTACTAGTGCAAATGTATCAAAGTAATCAATATTTTGCTTTTGAGAAAATCCTTTAGCTATTAACCGAGCTTTATATTTATCTAAAGATCCATCCGAATTAAGTTTTCTTTTGAAAATCCATTTACATCCAATCGATTTTGCACCAGGAGGTAAGTCAGTTAAAATCCATGTATTATTTTTCATAATTGAATCAAATTCAATTTTTATTGCCGTTTTCCAAAATTTAGCATCAGAAGAAGATATAACTTCAAAATAATTTGATGGTTCATTATCAACAAGAAAAATTTGAAAATCATTTCCATAAGGAAAATATTCTTTTCTAGGCCTTGTACTCCTTCTCAGTTCCTCAATATTAGAGGTAGATTCATTTTCTTTTTTCAACAGGTGCATGAGAGATATTATCACATAGTGAAAAAATATGTTCAAAGAATTCAACATTCTTTGTCTCGATTATAGTATTACTATCAAGTACATCATATTTCAAGACAAGAAATCTGTATGCAACACTATGTTCAGCAGATTCAATAAGCATGCAATCAACAGTTTTAGAACCTATTTTCCTCTTTTTAGGTTCAGGAAGAAGAACTTTCGCAAGGCAACCTCCCACTTTTAGATATTTCAAATTAGGCTTATAACCTTTCCACAATTCATAAGGGTTTTTGCCAGTTCTTTTATGAGGAATTCTATTTTGTAAATGACATGCAGATAAAATAGTTTCACCTCATAAATTATCAGGTGCACAAGAGCTAATTAGCATAGAATTCATCATTTCTTTCAGTGTCCTATTTTTCCTTTCAGCTACACCATTAGACTCAGGAGAATAAGGAGGAGCTACTTCATGAATAATACTTTCTTTTTCACAAAAAACATTTAAAGATACATATTCTCCACCTCTATCAGATCTAATTCTCTTGATTTTTCTACTAAGTTAGTTTTCAACTTTAGATTTATAAGACACAAAAGCATCAAATGCATCATCTTTATTTCTAAGCAAATACAACTTAGTAAATCTAGAGAAATCATCAATAAAGATCACATAATAGCTTTTACCACCTCTAGTCATAGTTTGTTTTAAATCACCCAAATCAGTGTGAATCAAAGATAACAAATCAGTTTCTCTATCAACTGAAAAACATGACTTTTTAGTAATTTTAGCTTCAACACATATTTCACATATATCAAAATTACTTGAATCTAAACCAGATATTAGACCAAGTGATTGCATATTCTTTATATATTTAATATTAACATGTCCTAATCTAGCATGCCATAAAGAAATAGACTCAATCACATAAGCAGAAGCTGATACATTATCATTGATAGTATTAAGTACATAAAGTCCATGATTACAATATCCATTTCTAATAAGAATATCATATTTAGTTAATATGACCTCATTATTTTCAAATATAACCTTTATTCCAGCTTTTCCTAATAATGCCACAGAAATTAAATTAATTCTGATATTAGGAACATGCAGCACATTACTCAATGCCAAGGTTTTACCAGATGCGAGTTTGAGAAGAACTTTTCCTTTTCCAAGAACTTGAATAGTTCTCGAGGTCCCAAGATAAACAATTTCTTTTTCTTTCTCAACTTGAGTGTATGATACAAAATCATTTTATTTATACAAATGTGCCTGGTAGCACCAGAATCTACCACCCAATTTCTCACATTGGTCTCAATATTCATTTTTGAAATGACCGCAATAATTATATCATCCGTTTCAGTCAAATTTATTTTTAACTTAGCGGGGTTGTCATTTCTTTCATATCTTCTCTTGTATTGAGATGCATTTTCTATGAAGATTCTATTATTAACATTAGGCATGCAACCAAGTTTATTTACATACCTGTATTCTGCAGTACCTGCAGTACCATAATCTTCTGACAAACTGACTGGAATGAAAGCAGCCATAGCAACACCAACATCAGTATTATCAACGGTCTTAGGATCAAAATTATATGCCATAATTTCGTAGATTATTGGAGAATAACAAAAAATAATAATAACAACAACAGAAAAATAATAATAACAACAATATTATTTAACTGTTGATAAAATATTATATTAATAATATTAATAATATAATAAAATAGCAGTGTATAATATTATTGCTACCTTAGTGATAATATCGTAATCAATATGACAACTATAACAGTAATCTAACTGCTTCTTAACCAGTTAATATATTAATTATACTTGAGTCATGCTAGACACTGTCTTAAGAAACTATTTCAGCAGTGTGAAATATTTCCCCAGGATTAAACAAACACTTCCCTGATTAATTAGAGGATATTCTGAGTTAAATAAAACTTCTCTAATTAAACAGAGGGTACAGGAATCAACAAAATCAATAATACAAATACCAACAAGTTAAATTAGAAGATTGGTTAAATAAACCCAAGCCACAAGCTTAGTCCAAGAATAAAGAGGAAAACATTGCTGGAGGGAGAAAGAAGTTAAAAGAAAGAAAGAAAGCAGCTTGTTTTTTTTTTCATTTCACATTGGTTAACATATATATAAAGAAAGGTGAGGCGGTGAAGATTGGGGCGGCAAATATATTTTTTTCTTTTTTCTTTCTTGCTCTCCAAGTAAAGAATTCTTTTGAAATAAATATTTCACTTACAGGTAGGAGTTATTTTCGTTCACTCAGAAAGGGTATAAACTTGCTTTGTTAACTAGAGATCTCTGGCTTACGCGGTGTAGCAACACAGAAGATCAATTATTGTGTCATGTCGGTGGTAGTTGAATCTTCTTTAAATGAAGTGATTAATTCAGAAAATTCTCACTTTAGTTTCTTTAGGAATATGAGGACCTCTTCCTGTTTAGATTCATCCGGTGTCTTCTCTAGAAGTTTTGGATGAGTTTAAATTTTCTTTTGAGTTTGATTTCATTTGTAATGTCTATAATGGATATATTCTCTTTTATATTAAAATTGGTCTTGAATCCCATCGTAAATGAAAAAAGAACAAGGTCTTTACATGATCAGGTCCAAAAATGACCCGACTCAAAAACTAATTAAACCCAAAGACTAAAAAATTGTAAGATAAAATACTTGTACTAGCTGAGACATCAAAAAGGAAAAGTGGAGAGGCATTCAAATTGAGCTCACGTTCCATGTTTCCTCCATTCCCTTACAAAACTACTCCATTTTAGTTGGCCTTCACTGTATTTGAGCTACCCTTTCACCAACTCTTGCTGTCAGGACCTCGATTTTGTTGGTTATGGGCAATAATGATGAAGTTAAGTACTTGGCATTGGCATTGTTTGTTTGGAAAGTAACAATGGTTCCAAACTAGTTCTCAATAATGTCAAACATGCTTCTACTATAGCTTATTTTGATGATGATCAACTGACTACAAGGGACCAGGTCCCTGAGTCTTCATAAAAAAATACAGTTGTCACAAGACCTGCACAGTTTTGTCTTGTAGTGTAACAAACTACGTAGGTGAGATGTGTACCTTTCAAGGACACTTGGCCCAATCAGAATTCTACCTTAATCATTATTCCACTATAAAGGAAAAAGAATACTTCTCAATGAAGCAGTTTTTGCAAAATTAGAATTGAAGAGAGTAAAATAGGCGAAAACTTAACTTTGTAATATTTCTCAAGTTCTTTTTTCTGTATGTACTGAAAGAATGAGTGTTCTTGAGTCAAGTTATGGTTGTAACTGAATTACTTACGCTATAAGAGTAATGTTTTCTTTGTTTTCTTGAGAGTGCTTAGATAGAGTTACCTGAGTTTGATATTGGTTAGAGTTAATCAATATCAAGGTGTGTTCTTGGCAGAGTTGTTAAGATAGGCTTGTAGTAGATTTATTACAAGTAGGATGAGCCTAGAGTTAGGTTCATTGAATCTGTAATCAAGAGTTTGATTATAGTAGATTGTAGGAAGCTTGTGAGGGCAAGCCATAATTTTTTCTCCCTTGAGCAAGGAGGAATATGTGAAACACCAGGGATGGTTACACCTCTTGGAGGAACTAAATCCCATGGTCTTTAACGGTGAGGTGAGAGAATTCTATTATACTAAGGAATTCTCAGATGATGGTTTTAGCTTGACTGTCAAAGTGCAAGGAAAACAAATCAAACTGGATGAAAAATCACTAGGGAAAATCCTAGATGTGTCGGTAATAGAAGTGAGGACTTTTGTAAAGAAACAATCCTCAACTGAGTTCATGATGAATGTTTCTAAGGTAGGAGAAACATCAATAACAGGTGTGAGGAAGAAATTTCTCACAAGTGAGTTTCAGTTAGTATTTGAATTTGTAAACAAGGTTCTTTTGGCCAGATCAGAGAAAAGGACCATTGCCTCTGTTGTTGATTTGTTCCTGATTGAGTGTTTAAGAAAATTTACGTTGATAAGTCTCCCTGCTCTTATGGTAGAGCACATGAACAAAGTGATCGTTGAGAAAGGAAGAAGATATGAGATGTCATATGGGTATTTCTTGAATAGATTTTTTGACTACTTTGAAGTGGTTGGTACTAAATGAATACCTGGAACAGTCAAACAAAAGTTCTGTCTGACAACGTTGATGGAAAATTAATGCATGAAAGGAAAGGTGGGAACTTTATCCCAAGTATAAGAACTTTTGGCTGCTCAAGAGAATTTAAGGAAGGATATGGAGGAGATGAGGATCCAGTTGGCTGCAAAAGACGCTGAGATAGGTCATTTAAAGATGAAGAATCAAATGATATCCTCAGAGGGACCTGGTGCCACAGAAGAACTTGCAGCTGAAAATGCTAAGCTCCAGATTAAGGTTGCAAAACTCACTCAAGAGGTTCATGATCTGAATGCCGAAGTTAAAGACCTCACTAAACAATTACTAAATGCTCATGCTGAAGAGAGTTCTAGAATGGAGTTATTTCTGAAATCTTTCTCTCCTAATCCCTCGTCTTCCAAAGTCCTGGCATCCCTATGTCACTTTGTCATCTCTGGGTGTCAGTTTCAAGTTATTATTCCTAGTATGGATTTTGATGAATCATATCCTCTATGTTTATTTTAGTATAATGTATTGGTACTAATCTCTCTTAACAATGAATGAATCTTTTGCTTGTGCGTTTCATCTGTCTCTTCTTTATCTTTAAAGTTATTCCTCATGTTAGTGTTGCCCCAGTGGCCATGAGTTAACAAAACTGTGCTTACTTTATCTTTGGCTTACTGTTATTACTTTTTGATGATGCCAAAAAGGGAAATACTAAACTCATATGGTAGGGACCAGGTGTAGTACCTGTTAGGGACCAGGTACCAAGAGTGCATAGGTGATATGTGTTGAATATATGCGCTAAATAACAAAATTATGAAGTAAAGCTGGCATATTGACAGGGGGAAAATGCTCAAATGCACATTGATGAGTGCAAATATATTGACAGCGGGAAGAAAAATGCAAAGTGATAGATGAAACATTCACTGACAATAGTGGTAATCACTCCGACTGCATAAGGTGAATAAATTTGATGCTTCAAAGTTCTGGGGTTTGTCATCATCAATAAAAGGGAAAATTGCTATATCTTGTTCTGATGATAAGCAGCTGACTACAAGGAACCAGGTCCCTAGGTCTTCACGAAAAAATACAGTTATCAAAAGGTCTTCGTAGTTTTGTCTTCTAGTGTAACAAACTGCGCAAGTGAGATGTGTACCTTTCAAGGAAACTCGGCCCAATCAAAATTCTACCCTAATCATTATTCCACTATAAAAGGAAAAGAACGCTTCTTAATGAAGCAGTTTTTGCAAAATCAGAATTGAAGAAAATGAAATAGGCAAAAACTCACTTTGCAATATTGCTCAAGTTCTTATTTTTGTATGTACTGAAAGAGTGAGTGTTCTTATGTCAAGTTATAGTTTGTAACTGAATTACTCATGCTATAAGAGTAATGTTTTATTTTTTTTCTTGAGAATGCTTAGGTAGAGTTACTTAAGTTTGATATTGGTTAGAGTTAATCATATCAAGGTGTATTCATATGGTAGGGACCAGGTGTGGTACCTGTTAGGGACTAGGTACCAAAAATGAATAGGTGATACGTGTTGAATGTATGTGCTAATTTAAAAACTGATGAAGTAAACCTGGCATATTGATAGGGGAAAGATTGCTTAAATACACATTGATGAGTGCAGATATATTGATAGAGGAAAGCAAAGTGCAAAGTGATAGGGGAACATTCACTGACAGTAATGGTAATCACTTCGATTGAATAAGGTGAATGAATTTGATGCTCCAAAGTTCTGTGGTCATGCTTTGGTGTTTGTTATCATCAAAAAGGGGGAAAATTGCTATATCTTGTTTTGATGATGAGCAACTGACTACAAGGGACCAGGTCCATGGGTCTTCATGAAAAAATACAATAGTCACAAGGTCTATGCAGTTTTGTCTTCTAGTGTAACAAACTGAGCAGGTGAGATGTGTACCTTTCAAGGACATTTGGCTCAATCAAAATTCTACCTAATCATTATTCCACTATAAAAGGAACAGAATGCTTCTCAATGAAGTAGTTTTTGCAAAATCAGAATTGAAAAGAGTGAAATAGGAAAAAACTCAACTTTATAATATTGCTCAAGTTTTTATTTATATATGTACTAAAATAGTAAGTGTTCTTGAGTCAAGTTATGTTCTGTAACTGAATTACGCATGCTATAAAAGTAATATTTTCTTTATTTTCCTTAGAGTGCTTAGGTAGAGTGACTTGAGTTTGATATTGATTAGAGTTAATCAATATCAAGGTGTGTTATTGGAAAAGTTATCAAGATAGGCTTATAGTAGAGTTATTACAAGCACGTGGAGCCTAGAGTTAGGTTCATTGAATCTATAATCAAGAGTTTGATTACAGTAGATTGTTGGGAGCTTGTGAGGGAAAATCGTGTTTTTTCCTCCCTTCAGCAAGGAGGTTTCCACGTTAAAATCTTTGTGTTCTTTAGTTTTTTACAAATTTTTAGTTTTCCTGTGCTTAACTATTTGATTTTCTGTGATTAACTCTAAGGGACCTGGCCCCTCACAGTATAGTGCAACCCCCATGTTCCATCAGCTCCAGATGTCTATGGTGCAACCCCATGTTCCATCAGCTCCAGATGTCTACTTGAATCTGATTTCAGTAGGGAACCTTGATGATGAGGGTTATGTTAACACCCTTGGTACTGGCCAGTAGAATCTTACTAGAGATTTGATGATTGTGGCTCGAGGTGACAAGTTGCCTAACTTGTATGTATTTCAGGACTTCACTTTTAGAGGCTCAGTAAACTTGGTGGAAAATGGTACTTCATCAGAGTTATGGCATAGAAGGTTGAGTCATATGAGTGAGAAGGGGATTGATAGTTTGGCTAAGAAAATTTTGCTTTCTAGAGTGAAACACGCAAATTTGAAGAAGTGTGTTCATTGCTTAGCGGATAAACAGAAAAGAATTTCTTTTCAGAGTCATCCACCTTCAAGAAAGCTTGATTTGCTGGAGTTGGTACATTCTGATTTGTATGGTTCTTTTAAATTAAGGTCTCATGGTGGTGCACTTTACTTTGTGACTTTTATTGATGATCATTCTTACAAACTTTGGGTATTTTCTTTAAAACCCAAGGATTAAGTACTTGATGTGTTCAAGGGTTTTTAAGCCTTGGTTGAGAGACAGACAGGGAAGAAATTGAAATACATCTGCTCAGATAATGATGGTGAATATATTGGTCATTTTGATAGATAGTACAGAGAGCAGGGTATTCGGCATCAGAAAAATCCTCCAAAGACTCCTCAGTTAAATGGTTTAGCAGAGAGGATGAACAGAATTCTAGTTGAGAGACTTAGATGTATGCTTTCAGATGCGAAACTATCAAATTTTTTTTGGGCAGAAGCACTTAATACTGCTGCTTATGTTATTAATTTATCTCATACTGTTGCTTTGGATGGTGATGCCCCTGATAAAGTTTGGTTTGGTAAGAATGTTTTTTATGATCATCTTAGAGTCTTTGGGTGTAAAGTCTTTGTGAATATTCCTAAGGATGAAATCTCAAAGTTGGATGTAAAAACTAGTAGTGTATCTTCATTGGTTATGTCAAGATGAATTTGGCTATCGTTTCTATGATCCAGTTGAGAAGAAACTTCTTAGAAGTCGTGATGTTGTGTTCTTTGAAGACTAAACAATTGAAGATCTTAACAAAGCTGAGAAGGTTGATTCTCAGAGTAGTGAGGATCTAGTTGATGTTGATCCAGTTCCTTTGACTATTGCTCCCAAAGAAAATCTTCATGATAATGAAAATCAAGTTGATAATGAAGATGATGATCATGTTTTGAATGATCAACATGATGTTGTTGGTGATTCAGTGCAAGTTGATATGGTTGATCAACAATCAGTTGTTGATGCTCTAGAGTCTTCTTTCAGATGATCTACTAGAGAGAGAATGCATTCATCTTGTTATTCTCCTAGTGAGTATGTACTTTTGACTGACGGGGGAGAACCTGAGAGTCTTGATGAGGCCATGGAAAGTGAAGAAAAACAAAAATGGTTTGATGCTATTGAAGATGAGATTAAATCTTTGCATGATAATCATACCTTTGATTTGGTTAAGACAACTAAATACATAAAAGCTTTAAAAACCAGGTGGATTTTTTGGGTGAAACATGAAGATGGTAATCCAGTTCCACAGTATATGGCTAGATTGATTGTGAACGAATTTAACCATAAAAAAAGAGTTGATTTTGATGAGATATAGTTGTAAAGATTTCATTCATTCGTGTGGTTTTAGACTTAGATGGAAGTCTAGATTTAAAGGTTAAGCAAATGGATGTTAAAACTATTTTTCTCTATGGTGACTTAGATGAAGAAATTTATATGGAGCAGTCCGGAGGTTTTGAAGTCAAGGAAAAAAAGAATCATATTTGCAAATTAATAAGATCATGTATAGTTTGAAACAAGCTCCCAGGTAGTGGTACAAGAAGTTTGATTTCTTTATGAGTCAACAGGGCTTAAAGAAGACTACTTCAGACCACTGCGTTTTTGTGCAAAAATTCTCTGATGGTGACTTTATTATTGTGTTGCTTTATGTTGATGGCATTCTTGTTGTTGGTCATAATGCTTGCAAGGTTTAAAAGTTGAAGCAAGAGTTGAGTAAGTCTTTTTCTATGAAAAACTTAGCACCGGCAAGGTAGATTCTTGGCATGCGGATTGTGCGTGACATAAAGGTCAAAAAGATGTGGTTATCACAAGAGAAGTACATTTAGAAAGTACTTTGAAGATTCAATATGGATAAGGCTAAGGTTGTCAGTACACCTTTAGCTATGCACTTCAAATTGAGCATGAAACAGTGTTCTTCCGGTGATGATGAGAAGGAAAATATGAAGAATGTTCCTTATGCTTCAGTTGTTGGTTGTTTGATGTATGCAATGGTTTGTACAAGACCAGATATTGATCATGCTATTGGTATTGTTAGCCGTTTTCTTTCTAATTCGGGAAGAGAACATTGAAATGCTGTGAAGTGGATTATGAGATATCTTTGTGGCACTTCTAGTCTGAGTTTGTGTTTTGGTAGAGAGAAGCCTAATCTTTGTGGTTATACTGATTCAGACATAGCTGGAGATGTTGATACTCGCAAGTCTACTTAAGGGTATTTGGTTACTTTTTCAAATGGAGCTATGTCTTTGCAATCTAGGTTGAAAAAATGTGTTGCTCTATCTACTACCGAAGCTAAGCTTATTGCTGCCGTTTAAGCTTGTAAAGAATTGCTTTGGATGAAGAGATTATTGGGGGAACTTAGTTGTGCTAAAGAGAGGTATGTGCTTTATTGCGACTGTCAAAATATTATACATCTTGGCAAGAATTCTACGTTTCATTGTCGGTCGAAATACATTGATGTAAGATACCATTGAATTCGAGATGTGTTAGATTCTAAGTTGCTTGAACTTGAGAAGATTCATACGAATGATAATGGGTCTGGCATGATGACTAAAGCTTTGTCAAGAGAGAAGTTTGAAGATTGTTGCATGATCGCCAGGATGGCGGTCTCCTTCACATAGCCGTGAGGGGGAGAATTATTGGGTTATGGGTCTTTTTGTCTTCCTATGTGGATAAATAAAGCCCAATTTGGACCAACCCACTTTTGCCATAGACCCATTATTATGGGACATATATATAGATCTTGTTAGGTCTTATATCACCACCTACAAAAGAGTTTTTCAGCAACCAAAAGAGAGAAAATAGTGCAGATTTTTTTGCACCCCAATTTCAGCCATAGCAGCCAATTTCAAATTACGATTTCTGCATCATTTCTTGTTTGATTGAGCCGATTTTTGGACAGCTTGTTTCTCTTATCTCAATTTTTGATTAGGAACTGACGGAGGTGAATTTTGTGGCATGTAGCTCCTATTTTTTATCCGTGAACAATAGCTGCATTTTGATGCTTTTACTCCTTTATTTCTCTAGTTTTTGGTGTTGTGGTTTATGTGTTGTTGCTCGTTGTTTGGCACTTATTTTGTGGTCAATTTTGGAGAAAAATATTGTAACTCTTGATGATTATAGTGGAGGTTTGATCCCGTGATCTTTTACTCTTCATATCGAAGAATTTTTCACGTAAATTTGGTGTCTTGTGCGATTGGTTTTACTCCCGTCTTATCGTATTTGCATGGTTGATATATTTGCTGCCTATTCTTTATTTTTCTTGGGTTTACTTGTCTTCTTTTGGTTCAAATTGAAAGGAAAGGTTTAAACTTGGGTATTCTTCCGTTGCTGCACTGTCGTGCACCTTGATAGTGCTTTTGTCTTTTCCAACAGATTTGTACTCTATAATGGATATATTATGTATAGATTACATAATATTTATACAAAACTAACACACATTTATACAATATCGATACGTTCTATAATTTTGCTACAATATCAATACATTATATTGGTGTACGTTATACACTATTTATAAAATATCGATACACGTTTATATACCATTTATACAATATCGATACACACTTATTTACTATTTATACAATATCAATACATTATATAACTATTTATACAATATCGATATACATTTATACAATATTTATATATGTTTATATACCAATTAGACAATAGCGATACATTACATAAATTTTAGACAAGATCAGTACATTACATATACACTTCATATACATCCAGTCAGTTTTTTTAAAAGAATTTTTGTGGCTAGTACATTTTTTGGCTATTTTTTTTTTTTTATAAAAAAGCATGAATATATTTTTTATAAATTAATTACTTTATTGAACATATTTGAAATTAGAGATAATTTCATTTATATAAAAAAATAAAATAATTTACAATAAAATAGCAAAGATTTTGTTTATTTCTTACAATTGCTAATAACCATTTTCTCTCTTTTCTTCTTTTTTTAGTGGTAATGTTCTTTTTTCAATTATTTTGTTTAATTTTTTAAAAACTTTTTTGCTTTTTTAGTAAATTTTTTTTTCGTGTAACTTTTTTTCATATATCAATATTGTATAAATGGTGTAAATATATATATATATATATATATATATATATGATGCAAATAGTTATGTAGTGTATACGTAATGTATTGGATTGTATAAATAGTGCACAAGAGTGTATCAAACATTGTATAAATAACATATAAATATTTATCGATATTGTATAAATATGTATTCATATTGTATAAATATGTATTGATATTGTATAAATAGTGTATACATGTGTATCGGTATTGCATAATGATATATAAACATGCATATGTAAATGTGTATCGATACTGTATAAATTAAAAGGTAATGCATCAACATTGTATAAATAGTGTATAATCGTGTATCAATATTATATAAATAATTATGCAATGTTTCCATATCGATATTTATTTGACTATCATGTATTTCCACCTTATAATATAATAAATAAAAGTATAAGCAAAAAAAAATAAAACAACATAAATATTCATTTTTTCCACAAAAGAAGTGAAATAATTAGAAAAGAAATAAAGTGTTAAAAAAAGAGCACTAAATTTTTTTTTATACAACAGAAAGTTTTTTGTTTAAAAAAAAAGCAAAGTTTTTTGTTTAAAAAATAGCACAAAAAAAATAGTAAGAAAGTTTTTTTTTTTAAAATAAATAAATTGGAAAGAAATGACCAAATGGGAGGTCATGGCAAGCCTTGGAATCAACCTCTTGCGGAAATGCAAGGTAAGATTGCGTACAATACACCCTTATAGTGTGCCCTTCCCCAGACACTGTGCGTAGCAATAACTTTAGTGCACCGGACTGCCCTTTTTAAATTCAGCTAAGCAGCTAATTTTTAGTAATTCTTTAATTTTAACTTTTTATCTGACATGTTTAAAAATATAAATTAAAGATTATTATAGTACATTAAATATATTGCTAATTTAAAATCATAAATTTAAAAATCTTTATACTTTTATAAATTTTGGTACAAAGTCAAAACAAACAAATAGATTTAAACGGAGGGAGTAGATAAGAAGACGCGACAATGAAACCTTGAAACGCATACGGGGTTGGTGGGTGGGTGAGAGGGAAGTCAAAAAAATTAAGACATAATCGTGTATTCTTTAAAGGGTCAAATATACCCCTAAATTTTATAAAAATATTCAGATATACCTTTCGTTAAAAGTTTAGCTCACTAATGCCCTTGTCGTTCAAGCTTTGGGCCATATATACCCCTGTTGTCAAGTCTTGGGTCATATATATCCCTGTTGTCAAGTTTTGAGTCATATAGACCCCTATTGTCTAGTTTTGGACATATATACCCTTGTTGTCAAGTTTTGGACCATATATACCTCTGCTATCGTTAATTGCTTTGCTAAAAAATTTCAACCTTTCCCCCCCCCCTCCCCTTTTTTTAAGAAATCATATTTTTCACATCATTTTTTAATTGTCACATCACATTAAATTAAATTCGTCCCTTCTTCTAAGTATTAACCATCAGTTAAATGCTCTCAAGTCTCATCTACCCCACAAATCTCTTTGAATTTTCTCTAATTTGCCGAAATTTCTTTGTTGTGTTTTTTGATTCTTGCATAAACCCAAGAACACCCCATAAAAACTTAATGCACAATTGCGATAGAAATCAAGAATTAAAGTACTTATCAACTGCAAAATATTTTAGTATCATCAACCAACTTCATCTTTCGCACCACCGTCAATTCCAACATCAAGAATTAAAAGAATAAGGAAAACCTAAGTGAGAAATTGGGATGTAGAAGTGTGAAAGAGGCATCCCATATAGAGACAACAAAAGCAAGTTGTCGATTAAGAGGATATCCTTTATACGTACGTACGTACGTACGCACGTATGTATGTATGTATGTATGAGAGGAGCGATTACGCAAGAATCTAAAAATACAATAAAGGGGTTTCGGCAAATTAGAGAAAATCCAAAGAGATTGTGAGGTAGATGAGAGCATTTGACGGATGTTTAATGGATAGAAGAAGGGGTGAATTTAATTATATGTGATGACGCGATAAAAAGTGATGTGACAAATATAATTTAATAAGGAAACAAAAGGAAAAGGGGGTTGAAAAATTCCAGCAAAGCAATTAACTATGAAAGGGGTATATATGACCCAAAACCTGATAGCAGGGATATATATGACCCAAAACTTGATAATATGGGTATATATGAACCAAAGCTTGGACGACAAAGACATTAGTGAGCTAAACTTTTAACAAAGGGTATATCTGAATTTTTTCACAAAATTTAGCGGCAAAGACATTAGTGAGCTAAACTTTTAACGAAGGGTATATCTAAACTTTTTTACAAAGTTTAGCGACATATTTGATCCTTTGCCCGGGTTTTGTTTATTCCTTTTAAGTGAAGAGAACAAATTTGGATTCTAATTTGGCAAAAGCTAAGGCTGAAACTCAATCTACGTTTTGTCCAATTACTTTTGTGGAGGAAAAACAACTGGGGTCCTCCGCCCTTGCCTTTTTCTCATAACGCTACAAATGTTGCAAAATTTGGAAAGTGCGACATATATATATAGGGTGGGCATGGTATGGTGTATACCGAAATATCGTATGTTGAAATTAAATTTTTTCATACTGCGGTATAGATGTTATGATATTTGGTAGGAGTTTTAAATTACTATGGTATTTGGTATTTATACAATAAATATCGAAATATCGTATACCATACCGACGTTTTTTAATAATATATAAAACCCAAATATATTATATTTAAGATTATTAAATATATTTATATGTCATTCATTAGACAATTAAACATAAAAGTAACTTCTATTCAGAAATAAATTTTTTGGGAAACTTATTATTTCGAAGTACTATGCTTTAAGTTTAGATAGTGTTGTTCAGAATTTGCATGTTGGATTACTCAATAGTGATTGAAATGTTCTTTTTGCGTAGATGATTAACAAATATAGTTATTAGTCTGATATGATTGAGATGTTTTTAAGTTTTAAAGTTATAATTTTTTTATATGAATATATGTAAATCGAAATCAAATAAAGTATGATTACCGAATTATCGTATCATAAAATATCGAAATTGAATTTAAAAATACTGAACCATACCAAACTAATTTGGTATGATAATAATATTATTCTTTTAAATATCGAAAACCAAAGTTACCGTATCAAAATTTAAAATACCGTACCATACCATACCATACCATACCATAGCATACCATGTACACCCCTACATATATACACTAACAAAACAAACAAATAGCCCATTGTTCCGCAAATACTAAATTCTCCCTCAATTCAGTCTGCTTCCTTCGCCAACAACCAGCCTTCACTTCGAAGCGCCATCTTTGCTGCATCAAGGTAATTCTACATTTCAAATTATTTAGTTGCTATTACGTGATCGAGGTCACAGATTTAAGCCATAAAAACAATCGTAAGTCTGCATGCAATATATTTTTGTGGTCCTGCTCTTCTTCACATCCATGCATAACAGGAGTTTTACTGCATCCGACTTCCCTTTGATTGTTTCATTGATTTACTCTTTCTTAATGATAAGTGTATTTAGTTTGTTTGGGTGGGTGGGTAGGGGTTGTGTTTGTGATTTAATCTAGGGTTCGCTCCGATGGATCCTCTCGTTTAGCACACATGCTACTCAATTCTGCTTTCTGTCCCGTTGCTGCTTTTGATAACATTTCTATATCCAATTGGTGTAACTTTTTGTGAGACATTGTTGATTACATAAGCTCTTCTTGATTTTACTTACTAATTGAGGCAACTATTACAAAAAACTATTTAAATTATTCTATAATCAATACAAACATTTAAAATTATAATTAACACTTCACATGATTGAAGTCTTACCTGGTATCCGATATGTTATTGGTGGGAGGTGTCAGGTATCCGGTGGAACTAGTCGAGGTGCGCGAAAGCTGTCCAGTACACCACAATTATCAAAAATAGACTGACCATGATTGACTATGCTAATTACAGTATCATTTTATACTTGTACTTCTCTTATCACTTTTAGTTCCATAGAAAGGTTTAAGCTGCCAATATCATTGTGATTATTATGCTTTAAAAGACATACAAGGTTAAGAATATGCCTTTTTAGTTGTAATCTTTTAATAATATAATCTATTTAGCTTGAGCTTGAAAAATGTCTAAAAAGGCATTCAAAGAATTGAAGAACATCTTACAAAGTCAAAGTTCAAACAAGATTGATTCAAGTTGAAGTGAATCTGTCAAAATTAAGAAGTAGCAAGTAATTGCAAATTTAATTACCTATAATTTTCAACCATAATTACATCAATCATCTTTTAAAAAAGTAGCATAAACTTTCGAAATATGCGCGTAATGATTGGTAGAAGTTATCTAAATGTCAAGTGCCAATATTTTGTTATTTAGCTCAACTCCTTGTCCTGTTAGGATGTTTTTAGAGGTAATCAAGATGACGTTTAAATGTTTAGCTTCACAAATACTGTAACCTATTTGGAGTGCTGACCTGATACCAATTCCTTTGACCTGGATTGTTAGTCAGTAAGGTCTTATGGCAACTGGTATAGCTTCAGGAAGCAGACAATTACATTTGAGGGAGCCTGTCTCCTGGAGGATTAGCTATGGAAAAGCTCATTCTCATTCCAATTTGATTCTGAACGGCATGCAAAACCAAATCAATTGGTATGTATTAGGATGATGCTTCTTCACCTATCTCTCCTTCTCTCTCTATTTTTCCCCAGTAACTGTCAAAATGTTTTATTTTGGAGTTTTTAAGCTGTTACTACCTTCCAATTTATAATGGTGATAGTCATTCACGTGTTGTCTGTAGGACTATTTATCCTCAAATGAGAACTTACTGAAAAGGAATCTTTGTTTACGTGTTTAGGGGTAAACTGGAAATGTCTTTTTTCATGAGGTGACAGAATCGTGGAAGTTCTGTTTGACTTTCATTTCTTGGTTCCTCAGAAAAGAGAAAGGTTATTATGTGTATTTCCTGGAAAAGGTTGTTGTCTAATTATCTAGTGGTGACCATGTGCTAATTAAATTTTCCAGGTCTTCTGGGATCTCCAAACTCTTGCAAGTTCATAGAAGTAACTATTCACAATGTCAAGTGAAAATAAACTGGAAGTCTCGCGGAGGAACAATCAAATCATACCTGAGAGAAGGCTCAACTAGGTATTTTGATTTTGCTGTGATTGGTAGTGGAATTGCTGGCCTTCGATATGCTCTTGAGGTTGCCAAACATGGATCTGTGGCTGTGATAACCAAGGCCGAGCCTCATGAGAGTAACACTAACTATGCTCAAGGTGGTGTAAGTGCCGTGCTCTGCCCTAAGGATTCAGTGGAGAGCCACATGCAAGATACAATTGTGGCAGGTGCTTACCTCTGTGATGAGGAGACAGTTAGAGTAAGTTCACAGAATATAATAGTCTCTTCAGTTCCGTGAAGCAGTTGCCAGTTTTTTCAGTCTGTTCTCTTTGGAGGCTATTTCTTTTTTCTTTTCCAATTTTTTCCCCAGACTACTTGGTTGGATGAATAGGAAAGTTCTCCATCTATCTTTCAGGTTGAAACCAAAGGAACTTTCTGTTTAGACTGCTTTTGCCACAGGATGTAGAACTGCCAAAAAATGGAAAAGTGTAAGAGCCACGTGGGCAGTTAGGTTTGTTTTCAATTTGAAGCTGAAGTACCAGAAACCAATACTACAAGAAAGGCTCTATGCCTATTCCTAACTTCTGATGTAAGTGCTTAAAATATGAAATTGAAGGAAGTGTTGGAGAGCTTTGAAACCAGTGGTTGGATTTCCATAGGTGTATGTAGTAGTTCTATTCTTCATGGTTCAGATCGTTGACTTCTGAATTTGAACATTTGGAGAAGAGACTGTGAAGGTGACATGCAGGAAGGAAGAAATACGAATAAAACTGGAAACGCACTTGTGTTTGTTAGTGGGATTTCATTTAGTTTGTACCAGTACTATGGATTCTTTTTCTTTTTCTTTTTAATAAGAACACACAAAGGTATCATTAGCAATTCCCTAGATCAGCACCATTATTTTAAGGGTCACCAATTAGTTTGCTCTATAATATTTTTATTTGTCTCTGTGAATATATACTGCTTCAAGGAAGTTTTATGTTGTGTGCTTGATTGATGGGACATCACAACTGGTATTTCTTCAGAGTTGGGAAAAACATGGTCCATATAGTTGTGCTTTTTATGCAATCAATGTTCTAAATGAAACTTATAAGATGACTGATTTATTACTCCAAAATATTGTTTTTAATTAACTCTTTCAAAATCTTTATTCTTTTAAGTGATCTCCTTTCTCCAGGTTGTGTGTACTGAAGGACCCGAGAGAGTTAGAGAACTGATTGCTATGGGTGCTTCGTTCGATCATGGGGAGGACGGCAATCTGCATCTAGCCAGGGAAGGGGGCCACTCCCATTGCCGAATAGTCCATGCTGCTGATATGACAGGCAGAGAGATAGAAAGGGCCCTATTAGAGGCAGTTGTTAAGGATCCTAATATATATGTGTTTCAACACCATTTTGCTATAGATTTGTTGACCACTCAGGTAAGTTTATTCTTTGATGGCAACAGTTTGCATTGGTTATTATCGAGAAAAATTGTCTACTCCAGCATATTTTTTGTCCAAAATGAAAGGTTGTTGCGGTAATCTAACTAAACTTGGCATTATTCTTTTGCTTATGTTTTTTGTACAAATATTGTTTTTGTGAATTTTTAGCACTTGCTTATTATGATCCAAACTTAAGGAATGGACGCTAGTAGATATGATTAAGCAAGCAGTGCAATGCAAGTGAACGGCAATTGAACATGCTGATAGTTGTGTAAAGTTGGCAATTGAACTGTTCTATACGGATTTTTTTGAGAAAGGATGAACTGTTCGATAAGTATATAAATATCTGCTAATGTTAATTTGTATGCCAAATGCAGGATGGTTCTGACATAGTTTGTCATGGCATTGATACTATAAACACGGAAACACAAGAGGTAAGTACAGTTGCTTTCGCTCATGTTGACCTCCATGATTTGAACATTCCTCAAAAATGATATAACTTGATTTATTCTTCTTCTCTGCTGTTTGAGTTTGTAGGTCATAAGATTCATTTCAAAAGTGACTTTGCTGGCATCTGGTGGAGCTGGGCATATCTATCCAAGTACTACTAATCCGCCAGTATGGGTTTCAATATCTTCTCCTCCAAAATGTTGTTGGTTATAGTAAGGCACTTCTTGTAATCAGTAAGATTATTCAGAGTCATAAACAGTGATATGGTGGGAGAAGGTGGGGAGGGAATCCCTTCCTTGGTGCATGGTGGCTAATAGTTACTTTTTTACTGCTATGACTAGCATGCTTTTTCTACCCCAAAGGTAGGTAAGGTCGGCATATATCTTACCCTCCCTAGACCCCACTTTTGGGTTACACTGGGTATGTTGTTGGCTAGCATGCTTTTGCATTTAATTGTTGGTGATAAGCTTGACCTCAAAGGCTGTGTTTTGTATGAAGGAAAATGTTTTCCCAGAAAATTAGTGGTTTTCTTACTTATTTTTTGGTGTTTGGTTAGCAGGTTAACAAAAAGAAAATATTGTACCAAATGCATTTAGGTATAAACCGGGCAAATACTTTGACAATGGATCCTAACCCGATTCCCGATCCAACATGGGACTCGACTCTGTAACCCGACCCCGACTTCGGTCATCGAGACTCGACTTCGGACCCCAAGACCTAACTCCCCACTCTCGATACCGACTCGTGATCCGACTCTTGACCTTAATCCCGATTTGAGACCCTACTCTCGTTCCTTAACTCCCAACCTCGACTCGAGACCTAGGATCCAACCTCAAATTGGGACCCAACTCCCTATCCTGACCCAGCCTCAAATTTGACGCATGACCCGAGAATCAACCCGAGACCCGGCCCTAATGCCGATTCTAGACCCCAACCCTGACACTAGATCCCATCTTGGCTCGAGACCTTGACTCTTGACCCGACACGGGACTCAATTCTATACCTCCACCTGAGACCTGACTCTCGACTTTAGCTCGAATCTGAGTCCTGACCTCGACTCGAGACCTAACCCCCAACTCTGACTCCTGACTCCCAACCTTGACCACGACCCAATACCTGACACTCAACCACCCCAACCTGACTCCCTACCCGAGACTCGGACCCATGATCCTACCTAGACTCGAGTCCTAATCCTAACCTCGACCAAGATCTTGACTACCGACCTCAAGTCGAGACCCGATCTCGTCCCCAACTCTCAACCTCAACTCGACTTCGACCTGAGACCCTAGACATGAGATTTACTATCCTACCTCAACTTGAGACCTTGACTCGCGACATTCGACCTCGATTGAGTCTCGGGTTTGTGATCAAACTTTGAACCGAGATCCGACATCAACTCGGGATCCAACCTCGACCCAAGATCGGGCTCTCTGTCCTCGGCTTCGACTTAGGACCCAGACCGAGACCTGAAATCTTATATCGGCCCCGGATCTAACCCTGACTCCGACTCTCAAGGCTAGTTCCGGCTTCCGATTGGACTCGAATCCTGACTGTCAACCTCGACCTGACCCAAGACCCGGAGTCCAACCTCGATCGGGGACCCGAATTTGACCCCAACTTGGGACCTACTCCTACTCCTAATCCTAACACCAACACCGACTCGCAAATTCACGCGGGTCCCGACTCTCGATCGGGACTCGATTGTCGATCTCAACTCAGAACCCGACTCTCGACCTCGACGCCGTCCTAGGACCTAAGTCTGGTGCAAGACTCGGGAGTTGGATCGAGGTCGAGACTCGGGTGCTGAAAGAGAGTTTTGGATAATGTCTTCCTTTATGAGGGGAAATCAGTTTCCTTAAAATTGAGGAAAATAAGTTTATTTAAAAAACATTTAAGCCACCAAAACATGAACACACCTAGAGTATTTTCTTGTAATTCACAAGGACCTTATCAATTGACATTGATGCAAATGCATTCCATAGAGTTTTAATAATTTTTCTGTTAGGGTTTTTGCCCTGATTTTCTTACCAAAATTAAGTTTTACTTTTTCTTGTAAGGAAAATAAAAGTAACCATAAATACTTTTACTTTTTCTATTTTCATATTTGGCAAACTTCTTTTTGGATGAAAGATTTTGGACATCTATAAATAGAACACCCCTCTTCTCATACCATAACACAATAGCATCCATAATGTAGTCATCAAAGTGAGTTTTGTTTAGGGGGAGATTTCTCCCAACATTTTTTATGTTTTTTCAATAGGTTTTATATTTTTCAATAATAGTTTTCATATGTAGGTCGTTTGACCAAAATATCAATAATA
Source organism: Capsicum pubescens (assembly GCA_030864215.1). Classification (NCBI taxonomy): domain Eukaryota; kingdom Viridiplantae; phylum Streptophyta; class Magnoliopsida; order Solanales; family Solanaceae; genus Capsicum; species Capsicum pubescens. The sequence continues at coordinate 237,307,956 of CM061540.1, forward strand.
TGTTTTAGTATTGTGTTTTTTTCTTTGTCATCTGTTTTATCTTCGCCATGGTTTGCAAACTTTAAGCTTCCGCATGACGCCCTCTCGATTTCAAACCCAACATTTTCTACCCTATAGCATTGCATGTTAGTTAAGCTAATGTGCAATTAGAAATAAGAGCTTGCTTCTCTAAATGCCCAAAAAAGGCAAGGAAAAGATAAAAAGAAAAAACAGGTGATCTGGGTAGGAATAAGATATGATCCTTTGCTTGGAAGTTTACTCTTATCTCGCATATGATGAAGATAATAAATTCTTATTCTATGCACCAACAATTTCTATACAACAAAAGCACACATTGTTCAAAGTTGTACTTACCTGGATTAAGCATCTGCTGTGGCGCTGTTCTGCCCATTATCATTTTTTTCTTGAGAAGCTAATTGGTGGTGGGGCCAGTTCTGTTTTTATATTTGATAAATTGTGCCTTTGTTAATGAATGGAAAAGTTTAACTTAGTCAAATATGGACATGTTTAAAGGTTTAACATTGTCAAATGTGGACATGTTTAAAGTTCTAATTCATATTGATATGATGGTTGTAGGTTGCCACTGGAGATGGAATGGCAATGGCTCATCGAGCTCAAGCTGTAATTTCCAACATGGAGTAAGTAATTCTACGCGTTGCATTTTTGTTATAGGATATTTCTGACTCTGCTTTAGTGAGCTGTGTTGTAAAATCTGCTAATCTAGATTTCATTCATTTTTTGCCTTCTTGATTTTTGCATCTTGTTCTGCGTTCGTTCAGATGAACTTTTGATGAAATGTACAAGAGTAGATCAAAATGTTCTGTGGGATGATATTGGCTATGCAACTTGAAATTTTCAGGATAAAGGCATCAAATTTTCTTCATTGGGGGATAAAATGATGTAGAAAAGATATCTAGATTAGCAGTCGGTTCTCTAATTGAGATCCTCCTTTGATCATCTTTTGGATGGTAGACAAGTCTTTGTTTGCGAGGTTGATGAACTATCCCCGAAGATTTTATTAGTAATTACAATTGTCTGCCTCGTGTTGCCAGGTTTGTGCAATTCCACCCAACTGCCTTGGCTGATGAAGGCCTTCCCATCAGACCATCAAATACCAGAGAGAAGGCTTTTCTGATAACTGAAGCTATCAGAGGTGATGGAGGCATCCTCTACAACGTAGATATGGAGAGATTTATGCCGTTGTATGATGAAAGAGCAGAACTTGCCCCGAGAGATGTCGTAGCAAGAAGTATTGATGACCAGCTCAAAAAGCGTGGTGAAGAGTATGTTCTTCTCGATATCAGTGTCAAGCCCAGAGAAAAGGTTCTTTCTCATTTTCCTAATATAGCTGCTGAGTGTCTCCGCTATGGTTTAGACATAACACAACAGCCAATTCCGGTGGTTCCTGCTGCTCACTACATGTGTGGTGGAGTTCGTGCTGGGCTCGAGGGTGAGACTAATGTACAAGGTCTTTATGTGGCAGGTGAAGTTGCGTGTACTGGTTTGCATGGTGCGAACCGACTTGCTAGCAACTCCTTGCTTGAAGCACTAGTGTTTGCACGAAGAGCTGTACAGCCTTCAATTGATCACATGAACGTGTCTAAAATTGATCATGGTGCTTCAAGTTGGTGGCCGCGGCCTGTAGTCCCTGTGTTACTAGGAGATACGGTACTTAATAAAGTCATTCGTCGGACCAGGGAAGTGAGGAAAGAACTGCAGTCAATCATGTGGGAGTATGTTGGAATTGTTAGGTCTACCTCAAGACTTACACTTGCAGAGAAGAGAATCAAAGAGTTGGAGTTGAAATGGGAAACTTACCTATTTCAGCATGGCTGGGAACAGACCATGGTTGGATTAGAGGCTTGTGAAATGAGGAATCTCTTCTGTTGTGCCAAGCTGGTTGTTAGCAGTGCTCTTTCCCGACACGAGAGTCGCGGGCTTCATTATACCATTGATTTTCCTTACGTTAAGGAAAGCAAGAGGTTACCAACGGTCATTTTTCCTTCACAGCTGAATAGCTCGTGGAGCTCGCGGCAATTATACAGGCAGCATATATGTTAGATACTCTTACCTATTTGCCATTCTCCCCTCCGTAACGTCTCAAGTGCAGGGCATGAATTAGTTTTCAGGTAAAGAAGAGATGCTCATAGGTTATGGTCATTCTTCCTGCCCTTACTTTTGGAGCGGGTGATTATATGCTTATGCTTGCATATACTATCATAAACTTAAGTTTAATTTCAGGCGTTCTGGTCCTTTTTGGTTAATAATTGTGCATTATTTACTTGTACTGTGTGATTTAAGACCACTGGGTTTCTAGTGAAAAATCACCAGTTATCTTTGTCAGAAGGTAGTATGTTCCGCGTGGAAACTACTTTTTAAGTCTCAATTTACATAAAATTGCACGTTTTGCGTGTCAAAAGGCCTGGTCTTTAATTTGTCATTCAAAAACCGAACTTATGTCTCCCATAAGGTCTTTAAAAACTGAAGTCATGTTCGGACATAATTATGGGATATTACGATATGAAAATATAAACTTATGCTGTAGAAGAAGTTTGTTATGATTTGTGAGGGACAATAATTTAAAAACTTAGGGGCAAAAGTGCAAATGATCCGCCACATTTAAGGCACAAATACCCGATTTTCTTGTATCGTCTAAAGAATTGATATGCTTCACTTTTTTTTCATAGGGTTTTCCTGATCTATAGCAATTGAAGTATGATGATTTAAAGAAGTGGGTCTTGAATCACAAATATGTTAAGTGAGTTTGGCGAACGGAAAAATTCATATAAATATACATAAATATGACCTAATATTACGAAACATAGCAAGAGTTTTCAAGTTATGAAATGTAACAGGAGTTTTTGAACAAATAAGTCTCAAATTTTTGCTCAAGATTTTAAAATGCGCAAAAATTTTCGTGTATGAAAATTACATGAAAACGGTATGAAATATATATATATATATATATACTCTTAATATAATGCAAATAAAATTTGGAATTGGGCTATTTATAAATTTTAACTGATCAAACTGAAGCTAACACATCAAAAATATTTATAATCTAGAAGGGAATAAATTTTTAAATTATGGATTAGAAGTAAAAAGTTAGTACCCTCTATTAAGGAAATATTATGAAAGAGAAATACGACAATGAATAAAATATGTCAAATAGTAAGAAAAGCCATGGATAGCATTCAGAGAAATAATGCACAAAATAATACGGCAACTAATACAATATATAATAGAAGGTAATAGACATTAAATCCAAAATACGCATATGAGGTCACATAGTAAGAAAAGCTATGGATAACATTTAGAGAAATAATGCACAAAATAATACGGCAACTAAATACAATATATAATAGATGGTAATAGACATTAAATCCAAGAAAATACACGTATGAGGCTAAAACTACGACAGACACAATGCTCCCAGACTTCCCTAAACCTAAACCCCCTAAAAGCAAGCCAAAGCATAACTATCTACTAATCTTCTACCCTAATCTGTGACCTCCATACACTCCTATCTAATGCACCTGTATAAAAAAAAAAATCACAAATTTCTTAAAATAAATATATTACGGGCATGCAACAACATTAGAACTAAATTATACAAAATTATGACATTACACAAAGTATGATTCATAAATAAAAAAAATTTAACCTACCCTCCTATCTAATACACCTGTATATAAAAGAATCACATTTTTTTGAAAATAAATATACCACAAGCATGCAATAATATTAGAACTAAATTACACATAAAGTTACGACATTACAAAAAACATAACCTTCTATTTTAATCCGCAACCTCAATATCCTACCATCTAATGCACGTGTACAGAAAAAGTCATAAGTTTCTTAAAATACATATACTACGGACATGCAACGATACTAACAAATTTATAAACCCAAAGAATGGAAAAACATTATCTTCGCCAAGATTAAATTTGAACGAGGAGCCACGATCAGGACTCAAATCAATTGAGTTTCCATCAAATAATGCATCCACATAATTAACTGAAAAGACCAACAACAAATTGTTAATTCCAACATAATTTTTGTCCTTGTCCAATTTAAGTAAAAATTTTACATAATTCTGTTATAAGAATCAGTAATTGATAACAACTACTATGCATCAATTTAAATCATGTCAACTACATTATCATCTCAAATAACACCTCCATGCACAAATTGCAAATTGCTTGAGATATGAATGTGTCTTTTCTATGATGCAAATTAAAAGTGGACAAAGAAAGCCGAGGCTGGAAAATTATGAGTTTTTTTTCTTCGATAAGAGAACAGTGGATGAAGGTTGATTTTTTCTCCTACCATATATTATAGGAGTCATTATATTTTTTCATATATTTTAGGGAGTCAATATATAAATATAACTAATTAATAATTTGAGAAAAATAGTGAAACAACGATTTTATCTGGAACAAAGGGTTTTAATGAAGGACAAAAAGTTCAAACATCTATTCTAAGAACCCTTCAACACTTTTAATATATACTAGTTTAGATACGCGCGTATACTTCAATTTAGTAAATTCAATTTTATAAAATCATTCAAAATATAAAAAAACATGATAGTCTTTTAAAATGTTTATTGCATTTTTTTTTTTTTTGTTAGCATCTTGACATTAGGACAACTTTCCGTTATTATCCATAGTAAAAATTAGCCAACCAAAAAGAATGTATGCTAGTTTAAACATAAGAAAGTTTACAAAAGAAGAGTGTATTCTCTTTATTCCTTCCTTGAGTCATTCTCCTTCACCTCTTCTCTTTTTCTTTAGTCTCCTAAATAAATTCTTCCAGCTTCTCTAATTTCATATCAACACTTTCTTTAACCTTCTGAATCTCTTCTTTCAACTTCTCCAATTTCATATCAGCACAAATATCATTTTATTTAGATTGTTTAGGCTTGTCAAATTCTTTAGAAGCTTCGTCAACTAATCTGTTCAACCCAATTAATTTCTCAATAATTTTCAATATATTAAAAATATTTCTTGAAAGATATTTGTCAACTAACATTTATGTTCAGAATTTTATAATAGTAGGTAGATAGATTAAACTCGATTTAAAATGAATAAATGTACTTGATCCACTTTCAAACTTAATTAGTAAGCCCAAAATTGAAAGATTCGACTATAATTCTAAATTTATATGTTCATTTTTCAAGCAAAAGTTATGCATGTCAAGATTCAACACCTATTATAACCTTATATTTAGAACTCAACTAATAAGTTTAATTGAAGATTCAACTAATACTAATGAAATAGTTAGATAACATAATCAAAACAAAGTCACAGTTAAACAAAAGAAGGAAAAAGAAGAAAGAGACAAACCTTTGATGTTTTTTACTACTTCATTCAGTGATGTTATGCTTATTTCTTTCAATTTTTGATAAAAAATTTCCTACTGACAGAGAAACATGAGAAATTATCAAAAAAAGAAAAATTCATTGTCTTGTTAATTATTTAATCATAATTTATATATAATCTTTAAAATTATTAACTAAAACAAATAAAGAAAAATGGAGAAGATGATAATAATGAATATACACAAAAAAAAAGACAATCACAATTAATAACAAAATAAGAAGAAAAAGTTGAAGTAGAGCTATGTTTCTAATAAATTCTGATCCAAAATATTAGTTAAATAGAATTGTAGAAATTCTTTTCTTATATAAGATAAATTTTTTAATTGATTTAGAAGTGCTAAATATTATGAATTCTTAATTAAATTAAATAATCAAACCAAAAAAAGTTATAACCAAAATTAATTGTGAGCACAACTTTTATGGAAGATAGAAAAGGTTCTTGGATTTTTTTTTGTGACAAAAAGCGCTAGCAGAAGGGTTAACTTTTTATTATTATATTGTTTCTTTTTGGTTTCACGTTGGGGGTGGGGTTTTTCTTTAATTACAATTTTTTTTATTATATTATTTTTCTTTGGTTTCACGTCGGGGGTGTTTTTTTTCTTATTACACATAGTAATAAAAAGAATTGTTTTTTCTTATTACTATTTTTTTGGTTTCAGGTTGGGGATTTCACATTGTTATTTTTTAGTTAGTATTTCTTTTTATTACTATGTTTTTGGTTTCAGTTTGGGGAAGGAAAACTTTTTTATATTTTTGGTTTCTGGATATAGTTAGGGTTTTTAGATGATTGAAAAGGAATTATATTTTTGGTAGGAAAGGTTTTGTTTTTTTGGTAATATAGTCAATATTTAATATTACTAAAATAATAGAAAAAGGTGAAAAAACGATTTTGTCTAAAGAGAAGTATTTTAATGAAGGGCAAAAAGTTCAAACAACATTTCTAAGCCCACACACTTTTAATATATGATAGATTATAGATATATATACATACATACACACTCAAGGCTTAAAAATTTTGTTCAAAATTTTATGCATGAAAACTGTATGAAATGTGTATATATTGCTCAAGGCATACACTTTCGGCATGATTTAGTGTATAAAAACTATATAAAATCGGTATGAAGTATGTTTATACTTTATAACTATATAAGCTTTTTCGAAAGTTTAATACAACTACAACCCCCCCCCCCTCCCCGTCTAAAAAGAATTCTTTTCTTTTAAAAAAAAAGAATCTGCCAATGAAGGTTATAAATTTGGTCATGTATTGCGATATCCGATATCTTCTACTTGGTTTTGCTCTGAACTCTCTCCTAATGCACCACCCTAATCCTAGCCAATTTTTAATCAAAATTCATCAATAATGGCTACTCTGACCAGTGGTCAATCATCAATAGCAATGCTCGATCAGTCTCCCTTAGTCGCCCCCATAGAATATCCGCCCCCACCACTATCAATCCCCTAGTTGATACAAACCTCAATTTTTCGAAGCCAATGGTCAATCATCACTAATAGTGATCGATCAGTCTCCCTTAGTCACACCCCCAGAATATCCACTCCCATCACTATCAATCCCCTAGTTGATACAAACCTCAATTTTTTAAAGATTTTAAAACCTACCACTTTGAATAACATGCAAGCATGTTCTATGAGAAATTTTCCTTCACATGCTATTAAACCATATGTTACATAGGGAACCATCCATAAAGTGATCCAAATCTGAAGTTGCTACAATAAGTATTACTGAAAATTTACAAGATGCTATTGTTGGAAAGTTTCCATATGGATGGTCGGAAGAGCTATGTACCACGATCCCTGGATAATGTAACATCAAAGGCGATTGTTAGACTGGTTAGTTTAGAAATAGAAGGATTCTAATTAGGCTTACTTTGAGAGAAGATTTCATTAATCCAACTCTGACGACAACTCTCTACATCAAATCAAAAGATGGTGCTTCTAATCAAATGAGACTACTAATTTATAACTCTAATTTCACTGTGGAGGAGGAAAATACTATGACAATGACATGAATCTCTTTCCCCAACTTACTCCCAATCTATTTTGTCGAGGTGTTAGTTTCTTTAGCATCCTCAGTATGCACCCTTATGCATTTAGATATGGCCATAATTAATAAAACTAGACCTAGCTGTGCTAAAGATAAGGTTCTAGTCGATTTAATGTCTATTTAACATTCAATGTGATTATTTGCCTAAATATTGCAGAAAATGTAAGTTAAGAGGCCACAATATTTATGAATATTAGGTAATGCAACCTAAATTAACAAAGAGACAAGAAAAGAACAAGCAGGAACCAACATTACACAAGGAATTTGAAGATAGAAGAAAGAATGATGGAGATGAGAAAATAAAAAAGGTATAACCAAAAAAGCAAATTAAGAGAAATGATGCAATACACAACAGACTCAACCTACTGGATCCTTTCCAAGAAAGCTAACAAGTGGAAAGATCCTGGGTAATCCCGAGGTTTTGAATGCAATAACAACTAAGAAAGGGAAGGCCATGTTTAATAATCAGAACTCATAGTTGAAGAGCGACAACAAAAGACCAACTAATTGTTCACTTAATCAATATGCAACCTTGGATTCCATCACTGAGGAGGAGGTAGAGAATAGGTTAAGGAAAGGTCAGGCATTAATAGTGAATCAATAACACAAGGTGGATCTTAGATGATGATAAACCCAGAAAAGGTGGAGAAGGAAATAAAGCAGAAAAAAGAAGACAACCAGGAAGTGATGATGGAGAGTAACAATAGTGCAGACTCTGGGACTAGTGCATATTAATGAGGATTTTATGATAGATCTAGTGTCTCAAAATCAAGATAAAGAGGAAGATACTAGAGGTTGAGTGGAAAAATGATTCCTCATCTCTAGTACAGTCAACACTATCATGGATAATCAAGAACAAGTGTTAGAGAAAACAGATATCTCTAATAAGTCCCTCACTGTAGACATAGATATTAAGCCTATTATTGAAGTGGTTCACAAGGGAGATGAGCAATTGAATAAACGTGACCTGGACAGAGGAGATATGCATAATTTAGTAGATATAAGCAGTACCTTGGAGAATCAAGAGCTTTTAGTTCAACAATATAGTAGCCACTGACAATTATAGCTAATGTAGACTGCCATCCAATTATATATCGCATGCCTTCTCCAAATCAGATAATGCATGACATTGTAACTCATCAAATTCAAGATGATTTTCTTGATAAAAATGTGATAGACAAGGAAGCAAGCAATGATGTGCAAATAGAGGATAAAGAGGAAAAGAATGACAATAAAGTGCAAAATTAGATGTTGTAAGATATTGATTTGTACGTAATATCTCAAAATAAAAGTAGAAGAGGTAGATGTAAAGTGACCCGACCCGATCCGACCCAGGGCCTTGTTGTCATGGGCATCCCAAGTCCGACCGCGACCGGAGATCATCCCCGTTATCCACACTATCAAAATTTTAATCTACTCATCAATACGAGAATAATGATACTAATATTATACCATTGTTCTTTAGGTCCAAAAATGACATAAAAAACCCCAAGAGGGTTCCACTTACAAAAATCATGTTTCTGAGGTCAACCCAATGTTCATACATGATCAGGGAATCATAACTCTCAAGAAATGGGTGAAAACCAAGCTAATTTGGGGCTAAAATTAAGCCCTCATGCTATTTAGGGTTTCGGGTCAAGAACCAAGAATTTCACCAAGAAAGGGATGAAATCTTACCTTAAATTCGAAGACATTTGCGATAATAGATGTTAATCAAGCTTCCAAGTTACCTACAAGTCTCAATTTTGAGTTATCATACTTATTAGGGCTTTTGCTTTCAAGAGAGTGGGTGAAAATAGGCAATTTTGCGACCTAGGGTCGGTCCGTATTTGTAGCCCCTTCAGGTATCCAGGTGTTGCTATTGCATACGGGATACAAGAGCACGTATTACGATCGCAATACCTCTTGGTGCCATCGTACTATCCTCTCCAGCACCAGGTATTAGCTGAACTTAAAAATTTTCTAAGTTTTTGCTAAAGCCTCGGGATTTATTCAAAATCTGATTTATGTGATTTAACTATGTAACCACACTAAATTTGATGTTCCAGACTCAATGACGAAGTTGGATTTTTTATTTGATTTTGTTTCGACCGAATGTGGGCACCACACCTAAATTTCCAATTTTTCAACTTCCCGACCAATCGATGAAATGAGCTCGGGTGCATCGAGACCCAAACCAAAGGTCTATCTAGCCTAAAATCGATATTCCAGAGATGATGGTGCAATCATAATTCACAAACGAGATCATTTTACTGAATTTTTTTCCTGGGGTCCTTTTAAAATTAGCAAAGACTTCTAAATAGGGAATTGACTTTAAAAACCAAACGAACTGCACGTTAATTGAATTGTCAGTCCCAGCAGGTCATAAATAACTTGGGACAGCCATGAAAAAGTTCTAAGAGTGAAAACAAGTGGAAATATGAAAAATGACCTAGAGGGTCATTACATAATTCAACATTAAACCAACTCAAGTGTACGAAATACAATTATACGTTCGACCTCAATCCCAGAACAAAGGTTGTTAGCCACTCATGTTCGAATCAACATGATTGAATTTTATGTATTCAAACAATAATTAAAATAGAAGAGAACAGTTGAGAAATAAACCTTAATTCCAAGACTTATGCGTGTTTTCTATTGCTTAAAACGTACGTAATCATCCTATAAAATAAAATAAATGTCCTATTTATAGTAGAGTATAAAAATCTGATGGAAGACATCCTCCATGAAACTTTGATAACGCAGAGTAGTAGCTCTGTGTCATGGTGGAAACACTCCTCTTCACTGTTTCTTGCCAATCAGTTTTGTGGCCATCTCCGTGCCACACCAATAAAATGGAGTATAGCTTCTATGACATATAGGTATGTTTTTTCTCCCTATTTTTCACTCAAGAGCAATCTTTCTACTTTTCTTTGCATACCATGGCTCATCATTGCCTTTGAACACCTCTTTAAGTGCATCTTGTATGTTGATATTGGGCATAATGCATCCATCATCCTCAAGCTCTTTATTGATGCTCAATTAAGCTTCTCTTTTGCAAAATCTTAACCTGTAAACATGAATCATATCCATTAGTCCATGAACACAATTTAAGCTTAATCAAATGAATATATATACAATATAGCTGACAAAGTAGACAAAAGTATGGACAATAATTAGCAATTGAACGTATAAATATTCCCAATATCACCACCCCTCACTTAGAGCCTTGTTCATCCTCGAGCAACTCTTCATAATCATGTTCAACACATAAGTCTCCAACATCACTAACTAAAATAACATACTCAAGCTAGAATCACAACGACTAATATGAATATCAAGTTCCACCCCAAGCATGTCACTTTGCAATTCCACCCACATGAATGAAAACTCAAAACCTCCTAGCCTTAATAATTGAATATTCAAGATTAGCAAACTTATCTATATTACTAAAAAAAAATCTTATAAATTGCCTATCCTTCATTAAATATGCACTCTTGTATGCACCTTCACTACAAGAGAGTCATCCATTATCACTCGCTAATATGCAAGTTTCACACAAAAACATGTGTAAGAATAGAATTATTCTCACTCTCACAAAGAATTTGCATGAAACATATGATGAGTCACAGGCTTAACCTTAGTGTAGTACTCTGCTACTATAAGAATATCAATGCTCAAGATCATATAGGATTTTGAGGGTTGTAATGTAGGATAAGGTATGGGTAGGAACTATATTAGGTAGAAATAATGACTAACACTCCTAGGCGCTTTAATACATCACACTTTTCATTAATCTCATTCTTCAACCACCTATTTTCCACCTCTTTTCTTTTCTATAATTTCTTTAAGCTAGATTACATATCTTTCATTAGGGAGTTTTTTATTATGTTTTCAAGATATTTTTGATGTTTTTACCACACTTCCTACCACTCAACACATTGACCTATTAACACACCAATATCTATTATTTTTAGGGCTTCAACTTTACTTTTTCCTTTCTTAACAATTTTCTCCCCTTATCACATTTAATTGTTCAACTAAAGCACTTAGGAGTTATGGATCAATTTATTGTCTCTTTAAAGGACACGAATAAGCTACATGTTAGGATACTAACAAATAGTAGAAAAACTCAATGGGGCTAACTAAGATAACGTATTATGGGTAGGTAAAGTAAGACATGGCTATCAGGGAAATGCCTATATCATCTCCTGTTCATTTCATTTTGCATACACACTGAGAAAGTTCTAGACACCAATATGCTAATATGGAATAAAACTGAACCTCTCACATATATGAAACATGTTCAAATCAAAAGATCCCTATAGCTTCTTAATAAAACAACAACAAGAGTTTGAAATATAGCTAAAATTATAACCGAGTCACATAAATGAGCCTAAGTGTCTAAGCAATAGTCATTCAACTTATTATAACATGCTTTCAATTTAAAACAAACTCGTATCATGTAGTCATGTGTCCTAACAAGGGCACTTAGTATCAAATTGGTGAACGGGTTCTACTTCCTACTCACTTTCTATGACTAATTTTCTCTTAAGACGGTTGTCATCCATCCATCCTAGAAAAAAGTACTTAAACTATGACTTGTTATGAGCACTTATTCCTAAAAAAATTATTACCCTTAAAAATTTACCCATTAATCCTAATCTGTTCAAAGGGACTATCCTTAGGAAAAAAACAAAAATAAAAGCTGAGGAACCCAAAACAAAAATTACACACTTAATACTTCTCAAACTAATAATAAAACAAACTTAACCAAAGAACTATTCCAAAAATTACTAACTATTATAGATCTATAGGTTCTATTGTTTACTTGTTACAAACAGAATTCAAAATAAAGCAACTACTAAAATGTCTTAAAATAAGAAACATAACAAAATAGAAACAGAACACAAGAAAACAATAGCAATTCTCCCACCCCATACTTAAGATGTAGCACTATCCCAAGTGCTTGTAAAATAAACAAGTGCAAAAGTGAGGTGTTTGAAAAACTCCCTGGTTAATCCTCTATGCCATCATCTAAATTAGGGACTTGGCCCTCATCATCCAAGTCTAGGTAAAACCTCTTCTCACCAACATACTTTATTTATGAGTTCTATCAGTGTCTATCATTATCAGTGACAACATTATCACCTACCAATTTCATAAATCTAACCCAATCTTTTGCAATGCCTTAGCATGGTAACCCAATAAATAATCCATCTCAACTCATTGCATCTCATCTCTAGTCACTGCCATAGATCCAATAGAAATCTAAAACATTTTTTATCTAATATACAAGCCGTGATCTAATCATCTCAAGCATGTCGCTCAACTAGTGCAAGTACGGGTCTATGAGAAACATCAAGTGACCTAGTTCTTGTCACATATATCAGACACCGCTCCTACAGTAGTTTGTAATCCAAAGCCTCTTCTTTAATGTACTGGATTCTTAGAAACTAAGTTAACAACCCACAAAATTTATACATGCAACCCTGCCGATTCCTTGTTTTTTCATATCCGACTTAATTATAGCCCTACATTTATCTCAAACTCATTTTGCATAAGGGAATAAGCCAAAAATATTTGATACCGAGTAACATCGATCATGTTCTTACCTAGTATGAGGCAATGCCACACAATCTTCAACCATATTTTATTCATATGGGCATAAGAGAATGTCAAATAATAGTTGTGATCCTTGTGACAAATCCACCTCTCCATCGATTTTCCTCTATTTAGTACATGTTAAATAGTAAAATTAGAGGTGTTATGTTCAGCTGTCTTAGCTCAGAGGTTCAGACTCTGGAGTTCCCAAGATAGTGTTCAGATCATGTGCCTCAAACTTCACGAATTGCCCCTCATCTATACTAACAAGTCAGTCTGCCAAGGATTCTAATTTACATAAAACTCTGTAATCAAGTGGAGGTTGCACTATATTGGTAACCTTTGGACAATCTGTGGTAAGTCCCTTCTCAATTTATCTTTGTCAATCATCTCATTTGAGGAATATTTGGATTTGGAATGCTTGCTATACTATTTCTTTCCTTTCTCCAAAACTTACCTTGTTCTAAACCTCCGTGTCTTTTCTCTAGGAACTGTACATGCCTTAGGAACATGGCACCAACTCAAACTTTGTTCCTTTTCTCACTTAAAAGACCAACTCCTTTGCCATTTTAATGTCTGCCAGACATTGTATTTGTTCAAAACAATGCAAAACAACTTAGTTGATCTATGGACAGTAAATCTAACCAAAACTAAGTGTGTGTAGGCTTTAGGGACTACCCCACACTTAGTTTCTAGCACTGGTACTCTAGTCTCAAAGTAAGGGTACTCAGACTTCCCCTCCTTAAAAGTATCATCAACTAATTTTCATTTACAAAGAAGCAAAATCAACACTTTTTATTAATTCACAACTTACGGGAGGATAGTGCAACTTCGATTCATCTAACTATCATTTTCTATCAAGTTAAAATGTTAATCACAGATGGAAAGGGTTACAACTGTAATTATAATGCTTTACTTAGACTTTAGGAAGTAACAATTGATTTGACTGCAGAATATCCCATAATTGAAAGCACAACTAGTATCAATGACAAAATGATTGATAAAAACTTTATTTCAATGCAATATTGGCTCTTCACAAACAACAGACTTAACAAACATTATTATCACAACGAGTCAAACCATCTGATACAATACTTAATTTATTATAAATAGATGCCACAAGCCTTAAAACCACAAAGCACTAATACAGATAATTCTTAACCTGGTTCTACCCTTAAACACATCTAGAAATCATTACGAACACCATCCTTTCACACTATGACTATTAATTCAAGGGGACAACTCATAGAAAACTAACTTCGAAAAACCCAACCATGAATTCCAAGATAACCAAGGAAATTTTTACAACCAACATACTCACATGTCATAACACATGTGACACATAGTAGTATGACAGAAGAGAGATTGAGAAAAACATACATGTGGTGCTTGAATGAGATAGAGAGGAAAAGATTCTTGGAGAATTAACCACGTGACATGTTGAGAGTTGAAGGAAATTTGAGGGAGTGGTACGCTACGGTTGAGAGAATAAAGAGAATTTAGGGTTTTGTATTTTATAAAAGGAGGGTGGATCAAGTAATATTATGTTGTTCAAGAGGTGTGACACACTAGTTTCATGAAAGAAATTTACTCCCCTCTATGACATAACCATAACATGGAGTTTTAATCTCTATGACATGTTAATTACGGGGAAGCCCACTATATGGGGCTTGAAATTTAAAGCACTAAATACAACTCCTCTATGTCTTACAAATAAAATGCCATCCAACTCCTGTGGCATGGCAATAACGCAAAGGTTCACTGTTTTGGTGAATTGGGACTTTTTTTGTTCCCTTTTCTAATAGATTTATTTTTAACATACCTCGTCACCTAAAATTACTTATGTATGATCCCTTAAATCATGTATTACACCCCTCATTTCCTTCATCCAATGCCGTGGACTACTTTTAATCTATAAAGCCACATCAAAAATAATAAAACACATTAAAAGGGTGGGTTGCTTCCCACTAAGTGTCGTAGTTTTGGTTGTGGATCAACACTTTATTTTGTATTTTTGTTTTTCAAAGACCTACGCTATTCATATGAATGAAAGTTAAACTCATCAAGTTCATGTAACTGCAACTATCACTTTTGCATTGCTAACTACAAATTAAGATTAAACTTTTTTAATTTCCAATACGCTTGCTGCTCAAGCTAAATAGGAAAATGACAAGCTTTCCCATATACCAATAGATATGGTGAGGTCCCAATGGAATTTTTGTAAGTCATTCTATACGCCCATAATGCATCCTCCAATTTGATTGTCCAATCTTTGTGTTGAACATTCACAGTCTTTTGGAGAACCTACTTGATTTCACGATTTGACACTTCCACTTGACCACTTGTCTAGGGATGGTATGATATAGAAACTTTGTGTCTCACCCTAGACATTTCTACTGAAATTTTGAACCAATTATTCACAAAATGGATCCTTTATCACTAATGATTGCTCTAGGGGGTTCGAATCTAGAGAAAATGTTCTTCTTTACAAATTTCACCATTACCTTTGCATTATTTGTAGGGAGAACTATCACTTCTACCCACTTAGACATATAATCAATAGCGGCCAAGATGTACTGATTACCAAACAAAGGAGGAAATGGACCCATGAAATCTATTCCTAAATATAAAAATTTCTTCCTCAAGGATGTTGTTTAATGGAATTTCATGTTGTTAAGATATAATTGTCCTTCGCTGACATTGGTCACACTCCTTAACAAAACCAAAGGCATCTTTAAATAAAGTAGGCCAAAATAATCCCAATTGTAACACCTTATGCATTATGCGTTCTCCTCTATAATGACCTTTGTACGGTGATGAGTGATAACTCTTAATCAATTATTTTGCATGACCCTATAGAATACATCTTCTAACAACTTGATAAATTCCATTCTTAAACAAATATGGCTCATCTCATACACAAGAGCGTGAATCAAAGTACAACTTCTTCTTCCACCGACTAGTCGATTTTGGGGGATACACACTATTCACTAATATGTTCACTATGTATATATACCGTCGTAGCTCATCTATGCTCAGTGTTAAGAGTTGTTCATTTGGAAAGTATTCCCTAATACAACCATATTCAACTATATGAGACTGATCCTCTAGACTTGGTAAATGATCCACCACTTGATTCTCTGCCCCTTTTTTATCTTGAGCCTCAAGATTAAATTCTTGAAACAACAAAATCCATCTAATGAGTCTAGGTTTTGCATTTTTCTTATTAAATAAGAACATAATTGTAGCATGGTCAGTATGAACTATCACCTTTGTCCCCATTAGATAGGATATAAACTTATCAAAGGCATAAAATAGAGTCAACATCTCATTTTCAATCACCATGTAGTTGGTTTGGCCAATATCTAGAATTTTGCTAGAACAATATATGGAATGAAAAACCTTATCTTTCTTATGATCCAACACTTCTCCCACTGCTATATCACTGGCATCACACATCAACTCAAAAAGAAGCTCTCGATCAGGATCTATCAAGATAGGTGCCTACAATAACTTTCAATTCAACTCATCAAAAATTCAAACTTCATTTCCTTTTCAAGAAACTTACACATTGGACTTGCCACCTTTTAGAAATCCTTAATGAATCACCTATAGATCCGACATGTCTGAGAAAATAACGTACACCTTTGACTAATACCGGTGGTGGAAACTTTTCTATAACCTCTACTTTTGCTTGATATTCTTCTAACCCTATATGAGATACTTTATGGCCAAGGATGATGCCTTCCTTGACTAAAAAATAACATTTCTCCAGTTTAAAACCATGTTACTCCTCACATCTAAAAACAACCTTGTCAAGATTATGCAAGCACACTACAAATGAGTTACCAAAAATAAAGAAATCATCCATAAATACCTGAACAAAGTCTTCCACCATGTCATATAAAATGGTCATCATACACCGCTGAAATATCGCTGGTGCATTACACAGTCCAAAGGGCATACGCTTGAAGACATACGTCCCATAAGGATAGGTGAACGTGGTCTTCTCTTGATCTTATGGTTCTATGTATATATTAGTATAGCCAAAATATCCTTCCCAAATTCAATAATACTCCTACCCAACAAGTTTGTCCAACATCTGGTCTATGAAAGAGATTGGGTAATGATCTATGCAGGTGGCATCATTAAGCTTTTGATAATCCATGTAGATTCTCCACCTAATTATTGTTTGGATTAGGATCAACTTATCCTTATAATTAGTCACTTGTGTCATGCCTCCTTTCTTTGGAATATGTTGGATAGGTCTAGCCTACCTACTGTCTGAAATAGGATACACGATGCTTGCATCAAGCCGCTTGATCACCTACGTTCTTACCACTTCTTTCATAACTAGATTTAATCTTTCATGGTACAACACAGTTAGTTTATACCCTTCTTCTATGAATATCTTATTCATATAAAAGGTGCTTAATTTCCTGTATATCTTTCAACTGCTACCTAGTAGCTTTCTTTCTCCTCTTTAGCACTTCTAATGCCTTTTTAAACTGTACATAAGACAATACTACGGATAGAAAACAAGAATGGTATTATTATCCCCCCAAAAAGCATACTTGAGGTATGAAGTCAATGTCTTCAACTCTAGTTTTGGTGCTTCCTCAATAAACAACTTGCAAGGAGGACAAGGGGTATATTTAGAGGCTCAAATTTTCCCTTGTGACTAAGAATGCTCATCACATCTAGAATTCAAACCATATAATTAGAGTCTACATATTTGAAGATATCATGCCCTACCAAATCTATTTTCAAAGGATCCTTGGAAGTGATAAGTGGAGAAACCAACTCCTCATATATAGTAGGCAGCTTCATTGCATTATACACATCAAATACCTCAACTTTATCATGAGCTTGCATAGTTATCTTCCCCTTAACTAAATTTATGAAAGTACCCTCAGTAGCAAACAATGGATGTCTTAAAATAAATAGGATATCTAAATCAACATCAAAATAATAAAATCTATAGGGAAAATAAGTGAACTCACTTGCACCAACTGATGTCGCCCAATATTAACCTCCAAAGAATTATGCTACGGTTGATGCCATTTATAGTAACCCAACTAGGTTGGGGTCGAACCATAGGGAAAATGTTGAAGAGTTTCTTAACTTGACAAAATTCACGAGTAGTATGGAAAAGTAAATGGGGGGAATTTTGAAATCAATAGTAAGTAGTCACCGAACTTGAATTCTTTAAGTTTGTAAACAATAGAAGACAAACACTAGGACTATGTTCCCCCTAGCTTCTTAACTTTGTAAGTTTCTCATGTTCAAACCACCTATTTTGATACTCTATAAGTACCACAATGCTGCATGATCAGTGTGTACAATCACCTTTGTCCCAATCAAATAAGATCTAAACTTCTCAAAGGCAAAAACCACTGCCAACAACTCTTGTTCCATGACTGTGAAGTTCTTTTGAGTGGGGCTTAGTGTCTTGCTAGCACAGTAGATAGGATGAGGGATATTTTTTTTCATTGTCCTAGTACAACACCTAAGGCCCAATCAACATGCGTCATAGATAATCTCAAATGGAAAGGACCAATCAGGGGACACGATGATAGGAGCACTCATTAACTTCTCTTTCAGACATTGAAAAGCCTTCAAACATGCTTTAGTAAAATCAAATTTCACCTCTTTCTCAAGAAGCCTACAAAGAGGGTTGGCAATCTTGGAGAAATCCTTGATGAATTTCCTATAAATCCTAGCATGTCCCAAAAAGCTTTGAAACCCTTCACATAAATTGGTGGAGGTAATTTCTCGATCACTTCAATCTTGGTTTTATCTACCTCAATACCCCTTTTTGAAATCTTGTGCCCAAGCACAATACTTTCTTTAATAATGAAATGACACTTTTCCCAATTAAGTACCAAGTTGCATTCCTCACACCTTCAAAGATCATTTACTAAGTGAACTAAGTAGTCATCAAATAAATCACCCAAAACTGAGAAATCATCCATAAACACTTCGATGGTGTACCATGTCATAGAAGATGGACATCATGCATCTCTCAAATATGGCTAGAGCATTACATAACCCAAATAACATATGTCTGAATGTGAAGGTACCATAAGGAAAAGTGAAGGTTGTTTTATATTAGACCTCAGGTGCAATAGTGATTTGGTTATAGCTTGAGTACCCATCCAAAATATAGTACCACTCTCTACCTGCAAGTCTATCTAACATATGGTCCATGAAGGGCATGGAAAAATGGTTCTTTTGAGTCCATACATTCAGTTTATTGTAATCCATACACACTCTCCATCCTATAACTAGATTCATCAACACTAGCTCATTGTTCTCATTAGGCACAATAGTAATACTTCCTTTCTTCAGAACTCATTATACCGGATTGACCCACTTACTATCAGCGATGGGATAGACTACACCAATATCCAACCACTTTATTATCTCTTTATTTACCACCTCCTACATAGGAGGATTGAGTCAAAGCTGATGTTCTATACTTGGAACACAATCTGGTTTAAGTTTGATCTTATGAGTACAAAGACCAGGCGGGATACCCACAATATCTGTAATGGACTAACTAATGGACCTCTTGAATCTCTATAACACTGATAATAAAGCTTCCACTTCTGTCTCAATCAAGTCAACTGCAATGATTATTGTCAAAGTGTTGTTGGCCCCCAAGAATGCATATCGCAGATGAGATAGAAGGGCCTTCAACTCTAAGACAGGTGGCTCCTTAATAGATGGGCGAGCAGGTAGAGTGGCTCTACTTTTCAAATCCAAATAAAGCTTCTTTGGTGCATAAGTATAAGAACCACTCCCATAGAGTACACATACCATCTTATCATAGTCATTAATACCATCACTATTGAGGTTCATGATCATGGAAGCCAAAGCTTCAACACCTAGCCTCTTTGCAATAGTAACAATATCAGAAGCATTATCCCAAATAGTCACTAAATCAATATTATATAATGAATCCATATTGTCATCTTACACATCAAACATGGATATCACTCTTAACTCATCTGGATTCTTCATGGATTTATATACATTGAATATTACCTGCTTATCATTGAGTCTCAGCATTACATGTCCTAGATCTAAATCAATCAATGTCCTTCCTATAGCCAAGAATGGTCTTCCCAAAATAAATGGGACTTAAAAGACCACTTCACAGTCTAAGATCATAAAATCAGCAGGAAAAATGAATGAGTCCACTTTCACCAATACATCATATAGAATACCAAATTGCTTTTTCACTGTTCTATCTTCCATCACTAGTCTCATGGTGGTTGTTTTGGGACCACCCAACCCCAACTGTTTAAACACTACTAATTGCATGAGGTTGATACTAGCACCCAAATCACATAATTCTCGAGTGAAGTTGAAAGATCCAACAGTTCAAGGTATGGTAAAAACACCAAAATCCTCCTTCTTCTCTACCAATAATCTATTAGCTACAACACTGCGATGATGAATATTATCGAGTGGCTCATAATTGTCTGACCTCTTCTTGGTGACTATATCCTTCATGAATTTTTCATATCCTGACATTTCTCTAATGCCTCTACAAGTGGTATGTTGACTGATAACTCCTTTAACATAGATAAAAATTTCTGATACTTACCCTCTTTTTATTTTTTTTAGCTTTTGAGGAAAAGTAGGGAGAGGTCTCGGGATGGACTTCAACACAGGCTCCTTAACCTTGTCTTTTAATTTATCTGGCTTGCTACTTTTGTCTACATCAACATGCTCATTATTATTCTTTTTTCTCATCTACAGTGAGTACACGTGAGTCTATGGTGGTTTTACCACTCCGAGTAGTAATGGCATGGCAACGACTATCATTTTTTTGGATTAACCACCGTGTTACTAGGGAGAGTACCAGGCTGACTTTGATTTACTTTGGCTGACATCTGACCAAATTTCTACTCTAATTATTTGATTGCGGAAGCATGTGACTCAACTTTATAGCTTAGCCCTAATAGATCTGCCTTAATCTCATTAAGACATCTCTCTTGACTTTCTTGACCCTTAACTAATTTAGTCAAAAGTACCTCCATTATAGATTTTGAATCACGACCATCTAATGGAACACACCTGTCATTCTTCTCTTTATAATCATCTTTCCTCTACCAATCACTATCTATTTCTCTACTTCTATCTCTATATCTACCATTGTAATAGTTTTGACCTTGATTTCCTTGCCCTTAGGCTCAAAAACCCGTCAACTATTGATTAAGATACTTTTCTTTCTCTTTAGATTCAGTCTTAACAGTCCTGGAAGTAGACCCTTATGCCCTAACTATATTCACTTTCTCAGCGCTCACTGTTGTGAATTATTTTGTGAGCAACGTAATATCTATCTGAAGTTGTGTAACCTCTTGTTCTACCAAATCCTGACCAGCTCCATAATTATTTTCTAATCTAAAAGAATATGTATCCACAACACACTCAGCATCTTTAGTATGCCATCCCCGATTAGTAATCAAAATATCATCTAGCATATCTTGTACAACATCCCACCAAAGATGCATAAATTCACCTTCTAAAATTGTATCTGCCATTTCTCTCGAGATGACATTCAGTGAATCTATAAAAGATTTCCAACAAATTAGACCTAGTGATTCTGTGATTAGGTACCTTGCTCAGCCTCTTCTTGAATCTAAACCACACCTCATATATGGATTCCACAGGTAAATGTTTAAAATTGTAAATTTCATCTTTCAACTGTTGCATTCTTACAAGAGGGAAGAATCTATTCAGAAAATGTCTATGCAACTCATACCAAGTAGTGATTGAACATTTCGGAAGTTCCCTAACCATAGTGATGTTTCTTCTGTCAGTGAAAATAGGAAAAACCTAAACCTTAAAGATTCTTGGTCTACCCCCCAAAATATTATGAGACGTACAATCCCAATAAAATTAGCAAGATGCATGTTTGCATCTTCAGTCACTGATCCTGAAAATATACTCTTTAAGTTCAACAATTAGATCATTGCACTTATAATTTCAAACTTAACATTGAGGGGTAAAGCCACAGGAATGATGGCTCCTGTCTCAGTAGGTTCAACATAACCCATATCCTCTTCTTAATTATATGGGTATAGATGCTGATATGTAGGGATCAATGGAGCTTTGCCTCTATGTACTCTATCTCAATGCTCGACCTTCTATCGAGGCCTACCTAGTTCTCTTTCTGCCAATCTGGCCACTTCTTCCGCTAGTAAGTGCTCCGTTTGTCAATCTAAGACATTTTGTGGATCACCTAAGGCATACAAAAGTGATGCATTAGGATCAATAGGTGGAGGAGGGGGTATAATCTAAGGGTCTTGAACCCAAGTAAGAACACTATCACGAACTTGCTCTGACATCCTTCGTACTGTTTGAAGATTTCTTTATGGATTTATATCAAAAGGGAGTAATGGATTGCCTCTAATCCTAGTATTGGGCATACACCATCATTTGAAAAATCAAGAACAGGAAATAAAACCCATGAATTTCACCACTTCAATTAACTATTCAAACCTTTTTCTCTGACAATGACGCTAAAATTTGATGTCGCCCAAAACTAACCTCCAAAGAAGTATGATGTAATCAATGCCAAATATAGTAATCCAACTAGGTTGGGTCGAACCCACAGGGAAAACATTGAACAGTTGCTTAACTTGAAGAAATTCACGAGCAGTGTAGAAAAGTAAATGGGGGAATTTGGAAATCAATAGTAAGTAGTCACCAAATTTGAATGGTTTGAGTTTCTAAACATTAGAAGACGGACACTAGGAATGTGTTCCCCCTATATTCTCAACTCCGTAAGTTTCTCGTGTTCAACCCACCTATTCTGCTGCTTTGCATGTCAATTTGACAAGCTATGTATTATAAACCATCTTATGAACGTGTTGATAAATCTCACCCTTTACCTAGTGAGTCTCAGGGAATCGCCTTATTGCTCCTTGTATATGACTTTAGTTCAACTTTCACCTTTTGAGTCTCAAGTTGATTAGATAAGATGGTGGAATAATAAGAAGGATGTGAATCCCAAATTACTGTCTCAATCCCCTTTCTCAATCTCAAACTCCCTTGTGAGGACGTTCTTGAATACAGGAAATCCTCAAACTTCTGTAGTAGCTTTGAGGTTAATTAATATAAAGAAGATTAAGATACATGCAACCACATTAGAATAGATGAACCTCCCACTTTTTTTATGTGGTTAATCCACCAGGGTTCCTACAACCCTAGTCAAGGAAATTAGCCACTCGTGTTCATGCAACAATCCATGATAATCAATAAAGAACACAAATAATTAATTTTACAAAAATAAGAATAAGAAAATCCAAAGTCTTCAATTGAATAAAAACCCAAAAATCTCAAGAATAAAATCTTAATGATCAAAGTATGTAAAGAGTGCGTAAAAGTATGTTAAAGAATGTAACCTAATAAAGGAATAATCCTAAGGTATTTATAGTATCTCAAAATAACCTAGAAATCCTAATTCAAATGGAATAGGAAAAAGTATGTCGGCACAAGGTACGACTCGCATCGTCCACTCGTAAGGTATTCTTATGAGTTGTACTGTGCTAGTCGTATGCTTTCTAGTAACTGATCTCGTAGGCTTTAACTTTATGTTATCTTTACGACTCAACCTTATGAGTCATACCTGGACCATACGACTAGTGCTCTTCACTCGTCACCTCCTGGGCATTAATCTTTCCAAGCTCTGGAAACTGGCATCTTTACGATTTATAGTTATGAATCGTACTCAGATCATATGACTCATCTTCTTTTGTGACTTCAACTCTGAATAACTGACTGAGTTTCTACTCTCTTTACGGTTGCTTGTCACAACCCGTATCCACAACTTAAGGTTCATACTCTCCAGTCATATCCTATCTTTACTTAACTTCTCAACTTGGCTTTAGTTACTGTCTTGCTTACGAGTTCACCTATGAGCCGTATGTTATGTTGACAACTAATATGCTAACTCGTAAGATGAACAAACTTCATGTTTTTCCAAGCTTTTTCTTCTAATTTTATTCCACAACCATCATTCACCTGTTTTACCTATAACAACCACAAAATCACATCATGTCTACCAAAATATCTGAAGTATAAGCATAAATTATTTGTTTTAAGCATCAAAAGTGTCGTGTTTCCATAATGTGTCACCAACACATCTTTAACTATTCCATCAGGACTGGAAGTGAATGATTGACCAACTGCAAAATTACTGTGGTGGGCCTCAGACTACCCAACCCCATCTTTTGAACAAAAAGGGGCATTAGATTTATACTATTTGTCAAACAAGCCCCGAGCATTAATAGACTACCCAATGGAAATTTTAATAGTGAATATCCTTGGATCCTTGAGCTTTGTTGACATTCAATTCTTAATCTGCAAAGTGCTATCTTTAGTAAGTGCAATAGTAGCACACTCTATCAACCTGATCTTGTTTCTTATAGTATCTTTAATGTACTTGGAATTCGTAGGAATTCCACATAAAACATCAACAAGATAAAGATTAATGTGCACATATTTTAGTAAGTCAAAAACTTTGGAAAACATGCTTCTTCCTTGATTTTTAGACTTTGTGGGAATAGGGGAAGTGGTTTCACACTTGTTATAATAGTCTTACTATTCACATCTTTCTCAGCCTCTCCTTGCTTCTCGTATCTCACCACAACCCTGGGAGTTTCTTTCTTGGGCTCTAATTCCTCCATTTCCCTACCACTTTAAGTAGAAACTATATTAACCTACTTGGAATTTTGTTTATTAACACTTGGAAAACCTCTATGAGGTATTTTGTTTTGTTCCCCAACAAGTTGTCCTATCTGAACCTCTAGAGTCTTTGTGGCTCACTGCTGTTTTTTTGCTAGAGTCTATCTATGCTTGGTTAAATATGATTTGCTTCAACATCTACTCAATATTACTGGACTAAGTATTAGAATGACCACCTGAGCCTGTTGTTGAAGATTTTGATTTCCCATTTGGTTACTATACTAGTTAACATTTTTCCCTTGATTTCCACCCCCTAAGAAGTTGGGATGATTTTTCCAACTTGCATTCTATATTTTCCCAAAATTTTTATTACCTCGACATTGAGCATTACCCATAAAATTTACTGATTCTAGATTAGTTGCACATGTATTTGTTGAGTAATCACCATTACCACATATGTTACACCAAGTCTGGGTTTGCTGTACCATGTTTAGATAAGCTTACTAATGTCCAAAATTCAGGTTACTGAATTGAGTGTTCATCTGATTTTTCTAGGATGAAATCTATGCTGCCATAGCTGTCAATTGATCCATTTGTAATAGGCTTGTATCCTTCTTTGTAGAGCTTCTTGTAACATCTACATTGTATTCTATGTTTTCTTATGATAAGAAATTTAGAAGTGTATACAACTCATCATACGTCTTTTCCAAGGCTTGCCCGCCAGTTGTTGAATCCAAAAGAATCTCCGTTTTAGGCTCAAGTCCCTCTATAAAGGTATGCACCAAAACATTACTAGTCTGGTGGTGGTTGGGAAATCATGAAGAATGGACTTGAATCTCACCCAAGACTAATACAAATTTTCACCATCCTTTAGTCTGAAGCTTAAGATCTCACTCCTCACTTTTACAGTCTTTCCAGATGGAAAGAAAAAAGTTAGAAACTTCTTTGCTAGATCATATCAGGTGGTGATATAATTAGGTGGTTCATCCTTCAAACACCTCTTTTCTTTCCATACCATATAAAAAGGGAAGAGGGTGAATCTTACATAGTCAAATGAGACTTATGTAGAAATATATGTGTCACTAGTCTCAAGAAAATTCTACAAGTACTGTTGTGGATCCTCATGAGGTAGTCCTATAAACTACCTGATGGTGTGAAATAGTTGCACCATATTCTGTTTGAGCTTGAATCAATCTCTTATATTTGATTTATGAATGTTGGAGGTGAAACTATTGGTGAGTGGGATCACCACCTATCAAACTGGCCTAGCTGCTACTATTACTGCAGGAACAATTTCTATCAAATTAGACAACATACAAAATTCATAAAATTATAAATTACTTAGGTCCCCGACAATGGCGCTAAAACATTATTGTGGCTTACATCACACACAAGTGTACATGGTCTAGCAAGTAATATAGTGGCTCTTTGAGAGCCAAATATCAAACCCACAGGGATTGTACACTTAGCAATTAATGTAATTTAATTTATAATAATAATTCGGACAAGTATTGCGATTTATCAAGAGGATTTGTGAAATTATATCTTTCAACTAGTGTGAAAAAATAATAATCAATGAAAATCGCGATGAGATCAAGGTTGTTAACAATATTGAGGGAAATTCCAGGGTCAAGGCACTTCTTGTAATTTTATATACCGTTACTCTCTCATTGGCTACATTGTATATCATGTTGATGATTCATAAGGTTAATAATATGATTATGATGTTTCAAGTCTATAATCGTCTACCTAAAAGGATATCACCACACTTGAGCAGGGATGCAATAATCCATCCTAGATGCATTAAGATATCTTCTCATAGAAACCAAATAAGGCATTCTAAGTATATTCTTATCCTAGATGCGAATCAAATCTTTACTAAATGAAATATGAGAAATTTTCCATTAAGCTCTTCATTCTATCCTAATGATTCTCTTTTTGGGCTCGCAAGATATATCTTAATGTTGGCCAAGCATTAAAATAGTAAAAATAAAAGTTTAAGATCAACCCATGAGATAACTTAATGTTAAATCAACTCAAGAGTACACAATATAATAATGTGTATGGCCTCAAACCTAGAACAAAGGTTATATTGAAACCCTTGGGGGTTACACCACACAGTGAGGGACCTGGTCCCTCTATGTCAGTCATAGGCAATAGAGCAATAAACAAATATGAAGTGCTGGAAAACTAAAGGCTTTGTAGTAAATTAGCAACACAAAGATTTAATGTGGAAACCCCTTGCTCAAGGAAGGAAAAACCACGACTTTTCCTCACAAGCTCCATAGAAATCCACTATAAATAACCTCTTGACTACAGACTCGATTTCAGCCTAACTCTAGGCTCCTCCTGCTTTTAGTAACTCTACTATAACTTTACCTTGACAACTCTGCCAAGACTCCCTCAACACTAGTTAACTGTAACCAGTTTCATGCTTAGGCAACTCTACCTAAATACTCTCAAAACAAAAGGAAAAAATTACTCTTATAGTATTAGTTATTCAATTACAGACCAATATCTAACTCAAGAATCTTTACACTATCAGCATACAAAGCCTAAGAACTTGAGTTAAAATTGAGTGTTTTTTATTTCTCTTTTTCACTCTTTTGAATTTAAAAAAACCACTTGATAAAGAAACATCCTTTTCCTTTTATAGATGAGTGATAATTAGGGTTGAAATATAATTTGACCAGGTGTCCTCATTACAATTAGCACCTGCACAGTTTGTTATACTAGAGGACAAAAACTGTGCAAATGTGAGTCAGCTGTACTATACCCTTGGACATCCAGGGACCTGGTCCCTTGAAGTCAGCTACTCATCATCAAAACAAGATACAATAATTTTCTCCTTTTTTGATGATGAAAAAACAACCATAAAATTTTGAGCATCAATGCTCTTGCTTAATTCATCATATTTAATCATTGTGATTACCACTACTGAGGATGAATGTTCCCCCTATCACTTAACAATATGGTTCCATAACCATGCAACTTAGGGACCAGGTCCCTTATTTTTATTTATATCAACATGCCTCATTTACTTCCCTCTGTCATTGTGCCTCATCATACTTCCCTTTGTCAACATGCCATACTCATCTGCAAGGCAACATTTCTTAACACACCTGGTCCATAATACATAA
Source organism: Capsicum pubescens (assembly GCA_030864215.1). Taxonomy (NCBI): domain Eukaryota; kingdom Viridiplantae; phylum Streptophyta; class Magnoliopsida; order Solanales; family Solanaceae; genus Capsicum; species Capsicum pubescens. The sequence goes on from CM061540.1 coordinate 237,335,827, forward strand.
AATTAGTATTCTTTCTTTTGTCATTATTGAAAAGTGAAAACAATAAACCAAGAGTAATAGTAAGCATAGGTCAGTTAACTCATGGCTACTGGGGCAATACTAACATAAAGAATAATTTTAGAAATAAAGTAGAACTAGATAAAGAGCACAAAAACAAAAACTCATTCATTTTTTACTGTTCAGGTATCATTATAGTGCAAGATTTACATTTCTTATTCCACAAAAAAAGCCATAGAAGTTGGAGGAATTAAAAAGGTGAAGGATTTAGAAAGAAGGTTAGGATAAGTAAGGCCATTGTAAGACAGTATAACAACTCTTTGGTTAGCATACTGATATGTGTATTCTAGACAGAACCTCATTGGTTATAATGGTAACCTTTTTCTTGATTTCATTATTTTTCTCACTCCTAAGTTCTGTGAAGACCCTTGGACCTTCCTTGGTATACTGCTGAATTTGTACTTGTAATATGAAACACCCTGGGTTTTGGAACCTTAGAAAATTTCTTGTATTTTTGGTTTTTGGACATCATATAATTAGGGGATACTAGTCTTATGATGGGGTACGACTGGTATGGTCTTGGTCATATGCTAACCAGTGTTGGTTGGTGGGTTGGATTATTTTTTGGTGTGGGTACGAGTTGTATGGTGGGTGACGGTTCATATGTTTTGTTTTTTCCATCACTTAATCTAAAACTTGGTAACTTAACTTAGATCTGAGTATGAGTAGATCACCATGAGCCGTAAGATAGGGTACGACTCATACCATTGACTCATATGGTAGACAATGTCTAAATCCTCTTTGATTTCCATTCTATGGTAGATATGGGTCAAGGATACAGGTCGTATGATCGAATATAACTTGGCTTAGATGGTCGTATATTGGACAATATTGGGGTCCAAAGAAAGGCCTAGGGTACGAGTAGTGGGTACCACTCATATGGTGGGGTACAACTGGTATGGGGTGGTCTTACCCTCCTACGGGATTTTTATACAGTTTAAGTAGGGGTAATCTGGATATTTCCCCACTTAATCTCTTAAGGCCCCATGACTTATAACTCTTTTGGGACATACTTTACCCTAATATTCTAACCTTAAACACTTATAAACTCACCTAAATTCTTTCTAAGGCTCTTGGGTAAAAGAAGGCTAGGGTTTTATCTACAGAATCAATTTGGGGCTTGTACGGGTGATTTTTATCCATCATCTTCGTAATCTAAGGCAATATACTTTTTCCTCATTTTTGTTTCCAACTAAAGGTATATTTTATGAATTGTTTTCATGAAATAATTGTTGTATAGTTTTTAGGGTTTCAGTCATATGTTGGGGTTTTTGGTTATAAATGCTTGGTTATGGTTTTCCCATGTTTTAATTATGGATTTACATGCTTTAATGGTGGTTTGGACAATTGGTTGCATAGGAATGGTTAATTGGTAATTGGTTTTGGTTTTGGTTTTGGAAACACTATTCCCCTACATGTTTGATAAAATACCTATGAGAATACTTTAACTATATTATTGGACTTTTAATAGAACTATTGCATGGTATAACCTGGTAATAAAACCCTAAAGGGCATACATAGTTTAAATGCTTTGGAATGGTTAAATGGTAAGGTTTGGTTGTGATGGTTATAGTTAATTAAACATTCCTTGTGGGGTACAAGGGAATCCCCAGGTGAACCTAATTATAAAACACTTGTGCGATACATGGGACTCCCCCAAGTCAACTTAATAATGTAATCTATGGGTACATGGGAATCCCTTCTTCTATAAAAGGGTGTCTAAGGACATTGCTTGCAAGCTATAGTCGGTATGACGATACCACTACTTGTAGCCTTTGTTATTAACAAATGGAATGGTGGCCTTAGTTATATGGTAATGGTTTTAATTGGGCAATAATGGCAGGGTGTGATAGCTAACCTTGAAGGTGTGAGCCTAATGGACGAACACTGGAAACTTATTTTTGCCGGTATGAGAATTTATTCATGATGACCATATGGAGTACATGGGAATCCCCTAGTTACAATCATATATATGTGTCATGGAGAGCGAAGGGTACTTGGGAATCCTCTGCTCATATGGTATCTCTAGTTCGCGCGTCTACATGCATCAGGGGCCGTTCAGGGGGTTACACTAGACCTATATAGCCCGTAGGTGGTTCTAGGACGGTTAAGCTACACATACCTAGGTTAATGGTTTTAAATGCATGCTAAATCCAATTCCCTCTTCACAGTATGGTTTTATATAGATGTATGTAAGGTTGTGAATGCATATGGTTGGTTTACTGGTTTTATAGGTTGGCATTATTTTATCCTTTTCCTTTTTTGGGCTAGCATTCACCTGCTAACCCGTCTTTGGGCGGCTACTCCTCTTACTTAGTGATCGGATTCAAGATCAACTATTGGATTGAAGTAGCGAGCTTTCATATTCTGTAAGGCTTTATTTTACATCATAGATGTCTTTACATACTTTGGTCATTTTATGGATATTGGTTTTGGCTATGGTTGGGGGCATGTCCCAATCAAAAATTATTTTTCCTTTAATTAAAGGCTTTGTGGAACTATTATGGGTTGGAATCGTCGGTGTTGGTGTCAGCCTTAGTATTGGTATTGGTATTGGTATTGGTATTGGGGCTGATACCATTTGACTAAATTGTGATTGTTCCATCCTTTTATGTTATGTTATGGATAGTAACTCGAGTTTTATATTGGTTTGGTTAAGGTTGTTGGTTGGTATTGGATGGTTAGACTTATTTGGGTTGGTCATTGTTATAGACCTATCCCAGAGTATAGAATTATAATAAACGTTATCTTGTTATACGTCCAGAAATCATCCAACTCAGGGTATACATATTTGGAGGCTAGGTTGGATGACGGGGGTGGTCCACGGTCCTGGTTGGACTTAGGATGCCTATTACGATAAGGCCCTGGTTTGGGTCGTGTCAAGTTTGTATCAGAGCTTTAGTTCATGGTCAATTAGGAGTCCACAAAGTCATGCTGAGTAGAGTCTCTTTTAAGGGTGTGTAGCACGCCACACTCATAAGGAAGAGGCTACAAAACATTCAAGCAATGTTTCTCTTCTTTGTGTTCTATTTTTAATCTTGGGGTTTGAACTCTGGAATCTTCTCTAATTCTAGTTTGTTCGCTTTTTATATTATGCCTCGATGCTCTAAAGTTCATGGAAACTTCTCTATCCTAACTGGGGATGATGTTGATGGGACCCGATGTACTTAGGGGATCCATACTCAGTCTAGGGGTCTAGTCCCTAATATTTTTAAAGTTCCATCGGTTCCTTCTAGTCCTCCTCAGGCTAATATGATGAATGTTGAGTTTTGTCAATCAATTCATATGATTGATCAGTTTGTAGTTTCTCAGGATAAGCGTGGTTCATCTGGCATTACATAGTCTGAGGCTACAAGGGTTGACCAGTTTATAAGATGATTCTTCCAACCTTTATTGATGTTAAGGTGGAGGAGGATCTTTAGTGTTTTTTGATGATATAGAAAAGATCTTCAGGGTTATGCAGGCCACGAATGTGGAAGGGATGAATTTTACTGTCTATTAGTTAAAGGATGTGGCATACCAATGGTATGAGGAGTGAGAGTAGGGAAACGGTGAGGTTGGTGAGTCTTCTATATGGGAGACTTTCTCTAATGCTTTTTTGGATCATTTTTTTCCTCAGGAGTTGAGGGAAGCAAAGATAGAGGAATTTGTTAATCTAAAATATAGGAAGATGTCGGTCAAGGATTATGCCTTGAAATTTCACCATTTGTGTAGGTATGCTCCAGAATTGGTGTCTGATATGAGGTCCAGGATGAGAAAGTTTTCTTTAGGACTATCTTAGGATTTGATCCTTGATAGCAAGACTGCATTGGTAATCAAGGACATGGATATTTCTAGATTAGTTGCTTATATGCAACAGGTAGAAAAAGAAAGAAGAAAGCAGGCTGAGATTGGGGGAAGGCAAGGTAAGAAGTTCAGGTTCTCTGAGCATGGTGGACAACAACAAAGTTGTAAAGATGGTGGTAAATGGCCAAAGAGGGAGTGGAGGAGTTCTGTTTCTATCTCCACAGCTAGGGCTCCTTAATCAAAGCAGTCAAGTGATAGGCATCAAAAGGGTGGCGACAACTTCAGGGCACATGGTGCCTAATCTCAGGAAAGTGGGGCACAGTCAGCCTCATTATTTTCTCCTTGCCAGTTCTATGGTCGGTTACATTGATGATTTTGCAATAAGGGGGGGAACAGGTGTTTGAAATATGGTCAGCTAGGACATATTCTTAGAAACTGTCCAATTAGTACGGTAGTTATGGGAGCGAACATAGTCCCGATTGCTTCTTTTTTTTCTTCTCTTGCACCAAAGGGTGTTGCATCTGCATCTATTTCTGCTTCTGGTACCGGTACAGGTCAGAATAGGTTGTATGATCTTGTAACTCGATAGGAAATTAAGGCATCGCCTGATGTCATGACTGGTGCGTTATAACTCTTTTCTAGGGATGTTTATTATTTACTTGATTCGGGGTCCACTTTCTCTTCTGTGACCCTATTTGTGGCTGTGTATTTTGGTGTTGATCCTGAGGTTATTTTGAATCCTTTTTCTATTTCTACCTCGATAGGTGACTTTGTGGTTGCTAAAAGAGTCTAAGGGTGTATGTGGTATTTGTTGGTAGTAAGGAGACATTGGTAGATTTGTTTGAATTAGATATGATGGATTTTAATGTCATTATAGGGATGGATTTGTAACACTATGTTTCATTAGATTGTCGGACCCATAAGGTTGTCTTTAAGTTTTCCAGTGAACCGGTTATTGAATGGGATGGTGGTTATTTAGCTCCTAAGGGGAAGTTTATATCATATATTAGAGATTGGAGGTTGATATCTAAAAGGTATCTCTATCATTTGGTCTGGGTTAAAGATTCTAACTCAGAGGGTACTTCTTTGCATTCGATTCTGGTGGTGAATGAGTTTACTAAGGTCGTTGTAGATTATCTTCCTGGTGTTCCTCCTAATAGGGAGTTTGGGATTTATTTGATCTTGGATACTCGTCCAATATCTATTCCTCCTTATAGAATGGCTCTGGCTGAGTTGAGGGAACTCAAACAACAACTTAAGGATCTTTTGGATAAGGGTTTTATCCATCCTAATGGGTCCTCTTAGGGTGCACCAGTGTTATTCATGGGTAAAAAGAATGGTTCCCTTCAGATATGCATTAATTATTGACAGTTGAATAAGGTGACGGTTAAGAACGAGTATCCTCTTCCAAGGATAGATGACTTGTTTGATCAGTTGCAAGGTGTCAAATTCTTTTCTAAGATAGATATTCAGTTCAAGTATCATGTGTTTAAGTTTAGGAAGGCAAATATCCCTAAGACAACTTTCTGTACTCGATATGGGCACTTTAAGTTCTTGGTGATGTCATTTGGTTTGACCGATGCCCCGATGGTATTCATGGATTTGATGAATAGGGTATTCCATCAGTTTCTAGATCTTTTTGTCATTGTGTTCATTGATGACATCTAGGTTTATTCTAAGAGTGAGGTGGATCAAGCCAATCACCTTCGTGTGGTGTTGCAGACCTTGAAAGAACAGTAATTGTATGCCAAATTCTGTAAAGGTGAATTCTGGTTGAACACTGTTACTTTTCTTGGTCATATTATTTCTAGTAATGGGTTCATGATGGATCTACAAATGGTGGTAGTGGTTAAGAAGTGGCCTAGACCCACAATTCCAACCGACATTTGGATTTTCTTCGGTTTGGCTGGGTATTATAGGAGTCTTCTGCAAAGTTTCTCAACGATAGCTTCCCCATTGACCAAGTTGACTCAGAAGAAGGTAAAGTTCTCCTAGTCAGATGCTTGTGAGGGTAGTTTTGAAAAGCTGAAGGGTAAGCTAACTTCAGCTCCGATTTTGACTTTTCCTAAGGTCATTGAGGGGTTTGTGGTTTACTATGATGCATCTTGGGTGGGACGTGGTTGTGTTTTGATGCAGCATGGTAAAGTGATTGCCTATGCCTCTAGGCAATTTAAAGTGCATGAGAGGAATTATCCTACTCATGATTTAGAGCTGCTAGCCATGGTGTTGGCATTAAAAATCTGGTGGCACTATTTGTATGGAGTGCACGCGGATATCTTTTCTGATCATAAGAGTATACAATATGTGTTCACTCAGAAAGAGCTTAATCTCCGATAGAGGAGATGGCTTGAGCTTCTCAAGGACTATGACATGAGTCTTAATTATCATTTAGGTAAGGATAATGTTGTTTTTCATAGTCTTAGTAGGTTAACCATAGGGATTTTAGCTCATATGGATAAAGAGAGGCGGGAGTTGGTGAAGGATATTAACTATTTAGCTAATCTTGGAGTTTGCCTTTTGAAATCCAAGAATGGTAGTATGATGGTGCAAGAAGTGGTTGGATCGTCTCTTGATGCAAAGATAAAGGAGAAGAAAATGCTAGATCCTGTATTGATAAAAATCAAGGATGATGTAGGTGGGTAAAAGGTAATGGTATTTGAGATCAGTGGTGATAGTACCTTGCGGTACAAAGGAAAGTTATGTTTTTCTGACGTCGATGGGTTGCGAGAAAGGGTATTGACTGAGGCGCATGAATTGCGCTATGTTTTTCATCCTGGTTTGACGAATATGTTTCATGATCTAAAGGATATTTATTGGTGGAATGGTATGAAGAAGGATGTGGCTAATTTTGTGGCCAAGTGTTTAGTGTGTCAACAAGTGAAAACTGAGCACATGCGGCCTAGTGGGTTGTATCGGGAAATGGATTTTCCAAAATAGAAATAAGAGATGATCAATATGAATTTTATTACCAGTCTTCCTCAGTCTCAAAATCAATTTGATTTGATTTGGGTCATCGTGGATGGGATGACAAAGTCGGCTTACTTTTTACCAGTGAGGGCTAACTTTTTGGCTGAGAATTATACGGGGTTGTATCTTCATGATATTGTAAAGCTGCATAGGGTACCTATTTTGATTATCTCTAATCATGGTATGCAATTTTCATCCCACTTTGGCAGTCATTTTAGAAGGGGTTGGGTACTAAGGTTAGTAGGAGTACTGCTTTTCACTCGCAGACGGATAGGCAAGTAGAAAAGACTATTCAGACATTGGAAGATATGCTTCATGCATGTGTGATTGATTATGGTGGTAATTGGGTTGAGAATCTACCTCTTGTAGAGTTTGGTTACAACAATAGCTATCATTCTAGCATTGGAATGGCTTCTTTCGAGTCATTGTATGGTAGGAGGTGTAGATCTCCTATTGGATGGTTTAAGCTTGGTAAACCGGATATGTTTGGCCCGACTTTGGTTTATCAAGCTATGGAGAAAGTAAAGGTGATTCAACATAGGCTTATGGCTACCCAAAGTCGCCAAAAGTCCTATGCGGATGTGAGGCATTGGGGCTTAGAGTTTGAGATTGTGGATAGGGTATTCCTAAAGGTATCTCACATGAAGGGAGTAATGTGGTTTGGGAAAAGGGTAAGCTCAGTCCCCGATATATTAGCTCTTATGTGATTTTATGGAGAGTTGGTAATGTGGCTTATGAATTGGAGTTCTCTTCTAGTTTGAGCTCCATTCATCCGGTATTTTATGTCTTTATGTTGAGAAAATGTCTTGGTTATCCATCTTCATTTGTTCCTTTGGAAGGATTAGGTATCTCAGATTCTCTGTCTTATGAAGAAATCCCAATTGACTTAGATTGGTAGGTTCGTCAGTTAAAAACCAAGGATGTAGCCTAGGTTAAGGGTCTATGGTAGAACCACAAGGAGGAAAAGTCTACGTGGGAAGCGGAAGAGGACATAAAGTCCAAGTATCTGCACTTGTTTTCTGCTCTGGATATTCGTGCAAAAGGTATGTGTTCTTAATCATACCTTTGTTTTCTACTTTGGTGAAAGGCTGGATTGATATTTGATAATGCAATAACATGTGCTTACCTTACCCATCATTCGGGGATGAATGATCCTAGTGGGGGAGACTGAAATACCCTGGGTTTTTGAACCTTAGAAATTTCCTGGATTTCTAGTTTCTAGATATCATACGACTAGAGGATACTAGTCGTATGATGGGGTATGGTTGATATGGTCTTGGTCGTATGCTAACCAGTGTTCGTTGGTGGGTTGGATTAGTTTTTGGTGTGGGTACGACTTGGGTGGGTGATGATTCGTATGGTTTGGTTTTTCCATCACTTAATCTGAAACTTGGTAACCTAAATTAGATCTCAGTATGAGTGGCTCACTATGAGCCGTAAGATAGGGTACGACTATACCATTTACTCGTATGGTGAATAGTGTTCAAATCCTCTTTTATTTCTATTCTGTGGTGGGTACGAGTCAAGGGTGCAGGTTGTATAATCAAATATAACTTAGCTTAGATGACCGTATATTGGACAGTGGTGGGTCCAAAGGGAGGCCTAGGGTACGAGTGGTGGTACCACTCATATGGTGGGGTACGACTGGTATGAGGTGGTTGTACCCTCTTGCAGGATTTTTATACAGTTTAAGTGGGGGTAATCTGGATATTTCCCCTCTTAACCTTTTAAGGCCCCACGACTTATAACTCTTTTGGGACATCATTTACCCTAATATTCTAATCTTAAAAACTTAGAAACTCTCTCAAATTCTCTCTAAGGCTCTTGGGTAAAGAAAGACTAGGGGTTCATCTAGAGAATCAATTTGGGGCTTGTACAGGTGATTTCTCTCTCATCTTCGTAATCTAAGAAAGATACTTCTCCCTCATTGTTAGTTCCAATTAAAGGCATATTTTATGAATTGTTTTCATGGCATGATTGTTGTATGGTTTTGGGTTTTCAATTATATGTTGGGGGTTTTTGGTTATAAATGCTTAGTTATGGTTTTCCCATGTTATAATTATGGATTTACATGCTTTAATGTTGGTTTAGACAATTGTTTGCATGGGAATGGTTAATTGGTAATTGGTTTTAGCTTTGGAAACACTATGCCCCCACATGTATGATAAAATGCCTATGAGAATACTTTTACTATATTGTTGGACTTTTAATGGAACTATTGTAAGGTATAACTTGGTAATGGAATCTTAAATTGAATAAATGGTCTAAATGGTAAGGTTTGGCGGTCATGGTTATGGTTAATTAAACATTCCTTGTGGGGTACAAGTGAATCCCCCAAGTGAACTTAATTATAAAACACTTGTGCGGTACACGGGACTCCCCCAAGTCAACTTAATAATGTAATCTATGGGTACATGGGAATCCCTTCTTCTGTAAAAGGTTGTGTAAGGACATTTCTTTCAAGCTATAGTAGGTATGATGATACCATTACTTATAGCCTTGGTTAATAACAAATGGAATGGTGGACTTGGTTATGTGGTAATGGTTTTAATTGGGTAATAATGGCGGGGTGTCATAGCTAACCGTGAAGGTATAGTCCAATGGACGGGCATTGGAAACTCATATTTGCCGACATGAGGATTTGGTCATGATGACCATATGGGGTACATGGTAATCCTCTAAGTCACAGTCATATCTATGTATCATGGAGAGTGAAGGGTACTTGGGAATCCCCTACTCTTATGGAGTTTTTGGTTCATGCAGCTACATGCATTACGGCCTATTCAGAGGGTTATACTGGATCCAATAGCCCATGGGTGGTTCTAGGATGGTTAAGCTACACATACACAGGTTAATGGTCTTAAATACATGTTAAACCCGGTTCCCTTTTCCCATCATGGTTATATATATGTATGTAAGGTTGTGAAAGCATATGGATGGTTTTCTAGTTTTAAAGGTTGACATTATTTTATTCTTTTCCTGAGTACTTGCTATCATTCGCCTGCTAACCCGTCTTCGAGCGGTTGTATCCCCATGTGATGCAGGAAATGGCCATTCTACTTCTCCTACTTAGTGATCGTATTTGGGATCAACTATTGGATTGAACTAGTGAGCTTCTATATTTTGGAAGGCTCCATTTCACATAATGGATGTCTTTACATACTTTGGTCATTTTATGGATATTGGTTTTGTCTATGGTTGGTATCATGTCCCAACTGAATATTGTTTTTCCTTTGGTTTGAGGCTTTGCAGAACTACTATAGGTTGGAATGGGCATTGTCGGTATTGGTGTCAGCCTTAGTATTGGAAATTATATTGGGGTTGATACCGTTTGACTGAATTTATGATTGTTCCATCCTCAATTTTTATATTGGTTGGTTATGGTTGTTTATTGGTATTGGATGGTTAGACTTGTTTGGAATTCATCAGACTCAGAGTATGCGTATTTGGAGGTTGGCTTGGGTGACGGGGGTGGTCTCCGGTCCCAGTTGGACTTTGGATTCCCATTATGACAAGGTCTTGGTTCGGGTCGTGTCATAATCTTCCAAATTCTGCATCTTTAGCAACTGTCTTTTGCTTTTCTTCTTATAGAAGCCTACTGGATTCATCACTAGTCATTCTCTCCTTCTTAGGACCGGAGACCTCAGAATTCGAGTGCTTTTCAATAGAATTTCCAGATTTTACTTCAGAGACTCTTAATTTTAGGTTGCCATTTTGTTTCTTGGTACCATCTAAAATTCCTCTTGGGTTATGTGAAAGAATAATGAGATTTTCAGTAACCCAAGCATCACTAGTCATTACACTGTCAGAGGGATCATGTGCTTTTAGAGATAAAGTTTCATCAGGAAGGTGAATGAAAAAAAATTTGGCTTTGAATTGTTAGGATAGCTGAGTTGTGAAGGGTCCATGGAGTTAATGCAAAGATGAGTATGATTTCAATTTTGGATAGGACAAAGTTTTGATAAGGAGAGAGAAGACGTGACCTTTTCTAATAGAACAAAAACATGCACATTCATAATACTAACTTGAGAGATGGGACCAGGTTCCTCTTTTTTTTTGAGTGAATTCTCAAGTTTGTGCATACTTTATCTATTTTCTTCAAAAGTTGTTTTTATGGGTGTACCTATAAAGTTATGATACTGAGTTAGACTAACAAATACATACTTTACCAAAGATACCTATCTCCTGATCATAGCCAATTTTTTGAGAAATATTGATTCATATGGTAGGTTAGGTCATTTTGATCAAACCTAGCTTCAGCTTGTTCTTCACAAATTGTTTCTTGTGAAGTTCCTTAGTAAAGATATCTGCTATCTGATCCTCATTCTTGCAAAACTTCATACAGATAACCCTTTTCTCAATATTGTCTCTCAGAAAGTGATGTCTTACATCAATATGTTTAGTCCTCTTGTGCTGAACTGGATTCTTGGCCATGATTAGAGAACTTGTGTTGTCACACATTAAATAAATAGTGTATGAGACTATAACAAAATCTTTAAATTGCTGCTTGATCCATAGAAATTGAGCACAGCAAGAAGCTGCAGCAATATATTTATCTTCAGCATTAGATAGAGCAACTGAGTTTTGCTTCTTAGATCCCTAGGAAATTAAGGATGTGCCAAGAAAATGTGCTATTCTTGAAGTTCTCTTTCTATCTAACAAATATACAACATAGTCAGCATCAACATATCCCAACAAGTCAAAACTGCCTCCTGATGGATAGTATAGGACTAAGTCTCCTATCCCCTTCAGATACCTAAGAGTTCTCTTTACAGCTTTTAAATGAGACTCTTTCGACAAGCTTGAAATCTGGAACATATTCCTTCACTGAATACAATGTTCGGCCTGCTTGAAGTGAGGTATAGTAAGGATCCAATGATCCCTCTATACATTTTCTCATTTACTGAAGGACATAGTTCATCATTATCCATTTTTGAGCTGGTTCCAGTTAGGGTATCAATTGTCTTAGCATCTTCCATGTTATATATCTTTAGTAACTCTTTGATGTACTTATCTTGACAAATCATTATCCCCTGAGAAGTTTGTTTTATCTGCAGGCCTAGGAAGAAGCTTAACTCACCCATCATACTCATTTCAAATTCACTCCCTATTAGCTTAGCAAACTCTTCACATAGGGATTCAGAAGTATCTCCAAAGATTATCTCATCAACATATATCTAAACAATCAATAGGTTGCTACCTATGGTCTTTAAGAATAGAGTATTGTCTATTTTCCCTCTTTTAAGCCATTTTCCAGAAGAAACTTTAGGAGACTCTCATACCAGACCCTTGGTGATTGCTTCAAGACATAAAGAGCTTTGTCCAATTTAAGTACATGATGAGGAAAATCTATATCTTCAAAACCTGGAGGTTGTTTGACATAGATTTGTTCCTTCAGGTTTCCATTCAAAAAGGCACTTTTGACATCCATTTGAAACAATTTGAATCCTATATATGCAACGAATACAACAAGAATCCTGATTTCTTCTATTCTTGCTACAGGGGCAAAAGTCACATCATAGTTAATCCCTTCTTCCTTGTTATAACCTAGAACAACCAGCCTTGCTATGTTTCTGTTAATAGTTCTATTTTCATCTTGCTTATTTCTGTACACCCATTTGGTCCCAATAATTGTTCTATCAACAAGCCTAGGTATCATATGCCAGACTTTGATTCTTTTAAATTGCTGAAGTTCTTCTTGCATTGCATTAATCCAATCAGCATCTTTCAGAACCTTTTTCACATTCTTAGGCTCAATTTGGGACAAAAAGGCTGAAAATACCATAGCATTTCTGGCTTGAGCTCTTGTTTTGACTTCTATTTCCAAGGGTGTAGTCAGATTCTCAAGGGGATGAGATGATTTGTGTTTCTAGTTTATCCTTCTGAGATTGATTCCACTAGGACCAGGTCCTTGAGAATTTTGACTAGTTTCCTCTGGTTGTTCTTCTACTGGAGCTGGGATTTGTGCCTGAGTTTCTGGATCACCATCACTTTCATCATTCTCATCTGCATCATTTATCCTTTGATCATCATCTTCAACAATATCATCTCTTTGAACTGGAATGGGTTCTTCAACTTCTAAATCTTCACCATCTCCTGAGTTCATTTGATTTCCTGACTAATCAAAAATCACATGAACACTTTCTTCAACACAGAGAGTTTTTTTATTGAAAACTGTCAAGACTTTCTTGTTGAGGAATTGCCTATAAGCAGAAATTCATTAGTTTTGGAGTCAAATTTTCCCAACTCTTTCTTGCCATTGTTCAGCACAAAACACTTGCACCCAAATAGTCTAAAGTAGTCTAGCCTAGGCTTTCTATTGAATACCAGCTCATATGGAGTCTTATTCAGAAGTGATCTAATCAAGCTCTTACTAGTCACATAGCAAGCAGTATTTACTGCTTCAGCCTAGAAATTCTTTGAAAGATCACTATCAGTTAGCATGGTTCTATCAATCTCTATGAGTGTTCTATTCTCCTTTCAATAACTCCATTTTGCTGTGGAGTTCTAGGAGAAAAAAAGTTGTGACTTATTCCATGCTCAACACAAAATTCAGCAACTTGAGAATTTTCAAATTCAGTTCCATGATCAGATCTGAATTCAACAATTTTGCAATTTAGCTTCATTTGAATTTTCTTGGAAAAAGCCACAAGAACCTCATATTATTAAGACTTGGTTCTTATAAACATTGTCCAGGTGAACCTGGAGTAGTCATCTATAATAATAAGCACATGTTTCTTCCCTCCTCTACTTTGGACTTTAATAGGTCCACATAAACCCATGTGTAGTATTTCAAGAGGTCTGGAAGTACTCACCTATTTCTTCAATTTGAAAGAAGATCTGGTATGTTTACCTTTAACACAAGCATCACAAACTTAATTTTTTGGAAATTTCAGCTTTGACAAACCACAGACTAGGTCCCTTGAAATCAACTTGTTTAATAAAGAGGAACTTACACGTCCCAGTTTTCTGTGTCATAAAATAGCATCTTCACTTTGAGAACTTAAACAAGTTAATTCCCCATTAGCCAATAGACTCAAGATGAGCTACATACATGTTTTTGATACTTTTGACTTTGAGAATAATTCTTCCAGATTTCATTCTTGATACAGTACATCCATCAAATTAGAATTTTACCTTATTTCCTTTGTCACAGATTTGAGCTACACTTAGAAGACTGTACTTAAGTTCATTCACATAATTCACCTCTTTTGTTTCATGATGAGGTGATTTTCCAATTCTTCCAACACCTTGGATATAACCCTTTTTACCTATTCCAAAATACACACCTCACCCTTGAAGTGTCTTGAGGGAGAGAAAACAATCAATCTTCCAGTCATGTGTCTTGAACAACCACTATCCATAAACCAGTTTTGGGTGAAATCCCTTTTTTTTACCCCATTTTCTTCTTTATCTTCAGTAGTTTCCATAAGGGAAAACAAGGAGCGTAAGATGATTTTATTATCATCCTTTTTCAGCATGAAACCATCTCCATACTCTTTATCTTTCACAAATTTACTGGTGGAGTCTTTCCATGCAGCCAACACCTTCTTTACTATACATCTAGCTGTATCCTTTCTTCTTGAATTTTCAGGATTTTGATCCTTCTTTTGCATTGGGTAGTTCCTAATGAAATCTTCAGAACTACCACCTTTGTGGAAAACATCAGTTGTGCCATTCCTTTTGCTAAGCTAACCACTTTTCTTAATTGCTCTAACAATTCTTGTTGCCAGAAGTGCAACATCAATATCTTCCTCACTTGAGTTAGATTCTAAAGTCTTCAAAGTCAGGAATCTCTCCCTTTTTGCTTCCTTCCTCTCCACCCCTAGTTCAATTATAGCATTTGCTTTACTTTCCCAGGATTTTAGAATAACTCCCAAAATTGTTCTCACCTCTTTGTATAGAGGAACCTTTTCTCCAATTTCTAGATTCAGTGAGGCAACCGTGATGACCAAAACACTCTAGGTATGAACCTTTTAGAGTGAACCCGCTCTGATACCAATTATTGAAACCCTTGGGGGTTGCACCACACAGTGAGAGACCTGGACCCTCTATGTCAGTCACAAACAATAGAATAATGAAGCAAATATGAAGTGCTGGAAAACTAAAGGCTTTGTAGTAAATTAGCAACACAAAGATTTAACGTGGAAAACCACTTGCTCAAGGAAGAAAAAACCAAAGCTTTCCCTTACAAGATCCTCAGAAATCCACTATAATCAATCTCTTGATTACAGACTCAATTTTAGCCTAACTCTAGGCTCTTCCTTCTTGTAGTAACTCTACTACTACTTCACCTTTACAACTCTTCTAAGACTCCCTTAACGCTGATTAACTCTAACTAGTTTCAAGCTTAGGAAACTCTACCTAAGCACTCTCAAAACAAAAAGAAAAGAGTACTCTTATAGTATGAGTAATTCAGTTACATACCAATATCTAACTCAAGAACATTTACATTATCAACATACAAAGACTAAGAACTTGAGTTAAAATTGAGTTTTTGCCTTTTTTTTCACTCTTTTGAATTTGCAAAAACCACTTGATGTAGAAGCATCATTTTTCTTTTATAGATGAGTGATGATTAGGGTTGAAATATAATTAGACTAGGTGTCCTCAATAGTACAAGCAGCACTTGCATAATTTATTACACCAGAGGATAAAAATTGTGCAGATGCATACCAGCTGTACTATATCCTTGGACATCCAGGGACCTGGTCCCTTGAAGTCAGTTGCTCATCATTAAAATAAGATACAACAGGTTATTAGCTACTCATGTTCAAAATCAACATCATAGAATTCAAAGTATTCATACAATAATTAAAATAGAAAAGAAGAGTGGAGAAGTAAACCCTAAGTCCAAGCCTTATGTGTGTTTTCTTTTGCTCAAATCTTACGTAATCATCCCATATAATAAATTAAGTGTCCTATTTATAGTAGAGTGTAAAAAGCTATTGTATGAAACCTTCTGTTCCACTTTAATGTCACGACCCGAACCAAGGCCTGTCCATGATGGGCATCTCAAGTCCTCCATGGACCAAAGATCACCCTTTTTTCATAGTCAAATAGAACCAATCCACTAGCAGTGGATGAAGTTAGAACATATAACAAGATAGGATGATCAATAATAAGGCAATTTCTAAGAATCCAACTGACATTCCAATCCACAATAATCCACAAAGCCTTTAAACTAAAATAAAACCAATCTAAGTCGGGACATGCCCCCGACGATAGCCAAAAGAATCCAATATAATTAGTCTAAGACATAGATGAAACAAGACTTCAAAATGATAAACCTTTTGGAGAATAGAAGCTCACCACTTTAAAGCTGACTACTGACTACCCAAAATCCTATCACTGCACAGAAAAAGTAGAAATGTATCTGTTCCCTGCATCGTATAGGGATATAGTGTCCGAAGACCGTTATCAGGGTGAGCATTAGCATGTTACTCCGAGAAGGGATAAAATAATGCCAAGTCAAAAACCATAGTAAAATCTATATGCACACATTGTACATACTTATATATGTAACATGCTGAGATAGGGAACAAGGTTTAACATAAATGTAAAACATTAGCTTGGGATGTGTAGCGTAACCATCATAATAGTACCTATGGGCTATATGGGCCCCAAATCTCACACCCTGGTCGTGCCCCAATACATGTTGCCGCACGAACCGGAGAATAATTATAGCAAACATGCACAGGGGAATTCAACCTTCCGATCTATATCAAGGGTGACATGAACTCCCAATTATAAAGCAAGGATGAACCAAACACCTGACCATTTAGACCCCTACACCGGCAAATACGGTTTCTAGTATTAGTCCTCTCGAGACCTCCACTTTCACGATAAACTACAACACCCCTTTAAGCCCAATTAAAATATTTAACACATAACTTATTCATTTAATCAAGGAGTCATTCATTACGACAATATCAAGTGGTATTGTCATACCGACTATAGCTCTCAACCAAATGTAATTATGCAGAATTAAATAGCTAATAAGACTCTAACCCACTAACCAATAAGACTTCGACCCATTTAGCAAACTGGGACTTGAACATATCAGCCAATAGGACTTCAAAATATTTAGCCATTTGGGACTTGAACCCATTTTAAAATCAATATATGGCCATAAAGGCCTTTCAAATCATTCATGGTTCATTAGCCTTTTTATGCAATTTTCATAATTCAAAAGTAGTTCAATGTGCATATACTTATGTCAAAAACCAATTCCACAAGATTGGGTTGAGGTTATCACCAATTCAATTATCAAGATAGACATAATTGGGGGAATATATGACCCCCTAGTTTATTCACAATGCCTATGCACCCCACACATTCAAAACCATCATTAAAGTATGGAAAATTACATATAAACCATGAGAACATCATTTAAGAGAACAATCATTCAAAACCCTCAACCCACCTTCCAAAGCCAACATTCAAAACCACTTGAATAACAATTTAAAACATATGCTTTATCAATATAAGCTTTGGGGAAGAGTGACATGCCTGAGATATCAAGAATTACAGAGAGAAATCAACCCTTGGAAGCTTTAATTGCCAACCTCCTTAGAAACCCCAGAGTTATTGACTTAGGGATTTGAGAGAGTTTGAGAGAGCATATTTAATAGTTAAGTGTTGAGAATAAGGTCCCCAACATGTTTTATGGTTGTGTGTCTTAAGTGGGGAGAGAGGTAAATATTTCAAGTGCCCTTAATTAAAATACTAAAAATTATTGCTGGTGACTATGGGTCATCCTACGACTTTTGAAAAGACACTACAACTTGTAGGGTCCTGATCGTACCCTGAACAAAAGCTTACACCATCACACTAGTTTGGTCATGAGTTACACCCTATGACTCGGGACCTCACTATATGACTCGATGAGTCTAGTTCGTAATCAAGATAAAGAGTTTAACACCAACACTGCTTTACCTACGAGTTGTACCTTATGACTCATAATGAGTCCTTACGACTCATAATATTGTCACAACCCAAACCAGGGCCTGGCCGTGATAGATATCTCAAGTCCCATGTGGACTGAAGATCACCCCCTTTACCTAACCATACCAAACACACCACGCCCCAAGGTCGGCTGAATTCCAAACATATAACAAGATAAGAGATTATCAATTTAAAGACATTATAATAAGACTATAACTAAAACCAACCAATACCAGTATAAATGCCAATACCAATACCGACATTCCTATGCCCACAGTAGTCTGACAAAGCCTCTTATCAAAACCAAAGAGTATCCAGTTGGGACATGCCCCCGACCATAGCCAAAACTAAGACCAAAGAAATAGTAATGTTATAAATAAATCCATAGTATGAAATAGAGTCCTCCGAAGTATAGATGCTCACCACTTTAGTCTGACCCAAAAGTTATCTCGGGATCACCTAGTCATTGAGTAGCAGGAGTAGAAGTATGACCAATTCCTGCATCATGTGGAGATACAGTATCCGTAGATGGTTAGCAGGGTGAACACTGGCATGTAACTTGGGCATAAGGATAACATAATGATATGATCAAAAGTTTAAAGTCATTCAAAATCCAACACACATAATCAAATATAAATACTTATATATATATCATGTCGGGATAGGGAACAAGGCTTAACATGTCTTTCAAAAATTTATAATGGATTGTGTAGCTTAACCATCATATAATAGTACCTACGGGCTATATGGACCCCAGCTCTTACCCCCTGGTCAGGCCCCAGTGCATGCAACCGTATGAACTAGAGAATAATCTTATATATATGCACATGAGGGACTCAAACCCGTCAACATATACCTAGGTAACTTAATCACTCGATAAATAATGATTTACAGAGGACTCAAACCTCCCTAATCATGAATTAATAAGGAGGAGGACTTGAAGTTCCCTAGTCACTCTGATCCCTACGTCGGCAAACATAATTTCCAATATCAGTCACTCGGACTTCCACTTTCACGACTTAGCTACACAACCCTTAGTATAGCCCAATCAAAGCAAGTATCACACATTCTCATTCATTAAACCACATTCCACATTAATGCATACATTATTGGTATCATTATACCAACTACACTTGCAAGGTAACAACAACATGCCAAAATAATTCCCACTAACTTAGAGAGAAGAACTCCCTTTGTTCATTAATACACATTAGGGAACACCGACTCTCTTTGTTCATTAAATCATACCATTGTATTTCAAATACCTTTTTATGTCATGCAATAATTCAAGACTAATTAAAATTCATGAATTCCCATAGCTCTCATACTAAAACTAATTTTATATTTCAGGGTTCGGGACGTAACCTCTTCAAAAGTCACAAGTTTGGGAAAATCACAATTCCCTAGTTCATTAACCATCCCCATGCACCCACAAGTTCAAAACCACATTTAAAGCATAAAAATCATATATAAACCATGAGAAACATTATTCAATTCATAAACATTCAAAAACCCCAACCCGTGTTTCAAAACTATCACAATAATTTCATGGACAATACTTTAAATCGCATGCTTTTACAAAATTAACAATGAGGGAAGAGTAATATGTCTTGATCACTAAGTATGGAGAGTAATCACCCTTGAAATCCCCAATTGATTAGGTTGATAAAAACCCTAAGTGTTCTTGACCTTGAGGATTTATGAGTGTTCTGAGAGGTTATTTGATATGTTTAAGATAACTAATGATGCTCTAAGGAAGTTATAAAATGTGGGTTTTAAGTTGGACAAGAGGGGAAATGTCCAGAATGCCCTCAACATAAAATCTAGAAAAAATGCCTTTGGCTATGAGTCAACCCCTTGACTCGTAACCATACCTTACAACTCGTGACCATGAGCCATAACTAAGAAAGTGACTAGGACCCCCATACACTACCCACTTTATGACTTCACCAACCCACTCGTAATGAGAGCTTACGACTTATAAGGTCTAGTCGTGAGCAACACAAAACCCAAAAGAATTAAACACTAAAAATCCTACAATTTGAACCTATGACTCATAACATATCCTTAAGGTTCATAGTGAGCCACTCGTACTCAGAGTAGAACTAAGACACAAACTTACTGGTTTGGTTACGACTCATCCCAATGAGTCGTCAAGGTACTCCACGACTCTGGGGTTCCAGTCGTAACCAAGGCAGTAATCCCAAAGATCAAGAATTTTCAAGGTTCAAAAATTTGGGGTGTTATATTCTCTCACACTTGGATAATTCATCCTCGAATGATGGGACAAGGCAATAGAAGTACGATTGGACTCCATATACCTCTACTCTTACCTTTGAATATATATATAAGCTTTCAAACTATGCATGCTAAGCGTAAATAACTCACCTTGGACTTGGGTAAAACTTAAGACTACAAGATCATAAATCTTAAATAATAAAGCATATGAATAACTTAGTGAGTCATAATTCTTAGTTTCTTAAAATCTTTGCTTTTAATCTTACTTTTGGGAGATTCTTCTAACCGACATAAATTATGTGAGCTACCATAGAGTCCAATGTCTTACCCATGTTGGGGAGAGCTATTCTACCCTTTCCATCGGAATAGATCCTTATCTTAGTGATCACTATTCTTCACTTTATACATATTAGGAAAAAGCTTAACCTATGTTGGCTCGTAGTTTTTGGGAATTTTGGATACACTCATCTGCATCCCTTCTCGGTGCTAAATACTACTCCCAAAGTATATACATATATGTGCTCATACTTAAGAAATCCATCTTGAAATAGCATAAGGGCTTGTATACTAGAAATCAATTATGATTCTCTTTTCTGTAAGTCATAATCAGAATGTACAATTGTGGATTTCAAGTTTTGTCATTTAAATCAAGAGATCAAACTTTTGTACTCTATGAAACTATATTCATGGATTATATTCATAGTTTGTCGCTAAGGTACCATGAATATAGTTTTTCATTTAAATCAACGTGAAGACTTGATCAAGACTTCTCCGGTGACAAACTATATTCTGTTGGAATATATCAAACCAGCATTGCTTATGGTTTGATTTATTGCAACAGTTGCTCCATTTGTTGCAACATTAACAACAGCATAAACTACAAAGAAACAACAAATAAAAAACATCATGAACAAAGAAACAACATCATTTGTTCCAATACCATCAACAACATCATTTGTTCCAACACCATCAACAACATAATCAACAACAAAGAAGCAACATCTTTTATTTCAACACCATCAACAATACCACACAACAAGTTCCAACAATACCAACCCCACCAACACCATCAATAACAACATCAACAACAAACAAACAAATAAAATACATACAAAAAAATGATACTGCCAACAAGACTTTTAAACTTCTCCCAACAGATGACTTTTTTTGCATATTGTCATAAAAATTCTCGGTTTATTTATTCAACACTTAAAAGTTTCTTCAAAATTTTTAAATAAATATGATATGGGTAAATGGTAATTAAATTAAAAAATAGATGTAAATAACTTGCAAAGAAGAAGATGAGAATGAAAGAGCAATAGTGAACCATACCTTACCCGCAATGTCAAAAGAGAATCAAAACAACAATTTCAGTCGAGGAAAGATATGGATCAATTTAGATGAGGAGAGAAAAGAGAGAAAAAAGGTTGTGATAACCCTAAGAGGAGAGAAAGAAAAAGATGAGAGATGAATAAAATAAATTTAGGGCTGGAGGAGATATGAGATAATTCTAGATGTAGACGTAGGTTTAAATATTCATTAATTAATATTCATTAATAACTCGAGGAGCACGACAAAGACGAGTGAAATTGAAAATACAAGACAAGACTAGTCAATGAGATTTTTGAATTATTCAAGAAATATTTTTACCGCCTTTAGTAGTACTATTTTATCCATCTTTCTTCTTTTGGACAGAAGCTTGCTTTAAAATTAAAAGAAAAAAAATTCAAAAGAATATTTCATCTATTGCAATAGATATAAATATATGTTTGAAAAATTCCAACTTAGTCATCTGTAACAACAGATGCAAATGTTCATTTGATAATTAAATCAGATATGTCATCTGTTACAATAAATATCATTATCTGTTTGAAAATTTCCAACTCAGTCATCTATAACAACAGATGTAAATGTCCATTCGATAATTAAATCAGATATGTCATCTGTTGGAACAGATATCAATATCTATTTGAAAATTTCCAACAGCTCAGTCATCTGTCATAACAGATGCAAATGTCTATTTGATAATTAAATCAGATATGATATCTGTTGCAACAGATATGAATATCTATTTGAAAATTTTCAATACCTCAGTCATTTTTTGCAATAGATTTCATTATAATTAATTTAATTAGAACTAGGGATGAGTCCATAGGGTCAACTATAACTTCAATTGAGTCTTTGCAATAACATGGTGTTGGTATTGCGTTCATCCAGACCCGAGTTGTTGATCGATCACTCTGAGTTGAAAAGATTCTCATTAGCTTAATGTTAACCTAGAAGCTAAATTTATTTTGGTAGAACTAGGGATGAATGAGTCCATAAGGTCAACTAAAACTTCAATTGAGTCTTTACAATTGCATGGTGTTGGTATTGTGTTCATCCCAATCCGAGTCGTCGATCGATCACTCTGAGTTGAAAAGATTCTCATTAATTTAATGTTAAGCTAGTACATAAATTGATTTTGGTATAACTAGGTATAAATGAGTCCATAGGGTCAACTACAACTTTAATTGAGGCCTTGCAATTGCATGGTATTGGTATTGTGTTCATCTCAATCCGAGTCGTCGATCGACCACTCTGAGTTGAAAATATTCTCATTAGCTTAATGATAAGCTAGTACCTAAATTGATTTAGGTATAACTAGGGATGAATGAGTTCATAGGGTCAACTACAACTTACATTGAGTCTTTGCAATTTCATGGTGTTGGTATTGCGTTTATCCCGACCCGAGTCGTCGATCGATCACTCTGAGTTAAAAAGATTCTCATTAGCTTAATACTAAGCTAGTACCTAATTTTTTTTTAGAACTAGGGATGAATGAGTCCATAGGGTCAACTTCAACTTCAATTGAGTCTTTGCAATTGCATGGTGTTGGTATTGCGTTCATCTCGACCCAAGTCGTCGATCGATAACTCTGAGTTGAAAAGATTCTCATTAGCTTAATGTTAAGCTAGTACCTAAATTAATTTAGGTAGAACTAGGGATGAATGAGTTCATAGGGTCAACTATAACTTCAATTGAGTCTTTGCAATTGCATAGTGTTGGTATTACGTTCATCCCGACCCGAGTCGTCAATCGATCACTTTGAGTTGAAAAGATTCTCATTAACTTCATATTTTAAAAACTATATCATTTAAAATTTTAAAAATTAATTAAGATTAATTTGGACGAAATTAACAATTTCAAAACTTGTCATTCTTTTTTAAAATTATAAATCAACCCACATAAATCATCCATTTACGTTAAAAACTTTTTCTCATTTTAAATCTCAAGTTCTCGTGGTTCTCTCTCTCTCTTTCAATAATACAGACAACAACTACTCAGCATATTGCTCAACCCTTCAAAACAGATTGATTTTTCTTCCATTTTCGACCACACAGTTGTTATTTTCGACTTCATTATCTCTTGTATCCATTGTTTTCTCTATCTTCACAGGTAATAGAGCTCGAGAAAGTTCTACATTTGTTATTTATTCTAAAAATTATGGTTTTTTAGTTAATGATGAAAAAGAAGACTTTTAGTTGTATTATCTTTGAGAATGGGTTAACAATTTTGAGTTTGATGCTAAAAATGTAGAAAACACCCGAGAAAACCCTAATTTTTGTTACAGCTTTTGTTGACTGTCTTGGTATTATTGGATGGTGTTTGTGGTGTTATTGGTGGTGTTGGTATTTTTAGTTTTGGTGGTGGTATCGGTGGTCTTAGTGTTGGTATTGGTGGTAGTGTTGGCGATCTTGGTATTATTGTTGGTATAAGTGGCATTGGTGGTGGTCTTGGTGACATTAGTACTGGTCTTAGTGGCATTGGTGGTGGCATTATTTGTGATGTTGGTGGTGGTCTTTGTGGTCCATCTGTTGCAACAGGTGGAAGATCTGTTGGAAGATATTAAATAGGTCTTCAAACAGATTCTCATCTATTCCAACTGATGGGTTATCCATTGAAGTATTTTTTTGTAATATGGCATATTATAATTTATTGAAATTTGTCTTACCTTTTTTAAAAAAATTATGCAGACATAAATTATTTTGTATTTTTTGTTTTTTCTATTGTTTGTAGTTAAAAGATATCTCCCAAAAGAAAAGAAATTGAAACTGAAAGTGGATCAACTTCTGATCACCCAACAAAAAAGGCTAGAGTACAGATAAATTCGAAGGAACTTCCCGAACAATCTCTGTCAGGGCAAAATAAAGTTGAGGAAAGTGAGAACTCTTTCTCACAAATGAGGCGTGAATTAATATCAAAATCCCAGCATGTATCTGTCAAAACCATTAGTATCAACAGGTTTCGAGTTGCGATGATGATAGATCACCCTAAAGAAGTAACTGGTGATCTTGTACTTAAATGTCAATTGGGGAAAGGTTTTGATGAATTTAGGAGTATTATGAAGAATGAAAACATAGATGGACTTTTTAAGAGGAGTTGCTTTGCATACTTTCTTAAGCTGCCTGAGGACCATACTCTTCGTTTCCAAATAGGCATAGTATATGGTCTTCTCAAGCGTAGGATCAAGTACGTGGGGGATGATAAAGATTTGAAGGAGGGCTAAAAAAGGACTGATGAAATCTGGATCAACTACTGTGGCAAGCCAGTTTGTTTTAGACTGAAAGAGTTTGCCATAGTGACGGGCTTAAGATGCGATCATCCAGAAGAACCTCTCATCAAGGAAACACCCCACAAAAGGTCCAACAAATACAAGGAAAAAAAGATGGGTTGTTAGGCTTTGTTGGACATAATACAAAGCGGGGGATTTGACAGCAAATCTCGAGGATAAAACCATACCAAAGAAGTACAGGGAGAAATTGTGCTTAGTTTGGTTTATCCATTCTGTTATATTGGCAAGAGACATTAGGAAAGTCATAAAAGATGATTTGTTGGCGTTTGCTGATATTTTGAGAAATTCAACGATTATCCCTGGGATATGACAGCTACTACTTGACTGTCCAATATTTACTGACAAAGCTATCCCCAGGGACAATCACATTATACAACTTTGCTTGGGCTTTCATGGTAAAATTAATCACTATTTTTACTCATTCATTAATTTATATTGAATATAGTTATTATTTCTATTTTTTTTTGCTTGCTTCCTGTTTATATTTTTTAGTCTTGGGCATTTGAAGCCATTTCTCCCCTGCAAAAATAGTTCAAGGATTACCCAAATGAGGTTTCTCATCCAAGAATCCTTAGGTGGTTGGCTGCAAAGGGAAAAAAATTAAAGAGGCTGATCTTTCTAACCCTCCAAATGATGTAGTACGTCTTCTTTCAACTAAAATAATTTACCTTAAAGAAAGATATTGAAATAGATCTGCCATCAGTTGCAATAGATGGGTCATCTGTTGCAACAGATTACCCATCAACTACAACCGGTGCAACAGACAGGTAATCTGTTGTGACAGACGATCCATATTTTACAATAGATTAACCATCTGTTGCTCTGGTTCCCTGAATCCGACTTAACAGATTACCTATCTACTATAAATTATGTAACAGATGGGTAATCTAATGCAATATATTATCAATCTATTGTGACATACAGATCAGTTGTTGCGGCAGATAGATCATCTGTTGCATAAGTTGGTTGTGTTAATATGTAACCCAACTGACTGCAAATTATTATTATATGATATGATTTAAATGCCTTCTATCTTTTCTTATAGGTTGTGCATCCTTGGTTCGTGCCTACTGAGCAGAAGTTGAGAATGACTTCTTTTATTACTCTAGGTCGTGTTGATACAACAGCAGACCCAATGGTGGAGTTAATAATGAAGGAATTGGCTAGAGCAACAACCATAAGAAGAGCAGTTAGGCAAGGTCAGCCTAGTGTTGAAGCTCTTTATGGCAAACCTACTACAACAAATCCGCGTGCTTCTTCTGGGGGTGTTGTTGGTGGAGTTGTTGATGATGGTGGCAACCATCCGATACTGCTACTGCTTCCAGTCATGATAATGAGCATGTTGGTGCTCAGGAAAAATAAATATGTTTGGAAACACCCCTTGCACATGTCCCTCCCTTCCACCCTTACAGTGGTCCCTCTCTCCCCTATTCACCCTCATATTCTTATTGCAAATGCAAAGTGTGCAAGGACAGAGAGAATAAACTCCTTGAAAAACTAGAGGCTATTATTGAAGTTTTTGAGGAGTTGAAATCAAAGACGGGTGTCATACCATCCAAGAAGGTGAGGGAGCCATACACTCCTACAGTGGCGATTAGGAGGAAAAGAAGAAACATTAGACAAATACTCTCCATTCTGAAAATAGAAAAACTTGTAACTCCTTCCGCTCTAAGAGTTGTTGAAGTTCAGGGGCCTCTGAATAAAGTGGACATATACGCGGAACTTGGCAATGAAGAGAAGAAGGAACTGCAAAACAATCATGACTGACAAGACGAAGGTTACACAAGAATACACCATGCGTTTATTTTCCACCCAAGACTTCACGAGTATGACAAATATGCGTGAGTGGTACGTGGATAATGTAAGTTTACTTTTTATAACCTAGCCTTCCTATCTACTTCATAAAGAAGAAGCTACATAATAGATGTGTAATCTATTGCAACAGTTGGGTATTCTGTTGCAACATAATACACATCTGTTGCATAAGTTGCATTAGCTGGGTAATCTGTGAACTGATTCAGAGAACCCTTTGCAACAGAATCTTTCCACTGTATTTTTCTTATTTACAATTAATAACCGATTTAAAAATTATCTTCTTATACCACAGTATGTTGATAAAATTCACTGCCTCATGGGGGGCAGTCATTTAGCATACCCGGATGCTTATGGTGTTGTCGATAGGATAATGGACCTCAACTTCTACAATAATTTCAAGAGTAGGTACGATAGTCTCTATAGAAAATCTGGTCCCAGTGGTCGGGGAATTGATCAGTTAGTTTCTGCATTCAAATAGGATAAAGACATGATTAACAATGTTAGAGGGAAGAGACCATATCCACACAGCAAGAGTTGGACCAAGTCAAAGAGAATCCTTGCAGTCATGAACGTGGACGTCAAACATTTTCTTGCTATTGAGATACTACCCGACGAGGAAAAGATAAAGATTTATGACTGCAACTTACATGTCTTCAGGGAGGCCACATTTTTAACCCACGTGCAACCACTCTTGAAGGTATTTCCCATGTTGTTGACGCAGATTAAACTGATGTATCATTTGTCGCCGGAAGTCTTGAAGAAGGAATCATGGGATTTTGAAGGTCAAAATAAGACTTCCACCTTCAAAAAAATAAAACCAGTGTCGCGTGCAGGCCGTACTCGCTTTCATACATTGAGTATTTTCTGACCGACACAGAAATGGCTGGTATATGCATCACCGTTGTGGAAAAGATGCAAGAGGTCTGGGATTATAGGGTACTAACTAAATGGTTGGAGCTCGTGTATAAAGAAGAATATGTACAAAGACAGAGACAAACACGATAACAATTTTTTATTTCAAGCCACTTTGTTCACTTTACATTGTAGTGATAGTTTTTTATGTTTGACGAAAGTTAAATTTGTATAATGCAACAGATTGTCTATCTGTTGTAACAAATATCATACTTGTTGTGACAGATTGATTATTTGTTGCAATAGGTTGGTCATCTGTTGCATTATGCAGATGTTTCTCAGTTTGTCTGTCGCAAAGGATATATAACCTGTTGCAACATATAATCTATCTGTTGCAACTAATAGGTAATCAATTGGAACAAATCAAAAAAGTAGGAAGACCTGTTACATAATTTCCAGCAGATGACCTACATGTTGTAACATATATCTAAATTTGTTTTATAAGATATGTCGTCTGTTGTAACAAATGTATTATCTGTTGCGATATTTTAATCTAATATTCCATTTCAATTAACAAGTTCAAAACTAAGGATTAAATAATATTCATGGCAAATATAAAATAAATCGAAGCCTTCAAAAATTACATGAAATAACTCAACAAATAAGTGAAATGTAAAAAAATTATTATGGGTACAAATGATCTACTCTACAAATAAATCAACAAGTTAACCAAGGATGATAGTTTTTTACATTGAGAGACTCAAGCTATAAGGATATACTCAATATGGACAAGTTGTTTTTCATCCGGTGCTACGAAATTTGGCTTTGGTCGTCGTGGATCTTTAATGTCGCTTGCGTACAATTTTTGAGCTTTTGCTTCTCTGTATTTTCATAAAAGAACAGCATATATTTTGTGGAGTAATCTGGCATCAAGACCATTATTTGATACTTGTAATCCATCGATCAAATACTCGGCGTAAGCGGCAACAAAAAGACCATAATTCCTGCATTTTAAAAAATAGATAATCCATATCTTGCAGTTCATGTAAGCATTATGAAATTTATGAAATAAAACTAAATCATGATACTTATACTTACAGGATACTAATGGTTTGTTGAGCAATTCCTTCAACATATTGTACATCAAATGGATTACCCATCTTATCCTGGTATACTTCAATCATCGACCAATTAGTACAATCCTTTTGGTCCAAAAAGTCACTCATATCAAGGTAAGTAGGCAATATTTTATCTAGATTTTGTATCTCAGACGATGGCTCGAAACATCTTCTTCGCGATATCGAGTCATAAACTCAGATGCGCCTCTCTTTTAGAACGACGACAGCCAACACCCAATGAAATTCATCACCATAATTGATTGGAATGTACACTTCGTCGACCAAATGATAAGGTAAGCCAGTTGGAATTCTAAAAATTTTGATGATGTTGATTAAGCATTCCTCATTTCGGGAAACTTTCAGCTTTTGTTGACAATACCTATCTAGGCATTATTGATATAAACTTTGAAAAAATAATTGCCCGTCGTGTATCTGTATTATTTTTGTGTTTGTAACTTGGCCTTCTTTTGGAGGTAGTAAAAAGTGACATCGATGTGCTGCACATATTATCAAATATTTTAGATTACGTGATAAAAAAATTAATACACAGATGCAATTAAATAAAGTATTAAATAATAGTAATATGGATGTCATTTAAACCTCATCATTCCAGCAAGTTTGGGGATGTGACATCAAATAGAACCGATTCTTCATTCTGGGATGTGCAACAACAAAGTCGAGCGTATCAAAACCAAGACTCAATTAGTTCACTTTATAGTGTTCATCATTATATTTTCTACATGATGATTTATATGTGTTGATGTCATGTTTTTACAACAAGAATTGTATCAATTAATATATTAAAATTGATTTACGTACCTGTCGGTATGATGCTTTAACATCCCATCGGCAATCCATTCTGAATAGTTGTTGATCAACTTTGTTAGTTTTTTTGGAGCCTCGTCTAAGATGTTGAACCCTTCAAATGGGTAATTCTTTCATTCTCCCAAACTGATAGGCTCCACTTTTTCGTCTTCTTTGGAAGCAATTGATGGACTATCAACTATGATATTATGCTCTTCAGCAGTAGCTTCTACTGTGACATCCACCTAGAAATACAGAATTGTCAATACTAATTAATGATATATAACAGATTGTCTATCTGTTGCTTCTACTGTGACATCCACCTGGAAAGACAGAATTGTCAATGTTATTTAAAGATATATAACAGATTGTCTATCTGTTGTAATAGATGAGTCTTATGTTGCAACAGATGGATCATCTGTTGGGACAAATTCGAATAGGTAAAATAAAGCGGTATAATAATTTCGAACAGATGACCCATCTGTTGAAACATAAGACTCATCTGTTGGTACAAATTAAAATAGTATAAAAATCTATTTGATTTTCTGAAACAGACGGACATATGTTGTAACAAATAACGTATCTGATTCAACAGGTTAGATAATAGTTGCAACAGATGTATATATCTGTTTGATAATTTTCAGCAGATGTATCATCTGTTGAAACAGATATGTGCCTGTTTGTTTGTTGGAATAGATGATATATATTCACCTTCTTCAGCTCATGCTGCTCTTCTGTGATCCTTTTACATTGAATAACGGTGCAAGAAAAACACAGAGGGGTTGGAATTTTGCTTTTTTCGGTGCTTGATGATGCCCTGGAAATATCTTTCTTTCTCATCTTAGCCACTTTGATCTCTAGTGGAGTGTATGGATATGAAATCCTTTTTGATGGAATGATACCCTTCTTAGATGTCATTTCCTTTATAGAAGAAGTTAGTGCATTAATAGCATTAATCACTCCATCATGTTTTGCCTTGCAGTCTTGACATTTGCATGTAGAACATTCGCTAGAAGTGGAAAAATTTGTATAACTAGTATGATCATAATCATAATGATTTGTTGTTTCAAAAATTGTAAGAGAAGCATAATTAGCCCCAACAGCAGCACCACTACCACTACCATCATCAACAATAACAAGACTTCTCCAAAATTGTTTTTCTTGTGATGGTTGTTGCTCCAAAAACTCTATTTTTATTCTATCAACGACCTTAGAGTCCGATAAAGTTTGCACAGACCATAAAATAAGAAAAAATGGCATCTTCAACTCTCGATTGGTCGGAACAAGTCATTGATGGACAATCTAAAATAAATCAGTACATATATTAGAATGGTGATGAAATCATATAAAATAATCATTAATTATAATAAAAACTTGATTAGAATTAGACTTACTGCTTCCTTTGAAGGATTGAAAAAATTAAGAAATTTTACATTTTTATCAGTTTTGGCCGACAACCATCTCACGATTTTTGGATAGAAAACTTCTTCCTGATAGTTCACTTGTTGTCTTAAATAAGGAATGGTTTCAAATGCCCAAGACTATAACATAACGACAATAAATCAAAAGCAATATTGAATAAAAAAATGAATCATAACATAATAAAATAAATATTTACCATAAAAGCCCATGGAAATCCATATAAGTTGACTGTCTTTGGTGTTAATGGAGTCAACAAATATTTGACAGTCATTTTGAAGCTTTCATAACCCCAAGAATAGCTGTTAAATGCCTCAAGATCCTCAAAGAGATTTATTAAACTGAGGTTTATGTTGTTGCTAACGTCTCTCTCCCAAAGAATATTATGTACAAACCAAGCCAAGCATAATGATTGCTTGTGCTTCTTTGAAAGTCTTTTACCTTTCAATGCTTCTATCAAATTTTTATTTTTGAAGCTTGGACCACCAATGGACACCAGGTCATCACGATCACTCGAATTGCCTTTGACTTTTTTGAGTGTGCGGGGTGCTTTTTTTGGGTTAGAGTAGGTATAACTTGAGGAGGAGGAGAAAGATAACATTTTAGTCCAGTAACTATGGCAAACTCCTTCCAACCAAAACAAACAGGCACGTCACAGTAATTTATCCACACCTCATCCATCTTATCTTTATTTTCATACATAAACCTACGATTGAGAAGATCATATACCATTTTTATTTGGAAACGAGCATTGTTGTCCTCCGGCAAATGAAGATATTGTCTAAAGAAGTTTTATATTGCCTAAAGAAGCTTTTCCTGAAATATGAATCCAATTTTTATTCTCAAAGTATTTTTCTAAAGGCATCGAAAGATTTTCCCATGGCTGACTTAACCACAAAATCACCCGTTAAGTCTGTGGCACCATCGCACTGTATTCTCACAAGATAACGATCAATGCTAAAGGTTTTGATCAACTCTTTGGTGGAAGGGCTATTAGTATTTGGATCATCTCTTTTGAAACATTCCTTCTCCCCATGTTCGTTATCTTCTGCTCCTGATTGATATAACGTTTGTAAAGCAAGCTCATAGAGTAGTGGATGTAGCCTAGCTGCTTCACTTGTTCCTTTACTTGGACTTGATTCAATTTTTTTTCTTTTGGGAGCCATATTATCTTAAATTAACAGGAACATAATATAGATTATAATTGATTAATGCATCATTACAAAAGAATAACAGTAAATCTAACATGCAAAATAGTAAAATAATAGTTCCAATAGACCACACATCTGTTGCACCAGGTATGTTATCTGTTGCAACATATAATCAACCTGTTGCAACGGATAAGTAAACCATTGAAAAGAATAAAAATAGATCACTCATCTGTTGCACCAAAAAGGTTATCTGTTGCAACATATAACCAATCTGTTGCAGCGGATGAGTAATTCGTTGGAAATAATTATGACAGATCACTCATCTATTATACTAAGTAGGATATCTGTTGCAGTATATAACCAACCTGTTGTAGCGGATGAGTAATCCATTGGAAATAATAAAAATAGATCACTCATCTGTTGTACCAGGTAAGATATCTGTTGTAACATATAACCAACTTGTTGTAGCGGATGAGTAATCCATTGGAAATAATAAAAATAGATCTCTCATCTGTTGCACCAGGTAGGTTATTTGTTGCAACCTATAAGCAAGTTGTTGCAGCAGATGAGTAATCTGTTGGAAATAATAAAAACAGGCCATACATATGTTGAAATAGATCACTCATCTGTTGCCAAATGAGTTTTTTGTTCGATCAATATTGTTTAGATTTCTTCCAAACAGAAAAGTCATTTGTCGCAATAGATAAATGATCTATTTTGTTCATATGTTGTATTAGATATTTAATCTGTTGCATTAGATATTTCATCTGTTGAATCAGATGATTAATCTGTTGTATCATATGGTTAATCTATTGCATCAGATGGTTAATCTGTTGCATCAGGTGTTTAATCTGTTGAATCAGATGGTTAATCTGTTGCAACACCATTTTTACTAAGAAAAATAACAAATCAACCCACCAACACCAACACAATACACACACACTAAAAATATCAACGGTGACCAAGAATCATCAATAAATTAAATCAATAGTTCGACAACAAGAACTACAATAACAACAAAAAATTATATTTCACACCAGAAATAGTAGAGAAGAAATATCAGAAATTAGGGTTTTATTCAGTTCACATTTCAAATTTAAGCAAGAAATATTAAAATTATTAACCAATACTATAAGAGAAGTTGACTCAAGTTGCTCTGTTTCTTCATAACTAAAAAGACATAATTTTTTACATGTGAAAGAAGAAATGGGACGACGAAGAACTCGAAGTTGTTGTCGCCGGAGAAGCCTTCACGTCGATTGACGGTTGAAAGTCGAAAAGAAATTCGCCCAAATATTTACTGTTTGAAATCTCTCAGATTCCTTTCTCTTTCCTTTAACTGATTTTTACTTTACCTTTTATTATTTAAAATCTCTCAGATTCCTCTTTTAAATTTTTTCCTTTCTCACGATTTGATAAGGACAGTGTTCCACAATTTCAGGTAACTAATAAATTCGGTTACTGCATGTTATCAATTTCTCAATTTTTTTTACTTTGTATTTTGTACTGTAAACCATTAGCAACTTCGAGTTTGAGTTTTTTATGCTCTAATGGCAGAACACACACCAAAATCACGAACAAATAGGGGTATACCACCTATTAATTTATTGTCTGATAATGCACCATCATTTAGTCTTGGATTAACTCAAGACGAAGTATTTAAAGTTGTTTCTATTCCTATACAGTCAAAGAAATCAGTGATTACGAAGGAGCTTAGGTCCAAGTTTTGTAACGATCCAGTGAAGATGGCTAATATTTTGAAGAAAAAAAGGTTGAAAAAAACTCCTTCTCCAAAAGCCACAAAATTACAAAAATATGAGAAGAAAAAAAAAGCAAAAGAAATTGCAAAGTCAAGCAATATTGTAAATGACGATGTTGAAAACTTGTCTGGTAATGAATCGGAAGAAGATGAGAAGGAAGAGGTATTTTTCAGTGTATATGTATTTTTATTTACTGATATATATTTAGGAATTTTAGTAAAACTGATATCATTTTGGGGTACTATGTATTTTGGTGAAGCTAATATGTATTTACTGATATGTATTATGGTCAAGCTGATAGCTTAAATATACATTTTGGGGTAATATATATTTATGTGTATTTGTATGTTAAATATATATGCTAAGTTGCATGTATGGAAAATACATTTAAATATGAATTATTTATGAAGAGGTATTTGCCTATATGTATTTTTTTTATAATTGTTATGTATTTTCAGTTTATTGGAATGTTGAAATATACATTTGGGTATTCTTTTTGTTTAAATATGCAGTTGGGGTTATGGACATATTTGTATTTGTTGAAATACAAATACATTTTCAATTTTTTTTTTCAATACAGTATATATAGGTTTGCCATATATTCAAATTGACTGACTAAATATACAATTAAGTTACATAGAAGTATTTTTAATTTTTTATAAATACATATGCACTTTCATTTGTATATTTGATCTGTTCAATATACATTTAAGGCATATGGAAACATTTGTATTTTTATACATACATAACCAATTTCATATGTATTTTTCTGTAGTGATGACTTTGTAACATCCATATTCGAACACAATCAAAATATACAAAATCGAACTTTACGAAAATACAAATATACTCTTAAATTCGATAATCAGAACTCCAAAAAATTGAGTTTGAGCAGCTTGAAAAATCAATTTTGGTCACTATATTGTTCGATCAATTCAATTTACTGTTGCATTATTTCTTTTTTCAAAACTACAAAAATTCAAAAAAAATTCAACAAAATAAATTATTAAACTGTACAACGTGACGAAAAATTGATTTTGATTACCCTAACGAACAACCGTTAATGGCTCAAAATATTGAAAAATAATTTAACGAAAAATCAATTTGATCACTATATTTGAACGAAATATCAGTAATGGCTCAAAAAAATTGAACGAAATAATAGTAATGGTTCAAAAAAAATTCAGAATGAAATTTTTTTGATCGATTTCAAACAACTGATGAAATTCATATGAGAAAATAATATTATGATTAAATACTTTAAATAACAATAATGGTTTAATTTGAATTTTCAAAGATATTAAACCGAAGCTTCAGTTGATTTTGATTTTGATTTTTTTTATGAAAACGATAATGTGAAACTGAAATTTGAATTTTATTTTGGTTGGTAACAAATAACGAAAATCACATTAATTAACAGGTTTTAATGAAAAAAAAATCTCCACATTTAATTCATGGCTAATTATATCATATTTAAATCAACTTATTTGAGTTAAATATGGGTAGTAAAACAATTTGTATATGTATTTTTACAACAACAGTTTGTTCAAATACAAAATATAAGCTGCTAGTTTAAGTTATTATGAAAGTGTTGCTATGAATCTCATAATTATGGTCTTAAGTATACTATTTATGAATTTTACCCATTTAAGTATTACTTTAAGCTTGCATTATGTTATTATTCCATTTTTTACATTTCCTTTAATTTGAGCTCTATTGCCTTCATTGCTATCCCAATTTCCTTTCCCCTCTTAATTCACTCTCTAGGTATATTAATTGATCACTTAATTGATTGCTTGAGAAAAATATGCAGTCATGATTGATTTTTTTTAGTTTGTTAAGCTATTTAGGTGGTTTTGTCCATTTTTTTAATCTAAATTGTGTTCTGTTTCAAACAGAATCATTGTGTGTGCAAATAAATTATCAACTTGGTTCTTCTTCTGTTATTAATTTGTGTACTAGAATCAATTGATCAGATTTTAGGATAGCTTACATAAATTTTGAATTTTTAATGGGTTGTAACCCCTTTTTACTATAACTTTGTTAAATTATAAGATATCCCGAATTTTAATTTTTGTAATACATATCTTTATCCTTGATACATATACATTGTGATACATTTATAACTGAGTGGTTAGTTAAATAAGGAAAAAACTGATTTTCAATTATTACGGAGAGTAAATCACACGTAATCGTGGCATACCATATCAACTTTAAAATGAATCTCTAAAATACCCAAAATCAGTCAACTTTTAAATTTTTCTTCCTTCTTCCATAAACATGTCATGTCATTATTGGGAGTACTCACAAACTGATCTTAAATTTGTATGTGGACTAGCTTTTCATTTGTATCTTTATGATACATCTGGTTCCGGATATATCATAATGATACATCTAATAAAATTACTCAATACTCATTCAAAATTTAATTTCATACAAAATAAATATTTTACATATGTCAAACATATGTGAAATAAATCAAACATTTATAAATGAATCAAATAAAAAAGATTTTGTCATATGTATCATCAGTATTCTGACAATAAATGTATCACTATTTATAATACGAAAATGTATCTAGAAATTAACAAAATTATATATTTATCAAGCGCATTAGCCAAAAATATATGTATCAACACCGAATTTAATATTTAATTATGCAGACTATTGCAGTGGTCATCATCATTGGCGTGATTCTACTGAAAATTATAAGACTTTTAGCTTCTATAGTATGAGGATTCTTTAAAAGAATATGAATGCTTGTCAACATGAAGCACACAGTAAAACTTTTAAAATTTAAGGGAAAAAAAGATTAATAGAGATGGAAAAAAATTGAATCAAATTGTAAATTGTAAATTGTAAATGATAAGATCTGATGAAATTTTTTTAATTGACTTTTTTAAAAATATTTAAAAGATTCTCTCCCATTATTTACTCTCCTAAAACAAATGCAAAGATATTACTTCCTTATTTAATAAGTACCAAGAGGAAAAGGAGAAATATGAAATTTTATGAAATATTCTAAAAGATAAGGGATTTTATGTTTTATACCTCTTAAGTTTTTGTTTTTGCGTAATTTATCCTAGATTTTAATCCTTCACTTTTTCTTGACATGAACTCCATTTTTTTAGTCCAATGAACTCTTTCTATTGCACTCTCTATTAGGTCGACACCCAATATGTCGAGCTAGGCCTCTCTTGAGTCCAAAATTGAACTGAGATACAGTTTAAAAAGATCGTATAAATTCCAATGCTAATGCACAAGAAAGGAAAGCAAACATACAATTGTATATGGGTAACTTACATAATTCCCAAATTTTTAATGAGTTCTAACATTTTTTCCCATAACTTTATTTAATTACATGATATCCCGAATTTTGATATTTGTGATACATATTTCTAGCCTTGATAGATATGCATTGTGATACATTTGTAATTTAGTGATTAGTTAAATAAGAAAGTAACTAATTTTAATTTATTACAGGGAGTAAAATTAGGCGTAAATCATGGTATAAGTACATCTGGCTCCAGAAGTATCATAATGACTAGCTTAGGTGTACGACGTGTGTACCTCACTTTAATGAGTTCAAACGTTACACTAAATAAAATATTAAAATAATAAAGATGAATACAATAATTAAATTCAACATCTTTTGAATACGTAAAAATGGAGAATTTATTTAATTAAACCTAACATTATCAAAAAAAAAATGTTCAAATCCGATCGACATTCATCTACCTCCTGTAAACTACAACAAGATAATAAACTAATGGAGATATTAAGACAATACAATTAAATCTAATCCTTACCTAAACAAAAATTTCTCAAAGTTGATCGGCATTCATCTACCACCTATAAATTAAGATAAAACAATACGATAATAAAGAAATCAAAACAATATAATTAAACTTAAAATTTATATAAGAAATCCCTCAAAATCAACTGATATTCATCTATGACCTGTAAACTACAACAAAACAATACAATAGTGATCACAAAGCTTCGATTTTGATGAAAATAATTCTTGTCTAAGCGAAAATTTTGACTCTAATAAAGGACTTGAACCAAAATAAAGAAGATATATATATATATATATATATATACACACACACACACATTGAATTCTATTATGTTGACAAAAACAGTGAAAAAGTTGAGGGATAGAAAATTAAGCATCCACCAATCTAGACATGCAACCGAATCAAGTTAGATGAGCATCAATCATATTCTCCTAATAGGTAAATTGGTTTCTTCTCTAGTGTAACGTGAATCTCAATATTTATAGAAGTATTTCCTTAATATAGTACTATTTTAGGAGTATTTTTTAATTGACCAGTACAAAGAAAAATATTAATTGATTCACTTTCATATATTTTAGGAGTCCCGTATACTTTAGGAGTCTAGTTAGTATAATAAATAATTAAATAATAAATTGAATAAAATAGTGAAAAGACAGTTTTGTCTAAAGAAGAATCTTTTAATGAAGGAAAAAAGTTCAAATAACTTTTCTAAGGGGTTTCACACTTTTAATATATTATAGATACATCTGGATCCAGATGTATCATATTGATACATTTGATAAAATTACTCAATACCTATTAAAAATTCAATCTCACACAAAAATAAATAGTTTACATATGTCAAACATATGTTACGAGTTTGTTTACTGCTCTTTGATTATTATTCCGTGTGGGTGGCGTAGGTATGTACTGTCATCTTGTTTCATGCTTTATTAAGGATTTGTGTATTATTCCGTGTCTTGAGCCGGGGGTCTATCAAAAATAACCTTTCTACTTCTCCGGAGGTAGTGGTATGGACTGTGTACATCTTACCCCCCCAGACCCCACTATATGGGAATATACTGGGTTTGTTGTTGTCGTTGTTGTTGATGATGTCAAACATATGTTAAATGTATCAAACATTTATAAATAAATCAAAAATATGAATTACTATCAGAAATTATCTGACATATGTATCACCAGTATTCCAACAACAAATGTATCATATTGGTAATGTATATATTTTTTATAACTAATTAACAACACCAATACATATTTTTATACTATTATATCAGCATTACACGTGTCATTTCTCACAGGATAAAATGTATCAATGGTGCACGTATAAAATTTATCACAGAATTAAATAAAATACCATATGTATCAATTGAAAAATATCCAAACTGAATGAGGATGGTGAAATCATTAAATGACCCAAAAAAAACATATGCATTATCCTTAAAATTATGAAAAGAGTACACAAGTTCTTGATATGTATCAATAGATGTATTAAATACATTTATTTGATACATATGATTGATACATATATGTCTTGATACAAATATGTAGATGGGTACAAGTTGTGGTACTCTGGTAGTGAGAGGTGTAGGAATGGCGTAGGTATCTTAGTGGACGAGGAGCTTAGGGGGCAGGTAGTGAAGATTAAAAGGGTTATTTATAGGGTGATGACTATCAAGTTGATCCTTGGGGGGTCTTCTTTGAACATCTATTGTGCGTATGGGCCACAGGAAGGCCTAAACAAGGAGGAGAAGAAGAGATTTTGAGAGGTTTTGGACGAGGTGGTAAGAGGCTTGCCTAGTTCAGAAATGATTTTCATAGGAGGGGATTTTAATGGGCACATCGGGTTCGGGGATAGAAATGTTGAGGGAGATCTTCTTTTAGATTTTGCGAGGGCCTTTGGGTTAGTGGTAGTGAATTCCAACTTTCTGAAGAAGGAGGAGCATCTGTTTACTTTTTATAATAGGCTAGCCAAGACTCAAATTAGCTTTTTGCTGCTTAGGAAGGGGGATAGAGCAATGTGTAAGGATTATAAGGTAATTCCGAGTGAGAATCTTGTGACCCAACATAGACTTTTGGTGATGGACTTAGTTATCAAGAAGGGCATGAAGAGATGGGGTAGGAAGGGTCGACCTAGAGTTAGGTGGGGTGGCCTGACTCCAGTTAATGACTTTAAGATAGGGGCAAAGTTGGAGGGGATGGGGGTTTAGGAGGGTAGGGGGACGTGGATAGTACGTAGGATAGGCTTACGGGATGCATCCGACAGTTTGTTGGAGAGGTATTGGGCGTCTCGAGGGGCTGGTCTATCCAGTATCGGGGAGATTGGTGGTAGAATGGAGATGTTAAGAAGAAAGTGGAGATGAAGAAGACGGCTTATGTAAGTTGGTAGAGAGTAAAGATGAAGAGGAGAAATGAGTAAGTAGGAAGGAGTATAAGTTAGCTAAGAAGGAGGCTAAGTTAGCAGTTACAGCTGCTAAGACAACAATTTTTGAGAGTTTGTATTAGGGGTTAGAGGATAAAAGGGGCGGAGAGGTTGTTTAGACTTGCCAAGGGTAGAGAGAGGAAGGGTCAGGATTTGGACCAAGTGAAGTGCATTAAGGGAGGGGATGGCAGAGTTTTGGTGGAAAACGCCCTCATTAAGAAAAGATGGCAGTTGTATTTTCATAAGCTCTTGAATGATAAGGGTGATAGAGGTGTTGTGTTAAAGAAGTTGGAGCATACCGGGGAGTATCGTGATTTCGGCTATTGTCAGCGTTTTAAAGTTGAGGAGGTCAGGGAGTCTATTCGCAAGATGCGAAGGGGCAGGGCGACGGGGCCCGATGAGATTCCAGTGGATTTTTGGAAGTTTTCTAGCGGAGCAGGGTTGAGGTGGCTGACCAACCTATTTAACAATATTTTTAAGTCTGCGAAGATGCCTGGGGCATAGAGATGGAGCACGATGATTCCACTATATAAGAACAAGGGTGACATTCAGAGTTGCAACAACTACCAGGGTATTAAGTTGTTAAGTCACACGATAAAGATTTGGGAGAGGATGGTGGAGCGGAGATTGAGGAAGATTGTGTCTATTTTGGAGAATCAATTTGAATTTATGCCTGGTCGCTCGACGACTTAGGTAATTCACCTAGTGCAGAGACTGGTAGATCAATATAGAGAGAGAAAGAGGGATCTTTACATGGTGTTTATTGACTTGGAAAAGGCGTATGACAAGGTGCCTAGGGAGGTTCTTTGGAGATGCTTGAAGGAGAGGGGGGTCCATGTGGCGTACATCAGAGCGATTAAGGATATGTATGAGGGGGTGAAGACTCAAGTCAG
Organism: Capsicum pubescens; assembly: GCA_030864215.1. NCBI lineage: Eukaryota > Viridiplantae > Streptophyta > Magnoliopsida > Solanales > Solanaceae > Capsicum > Capsicum pubescens. Next base: position 237,376,468 of record CM061540.1, read on the forward strand.
GATGGTGGGAGGAGATTCTAAGCATTTTCGATCTTGACAGGGTTGCACTAGGGATCGACTCTTAGTCCATTTTTATTTTCTGTGGTGATGGATGTATTGACGCGGAGTATACAAGGCGAGGTGCCTTAGTGTATGCTTTTTGCGGATGATGTAGTTTTGATTGATGAGTCACGGCAAGGTGTTAATGATAAATTGGAGGTTTGGAGACAAACCTGGAGTCTAAAGGTTTTAGATTGACTAGGACGAAGACAGGGTATTTGGAGTGCAAGTTTAGTGACTCGAGACAAGAGAAGGAGGTGGTAGTGAAGTTGGACTCTCAGGCAGTTTGCAAGAGGGATATTTTTAAGTATCTTGGGTCTACGATTCAGGGGAATGGAGAGATAGATAAGGATATCTCTCACCGTATTGGGACAGGTTGGATGAAATGGAGGCTCGCTTCGGGAATTTTATGCGATAAGAAGGTGCCTCCCAATCTTAAAGGCAAATTTTATAGAGTTGCAGTCTGGCCGGTTATGTTGTATGGAGTGGAGTGTTGGCCAGTTAAGAATTGTCATATCCAAAAGTTGAAGGTGGCAGAAATGAGGATGTTGCATTGGATGTGTGGTCTTACAAGGGCTGACAAGGTTAGAAATGAGATTATTCAGGAGAAGGTGGGAGTGGTATCGGTGGAGGAAAAAATACGGAAAGTGAAGTTGAGATGATTTGTTCATGTGATGAGGAGGGGCACGGATGCTCCAGTTCACAAGAGTGAGAAACTGTCATTAGATGATTTCAAGAGGGGTAGGGGTAGACTGAAGAAATACTAGAGAGAAGTGATTATACGTGACATGGAGCTGTTTTAGCTCACTGAGGACATGACCCTGGATAGGAGGGTTTGGAGGAAAAACATTAGGATAGAGGAATAAGGTGGGTGGATGAATCATAGTCAGTAGTTAGGGGGGCTTTGGTTTCTTTTGTTTGGTAATGTACATTATTTTTGTGAATGTCGTATCTATGTTAGTTTTATCATGTTTCATACTTTGGATGTTTTTGTATATTGTCCTGTATTTTGAGCCGGGGGTCTATCGGAAACAACCTTTCTACTTCTTTAGAGGTAGTGGTATGGACTGCGTACACTCTACCCTCCCCAGCCCCCATTTGGTGGGAATATACTGGGTTTGTTGTTGTTGTTGATGTCTTGATACATATGATTGATACATATATATATGTCTTGATACTTATGATTGATACATATAATCTATCACCACCATCCCTTTGTCGTTCGTCCGCACCATCACCGCCACCTTAGCTACCCCATCCCCTCTGTCGTTCGTCCTCACCACCATCGCCACTTTGATCATTCTCGTTGAAAATCTAACAACTGATTGTTCAATTTACTTATGATTGATACATATAATCTACCACCACCACCCCCTCCGTCGTTCGTCCGCACCATTACCACCACCTTGACTATCCCATCCCTTTCATCGTTTGTCTGCACCATCATCGCCACCTTGACTGCTCCATCTCCTCTGCCATTCGTCCTCACCACCCCCGCTACTTTGATTGTTCTCGTCAGAAATCTAACAACTGATTGTTTCATTTTTCTTCTTTTTCTTAATGAGTATTGACTTAAAAATTAAAATAAATAAATAATCAAAATTGATAAAAGAAAAGTTGATAAAAAGATTTAAAAAAAAAAAGACAATGAAATTGGTGAAGAGGTTACAGTAATGGAGATAAAAGTTGTATTAATTGATGATAACTTGGGAGAGATTTTAGGGGATGAAATTTTTGAAAAAAGAATGGATTGCATGCATTAATTACGGAGTAAAAGTAGGATGAAGGTTTTGTTCCTATGTATCAAGAGTAAAATATTAAATTCGAATATTAAGTAGTTGTTTAAAAGATAAGGGATTTTGGGTAATAAGGTGTCATAGGTTTGTGGTTTTGTGTAATTTTTCCATTGTTATAGCAAGATATTCAGTAGATATGCAGCGAAAATGAGCTAGGCCCCACATATATTTTTGAAGTTTAAGAGCCCGTTTGGATAGAATTAAAATCTGGTCAAACCAACTTTTAATCTCTTTTTAAATTTTTTTAGGTGTTTGATAAAATAAAAAAATACTTGAAAAAACTAAAACTAACTAAAAAGCAAAAAGTAAGAAGCTGGGTACCCTTAACTTCTTACTTTTTAGATTAAAATTCTTTTAAATTTGACCAAGACATTTACCTTTTTATCTCTTATATTTTCCTCCAATTCCAACAATACCCCGAATTTGTAGCCCTTAAGTATATTATTTTTTCTTTCTTTTTCTCTTTGTTGCTTCTTTCCATCTCTTCCTTGCAGTTTTCTCTTCATCTTTCTCCTTTGTTTTGAATTATTAGAATTAAAAATTATATAAATTCAACTTGTTTATGGTGTTAACAACTTTAAGGACATTTGAGTTATTTTGATAATAAAAAAGTGATTAACAACACTTATTTACCAAACACATCAACTTTTTTTCAGTTTCAGCACTTCTATGCAACGCTTATCTGCTTAATTTATAAACACTTATTTTCAGGTTTTAAGCACATACGCTAAAAATGAATTTTTTTAATCCTATCAGCGGGCTCTAAATCAGATACTTGGGAGTTTTGGCCTAAATTGCTTAAATTCCACCTTTTCCCTTCCCTTTATTTATTTTGTATATTTTTATAGATACTAATATAGCATTATCTTAGTCGATTTTTCATTGGAGTACCATCTTTTCACAAATGAAATCATCTGTTGCATGATATTATTCTTTTAAATTGGTCAATCAATCTTAAAATCTTAACAAGTTCTTTTATATTAAAATCTACACTTGAATTAATTTAAATCACTCAACCTTTTATTTAAAAATTGAATTGCTCAAAAATAATATCTTTAAATAGTTTCTCGTCTATAATAATTTCTCAATAAGTGATTTTCCTAGCAAATGGGATTTTATTTTGTTTAATAAACTTTCAAAAACCTTAAGTCTTTTCCTTATCTAAACATTTTTTTAAAGTTAGTCAGAAACACATATTTTTAGAAATAAACGGATAATTGTGAGTTAACAGATATTCTTGGTACCTTAACAATCTTTCAAAAGTATTAATTTGAACTCTTACTCGGAATTTCTTGAATATTGAAGTCTTTTAATGTCAAGTCTTTAAGGATTTTTTTTGGAGGTTTTCCTTATTTTCCTTAATATATTAAGTGATGACTCCATATTTTAGTTAAATTTGAGAATTTTCTCAGTTTTCGAATTTAATTAAAGTCAAGCCACTTTTTCTCAATTTTGAGAAGATTCCGGCTAAGCCTGTCAAGTGGGTCGGGCTGACCCGGCCCTACCCGGCTCACTTAAAGGATCCGGCTCTGTTTGACTCGGCCCGGTAAGCCCTAGGGTTTTAAGGTTCCAGGTCCCGGGCCGGTTATTTTTTTAATTTGGGACCGGTTAACCCGGTCCGGACCTAGCCCTGTCCAGGCCCGTCGGTTAACCGGCTCAGCTCGGCTCGAATTCAATTTTTTTTTATTTTTTTTATTTTGAATTTTAGGCCAAACTAGTTGTTGGCCCAACGGCTATATAGCCGTTTTTGGGTCCAAACGGCTAGTTTGGGTCCATTTCTTCAAAAAAAAGAAAAAAAATTACTTTAAAATTTATTTTTTAATCCCAAAAAAAATTCTATAAATACCCTACACCTTCAAATCATTTTTCACACAATTTTTCACACTCTCAAAATCTCATTCTCTCTCAAATCTCAATTCTCAATTCTCAAATATTCAATATATTTAATTTCTTAAAGTGTTCACTTTAATTTTTTAATTTTGCATTTACAAAGTACGAGCGAAAGTTTCTAAAGTCGCAACCTTCGGATACTTCCAAATTTTGGTATTGTCGTTGCATCTCTTACGTTTAATTTTTATTTATTGTATTAATTGTTTAATATTTAATTTTATTATATTTGTGTATTTTGAATTTTTTTAGTTTAATTTAATTTATACTATGGATAAATTAAGAAACCTCGCTACTAAAGGTGTTAAAATTTTTTGTCCCGGAAGTGGTAGTAAAAAATAAATTACTAGCGGTAGAGGTAGTTCAAGTAGTAGATATACTCGTGTGCCTTCGCCTACGGTACCGCTTGGTACACCTTTTGAGGAAGAAATAGGTGTAGGTGCTCACGATATAGATTATGTAGAAGCTCAAAAAAATTACGGTATAGAAGAAGAAAATGAAGTAGATGCGGTTAATTTAGACGAAGAAAATGAAAATATTGGTGAGACACCCGCAGTAAAAAAAGCTAACGTTAGATCTGAATCGATTAATCTCCCTCCCCGTCCTCCCCGTGCCGCAAGACCTCGTAAAACAACTAGTGTTGCATGGCAATTTTTTGAACGTATATCAGATACTGAGGTGCAATGCAATATTTGTCAATAAATATATAAGCATAGAAGCAGAGGCAAACAAGGGGGTACGAGTACGTTAATGAGACATCTAGGTGAAGCTCATGAAAGAGAGTTAAATATTGCACGAGGTGGTGGGAATGTTGGTGGGCCAACGTAAACTAGAATGGACCTAGCAACCGGTCAGGTAACGAAGAAGTATAATAAATTGAGGGAAAGAAATAGCTAAAATAGTAGTTGTGGGTTGTTTGCCTTTTAGTTTTCCTTCTACTGGTGTCTTTATTCATTATATACAAGCAATTTATAATCCTATGTTTAACGGTATTCCTAGAAGTACTTGTCGGTCTGATATTTTTAGACTTCATTCACAATATTGTTTTTATTTATCAACATTGTTAAAAAAATATTCAATGTAGATTGCCCTTAACTTCTGATCTTGGTCGTGCTGTAAATAAAAATAATTATTTAACTGTTACTTGTCACTGGATGGATAGTAATTTTGTGATGCAAAAACGTATTCTTGCTTTTTTATATGATGAAGATCGTAAATATACTGGAGATTTTATTGTTGATTCTATTGTTAAAGTTGTTGGATATTATGGTATCGAAAATAAAATTTTATGTATTGCTTTTGATAATGCTTCTAACAACAAGACTGCTATAAAAAAATTAAAATCTACGCTATCTACGTCGTTGCCTGAAATTTTTCATATTAAGTGTGCATGTCATATATATAATTTAATTGTAAAAGATGGTCTTGAACTTTTTGAGCTTTATATTGAAAAAATTCGTCTTGATGTTGGTTTTATTCAAGGAAATAATCGTAGATCGAGAATTAGAGAATTTAAAGTTAAATGTCAAGAAAATGGACTTGCACCGATATTGATGCCTGAGGAAATTGATAGTAGATGAAATTCTACGTATGATTTTTTAAAAACTTGTTATAAATATATAACTCCTATTACACTAGCTTTTAACCAACATTGAGGTTCATTTGCTGATTCTGCTGATTGCATGCTACATGATTCTGATTGGGTTATGATTAAGGATCTTGTTAAGTTTTTAGAAAAAATTTATATTGCTACGGTTGAATTTTTCGATGCTTATTATCCTACTGTTTGTAATATTTTGGAATATATAGCCGATATTTCCGGTTTGCTCAAAGAATATAAAAATAGAGAAGGTTATAAAGAAGTTGTTGGTGCCATGTTTACTAAATTTAAAAATATTTTTTTCCAATTCCCCCTATTTAATTGGTTGGTGCTATTTTAAATCCGTGCATTAAATATAATAATATGTGCCACTTTAGTACTATTATTTATACTAACTTAGAAATAACTATTAACCATGATTCTAAACAAGTACAACCTGATCTGTGGACGGCTATGAATGATGCAAAGGATTACTGATAACGCTCAATCTACAGCTCTCGTAGGAGTGTAAAGCGGTCGTTAGCAAATATAGAACCCAACCTGGATTGGGTATCGATCCCACAGGGAATAGCTTGGTCAACAAGTAAGTGAAGATTACTAGACTTTTAGTGAAAGTCTCGAAAAAGGGGGGATTCTTGTTGTGCAAGTAATGTAACCAAATAGTAGCTAAAAACGGCAATAGCAAAGTAAAAAGAAGGAGAATGTTTTAGTAAGATGTAAACAATGAGAATTGAGGAGTTGGGGTTATGTCCACCTTCTGAGTTATACGTCTCTATTGACTATGAGTGTGTTGAATTCGGACATGCATATGCTTATAGAGAATTGTATTCGATGGTAAATCCAGGCGTCTTTCGACCTATTCGAGGATTATTTCACTTTAACTCTTTCGAGCTTAAAGCGTATCTAACGGTATGAATTCTCCAAGAGGTTAATCCAGTTACGGTACTAACTTTTTAATAGGGGATGGGACCCTACTACCTTGACATTATCTCTTTTCCAGACAGATAACCTTTCTTTCGAACAAATTAAATGTTATACTGGCGTATTCTTGCGTTTGCAACCACAAAGAATTTAGATTAAGATGAAGAGAATAATGATATAAGCAACATACGTGTCACGAACTCACAAACTCACAGCAATAGATAGTACCTCATTCGGCTTCCATAACCCCAACAAAGAAGTTTAGTTACCCATGAGTGCGAAGGAAATCACAATTGACATTATTGTTATACCACAATAAAGATTTCACGTTTGTAATGGTGTGGTAGGCGTTAGGCGTGAATTCCTTAGCAAGGTAACGTTTCTCTTGTTGCGGAATTTAAGAATAAAAGAAGAAAAATAGAATTAATGGAAGAATATGTTCTGAGATAGAATGTCTTAGAAGTAGAATAGAATAGAATGTAAGAAGATGTAGAATAGAATAGAATTGAATGTAAGAAGATGTCAGAAGATGTCTCTAAAATCTCTAGCAAGATAGGGTATTTATAATACCCATATCCTATTCCTACTAAGCTAATGAAATGCTTAACCAAATCCTACTAAGCTAATGAAATACTTAACCCAATTGTACTAGGTTAATGTATCATTATCCTAATCCTAATAAGCTAATGAAATACTTAACCCAATTGTACTAGGTTAATGTATCATTATCCTAATCCTAATAAATTACTGCTAGTCCCCAAAGTCTTCAGAAATGTTGTTTTAGCCCGGGACAGATTTTCCATGCGCCATCTTTAGTCCTTGGCGTCCAAGATTGGCTTTTCTCCTTTCGTGAAGCTTTCTTTGGCGTCAAGTTATCCATAAAATGCTGAATTCTGCATCATTTATACCTGAAACTTTGCTAATCATGTTCGTTAGCTCACTTACAGGAAAAAGGACTAAAAGTGCATGAAATATATAATTTGTTCTCAAAACTAGGCTAAAATATGGGCAAAATATAGTGCTATAGGCGTGTAAATTCGCCTATCATCAACACCCCACACTTGAAGCTTTGTTCGTCCTCGAACAAAATATCATGTCCCTCTAAACATCAACTTAGGGTTTCAAAGCAACAACACAAAATATTCGTCAAGACAAGCACAACAATTATCAACAAAGAGTAGTTTTTCGATCATTAGTAGAGACCATTTAGCCTCCAACATAGACTCGTGATGGTGGCTGATTCGTATTCAAAAGTTAAGGCACAAAGAATCATACACAACTACCCAAAACTCATCAACCATGTGTGTCTCACAATCTATTACCCATAATCACTCACAAGTATAGCATATTTTTCAAACATGGGTATCAAAATATCCTTGCTCTCACTCTCACAAAGAATTCATATGTAGCAACTGATGACCATAGGCTTGCCCTTAGTGTAATGCTCCACTAAATGTCAGAATGCTAAGCTTAGAATCAAATAGTTCTTTTGATGGTTGTAATGTAGGCTAAGGGACGGGTAGGACTATTTTGGCCAGAAATAGTGACTATGTTCCTAAGCGCTTTAATACATCACATTGTATTATTAACACTTTTCTTTCAAACAACCTTTCTACTTTCTTTTATTCTACCACTCTTTTTCTCCTCTTTTGTTTTTCAATTTTAAACATAACTAACTTTTCAGTTTTCCTTTCTTTTTTCTTTTGATAACATACCTCTTATGATAGCACTTTCTTTTTCATAACTCATTCAAGCACCAATGCATTCTAAAGCATCATACTCACCCAATTTCCTCTTATTTTGTCACATGACTTTTTCACTTTAAAGCACTTAGGAATTTGGATCAAATTATGGTCTTGAAAAAAAATGGATTAGGCTTACATATGAGGTTGTCAAAGAAAATAGGCTAAAAGCTCAAAAGGGTTAACTAGGATAATGTCCATGGGTAGGTAAAAATGAAGGTAAACAAATATAGGTTGCCAAAGAAATGACTAAATCATCTCCTAAACTTACACTCCTTATTTTCGCTTTACATACATACCAGGCAAGTTCTAGCATCAGCCACAAGCACAGAATATACAATTAGCTCACACACACAAGGCACATGGTCGAATTTATTGGGAGTAGTATAGACTCTTGACCCAACAGATGAAGGAATTAAACCAAACAATATCACATAGTGAGTCACAATTAGAGCCTAAATGTCTCAATAGTCATGATTTTAGCACAAACTCTTGTCATAATCTCATGCTGCCTATTAGAATAATTTCATGCGAAGCTAAGCTAAAAAAAAACAATTAACTAAACAAACATAAATAAATGCAAATGTGGATGGAGAAGTATAGCATGCAAATATCAGCACCCCACACTTAGACGGGACACACTGTCCTCAGTGGAAAATAAATAAGAAGAACCTGGTTAGTCGGACTCATCCTCTATGTCTGGGGTCATACCCCTTGCATCGGAATCATCATCAGAGTCGTCATCCTCAGAAGTTCCTCATAAGTATCCCACTTAATTCCAAGAGTGAGTCGAGGTATTTGCAGCGAGGAGGGTTCTCCTTGCTCTTTTCGGCCTCTTTTCTTGCCTTTTTGTGAAGTGGTAGCCTTATCTTTGCCTTGTCTTGCTTTGGGTGCCATTGTACCTGAGACCTAAAACAATGTTCATGTTAGCATCATCTCGATGGATACAATCTATAAACAAGCAGTAGTGGCACCACCCCACACTTAGTTTGTTGGTACAGACTAGTGAAGTGAAAGTGGTCGATTACTCAGACTTCATCGACATACGTTTTAGGGGCTATATTCCAACAAGAAATTAAGATATGTAACACTTCTTGCAATCTTTTCAATACTTTCATGTTAGGTATATCAAGACTTCTACATAGGGATTACATCATGGTATAGTTTCTATCAATAATCACAATCTCCTATGTCGGTAGGCAACTATAAGTCTTATTCCGATGAGCGAGACATCCCAACATGAGAGTATTCAAGTGACAAGAGTATGCAATGTTCATGACTATAGCAATTCCGCAAGTAGTATGACAATGCATCAAAATCGAATTGAAGTCAGAAACAAGTTAAGATCATCCTAACGTATATGTTCACTCACTTGGTTGTGTATCAACAATTCAAACACATTCACATCTCCAATACTTCTTCAAGATTTAGCAATTCATAGTAACGTAGTACTTACGAAAAATAGATGAAGAACACAAGAGTACTTACGTGATTGAAGCCTTTGGAGATGTTCTTGTGAAGTGGAAGAGCAAAAGTTTTTAGAAGATTTGGATGCTATGTGCGGCGCCTATGTTAGGTTTTTAATGTGTTTGTGCCTCAAGACTAAGTCTCCTTTATATAGGAAAAGAATGGGTCGGGTTTTGACCCATTTAAAATCGGTTTTGGAGACAAAAAGTGACCATAGGCGGTGCCTAATGCTTTGCCTAGTTGAGCAGAATGCCATAGCATAGGCCATGCCTTTTGCAAAGCATTTGGTGAGCATAGGCGGCGCCTTTTGCAAAGCATTTGGTGAGCATAGGCGGCGCCTTTAGCATGGCATATGAGATTCAGAGACAAAAGACATTAGCATAGGCGGCGCCTATGCTATGGCATACTTGGGCATGGACGGCGCCTATGCTATGGCACACTAGATTCCGAGACCTTAGGCTATAGTATAGTCTTTGCCTTGTTCGTGGCTTAGTTTTACCTAGGCCTAGCCTTGCTCGATGCCTATTTTGTCATGAGCAATGCTCAATCCATAGCCTTATGCATCTTAATTCCTAACTTACCACCTTTACCATGCCATACGTCCAAATCGCATCTGAAATCGAGCTCCTCGTTTTATACCTCTTGCACCTACATTCGCTCAAAACCAATGAAAACGATTAGTACGATGGGTTGCCTCCCATCAAGCGCCTTAGTTTTGGTCGTGGCACGACTCTTATTTTTGGATTTTTATTTATCAAAAACGAAACACGTACTAGAATGAGAGAAAGACAAAAAAATGAAAAACGATAAACGATGGGTTGCCTCCCATCTAGCGCTTGATTTATTGTCGCGGCACGACATAGCTACCTCGAGTACTTAGACTTCGTCGAGATAGATGGTGGATCATTTTCTGAATGGATTCAGACGATAATGAGGCTTACTTGTAGGCATGCAATCTCCTTCGAGATGAATCTTGTGCGTACATAAACCAAGAAGGATCCCAATGATATCATCAATGAACCACCCAATGGCTCTCTTGTACCTCTTCAGAGCAGAGATGAGAGCGTCTACGTGTTGTTCACTTGAATCATCCGCAACACTCACCGGAAGTGTATCTCTACTTCCCAAGAACGCATACCTTAGATAATTGGGGAGCTCTTTTGATTCTAGCACTGGGGGTTCTTCAATGGAAGTCTTAGATGTTGGTGACGGTTGATTCTTAAGATCACGGTCCGGTTGCTTAGGAGTATGGGAATAGGACTCTATTTCTGTTAGAGCACCCATAAGTTCTTCATAATCTTCATCGTCCTCATGCTCAACATTCAGTGGCGCAGCATACAATGGCTCAACAGTAAGCTGTTTCTCTACAGATAATGCTTTCTTATCCTCATGATGAACATCATCTACAGAGAACACATTCATATCGCCGGGCTGCTTCATTGCTTTGCATATATCAAAGCGGACCACTTCGTCATTCAACCAAAATAAAAGCTCATTAGCTCTCATGTCAATAAGCACACTTCCTGTTGCAAGGAAAGGACGTCCCAAGATTATGGGAACTTCAGAGTCCACCTCGCAATCCAAAATCACAAAGTCTGCAGGAAAAATGAAGGTAGACACCTTCACCAACACATCATTCAAGATACCCACAGGTCGTTTTACTGACCTATCCGCCATCACGAGCCGCATATTGGTTGGTGTAGGGTGGCCCAACCCCAACTTTTTGTAGATGGATAGTGGCATCAAATTGATGCTAGCTCCCAAATCGCACAATGCCTTAGCGAAATTCATAGATCCAACCGTGCAAGGAATAGTGAAAGCACCAGGGTCTGCCTTCTTCTTTACTAAGGACCTTGTGGCAATTGCACTGCAATGATGAATATTATCTGTCGGCTCATAGCTTACTGCCCGCTTCTTTGTTAAAAGATCCTTCATAAATTTTGCATACCCAGGCATTTGTTCAAGTGCCTCCACCAATGGAACATTAATGGTCAGCTGTTTTGACATAGTCATGAATTTACTGAACTTTGTATCATCCGCCACCTTCTTCAATCTTTGAGGAAAAGGTGGTGGTGGATATGGAATTTTTCTCTCCACGGCTTTCTTCTCCTCTTGCCTTCATTTTTCAGCCTTTTCAGGCTGCAACATACTCGGTGTACCGTCGTGGGTGGATTCTACGGCAGCTTCTCCTTTTGCCTTGTCATCAATATCTTCTACTTCGTCAACCACTTGCTTGCCTTTTAATGAAGTTTCCAGCACCTTACCGCTTCGGGTAGTAATAGCCATGCATGACCCATCATTCCTTGGGTTTTGCACAGTGTTGCTAGGTAAGGTGCCAGTCTTTCTTTGATTGAGTGCTGCTGAAAGTTGGCTCAATTGCTGCTCTATTTGCTTGATTGAAGTGGAATGTGAATCAACTAATTGCTTCATAGAGGACAAATCATTTATTACCTCCGTTACTCCCGCGCTAGTTTCTTCCACTCCTTTCAGTAGTTTAGCCATCATGTCTTCCATACTTCCAGAACTAGATGTGGTGGCCTCACGTCTTCCAGGGGGAACATACAAACCACTTTTGTCATTCTTGTTCTTCCAACTACCTTGGTCCTTGTTTCCATATTTATCATAATAGTTCCGACCTTGGTTTCCTTGGGTATTACCTCGGAAACCCCACTGATTGTTCAAGTAGTTGGCTTCTTCTTCCGAATCAGATTCGTCTCTTCCTTTTGACGCAATGGCTTTGAATTTTTTGGTCTTCCCTGATAATAGATGCTTTGTAAGAAGATCCACTTGTGTCTTCATGTGCGCCATATCTTGATCACGCTCTTCTTCTCTTCTCCTTTGGTCTGCAGTCATTCCTATAGATAAAGTGGGGCTTGCTACCTCAGAATCCCTGGTATGCCAAGCTCTACTTTGCTTCGTCATTCGATCTAGCATATTGCTTGCCTGACCAAAGGTGAGATCCATGAATGATCCTCCAGCCGCGTTATCCACAACTGGTTTAGTTATTGAATTCAAAGCTCTGTAAAGTATCTCCATTAGGTGAACATTAGTCATGTGATGGTTTGGGCACCTCATTAGCTTCGTCTTGAACCTCTCCCATGTTTCATGAAGGGCTTCAGTTGGAAGCTGATGAAAGTTGCTGATTTCATCTCTCAATTGTGCTCTTTTGGATGGCGGAAAGAATCTTTCGAGGAAAGCGTCTCTCAATTGCCTCTAATTTGTAATAGAATCAGGAGTCAACCCATTCAACCATAGAGTTGCCTCCCCAGACAGAGACAATGGAAATAGACGTAATCGAATTGCATTCTGACCAACTCCAGGATTGTCAAACGACTTGCATGTAGAAATAAAGTTGATGAGATGCATATTCGGATCATCGCCTGCTAGTCCACCAAATAATCCCTTGAGTTGCAATAACTGAATCATGGTGCTCGTGATGTTGAACTTGGCTCCGGGTGCCAATGGTGGAGGAATAATGGCTCCTGTGGCTCCGGCTCCATCAAGATCATCATCATCATCGTCGAAAGCTGGTTGCATAGCTTGGCGTTCATGCCTAAACCTAGCTTGACGATCTCTTCTGTTGGCAGGTGTTGCGATCTCAGCGGTATACCTAGGGTTTAGTAGCTCGTCATTACCTAGATCTTCATCGTCAGGATTTGTTGCTCGCCCAGGGTTATCAATATTCTGTTGATGCACTTGAGCGGCGGCTAGCGCAGCTAGTCTCGCCTGTTCCTGTTGAGCAGCCATCCTTTCAATTACGTGTTGTGCCTCCATTCTGCGAATACGTTGTGGTTCAGGATTGATAGGTAATAACGGTTGACCAGAACTTCGGGTATGGGGCATGCACTGAATAAAAACCTGCAGTAAACAAAAACAAAAACTAAAAGTAAAAGTACGAGAATCTTTGACCAAAGGGTCTAGTAATTATTACGAACTTAATTGACACTTTTATTCCCCGGCAGCGGCGCCAATTTTTGATAACGCTCAATCTACAGCTCTCGTAGGAGTGTAAAGCGGTCGTTAGCAAATATAGAACCCAACCTGGATTGGGTATCGATCCCACAGGGAATAGCTTGGTCAACAAGTAAGTGAAGATTACTAGACTTTTAGTGAAAGTCTCGAAAAAGGGGGGATTCTTGTTGTGCAAGTAATGTAACCAAATAGTAGCTAAAAACGGCAATAGCAAAGTAAAAAGAAGGAGAATGTTTTAGTAAGATGTAAACAATGAGAATTGAGGAGTTGGGGTTATGTCCACCTTCTGAGTTATACGTCTCTATTGACTATGAGTGTGTTGAATTCGGACATGCATGTGCTTATAGAGAATTGTATTCGATGGTAAATCCAGGCGTCTTTCGACCTATTCGAGGATTATTTCACTTTAACTCTTTCGAGCTTAAAGCGTATCTAACGGTATGAATTCTCCAAGAGGTTAATCCAGTTACGGTACTAACTTTTTAATAGGGGATGGGACCCTACTACCTTGACATTATCTCTTTTCCAGACAGATAACCTTTCTTTCGAACAAATTAAATGTTATACTGGCGTATTCTTGCGTTTGCAACCACAAAGAATTTAGATTAAGATGAAGAGAATAATGATATAAGCAACATACGTGTCACGAACTCACAAACTCACAGCAATAGATAGTACCTCATTCGGCTTCCATAACCCCAACAGAGAAGTTTAGTTACCCATGAGTGCGAAGGAAATCACAATTGACATTATTGTTATACCACAATAAAGATTTCACGTTTGTAATGGTGTGGTAGGCGTTAGGCGTGAATTCCTTAGCAAGGTAACGTTTCTCTTGTTGCGGAATTTAAGAATAAAAGAAGAAAAATAGAATTAATGGAAGAATATGTTCTGAGATAGAATGTCTTAGAAGTAGAATAGAATAGAATGTAAGAAGATGTAGAATAGAATAGAATTGAATGTAAGAAGATGTCAGAAGATGTCTCTAAAATCTCTAGCAAGATAGGGTATTTATAATACCCATATCCTATTCCTACTAAGCTAATGAAATGCTTAACCAAATCCTACTAAGCTAATGAAATACTTAACCCAATTGTACTAGGTTAATGTATCATTATCCTAATCCTAATAAGCTAATGAAATACTTAACCCAATTGTACTAGGTTAATGTATCATTATCCTAATCCTAATAAATTACTGCTAGTCCCCAAAGTCTTCAGAAATGTTGTTTTAGCCCGGGACAGATTTTCCATGCGCCATCTTTAGTCCTTGGCGTCCAAGATTGGCTTTTCTCCTTTCGTGAAGCTTTCTTTGGCGTCAAGTTATCCATAAAATGCTGAATTCTGCATCATTTATACCTGAAACTTTGCTAATCATGTTCGTTAGCTCACTTACAGGAAAAAGGACTAAAAGTGCATGAAATATATAATTTGTTCTCAAAACTAGGCTAAAATATGGGCAAAATATAGTGCTATAGGCGTGTAAATTCGCCTATCATCAACACCCCACACTTGAAGCTTTGTTCGTCCTCGAACAAAATATCATGTCCCTCTAAACATCAACTTAGGGTTTCAAAGCAACAACACAAAATATTCGTCAAGACAAGCACAACAATTATCAACAAAGAGTAGTTTTT
This sequence comes from Capsicum pubescens, assembly GCA_030864215.1. NCBI lineage: Eukaryota > Viridiplantae > Streptophyta > Magnoliopsida > Solanales > Solanaceae > Capsicum > Capsicum pubescens. The sequence goes on from CM061540.1 coordinate 237,391,528, forward strand.
CGATCATTAGTAGAGACCATTTAGCCTCCAACATAGACTCGTGATGGTGGCTGATTCGTATTCAAAAGTTAAGGCACAAAGAATCATACACAACTACCCAAAACTCATCAACCATGTGTGTCTCACAATCTATTACCCATAATCACTCACAAGTATAGCATATTTTTCAAACATGGGTATCAAAATATCCTTGCTCTCACTCTCACAAAGAATTCATATGTAGCAACTGATGACCATAGGCTTGCCCTTAGTGTAATGCTCCACTAAATGTCAGAATGCTAAGCTTAGAATCAAATAGTTCTTTTGATGGTTGTAATGTAGGCTAAGGGACGGGTAGGACTATTTTGGCCAGAAATAGTGACTATGTTCCTAAGCGCTTTAATACATCACATTGTATTATTAACACTTTTCTTTCAAACAACCTTTCTACTTTCTTTTATTCTACCACTCTTTTTCTCCTCTTTTGTTTTTCAATTTTAAACATAACTAACTTTTCAGTTTTCCTTTCTTTTTTCTTTTGATAACATACCTCTTATGATAGCACTTTCTTTTTCATAACTCATTCAAGCACCAATGCATTCTAAAGCATCATACTCACCCAATTTCCTCTTATTTTGTCACATGACTTTTTCACTTTAAAGCACTTAGGAATTTGGATCAAATTATGGTCTTGAAAAAAAATGGATTAGGCTTACATATGAGGTTGTCAAAGAAAATAGGCTAAAGGCTCAAAAGGGTTAACTAGGATAATGTCCATGGGTAGGTAAAAATGAAGGTAAACAAATATAGGTTGCCAAAGAAATGACTAAATCATCTCCTAAACTTACACTCCTTATTTTCGCTTTACATACATACCAGGCAAGTTCTAGCATCAGCCACAAGCACAGAATATACAATTAGCTCACACACACAAGGCACATGGTCGAATTTATTGGGAGTAGTATAGACTCTTGACCCAACAGATGAAGGAATTAAACCAAACAATATCACATAGTGAGTCACAATTAGAGCCTAAATGTCTCAATAGTCATGATTTTAGCACAAACTCTTGTCATAATCTCATGCTGCCTATTAGAATAATTTCATGCGAAGCTAAGCTAAAAAAAAACAATTAACTAAACAAACATAAATAAATGCAAATGTGGATGGAGAAGTATAGCATGCAAATATCAGCACCCCACACTTAGACGGGACACACTGTCCTCAGTGGAAAATAAATAAGAAGAACCTGGTTAGTCGGACTCATCCTCTATGTCTGGGGTCATACCCCTTGCATCGGAATCATCATCAGAGTCGTCATCCTCAGAAGTTCCTCATAAGTATCCCACTTAATTCCAAGAGTGAGTCGAGGTATTTGCAGCGAGGAGGGTTCTCCTTGCTCTTTTCGGCCTCTTTTCTTGCCTTTTTGTGAAGTGGTAGCCTTATCTTTGCCTTGTCTTGCTTTGGGTGCCATTGTACCTGAGACCTAAAACAATGTTCATGTTAGCATCATCTCGATGGATACAATCTATAAACAAGCAGTAGTGGCACCACCCCACACTTAGTTTGTTGGTACAGACTAGTGAAGTGAAAGTGGTCGATTACTCAGACTTCATCGACATACGTTTTAGGGGCTATATTCCAACAAGAAATTAAGATATGTAACACTTCTTGCAATCTTTTCAATACTTTCATGTTAGGTATATCAAGACTTCTACATAGGGATTACATCATGGTATAGTTTCTATCAATAATCACAATCTCCTATGTCGGTAGGCAACTATAAGTCTTATTCCGATGAGCGAGACATCCCAACATGAGAGTATTCAAGTGACAAGAGTATGCAATGTTCATGACTATAGCAATTCCGCAAGTAGTATGACAATGCATCAAAATCGAATTGAAGTCAGAAACAAGTTAAGATCATCCTAACGTATATGTTCACTCACTTGGTTGTGTATCAACAATTCAAACACATTCACATCTCCAATACTTCTTCAAGATTTAGCAATTCATAGTAACGTAGTACTTACGAAAAATAGATGAAGAACACAAGAGTACTTACGTGATTGAAGCCTTTGGAGATGTTCTTGTGAAGTGGAAGAGCAAAAGTTTTTAGAAGATTTGGATGCTATGTGCGGCGCCTATGTTAGGTTTTTAATGTGTTTGTGCCTCAAGACTAAGTCTCCTTTATATAGGAAAAGAATGGGTCGGGTTTTGACCCATTTAAAATCGGTTTTGGAGACAAAAAGTGACCATAGGCGGTGCCTAATGCTTTGCCTAGTTGAGCAGAATGCCATAGCATAGGCCATGCCTTTTGCAAAGCATTTGGTGAGCATAGGCGGCGCCTTTTGCAAAGCATTTGGTGAGCATAGGCGGCGCCTTTAGCATGGCATATGAGATTCAGAGACAAAAGACATTAGCATAGGCGGCGCCTATGCTATGGCATACTTGGGCATGGACGGCGCCTATGCTATGGCACACTAGATTCCGAGACCTTAGGCTATAGTATAGTCTTTGCCTTGTTCGTGGCTTAGTTTTACCTAGGCCTAGCCTTGCTCGATGCCTATTTTGTCATGAGCAATGCTCAATCCATAGCCTTATGCATCTTAATTCCTAACTTACCACCTTTACCATGCCATACGTCCAAATCGCATCTGAAATCGAGCTCCTCGTTTTATACCTCTTGCACCTACATTCGCTCAAAACTAATGAAAACGATTAGTACGATGGGTTGCCTCCCATCAAGCGCCTTAGTTTTGGTCGTGGCACGACTCTTATTTTTGGATTTTTATTTATCAAAAACGAAACACGTACTAGAATGAGAGAAAGACAAAAAAATGAAAAACGATAAACGATGGGTTGCCTCCCATCTAGCGCTTGATTTATTGTCGCGGCACGACATAGCTACCTCGAGTACTTAGACTTCGTCGAGATAGATGGTGGATCATTTTCTGAATGGATTCAGACGATAATGAGGCTTACTTGTAGGCATGCAATCTCCTTCGAGATGAATCTTGTGCGTACATAAACCAAGAAGGATCCCAATGATATCATCAATGAACCACCCAATGGCTCTCTTGTACCTCTTCAGAGCAGAGATGAGAGCGTCTACGTGTTGTTCACTTGAATCATCCGCAACACTCACCGGAAGTGTATCTCTACTTCCCAAGAACGCATACCTTAGATAATTGGGGAGCTCTTTTGATTCTAGCACTGGGGGTTCTTCAATGGAAGTCTTAGATGTTGGTGACGGTTGATTCTTAAGATCACGGTCCGGTTGCTTAGGAGTATGGGAATAGGACTCTATTTCTGTTAGAGCACCCATAAGTTCTTCATAATCTTCATCGTCCTCATGCTCAACATTCAGTGGCGCAGCATACAATGGCTCAACAGTAAGCTGTTTCTCTACAGATAATGCTTTCTTATCCTCATGATGAACATCATCTACAGAGAACACATTCATATCGCCGGGTTGCTTCATTGCTTTGCATATATCAAAGCGGACCACTTCGTCATTCAACCAAAATAAAAGCTCATTAGCTCTCATGTCAATAAGCACACTTCCTGTTGCAAGGAAAGGACGTCCCAAGATTATGGGAACTTCAGAGTCCACCTCGCAATCCAAAATCACAAAGTCTGCAGGAAAAATGAAGGTAGACACCTTCACCAACACATCATTCAAGATACCCACAGGTCGTTTTACTGACCTGTCCGCCATCACGAGCCGCATATTGGTTGGTGTAGGGTGGCCCAACCCCAACTTTTTGTAGATGGATAGTGGCATCAAATTGATGCTAGCTCCCAAATCGCACAATGCCTTAGCGAAATTCATAGATCCAACCGTGCAAGGAATAGTGAAAGCACCAGGGTCTGCCTTCTTCTTTACTAAGGACCTTGTGGCAATTGCACTGCAATGATGAATATTATCTGTCGGCTCATAGCTTACTGCCCCCCTCATGAATATTATTTTATAAATTTATAAAATATATACTCATGTATACGTTAAATATACACGTCTATAGAAGATTTGTTCACATACATACACTCTATTCTATGTATATGTAATACTTTAAATCAAATATACTATAATATATATGCATTACAATATATATTTGTATAGTTATATACTAATTTAAAAAACATATACACATGTATACGTTAAATATACACGTCTATAGAAGATCTAATCACATATATACACTCTATTCTATGTATATGTAATACTTTAAATGAGATATACTACAATATATATATACATTACAATATATATTTGTATAGTTATATACTAATTTATAAAACATATACACATGTATACGTTAAATATACACGTCTATAGAAGATTTGTTCACATACATACACTCTATTCTATGTATATGTAATACTTTAAATGAGATATACTACAATATATATACATTACAATATATATTTGTATAGTTATATACTAATTTATAAAATATATAGACATATATACGTTAAATATACACGTCTATAGAAGATCTATTCACATACATACACTCTATTCTATGTATATGTAATACTTTAAATGAGATATACTACAATATATATATACATTACAATATATATTTGTATAGTTATATACTAATTTATAAAATATATACTCATGTATACATTAAATATACACGTCTATAGAAGATCAATTCACATATATACACTCTATTCTATGTATATGTAATACTTTAAATCAAATATACTATAATATATATACATTACAATATATATTTGTATAGTTATATACTAATTTATAAAAAATATACACATGTATTCGTTAAATATACACGTCTATAGAAGATCTATTCACATATATACACTCTATTCTATGTATATGTAATACTTTAAATGAGATATACTACAATATATATACATTACAATATATATTTGTATAGTTATATACTAATTTATAAAATATATACTCATGTATACGTTAAATATACACGTCTATAGAAGATCTATTCACATATATACACTCTATTCTATGTATATGTAATGCTTTAAATGAAATATACTACAATATATATATACATTACAATATATATTTGTATAGTTATATACTAATTTATAAAATATATACTCATGTATACGTTAAATATACACGTCTATAGAAGATCTATTCACATATATACACTCTATTCTATGTATATGTAATACCTTAAATCAAATATACTACAATATATATATATATTACAATATATATTTGTATAGTTATATACTAATTTATAAAACATATACACATGTATACGTTAAATATACACGTCTATAGAAGATCTATTCACATATATACACTCTATTCTATGTATATGTAATACTTTAAATGAGATATACTACAATATATATACATTACAATATATATTTGTATAGTTATATACTAATTTATAAAACATATACACATGTATACGTTAAATATACACGTCTTTAGAAGATCTATTCACATATATACGCTCTATTCTATGTATATGTAATACTTTAAATCAAATATACTACAATATATATACATTACAATATATATTTGTATAGTTATATACTAATTTATAAAATATATACTCATGTATACGTTAAATATACACGTCTATAAAAGATCTATTCACATATATACGCTCTATTCTATGTATATGTAATACTTTAAATCAAATATACTACAATATATATACATTACAATATATATTTGTATAGTTATATACTAATTTATAAAATATATACTCATGTATACGTTAAATATACACGTCTATAGAAGATCTATTCACATATATACACTCTATTCTATTTATATGTAATACTTTAAATCAAATATACTTTAATATATATACATTACAATATATATTTGTATAGCTGTATACTAATTTATAAAGCATATACACATGTATACGTTAAATATACACGTCTATAGAAGATCTATTCACATATTTACACTCTATTCTATGTATATGTAATACTTTAAATGAGATATACTACAATATATATACTTTACAATATATATTTGTATAGTTATATACTAATTTATAAAATATATACTCATGTATACGTTAAATATACACGTCTATAGAAGATCTATTCACATATATACACTCTATTCTATGTATATGTAATACTTTAAATCAAATATACTATAATATATATACATTACAATATATATTTGTATAGTTATATACTAATTTATAAAACATTTACACATGTATACGTTAAATATACACGTCTATAGAAGATCTATTCACATATATACACTCTATTCTATGTATATGTAATACTTTAAATGAAATATACTACAATATATATACATTACAATATATATTTGTATAGTTATATACTAATTTATAAAATATATAGACATGTATACGTTAAATATACAAATTTATAGAAGATCTATTCACATATATACACTCTATTCTATGTATATGTAATACTTTAAATGAGATATACTACAGTATATATACATTACAATATATATTTGTATAGTTATATACTAATTTATAAAATATATACACATGTATACGTTAAATATATACGTCTATAGAAGATCTATTCACATATATACACTCTATTCTATGTATATGTAATACCTTAAATGAAATATACTATAATATATTTGTATAGTTATATACTAATTTGTAAAACATATACACTTGGATACGTTAAATATATACGTCTATAGAAGATCTATACACACTATTCAATATATATGTACTAGTTTAAATAAAATATATACTACAATACATATATATATACTACAATATTTTTATATATATATATAGTTATATACTAATTTATAAACCATATACATAACGTATACATTAAATATACTCATCTATAGAAGATATATACACACATATATATATATACCATTCAATATATTCACTACTTTAAATAAAACTTACACTACAATATATATATATATATATATATATATATATATATATATATATATATATATATATATATATATATATATATATATATATATATATATATATATATATATAGTTATATACTAATTTATAAAACATATACACATGTATACGTTAAATATATTCTACTTTAGATTTAGAAGATATACAGACACACACATATATATATACCATTCAATATATACACTAATTTAAATAAAAGTATAAAACATATGCTACTTAATATAATAAATTAATAATACGTGATAGTAAATTAATAATGTATTAAAATTAAGTTTTTAATTTCAGTTTGTGAAATTCTGAATTTAAAAAAATAAAAAAATAAAAAAAAATTAACCGGGCGGGCCCAAACCGGGTTGCGTCCGGGCCGGGTTAACCGGGCCCAAATAAAAAATCCAATCGGACCGGGACCCGGACCCCTAAAATTCTTGGGCTTACCGGGTCGGGTCAAACCGGACCGATTTAATTATGTGGGCCTGTTCGGGTCGGTTCGGGCCGGTTTTAACCGGCCCGTTTGACACCCATCCACTCCTATTTAATATCTTTTAGAGTTCCTAGGTAGAAATATAAGCCCCCTACATATAGTCTGACCAAGTACTCCAAGTCTTTCATGTTTTTCAGAAAACCTTAAAAACCTTTATGCAAAAACCTTTAAATTCTATTAATTCCTTTCAAGAGTTGACTGATCATGGACACTGAAGAGGCTATGTGAAAAAGAAAAGAGGATATTGATATACAGATAACAAAGGAGACATATATATAACAACGGTAAGTAAACAAATGGAGGAAGTGGAACAAATCAAGAAAGCATTGTTGGCAAAGTCACAAAGGATAACTAAGGAAATAGCTTGGATTGAGGAAAAAATGGCCACAGTTGACCGAATGACAGCACAAGTAAGAACGAGATTAGTTGAAAAGGCGATAAAAAAAGATGATACTCATGAGAGCTACTTTAGCAACAAACACAAATGAGTAATCTGAAGAGGAGAGTGTTTAACAAGTCCAACTTTCCATCTCAGGAATTAACATCGGGCCAAGATTGAGGACGGTGATATTTGGCCAACAACATTTTGGCCAGGGAAAGAGCAGATTATAACCTTGAAGTCACTTGGGATTCTTCATGATGATCAAACAAAAGAATTTAGGTATAAAAACAGAGATGATTATAAAAAATGTTCTTACCACGCATGTCATAGGGTTCATACCACTAATTAGGGGTGTGCAAAAATCGAACCGATAAAAATGTTATTGGTTTATTGTTATTGGGTTAACAATTTTTTAATGATTTTATAAAATAAATTTATTGGGTTATTGGTTCGGTTCGATTTTTCTTATTGGGTTATTGGGTAAATCGATAACCCAATAAGAATATATATATTATTATATATTTCTCTTAATTTCTCTTTAATTTCTACAAATTAACAAACCTATTATTTCAATTATACAGACTCGTAATTTCTCCTAACAACATTTAGTCTAAACTTGAAGATTCTTGTAAATTAAAACACATCATGTAGAATTTTTGGTTGCAACTAAGATTCGATTTTGTTTCATGTTAGTTATTACTATTTCTATTTTATGAGTATTTTCTTATCGGTTAAATCGGAAATCGAACCGTTAAAAAATAAAAATCAATAAACCGATAAATCGAAAGCCGATAAAAAATATTTTATTAATTTAATTATTGATTTAACATATTTAAAAATTAAAAATTGATAAATTAAACCGAACCAATCGATGCACACCCTGCCACTAACGAATTCAGTGCTTGAGGGCTAGAATTAATCAAATCATCAACAATGTCTAAATTAGAAACATGTGGGGTCCGTAGACTATACTAGCATGCGACAGAGTTGGACCTGGCATGCTAAATAGTGAAGATGTTCTCATCTACAAATATGAATTCGTTGTTTTCTAAGAGACCTACCATGACATCTATGCAGATTTGGTTCATGCTAAGATAATAATAATAAAACCTATTGAGGGAAAGGTTGGAAAAATGTATGGGGGTTGGCGCTAGGGTAAAAATGTTTGTCTTTATCTTACTAGGTGTCTTTATCCTACTAGGATAGGAGGTCATGACATTAAATCTTATTCACCTTTTGAGTCGACCTGGAACACTTTATTGAGATAGCACGTGTAACGAACAATGCCAAACATTAATAGAGCTTATACAATACTTTCTGTCCATTGGAAGGTCTGAATTTTCTTTTGTTAAAATGACAAGGTTTTCTTTTGTTTGGTAACTAGTCATATAATTAATTACCAAAGTAAATTTTACAAATAAAGCAACACCTACACAGTTTTCTTCTTAATAGTATTAGCTACTAAAGACTAACCAAAACTAAAAGCTTCATCTATGAAATATCTGCCTGGATGGAGCAGCAACTCGAACACAACACACAATAGCTATCTTTCTAGCAATACCATCACTAGTTTTCTCCATTTTTTGGAGCACTCTTGTATTTCTCTCCTTCCACTCTGCATATATGAACTTAGAATACACCAACTTTCAGGCTTGTTCCATGTGACTCTAGCCTCTAACTCTAAGTTTGATCCAGGTATACATTGCATCCGAAGTGGTATAGAGGGGTTGAGTTTTGTCAATCTAGCATAATAGTCTCTTCCACAAGGAGTTGGTATAATTGACAACGCTCAAGCGGACACGCAAGTGTACGTGGTCTATCAAGTAATATAGTGGTCTTCAAGAAAGTCGAATATCGATCCCACAGGGACTTGTTCCAACAACTATTTGGCTTCAGTTCATAATTCAGATTCAATTGATGCAAGAGTAACCAAAAGAGAGTTTTGATTATTGTAAATTGCAAGTAAAGTAAACAATGCGTAAAATAAAAAACTTGAGACAATCAATGGAGTAAATCCCAGGGTTAAATCACTTCGAACAATCCTACTACGTTATTGAATTTCATTCGTTAACTTGCTTATCTTGGTTGTTGATTCGTAGGGTTAATTGCATGATCATGGCCTCCCGACCTCTAACCATTTACCTAATTTGGATATTATAACTACATCGTTGAGTGAGGATGTAATAATCCAATTAAGTTCTTTAAGCTATCATCCTCCGTGTGAATCAAGTAAGGCTTCTTGGTACATCCCTGTCTTAGACGCTAATTCGAATTTCTTATTTCATAAAAGAATATGAACCCTACTTTGTTCATCCCCATGTTCTATCTCTCTATTCTCTCTCCCGAGATCACAAGGTTAATAATATATGTATTTTAAGGGTGATCAATCCTTAAAATAATTAAAACAAGGATAGACAAGCAACTAAATTTGATAAGCAAATTAAATGAAATCAATTCAAAATAATAGTCTTCATTTTCTTGGCTTTAACCTTGGAAGGGAGTTTTTAGCCACTAATAGCCATAATCATCATCCAATTAATTGTATGAATGATCAAAATCATAAAGAAGCTAAATTAAAGAATGAAAAAACCTAAAAATAAAGTTGCAGCATCCTCCACAATTGTCCAAGACGTCCCAAGATGATTACAAAAGTGAACAAGACTTGTATTTATAGTAGAAGTAATCCAAGCCCAAGCCGTGTAGGAGTAGATTTGCATTTGGCCGTGTGTGGAGAATGCATCGCGGCATCGCGCCGCCTTGCCTATTTCATGGAGTAACCAATGCGGGGCCTTGCTTATCGTGTTGCAAAAGTGGTGCGCTGCACCTATATTGCGTTGGCTCACTGAAAGTTGCATCCAATACTTTGGTAAAGTATTTCATCGTCCTTTCTTTTATCCAAGCCTTGTGGTGTGTTTCCAATGAATTTCCATCCTTTATATCATCAATATATCACCAAAATAAGCTCACAAAACATCCTATATCATAAAACACTACGGGTTAGATATCACAACAACATAATATCAAGAACGATAAACTTAAATCACTAGCTAAGACTAGGCTAGTTCATATTGATCTTTAACTTATTGTTCTGACTCTTAACTTAATCAAATTGAACTTTGCATATTCTAAACAAGTTGTTCCACATATAATTACACATTTAAACCATTTGAAACTCATTTAACACATTAGAATCCAACGAAACCAACTAGACACACATCTATCTCAAGCTAGTAACACTAGTTTTCTCGATTGAACTCTGCATGACACAATTAAGTATAAACTTGTTTGAAAACACTTTTAACCATTGAAATCATATACTTGAACACTTATATGCTTATTTATATCATAATCACATATAAAGCACACAAATTATCCTCAAAACAAGACTAAACAAGCTAGAATAGTAACACTAGAGTGCATAAATACACCCAACATCAATAATGGAATTTCATGAACAGATGGTCTCTTGTTTCATTAACACTCTTACACAAAACACATACCAAATCAATATGAATATTTGACTTCACTAATTTATCTGTTGTTGAGAGTCTATTTTGCAGTTGCAACCAGTTGAAGATGGCTTTAGTCCTAGAAGAGTTGTGACAAAAATTCAACCCTTGGATAAACACCAAAGAGTTGTAAGTAGGTTTGTTTAATAATACTTTTCTTACCTTCAGTAGAGGTATGCAACAGTTTCAGATTATCCTTAGCATAAAGTAATTTCTTAACCATCCAACAAGCTTAACTAGTGATGAAAAGATCCTCTTAATTACACCATTAATGCAGTAACTATGAATCTACTTTATCCATAATTTATCTTGATTTTTCTCTTAATTCCAGCACATCTTCAATATTGCAGTTTTCTTCCATTGTTTCAAATTGATCAAGTTAAGTCCACTAGAAATTCTAGAAAGGCACATTTTTTTACCAAGATACCAAGGCTTTTTAAGTGATGCTATTTCCACCTGACCAAATATAACTCCTATAATATGCTTAAATATCTTTCATCACTCTAGCTGGAATGACAAACAATTGTGCCCAATAAGCTTTATAGCAGTAGACTCTGGTGTCAATACTTATATTTTTTCATAATATTTCACAGTCTCTACTCCATTTGGTAATTCAGTCATAGCTAGATGAGTAGACATAATTGCCATAAAAGTCACCTCAATTGATCTAATAGAGCTATACATGGTAGATTGTGATGTCATTTATGGCATGGATTAGCTACACTCTTTCTATCTTTTATTAATTGTAGAAAGAGAATAGTCCGATTCCAGTTTCCATGTGAACCAATTCTAAAGTGAATGGGTGGTGCCTCAGTGCCTATGGGTCGGTTCATATCTTACCTTAAGGACTAAAAATTGATCGTGCATCTATAATCTTGTCCAAGTTAAGGATTCAAATTCTGAATCCCCAACTCTTAGGTTGGTTCCAGTGGTAAACAAATTTCCAAAAGTGTTTCCAAAAGATCTATCCAGAGTTTCCCCGGAATGGGAAATTGACTTTGAAATAAATCTCCTTCCAGATACCTAACCTATTTCAATTCGACCCTATATAATGGATCTAGTTGATCTTAAAAAGTTGAAAGAATAATTAAAGGTCCTCCTAGACAAGAGTTTTATTAGGCCCACCATCTCTCTATAGGGTGCTCTAGTTCTTTTCGTGCGTAAGAAAGATAGTTCTCTCAGAATGTACATCGACTACCGTCAGTTGAACAAGGTCACAATAAAAAATAAGTATCCCATTCCTAGGATTGATGAGTTGTTCAACCAACTTTAGGGTGAAAATTGCTTCTCCAAGATAGACCTCAGATCAGTCTATTATCAGTTCAAAATCATAGAATGTGTTATTCTGAAGACAACCTTCAGAACTCAGTATGGTTACTTCGAATACGTTGTTATGACTTTTGGACTAACGAATGCTTCTACAACTTTCATGGAGCTGATGAACTGGGTGTTCATGCATTACTTGGATATATTTGCCATTGTCTTCATAGATTACACCCTCATTTATTATCAAAGTGAGCATGAACATGCAATTCATTTGAAGATTGTATTACAGGATCTTAAAGACCGCCAATTATTCGCCAAATTCAGCAATTATGAATTATAGATGAAATCAATTGCATTCATTGGTCATATTAGTTTCGATGAGGGCATTCGAGTTAATTCTCCAAAGACCAAATCAGTGAGAAACTGGCCTACACCCATCTCTCCAGAAGATATCTGGAGTTTTTTTTTGGCTTATCCAGTTACTACAGGCGGTTTATTGAAGGATTTTCCTCTATTTCTTATCCCATGTTTAGGCTGACTCAGAAGAAAGTCAAATTTGAATGGTCCAATTCTTGTGATAACTGATTTTAGGAGTTGAAGAGTCGACTCACCACTGCTCCAATTTTAACCCTACCCGAGGGCTCAGATGGTTTTTTGGTCTATAGTAGTGCTTCCAGGGTGGACTTGGTTATGTGTTGATGCAGTAGGTCAAACTTATAACATATGGCTCTAGACAGCTCAAGCCTCATAAGAAGAACTACCAGTTAACACATTATATTTAGTCGAGGACTATGCTAAACTCTACCTTAGGGAGTTAGTGAAATTACATGGAGTACCTTTAACTATCATTTTAGATGTAGGTACTTAGTTTTCTTCTTGGTTTGGGAAGGCATTTCAGAAAGGTGTTGGTACTTAAGTTAATCTCTGTGCAACTTTTCATCAGCAAGCAGATGGTCAAGCAAAAAAGACCATTCAGACCTTAGAGGACATGTTGAAAGCATACATGATTTATTTCAAGGGTAGTTGGGATAATCATCTACCTTTGACCGAGTTTACGTATAGTAAAAACTATCACTCTAGTATTCAGGTGACCTTATTTAAGACACTTTATGGTAGGAAGTGTAGATCTTCTATTGGTTGGTTTGAAGTTGATGAAGCTATATTTATAGGGCCAGACTCAATCCATAAGGATATGAAGAAAATTAATCTAATTAGAGAAGGGATGAGAATGACTCAGAGTTGTCATAAATCCTATGCAGATGTGAGGAAAAGGAAACTTGAGTTTGTTGTTGGTAATTTTGTCTACTTGAAAGTTTCACCTATGAATAGGGTGAAGATATTTGGGAAGTAGGGAAAGCTTAATTCCTACTTTATCTGTCCTTTGAGATTATAGGTATTCTTGGCAAAGTGTCTTATGAGTTAGATTTGCCAGCAGACTTAGCAACAATGCATCCAGTCTTCCATGTTTCCTTGCTAAAAAAGTGCATTGGTTATCTCACATCGGTTGTGACCTTAGAGAATATGGGCATGAAATATAGTCTCTCTTATGTAGAGGATCCTATTAAACTATTGACCTTCAGGTTCGCAGGTTGACGAATAAAGAGGTTGTATTAGTAAAGGTTTTTCGACGAACTCAATTGGTTAAGGGAGCTACTTGGGAAGTAGAGGCAAACATGATGACCAATTACCCCCATATTTTACCTTCGAACTCAGTCCCAATTTGAGGTAGTAGTGTCTATTAATTAATTAATTCTTTCTATTTCATGTCACCCAGCTATTTTCCTATCATAGCATGCGTCCATGAGTTCGGTTCAGTCCATGTTTTGGTCACTGATTTAGTATAATGTTAGTGTCTCACTTTTAAAAACACTTTGTGTAGGAATTTTGGTTACAGATATTACTACAGGATTCTAATAATATCAGAAGAACTGGTGAAGAAAATATGCGAATTGCAGCTCTTTTCCCCTAACTTTCTAGCTCAATCAGTTTTTATTCGGAGAAGAATGACCCCAAGGAGGAGATATTGTAACACCCCAGAAAATCCAAGCAAAGGCTAGAACCATGCTTCAAGTACATATTGGATTAAACATCAATTTTTAACAGTATAAGAAGGAATTTGGCATGTACCAAGGCCATAAGAACTTCCTAGCCCTTAACCAAGCCAATACTTTTCTTATCAATTGATTTCTTAAGAATGATCATCTTGAAATGAGCATAACTTCCAGATTTTGATTCATCTTTGAGATCAAGACCCACTAAATGATGGATTTTTGAATAATATTTCCAACTTATCTAGTTTCACCTTAATCCAACATCAGAGTAAAATGTTATGGTATTTTCAATGAAGCACAACTCTACAGTGAGATACCACGAGCCAAACCACGATTGTAGTTACATTGTACGACCATATAATGGTTTCGTTTGATTGAGAAAACCCCAACATCTAAAAATTAACACATGTATATCTCACCACGAGAGGGAACCACGATCGTGCTTTGAAACCATATCCTAGGCACAATTGTGAGTCCCACAGATGCTCTTGATCTAACTTTCAAACTATGAACCAAGGTACCACCGTAGGTAGATCCCACGATCATACCAAGGATTGTATGCTAATGTTCAGAGCGCTCTCATCCATCTCTCAACCATTACAACAATCCAAAATCATAGGTTGGTCCCATGATTGTGGGATGGTCCCATACGTCCCTCCAATAGTTTCCACTTATGAATTTAAGAAGGGGCATATCAGTCTTTTCCCACTCTTTTAACATAAAAAAATATGTTATTTTGAGTATTTAAATGATGTTTATTGGGGTTAATACTACCCTAAACCCTCATTACTCATAGAACATCCAACACTTAGTTTCATATAGAGAAAATGAGCGATTTCTTTCCCCAAGGTAGAGCTAGGTTCATCTTCTTCAGGCTACTAATTCTAAAGAATTCTTCAGGGTTCTCATCTCCAAGTATGTGGGATTTTATCAACGGGTCCCTTTCACCCATTGAGTCCCAAAGTTAATCCAATTCTCTAGTTCAATTCCTTCTTCCCAATTTAGGGTTTATGGATATTAGCAAATTCATTTATATTTCAGTCCCATGGTGTCATTACATTATAATCCCTATTTTATCATGAATTTTAGTATTATTATAAAACCATGATCACAAAACCTAGTTATATTGTAAAATCTATAGGTGCCACGACCCAAAATCCAAGGGTCATGATGTCACTTGTCGCAGTGAACCTTGACAAGTAAGCCTATCATCTAAACCGATACACAAGGGGGAAAGGAAAAAAATGACCCCAAGGCAAGGCTTCTAGAACAAATCCAAACCATACAATTATAACAAATGCGGAAAGAAACATACTCAATAATACCAAATCCCAAAACCTGGTGTCACAGTGTAAGAACACAACTATTACAACTCAAAGTCAAATACAAAAGACATCCAAAACAGGATTTGACTCTGTCTCTAAAATACAATAAGGACATAGTCTAATAAGAAAAGATAGAAGTAGACTTCGAACGCTTGAAATCAGCCCCTACCTTGAAAAACTCTAAAGGACGTCCGACATCAAATGTCGTGAGGTGCACCCGAATCTGAATCTACATCAAAAGGGTGCAGTAGGAGTGAGTATGATCTACTTGCACTTAGTAGGTATCATAGTCCGACTGAGTAAAGTAGAAAATAGAACATACAAAATACACACTAAGGGCACATTACCTGCAATCAGAAAATGTCCCATAAAGGTAGCCCACACCGCTTGCACTAACAGTTCTATAATATCCATATATAACACAACAAAACACCAGAAATGAATACAAATATACATTTATACCATATATAAGCAAGGAAAAGAGACAAATTATACGGGAACATCAAGTACAACAAGGAAAGATAGAACAATTGATGGGTAACAAGTCAATTAGAATATATAATCACGTTCTAAGCATAATAAATAAATACAATAAGAATAATGATGATGATGATGATGATGATGATGATGATGTAATGCATGAGGATGTCGCATAACCTCCGAGACCATCGCACAACCTTCAAAACCATCGCATAGTTTTTGAATACACCTACAAAAATAAAGCTACAAGACATAAGATCCATGGGGGGTTCGTCAACCAGTATACAATACACATATATCCATATCTCCTCCCAGCATACCCGACGGGGAGGGTTTTATAAGATGCCATATTTTTTGTCAGAAAAAGGTGTTGCCAATGTTTCTCAGTATTTTCGTGGTGCTACCAAGGTTTCATGAATGAGTATGAAGATGTAATGCTCACACCCAGACATAATGAGTATTTTTGCACCCAACCACAATGAGTATTTCCACAACTAACCAATATACCATCACGTGAGACAAATATCCACTCATTATTTCCAACCATCCATGAAATCCAATATGTTTCATATGCCAATAGAGTACGAATACATCACAACACACAATTGGTACCACAACATGTTTTTTTTATCAAAAAATATACAATTATCATCATGTATACAGGGCTATTAATATCACATAGGACCCTACACGGTCACACATAGCACATAGTGTTCCAAAACCACACTTAACATCACATATATGCCCCCCCACACGGGCATGACACATTAAGATAGCCATTTTCATGATTAGTTCCCACACCCTTAATATGCTTTTGTATCAACATTAACTACCCAGCCCAGTCTGAAAAAAGTTAAGCCATAACCTACCCCGAAGGCTAAAAATTGATCCGCAACACTTTAATCCCCAACCCTTACTCCTCACGAACGAACCCAAAATCAACTAAAACATGAAAATATAGAATCTACGTATGAAAAAAAGCCAACAATACCCATATTACCTATTTTCAAGTCAGTGTTAAAATAGACCTCCAAAATAGATTTTTAAAAAAGAAGGGTAAAATCATAACTTTGTTTCAAAAATATGTTCCCCATATTTTAAGAAGTCTACAGTTAAAAATCCAAGTGAAAACGAGGTCCAAATCAAAGAAAAACCATTTTCAATCTTTATCGAGTAAAAATCTCTGAAATTCATTTAAAACTCAAGAATTGAAGTTGTTTTGAATATGAAATTGAGGGAAAACTGATAATTATGAGGCTAGAAACTCATCTAAGTGAAAAGGATAGAAATTGGATTTTGAATTCAAGTTTAAAATAAGAATTTGATGATAAAGATTGAAGAAAATAAATGAAATAGGTGTGGAGCTTTCCCAAGCTTAGAAGTGGGAGACATAACTCAAAATCATGAAACCCTAAGCTCCAAGTCTCAAAATGGTGAAAAAAGGTGAAAACCAGGTACTTATATACCAAGGCATCGCGATCGCGGATCAGAGTCGCGATAGCGGTACCTATCCTATCAAGGGTATCACGATCACTGACGAGTATAGAAATGGCGACATATGTCTGCACGACCCAATCTCAATTGCGATAGGAGCACCGTGATCGCAGGTGCACTAGCTGAGTGGTGCACCAATTGGGGACATGGTCCATTCCAAGTCTCTATAGGCCCCTCGAAAATCATCCAAAATCTCTTAAATGCAAACGAACTATGCTACCCTATAGAAGTCAATGCTCCAGACTCAATGGCATTATCAGAATTTTGAAAAGACATCATTTTCACAAAGTTGACCCCTGAAACCCAAAATCACAACTTTCCAAACTAAGGGTCGAAATGAGATTTAGAAGTCATAAAACCACACCAACCATGTTACCACCCTAAAATCAATGTTCTGGATCTGTTGGTGTATTTGTTTTTCTATTTGTCACACGAATTAAAATATGTTGACTGAAGTAAACTATAAAGCTCTCAAAGCCACCAAAAACCACAAAATCACATAAATGACACAAAAATGAATTGAGAATCATGCCAATCATCCCCACAACCTAAAAATACCATAACACAACCACATGGAGGGGTAAAATAGTCAAATCACACAGAAATAATATTTCATCAAAATTCGATCGTTGCATTATCCATCACTAAAAATCTAGTCGTCCTCGAACTAAGGAAAAAGAAATACCTGAATCACCAAAATCTTGGGATAAGAACTACGCATATCAGACTCGACCTCCTAAGTAGCCTTATCTATAAGTTGATGCCTCCACTGGACGTTAGCCATAGGAACAACTCTAGAGCATAACCATCTAACATCCCTAGCTAAAATGGAGACCAACTCCTCAACAAAAGTCAACCTCTCATCTAATCAAACCGACTCCCACCAAATAATATGAGACTTATCTAGAATTTAATGGAAAAGCATGGAAACATGAAAAACTAGATGAACAACTGATAAAACTGGGGGCAAAGCTAACTCAAAAACCATATCACCAATAATCCGAAGAATCTCAAATGGGCCAATGTACCTGTGGCTAAGATTGACCCTCTTCCCAAACCTCATCACACCTTTCATAGGTGAAACTTAAAGTAAAATACGATCACCAGCACCAAATCTCAAGGGACAAAGTTTACGGTTCGCATAACACTTCATCCTACTCTGAGCCGCTCAAACCCTATCTTGACAGATCCAAACTCTATCTAAAGACTCACGAAGCAAGTCCACACCTCGAGGTCTAACCTCAGAAACCTCAAACCAACCAACTGGAGAGCTGCAACACTTACCATACAAAGCTTCAAAAGGAGCCATATACTGGAATGGTAGCTATTATAGGCAAACTTTGCCAAGACTTAATGTCGCTCCCACTGGCCACCAAAATCCACCACACAAGTGCGGTGTATATCCTCTAAAACCTGGATAGTACACTCTGACTGAATGTCAGTCTGAGGGTGAAAAGCTATGCTAAGATCAAGCCGAGTGCCCAACTCATCCTGAAAAGTTTTCCAAAAGTGAGATAAGAACACAAAACCTTGATCTGAAATAATCGACACTGACATATCTTATAGTCGCATAATCTCATGAAGGTAGATACGGGCCAACCTCTCAGCACTGAAAGAGACCTGTACCGGAATGAAATAAGAAGACTTTGTCAATCGATCCATAATGACCAAAACACTATTATAACCGTGAGAAGGGTGAGGCAATCTGGTCGTGGTGTCCATAGTGATCCATTCCTATTTCCACTCGAGAATGGGTAACCTCTGAAATAGTCCACCAGGTCTCAAATAATTTGCCTTCACCTGTTGGAAACATAGGAAACGAGCTACAATGTCTGCTACATTCTTCCTCATACTATCCCACCAGTAATGCTACCTCAAGTCACGATACATCTTAGTCACTTCTAGATGGATGGAATACCTAGAACAATGGGCCTCTTACAAAATCAATCTAATCCTATCGCCCACTCTCAGCATACAAACTCATCCTCCATTCCTGTAAATGCCCTCAGAATCTAGTGAGGCTTTCTTAGCCTCACCACACAATATCTTATCTCGAATCAACCTCAATCCTGCATCATCAAACTGATGAGCTCTAATTTGATCCATCAAAGAAGACCTAGCCTCCACAAATGCCAAAACACCCCCAATAGAGCTGGGCATATTTTGGTTGAAATAAAAAAAACCAAAAAACTGAACCAAAATCTCAATTTTTTAATTTTTGGATTGGTTTCGGTTTCAAATTTTAGAAATTCGGTTAAACGATTTGGTTTTTGAATTTTCAAAAAAAATTCAGATAAACCAAAAAATCAAAATTATATAAATAATATATTATAATTTATATATATATTATTATATATGTAAATATACTAAAAATATAATATAATCTGATATAACATATAAATATATAAATTATAATTATTTTATAACCCTAAATCCTAATATACTGCTTTGCTTTAGACCCAACATTAACGTGAAGGCTACAGTGGTGCTCAGCCATCCTCAGTTTGTTAGTTCGTTTGAAATTTTAACATCACCAAAGCTAGTCGGCAGTTGTTTGCTCAGTTCATCACTGCTGTTGGTAGTCGCTATCGAGTGCGGCCACTGCCGTCACGCCAACGCGATGACTCAGCGAGGTCAATATTTGTTGTTATTTCACGCGTGTTGAAATAATTATATTTGAGAATGAAAAATAGGTTTGAAAAAAAAGATTATTTTTCTTGAAAAATCACTAATTTTAAATGCTCACTACTTTAATCTTTAAAGCCGAAATAAAAATCTAAAATAACCAAACCAAATTTGTAAAAAATGAACCAAACCGAAATAATTTTGGTTTGGTTATGGTTGTCATTTTTGTCAATCCAAAACTGAAAAAAACCGAACCAATGTTCAATAATCAAATCGAACAAACCGAATGCCTACCCCTACAACCAGATATCAAAATATCAAGCCTAACCATCTGTTTAGCTAAGGACTAAAACTCTAAGGACAAAGGCCTCTCCTAGGTCAAAAGATGCGCTAAGCTATCCATGCTAGTCGACTTCTGGCTCAAGGCATTTGCAACTACGTTAGTGTTGCCTAGATGATAGAGAATAGTCAAGTCATAATACTTAAAAAACTCAAGCCAATGACACTACCTCATATTAAGATCTCACAGGGTAAAGAAGTATTGAAGGATACAATGATCCAAGAAAATCTCATAGTAGACTCCATACAAGTAATGCCTCCAAAACTTTAAAGAAAAAACAATTTCACACAACTACAAATGATGGGTAGGGTAATTCTTCTCAGAGGTCTTCAAATAATGAGAAGAATACACAATCATCTTACCCTCTTACATCAATACAACACCTAACCCAAAACCTGAAGCATCACAAAAGATGGTGAAACCCATGCCCTTCTTGGGGAAAGTCAACACATCCTTGAGCTTTTGGAAGCTCACCTCACAAGCACAAACCACTAAAAGAAAATTTTCTTCTGAGTCAACTTAGTTAAAAGAGCTGTAATATTAAGAAACCCTCAACAAAATACTGATAATTACCTACCAAGCCAACAAAACTCTAAATCTGGGTGCGCAAAGAAGGCCTAGCCCAATAATGAACCATTGCAATATTGGTTGGATCAACCATAATACCCTCCTTAGTAACCATATTACCCAAGAAATAAAGAGACTCCAACCAAAACTCGTACTTGGAGAACTTGGCATACAATGTCTCATCCCTTAATCTCTGAAGCACAATCTATAAATGCTCCTCATGTCTGGCCTCACTTTTGGAATAAACCAAGATATATTATATAAGTATAATAATAAATGAGTCGAGATACGGTTGAAACACCCGATTCATCAACTTCATGAATGCGACCGGGGCTTTGGTCAACCCAAAGGACATGACCAAGAACTCATAATGACCATATTGAGACTGAAAAGACATCTTCAAAATATCCAAAACTCTAATCCTCAAATATTGATACTCTAACCTTAAATCAATCTTAAAAAACAATTGGCACCTAATGTTGGGTGTATTTATGCATTCTAGCGTTACCATTCTAGCCTTATTTTGAGGATGATTTATGTGATTAATGTGTTGATAATTATATAAATGTGCATATAAGTATCCATGTGTATTTACAATGTTTAATGGTGTTTCCAAACAAGTTTTGATTTAAATTGATCATTTAGAAGTCAACCGAGAAAACTAGTGTGACTAGCTTGAGATATGTGTTTTTCTAGTCTATTGTGTTGGGTTCTAATGTGTTTTAATGAGTTACTAAGATTGTTATTATGTATTTATATGTTAAAAAACTTATTTATAATGTTCAAGGGTCAATTGGATCAAGAAAAGAGTCAAAACAATACGTTAAAGCTCAATGTGAATTTAGCCTATGCTTAGCTCGTGTTTCTAGTTCACCGTTGAGGATGTTGTGTTATTTTAAGCTCTAAATTATTGTGTTTAATGATATAGGATTCTTTTTTAATGGACTATGATGATATATGAAGTATTTACAAGCTTCAAATCAAGTAGAAACAACTCAAAAAGGCTTGAAATGGATCATGGAAGCACAAAACACAGCTTGACGCAAATTTGGACACCTGAAAAGTATTGGGAGAGTGAGTGCACGTGAGAAAAGATCTAGGTACATATCTAGGCATGTGAGGAACACTAATAGATTCATAAGGCACCCAAAACAGTGAACCAACACGATTTAGACGCGACACAATGCTCTCCAATGCGTTAATCACTGGGTTAGCAGACGACCAAAAATTGTTTCCTTGTTCAACAAGGCATGGGCTATTTCTTATACTATAAATAGGACCTTATACAAATTTTTACTTACTTTTGGTCATCCTTGGGAGATATTGGAGGCTACCACAACTTTTTTTTTAGGGTTTTTATCATTCTTTAATTTTAGTTTCTTTCATGGTTTGTATCATCAATTCAAGGGATTGGATGATGAATATTTCCATTAAAGGCTAAAACTCCCTATTCGGGGTTAAGGCCACGATCATGATTACTTTTATTTTGAATTAAGTTTGTTGGATTGCTTATCATCATTGGTTGTTTGTTTATTCTTTTTTTAACTATTTTAAGGATTAGCTACCTTCAGAATACATCAATTGTCAACCTTGTGATCTCGGAAGGGGGAATAGGGCGATAGAACACGGGAATAAGCAAAGTAGGATTCTTGATTCTTTATAAAATAAGAAACTTGAATTAGTAGCTAGGACAGGGATGTACTTAGATACCTTACTTAATTCATATGTAGGATGATATTTGTAAAGAACTTAAGTGAACTATTACATCCCTGCTCAACGATGTAGTTGTAAGGTTCAACTTAGGTAAAGGATTAGAGGTTGGAAAACCATAATCATGTAATTAAACCTTTGAATCAACAACCAAGATAAGAAATTTAATAAATGAAGTTCAATAACGTAGTATGATTGTTCGTAAGCCTTAACCCTGGGCTTCTATCCATAGATTTTCCTAAGTCATTACTTTTTCCGCATTAGCTTAGTTTCTTTTTAGTTTACAATTCTTAAACCTCCTTATTTACTTTTTCTCAATTTTGTTAAACTAGAATTAGATAGCCGGGGAATGCAAGTCCCTGAGAGATCGATACTTGGGCTTTCTTGAAGCCACTTTACTACTTGATAAGACCACGTACACTTCCGTGTGCGCTTAGGCGCTGTCAAGTTTTTGATGCCGTTGCTGGGGACTTGTAACTAGGCAACTATCTTATTTTTAGTTTTTCTATATTGAGTTGTAAATTGTTTTTATTTTATTTTATTTTTATTTTTCTCACACTCTTCTTGAGATGTCAGCCTGGGATAAATTATTTTCGAGTGATGATGATTCTATATAGTGTATGGTTTGTGGCCATAGTGGTCATTCTGAAGATATGTGTGCTATCAATCCTGATTTGGTAATATTTGTGGGCTATGCTGAAAGGCAAAATTATATAAACAACTACAATCAAATGGTGCAGAATTAACCATAATTATGGAATAACCACCACCAGCAGTTTCAATAGGCCCAACCAAATCAGTCAATTAGCAATATAGAAGAGATGCTGAAATAAATTTTAGCATCTCAAGTACAGTTGATGGAAGACATGAAGAACTATCGGGAGGCTGTAGAGCAATTGGATAATAAGTTGAAAGTAGATGCAGAGTTGTTCCCTAACTAGTTACAGACAAAGTTGCTGATAATTCAAGTAAGTTTGAGTACTCAGAAACTAAAGTTGTTGACCAGGTTGAGGAGTTACCACTGCCACCATGTCTACAGTGGCTAAGAAAAGAAAAGTATGGGGAGGACATTAGCCAATTTGTGGAGCAAACACAAGAGTCTCAGTCACTCGATTGTCATCATTATCTTGAGAAGGTGAATGAGAGTGAGTGTGTAGTAAATTATGTAAATTTTGAATTAGGATTGGTTGGGCCTCACTCAAAGCACTTTTCTATATTATGTTTAGATGATATCTTGTCTGTGGAATCATTTAAAGTAGTGGAAGAGTGTGAAGATGAGGAACAAGAATCTTATATTCTTGATTTTACACTGGATAAGCAATATAAAAACACACCTCACTTCAAGGTCGAGTGATTTACCATTCATATTCTATTACTCAGTTCCTTAATTTTCGTACCACCTCCCTATGAGCGAGGCAAAAAGATGGATGCGATGTTGGGGGTACAATTCATATCCTCAAGGTGGAGGAAAAAGTTGATATGGGTCGTGCCGCGACACTAAATTAGGTGCTTCTTGGGAGGCAATCCAAGCTAAGGTATGTTTTATTTTTAGTACTTTTAGTTTTTAATTCACGTAGTTTTTATTTTTGGTTGAGTCACAGGTTAATGGGAAGTCTGAGTACCATAAACTTGAGCTTGAAGCATGGCAAAGACTGAGTGTAGGGTCCCATGGATCTCCTTTATGTGAAGATGCTACTAGTTAGACCTAGAGGCCTCAGGGAGTAGTTCTATCTCTTTCTTTTAAATTCACTTTGGGAACAAAGTAGATTTTTAAGTGTGGGGAAATTCTCAAATTTTGGCTCAATTTAAAATTTTTTAGGTTAGGAATAAGTGAGATATTCTTGTTGGTGCTATTTTTGATTACATGGTGCAAGTGGGTTTGTTTGTAAAAGCATGTTGATTGTGTGAATTACTATTTTTGAGACTCTTAGATTCATGTTTGTGACTCTAGTATTTGTAGCTTAAAGTTGAATTCATGCGATTGTTTGGTTGGGAGTCTATGATGATCCTACGTTAGTTGAGCATGTGCCATGTGTAATGTGAGTTTTTGTATATTCCTTATTGCATGTGATGTCTAGAACTTGCCCGGTGTGTGTGTGAAGCGAAATAAAGAATGTGGGTTTAGGAGATGATTTAGGCATTTCTTTGATGACCTTATTTTACCTACCCTTGTGCTTTATCCTAGTTAACTCCCATTGAGCCTTTAGCTTTTTCTTTGGCAACCTCATATGTAACCTAATCCTTTCTTTGATAGACCATAATTTGATCCAAAAAGCTCCTAAGTGCTTTAATGAAAAATTAATTTAGTAAGGAGTTTGAGAAATTGAAGAAGAAAAAGGGTGAAATTGATGCCCCAAGGTAATAGTTATTGGTGTTGATAATTGATGTGTAGTGGATGGGAGTGATATAAATGGTGTTAGAAATATTCCCATGATTGTAGGAAAAAAAATTAAATCTTGAAGGAATAAATAATACACCCACCACGTGTTTGTGAAAATGCTTAAAAGAAATGGGGCAAAATAAAAGAATGAGGTAGACAAAAATGGTATAATTTGGTTGTAGGAGATAGATTTTAAATTTATAATGTAGTGTATTAAAACGCTTAGAGAGGTTAGTCACTATTCCCAAATAGTTCTTACCCGTGCCTTAGCCTATATTACAACTCAGAAAAATCCTAATTGATCCTAAGCTTTACATTCGACAATTAGTGGAGCATTACACTAAGGGCAAGCCTATGGTTCAGTGTGTGTAACTTGTGAATTTTTTGTGAGAGTGGGTGTAATTTGATTCTTGTACCCATTGTGCTATAAATTGCATTATTGTGAGTGATTATGGATAACTCTTTTATTGTGAGGGGCACATGTTTGATGAATATGGGTGATTTGTATGATGTCTTTGATTGATCAAGAAACATGAGTTTTCCACTAGGTGAGTCAATTCTTGAGGTTAGGATATTTTGAAGTAGTGTTCATGAGCTATCAATTGTGTATATAACATGCTTTGTGTAGAAACTTGCATTCCGGGTAGTCATTGTAGTACTAGCTTGAGTGTCTTGCATTTATTAAAAGTGTAGCGTCACCTCAAAATTTTATGCTTAGAGTAAAGAGTTGTTCAAGGATGAACAAGAGTTAAATGTAGGGTGATGATGTGAGGTGGTTTTATACACTTTTGTATCATTATTCTAGCATATTTTACCTTGTTTTGAGAGCAATTTGTGTGCTTAATGTGTTCATATTGATATAAATAAGCATTTAAGTGTCCAAGTATGAGATCACAATGTCCAAAATATTTTTCAAACAAGTTTGTACTTAATATAGTTATTTAGAGTTCAACCCGTAAAACTAGTTTTACTAGCTTGAGCTAAGTGTGTGTCTAGTTGATCTCGTTGAATTCTAATGTGTTTAATTTATTTCAAATATTTTAAAGATGTAATTTTATGTGGAATAACTTGTTTGTAATATGCAAAGTTTAATTTGATTAAGTCAAGAGTCGGAATAATAAATGAAAGATCATTGCGAATTTACCTTATTTTAGCTCTTGTTTTGATTTGTCGTTGAGAATATTGTGTTGTTTTAATCTTTAATATATGTTGTATGATATTGTAGGAAGATTGATGAACTAAATACGATGATATATTAATGATAAAAAGGCTCAAAATTTATTAGAAATACACTACCAAAAATATGCTAATTCCAGTACACCGACGCGGATTCGATGCATCGCGTCGATGATCAATTGCAAAACAATACAATGCTGCGCCGACACAGCGATGGACTGTGTCCTATTTTTATGTCCTATTTTTATTCATATTGGTCATGCAAATTAAGGACATTTTGGTGGAAATTTTGTTGGGACACGTGAGGGCAGCCAAATCCACTCACAATTAGGATATATATATATAAATATAATACTTTGAAGAAAAGTGCTGGCCAGCTAGACAATTAAAAGGGAATATTGGACAATTTCATATACAGTGGGACACGTAATTGGACAAATTTGGGAACTTTGGTCAATATTATGTTTTTGGGAATTGGACAACTTTAAAAGAGCTTATTTTGGTCAATATTATGTTTTTGGGAATTGGACAATTTTAAAAGAGCTTGACAAGAAATATATACATATATTGTCAACCTTTTGATCTCGGAAGAGGAAATAGGGAGATAGAACATGAGAATAAACAAAGTTTGAATTTTTATTCTTTTATAAAATAAAGAATCAAACTTAGCGTTTAGGACAGGAATGTACTTAGATGCCTTACTTGATTCAAACGTAGGATAATAGCTTTAATTCACTTAATTAGATTATTAAATCCCCACTCAACTATGTAGTTGTAATGTCCATATTAGGTAAAAGATTAGAGGTTGGAAAACCATAATGATGCAATTAACCCTACGAATCAACAACCAAGATAAGCAAACTAACGAATGAAATTCAATAACATAGTATGATTGTTCGAAGTGCTTTAACCCTGGGTTTTTCTCCCATTGATTGTTTCAAGTATTTTATTTTGACGGATTATTTATTTTATTTTTAATTTATAAAATTACAAACTCTCTTTTTGGTTACTTTATCTCAATTGTTAAACTAGAATTGGATAGTCGGCGAACGCAAGTCCCTGAGAGATCGATACTTGGCTTTCCTTGAAGCCATTTTACTACTTGATTAGACCACGTACACTTGCGTGTGCTCTTGGGCGCTGCCAGCACCCTGAAGCTGATCGAACAAATTATCAATATTTTGAAGAGGATACTTATTCTTAGTTGTCACCTTATTCAATTACCGATAATCAATACACATACGCATGACCCATCCTTCTTTTTCATAAACAAGGTAGGCACACCTTAAGGTGATACACTAGGTCGGATAAATCCCTTATCCAACAACTCCTACAACTGATCCTTCGATTTCTTCAACTCGGTTGGGGCCATCCTATAAGGAGGAATAGAAATGGGATTGTTGCCCGACCCAACATCAATAGAAAAATCAATGTCATGATCCAGAGGCATACCAGACAAATCTGTAGGGAACACATCCATGAACTCACGAACAACGCGAATAAAATCCACAAAAGGAGATGAAGCAACATTAGTATCACAAATATGACCAAAGTAAGACAAATATCCCCTCTCAACCAATCGATGAGCCTGAACATAAGATATAACTCTCTCAGGACCTAAAGGAAACGTACCCTTCCAAGCTATCCTTGGAACACCTGGAAAAGCTAAAGTAATGGTCTTAACATAACAATCTAGAAAAACATGGCAAGGTGTCATGACCTGAATTGGGGCATAATCATGATGCGTATCTCAAGACCACCATAGCCATAGACCACCCCCATAACCTAACCAACCGGGCACAATATGGATAAACGACAGAAGACAACCAATGTATAAAGATAAGACTGATAATAGAACTCATGTGGAATTGAGAATTCAAAACAATGACCAACCCACAAGCTGTCCATAATGTCTCTAACAAAATTGAATGTCATACTAGGTCAGGATATGTAATGACCCAGGACTACCCCCTAGTCTTCACACGATGCTTATGATCTCGAAGGACTATAAGCTAACCCATGACTGATATCTACAGTAAGCACTGGATAATAATACTAAAATAAATGCGGAATTTGGCAAAATTTCCATAAGGTTCAAAGCCTAAAATACTGATAAAATATATCATCTAAAATAACAATACGTAAAACTGAATACTATCTGATAATCTAGTCTGAAAGCCTCTAATTTGAACTGTCTGAAAGTGGAGTTGATGGGACAAACCCCCAATTAACTCCGACTACTGATCTACTGATAAATTGAAATACTGAAATAAAGTATGCCCTCGATAGATGAGGACTCACTACTATGCCCTCGATAGATGAGGACTCACTACTAAATCTGTGACTGTTGACTGGATCTGTCTAAGCACGGTCAGGAACCTGAGATTCCGAACCTATGATATGAGACATCATAGCGCAAAGAAAGAGTATGCGATCAGTACGTGGAATGTACTGGTATGCTAGATTAGGTAAGGCTGAATGCAAGGGTTCATATGCATAAACACTAACTGACTGAATGATATAGAGTTACTGAATATGAGAGTAAATGGATAACTGAAACTACTGTAAATATTGAGTATGTAATACTGTGCATATATGTAATACTATAACCGAGCTTTTCTGAAGCTAAGTGTTGAGTTCTGAAAACTGAGTAACTGATATCTGAAGTTACTAATAACTGATTTACTGATACTGATTGACTGTGTCTGACAATCCTGATTCTATAAGACTGAATTGAGTTCTAAACTGAAGACTAAAACTGAAACTGTGGGAGGTAATCATCTAACCGACGTACCCCAAATCTGAGCTGATAGAGGTCCAACCTATGACCCTAGTTGAAAGGATGCTAATATCGTGCCGCGGGTACTAATACTGAAAAACCAGGATGCCAAGCCTAACTGACGGGTGACTCTTGGGCGGAGCCAAGCCTAATCTAACGGGTGACCCCTGGGAGGTAGTCCAGCCTAATCTGACGGGTGACTTCTCATCCTGCACAGGCTACGCAGTTCTGGAGTATAGAGAATTCTACTAACGACTTTGCCTCTATGACGGGGAAGCCATCATCCCTACACTTGCTCGGTGATGAATCCTACTCCCAACTGAAAGACACTAAACTGATTATACGAAACTGGACTGATATTGAGTTTTCTGAGTTTTCCTGAGTTTTGTAACTGACTGGATTCTACTGATTGGGACATGAATGATACTATTCTATTACTGACACTGTCTCTAGGTACATAACTAAATTGTTGGGTATTAAATACCCCCAGAACTCGATAGCGTAAAAGAAAGACATGATCATAAAGGCATAACAATACTTGTTTGCTAACAATGCACTTATTTAGACATTTTGTCAAACATTTGATATACATAAACTTGTGCATGAATGGGATCACATAATAATATGTCATGCTTTCACTAGTCAAA
Organism: Capsicum pubescens; assembly: GCA_030864215.1. NCBI lineage: Eukaryota > Viridiplantae > Streptophyta > Magnoliopsida > Solanales > Solanaceae > Capsicum > Capsicum pubescens. The sequence continues at coordinate 237,421,642 of CM061540.1, forward strand.
TCACATAGGCATTTCATCAAACACTTGTAGGGCATAAGCTTGCACATATACTAACACGTCATGATTTCATCACTTTATTCACATAGACATTCTATCAAACACTTGGGGAACACAATTTCATGCACATAATCATGGATAACATATAAACATGGAAACTACAATGCCCAAACTACAATTTCATGGGTTTAGCATGAAATTCATATAATTTCCCATAAAATACTAATCTAATTTTGTGAATCTTATAATAATCATGGATTAAACCCAATTAACTTCATAGACATATTAATCACTTTGTAAATTCAAGGGTTTATCAAGATAATCACACATTCATCACACATGCTATTCAATTTTCATGAAACTTACAATTTAAATCATGGATTGAAACCCAACTAATACCATGAACATGAATTCAATCTAGTTTAAATATGAAAATCATGAATCTGAGATCTTGTATGTTTAAAAGGGTTCTTGGACTCTATGAGTGAAAGAGACCCATAGATGAACACCTAACATACCTTAAAAGAAGAGTTTTTGAAGGTTCTTGGAGGATTTCTTGAGGATTGACCTTGATTCTTGAAGCTGGGTTTTTTTTCTCTTGAGAGAGAATGTCTCAAAAGTGAGTGAATAATGAGATATTAGGTTATTTAGGGTATAAATCCCGTGTTTAGGCATATTAGAGGTTTTTAGTATTGACCAAACAACCCCTGAAATTAAATAACGGAAGCTGGAAATCCTAATTTTTCACCCTAATGTGACGCGACGCTATCACGCCAAGCTACTAGAAAATGACTACTGAGAATGTGGATGGTGGCACGACACAGTGGAATCGCGTTGCAATACTGGATGGGACTTGGAAGCTTGGCACGACACTGTACAATCGCGTTGGCTCATTGGAAATTGACAAATGTGAAAATAAGCTTCAATGCGACACTTCGGTATCATGGTACCTCACTAGAAACTGACAATTGCCATTTTGGCTTACTCTGCGATGCGCTACTGGCCTGAATTACGATGTTTAGCGACTGAAACTTAAAATAGCCATAATTTCTTACCCGGTTATCAGATTTAGGCAAATTTTATATCGTTGGAAAGATGATTCAATTTCCTACGGAATGGAAGGCTCTAAACTAAAATAATGAGCATTTTAAGTTTTTTATTATATTGAATAACTCATGAACTGAGAGTTAATTTAAGCTAGGGAAATACGGGGTATTACAATATCTCCCCCTTGGGAACAAGCTGAGTTATTATACTGTACATGCATATCTGATGCATGGAATACATGACTGAAATAATTCATGACTGAATATACAACGGTAATGGATACTAAGTTTACAACTGTAACTGAATCATGGATTTGAGTAAATCTAAGAAAGACTGTCACCTTAAGCTGAGAATACTAATGAAGTTGAGATTATTTACTGAATATGTATGAACGGGAACATGAGAACATGACTGAGTCTGAAATATGATACATGGACTGACTGTCACGAATGAAACTTGGCCATTGAATACATGCCATGACTTGGGAATGGTCATTCAGCTGAGATTGGAATGAGAGGGTCAACTTATGAGTACCCATTACTCCAATCTGGATTCGTTACATGAAGAGAAACTAAAAGGTTTAGGACATGAAAGCTCGGGGGTTATAGTGCATCTCCCCCTTGGGACATTATGTCCCTCGAAGAATGATGATTTGGCTAAGATACTGAGGAAAAGCTGAGACGATGCACATGGCATCTATAATTAAATCATTACTGAATATATGGGATCTAAAACTGAGGCATGATACATAAACTTGGCTGAATTCATAACTACTAGGATGCTCCATCTTAGAATGGGCATATTCGGGAGACTTCGGATAGGGCGACTGGACGGAAAGATGGGAACCATACAAACTTATCTGCCTGACTGCTAAACTGGATTCCTGACTTTAAGGACTAGCTCATACTAAAAACTTATACTCAACTGGAATATTTCTTGACACTCTTTCTATAAGGTTCTACTGACTTTAGGGAGTACTGAAATCTTGGCATGGTATGAATAAGACATCTGAATCACTACATAGCTAAGATTCTGTAATATGGAGCAAGACCTATGAAACGTCATCTAAGACAGAGTTACTAAGCCTCATGTACTGAAACTACTAACTTGCCATCCTATCCACATTTCTCAACTATTCACTCAACTGTAATTTCTACTTCAACACCGCATTTCACTTGGGGCTACTGAAAATATTTACATGGGAACTAATAACTCTACCTACTGAGGTCTGAGCTGGAATAAATTCTCCCTCTATGTTCAAGCCTACTCAAATCTCTAAAATGTATTTAGCCACTTACACATAAACATGACATTCAAGCATATCTTTATAACTACAGCCTCGTGTAAAACTAGTATGCAATAATCTTTTCTTAATATGAAACATCTACTCTCTCCCTTCTAAGCAATCGCTCATCACTACATTATTTCATAAGGAGAGTTCAATGAAGGTTAAAACATGGGGACCTAAAGCATGAATGGACACTATACTGAACTTGGCACTTAACTGAGGCCTGAGGAATAGAACATCAACAATCCTGGACTTTATCAAGAGATCTAAACTGAGGATATACATGACATAAATCTGAATTTAACTGATCATTAGGAGTATAACATAAGTCATGGAAACTAAACACACTGTAAGGCATGAGTACATAAGTCATAAGTTGTATAACCTGAGTTTGGAGTTTCTGTATTCATGGAACATGAGTCGTAACACTGAGTGAATTGGAACTGTTCATACTAGGAACTGTAAGCGTACATGATTTTTGATAATGTGCACGAATAGGAACTATGATCATAGAACTGACATGGACTGCGTGAGTAGATATCATGATAGCTGAAGTACAATACTTTGCACTGAGGTAAGGACGGGTTGGACATCAACCTCTCCCACTGCTTCTCTATACATACTGACATGACTACGAAAATCTAAAAGTCTCACTTGGTTACTTGTGCTACCATTTCCCTCTTAGCTTAAAGCTGTTATTCTAAGTCCGTGAGGCACTTAATAAACTCTAAATCAAATTGAAACCACTTTACTCTAGAGTATGAGATATGACAATGCTCATAAACACTAAACTCATTCTGAGGACTACTCCTAATAATGTAAGGTCCAATGCTAGTACTTCCTTCTGATACATGATTCTTTACTTTCTATTGCCAATAATCATCATATATTAACCTCAACACTGACTAACTTATAATTCTCAACTTCTCTTTCTACTAGTTCAATCTAGAGATTCAAACTTAAATAAACTGACACTGAGGTACTACCCCTTCATTCAAGGACTGGTTCATCAAGAAATTGAAATTGAATGACTCTATTACTGAACTCAACTGAAGGGATTTTCTAAAATACTGTAATCGAGCAATTTTTGTATACTCATCAGGCTGGAATAGATTTACCTACTGAGGTAAGCACTAGGAAAGGTTCTGTTAAGATTTCTAGTCTGACTTAAAGTTAACTACTTTGCAAGGAGTTACAAAAGACAGAGAAGCTCCTAGATCTAATAAGGCATGAATATATAAATAGAAGATCTTGAACGTACCAGTGACCGCATCAGGAGAATTTTCCTGATCTTGTATGGACTGAAGTGCATAAAATCTATTTGGGCGTTACCCACGGTGGCACTGGAAGTGGCACCTTATTGGTGCGGGCGACCGAATAGATGAAGGACGGTTGGATTGACCTTGTGAACCTGACTGAGGACAATCTCTGATTCTATGGCCTAATTTTCCATACCCAAAACATACGTCACTGCCATCCCTACACACACCCTGATAATTTCTACCATATTTCTGGCAAATTGGGTGGGTACGACCTCTTTTCGTGCTACCCTGAGACTTGGAGTCTGACGTGCTATCTCTACTGATATTTCTAAACTTTGGCATTGGAGCACTAGCTGCAGAAGGATTTGGGGATGAGAATTTCTGATGGAACTGGAACCGGTTACCACTCTCTAACCTTGGCCTAAAACTACTTGTTCTAACTTTTTTATATTTATTCTTTCTATTTTCCTTCCTACGTTTCTCTCCCTTACTCTGCTGAGTATGAACCCTAAGCCTAGATAGGACAACAGCCTATAGATTATTCTGAGCAATTACTAATTTGGTTAACATAGTGAAAGCAACTCTGAATTCTACATGGGAGACATACTCATTCAGGGGATCTTTCTCAACGGGCTGAGGTGTTGACTGATTTTCGGTTCTCCCTCCGTTAGTCATTTTAGGAGGCATGTTCTATAACCATAAGGAAGAAAAGGATTAGACTGATAATATATATTGAGCTCATGCTCACTCGTAAGACATAAATACTGAAAGAAGAGAAACTTTTCCTAAAACATATCATAGCCTCCTGTCCATAAGTGTGGCGCGCTACACACCCATGCACAAGATTCTACTAGATGTAGGTTTCAAACTCCCTAGGACTCTGTTGAACCTTAGGCTCTGATACCAAGTTTTTAATGACCCGGGACTATCCCTTAGTCATCACACAGTTCTTATGATCCCAAAGGACCATAAGCTAACCCATAACTGATATCTGCTGTGAGAACTAGATAATAATACTAAAATAAATACAGAATTAGGCTGAATTTCCATAAGGTTCAAAATCTAAAATACTGATAAAATATAACATCTAAAATAACAATTCATAAAACTGAATACTATCTGATAATCTAGTCTGAAAGTCTCTAATCTGAACTATCTGAAAGTAGAGTTGATGGGACAAAACCCCAACTAACTCCGACTACTGATCTACTGATAAATTGAAAAACTAAAATAAAGTATGCCCTTAATAGATGAGGACTCACTTCTAAATCTGTGACTGCTGACTGGATCTATCTTAGTGCAGTCAGGAACCTGAGCGTTCGAACCTATGATATGAGACATCATAGCGCAACGAAAGAGTATGCGGTCAGTACATGGAATTACTGGTATGCTAGATGAGGTAAGGTTGAATGCAAGGGTACATATACATGAAAAGTAACTAACTGAATGATATAGAGTAACTGAATATAAGAGTATATGGATAACTGAAACTACGATAAATATTGAGTATGTAATACTGTGCATATATGTAATACTATAACTTAGCTTTTCTGAAGCTACGTACAGAGTTCTGAAAATTGAGTAACTAATATTTGAAGTTACTAATAACTGATTTACTGATACTGATTGACTGTGTCTTACAGTCCTGATTCTGTAAGATAGAACTGAGTTCTAAATTAAAGACTGAAATTGAAACTGTGAGAGGTAATCATCTAATCGACATGCCCTAAATCTGAGCTGATAGGGGTCCAACTTGTGACCTGAATTGGAAGGGTGATAATACCGTGCCACAAGAACTAACACTGAAAAAATAGAATGCTAAGCCTAACTGACGGGTGACACCTGGGTGAAGCCAAGTCTAATCTAATGGGTGACCCCTGGGAGGTAGTCAAGCCTAGTCTAACGGGTGACTTCTCATCCTGCACTGGCTACACAGTTCTGGAGTACAGGTACTTTTATTAACGACTCTGTCTCTCTGAAGAAGAAGCCATCATCCCTGCATTCGCTCGGTGCTAAATCCTACTCCCAAATGAAAGACACTGAACTGATTATAAAGAACTGGACTAATACTGAGTTTTTTGAGTTTTCCTGAGTTCTGTAACGGACTGGATTCTACTAATTGGGACATGACTGATACTATTCTGAAACTGATACTTGCTCTACGTACACAACTAAATTGTCAGGTATTAAATACCCCCAGGACTCGTAGCATAAAAGAAAGACATAACATGATCATAAAGGCATAACAATACTTGTTTGTTAATAATGCACTCATTTAGACATTTTGTCAAACACTTGATATACATGAACTTGTGCATGAATGGGATCACATAATAACATGTCATGATTTCACTAGTCAAATCACATAAGCATTTCTTCAAACACTTGTAGGGCATAAGCTTGCACATATACTAACACGTCATGATTTCATAACTTTATTCACATGGACATTCTATCAAACAGTTGGGGAACACAATTTCATGCACATAATCATGGATAATATATTAATATGGAAACTACAATGCCCAAACTACAATTTTATGGGTTTAGCATGCAATTCATATAATTCCCCATAAAATACTAATCTAATTTCGTGAATCTTATAATAATCATGGATTAAACCCAATTAACATCATAGACACATTAATCACTAAGCTGAAGACTGAAACTGAAACTGTGAGAGGTAATCATCTAACTGACATGCCTCCAATCTGAGATGAGAGGGGTCCAACCTGTGACCCCAGTTGGAAGGGTGCTAATACCGTGCCACTGGTATTAATGCTAAAAAAAGGATGCCAAGCCTAACTGACGGGTGACACCTGGGCGGATCCAAGTCTAATCTAACGGGTGACCCCTAGGAGGTAGTCAAGACTAGTTTGACGGGTGACTCCTCATCCTGCACTGGATACACAGTTCTGGAGTACAGGGACTGCTACTAACGACTCTTCCTCTCTGATGGGGAAGCCGTCATCCCTGCACTCGCTCGATGCTGAATCCTACTCCCAACTGAAAGACTCTGAACTAATTATTCAAAACTGGACTGGATTTATACTGAGTTTTATGAGTTTTCCTGAGTTTTTTAAGTGACTAGATTCTACTAATTGGGACATGACTGATACTATTCTGTAACTGACACTGGCTCTAGGTACACAACTTAATTTTCAGGTATTAAATACCCTCAGGAATCGATAGCATAAAAGAAATACATAACATGATCATAAAGGCATAACAATACTTGCTTGTTAACAATGCACTCATTTAGACATTTTGTCAAATACTTGATATACATGAACTTGTGCATGAATGGGATCACATAATAACATGTCATGCTTTCACTAGTCAAATCACATAATTATTTCATCAAACACTTATAGGGCATTAGCTTGCATATATACGAACATGTCATGATTTCATCACTTTATTCACATGGACATTCTATCAAACACTTGGGGAACACAATTTCATGCACATAATCATGGATAACATATAAATATGGAAAATACAATGCCCAAACTATGATTGCATGGGTTTAGCATGAAATTCATATAATTCCCCATAAAATACTAATCTAATTTCGTGAATCTTATAATAATCATGGATTAAACCCAATTAACATCATAGACACATTAATCACTTTGTAAATTCAAGGGTTTATCAAGATAATCAAATATCCATCACACATGCTATTTAATTTTCATGAAACTTACAATTTAAATCATGGATTGAAATCCAACTAATATCATAAACATGAATTCAATCTAGTTCAAACATGGAAATAATGAATATGAGATCTTGTATGTTTAAAAGGGGTTCTTGGACTCTATGGGTAAAAGGGACCCATAGACGAACACCTAACATACCTGAGAAGAAAAGTTCTTGAAGGTTCTTGGAGGATTTCTTGAGGATTGACCTTGATTCTTGAAGCTAGGCTTTTTACCTCTTGAGAGAGAATGTTTTAAATCTTGAGAAAAGTGAGTGAATAATGAGATATTACGTTATTTAGGGTATAAATTTCGTGTTTAGGCTGATTAGGGGTTTTAAGAATTGACCAAAAGCCCCTGAAATTAAATAACGGAAGCTGGAAATCTCAATTTTTCACCCCGGCGTGGAGCGCCGCTATCGTGCCAAGCCACTGGAAAATGACAAATGAGAATGTGGCTGGTGGCGCGATGTGGTGGAATCGCGTTGCAATACTGGATGGGACCTGGAAGCTCGGCGCAACGTGGTACAATCGCATTGGCTCACTGGAAAATGACAAATGTGAAAATAAGTTTTGGCGCTATGCGTCGGTATCGCAGTACCTCACTGGAAACTTACAATTGCCATTTTGGCTTACTCCGCGATGCGCTACTGGCTTGAATTACGGTGTTTAATGACTGAAACTTAAAATAGCCATAACTTCTTACCCGGTTATCGGATTTAGGCAAATTTTATATCGTTAAAAAACTGATTCAATTTTCTATGCAATAGTTGGCTCTAAACTGAAAAATAATGAGAATTTTATTTTTTTTTTATATTGGATAACTCATGAACTTAGAGTTAATTTAAGTTAGGGAAATATGAGGTATTACAGGATATGCCCCCTATCATGGACAAAAAGGGAATCCAAAATATGAAAAGGAACCGATGGGATTTTGATACTCATAAAATAAAGCAGTGAAATATCTAGCATTTTGGAAGATGGAGGCTCACCACTTCAACACAGACTAATCGATGAACCAGAACCACCACTTCAACACAGACCAATCTGCACAAGGAAACCAAAGAACCCCTAGGACCCTACATCATAAAATGATGTAGCATTCAGGGATGGTTAGTGGGGTGAGTGCTAGCATGTAATTCAGGGAAAGGATAAAATAATTTCATAATCAAATCAATCCAAAACCATCCAATAACCATATGCACACATTTATATATACATATATATAAGATGCTGGGATAGGGAATAAGCTTTAAACATTAATTTTAAAACCATTATACTAGACTGTGTAGCTCTAACCATCCTACAAGCATCTACGGGTTGTATAGGGTCAACTCTTCTGCTAAAAGTGTCCCAGTGCATGTTAGCTGCAGGACCAGGAAAATTTGAGAAAGGGCCAAGGAATCCATGACCCCAGCATGGTTAGTAAACTATGCACATGGCTACCAAGACCCCCATGCCGGCAAACGTGGTTTCTAGTATTGAACCCACCGGAAACTCCACCTTTCACAGCGAGATACATAACCCCCCTTAAGCCCAAATTAAAACTATTTACACATTCTCATCCATTAATCAAGGAGTCATCTATTAAGGCATTTACCGAATGGTACCATCATACCAATTGAACTTGCAAGTCAATTCCATTGTGCCATTCCAAACCAATTATCCAAATAGACTCCAAAGTTCTAATTTAGAAACCAATCTATGACCACCAAGGCCTTCCAAAACCATTTTTATTTGTTTAGCCATTAATACAATGAAATAGTTTAGTAAAGTAAGCAAATCCATGTAACGGTCCATATTTCAAAACCAATTATGCAAGTGGGTTGAGATGAATACCAAATCCAAACCATAATTTTGGGGGAATCCACAACCCCCCATTCCATCCACCATGCCCATGAATCCAATTAGTTCAAAAACCACAAGTTAAAGCATGAATAATAATTCCAAAACCGTGGGAAAACCAACCAAGTAAAAACCATTCAAAACCCTCAACCCATCATTCCAAACCCACAATTAAATATCACATAAACAATGATTAGACATGTACCTTTATGAAAAACTAAGTTACGGAAGATATACATGCCTAAAAATACCAAGAATTTGGAGAGGAAACAACAATTTGAACCCTATGTGCTTAATCCTTAGAAACCCTAGCCTTGATCTTGATTTGGGAGTTTAGAGAGAAAGAGTAGTGTTTATGTTATGTTAACTGATGAAAATAGGGCCAAAGAAAGGGTTTTAAGTCATAGGAATTACTGGAGTGGAAGGAAAATACCATACTTCCCTTAATGAAAATGGGTAGATAAGAAAGCGCCAGTTTCTACGGGTCAGGTAACGACTGCCATCACTGGTCATGAGTCGTCACCAGGACTCATAGTCTGGGACCCCAAATGCTGACCTCTTACTGTTATGGTATGATTCACACCTTATGACTCGTGACCAGATCTTACGACCTTTGAGGACCAAGTCGTGTTCAGGAATAAAACATTGGAAAACCTTACTATTAGAGTATGATAGGAACTACATGACTAGTATAGAGTGACTACCAATCGTCACCTAAGTCATGGTATGGGTAGTGAGCTTAATCACAAGGAAAAATTCAGAGTCTAGAACCTGGGATATTACATTACCCCCTTAAGATCATTCATCTTCAAATAAGGAGTAACGACACCCATTAGCATGATAACAAGAAAGAATGCACACATGCCCAAGCATTTTTATCCAACACAGGGAACAAAAAGGGATACTTGGACTTCATGTCCTCTTCAACTTCCTAAGTAGCTTCTTCCACCTTTTGATTCCTCCAAAGAACCTTTATCGAAGCCACATCCTTACTCCTCAACCTATGGACTTATCTATCTAAAATATCAATCGGGACTTCCTCATAATACAAGTAATTTGAAATACCAACATCCTCCATAGGAACAACCAAAGAAGGATCGCCCACCAACTTCTTTAACATTGATACATGGAAAGTAAGATGAATAAAAGCCAAGCTTATAGGCAAGTCCAACTCATAAGCGACATTCCCAACTCTTCTCCAAATTTGATATGGCCCAACATAATGGGGACTGGTCTTTTTTTTCTTTCCAAACCTCACCACTCTTTTCATAGGAGAGACTTTCGAGAATACCCAATCACCTACTTCAAACTCCAACTCTTTTAGGCCTACATCCGCATAAGACTTTTGGCGACTTTAGACAGTCTTAAGCCTCTCCCTTATCACTTTTACCTTTTCCATGGACTGATGAACCAAGCCAGGACCAAACAACCTAGTCTCACCAACCTCAAACCACCCAATAGGAGATCTAAACCTCCTACCATATAAATCCTTGAATAGAGCCATCTGAATACTTGAATAGTAACTATTGTTATATGCAAACTTAATAAGAGGCAAGTGATCAACCCAACTACCTCTAAAATCAATCACACAAAAAGTTTGAATAGTCTATTCTATTTTTCCATCCATTTAAGGATGGAAAGCGATGCTATAGTTTAACTTGGTCCTCATACCTCTCTAAAACAAATGCCAAAAGTGAGAAGAGAATTATGTACCTCGATCTAAAATAATAGAAATCGGAGCACCATGCAACTTCACAATCTCTTGAATGAATAACTTAGCATAATTCTATCTGGAGTAGGTATTCCTTACTGACAAGAAGTGAGCAAACTTAGTCATTCTATTGATACGCCCAAATTACACCTCTCTTATAAGAGAGTAAGCAGTCACTGTCAAATATAGAACCTAACTGGGTTGGGTGTTGAATCCCATAGGGAATACTGTGTTCACTAAGTATTATGACTGTTATTAGACTGTTGATCTAAGGTTCTTGAGCAAACGGGGGTTTGGATGTGTTAAAAGTATCCTTTCGTTTTTGTATCATACAAAGGTCCAACTAATGAGAGTTAATGTAGATGTAATTTCAGTGAGAATGAATTAACTAGAGTTATGCTCACCAAGATGTTCAAACAGTTAGGATTGTGAATTTATGCTCGAATTCTAACTTATGTATTCAATTGCAAGAAGTATTGAATTCTAAGAATTACCCACGTGTTTCTCAACCTATTGGATGTTTCACCCTTTACTTCTCATGAACTTAAAGGATTCATGTATTATTTAATAACACTCTCATGAGGGTTAATCCTGTTAAGGAATCAACCCATTAACCCAAAGGGTAAACCTATGGAGTTCATGTGAATTACTTTTTTCCCCAACATCTACTTTCTTGTCAGACAAGTGGTGTTCACGGGCTCACTTCTCAAGTTTGAAACCAAGAGATGTCATTATAATGAAGAAAGATTCATGTAATTTTAATAGATGTTAGAAATCAAACCGATTTACAACCCCAAACAGTTCTCTACATCAAGGCTCCCATAACCCTAGTTATGGGAGTTTAGCTACTCATCTCAATTAAAGAAATCAAAGATATATTGATGTTCATAACTAGCTTCAAGAGATTACTTACAAAAGTCATAATATAGTTCTTCTCAATCTTCAATGAAAAATATAAAAACTAATAATCAGATCTCAATCTCTAGATTCCAATTTCAATTAAAAGTGTTACACGGTTCTCAATAGAGGAAAAAGTATGAAACTAATGACAAAAGATACGGAGTAAACCCTAATACTTGGTATTTATATGTTTCCAGAACTGAAATTTTAAAACTCGGAGTTACCGCTTTATGCTCAACGGGTCGAGCGACAGTTCGTCGCTGAGTCGACGGTCCATCATATAGACCATCGCTGGAGATCCAATGAGTCTATGTTCTTTTTTTGGGCGATGGGTAGGCCGATGGTTCATCGCAATACCGACGGTCTGTCGCCTGGACCATCGTATGACTTCCAGTGGTACTGCATTTTGTTTCCTGGTGACGGTTTATCGCAGAGCCGACGGCCCATCGCCTGGCCCGTCGTAACATATCCAGTGTATTTTTCTCCTATTTTTAGGCGACGGTGCTGACTGATGGTTCGTTGCAAGGCCGACGGCCCATCGCTGATCATTTTTTCTTTGTTTTGTCCAGTTTATCCAAGTTATTCCTCATACTCAATTCTTATCCTGAAAACACTAAAACACTATGTTAAATACAATAGTAGTTTCTTGAAAACACACGATTATCCTAAGAAAAAAGTCCAAAATATTACGTCAAAAGCCATAACATCAACACGCTCAACTTAAGGCAATTGCTAGTCCTCAAGCAACTCAGCACCAAATCACAAATATGAACAACATGATGACAGGCAGTTGCTATTGAACAAGTTTTCACACAACTATTCACTTGTCATCCAAATCATATAGTTTAACATGTCAGAGTCCATAACCGACATTGTTTCGAATTTAGTTCATCTACACAGAAATGGATATAAGTATCTACAGAAATCAGCCAAATTAAGCGTAACTCAGGTTGCCCTCACAGTCAAGGAGATCCACCATTCAAAATATTTTATGGAAACAACTCAAAACCCTCTCACTCATCAAAGAAGTTACTAACATAGCACATGTACCCATAGGTTTGACTTTATAATCCAACACCCCCCTTATAGCTGAGTTCCAAGATCAAACAGGCCTTTTCTAGGCTAGTAATAAGGTATCAGGCTAGGTCAGGAAGGAATTTTTAGGCAAAAGTGGCTAAGAACTAAACTTTAACTCTCTTTGCCTTCAAATTCTTCTTATTACGGCCATTATTTTGCTAACTCACTTTCCCTTTTCTCATTCATTTATGATTCACCATAGTAAACACCCCCTTCTTTTATATATATATATATATATATACAAACAGGCATCAAACACCCTCAACTTAGGTTGATGCCATAAGTCAAGGTACACATTGTCTTAACTAGACCAGGGTCGAATGCTCTAATTCAAATTCTAGACCAATCGTCCATTAGGAAGTTAACAAACCCTACAATAGTGTAACACCCCAAGATCCCATCCCGAGACATCACACGGTGCTTAAGGCCACATGCGGCCTCAAGCTAACCCTCTAAATATGTCATCACTTCTAGAACTCACTTTGACAATAGTCATTCTAATATAAGAGAGAATGACATATCATAAACATACTGGAATAAGATAAGAAACTAGCTTGTACAATCCAAAATACTGAAATTCTGTACATACCAACCCTTTAGTCTAACAAAGCCTCTATATATCATAATCAAGGAGACATTGGGACAAACCCCCAACTGACTCAAACAGTACTGAAAGCCATAACAATAAAATCGTATCACAAAAATATAAACACGGTCCTCGAACCATGATGACTCACCACTGAGCAGATGAAAAGAGGCACCCGAATATCGCTAACGCGTCTGAGTACCTGAACCTACATTACGAGAAAATATAGCCCATAGAAAAATATGTGGGTCAGTACTTTGGAATGTACTGAGTATGTGGGGGTGCATGTAACAATGTAAATATCATCATCAATTTCATGAAACTATGCATATGTACAATGATGGCTCACTTGGCTTGAGTTAGATTGAAACATACTTTTCATGATCTCATCATAAATAAATCATATGACAAAAACCTCATAAATCATCATAAACAACTCAACTCTTCAACTCAAGACTCGGAGTGACTCTGTAATTCAAGAAACTCGACTCTTATAGATATGGGAGGTTCTTATAACTGACATAAACCATGTGAGTTACATGGAGTCCAATATTTTTCCCTCCTAAGGAGAGAACGCCACATTGGCGAGAGCATTGTACTCTTACCAGGGAGTACAACCTAAATTTAGTGCTCACAATCTCATATTCGGCCTCTGGCCCACAATTATCAATATCAATCCTACGGTGGCACGTAGTTTTGGAGGAAATACCATATTTCCCACTCGGTGCTATATACTACTCCTAGACACAAGCTCAGAACGTGTTAGAAAATCCACCACAAACATCACAAGGGTCTATCATGAAGACCAAATAAAATCTTTTTCTCATTTATCAAATCATAATCAATTTGTGGATTCCTAACTCGACTCAAATCAAATCAATCTTTCTCAATATCAAAATGCATCAATTCATTAAGTCATGGCAATATCAATAACTTTGAGGAAATATCAAGACTCATTGTAACAACTCAATTCTCATGAATCAATATACTCAATAATTCAATTTGTCATAAGAAAGCTTAAAGATTGACACATATCTTGAAAGCACTTGATATACCAACTCACGGTAGGAAATTGAAATTCACAATATTAAATATCAAGTCATACCTTAGAAATTGTAAAATAATCATGTATAACAAATCTTGAACAATTTATATTCTCATAATCTCATGATGAAGTAATTTGGGTATAAACCCACTTGCAAAATCATATAAATCTATAATAAAAATCAAAGCTTTGAGCACAAGAACGAAAGAATTGCTCTTGTTCAAAACCCCACATACCTTAATCTTTGAAATTGGTTGAACTCTAGTGCTTGAGACTTTACTCACACTTGTAATAAAAAAATTCTTGAAGCCCACTCTATAAGGAACTTGATTCTTGAAAGAATCTTGAAGATTTATGGATGATTTTTTGGAAGATTACTTTCCTTAAATAAAAACCTAGATATATTTCTTAAGAGAATTGGAAGAGAAAAATGAAGAAATTAGGTTTTGGATGAGGATTCTCATATATATAGAGGCCTACAAAAATGGGAAATGACCAAAATACTCTTGCAAAAATTGTCCATCAATTGCTGGAAAAAAAATAGCTGACGACATCCGTGACAAGCCGTCAGACCCGTGATAGGCCGTCATGAATTGTCGTCACAAAAAGGGTGGATTTTTTGACTTTATTATTTAAGGTGATGACATTTTGTGACAATCCATCAGGCTTGTGACAAGTCATCACAAAAGGTTGTCACGGATTTTCTATGCTAACACGTTGGAGTAAAATAAGCATAACTCTTTGCTCCGATACCAAATTTTGACTAAATTGGTATCGTTGGAAATCTAATTCAATTATATATCTTTTGGTATGTCATGATATCAATAATTCATAGTACAACGGGATATATGCTCATTTGAAGTTGACTATGCCAAAATCCTTCTCAAGAATTCAATCGGTAAAGAATGTTTTGATTCGCCCAATGGTTAAGACATCTTTAAAGCCTTAATACACATCACCCTTGACCAGAAAACAACCAAAACACTATAATTTATTTCTCATGGGATTGAGTCATGGCGGCACTATTGGTTAGAATCTCGGGGTATTACAAATAGCCACTCTCAACTTAGGTGTTTTGCCTAAGTTCCGATACACATAGCCCATTTATAGGCCAGAGCCCGAGCTAGGAGTTAACAGCTGAAAGAGAGTTAACTAGAATACTAGGTAATGAAGAAAAAAAATCTACAAAGGCTTAAAGATGGGTTCAAATATGGAAAATTATTTTAGGTGGGGTTAATTTGGCTAAGTCGACTAATAGCACAAGGTGGCCTACTATCACTTCTCATCCCATCAACCACAGAACAACATCAAATAAACTATACTATATCAGAACTAATACAGAGTACTCACACACACAGTGGTAACTGATTCAAATTCATTCTACTGTTCTTAAGATATGCATCACATGTCATGTGAATTTATAGATTAATGCCAACTACAGAACCACTAACAGTTAATCACATATCTTAGGAGATAAAAGTAAGTAATCAAATGGAAATAGTCATAGCTTGGTGCCAACATCATTTATCATTCATATTTACAACAAGGTACTAACACAAACAACACTTTTATTTCATGTACCAACATCAGTAACATAACAAGACTTGAAAAAAATAAAAATACAAATTAAACCTAGACATGCCATTTCTCCTAGATAGCACATGGTAGAGTTAAGAACATCTACAACACAACCCTCCATGGTATAAGCACATCCCACCCCCACAGAGGCATCTGTGAAGTGCGGTGAGGCTGTTGTGTCCTCACTCGGTGCTATGTTGACCCCCATGGTGGTGGGGGTGCTCATAATCTCTTTCTCCAGAATTAGAAGTATAACATCTCTAGTAGTATCTACAGTTTTCCTCCTAGTTGGAGCAGAACTGGTAGACACTCTAGCTGTTTTGTCCTCTGTTCTCTTACTTCTTCTCTCTTCATCTTTCCTTGAAGTCTATTTCTTTTAGCAGCTTCAAATCTATTTCTTTTAGCGGCTTTTTGTGCAACTTTTTTATCAATCTCCACTACTTTCTTACCCTTATCTTTGATTGGTCGCTCTATTAAGTCAACAAGACCTTCATCTTAATCACTTTCGATCTGTTCTAGATCAAACATAGGCTGCTGATTCATCTTGTCTACATCAGCCCAGATTTGTCTAACTTTCTCAATCAATTTTGCAAAATTCGGAATGGACATGACATCCAACTTCTTGTTGATTCACTCCTCCATGTTGTCCATTCTTAGTTGCATGTTCCTGAAAGGCCTCACTGCTTTCTCCACAATTCTTTCAATGAAGGGTTTGAAATCTTCCCCCCATATTGCCAACTGCTTTTCAAACCTCTTCTATGCTCAGACTATATTTGCAAAGTTTTCTTGGTTTATACTATACTCAGAATATTGGGGTGGAACTAATGCAGAATCTATGGTCCCACCTATAGGCATCAAATATGAACCTACAGATATGGTCGGAGGCACTCAAGAATTGGCGCCGACTGAGTTTGCTAAGCTGGGGGTCTATTGACTCGCATGTCATACTTCAAGTTATCCCTACTCTTTTTCAATATTCTGCTTGTGTATTGCTTGGATCTCATTATCCATTCCACTGATCAAAGGTACCTTCACCTGCTTGCATAATTCTATGATAAGGCTTAGAAATAGCAGTGCAGTCTGAGTCTTATGAGCGCGGTAAAACAACTCATCAGAAATGATGTGGACAAAATCCACTGTCAACCTCTCAATCAAAGCAGCAACAATCACAACTCTAGTGATTTCTATGCGTTCATCACCGCCTGTTGGCATCAACTTCAGCCTAATAATTGCCCACCAGAACTTGGCCCTAAAGCTTAGGGATGACTTAGATATATTTTTGCAGGGGTTGTGTAGCTATGTAGGCTCTCCTCTATTTGTCAATATTCTGGCTAATCGTGACTTTTGTTGAGTTCGCAAGAACAACTAATGTTTCAAGTCTGGTATTGCACCTGGTATCTAATATTTAGCCCCGAACAAGAATCTATTCAACGTACGTTCTGAGATGTCTATGTCAACTCCATGAATAAGAACTGTGTCCATCTTGTTCATGTCAACAACTGACTTTCCTGGAAGACAATTCTTCTCCAGCAACACCAAGTAATTAGCAAAAAAATCACGTACCAAGTTTGGTTGATAGGATCCAAGTGGTCTACTCATCCATGCCAACTCATATTCATTGAATCGACATTCAAGTTCTGGGTACTTGGGCAAGTTTGTTTTCACAATCTGATGTACTTAAAAAATAGACCTCTTTATGACTACCCTATCTATTAGTGCCAACCCTTTGTAGAAATGCTCTCGAGCACTCTCAACCTGCCATCTTATAGCTTTCCGCACTTGTGGATCCTTGCGTTGAACCAAATTTGTGTCCTCTTGTTCTGGACTCTCCTCTTGGACGGGGTTAGATACTTCAACCCTTTATTCAACCGAAATTGAACTTGATCTACTGCTTCTACTACTTTCACCCTCCTCTTCAGACTAGGAGGATGAAGAAATGACCTAACGATTACGCAAGGTGTTGTGTGTTGGGTAATCTGCATGTTGCGATAGCCCTTATCTGGCCCCTTGGACTCTACCTCTACCTTTGGTGATTGGTAATTTATTTTCCATGATACCTGTAAGTGAAATGTTTATCAATTCATAGACTTAAACTAGAAGACAGGAAAAATTATTGACCTGCAATGGCTTAGGTGATGGTCTGTCGGGCCTGCGATGGTCCATTGACCCAAACCGTCGAGGTCATTCCAGTAACACTGATTCTGAGAAAGTGGTGATGGTTTTAGGCGATGGGTTGTTGAGTATCTGACGGTTCATCGCTCTGACTGTCGCCTAGCATTTTCACTTTCAGGCCTCATTTTGGCATTTTATCAAACACCTTGCATACACTTCTATTAAGGATGATTTTTATGGCATTTTTTATCAATAGTATATCACCATATTTTGACATATTTGGTCCATGGGTTACTCAGACTTCACCCAGGATAATGTTTGCTAAGTGTCAGCTTAGTTCAGGCCACTCACAGAACCAAATCAAAATCAAAAGAAGTATTTCAATATTCACAGACGTCACATGGTTTCTTTGTTCTTAGAGATGAATAAAATATAGACAACAAAATGATCATACCTGAGTATTGCAATACTTGAACAATATCATCCCCTGTATTCTAAATGCTGGACATAATTTTACCCTTTTTACTTTTGAGAAGAGTTCTTGTTTCTTATGTTTGAAAGACTAAAAAGGAGATGAAGTTTAAATAGATGGGGGAAGGTAACATGAGAAGTTTAAGGAGGTAATGAAAAGTCTCAAATTCTTTGAATGCAGGGACACTAAATAGCCTCAGGTACTTGAACAATTGAGGCATTATTCAACCACCTTAAATTATCAATTTAAAACCATTTGGGTCGGATAAGAATGAAGAATCCGACTATTTAAACTTATTCGACCCGAACAGCTGCAATAGGGTTCATACAATGGTTCAAGCGACGGTTCATCGCCCTTTCCTGTCGGTCAAACCATCGGCCCTTTCCTGTGAATATACCTGGAGACATACTGGCGATAGTTGAGTCGATGATCTGTCGAGTATGTGATGGTCCATCGGTCAAACCGTCGCTATTCTTCCAGGAACCTTGTTTCTAGAATTTGCTGTGACGGCTACCACGATGGTTCATCTAGTCATCGATGATCCATCGGGTAACCCTCGGTCTCCCCCAAACTTTCTTAGCTTCTATTTTCCTGTACTGTCAGACCTGCACACTTACACAAACCCTTCAGCATGCACAAAATAGTGAAATAGCTAAAACTAATGCTTTGCAACAACACACTGTGGGTTGCCTCTCACTAGCGCTTGATTTATCATCACGACACGACTCAGTTATCTCAATTACTCAGACTTTATCGAGATAGATACTATCAACACTTCTTCTAGAGTCCATTGAACCGATATACAGTATGACTTATTGCCCATTAACCTTGAAGACACTTCTATTTTTATTTTCGAGTTCCACTACTCCAGATGAGTAGACTTGGTTAACTCTAAATGGGCTAGACTATTTGGATTTGAGCTTACCTGGAAAAAGCTTGAGTCGGGAGTTGAAGAGGATCACCAAGTCACCTTTCTGAAAATCCCGCTTTTCAATTTTGTAGTCATGATGTTTCTTTATTTTTTCTTTGTAAAAGTTAGCTCTTTCATAAGATCCAAGATAGACCTCATCCATATCATTCAGCTGCCCCAGTCCCATATTCGCTGCCTCATTCCAATTTAGATTAATCCACTTCAGTGCCCACAGTGCTTTATGCTCCAGTTCAATCGACAAATGACATGCCTTGCCATAAACCAATTGGTATGGTGACATGCCAATTGGTGTCTTAAAAGCCGTTAGATATGCCCATAAGACATCATCCAGCTTCCCAAACCAATCTTTCCTGCTAGAATTTACAGTTTTGGCAAGTATAGATTTAGTTTCTCGATTAGATATCTCCACCTGCCCACTGGTCTGTGGGTGGTATGGGGTCGCCATCTTATGCTGTTTGACTCCATATTTTGCCAAGGCAGCTCTTAATATCTTATTGCAAAAGTGTGATCCTCCATCGCTTATGATGGTACATGGTATCCCAAAGCGAGAGAAAATATTTCTCTTTAAGAATGCAACAACCCATTTTCCTTCATTATCCGCCAGAGCCACTGCCTCAACCCATTTTTACATGTAGTCAACGACCACTAATATGTACTTTATCCTAAATAAGTTCACGAAGGGCCCTATGAAATAAATGCCCTAGACATCAAATAATTCTACCTCTAGCATTTTAGACATTGGCATCTCATGGTGCTTTGAAATGGACCCTTTTCTTTGACATTGGTCACACCTATTCACGAACTCGTAGGCATCTTTGAATAAAGAAGGCTAGTAGTAGTCACTCTGAAGTACTTTCCTTGTAGTCCGATCACCTACATGGTGACCTCCAACTGGGGAAGCATGACTCGCTTCCAGTATACTCAACATATCTACTTCTGGGATGCACCGTCTAATAATACCATCCACACATCACCAAAAAAAATATTACTCATCCCAGAAGTAATGGGTCGCATCATGGAGAAACTTTTTCCTTTGATGAAAGGAAAGATTCTCAGGTATCACCTCGCTCACCACATAATTTGCAAAATCAGCATACCAAGGTATTTTTTCCATAATAGAAGCCAAGATTTCCTCATCTAAAAATGCATCATTGATCTCAAATTCATCTCTAACTGCTTGTTCACTTTCCAGCCTGGATAGATGATCCGCAACTTGGTTTTTGCAACCCTTCCTATCTTTGACTTCAAAGTCAAATTCTTGAAGTAGCAGCACCCATCTGATCAACCTTGGTTTTGCAACCTTTTTTGCCATAAAATATCTTAAGGTTGCATGATCAGTGTGGACCACCACCTTGGTTCCTAGCAAATAAGCCCAAAACTTCTCAAAAGCATAGACTACTGCAAGAAGTTCCTGTTCTGTGATGGTGTAGTTCCTTTGAGCTCCATTCAGCGCTTTGCTGGCATAATAAATTGGATAAAACAATTTGTCTTTCTTTCATCCCAGCACATCTCCAAATGCAACACCTCTCTCATCATACATGATCTCAAATGATTTTGACCAATCCGGTGCAACAATAATAAGAGCATCAACCAGCTTCTCTTTAAGGCATTCAAATGCCTTCAAGCTATTATCATCAAAGAAGAATTTGACTTCCTTCTCCAAAAGTTTGCAAAGGAGATTTGCAATATTTGAGAAGTCCTTTATGAACCTCCTATAGAAGCCAGCATGACCAAGGAAACTTTGCACCCCCTTTATTGAAGTAGGAGGTGGAAGCTTCTCTATAACCTCAACTTTAGCTCGATCAACTTCAATCCCCTTTGCTGAAATTTTATGACCGAGAATAATGCCCTCCTTCACCATGAAGTGGCATTTCTCCCAATTAAGCACAAAATTGTACTCCTCACACCACTGTAAGGCCCTACTCAGATTCAACAAGCAGAGCTCAAAAGAATCACCAATAATCGATAAATCATCCATAAACACCTCTAAGGTTTCTTTAACCATATAAGAGAATATCGACATCATGCACCGCTGAAAAGTGGTAGGTGCATTACAAAACCCAAAAGGAATCCTCTTGAAAGTAAATGTGCCATATAGGCACGTAAATGTCGTCTTCTCCTGATCTTTAGGAGCAATAGAAATCTGGTTGTAACTAGAATACCCATCTAAGAAGCATTAAAAACCTCTTACCGCTAACTGATCAAGTATCTGATCCATGAAAGGCATGGGGAAGTGATCCTTCAGTGTACACGAGTTGAGTTTTCTGTAATCCATAGGCACCCTCTACCCAGTAACAGGCCTGAGTGGGATCAACTCGTTCTTATCATTAGCCACAACTATCATGCCCCTTTTCTTGGGCACACATTGAATAGGACTTACCCACTTACTATCTGAGATGGGATATGCCATTCCTACATCTAGCCACTTAATAATTTCTTTCTTCACCACCTCTTGCATAGGAGGGTTTAGACAACGCTGATGCTCAATATTCAGGACATAATCCTACTATAACTGGATTTTATATGCTCATATACTAGGAGGAATACCGATAATGTCTGCCATAGTCCAACCAATAGCCCTCTTATATCTCTTAAGAACTGAAATGAGGGCTTCTACCTGTTGTTCACCCAAGTTGACCACAATAATAATAGGTAGCGTATTCCCACTGCCCAGGAACATATACCTCAAATGAACAGGCAACTCTTTTAGCTCCAAAGTGGGTGGCTCTTCAATAGACGGCTTGGCTGGTGGACTTGAACGATTTTTCAAGTCCAAATCCAGCTTCTTGAGTGCATAAGAATAAGACCCCATGCCTATCAGGGCATAGACCGTCTCCTCATAATCTTGAATACCGTCTTGATCAAAATTCATTAATATAGTTGCTAAAGTCTCCACAGTAAATTTTTCCTCTATAGGTACTTCCTGCTCCTCCTCATAATACATATCCATAATAGAAAATAGGGGTGGGCATGGTATGGTATATACAGAAGACCATTCCAAAACCAAAATTTTTTATACCGTGGTATGGATGTTATGGTATTTGGTATGGTGTTTGGTAAGATTTTAAATTATTTTGGTATTTGGTATGGATTTGATATTTATGCAATAAATACCGAAATACCGTATACCGCATCAATGTTTTTTAATAATATATAAAACTCATGTATATTATATATAAGATTATTAAATATATTTATATATCATCCATTAGCAAATTGAACATAAAAGTACTTTTTATTTAGAAATAAATTTTTTGGGAAGCTTATTATTTAGGAGTACTATGCTTAAGTTTAGGTAATGTTGTTTAGAGTTTGTATCTTGGACTACTCAATCGTGATTGAAATGTTCTTTTTGTGTAATTTATTAACAAATGTAGTTGTTACTCTTATATGATTGAGACATTTTTAAAGTTTAAAGTTATAGTTTTTTTATATGAATATATGTAAGTCGAAATCAAATAAAATATGGTTACCGAATTACCATACCGTAAAATACCGAAATTAAAAATACCAAATCATACTGAACTAATTTGGTATGGTAATGGTATTGGTATTGTTCTTTTAGATACCAAAAACTGAAGTTACCATACCGAATTTTAAAATACCGTACCGTACCATGCCCACCCCTAATAGAAAATACGCTCATATTTTTATGCTGTTTCATGGATTGGCACACATCAAATCAAACTACTTCATCATTCAGCCTGAATAGTTGCTCATGTGCTTTTAAATCAATAAGCATACTCCCGGTTGTGAGGAAAGGTCTACCCAAGATTATGGGCACCTCAAAGTCCACCTTGCAGTCTAGAATGACAAAATCAACTGAAAAAATAAAACTGGCAATCTTAACAAATACATCATATAAAATCCCCACGGGCCACTTCATAAACCTGTCTGCCATAACTAATATCATGTTTGTGGGAGTAGGATCCCCCAAACCTAGTTTTTTATACACAGCAAACGGCATCAAGTTTATACTGGCTCCCAAATCACATAGAGCTTTTGCAAAATCAAGAGGCCCAATAGTGCATGGGATAGTAAATGCTCCCAGGTCAGCCTTCTTCTGCACTAATGACCTTGTGGAAATAACACCACAATGATGGAGATTGTCTACCATCTCATAACTAACTATACGCTTCTTCATAACAAGGTCCTTCATGAACTTTGCATATCTGGGAATTTGCTCCAATGCCTCTACCAATGGCAAGTTTATTTTCAACTGCTTAAGCATGGCTATAAACTTGCCAAACTTTGTGTCGTCGACCTTCTTTTTCAACCGATGGGGAAATGGAGGAGGTGGTTTTGGGATTGTAGTAACCACCACTTTGGTCTCCCTTCCCTTGCTCTGCTCTAACTCATCAACCTGCTGGTGGTTGGATGGTTTATTATCAATAACTTCATCCAATTTCTCAAACTCCACTGGATAAGTTTCTTCATGCTCAATATCCTCTGCAATCATAGCTTTTCTCACAGATGGGCCTAGTAAAACCTTACCACTCCGTGTGGTAATTGCCATGCAGGAGCCATTATTTTGAGGATTCTAAACTGTATCACTTGTCAAAGTACCACTCTTCCTCTGATTCAGTGCTGCTGAGAGTTGGCTCATCTACTGCTCCAACTGCTTGATAGAAGTAGAGTGTAAGTTTACCAGCTGACTCATGGAAGACAAATCACTCTTCATAGTAGTCACCCTAGAGTAGGTATTCTCAAATCCCTTTAATAATTTCTCCATCATGTCCTCCATGGACATCTTTCCAGAGTTAGTTGCAACATTATCTCTGCTTTCAGAAGATACATATAGTCCACACCTATTAGTTTTTCTCTTCTAGTTCCCTTGATCTCTATCGTTGTAACCAACTTTATTGTAATAGTTCCAACCTGGATTTCCTTGGCTACTGTCTCTGAAACCCCCCTGATTATTTAGATAGTTCGCCTCTTCTTCCAAATCAGAATCAGATCTTTCCTGGGATGTAACATCTTTCACCTTCTTCATTTTTCCAGACAATAGATGCTTAGTCAACAAATCCATCTACGTCTTTAAATGTGTCATATCCTGGTCACGTTCTTTATTCTTCTTGCATTGCTCTGCAGTCATACTACCAAACACAATAGGGCTTGCTACCAAAAAATCCCTATTATCCCAAGCTCTACTCTGTTTGGTCATTCGATCAAGCATCTCTGAGGGCTCTAGAAAAGTAAGGTCAACAAACGACCCTCCTGCAGCATTATCCACGACTGGCTTCGTAATAGAATTCAAAGCCTGATAAAGAGTCTCCATCAAATAAATATCCATCATATTATGGTTCAGGCATTGCATCATCTTCTTTTTAAACCTCCCCCAGGTCTCATGAAGTTACTATTTCATCCCTAAATTGTACCCTTCTGGAGGGTGGAAAGAACCTTTCTAAGAAAGACTCTTTCAACTGCCTCCAGTTGGTTATAGAGTCAGGAGTCAGTTCGTTTAACCATAGTGTTGCCTCTCCAGACAGAGACAATGGAAACAAACACAGGCGGATAGCATTCTGACCCACTCCTGGATTATCAAAAGACTTGCAAATGGTGACAAAATTTACCAAATGCATGTTTGGATCATCTCCAGGAAGACCACCGAACAACCCTTTAAGATGAAGGAGTTGAATCATAGTCTGGTAATATTAAATTTAGCTCCTGGTGCTAGAGGTGGAGGAATGATATCTCCAGTTGCACCTACTCCATCCATTATATCTTCGTCGCTATTCAGATCAAACTGCACTGGTTGATACTCTTGGCTTGCCCTAAAGGGGCGATTTGTATTTACATTCTGATTCACTGGTGCAACCACATTTTCTGGACGCCTTGGATTAACAGGATCAAACAAGTCATCATCCCCTAAATCATCATCATCAGGATTAGGATGACGTGTCTGCTGACCGTCATTCTGCTGATTTAGTTGAGCTCTAGCCAAAGTGGCTAGTCTTTCAGCATCTAGGAGATCTGCCATTCTACTAATTAACTATGGTTTTGGATGTATTGGTAATAATGGTGCACCCGATCTCCTTTTACTTGGAATACATAATAACTCCCCTACACAGAACAAAATCAACAAACAAAAGTAAAGTTTGGGAAACTTGACCAAAGGTCAGTTAACTAGCACAAACTTAATTGACAACCGTATTCTCCGGCAACGACGCCAAAATTTGATACGCCCAAATTACACCTCTCTTACGAGAGAGTAAGCGGTCGCTATCAAATTTAGAACCCAACTGGGTTGGGTGTTGAATCCAATAGGGAATACTGTGTTCACTAAGTATTGTGACTGTTATTAGACTGTTGATCTAAGGTTCCTGAGTAAATGGGGGTTTGGATGTGTTAAAAATATTCTTTCGTATTTGTATCACACAAAGGTATAGCTAATGAGAGTTAATGTAGATGTAATTTCAATGAGAATGAATTAACTAGAGTTATACTCACCAAGATGTTCAAATAGTTAGGGTTGTGAATTTGTGCTCGAATTCTAACTTATGTATTCAATTGCAAAAATTATTGAATTCTAAGAATTACCCACGTGTTTCTCAACCTAATGGGTGTTTCACCTTTTACTTCTCACGAACTTAAAGGATTCATGCATTATTCAATAAAACTTTCATGAGGGTTAATCTTGTTAAGGCATCAACCAATTAACCCAAAGGGTAAACCTATGGAGTTCATATGAATCACTTCTTTTCTAAAAATCCACTTTCTTGTCAGACAAGTGGTGTTCATGGGATCACTTCTCAAGTTTGCAACCAAGAAATGTCATTATATAAAGAAAGATTCATGCAATTTCGATAGATGTTAGAAATCAAACCGATTCATAGCCCCAAATAGTTCTCTACATCAAGGCTCTCATAACCCTAGTTATGGGAGTTTAGCTACTCATCTCCATAAAAGAAATCAAAGATATATTGATGTTCATAACTAGCTTCAACAGAGTACTTCAAAAAGTCACAATATTGTTCATCTCAATCTTCAATGGAAAATATAAAAACTAATAATCAGATCTCAATCTCTAGATTCCAATCTCAATAAAAAGTGTTACATAGTTCTCAATAGAGGAAAAAGTATGAAAATAATGACAAAAGATACGAAGTAAATCCTAATACTTGGTATTTATATATTTCCAGAACTGGAATTTTTAAATTTGAACTCGGAGTTGCCACTTTATGCTCGACGGGTCGAGCGACGGTTCATCGCTGAGTCGATGGTCCATCATATAGACCATTATTGGAGCTCTAGTGAGTCTATGTTTTGCTTCTGGGCGATGGGTAGGCCGACGGTTCATCGCAATACCGACGGTCCGTCGCCTGGACCGTCGTATGACTTCCAGTGGTACTGGATTCTATTTTCTGGCGACGGTTTAGGCCGACAGTTCATCGTAAAGCCGACAGCCCATCGCCTGGCCCATTGCAACATGTCCAGTGTATTTGTCTTCTGTTTTTGGGCGACGGTTCCGGCTGACGGTTCATCGTAAGGCCGACGGCCCGTCGCTTAAGCCGTCGCTGATCATTTTTCCTTTGTTTTGTCTAGTTTATCTAAGTTATTCCTCATACTTAGTTCTTATCCTGAAAGCACTATGTTAAATACAACAGTGGTTGCTTGAAAACACATGATTATCCTAAGAAAAAGGTCCAAAATGTTACGTCAAAAGCCGTAAAATCACCTATCCACAATAACACAAATTGAATCATACTAATTGCGAGACCACAAAAGACCCATAACGAAATCCATATTGACCATCTCTCACTTCCACATGGACAACTATATCTCTTGAGACATACTACCAGGCCTTAAATGCTCAACCTTAACTTGCTAACAAACCATACACTTAGCAACAAAATTTGCCACATCCCTCTTCTTATTGCTCAACCAATAGATTTCCTTCAAGTCATGATACATCTTTGTCGAACATGGTTGAAATATATACCTAGACTCATGAGCCTCATCTAAAATCCTTTCCCACAGCCCCTCAACATCAAGAACACATAACCTACCTTTATACTTTAATACACCATCACCACCAATGTCAAAAGCCATAACCTTTTGCTGATCCACCTCACCCTTAATCTGCATATGAACAGGGTCCAAAGATTATTTCTCCTTCACCTTAGACCAAGAGATGATTTGACCAGCTCTTAAACAATTACCCATCCATCCTCAAAATCCAAGAGATAAACTCCCAAGTTAGCTAGCCGGTGAATATCCTTCACCAATCCCTTTTTATCCTCATCCACGTGAGAAAGATACCCATGGACAACCTTCTAAGAGTATCAACAACCATATTAGCTTTACCTGGATGGTAGTGAAGACTCAAATCAAAATCTGTAAGCTATTTAAGCCACCTCTTATTCCTAAGATTCAACTCCTTCCGAGTGAACACATACTATAAGCTCTTATGGTCTGAATAAATGTCCACATGCATCCCATACAAATAATTACACCAAATCTTCAATGGGAAAACCACAACCGCTAAATCTAAATCACGAGTCAGATAAATCCTTTCATGAACCTTGAGCTACCTAGAAGTATAGGCCATAACCCAACCATGTTGCATCAACACTTATCCCACTCCCACATGTGACGTATCACAATAAACAACAAAATCACCGGTACCCTTGTGTAGGGTGGAAACTGGCGCAGAAGTCAACTTATCTTTCAACTTCTAAAAGCTACCCTCATAAGTATCAAACCACAAAAACCTTACCTTTTTTTTGGGTCAACTTAGTCAAAGAAGCAACAATAGAAGAGAAACTCTTCACAAACATCCTATAATACCCTGCCAAGACCAAGAAGCTCCTAATGTCGATTGGAGTCGTGGGTCTAGGCTACTTCTTAACCGCCTCCACTTTCTGGAGATCCACTTTGATCCTCTCACTAGAAATAACATGCCCAAGAAAAGTCATAGCATTCAACCAAAACTCGCACTTAAAAAATTTAGCATACAACCTTTAATCCTTAAGAGTCTGCAACACAATTTGGTGGTTATTGATATAATCCTCATCACTCAAAGAATACACCAAGATATCATCAATAAAGACTAATACGAGCAGATCCAGAAACTGCCTAAATACCCAATACATAAATCCATAAATAAAGTCGGGGCATTAGTCAACCCAAATGACATAACCAAGAATTCATAATGACCATATCGGGTTCGAAAAGCAGTCTTGGGAATATCAGTTTCCTAAATCTTCAGCTGATGATAACTCGAACGAAGGTCAATCCTAGAAAAGTATCTAGCAACCTAAAGCTGGTCAAAGAGATCATCAATCCTAGGAAAAGAGTACTTATTCTTCATTGTAACCTTATTTAATTTCCAATAATCTATACACATTCGAAGAGACCAATCTTTCTTACACAAAAAAAACATGGAAGCACCCCACGGAGAAATACTAGGTTGAATGAAGCCCTTATAAGAAGATCCATTAACTGCTCTTTTAGCTTTTTTAATTAAGCCAGAGCTATTCTATAAGAAGAAATATAGATAGGATGGATATCCGATAGAAGATCAATCCTAAATTTTATTTCTCTATTGGGAGGAATGCCAGCTAGATCCTCGAGAAACACTTCAGGAAACTCATTGACGACAGAGATAAATTGCAACGAGGGACCCTCAGAAGTAGAATCTTTAACCTGACTAGGTGATACAAACACTATTTAGAAATCAACTTTCAAGCTCTAAGGTAGGAAATAAACCTCTCTATGGATACTAAGGAACTTCCATCCCATTCAATTATCGATTTATTAGGAAATTGGAATCTGACCTTTCGAGTCCTACAATCTAAGGAAACATAGCACGAATGAAGCCAATCCACCTTTAAGATAATATCAAAATCCACTATATCCAACTCTATCAAATCCTCCAATGTCTTTCTATGAATGATAGACACCAAACAACCCTTATATAACTTTTCAGCAACTATAGAATCACCCACCGAGGTAGAAATAGAGAAAGGGTCAGAAATATCTTCAGGACCAAAACCAAGATGTACAGCCACATAGGGGTTACATAAGCAAGGGTAGACCTCGTATCAAGAAAATAATACACCTAATGAGAGAAGAGTTGCAACATACCAGTAACAACATCAGGAGATGCCTCAAATTCGTAATGTGTGGCAAGAGCATAGTGATAATTTTAGCCAGTGTCAGTACTAGAAGTAGCACCCTTTTGCACAGAAGACAAAGAAGTGGTGATCGGAACCTTAGTAGCCCCAGTGGCTACCTTAGTTGTAGGACAATCTCTCTGCATATGGCCAGGATAACCATAATTAAAGCACCAATTTCTCCCCTCATTACAATAACCATGGTGACGCTGATCGCAAGATCTACAAAGAGGAAAAGGTGGGGCTGGCTGAGCTCAACTAGCTTGAGACTGGGCACCCTGTGCCTTAGGAACACTATAAGTCTGAATACTACAATCACCATACAGCTTCAAATAAGGAGCACTAGCGAAGAACATGAACAAGAATTTCCCCAAGTCTTCTTCTTGGTCCACTGTCTACCATCTTTCCCACTTGCTTGCTGACCTCGACCATGCTCTGAATACCTAAACTTCTTATTTTGACTCTCCTCCATCTCCTCTTGTCTATTCTTTTCATCCTCTACCTAATGTATATAAACCATAAGCCTGGAGATATTCATGTCATTGTTCAACATTGTATCCTTTACACTCCAATACCAGGTCACTGGACAACCCTGAAGCAAACTTACTCATCTTAGATCTCTGGATAGACACCAATTCTGGAGCATAATGAGACAACTGCTAAAATTTTAGGGCATACTCCTTCACACTCATTATGTCCTGCTTCAAATTCATAACTTCTTGGCCTAAGTGTCTCTCAGCTCTTGAGGAAATAAATAATCAAGAAAGGCCCCTGAGAACTCATCCCATAAGGCTGGCTCTACATTATCACCTCTCAACTTCTTCCACTCCTCATACCATTGATGAGCTATATATTTCAACTGGTTTGTAACAAACCCCACACCCTCAGAATCAATAATATGCATTACCTTGAATATCATCTCCATTTCATCAATAAACCCTTAAGGATCCTTCTCAACCTTAGAGCCTATGAAGGCCGGGGGATTCAACCTCATGAACTGGACAACCTTAGTGACCTCAAAAGAAGGAGCAATAGAACCAACACAGTCTGACTGATGAGACTGAGATATCACTAACTGAGTAAGCAAATGAATGGATCGATACAACTCTACATTAGAGATATCCCCCTGAGGTGGTTGATAATAAATATCACCAGCCTGAGAAGACTAAGGATGATTAGTGGGGATAGGTGGAACTCTATATGAGGGAACATAATCAGGAGCAGAGACCCTAGACCAGGTCTATACCCCATAGACAGGGTGAGTTCCATCTACATTGTCCTCAGGTAGGATAGATGGTCCTATAGAGTTTCTATGAACATCAAATCTTTGAGGAGGAATGGTTTGAAATATGAGTAAATTAAAGATTAGAGAAATTTAAAGACATCAACTCTGTAGCTCAAAATAGAACACAAGAAAAGGGAACATTCCTAAATGCCTTATAGCCTCCCCCTTATAAGTGTGGCATACTATACACCCATAAAAAGAACTCTACTCGACATGACTTTGTGGACACCTAAAGATCTTGAAACTGTCTCTGATACTAAGCTTGTCATGATCCAAACTGGGGCCCAGTCGTAACGGGTATCTTAAGCCTACCATGGACCGAAGACTACCCCATAGCCTAACCAACCCTAAAGTATAAAGATAAGACAAATAATGTAACTCAAATGGAATTAAGAGTTCAAAACAACGACCAACCCACAATCTCTCCACAAAGCCTCCAACAAAATTGAATATCATACTAAGTCGTGACATGCCCCTAACCATCACCAAAAAAGGAATACAAAATATAAAAAGAAATTAAGGAGATTTTGATACTCATAAAAGTAAGTAGTAAAATGTCAGGCCTTCTGGAAGATGGAGGCTCACCACTTCAACACAGACCAACCGACGAACCACCTATCTCTACATACAAAAACTGAAGAGCCCCTAAGATCCTACATTATGAAATCATATAGCATCTGGGGACGGTTAGCGGATGAGCACAAACATGTAACTCAGGGATGGGATAAAATAATACCATATTCAAATCAGTCCAAAACCATTCAAAACCATATGCACACATTTATATATACATATATATAAGATGCTCGGATAGGGAAAAAAGTTTAAACATGAATTTTAAAACCATTAAACTGGACTCTGTAACTCTAATCGTTCGAAGGGCACCGACGGGCTATATGGGTTCAGCTTCCTCTGGTGAAAGTGTCCTAACACTGCCCAAGTACACACGTAAGTGTACGTAGTCTTATCAAGTAGTAAAGTGGCCTTCAAGAAGCCAAGTATCGATCCCACGGGGACTTATGTTGACAACTACCCAATTCGAGTTTAACAATTGAGAAAAAATAAACAATAAAGATTTAGAATTGGAAACTAAAAAAAAACTAAACTAATGCGGAAAATTAATGACTCCGGACAATCAATGGATAGAAGCCCAGGGTTAAGGCTTATGAACAATCATACAACGTTATTGATCTTCATTCGTTAAGTGGCTTATCTTGCTTGATGATTCGTAGGGTTAATTGCATGATCATGGTTTTCCAACCTCTAATCCTTTTACCTAATTTTGACCTCACACCTACATCGTTGAGTGGAAATGTAATAATCTAATTAAATGTATTAAGCTATCATCCTACGTTCGAATCAAGTAAGGCTTCTAGGTACATCCCTGTCTTAGCTGCTAATTTGAAATCCTTATTTTATAAAAGACTACGAACCTTACCTTGATTATTCCCATGTTCTATCTCCATATTCCCTCTCCCGAGATCAAAAGGTTGACAATTGATGTATTCTAAGGATAGCTACTCCTTAAAAAAGTTAAAACAAGAATTAACAAACAACCAATAATGATAAACAAATCAAAAAACTTAATTCAAAATGAAATTAGTCATGATCTTGTCCTTAACCCCGAAAAGGGAGTTTTAGTCTTTAATGAAAATATTCATCATCAAATCCCTTGGATTGATGATACAAACCATGAAAGAAACTAAAATTAAAGGGATATAAACCCTAAAAAGAAGTTGCGGTAGCCTTATTAATCCTCCAAGACGTCCAAAAGTGAATAATAATGAGTACAAATATGTATTTATAGTAAAGAACAAGTCCCAAGCCGTGTAGGATTCAAATCTGCACTTTTTCCCGTATTTGAAATAGGGTCGTGTTGCGAGGGACATTTGACTTAAGTAGGGATCGAGAAGCGGTCTCAGCGCGCGTTTAAACTGTTTTGGGTGGCTTCTGAGTATTTTGGTATGTATCACGCGCCAAGGTACTTTTCCACGCGCCCAAACTCTCCCTGTACATTCCAGGTGTCCAAATTTAGTCCAAGTTGTGTATTGTGCTTTCGTTAAGTCATTCCGAGCCTTTTTGAGTTGTTTCCACTTGATTTGAAGCTTATATATCCTTCATATATCATTATAATCCATTCATAAAGTATACTATAGCATTAAACACAACAATTTAGAGCTCAAAATAACACAACATTCAAGATGATGAACTTGAAACACGAGCTAAGCATAGGCTAAATTCACATTGAGCTTAAGCTTATTGTTTTGACTCTTGCCTTGATCCAATTGACCCTTGAACATTATAACCAAGTTGTTTCACAAATAAATACACAATAACAACCTTAGGAACTCATTAAACACATTATAACCCAACATGATAGACTAGACAAACACCTAGCTCAAGCTAGTCACACTAGTTTTCTCAGTTGAACTCTAAATGAGCAATTTGAATCAAAACTCATGTGAAAATACCATTAAACATTGTTAACACACACTTGGACACTTATACGCTTATTTATTTCATTATCAACACATAACACATGAATCATCCTCAAAAAAAGTCTAAATAAGCTAGAATAGCAACGCTAGAATGCATAAATATTTCCAACATCACCACCCCACACTTAAAGTCTTGTTCGTCTCCGAACAACTCTTAACTCTAAGAATCATGAGACGAGGAGACTCAACACTTATACTACATGCAAGACACTCAAGCTAGTACTACAATGACTACACAGAATGCAAGTTACTACACTAAGCATGTTACAACACAATTGAAAGCTCAAGAACACTACTCCAAAACAACTTAGCCTCAAGAATTGACTCACCTAGTTGGAAAACTCATGCTTATTGTTCAATCAAGGATATCATACAAATCACCCACATTCAGCAAACATGTGCCCTCACAACAAGAGAGTTACCCATAATCACTCACAAATAATGTAATTTTATAACAATGGGTATATAAATCAAACTACGCTCACTCTCACAAAGAATTCACAAGTTACACATAATGAACCATAGGCTTGCCCTTAGTGTCATACTCCACTACTATTAGAATGTGAAATTTAGGATCAAATAGGTCTTTTTCGGGTTGTAAAGGCTAAGAGACGGGTAGGAACTATTTTGGCCAAGAATAGTGACTAACCTATCTAAGCCCTTTAATACACTACATTATACATTTAAAACCAATCTCCAACAACCAAATTGTACTTTTTCATCCACCCATATCTTTTGTTTTGCCCCATCTCTTTTAAGCATTTTCACAAACACTTGGTGGACGTATATTTTACTACCACATAAATCAATTTTTCTCCTTTTTTCACAACCATAACAATATTTCTAGCATAAATTATATCACACCAATCCACCACATATCAAATATAAACACCAATAACTATTACCTTGGGGTATCAGTTTTATCTTTTTCTTCTTCAATTCTCAAACTCCATACTAAATCAATATTTCATTAAAGCACTTAGGAGATTTTTGGATCAAATTATGGTCTATTAAAGAAGGGATTAGGCTACATATGAGGTTACCAAAGAAAAAACTAAAGGTTCAATGGGGGTTAAATAGGATAAAGCACAAGGGTAGGGAAAATAAAAGGTATAAAACAAGGCTATCTAAGAAATGTCTATATCATCTCCTAAACCCATTCTTTAGTTTGCTTCACACATACTAGGAAGGTTCTAGACATCACATGCAACAAGAAATATACAAAAAGCTCTCCACACATGGCACATGCTCAACTCAATAGGATCATCATAGACTCTGAACTAAACAATAGCATGAATTAAATTTTAAGCCAACAAGAACAAGATTCACAAACATAAGCCAAAGAGTCTCAAAAGTAGAAATTCCCTCAATCAACATGCTTTTACCCAACAAAACACTTGCATCATGTAATAAAAAATAGCATCAACAAGAATATCTTACTTATTGCTATCCTAAAAAAATTTAAATTGAGCTAAAAATTGGGAATTTCCCCACCCCACACTTAAAAATCTACTTTGTCCCTAAAGTGAATTTAAGAGAAAGAAATATAAATACTCTCTGGGGCCTCTAGGCCTAGCTAATAGTATCTTTTTGCATCAAGAAGGTCTGGGGACCCCACACTCAGTCTTTACCATGCTCCTTAGCTCAAGTTTTTGGTACTCAGACTTCCTATTAACTCGTGACTCAACAAAAACAAAAACTATGTGAAGTTAAAAAACTAAAAATACTAAAAATAAAACATACCTTAGCTTGGGTTTGCCTCCCAAGAAGCATCTAATTTAGTGTCGCGTCACAACCCACATCAACTTTTTCCTCCACCTTGAGAATATGAATTTCACCCCCAACTTCGCATCCATCTTCTTGCCTCGATCATAGGGAGGTGGTATAAAAATTAAGGAACCGAGTAATAGAATGTGCATGATAAACCACTTGGCCTTAAAGTGAGGTGTGTTCTTATGTTGCTTATCCGGTGTAAAATCAAGAATATAGGATTCTTGTTCCTCATCGGTACACTCTTTCACTACTTTAAATGATTCCACAGACAATACAACATCTAAATATAATGTATAAAAGTGCTTCGAGTGAGGCCCAACCAATACCACTTCACAATTTACACTATTTTCAACACCCTCACTCATATTCACCTTCTCAATTTCAGTCTCAAAAGAAATATAACAACCAAGTGGATGCGATTCTTGTGGTGGTGGTTGTATCCCCTTAACCTGTTCAACATATTTAGTTTCTGAGTACTCAGACTTCCTCGAATTATCAGCAACTTTGTTTGCAACCGATTGGGAAGTCAACTATGTATCTACTTCCTTAGTTGTCTGTTGAGCATTGCCCACAAACATGACTGAATCAGGATTAAAAGCACACATATCTGCAGAGTGATACAGACTATAAAAAACCACACACCTACCTGTGGATTGCTCCAAAGGTTGGAAACAAGCAGGTCCCCTCTAAACGTTTGGATCAAAATCTGGACCATAAGCCTCATGGTGGGGTCCTCCATAATAATGACAAGAATCATCATCCCTCGAAAACCATCTATCCGAGACTGACATCTCAAGAAGAGCGTGAGAAAAATAGAAATAAAATAAAATATAAAGAAATTAAATAAAACAAAAACTATTTACAACTCAATATAGAAAAACTAAAAATAAGATGGCTGCCAATTCAAGTCCCCGACAACGGCGCCAAAAACTTGACAGCGCCCACGCAAGTGTACGTGGTCTTATCAAGAATTAAAGTGGCCTTCAAGAAACCAATTGTCGATCCCACAGGGACTTGTGTTGACAACTACCCAATTCAAGTTTAAAAATTGAGAAAAAATAAACAATAAAGATTTAGAATTGAAAACTAAAAAGAAACTAAACTAATGCGGAAAAGTAATGACTCCGTACATTCAATGGAT
Source organism: Capsicum pubescens (assembly GCA_030864215.1). Classification (NCBI taxonomy): domain Eukaryota; kingdom Viridiplantae; phylum Streptophyta; class Magnoliopsida; order Solanales; family Solanaceae; genus Capsicum; species Capsicum pubescens. The sequence goes on from CM061540.1 coordinate 237,458,008, forward strand.
AGAAGCCCAGGGTTAATGCTTATGAAAAATCATAATACGTTATTGAACTTTATTTGTTAAGTTGCTTATCTTAGTTGTTGATTCGTAGGGTTAATTGCATGATCATGGTTTTCCAACCTCTAATCCTTTTACCTAATTTGGACCTCACACCTACATCGTTGAGCGGGGATGTAATAATCCAATTAAGTGTATTAAGCTATCATCCTACGTTAGAATCAAGTAAGGCTTCTAGGTATATCCCTGTCCTAGATGCAAATTTAAAATTCTTATTTTATAAAAGACTACAAATCTTACCTTGCTTATTCCCGTGTTCTATCGCCCTATTCCCTCTCTCGAGATCAAAAAGTTGAAATTTGATGTATTCTAAGGGTAGCTACTCCTTAAAATAGTTAAAACAAGAATAAACAAACAACCAATAATGATAATCAAATCAAAAAACTTAATTCAAAATGAGAGTAGTCATGATCTTGGACTTAACCCCAGAAAGGGAGTTTTAGCCTTTAATGGAAATATTCATCATCCAATCCCTTGGATTGATGATACAAATCATGAAAGAAACTAAAATTAAAGAGATATAAACCCTAAAAAGAAGTTACGATAGATTCCTTAATCCTCCAAGATGTCCAAAGTGAATAATAATGAGTACAAAGATGTATTGATAGTAAAGAACAAGTCCCAAGCCGTGTAGGATTCAAATCTGCACTTTTGCCTATATTTGAAAGAGGGTTGCGGCGCGAGGGCCATTTGACTTAAGTAGGGCTCGCGACGCAGCCTCATCATGAGGGTACACTGTTTTGGGTGCCTTCTGAGTATTTTGGTATGTATCACGCACCCATAGAGCTTTCTACGCGCCCACAATCTCTCTCGACATTCCAGGTGTCCAAATTGAGTCCAAGTTGTGTATTGTGCTTTCGTTAAGCCATTCCAAGCCTTTTAAAGTTTTTTCCACTTGATTTGAAGCTTATGTATCCTTCATATATCATCATAATCCATTCACCAAGCATCCTATAGCATTAAAAACAACAATTTAGAGATCAAAACAACACAACATTCAAGACGGTGAACTTGAAACACGAGCTAAGCATAGGCTAAATTCACATTGAGCTTAAGCTTATTGTTTTGACTCTTGTCTTGATCCAATTGACCCTTAAACATTATAACCAAGTTGTTTCATATATAAATAAACAATAACAACCTTAGGAACTCATTAAACACATTATAACCCAACACGATAGACTAGACAAACACCTAGTTCAAGCTAGTCACACTAGTTTTCTCGGTTGAACTCTAAATGAACAATTTTAATCAAAACTCATGTGAAAACACCATTAAACATTGTAAACACATACTTGGACACTTAGATGCTTATTTATTTCATTATCACACATATAGCACATGAATCATCCTCAAAAAAGTCTAAATAAGCTAGACTAGCAACACTAGAATGCATAAATACTCCTAACATTAGGTCCCAGCGCATGTTAGCCATACGAACCAGGAAAATCTAAGGAAGGGTCAGGGAATCCATGACCTCAGCCATTCCAAATATTTATAATGTGTGAACTATGCACACGGTCACTAAGACCCCGACTCCCACAAACGTGGTTCTTAGCATCGATCCCCCTGGGATCTCCACCTTCCACGGTGAGCTACACAATCCCCTTAAAGCCCAAATTAAAACCATTTACACATTCCCATCCATTAACCAAGGAGTCATCCATTAAGTTATTTACCAAATGGTATCGCCATACCAATTAAACTTGCAAGGCAATTACATTGTGCAATTCCAAACCAATTAGCCAAAGAAACTCCAAAGTCCCAATTTAGAAACCAATCCTTGCCACCAACGTCTCCCAAAACCATTTTTATCCATTTAGCCATTAATACAATGCAATAGTTTAGTAAAGTAAGCAAAACCATGTAATTGTCCATATTTTAAAACCAATTATGCGAGTAGGTTGAGGTGAATACCAATTCAAAACCAAATACAATAATTTTAGGGAAATCCACAACCCCCATCCCATCCACCATTCCCATGCATCCAATTAGTTCAAAAAACACAAGTTAAAGCATGAATAACAATTCCAAAATCATAGGAAAACCAACCAAGTAACAACCATTCAAAACCCTCAACCTATCATTCCAAACCCATAATTTAAAATCACATAAACAATGATTAGACTCGTACCTTTATGAAAAACTAAGTTAGGAAAGAGATACATTCCTGAAAATACCAAGAATTTATAGGGGAAACCACAATTTGAACCCTAGGTGTTTTATGCTTAGAAACCCTAGCCTTGCTTTTGATTTGGGAGTTTAGAGAGAAAGAGTAGTGTTTATGTTATGTTAACTGATAAAAATAGGGCCAAAGGAAGGGTTTAAGTTGTGGGAAATACTCGGGTGGAAGGAAAAGACCATACTGCCCTTAATGAAAATAGGAAGATAAAAAAACGCCCAGTCTCTACGGGCCAGGTAGCGACTCATGGTTACTGGTCATGAGTCATCACCAAGACTTGTAGCCTAGGACCCCAAACCCTGAACTCTCTCTACTATAATCATGAGACACACCCTACGACTCATGACCAGACCTTACGACTCATGAGGACCAAGTCATGGTCAGGAATAAAATATTGGAAAACTTTATTAGTTAGATTACGATAAGAACTACACGACTTGCATAGAGTGACTATGACTCGTTACCTAAATCATGGTCTGGGCAGTGAGCTCAATAACAAGGAAAAATTTAGAGTCCAGAACCTAGGGTATTCCATAAGGAGCCAACCAATACATACCCAAGATAACGTCGAAATCAACCCTATCTAAGACAAGTAAATCTACCTAAGTCTCATGCCCAACAAAAGTCACAATACAGGATCGTACACCCTATCCACCACTAAAGAATCTCCTACTGGGGTAGATACATGAAAAGGCATGGCAAGAGGCTGACTAATAAAATTAAACTCAAAGCAAAATATGCAGACACATAGGAGAAAGTTGATCCCAAATCAAATAAAATAGATACAAATCTAAAACAAACAGGTATGATACTTGTGATCACAGCATCAAAAGCCTCTGCCTCTGGTCAGGTGGGTGTAGCATAGCACTATCCACGACCACCAACTAGCTGAATAGCCTTATGAACCGCACAATGGGCTCCACTATCTTTGCCTCCCTAAATAGGAGTAGCTTTACTAAATGGCCAATCTCATCACACACAAAGCAATCTCTATGGACTGACTCAATAGGAGAAGGCACCACTGGGCTCGGAGGCCACCCTAAACTACTGGACCAAAAGATCTACTATTTGAACTCTATAAAACTTCCTACACTAGTCTACCATGATAACTATGAGAACTTCTGGAATCTCTCTCTCGAGAAGCCTGGCCTCTGAATTCACCAAAATGGTCAACCTTCTTGGTGCCTCCCTGAGACGCTCACAGAATACACTCAGTCAACTTAGCATGATCCATTATACTCTAAAAGGATGCTCGAAATATAACCATCTGAGATGTAGCCAACTAAATAGAGACATCCAAACCCTTTAAAAACTAAAGAATCTTCTCAAACTCAATGGAAATATTGACATAAGAATATCTGGTCAAGGCATGAAAGCATGGCTCATACTCTACAACAGTCATAGAGCTCTACTCCAGGTGATCAGACTCATTCCTCATCCGATCCATCAGACTGTAAGGCACAAATATCTCTAAAAAGGTATCAACAGACTAATCCCAAGTTTTCTCGGGAGAATCAAAAGGCCTGCAACTAACAAGTGATCTCCACCAATCTCTAGCAGTATCTCTCAACTGATAATTAGTATAAGTAACCCCATACGACTCAAGCAAACCCAAATTATTCAACTTCTCAAGACCATCAATCAAGTACTTATAGGAAACCTCACCACAACACCACTGAATCTAGGAGGACCCAAACAAGTAAATATCTCAAACCTCTTCTGATACATAGAAGACATAACTGTACTCACAGTAAGAGGAGGCATGGTAAATTTGGTGGATGATATCCCATCTGAGGAGGTAACATAGATGAAGGCTAAAATCTTGATCTTAGAATACCATACTCAGATGCTGATACTGAAATAGGAATAGTACTCGGGGTCTGAGAAGTACCAAGAGTAAAAGTAGGTGCAACTGGAGGATCCACACTTTGGACTGGAGAAATACCGAGTGCACTCAAAGGAGCACTATCCAAATGGGTCAACAAGTGAACCAATAACCCTTCCAATACTGGGTGAAAGAACTTGGTGGAACTAAAGTAGGACCCACACCCTCTACATTCTCAACACAAGGCTCATAGTAAAGTCCCCTAGCATTACTCTTAGATGGGGCAGATCCACATGCCCATCCAAGACTTTGAGTCTTTTCACGACTCACAACTCGCCCTCTTGACTGGGCTCTCTCCCTAGATAAAGGCTCCATATCTCCAACCTTATGAGATCTAGGAATCACCATCTACACAGAAAAGAGTGAAATATGACTTAGAACACAATGCATGAAAGAAATTAATATGATAAGGAACAAAATGAGGGAAATTTCCTAAAAACATCTTACAGCCTCTCGAAGATAGATACAAGCATCTACGTACTGATTCTTGAGACTCTATTAGATATCCCGTTCTTACATCATTGAGACCAATAAACCTGGATCTGATACAAATTTGTCATAACCCAAAATCCAAGGGTCATGATGTCACTCGTTGCGCTGAATCTTGACAAGTAAGTCTATCATCCAAATTGACACACAAGGGGAAAAAACATAAATGACCCCAAGGCGAGGCTTCTAGAATAAAGCCAAACCATACATGCATAACAAATGCAAAAAGAAATATACATAATAATACAAAATCCCAAACCCTGATGTCATAGTGTAAAAATATAACTAGTATAACTCAAAGTCAAATACAAAAGATATCAGAAATAGGATATAAATCTACCTTTGAAATATAATAAAACATAGTCAAATAAGGAAAGATAGAAGTAGACTCCGAATTCCTAAAATCAGCCACTACCTTGAAAAGCACTAAATGACACCCAACATCAAACACCGTGAGGCGCACCCAAACCTGAATCTGCACAAAAAAGGTATAGTATAAGTGAGTACGGTATATTTGTACTCAATAGGTATCATAGGCTGGCTGAGAAAAGTAAAAAATAAAACATACAAAATACACGCTAAGGGCATATCACCTGCAATAAAAAATATCCCACTATGGTAGTCCACACCATTTGCACTAACAGTTCTATAATATCCACAAATAACACAACAAAACACCAGAAAGGAATACAAGTATACATTTATACCACATATAAGAAAGGAAAATAAAAAAGATATACAGGAATATCAAGTACAAGTAAAGGAAGATAGAATAATGGATAGGTAACAAGTCAAACAGAAAAAGCGTAATAAAGTAAATACAATAAGAATGATAATGATGATGTAATGCATGAGGTTATCGCACAACCTTTAAGACCATTGCACAGTCTCTGAGACCGTCGCACAGCCTTCGACATCATCGCATAGCCTTTGAGATCGTTGCACAGTCTCCATATACATCTACGGAGCTAAAGATACAAGATGTATGACCATAGGGGTTCATTAACTCATGTACAATCCATATATATCCATATCTTCTTCCCGGCACATCCCTCAAAGAGGGTTTTATAAGATGCCACATTTTCTATCAAAAAAAAATGTTGTCAATACTTTTCAGTATTTCCATGGTGGTACCAATGTTCCATGAATGAGTATGAGGATGTAATGCTCACAACCAACCACAATGAGTATTTCCACAACCAACCAATATATCATCACATGAGCCAAATATCCTCTCATTATTTTCAACCATCCATAAAATCCAACATGATTCATATGTCAATAGATTATGAATACATCACAATACACAATTGGTACCACAACAAGTTTTTTTAGCAAACAAGATATAATTATCATCATATATACAAGGATATCAATATCATATAGGACCCTGCATAGTCAGACATAACATATAATGTTCCAAAGCCACCACATAACATCACATAGAGACCCCACACAGGCATGGCATATTAAAATAGCTATTTTTATAATTATTTTCCACACCTTTAACGTTCTTTTGAATCTTCATTAATTACCCATCCTAGTCTGAAAGAAGTTAAGCCATACCTGCCTCGAAGGCTAATAATTAATTTGTTACACTTTAATACCCAAGCCTTACTCCACACGAAAGGATCCAAAATCAACTAAAATATGAAAATACAGAATCTACGCATCAAAAGAAATCCAGTGATATCCATATTACCTATTTTCAAGTCGGGTCAAAACAGACCCCTGAAATTGGTTTTCAAAAAAAGAAAAAAATCATAACTTTGTTTCAGAAACATGTTCCTCATATTTTTAAGAGTCTATAGATAAAAATAGGTGGGGGTGGGTGGGGGTGTTTGAGGTGTGGCGGTAGGGTGATACTACATATAGGACTAGAGTAAGCACTTTTTTTTTGTGTGTGTTTTTTAATTCGGTGTTTGATATTTATATTGGAAGACACTAATTTGAATGCATATCACATGAGATTCATTTGAAAAAAGCGTTCCTTACCATATAATCGAGTGCTTTTCATTTGGTTTAGAGTCAACCGATAAAGCTTGATTGGGGCATAACGTATATGGAAGACACTGTCTTAGCCTTCTCATGGTTATTTTTATTTTTTTGGTATTTATATTGAAAGTGACTAATTTGAATTCATATTGTATGAGATTCAGTTAGGAAAAGCATTTCTTACCGTATAATCCAACCCAAGAGAAAAAAAATCTAAAAACAAGGTCCAAATTGAAGAAAATCAATTTTCAAGCTTTACTGGGTAAAAATCCCTGAAATCCATTTAAAAATCGAGAATTGAAGTTGCTTTGAAGATGAAATTAAGAAAAAATTAATAATTATGAGGTTAGAAACTCATCCAAGTGAAAAGGTAGAAATTGGGGGTTAAATTTGAAAATTATAATTTTTAGGCTTTATAGGCCAAAATCCCCATATTCTATACTTCATTCAAGTTTAAAACAAGAATTAGATAATAAAGATTGAAGAAAATAATTAAAATAGGTGTTATGGAGCTTACCCAAGCTTAGAAGTGGAAGAAATAGCTAAAAATAACGAAACTCTAAGATCTAAGTCTCAAAAATGGTGAAAAATAATGAAAACTAGGTATTTAATACCAAGGCATCATGATCGCGGATCAGGGTCGCGATCGCGGAACCTATCCTATTAAGGGTATTGTGATCGAGGACAAGTATCGTGATAGTGAAATATGTCTACAGGACGCAATTGCGATTGTGATAGGAGCATCGAGATCATGGGTACACCAGCTGAGTGGTGCACCAGCTAGGGACTTAGTGTATTCTAAGTCTCCGCGGGCCCCTTCGGATTCATTTAGAATCCCTTGAATGCAAACGAACTATGTTACCCTATCGAATTCGATGTTCCGGACTCAATGGTGATATCAGATTTTCAAAAAAATATTATTTTTACAAAGTTGACCCCTGAACCCCAAAATTATAATTTTCCAAACTAGGGTCAAAATGAGATTTAAAAGCCATAAAACCACACCAACTATGTTACCACCCTAAAATTGACGTTTCAGATCTGATGGCACGATCTATTTTGTCATCCGTCACATGGATCAAAAGATGTTGACTAAAGTCAACTATAAGGCTCTAAAAATAAAACTATTTCCCGCTAATAATATATCATCCACATAAAGGGACAATATTACAAAATTAGTTTTAGACCGTTTCATATACACACAATGGTCTTTATCAATCATAGTAAAGTTATATGATGTAATAGCTCAATGAAATCTTAAGTTTCATTTCCTAGATGATTGTTTGAGTCCATAAATAGACCTTTGAGTTTGCAAACATTGCACTCTTGACCATTTAGGATGAAACCTAATTGTTGATCCATATAAATTTCTTCATCTATTTCTCCATTAAGAAATGCGATCTTTACATTTATTTGATGGAACTCCAAGTTCATACTTGCAACCATATCCAGAATTAGTCTAACACAACCGGAGGAAAGCATTTTCATACTCAATGCCCACTTGTTGTGTATATACCTTAGCCATCAGACGGTCTTTGTAGCATTTAATTGAACCATCCTCAATTCTTTTAATTTTGAGAATCCATTTATTCCCAATTTCCTTGTGGCTTGGCGGAAGATCAACCAAATCCCAAACATGAGGTGTCCTCATGGACTACATTTTCTCTTCTATTTCTTTCATCTACTTATTCTTAGTAGGATACTAAAGAGCCTTTTAAATTGAATTAGGATCTTCATCGACTTGTGAGATAACTATTAATACATTTCCTTAAATATCAAAATAACGTATGAGAATATCTCTTCTTATACTCCTGCACAATTGTGTCTCTTGTGGAATATTCTCTAAATGAGTAATACTCCGACTTGTATTAATAGGAGAAGGTAAAAATTCTTGTTCCTGACTCCTTTTATCTTTAAGATTCTCTTGTTGATCCACAACTTCATAAAATAACCCATAATTTGATAAAACAACACAGTTCTATCAATATCACCCTCACTAGATAATTTTGTCTCTATAAATATGAGATCTCATGACTCAAGCTATATTATGATTTCATCTTTATATTATCCTATAAAGGTATAACACTTTGATTGTGACACGACCCAAAATAGGGTTGGGTTGTGAAGAGTATCTCAAGTCCAACAAGGACCGAAGACTACCCCCAATACCCATACCATCGACCACCTTACACCCCATGTCAGATGAATTTTGAACATATAACAAGATAAGAGAACTTAAAATTAAAGATATTATGATATGTACATAACCAAAACCAACCGACAACCAAACCATCCCAAGTCCACAGTAGTCCGAAAAAGCCTCTACCAAACTGAATATTAAAAAAGTGTCAGGACATGCCCCCGACTATAGTCAAAAACAGTATTCAATAGTCTGTAACTCAAAAGAAAAACATAATCCTTAAATGAAGCCTTTCGAAGCATGAAAGTTCACTACTTCAAGTTAACTCTTGATCAATCCACGGTCACTAAGTCGGAAAAGTAGAAGTATGGCCAAATATTGCATCGTGTGGGGATACAAATTCAAAGACGATTAGCAGATTGTAATATAGCATTTAACTCATGGATCAAGATAAAATAATGTCATCAATTCAAACCAAGTCAACCAATGCACATAACCATATGCAAATACATATATACAATTCATGATGGGATAGAGAACAAGGTTTAGCATGCACTTTAAAACCTTAACCTGGATTGTGTAGCTCAACCATCATATAATAGTATCCATGGGCTATATGGGCCCCAGATCTCACCCTCTAGTCGGGACCCAGTGCATGTAGTCGTACGAACCAAAGAATAATCTCATATATATGCGCACGGGGGACTCAAACCTCCCAATATATACTAAGGTGACTTAAGCACCCAATCATGAAATGTGATATGGGGGACTCAAAACCTCCAATCATAATAATGATAATAAGGTGGACTTGAACCACCTGGTCACAAACAAGAAGACTCGAACCCTCGAGCTATAACGGCCACCATACTGGCTAGCGTGGTTTCCAGTATTGGTCACTTGGACCTCAACTTTCACAACTCATCTACGTGATAACGCTCAACTTACACGTCAATCTAGTGCAAGGCTGTCTTCGTTAATATATTTACCCAACTTTTGGAGTCGGGGTCGAATCCACAGGGAACAATGTGAGTGGAGATTTAACTAATTTGAAACTATAGCTACAAGTTGAATTCAAACAGATGAGACGAACAAATAAAATGGGGGTTTTGGAGATTAGCAAATAATTGTTGGTCACTTTAGTTAATCAAGAGTTTATGGAAAACCAGAGTTATGTTCACTATGGGTTTTGGTACATGACAGATTCTAATAGTGATTCAAGATTCTCACGATAGGTAGGAACAACAGATTGTCTTTATCGAAGTTATGCCTAAATGTCTCTCGACCTACTTAAGCATTTAATTACCTAATACTCTCGAACTTAGGGAATTTATATTCACTGACCAGACTTCACCTCAGGTTAATTAACCTTGTTACAACGTTAATTATTAAATGGAAGGTTGGTAGATTCGAAGTCCCTGTCAATAATTCACTTCCTACTATAGTTGATTTCTTATCTCAAGCAAATCAAAGTAGGTGCTATCTATCATTTGCAACCAATAGACAATAATTAAAACCTCAGAATTATCAAGGAGTCCTATTACCTTTAGAATCTTGAACACTTAGCAACTTACCAAGACCTAACCCATAGATTCCATAATTCGGGTTAAAGGGATTTAGCCACTCATAATGTAATAATCGATACAACAAGTTGAATTCATAATTTGAAAGATGAACTTACAGCAAGATGAATAGAAACGGGTGTTTCTTAGATTAGATCAAAATAGAAATCCCAAAATATTGATGATAATCTCTTCAAAGTTAATTGTTTTGTTCAATACAAGAAACTAGAGAGAAAATAACAAAATACGTGCGTTCCAAAATAGGTTCAGAATCCCCCATAGAAAACCCTAAACTATGTTTTAAATACTTCAACCTAATTATGGAAACAAGATCACAGAGTTCAGTGTTCTTCTCGGATTAGATGACGACATGCGTGACGCCTTATCAGGAGGCTGACGACTTATCACAGATGTCGTCAACTCCTTTTTAATTATGAAAATTTCTGCTTAAGGCTGACGGTGAATCCTGACGGTGAATCCTGACGATGAATCCTGACGGCTTATTAAAACTGTGATGACATATCAGATAATATCGTCACTCCTCCACCTCAGCTCCCATGTTCTGTCTAAGGCTGATGGCGACTCTGATGGCTTATCACAAGGCTGGCGGCTTATCACATGTCATTGTCACTTCTTCCAACTGAATCCCATTCTTTGTTTAAGGCTGACGATGAAGCTGATAACCTATCAGAGATGATGACTTATTAGGAATGTCGCCAGCCACATTTCTCTTCTATTTGCTTCAGATTTCAACACTTTTACTTCCATCATTGTTGGTTCTCTTGCCTCTTGACTTCTACTACAAAATCAAAGATAAAACAATCAAAAACGACAAAAATTGCTTAAGACTTTGCAATTATTATCAGTTAAAATCCTCAAATGTGTTAATATCTACTCACACATCAACACCCTCAACTTAAAACAATTGTTTGTCCTCAAGCAACTAAAACACAACCAAGAGGATACAAAGTATATTTGGCAGTCAATCTTCCATATTATCTCAAAATTAGCTTTACCTTCTCCAAGATCAATTAATTCCAAATCAACTGTGTATGCTACTGAAGAACAACAATGGGACACACAGGAATCAAGATATGGCATCAATTCAGCAACAACAACCATGCATGTATCAAGCTTACACTATCCAAATAAGTTAGCAACTAGCAATGTAACCAGTGTGCCCTCACTATAAAGAAGTCCCACTTCACTTATATCAGACATTACATATGTAACCATGGGGACAATCACCAGACACTCACTCTCAGAATGAAGTTCCAATCAATGTATGCCGAATACCATAGGCTTGCCCTTATTTTCATTACCAAGACTTTCAGACAGGTCAGCTAGGATCACTATAGGTCTTCTCTTAGACTTGTAATGTCGGCTAGGGGTGGTATGATACTCGATGATATTTAAAGTGACTAAATCTCCTTGACACTATACTATCTTTTGGGGTTTCACTCATTAGCCTTTTTCTATTCTTCTCTTTTCTTGATCACACTTATTCAGGATGGGTACGGTTTTTTTCTACAATCACTTCTTCTTTTTTCACAACTTTTCTTTTCTTGCTCTTTTCCACCGCACCCAGCTTTTTATGCTTTTCTTTTATTCTACTTTTCTTCATACTCATTTTACATCACGCACCCTTATGGTAGCCACACTCAACTTAGGATATTTACCTAAGTTAAAGTGCACAATGTCCGAGGAAGACCAGGGCCAAAACAGGTTCACTTGATACAAATGGGAAGGTGATAGATATAATAAAAAGAATAGGCATTCAGGCTCAAAATCAGGATCAATGGATATTATTTACACATGGAAGGTTATTTAGGCTAAAAGTGGACTAATATCAACAACGGCCTATGATTCTTTCCTAACCGCTATCCTACAAGCAAGGCAAGACCAACCGGGCAAGTTCTGGATTTAACACACAACGAGAACTAGGTAGTATTTCACACACACATGGCATAAAGGTACATCACAAGTACTACCCATTCGATTCATGCAATTGTTTAGCGATGGTTATCATGTTACTAGTACTAATGCCATAACAAGATGCACAGTGGTCACACATAAATGCATATCACACAGTTATAAAACATACCATTAGAGAGGTGTTCAAAAATCAACAAAAACATATTAACTGCCTAAGGTACTTGTATTTCTCCTAGTCAACTACAATATTTTACAACAAATCACAATACGCCTAAACAAGCCGGCTCTACTAGGAACAAGACTCCAGGGAAAAGAGGCACGGCAACAAAAACCCCAAGAGGACATCAACACCCACAAGTAGCCCCACTCTTAACTTAAAATCATGCAATGTCCCCAATGCATCAAACCAAAACAAGAGAGTTAGAAACATACCTGTGGCACCATGGGTGTGAAGATCTGATGTCAATCATATAATACAAATACAAACAACAAAATACCTTGGTTACCTCCCAAGAAGCACCTAATTTAGTGTCGCGGCACTACTCAACTCAGCTTTTTTCTCCACCTTGAGGATAAGAATTTCACCCCCAACTTAGAGTCCATCTTCTTGCCTCGCTCATAGGGGGTGGTACAAAAATTAAGAAGTCGAGTAATAGATTGAGCGTGGTAAACCACTCGGCCTTAAAGTGAGGTATGTTTTTATGTTGCTTATCAAGTGTAAGATAAAGAATATAGGATTTTTGTTCCTCATCTTCACACTCTTCCACTATTTTAGATGATTCCACAAACAAGATATCATCTAAACATAATGTGAAAAAATGCTTTGAGTGAGTCCCAACTAATTCTACTTCAAAAGTTACACTATCTACTACACACTCACTTTTATTCACCTTCTCAATGTTAGTCTAAAGATTAAGATGATAATCGAGTGGTTGCGATTCTTGAGTTTTCTCTTCAAATTGGCTAATGTCCTCCTCATATTCTTCTTTATTTAGCCACTGTAAACATGGTGGGAGTGGTAACTCCTTTAGATCTGCCCACAACTATGCTTGATTCTCTAAAATTTGTTTCATCAATTTGTCCATTTGAATCATGATAGCACACATATCTTCAGAATGATCACTTTGACCACAAGCCAAACACCAAGTTACAGTCTGTTCCCCAGTTAGAACAGTGCCCGCATCATATTGTAAAGGTTCCCCACAATAATAAAAAGAATCGTCATTACTCAAAAAGCCATCTATCCAGGCTGACATCTCAAGAAAGGTGTAAGAAAAAAATAAAAAAAAAATAATAAAAAAAATAAACTAAACAAATATTTACAAGTTTGAATTCAAGCAAGTAAGCTAAAATTCCAAACCAACTCAATACACCAAATAGTCCCCGGCAACGACGCTATTTTTTATAACGCTCAACTTACACGTCAATCTAGTTCAAAGTGGTCATCGTCAATATATTTACTCAATTTTTAGAGTCGGGGTAGAATCCACAGGGAACAATGTGAGTGGCGATTTAACTAATTTGAAACTATAGCTACAAGTTGAATTCAAACAGATGATACGAACAGATAAAATGGGGGTTTTGGAGATTAACAAATAATTATTGGTCACTTTAGTTTCAGTGTTTGTAATCAAGAATTTATGGAAAACCAGAGTTATGTTCACTATGGGTTTTGGTACTTGACAGATGCTAATAGTAATTCAAGATTCTCACGATAGGTAGGAACAACAAATTATCTTTATCGAAGTTATGCCTAAATATCTCTCGACCTACTTAAGCATTTAATTACCTAATTGTCTCGGACTTAGGGAATTTATATTCACTGACTAGACTTTACCTCAGGTTAATTAACCTTGTTACAATGTCAATTATTAAATGGAAGGTTAGTAGCTTCCAAGTCCCTATCAATAATTTACTTCCTACTATAGTTGATTTCTTATCTCAAGAAAATCAAAGCAGGTGCTATCTATCGTTTGCAACCAATGGACAATAATTAAAACCTCAGAATTATCAAGGAGTCCTATTACCTTTAGAATCTTGAACACTTAGGAACTTACCAAGACCTAACCCATAGATCCTATAATTCGGGTTAAAGGGATTTAGCCACTCATAATGTAATAATCGATACAACAAGTTGAATTCATAATTTGAAAGATGAACTTGCAACAAGATAAATAGCAACGAGTGTTTCTCAAATTAGATCAAAGTCGAAATCCCAAAATATTGATGATAATCTCTTCAAAGTTAATTGTTTTATTCAAGCCAAGAAACTAGAGAGAAAATAACAAAATATGTGTGTTCCAAAATAGGTTCAGAATCCCCCTTAGAAAACCCTAAACTATGTTTTAAATACTTCAACCTAATTATGGAAACAAGATCACAGAGTTCAGTGTTCTTCTCGGATTAGGTGACGACATGCGTTACGCCTTATCAGGAGGCTGACGACTTATCACGGATATCGTCAGCTCCTTTTTAATTTTGACAATTTCTGTTTAAGGCTAACGGTGAATCCTGACGGCTTATCAAAACTGTGATGACATATCAGACAATGTCGTCACTTCTCCATCTCAGTTTCCATATTCTGTCAAAGGCTGACGGCGACTTTGACGGCTTATCACAAGGCTGACGGCTTATCACATGCCGTCGTCACTTCTTCCAACTGAATCACATTCTCTGTTTAAGGCTGACGATAAAGCTGATAACTTATCAGAGTGCTGACGACTTATCAAGAATGTCGTCAACCCTATTTCTCTTCTATTTGCTTCAGATTTCAACTCTTTTACTTTCATCATTGTTGGTTCTCTTGCCTCTTGACTTCCACTGCAAAATCAAAGATAAAACAATCAAAAACGACAAAAGATGCTTAAGACTTTGCAATTATTCTTAGTTAAAAGCCTCAAATATGTTAGCATCTGCTCACACATCACTACACAACCCTCTTTTAAACCCTAACTAAAAACATTTTTCACACATTCCCATTCATTGAACCATATTTCACATTAAGGCATACATTGTTGGTAGAATAATACCAACTACACTTGCAAGGTAACAACAACATGCCCAAAAAACAACATCACTTGGGGAATTCACAACCACTTTGGTTCAATTAGGCCATAACTTGTGAAAAAATAATTTCATAATGTTAAATTCAACATCATAGTGCAATAGTTCAAGAACAGTTCAATTCCCACATTCCTTCTATCAAAATCAATTTTACAATTTGGGGTTGAGGTCATAACCATTTCAAAACTCACTAGTTTGGAAAATTCATAATTTCCTAATTCATTCACCATATCCATGCACCCACATGTTCAAAACCATATTTAAAGCATGAATAATAACAAATAAACTATGAGAAAACATTACTCAACAATAAACATTCAAAACCCCAACCCTTGTTTCAAAACCATAACAATTTCATGTGAGCAATACTTTAAAACCTATGATTTTAGCGAATTAACAATGAGGGAAAAGTAACATGCCTAAAATAGTAAGATGTACGAAGAGAAATCGCCCTTGAAATCCCTAATTGATCAACCTCTTAAAAATCCTAAGTGTTCTTGACCTTGAGGAATTTGAGAGTGTAGAGAAGTTACTTTGATGTGTTTCTGAGTGCTAATGACAACCTAAAGGGGTTATAAGATGTGGGTTTCAAGTTGGGTAAGAGGGGAAATATCTAGAATGCCCTTAACTTAAAAGTTAAAAAAGTGCCACCTTTAACTACGGGTCAACCCTTGACTCATAGCCACTTCTTACGACTCATCACCATGAGTCGTAACTAAGGCACCCTACACTGTTATCCTTACATCTCAATGGCACCACTCGTAATGGGATCCTACGAGTCGTAGGTCCCAGTCGTAGTCAACACAAAACCTAAATTGGGACTTACACTGGACAGGCTACGATTACACCAAATGACTCATGACATAACCTTATGGATCTTAGTGAGCCACTCATACTAGGAGCAGAATCAAGCCACAAACTTACTGAATTGCTTACGACTTGGTTCCTAGGACCCGTAACGACACCCTACAACTTGTAGGGAGAATCATTACCAAGGTAGTGAGCTCAAAGCTCAAGAAATTTTCAACGGCCAAAAATTCAGGGTGTTTTAATTCTCCCCCACTTGGATCAGTCGTCCTTGATTTATGGGACAGGGCATTTATTAGCACGATTTGACTCCACATACCTCTACTCTTACCTTTAACAAAGACAGAAAACAAAGATGCTAAGGAAATCACCTTTTCCTTTAATAAAGTCAGAAAACAAAGATATTAAGGAATACACGTACCTTAAGCATGATTATCTGGAATGGGAAACCATAATAGATATTTGGAATTTATGTCCTCTTCGGCTTTCTAAGTAGCTTCTTCAACCTTGTGGATCCTTCATAGAACCTTTATCAAAGCTACATCCTTTATTCGCATCTTACGAACTTGCTAATCCCAAATTTCAACCGAGACTTCCTCATAAGATAAGGAATCTGAAATACCCTCCTCATCCAAAGGAATAACCGTTGAAGGATCAACCACTCACTTTCTCAACATCAAAACATAAAACACTAGATGAATGGAGCTCAAACTAGAAGGCAACTCTTTTTCAAGACCAAGTACGGGCCGATATATCGGGGACTGAGATTTCTCTTCTTTCCAAACTACATTACTCCCTCCATGGAGATACCTTCAAGAACACCCAATCTCAAACTCTAATTCCCTACGCCTCATATCTGCATAGGACTTTTGTTGACTTTGGCCGATCTTAGGTCTATCCCGAACCACCTTCACCTTCTCCATAGCTTGGTGAACCAAATCAGGGCCAAACATCTCCACCTCACCAACCTTGAACCACCCAATAGGAGAGCTGCACCTCCTACCATATAATACCTCAAACAGATCCAACCCAATACTAGAGTGGTAGCTATTATTATACGCACTCTATAAAAGGTAAATGATTAACCCAACTACCACCATAGTCAATCACACAATCTTGAAGCATACCATCTAATATATGAATAGTTCTTTCCATTTTCCCATCCAAATTCGGGTGGAAAACACTACTAAGGCTCACCTTAGTTCCCAAACCTCTCTGAAATGAATGCCAAAAATGTGATGAGAACTGAGTACCACGATCTGAAATGATAGAAATAGGAGCCCTATGCAACTTCATAATCTATTGGAGGAACAACTTTACATAATCCTCTGCCGAATAATTAGTCCTCACTGACAAGAAGTGAGCAGACTTAGTCATCCTATCCACTATGACCCAAATCGAATTATACTGATTCTAAGACTGAGAAATACTGGTAATTAAATCTATATTGATCACTTCCCACTTCCACATAGGCAACTCCATTTCTTGATACAATCCTTTAGGCTGCAAATGCTCAACCTTTACTTGTTGACATACCATGCATTTAGCCACAAAACTAGCCACATCTCGTTTTATATTATTCCACTAATAAATCACCTTAAGATCATGATACATCTTTATTGAACCAGGATGAATGGCATAACGCGACTCATGAACCTCATCTAAGACCCTCTCTCGTAACCCATCTATATCGGGAACACATAATCTACATTGGTACCTCAAGATACCATCGCCACCAATCTCAAAAGCTACAACCTTGTATTGTCCCATATCCCCCTTAATATTCATTAAGACAGGATCCAGTACCTATTTCTCCTTTATTTCAGCAACAATGGATGACTTTGCCACCTCTTGCATGAACACACCACCATCCTCAGAGTCTAAGAGATGAACTCCAAGGTTAGTCAAATGATGAGTATCTTTCATCAACTCCCACTTATCCTCATCGACATAATTTAGAATCCTCATGGATAACCTGTGAAGAGCATCATCAACAACATTAGCTTTAATTGGGTAGTAGTGGAGACTCATGTCGTAGTCTTTCAGCAACTCAAGCCACTTCATCTGCTTGAGATTTAACTCCTTCTGGATGAACATATATTGTAGGCTCTTATGATCAGAAAAGGTATCTATATGGACTCTATACAAATAGTGTCGCCAAATCTTTAATGCGAACACCATAGCCAATAATTCCAAGTCATGAGTTGGATAATTCCTCTCATGAACTTTCAACTGCCTAGAAGAATAGGCCACCACCCTACCATGCTGCATCAACACTCAACTAAGTCCCACACGGGACACATCGCAATAAACCACAAGTCCATCATTACCCTCGGGCAGGGTCAAAACTGAAGCTAAAGTCAACTTATCTTTTAGCTTCTAAAACTACCCTCACAAGCATCAGACCACAAGAATTTCACCTTCTTCTGGGTCAACTTAGTCAATGGGGTAGCTATAGTCGAGAAACTCTCCACAAATCTCCTGTAGTAATCCTCTTAACCCAAGAAGCTCCAAATATTGATTGGAATCATAGGCCTAGGCCAATTCTTAACCACTGTAACTTTTTGCAGATCAACCATAATCCCTTAATTAGAAATGACATGACCTAGAAAAGTAATAACTTTCAACCATAACTCATATTTTGAAAACTTAGCATACAAAGGATGATCTTTCAAGGTCTACAACACAATGCAGAGATAGTCATCGAGATCTTCCTTACTCCTAGAGTACACCAGAATATCATCAATGAATACTATGATGAACAAATACAAGAATTGATGGAACACCCGAATCAAAAGATCTATAAATATCATCAGGCATTAGTAAGACCAAAATATATGACTAGGAACTCATACTGACCATACCAAATTTGAAAGGCAGTCTTAGGGATATCCATATCTCCAACCTTTGGCTGATGATAACTCAACCGAAGATCAATCTTAGAGAAACATCTAGCACCTTAAAGGTGGTCAAATGAATCATCGATCCTAGAAAGAGGATACTTATTCTTTACTGTAACCTTACACAACTGATGGTAATCTATGCACATCTGAAGGGAACCATCCTTCTTACTCATGAACAAAATAGGTGCACCCCACGAAGACAACCTAGGGCGAATAAAACCCTTGTCAAGGAGATCCTCCAACTGCTTCTTGAGCTTCTTCAACTCAGTCAGAGCCATTCTATAAGGAGAGATGGAAATAGGATGAGTGTCTGGAACAAGGTCAATCCCGAAGTCAGTTTTCGTATCGAGAGGGATACCAGGAAGACCATCTAGAAAAAATATAGAAACATATTATAAGGAAGGACCCTCCGAGTTAGAATTTTTAACTTAGGCCAAATAATAAAGACATTTCTTGGAAATCACCTTTCGGGCTCTAAGATATGATATGAATCTTTCCTTAGGCACTAGAGAACCCTCTTCCCACTCAATGATTGGCACATTAGGGAATTTAAATATGACCTTATGGGGTCGATATTCTAAGGAGGCATAGAACGAGTGGAACTAGTCCATCTCCAATATGACATCAAAATCAACCATGTCTAACTCTATCAGATCTACCAGAATTTCTCTGCTACCAACAAATACCACACAACCCCTATAAACCCTTTTAGCAACCACAGAGCCACCCACCTGGGTAGAAATAGAAAGAGGGTCAGGGATATACTCAAGACCAAAACTAAAATATATAGCCACAAATAGGGTCACATAAGAATAAGTATACCCTGGATCAAGCAAGCAATACATATCACAAGAAAATAGTCGTAATATACCTGTGACAATATTGGGAGATGACTCAGAGTCCTAGCGAGTAGAAAGAGAATACAAGAGTTTCTGGACAGTGCCGGTACCAGAAGAAAAAGTAGCACCCTTTGGTGCAGGAGATGATAAAGTTGCAACAAGAATCTTATTTTACCATGAAGCAACTTTAGAAAGCAATCCTTCTGCAAATGACCAATCTGACCATATTTAAAATACTTGTTCCTCCCCTCTTCATAAAACCCACAGTGTGCTTGCCCACAGAATCTACAAAAAGGATATGATAAAGCCGACGAGACCCACCAGCCTGAGATTGGTCACCCTATTTCCTAAACCCTTATCATGCTGAGAACGACGATCACCCGACGACTTCAGATAAGGAGAACTAGCCATAGAGTAGGAACCATAACTCCTTCACTACTTCTTAGACTACTTTCCACCATCTCTACCACTTTGCTTCTATCTTCTACCCTAATCAGAAAATCTAAACTTCTTACTCTACCTTTCCCTATCTCTACCTACTTCTTCTTATCTTTCTCAACTTGTTGCATATACATAACCAATCTGGAGATGTCCATATCCTTATTCAATAAGGCAACCTTACTCTCTAGAATTAAATCATGATATAACCCAAAAGTAAATTTCCTTATTCTATCCCTCATTCTAGACACTAACTCGGAAGCATATCGGGATAATTGATGGAATTTCAAAGCATACTTCTTGACCATTATCCTACCTTTCCTCAGATTAACAAACTCTTCCACTTTTACCTCCCAGCTCTTGAGAAAAGAAGTGGTCCATAAAAGCACTAGATAAATTATCCCACAATGCAGATTCAACATTATATCCCCTAAACTGTTCCAATTCCTCATACTATTGGTATGCTACATCATTTAATTAATAGGTAGCGAATTCGACACCCTCAATATTCGAAGTATGCTTAACTCAGAAGATCTTGTCCATCTCATCTATAAAACCTTGACAATCCCCCTCAACCTTAAAACCAGTGAAAGTTGGAGAACTCAACCTCATAAACTGGCCTACCCTTGTGGCCTCAGAAGATGGAGTAACAGAAGCTACACGCTCAAACTAAGAAGCCACCAACTGATCCAACATATGAATAGACTGATGAAATTTTGCATTCGACACATCAGCATGAGGATCTCGAAGAGGACTAGAGGGGACTGCTGGAACTCCAGAAGGGCAATCAGGAATTGGAACCCTAGAACGGTTCTATACCCCATAAGCAATGCATGCCCCATCAGTATTGTCCTCAAGTGGGACAGAGGAGTTTCCATGATCTTCATATCATCTGGGAGGCATGACCTAAAAAGCGAACAAATGGGGATTTGAGGAGATTTTAAGTCCTTAGACTCTACAACCTAAAATAATACAACAAGAAAGGAAAATATTCATAAATGCCTAGTATCCTCATCCTTATAAGTGTAGAGCTCTACGCATCTATAAAAAAGATTCTATTCAATACGACTTTGTGGACACCTAATTGACCATGAACCTAGGATTTGATACCACCTGACACGAACCAAACTAGGGCTAGGTTATGACGGTTATCACATGTCCAACAAGGATCGGAGACCACTCCAATACCCACACCATTGATGTGCTATAGAAATATAGCATTTTTGATGCTTAAAATAAGGAAAATATGTGTTTTTGAGTTTATTTTGTTAGAAATAATGCATTTTGGGTATGTTTTGTAGGAAATCATGTTTTGGATGCTAAGTTCATGAAAGAGGTGAAAAACGAGTTTGTGGCTACTTTTTGGAGCAATTATGGATGTTTGGGACACTTTCCGTCTTATTCGTGATCAAAACATGTTAGAGAATTGAAGAAGAGATGAAAAGATGACTCGCGGCACTTACTAAGTCAAAATATGGACCACAAGTAGGACCTACGGACCGTAAGTAGGCAAATAAAGTGCCAGAAGTCCAAAATCCCGAGAGCTAACTTGCGAGATTTTTTCTATCGGGTACTCATGCTCTGTTCCTGCGCTCACCTTACTGATCGCAGGTACTACCTTCAATCAGGGTCAGGGCATAATTGCATAGTGTATATGCTACCTACTCTCAAGGTCAGGGAGCAGGTATAGATCACATGCAGCCATCGACCTTGTTTTCTCCTATTTTATTTGGGCTTTGGTTTTAGGGTTTCCTCTTGTACTATAAATGCCCCTTATATGTTTTTAGTAGATATAAGACACTTTTGGTACTCATAAACATACTTTGATTACAAGATTTGATTTTGATCTTGCAATTTTCTTGTATTGACTTCAGTTGATTAATTCAGTTACAGTTGTGGGTTTTCTACTTCTTATTATTGTGATTTCATCTATGCTTTCAATCATGAATATTATTGATTATTTTACAAGCATGAGCGGCTAAAACCCATAGCTAGGGTTGTGGAACCTTGGCGGATTGATAAAGTAGGGGAAATTCTATTGTTGTTCTGAACCGATGCCCATGCATGTATTACTTTATACAACAACAACAACATACCCAGTGTATCCCATCTAGTGGGGTCTAGGGAGGGTAAAGTTACGCAGTCCATCCCACTACCTCAGATGAAGTAGAGAGTCTATTTCTGATAGACCCCCAACTCAGGACAGATTACAATATAACAAACAAACCACATAAAAGCATACATCTACACGACAGTACTATAATAACAGATAGAAAATGATAATAACTAAAACAAGACACGCACAATATGATACTAAAAATATCTATTCAAAAGACATAGGTATCACCAATACACCACAGACGTACTCCTACACACTAACCCTCTACCCTAATCTACTTCCTCCACACCTTTCTATTAAGGGTTATGTACTCTGTAAGTTGTAACTGCTCCATGTCATGTCTAATTACCTCTCTCCAAAAAATTCTTAGGCCTACCTCTACCCTTCCTAAAACCATCTGTAGCCAACCTCTCACACTGCTGTACTGGAGTATTTATGTCCCTCCTCATCACATGTCCAAACCATTGTAACCTTACTTCCTACATTTTGTCCTCCATCGAAGCCACCCCTATCTTTTCTTGAATAATCTCATTTTTAACCCTATCCCTCCTGGTAAGTCCACACATCCATTGCAACGCTTTCATCTTCTCCACTTCAACTTCTATATATGGGAGTTCTTAACTGGCCAACACTCCGCTCCAAACAACATAGCCGGTCAAACTACCACTCTGTAGAACTTACCTTTGAGTTTAGGTGACACCTTCTTATCACATAAAACTCCCAAAGCGAGCCTTCATTTCAACCACCCTACATCAATACGGTGCGTGACATCCTTATTTCTCCCCATTCCCTTGAATCATAGACCCAAGGTACTTTAAACTCTCCCTCTTCTGGACTATCTGGGAATAAAGCTTCACTACCACATCCGCTTCATGCGATAAATCACTAAACTTACATTCCAAATACTCCGTCTTAGTCCTACTCAACCTAAAATCTTTAGAATCAAGGGTCTGTCTCCAAAGCTCTAACTTATCATTAATTCTTCCCTGAGTTTCATCGATCAAAAAAACATCATCAGCAAATAACATACACTAGGGCACCTCGCCTTGGATATGTCGCGTCAAAACATCCATCCAAGGCAAATAAAAATGGGCTAAGAGTCGATCCCTGGTGCAACCCTATCAAAATCAGAAAGTGTTTCAAATTCCCTCCTACCATTCTCATTTGAGTCTTTGCATTGTCATACATATCCTATACCGACTAGTGTATTCCACAGGAATCCCTCCAGCCTCAAAGCACCTCTACAATATCTCCTTGGGAACTTTGTCATACGTCTTCTCAAGATCGATAAAAACCATAAGTAAGTCTTTTTTCTCTCCCTAAATTGCTCTACTAATCTTCTCATGAAGTGAATGGCCTCAATAGTTGAGTGACCTGGCATAAAACTAAACCGATTCTTAAAAATAGGCACAATCCTCCTCACTCTCAACTTTACCATCCTTTCCCAAACCTTCATAGAATGACTCAACAACTTGATACCCCTATAGTTGTTGCAACTCTGAATGTCCCCCTTGTTCTTATATAGAGGAACCATCGTACTCTGTCTCCATGCTCCAGGAATCTTTTTTGCCCTAAAAATGGTGTTAAATAATTTCCTCAGCTACTCCAAACCTGCCCCCGCCAGTGCTCTTCCAAAAGTCCACCGGAATCTCATATGGCCTAGTCACCCTGCCCCTACACATCCTGTAAATAGCCCCCTTGACCCCCTCCACCATAATAACCATAATCATGACATTTCTCTAAGTTCTCCAAGTCCCCCAAGATGAAACCCTTATCCCTCTTATCATTCAAAAGTCTATGGAAATAAGATTGCCCCCTCTTCCTAATGAGGGAATCCTCCACCAATACTTTGCCATCATCCTTCTTGATGCACTTCACTTGATCAAGGTCAGGCGCCTTCTTCTCCCTAGATATGCAAAGCCTATACAACTTCATATCCCAGCCTTTCTACTCTAAAGCCACATACAAGCTCTTGAAAGTTGTTATCTTTGCTGCAGTAACCGCTACCTTAGCCACTTTCCTAGCTAACTTATACTTTTATTTATTCGTCTGCTTGTTCTCATCATCCTTGATCTCCACCAACTTAGCATACGCCACCTTCTTAGTCTCCACCTTCTATTTTACTTATTTATTCCACCACCAGTCTCCCTGGTGCTTGCCCCATCGGCCTTTTGAAACACCCAACACCTCTTTAGCGGTCTCCCTAATATAACTGGCAGTTATCTCCCATATACTGTCCACATCCCCTATACTCTCCTAAGCTCCCCAAGTCATCAACTTCTCATTTATCTCCAACGCACTGGCCAAAGTCAAACTACCCCACTTAATCCTAGGTCAATCCTCTACTCCCCTCTTCTTTTTGTCCTTTTTGATTGCCAATTCCATCACCAGAAGCTTATGTTGGGTCAAAAGAATCTCGCTGGGTATGACTTTACAGTATTTACATAGCACTCTATCAACCTTCCTAAGGAGTAAAAAGTCTATCTAAGTCTTGGCCACTAAACTACGAAAGGTAATAAAGTTCTTCTCCTTCTTCAGAAAGCTTGAATTTGCTACCCACAACCCAAAAGCCCTAGTAAAATCCAAAAGGAAAGCCTCTCCTTCATTGCTTTCCCCAAAACCAAAACCTACATGTACATCTTTATAACCTCCTGATATAGACCCGATATTCCCATTAAAATCCTATTAATGAAAAGATTCTCCAAGCTCGGAACGTCTCTCACCACCTCATCTAAAACCTCCCAAAAGACCTTGTTCTCCTTCTCTTCCAAGCCTACTTGCAGAGCGTAGGCACTGATAACATTAACCGTAGACCCTTCAATGACCAACTTAATCGACATTAACCTATTGTTGACCCACCTAACCTCCACCACCTTCCCCCTAAGCTCTTCGTTTACTAAGATACCTACCCCATTCCTACATCTCATGCTACCCGAGTACCATAACTTATACCCATCCATATCCCTCACTTTAGTGCCTATCCATTTGGTTTCCTGGACACAAGCTATACTAATCCTCCTCTTTCTAAGAATCTTCACTAGCTATATGGACTTAGGGTGAGTTTATTTTTTTTTATGATTAAGACGTCAGAATCTGAATAGATATCTGAATGATTAAGATGTTGTTTCTAGATCTGAAGACTGAATGATTAATGTTGTTTGTTTTTTAATATTTGAATGTACGTAATATATTTATTCGTAATAAGTATGCAATTTAAATTTAAGAAGTAATAAAATATTATATTATATGAAAAAATATTTGATAAAGTACTAACTTAAACATCCAAAATTATTATTTGAGTGATAATTAAAATATTTAAGATAAATGTATTATGTTAAATATAATTATTGAACTATTTAAATTATTAAAAAAAATATCGATTAAAAATTATTGTGATAAGATGTAATTATAAAAAATTAAATTTAACATAAAGTAATCTATCAATTAAACTGACCCAATAAACTAAACTAATTAGTCAGATATAATTTTGACTTAGATACATAAATATTAAATGAATAACTAATTAATAATCATCTAATTTTAACATTCCACTAATGAAAAAATCAAATAACTAAATTACTGAACTCTTAAATGCTTCAACTTCAATGCATTAACTTGAATGTAAGTTCCTCACGCATATTGTGCATTATCTGAGAATCTTCAACTGTCCATCTAGGTCCGTTTGTTTCCTTAAATGTTTCTTTTTATTGTCCTTCTTCATCAAATATTACTTGAGAATTATCAAATTGATTAAACAATTCATCATTGATGCGTTCCTTTCTAATAAAATTATTAACTACAAAACATGCAATAACAACATCTCTTTGGATATTAATAGGATATGGAGCCATCTTGTTCAATATAGGAAATCTTGCTTTCAGTACTCCATACGAATGTTTGATAACATTTCTAAGTTGTGTATGGGCATGATTAAACTTTTCTTCCTTATTTATGGCACACCTACGGAGATAATCTCCTAGCCAATATCTAACATTACGATACGGTGCTAGAAATCCTCGAGTATTTGAATATGCCGCATCACATAGATAATATTTATCTGACGTTAAAAGAAAAAAGTTAATTTATCATATTGAAAGGCTAAAGAATTATTTTAATCATTTAAACTTTATTACTTACTAGATGGAGAAAATGGAAAGCCATTATCTGGATTAGATACAACTTCTGTTAGAACTCGTGCATCATGTGCTACCCCTTCCCATCCAACATAAACATTAGTGAAGACCATATTAAAGTCACATATTTCCAGAACATTCTGATATCATTTACCTTTTCCTTTTCCTCTGTAAATAATTTATTGATTAGCAGGAACAACAGCGTGTACTAATGTCCCGTCTAGTGCACCTATTGCTCCTTGTCAATTTATATATTTGTGTCAACATATGGAATTTTTTTTTTCTAAAATTCTATAATAATAATTTAAAAATAGTACCTTAAATATTCTTTACAACCTCTTATTATGAGCATCGAGAATATCCATATTCGAATCAAATATTGTAGGTGCAATCATCTCTTTTGCAAATTTCATCATTGCCTCAAGAACCTCATGAAAATACTTGTGCACCATTTGCGAAGAATGTTGAAATCTTCTCTTAATAACGACGTAGTGCTCATTATTTTCTATAATAGTTAAAAACATTGCTATCTTGTCAGTGAGCCATCCATTTTGTTTAAAATGTTGACATAGCCGAACATATGCATCACGTGACATGCGCATCAATTCTATATATTATCGATTAGAACCAGACAATAATTCTAATGTATATTTTTGACCAGATAAAGATGATGTTAAATCTTTATTTCTTCGATCATATGTGAGTCTATAACATTTTTCTTGCCAATATAAGCTCATCAACGATAATATTTGATCATCAATATCCATGTCGAATCTGTTCTGCAAATAAAAAAAATAATGCACAATAATAAGTACAACTAGCTACATATTTTGCAAGATCAGGAATTATATATAAGAATAACAAAGTGATTATAAAAATTTTATACTCCTCAAACATAGCAAAACATAAAAACAATGTAGTTCACCAACAAACATGTTTCATAAGAATCACATATAGCATTACAAAGTTTCAAAAATTATTATAAAAATTAACTAAAAAACATAAAAACTAGATTTCTAGAAATCTCTGCATCTAATAAATGTACTAGTAATTCACAAAATTAAAGCATACCCATTTTTTCTCCATGACTTTAACCCAATTCTCTAATTTATCAGTCTCTGTTAGTTTCATCCATGTTTTTCGATAGCTATCACCTTCACAAAGTATACTAAAAGTTGCAGAGTACAATGCATCTCCCCATCCAAGTCCATCTAACTTTTCCATACATTTCTTATTTCAGGTGCACTATTTTTATTAATTAATAATTCTAATGCGGTACTTATTTTCTCATGAATTTTCAATCGGGATGATGTTTTTTTTTCTTTTATTTCCCAAATTCATTTTTTCAATTGAAATTGAAGATTGAGATGGAAAATCTTTAAAAGCTTTTTCATTTTTTTCATTAACTAGATCTTGTAAATCATCAAGATCTATATTAGTAGATGCAGAAGAGGCACCAAGTCGCGGAGTTGTACAACTTGAACTCCAACCATGAATGCCTGTTGCAGTAAAACTCTCAAAGAGTATTGTACAAAGTTCTAGAAAGGCTAGTGGTGATCTCTTCAGTACCTTTGCTTTTGGATGAACCTATATTCAAATATAAGAAGTCATACTTTTTATAGTAAAACTGTTCTCTTTATAGTAAAATAAAAGGAGAAAAAAAATACTATATAATGAACTAACCTTAATGTATTCTTCCCACTCACTATTAGATATTTGAATGGTGTTGGGTGTTGGATCATAAATATTGTCTGTCTTTTTAGTTAGTGGCAACCAAGCATGATATTTTTCTTTTATATAATTGTATTGGTTCTTCATCTTCTTTTGTGTAGCTACAAAGTTATGTGTAGTCGCCACAACATCTTTAATTCTATCCCATGATTCGGCTTTCAAACTACTTCCACATCTCCCATTTAATGATACTTCTTGAATACAAGATTCTAAAAAAGTTTTAGAACATCCATTCTCCAAATCAATCTGTCACTAGTTTGTTCCATAACTGAATTATAAAATTCTAATTTCATTATCAAATATAAATACGAGCGATGCATATAAATACTTACTCGATTAAAAAAGGAAACTAATTAAACAAACTTAGCGTGATTATATGAAAAAATTATACTATACATAATCCTAAATTCTCATTCTACCAAATGTTTAATAATCATCAAAAGAATAATACAAAACATGCTACTAAGCTATATCTATATGTGCATTACAGAGTATAGAATCAATACGTAAACAAACCAAATAAGCATCAAACAAGCTAAATTTCGCAAAATAAAAACAAACCCAGACGAGCAAAGATAAAGAACCATATGTTTTTTTGTGGTGATTTTAAAAATTTAATTGTGCCATATATGGATTTGTTTGGTGGTGATTTTGAAAATTAGAAAATTATCTTATGTTATTACCATGTATATATCCATTTAAATATATGCTAGATATATAGTTAACTATAATTAGTAGAGTCCTACACTAATTGTATTAAACAAATAATGTCCTTTACCAATCTGTCTACAGTTCCTCGTGTCCTTGTCATTTTCTTATAGTATAATAGTAACAAAATTGGATCAAACAGATTGTTTCATTCAGGCATAATGTTTTTGCCTTGCTTGTCTCTTGTGTAGCAAGAAAGCACGATAAATTTCTTCCTAATGATGTATTGGTTGATATTTTCTGTAGACTCCCAGCAGAAGACTTAATCCATTGCAAACAAGTTTGTAGGAAATGGACTTGTTTAATCTCGATTCCATAATTCAACAACATGCA
Organism: Capsicum pubescens; assembly: GCA_030864215.1. Taxonomy (NCBI): domain Eukaryota; kingdom Viridiplantae; phylum Streptophyta; class Magnoliopsida; order Solanales; family Solanaceae; genus Capsicum; species Capsicum pubescens. The sequence continues at coordinate 237,487,321 of CM061540.1, forward strand.
TGCAAACTGTGGTGCTGCAGTTCCTACGATTATCTGTGAGTTGTATAATGAAGAAGAGTTGAAAAAGAAAATAGTATTTCTCAATGACTGGATTAAAAAGTGTCAGGGAATTTTATGAAGAAAGAAAAGAATCATGCTTAGTTACACATGTAATATATTGAATTCTTCCACCCGAAGATTATCGTACCATGGTTTGCTCTTATTTAGACATTACTTAGACATTACGACTTCATCATACATCTCATCCTCAACCCTATCACCATAGAACAAGTTACCTTCCATATCCTACGTGGTCCTATTGTGGCACTCTATTTCCATCCAATCGTAAGGAAATATTATGCGATATGGATAAGATATGGACAAGATATCTAGAAAAATCGATCATACAAGAATTCAAATTGCTTATGTTTACCTCTCTGTTATCGAATGAAGTTGATATTCTAACGGGCTGGAAAAGGCTTCATTATCGAGTGCCTATGTTTTCCTAATCTCCTATTGTGAAAGGAAATGCTATTTATTAGATAGCTGAAGGAAATTATCTCAACCTACCAAAGTTTCTTGTGAAGCACTTGTCATAATATTTTGTAGATTATTTAATTTATGGCCATACACTAATGATATTATCGTGTACCTTTTCAAAAAGATTACAATGGCGCCAACCTCAAATTAGTTGTGCATATTTCTTGTGGTAATAAAAATAGATTTCAGATTGGATAATATGTGACTAAAATAACCATCTTGCTTAAAAGTTTTAGAGTTTCTTCACAGCATAAACAATCTTTAACAACATATCTTATCTATATATGTATTATCAAGCTAATCAAACACAAAAATCATGCATCTATATACGTGATTTTCAGTGAATTCTAGTAAGCCATTGACAGCAAATAGTGATTACACAAATTGAAAACTAAAGTATTTATAAAAAAAATTGTTGAATCATACCTGAAATAAAAGAAAAATATATGAAGAGAAAGAAAGAAAGAAAGAAATATGAAGAGAGAGAGAGAAAGTAACATGAAGAGGGAGGGTGAACAGAGAGGGTGAAAAACAACGTATATAGAGAGGAAAATAATAAAGTGAGAGAGTTTGGAGGAAATAAATTATGTTTTAAAAAGAGTCTGAATAGTATTCAGACTTTTTTTTATATTTGACCGATTCAGAGGATTTCAGATAGAATAAGAGGCTTTTTTAAAAAAAACAAATGCACTTAATGGACTGAAGTCTGAACCATTCAGATTCAGACCTCCATTAAGTGCAAACAAATGAGGTCTTACCCTGCAAAGTTCCTATGTTCCTAAACCCAACTCACAACCTAGAAGCTTTCTTATCCCACCTAATAGTTTTCTTAACATGTGGCCAATGTTAGGATACCACCTAGATTATTGCTACTTACTCTAAGAGAGGAGTAGTGACTAGGAAAAGATAAATACAATGGTAATTTGGAGTTTAACTATCAATCCACAATTATATGGTTTATCTTAGTAAGATGGTTAGATTTTATCTAATAACTAGAGACTCAAAAGGTAATAGTTAACTGGATAAAGATAGGGGTTAGTAAGGCGACATCCTAAGACTCAAAAGGTAAAGGGTAAAATCCTTCTACTCATCCAAAAGACTATAGAAGGTACATAACTTATCAATTCTATATGCACGATATTGGGTTGGCTCAACAAAGCACGATAAACCTGCGGAGTTGAGAAGCCAGGGGAAAATAATCTTAGTGTTCACCAATACTAATCACATTCGAAGTTGATATTTTCTCTTTGTTTGATATTTCCGTCCAAATCCCCCCATTTACTTTTCCAGTTTTTGCCTGTTGATTACAACATCTGAAATCCACGAGTCCACATATTCCGTTGGGATTTGACCCCAACCTTCATTGGGTTACTATATTTGAAAGCGACCGTATCATCATCTGAAAGGAGGTGTAGCTTGGACGTCACCAAATTTTGGTGCCATTTTCGAAGAGTACAATGTTGAGTTGCAAATTAAAATTATTGCAGTTTTTTGGACTTTTTATTTTTATTCCTATTTGGGTATACGCTAGTGTATGCCTAGCACACGAAGTAGAGGCAATCCTTTACTCCCACTGAATATGAATTTAGAGAGAATCCTACTAACACCTAGTAGGATGACAAAGCCAAAGAGAGACAATCATCCTAAAGGAGTTCGTGATGATATGCCTCTCCCTCTATTTTAAGGAGTTCGGGATATTATTGATAGCAGATAGAGGTGTTGTTAGAATAAATTGCTAACCATAGGAGAGAAGAATAAACTCAGCACTTAGCTTGGGAGGTAGAGCTAGTTGTGCATCAACCTAAAGCAGATCACCAAGCAGCACTCGGTGAAAACCAGAATAGATTTTGAGGTGGCCGAGCCTAGATGATCCCAGCATACCAGTACTTGCAACCATATGAGGATGATAAAAAGGACCTGGGGTATGTTGAACTGATAGAGACTGGTGCCATTATTCCTCCTATTTTTCCCCAGGAATTAAGTTTAATATATTGAGTGTTATAATCTAACTATTATACATGAAGGGTATGTTTGCGGGATTGCCTACAGATGACGCAAACATACATCTATCTAATTTTACTAAAATTTTCACTTCATATATATATATATATCGAGGGGTAAATTAGGAGGCGCTCAGATTGAGGATTTTCCATTTCTTTCTTACAGGAGAAGCATCTTTATGGTTAGGGGAACTTCCAAGAGAATCTATCACTACATGGAATAAGTTGCGTAGACAATTCTTAAACTAGTTCTTTCCTCAATCATGAGATCTATAATTTTAGGCAGCTATCATCTGAGTCCATGTATGAGGCTTAGTTTAGGTTCAAAAAGAAGCTGAGTATAGTGCCCAACCATCAGATTTCAGGGATGAACTTATTAGAGCTATTTTATAGAGCCCTGACCATCAATTCTAGAGATATGGCAGATATCATGACTAGAGAGGCCCTTATGAGATTGCGATGAGAGATAGCTTCTAGTATTATTGATCATATCTCGCTCACTAATTAAGGGTGAAAAACTCAAGAGGCTAAGAGGGGTTCTGGCACTTATGTTATTGGTGCCCTCATTGACCAGAGAGTAGCTGATGACACTATAACATAAGAGATTGCACTACTGAGGACTGATCTTGGGTTGCTGGCAAAGTAAATCATGATCATGAATTCCAAGAAAGTTTATACAATAGGAGAATAGGGTGCAGCATCCAGAACTTATGAGTTTGCATTAGAAGAGGAGGCTAGGTATTTGGTTATCATCAGTTAGAGGGTTTTTGAGTCCAAAGGCAAGGAAACCAAGGTTGGAACTATTATGACAGATATAGAGACCATAGTAGGGATAGAGAAAGTGATTGGAGGTGGAGAGATGATTACAAGGAAAAGGGAGACAGGTATATTCCTCCTGGCAGATAAGATATGGAATCAAGAATGGAAGATATACTGACCAAATTGGTGAAGGGTCAAGAAAATTAGGAGAACAAACTTAAGGATATTAAAGATGAAATTTCAAGGTTGACCCAGAAAGTGGAGTCTTATGCCACTGCTATCAAGAAGTTGGAGCACCAGTTTGGGTAAATATCTATCATGATCAAACAAAAATAGCCTGTTACTCTTTTGAGGAAGAAATTTTAGAGTCCACCAGCTATAAGTCATTGTCTATCTATCACCACAAATTATGGTGACGTTATTGATGATCCCCATGTACTAAGGATTTGAAGATTGATAGCACTGAGAGCGATGAGATACCTAAGCCAGAGTCGAAGAAATTGACATATGATGATGATGCTTTTGAGTATGATAGTGATGAGGATTGGGTCGTTGAGCCTAATGATCATGTTCACCCTTATATTGTGACCCCTTCCTTACCATTATTAAAAAAGAGGGAGGATCCCAGATCAGTCACCATTCCTTGTTCTATTGGGCCTTTCAATATCAAGCAAGCTTTATATGACTTGGGATCAGGAGTAAATATGATACCACTAGGTGTTTACAAGATGTTGAGGATGGGGGAACTCAAACCTACATACATAAAGTTATTGATGGCTGACTCATCTATGAAAAAACTGGTGGATGTGTTGTGTGAAGTAGAAGTATGGGTGGCATCCTTAATATTCCCTGCTAATTTCATGGTTCTTGACTATGAGGTGAATTCTTAAGCCCAATTATATTGGGTAGACCCTTCCTATCCATTGGTAGGGTATTGATTGATATGGAGTTAGGGGAGATCACCTTCAAACTGAATGGTCAGCAAGTTATGTTTTACCTGTGTATGACAGTGCAGTAGCCAGACAATATGTGAGTGGTGTCTGTGATAGACACTATTGATGAAGATATTATTGTAAAGGCCAGTGTACCAAATTCACCAAGTATTAATGAGAGACGTGTGGCAGGCCGATTTATAGAGATTGATATGCTAGATCTAGGACATATGAGGGAGGAGGTAGATATCTTGCAAACAGAGGTATGCTCTCTCACGAAGAGTCACATATTATCCATCCCTTTTGTTGTATCCCTAATTATTCATCCATCACCTTTGCGTGGTCCCAGACACTTTGATGTATTTGCGAAGGATGATATAGCGGTCCCCGTAGTTGGGACCAAGAGAAGCTGAGTGAGGGAATTGCAGATTCCAGATAGGCCATATGAGTAAGCCCTAAAAAGGCCACCTATGATTCAGTGGAGACTGCATTTATTGATAGGTAAATACACACCAAGCTAGTTGAGGATTCATCTTCTCATAGTGTACTGCCACCACCATAGCCTCTGCCAGTGGATATACCCTCATCTGGGAAGATCATGACACGGGCGCTTAGTGTGTCCTATGTATGTTCTTATTTCACTCTATTTTACTTTATTTTAGTGCATTGAGAATAGTTTACAGTTTTACTTGGGAGTGGGACATGCCATAGCCTCCCTGGGTTTTTGTTGCCAGGCTTCTTTTTCTATCGGTCGCAGTATGATTATAGAACCGACATGTCTAGGATAATTTATATTGTATTTTATTGTGTTTTATTTTGTATTGTGATGTGTTTTTGTGTAATTAGGAGATTTTTAAGTATTTAGAAAAGTAGTCATGTTTTTCATTGATTTTTGAGAAAAATGATACCCCTCCAAATTTTGTATTTAAGAACTATATGAATGTATATATGTGTGAACATTGTGGATCTTGTTATGACATTAGGATTAGGGACACGATAATCACTTGCTAAGAATTGCATGAACCGAATAGGTAGTAGCTTGTGATGTGATCATGTGCCAAGAGTGTGTGAGATGCTACTTAGTTACCTTTGTGTGTTAAATCCAGGACTTTCCAGGTTAGTCTTGCCTAGGTTGTAGGATAGTTGGTTAGGAAAGGATCATAGGTCATTTTTTATATTATTCCACTTTTATCCTACATGACCTTCCATGTGTGAATTATATCCCTTGATCCCAATTTTGAGCCTGAATGCCTATTTTTCTGGTTACACTTCTTACCTCCCCCATTTGTGTTACAATGAATCTATTTTGGCCCTGGTCATCCTTGGACATTGTGCAAACTTCCTAAGTTGATGATGGCTATCATAGGGGTGCGTAATGTAAAGTAGATGTGAAGAAATGTAAAATAAGGAAAAAGAAAAGTAGTATTGGGTGTGGTAAAAAAAAGAAATAAGTTGAAAAAGGAACATTAAGAAAACCGCACCCGCCCTGAATGTGCTTTAAAATAAAAAGGGAGAAATAAGGGTGGAAAAAAAATGGCTAATGAGTGGTACCCCAAGGTTAGTGAAGTGCCAAGGAGGATTAGTCACTTGATATATCCATATGTACCATACCAGCCCCAAAGCCTACGTTACAAGCCGAGAAAAATCATAAAGTGATCCTAACTGGATTATCTAAAAACTAAGGTAAAGAAAACAAGCGCAAGCCTATGATATTTGACATGAATTGATTGAAACTTCTCTTCTGATTATGAGTGTCTCTTGACTATCCCTATATTAACATGCATTATTTCATATGAGTGAGTGGGACATCCTTGTTGTGAGGTCACTTGAGTCATATTGCTAGCTATTTGCTTGTTTTGGGTGATGTAACTTGTATCTATGAGGGTTGTCTGTTGCTAATGTAATTGACATACCATGATCCTATTGTGTCACATTGTTGTGTTTTGTGTTCATACAGTTGGTTTTGAAAAGTAAAATTGGAGGGGGTGTTGTGTTCTGAGCTTAAAGTGTTGACAGCCTGCCGTGAATAACTTAGATTCTCCTAGTTAAGCATCATTTTTGTTTTGTTGTGTTTTGTTTCCCGAGGATATGCAAATATTCTAAGTTGAGAGTGTCGATGTGCTACAGAAATATAACACTTTTGATTCTTAAAGCGAGAAAAATATGCAAGTTTCTGAGGTTGTTTTATTAGATATGATGCGTTTTGGGTATGTTTTGCAGGAAATTATGTTTTGGATGCTAAGTTCATAAAACAGGTGTTTTTGGTTACTTTTTGGAGCAATTATGGATGTTTGGGACACTTTCTGGCTTGTTCATGGTCAAAGCATATTTAAAAATTAAAGAAGAATTGAAAAGATGACTCCCAACACTTACTAAGTCAACATGTGGACTGTAAGTATGACCTACGGACCACAAGTAGGCAAAGCAAGTGCCAGAAGTCCAAAATTCCGAGAGCTGACTTGCAGGATTTTTTTCATCCGGTACCCACACTCAGTACCTGGGCTCACCCGGTTGACCACAGGTACTACCTGCGCTCAGGGTCAGGGCGTAAGTCCAGACTGCATATGCTACCTGCTCTCAGGGTCAAGGAGCAGGTACAAACCACATGTGGTTACCAACCCTATTTTCTCCTATTTCATTCGGGATTTAGTTTTAGGATTTACTCTTGTACTATAAATACCCTGTATGTGTTCTTTAATAGATACAATACACTTTTGATACTCATAAATATATTTTGATTCCAAGATTCAATTTTGATCTTGGAATTCTCTTGTATTGACTTCAGTTGATTAATTCAGTTACGGTTGTGGGTTTTCTACTTCTCATTATTTTGATTTCATCTATGCTTTGAATCATAAATGTTATTGATTACCTCACAAGTATGAGCGACTAAAATCCATAGCTAGGATTGTGGAAACCCTAGCGGATTGACAAAGTAGGGGAAGTGCTAGTGTTGTTATGAACCGATACTCATGCATGTATTGCTTTATCTTCAATATAATAGTTTTATTAATGGGTGGCCAACATTAGGATCTCACCTAGACTATTGCTACTTACTCCAAAAGAGAAGTAGTGACTAGGCAAATATAAAGACAATAGTAATTTGGAGTTTAACTGTCAATCCATGCTTCTGGGGTTTATCTTAGTAAGATGGTTAGATTTTATCTAATACCTAGAGACTCAAATGATAATAGTTAACTGGGATTAAGATAAGGGTTGGTAAGGCGACATCCTGGGACTCAAAAGGTAAAGGGTGAAATCCTTCTACTCATCCAAAAGACCGTAGAAGGTACATAACTTATCAATTATGCATGCAAGGTATTGGGTTGGTTCAACAAACCACGATAAACCTATGGGGTTGAGAAGCCAAGGAAAACACAATCCTAGTGTTCACCAATACTGATCACAATCAAAGTTGATATTTTCTCTTTGTTTGGTATTTCCATCTAAATCACCCCATTTACTTTTCCATTTTTCCCTTGTTGATTACAACATTTGAAATCCACGAGTTCATGAATTCCCTTGGGATTCGACCCCAACCTTCATTTGGTTACTACATTTGACAGTGACCGTATCATATTCTGAGAAGAGGTGCAGCTTGGACGTTACCAACCATCGACAACCTTACACCCCATGTCGGATGAATTCTGAATATATAACTAGATAAGAGAACTTAAAATAAAATATATTATAATATGTCCATAACCAAAACCAACCGACAACCAAACCATCCCAATTCCACAGTAGTCCAACAAAGCCTCTAGCAAACAGAATATCAATAAAGTATCGGGATATGCCACCGACTATAGCCAAAAATGATATCCAATATTATGTAACTCAAAAGAAAAACATAATCCTGAAATGGAGCCTTCCAAAGCATAGAAGCTCACCACTTCAAGTTGACTCTCGATCAATCTACGATCACAGAGCAAGAAAAGTAGAAGTATGGCCAAATCCTACATCGCGTGGGGATATAACGTCCGAAGACCATTAGAGGGGTGAATTATAGCATGTAAATTAGGGATAAAGATAAAATAATGCCGTTAATTCAAAACAAGTCAACAAATGCACATATGCAAATACATATATACATTTCATGCTAGGACAGTGAACAAGGTTTAGCATGCACTTTAAAACCTTAACCTAGATTGTGTAGCTCAATCGTCATATAATAGTACCCAAGTCTATATGAGCCCCAGCCCTCACGCTTAGCTCGGGCCCAGTGCGTGTGGCTGCACAAACCGGAGGATAATTTCACACATATGCACACGGGAAACTCGAACCTCCAAATATATACTAAGATGACTTAAGAACCGATCATGAAATGTGATTTGGGGGATTTAAACCCTCCAGTCATAATAATGAGAATAAGGTGGACTCAAACCACTTGGTCACAAGAAAGAGGACTCGAACCCTCAAGCCATAACAACCCTTGCACCGGCTAGTGTGGTTTCCAGTATTGGTCACTTAGACCTCCACTTTCATAACTCAGCTACAAAACCCTCTTTTAAAGAATAGTTAAAAATATTTATCACATATTCCAATTCAAAGAACCATATTTCACATTAAGTCATACATTGTTAGTATCACCACATCAACTACACTTGCAAGGTAGCAACAACATGCCCAAACAATACATCACTTGGGGAATTCATAACCCTTTTGGTTAAATTAGTCCATAACTTGTGAAAACACAATTTCATAAGGTTCAATTCAACATCATGATGCAATAGTTCAAGAATATTTCAAGAACAGACTCCTCATAACAAAATCAATTTCACAATTTGGGGTTGAGGTCATAACCACTTCAAAAGTCACAAGTTTGGGGAAAATCACAATTCCCTAATTCATTCAACATACACATGTACCCATATGTTCAAAACCTTATTTAAAGCATGAATAATCCTACTTAAACCATGGGAAAACATTGTTCAACAATAAGCATTCAAAACTCCTGTCCCTTGTTTCAAAACCATAACAATTTCACATGAGCAACACTTTAAAACATGTGATTTTAGCAAATTAAAAATAAGTTAATAGTAACATACCTAAAATAGTAAGATGTACGGAGAGAAATCACCCTTGAAAGCCTTAATTGATCACCCTCTTGAAAATCGTAAGTGTTTTTGACCTTGAGGAATTTGAAAGTGTTGAGAAGTTACTTTGATGTGTTTCTGAGTGCTAATAACACCCTAAAGGGGTTATAAGACGTGGATTTCAAGTTAGGTAAGAGGAGAAATGTATAGAATTCCCTTAACTTAAAAGATAAAAAAGTGTCGCCTTTGACTACAATTTAATTCTTGACTCGTAGCCACTCCGTATGACTTATCACCACGAGTCGTAACCAAGGCAGCACCACCTAGGAACCCTACACTGTTATCCTTATGACTCAATGTCACCACTCATAATGGAACCCTACGACTCGTAAGGTCCAGTCATAGTCAACACAGAACCTGAATTAGGACTTACAGTAGATACCCTACGATTACACCTAACTACTCTTGATATATCCTTACGGCTCTTAGTGAGACACTCATACTCAGAGCAGAATCAATCCACAAACTTACTAATTTGCTTATGACTTGGTCCCTAGGACCCGTAATAACACCTTACGACTTGTAGGGTGAGTCGTTACAAAGGCAGTGAGTTCAAAGCTCAAGAAATTTTCAAGGGACAAAAATTTGGGGTGTTTCAAATAACTTTAAAGAACTAATAAAGATGCATTTCTTGTCCCTTTAGCCTAAATTTTCATATTTATGAGAAGAATCATGCAAGTGTACTTAAGACTCCAAAAATCACAATACATGTACGTTTGGTTATCTGTTTGTCCATAATTCATAGGGTGTGGAAGCAATAGATTTAGAGGTCACATGGTTAAGTGCAAAAGTTGTAGACATCAATGCATCTCCCCAAAATAAAATTGGCAAGTTAGCCTGTGCCATCATAGACTTAACATTTCAAGAAAAATTCTATTTATTCGCTGGACTACTCTATTTTGTTGAGGAGTATATAAAATTGTAACTGTCTTACAATTTCTTTTTTATCATATAAATCCTTAAATTGATATGATAGATACTCACATCCACAGTCAGTTCTTAAAGTTTTTATTCTTAGGAATTTCTTTTTCATCACATAGATCCTTAAATTAACATGATAGATACTCACGTCCACGGTCAGTTCTTAAAGCTTTTATTCTTAGGTTTAATTTACTCTCAACCAAATTCATAAATTATCTAAGCATTCAAATACTTCTGACTTATTGGAGATCAAATAAACATGACCATAATCAGCATGATCATCCATGAATGTAATACAATATGAGGCTCTATGCCTTGGCCTCACACTCATAGGGCCACATATATCAGAATAGATGAGTTGCAGTGCAAGCTCAACACTGTCTCCCTTTTCAAATATTTTCTAGTAATTTTTTTTGCTAGACAATGCTCATAAATTGACATCTCAATTTTAGTTAGGGACCCCAACAGTCTATCTTTTTACCAATCTATTCATTCTTTCAGGACCTATATGTCCAAGGCTAGCATCCTAAGTATTTATATCTAAAATAGGAGTTGTTGTAAAAGCAAAACAACCATGATTATTAGATATATAATTAAAATAATAAATTGTGTCCAACATAATAAAACCCTCAAATAGGTAACTAGAAACATAATATTCAGTACCATAAAGAATGCCAATAGAATTATTTTGAAAATTCACACTGAAATTTAAGAAGAGAAACCACTAAAATTAAATTCCGTCGAATATCTGAAACATATAATACATCATATAGGAGAAGGATTCGCCCACCATGCTATTCTAGTTTGCATGTTTCGATACTTTTACTTCTATTAATGCATTATTTCCTGCATAAAGTCATTTACTCCTAAAAGGCAGTTGACGATATTCAACAAACGATCCTATGTGTTTAATTATGTGGTTTGTGGTATCCGAGTCCATATTCGACAAAGTGTTAGCACCTGCCTTTAATGCAAGTACTAAACATAAGCAAAACGAGGATTTTCAATGCATGGTGTTTTCTTATTTTGTTTCGGACAATTTCATGCAAAATCACTCATCTTGCGGCAGGAATAACATTCCACTTTGGTCATATCAAATTTTTTAGCACTATATTTTTTTTCTTTTTAAAATTAGGTTTGCCCTTATTCAATTCGACAATGGCAGTCTTTGAAGTCATTGATCAAAAAAAGAATTTTTGAAATGCTATAAAATAAAAAAATTCACCATTCACCAGATTTTATTCATGAAATGGTTAAAGATAAATAAATATGTTTTATGCTCTGATATTAAAGGATTTAAAACTGGAGATTTATGTGGAATAATGCATACCTTCTTCTCTTGGATCGATATGTGTTATGATCACTAATTGCCTATAATACATACCAACACTCTTTATCTAAGAAAACTCTTTATCAAATATATTTTATGTGGTGTGTAGAATGAAGTCTTTCTTTCTATATTGTGGTTTATAAAATGACCTCAAAGTCATTCTTTTATAGTGGAACAAAGTAACATATAGCTTCCACCTCCATGAAGAGTTACATAACTCTTTTTCAATTAACTAGGGAGTTACTATAGAATTACTTCTTGTTTCATTCTTGAACCACATAACTACACCTCTATTATTATAGAGAGTTATTTAGTAAAACAAATTACTAATCAACTCAATTTACTTTCAATAGTAACCAACTGTGGAATTCAACGTGTTTACTAGTAAAGGGATAAACATTGCCTTTTTATAATAAAATTTATGAAAAAAGGCCTAAAATGTTGTTATACCCCGTACCATTCTTAGCTCAGTTTCGCTTCTAGTCGCATGCATAAGGGGCTTAAAGCCTAAAAGTTTCACCAAGTGTTGGGGACTTAGTTGTTTTAAGGCCTCTTGACTTCGAGAATTTTTAAATTGGTCTTCCCAACTCTGAGATATTGGTTTTTGAGTTAATTCATGTTCAGGGATGTAAGGAGCATGTCTTGGATAAGTTTTGAATTTTTTAGATAAGGATTGGATCACGTTTGGGTCACGATCCAGCAACTCACCGCGATAGAGCCGTGTCATGGTGCTTATAGTGATGTGACAGCGGCCAAGCGCACACGCAAGTGTACGTGGTCTTCTCAAGTAGTAAAATGGCCTAATTAAAGCCAAGTTTCGATCCCACAGAGACTTGATTTAACAACGATTTAATTTCAGTTCACAGTCTAGATTAATTTAGTGCAAAAGTAACCAAAAAGAGTTTGGAAAATTATAAATTAAAACTAAAGTAAGAATACGTAAATAAAAGTACTTGGATCACCCAGGGTTAAAGCACTCCGAACAATCATACTATGTTATTGAATTTTATCCGTTAAATTGCTTATCTTGGTTGTTGATTCGTAGGATTAATTGCATGATCATGATTTTCAACCTACAATCTTTTACCTAATATGGACATTACAACTACATCGTTGAGCGGGGATGTGATAATCCAATTAAGTTAATTAAAGCTATCATCCTACATTTGAATCAAGTAAGGCATCTAAGTACATCCCTGTCCTAGACGCTAAGTTTAATTCTTTATTTTATATAAGAATAAAAACTCAAACTTTGTTTATTCCCATATTCTATCTCCCTATTCCCTCTCCCGAGATCAAAAGGTCGACAATATATGTATTCTAAGGGTCACGAATCCTTAAAATAATTAAAAAAGAATAAAAAAATAACCAAATATGATAAACAAATTAATTGAAATTAATCCAAAACAATAGTACTCATGTTCTTAGCTTTTACCCCAGAAAGAGGGTTTTTAGCCGATAATATTCATAATCACAATCCTAATAATTGAATACATGATATGAAAAATTAAAATCTAAATAAAATAATTAAAAGCCTAAAAATAGCAGTGTAGCCACCGAAATCTCTCTAATACCGTATCCAGGTGTTCCTGTACGTGTCCACCAAATTTATAATCTTGTCCAAAGTTGTAGTTGACCAAGCCTTATCCACTCACGTCCAGCTGTCCACCACCTTTCTGTGAGACTATATAAAAAAAATACTCCTAATTAAGTTGGGATAATAAAGATGGCACGTACCCCAAGGAAAGATTTCCATATTATTCTCACTTTTTCATGCCAATTTGAATTCAATTAATAATGGGACAAGTCCCGTGTCAGCGCAACTTGACTTTGCAGCTTTTGAACACATCGACGCTATGCGTCAAATTCGCGTCGGTGTACTGAAATTAGCATTAAAAAATTCTTCTAAGTGTAAACTGTGTGACCATCGACGCGACGTGTCAACTCACTGGAATTTGCTTCCAGAATTTTGGTTAAGTGTTGAACGTCCTATCCTTTGCCCATGCCTTTTGTAGTGTATTTCCAATGAATTTTTGACCTTTTTACATAAATATATCACCATATTCATCTCACAAATATTCCTACAATATCACACACCACATATTAAAGATTAAAACAACACAATAACCTCAACGACGAATCAACACAAGAGCTGAGATAAGGCAAATTCGCAATGATCTTCCACTTATTATTCCGACTCTTGACTTATTCAAATTAAACTTTGCACATTACAAATAAGTTATTCCAGATATAATTACACCATTAAACCATTTGAAACAAACTAAACACATTAGAATCCAACGGAACCAACTAGACACACACCTAGCTCAAGCTAGTAAAACTAGTTTTTCGAGTTGAACTCTAAATGACTCAATTAATTATAAACTTATTTGAAAAATACTTTGAACATTATAAATACACACTTGGACACTTAAATTCTTATTTATATCAATATGAACACGTAAAGCACACAAATTTCTCTCAAAACAAGGTGAAATAAGCTAGAATAATGATACCAAAGTGTATAAAACCACCTCAGATCATCACCCCACACTTAAATCCTTGTTTTTCCTCGAACAACTCTTCACTCTAAGCATCAAAATATGAGGTGACACTACACTTCTACTAAATGCAAGATACTCAAGCTTGTACTACAATAACTACACGGAATGCAAGTTTCTACACAAAGCACGTTATTTACACAATTGAAATCTCAAGAACACTACTCCAAAACATCCTAGCCTAAAGAATTGACTCACCTAGTTGGCAAACTCATGCTTATCATTTAATCAAGGACATCATACGAATCACTCACATTCATCAAACATGTGCCCCTCACAACAAGATAGTTACCCATAATCACTCACAATAATGCAATTTATAACGTAATAGGTACAAGAATCAAATTACGCTTACTCTCACAAAGAATTCACAAGTTACACATAATGAATCATAGGCTTGCCCTTAGTGTAATGCTATACTAATATTGGAATGTAAAGCTTAGGATCAATTAGGACTTTTCCGGGTTGTAATGTAGGCTAAGGGACGGGTAGGAACTATTTGGGAATAGTGACTAACCTCTCTAACCGCTTTAATAAACTATATTTTATAATAAAAACCAACCCTCAACAACCAATTTACACCATTTTTGTCTACCCATCACTTTTATTTTTCACCCCATCTCTTTTAAGCATTTTCACAAATACATGGTGGGCACATAGTTTACAACCACATGAATCAATTTTTCTCTTTATTCACAATCATGGAAATATTTCTAGCATCAATTATATCAGATCCATCCACCACGCATCAATTATAAACACCAATAACTATTACCTAAGGTCATCAATTTCACCTTTTCTTCTTTAATTTCTCAAACTCCTTATTAAATTAATTTTTTTTTCATTAAAGCACTTAGGAGCCTTTTGGATCAAATTATGGTCTATCAAAGAAAAAATTAGGCTACATATGAGGCTATTAAAGAAAAAGCTAAAGGCTCAATGGGGTTTAACTAGGATAATGCACAAGGGTAGGTAAAAAGAAGGTATAAAACAAGGCTATCAAAAAATGCCTATATCATCTCCTAAATCCACATTCTTTATTTCGCTTCAAACATACACCGGGCAAGTTCTAGACATCACATGCAACAAGGAATATACAAAAACCTCACACCACACATGGCACATGCTCAACACAATAGTATCATCATAGTTTCTCAACTAAACAATAGCATGAATTCTAATTTAAGTCAACAAGTACAAGAGTCATAAACACAAGCCTAAGAGTCTCAAAAATAGTAATTCATTCAATCAACATGCTTTTACAAACAAACCCACTTGCATCATGTAATAAAAAATAGCACCAATCAAGAATATCTCACTTATTCCAAACCTAAAAAAATTTAAATTAAGCAAAAATTTGAGAATTTTCCCACCCCACACTTAAAAATCTACTTTGTCCCCAAAGTGAATTTTAAAGATAAGAGATAGAAATACTCCCTGAGGCCTCTAGGTCTATCTAGACACATCTTTACATATAAAGAAGATCCATGGGACCCCACACTTTGTCTTTGTCATGCTCCTTAGCTCAAGTTTATGGTACTCAGACTTCCCATTAACTTGTGACTCAACCAAAAACAAAAACTACGTGAAGTAAAAACTAAAAACTGGAAAAAAAAACATACCTAATTAACTTGGGTTGCCTCCCAAGCAGCACCTAATTTAGTGTCGCGGCACGACCCAACTCAACTCAATCATATTCCTTCACCCTTTTACTTTCTTTTGGGAGCAATTTTTTCATTCATTTCTGACCTCTTGAGTTTGCTCTGTCAAGGTCAACATCTCTCTTCACTTCAACCTTCATCATGTTGGGAAACAGTAGGTTCAACTTGGGCCGCTCAATTGGGTAATCCAATGAGGATTTTTGTGGATTTAGCACCCCACACTTTTCCCCTTCAATAACATTGATCACACACAAATCTTTAATTTGGAATTTTATGATGGGTGTTTTGTAAATATCAAATACCACCTCTTCATCATCTACCCTCATTTTGAGCATGCCTTCTCTAACACCAATGAAGGCTCCTCCAGTTGTTAAGAATGGATGCCCCAAGATGATTGATACCTATTCATCTGCCTCAAAATCAAGAAACATAAAGTCAGCAGGTATAATGAATTTACCAACCTTTATGAGGACATCCTTAATTATTCTATCCGGATGTGTAAATGTGCCATTTGCCAGCTGCAACACTATGTAGGTTAATTTCAGCTCTCCGAAGACCAATGTCTTAAGCAGTGATAGGGCCATCAAATTAATGCTCGCCCCTAAGTCACTTAGTCCATGGACCTCCTTGTTCCCAATTTGAATAGGGATAGCAAACTTCCCCTGGTCTCTTAATTTCTTAGAGATTTTCTGTGTCATCACTGCACTACACTCTTCAGTGAGTGTTATTACTCCTACATCTTGTAATTTCACCTTTTTCGCCACCACATCCCTCAAGTACTTTGCATACTTAGGCATACTATGCAAAACATCTAACAAAGGTAAGTTTATATGGAGTCCTCTGAATGTATCAAAGAACTTTCTGAACAAGGCATCCTCTTTGGCTTTAATTTTCCTCTGAGGGAAGAGCAATGGCAATGTCTTCTTCACTTCTAATTCAGCAAATTTTGGTCTCAAGTACTCAGACTTGCTTGAATTTTCACCAACTTCTTCGGGAACCTATTTGGTCACCATATCAGCATCAACCTCCCTTGTTGCCTTTGGAGGTTCTCCTTGAAGCTCTTTACCACTTCTTAAGGTAATTGTCATAACCTACTTTAGATTTTCTGTATCTGCTGGCAACCCACCTAGGGGTCTTGTATTTAGTACCTGTGATAATTGGCCCACTTGTAACTCTAAGATTCTCAAGGACACTTTTTGATTCTGTAATTCTTTCTGTTGACTTTTCATATCCGCAAATAGTTGTGCTGGCCTAGCTAAGATTTGTTTCAATATCTCTTCCATGTTGCTCGTTGATTGATTTGATTGGGTCTGTGGCTGTAGGGGGTTCCATGGATGATTTGATGACTGAGTTAGCCACTTCATGTTGTAGGCATTACCATAATTTGGCCTTTGAGCATTACCTATATACATCACAAATTCAGGATTTGATGCACACATGGTAGTCGCATGACTACTATTTCTACATACTTTACACCAACCTGCAGCTTGTTGGATGATATTAACTGTGACTGCAGGTTGTGCTGCTCCCAACTTCATGCCGCTGAAATGAGTGTTGATCAAATTTTGTAGGGCAGATACCTGTGTTGATAAGGCTATCAATTGGTTCACCTCTAATACACCCGCAATTCTTTTTATGAAACTTCTAGCATCTGAATAACATTCTAGATTTCCTTGTGCTATGCGGTTCAGCAATGCATATAGTTCATCATAAGTCAATTCCAGCGCTTGACCACCTGCGGCTGAATCTAGCAAAATCTTTGTATTGTGATCAAGAGCTTCTGCAAAAGTATGAGTAAGTACCTCATTAGACTGTTGGTGGTGTAGACACTCGCGAAGAAGACCTTGAAGCATTCCCAAGCATGATAGAGATTTTTATCAGGCTTATGTTTGAAGCTCACTATTTCACTACGAAGTCTCGCAGTCTTGCTTGATGGAAAAAATCTGATGAGTAACTTTCTGGCTAAGTCATCCCAGGAAGTAATTAAATTGGTCGGCTCCATATTCAACCACCTTTTAGCTTCCCCCAAAAGTGAATGGGGACACAGTGTCAGCCTCACATAATCTGGAGTCACCCCAGTCTGAGTAAATGTATCAGTAAGCTTAATGAAAGTATGCAAGTGGACTTGTAGATCCTCGTGTGAAATCCCTACAAACTATCCACTGTTAATAAGAAGTTTCACCATATTGTGTTTCAACTCAAAATTCCCCCAGTTGTCAGTCTTTGAATTAGGGAAGTCAAGTTCGTTGAAAGTGGGACTACCACTTCCCTAACCTTCCTACCAGTTGTTTGTTGTTCAGTCATAGGAACATTATTCTCTTGGCCTTCTTGGATTCGAGGAATTCTAGGAAGAAGAATTGCTTCTCTCCTGCGTTGATGGTAAAGTTGTTCAGGTTCTAGGTTAGGTTCAACCAAGTTCCGATGCCTTGCCATCCTATTACTTTGTAAACCTATTTTCTGCAAAAACAAAATCAAGACCAAGCGTAAAAACACCAAATAAATCTAAAAGTAAAACTAAAATAAAAAATTGCTAAATAACAAGTCCCCGGCAACGGCGCCAAAAACTTGACAGCGCCCAAACGCACACGCTAGTGTACATGGTCTTCTTAAGTAGTAAAATGGCCTAATTAAAGTCAAGTATCAATCCCACAGAGACTTGATTTAACAACAATTTAATTTTAGTTCACATTCTAGAATAATTTAGTGGAAAAGTAACCAAAAAGAGTTTGGAAAATTATAAATTAAAACTAAAGTAATAATGCATAAATAAAAGTACTTGGATCAATGGATTAAAATCCAGGGTTAAAGCACTACGAACAATCATACTATGTTATTGAATTTTATCCGTTAAATTGCTTATCTTGGTTGTTGATTCGTAGGGTTAATTGCATGATCATGGTTTTTCAACTTATAATCTTTTACCTAATTTGAACATTACAACTACATTGTTGAGCGGGGATGTAATAAATCAGTTAAGTTAATTAAAGCTATCATCCTACGTTTGAATCAAGTAAGGCATCTAAGTACATCTCTATCCTAGATGCTAAGTTTAATTTTTTATTTTATAAAAGAATAAAAATCCAAACTTTGTTTATTCCCATGTTCAATCTCCCTATTCCCTCTTCCGAGATCAAAAGGTCGACAATATATGTATCCTAAGGGTCGCGAATCCTTAAAATAATTAAAACAAGAATAAACAAACAACCAAATATGATAAATAAAATTAATCCAAAACAATAGTACTCATGTTCTTGGCTTTTACCCCGAAAAGAGGATTTTTAACCGATAATATTCACAATCGCGGTCCAAATAACTGAATACACGATATGAAAAATTAAAAGCTAAATAAAATAATAAAAAACTAAAAATAGAAGTGCAGCCACCGAAATTTCTCCAATACTGTATCCAGATGTTCCTATACGTGTCCACCAAATTTATAATATTATCCAAAGTTGTAGTTGATCAAGCCTTGTCCACTCACGTCCAGCTGTCCACCACCTTTCTGTGGGACTATATAAAAAAATACTCCTAATTAATTTGGGATAATAAAGCTGTCACATGCCCCAAGAAAAGATTCCCATATTATTCTCACTTTTGCATGCCAATTTGAATTCAATTAATAATGGGATAAGGCCCGTGTCGGCGCAACTTGACTTCGCAGTTTTTTAACACCTCGACGAAATGCGCTGACTTCACGTCGGTCTACTGGAATTAGAATTAAAAAATTCTTATAAGTGTAAATTGTGTGACCATCGATGTGACACGTCGACTCACTAAAATCTACTTCCAAAATTTTGGTTAAATGTTGAACGTCCTATCCTTTGCCCATGCCTTTTGTAGTGTATTTCTAATAAATTTTTGGCCTTTTTATCATCAATATATCACCATATTCATCTTACAAATTCTCCTACAATATCACACACCACATATTAATGATTAAAACAACACAATAACCTCAACGACAAATCAACACAAGAGCTGAGATAAGGCAAATTTGCAATGATCTTCCACTTATTATTTCGACTCTTGACTTAATCAAACTAAAATTTGCACATTACAAATAAGTTATTCCACATATAATTACACCATTAAACCATTTGGAACAAATTAAGCACATTAGAATCCAACGGAACCAACTAGACACACACCTAGCTCAAGCTAGTAAAACTAGTTTTTCGGGTTGAACTCTAAATGACTCAATTAATTACAAACTTATTTGAAAAATACTTTGGACATTGTAAATGCACACTTGTACACTTAAATGCTTATTTATATCAATATGAACATGTAAATCACACGAGTTGCTCTCAAAACAAGACAAAATAAGCTAGAATAATGATACCAAAGTGTATAAAACCATCTCAGATCACGATGGCACGTACACCACATCGCAGTGAGTATGTAAAATACAGTCCAGTTACAAATTTAATTTCCTAAGGGGAAATTATGTCTTTTCCCTCAATGCAAGTCGTCATATCCACGATTTATACCATCAGTTAGGGCATTATTTGCCCTTCTTCAATTCTCATTTCAAAGAAACCCTATTTATCTCCCAAGATCATCAATTCAATTACTTTCTCTCCGAGGAAACCAAGAATTTAAGTTTCCAAATCAAAGAACCTCCAATTTCTCTTCCAAGATCATGGGTTTAAGGTATATGTGATGTTCATCCATGGGTCCTTTTCACCCATGGAGTCCAAGAATCATTTTTGGTTTCAAATCATGAATTTCTATGTGTTCAAGTTGAATTATCTCCATGGAGCTCTTACTGTTTTCAATTATGAGTTATGTTTATAAATGTTCTCAAGTAGAATGAGCCCTTACACATTTTGAATGTTATAATTTTCACATTAAATCCCTAAGTCATGAATTGAATCTTGTAATCATGTTATTTTCGCATGCTTTGCTTATTCTCATGCACAAGTTCATGACTCTCATGTATTTGATGAAATGCCTAAGTGTTGGATTTTGAACAATGATTCTCTATATGATTTTCAAAGATTTTATATGTCCTTTTTGCTATTTCCATTCAGTATTGGTGAGTTATGAACATCCGATGCCTAGTTGTTTACATAATTTTAGTATCTTCGGAATGATTTCAGATAAACTATGAGTATTGTCATTCACTTAGTTATTATGATCAATTATTTACTCAGTTAAGCTTAGTTCAGTCCAGTAAACAGTGTCATTCAGTTGGGAGTAGGATTCAGCATCGTGCGAACCCAGGGATGGGGGCATTCCTGCCAGTTTAGGGTTTGACCCTTAGTAGCAATCCCTGAGTTACAGAACTACGTAGCCAGCGTAGGTTTGAGATGTCTTCCTACTAGTTTAGGGTTGACACATATCTCACGAGTTCTCCTGTCAGTATAGGGTGGCTCTTTAGTCCTTCGGAACACCAGTTTAGTGGATTCACACAGCTAGTATTAGTACCCATGGCACGGTACTAAGACCCTTCTAACTGGGTTAAAGGTTGGACCCCAATTAGCTCAAATTGGGGCATATCAGTTAGATGATACCTCCCACAATCTCAGTACAGTATTCAGTGTATTCAAAGTTCAAGTTTGCTTAACCAAATGTATAGGTTTTCAGTTATACAGTTTTCAGTATTTCAGTTCTCAGACTTATTTCAGAAATATTATATGCTTGGTCTTGCATTCTCAGATATTAAAGTTTTTCATGCATTCATGTTCAGTTATCTCATGTTATTCAGTTGGTTATTATCTCGCATACACAATACCCCATGCATTTCAGCCTGTCCTCATCTCATATATCAGTACATTCAAAGTATTGATCGCATACTCTTCTTTGCGCTATGATGTCTTATATCATAGGTTCAGACGCTCAGTTTTTCAATTATACTTAGACTGTCCAGCGTTATAGCAGCAGCAGCAGTAGTGAGTCCTTATCCTTCAAGGACAAGTTTGTCTTTTATTCTGTCATTTCAGCATTTCTTTTACTTAGTGGGTTGGAGTTAGTTGGGGGTTTGTCCTATCAACTCCACAGTCAGCCAGTTAGAGACTTTTCAGACAGTCGGTTAGACAGTTCGTTCGTTTTGACAGTTTTTATCAGTTGTTCAAACTTAAGATTAAATCGTATTTTTAGTATTTAGACCTTATGGATTTATCAGTCGTTTCCGCACATGTCTATTATTATTATTTTATTCAGTGCTCACAGCAGGTACCAGCTCACAGGTTAGCTTGTGGTCACTTATGACCGTAAGAACCGTTGTCGCGACTAGGAGGTAGCCTCGGGTCGTGACAAATGACCTTCAACTATTGAAAATGGTGCAAATATACCCTTCTTCAACCTTTACGCTCGAAAATACCCTTTCATATACCTATTTGACCCTATTTTACCTAATTCTTTTTAACGGGCAAATGATTAGGATTTTAACTTAACACTTGACAGTTTCTTATTGGTTGAATTTTTATTAATCAAAAATCAAAAAAGAAAAATTGATTGAGCCCGATATTTTCACCTATAATTTAACTGGCTTCAGAAATTATTTCTTGTTAAGAAGTATAAATATGAACGAACTACAAGTCACGCAGCCAATATTGGAGAAGCGGATGACATAACATCCAAGAAAACCCTTAGTAGCATGGAAGTAAATTGAAAAAAAAAAAGAGAAAAAAAAGAAGGAATTGTCTCAACTAACAACAAACAGCAAACAACCCAAGAAAGAAAAAGATTTTGGAAAAAAAAAAAAGGAACTGTGAGCACTCGTTTTGAAGTACAAGTAGATGAAACTATCACGGAGCAATATGATAAAAAGAAAAAAGCACCATGACTAGTGCTGAAACACCATTTGTTTGATAATAACATGAAATATATTCAGCTTCTTGTCTTAGTTGTAATAACAACTTACATGTGAAACAAGAAATCAATCTGATGTGGTGCTATTCTAGTGATTTTTGAAGCCAGTCAAATTGTTGGTGGAAATATCAAGCTCAATCAATTTTTTAGTGATTTGGGTCGGGCAGATTTTAGTTATTTAGGTTAACTTGATTTATTTTTTTTTATTAATAAAAAATCAATCAATAAGAAACTACTACATGTTACGTTAAAATCTTAATCATTTATCCGTTAAGGAGAAGGGTAAAATAGGATCAAATAGATGGATAAAAGGGTATTTTAGAATTCAAAGATAGAAGGAGGACATATTTGCATCATTTTCAATAATTGAAGAATATTTTAGACCCTTGTTGGTAAAATTTATTTAGTTGGTGTTGCAGATTCATGTGCCACAAATTTCCTCACCTACACTAATTGTTTGAAATTGTTGTGCCCTTTCTCCATGGGTTAATTCATGGCCACTGCTTTTGAATCCTCCTTATTGATGCAAATACTACTTCAGCTTTGACATTTGGATTCTTTGACCTTAGACATTGTCGACTTTTTCAAAATATCAGTGCATCAAAGCAAAATTGGGTCCAATATATGTTAGTACTCCATATCTTATATGGTATCCTTAAAATTTTGAGAGTTCATTAAACTTTTTTATATATTTAAAAAATATTTTAAATTATTAATTATTATAATTTATAATATTTTTACGTAATTTTAAAATATATAAAATATTGAAAATGCCTTTTTAATTATTAAAAATACCTTTTTAATAATCCAAAACATATCTTAGTTTTTTTTAAGGGAAAATGGTCAAATATACCCCTCTACTTTGATTAATTGGTTAACTTTACCCTTTGTTATACTATCGAATCAACTATACCCCTGTTGCTAGCAAACTTCACAAGCATGCCCTCTAATTTAACAAATCTCTCCAAATTGACTAAATTTCCCTAATTTCACTTTAAATTACCCGTTTTCTCTTTGAAACCAACCTTAACTCACTACCAATTAAATCCAAAACTATTTTTTTCATCTCATCTACTATAATGAAATCTGTCATTTTCATAAAGGGTTCAAACGAAAATTTTCTTGTAATTTGTAAATATGTTTTTTTCATCAACAACAATCACAAGTTTTTTCCATAACTTTCTATCCGTAATCACCATTAAAGAATGTTTTCTTGTAAGAACATAAAATTTTGACCTAATTTTAAATTCCTCAAATCTCAGTTCCATCATTTTTTCTTGTTTAACGATACTTGATCCTGCAGTACTTCATTTTGAGTTGCACACTTAAAGAGAAGCAATCGGATATAGCGTTAAATGTTTTCTCTTGAACTACCCTTTTGCGAGCAACAAAGAGATTGCCAGAGCGTTAATTTTTAAATATCATGTAAAAAAATATAAAAATAATTAAACGAGTGTAAACAATAATGCAAGATATATAAGAGCAAAATTTGATGGTCATCATGTATAGCATGAGCAAGTGATCGGCGGAGAGTAGGGATAAGCGTCGGCGATGAAAGTTGAGTTCTCTTTGTCAGAATAAATCGATCTCTTAAAATACTCATTAATGATGCGATTTTGATAGATGGATCAGTTTGTATGTAAATGTTGTAAAGATGTGAATCTACATGGTTTCAAGTTCCAACTTTGATTGTCTCAATCATTCCAAGATTCATGTGTTCGTTGTCTTAACTTCTGCAAGTTGAAGAAGATGAGTTTGGGAGGTTTAATGAATGTAGATTAAATTAATTTAACGGGTTAGGATCAAATTAAATAAAAATTGGGTAATTTTATGTGAATTGGGGAAATTCAATCTATTTGAAAAAATCTATTAAATCGGGGTGTATATTTGTGAAGTTTGCTAACGCTAGGGGCATATTTAGCCCCCATAGTATAACGAAGAACAAAATTAACTAATTAATCAAAGTAGAGAAGTATATTTGACCTATTTTCCTCTTTTTAAACTATCAAGCACTATAATAAAGATAAAGTAATTTATTTCGCTGATTGTAAACATTTTAATTAATAATTGATAATAAAATTATAATTAGTTATATTACCTAGCTAAAAAAGTATTTAAAATACTGAAAAAATTAATCTAAACAAAATAAGTTAATTTTTTTAATTTTTAATTGATATACACCAAAAGGATAATATTTTTCTTAGGGTTAAAAGTCGCAATGAAGGTGAATGTTAACCACCAGAGTTGGTATAGTGGTTCAGTGTTATGTCTCTTAAGCAAGAGGTCGGGGGTTCGATCCCCGCCTCTGACGAATGGAGAAAATTTTGTGTCCAGTTTTCTACCGTAAAATATGCTGATCGAGAAACAAAGGATTAGTCTCACGGCTGCCGATTTTGGGGATACCAAAAAAAGAAAAGGTGAATGTTGGTAATTAATTAGTAGAAAGTGTGTAGCTCTTGCTTAGTGCATGTCTGACATGTGAAGTCACGTGAATAATTCAGTGGGCTCCACTGTCATGGACAATTCATTTGTTTACCAGTGAATGATTCAAATTTCGTACGTTGATTGTTAAGTGTAGGTGTTTTCATTAACATTTAAATATTTAGTTGCTTTGAATGAATCTTAGGGTGTGTTTGGTATGGAAAATGTTTTCTGAAAAATATTTTTTAATTTTTTTTTGTTTGGATGTAATAAAATATTGGGAAAATATTTTTCATGACAATTCATTTTTCTCCATTTGATGGAAAATGATTTTCCTCGTGGGTCAAGGAAAGTTATTTTCCAGAAAATGATAAATGAGATTTATGACCCCACCCTCATCCCTTTTCTCCACCTCAACAACACTCATATTTACATGACTCAAAAAAATTATATTTCTCAAAAATTTACATTATTCAAAAATATTTTTCACTGTGTTTTGCTTCAATTTTTCACTGCTTGAAATAAAAAAAAAGTGAAACCCGAATTTTTTCCATTTCCAATGTTCGTTAAATGCATTGTTAGTTTCATATTCATAGAGAAAGACTTACCTATGTTACTTTTGCTAATTGCATATTTCATCTTGTTATTGATATAACTTGTTTCACGAGGTTGAATAAGCTTGCCGTTCAGTTATATTTCTACTGATTGTAGTATCTTGAGATTGTCCTGACAAAATGTTGAAAAGTGTCTCCTATATTTGCTAATTAATAGTTACTTAAATTTAGTGATTGTAGTAATTTAGAATTCGATATTGATATTATTTGTTATGCTTAAACTATTTCTTACAAATTGTTGAGTTGTTAGAAACACTGATATACTAGTTAACAATTAGTAGTATTTTCTAAAAAATATTTTTTCACTCAACTATCAAACACTAGAAAATATTTTTTTAAAAAATATTCTTTACTCACCAATCAAACACCATAAAATATTTTTCGAAAAATATTTTTCACTCACCAACCAAATATGAGAAAATAAATAGAAAACTAACTTATTTTTCAGGAAAACATTTTTCAAGAAAATATTTTCCATGAAAAATATTTTCCATGGAAAATATTTTCCATCGTACCAAACACACCCTTAATCACTAAGATCTTAAATAAAATTTTAATATTATTAAGAGGTCTTGTATAGATAATATTCACCATCACTTTATTCATAATCATTATTAGTTACTATCATTATTATAAATTATCATTATTATTAAGCTTAAGTCATCAAAAGATTTTTAAATTTGCATTAAGATTTTACTTGAATTCCTTAATTAGGATTAGTACCTGAACACTTTTATTATCTAGATAATTATTTTTATGAGACATTTTTGAATATTGAGCCGGGGGTCTATCGAAAACAGTCTTTCTATTTCTTCGGAGGTAGCGATATAGTCTGCGTACATCTTACCCTCTCCAGACCCCACTTTGTGAAAATACACTGAGTTTGTTATTGTTGTTATTGTATTTTTAAATATTCAGCAAAAAAATGTGAAATGTGTGTGTTACACTCTCGATGACATGACAAAACGGCTAATTTAAAAATGACATGTGACAGTAAAAGTTCAAATAATTTTATTTTTTTAAAAAAAATAAATATAAAATGCATCTCCCTCCTCCGTCTTATTCTCTGTTTCAACCTATTGCTCGAGGTCTTCATCATTTTTACAATTCAAATCTCCACACACATGCAACTTGGAACGAAGCCATTTTTGATGGTAAAAGAGTTGCTGTCAAAAAATTCATTTTGTCCATCTGAACATATTGATAAATCCCATAAAGAACTTGTTGTGGTGAATTTCCTCCCCTTATTTTGTTGCATGCTTTAATTTCTTTCTTTCTGTGTTTTGGTGATTTTCTCATCATTTTCATTAAACTTAGTGGGTTTATATTTGATTGTTGATATTTGCTCAGAGGGTTTATATTTGATTGTTGATATTTGCTCAGAGGTAATGGAGATGAACGAATGTTTGGCCAACTATTTGAATGCGGATGTCAAGATTTTTTTTATTTTTTTTATAGATTTAATTAATTGATTCAAACATATTTTTATTTATTAAAACTAAAATGAAATAAAATAGCAAAGAATAAAAAAAAGGAAAAATGAAGATGGCGAAGATGAATAAATGGGGATGAAAAAGATGAATAAATGGGGTGAAGTGTCATTCGTCCTTTTTCAAAAAAAAAAAAAGAAAAAATTAATTAATCATTTTAAAAAAATAATATGTGTAAAAATTGGAAAAAAAATCTATCTATCTCTGTATATATTATAAAGCAGAGGACGAAACAACGAAAAAAATTAAGTGGCAAATTTTTAAAACGCCACGTGATAATTTTTAGGACAAAACTTAAGTATTGTAATAAAAAAATTAAATTAAAGCATATTAAATATTTAAAGTTAAAAATAATAATAATAGATTTTCCTTCTCTGGCAGGATTTGTTAGTTGTTAGACAGTCATTATCTTATCGAATTTGTGATATTTGTAATCTTATTTTGAATAGAAGACAAATTAATTGATCCATGGTATTAATTTCATTTATCAAAAACAATGTCTGCATATAAAATTTAAATGTTAAAGTGAAGAGCTCTAAATAAACTTTTAGAATAGTAAAGGGTTCTAAATAAACTTTTACTCTTTCATAAATTTACTTCTTTTAAAATTTAAATGTTAGAAAACATGTTTGAATATAATTTATTTAAATATTAAATAAAAAATAAAAATATATTACTAATTATGGTAATAATAATAATAATAAATAGTAGTAGTACGTATATCTAATAGTAGTAGTAGTGGCATTAGAAATATATTACTCCTATATTTTAATACATTAGATTAAATGTTAAATGAAATAGTTGATAGTATTTTAATTCAATTGTATTATGTAGTAAGAGTAGAAGTACTGATAATATTTAACCAACCAAAAAAATAGTAGTATTGATAGTAATAGTAACAATAATAATCATTTAAAAAATAGTAATGATAAAACTAATAATATTAAAAATATTTGAATTGATTTCAAAGTTTTCTCTTAATTCAAATTTATAAATTATAGGATAAACACACATTGTATTTGGAAAAATAAAGATAAGAAAGAAATTGATAAGATATTTTAATTTAAATTTAAATAGAGTTTGAATTGAGATGAAATTCTAACTTCTTCATCTCTTCTATATATACTATTACATAGAACATGATAAATAATGTTGAGTTTTTACTTTTTGGTGGGTTATTATTCATTAGCTTATTAGCAAATTTGTTTACTGTATTCTTCTTCTTCATTTTTTTATTATGTTTTTTTATATAATAATTTTTTGTTTTAAATGCAGAAAGACTATGAAATATTCATCTTCATCTTCCTTCATTAATGCTCAAGATTATGGTGTCAGTATCTCTTTTTTACGATGATTTAATTTAATATGTTACTTATTGTTATTATTCTTTTTTTTTCCGCTATAATTCATAATATGTATATCATGTTTGTTAAGATTCATGATAATTTCTTTATTTACATACTTATTTCGATGAATCAACTAATTTAATATGTTATTGCTTTAAATGATTTATTTGCACGTATAAAGCATGCTTAAACTCAAACAAATAATGCTTAAACTTTCTTTTCAAGCATTTAGCTTTTTAAATGCTAGCCTTTTATATCATTCTAATATTATGTTATTAAAATAAGTGTTCATTTTATTTTGAGAAAATGGTCAAAAGCCCCCCCAACCTTTACCCCAAATCTCAACTACACACTTAAACTTTGCGGGGGGTCTTATGACCCTCTTGAACTATTTTAAAGTGAAATTATTACTCTCCTGAACACTGACATAGTAAGAGAGTGTGTTTCACTCTTTTTAAAGAGAGTGAGAATGAATTATTTTATTAAAAAGTTATTTTTAATATTTTTTATAAAAATAATTTTAATTATTACTTTTCTTATTCATTTTCTCATGTCTTCTTCTTCTCTTTTTTAGAACAAAAATTCAAGAACTCATTAATGGAGTTCCTCATCTTCCTCATCTCCAATTTTATTTTCTCATCTTTCTTGGACTTATTAATGACGAGGACTCATTAATAATGTTTTTTGATAATTTGAAAAATGTTATTATCGAAAATAAGAAACACTTGAACTAAGGAAACAAGAAGATTTCTCTGATTAATGAATTCTTGAATGAGGAAGATGAGGAACTCCGATTAAAAAAACTTGAAAAATTTCAAGAAATCCGATTTTCTCTCTTTTTGCTCAAGATCCACCATTAATGACGAGCTCAAAGCTTTGAATTTCCACAATCCACAATGCCATATATAATTTCCAACCCATTTATCCAATTTTCTCTATTTTTGCTCAAGATCCGCCATTAATGGCTAGCTCAAAGCTTTGAATTTCCACAATGTCATATATAATTCCAATATAACCCACAATGTCATATATAATTTTCAATCCATTTCTTCGATTTTTTCTTTTTTGCTCAAGATTCGCCATTAAAGAATTCATTAATTGAAGAATCAAGCAATGTTTGATAGAGGGACTTTTGAACGAATGACCCGCTTGTCATTAATTCGATTTTCCTGATCTTGGGACTTTCCCAAAAATTCATTAATCAACCATTTTTTCCCCCAAAAATTCTATCTTTGAGCCAAGAAGATGAAATTGGGTTGAAGAAGAAAATGGAGCAAAATAGGAAATAGGGAAGAAGAAAGGAAATAATAAAGTTAAGTAATTAAACTTTTTAGAGTTAAAAAAGAAAAAAATGACGTGGTAGCGCGTGTGTCACACCACATCCCAAATGACTGGTTGTTAGTTTTTGGGGGGTGGGGTGATAATTCCTCTTTAAAATAGTTCAGGGGGGGGGGGGGGGGCATAGAACCCCCACAAAGTATAAGTGTTTAGTTGGGATTTGGGGTAAAAGTTGGGGGGGGGGGGGGATTTTGATCATTTTGTCTTTTATTTTATGTGTTTTAACTTTTTATTCAGTGGTGATCTATTCATTTAATTCACGAGAAACTTATGATAAATTTTGAATCAAAAATAAAAATTTGAGTTAGTTTAAAATTAAAATACATTATGCTCTCTTCTCCTATTTAATCTCGTGAATCATTGTCAATCCACACAAAATTTGCAATATCATATTTTTTTTTTGAATCGAGCTAAAAAAATTTATGTTTAGAATTGATCGATATTTTCTTTTATGCAGGAGGATTGTAGCAAGATCTCTGTAATTTTTATGAGAATCACTTTATTTAAAAAATATAACTAATTTTAAGTGTGACTTTTCAAAAATATAATTGATTTTAAATGTTATTTTTAGACATGCACTTCTTTAAAAAAAATGATCAATTTGAAATTAAAATTGTATTTGAAATTTGAATGTAAGTTGAAAAATATATAATTAAGAGAATCCCAAAATTTTTACTAACCTAAATAAACTAACGTAATTTGTTATGCATAACAAACCTAAAGTTCAATCTTCCTTTATTTATTTCGAAATCTTCTCCTAATCTATATATGATTTATTTGTTATGCATAATGAAACTTATCAATTCTAATTTTATATTTTGAGACAAGAGAACTACTAATGTGTGTTACACACACAAAAGAATTGATTTAAAGTGAAATTAGAGAAAAGCAAAGTAATAAAAATATATTACAAAAATAATGCACGCTGAGAATAAGTTAGGAGATTTGAATTGATTTAGTAATTAAAAAATAATGGAGAATTAATTAAGTAATTAAAAATAGTGGAAAAATATGTTCACTATGGATAGGCAGGGAGAATTTGAATTAATTAAGAGAATATAATGAAAAAATTAGATATGTTGGGTATGTTGTTATTATTCCCAATGAAGTAATTAGATAATAAATATATTGTTATTGATAAATTTTAAACAGAAGAAATGGGGAAAGAACAAATGTTTAAAAGTTAAAACAATTAATATTAAGAATTGAAATCTTTGAATTGTAAATAATACAATAAAAAAATAAATCATAAAAGTTATTTTGCAATTATATGATTGTTTTTTCTCATATAGATTTGATTAAAAGTGGGGGCGGATGGGGGTGGAGAATATTTTTAAATCGTAAATAATGTAATTTTTAAAAATATAATTTTCTTTTTTATAAAAATAATTATTTTTTCGTGTAGATTTTGTTGGGGGGAGGGGGGGGGGGAGGGATTGGTGAAGGGAAGACTTAATATTTTTAAAAAAAAAATTGAGAGGGGGGTAGAAAAAAAGTATGTTTTTAGGATTGGTGAAGAGACGACTTATCTGTTTTAAAAATAAATTGAGAGGGGGGAGGGAAGGAGTGTGGAGATGCAGGTGGGAGGGTGGGGGTGTGGAGGAAGGGGTAGAAAAAATATTTTTTTATGCATATCATTGAGAAATAATATGATAGTTGAATTTTTGTAAGATAATATAATTCAACATGCTCGAAAAAAATATCCCAATATAAAATAATTAAAAATAATGCTTAACTCCGTGTATCGTGCGGATATGTACACTAGTATATTATAAAGCAGATGAAGAAGTATCAGAAGAAGCCACGTGGCAAGCTATTATTAAGCCACGCGATAATTTTTTGGACAAAACTAAGAAGTGTTGTAATAAAATTTTAAATTAAAGAATATTAAGGCTCCTTCTTATTAGCAACCATAAACTTTTACTCCTTTATCTTTTACTTTATTTTTAAAATTTATATTTATCTAAATCAATATCCTAATCAGTTAGTTTACTTGAATTTTGAATTCAAATTTAAACAAAAATTGAGTTGGAATACATTCTACCTTTTTAACTTCTCCTATATATAGTTCTAAATGATATATTATAAAACATATTTAAATATTATTTATCTAAATATTAAAAAAATAATAAATAATAAAAATAATAATAATAATTTAAAAAATAATAGCATACAAGTAGTAGTAGTGCCAATACATAGGATTAGTAGGATTAGTGATAAGACGAGAAAAAAAAAAATATAGTGGCAGTCACCGTAGTAATAGTAACAGTGGCATAATAATAATAATAATAATAATAATAATAATAATAATAATAATAATAATAATAATAATAATAATAAATACACATCCCTCACTCCAAATTACCCACGCTGATAAAAGTTGCTACTTTAAAATTTTGAATTGATAAATAGTTATTTGGTTGCATGTACCCTTTTTATATCATATCCTCCTTTTTAATAGCAAATAAAAGTTTTTTCTCTTCTTTTTATTTTTATATTTATATTTATTCAATCAACATCTTGATTTTCTTATAACAAACTAATATAATATTTTAATTTAAATTTAAATGAAATTTGAGTTGCTTCTTTGTTATTGATCATTAGATTTAATAGTAAATTTATTTATTGCACTCTTGATATTCTTTATGTTTTAGAAATTTAATATTATTTTTATGCAGATGACTAATGGTGCTATTACAGACTAACAAGTAAGTAATATTTTTCTGTTAATTTGATTTCTGATAAAAATAAATTTAATTACTTAAATAAAAAATAAAATCATCTGTAATTGAGAAGTTAAATTAATGATGTGCATAGCTTAATGGTCATTGTTTGTCTTCATGAATTGATTATTTAAGTCGTCCAACTGATAGAAATTATATGAAAAAACTAATTTTTTATTTTATGATAAAAAAAGTCATTTTATAGTTGATTTTTTATTTTGTGATAAAAAAGTCCACTCTTTTTAAATACTAACTTTTGTTATTATTTTAATATAATTATTTTAAAAATATAAATATTCATATTATTTTGTGTGTTTCTATTTTATGTGATGATTCAATGATTTAATATGATGTTGTGAGATTTCTTACAGTTTTCAGAATTAACAATAAAATATCCTAAATTTAAAACACCAATCAAATTTGATGTCATTCATACTATTATATTTCAGTATGGAATAATTTATGACATCTTATTTATTATATGTGTGAGACTAATTGAAATGATAGTATATATTGCGAAAATGATGCATTATTTGCTAGCTCTTAATTAATTCATGCAAATTACAAACGGCGATATCAAGTGTAGACATTTTTTCTTGCAAGTCATGTTTGTTGATTTGACAATACACATACGATTTAATTAGTTTGATTTACTTTTGAGAAACATATAATTATCTTATCTTTTATTATTTTCATGCACTTTTAGTTTAACCTATATACTACATCTACACATTGTTAATGCAAAAAACTTTTACATAATTATAGCATTATTTCTCTATTACAATAGGTTATTTACCACATCTTTTAAAAATATTAAATAGAGATGAATTCAAAACTTAAATATAATGAGTTCATGTTTGAAATTCGACATCAACCATTCAATTTATTAGGTTTAGATTTATTGTTTTCAAACATTTAGTGAATTATTTAACATATGTACACAATTTAAGCCAACATGACATAATTATAGTCTAATTATTTTTTAAAACTTTTTTATCTTAGACAAATTTGTTCCCTCTAAAAATGAAAATCAGATTTAAATAATTTTAAATATTAGATAAAATTTAAGTTGTGATAGCTTATCTATCTCTATTTGAACTTGAGATGATTCTTTTGACGCTAAGAAAGGTAATGCTATAGGTAACATTACACACACATATAAAGTTGAAAAAAAAAATGTTGTAATGACTAAAACACAAGCAACAACCCAAATTTTTTATTGAAAAAAATAAATTGTTAAATCATAGTCTAAGAAAATTAAATTTTTAATGTTTTGTAAAAAATTAAATTCTAATGTTATAGCTTGAAGTATAATTAAATAAATTAGATTTAAACAACTTTAAATATTAGATAAAGTTTAATTTGTGATAGCTTGTCTATCTCTATTTGAATTTGAGATAAATCTTTTGATGCTAAGAAAGGTAATGCTATAGGTAACATCATATATATATATATATATATATATATATATAAAGGTCGTAATGACTAAAACACAAGCAACAACTCAAATTTTTGACTAAAAAAAATAAAATGTTAAATCATAGTCTAAAAAAATTAAATTTTTAATATTTTATAAAAAATTAAATTCTAATGTTGTAGCTTAAAATATAATTAAATATGATATATACAGTTGTACATTAAAATTCTTTTTCATAGAATAAGTTTATGGTTTTAATTAACATAATTTTTTTCATAAAAATTTGGTTATAGGTGGGGTGATGGGGGGATAAAATTTCTTTTTAGTTTTTATTTAAAAAATTGAGAGGGAAGGGAAAAGAGGAAGGGTGGGGGGGGGGGGGGGGGAGGGGGGAGAGATGGAAGTGGAGGTGGAAAGGGGTGAGGGTTAGAATATTTTTTCTTCATTTTATTGAGAAATAATATGATAGTTGAACTTTTTATATTGAGGTAATATGATTTAGCATCCCCAAATGAACATTTCAATATGAAACGATTAAAAATACTCAAATGAACATTCCAATATGAAATGATTAAAAATATTATTATCCGTTCATTGCACGAGTACGTATACTGGTATATATATAAAAGCAAAACTAAAACAAGACAAGATGTCAAATGGCAAGATATTAAAATAGTCACGTGTCAGTTTTAGGACAAATTTTTTAAATATTGTAATAAAAGTTTTGAATTGAAATATTAAATATTTGAATTTGAAATACATTAGCCCTTTTTTTAAAAAAATAAATCATTATCTTAAAATAGAAATCCTAATTGAAGAGTTCTAATAGACTTTTACTATTTGAAACTTATCTCTTCCAAAATATAAATGCTACAAAATATATTTAAATATAATTTATTGACATATTAATAAAAGAGAAAAGTTTTTTTCAAATAATAATAATAATAGTTAGTAATAGTAGTACTACGTAGGATATGTTGTAGAAGTAGTAATAATATAGTTTTTTTTTGGTAGTAATAATATAGTTAGTATAAGAAGTAGCACTAATAATAATAATAATAATAATAATAATAACAATAATAATAATAATAATAATAATAATAATACTAATAATATAATAATAATAATAATAATAGAGAATAATTATATAAAATCTGAACAAATTAATTTATTTTTTTAATGGAAAATGATAAAAGAAAACAAAAAGGGTAAACATGTGAAAAGGTTAAAATAAGTTGATACTAATATTTTAGAATCAATATCATTAACTTAAAAAAAAATTATTTCTTTTATTTTTATTAAGAAACTCCTAATTGTTATCATTAATTTCAAATATATTTTTTTGCAAATTCAAAGTATGTAAACTATAAGATAATCATGACATTTTAGAATTTTATCTTTCTAAGATTCTAACAAATTTTAAAATTTTGAATTTGAAATACATTATCCCTTTTTTAAAAGAAAAAAGAAATTTCATTATCTTAAAATTAGAAATTCATAATTGAAGAGTTCCAATAGGCTTTTACTAGTTCAAATAAAATATAAATTCTATAAGATATATTTAAATATAATTTATTTACCATATTAATGAAATATAAAGTGTTATTAAAATAATAATAATCTCTATAAATGTGTGTATAAAAAAGCAAAACTAAAAGTAAGACAAGAAACAAAGTGGAGACACTAAAAAGCAGTAGTAAAATAATAATAATAATTACAACAACAACAATAACAACATACCCAGTGTATTCCACCTAGAGGGGTCTGAGGAGGGTAGAGTGTACGCAGACCATACCACTACCTCAGTAGAAGTAGAGAGGCTGTTTTCGATAGACCCCTGGCTTAGGACCAATGACAGTATAACAAACATAACAAGTAAGCGCTTATAAACTAGTATGGTACGCAAAACAAACTAACAGTATAATAAACACAAAAGATACGTACATAATAGACTAGTACGGGATGCAAAACAAACCAACATCACTAGCCCCAAGATAAAACTACAGCCACAACACTACGAACCAGAAACTCCAGCCCCAAAGGAAAGCTCCCCTACTACTACCGACGCGCTCCCATCCCCTAACCCTCTACCCTAATCCGCGTCCTCCACACCTTCCTATTAAGGGTCATGTCCTCTGT
Source organism: Capsicum pubescens (assembly GCA_030864215.1). NCBI lineage: Eukaryota > Viridiplantae > Streptophyta > Magnoliopsida > Solanales > Solanaceae > Capsicum > Capsicum pubescens. Next base: position 237,523,404 of record CM061540.1, read on the forward strand.
AAGCTGTAACTGCGCTATAGCATGCCTAATCACCTCCCTTCAATATTTCTTCGGTCTACCTCTACCCCGCCTAAAATCAACCATAGCTAGAGTCTCATACCTCCGCACTGGAGCATCAGGGCCCCTCCTCATCACGTGCCCGAACCAACGTAGCCTCCCTTCTAGCATTGTATCCTCCACCGAGACAACTCCCACCCTCTTCCGAATAATCTCATTCCTCACCCTATCTTTCCTGGTATGTTCACACATCCATCACAACATCTGCATTTTCGCCACCTTCAACTTTTGGATGTGGGAGTTCCACTACAAAAAAAACCCGCATTTAGCAACAGACCGAAAACGTTGCTAATCAACATATATCCGTCGCTATATCAATTTAGAAACGGATCAACGACGGAATATGTGTCGTTGCTATTTTGCACGTTGCTAACCATTTAGCAACGAAAAAAATAAAATCCGTTGCTAGTTTTGCAACGTCCTAGAGACGACCTATATCCGTTGTCATTTGTAGCAACGAATAAATTCGTTATTATATTTATAAATGCCGTTACTAATTTCATATTGTATTTCATCATTTTGATTATTTCGTGACCAAATATTTCATTGCTAGTCCGTTGCTAATTTTTTTTTATATTTAGTCCCCAATTTTTTGTGACAAAAGATTATTTTCCTCAATCCATTGCAAACATCTACCAACTATCCTTAAAAGAACTCACATCATCCATAATACCAAAGATAGCAAAATCTAAACGCAATTATGTCCAAAACATCCATAGTATCACAACACCCATCTAAACACAATTATGTCCAAACATCTACAAACTATTCTTAAAATAACCCACATCCATCAAGTGTATATTGTTGTTGCACAATTTTAAACATTTTCAACAAAATAGACCATAAAAAACCAATGCACTGATCGTCAAAAGTATCACAACTGATCAAGATTGCAATCATCAACTAAGGAATCAAGATCGTCCAAAGTAGTAGCCTTTTGCTTCATATCCACGACCAAATAGTCTTCGCTTTTTGCTCCCCCCACAGCTTGGTAATATGCTTCAATTTGATCAATATCAGATTCTGAAAATATTTTTTCTCATAATATTTCTTCATATCTTTCCTGTAATAGATGAAGTGAAATTATAACGGATTGTACTTAAAAATAATTAGATACCAAAAACTACTTTAAACTAAAAAATAAAAATTAAGTAAACTACTACATTAAGATTTAGTCTTACATGGACGATTCGGGAATGTTCATCATCGAAAGATTTTCCTTAATGACCATGTGTGTGAACATGCAAATGTACTAGGTACTGATACATAGAAGCCAATGTGGTAATCACTTTCAATAATGTGATGCTTGGAAAGATACGCAGCTTGTCCCATATAAGCAAGAATTAATGATGGATAAGCAACAAAAGTAAAAGCTATCTGCAGAGAAACAACTCTTATTAGGACTTTGGTTGAATTTGTAGTTGCCACCATAAAGGATTTTTGCTTGGTATTTTTATAAGCAGGAATGTTATCAAATTGAACAAGACATCAGGAGAAAAATGTTACTTTAACTATAAACAATCAAGCTAACACACATCAACTTAATATCCTCCAATCTAATACTCAGTTTAAGAAACTGATACAATACCATCCTGTGTCAATTTTTTTGGAAGGAACAAAAGTGAAATGACAATCTGCATGCTAAATGTACGCTTATGCTTGCAAGGAAACAATAATTAAGAAGCTTGTGCGGAAAAGTGAATTCTGATTATTCCCAATGCAACTCATGCAAGAAATGTAGAAGAAGAAGAAATGACGCAGAAACACTAAAATAGTGAAGTATAACTATGATTTCTTGGTACCTTTAAGCAGCTTAATGAGAACCAAATTACTTGTATTTGTTGTCTTCTGCAACATCGACCCTATAACAAGTGTTGGGAGCACAGTTACCATATCTTTTCCCCTTTGCTTTGCATATGACCAAGCTTCTTTCTCAGCTAACAGTACCAGTTCTGCATGCATTTGGAACCACAAAACGCATTCAGATAGGGAGCTTCTCTAGCAAAATAAGCACTTAAGAGTCAAATCTGAATTTATATTATAAGGACTAACTCAATCAGACAACACACTGCTCAAGTAATTAAGTAATCAATATACAGATCATATATTACTAAACCAACATTACGTATTGTATGCAAGAAACATGAATAATAATCTTAAATTTACACAGAAGTCAAATTCATAAACTCTATATTTGTTGCTTTGCAGAATTTTCTGTCAGACCAACAAGTCTCATCCATCGATTTGGACTTCAGCCAGTTGGGGTTCAAGACAGAAGTAGCAACAGAAGATACAAACACAACTCTCTTAATATTTTCTCAGAGCTTGCCTTCGGAACATTAACTGTGCCTTTAACTGTAGGCTCAACAAGTTCAACCTGTAATCTAGACATTGAATATATGAAGAGTTTTACTTTCTTTTTGCTGACGTCCAATACCATGTGCTAAAGATCACTATCCTAAATAATCGAAGATCCATCAGGAGTTGTAGCCTCGTGGAACGAATCTGTCGACCTATGCCAGTGGGATGGAGTAAAAAGAGCAACAAAATCATCTTGTTATCATGAATATCAAATGATCTTTAATATTAGTATCTTACAAATTTTCACCCGATCAGTATTTTACATCCTGAATAGAAAACATGGGCTAGGGTATTCCGACCTATTACTTCACAATTTCGTGCGTCCTCTGAAACGTTAACATATATCAATCCTTTCATATATCCTCCAGGAGAAAGCTTAGACAAATAGTAAACAAGCAAAATTCTAAAATTGCATGAGATTATAAGACTTACATTCTAGTGATGATCCTTGCATCACCTAAGTCTCTCATCTGCAAAGTGGACAAGACCATAAAAATGAGCATAATAAGTTTTGATGTACTTAGTCAAGAAATATAATCATGCATATCCTCTCTATGAAATTAGTAGCAATTTGGTTATCAAAGAAAACGATCGTAACTTGATTTTCTTAGCATCCCTTTACACAACTAAATAAATGAACACCCTAACTTGATTTTCTTATCACCCCTTTACACAACTTGATAAAAATTAGAGAGAGTAAAAAAGAAGTGTGGGAAGAAACTCTATGTCAGCTCATTTTAAGCCTTTTAAGTACTTAAAATTGAGTGATAAAATTGTATGCCATGTCAGACTTCTATATTCACGCGATACATTCCTCCCTACTTGAAGTGTCTATACGACCACTAGCAAAATCGAAGTATCTAACAGACAATTTATGCAAAGTTTAAGGGCTATCTATGTACTTACACAAGAAAGATAGGAAACATCGTCTCACAACCTATTCAGTAAAAGAAAAAATATATCACATCAAAATTTACCTCATCAAACTTTGTGGCAAACAAGTTCAGTAAAGTAAGAATTTCTCCATTTGGCCCAAGATTTAATTGCTTCATGACTTCCTTGTATCGAACAGTGTCTCTAATATCGATTCACCAAATGGCAGGGTCAAGACAGCAGGATCAAGGTTCACGACATAACCCCGAAGATTGGATGCCATTGTGTGGCAAACAAGATGATGGAGAAACGTAGTTTTTTCACTACATAATCGTCAACCAAAACAAGTGCTATATCAACTCTTCCCAGTAAAAATTAGATCATGACAAACAACTTGGGACAAATATAATATCTCCAAAACAGTATACATATGAATCCTTAAAGCAAACAATTGGGACTTTACCATAACATCAATTTACTTATGTATCCACAAGATTCCTTAATTACTTGGCACAATAAAAAATGTTACTCCGTCCGTTCGCTTTTACTTGTCACTATTTTCCTAATTTGATTTCTATTTTTACTTGTCATTTTTGACAAATCAAGTAAAGCTGAAATTTTGTTTCCATGTTTTACACTTAGCATTAATTAGTTGTTCCTCAAATTATTTTTCAATACCTATTGCTAAATATCTATTAATATGAGTAATGTGGTAAAATCACTATACCAATTATCGTTTTCGTAATGAGTGTGCCATGTCAAAAGTGACAAGTAAAACCGAAATGGAGGGAGTATCATCAACTTAGAAACAAAGAATAACGAGGATACCAGCAAAACTATTAAATTTAGCTTGTATTCGGGAAACTCTTACATATATACGGAAATGAAGGAGCAACATACCTGGCTAAAATGCACTTCGGTGTTTTACTAAACATTGGTTACTAAATTTGAAGCAATGTCACAAACACTAAAAAGCAAAAAAGCTAGTCTTTAAACTTTCCTTTTAAAAACTACATAACTGTGCACATGCCCCAGGAGCAGAACCAATCTTTTAATTTCTTGCTTTAATTGTGTAGAAATCAGTACCAATTTCGTTTTTAGCGCTTTCACCCCAAAAATTCTTCCATACTATCAAAGCCTATCAGTACAATATCCCACTAACAAACCAAAGTGAAAGAGCTCAAACAAATCATAAATAGAACTTCTAAGAAAAAATCAAAAACCCTAACATAATCAGTGTACACAAAACACTGAAAATTCAACCACACAAAGAGAAAATCTGTTGAAGAAATTTTAGATTAATAAAGATGCAACAGGAAATATCAAAAACCCCACAAACAGAAATTTTGAGAAAAAATCATTTCCATTTCGAGTAAATAATTATTTATCAAGCTTTTTAACGCAATAATCTAACAACCCTAAGTGAAAGAGCTCAAAAAAACATAAACCAATCATTTAGAAGTGACTTCTAACATAGAAATTAAGAAATTAAAAGAGGAGAAACAACTAAAATTATGAGATATAGAATCTTACCTCTAATTTCGATTAGAAATTCATCGATTGACATCCTTTTCGACTGATATTGAGTGATTCCCTTTTCTCAATTGAGATAAAAGGGAGAGAAAAGGGAAATGAGACTATTTTTTAGAGAGAGGCGGATGATACAACGTTGAGAACAAAGTGAAATAAAAGACTTAGACCTAATATTTATTTGGTCAGCTAACGGATTTAGCAACTGATAAAAATCTGTTGCTACTTATTTATTAAAAATATACTATTAGTTGGTCGGGCAACGGATTATAAATGCGTTGCTAATTACTTATTAAAAATATACCTAATATATTTTCTAAGAATGGTAAAATACTTCTAGTGAGAAAACTTCCGTTGCTATTTCCGTCTCCACCATGTCAAAAAAATTCCCCCCATTTATGTCGCTAATTTTGTCACCAAAATAAAGGCGCCAATATTTACCGCCAATATATAGCAACGCATTTAATATTCTGTCGCTAATCCGTCACTAATTAGGCTATTAATTTTAATGTCATTTATTTAGCAATAAAATTTCTATTTTGTTGCAATTCCGTCGTTAATTAGCGACAAAAATGAGCTTATTGCTAGAAATCCGTTGCTAAACGCGGTTTTTTTTGTAGTGTTCTTAACTGGCCAACACTCTACTCCATACAACATAGCCGATCGGACTACCACTCTGTAGAACTTACCTTTAAGCTTTGGGGGTACCTTCTTATCACAGAGGACTCCCGAAGCTAGCCTCCACTCCAACCACCCTGCCCTAATACTATGCGTGACATTCTCGTCAATCTTACCATTACCCTGAATTATAGACCCCAAATACTTAAAACTCTCCCTCTTCTGAATAGCCTGAGAGTCCACCTTCACAACCTCTCTATCCTTTTGCGACATATCACTGAACTTACACTCCAAGTACTCCGTCTTGGTTCTACTTAACCGAAAAAACTTTAGATTCAAGCGTCTATCTCCAAATATCCAACTTATCATTAACTCTACCCCAGTCTCGTCAATCAGAACCACATCATCTACAAATAACATACACCAAGGCACCTTCCCTTGAATATGTCGCATCAACATCCATCACTAAGGTAAATAAAAATGGGCTAAGAGTCAATCTCTGGTGCAACCCTATCAAAACTAAAAAGTGCTCCGAATCTCCACCTACCGTCCTCACACGAGTCTTTGGACCATCATAAATATCCTGAATCGACCTAGTGTATGCCATGGGCACCCCTTTAGCCTTCAAGAACCTCCATAGAATATCCCTGGAAACTTGTCATACGCCTTCTCCAGATCAATAAACACTATGTGCAAGTACCTCCTCTCTAAAAAATGCTTCACTAATCTCCTCACAATGTGAATGGCCTTAGTGGTTGAGTGACCTGTCATAAAACCGAACTGATTCTCAGAGATCGTCACGATCTTCCTCTTCCTCAACTCTACTACCCTTTCCCAATCCTTCATAGTATGACTCAACTTAATACCTCTATAGTTGTTGCAACTCTGAATGTATACCTTGTTTTTATACACTGGAATCATCGTGCTCCACCTCCACGATTCAGGCATCTTAGCTTCCCTAAAAATAATGTTAAACAACCTTGTCAACCACTCCAAACCTGCCTCGCTAGTGCTCTTCCAAAAATCTACTAGAATCTCATCTGGCCCCATCACCCTACCCCGCCGCATCCTGTGAATAGCTCACTTAACCTCCTCAACCTCAATACACCTACAATAACTATAATCATGACCCTCCCCAGATATCTCTAAGTCTCCCAACATAAAACCTCTGTCCTCCTCGTCGTTAAAAAAATTATGAAAATAGGACTGCCACCTCTCCCTAATGAGGGCATCCTCAACCAACACTGTACCATTCTCTTCTTTGATACACTTCACTTGGTCAAGGTCATGAGCCCTCCGCTCCCTAGCCTTGGCCATCCTATACAACTTCTTATCTCCGCCTTTCTCCTCTAAAGCCGCATACAAGCTCTCAAAAGCTACTGACTTAGCCGCCGTAACCGCTAACTTAGCCTCTCTTCTAACTACCTTATACTCCTTCTTATTGGTCTGCCTTTTCTCATCATCCTTGCTCCCAACAAACTTAGCATAAACCACCTTCTTAGACTCTACCTTTCTCTAGACCTCTTCGTTCCATCACCAATCTCCTTGATGTTTTCCAGATCGACCTCTCGAGATACCCAACACCTCTCTAGTGGTTTTCCTAATGCAACTGGAAGTCGTCTCCCACATACTATCCACACCCCCTCTACTCTCTCAAGCCCCTTACTCTTCAACTTCTCTTTCATCTCCAAAGCACTAGCCAAAGTCAAGCTACCCCACTTAATTATATAAATAAATAATAGTAATAGTAGTAGTACTCTATCTATCTATCTCTCTCTATATAAAAGCAAAACTAAAACAAGACAAGATGCCAATAGCCACGTGGCAGTTTTTGGGATAAAATTTAAAAAGTATTTTAAGACAAAGTTAAAAATATTGTCATAAAAATTTTGAATTGAAAGATTAAGTATTTGAATTTGAAAAATATTATCTTAATAACTAGAAACTCATAATTAAATATATATATATATATATATATATATATATGGAAAAGGCATCGTTTCCACCCCAAACTATACAAGAAAAGTCTAAACCACACCTAAACTATTGAAGTGACCTATAACACACCTAAACTATATAAAAGTGATATTATTACCTCCCCGTGACACCCATACCAAAGTTTAATGAGTGGAGTAAACTCCACTCGCTCTCCTGTGATGCCGCGTGTCTAATCTAATTTTCCTATTTTATTAAAAACCTAACCCGACCCTATTACTCTTTTAACCCATCTAACTCGACCCGACTCAACTCTAATATTTTACTCTAACCCGATGAAAATAAAAGGGCAAACGAAAAGTCGATCTGATGAGAGCAAAAATTGAAACCCGATAAAAGATTCTTGACCTCTCTTTTCTTTTCATTTTTTAGCAAATTCAAACCCGATAGAAGAGATACACAATAATTTTACTGTGTTTTTCATTGTTGAAAAGCAAAAATTATTTTTATCTCTTTTCATTTGAAGTTGATTCGGTTAATTTCAACAGAGGTGGTACGTTCTAGTATAAACACTAAGGGTTACGATCGTTTATGTAGGAACTACTGATTTTCAGTTATAAGGTTAGATTTTTTTGTTCCTAAATTAGATCTAGGTTTTATTGAGTTAGGGTTTTGCCGTCTTTAATATGGCCAAATTAATTTGTTTTAGTTTATTTAGATGCTCAATATTTGATAATATAACCCGTGACATTTATAATTGTTCGATTTTACTTGGATTTTGACTAGGGTTTTGAATTATGGGTTTTTGTTGTCTTTAATTTATCTTCAAAATTAATGTGTTATAGTTTGTTTATGTGCTTCAATGTGTAACAATATGAGCTGTGAAGCTTATTTTGTGTATATGGTTCAATATGTGATAAATAACCTGTGAGACTTGTAAATGTTGCATAAATACTATAATTTTTTGCTCGTATACTATGAGACTTGTATCTTTATTGTATTTTTATGGTCAATGATTTCAGGTTTATAAAATGAGTTTTCAACCGATCACTTTGTGATTTTACCATGCTGGAGAACTTAATAAGGGTAAGGTGAAGGAAAAAAAGGAAAAAGATATGAGGGTGGACAAGTTACTGAATTTTTAGATGTTGATGTAGATAGGCTGTCTTATTTTGAATTTAGGAATTATATAAGGTATTTAAGTTATGATCCGGGACAATGCTTACTATACGTTAGACTGCCTAAGTGTTCTAATTTAAAAGAAATTAGGTCAGACAAGGACACAATTGAGATTTCAAAGAAATTGGGTAATAGGCAAATTTTGGAAGCTTTTGTGTGTCACATGGTTGGTAAACCTGTGTTGGCCTCACCTTTTTAAAATTTGTAAGTGATGGGGAAGGGCATGTGGAGGGGAAAAGTGGTGTGTCTTTTAATAAAGACACTGAAAATGACATTGGGAGTGTTGACAGGGCATCTAAAAATAGTGAAGATGCCCCTCCTTTTGACCAACCTACTGCTCATACTTCTTCTCCTCTTACTGTCCAACCTACTGCTCATAGTTATTCTTCTTCTTTTATCCAACGTACTGCTCATACTTCTTCTCCTCCTACTATCCAACCTACTATCCAATCTACCACTCATGTTTCTTCTCCAATAGCTTCTTCTCCTAGTAGTTCTACTGCTGCTCCTAGTAGTTCGACTGTAATACCCCGTATTTTCCTAGCTTAATTTAAGTCTTAGTACATGATTAATCCCATATAATTTTTTTGAAATACTTAGTATTTTTTAGTTTAGAGCCTGCTATTGTGTAGAAAATTTAATTATCTTTCCAAGGATATAAAATTAGCCCAAATTTGATACCCGGGTGAAGAGTTAGAGCCATTTTTGTAAGAAAGTGTACCACCAGAACATCAGCATGTCGCGGAGCCAAGCCAAATGGAAATTGTCACTTTCCAGTGCTCTATCGTGATATTGGTGCGTCGCGTCATAGTCTCAGTTCACAATTGTTCTTTTCCAGTGTTCTAACGTAATTCTACCGCATCACGCTGAGTCCAAAATTCAGAATCAAACGGGCATCACAATTCCACCGCGTCGCGCTAGGCCCCCAGTTCCCAATGGTCATGTTTCAGTGACACGGTGTGTTAGCGCCGCGTCGCGCCAGATGCCCAAATTGGGTTTTCAGTGACACATTTTTAAATCTTCCCAAGGGTAGCTGGGTCTTTTTCCATGGCCCTAATCAGTCTAAACGCAAAATTAAGCCCCTAAATACCCTATTAGTCCATTATTCACTCATTCTTCCTCAAATTAAAAACATTCTCTCTCAAGAGGCAAAAACCCTAACTTCAAGAATCAAGGCTAAAGCTCAAGAATTTCCCCAAGAACCTCCAAGAATTAATCTTCTAAGATATGTTAGGTGTTCATCTATGGGTTTCTTTCACCCATAGAGTCCAAGAATCCCTTTTTAAACATACAAGATCTCAAATTTATGATTTACATGTTTGAATTAGATTGAATTCAAGTTCATGATATTAGTTGGGTTTCAATCCATGATTTAAGTACAAGTTTCATGAAATTGAATAGTATGTGTGATGAATATGTGATTATCTTGATAAACCCTTGTATTTACAAAGTGATTAATGTGCCTATGATGTTAATTTGGTATTTTAAATCCATGATTATGATAAGATTCATGAAAATAGGATAGTATTTAGGGGAAATTATATGAATTGCATGTTAAACCAATGAAATTGCAAGTTTGGGCATTGTAATTGTCATGCTTATATGTTAACCATGATTATGTGCATGAAGTTATGCTTCCCAAGTGTTTGATAGAATTTTTATGTGAATAAAGTGATGAAATCATGACATGTTAGTATATGCACAAGCTTATGCCCTACAAGTGTTTGATAAAATATCTCTATAGATGAAATATGAACATATGTACATTGTTATGCTTTGCAAAATCATGTGATGCTTTACTTTCCATGCTATCGAGTCCTGGGGGTACTTAATACCTGATAATTTAGCTATTTACCTAGATCCAGTGTCAGTTACAGAATAGTATCGGTCATGTCACGATCAGTAGTTCTCTCAATCAGTTACAGAACTCAGTAGAACTCAGTCAGTTACAGAACTAAGAAAAACTCAGTAAACTTAGTCTCAGTCCAGTTCAGTTCAGTTGCTTAGTTCAGTGTCTTTCAGTTGGAAGTAAGATTCAGTACCGAGTGAACCCAAGGATGGGGGATCACCTGCCAGTAGAGGGTGTGATCCTTAAAAACAATCCTTGCGTTCCAGAACTACGTAGCCAGCGTAGGTTGAGAGATCAACCTGCCAGTAGAGGGTACCACCGTTCTCGTTTAGGGCACCTGCCTGTAGAGGGTGACTCCTTAGTGTCTTTACCCGTGGCACGATACTAACACCCTTCCAACTGGGATTACAGGTTGGACCCCAAATCTATTCTGAAAAGGGGCATGTCGGTTAGATGATTACCTCCCACGGTTTCAGTTTCAGTCTTTAGAATAGAGTTCAGTTTAGCTCTACAGAATTAGGACTTTCAGATATAGCTAATCAGTATCAGTAATCTTAGATTATCCGTTACTCAGTATCAAAACTCAGTGCTTAGCTTCAGAAAAGCTCAGTTACAGTATACATATATTCACAGTATTGCATACTCAGTATTTACATCAGATTTAGATTATCCATGTACTCTCATATTCAGTTACTCTATATCATTTCAGTCAGTTATTATTCATGTATATAAACCCTTGCAGTCAACCTTACCTCATCTTACATACCATTACATTCCACGTACTGATGCATACTCTTTCTTTGTGCTATGATGTCTCATATCATATGTTCGGACGCTCAGGTTCCTGACCGCGCATAGACAGATTCAGACTTAGTTAGCAGTTTTAGATTCAGTAGTGAGTCCTCATATATCGAGGATATTCTTTTATTTCATTATTATAGTAGATTCAGTAGTTCAGTAGTCGAAGTTAGTAGGGGGCTTGTCCCATCAACTCTATTTTTAGACAGTTCAGTTAGAGGCTTTTCAGACTAGACTTTCAGACAACTTACAATTTTACAGATATTATCACAGATGTTATACATTATCAGTATTTCATTTTTGAATCTTATCGTATTTTAGATATTTTTCTATATTATTACAGTGTCATATTTTTAGTGCTCACAGTAGATATCAGTCATGGGTTAGCTTGTGGCCCTTCGGGTTTGTAAGCATCGTGTAGCATCCGAGGTACAGAATCGGGGCATTACAAACTTGGTATCAGAGCTTAAGGTTCAAGGAAGTTAGAAAGCCACATCGCGTAGAGTTTTGTGCATGGGTGTGTAGCGCGCCACACTTATGGACAAGAGGCTATGAGATGTTTTAGGAAAAGTTTTCCTTCTTTTAGTATTCATATCATGCAAGTGAATATAAGCTCAAGTTAAACTCTCAGTCTAATTCATCTCTTCCTTATGCTTCCAGAACATGCCACCCAGAGAAGTTAATAAAAGAAGTAATGAAAACCAGCCAACTCCTTCGCCCATTCAGGACGATCCCCTGAATGAGCATGTCTCTCACGCTGAATTTAGAGATGCTTTCACTACCTTAGCTTATTCAGTAGTTGCTCAGAATAATTTGTAGGCTGTTGTCCTATCTAGGCTTTTAACTTACACTCAACAAAGTGAGGAAAAAGAGTGTAAGAAGAGTAAGAGGGCTAGAACAAATAATTCTAAGCCAAGATCAGGGGGTAGTAGCCGCTCCCAGTTCTGTCAGATATCCTTAGCCCCAATTCCACTTTCAGTCAGGGCGCCAATACCAAAGTCCAAAAATGACCGTCGGGATGGGGCGCCACGCTCCAAAACCCAGGGTAGTGTGAGCAGTGGTGTACCCATCCATTTTGCAAAAAATGTGGTAAGAACCATAAAAGAGTGTGTAGAGCTGGCAGTGATGTATGTTTTGGATATGGTAAGCCAGGCCACAGGATGTGAGAGTGTAGAATTTTGGCTCAGAGTGAAAGAGATTTATGCTAACAGAGTTAGTCCAACCATCCTTCAACTCAGTCTGGTTGCTTGAATGATTAAGGTGCCACTTCCAGTGCCACCAGTGAGAAATGCCCAAACAGGCTTTATGCACTTCAGTCCAGACAATATTAGAAAATTCCTCCTGATGTGGTCACTGGTACGTTACAGATCTTCCATTATATATTTATGCCTTATTAGATCCAGGAGCTTCCTTGTATTTTGTAACTCCTTACATAGCAGTCGACTTTAAAGTCAAACCAGAAATCTTAATAGAACCATTCACAGTCTCTACCCCAATAGGTCAGTCTATCATAGCCTGGCGGGTATACAGAAACTGTCCTGCTATGATATCTCAGAAAGACACTTCAGCAGACTTAGTAGAATTAGAGATGACAGATTTTAACGTCATTCTCGACATGGATTGGCTCCATTCATGCTATGCCTCAGTTGATTGTAGATACTGAATAGTTTATTTTCAGTTTCTATATGAACCAGTCCTTGAATGAAGGGGTATTACCTCAGCTTCAGTTGATCTAAGTTTGAATCTCTAGATTGAACTAGTAGAAAGAGGAGTTGAGAATTCTAAGATAGTCAGTATTGGGGTTGCTCTATGATGATTGTTGGGGTAATAGAAAGATAAGAATTGTGTATCAAAAGGAAGTACTAGTAGTGGACCTTCCATTATCAGGTGTAGTCCTTCAGAATGAGTTTACTATTTATGAGTATTGTTATATCTCAGGCTCTAGAGTAAAGTGATTTCAGTTCGACTTAGATTTTATTAAGTTATTCACAGACTTAGGATAATGGCTTTAAGCTAAGGGGAAGATGATAGGAAAAATAACCAAGTCAGACTTTTAGATTTTAGTAGTAATGTCAGTATGAGTAGAAAATCAGTAGGAGGGGATGATGCCCAAACCATATTTACCTCAGTGCAAAGTTATACACTTCAGCTATCATGATATTTGCTCATGCCTTACATGTCAGCTCTATGATCACAGCTAATATTTGTGCACATTATAGAAAATCATGTACAATTCTAGTTCCTAGTATAAGGAGTTCCAGTCCACTCCGTATTATGAATCATGTCCATGAATGCAAAAACTTCAAACTCAGGTCATGCAGCTCATGACTCATGTACTCATGACATGCTTTACAGTATGCTCAGTTCCCATGACTCATGATACACTCCTAATGATCAACCAAATTCAAATTTCTTCATGTATATCCTCAGTTTAGACCTCTTGATAAATTCATGATGTTGATATTCTATTCCTCAGGCTTCAGTTAAATGTCAAGTTTAGTATAATATCCATTCATGCTTCAGGTCCTCATGTTTTAACCTTCAGTAAACTCTCATTATAAAATAATATAGTGATGAGCAATTGCTTAGATGGGAGAGAGTAAATATTTCATGTTAAAAAAAAATTGTTACATGCTTGTTTTACATGAGGCTTTAGTTATGAAGATAGGCTTGAATATCAGGTTAGTGTGCAAGTAAATGTCTAGCAAAAAGTTGTATTTAGTTGATAGAGGGACGATAAATCAAATTTTTTTATGAGATGAGAAGTTGAGAGAATGCAGAGTGTGAGTGTATATTTAGATCCTCGATTTATGTTAGTCTCCATCATGTAGTTATCAGAACTTAGTTACAGTCTCAGTTCAGCATTCAGTTCAAAACTCAATTTAGTCTCGGGTTTGCTTGACCATAGCGTACAGTTATTTATTATTCCATTATCAGTATTTCAGAATCATGTTATATGCTTGGTCCAGCATTCTCAGATAGTATAGTTTACACACATCCATGCTCAGTATCTCATGTTGCTCAATCAGTACTTACCTCATATGCATAATACTCTACAGTTTCAATCCAGACTAAGTATAATTTAATCTTACATGACCAGTATTTTGCTATTAGCCATTCAATTAATCAGATAAGTTAGTATGTTTATACATTCGTGCTCAGCTCCCATGTGAATATTTTCAGTAGTCTCAGGTGGAGTACCGTACTAAGGTGGAGAGTATAGTTGAGAGAGTATTCGAGGAATATGTCTAAGCTTGAAAATTTTAAGTTGCAGTGCATAAGGCTTCATCACTCTATCTTAGATGATGTTTCGTAGGCCTCGCCTCGTATTACAGAATTTTAGCCAGGATGTGATTTCCTATTTATATATTTTATTCAGCCAATGCCGAGATTTCCTTGCTCCCTATAGTCATTAGAACCTTATATGAAGGGTGTCAAAGAAATGCTCCAGTTGAGTATAAGTTTTCAATATGAGTTAGTACGTGAAGCCAATAATTCAGTTTAGCAGTCAGGTGGACAAGTTCGTAGGGTTTCCCATCTTTCCATCTAGTCGAACTATCCAAAGTTTTGTGAGTATGATTGCTCTAAGATAGAGCATCCTAATAGTTATGAGTTCACCAAGTTCATGTATCATGCCTCAGTTTTAGATCCCAGATATTCAGTCATGATTCAGTTCGTAGGTGCCCGTGCACCGTCTCAGCTTTTCCTTAGTATCCCAGCCAATTCAGCATTCTTCGAGGGACATAATATCCCAAGAGGGAGATGCACTATAAACCCTGAGTATTCATGTACTAAACCTTTCAGTTTATCTTCATGTAACGAATCCAGTTTGGAGTAATGGGTACTCATAAGTTGACCCTCAAGTTCCAATCTCAGCCGTATGACATGGATCCAAGAAATTAGTTCAGCTCATGATATTCGGTTCATATATCATGATTTAGACTCAGTAATGTTCTCATGTTCCCGTTCATACATGTCCAGTAAATGATCTCAGATTTATCAGTATTCCTAGCCTAAGGTAACAACCTTCCATAGATTAACCCAGTTCCATGTTCAATTACAGTTATAATCTTAGTATTCCCTACCGTTACACATTTAGTCATGTATTTCATGCATCAGATATGCATGATCAGTCTGTAAACTCAGCGTATCAGTAGTTTCAGTCAGGTAGTCATGCTTCAGTTGTGCATGTTCAATGTGTAAACTCTGTCTATCAATATTTCTTAGCTTAATTAGTCTCATTCGAGGACGAATGTTCCCAAGGGGGAGATATTGTAATATCCCGTATTTCCCTAGCTTAATTTAAGTCTTAGTACATGAGTAATCCCATATAAAAATTTTAAAATAATCAGTATTTTTCAGTTTAGAGCTCGCCATTATGTAGGAAATTCAATTAACTTTCCAACAATATAAAATTTACCAAATCCGATACCCAGGTGAAGAGTTAGAGCCATTTTTGTAAGATAGTATACCACCTGGAATGTCAGCGCATCGCAGAGCCAAGCCAAATTAAAATTTTCACTTTCCAGTGCTCCATCGCGATATTGGGGCATCGCGCCGTAGGCTTAGTTCACAATTGTCCCTTTTCAGTGTTCCAACGTAATTCTACTGCGTTGCACTGAGTCCAAATTCATAATCAAAGAGGCACCGTGATTCCACCGCGTCGCGCTAGACCCCAGTTTCCAATTGTCATTTTCCAGTGACAAAGCGTGATAGCACCGCGTCGCGCCAGGTGTCCAAATTAAATTTTCAGTGATGAATTTCAAAATCTTCCCAGGGATAGCTAGGTCTTTTTCCACGGCCCTAATCAGTCTAAACATGAAATTAAGCCTCTAAATACCCTATTAGCTCATTATTCACTCATTCTTCCTCAAATTAAAAATATTCTCTCTCAAGAGGCAAAAACCCTAGCTTCAAGAATCAAGGCTAAAGCTCAAGAATTTCCCCAAGAACCTCCAAGAATTAATCTTCTAAGGAATATTAGGTGTTTATCTATGGGTTCCTTTCACCCATAGATCCCAAGAATCCATTTTTAAACATACAAAATCTAAGATTTATGATTTCCATGTTTGTATTAGATTTAATTCATGTTCATGATATTAGTTGGGTTTCAATCCATGATTTAAGTGCAAATTTCATGAAATTGAATAGTATATGTGATGAATATATGATTATCTTGATAAACCCTTGTATTTACAAAGTGATTAATGTGTCTATGATGTTAATTTGGTATTTTCAATCCATGATTATGATAAGATTCATGAAAATAGGATAGCATTTAGGGGGAATTATATGAATTGAATGTTAAACCCATGAAATTGCAAGTTTGGGCATTGTAGTTGCCATGCTTATATGTTAACCATGATTATGTGCATGAAGTTGTGTTTCTGAAGTGTTTGACAGAATGTCCATATAAATAAAGTGATGAAATCATAACATATTAGTATATGCACAAGCTTATGCCCTACAAGTGTTTGATAAAATATCTCTATAGATGAAATATGAACATGTGTACATTGTTATGCTTTGCAAGATTATGTGATGCTTTACTTTTCATGCTATTGAGTCCTGAGAGTATTTAATATCCGATCATTTAGTTGTTTACCTAGAGCCAGTGTCAGTTATAGAATAGTATTTGTTATGTCACGATCAGTAGTACTCTCAGTCAGTTACAGAACTCAGTAGAAATCAGTCAGTTACAGAACTCAAGAAAACTCAGTAAACTCAGTTTCAGTACAATCCAGTTCAGTATGCTCAATTCAGTGTGTTTCAGTTGGGAGTAGAATTCAGCATCGAGTGAACCCAAGGATGTGGGCTCACCTACCAGTAGAGGGTGCGATCCTTTGAAGCAATCCTTGCATTCCAGAACTACGTAGCCAACATAGGTTGAGATATCAACCTTCCAGTCAAGGATTGATGAGGTGCTTTAGCTGCCAGTAGAGGGTACCACCGTTCTCGTTTAGGGCACCTTCCAGTAGAAGATGACTCTTCAGTGTCTTTATTTGTGGCACGGTATTGACACCCTTCCAACTGAGGTTATAGGTTAGACCCTAAATCCATTCAAAAAAAGGACATGTCGGTTAGATGATTACCTCCCACAGTCTCAATTTTAGTCTTCAGAATAGAGCTCAGTTTAGTTCTATAGAATCAGGACTGTCAGATACATCAATCAGTATCAGTAATCTCAGATTATCCATTACTCAGTATCAGAACTCAGTGCTTAGCTTTAGAAAAGCTCAGTTACCGTATACATATAAGCTCAGTATTGCATACTCAGTATTTACAGCAATTTCAGATTATCTATGTACTCTTATGTTTAATTACTCTATATTATTTCAGTCAGTTATTGTTCATGCATATAAAACCTTGCATTCAGCCTAACCTCATCTAGAATACCAATACATTCCACATACTGATGCATACTCTTTATTTACGCTATGATGTCTCATATCATAGGTTCGGACGCTTAGGTTCCTGACTGGGCATAGACAGATTCAGACTCATTTAGCAGTTTTATATTTAGTAGTGAGTCCTCATCCATCGAGGATATTCTCTTATTTCATTATTATAGTAGATTCAGTATTTCAGTAGTCAGAGTTAGTTGGGGGTTTGTCCCATCAACTCCATTTTCAGACAATTCAGTTAGAGGCTTTTTAGACTAGACTCTCACACAGCTTACAGTTTTACAGATATTATCACAGATGTTATACGTTATCAGTATTTTAGTTTTGAACCTTATTGCATTTCAACCTATTTTTCTGTATTATTATAGTATCATATTTTTAGTGCCCACAATAAATATCAGTCATGGGTTAGCTTGTATCCCTTTAGGGTCGTAAGTCTCGTGTAGTGTCCGGGGTACAGACTCGGGGCATTACATCTACTACTGCTCCTATTAATTCTATTGTTGCACCTTCTGAATCTATTGTAGATTTAGATATAGAATCTATTGATGGAGGTGTAGAGATTGAGAGTGATGTGGATTAATATGTGGATGAAGATTTGAGAGGTCTTAGGGAAGAAAAGAAGAAAAAAAGAGAAGAAAAATGGGAGAGAGATTAGTAATTCCTGAATATGTTAAGTTAGGAACTAGAAGAAAGGGACCAGATACTGGCTATGATGAATCTTTAGGTGGTGATAGAAATAGTTTGGAGGGTAAGTTAGCTGGTGATGAGCCTTTTTACCCATCAGATGAAGCTTCCAGCTTTGAAACTGATTCAGATGATGTAACTGATGAAAAAGATAAAGTTGAACAGGTTGAACATATAGATAAGGCTAGAAGGAGGAAAAAAGTTAATAGAGTTGTATATAGTTAAGACTGTCGGAAAGTTGTGCAGGAGTTAGGACTAGTTTTTGAAAGTGTTAATGAATTTAGAACTGCTATTACTAAATATATTATTGCTGAACATGTTGCAATTGAAAAATGTGTTAATGAACCTACAAGGGTAAGGGTTAGGTGTACAACTGGTTATCCATCGCTTCTTTATGCTAGCATTGATTCTAGGTCCATGAAATTTGTTGTAAAGACCTACAATCAAGTTCATAAGTGTGATCATATCAATAGGAACAAACTTTGTAATATCAAGTTCTTAGCCAGCCATTTCAATGAGAGGATAAAGGAACAACCAAATATTAAATTTTTTTAGTTTCAGCTACTTATTAAGAAGGAATTGGATTTAAATGTTGGAAGAATAGTGTGTAGGAGAGCCAAAAATAAGGTGATTGCAAAACTGATGGGTGACTATAATCTGAATTTTGAGAAAATTTTAGATTATAAAGATGAGTTGTTAAGATCAAATCGAAGTAGTACTTGTGTAGTGAAGCTTCATGATGAAATATTTGAAGATGGTAGAAATTTTTTTCAAGGCTTCTACATATATTTTGATACAATGAAGAAGTCCTTCCTAGCTGGTTGTAGGAAGTGCATTGGTTTGGATGGATGTTTTTTAAAAGGAGTGACAAAAGGACAGTTATTAGTTTCTGTGTGTAAAGATGTTAACAATTAAATATTGCCACTGTCATGGGCAGTGGTTGAGATTGAAAATAAGGCCACTTGGAGTTGTTTTATCAGGATTGTAAAAAAAGATCTTCAGCTGGGAGATGGGACAGATTTGACAGTGATAACAGACATGTAAAAGGTATAGAATTGCTGTTTTTCTTCTATTTTTGTTTATGTTTCTGTTGTAACTATTTCTGTTTCTATTTTTCTTATAGGGATTAGAAATTACTGTAACTGAATATTTATCAAATACTGAACATAGAATGTTTACAAGGTATGTCCTTGCAAACTGGTCAAAAGATCCTATATGTAGAGGTATTGAGAAGAAAAAACGTTTTTAGAGGTGTGCAAGATCTACCTTTGAGGCTTATCTTAGGGACAACATTAGTTATATGAAGATGTTGGGTGGGTGAAGAAATACTAGATAAGTTGATGTATTTTAATCTAGAGAGATGGAGCAAGGTTTACTTTAGCTTTGAAATAAAGTGTGATATTGTAGACAACAACATAACAGAATATTTATTGCATAACTATTAGAAGCAAGGCAAAGGACAATAATTACAATGTTAGAGGAGATAAGGGTTAAAATGATGAAAAAAGTGGGACAAATGAGGGATTTTTGTGATACTTGGATCAGTGGCATTTCTTCAATGTCTTTGTACTAAATGATAATATAGCAAGGTCTATGAAGTAGAACATAGAATGAAATTCTGATACAGGGTATGAGGTGCTTGATAGATGATATAGGCATATTGTGGATTTTCCTAGACAATATTATAGTTGTAGAGCATGGATGTTGAAGGGTATACCCAGTCCTCATACAGTGGCTGCTCTTCACCACAAAAAATTGGAATCAGTAAACTACATCTCTCACTAGTACAATAGAGAAACTTACATGAACACATATAGTTTCTTCATTCAACCAGTTTTGAATATGAAGATATAGCCACAGTCACGTAATATCTCTGTTATGCCACCTTCTGTTAGGAAGATGCCAGGTAGGCCAGGAAAGAATAGAAAGAAAGAAGAAGGTGAAACCAAAAAGAAAATTGGAAAGCTGTCCAAAAGAAGGATTGAGATTTCATGTAGCACTTGCCATAGAAAGGGTCACAACAAAAGAAAATGTCTAACAGGTGCACCTGCTGCTGACACTAATGCAAATCCTAGCCCAAGTTTATCTGCTGGTGTAGTCCCAAGTGCAGGTCCAAGTACAGTCCCAAGTGCAGGTGCAAGTGCAACACCTACTGTTGGAAAAGGGAGAGGTTCAACTGGAAAAAGAAGGGGTAGACCAAAGGATTCTACAGAAAAGATATTTTATTTAATATGTGTGTTGTAAACTAATTATGCTTACCTTATACTAAATATCTTCTTTTTTTTTAGTGTGCTGGCATACCAAGAATGGTTGGAATGGGAATACTTCAACCAAAGTGGATGCACAATTCTTAATGTAAGTTTACGACTACATTTACTATTGATCCCTTTATTATCTAAATTTTATTTATTATAATTTATATAAATTTTAACACTTTCTTATTTGAGCAGCCGGCAATGCCTAGTGAGAGATTCAAAACTGCCAAGTCTTCAACAATTGAGACTAGAAATCTCGGATATACACCAAAAATTGGTGTGAAATGTAAAGGAAAAAGTTATGAACTCCAGGCAACTACAAGAAATGAGAGGCAAAAAATAAAATAAAAACAAGGTCCAAGGTTGCACACTTTATAGTCAAGAAACTTCAATGTTCAATCTCTATAAGAAGTTAGTGTAGACTGATAGTTTCCCTTGTATAAGTATTGGCAGTTGTGACTGCATTTAAGACTATATTTTTGATAATTCACTGATGTTGGCAGCTAAGTTGGCAACTGTGACTGCATTTAAGACTATGTTTTTGGTAGTTCACTGATGTTGGCAGTTGTGACTGCTTTAAGAATAATTTATTGATAGCATCTTTGACTGCATTTTATAACTGTAATTAGTTTAACAGTATTGATCTTTTTGTAAATGTATTTGGCAACAAGATGTAATTGCACTCATTTTTGGTTAATGATTATGCAGTTTTAAGTTTATTGTTGCTGAAATTTGTGTTTGTGCTTGTGCAATAGCCGTGACTGCATTTTTCCTTAATGTTAAATTTATGTTATGATGTTGCTGAAATTTGTTTTTGTGCTTGTGCAGTAGCTGTGACTGCATTTAGTATTGTGATGATGCTAAAATTTGTGTTGTGATGTTGATGAAATTTGTGTTTGTGCTTGTGCAGCAGCTGTGACTGTATTTAGTGTTGTGATGTTGTATACAAGTTGCAACACAAAGAATCACAGAAAACAAAGCCAAAACTGTCAAGTTCAACCTTGCAATTTCATTACACAATAATTTAATTACACAACCTGGTAGTTTTGTCTAAGGTAATACCTAATAATTGATACAAATTTAATCCTCTTAAAACATAACAAAAATAAAGCAACTTAGTTTAGGACAGCGTTTTTGGAGCTCCTTTCAAGAACATGAATTGAAATAGAAAACTAACACCCAAAATACATACACAAATGAGAGTAGTCCAAAGTTGTTTTTCTCTTTTCTTGGACTTAGCCAACTTGATCTTCCATTTCTTCTCATTTGCCTTCATCATCTTCAAATTATCCTGAAAATTATCCATTTGCAACTCTATTTTGTTCATATTTATTTTACACTTCACAGATTTGATTGTCCTAGTAGTCTTGTCATCAACTATTTTTTGTTCATAAAATGCACAATTTATCGAAGATTCAACTCTTTCCTCAAGCTCCCCAATTCTTTCCAACAATTTAGGAATAACAAATTTGGATTGTTCATCAATAAAATCATCCTTCCAAAGCCAGAAATCACATGATCTAGCATTCTAAAATGAAAGCAATTAGATCCATATACACTATTCAAGATCAATGTCTGAAGAGAAAACTCACTTACCCATAGTAAGGACAAGTCCAATATCATCTACCCGGATTTCTTGAGGTCCATGAAGTCATCAAAGGAAAAAGATGTCCATGTTTGCATCGAACCTCGTCCAACTTATGATCTTCTTCTTGCTTACAAAGTCTACTCAAACTTATCTTAGACATTAAAGTACCTTGATTAAGAAAATAAGTTTTAAGAGAGGTTGAACAAACACTAGAGGGAAGAAAAATTATCAAAATTGCAACAAAATTAAGACAAAATAATCATCAATATAGGAATAAATCGAACAATTAAAAAGATTTAGTTACCAATTCTTCAAACAAATGATCTTCAATTTCGATTTTGATACAAATTTGGGAATTAGGGTTCTTAGTTTGGAGCCCCAAATTGGCTTAAATAGGAATTAGGGTTCAATAGATCCGTTGGAAATTAAAAGTGTTGTACTTTTAATTTTTTAGCCATTTATTTTTGTTATTCAAAAGGCTGGATGCGCCTAAAATGAGTGTAAGAAACGCGCCTTAGAATGAGTATCGCGGGAGGTAATAATATCATTTTTATATAGTTTAGGTGTGTAATAAGTCACTTCGATAGTTTAGGTGTGGCTTAGACTTTTCTTGTATAGTTTGGGGTGAAAATGATGCCTTTTCCTTATATATATATATATATATATATATATAGAGAGAGAGAGAGAGGGAGAGGGAGAGAGAGAGAGTTTATTTTAATAATAATAATAATAATAATATAATAATAATAATAATAATAATAATAATAATAATAAGCAATAAATCGTAGTAGTGGTAGTAATACACAAGTTGTATTGCTTTTAATTTGAAAAAAAAAGCGTAGCAATTTTTAGGACAAAGCTTGATAGTATTGTAATAAAAAATTTAATTAAAGAATATTAAATATTTGTTTTTGAAAATATTAAGATTGTAGAAGCATTAAAAAAAATCATTATCTTAAAGTTAGGAACGCATAGTTGAAAAGTACCAAATAAATTTTAACTGTTTCATTTAATAATAATAATAATAAATAAATAAATAAATAAATAAATAAATAATAACAGAAGTTATAATATCAGTACATAAACTCTAACTATTTCATAATCTAACTATTTCATAACCATAATTGAAGAGTCTTAAATAAATTATAACCATTTCATAATCATAACAATCGATAAATAAATAATAGTGTATTGTAGTAATAATTTAGTAGTATATATGTGAGAATCTACAGATTTAAAAGTAAACTAATTAGAAGTAACTAACTATAAATTTATTTAAAATTATTATACTTTTTTATTTAAATTTAAGGATAAAGATTAAAATTTTAAAATAAACCAATTCTACATATTTTGAGGTATGACTTCTTTTGAGAGTATTCTACATTTTTTTTTATAGTTTTAAATTACATATACAAAAATATAAAGTTTATTTTAATTAGTTTAAAGATTAAGATAAAGTTTGCTAAAAATATATTTAGTTGGAATTTCTTATAACAATTTTTATATTTTTAAATTGAAACTGTAAAAGGATAAATATTATTTTTAGAGATATAAATTATTTAAAGTAGTAGTCTTTAGATAAAGATAAGTTTGCTGAAAATTAGTTTGTTGTATTAGTCTTAAATTTTTGAATTTTGTATTTCAAATGGAAGTTAGGATTCTTTTAGCTTTTGAATTGAAAACAAACTCTACACTAGATAAAGTTGAATTTAAATTAACTCTTTCTATATAAACTAAATTTTCAATCAAACTTCTCATTTCATTCTTTAAATTCTTTTGAACTTATTCTTTAATTATTCAATCAAATTCGTTTATTGCTTATACCACATTCGTGGTTGGCAATATGCTTACATTAATAGATCTATACAGAATTTGCATATTATTTAAAGTTTGATTTTAGATTATTTTATTATTATTTATAATAATTTGTGTTATTTTTTGTTATATAGAATTTTTGGGTTATAAGTTGGACCCCAATGAGCTCAGATTGAGGCATGTCGGTTACATGATACCTCCCACAGTCTCAGTACAGTATTAAGTGTATATTTAGTTCAGTTTTGCTTGACCAAAGCATACAGATTTACAGTTATTTAGTTATACAGATTTCAGTCTTTCAGATTACAGATTATTTTAGAAATATTTATATGCTTGGTCTTGCATTCTCAGCTATTACAATTTTCATGCATTCATGCTTAGTTATTTCATGCTGTTCAGTTAGTATTTATCTCATATACATAGTACCCCATGTATTTCAGATAGACCTCATCTAATATACCAATATATTCAAAGTACTGACCACATACTCTTCTTTGCTTTATGATGTCTTATATCATAGGTTTGGAGGCTCAGATTCCCAACCATAGTTAGACAACCAGTGTTACTCAGCAGCTGTAGTGGTGGGTCCTCATCCATCAAGGACATATTATCTCTGATTCAGTATTTCAGTATTTCATTATGTTCTGTCAGAAGGAGTTAGTTGGGGGCTTATCCCATCAACTCCTCCATCCGTTAGAGGCTTTTCAAACAATTAGGCTGTCAGTTAGATACTTATCCAGTTTATCAGTCTTCTCAGTATTATCAGTTTTTTTGAGTTGATAGTTAGATTTCAGTATTTTCTAGATGTTTTAGACTTATGGTTGAACCACATTTTTAGTATTCAGATTTGCATTACTTCAGTAGTTTATCTTTCGCACACGTGTATGACTATTATTTTATTCAGTCATCAAAGAAGGTACCAGTTCATGGGTTAGCTTGTGGTCACTTGTGAACATAAGCATCGTTGTCACGACTAGGGGGTAGCCTCGGGTCATGAAATGACCCCTTATATGGCTATTTATTTTGGTTTTGGTCATAAGTATAATTTTGTATTATTTTTTCTATGTCCATTTCGATGGGTGAATCCATTATGGTTAGAGGGGTCTATTGGGGTTGTGTTATGTCATCCATGGTAGGGAAACCTTGGTAGATTTGATAGTGTTAGACTTTGATGTGGTTTTGGGGATAGATTGGTTGCATTCGTGCTATGCATTTCTTAATTATCGAACCCAAAGGGTCAGTTTTTACTTCCCTAATAAGACAGTGATCGAATGGGAAGGTAGTTACCTAGTACCTAAGGGATGGTTTATTTTGTATCTTAGAGCCCAAATATTGGTTTCTAAAGAGTGGCTCTATCACTTAGTGCATGTTAAGGATTCTAGATCTGAAGGTCCTTCCGTCTAGATGATCACCGTGATCTACAAATTTGTCAAGGTGTTTCTTAATGATCTTTCTGTATTCCTCCCGATAGGGAAATTGATTTTGGGATTGATTTTCTTTCGGACACTCGTCCTATTTCTATCCCTCCTTATAGAATGTCTCCA
This sequence comes from Capsicum pubescens, assembly GCA_030864215.1. Classification (NCBI taxonomy): domain Eukaryota; kingdom Viridiplantae; phylum Streptophyta; class Magnoliopsida; order Solanales; family Solanaceae; genus Capsicum; species Capsicum pubescens. The sequence continues at coordinate 237,548,897 of CM061540.1, forward strand.
ACCGAGTTGAAAAAACTCAAGGAGCAGTTGAAATATCTTTTGCATAAGGGTTTTATACGCCCTAGTGTGTCTCCTTGGGGTGATCCCATTCTTTGCGTGCTTAAGAAGGACAGGTCCCTTCAAATGTGTATTGATTACTGCCAATTAAATAAGGTGACAGTGAAGAATAAGTATCCACTTCTAAGGATTGATGATTCATTCAATCATCTTTAGGTTGCTAAGTTATTTTCTAAGATTGATCTTCTATCGGGTTACCATCAGTTGAAGATTAGGGAGACAGATAAACCTAAGACTGCCTTCCAAACTTGGTATGGTCATTTTGAGTTTTTGGTGATATCCTTTTGTTTGACCAATGCCCTGATAACATTTATGGACCTTATGAATTTGGTTTTCCATCAGTTCTTATATTTGTTCGTAATTGTCTTTATAGATGATATTTGGAATATTCTAAGAGCGAGGTAGATCATGCCAATCACCTCCGCCTTATGGTTCAAACCTTGAAAGATCAGTGGTTGTATGTGAAATTTTCTAAGTGTGAGTTCTGGCTAAATACTGTGACTTATCTGGGACATATTATTTCTAATGAAAGGATTATGGTGGATCCACAGAAGGTTGTGGTGGTTAAGAAGTGACCTAGACCCATGACTCCAACTGACATTCGGATCTTTTTGGGTTTAGCCGGTTATTATAGAAAGTTTGTGGAGAATTTCTCCTCTATTACTACCCCATTGACTAAGTTGACTCAGAAGAAGGTGAAATTCTTCTGGTCTAATGCTTGCGAGGATAGTTTTGAGAAGCTGAAGGATAAGTTGACTTTGGCTCCAATATTGACTTTGCCTGCAGGCATTGATGGTTTTGTTGTCTATTATGATACGTCTCAGCTAGGGATGGGTTGTGTGTTAATTCAACATGGCAAGGTGGTTGCATATACTTCTTGATAGTTAAAAGTTTATGCAAAGAATTATCTAACCCACGATTAGGAATTATTGGACATGGTGTTTGCATTAAAGTTCTAGTGGAATTATTTGTATGGGGTCCATGTTGATATTTATTCTAACCATAAGATCCTGCAATACGTGTTCACTTAGAAAAAGCTAAATCTCAGGCAAAGGAGATGGCTTGAGTTGCTCAAGGACTGTGACATAAGTCTTCACTATCATCCAGGTAAATCTAACGTGGTTACTGATGCTCTTAGTAAGTTGTCCATAGGAAGCTTATCTCATGTCGTTTAAGAGAAGCGGGATTTAGTGAAAGATATTCACCGTTTGGCGAATCTAAGAGTTCATCTCTTGGATTCTGAAGATAGTGGTGTAATTGTTCAAGAGGTGGCAAGGTCATCTCTTGGTGCTGAGGTGAAGAAGAAGCAAATGTTAGATCCTATTTTGATACAAATTAAGAAGGATGTAGGTAAACAGAAGGTGAAGATTTTTGAGATTGGTGGTGATGGTATCTTAAGATACAAAGGAAGATTATGTGTTCCTGATGTTGATGGGTTGCGAATAAGAATTTTGGATGGAGCTCATGGGTCACATTACATTATTTATCCTAGTTCAATGAAAATGTATCATGATCTTAAGGAGATTTATTGGTGGAATAATATGAAGTAAGATGTGGCCAATTTTGTAGCTAATTTCATGGTGTGTCAACAAATGAAGGTGGAGCACCTGAGGCCCGGTGGGTTGACTCAAGAGATTGAACTGCTGGTATGGAAATGGGAGATAATTAATATGGATTTTATTAGGGGTCTTCCGCGATCTCGCCAGTAATTTGATTCAATTTGGGTCATCGTGGATAGGATGAATAAGTCTGCTCACTTCTTGCCTGCGAGTACAAATTACTCTTCTATGGATTGTACCAAGTTATTCATTGAGGAGATTGTGAAGCTGTATGGTACTCCAGTATCTATCATATCTAATCGGGGTACCCAGTTCTCATCTTACTTTTGGAGGTCGTTCCAGCGAGGTTTGGGGACAAAGTTAGGCCTTAGTACCGCTTTCCACCCACAGACGGATAGGGAAGAGGAAAGGACAACACAGGCCTTGGAAGATATGATTCGGGATTGTATTTTTTATTTTAGTAGTAGTTGGGTTAACAACTTTTCTCTCATAGAATTTTCCTACAACAACAGTTATTACTCTAGCATTAGTATGGCTTCGTTTGAGGCCTTATATGGTAGAAGGTGTAGGTCTCCTATTGGGTGGTTTGACATTTGTGAGAATAAGTTGTTTGTCCCTAATTTAGTCCACCAAGCCATGAATAAGGTGAAGATGATTTGGGATAGACTTAAGACCACCCAAAGTTTCCAAAAGTCCATGCAGATATAAGGCGAAGAGAGTTGGAGTTCAGTGTTGTGGATTGGATGTTCTTGAAGGTGTCCCCCATGAAAGGAGTGATGAGGTTTGGTAAGAAGGGGAAGATCAGTCCCCGTTATGTTGGTCCATACTTGGTTTTGAAGAGGGTTGGTAAAGTTGCATATGAATTGGAGTTTCCATCTAGCTTGTTATAACCTTGAGGGTTGCACCACACAGTGAGGGATCAGGTCCCTCAGAATCAGTCACAGAAAATAAAATAGTAAATTAACCAGGAACACAACACAGTGTAGGAAATGTAAATAACACAAGATTTAACGTGGAAAACTCCTTGCTAAAGGGAGGAAAAACAACAGTTTGCCCTCACAAGCACCTCAAAAGTTCACTATAATCAACCTTTTGATTACAGACTCAAACTTGAACCTAACTCTAGGATCTTCCTACTTGTAGTAACTCTACTACAAACTCAACTTGACAACTCTTCCCTGACTTTTCAAAATTGATTAACTCTAGTCAGTATCAAACATAGGCAACTCTACCTAAGCACTCTCTAATTAAAGAAAACAAAAGAACATTACTCTTAATTGATTGAGTAATTCAGTAATAATTCAAGCTTTACTCAAGAACACTCATTCTTTTATCTTACAAGAGAAATAAAAACATGAGCAATACTTGAGCAATGTTAAAAATTAAGTTTCTTCCATTTTCCTCTCTTCATCACTCTTTTTGAATTTTTCAAAAACTACTTAATGAAAAATCATCCTTTTTCTCTTATAGATGAGTGATGAATAGGGTTGAAATATAATTGGTCCAGGTGTCCTAGATATTACAAGCAACACCTGCACAGTTTTTTACACAAGAGGACAAAATTGTGCAGACGCGTGCCAGCTGTACTGTTACCTTGAACATCAAGGGACCTGGTCCATTGTAGTCATCGACTCATCATCAAAACCAGATACAACAATTTTTCCCTTTTTGATGATGAAAAACTATCCTCAGAGTTTTGAGCATCAATACATATTCACCACATTTAATCAGTGTGATTACCACTACTAAATATGAATGTTCCCCTATTGTCATGCTTCCACCATCATACAACATAGGGACCTGGTCCCTTGTTGTCAATTATAGCAAGAACTCATCTCATTTGCTTCCCCCTGTCACTGTGTCTTATCATACTTCCCCCTGTCAATATGTACCTTATCTGGTGACTTAATATATGAACACACACTGGTCCTTACACATGAAGTCAACATCTTCCCCCTTTTATCATCATTGAAAAGTGAAAATAGTAAACCAAGAGTAAAGATAAGTACATGTTAGTTACCTCATATCCACGGGGCAACACTTAATCATAAAAAGCAACTTTAAAATAAAGGAGACAAATAAGGCACACAAGCAGAATTAATTCATTTTCAAAATAGATCAGTACCAGTACAATATACCAAAAAAATATAAAAAAATTATTTGCAAAGGACACTATAGGAATAGGAACTGGAAACTAGCTCAAGAGACTAGCATAATAGGACTCAAGTAGAGAGAGGTTTAGGGGAGTAGGATTTAATTAATATTTCTAGTCTTGGATTTTTAGTAGCATGGGCATCCAATAACTATTTGGTGAGAGTTTTTACTTCAGCATTCAGTCCTTGAACTTCACCAGTTAATTATGCAATCTTGCCCTTGAGCTTTGCATTTTTTGTTGCACGTACTTAAGTCGCATCATGTCCCTCAGAGGACAACTTCTAATTCTGTAATTTCAGTTGAATTATCTCAGTGTCTTTTGCATCTAAGTTGATCCTTAACTCCTCCATTTGTTTGTTTAAACTTGCTTAAGCAACCAAAAGTTTTGATACTTGGGATAAAATTCCCACTTTCCCTTCAATGCATTCATTCTACCAAAGTTGTTATGTTGAACTTTTGTTTTACTATTCCAGGGGTTCTCTTTGTGCCAATTTCTCCAACATGCTTAAAAACTTTGTTTAGTAAGTACCCTTATGACATCCCATGTTTCCCTTTCTTCTCATAAATCATCTTCTTTATGTGCTAGATCATGAGAGCAAGTAAGCTTATCAACTAAAACTTACTCAAACATTCTATTCAGAATAAGTCAACACTAGATTCAATGGTCCACTTTTATGATCTAGGAAAGAGAACCTTGTTCACAAATTCAAATACCAACTGAAACCCACTTGCGAGAATTTTTTTTCCAACCCCATCTATTGAAGTCCCACCTATTTTTAAGGCTTCAATCATGAACTCAGTTGTGGGTTATTTCTTTACAACAGTTCTTACACCCATAATAGGTACATTCAAATTCCTCCCAAGATTTCTTCATCCAGTCTTATTTCTTTTCCTTGCACATGTGTTGATAGACACAATTCATCTTTTGAGAAATCTATTAAATAATAGAATTCTCTAGCTTCATTTTTAAAAGCACTGGTTCTACTTCCTCAAATAGATGCATCTATCCTTGGTGCCTGACATATTCAACCAACTTCACCATCCCAGGTTTCTCATAGATCTTGGGATCAACACTCTTCCTGACAATACCTTTTGTGTTTTCAGACTTCCAATCCTTCTTTATCTAGACATGTCTTTCTTTTCTTCCTCCCTTTTTGTTCTTTTTAGATCATTACTTGGAACTTGCTTTTCATCAGTTTTTCTCTTTGTGGGACCGATCCCCTAGAGACTTTCTTTCTATTTATAGCAATATGTTTCTTTTTGCTTACAACAGTACTGCAAGAATTTGGATTAGAGTACATCGTCTTCTCAGTATCACAAACTTCTTGTCTTCTCTTCTTAGTTACAACAACAATATCAAAATCAATATCGTCATCTTCTCTAACCTTCATAATTTTAAAATTTTCTTCTTTCTCTATAATAGATTTCCAGAGTCTTCTTCTTTTAGTAATAGAAAACTTACTTTCCTTCATGGCATCTGCTAGCAATTTCTTTTTAGACCTCCTAGTAGAATAAGATCTTTTAACTTGTACACCAAAGTCAATCATTTTCTCCTTCCGTTACTGTCCCTCAGTTCTTTTTTTTCCAAATCAGAGGTCATTCATTCTCATCCTCTTCATCTTCCTTATTTGGAGGTAATATAAATTTCCTATATTCCTTCAAATCACCTTTTTCTCCTGCTATTTGCTCTTCTGTACATGCGGAACTTTCCTAGGAATCATGTGCAAGCAAGAGCAAATTCTCAGCTACCTAATTTACGTTGCTGAATGAATCAAATATCTTTATATTGACTTTTTCACCAACCAGTTGGGTAAATATGGGGTTTTACTCAGAGGGGGTAGGATAATCAAGTTCTTGTAAATTTTCTAAAATTTCAGTACCTTTAAAGTCCTCAGAAGGAACATGGATTTAAGGAACATTGGAGGACTTTGTTTTTTCTTAGGAAAGAGGTCCTTCAGATTTAGGAATTTCTTACTTGATTGGAGAAACAAAGCGTTTGTTTAAGTGAACTTCCAAGGCTAACTCATCAGGATATTTATAGGATCTTAGAGGTTCAACTGGAATTATTTCACTAAGGTTTTTAGGCATTTTGGAAGAGGGACTGATGGGTAAAGCACTTTGTTACTCTTGAGGATGATCAGAGGTTAATTTTTTCATGGGGGTTGAAGAGGATGGAGTTTCAAACATTTTGAATTTTTGAGAAAGTAAAAGAAAAGGACCAGTTTTGATCATGGATGGAAATAATGTTTTGAGTTAATTGAGAAGAGAACAAAATTAAAGGATTTAAATTTATAATTAAGGAGGTGACCGTTTGATACTTAAGTGAAACCTTTTTTAATAGACGCATCGGATGACAACGGCGTGACTCTTCATATTTGAACTAAACTGACAACTTTTGTTCATAAAAGATTGGACATGTGGCCTTTTTGAGTTGAGATTTTATAAAAAATTTATGGCACATTATTTTGGTACACACTTGAGAGATGGGACCAGGTCCCTCTTTTTCTTGAGTGAATTTTCAATTTGTGTTTGCTTCAACTGTCTCCTTCTAAGTTGTTCCCATGGGTGTATACCTGCAAGGGTATGGTACTGAGTTAGACTAATGTGCACACATTCTATCAAGGATACCTGCCTACTTATCATAGCCAATTTTGTGAGGAAACATAGATTCACATGGTAGGTCAGGTCAATTTGATCAGTTCCTCCTTCAACTTGAGATGGGATTGGTGACTGGAGTTCTAAATTATCACCATTCTTATCTTCATCTTTCAACCTTTTATTTTTTCTCCAATGAGTTCTTCTTGTGTTTGAGATTTCAGCTATGTTCTGCAGGGGATCAGGTCCTTCGAAATCAACTATTTCAACATGAGGCAATTCTACCTTGAAGTGTCTTGAGAGATAGAATCCAGTCAGATCTTCCAATATTGAGCTTAGAACACATACTATCAACAACCTATTCCTGACTACAAGGCCCTTTCTCATACATGGAATAAAGATTAGAGGTTGGATTTGGGAACCCACTTAAGTTTGAGTTCCCAGTAGGAGGACAATGGTGTGATCAAATTTTTCTTGGCCCATTTAGGCAGTGATAGCTTTCTCTTCATAATTTCCAGAGGATTGAAACCATTGAATGTGAATTTCTTTACTGAATATATTTGGAACCATTCATCTTAGCTTTAATCCAACTTTCACAATTTTCCTTTATGTGCCTATCTCTCCCATAATGAGAACATAGAGGTTTATGAATCTCATTTCTAGCATCAGAAGAAGCTTTATCATGAGACCCAACAGGTTGAGTTTTTCCTTGATAACCAAGACCCTTTGTATTATTAGCACCTTGACTAGTTAAGTTAGAAGGGAGTTTTGAAGATGTAGTCCATTTAGGAGATTGGTTGAGATCTTCTCTTAAAAGAACCAAGTCTCTTTATAACTCTTCATTATTATGGAGTACAAACATAAGATTCTTTTAAGAGTCCTTCAATTTCTGTTCAAGTTCTATCTGAATCCTTAAATCTTCTTTCCTCCCTTTACCATCTAAATCATTTGCCTTTTTCAGTTGACTCATATAACTCAGATTTTCAAATTTCAATTTAGTGACCATTTTTTTAGTTTCAGATATCTGAAGAGTTAAGGTAATCAACTCAATCTCTTGATTCTCTGCTTTCTCCTCTAAGGCATTCTTCTTCGCAGTTAGTTCATATAGAGAGTCTATCAACACATTTACAAGCTTTTTTATCTTCCTAGAAGTGTAGTTATCTAGGTTTTCCTTAATATTAGAAATAGTTACCTCATTTTCTTTTTATCTTCTGTGTTGTCCATGAAGGAAAATAAGGAATAATAGATAACTGGACTATCTTCCACAGCTAGCATAGAAACATCTCCAAACTTCTCATCTTCATCAAATTCATTGGAAGATTCTCCCCATGTTGCTAGAGCTTTCTTTACTACATACTCAACTGTAGTCTTCCTTCCTGATTTTTCAAGGACCTGGTCTCTGTTCTTTTCGTTGTCAACTTCAGTCTTGAGATACTCCTGATAATCCATCTTGTGGATTGGATAGTCCTTAATAAAATGCTCAGGACTTCCACATTTGTGATACACTTCAATATTGCTTCCCTTTTTACTGCTGCTTTCTCTTCTTTGGAAATAGCCACTCTTCTTCATGGATCTAACAATATTTTTTGCCAACTAGGAAACATCAGTGTCTTCGTTACTTGAATCATGTTTTGAAGCCTTCAATCCCAAATATTATTCTCTTTTAACTTCCTTCTTTTCTTGCTGTTTCTTGAGCTTATGAGTCTTTAGATTTCCAGTCAGTTCATCCATAGTGAAACTCTTCAGGTTTCTTGCTTCAATTATGGAATATACTTTTCTTTCCTAGGACTTAGGAAGAACACCAAGAATCTTTCTCACCTGCTTATACAGTGGAATCACTTCTCCCAAGCAGTAAGTTCATTTATGATAGAGGTGAATCTTGTATGCATTTCTTGGATTATTTCTCATTATTTCATAGTGAAGGTCTATACTGAGTAGTCAATATGTCGACTTTTGAATCATTTACATCAGTAGTACCTTCATGAGTAGTCCTCAAGCAATCCCAGATCTCTTTGGCATTTTCACAGGCAAAACTCTTGTTGTATTCATTAGGTCCTATGCCACAAACTAAATTTCTTGTCCTTGTAGTTTTTCTCAATTTTATTTATATCTTCATCATTGAACTAACTTCTATTTTTCACTACCATTCTTGATATTTCTCCTTCTTTGACTTCTTTAACTAGAACATAAGGACCATCAAGAATTATGTCCATAAGTTTACTGTCTTCAGCCATGATAAAGTCAAACATCCTAGTTTTTCACCACCCATAGTACTACCCATTAAATCTAGGTGTCCTAGTAGTAGATTGCCCTTCTTCCAGGTTAGGTGTAATAGTCATTCTAACCAAATAACTCTAGTTGTGAATCTTTTAGAGTGTTCTATCTCTGATACCAATTTTTTAAATGTTGAGGGTTGTACCACACAGTGAGGGACCAGGTCCCTCAAAACCAGTCATAGATAATAAAATAGTAAATCAACCACGAACACAACATAGTGCTGGAAATGTAAATAACATAGGATTTATCGTGAAAACCTCCTAGACCAAAGGAGTAAAAATCATGGCTTACCCTCACAAGCACCTCAAAAGTTCACTATAATCAACTCTTGATTACAAACTCAAACTTGAACCTAACTCTAGGCTCCTCCTGCATGTAGTAACTCTACTATAAACTCAACTTGACAACTCTACCAAGACTCCTAAAAACTAATTAACTCTAATTAGTTTTAAACTTGGGCACCTCTACCTAAGGACTCTCTAATTAAAGAAAATAAAAAACATTACTCTTATATAATAAGTAAATCAGTTACAATATAAGCTTTACTCAATAACACTCATTCTTTTAGCTGACAAGAGAAATAAAAATATAACAACACTTGAGAAATGTTGAAAATTGAGTTTTTCCTTTCTTCAGTACTCTTTTTGAATTTTGCAAAAACTACTAAATAAAGAATCATCCTTTTCCTTTTATAGATGAGTGATGAATAGGGTTGAAATATAATTTGACCAGGTGTCCTTAATAGTACAAGCAACACCTGCATAGTTTGTAACACAAGAGGATAAAACTGTGCAGACGCATGCCATCTGTACAATTGCCTTGAACATCCAAGGACCTGGTCCCTTGTGGTCATCTGCTCATCATCAAAACAATAGACAACATAGCTTGAGCTAAATTTATCCAGAGAAAGTGTGTGGATGATCCTTTAATGGTTGTTCCTTTGGAGGAGTTGGGTATTTCAAAATCCTAATCTTATGAGGAAGTACCGATTGAGATTTTGGATTGGCAAGCCCGTCAGTTGTAGACTAAGGATGTGGATTCTATAAAGGTTCTTTGGAGGAACCAAAAGGTTGAGGAAGCTACTTGGGAAGCTGAGGAGGACATGAAGTTCAAGTATCCATTCTTGTTCCCCATTCTGGATAATCATGCATAAGGTATGAATATTCCTTAACATTCTTATCTTATGACGTTGTTAAAGGAAATTGTAAATTCCTTGGCATCTTTATTTTCTATCTTTATTAAAGGTAAGTGTGGTTGTGTTTGGAGTCAAATCGTTCTAATAAATGACTTGTCCTATCATTCAAGGACAAATGATCATAAGGGGGAGAATGTAATGCCTCGAGTTTTTCGTCCTTAAGAATTTATAAAATTTTATCCTCTCTATCTTGACTACGAATTACCCCTATGAGTTGCAGAGTGTCTTCATGGGTTATGTGACCCTAGTCATAAGGAGTCCAGTGAATGATGCTTGAGTTGCTGTCCTGAGTACGACTTAGAGATATGAGTCATAGGAAGTCTTGACGGGTCCTAGGGACCCAAGTCATTACTAAATCATAAAGTAAGTGTCTAAGTTCTGCTTTGAGTACGAGTGGCTCAATATGAATCATAAGGACTTGTTATGAGTCTATGGGTGCAAATCATAGGATGTCCAGTATCTATCCAATTGGGATCTGTGTTGACTACGACTAGAACCTACCAGTCGTAGGGTCCCATTACGAGTGGTACCAGTTGAGGCGTAGGGTCACCAGTGAGTGGGTGTCCTGGAAATTATCTTCGCTACAACTTAGGGTGATCAGTCATAATAAGTCTATACGAGTTGTGTACTGACCCATAGTCATTAACGAATAAATTTCAGATTTTATTTTAGGGAACTTTGGAAAATTCTCTCCTTGCCCAATTAAAATCGCACGTCTATAAAGCACTTAAAGGGGTTATATTTCATCTTAGAGTACTCAAAAAATTCCAAATCTCTCTCAAGTTTTCTTAAGCTACCATACTTAGGGTTTCCAAGAAGTAGGTCATCCAAGGCCTCAAAGGTTGAATTCCTTCCGTGAAACTTGATATTCCGGGCATGTTACTATTTCCTAATTATTAATTTTCTAAAAGAATAAGTTTTAAAATGTTGTTCATGAGATATTGATGTTGATTTTGAAAACATGGGTTTAGGGTTTTTGTAAAACTATTGTTTATGTGATGTTTTATGTTTGTCCCAACATGGGTTAGTTTTAAATGGAGGTTTTAAAGTCAATTTGATGCATGGGAATGGTGAATAAACTACAGATTCTTATTTCCCAAACTTGAGACTTTTGAAATGGTTATGACCCCAACCCCATATTGTGAAATTGGCTTTAATTGTGAAAAATGTGGGAATTGAACTATTCTTGAACTATTTCATTATAATTTTGAATTGAACCTTATGGGGTTGTGTAATTCCCCAAGATAATGTAAAATTAAACAAAGTTTTTTTTGAATCCCCTCAAGTGAAGATAATTGGTGTGGAATATTAATGTTACCTTGAAAGTGTAGTTGGTATGACGATACCAACAATGTATGCCTAAATGTGTATTGTGGTTCAATGAATGAGATTGTGTATAAATATTTTAATTGGGCTTTAATGGGGACTATTTAGCTGATTCATGAATGTGATGGTACTAAAGGGCCCACACTGGAAATCACAGTTGCTGACGTGGGGGTCTATATGATCGGGTGGTTTGAATCCCCCTTATTAATCATTTTGACACGGTGGTTTGAATCTTCCTTATTAATATCATTTTATTGGGTAGTTCGAGTCCCCCATATTTATTACATGATTTGGTGCTCAGGTCACCTTGATATACATGGAGATTCGAGTCCTCTATATTGTATATATATATCCTTTGGTTCGTGCGACCACACACACTAGGGCGACCAGCTGGTGAGAGATGGGACCATATATCCCATGGCTGCCTTTGTATGTTATGACTGTTAAGCTACATAACCCAGGTTAAAGTTTTAAAGTGCATGTTAAGACTTTCCCTATCCCAGCATGTAATATATATATATATGTATGTATATGCATTGATTATGTGCATTGTTTAGTTATATGACTGATGTGACCGTTATCGCGGTCAGTGTTCTGTGAATGCATACACATGGGTGACTGCGATCACAGCCAATGTCCCATGATCGTGGTAACTGGGGGAATTTCTACTCCCCTATTTTCCTCTGTTCAGCTTACTTCATATTTGGACAGATTTTCCCCTGTTCAGTTCAACATGGAAAAATTTCACACTTTCCCCTTCTCAACCTCATCCAACACACTCTGTGCCATAAATGCATGGGTTAATCAACTGACAAAACTAAAATTTACTTTATAAAAATGAAAATAAAGGATACGAGCCACTTTCATGGAATTTGTGGGTTACCTCCCACATAGTGCCTTAGTTTACGTCGTGACACGGCGTCTTCCTTCTTTCTAAAGTTGGGTCCTCAAGATCCCCCTTATTCACCAGTTTGATTTCAACCTCAATAACTGATATCACTTGTAATTCCACAGGTTGTTTCTTTATTTTGCATACTCGAAAAGAAACCTCGTCATCATGAACTCTAAACCTCATTTCACCCAACTCTAAGTCAAAAATTGCTCATCTGGTTGCTAAGAAAGGTCGACTAAGAATGATGGGAATCGCTTGGTCCATTTAACAATCTAAAACCTTGAAGTCCTTCAAAAATATAAATTTGTCCACTTTGACTAGAACATGAAACAAAATCCCGACCGGTCTCTTGATAGACCGATCGGCCATTAAAAGTCTCATAGATATTGGAGTTGGGGTCTCCAATCTTAGATTTTTGTAAATAACAAAAGGCATAAGGTTTATACTCACACCGAGGTCGCATAGAGATTTCACAAACATATGCATTCCAATGGTAAAAGGGATGGTAAAAGCCCAGGCGTTTTCTTTCTTTTCTGTAATTTTGCTACTCATGATAGCACTACAACCATGTGTGACTTCGATGGTGTTACCTTAGATGAGCTTCTTTATTGACATCAACTTCTTCATAAGCTTAGTATATCCTGGGATCTCTTGGATCGGTTCAAGCAATAGGATTGATAGAGAGGTTTCTAAGCTTGGCCATAAATATCTTGAGTTTATCACCCTCCTCTTTTCTTTGAAGACTTTGAGAAAATGGGGGAGGGACTTGTATTGTAGGAATCACATCACTTTGTGGTTTCTCATTTTCCACCACCTCTTCATCAACTTCCAAAGGTTCCTTTTCATATTCTTCTTCTAGAGATTGTGGTGGAATTTCATTTGACTTAACCTTAGGCATCTTTTCACTCGAATCTTCTTTCAAGTGATCATCAAGGGTTTGCCCACTCCTAGTGAATGTTTCTAAAACTTGAGCTTTATTCTTTGGGTTCGCAATAGTGTCACTAGGAAGACCACCATTTGGCCTAGCATTCAATTGGGTAGAAATTTGCTCGATTTGAGTCTCCAGTTGTTTAATTGAGGCGGAGTGGGACACCATGGTTTGATTAAGTTGCAAAAAATTTCTTTTTATTTCACAGACCCTTTTGTCCATTCCTTCCACTCTTATCAAAATCCTTTCCAAGACATTTTTGGTTTTATTTTTGTCGGGGTCGACGGTGCTACCATCTTTGTTCTTCGCCCGGTCATGAGGGGGCACATACAAATTTTAATCATGATCTCTATACCCCAATCACGGTCATGTTCACGGTCCATCAAACCTTGATTCCCACCTTTCCTTTGATAGGCAGGGTAGGAACCCCCCAAATAATTTTCCAAATACCGAATCTCCTCATCAAGCTTCTTTGCATCTTCTTCATCATAGGACTTGGATGCCACGACATTTACCTCCTTTGTGTGTGTGCCTATCACATATTTGTCAAAAGCTTCAATTATGTCATATTTTTCCACATTCTCCTTTCTTTCCTCATCCCTCTTACTTTGTTCCTTGTCAACCACGGAGGTAGTAGAAGACCCTTTTGGCACTCCGGCATCAAAGGGTATGCCCTCCCTAATTTTTCTTGGTAACTTCCTCAAGAAAATTTGAAGCCGCATTATAATTTAACTTCATAAGAGATCCTACCGCCGCATTATCTACTACGGTTATGTTGAGCGGATCAAGAGATCGATAGAAGATTTAGAGAAGCATCTTCTATGGGACTTCTTGGTTTGGACATTGTGTTATTTTTTCATTGAATCTTTCTTTCACTTTATACAAAGGCTCTCCATTCAATTGCCTAAAGTTAATGATCTCATCCCTCAATTGATGCATTTTGGATAGAGGGAAATACCGATCAAGAAAGGCCATAGTGAGTTCATCCCATGAAGAGATAGACCTAGTCGGAAGAGATCAAATCCATAATACTGCCTCTACTATTAGAGAAAATGGGAAGAGATGAATCCGGATGGACTCTTAGGTTATGTGTGCAATATCAAAGGATGCACGCACTTCGATGAAGTTCTTCAAATAAAAATTGGGGTCCTCATAATCTTGTCCCTCAACAAGTCCCTTTATTTATAGCATATGCAACATGACATTTGTGACATGAAAGACACCATTCCCATAAGTAGGTGGGATACAAATAGCACTTGATTGGCCAATGTCGTTGAGTTGCTCCTCATCATCAAGAGGGACATTGAAAGACCCATCTTTACTAGCATTGTCACTCATGGTTCCGTTTATGCTATAGAGATCACCTTGAAGGAAACAAAAATAACAACCAAAATAAATATACACCACTACGGGTATGCCCTAAGTAAGAATCAATACCGCACAAGTGAAAACTAAATTTCACTTTCCGTTAACGACGCCATTTTAATAACACTTGTCTATACCATGCAATTTGGTAGAGGACGACCATTGTCAATATCTCAACTTTTGTTGAGGTTGAATCCACAAGGAGTGAAAATTAGAGTTCTAGTATTATGGGTCTTAACACTTACGAAGAAAATATCCAAAGCGCAAATAAAGTAAAAAGTATGATTAAAAATAGGGGGGGTTGATTTTGGGAGTGTGTGTGTGTGTTAATAGTAACTCAATTCTACAAACTACACAACAATTGTAATTTAGCTTCGATATAAAGGGAATCTTGGGATTATGTCTACCGAAGGGAAAATTAGGTATGGATATGTGTAGATTTGGTGTACATGCTAGTTGTTAACAATATGGTAGGCTAGGTCTAGGATCCTTGAGCCTATCTTGTTAACCAAACCTCGAGAATTTTACTTATTGAACCTTTGGATACCTAAAAAGTGTGTTAATTATATTCACCTATTACCTCAATTGGGTATCCCTATTTCTAGGAAAATACCCAAGATATAGTCAACTTCATAATAACTCTTATGTCTAAGATAATGAGAATTAGCAAGATAAACCCATTAATTGTCTACTATTGCCTTGGTTCCCACATCCCTCTTTCAAAGATGATTTGGGTTCCAAAAGTTCACCCAAACCCCTCTTTCAAGGATGGTTTGAGCTTTCAAGAGTTTGGGGTTTTCACCCACAAACCCATTTTGAGTATTTAGGGATTCCACCCACAAATTTTAATTAATTTAATCAAGAAATAGTAGAACCCATCATAAACTAACTAGCATGTACACAAATATATCACAACCTACAACTAATCGCATATTAGTTCAACATAATCCCAAGACAATAAAATTTTGCTACTCATGATGAAAGGAAAGAAAAATAAACCATAAGGGCTGTGCAAATCATCCATTCTTTAAGAAATTACTAAATTCAAAGTCTCCAAATCAAATTACAATTCTCTCCCAATTTAGGATTCCAACTTCAAATTCAAAATATTGCTTGTCTCTAGAATGCCTAAAATGGGAAAGGGTTTTAAGCTTTCATGGTATTTGGGGTCAACTACTGAAAATTACAAAATTGCCCCTGGGCCTAATCCTGCATTGCCACGATCATCCTGAATTTGCTGTGATCACAACTACCGCGACCACGGGTAGATCCACGCGATCACAGTTGTCGACCTTCTTGAATGGCTGTTATTGTGGACCTCAGACCGCGATCACAGTAACTGAGCCACGTTTTGTACTTGGTCCTTCAGCTGTGCACTTTCCTTCTCCTCTTAGTTCCTTTTCAACTCAATTCCACATCCTTCTATCGCATAGCCTGTATGCCTGTAAAATAAGGAAATTAGTGCATTTAATCACAATGTTATCTCATTTATGTATTCAAATCATATTAGTATGCATGAATGATAAGTGTAAAAGAGAGGTAAATTCACCACTCATCATCCATCTTGGCAAGGGGTGATAAATTCTCAACAAGAGCTACTTCTGCTGTCTTATTGGGATATTCAGAGTTGCATAAGGATTACATATGCTAGAATATATCCATAAGCAAGACATTTGTGTCTAGGGAGGTATCCTTCAGGAAAGATGTTTTTCCTTTTATTGATGCAACACTTGATGGTTCTTCTTTACTATCAGCTTTACTTGGTTATCCTTTAGAAATATTGCATTATTCATGTAAAAATAATGACATAAATGATGTAGACTCAGCTGATAGTTCTTCTAAAATTGCATTGCTAAAAGAAGAGCAATATAGTTTAGCTCCTGTTCCAGGTGAAACATTACCTCATATACATGCACCATATGAGGTTGTACCTGCTATTCCCTGCTATAAAGACTTCTCCTCTTAGAAATATTAGCAGGGTATCTAAACAACCATCCTAGTTGAAAGACTTCTCTACTGGCAAGAGACCTCAGAGCTGTACCAAGTATCCTATGGCTAATTATTTGTTATATGATTATCTTGTTCCTCAGTATCAGTGTTATGTGAGCAAGCTTGAAAATCCTATAGATCCTAGGACTTCTAGGGAAGCATCTATGGATAATACATGGGTTACAGTTATGAAGTAAGAGATTCAGGCTCTTGAAAATAATCAAACATGGGAAGTGATTTATTTACCATCTAGTAAGACTACAGTTGGATCAAAATGGGTGTATAAAATCAAATACCAAGAAAATAGTGAGGTAGAAAAATATAAAGCAAGGTTTGTGGAAAAGGGTTGTAGTCAGTTAGAAGGGTTGGATATCATGTTACTTTCTCCCCTATTTACAAAATAGTGACAGTCAGATGTGTCATTGCTCTAGCTATTTCTAAAGAATGGAATATGTTCCTAATAGATGTATATAATGTATTTATCCAAAGAGATCTATATGAAGAAGTGTACATGGACATTCCTAAAGGTTTGCAAGTTACTTAAGTCTCTATATGGTTTAAAGTAGGCTTCTAGATAATAGAACATCAAGCTGACCGTTGCTCTATTTGATGCTGGTTTTTGTCAAAGTGTTCATGACTATTCATTATTTACTCTTAAGAGAGATGAAGGTCTAGTAACTATGCTAGTGTATGTGGATGATCTACTCATCACTAGAAGAAATGATCAGTTAATTGATGTAGCTAAACAGACTATACATTAGAATTTTAAGTTGAAGGATCTAGGTCAACTTAAATACTTCTTCGGAATTAAGTATTGAGATCCAGTGCAAGTGTAATCCTGAACGAGAGAAAATACATCTTTGAGCTAATAAATAACACAGGTCTCAGTGGTGCTAAGGCTACTCCTAATCCCCTGAAATCTAATTTGAGATTGACTTCAACTGAATATAACAAGGTAAATGGTCTTATTGGTAATCAAATCTTACATGATATAACTGGTTATCATAAGTTGGTTGGAAAATTATTGTATGCCACAATTACTAGACCAGACATTTCTTATATTGTATAGACTCGGAGCCAGTTCATGCTAGCTCCTAAGAAGTCTTATTGGGAAGCAACCACCAGGGTGATCAGGTATTTGAAAGGTACTATGGGTCAAGGTATTTGGTTACATGTTGCACCTGCATCCACTTTAACTTATTGGTGTGACTCTGATAGGGTTGTATGTCCTAACACTAGTAGGTCTATCATAGGATATATGATCAAGTTTGGAGAATCATTAGTATCGTGGAAGTTCAAGAAACAACAAATAGTTTCTAGAAGTTTAGCTAAAGTTGTGTATAGGAGCCTAGCTTCTGCTGCAGCTAAAGTCACTGGCTCCTTGTCTTATTTACTAAATTAAGAGTCTTAATTCAACTACCTCTGCCTCTTCTGAGTGATAGAAAATTAGCTATTAAATTGGCTGCCAATCCTATCTTCCATGAAAGGACCAAACGCATAGACATATATTGTCAATTCATCAGAGATAAAATCAAAGAAGGCTCAATAGAGACTAAATATGTAGATACATATCAACAAGGTGAAGATCTTCTAAAAAAGGGACTGAGTAAGGATCAACATTTTTATCTTCTAAGCAATCTTGGTGTGCTTAATATCTTACACCCTATTGCTTGAGAGGGTGTGTTGTTGATCATCAATTGTTCACTATTACATTGGATTGTTACTGTTACATTGGTTTCAATTTTATTGCCGATCATACTAGTTATTGGTAGTTAGTTAGTTGTGACTTAGTTGTTAGCAGCTCCTCTATTAGTTAGTTAGTTAGTGAATGGAGTGAGCTCAATGAGCTGTAAATAGAATGTTCTTGAAGGATTTAGTTATTAGATATTTTGCCTTTGATTTCTAGCCTATATAAGGATAAATATCTCACATTGTAAATAGAGTTTTTAATGCAGTTATAATATTCCTTCTTCTCTTTTCTTCTTAGCTCCATTAATGGAGTCCTAGCTATATTTTCATAAAATTAAAGGGGAGTGGACAGGTTCATGTTCATGTCATTGATGGGTTTTAGGCTTAAATGGACATAATCCATGACTAGCTTAAAAATTCCTCAACCAAGGAAGGAAAACAACCCAAGAACTTGATTAAACCTCAACAAGTATAACATACTTCATAAGTTCATACTATTAACAACTTGCGAACACCCAAGAGAGGGAAAATCAGGCACTAGATTCACTCACATTAGTTTTCACAGATGATAAATAAGCGGGTTATTCCTCTAGGATATTATAGGTTTTCCCTTAGGTGAAGCTAGTCGTCATCGAGGATTCAAACTCACACTTAAAGTCACAACCAAAGGGGGAAGAAACAAAAAAATATTAGGAGTAGGGACTGATGTTTTTCTACATCCTTATTGAGGTAATTCACACTTATTTTCTTTATCTTTATGTGAAAAACTGATCATATTGAAAAATGAGTGAGTTTCTTCATTAATGAATCAGTAAAAACTTGACAATGGATGAATAATGAAGAACTGAGTTTGGCCGGTATTTATATTACAATTTCTCTAATATTTATGCTAGTGAAGGGGAACACATATATGACTAAAATAATTAAATTGGGCAAAACACATGATCCATTATAGAGGTAGTTGTGCTCTCTCATCCTAATCCGCATTCTCACATTTTCCACTGGTCTTTTCTTTTATAATCTCCTAGTACCAGTGCTATCACAATTAGTCATAACACAATGATATTTTGGATCACCTCATTAGATGAATCATAACCCTATGAGTTCAAAATTTATCTTTAGATTTCAAATTGATATTCATGTAATAAATTTTCACTCTCTTAAACCAAGGAGAAACAACTCCCAACTTCTACTTCTAAAATCCATAAAAGTTATCAATCACTAATACTCTATTTGAATGGTTGTTACATATTGATTATGTGAGAAATAATGGAGAAAAATATTATTGAATTGTATATCTACATAATTACATTGAGATCCTATTTATAGACACGAGAACACAATCTTTTTTCAAGTATGATCTTATATACTATTCCTATTTCTACTCATATTCTAACGCTTCCCCTCAAACTGGTGCATACAAGTCATATGTGCCTAGCTTCTTACAAATATAATTAAGATGAGGAATGGTGAGGAACTTGGTGAAGATATCTGCAAGTTGTTCACTTGACATCACAAATTTTGTAACAATATCTCCTAAGAGAATCTTTTCTCTGACAAAGTAACAATCAATCTCTATGTGCTTAGTCCTCTCATAAAACACTAGATTTGATGCGATATGAAGGGTTGCTTGATTATCACACACATGTTCCACCTGACCGATTTCTCTAAATTTTAGTTCTTTCAGCAACTATTTGATCTAACTAGCTCATAAGTTGCTACATCTATTGATCGATATTCTACTTCGGCACTAGATCAAACAACCACACTCTGTTTCTTACTATTTTAGGAGACCAAATTCCCTTCTACTAAAACATAATATCCTGGTGTAGAACATCTATCAGAGGGTGATCCTACCAAATCAACATCTGTATATACAATGATATGCTCATGGACTTGGTCCTTGAAGAGTAGTTCTTTACCTAGAGCTGAATTTACATATTGGAGAATACAAATAGCTGCATCCCAATGAATATCACGGGGGGAATTCATAAGATTAGAGCACTCATAGGAAAAAATATGTTAGGTCTAGTTACTGTGAGATAATTTAACTTTCCAACCAACTACCTATACCTTCCAGGATCACTGAATGACTCCCCCCATCCTAGAAGAAGCTTAGAATTTGGATCCATAAGAGTGTCAATGGGTCTACATCCCATCATTCCTTTATCCTTAAGAATGTCTAGGGAATATATGTATTGAGAAATAACAATACTGGATCTAGACTGAGAAACCTCAATTCCTAGAAAACACTTTAGTCTCTTGAGGTTTTCAATCTTGAAATGTTGAAAGAGATGTTTCTTCAAATTAGTGATGTCATCTTGGTCATTATCAGTGATAATGATATCATCAGCATAAACCACAAAATAAATACACAAGTTTGGTTCAGAATGCCAATAAAACACTGAGTGATCAGCTCCACTACGAATTATGCCAAACTCCAAAATATTATGCTAAACTTTCTAAACCAGGCCTGAGGGGATTGTTTTAGAACACAAAGTGACCTGCGCAATCGACATACAAAGCTTCTAGACTCCCCCTGAGTAATAAAACTACATGGATGCTCCATATAATCTTCTTCCTCAAGATCACCGTGCAGAAAAAGCATTCTTAGTATCCAACTGATAAAACAGCCAATGAAGAACGACAACAATAGATAGGAAAAGACAGACAGATGTTATTTTAGCCATAAGAAAGAAAGTGTCACTATAATCAAGCCCAAATATTTGCATATATCCTTTGACAAAAAGGCAGGCCTTAATCCAATAAACCTGACTATCAAGAACAACTTTGACTGAATAAACTAAATGAAAATCAATAATAGATGTACCTATAGGAGGGGAAACAAGATCTCAAGTACCACTCATATGTATACTAGACATCTCATCTATTATAGACTTCTTTCATTCTGAATGAGAAAGTGCTTTACCTGTAGTCTTAGGAATGAAAATTGAGGACAAAGATGATACAAAAGCATAATTGGGTGATGATATACAATGAAAAATCAAGAAAATATAATGTGGTTTAACATTATGAGTGGAATGTATACCTTGTTGAAGTGAAACTGATTGGATAGAAGGAGGTAAGTCCATAGTAGGAGCAACGTCTGATGCATGACATGAATCATTTAGGACTAATTTTTGACATAGATGACGATGATAAGTCCAGAAGCGGTAGCACTATAACTGGAGACATAGAAGTAACCATTGATTCCTCAAAGGTTGGTGCAGGTAAGATTGGAGATAAAAGTTATACCTCATAGATATCAAGATGGTCAGAAGATGTATAGTAAGGTTGAGATTCAAAAAATATGACATCAACGTACATAAGATAGAGACAAAGATTCGGTGAATAGCAGTACTACCTTTTTTAAACTCAAGAGTAACCACAGAAGACACACTTGAGAGCATAAGGGGATAATTTATCTTTTCTGGGAGCTAAATTATGAACAAAATATGTTCTCCCAAAGACATAAAGAAGTATAGAGTAGAGATGTGAATATGGAAATAGTATGGTATAAGGAACCTAATTCTAAAAAGAAGATGATGGCATTTTATTAATTAGATAGCAAGATGTGAGGACTGCATCATCCCAAAAAATACAACAGAATATGGGACTCAATTAGAAAAGTGCAAGCAGTCTCAAGAAAATGCTTATTCTCTCTTTCTTCTGTACCGTTCGAGTGAGGGGTATACGAACAAGATGTCTGGTGAATAATTTCTTAGTAAGTTATAAACTCCTAAAATTGAGAGGATAAGCATTCTAAGTCACTATCACTATGAGAAAAATGAATAAAAATGCCAAATTGATTTTGTATTTTAGCACATAAACTTTTGAATATAGAAAATAGCTCAAAACGATCTTTCATTAAGAAAACCCAAGTACATCTTGAAAAATCATCAATGAAGCTAACAAAATAATGAAAACCTAAGGGTGAATTGACTCTTCTAGGTCCCCAAACATCAAAATGAACTAATGAGAAAGAAGACTCTGAATGACTTTCAATACTACGTGAAAAAGTAATACACGTGTATTTTCTAAGTTGACACGACACACATTCTAATGTGGATAAACTAGACAAACCAGGCACCATCTTCTATAGCTTAGTTAGACTCGGATGTCCTAAATAAATGTGAATAAGGTCTTGAGGGTCTGTAACAGAGCATGTTGTGAAGGAATTTGAAGAGGTAAGATCCTTGTGATTCATGTCCTATGTCAATCCTTTGTCCCATATTACGGTCCTACATTAGAAAACATCATCAAAAAAATTATACTACAATAAAGGTCACGTGCCAAACAACTTACAAATGCACGATTAAAAGGACATCCAAGGACATAGAGAAAAGAGTCTACAGTGACAAAAAATAGGGGTTTGGCTTGTCAACTCCTTTTTGTTTTGTTCAGATTATTGGCTAAAATAATAGTAAGGTTGAGGGGTATTTTTAATCCTTTTTCCTTTCTAAAATCGTGATTCTATTTTCATTCCCAACGATGCAATTAATACTTTCTCTTTTCATTCTCAAGGCCTGAAAAGGTTAAATCTTCACCTCACTTTTCTCTATTTTTTCCTATTTTCTCCTATTTTTTCCCATTTTCTTTGGTTTTCATCTTTAAAAACTTTATGGGTGTTAGCCGTTGTATGGTATTGTGTTGTACTTAAATTTTATTTTATCGTACCATTAAAATATAAAATCCATTGTTGGGTAACCACAAAAAGTCATTTAACTATGGATTTGTTGTGATTGTATAATCCTATTTTATCTTTTATCCTACCTTAGCCACCCTACATTTTTTTGTAGGTTTTTCTTCAAATTGTTAACATGTAAGTTATGTAGCTATGGAAAATTATACAATTTATCCAAATGTTGTATTAATTAAAATAATATAGTATGATAAGGTACAACACAATATGATACATTATGAATTTGTTAGAATATGAGTAGGAAGGTTGATTCCCAGTTGTTCTTTATTTAATTATTAATTTTCAAACGTGTATCATTGAATGCGTAAATTGCAATGGTGTTGGCACTAAAAGTACCAAATCAGGCTGTGTGAACCACCTGTAAGCCTTTGCGGTGCACCTACGAAACCAACTAACTGGTTCAACTATGTCAATGATGTCATGGTGGGGCAGGATAAATTATATCGAAATGTAAAAGGAAAAATGTGAGCATACATTTCTATTAAAACCTATTTTAATGGTAGATGCAACCCCTGCTTAATTGATTCTTGTAAGCCTATGTTTCTGTTGAGTGAATGCCTGAATGAATGTCACTTTGGTTGCCAATTTTTTTTATCTTTTTTCAGTCTGCTCTAACATGGCTAGATGGGAGCACTTCCTAGTTTGATTTTTGACTATTTTCTTTTGCTTATTTTTTGCTTGAGCAAAGTCTTTTTTGTAGAAGCTAATAATCCCTCCACTTCATGTTTTATACAGGTGCTTGACTACAAAGATTTAATGTTTGATTTAATTTTCTTTTAAATCTATGTTAATGGAGGATAAAGCTAATTTAATAGAATCAAATGAAAAGTTATATTCTTTTATTTGGATTTTTAGTTAGATTGGTTGGGGCGGGTTGGATTGGCGGTGGTGGATTTTTTCTGCAAAATTGGTTAATTTTTAGTTTATTTGGAGTTTTCCAACCATTTTAGGGTATATGTGATAACTTTGTTATGGAGAGGGTATATTTGGCCTCATAGTATGACTGAGGTTAAAGTTAGCCAATTTTTTATAGTTGAGGGGTACTTTTGACCTTTTTTCCTTTCTAAAATCATGATTTTATTTTCATTCCCAACGATGCAATTAGTGCCTTCTCTTTTCATTCTCAAGGTCTGGAAAGGTTAAATCTTTACCTCGCTTTTTCTCTATTTTTTGTTGCATTTTTCCCGCTTCCTTTGGTTTTCATCTTTAAACAACCTGATGATTGTTACCTATTGCATTATATTGTGTTGTAACTTAAATTCTATTTAATCATGCCATCAAAATTTAAAATCCATTGTTAAGTAACAACAAAATGTCATTTAACTATTGATTTGGTGTGGTTGTATAACCCTATTTTATCTTTTATCCTACCTTAGCTACCCTACTTTTTTTGTAGGTTTATTCTTTAAATTATGGATATGTGAGTTTATATAGCTATGAAAATGATATAATCTATTCAAACGTTGTATTGATTAAAGAAATACAGTATGATAAGGTATAACACAATACGATACATTATGAATCTTTTAGAATATGTGTAGGAATAGAAATAATATATAAAATCTTACTTAAAAAGAGATTGTAATGCAATGTCTATAAATATGGTCTCAATATAATTTTGTAGATACACAATTCATTAATATTTTTCTCTATTATTTCTCATATGGTATCAGAGCATTGATGAAAAATTTTAAGGAAAGAAAATTCAGTCATCATGCGTTAATTTTTAATGACTGATTTGTGTCATCTTTAGTTTGGTAAGTGTTTGTGCGAAACAAACACAACCACCAGGTTTGGAAATCTCAGATGACTAAACCCTTTAAGAATCACTAGAAAATTTCATCTCAAGCTCCCTCACACATCGATGACAATGTTTTTCTCCAGCAAAATCTGGTTCACGCACTAGTCAGTGAGAGTTTTTCTAATCAATTTTAAAATATTCTTTTTCTATTGGATTCATCAAGGAATTCCAATCATATTCCTTCAAATTCTTCTGATTTCGATCAGTGAAATTAGGGTTTTGATGATTCTATGGTTCTGATGACTTTTTTTCCTGTGAATTTTCCAGCAAAATCAGACAATACAAATCTCTATTTTCCAAGAAAACACAGACATATATATCTTTGTTTCTCGGTGTTTTCAAGTAAAAATTGATAAGATGTCATTTAGGTGTGATATTTTGGCTCCAAAAATACTGAAATTGGAAGTTCAAGTCCTATGATAACTTCCAAAACATTAATGAAAAGTTCAAATTATTTAACTTGGGCTTCCTCAGTTGAGTTGTGGTGTAAAGGTAAAGGTGTCCAAGATCACTTAAAGATCAAGGCTAGTGTGGTAGATGAAAAGGCAAAATCTAGTGAGGAATATGTGAAAGTCAAAGAACAACGGGAGAAGGTTGACGCTCAATTGTGTAGTCTCTTATGGATATCTATTTATTCCACGTTGATGCCCTTGTTTTGCATATTTTATTTAGTATGAGAAAGGGATCATCTTTATACACTAATGAAATAGCTCATTTTTATGATGTGATATCCCGAATTACCAATTTTAAGAAACATGAATTTGTCTACTTACTTGGAACATGTACAAGCAGTCATAAAGGAATTTTAAACATTGATGTCCGTTACTACGAATGTGGAAAAACAATAAGAGCACATACATATGTTATTTTTAGTTCTTACACTTGCTGGATTTTATACTGACCATGATTTAGTACGTGATCCGATTTTAGCAATTCCTATGGTTCCTACAATTTATGAGTTATTCTCCCATCTACTTCATCTTGTCATACCTTCCAGTCATAAAGTAATTTCAGTACCCACTATTGAATCCTCTATTCTCGTATCTCAAACCATAGAAAAAAAAATATATCAACTTATAAGAATCGGCAAAGAGGAGTTTGTTTTGGAAAATCTCAATCTAATTGTAGTTATTATCATAAAATTGGACACACTCAAGATATATGTCATATTTTGCATAGTCCACCATCCAATTATGATCTTATTATTGTAAAGAAATATTTTTGCTCCTTTGAAATTGAGCAAGTAAACAAACATCTCCACATCCTAATCAATCATTTAATGATGTTCATATTACTAAGATAGAATATGATGAGGTCCTTCAGTATACAATAAGTAAGCAGACATCTCAACAAGTAGACTCAATTGCTCAGCCTGATGCTTCTGTTGCTGGTAATTCTTTCGCTTGTGTTTCACAGTCTATTACTCTTGGATCATGAATCATGGATCATGGACTCAGGTGCTTCTAATCATATTTTTGGTAACAAATCTCTGTATTATTGTTTATTCACAAAAAAAATTTGGCTAACTTTAGCCTTAGTAATACTATGAGGCCAAATATATCCTCGCTATAAAAAAGTTGTTACCTATACCCCTAAAATGATTGGAAAAGCCTAAATCAACTAAGATTATCCAATTTTGAAAAAATAACCCACCACACCCAATATAACCCACCCTAACCCATCTAACTAAAAATCCAAACAACTGAATATAACTTTTCATCTGATTCTATCAAATTAACTCCATCCCCCATTAACATAGATGTAATAGTAAATTAAATAAACATAGAATCTCTGTAGTCAAGCACCTACATAAAAGATGAAGTGGAGGGATTATTAGCTTCAACAAAAAAGACTTTGCTCAAGTAGAAAAGTAGAAAAAGAAAATAATAAAAGACTTAATGGAAAGTCTCCCATCTATCCATGTTACAATAAACTGTTACATAAAAGATAAAAAATTTCCAACCAAAATAATATACATTCAGGCATTCACTCAATAGAAACATAATCTTACAAAAATCAATTAAGCAAGAGTTTCATCTACCATTAAAAGTGGTTTTAACATAAATGTATGCTTACATTTTTTCTTTTACATTTTGATTTAATTTATCCTGCTCCACCATGGCAGCATTGACACAGTTGAACTAGTTAGCTCGTTCCGTAGGTGCACTATAAAGGCTTGTAGGTGGTTTGTATGGAAAAATTTGGTACCTTTAGTGCCACCACCGATGCAATTAACGTGTTCAATGATACAAATTTGGAATATGATGATTAAATAAAGAACAACTTAGAATCAGTAAATTAGTTAGAAGTAGTTAAACGTAGTTAAATTGTATTACAATTCAAAAATTTGATTTTACTGTACTCGACTACAAAGTTAGTTACAATTATTAGTTGTGATTTTTAGCAATAAACCAAGTAGATTAATGTAATAATTCATTCACTAAATAATAAAAAATCAGTTTCTCTCACTTTTCTCTAGTTCTCAATTTAGTTACAACTAAATTCTTTAATCAATTTCCTGTACTGGTTATCATTTTCCTTAAAAATTGATCTTCTAGATTAATATTATCCATCACAATTACTTCCTTACATCAAGTGGTATCAATGCTAGTAGGTTCTTGGATTGATAATGGTGCGAAGTAAGGGTCAGGATTAGCCTGTGGAAGAAATAGATGGCAAATTAACAAAAATTCAAGATCACCTGCAATAGTTAATGGTAGAAATTTTGAGTATGAATTCAAAAAATCAACAAAATGATAATGAATTATTGGAGATTTATGAAGCATTAGAATTAATGGTGCAAAAAGTGAAAGAATAAGAACAAACCAGAGTTGAATCCACTAATGAAAGGCTTGTTCAATGAAGCTACAATAAGAGAAAAAGCCAAAAGAAGGTTATCACAGCTCGAATTCACATGGTAATTACTTTACAAAGTATTCTCAAATTTAATTTCCTAGATTTTGAGGCTAAAATTTAAGAACTTGGTTATACATGGTCGATTGTTTTTTCCATGGATGAAGTCCCTTTTAAGCAGAGTAGCATCCATCCATTTTGTTGATGAGGCTATAGCCTGACATAGATCATATATGAGGTGATTGAATATGTCATATCCTTAAATGTGAGGTTTAGGAATAGATTTGAGGATCCAACATAATCCTTTAAGAACTTGAGACAAACTGGTAGTGTAAGGGAGTATCAGGCTGACTTTGATAAATTGTTGACTAGAGTTAACTTGTCAAATGAAAATATTATCAATTTCTTATTAGGGGTTGAATTCCAACACTAATTAAGGATCTTAGAATATAGGGTCCTAAAATATTGATGCAAACTTTTAAGGTAGCTAGGCTACAAGAAGAGGTATTTGAGGCATAAGATTAGTCATGGGGTTTGAGGTACCTTATAAGAGTAATAGTGGAAATAACCTACTCTTATAGTGGTTAAGCCTGTGTATAATTAGAAACCTTTTTACAACCTTACATCTTGCACTTATAAAAACCTTTTGAATAAAAGTAAATTAGAGGTAGTAAATTTCCTGGTAAAAGGCTATCAGCAGCAGAAATGAATCAGAAGAGGAAAAAGGTCCTATGTTTTTTTGTGTGATGACAAAATATGTATAAGGGAACAATTATAAAAGTAAAAAATAGTTGTATATGGTATAGGTAGAAGAAGAAGAAGAAGAATAGGACATGAAGCTAGCTGAAGTGCAGGAATCATTCCCTATTATGACTAGTAAATTAGATAAGTTCATGGCCATATAATTACAAGCTTTTACATAAGTGACATGATATCAAAACCTTAGAGTCATAGGGTATTATGAAAAAGTCCCTTAAAGGTCTTAATTAACACAGAAAGCACACACAACTTTATTGATCAAAATGTAGCCACAAAATTATAATGTAAAGCTTTTCCTATTCATGAGCAGTCCGTTAGTGCAACAAATGGTAGAAAAGTGCAAACAACATCAACATGTACGAATATTACTTGACTTTTACAAGGCACTACATTTTCATCTGATTCTAATCTTACCACTCGAAAATGTTGACATTGTATTGGGATTCTACTAGTTAAAAACATTGGAAAGAATCCTATTTGACTTCCAGAATAGATTCATTAAATTCATGTCTTAGGGAAAAAATATGTGTTGAGAGGAGCTAAAGAACACATAAAGGCTGCTACAGCTAAGTCCCTAATAAATCAAGGAGTTCAAGAATCTCAAATGTTCATGATGTCATTGATTAACCCATCAGTAGAAGAAGTACATTGTTGTAGTATACAAGTCCCTCTAGGTATTGACTTGTTACCAAAAATAAAACCTTTATTGGAACAGTTTTCTTGTATTTTGAGTTTCCTAGAACCGTACCACCTCATAGAGGTATATTTAATCACAAAATTCCATTGATGGAATAAAAAATTCCTATTAGTAAGAGACCTTACAGTTATCCTACATTTAAGAAGGATATTATTGAGAAACTGGTGTAGGAGATGGTGGATCAGGGGGGTTATTCGGTATAGTCTAGACTATATGCTTCTCTTGTCGTTTTGGTGGGAAAAAAAGATGGTTCTTGGAGACTTTATGTTGACTATAGAAGTCTCTATTAGTTGACTATTAAGGACAAATTCTCAATTCCCATGATTGAAGACTTGTTGGATGAATTAGGAGGTGTTGTTATATTATCAAAGATTGATCTTAGGGCAGGGTATCATCGGTTGAGAATGGATGAAGAAGACACTCATAAGACAACTCTCAAAACTCTCAAAGGCTATTACGAGTTTTTGGTTATGAATTTTGGTCTAACAAATGCTCCATCTTTCTACCAAGGACTTATGAATACAGTTTTTAAACCTTTATTAATAAAGTTAGTATTGGTGTTCTTTGATGACATCTTAATCTACAACAAATTCTTGGTTAATCACTTGGTTCATGTTCAAGTTGTATTTGAATTAATTAAGAAGTACACGTTGTACGCTAAGATGACTAAGTGTGACTTTAGAGTAACTAAGGTAGAGTATTTAGGCTATTTTATCAGTGCAAAGGGTGTCTCAACTGACCCTAGAAAGATTATACTTGTTCTACAATGGTTTGTGCCTACTAATCTCAAATAATTAAGTGGATTATTTGGCCTTACAGGAAACTATAGGAGGTTTATACATGGTTTTAGAATTAAATGTAGACCCTTTCATAATCTGTTGAAAAAGGAAGGGTTTCACTGGTCTGAGCAAGATTATGAGGCTTTCAATACACTAAAACAAATATTTATTTCTGCACCTATGGTAAACTTTCCTAACAATTCCTTATCTTTTATTATGGAGACATATGCTAATGATAAAGGAATTAGAGTTTTGTTAATGCTTCAAGGACACCCTATTTCTTAAATTAGAAAGTCATTAGCTCCTAAACATCAAGCTATGTCTGTATATGTAGAGAATTACTTTCTCTTATTTTTGTTGTTACCAAATGGTCACACTACTTGCTGCACAACCACTTTATAGTAAGAATTGACCAAGAGGACTTGAAACACCTTCTTGATCAACCAATGCACATAGATTTCTAGATTATTTGTATATAAAAACTAATGGTTTTTGATTTTACTATTGAGTATAAAAAGGGCTATGAGAATAGGGTTGTCGATGCATTGTCAAGAATAACTAATGCTAAATAATTAGTCATTCACTTACTCATTCCACGTGATGAGATTTACATAAAGATTAAGGCATCTAGAGAGGTGGGTCCTGTAGTACAGGTTATTATTCAGAAGGTTTGAACACAACCTTTCAAGCTTTACACTTAGTGTGGTGGTCAACTTAAATGAAAGGGAAGGCTAGTTATAGGTAATGGTCAACAATTGAAGAATGATATTATTTCCTTATGGAATAATATTTGGTATTTTAATTTATCGAAAAAAGTAATTTCTTAAGTCTACAACACCCTTACAAAGCTCAATCAATTGCTAAATACTTTATGGATAATATCTTTTAACTACATATATTTCTTGTTGCCATGACTAGTAACAGAGATCCAGTCTTCTTAAGTGTTTTTTAGCAAGAGTTATTCACCTTGAAATGTGTATAAATTCAGAGATATACTATATACTACCCTCAGACTAATGGCCAAACTGAGATGGTCAACAGGACCTTAGAGACTTACTTAAGACCTTTTTGCTATGATTTCCCAAAAGAATAGGACAATCATCTTTCCTTGGTTGAGTAGTGGTATAATATACCTACCACACCACTATTAAGTGCATATCTTATGAAGCCTTATATGATCAGAAACCTCACATTCATCTACCTTAATTAGTGGGTAAAATTATTGTAGAGATGGTATATAGAAGTTTGGAGAATAGAGAGGTTGTTATTTATTTGCTCAAGTTCTATATTAGCAGGGATCAACAAAGAATACAAGACATTGCCAAGAAACATAGGACAGATAGGTCCTTTGAAGTAGGTCCTCTGAAATTGCAGCCTTATAGACAAGTTTCAGTCGCTTCCAGGCTTTTTAACAAGCTCACTGCTAAATATTATGGCCCTTATATGGTTAAAGTCAAGATAGGAGTTGTTGCTTATAATTTGTTACTACCTATTGATGTTCTCATTCACCCTACCTTCCATGACTTTCAAATAAAGAAGTGGCATACCTTACCTCTGAGTATAAATCATCCTTATTTCATACACCTATGTAGTCCTTATTTCCCTACTCCAAAGATGGTGTTAGATAAGAGATTGGTCCACAGAGGCAAGTGGGAAGTAGAGCAGGTCTTGGAGTAGTGGACTGGTATTGATACAACACAGGCTACATGTCAATACACTTCTGAGTTATAGCTGAGTTTCCCTTCCTTTAATCCTTGAGGATGAGGATGTTCTTTAAGGAGGGAAATTGATACATGTTTGGAAAATAAAGATTAAATGAATAACAACTGGGAATCAGTAGATTAGTTAGAAGTTAGTTAAACATAGTTAAATTGTGTTATAATTCAAAAATTATTGTTTTTGTTCATTGTAGTTATTACTCTAGTTTAGGTCACAAAGTTATTTACTCAATTATAGAGTTAGTTACAATTGTTAGCTGTGATGGTTAGATATAAAACTAAGTATTATTGATTTGATAATTCATTATTGAATAATAACAAATCAGTTTCCCTTTCTTTTGTCTTTTTCTTAGTTCAGTTACAACCAATTTCTCAGATCAGTTACTTCCTTTCATCATTCAAGTTCAAAGTTGAGTTGGAGATAGAAGGAAGAGGGAGAAAAACAATAAGAGCATAGTCACATTAGAAAATTGTTTGGGTTTTTAGTTAGATAGGTTGAGGCTGGTTATATTATGAGTAGTAGGTATTTTCCATTTATTTTAGGAGTATAGATGGAAACTTTGTTAATAACGAGGGTATATTTGATCTCATAGTATGACAGAGGATAAAGTTAGCCAATTTCTTAAAGTTGAGGGGTATTTTTTGATCCTTTCTACTTTTAGAAAAATAAAGATTAACTTTTATGGTATAATTTTGACTTGGATTTAGGAAATAATTAAGGAAAAGTATTTTTAAGCATGCTAATTATGAAAATAATTTTCTCTGATTATTCCCTTCTTTCTCTCAGGGTTTGTTTGATTAGAATAGGTTATCTATCCCGGGATAAGTTATCCCACTATGTTGATATTAATGGTGGGATAAGTAATTTTCGGACTAACTAATACCTCAAACTAAACACAAGATAGAATAATCCTACATTCTATCTTGAAATTATTATACTTTATCCTTCACACCAAATGACTCCTTAATGATCGACCCCCGTTCTTCTATATAAGCAACACTCATCCCTCTTGAACATTGTTAATTTTATCCATTCAGTATTCACACCATATGTATATATATGTGTGTGTATTATTTTCATGAGACTCATGCTAAGTCCGGACTCAAACTCAAGAGATTTAAAATTTTATAATAACATAATTTAAAATATATAAATAATTACAATTTGATTAAAATAATATAAGTGAAAGCATTAACAATTTATTAAGTTGTGAACATATAATCTTGTAAGCTATAGATAAAAATATATTTATTTTAATATTTATGATGTGTAAATTTCATTTACATTTCATGTTGCAAGAATTTATGCTAAATAAATATGATGATTTAAGTGTACTTTTATACAAACTTAAGAAGAAAAATTTTAAATTCTTACACTATAATATAAGAGTGAATAGAAAAGAGCTTAGGGTCAGGTGTGTGCTTGCTGTTGAAAGGGGTAAATTTAACATTTCATGCTTTTTTGTTGTTTTAATTGGTTAATTTGCATTATTATTATAGTTTCTTCGTAAAGTTTTGGTCCATCTAGACTATTTGTACATGTTATTCACTTCAATTAAGGGTCTAACACACGTCTTTAGTTGCCAATACATGTTAGCCATTACACTGAACCTACAAGAATAATGTTCCTTTATCATTTTTGAGGTGAAATTTTAAATTTTAAATTTTTCTATAAATTTAGGAATCTACTAAAATCTTATAACCTTTTGAACATAGATAACATACGTCTTTGCAAGGATCCATGAGACTTTAGTAGACTCGACTTGTACATCTAAGACCAATGAATCAGTATCTAATACCATCTCTCATGACCTAAAATAAAAAATGTGATGGCACATGTCACTCCCATTAGTACAGATAATTCTAAATTCCAACACAAATATGATAATCCAAAATATCATAAAAGAAGAAAGAAATGAATAACTCAAAATCCTAAAACTAATCCCAGCATGACGGATAAAAAAATCCAGACTTCCCTAATACAATCCAAGATCTGGTGGTCATAATATACAAGGACCTAAGGGCATTAATAAAATAAAATAGTCTCCAAACATCTTTAATGGGAAATAGAAAATATACTAGGATAAGAGAGAGCCTAGGTGAATCTGAAAAGAAAAACCGTTACCTTAGACATTCGAGAAAAGCAATCAATCATCACACTAATGTTGAATCAATGCTTGAAAACTGTTGGCTCAGTACCTACATGTAAGGTATAGAAAATAGCAAGGGTAAGTACATAACACATGTACTCAACAAGCATCATAGACTGATCTAAATCCAAAGTGGTGGCGAGAACACCACATCCAACTATCCATCACAACCAATAACTTACACTAAGGAAATACCACCCTATTCTATCAGGTAATAAGGTAACCAAATAGGATCAAATAATTTACTTTTCATTCATCAATTAATAAAACATAAAATCATCAAAAATTCTTATGTCATCTATGCATATGTTGTGTACACACACTAATAAAGTCAGTCGTGACCCATGGAGGACTCACAAGGTCCATGTATTATATAGATTACGTGCACCCTGATCCTATAATCATATACAATATTCATGCTTACAATCCGATCCCATGATCATATATAATATGTAGGCATGCACGCTGATCCAAAATCCAAAGACAAAAAAATAGGATTGAAGCTTTACCCTTTTGAATTGCCTTCGAAGGAGCTCAATCTATTCAAATATGAATTTTACATGAGAAAATAAAATCAATGATACTCATATGACTATATTTCAAATTTGGGTTAAAAAAGTTTGTTTGGAAATCAATCCCGAGTTTACAAGCGTAAAATTGAAATTTTATAAAAAAAATTAAAAGTATAAAGACAAATTCAATGAATAGAGTATTTTATTATATTATGATATATCACATGCAAAGACCCAACATTTTAATGCGTAATTCGGACTTTCGAGTGGGCTCGAAGGATGACATCACTGTCTTGACCTTTTCTTATTTGTTTTTGATAATACGAGGCTAGTGGTATTCCACTCAACTTTATATTGGTTCAATAATGACCCCTACTTATATGGCTATGATTATTTTCAGTATAGATAGTTTCAATTCAATAGTCTTCAAGAACAACTAGATTGGCCACATATAGAGGATCGTTATACCATGCCATTCTTGTTTTACCAGGATAATCAAATATTTGTAGCCCTCTCTCCTATAATCAGTACTAAATTATTGGCGTTGGCAACTATTGCAGTTAAAAGAGACTCAGACTTAGGCTCTCTAAATGTGTTTTTGATATTATCCAAAAATGTTAATGTTGAAACCTTATTCCTCAAGATTAACCTATTAGATGGGATGACTATATGAGTATTCATTCATGAGAAAAGGAGATAGACTAGATGAATCTAGAAATAATAACCGCTACTTTAGACTCTCTAAAAAAGCAATCATCATATCAATGCTGGATCAACACTCAGGGACTACCATCTTAGAACCTACACGTAAGGTAAAGAAAATAGAAAGGTAATTATGGAACACATATACCAAAGTGGTGGTGAAAACACCACATCCAACTATCCATTATAACCAATAACTTGCACCAAGGAAATCCCACCATATTCTAACAGGTAATAAATCATCACTGTTAAATAGAAATCTCATCACAGACCAGAAAGATTCACAAAACAAAATAGGATCATATAATTCACTTTTCAGTCATTAATTAATAATAAATAAAATTATCAAAAATTCTTAAGTCACCTGAATAAGAAATAAATGTATGGATGAAATCCATATATTGTGTACACACCTATTGTGATAAAGTCATTCGCGACCCATAGAGAACTCTGCTCCTTAATCCCATAATCATATAAAATGTGCATGCATACTCTCCGATTTCATAATCATATACAATGTGTAGGAATGCGTGCCAAACTCAATCATGTGTACTATGCTGCACTGTAATCCAAAATTCAATGTCGAATAAATAGGATGGAAGCTTTACCCTTTTGAATCACCTTTGAAGAAGCCAACTTATTTATGTATGAATTCTACATGATAAAATGAAACCAATGATGTCCATATTTCTATATTTCAAATTTAGGTTCAATAAGTTTATTTTAAAATCAATACTGAGTCTACAAGAACAAAATTGAAATTTTATAAGAAGAAATTAAAAAAATAAAGTCACTTAAGAAAAATAGAGTAATTTATTATATTATGATATATCAAATGCAAAGGCCTAAGTGGAAAGAAATAAAATGAATAGAGAAAAAGTAATTTATTTATTTATTTATAAAGAATAAATGTAATATTGCCAACCATATGTGAGGACAATGGATACTTTTTATTTGGTTTAATTTGCTATTTTATTAATTAAAAATTATCAAGATGGACCAACCCATCCATCACAAAGCAAAAACAAAGCTTGTACAAAAAGACCGGCCCAATAAATTGACCCGGTCCAAAATTAACACATAAAAAAGCATGTAGGATTTCCAATTTGAGCTTAGACCTAAGCTCCACTTCAGACCGCTTCTTCCACCATGTTCCTTTTTCACAATGATGAGTTCAGCCTTCTCTAGCTGTGGGTTGTCAATGTTGTGCCATAGATGCATCAATTTGAAGCTTTTCCAGCTTGTATAAGTGAGTATTCATTCTGTTATCTCCATTTGCTTTACTTTGTTTCTCTTAGATTCTATTTAACTTCTTTATTTGGCAAAATCTGCAGTTGAGAGCTCCAGGATGAATGCTGACAGTGTATTTTGGATCTAAACATATCGGGTCTAGTCCACTGAGGCTTGTGTCTTCCTCCAAGTATGATATGTATCCCCTTTTTTCTTTGGGTCTTCCTTGTAGCTTCCTTTCCATATTTGTAACATGTTTGATCTATAGGTATAGCTGGTATGGAGATTTTGGGATGCTCGAACCCGTTGATATTTGGAGAAGTTCAAGTACCTCAGTTGCTTAAGATAAATCCGACCAGAGGACCCCCTACCTGATGAGACTCTTTTTTTGTTGGATGGTATAGATAGGCTAGTTAGCATTTTCACCTTTTTTGTTGATCTTTTCTATTATAAATAGTGCTTGTGAAACTTGTTGTAGCCTTTCCAGTCCCTTACCCCTTTGTTGATGCTAGTCACAGATATGGACATTGCTACTTATCACTATTTAGTATCTTCCTACCTAGGGTTGGTAGCTAAATAAATTATGTGAATGTGAAGTTTCCTTGTTGAATTGCTAAATTGGCCAAATAATCAGCCAATTAATTGCCCTCTCTGTATATATGTTGTATGATTACCTGCTTTCTTTTCAATGCTTGTTTTATCTATTCTACCATGTCAATCATTTTCCATAGAACTTCCCACTTCCAATTTATAAAATTCTGCATAGCTAAAGAGTTTGTTTGAATGTTAACCTTTTGTTGGCCTGCTTGTTTGGAATGATTAACTGCATATAGGATTGCTCTTGCTTCTCTTCCATATTGTCTGTGTCATCTATGATAGCTCCCTCTGCATGAACTAGATCACCTTGTGCATCCCTTAAACAATAATCCCATGAGCTCCTTCTTGGGTTCCCTTTTGATGCCCCATCTGTATTATACTTGTACCATTCTTGTCCTGGCATCTCCCATAATACTAGCTTACAACTGATAGTAGGTCTCAATTGACTTAGCTGCTATAGGATAGCTGGCCATGTTGTAGAGAACTCTAATCCTGAATTTCTAACCTTTAGTAATATTCTCAGATGCCTAGTAACATTGTAAATTATCATGTGACCTGTAACCACTTTGCCTTCATGCTTCATTGTGTTTCTTCTCCTCCATAACTCTCATAATATAATTGCTGGTTTTTCTCTAAAGTATATCTTCTATCTGTACTTCACCTAGGCTTCCCACCTTGCATGTATTGTTTATCTTAAGATTAAACCTTAAATATTGATTCCTATAAAAGAAGAGAAATGGGACCATGTCCTGTTAGAAACATAGGATCTCAACAACACATGTGCTATGGTCTCTTGTACTGGGTTTTGACAACACCAGCATTTGGAAAGACCATGCATTACCCATCTCCTAATTATATCATCAACATCAATTCTTCCTTTCCATATTCTCCACATAAAAAAGACCATCTTAAATGGCATCCCTTTTATTGAAAACTTCCTGTAGAACTCAGTAGGCACCTCCCTTTGTCTCACATATTCCCAAGCTGTTTTCATAGTAAAACATCCTCTTTGTTCCATACTTCATATTTCTTTATATTGAAGCGTTTTCTGGTTTCCTGGTATTACATTCTGTAGTACATGCTCCACTATATTTTTAGGTAACACTTGTGGCATAACCTCTACATTCTATCTCCCTTCAATCATTAAATCCTTTAACCTTTGCAAATTGGGTTCCCATTCTTTACTGCCTTGTAGGATAGAATAAAAATCTCCCAGACCAATCTAATTGTCCAACCATAAATGAGAATTTCCTCCTCTAACCTTCCAAAAAATAAGATAATTAATTATGTCTCTAACCTGCAACATTTTTTTCCACACTTGAGATCCCCCTTCTACTTTCCACCAAACTTCCTTGGGATGTAGCTTTTTGCAGTACTTATGAACCATAAACTCACTCCATAGGGTCTTCTTAGTTCTGAAATTCCACCAAAGTTTACAGAACAGGGATGTTGAAACATCTTCCAATCTCCTGAAACCCAAGCCCTCTTCTTCCTCAGGCAGACACATTGTCTTCTATGATACCCAATGTCTTCCTGTTCCCCCTATTTTACTACAGAAAAACTTAGCAAAGATTTTTTGAATAGTACTTAGAACATTCTTAGGAGCATTCATTATAGACAAACAGTGTATGGGAATGCTTTGAAGCACATGTTTAATTAGAACTGCCCTACCTCCAAATGACAATAATTTTCCTTTCCATGCTTGGAGTTTATTTGTAATTCTATTCATGATCTGCTGATAGTATAGCTTATTCTTCCTCATATAAAATACAAGACATCCCAAATATGTGAAGGAGAATTCCTATCTCAAAATGCATGTTGCTACCTCTGCTACGACCACTGCTCCATTTGAGACCTTCTCATTAAAGTATAAAGCACTTCTCTTTTTATTGATTTTCTGGCCAGACACCTTTTCAAACTTCTCTAGTATTGATGTGACCAATTTCAATGTGACCATCTCTACCTTACATAATATAATCATATCATCTGCAAATGCAAGAAGATTAATCTTTGAACTTCCTCTAGGCATGCCAAAATACTTGCAATCTTTTCTGACTAATAGTTATTTCAAGCTTCTTGATAACACTTATGTTGATATGATGAATAAAGTAGGAGATAATGGGTCTCCTTGCTTAATCCCCCTTGATGAATTGAAAAAACCTTTAGGCTGGCCATTAAGAAAAATAGAGTACCAGTAATTTGCCAGCAACCTGAACACCATATCAATTAATTGTTCACAGAAACCTATCCTCCTCAGGACTTTGGTAAGAAAAGTCCACTCAACCCTGTCATGGGGCTTCATCATATCCAATTTCATTACCATGTTGGGTGGCTTTCCTCTCTTCCTAATTTCTAAGTCTATTTCTTGTACCAGTAAAATATTTTCAGCTATACTTCTACCCTGCACAAATCCAGCTTTCTCCTCAGATACTATTTTAGGAAACACACTCTTCAGTCTTTTATGAATAATTCTAGAAAATACCTTATTCACAAAGTTACTAAGTGAAATAGGTCTAAGGTCAGAAAAAGTATTTACTACTAACTTCTTTGATAATAACACCAAATTAGTAGGAGTAATAAAACTTAGAAGCTCTTGTCTACAAAAGAAGGCTATAATCATCTGATGTATATCCTCTGCTATTATACTCTATGCATCCTGAAAAAAGGAACCAGTCATGCCATCAGGACCTGTAACACTATCTCTATTCAAACCCATTACTGCTACTTTCACTTTTTCCATGGTAGAAATTCTCTTCAACTCTTCATTCTGTATTTTTATTATAAGCTTTAGAAGAATCTCCAACAGTTAAAAATCTTCAGCATCCTCCTTCTATTGAAATTGTTGTTGGAAAAAAGAATCTGCAGCTTCAACAATCTTATCTTGGATCTCCAACCATATTCCTTTTGTATTTTGGATTCTCTGTATTCTTAGTCTGGCCCTTCTCCCCTTGACTACTTCATGAAAAAACCTAGTATTCCTTTCTCCATCTTTGAACCATTGAAATCCAGACTTTTATTTTCAGAAATCTTCCTCTCTTCTCAATTGCACAACTAACTCTGCATGTGCTTGTGATAACTTAGCTCTATTTGTGCCTGAAGGCTCTTCTTTAAATTGTTGTTCTCTAACCTTTATTACCTCCTCCAAAGTGGCTATCTCTTGGAAAATATTTCTAAAAGTTTGTTTGCTCCACTTAGACAATGCTGATTTAGTATTCTTCAGCTTCTTCTAGAATTTCAAAAAAGGACTTCCTTCAAAATCTGCCCTCTAGCTTTGCCTAATTATTTGCATGCACGACTCCTCCTTAATCCAAAAGTTAAGAAACCTAAAAGTTTTAATCACTTGCTCTCATATCATTCTAAATTGTAATAACATTAGAGCATAGTCTGATCCACTCCTCACCAAATGTTCTACCTCTATCCGATGGAATAGATCCTGCATCTTATCATTCACCAATACTCTATCCAGGCTCTTGAAAATGCAATCTTCATCTATCCTACCATCCCACCATGTATACTTGCTACCTTTAAAGGCATTTTCCTCTAAATTACAAGTATTAATACAATGGTTAAAATCATTAGTCTCTTCAATAGTGAAAGGTAGTCCCCCTAGCTTCTCTTCTCCATTCCTTATGACATTAAAATAACCTCCTACCATCCAAGGATCCTGGATTAAAACAGACAAATCTCCCAAGGATTCCCATAGTTTTAATCTCTCATTCTAAGTACACTTTGCATAGACTAAAGTGACAAAAATAGATAAATCTGTAAACTGACTTACCACCTTGAGGGTAATCAACTGTTCTTCATGTCTAATAATGCTATACTCCATGGATACATCTATAAATTCCCAAATCTTACCTGATGTGTTCACCACAGCATGTTGCATTCCTAATGTTCCTTTATAATCCTCTATCTGATGACCATCCTAAAATGGTTCTATCAAACCAATAAAACCAAAATGATATCCTCCCTGTATTATTATGAGCCTTGTAAAAGCTTTTTGTGTATTCCCTGATCTAATATTCCAGATTAATGTATTCATTGTGCAGTTGTTTTAGTGGCCTGACTCCTTGTCTTCATTGTAGTTTCTACAACTTTATTTTTGTTTTTCTTTTGCTTCCTTCCATACTTTGTATTTAATGATTGAATTTTCTTAGGAGATAAATCCCCTTCATTGGCTATCTTTTCAATTTTATCCCCTAAGTCTTCATCATCCAAATCCTTATTGCTTTTATTTATCACCTCCATCATATTGCCTGCATCCATTGCTAAAGGTTTCACTCCTTCTATGATTCTTTCCTATTTGTCATCTTTGTTGAAAAGAATCATCTTTAATTCTTTGCTCGCTGCCTGCACTTCTTTATTCACTCTTTCTTGCTCTTTTGACTCTTGCCCTTTATGGACTTGTGATTGTTCTGCTAGCTCTTCTACTTGTTTCTCATTTTTTATACTGTTATGATCTACTTATGCCTTTCTTTAAGACTGTTCTTCTATTGCCTTCTCTTGAGTCTTGCCAAAAGTCTCATTGACCCATTCCTTTGTACTTTGTTTATTTTGCTAGATGATTGATGCTTCTTGTTGCTCCTTGTGCTCACTTAGGGCCTCAAAAGAGTTTGAATTCTCGATATCCTTCCTCTTTTCCTCCATAGCTCCTAAAATATGCCCATACTTTTCCTTCTAGTATTTGTTCCTTCTCAATTTCCATTGATTCTCAGTGCTTGCTTCCTCTTTTTTCTTTTGTTCAGGTGGCACTTGTTCTACTTCTTTTCTTTCATTGCCTTCCTCATTTTGTCTTTTTGTCTTCTCATATAATTCTGGATGAAGGCTCCAACAAGTCAACTCATTATGACCCTGTAAACAACATTCCTTACAATATTTAGGTTTATAATCATACTGTATATTAATCTATTTAGACTTTATCTCTCCTGTAGCATCATCTTCTTCACTGATTCTCACTCTATGTGGAAGTTTAGCAATAAAATCCACTTTTATTTTAACTCTAGCACAACTTGGCCTTGTATGATTTTGTGTAGCCATATCCACCATCAAAGGTTTTCCAGCTGCTGAAGCTATTGAGAAAATAACATCCTTGGCAAAACAATTTGGTGGCAAATATGGCATTGAAATCTATGCAATTCCTGTCGTGATTTCTACATCCGGCTCAAACCAAGGGTCCCACTTCAATGTTCTCATTGGACAATACATGTCAACATTCTTGATATAATATGCAACTATTGATAATAATCAAACATAATCCTTCAACTAGTTCAACCTTATCAGTAAATGACGTGAATCCAACACTTTGATATTGCATTCTCCCTTTACCCTACATTGTGTTGGTATTAACTTATGTAATGTTTGCACATCCGGTTTGTCATAAGAGAAATTACCCATTATTGCATACTGTAGGTTCTCTTGTATGATTATGTTCTTAACCTCAGAAGGTTTCCACAAGACTGTAGGTTCCCCATGCAACATAACAACAGGCTTTGGGGGAACCCTAACGTTTTCATGCATGTATGTTTTAGGTTTTAGTAGATCTACATATTTTGGAACTATGGGGCTAACTTTTTCCTTACCTACTCCACACTGTGTATTCTTTTCAACCAGTGGGTCATTCCCACCAGAATTCGTAGTCATAATCATCAAGAAAAATAAAATTTTGGAAGGTTTTTGCGCTATTATTAGGGTTTTTTACTTTATTATTCTTGAGGACAATGGATACTAAAATGGGAAAAGATTCAAATTGAACCCTCTACTTGAAAAAAATTAGCTAAATATATCTTTCATCATACTTTGGGGTCAAATTTACTCTCGTTTTCATATTTTAGATAAAATTTACCTCGTTACTTTAGAAAATTATCTAAATATACCCTTTGCAATACTTTGGGGTCAAATTTACCCTCGATATTCTATATTGGGGTCAAATTTACCCTAGCTATTAAGCAACTTTTCACATATACCCTTCCTTTAATAGAAATGCTCAAATAAACGTTAAATACCAATTTTTTTAAAAAAATAAAATACACCCTAATCTAATTCGCCTGACCTGACTTGAGCCATAAAAAGGACATAAATAAATATACTCCCTTCAATTCTGTTGGTCAAATTTTTCCAACGCGATTAAGCCACTGGATATTTATCGGTGCATAGCTCATGAAAAATTAATCTGTATTAGTGCAAAC
This sequence comes from Capsicum pubescens, assembly GCA_030864215.1. NCBI lineage: Eukaryota > Viridiplantae > Streptophyta > Magnoliopsida > Solanales > Solanaceae > Capsicum > Capsicum pubescens. The sequence goes on from CM061540.1 coordinate 237,591,608, forward strand.
AAAAAGAAATATACCTCTCTCTCAGTTCATGGATTTCCATCAGTTCATAGCTTATGAAAAATGATACTTGACAGTCATATACAATAGATTAGGCCCGCTGGATATTTCTCTAGATGACTGAGTTAAGAGGTATCCTTATGTGCCAATCATGACATCTCTTTATTCATATGTCTTTATATGCAGTTTAGATCTACATAGATTTTTCATCATGTTATTCGCTAAGAAAATTTATTCATGATTCTACAATCTAGAAGCACATAGAACTGCATATAAAAATTTAAAATTTGAACATAACTGTATAGGAGTAGAGTTTTTATAAGAATTGCATATAAAAAGTTATTTCTTATGATTGTGTTAGGCTGAAAGTTTATTTCGTATCAGTTATTGCATGCTTAGCTACTGTCCTATACCTACTTCTTTTCTTTCTGGATCCATATTGTAAACTCTCAAGAAGTGGGCTCTTTGAACCACCTTAAGTCAAGATTGATGTTAGTTATCTTAAAACCTTTGTAGGCTTATTAAATCCCAAAAGAATTCCCGTTTAGGCAATACTGAAAAACCTTGGTACTTGTTGGCTATGACGAATGGCGTTAGAAGTAATTCCTAAATGATTATGTCATATGTATTTTATTATTTAAGCTTTTTGAAAAGCTAGTGACTATATTATTATTTTGTCTATTGCTTGAGCTAACGAATATACCAATGAATAAGCCCTTGACTACAATATTGTCTAACCCATAAATTATGTTATTGACTATGCTATGAATAAGCTAAAGATCATTCCATGGATTAGCTATTGCTCAAGTTATTGATAAGCTACCTTTTATGCTAATGATAAGCCATTAAACATGCTTCATTACTCATGATATCGCCTATGATTATGATAATGCTAAAAAATTATGCTAGTAATCGTGTTAGAAAGCATCCTTATTGATGACGTTAGAGATTGTGCTATTATTTGTGATAGAAAATATGATTATTGATTATATGGAAAATTATTATATTAATTATGCTAGAAATCTTGATGCTTGACTATATTGGCACTTATGACATTGATTATATACCTGATTAAATTTTAGAGGATGATTATAATGATACATTAATACCCGGATGGTAATATTGATACCCGGTAAGTCCAGAGGATGATTATGATGATGCATTGATACACGACAGGCAGGGGAATGATTATATTGATGTTCCTATGTGTACATCTATCAGTTTGAGTATGGATATGCCCTATGTATGGAAATTATATACATGTATATATATATTGGGTATGATATTGATATTAGGGATGTCAGTTATAGCCCAAAAGTGATAAATAATTAGTGATAATTAATGATTAGTGATAATTAATGATTAGTATCAATTGATGATTAGTGATAATTAAGGATTAGTGATAATTGAGGATTAGTAGTAATTAATGATTAGAGGTGAATGTTGTTTAAGGTATAAAATAATGACTAGTTGATAATCGAGGATTAGTCGGTAAATGTAGATTACCTAATAAATGAAGTTAGATGAGAAATTGTGATTATCTAATGAATAGTGATTAGCGAATATGTGGTGAATAGTTTCTAAATAATGACTAGAAGTTATATGATGACTAGTTATTAAATGGATTAGTTAATAAGAGATGGTTAGATAATAAATGATGACTTTTGAGTATCGATAATAAAGTTTTTAAATGATGGTAGTATTATGGAATGTTAGTAAATTGTGATAATGTCGGTAAATTGCACATTGATGATAATTGTAGAATGATGGTTAAATGACGATGACAATTAGTTATGATGTTGGTATCCTTGAGTGTACTCTCCAGGCATATGGGAGTCTGTGATGAGTTATTTACTTTCCACATTAATTAGTGTATGGGGTCCATTTTATAGTTTGTGATGGCTTGTGTAATGTGTTATAATTCTGATTTGTTTACTTATATTCTTATGATGGTGTTGGCATGTGTTGATGCCTTATGTTATATTGCTAATCTGGTTCTTATTTTGTACAACAGTGTTAGATATGATTCAGGTTCGTTTGTGTAGCTTGACTTACTTATGTTATCTTGCATTTTATTATACTTATATCATGATTTATCTCAGTCAACTGATGATTCCTATTGAGTACCCATTGTTTTGGTACTCATACTATATTTTTGTATCTTTTGATGCAGATTTGAGTACTAGTTGCCGTCATTGATCGATGTTTCTATAGTGATTAATTTCAAAAAATAGGGTGAGCTCTTGGAGTTCAATTCACCCATTTTCCTCCATCTTTATAATCAGTCTTTTGTTTCGAGAAAAATCTCATTGTCTATTCTAAACATATGAAGTTGTATTACTATTATTAGATGCTCTTATACTAGCTCTACTAGGTCGTGGGATGGTATCTTGTATTGATGGCTTTTATCTATAAAGAACACTTTTCTTATTTATGAATTGTGTTCTTGAATTTTGCCTATGTTGGGTATTTCTTACCAAATTAACCCCTTGTGTTAGCTCTAGGTTATAGTTTTGGCTTACCTATGGGTGGAGTTTAGTAGGTACCATCATGACTCATTATGTGGGTCGTGACAAATTGGTATCAGAGCCTAGGTTTCAACGGTGATGTTGGTACAAGAGCAAGTGTCTGGTAGAGTCCTACGGATCGAAATGATGACATCCATTTTCTATCTTCGAGAGGCTATGGGACATTCTTAAGATTTTTTCCCTTCTTTCACTTGTATCGTTCTAAGAGTTTGAGTTGGTTTGTAGAAGTATTTCCTTGACTTTACTCTTTTTGCAAATGGCCAGGCCACATGATACCGCTACACGAGATGAGGGTCCTAAGACCGAGTCTAGGATCCTTCTCCTATTCATAGATGATCCAGAGGTCATGGACAGTCATGTGATGTGTCCCCAGATAGGGGCTAGGATAGGCCAGTTTCTCCAGGTCCTATTCCCGCTCTTGAGCTAGAGGTTCTTACGCCCCAGTCAGTGGTGGTCCAAGGGCCAGCCCAGGCTGCACCAGGGTTTATTTTCTCTTTAGTGCTTAGAGATGCGTTGGTTTGTCTATTGGGTTTAGTTGGTGGTGCATTGTCTGATAGTACACAGTCTACAGATCAGAGTGGTACTAAGATGGGAGTGAAGCCTATAGATGCGGCTTGCCGATTTGAGGTTCCTCCTACACCGATGGTTTCTCAATTGGTATTTCTCAACCAGTGGTTGCTCAGCATGTTATTTCTTATTAGGAGAAAAAAACATTCGGTAGATTCTTGAGATTGGCTCCACCTAGGTTTTATGATGCTCTAGGCAAGGATACATATGATTTTCTAATTGCTTATGAGGATAGGCTCTATAATTTGGGCCTTGTTGAGACTCGTGGTGTGTATTATACCACATTTTAGTTGGTCTTAGCTGCTTGACATTGGTGGAAAGGTTTTATGGATTCTAGACCAGCTGGATCATTTCCCTTGTCATGGACTCCGTTTTCCAAGATATTCTTGGAGAAGTATATGCCTCACAGTCTTAGAGACCATTTGATGAACCAGTTCTCTAGATTGGAGTAAGGCTCTATGATAGTTGCAGAGTATGATTATCATTTTTATGAGTTAGATAGGCATGCAACTTTTATTATGGATACTGAGTATGAAAGAGTTTGTTGCTTTATTACAGGGTTGATACTTCTCATTTGTATGTCTATCAGAGTTTAGTTGTTGCAGTTAGGTCTTTTTCTAAGGTATTGGATCACTCTCGAGTAATAAAAAAGATGCACCGTGGAGGTCATAATAAGAGGCCTAGGTTTTAAGGCAGATTTAGTGGGAGCCATCGTAGTTCCAAACCCAGAGATATTAGTTCTTAAAGTAGGTATCCTTTGCATCTATCTATCAATCTCAAAGTCTTCCTAGTTAACTGATTCAGGTAGCTCTTTACATTACTAACGAAGGTTTGTCTAGTGCCAGAGGCCACCTTGGTAAGGACAGTGGTAAGTCTTTGAGAGGTTCATCTTCTGTTTATTCTAGTCATGGTGGTAACTCTAGGTCAGCCAACTCTGTTAGTATTAGTTTAGCTCCTATCTCATGTTATACTTATAGAGATCCTAGTAACTATTTGTGAGATTTCCCTAGTTATGAGCGATTGTTAATTCAGCTCAGAGAGTTCTCCCTATTAGAGTAGTTCATCCCTTAACTAGAAGTGGTTCTCCTAGTCGTAGGGGTGGTTTCCAGGGTACTTGAGGAGGTTCTAAGGCAGGTAGGATAGGAGGTCGGTATGGTTCCCAGCTAGGTGGCGGGCGTGCTCAGTTGTATACAGTACCTTCTAGACCTGAGGCTGAGACTTTGGATGCTGTAGTTATAGGTATAATTTTTGTGTACCTCTAGTCAGAACTTTCTTTATTTGATCTGGAATCAACTTATTCTTATACTTCTTCTTATTCTGCACCACGGTTGGAGTTGTTTTATGATTTATTATCTATTCTATTATGCGTATCTACTCTCGTGGATGATTTTTTTAGTATTTGAATGAGTTTTTAGATCATGTATTATGACTGTTAGAGATATTGATACTTGTGCTAATCTTATAATTCTGGATATGGTGGATTTTGATGTGATTCTAGGCATGAACTAGTTATCCCACTATCATGTGGTCATGGATTATTTTGATAAGATCATTACCTTAGCCATGCCCAGTATACCCATAATCGTGTGGCAAAAAGCTAGTAGCCGTGAGCCGACAGGGATCATTTCCTATATGCATGCTAGGAGACTTATTTCAAGGGGTTGCAAGTCTTATCTCGCTTTGTTTGTGAAACTAGTGTGGAGAGTCCATCGCTTGACTCTATTCCTGTAGTTTTTGAGTTTCCTGGTGTGTTCCCTACTGACCTTCTTGCTGTCCCCTATCTATGAGATTGAGTTTGCTATTGATCTCGAGCCTGACACCTGACCTATTTCTATGACACCTTACCATATGGATCCTTTCGAGCTTAAATAGCTGAATTCTCAGCTTTGGGATCTTCTTGGTAAGGGTTTTATTAGACCAAGTGTGTCCCCTTATAGAGCTCCTATATTTTTTGTGAAAAAGAAAGATGGCTCCATCCGTATGTGTATTGATTATAGATAGCTTAATAATGTAATAGTGAAGAACCATTATCCCATGCCTCGCATTGATGATTTGTTTGACCAACTTTAGGGTGTAATAGTGTTTTCTAAGATTGATTTGAGATCTGGTTACCATCAATTGAGGATTCGGGATGAGGATATTTTGAAGACAACCTTTAGGACCTATTATGGTTATTATGAGTTCTTACCGATGTCATTTGGGTTGACCAATGATCCAGTTGCTTTCATGGATTTGATGAATTGAGTATTCAAGCCTTATTTAGATTCCTTTGTGATTTTGTTCATTGATGACATTCTTGTGTATTCAAGGAGTAAAGAGGGGCATGCATAGAATTTGAGGATTGTGCTCCAGACTTTGAGATATCATGTGCTTTTTGTCAAGTTCTCTAAGTGTGAGTTTTTGCTTGAGTTAGTGACATTCCTTGGAGATGTGGTGCTAAGGATGGTATGATGGTAGACCCAGCTAAGATTGAGGCAATTTGTGATTGGGCTATACCTACATCTCCGATTGAGGTTCGTAGATTCATTGGTTTGGCCGATTAATATAGATGCTTCGTCGAGGATTTTTCTACAATTTTAGCCCCTATGACTAGACTGACTTTGAATGAGGTTCATTTTTGATGGTCCAAGGAGTGTGAGTCAAGTTTTGGGAAGCTCAAGAATTTTCTCACTCCAGCTTCTATTTTAGCTCTTCCTGTTGAGGGTGAGGGATTCACCATGTTTTGTGATGCTTCCGGTGTTGGTTTGGGTTATGTGTTGATATAGCAAGTTCATGTTATTGCTTATGCTTCTAGACGACTTAAGGTTCAAGAGCGCAACTACCTCACTCGTGACTTGGAGTAGGCAGCAATAGTTTTCATGCTTAAGATTTGGAGGCATTATCTTTATGGTGTGCATTGTGAGATTTTCACCAATCATCCTAGTCTTCAACATCTTATAACCCAAAGAGAGCTTAATGCTAGGCAGCTTAGATGGATGAAGTTTCTTAAAGATTATGATATTTCCATCTTATATCATCCTAGCAAGGAAAATGTGGTAGTGAATGCCTTGAGTCTTAGATGTTGTTGGCACGAGACATTCAATCCTTAGCCAATTTAATGGTTCTCCATGATATTTCAGATCCTAGGAGGATTTTGGCAAGTGTGGAGGCAAGGTTCTCGCTATTTGAGCAAATCCGAGATCATTAGTTTGAGGAAAGTAAGTTTCGCTTTCTTCATGATCAGGTGTTGAGTGGTAAGTTTGAGAGGGACACCATAGATTTTGAGGATGTTTTAAGATTTGACGGACACATTTATGTTTCGAGTATGGATGACTTGATTCATTTGATTCTGCATGAGGCTCATAGCTCTAGATATTTCATTCATCCTGGTACCACCAAGATGTATAGAGATTTGAGATAGCATTATAGGTGTAGTGGTATAAAGAGTGATATGGCAAAGTTTTTGGTTCGTTGCCTATGTTATCAACTGGTAAAGGCTGAGCATCAGCAACCAGGTGGTTTGACTTAGAAGTTGCCCATTCCTGAGTGGAAATGGGAAAGGATTACTATAAGATTAGTTAGTGGTTTGCCTCACATATCCCGTGGTTCTAATGGCATTTCGGTCTTTGTAGATCGTTTAACCAAGTCAACATATTTCATTACTATTCAGATATCCTTCAGTGCTGAAAGGTTATCTCGTATCTATGTTTGGAGGTAGTCCATTTGCATGGTGTGCCCATTTTTATTATTTCAAACTGAGGTTCCATGTGCACATCTAGATTTTAGAGAGTTTTTTAGGAGGAGTTGGGCACTTAGGTGGATCTTAGTACAACCTTTCATCCACAGACAGATGGCCAGTACAAGCAGACTATTAGGTACTTGAGGATATACTCCGATCCTGTGTTATGTATTTTGAAGGCTAGTGGGATCAACCCATAACCTTGGAAGAGTTCGCATACAATAACAACTATCATTCGAGTATTGAGATTGTGCCTTTTGAGGATTTATATGATAGGAGATGTTGTTGTTCGATTGAAAGGTTTGAGACTTTTGAGGTTAGGCCCCGTGGTACTGATTTGCTTTACGAGTCATTGGATAGAGTCAGGATGATTCAGGATAGGTTGAGAGCAGCTCAGAGTAGGCTGAAGGCCTATGCAGACTGCAGGCATCGGGCCTTGAGATTTGGAGTGGATGATCATGTATTCCTCCGTGTATCACCCATGAAGGGTGTGATGAGGTTCAAAAGGAAGGGCAAGATCAATCCTAGATATATTAGACCTTTCAAAATTCTTCACACATTTGGTAAGGTGGATTATGAGTTAGCTTTACCTCTAGATTTTGCCACTATTCATCCATTTTTCCATGTTTCTATGTTGTGGTGATACATTCCTGATCCTTCTCATGTGTTTAGATGAGATTTAGTCCAGTTGGACGAGCATTTGACCTTTGTGAAGGAGATAGGGGTTGCGCACTAGAGAGATTCATGTAATTAAGTTTCAGTGAAGACACCACCCAGTGAAGGAGGCCACTTAGGAGATCGAGAGTAAGATGCGGACCCAGTGTCCTCACATTTTTTAGGCTTCAGGTACATCCTAGTCCTTAACTTTCAAGAACTAAAAGTTCCTTTAGTAGTGGATATTGTAATAATCCTTTGAGTCATTTTCCATATTTTTTCTGTTGGAGCTTTTCGATAGCTTCCCCAAGTCGTTTATCACTTGCTGGGACTGATAGTTTGATTACCGGACAATTTGATTAGTTTTTAGAGTAATTCCTTATTTTAAAGTCTTCGTTGGTTCTAAATAGCCATTGGACGAAAACTTTAGTAAAACAATTTTGTATGCAAATTTTGACTGCACCAGCAACTTTGAAATGTCGATTTTAGGCTAGGTAGACCTTTAGTTTGGGTCTTGAAGAATCCGAACTCATTTTGACCTATTGGTCAAAAAGTTAAGAAAATGAAATATAGGTGTAGGACCCACATTTGGTCAAAATGACCTCGGATGAAAAATCTAAGAGCGCCATCGAGTCCGTAACGTAGAATTTGGTAGGGTGACTGATACAATCCAAATGGCCTCCAGGTTGCTAAAGAAGATGCTTATGGGTCAAATGATACTTAAAGATTTCTTGACGGCTATCAAAAGGTGTCCATTGGATGATTATGATGATCAAGGAGACTCAAGGGATGTTAGAGAGGCCAATGGTAGATAAAATAGGGGTAGAAAGCCTCGGGAAGAGGAAATGCACCCCATCCGCTTTAGAGGTGCACGTAACCCTCTCTAGATCTGCTATAGCACGTCAAAACAGTCCACAATACCCTTGGGATGCCCCCCATATGCTCAAGCATATGCCTAATGGGTTTCTATGTGTTTTTGTTTCCTAAATGGGCCACTTTTAGGCCCATAAAAGGTAATAACTTACCTAGATCATAAATAGGACTTCTCTTTCATTTAATAGATAATTTATTGATGAATTATAATTGAATGATCTTTTGAGAGTATGAGGCAAGCTTGGAGTAGCTTGTGTTGACACATTGTTTGAATATGTGGGTTGCTTGGGAATCCAATTCCCTTGAGGTCGACGTAGGAGTTAGGTGCTCGTGAAAATACTAAGAAAGGTCGTTGGATTTGATACATCTATCGGTTGTCCTTTTCCTTCTCATTTGTGTCAATCTATCTATCCGACTATCCCTTTTATCCCTTGTTTTAGTGTTTTGTTTGTTTGTGTGTTTGTAATGTTTTCCCTTTGTTTGTGAATTTTCTGCTTTTGTATTTCTGTTTGTATCATTTGGTATCAGAGCCAAGCTTGATTTCATTCCTACGAAGTCAATCTTGGGTTTGTTATCTTGAAAATCCACAAAAAAGGAAGTGTCAAAATTGAAAATCCCAAAGTTCGCCCAAGGTTCCTTGCACCTATGTTCCATCTGCTGGAGAAAGCTTCCCCAACGCAGACCACTCGCGCCCAACGCAGATCACTCTTTTTTGACATGGATCAACTCCAACAACACCAATTCAAGTTCCCCTATGAATAACAACACTTTCCAACATCAATTCAAGTACTAAAACATATCTCAACACTTTAAAAACTCCATTGCTCAAGGTTTGATTCTTCATTTCAATTTCTTGATTCTTAAATCTCTTCTTTGATTCTTAAACTATTCATCAACTATTAACTCATCTACTAAGTTGATTGATTAGTTCTTGAGTCCTTTTCTTTCGTTATCCTACTTTTTTTTTTCAAGATTTTCTCTTTTGAATTCATTGTTAGTTCTTGACTCAAGTCCGTACATATTTTGTTTCTTTGAGTCATTTCAAACAAGTAACTTTTTTGACCTTAAGTCATAATTGGTACCAAGCATTCTCATTAGAGTACAAATGATCTATCAACGCTTGTGACGCCCATTGAGAGACACACAAAGGTGTGAACTTTGAGAGCTTGTGAGGTTGATTTCTTAACTTTTACTTGTTTGTTGTTTTTATTTTTCTTTAGCATTTCTTTTGTTATGTTCAATGGTCGAGGAAGGTGAGATACCTAGTTGGGTTAGCTCCATTATAGAGAAGCTTAATGCTATGGATAGCCGATTGGGATCTCTTGAATGGAGTGTGACTAATATTGATGGTAGGATGCATAACATGGAGAGTTCTCTCTCAAGGAAGATGAACACTTTGGAAGTTCGTCTAGACTCTACCCACTCAACTCCTCAAAACTATCATGCCTCCTCTAGTGGACATGCTCTCAACATCTCCACTACTATAACTCTGGAAACACTTCACCAAATGCTCAATCCACCTAGGAAAGTACATGAACCCATCATCTAAGCCACTACTTACCCAAATAACTAGAATCTCGTTCGTCCACTACAACCCCAATTCAATCAAGCCCATCAATAAGCTCCACAAGACCATGAACCCAATTTCCAAATACCCCAAGAACTACCTAAAACCCCATTTAACCAAGACCAACCACCTCAAATCTCGACTAACCATAATCAACCATCCAAATTGAGGATGGGGGAGATGAGGAACCTTATGGAAAAGGCGAAGAGTTGGATAAAGTGGCTCTCTTTGTGGAATTTGTATGAACTAGAAGAGTATATCACGGGGGTGGACATAAAGGATGAGGAGGAAGATTTGGTCTGGTTCCATCTTGAAGAGAAAACTTTGGAAATCATCCCCAAGTTCAAAAAGATCATCAATGGGATCAAGGAGGTAATATGGGTCGAGACACAGGTCTTAACTCAATCAAGATCACTTTTCCTACCTTTAAAGGAACTAGTGATCCATCTATATACCTTGATTGGTAAATACAATGCAACAGGATCTTCCAGCTCAATAAGTTAATCGGACACAAGAAAGTCACCCAGGCAATTTCTCAACTTGAAGGGTATGCTTCGACTTGGTGGGATACAAAAAAGGTGCAAAGAGAAATAAATGGTAATCCCAACCTTATGTATTGGGGTAAATTAAAGGTACTCATAAAATATAGGTATGTGATGAAAAGTTTCAAGCAAGATCAATTAACAAGGCTCTACAATGTGAGACAAGGAGGTAGAGGTGTGGAAGATTATTTTGAGGAGTTTCAAAACTTGATCCTTGGTCTTGAGATAGTCGAACCCCCAAATCATTGTATAGTTTATTCCAAAGGTGGTTTAGATTGTGAAGTTTCTTCTCAACTAGTTGTCCATAAGTTTGACCAAATAGAAGATCTTATTGAAGCGGTCATTATGGTTGAAAGGAACAACAATGTCAAGAAGTCCTTTAATAAAGTTTACATTTTTTCTACTTCCTCTGGATGGAACTAGAACAAGGATTTCAAGAAGTTCTTAAAGAAGAAGCCTGTTGATAAGGAGATTCAAAGGTATCTACCAAGAAATGAAGGTAATCAATCTTCTAATCCTACTTCTAAAAGTATTGTTTGCTTTAAATGTCAAAGTTGGGGTCATAAAGCTAGTGAATGTCCTAACCAATGGAACATAGTATTGGTGGAGAGTAATCCTTACTTTGTTAGGGATAAGGTGACCCAAACTTATAGTGGTGAGAAAAACCCTCAAGAGGATGATGACCTTGGAAGTGAAGGAGAATTAGCGAAAGTTGAAGGGGACTTTAATGTACCTTGTGGATTGATGAAATTTTCCAATGAATATGTTTGGCTTGAAGAAGGAGAGGTCATGAACCTTAACCTCATGACAAGGAGGGAGATGAATGATAAAGATTGGGAGATTTTGGATCAATACGGAGAGCTTAGTGACAAACCCAAGCCCTTGTTATTCACTACATTTGGCAATAGCATTGTGCCAACTTCCAAGTTGATACATAAGAGGAAAAGTCCACATGGTGCATGTTTAGAAGGCAAGACAGCAAGTTCAAGGCTTTGCTCCAAAGGTATGTACCTACCCTCTATTATTCCTAGCATTCCTAGGATTCATGATGACATTTATCCTAAGGTAGATAATCTTTTAAATATATTTTACTTAAAATCCTACCTAGATGGTGTTGATGTCTTTTGGAATGACTTGAATGTGCATAAAATGTGTGCCCCCCAACCCGGATGACAAATCTATTTGTTGTTCCAAGAAGATTCTATGGTTTCCACTTGATAAACAACTCTTGTTCCTTGTTTCTTGCCACACTTATGTGGATATACAAGTTGGCTCTTACTTGGAAAGTTGTTCAAGTGAGAGAGATGTGAGGTGCTTCAATTGTTTGTTCTTACCGTCATATGAACTTGTTGTTGGTAGCACCTTAAGTAATCATAGCTCTTGTAATTCCATTTTCTTCATTTGTGAGAATAACCATGTTGGTGCTAAGTATGTCTTGTGTGTAAACATGGTTTCTTATGAATGGAAGGGTAATCTACACCCTAATAACTCCTTGATTCTACCCTTAGTTATTCTAACATGTGATGATTTGTTTGGTAACATTGATAATGGAATTGACTTAGGAGAATTTGTTGATGCTTATCATAGCCAACTCTTTTGCACTTTAAATGTGGACTTCACTTATATTGTCTTGAATGATGTTTGGTTATATGTGAAATGGGTGTCTCTTAAGCTGTTGTATCCATAAAAGTCTTAGCTTATTTCAACTCTTAATTACATGTTTAAGGGGTGCAAGACTTGAAAATTTCACTAAGTTTTGGGACTTAGTCATTTCCAAGACTCCTAAACTTCGATGATTTTATTTTTGACCTTCCCGACCTCGTAACATTGATTTTTTAAGTTGATTCACGATTGGGGTTGTTCAATGTGTGTCTCGATGAGTTTCAGAATTTTTAGACAAGTGTAGGGGGTGTGTTTGGGAATCCAAAATAGTAGTATCACTGAGATAAGCCCATGCCATGCCCTCCAGTGCATCGCTCTAAAGTGGGTGTTGTACCCTCCAGTGCACCGCTCCAAGCCCGTGTTGCCCTCTCTAGTCCAATGCTCCAGAGCCCGTGTCGCCCTTTTCTTTTTTTTTTTCCAGATTTTGTTCCTCATCATTTAAGGGTACACGAAATTTAGGTCCCCAAGGAGAATTATTTGCCTTATTACTCATAAAATCTCTCAAGAAAACTATCTTCTACCTCAAGAACAAACCCTAACCCTTACTCAAGAAATGAAGGAATTCAAGCTTCAAATCTCATGAAATTCTCAAGAATCTTCATAAATTAATCTAGTGAGGTATGTGTGATGTTCATCCATGGGCTTATTTCACCCATGGAGTCCAAGAATCCCTTTTTGGTCTGAAATTATGAGTTTTCATGTTTAAGTTAAAATATCTCCATGAATCTCTTGTTAATTCTATTACAAGTTATGTTTATAAGTGTTTTTCAAGTGGGATGAGCCATTAGATATTTTAAATGTTGTATTCTTCAAGTTAAATCCCTAAGTTATGATTTTAGTCTTGTAATCTTATTATTCTCGTATGTTTTACCCATTCCCATGTTAAAGTTCATGACTCTCATGTGTTTAATGAAATGCCTAAGTGTTGGGTTTTGAACAATGACCCCCTACCATGGTTTTAAATCTTATATATAGCATTATTTTTAATTTCATTTAGTGCTGGTGGGTTATGAACACCCGATACCTATGTTTTTTACATGAATTCAACTTTTCAAATACTCAGACAGTTAATCCGTGGCTCTTATCAGTATACTTACATGTTTATGATCATGATGAGCCCTATCAGTTTATGTAATAATGTTCAGTCCAGTTCAGTCCATTCCAGTAGCAGTGTCAGTTCAGTTGGGAGTAGGATTTAGCAACGAGCAAACTCAGGAATGAGGACTCGCCTGATAGTAGAGGGTGCAACCCTTAATAGCAATCCCCGAGTTACAGAACTACACAACCAGTGTAGTTTAGATATGTCTACCTGCCAGTTGAGGGTTTACTAAGTGTTTACCTGCCAGTTGAGGGTGACACATGTATCATTAGAGCATCTTCCAGTTGAGGGTGACTCCTTAGTCCTTTGGGACACCGCTTTAGTGGATCCACACAACCAATGTTAGTACCCGAGGCATGGTACTAACACCCTTCCACCAGGGGTTAGGGGATGGACCCTGATTAGCTCAGATTGGGGCATGTTAGTTAGATGATACCTCCCACAGTGTTAGTATAGTATTCAGTATAGTTTTAGTTCAGGTTTGCCAAACCAAAGCATACAGACTCTCAGTTTTTCAATTGTCAGATTTCAGTCTTTCAGTTTATAAATTATTTTAGATATATGTTTACGCTTGGTCTTGCATTCTCAGATGTTACACTTTTCATGCATTCATGTTTAGTTATCTCATACTATTCAGTTAATCCTTATTTCATATGCATAGTACCCTATGTATATCAACCTGACCTTATCTCATATACCAGTACATTCAAAGTACTGACCGCATACTCTTTTTTGTGCTATGATGTCTTATATCATAGGTTCGGACTCATACTTTCCCGACCGTAGTTAGATAGCTTAGCGTAATCTAGCATTTGTAGTGGTGAGTCCTTATCCATCAAGGACATATTATGTTTATTAAGTTATATTAGTATTTTATTTTATTTCGTCAGTCGGAGTTAGTTGGGGGTCTATCCCATCAACTCCTTAGTCAGTTTAGAGGCTTTCAGACATTCAGATAGTCAGTTAGACAGTCAGTCAGTTACTTTTAGTTAATATTAGATGTTTCAGACTTATCATTGATTTGGCATTTCAGTATTCAGATTTATATTTCCTTCTTAGTTTATCTTTCGTACAGGTGTTATGTTCATAATTATTCAGTGCTCACAGCAGGTACCAGCTCATGGGTTAGCTTGTGGCCACTTGTGACCATATGCACCGTTATTGCGATTAGGAGGTAGCCTCGGGTCATGAAAAAATTTAGTATCAGAGCCTAGAGTTTTAAAGTGTCCTAGGGAGTCTAAAAGCCACATTAAGTAGAGTCTTATGCTTAGCTATAAAGCGCGCCACACTTATGGACAAGAGGTTACAAGATGTTTTTGTAAAAGTTTCCCTTCCTTCAGAATTCATATTGTGTGAAAGAGCATAATCTCTACTTAAACTATCTTTCTAACTTATCCTTTATTACGTTTACAGATAATGCCTCCCAAAAGAAACATTGGTAGAAGGAATGGGTTTCATCCCGTAGCACCTCTTGTTCAGGAAGATCCCCTGAATGAACATGTTTCTCAAGCCGAGTTCAGAGATGCTTTTACTACTTTAGCTTATTCAGTATCTTCTCAAAACAATCAGTGAGCTACTGCCCCAGCCAATCCAATGGCAAATACAGCTGCGGTCAGGATTTGGGATTTCATGCGAATGGATCCCCCTTGGTTTTTGGGATCCAAGTCTGAGGAGGATCCGCAGGAGTTTTTTGATATAGTTCACAAAGTGACTGATATTATGGGTGCCACGTTAAGTAAGAGTACAGAGTTGGCTGCATATCAGTTGCAGGAAGTAGCTCACACTTGGTTTAAGTAGTAAAAGGAGGATAGAGGTGCTGAGGTAGGGCTTGTAGAGTCGAAGAAGTTTTCCATGACTTTTAGATAGGTTCTTTCCATTGGAGTTTAGAGAAGTTAAGATTCAGGATTTCATTAACTTAAAGCAGGGTAATATGAGTGTGAAGGAATAATTGCTTAAGTTTACTTATTTAGCGAGGTATCCTCCTTCGATAGTGACTGATAATAGGTCTAAAATGAGCAAGTTTATGTATGGTGTATCAGATAATGGGTTCAAGGAGTATAGGACCATAATTTTGATTAAGGAGGTGGATTTATCTAGACTTATGGTTCATGCTCAGCAGATTGAGAAAGAGAATCTTAAGGAAAAAGAGAGAGAGAGAATAAGAGGGCCAAAATGGGTAGTTTTAACTTTTATCAGCCACGGTTAGAGAGTGATAACCATTCTCAATTCCGTCAGAAGTCTTCAGCCCCAACCCCATCTTCAGATAGTGCGCCAGTGCATAAGTTCAGTCAAGATAGTTGGATAGAGCACTAGGCTCCAAGTCCCATGGTAGTATGAACAGTGTTCGTACTAATCTACTTTGTGGGAAGTGTGGCAGGCATCATCAGGGTATGTGTAGAGTCGAAAGTGATATGTGTTTTGGATGTGGCAAGACAGGATACAGAGTTAGATATTTCCCAAAGATTGGCCAACAGGGTCATTCTAATCGTCATCCAGTTCCAGCTGGTCACCTAACTCAGTAGGGTGCCACTTCCAGCGCAACAAGTGGGTAGCGTCAGAATAGGTTACATGCACTTCAGTCTCAATAGGATCAGTAAAGTTCTCTTGACATAGTTACAGGTATGTTACAAGTCTTTCATCTCCATTTTTATGCTTTATTAGATCTCAGAGCTTTACTCACATTTGTAACTCCTTGTATAGCAGTCGATTTTGGTGTCAGTCCCGAATCTATAGCAGAACTTTTCTTAGTGTCTACTTCAGTAGGAAGATTCATTGTATCCAAATGGGTATATAGGAACTGCCCGATTACAGTGTCCTAAAGAGTTACCTCAGTGGATCTTATGGAGTTAGAGATGACTGATTTTGATGTCATTCTTGGCATGGATTGGCTCCACTCATGTTATGCGTCAGTTAATTGCATAAATAGATTCGTTCAGTTTCAGTTTCCTAATGAACCAGTTATTGAATGAAGGGGTAGCACATATGTGCTAAGGGGTCAGATCGTTTCCTATCTTAAGGAAAGAAAAATAATTTCTAAGGGTGTGTTTATCATCTTGTTTGATTTAAAGACTCTAGTTTTGAGACTCCAAGTTTGAGTTTGTTTTAGTAGTAAGGGAATTTTCAGATGTATTCTGTGAAGACCTTCCTGGAGTTCCTCCCGAAAGGGAAACTGAATTCGAAATAGATCTCCTTCTAGATACCCAGCCTATCTCTATTCCACCCTATAGAATAGCTCCAGCTGAGCTTAAGGAGGTGAAAGAACAGTTGAAAGATCTCTTAGATAATGGATTCATCAAGCCCAATCTTTCCCCGAGGGGGATCTCCAGTCTTGTTCATGCGTAAGAAAGACGGTTCTCTCAGAATGTGCATCTATTGTTGTTAGTTGAACAAAGCCACAATCAATAATAAGTATCCACTCCCTCATATTGATGACTTTTTCAACCAACTTTAGGATGCCAGTTATTTCTATAAATCAACCTCAGATCCGTCTATCATCAGCTTAGAGTCAGAGAATGTGACCTTCTGAAGACAACCTTCAAAACTCGGTATGGTCACTTTGAATTCTTAGTTATGTCCTTTGGACTAAGAATGCCCCTACAACTTTCATGGACTTGATGAACAGGGTGTTCAAGCAGTACTTGGACATGTCCGTCACAGTCTTCATTGATGATATTCTTGTCTATGCCCATAGTGAGAAAAATCATGTAGACCATCTAAGAATTGTGTTGCAGACTCTTAGAGCTCATAAGTTGTTCTCCAAATTCAGTAAGTGCAAATTTTGTCTAAGATTAGTAGTTTTTCTTTGCCATATTATTTCCGGTGATGAAATTAGAGTTGACCCTCAGAAGACCAAAGTAGTGAGAAAGTGTCCTAGACCTATCTCTCCATGAGATAGCAGGAGTTTCTTAGGCTTGGCTGGCTATTACAGATGGTTTATTGAGGAGTTTTATTCTATTGCATCCCCATGTCTCGATTGACTAAGAAGAAAGTAAAATTCCAGAGGTCAGATTCTTGTGAGAAGAGTTTTCAAGAGTTGAAGACTCGTCTCACTTCAGCCCCAGTTTTGACTTTGGCAGATGGTTCGGATGGATTTGTGGTTTACTGTGATACTTACAGAGTTAGTATTGGTTGTGTGTTGATAAAGAGCGGTAATTCCATAACCTATGCCTCTAGACAACTTAAACTCCATGAAAATAATTATCCTACCCATGATCTTGTGTTGGCAGCTGTTGTGTTTGCTTTGAAGATATGGATACATTACCTTTATAGGGTTCATATAGATGTGTTCACTAACGATAAGAGTTTGCCGTATGTTTTCTTACAGAAAGATCCGAATTATCATCAGAGAAGGTGGCTTGAGTTATTGAAAGATTATGATATGAGTGTGTTGTATCATCCGGGCAAGGCCAATATAGTGGCAGATGCCTATAGTAGGGTGTCTATGGTAGTGTTGATCATGTTGAGGAGGATAAGAAGAAGTTATTTAGTGAGGTTCATCAACTTTCCAGATTATGTGTTCAGTTGTTTGATTTAGCCGAAGGTAGTTTATGGGTTCAGAATCATCCTTGGTTGCCGAAGTAACGAAAAAGCAAGACAGAGATCCTAGTTTTGTTAAGTTGAAGGAGACGGTTAGAGATCAAAAGGTGGAGGTTTTCTCCCAAGGGGGAAATGGTGTACTTTGTCGTCAAGATAAATTATATGTTTCGTATGTTGATGACTTGAGATAATAAATACTTGCAAAAGTGCAGGGTGCGCAATACTCTATCCATCTAGGTGAAACTAAGATATATCGTGACTTGCAGGAAATCTATTGGTGGAGTGGTATGAAGAGGGATATTTCAGAATTTGCAGGCAAGTGTTCTAATTATCAACAGGCTAAGGTTGAACATCAAAGTCCTAGTGGCACATTGCAGGAGTTCAGTATCCCCACTTGGAAGTGGAAGGTGGTGAACATGGATCTTATGATAGGGTTGCCTCGCACGTGTCGTCAGCAAAATTCGATATGGGTCATTATAGATAGAATGACCAAATCAACTCATTTTCTGCTCGTTCATACTTGGGGAATTATGTTGATTATGTAATTATACAGCTAATTATGGGTCATTATTCGATATGGGGAATTATACATATTTGCCCTATTATGTTTGAACGAGCATAAAATGAGCAAGGAGAATTATTTGACCTATTATGTTCCTCATCATGTATCATGTTTCAGACTCAATTATGTAATCATGTTTCTAGTCATGCATATTCAGTATATGGTCTCACTGACATTAGTACTCTAAGCTAAACCAGTCTCATTCGAGGATGAATGTTCCCAAGGGGGAGATATTATAATACCCGTAAAATTCTTAGCTCAATTCAGCTCTCAGTTACATGTTTAAGTGGTCCAAGACTTGAAAATTTTAGTAAGTATTTCTACTTAGTAATTTCCAAGACCCCTAAACTTCGATGATTTTATTTTTGACCTTTTCGATCTTGAAACGTTGATTTTTAAGTTGATTCATGATCAAGGTTATTCAAAGAGTGTCTTGGGTTAGTTTTAGAATTCTCAGACTAGAGTAGAGGTGTATTTGGGAATCCAAAATAGTAGCAACACCAAGATAAGCCCGCGCCACACCCTCCAATGCACGACTCTAAAATGGATGTCGCCCCCTCCAGTCCGGTGCTCTAGAGCCCGCATCGCCTCCTCTATTTTTTGTCTAGCTTTTGATCCTCATTATTTAAGGGTATTTGGGTCTTTTTCCTTTACCCAATTGGTCCATTACAAAAAATTTAGGTCCCTAAGGAGCATTATATTCCATATTACTCTTAAAATCTCTCAAGAAAACTATCTTCTACCTCAAGAAAAAACACTAACCCTTACTTAAGAAATCAAGGAGTTTAAGCTTCAAATATCAATAAATTCTCAAGAATCTTCATGAATTCATCTAGTGAGGTATGTGTGATGTTCATCCATGGGTTTCATTCACCCATGGAGTCTAAGAATCCCTTTTTGGTCTTAAATTATGAGTTTTCATGTTTAAGTTGAAATATCTCCATGAATCTTTTGCTAATTCAATTACAAGTTATGTTTATAAGTGTTTTTCAAGTGGGATGAGCCATTACATGTTTTAAATGTTTTAATCTTCACGTTAAAGTTATGATTTTAGTCTTGTAATCATGTTATTCGCGCACGCTTTACCCATTCCCATACTTAAGTTCATGACTCTCATGTGTTTGATGAAATGCCTAAGTGTTGGATTTTGAACAATGATCCTCTACTATGGGTTTAAATCTTTTATATGGCATTATTGTTATTTTCATTCAGTGTTGGTAGGTTATGAACACCCGATACCTATGTATTTTACATGAATTCAGCTTTTAAAGTACTCAGATAATCAATCCATGACTCTTATCAGTATACTTACATATTTATGATCATGATGAGTGCTATTAGTTATGTAATAATGTTCAGTCTAGTTTAGTCCATTCCTGTAGTAGTGTCAGTTCAGTTGGGAGTAGGATTTTGCATCGAGAAAACTCAGGGATGAGAGAACACCTGGCACTAGAGGGTGTGACCCTTAGTAGCAATCCCTGAGTTACACAACTTCGTAGCCAGCGTAGGTTAGAGATGCCTACCTTCCAGTTTACACATATCTCATTAGAGCACCTGCCAATTGAGTGTGATTCCTTAGTCCGCTGAAATAGCAGTTTAGTGGATCCACACTGCCTGTGTTAGTACCCGAGGCATGGTACTGATACCCTTTCACCTGGGGTTACAGGATAGACCCTGATTAGCTTAGATTAGGGATGTCGGTTAGATGATACCTCTCACAGTCTCAGTACAGTATTCAATATAGTTTCAGATCAGGTTTGCCTAACCAAAGCATACAGACTCTCAGTTATTCAATTATCCAATTTTAGTCTTTCAGTTTACAGATTATTTCAGATATATGTTTATGCTTGGTCTTGCTTCTCAGATGTTAAAGTTTTCATGCATTCTTGTTCAATTATCTCATGCTATTTAGTTAGTTCTTACTTCATATGCACAGTACCCCATGTATATCAGCCTGACCTCATCTCATATACCTGTACATTCAAAGTACTAACCACATACTCTTCTTTGCGCTATGATGTCTTATATCATAGGTTTGGACTCACAGTCTCCCGACCGCAATTAGACAACTCAGCATAATCTAGCAGTTGTAGTGATGAGTCCTCATCCATAAAGGACATATTATGTTTATTCATTTATATCAGTATTTCATTTTATTCCGTCGGAGTTAGTTGGGGGTCTATCCATCAATTCCTCAGTCAGTTTAGAGGCTTTCAGACGTTCAGATGGTCAGTTAGACTTCAGTCAGTTACTTTCAGTTTTTATCAGATGTTTTGAACTTATGATTGATTCAGTATTTTAGTATTTAGATTTATATTTCCTTCTCAGTTTATCTTTCGCACAGATGTTAAGTTCATAATTATTCAGTGCTCACCGAAGGTACCAGCTCATGGGTTATCTTGTAGTCACTTGTGACCCTAAGCACTGTTGTCGTGACTAGTAGGTAGTCTCGTGTCATGACATAGGCATGGATGTTTTGATTTTAATCCTTGTGCTAGCCCTCGTTCCAAGATAAAATATTGGTTTTGTTTTCTTCGCTTGTGTTTAAAGGTTGTAGATTCGAGGACCAATCTTCTTCAAGAAGGAGAGGATGATAAAATCCAAATGGCCTCCTGGTTGCTAAAGAGGATTCTTATGGGTCAAATGACACTTGAATTCTTCTTGATGGCTATAAAAAGGCATCCATTGGTTGATTATGATTATCAAGGAGACTCAATGGACGTTAGAGAGGCCAATGGAAGACAAAATGGGGGTAGAAAGCCCCCAAAAGAGGAAATGTGCCCCATCCACTTTGGAGGTGTGCCCAATCCGCTCTAGATCTGCCAGAGTGGGTCGAAACAGCCCACTATACCCTTGGGATGCACCCCATATGCTCAAGCATGTGCCTAATGGTCTTCTATGCATTTGTCTTTCCTACATGGATCACTTTTGGGACCATATGATGTAATAACTTAGCCTAGATTATAAATAGGACTTATATTTTATTTAGTAGATAGTTTATTGATGAATTATGGTTGAATGCCCCATCGAGAGTGTGAGGCAAGCTTGGATTTGCTTGTGTTGAAACATTGTTTTGAAACGTAGGTTGCTCGGGAATACAAATCCCTTGAGGTCTACGTAGGAGTTAGGTGCTCATGGTAATATTAAAGAAGGTATTTGAATTTGATACATCTTTCAGTTGTCCTTTTTATTATGATTTGTGTCTATATATCTATCCTTCTATCCATTTTTATCTCTTGTTTTAGTGTTTTTTTATATGTGTGTTTGTAACATTTTTCCCTTCTTTTCCCTTCGTTTGTGTGTTTTCTGCTTTTGCATTTCCATTCGTTTCAGTTACATAGTTCATTTGCATATATGGGATTTTGAATGAATTTCGAGCACCCAGTCATGACATGACCCGAAACCGGGCTATGTTGTTTAGGCACCACAAGACCACATGAACCGAAGGTCGCCCGATAACCCATCACAATCATCACATCAATCACAAGGGTCGGGTGAATCCCGACCGCATAATAAGATTGAGGAAATAATACTAGAAGTCGTAACTTAACAACGTCTAACCATTTTATAAATATCAACACACTAACCAATATACCCAAGTCCGTAGTGATCCACAATACCTCTATACAAACCTATGTTTAGAAGTGTATATGTCGGGACAAGCCCCCGACAATTGCAAAACCAATTCAAAATGAGACTAAGTCTAAAGATAGGAGACCAAGAAGAAATGTCTTCAGAAGTAAGGAAGCTCACCACTCCCAAGTCAAAGCACGAACCGCTTGGGTCACCTAATCACTGTGCAGGAAGAGAAGATAATACTTTGACCCCTTTGTCGCATGGGGACATAGCGTTCTAAGATGGTTAGCGGTTGAAATGCTAGCATATAACTTAAGTATAAGGATATACTAGCATCATTATTCAACAACAAGTCAATATATCATATTCAATCATATCTGCACACTTATCATTACATATAGGTATATCACATGCTAATAATGAAATCAAGGATCAATAACATTCTTGAACATTCATTATTTAAACATGAAGTGGAGGACTCCGACCTTCCACACTTAGATTCAACAATTCTAATTAGGCATAGGACTTTAATCACAATCACATACCATTAGACAAAGGGCTTCAACCATGCTCACATATTCATTAGCCAAGGACTTTAACCACATACACAATCATTCGAACAAGGGACTCTAACCACACACATATTCATATAGGCGAGGGAATCCAACCTCATTCACATTCCTTAGACAAGGGACTCTAACCTAATACCAAGGGACTTTAAACGCAAGCCTTTTCATTCGGTGAGGTATATTAACCTTAAGAGAATCTCTTTATGCAAGAGATTTAACCTCGAGCAATATCATTGGGCAAGGGACTCCAACCTCAAGCCATTCCATGAGGAAAGGGACTTCAACCTCAATCCATCACAACTATGATTGGTTGACATTTGGACTTTAACCCTTTTCCCATGCACCAACACTCATTCTATACAACACATAAGGACTTTAACCATTTAGTTAATTCAATACTTTACATGACCTCATGGTCCTTATGAGAGCCTTAATTGCTCAACTATTTTATTAGTCCATTTCCTTGATTCAACTCTTCATACAATTTAATTTATGGTCATCAATACTCTCACAAACTATGCACATTTTATAAGCAATCTTATACCACATTCATGCCACACTTTTGTTCAACACACAATTCAAGTTCATCTTCATATTGAGGGACTTCAACCCCTTATTATTAATTAACTCAATAAGGTTATTATTTCACAATATATGTCTTAGAATACTTTTAAAACATCATTTATCGATCATCCATACTTATTGTGCCATTGCCTAGTTCAATTCATCACCACATGTGACAAAACAATTCACTTAGACATTTTTACAAACACCTTACTTGCATACCTTTAACAAGGCTATTTTATGGTAGAAATCCTAAATATTAGTTACTCAAGACCCGCATGTAAAACCACATACAAAAAGCACCCACATATACAAATCATCATTAATAACATGTATAAACCCAAGTCTAAGCAAGATTCAACGCCATTCATCATTAGGCAATAAAACCCTTTTTATTTGATTTGAAAATCACCATGTACACTTCTCAATCCAAGTACAAATACATGGTTTTAGATTTATTTAATAAGGGTAAGATTTACATGCCTTAGAAAACATGATTCACCAAGAGTCTTGACTTCACTTTGCCTCTGGAAGATCACCTTTGAAACCCTAGCCTCCAATTCTTCAAAGCTGAGTTTGAGAGAGTGTTTTGGATTTTTGACCCACTAAAAAATGTATGATCTTGGTCATATTTATATGTTCAATCACCAATATTCACCCAGATTTAGACTTGTTCTGAGAGATACAATGTGCTATTCTGAGTGTAATTAAGCTTTAAGAGTGTTCTTTATCTAATGGACATGATTAGTGTTTGCAGGACTAAATTGTGATGAACCGGGCGTGACTGGATACATTAATGATATGTAATGTTAAGAGGTAACAAACAAAGGCATTGAAACATAGCTCTGAAAGGCGAGCTGAAAGTCATAACTACTGATTTTTACAGTCACCGCGTTGCGCCGATGGATCAAATGGCATTTGTGAAAATCTAGTGAGGTACCGCGATACCACCACGTTGTAGTGAGTAGTCATTTCCCATTTGTAAAAATCCAGTAGCCCACCGGGATATAACTTCACCGTGGTGAAGATCCAAATCGTAATTGTCACAAAATAGTAACCTTCTGCGATGGTGCAAATCTGCAAGGAGTATGGCATTTGATAGCATAGCGCGTCGCGCTAATTGATAAAATTCAGATTTTCATCCTAGATATAAAAGGAAAAATTCAAGATAATTTGGGACACTTTGAAAAGCATAGTAGCGGCAGAAAAACACAAAATTTTGTCTCTTAGGATTCTTATAATTTCTTTTGAACTTCTTTATTTCAAGATTAATTACTTATTTTTTATGTTGAATTCAAACATGAGTGGCTAAACACCCTTGTTCTGGGGTTGAGGCCAAGAACATGATTACTCTTTGATATTCTTTATCATAATTTCCTTTTAGATTATCATCTGGGTTGTTCTTAATTTCTTGAGCTTACTATTTTGATGAGTGGCCACCATTAGAATAAATCTATATTTCTATGTGAATTCGAGAGGAGAATCGTAGGATAGAACGAAAAAATTAAGGAGCAAGGTTCTTATTGATGATAGGCGAATTTACACGCCTATATCAATATATTTTGCCCATATTTTAGCCTAGTTTTTAGAACAAAGTATATATTTCATGCACTTTTAGTCCTTTTTCCTGTAAATGAGCTAACGAACATGATTAGTAAAGTTTCAGGTATAAATGATGCAGAATTCAGCATTTTATGGCTTACTTGACGCAAAAGAAAGCTCACGAAGGAAGGGAAGGGAGTTTACACGCCTAAGGACCAAAACTGCTGCATGAAAAATCTGTCCCGGGCTAAAACAGCATTTCTGAAGACTTTGGGGATTTGCAGTAACTTAGTTGGATTTGGACAATGATACATTAACCTAGTACAATTGGGTTATGTATTTCATTAGTTTATTTGGATTATGATAATGTTACATTAACCTAGTACAATTGGGTTAAGTATTACATTAGCCTAGTAGGATTTGGTTAGATATTTTATTTATCTAGTAGGATTAGGATATGGGTATTATAAATACCCTATCATGCTAGAGATTTTTAAGAATCTGGGAGACCACAATACTTTCTTCCATCCCTCTCGTCTTCCACTACAAACAATTCTACAACTCTTCTAATCTTTCCATTAATTCTATTTTTCTTCTTCTACTCTTCTATTCTTAAATTCCACAACAAGAGAATCGTTACTTTGCCTAGGAATTCACGCCTCACGCCTACCACCTAAGCTACACGAAATTACTCAATCTTGTGGTATAACAACAATGTCAATCGTGATCTCCTTCGCATTCATGGGTAACTAAACTTCTCTGTTGGGGTTATGGAAGCCGTATGAGATACTATCTATTGCTGTGAGGTTGTGAGTTCGCGACACGTATACTTCTTATATCATTATTCTCTTCATCTTAGTCTACATTCTTTGTGGTTGCAAACGCAAGAATACGCCATTATAACATTTAACTTGTTCGAAAGAAAGGTTATTTGTCTGGAAAAGAGATAATGTCAAGGTAGTAGGGTCACCGCCTAAAATTCCCTACTAAAAAGCTAGTGCCATAACTGAACTAACCTCTTGGAGAATTCGTACCGTTAGACACGCTTTAAGCTCGAAAGAGTTAAAGTGAAATAATCCTCTAATAGGTCGAAAGACGCCTGGATTTACCATCGAATACAATTCTCTATAAGCAGTTGCATGTCAGAATTCTACACACTCATAGCCAATAGAGACGTATACCTCAGAAGGTGGACATAAACCCAACGCCTCAATTCTCATTATTTACAACTTACGTAACAATATTTCTCTTTTACTTTGCTATTTTCAGCTTTTTTTTTTTTTGGTGACACATTACAAATCCCCCCTTTTTACGAGACTTGCACCAAAAGTTTAGTAATTTTGCTTACTTGTTGGCCAAGCTATTCCCTGTGGGATCGACACCCAACCCTGTTGGGTTCTATATTTGCTAACGACCGCCTTACACTCCTACAAGAGCTGTAAATTGAGCGTTATCACTTATCCTTCTATGAAATAAGGGGTTTGAATTAACATCTAGGATTAGGATATACCTAGAAGTCTTGCTTAGTTAAATTGTAAGAAGATAACTTAATGAATCTAGATGAATTGTTGCATCTCTGTGGGAGTTGTAGTTGTGATATTCAATAGATAGAAGATTTGAGGTCGGGAGACCAAGATCGTACCATAAACCTTGCGAATCAACAACCCGATAACCAATTATAATGAGATAAGAATATAGAATTGTATGATTTTTAGATGTGCCTCAACCCTGGAATTCGCATCATTACAGTTTACAACCAGTTCTTGCTTTTCTATTTGCACAAATTGTTATTTCTTAATTATTTATAATTTTTATTCACAATTTCACAAACATCTTGATACTTTACAACACTTAATACCTATTTGTCTAAAACTAAAAGTTGGTTAAATTTCTAGTTGCTTAGTCCTCGTGGGAATGATATCTGACTGTCTAAGTCACTATATTACTTGTACGATCACGTGCACTTGAGTATGCGTTTGAGCCGTAATAAGTTTTTGGCGTCGTTGCCGGGGATTAATATAATTAGTACTTTGCTAAATTTTTGGTTTTTGATAATAAGTTTAAGTGTTAACAACTTGATCTTAGTGGCTGAATTTTTGTAAATAGCTGACTACAGGACTGGCGAGAGATAAAGAGTTAGTAGAACCTTTTGCAAAACAAGAACTGATATTTCAAGAAAGGCGAAGAGCTCAATATCACATTCAACAGGTTCAAATGGCTGAAAGAGTTGATCCAAATGATCCAGTTGATCCAAATACCTGACATATCCCAGCTCCAGTTATTCCAGTTATTCCTGCTCAACCAGTTGCTAGATCTGTTTATGAGGTGGCAATCCTACTTACGAACCATGCTACTAGCAGTATTAGCAAACTCAAGCCAGGTGGTCGATTTGAATTAAAGCAGAATATGGTGCAATTACTGAATTCAGCGGGGAAATTTTCTGGCCTTTTACATGAATACCCACAGCAGCACATACAGACCTTCCTGGAAATAAGTGATACTTACAATCCTGCAGGGATGAATACTGATTATGTCAGATTGACATTCTTCCTTTTTTCTTTAATTGGGGAAGTAAAGAGGTGGTTACATGCTGAAACACCACTCTCTATCACTTCTTGGGAAGATTTAGATCGAAAGTTCCTTATTTTATTCTTTCCATTTAGGAATACTGCATGTCTAAGAAGCGAGATTCTGAGCTTCAGACAGAATGAAGGAGAGAATCTCTACCAAGCTTGGGAGAGATAGCTTGGTAGAGATTTAAAAGTATGCTCAGAAATTGCCCTCACCATCATCAGTCTAATGATGTTCTTGTTCAACTTTCATTGAGGGGTTAGAGATAAATACCAAGATTTTCTTGGATTCAGTAGCAGGACAAGCTCTTGAGAAGACTTATGATAAATTGTACACACTGTTGAATCAGATTTCACAAGGAAATTCTTAATGGCATGCTGATTTGAGGAGTGCTCCTAAGAAAATTTTTGGTGTTTTAGAGGTAGATCAGTTCACAGCATTATCATCCCAACTTACAGCAATACAAAATCATATGCTTACTCAGTTGAACAATATGAAGTTGGGGGTTCCACAAGCAATAGCTATAACTAATGCAGTCCAACAGATGAATTCTTAGTGTGAGGTTTGTGGAAGTAGTGAACACGCGGTAGATGCTTGTGATGTTAATCTAGATTCTGTGAATTATGTGGGGAAGTGAATCTTCAAGCTCAATAGAACTTTGGTAACACATATAATCCCAATTGGAAGAATAATCCCAATTTCTCATGGGGTGGAAATCAGGCACAAAATAATAATTAGTATAAAGGTCCAGTGCAATAGAATCAACAACAGTTTAAGAATAATCAGACTACTAATCAAACAAGTAATATGGAGGAGATGATGAGGCAGCTTTTGACAAACCAAGCGCAGTTTACACCTGATTTAAGGAGTCAACAGTTGATCACTAGGAATTTGGAGTTGTAACTCGATCAGATTGTAGGAGCATAAAATACAAGACCTTAAGGAGTCTTACCTAGAAATATAAAGGAAAATCTAAAGTAGGTAAATGCAGTTACAACAAGGAGTGGGTTGCAGTTAAAGGAGATGGCGCCTGAGCAGGTTAGTCCCACAGTCACTGATGATGATTCTAAAGACAAGGAGAAGAAAGGGGTTAAATAAAAAGCTGCAAGTGATGAACCACAAGTGGAGAAGAAGACTTTAACTTTAATCTTTCCTCAGAGGAAAAGGAAGCATCAAGAGGAGGCTAGCTATAAGAAGTTATTGGATCTTCTAAATCAGATTCATGAAAATCTTCCTCTTGTTGATACTCTATAGAGTGGTCCAAAATATGCAAAATATCTGCAGGACATTATGGCAAATAAGAACCGGTTGACAGAGGATGCTACAATTGCACTTACTGAAGAGTGCACATCCAAGATACAAAACCAACTACCCACAAAGATGAAGGATCCATATAGTTTCACTTTGCAGATCACTATTGGGCAGACCATCAGTGCTCGTAGAATGTGTGACTTGAGGGCTAGCATAAATTTTATGCCCATATTTTGGTACCAAAATATGGATCTTTGGAGTCCCAAAACCACTACCATTGTTTTGCAATTGGCTGACAGATCCTTTTCTAGGCCGGATTGAATTATTGAAGATGTTTTAGTGCAAGTGGGATCACTGATCTTTCTAGTAGATTTTGTGATTCTTGACTTTAAAGTTGATCCGATCGTTCCATTTATTTTGGGACTCCCCTTCTTAGCAATAGGATAGTCATTAATTGATGTAGCAATAGGAAAGATGACAATGAGAGTGCATGATAAAGTGGAGGTTTTTGATGTATACATGGCGCTGAAATTATCGGTTGTATATGAAGAGTGTCTACCATATCAGTTATTGACCTTGCATTTGAGTTACATTTATTGTTGTCTGATGATCCACTAGAGTGATCTTTGATGGGTCATGATCTTTATGGAGATGTAGAAGCGATGGAATTAGTCCAAGTCATGAATTTGGCCACAATCAAAACAAAGAAGCTGCCTTTTGAACCATTGAACAGGCCAATTGGCCCATATCCCAAAGCTTTAATTGATTAAGCTCTAAAATTGAAGCTTAAGGTTCTTCCTCCTCACTTGAAATATGTTTACCTTGGTGAAAATAATACCTTGCCTATTTTGTCTGTAGGATTATCTGATGTGCAGGTAAAGAAAGCAATGGTAGTCTCGAAAAGGAGAAAGAAGGAAATTGGTTGGTAGATGTCTGACATTACAGGGATAAATTCAGCGTTCTGCATGCACAAGATATACATGGAAGAAGGTTTAAAATCAAGGGTGCAGTAACAACAGAGATTGAATCTGGTGATGAAAGACGTGGTGTGAAAAGAGGTCATCAAGTGGCTCGATAATGGGATTGTTTATCCAATTTCAAACAGTATGTGGGTAAGACCAATACATTATGTCCCAAAGAAAGGTGGGATGACCATGGTTACTAATGAAGAAAATGAGCTAATTCCCACTCGCATGGTGACTGGATGGAGAATTTGTATTGACTATCGGATGCTGAATGAAGCCACAAGAAAACACCACTATCCTATCCCTTTCATTGATTAGATATTGGATAGACTAGCAAGGAAGGAGTACTACTTTATTGATTGTTACTCGGGTTACAATTAGATCACCATTGCACCCGAGGACCAAGAAAAGATGATTTTTACTTTTCCATATGGTACATATGCATTCAGACGCATGCCTTTTAGCCTCTGTAATGCACCTACAACATTTCAGAGATGCATGATGGAAATATTCTACAACATGGTTGAAGAATTTGTCGAGGTATTCATGGACGATTTCTCTGTTTATGGTAATTTTTTTGCAAAATCTAGATCGAGTCCCCACTCATTGTGAAGATATCAATCTCATGCTGAATTATGAGAAATGCCACTTTTTGGTTAAGAAAGGAATAGTCCTTGGTCATAAAATGTCTTGTAGATAACTGGAAGTAGATAGAGCCAAAATAATAGTGATTGAAAAGTTGCCACATCCTGTAACTGTGAAGAGAGTGCAAAGTTTCTTGGGGAATATGGGTTTCTATAGGTGTTTTATTGAGGAATTTTCGAAGATTGCAAGCCCGATGTGTAAATTTTTGGAAAAAGAGGCCAAGTTTGATTTTGGGGCTAATTGTTAAGAAACGTTTGAGACGCTAAAGAAGAAACTGATTGAAGCACCGATCTTGATTTCTATGGATTGGGAGCTACCATTTGAATTGATGTGTGATGCCAGTAATGTGGCTGTAGGAGCTGTTTTGGGGAAGAGAAAACACGAGGTCTTTCATTCTATTTATTATGCCAGTAAAGTTTTGAATGATTCCAAAAATAATTATACAGTCACTGAAAAGGAGATATTAGCGGTGGTTTATGAATTCGATAAATTTAGAGCGTATTTGGCGGGAACCAAGGTTATTGTTCACATAGACCATGTGTCCATCCAGTATCTGTTCAATAAAAAGGATGCAAATCCTCGACTGATCCGATGGATTTTATTATTGCAAGAGTTTAACCTAGAGGTTCATGATTGGAAAGGAGTAGAGAACCTAGTTGCAGACTATTTGTCACGGCTGGAGACTCATGATCATATTATTGATGACTCTCTTTAAATTCAGGAAGAGTTTCTGGATGAAAAATTATTGGCTTTAGATGCGTGTCAGCTCTCATGGTATGCCGATATTGTGAACTTGGTAGCATATTCTATTTATTTTCCCAAAGCCACCACTCAACAAAGAAAGAAACTGCTTCATGATTCTCGTGCTTATATATGGGACGAGCCGTATCTTTTTAAGCAGGGTCCGGATGGAATTATATGTAGATGTGTTTCGAAAGCTGAATTCACACAAGTGCTACAAAAGTGTCATTCATCTCCTTATGGTGTCCATCATGGGCGTAAAAGAACAACTAGAAAAGTGTTGGAATCCAATTTATCATGGCCAACATTGTTTTGAGATACGGTGGCTTTAGTGAAGAGTTGTGATCAATGCAAGAGGTTAGGCATGATTCCAAGGCGTCATAAGATACCCCTAAAGAATATTTTTGAAGTTTAAGTATTCGATGTTTGGGGGATCGATTTTATGGGACCATTCCCACCATTCAATGGCAACCTGTATATCTTAGTGGCGGTTGATTACATATCTAAGTGGGTGAAAGCTACTGCTTGTCCCACTAATGATGCGAGAGTTGTATTGAAATTTGTGAAGAAGTACATATGTTCTTGGTTTGGCACTCCCAGAGCTATAATCAGTGATGGAGGTACGCATTTAATTAACACTTGGTTTAAAAATCTTTTAGCTAAATATGGTGTTAGCCAAAAGGTGGCCACTGTGTACCATCCATAAACAAGTGGTCAAGTTGAGGTATCCAACCGAGAGATAAAGCAGATACTGCAGAAGACTATTAACTGGCAATAAAAGGATTGGGCTGAAAAGCTAGATGATGCATTGTGGGCATACAACACATCTTATAAAACACCCATAGGGACCTCTCCATATCGCGTGGTCTACGGTAAAGCCTTTCATTTGCCTGTAGAGATGGAACATCAAGTTTATTGGGTCATTAAAAAGTTGAAGCTTGAGATGAAGCCGCTGGCAAGAAGAGATTGTTGCAGCTTGTTGAACTTGATAAGTTTCATCTCCATACTTATGAGAATGCCAAACTGTACAAGGAGGAAACCAAGAGATGGAATGACAGGCAAATTTTGCACAGAGTGTTTGAACCCGGACAACTTGTTTTGCTATTCAATTCAAGGTTAAAGTTGTTTCTGGGTAAATTGTAATCTAAATGGTCTAGGCCTTTTGAGGTAGTGCAAATGATGCCTCATGGATCGGTTGAACTGTGGAATAAAGAAAACGCTGAGAAGTTTTTGGTAAATAGAAACGTATGAAGCATTATTGGGTTGATCGTAGAGATAAGCACAATGTGTCCATCACCTTTGCTGATGAATGAAACTGAGTTAAGTCATGCCATGATGTAAAATAAGGCTCTATATGGGAGGCAACCCATACAAAATGTAATGTAATAGGTAGTTAAATTTTTAGTTGTTAAAGGAAAAATAAAAAGAATATAAAAAGATGAGTCGTGCCACGACCAAAACTAAGGCGCTGAGTGGGAGCCAACCCACGTTTTCTTATGATATTTTGTTATTTTTGTCTGATATGTAGGGATGAGAGAATTGAAACTAAGGAGAATACCACATTCCAAGAAGCAATCAGGTTTGCAAATTGATGTGTGTTAGTCAGGTTGAAAATCAGGTAAAATATGGGTTGAAAAATGCACTGGAAACGTGAATTGAAAGGCCACCACATCGCGGAGATGGCCAAAATAACAATTGTCAATTTCCAGTGTGTTGACATAAAACCACTATATCACGGTGTAGAGAAAAATAGGGAAAATGTTCTGATTTTTACCATCACCACGTCATGGAGATGGCCAAAATGACAATTGTCAATTTCCAGTGGATTGGCGCGATACCACCGCATCACGGTGGATGGTAAAATGGCAATTGTCAATTTTTAGTGGTTTGGCGCAATACCCCTGCATTGTGTTAATGGTTAGAAGAGGACAAATTTTTTTATTTTAATCAGGCTCAACCCGACCCGACCCGGCTTGGTCCCACCCCTCTATAAATACCCCTCTAAACCCTAAACCCTCTTCTTCTTTCACTTGAAGCACCACATCTAAATTCTCCTCCACATAAGCCTCTCTTAATATTCCTTATGGTTTCTTATTTCTCTCAACAACTGAGGTAAGTTCTTAAATGATTTAATTTTTTCTCCCTTTAATTAGAACTTTTGTATTGTTGGCATAAATAGCGTGTGTTCTTGAGGATTTTTTAGAGTTTGTGAATCGTTCTTCATTGACTTCATGATCTTGCATTAATTTGTTAAATTGGAGAGTGAATGAAGTTTGAATTGAAGTGTGAGGTCTATTTGTGATGCTATGGGGTAGGAATTGTATGGTTATAAAGAAAAGAGGGAATAGATTTCTGATAGATATTGTGTGTTTTCATTATGAATAATGGGGTTTGTCTTGTAATTATGCGTATAAGCTAAGGGGATTTTCTATTTATTGATGGAAAGTGATTTGAGTGACATTGAGTGGTTATAGTCATTCTCCAAATTATACTTGTATTGCTTATTGATGTGAAAATGTGTCTAATTGTGTAGTTGGGTAATGATGGTGAAACCGTGCACTTTGCTTATAAACTCCTGACTATGCATTATGTTAATGAAGGTGCAATTCTGAGATTTGTCTGTACTTATGTCTACTTTGAGATCACTAGATGTAACAAAATGAGGGTTACAATTATGGATAGCTGTTGGTTTTACTAACATTAGTTCCATAGGGTCATTATGTAAAAAATAGCGGTAGAGATGGGCATAATTACACCAATGGATCGATTATGCTAATAATATATATTTTTGACTTATTTTGGTATAGTTGTACTAGGCACAATGTGTGAAAAAAATGGAAGTCTGAGTACCCTGTTCTTATAAGCACATACCTTAGCTAGTAATTAAGTGTGGGGTGTCGTTGTGATCAGTCCACCCCTAGTTTAAGTTAGCACGACCTAGGACTCAGTTTTTCACTTGTTTGTTGCATGTGTTGAATGATAGGCACCATGGATCACTAGTAACTTAAAGAAAAGGCTAAGGCTGGTTCTTCTGCACCAGCTAAGAAATGAAGTAGGCAGTCCAAAAACCATCTTGCTAGGGTGCCACATGCTCCACCACTATAGCGTAGGCAAACAAGGAAGTTCAGGTTTAAGGTAGTCAAAAAAGAAGGAAAGAATTAGTATGCCAAACACACAGACGCCAAATATATTTTGGAGGTATTAATTGACAGGGTGAGCCTACTAAGGGAATACCCAATCATAGTGCAAAGAATTGAGCAGATAAATATGAACATCATTTTTCATCAGCCTACTGAGTGTAATCTACACCTGATTCACAAATTTTATGCCAACTGAGATGCTACTGACCCGAATTATGAATTAAAGGTTCGTAGAAAGGTGGTTTAATTCGCAGCTACAGATATGAATGAGTTGTTGGGTATACCTGAGGATGATGCAAACCCCTTGAAGCAGTTGATTGTCACTCCTCCCTATGCTCATATCAGACACTTGTTGTATGATACACGCTCATCTACTAAGTGGACTAGGCATCAAGTCACTGGCTTGCATTCTTCTTTTCCCTATGCATAAATAACCAAGGAGGCTTGGATGCAGGGACACATTGTGTACCATTGCCTTATTCAAGGAAAACATATGACCGAGGTTATGCGGGACCAGGTAAGTCTAATATATGCTTTGATGTGTGATGATATTGATATTAATGTAGGTTAGGTGATATTTTCTGCTATGAAGAAAACACGTTACCAACTGGGGTATAACTACGGCTTTGGAGGAGGTTACTCATCCTGTTGATATTACTACTATGAGGAGTATCGCTGGGGCCCAAGTTCCAATCCTGACTATGGTCGAGAACCAAGCTTGGGCTGATGAGATATCTGCCAGGATATTTGGCCTAAAAATATTACAGTTACGGATAGGGGGAAGATCTATAATGCATGAAGAACTTCATGATGTGGAGTTAGATTACCCCTTTGGCCATCATGCTAGAACTTTGCTAAGGATCGGGCTTGAGTTTGTTGAACCTGCGGACGATGATGTACCTATAGATGCTGAGAGGCGGTACCAGGACTCAGATATTGATTTAGATGTTTAGGAACAATATGATGATAGCGATGGCAATGCAGATGCTGATGATGGTTATGATGAGGAGGGTGTTGATGATGCCATGATGGTGATAGTGCCATTTGACTGATGAGGGGGTATAACGTTACCTTGCCATATGCTTATTGATAGCACTGGGACAGTGCTTCATTTAAGTGTGGGGTGGTTGTCTTTCGCTTTCATATCTTATTTCTCTCTATTTTGGTTGGATAATTTTTATGTTTTGTTGGATTTTACTATTTCTAACTATTCAGAACACTATGTCTGTAATAGTTAGTAAGTTCAAAAGTATGGATTGTTGCAATTTTCCCTCAAGGCATTTTTTGCATTTTTCTTTTAGTTTAAAGTGTTTACTTTTATTTATTTTTGCCTTCTTTGGCAATTCAAAATAAATCGTCATAGCTAGTTTCCTTCCTCTATGATAGATGGATGACTACCGTTTTAAGAGGAGTTGGTCTTAAGAAGCAACGAATTGATGAGAACCTAATCACAAACATTACAGAAGTGTTGTGTGTGGGCTATTTTTGCAGTGACTTGGAATGAATCTAGTTTTAAAACAAAAGCATGTCTTAGTTTTCAAAGGATTTGATTGTAACTTGCTAAATCTCGATGGGTTAAATATGATTTATTGGCTTAATTTTGAATTAAGTAAAGAACAAGATTGGGAAGTTTAAGGATCCAACTTGATTTCGTATGCACTGTGAGTGTGAGTATTTGTTTACATTCTACATGTATAGAAATGTTTAGAACTTGCCTGGTGTGTTTACAAAGCGAAATAAAGGGTGTTGGGTGTAGGAAGTGATGTAGGCATTTCTTTGATAGCCGTATTTTTAGATTTTATATACCTACCCTTGTGTGTATCCCTAGTCATCTCCGTCGATCTTTTAGCATATTCTTTGGTAGCATTATATGTAGCCAAATCCCTTCTTTAATAGACCTTATTTGATCCAAAGCTCCTAAGTGCTTTAATATAGAAGATTAAGTGAGTGAGGAATATGAAATTGAAGTAGGAAGTAGGTGAGAGTGAAGCCTCAGAGTAGTATATTATTGGTAAACAATTTTTGTAGTTGGGAGTTAAAGAATTAGTTCGAAAAAAAAAGTTTAGTTTTCTTATTGCTTAGTTAGGTTACAATGAACATTTTTTGGCCCTGGTCCATTTCGGACATTGTGCACCTCAACCAAAGTTAAAGATTTAGTTGAGGGTGGCTATTATAGGGGTGCGTACCAACAAATGGGTGTGAAGAAAAGCAAAAAAAAATATTATTATAGAAAAGAAAGAAGAAAAAAAATGTAATATTCCCGCCATAGTTCATGTAATGTGCTTAATGAAATTGGGGTGAAACAAATGATGTGTGAAGGTAGTAAAGTGAAAATTGGGTTGATATGTGTGATATTGATTGTGGAATGAGATTTATTAAAGAGCTTAAGGAGATTAGTCATTATTTCTTAAATAGTTCTTACCCGTCCCCTAGCTTGCATTGCAACCATAAAAGACCTAGTTGATCCTTCATCCGAACATCCGACTATTAGTGGAGTGGTACACTAAGGGTAAGCTTATGGTTCATTAACTAGCATGTATGAATTCTTTGTTGAGAGAGAGTGATTTAATTTTGATATTCCCCTTAGGTTATACATTGAAGTAATGTAAGTGAATACGGGGAAGCTTTATTGTTGTGAGGGTGCATGCGGATGAAAGTCCAGTTACTTTGTGTTTTTCTAGATTGAGTAATTTGATTACGTTTTCCAACAAGTTGGAAATTCATTGTTGAGATAGATCAATTTGAAGCAAAATTGTCCCATGTGCTAAAACTATTTTGACATATTTTGAGCTGAGAAGTCATTGCTAAAATTGTATGTGCCCAACACGAACATAACTCTTAGGTTGTGGTGTGAAGATTGAGTGATTATGATGATGATTTAAATTGTTTGAGGACGAACAAAGCTATAAGTTTGGGGTGGTGATCTTGGGCATATTTATATGTTCAATCACCAATACTTACCTAGATTTAGACTTATTCTGAGAGCTATAATGTGCTATTCTTAGTGTAATTGAGCTTTAAGTGTGTTCTTTATTTAATGGACATGATTAGTGTTTGCAAGACTAAATTGTGATGAACCGAACGTCATTGGACACATTAATGATATGTAATGGTAGAGGGAACAAACAAAGGCATTGAAACATAGCTCTGAAAGGCAAGCTGAAAATCAGAACTGCCGATTTATGAAGTCACCGCATCGCGCCGACGAATCAAATGGAGTTTGTCAAAATCTTGTCAGGTACCGCACTGCCACCGCATAGCGGTGAGTATCCATTTCCCATTTGTTAAAATCTAGTGGCCCACTGTGATGTCACTACATCACAGGGATGAGCCAAATCGTAATTATTACAAAATAGTAACCTTCCGCGATGGTCCAGATACGCAAAGAGTATGGCATTTGACAGCATAGCGCTGATTGACAAAATTAGGCTTTTCAGCCCAGCTATAAAAGAAAAAATTCAAGAGAATTTAGGGACACTTCAAAGTGATCGATCGACGATTCTGGTCGGGAGGAACGCAATATAGTCTCATCATGCGATTGCCAAAAGACTTAATTGAAGTTGTAATTGACCCTATGAGAACTCATCCCTAGTCCTAGATTAATCAATTTAGGTATTAGTTGAATATATGAACTCAATTGAAATTGTATAAAAAAAATGTTCAACCTGTTGGAACAGATGACCCATCTATTGGAATTAATCAAACAGATTAAGTCATATGTTGCAAACGATGACCCATCTGTTGGAATTAATCAAACAAATTAAGTCATCTATTGCAACAAATTATCTATTTGTTGTAAATTATCAAATAGGTGTTGCCATCTGTTGTAGTTTACCCTATGAGAACTCATACCTAGTCCTAGATTAATCAATTAAGGTATTAGTTGAACATATAAGGTAATAATAATTGATTCAGCTAAGATTGATTGATCGACGACTCTGGTCGAGAGAAACACAATACCATCTCATCATGCGATTGCCAAAAGACTCAATTAAAGTTGTTTTTTATCCTTTGAGAACTCACCCCTAGTCCTAGATTAATCAATTTAGGTATTAGTTGAACATATAAGGTAATAAGAATCGATCGATCAACGACTATGGTCCAGAGAAACGCAATACCATCTTATCATGCGATTGCTAAAAGACTCAATTGAAGTTGTAGTTGACCCTATGAGAACTCATCCCTACTCCTAGATTAATCAATTTAGGTATTAGTTGAACATATAGACTCAATTGAAATTGTATAAAAATAAATGTTCAACTTGTTGCAATAAATGACCCATTTGTTGGAATTAATCAAACAGATTAAGTCATATATTGCAACAGATGACCCATCTGTTGGAATTAATTAAACAAATTAAGCCATCTGTTGCAACAGATTACCCATCTATTGTAAATTATCAAATAGGCGCTTTCATCTATTGTAGTTGACCCTATGAGAACTCATCCCTAGTCCTAGATTAATCAATTAAGGTATTAGTTTAACATATTAAGTGTTAAGAATCGATTCAACTCAGAGTGATCGATTGATGACTCTGGTCGGGAGGAATGCAATACTATCTTATCATGCAATTGCCAAAAGACTCAATTAAATTTGTAGTTGACCCTATGAGAACTCACCCCTAGTCCTAGATTAATCAATTAAGGCATTAGTTGAAAATATGAACTCGATTGAAATTGTATAAAAATAAATGTTCAATATATTAAAATAGATGAATTATCTGTTGGAATTAATCAAACAGATTAAGTCATCTATTGCAATAGATTACCCATCGGTTGTAAATTATCTGTTGCGACAGATAATCGATTTTTGAAAATTTTCAAACAGAAATTGTCATCTGTTGCAAAGTATGACTTAGATGTTTTGAGATCCTTTTTAAAAGCAATTTAGGTATTTCCTGTTTGAGATAAAAAAGATAAAATACTAAGGCGGTAAAAAAAATTACTTGGATAACTCAAAAATCTCCTCAGTGAATAGTCTTATCTGGTCTTTTCAATGTCACCGTCTCCTCGTGCCCCTCAAAAGTTATTAATGAATATTTAAAACCCATATCTAGAATACTAATCTCTTCTTCAGCCATAAAGTGACTCGATACGAGAAACTCAACTCATCTCTCTCTCTTCTTTATTCTCATTACTAGTTTCCTATTTATTGAGAAAATTAAAGAAAAGGTGACTTTTAAGTCTTGAATGAACGAACCATTGTTTTTATAAAAATATGCAAAACAAAGTCATTTGTTGTGAGA
Source organism: Capsicum pubescens (assembly GCA_030864215.1). Taxonomy (NCBI): domain Eukaryota; kingdom Viridiplantae; phylum Streptophyta; class Magnoliopsida; order Solanales; family Solanaceae; genus Capsicum; species Capsicum pubescens. The sequence continues at coordinate 237,630,722 of CM061540.1, forward strand.
ACTTAAAAAGCCTTATTGTCAGTATAGTTTTTTATGTCTTTTGTTTGTTACTTTGGTGGTGCTGTTGTTGGGGGTGGTGATGGTGTTAGAACACGTGGTGTTTGTGTTGTTGATGGTGTTAGAACATATGGTGTTGTTTCTTTATTGTTGATGTTGTTGTTGGTGGTGTTGCAACAGTTTCCTTAACTGTTGCAACCGATGAATCAGTTGTTGAAACAGACGGAGCAACTGTTTGAAGAAATCAAACCAGTAGAAAGGCTAGTTTGATTTATTCTAAAAGATGATCCATCTGTTATAACATGTCATACATCTATTGCAATAGATGCCTCTCAGTTGAACAGATGGGGAATCTATTGAATCATATTGGTCATCTGTTGATTTATTCAATTTTATGTTACCCTTTTGTAATGTTCTTTTTGTTCTTCTCTTGTTTGACATCAAATGTATTTCTCTTGTTTGCAGATAAAAGAAAGTGAAACTGAATCAACTTTTGCCCGACCAGCATTAAAGTCTAGACTAAGATAAGTTCAGAGAAATAAGTTGCTTGCAGATGGAACCACTTCATATGTGGGAGGTATGTATTATTGATCAACCTATCAAGAAAACACACATCCAGTACAATGATTTTGTGAATGTTGATTATTTACCTATTAGGCGTTAATCCTTCAAACAAGATATGGCATTTTACAATTAAGATTGTTAGGTTCGAACTAGTAAGGCTGAGGGACTAAGTAGGTCGGGTCGATACCCTATTACGATTTAATGAAGATTTTGCTAATATTTATGTGTCACGTTTGGAGAAGGGTTAAGGTTTTTGGTGGCAGTGTAAACATTCAAATAGATATTGCACTAACTTTAAGGGTTCATTCCACTTTTAAAAGGCCTCCAAAGCCTCGCACTACTGCAAACAAGAATGAAAATGAATATAGTTATTGCTCTGGTCCAAATTCATATGGATTGGTTGCTCGAGGAGACTATTATACAACAGAAGGTTATTGTAAGAATACCTATGTGGGAAATAGGAGGTGGAGAAGACCATATATCAAATCAGACCTTATTAAAGAAAAAACACAGGGTAGGAAGAAAAGTGTAGCGAAACTGGCTGAAGAAATTGACATGAAAAATGAAAAAACTGAATGAGTTGTGAATGTGAAAGTGTATCCAAAAAATGAAAATCCATCAGTCATTCTTGAAAAAGAAAAATGCTCAAGTGGACTGGAGCATGCACTTTGTTAGGGGGTTGTAACTAGATAGCGTGGCCTGAATGAAGACCCACAAAATGCAAGACTAGAACTCTAAGGAAGCAGCTTCATGAGAACAAAAGGTGGTAAGATTGTCGGTCGGGATTGAAACCTGAACCAACTACTCCTGAATTAAAAAGAAGGGAGCAAGCCAAGTTGGTAATTTCACAAGTTAAACTTTTATCCCAAGCCTTCTGTTTATGGCTCTGCTCAGGTCAAAGGTAGTGGAAACAACATGGCATAGGACTTCTACCCAACTTCAGATCTTTTTGTTTCTACTGTCATTGACCTGATCATAGCCACAAATAGAAGGCATGGCATGCAAGTTAGACTTCAGAAATTAATGCCTTGGCTTTCCTTATTTTTACTTCTTGAGTTATTGGTTCAGGTTTCATTCTTGACTGTAAATCTTACCAATCTCCAATGCTCGCAAAGCTTCTTTCTTAGAGTTCTGGTCCTGCACTTTGTGAGTCTTCATTGAGGCCACGCTTTCTAGTTGTAGTCTCTAGAAAAGTGACCAACTCCAGTCCTTTGACCATTCTTCGTTTTCTTCAACGACTGGCGGATTTTTATATTTGGATACACTTCCACATTTGGAGCTCATTCAATTTTTTTGTTTCTCATATCAATTTTATTGGCCAGATTCACTAGAAGTTTCTTACTTGCTTCCCTGTGTTTTTTTTTATACAAGGTCTGAGATGATATATGGTCTTCTTCACCTCCTCCTTCCCATATAGGTATTCTCCCAAGAACCTTCTGTTGTATAATAGTCTCCTCGAGCAACCCATTCATATAAATTTACACTAGGGGAATTTCTATTGGTTCCATCATTATTTGCTGCAGTACGAGGCTTAGGAGGCCTTTAAAGAAGTTCATTGTGCCATTAAAATCGGTCCAATCACTATTGGATATTTACACTGCCACCAAAAATTTGAACCCTTCCCCAAACTTGACACAAAAACATGAGCATAAAAAGTCATTAAATTATAACAGGGTGTCGAAACCACCGTCTTGGAAACCTTCGGCCTTATCAGTTTGCACCTATCAAACTAAACTGTATAATGCAGGATCTTGTTTGAAGGATCAATATCTAATCGGTAAAAAACTGCATTCACAAAAACATTGTACTTTATGTGTGTCTGTCAAGGTAGCTTAATCAATAATACATAACTCCCGCGCATGAAAGTGGATCCATTTATCTACACGCACCTTATTCTTCCTACCCCATCAAGACATGTCAGACAGTGTTTATTCATCTGTACGCATATGATGACTATTAAAAAAGAGGTAAAAATTCATGACTTTTTATCTAACACATTCAAAATAGTTGACGAATCAAATTCTCCATATGTCACAACTGATCAATCAGCTATTAGAAGAAATCAAAATATCTCCTCCAATATATGGTCCATCTGTCACAACAGACAATCCATATGCTGCAACAGATGTTGCAACAGATGGTAACTCTGTTGTGATAGATCGGACAATGTTTATTTATCTGCACCCATGTGATGACTATTAAAAAAGAGGTAGTCATTACTTTTCATCTAACACATTCAAAATAGCTGACATATCAAATTCTCCATCTATTACGACTGATGAATCAACTGTTATAAGAAATCTAAACATCTCCTCCAAAAGATGGTCCATCTGTCGTAACAGATAATACATATGTTGCAACAGATGTTGCAATAGATGGTAAACCTGTTGCGACAGACCAGATAGTGTTTATTCATCTACACGCATGTGATGGCTATTAAAAAAGAGGTGAAGAGACGTGACTTTTTATCTAACATATTTAAAACAACTGATGAATTGAATTCACCATCTGTTGACACTGATGAATCAGCTGTTATAAGAAATCAAAATATCTTTTCTAACAGATGGTCCATCTGTTACAACAGATAATACATATGTTGCAATAAATGTCGCATCTGTTGCATATACAAACCATCTGTTGCAACAGATGGAAAATCTATTTTGACAGACCATCTGTTGCACATACAGAACATCTATTACAATAGATGGTAAATTTGCTGAGGTAGATGTACGTTCTGTTGCAACAATTCAATATTAATGATTGTTATCAAGTCTCAAACTGTTTTGAAAAGGTGAGAAGTATTAATGTAAAAGAAAAAGTTGCAACTTTTCACTAAAAATAAAATGCCACCAGTTTGAATGTAATTAATACAATGGAGCTGAACAGTCGTGCCTTTTGGCCTGACATATCCAAATTTAATCCTCTATAAATAGGTCCCTCCGTAATCTTTATTCTACTCCACTTTATTTGTTTCTTGCATTTTTTCTTTTCGTATGACATCTTCAACCACTTCTCTTCAAAGAGCATATTCCTTTCTCATTGAGGTAAGTTTTTTCTGTGTAAATCTACCAGTTGGTAGTATATGTCGTATTACATTTGGACACTTTTCTTTATATTTGTCAATTCATGCGTGTTCTAGATTTGGCTAATCTTGTTTGGGACATTGCTATTCTGTGCAACACAGTGCGGAAACTTCAGAGGTAGGTTAATAAGTTGCAGAGGGAGTTGGTCACTGTGAGAGTAAGGATGTTCAGAGAGATGCAGAGGCTGATGAGGGCCCTGCTGCTACGAGTTGATTAGCCGGCTGTCATTAATAATGATGATGATAATTAGAATGTGTTTTTTCTTTTACCGTATGTATTTTAATTTTTCTATATCAGATCTATACCTAATGTATTTATTTTTTGTTTAGTGAAAATTTTATTTTTAGTTGACTTTGGCTTTTTAATTCTTATTCAATTTTCATTCTGTCTATTTCTTCTAAACATACATGTTAACATATCAACGGTTGGAAATAAGGAGAAGTTTTAAATCCAGTAGCAATAGCAATTTTGGCTTTTGAGTTCTTTCAACAGATGGACCATGTGTTGGAACAGATTGGTCATGAGTTAGGTTTCTATCAACAGATTATCCATCTGTTGCGATAGATTTGTCATCTATTAGAGGAAAACATTACAGTTTGATGGAACTGTGTTATGTTCTTCTAGCTAATGTCCATCTGTTGCCATAGATGGGTAATCTGTTGAAAATAATTGTGGTCTGCTGTATTATTTAGTTCATGTTTTGCCTCTTTTTATTGATGCACAAGTTACTAAAAAAGATATTTTATATATAATAAATGATGACATTACGTTCAAAACAATAAGTTAAATGTATAAAAGTCCACAACAAACAATAACACAAGTTTTTTCAATTACAACGATCATGGTGGATTACGATTTGGGCATGTAGTTCTTTTGTGGTCAGCGCGCTTACATACGGAGCACTTGTTTCTTCTTGATGAAAATGATTCTCCAACTCCACGCCTCCTCTTATATGGTTTTTTCCCGGTTTGATAGTGATTGGGTTAATATATGGAGGAGGTATTAATCTCTCCAAAAGCACTGTAGGAATAACCCAAGATTGTTCGGGAGGCACCGGAGTAATATGCCCACTATATGCCATTTTATATTTTTCCACCGAATAATATTGAGAGGAGTGCTCATAAATTTTAGGTCCATATTTTAGACCGTATTGAGATCGAAGTGCTTCCATAGCATGTGGACAGGGTATTTTGTCCTAAGTCAAAAACTCTGCACGTACAAAATCTTGTTTAAAGATCGACCATGGAAATATCACTATGACCGGTAATACTGAATTTGTAATTTGCTATTTGATGAGATAATAATCTATTCCCCAAACTGATGTTCATTGATATTATTTTTTTTATTTCTAGAACAAATGGGGTTCTTCTTGGGCCTTCAAACTGCACACGACTTTTGTTAAAAAATCAGCCATAGTTCTTGTTTATTATTTCAAACAGAGCCTTGATGGGAAATTCTCTTTCAGCGCCAAACAATGAATTCAGTGATTCAGCTATGTTTGATATCATAATATTGTACCTATACAAAATAATTACTTAGTACGACATCATACTAAACTTGCAACTCAAACAAGACATTAAACTCATAAGAATATACCTACCTGTCGGACAGAATACCCGGCTCCATCTCTCGAAACCAGCACGTACGAGAAGTTCTGCTACCTTGGGATGCACATCCATTATTTGATTGAAATGGTCTAAAAACTCCTCTCTACTATATGTTTTAGATGCTCTATACAAAAGGGTTAGGACCCTTTCATTATGATAGTTGGTCTGAATGTTCTCTCCAAGATGCCTGATGCAACAACCAAAGTAAGCTAAAGTGAAGAAAATTGAACCCATCTTTGGAATACTTGGATGTCTATCCAAAATAAAACATAACTCTTCGGTATCTTCGACGCATCATCGCAGTTGTTCAAAAAAATCCATAAAAGGCATCACATTCCTTGTCTGTTACACAAAAAGCAACAGAAAATATATAATTCTCTGCATCCTCCGCCATCGCCACTAGCAGAACTCCATTATACCTGCTCCTCAAGAAGGTACTGTCGACGGCTATGCCTTTTCTAAAATGTCAAAAACCTTGAATCCAAGAACCATAGGATACAAAAAAGTACTTGAACCTTCCGCTTTCATCAAAATGTAATGTCGTCTTATTTCTAGGATTTATGGTCTGAATCATGTAACGGTAGGCATCCAAGACTGCATACCTATGCTCTGGTGTCTCCCTAACCAAGTCCTTGGCAATTCCTATCATATATATCTTCTAATACCTGACCAGGGCACCTAATTCCGTAAGGAGTTAATTAGCCATAACCCTTGTAGAAGAGCCTTTGCCATCGGGAAAACTACTCTTGAAATATTCACCGAGGACCTTTGTCGTGGCATGAGATTTTGGCCCGAGATGTGATCCAAACCACATTGTGAGGCTTTTCATGTTTATGAATGACGAATCTATCAAAACTTATGTACTTCACCGCTCTCATCCACCACTTGCAGTTCGGATTAGCACATTTTAGCAAAGACACTGCTCGAATTAATCACTTTCTTTATTCTGAAATATATTTTCAAAAAAGAAATAAACAAAGTAGTAGATAGTTCATTCTTGTCCTTGAATGACATTCCATTGAAAAATCCGGTCCTGTCGTCTGGAAGATTGCCAGACTGTGCCGATCGAGAAGAATACTGTAGTGGTCGCATCAACGGGCGTAGGTGTTTGATCATCATCTGGAATATTCATGTCTAGATCATCCAACCTATCATCAAAGATGTCTTGTTGTTGTTCTTCTTCTACATTCTGGTTCTCATTCTCTTTTGCCTTTTCAACTACGTACACCCTTAACACCAGCCTGGATGAATCACTAAGATAAGCATGCAATCGAACCTGATTGGTTATCTTGAAAAGTAGTACCCTCTGATTTTCAAAGGAGTTGTGCATGTAGATGATGACGAGTTCTTCTAGTTGGCAATTCAATCCACAATAGCTGATGATTAAGTTTACAAAATCATCATACGAAACATCACTTTGGACTGTCATAGCTATCATCGCTAGTATTTCACCCTCCTTCTAATGCCATACATATCTATTATTTTTCTCGATCCATTGACCATGACAATCCACCCTTATTATTATTGATATCTCCATTAGTGGTACCTAAATAAAGTCATTTGTTAAAAAAATTAATAGTCATCTCATAGTGCCGTAAATAAATCCCAACAGATGTGTAATCTATTACAACAGGTAAGTGATCAGTTGCAATAGATTACTTACCTATTGGGATTCATGTTACGCTCCTGAAGCTGATTTCAACAGATGAGTCATCTATTGTAACAGATGAATCATATGTTGTAATAGACTATATATCTATAGCAACAGATGAAGCGCTTGTTGGGATAGATATTACAGTACTAAGGCATCTTTGAAGCTGATTCCAATAGATGAGTGACATGTTGCAATAGATGATTAACCTATTATGATAGATGACTTACCTGTTGCAACATATGATGATTTATTAGAATCGAGGTCAGGTTCTATCGCAACAGATTACTAATATATTACAACAGATATTTATCGTCTGTTGAATCAAGTTCAGGTTCTATTGTAATAGGTTAATAATATGTTGCAACAGATAGCACATTTGTTGGAATCGAGTTCAGGTTATGTTGTAAAAGGCTACTAATCTGTTGTAATAGATATTAATCATATAGCACCAGATAACTAATTTATTTTAATAGATGGGTCATATGTTGCAACAGATGACCCATCTGTTCTATTCATGTTACGGCACTATAGAATCATACACATAAATCCAATATATGAGTCTTCCATTTAAACAGATGTCACATTTGTCGCAACAGATGATTGATCTGTTTAAGCAGATGGCTCTTATGTTGCATTCATGTTCGCGTGCTATCTATTGTTGAAAAAATAGCACAATAGCAGTTACTCAAATGAAAAATTCAACTAAAAATCATAATTTGACTTACCAAAGTCTCCTATGAAGTAATGCCAAAGTGGAAAGTGATATACGAAATAAAATTTGACCTAAGAAATTGGTCAAATAGAAACACAGTAGCGGTAACAACAACAACAACAATGGTCAATAAGAAGTAGATGAAGATGATAATGAAGTAGAAGATGATGATAATGAAGCAGAAGATGATGAATAAAGCAGCAACAACAATGAACAACAAAAATCGCTAAGAGAGAGAAAACAAAATGGATGATAAGAGAGAGAAACACGCTTTTTTTCTTCCATTTCTCATTATATTAGGTAAACATTTGGATCAAAGTGTAAATTTAAAGACTTCTGAGTTATTCTCAAACTTACCCAACTTTCTTAATCCATAAAAAGTAATTGTCACCTCTACTCAATTATTAAGACTTGTGTCACCTACACCTCATTTTAAAACTCTTTTGTCACCTACAGCTCAAATCCCTTAGTAACCTTTTAGCCATAATTAATTATTTAAAACAAACTATTGTAGCTAAACTAAATAATGTTGCTTTTCAAGTTATAAAAATTGTGGCGATAGTCAAACAAAATAGCCATAGATCTTTTGTTGTAATAAATTTTCATAGCTAATTATTAATTTTTGCCACAAAATAAAACCTTACCTTTTAACCACGAAAAAATTATTTGAAGCAAAATTTGTGGCTAAATAAATATTTTTCTTTAAATTTAAAAATTTGTGGTAATAGATGACTTTTAATAGATATAATTATTTGTCAAGATAAAATTATATAGCTACAAAATTATTTTTTTTGTGAAATTTCATAGATAATAATTACACTTTTTAACCATAATTTCAAATATATTGTTACAAAACTACTCCCTTCGTCTCATATTATTTAACATTTTTATCAAAAAAAAAAACCGTCTCAAAATAATTGACATGCTTAAAAAAATCAAAAGATACTTGGACATTTTTTTTCAACTTTACCTTTAGTAATTTAATGAAAGTAATTAACTCAAATAGGCAACGACAATATTTAATATGAATTTAAGAGTCACATTAGTCAATTTACAACCCTTATAAATTTTCCTTAAGAATTGGGTAAAAGACAAATATATCAAATAATACGAGATAAAAAATAATTTTTTATCTATATTAAATATATTTTTTTCTTACACTTAAAGTGGTGCCACATCTCTCTCTCTTTCTTTCTCTCTCTCTCTATATATGGGAATGCTGATGTGGCATGCTTTTAAAGCCACCATTCCCATTTATCTTTTTTATCATTTTTTTGGGCATTTTTTTCTTATTTTCTAATTAAAAATTAATAACATTTTATCATATTTATTAACTATCATTAATGATTATTCTAATCTGTACGTATTCTAATCATTTTTACATTTACCATTTTCTTTTCTAATTAAGCCATATTATATTTTTCTTATTTTCTTATTAAAAGGTTACCATTATTTTATCATCCTAATTGACTATCATTAATGATTTTTGTAATTAAGGTAAGAGTAATGGGAGAATTGAAAAGACTCTTTTTGCATTTACCATTTTCTGATTATGCCACATTATATTTTTCTTATTTTCTTATTAAGAAGTTCATATTATTTTACCCTCTTTATTGTCTATCATTAATGATTTTGGTAATTAAGGCAAGGGTAATGGGAGAATTGAAAAACCACCCTGTATCATTTTTTATAATTTATATATATCGTCAATAACCAGGAGACATAGGAATTATGATTTGGTGCTTAATCTTCAGCTACACGTTAGGTAATGCGATGTTTTATTGCTCTATTCAACATTTATTCAATGGTTTTTTGCATTTAAGAACCTTATGTAGTTAGTTATGTATTATATTACAAAAGGAGAAAAGAAATTGGTTGGATTTTATCTTGCACTATCACATTATTGAATTTGTTCCTTGTAAATAAAAATCAAAAGATGGAACAAACATGGAGGTACCTATCTCTCTCTCTCACTCTCTTTCTCTCTTTGTTGTGTATTATGTATATCTACCATACAACAAGAGTAATCATACGTTCATTTATTTATCAATTTATGGTAACAAAGCAGAGGTCTGATCTTCAAATGAACATTCCAACACTACACAAGCTAGATGTGATGCTTATTGTAAGAGATACGAAGTTTTTTTCTATTTTCGTTTTCCTTATGTCATTGTAGAATTATCTGAATTGTAGATGAAAAATGGTGGATACCTGCTTCTAAGGTTCCTCCTAACGGCTTGTCTGATTCTTTAAGGAAATGGCTGCGACTTCAGAAGGATTTAGCAAACCAAGTTCATAAAGCAATCATTGCCATAAATTCTCAAGTCTTGCAGAAATGGCGATTCCAGAAAGTTAAATAGAATCCCTACCCAAGGTATGTAAAAGAAAAAAAATCACGAGTCGCACTTTTAACAAAAAGTTATATAGAATCCCTACCTAAGGTATGTAAAAGGAAAAAAATCACGAGTCTTACTTTTAAGTTACTTCAGGCTTGTGATCTTGAGTTAATATTTCCCTTTTACTATGTTTAGAATGGGAGAGCAAGCTTAAGAGATTCGATCTACAAAAGCATCACCGAATAACACTTTGATCCAGATTACTTCTTCATAACTATGGACATGTCGTCAGAACATAAAATTTTAGAGAGCTCAAGGATACGATCAAGGCTTCGGTTGTTATTTGGAGAAGAAAAATGAATGTTAAAGATGGGAAGTCATCCTGGGGTTCTTCTGCTAGCTTTTGAGAAGAGAGGAATATTTGAAGAGAGAGCGAAAGTCGTCTTGCTAATTCTTAAGCAGCACTTCCCTAGAATTCCTCCGTCAACACTAGACGTTAGTAAAATCCAATACAATAAAGTACGAAGCATGCACATTTTGATTACTTTCAATTTCATATTCTAGAGAATCTAGACTTGTTTTCTTTGCTTCCATTAGGCGATTCAAGTTCTTTTTCATTATGGGGTCATTCATATACTGTTCGGTGTTCCACAATTTGTTTCATATTTCTTATTTTATTTTTTTGGCAATTTTTTCTATATTTCTATTTACTTCTTTATTTATTATTGTACAGAAATAAATATGTTAATTATTACTCCTTCATTTATTTCTATTCATTATTGTAACAGCCTAAATTCAAACTTAAATGTATCAAAATTTAGTATTCCACTTATTCATTTTTTATTGTACACTTTAAAAGTCTAAATATTTACTACTCCAAACTTTCATTTTCTTCATGAAAAATCAATCATCAATATATATAACAGATTAAAAAAAAGATAAATAAATTAAAATGAAGAAAAAAATGAGGAAAGGAAAAGGATTAATGAAATTATGCCAAAGAAGGCATGTTAGATTGATAGCAAAACGTTAGCTCTTCCTTTTAATTTGTATTTTTTCTGCTATAAATTTCTGTAATTGTTTGTACAATTATCATGTTGTTTAGATATACATAAGAAAATAGAAAAATAGAAAGTCTATTATCTAACAAAATACTTAAAACACAAGTAAAGATTTGTAATTTAATCAATAGTATAAAAATAATTAATATATACATATAATAAAACTAAATCATTAGTATTTTAATAATTTGAAACACATCTATCTGTATAAATTTGTACTAATGTTGTTTGTAACCACGTGAAGCGTTGTGATTACCACTAGTTAATAGTATTAATGTACAATCATGATAAATTAATAACAACAAATTTCTGTAATTATAAAAATGTATGTATTTGTTTTTTCGTTTTCCAAAACTATAATACTCATTGTTTCATTTTACTAAGGAATCATGAGTTTTCCTTTAAATGTATTTTTTAATTAAAGATTGGGGCTCCAAGGCTCATTTTATTATTCAAGCTAACAAAAGGCAAAAAGGAACAAAAACAAAAAAATAATAGAAATGGAAAGCTGACTTATCAACTAGAATGATTTAGAAAGGAAAAGGTCTCGATGGAGCCATCCATCATCGGAGCTCTAATCGACTTCCCCGAGAACAGATCCTTCTACTCCACCATCTACATCGATCAATGATAAGACCATTCTCATTTGTTTTTCCAAGCTAACTATTATTTTCAATGGAGACAAAACAACTCCAATTTGAGTAGCCTCTACAGTCTATCACCGGTAAGTATGTATATATGTTTTCATTTTTCTCTCTGGTAGACCCTCTTTTATTTTTGTATTTGTACTAAATTCTCATATCCGATTAAATCGATTGAATACCCACACTTTGTTCTTGGGACATTGGAAGAAGCTTAAAAGGCATTTAAGTTGGTGCATTTTTTTCCGGGGTCTCAAGTTTTGCATGTACCCTTTTGTTTTACAAAGCTATCATCCAAGTTTTACTATAAAAATTGTCAATTCAATCTTATCATGCAGATACAAATAATAATTTTTAAGAGCTATATATAGAGACATTCAAGATTAATGTCAGTAGACCGAGGGTGTAGTTTATTATACATTCGAGCTGAAAATATATTGAATAACAAGTCCAAATTTGTTTTGTATTTTTTAAAATCTTTTGCTTTGGCATATTTTTCAACAATTGAGATTGGTTGTGTCTGCAGGAAGGACACAACCTAAATTTTCTTCTACTACCAAAATTTTAAGTTCCTATCTACTTTTACTTCTTCTGAACTTTTTTTTTCATTTTTTCTGTTCCCCGTGACTCTTTTTGTGCACTATACATAATACTTTTATCAACACAAAAAGAGTCTCATCTTTTGTTCCTATATTGAGATCCATTTGAAATATAGAGTAGAAAATTAATGGTCATGACTTAGCAGAAACATGTAGTGTTACTTCTTTTGACTTGTTTATTTACATCTTCGTATTCTTATCAATTTATGGTTGGTGGAAAAGATGGTTGGATTCTTAACCATTCTGAAAATTACAATATTTGATCTCAACATATGAGATTCCAAATCAATGACTCTGTTTGTAAGTCTTCTCCTCCCTCCCAATTTATGTCTCAAAAATACACCAAAGAAAAACTTCATAAAAAACAAGATTTATTGTCTGAAAAATAAGACTGCTTGCAGGGTAGTATAAAATAAATACAACAAGAAAACAAAAACATGTGTTGGTAAGGTATCTTGCTCGAACCCTGAAAATATTATCATATCTGTATTGGATTCTCCAAATATGCATAACTTCTGGAGGATCTGACAAACTCAACAAGGTTTTTGAAGAATTCGAGCAACATAATGTGTAAGTTATATATGTGTTAACACCAATTGAAAGTCGTTAATTTTGTTGTATAATTTTTAGTGTCCAAAATAGGCAGTTTGCTCGGACCCTATAAAAATACTACTGCATTCAGTGTTGGCTCTATCAAATATGAATAGTACTTTTTGAAGGATTCGACAGACATAGCCCAACAATATTTTTGAAAAGTTCAAGCAACATAATTGATAATTAGTTAATATGTCTTACAACATTTGATATTTGTTAATTTTGTAGTGTTCAAGTATAAGCATGGAGAAGATTCAGTGTCGGGGGTGAGTAAAGATGATTATAACAAGTGCAACACAATCAATCCAATCAAGAAAATGGAGGATGGAAATCCCGTTTTCATAGTTGATCGTTCTGGTCCTTTTTACTTCCTCAGTGGCAACAAATATAACCATGACAAGGGACAAAAGTTGCAAATCATTATAATATTTGTTAGGAAACATCCTTCTACTACCCTATTGGCACCACAAACTCTAGCACCCATGGTTGCTCCACCTAGTAATGGATCATCTTCACCTACTACACCATCTCCTTCTGGAGGTAAACAAATTCAGAATTCAAATTTGATTGATTCAATTTTATGATTGTATTGAAAAATATTCCAACTTTTTGTTATATAATTTAATGTAGGATCTACTACCCCACCATCTAAATCTTCTTCTCCTTTTGCATTTTCTCTAGGGCTGCTCCGCTTACTGGATCATCCACACCAAGTACATCACCACCCAGTGGGGCACCAATAGTTACTACTCATGCAGGCACATATAGGCTGATTTAAAATTTAAATTTCATAGGTTCAACTTTTAATTTCCTTTCCACTTAACATATTGTACTTCTACAATGATAGAATTTAAAATTTCATGTTAAAATTTTAATAATCTCTGTTTCATTTGGAAGCTTTCAGATTTTAACCTTCAAATAAATATTTTTTCTTAATTCTCTAAACTTTGGTTGTAAAGATATCTCAATTTATAATGTACTTTAATTTAGACATGAAGTTTAAGAAATATGAGTCGTTTATCTTCTAACATTCATCATTTTTTCAGCAAAGAAGAAGCTTTATTGTGGCTGGATTCCTCACCCCTAATAAGTGAGTTCTCTGTTCTTTTTGTTTCTCTTTTCTTTAGTACTTTTCCTCTCTGATTTTTCATTTATTACCTAAAGGTACAAGCTTTGTCTTAGATATATGTTTCAACCTCAATTACCAGCTGGAACCTGAGCTTGTATTTATGTATTGAAGCATCCCTGGTACTTGTGCTGACCTCTTCTAATTTTTGTATTTAGTTTAGTATTGATAAGGAGCTTTGTGCTAGTAGTAATGCAACTCGGTGAGAGTGTATAATTATCTATAATTTTCTGTGCTGTATTTTCTTTACGTTTTAAAATATTGCTTCATATTGTATGTTCATATTCTGATTGTTGTAGCTACTTCACTGTTGATGACCAATTTATCCATGCCAAAAAATCAATGAAACAATGCATGATAGCAGTTAAAAATACAAAAGAATTGGAAGAAACTCTAAGTAGCAATTTCTTTTAAAGTGCACATGGTAGATAAGGATATTCCAACTTAATCCAATTAATATCATCAATTCAACACTAATGAATACTAATTCATATTCAATCTGAATAACCCAATATATTGTTTCTTATAGTTATATTACTGTATACTAGTTCTCCTGAATTTGTACATACTGAGTTAATGCACTCCCAATGAGATAGTGTATAATTGTTTTTCATCTCTTGTGTTGTATCTTCTATGTATTTCAAAACTGCTTCATAAAGTGTATCTGCATATTCTTATTGTTGCATTTTCCTCACTGTTGATAGCTAGTTTATCTATGACAAAGAATTAGAAAACCATTTACAATAATAAATCTTCATCATTAGTTTTTGGTTCTGATTTGATACCTTCAATAATATCATCGCTATGGTAACATTAGAGCAGATAGATCATTTCTTCTCAAATTTATAAAGTCTTTGTCTTCTTCAAATGCATGCAAGTAATCATTACAAGCATCTTGCTGAAAAGTATTTTCACTGATAGCACCTCCAGTAAAATAGGTAGAATGACTATTTAGAATAATTGACCAATTTGGATGAAGATTGTCCTTGACATAAAACACTTGTTCTTCTTGAGATGCAAGCATAAATGGTTTATTTGTTGCTATTTTTCACTTGGTTTTAACACTAACAAAACATGTTTATTTATCTTCACTTCCTTTTCGATGTGTTCAACATCTCATCTATCACATTTAAACAAGACAATACGTTTACATCCGACATATTGAAATCACATTTATTACTCATCCACTTATGATTAGATGGTAAAAATCTACGAGCACCCATGTAAGAAAATTTATGACCATACTTTAATCGAGTAGATGGAGTGTATTTGTTGCATAAAGGGCAGGCCAAAGCTCCCTTTGTGCTCCATCCAGACAAGTTGGCATAAGCAAAAAAATCATTTATAATCTATAAAAGTGCTTCCCTCATACAAAAATTCTTTTTTCTTGAAGCATCATACGTATTTACTCCACAAAATCATAATTCTCACAACTAATCTATCAATGGTTCTATGTACACGTCGATATCATTTTCAGGAGCTTTAGGACCAGGTATCAATAAAGACAAGAAGGAATATGATTGCTTCATTAAAATTCAAGGGTGTAAGTTATATACAGTAAGAATAACTGGCCAAGTGCTATGAGAAATGCTCAAGTTACCAAAAGGATTTATCCCATTAGCTGCTAAACCAAGTATAACATTACGAGGATCTCTAGCAAAGCCGGGATTATATATATTCAGATGTTTCTATGCCTCAGAGTCTGTCGGATGTCTAAGAACCCCATCTTTCAAATGACGATCATCATGTCATGTCATGTCTGAAGCTATTTCTGATGTCATAAACAACCTTTACAATCTTGGTTTCAAGGGAAAGTAACGTAACACTTTTCGAGGAACTTTGTTCTCAGTCTTTTCTTGAGTAATGCCATTAGCTTTTTGACCTTCAACTAATTTACATCTAGATTTTTGCAAGATTCAGCATTTGCATTATGTTTTTAAAATAACATACAATTATTCTTGCAAGCATGTATTTTTCACAACGAAGACCTAAATTTTGAATCACTTTTCTTGCTTCATAGAATGACTCTAGTAAAGTTTCATCGGAAGGAAGTGCCCGCTTAGTTAACTTCAATATGCTATCAACTGCTTTATCACTCAACCCATGAAGACACTTAATTTGGAATAGTTCAACAATTAGTGATAACTTAAAGAATGTCTCGCAATCAGGATAGAGTTGTTGTACAGCATCCTCTAACAATTTGGAAAATTTGGAAGAAGGTTCTGAAGCATAATCGTGTTTAAACTTAACCCCACTACAATCATCCATGATTTAAGGGCCAACAATATCAGAAATCATTTCAAACATATCTTCACCTTGCTCTTTTCTTACATCTTTTTGGTATACTTCATTATTATTAGTTTTTTTCTTTTTAGCTGCAAATTCTTCATGATGAAGCCACCGAGTATACGACGGGACTATCTTAGTAAATATTAAATGGTTTTGTACTTGATCTCTAGTTTGGTAGAGAACATTGTTGCATGTCTTACAAAGAGAAGGAATTTCATCGTTTGGTTCTTTGTCCTTGAAAGAAAATTGAAGAAAATCCTTGATTCCTTTTTCATACACATCACCCAATCTGTCGGTACAACCAATTCAAGTCTTATCCAATTCAAATTCCTACAAAGAAAAAAAAAGAAAACCTCACTTTGTAAGAGTTAACCAGAACTATAATTGAAACAAAGGAAAGAAGAGTAATAATCTGCATCTTTATCACTCTTGTGTCATGTTTGTCAATCTTAGCTATTATGTATTACTCATGTTTATATGCTTTATTTTCTAGAATTCATGTTAGTTCATAGCAAATTAATAATCACCACAGCAATGATCATCTAAACAACCCCCAAAAAATAACCCAAAAAATGGAAGAGACTTTTAAGTGAATAAGAAGATCTGTAACTTTAGATAGAGAAAGAATAAATAAACTTACTTCTGATGCTTTTGATGTTTTCCAAAGACACCTCAGGAGATGACAGTGAGGTTGAGCCTCGACTTTTGAGAGAAAAATTGAGAGAGAATTAAAATTTAAGTAGTGAGGGCTTAGGAATTCTTAGACCCAAAATTTAAGAAGTGAGGATTTAGGGATTT
This sequence comes from Capsicum pubescens, assembly GCA_030864215.1. Lineage (NCBI taxonomy): Eukaryota > Viridiplantae > Streptophyta > Magnoliopsida > Solanales > Solanaceae > Capsicum > Capsicum pubescens. The sequence continues at coordinate 237,647,783 of CM061540.1, forward strand.
TTTTTATACAGTTTATTAAAACATGACTTAGTGCATTCACTTTTAGGAATTCACATATATGTCAAAGTTTCATAACATCACATTTTGGTTCCCTGTTATTTTTATATAAATTTTGAAAATCAATACGTTACCCATCATATATTAGTTGTTCACATTACTAAATATACTTTATCTTGGAAAATATGAGGTACTGCATAATTTCTTTGAGTCTTAACTTTGAACTTCCCCCAGCTTTTGTTATTGAATTTTATAAGGAGGTGGGGCCTATCATATTTTTCTTGAACCCCCTGAATGGAATTCCTACCTTCGCCACTACTTGAATCAGTTTGGTAATCGTAGGTAGATATTATAAATTACTAGTTAAGTTGTAAAACACTCTGCCGAAAGTAATCAGTAGAAGGCAAATCATCGGAAAGCAATCTTTATCTAAACATTAACAAATTTCTGCAGTCGCAAGGGGTTCAAAAAATATGCAAAAGAATACTATAAATCACAATAATTAACAACTTAAAAATTTTTAAAGATATAAAATATTTGGTTGACTCTTAAAATTATATCAGTGTCACTTAAATTGGAATAGAAATAAGGCATTAAAAATCTCAATAAGTAAAAACCTAAATTGTTTTTAAAATATAATTGACTATCAATATCACAAAAGTTTGAACAAGGAGAGTGACGTATTATTTGAAAATTACAAAAATTCCAACAACAATAACAACAACAACAAATCCAGTGTATTCCCACAAAGTGGGGTCTAGAAAGGGTAGAGTGTACGCAGTCCATACCGCTACCTCAGCTGAAGTAGAGGTAGCGGTATTATAAATTACATAAAAAATATTATAAATTACGACAGTTAACAGCTTAAAATATCTAAAGCATATTAAAAATATGATTATCTAAATTCTATTTGTGTTACATAAATTGAGAACAAAAAATAACGTACATTAGACCCGTACTGGTACGGTCCCTCGACATCTCACATTTATGACATTTAATTTTGGATATACACATCCTATGTGACCTATTATACGTAGGACCCTATGAATACTCCGCGTAGGACGCCACATAGGACTCATATATTTTTGTTCATCTTTATACAAGTTTAAGTGTCCACTTATGCACACCACCCGAAGTTAGACAGCATAAATAAAAGCTGAAGTCAAATTAAAGGGCACATTTATGTGTTATGCCATTGTTATTTGACTCAAACTTGTTTGAAATAATACCTTTATTGATCTAGTATAGTTAGAGGTGTTAATCATTTGATTTGATCAATTTTACAATTTTAAGTCTTAAAACTAACTTAAATAAATAAGAGCATATTAATTTTGATTAATTAATTACATCAAATTTAAGCAAAACTTTAATAAAACTCAATCAATTAATTATTTTGAAAAAATACTATTTTATCTGGACATAATCTATTGGGATGACATATACTTATATTGATATAGTGTAACTAGAGTTGTTCATCATTCGAGTCGATTTAATTTTATGGGATCCTATTTGTAAGTTTAAAATACAACTTAGATAAATAAGTGACTCTATTTACTTTGATTAATTAATTATATTAAATTTAAACAAAACTTCAATAAGTCTCACTCAGATACAATATTACAATATTTATCCTATTTTATTTTGCGTTTATAATTGTTGCCTACTATTGTTATTTTTCTTTCTAAAGTCGTTGGCGTGGTGGGGTTCTCTCCATCAATTTAAAAATTCAATAAGTCTAATGCATTCAAATTTTCTAAACTAGAAATAAAATAAGTTTTGTGTTTAGCACTAGTGTATTTGAATTTGCTTATTCTTGTAATTTGTGTAAACTTTTATGCATGAAGATATTATATATATGAAACGAACTGTTAAGAACCATCTTCTTATCGATTTTGCATGTTTACAAATTAAAAATTAATAAAATTGATCAAATAATATACAAAATCGAATCGATCAATGCACATCCCTAAGTCTAACCTACAACGTCTTCATGATCTACTATTAATTTAAATTAATTAATAATTATTCTAAATATAAGTATAATTAATTGAATTAAGAATTAATAATTAAATATAAAAGCACATGAATACCATAGATTACATCTAATACATTTGTAAAATAATATTTAATAATCAAAAAGTTATAAAATAAAATAAGCAAATCTAATACCATACATGGAAAAGGAATTGTACGTTTTACTTAAAAGAATCTCATCAAACTTTTATAATGCTATTAGGGTTATTAGGAGGGAGAAATAAATTGACAAAATTGAAAAATTGGGAAAGAAGTAGCCCCCCCACCCCCCTCCCCTCCCCCAAAAAAATATTCCCCCAAAATATTTTCCTATATTTCTTTTGTCAAATTTTAGCTTATTTTTTTTTTATATATTAGAGAAATTAGATGCGTGACAGTATTGTAACACCCCGTAAATTTTTTCGTACACTTATCGCGATTATATGGAGTCCTAAAGGCTTGCGTATGGGTTAAATTAAGTTTATGGTGTTCGGAAGTATCCCGTCAATAGTTATACGTGTAGGTATTGGAATAATCTTTCCAATGATATAAAGTTTGCCCAAAACAGAGGAGTATTTCATATAAGCGAGCACATTCGAAATTTCAAAACGGCGGCCGGGAATCCTGTGAACAGTAAATCTGCAGGAAAATTACTGCAGCTAGGTAATTTTTTTTGGATCAACTTTAGACGATCATAACTCCTTGTACAAAAAGAACTGTGTGAGCTGCTATATATAGACGAAAAGTTCCGAGAGTCTTCTTTCCGATGAAATTGGTTTCATCCAAATTCAATGTCTGAGTAAGAAGATATACCCGTTTTACTACAGCCTAACAAAAAAAAACAGAATTTTGGGACAGATTTTTGGGTCAACTTTAAACGATCATAACTCCTTGTACAGGAAGAACTGGTGGTATACTTTATATGAAAATGAAATCCCTTTTAATTATCTTTCCAATTCAATTGGTTTCACCCAAATCCGATACCGGAGCAAAAAGTTATGATCGATTTACCTCAGCCTGTCAAAACTGTCCACTGGGGACAGATTCGGATTTATTTAAATTTTTAGGGCAAAATGGTCATTTTCTATTACCTCTTGGACGAAAATTGGTCTTTATAAACATACACTTAGCCTCATATATATCATATATCATCCAATTATTAAGAGAAGGTGAAACCCTAGCCTAATTTCAACTTCAAATATTTTGTGATTCAATCGTAGAAAATTCAAATTGGTTCCGTAGTTGTGTTCACCATCTCGAAAGCTTCGAGAAGCACCCCATGGTTATGTAAGGAGGATTCTAAATACAAGAGTTCATTGTTAAGGTATGAATATTGTTTATTCTTGATTCTTATCCATGAATAAGTATTGATAAAGGATTATGAGTATTGTCTTGATGTTGGAAGATAACTAGAAACATAGTTATGAATTGTTTTGTATAAATTGTTAGTAGTAAATTATGAAAGTTGTTGTATTGGATTATGGAGGATGAATTGTGGCGATATATCATTATATTAGTGGTTCTGTATGCCTAGTGATCATGTTGGTATTGGATGGTGATTAAGAGGGGAAATAAAGGCTAAGAGTGATGTTGAGGGATATTGCATGAAAATGCATGATATGTGAATGTAATAAGAGTACAAGAGGATGTATGTAGCACTCTTATTGATTAGTTAAAGGACTACTTCCTAGACATTATTTGGTGAAGTTAATACCTAAATGGTAAGGTTTGGTTGCTAATACTAGTTTGCCACAAATGACTTATTGTAGATAAGTGTTCGAAGAGTACGGGAAGTCAAGTTGGACTTGTATTGAAGTGGTTATATCAAGGTATGTAAGACATACTCTATCTAATCTTTGGCATGAATAATGACCCATGGCACTCTCAAGTAAGCTTCCAACATTGTCCTACGACACATGACACATAATAACATCATATGATCTTCGACACTACCAATTGAACTTGTTTTCACTTTTAAAATGTCCGGCTAGTCAAAAAATGTCCATATACTATTGTTGACTCTGAAATGGTTTAATGAGGTATCCATGATTCTCTACTTCATTTTCATGATATTGATTACCTATTTACGTGTTTTTCCTATTGAGGTATCATGGTTTCAAGTTCCATAAGGTGTGACCACAAAGTAACCAATCTCAAAGATTAATTGAAGTAAGAAATGGAATGTCTTTATTTTAAATTGTTGATATGATGTATTGTATTAGTACCACTGATCAGTTGGCCATTGTATTATAAAGATTATGTATATATGCTATTCCAGGGGTGGTCCCTGATGTATTGTATTAGTACCACTGATCAGTTGGCAATTGCATGACATATGTTATGTATTGATAAGGAATACGGAAAGTAATGATATGAAAGTAATGTGCAGGTATCCCATCAGCTCTTTTAAGTGTGGTCTACTCATACTGTTTATTCGCTGGTATCTGGGTTCTGTTGATCTTTTGTATCTCATCTTGATACTCACTGCCTTACATACTCAGTACATATTTCCGTACTGACGTCCCTTACGGGGGACCTGTATTCATGCCTGCAGGAACAGGTACTTCAGGTCGTACACCTCCGCAGTAAGAGCCAGGACATTCTGTGGATAGTGGTGAGCTCCAGTTGTTTCGGGGCATCCCAAGTCGTTTCTATATGTACTTTTGGTATTTGTATAAAAGTCTTTTGTGGGCGGGAGTTTGTCCCGACCCTAACTCAGTTGTGTATCTATGTAGAGGCTTTTGTAGACATATTGTACAGCCATAGGAGTGTTTGGTTGATAGACATGATGGCTCTGATGGCCAATTACTGTTTATATATATATATATGCGTGTCTGCTGGGCTGATACAGGTACTGTTTTCTTCTATTTACAACGAAGTGCCGCCCAAATTTCTAATTTTCATAAGTAATGTAAATGTGAAAGTATAGGTTATGAACGGGTTCTCCCGGGCCTCCTCGGCTACGGGTGCCAGTCCGCTCCAATGGGATTTGGGGCGTGACAGAAGTGGTATCAGAGAAGTTCGTCCTTGTGAGTCTACAAAGCCGTGTCTACGTAGAATCTCGTTTATCGGTGTGTTGTGCACCACATCTATAAACAGGAGGCTATTGGACATTTAGGGATTGTTTCCATTCTCCATTTCTTAGATCGTGCAATAGAGCCCATATTAGAGATAAAGTCATAATCGATCGCTTAATCCAATTGTTTTTTTTTATTTATTATAGTAACGATGCCGGTTACAAGGAGAAAGAATAAGTGGAAGCAAGTAGATGTGGCTGCCGGAGAGGGGACTAGTAAGTCACCCACTATACCAGCTAATCAAAGTGAGGTTCCAGCTGAGCATGCATCAGAAACTTCTCCCAGTCCGGAAGAAATAAGGGGAGGAGAACTATATCCCCAGAGCCACCTATTAATGTTGTTGATCGAGATTTGAGGGATGCAGTACAACTTCTGACGCGTATAGTTGCCGGTCAAGTTCAAGGGCAAGCTATTCCTACCACGGGTTCTGGTGGTACGGATAGAGCAGCTAGCCTTCAGACACAGGATTTTTTGAAACTGGATCCTCCTACTTTTACCGGATCAGATATTAACAAAGACCCGTAGGACTTTGTCGATCAAACCCAAAGGGCTCTAGATGTTATGCACATATCCGGTAAAGAGATGGTTGAGCTAGCATCATATAGACTGAAAGGAGAGGCTATATTATGGTACGAGGATTGGAAACGATATAGGGGTATTGATGCACCCCCAGCTACTTGGAAAGAGTTCAAAGAGGCATTTATTGATCATTATCTTCCATATGAGACTCGTCAGGCCTGTGCGGATCAGTTCTTAAATCTTAGACAGGGTCATACAAGTGTGAGGGAGTATAGTCTTCGATTTAATTCCTTGTCCAGATATGCTCCTAATGTTATAGCTACTATGGATGACAGAGTTCATCGGTATGTGAATGGATTGGATCCGTACTTGGTTAGAGATTGTACCATTGCTACTTTGAACAAGGAAATAGATATAGCGAGGATACAAGCTTTCGCTCAGAAAATAGAAGATCAGAGGCAAAGAAGAAGAACCCAGGAATCAGAAAAAGGATATTCTAAGCGGGCCAGAGCTATAGGGAAGTTTATGGCATCTCAGGGAGGTTTTAGGCCTTCGTTCTCTCATAGATTGCCTAGCCTGTTATCTTCTTATCCTGCAATTAGTGCTCCACCGCAATTTCAAAGGTTCAGAGGTAATCAGTTCGGGCAAAGCAGTGAAAATTAGAGTTCGCGAACAGTGGGGTATCAAGGGCAAGAGAGTATGAGTCAATTGAGACCTCCACGACACCCGTGCCCCATATGTAGAAGATTTCACTTTGGCGAATGTCGGCTTGGAACGAACAATTGCTTTTGGTGCGGTAAGCCGGGGCATATGGCTAGAGATTGCCCACGCAGGACCACAGGTGGTATAACACGACCTACCGGATCAGCTGTTGTGTCATCATCGGTGCCTCCTTTGCGTAGGGGTACACAACCTATGGGTCATGGTAGAGGTGATAGAGGAGCAGCTAGTTCTAGCGGAGCTCAGAACCGTGTGTATGCCCTAGCAGATCGGCAGAATTTAGAGGCTTCTCCAGACGTGGTTACAGGTACGTTGTCCATCTTTGCATTTGATGTGTATGCCTTAATTGATCCTGGTTCTACATTATCGTATGCTAATCCTTTGGTTGCGGGAAGGTTCGGAAGAACACCCGAATTATTATCCAAGCCATTTGAAGTATCAACGCCAGTGGGGGAATCTCTTATAGCTAGGAATGTTTATCGAAATTGTGTTGTGAATATTTGTGGTCGTGATACGATGGCCGATCTTGTTGATTTAGAAATGGTAGATTTTGATGTTATTATGGGCATGGATTGGTTAGCGTCTTGTTATGCTACAGTAGATTGCCGTTATAAGAAGGTATATTTCCATTTCCCAAATGAGGCAGTCCTTGAATGGAAGGGTAATGTTGGCGCGCCGAGAGGTAGATTTATTTCTTACTTTAAGGCAAGAAAAATGATTTCCAAGGGGTACATATACCATTTGGTTAGAGTAAGGGATACAGAGGCAGAGCCGCCAACTTTTCAGACCGTTCCGGTTGTGAATGAATTTCCTGATGTATTTCCTAAAGAACTACCAGGTTTACCTCCTGAACGAGAAGTGGAGTTTGGTATTGATATGTTGCCAGACACACAGCCAATCTCAATTCCTCCTTATAGAATGGCACCAGCAGAGTTGCGAGAATTGAAAGAGCAACTGAAAGACTTGCTAGAGAAGGAATTCATCAGGCCTAGTATGTCCCCTTGGGGAGCACCAGTAGTATTTGTGCGTAAGAAAGATGGTTCGCCGAGGATGTGCAGAGTGGCACGACAAAGGCATTTAAGCTTACGCAAGAAGGAGTGCTTCAGTGTCAGAATCGTTTATGTGTACCTGATGTAGTTGAGCTAAGAAAGAGAATTATGACAGAGGCACACTGTTCAAGGTATTCCATCCATCCAGGGTCGACTAAGATGTATCAAGATTTGAAAGCAATATATTGGTGGAATGACATGAAGAAGAATATTGCCGAATTTGTAGCTGAATGTCCGAATTGTCAAAGAGTCAAAGTAGAACACCAGAAACCCGGTGGTTACATGCAATGTATAGATCTTCCAGTCTGGAAGTGGGACAAGATCAATATGGATTTCATCACGGGTTTGCCTCATACATTTCGGAAGTTTGATTCCATATGGGTGATCATTGATAGGCTTACCAAATCCGCGCACTTCTTACCAGTTAAGACAACTTATACGGCGGAAGAGTATGCGAAGTTGTATATTAAGGAGATCATTCGGTTACATGGAGTTCCAATTTCCATTATATCCGATCGAGGAGCCCAATTTACCGCGAATTTCTGGAAGTCTTTTCAAAGGAGTTTGGGGACACAAGTAAATCTAAGTACGGCTTTTCATCCTCAAACGGACGGACAAGCGGAACGTACCATCCAGACACTTGAAGATATGCTACGAGCATGTGTATTAGATTTCAAAGGCAACTGGGATGATCACCTACCTCTTATCGAGTTTGCCTACAATAATAGCTATCATTCAAGTATCAAAATGGCACCATATGAAGCATTGTATGGAAGAAAGTGTAGATCGCCAATAGGATGGTTTGAAGCAGGTGATGCGGTCTTGTTTGGACCGGATCTTGTTTATCAAGCAATGGAGAAGGTTAAAGTGATCCAACAACGGCTTGAAACTGCTCAAAGTCGACACAAATCTTATGCGGATGTTAGAAGAAGAGGACTTGAGTTTTCTATCAACGATTGGGTATTCTTGAAAGTATCACCAATGAAAGGAGTGATGAGGTTTGGAAAGAAAGGAAATTTAAGTCCACGATACATAGGTCCGTACAAGATCATTCAAAGATTTGGACAAGTTGCTTATGAGTTAGAGCTACCTCAAGAGCTCTCAGCAGTTCATCCCATATTTCATGTTTCGATGCTTCGCAAGTACATCGGAGATCCATCGCACATCACTACTATGGAAGATGTACAAGTTACAAAAGATCTCACTTTTGAAGAAATGCCTATTGCTATTCTTGATCGCCAAATTAAAAAGATAAGGAATAAAGAGATAGCATCGGTAAAAGTACTTTGGAGGAATCAACAAGTTGAGGAGATCACATGGGAAGCCGAGGAAGCGATGAAGATTAAGTACCCTTACCTATTCAACGATGAGGAAGAAGTTCATGAGACGGAAGAAGAACAATAACAGGTAAGTGTTTATTTTTATGCAAGTATGTTATAATGATGAATATGTTAATTGTAAGCTTGGACATGTCTTAATTAAGTAACTATGCTAACATTCGAGGACGAATGTTCTTAAGGGGGGATAATGTAATACCCCGTAAATTTTTTCGTACACTTATCGCAATTATATGGAGTCCTAAAGGCTTGCGTATGGGTTAAATTAAGTTTATGGTGTTCGGAAGTATCCCGTCAATAGTTGTATGTGTAGGTATTGGAATAAGATTTCCAACGATATAAAGTTTGCCCAAAACAGAGGAGTATTTCATATAAGCGAGCACATTCGAAATTTCAAAACGGTGGCCGGGAAGCCTGTGAACAGTAAATCTGCAGGAAAATTACTGCAGCTAGGCAATTTTTTTTGGATCAACTTTAGACGATCATAACTCCTTGTACAAAAAGAACTGTGTGAGATGCTATATATAGAAGAAAATCTCCGAGAGTATTCTTTCCGATGAAATTGGTTTCATCCAAATCCAATGTCTAAGTAAGGAGCTATACCCGTTTTACTACAGCCTATCAAAAAAAACAGAATTTTGGGACAGATTTTTGGGTCAACTTTAAATGACCATAACTCCTTGTACAGGAAGAACTGGGTGGTATACTTTATATGAAAATGAAAGCCCTTTGAATTATATTTCCAATGCAATTGGTTTCACCCAAATCTGATACCGGAGCAAAGAGTTATGATCGATTTACTTCAGCCTGTCAAAACTGTCCACTGGGGACAGATTCGGATTTATTTAAATTTTTAGGGCAAAATGGTCATTTTCTATTACCTCTTGGACGAAAATTGGTCTTTATAAACATACACTTAGCCTCATATATATCATATATCATCCAATTATTAAGAGAAGGTGAAACCCTAGCCTAATTTCAACTTCAAATATTTTGTGATTCAACCGTAGAAAATTCAAATTGGTTCCGTAGTTGTGTTCACCATCTCGAAAGCTTCGAGAAGCACCCCATGGTTATGTAAGGAGGATTCTAAATACAAGAGTTCATTGTTAAGGTATGAATATTGTTTATTCTTGATTCTTATCCATGAATAAGTATTGATAAAGGATTATGAGTATTGTCTTGATGTTGGAAGATAACTAGAAACATAGTTATGAATTGTTTTGTATAAATTGTTAGTAGTAAATTATGAAAGTTGTTGTATTGGATTATGGAGGATGAATTGTGGTGATATATCATTATATTAGTGGTTATGTATGCCTAGTGATCATATTGGTATTGGATGGTGATTAAGAGGGGAAATAAAGGCTAAGAGTGATGTTGAGGGATATTGCATGAAAATGCATGATATGTGAATGTAATAAGAGTATAAGAGGATGTATGTAGCACTCTTATTGATGAGTTAAAGGATTACTTCCTAGACATTATTTGGTGAAGTTAATACCTAAATGGTAAGGTTTGGTTGCTAATACTAGTTTGCCACAAATGACTTATTGTAGATAAGTGTTCGAAGAGTACGGGAAGTCAAGTTGGACTTGTATTGAAGTGGTTATATCAAGGTATGTAAGACATACTCTATCTAATCTTTGGCATGAATAATGACCCATGGCACTCTCAAGTAAGCTTCCAACATTGTCCTACGACACATGACACATAATAACATCATATGATCTTCGACACTACCAATTGAACTTGTTTTCACTTTTAAGATGTCCGGCTAGTCAAAAAATGTCCATATACTATTGTTGACTCCAAAATGGTTTAATGAGGTATCCATGATTCTCTACTTCATTTTCATGATATTGATTACCTATTTACGTGTTTTTCCTATTGAGGTATCATGGTTTCAAGTTCCATAAGGTGTGACCACAAAGTAACCAATCTCAAAGATTAATTGAAGTAAGAAATGGAATGTCTTTATTTTAAATTGTTGATATGATGTATTGTATTAGTACCACTGATCAGTTGGCCATTGTATTATAAAGATTATGTATATATGCTATTCCAGGGGTGGTCCCTGATGTATTGTATTAGTACCACTGATCAATTGGCCATTGTATGACATATGTTATGTATTGATAAGGAATACGGGAAGTAATGATATGAAAGTAATGTGCAGGTATCCCATCAGCTCTTTTAAGTGTGGTCTACTCATACTGTTTATTCGCTGGCATCTGAGTTTTGTTGATCTTTTGTATCTCATCTTGATACTCACTGCCTTACATACTCAGTACATATTTCCGTACTGATGTCCCTCACGGGGGACCTGTATTCATGCCTGCAGGAACGGGTACTTCAGGTCGTACACCTCCGCAGTAAGAGCCAGGACATTCTGTTGATAGTGGTGAGCTCCAGTTGTTTCGGGGCATCCCAAGTCGTTTCTATATGTACTTTTGTTATTTGTATAAAAGTCCTTTGTGGGCGGGAGTTTGTCCCGACCCTAACTCAGTTGTGTATCTATGTAGAGGCTTTTGTAGACATATTGTACAGCCATAGGAGTGTTTGGTTGATAGATGTGATGGCTCTGACGGCCAATTACTGTTTATATATATATGTGTGTGTCTGCTGGGCTGATACAGGTACTGTTTTCTTCTATTTACAACGAAGTGCCGCCCAAATTTCTAATTTTCATAAGTAATGTAAATGTGAAAGTATAGGTTATGAACGGGTTCTCCCGGGCCTCCTCGGATACGGGTGCCAGTCCGCTCCAATGGGATTTGGAGCGTGACAAGTATAACCTACAAAAATAATGGAGAGACAAAAATCAAAAATCCTAAACCCTAAACTTTCAACAGAAGTAAAATCCTTCTCCAAAAAAGGTACAATTACTTCCTCTATATCAATCTGTTAGTTGTTTTAATTATCATTTCTTTTCTTGAAATTTCTCTACAATTAATTGACTCTCCTTTATCTTCAAATTCTACTACAAATTCACTGAATTGTTGGACCCCTTTCCTTGAAATACATCAATATTTCTAGGTATGAGTTCTTTTTTGCTCCTTTTTTGCTTATAATTTATATTTTTTATTTTCAATGTGTATTTAGGTTGATGGGTCAGTTTGGGTTCTTGAAATTGCTTTTATTTTTTTAACATTGAAAAGTAGGAGTTGTTGTTGAAGAAGGATTTTACTTTTTTTGTTGACTTAAGTTTGGTCAATTTTTATTCAAATTATTTTTAATATTTCAACATTGAGAAAGAAGTAATTATTGTTTGTTGAAGATGGATTTTATTTTTTTGGGTAGAATTTAATTTGGTCAATTTTTAGGTTATTGAAGTTGCTTTTAATTTTCAACATTGAGTAGTAGTTGTTGTTGAAGAAAGATTTTTATTTTTCTTGGTGAATTGAATTTGGTTAATTTTTAAGCTCTTAAAATTGCTTTTGATTTTTCAACATTGGGAATTAGTAATAGTAGTAGTTGTTGCTAAAGAAGGATCTTAATTATTTTTTTGTATTGAAATATGTAAACAGTTGATACTCAAAACATATAATATTATTTATATTTGTATTTGTACAGAAGTATTGTAGTATCTTATGAGTGCTTGTTTCTAACTAGAAATGGGTAGGAATGATCTTCGAAAAAAGCTTAATCATGTGGCTGACAATTATGATGTGAAACCTGTTACGAGTTTCAAAAAGACATCCGGCAAAGAAAGTTTGTGTGACGTGAAATCTGTTGCGAGTTTCAAAAAGACCTCCGATAAAGAAAATTTGCCCACGCAACATGTAGACGAACCTATTTATTTTGATAATTTTATAACTTTTTATGTAACTATTTTTAACAATTAGACAAGTTATCGTATTTATTTAATCATATTTAGCTAACTCATGTTTGATAACCTTTTTAGAAAGTGTGGACATGGTAAGTGAGGTTTGCAATTATATATCATTATGGTGGCTCTTTTAAGTTTTGCCCTTCTAAAGAATATGTGAGCGGGCATTTGATGAATACAACCATGGACATTGATTTTATGAGTTATTTTGATCTGTTGGATGATTTGAAAAAGCACAGTAAGTTTTCTATTTTAGATGGAGATAAGTTCTTTTATTTAAGAGGTGTTAAAATTATGAATGGCTATGATGGGCTGGTAAAATGTTGTGACGAGTCAGACGTTAAGGACATATTTTTTAGTCATAAGAGGCATAAGGAAAAGCCTATAGAAATTTATACATTATCGAAAAATTATGATGTTTTCGAAGATATCTCTCTCAAGGAAAATAATTATAGGATAATGTGTCTGAAGAAGTGAATGAAGCAGTTGGGGAACATGAGCCTACAAATGCGATAGGTATTTTTTTGTTTTCTATTGATTTTAGTTTTTTGTGTTATATGTTTTTACTCCAATTATATATTGATTTATAAATGTAGGCTCCAACATTGTGAAAAGAAAAAGTAGAGGACCAATGCGATGCTTGAAAATAATAAATTTACAAGTGAGAGAAAAAATGTGTACAATTTCATAAAGATCATCAAGTAATTGGTTGGGCCAAACAGTGAGAAGTCGTTCTTGCTGCCGTTGAAAGTAAATTGAGCAATATAAGATTGATCTTATGTGGGATATCATCTTGGTAAGACAAATGACAAACTAACAAAATATTTTACTTTTTAAATTTTTATATTTAGTTTGAGTGATTTTGGTGTAAAAATTTCTTTCTTTTTTTTTTTAATTTTAATTTGTCATGTTGTGTTCGATGAAAGCCTATGTCTATCCTATTTTATATGTTTTTATATACTTTAGCTGCCTTGAATGAAAACTTGCAGTACTTTGGTCAACTATATACCCTAAATTTGAAAACATCATTGACTCTAGTGGTTTTGAGTTGGATATTAGTGAAACCAATCTTGTTGCTAGATCCATTAAGGTTCTTGGACAGTAATTCATCGATAACAATTTTAATTGAAATTTCCACTATAGCTTCAACAAATAAAATTTTAGTATTTGCACACGATAACAATGAGTTGGATTCATCACTTTAAAGAGTTAAAATGTATTTAAAATATATGTTGTTATGATGCAAATTTGTCTAATTATAGCATCACTACATAGATGTTTGCTTCATCACTTTAAAGAGTTTATGTATTTGAACGTATTCTGTTATGATGCAAATGTGTCAAGTTATAGCATCACTACATGGATGTTTGCTTGAACAATCTTTAGTAAGAATTGCATGTGCTTATCTTCTTTTGATTTTTTGTTTCGTGTCTCGACCTCCCTTCCTCTTCTCTTTTGTTGGGTCTATTGGAAATAGTCTCTCTATTTTATTTTTAGATAGTGGTATGAACTGCGTGTACTTATATTTTTTAGACCTCATTTTGTGGGACTATACTAAAAATATTATTATCTTCAATTTTATGAACCGATAATTATCATGAAATGTGATTATAAACTATAATAGTATGTTGAATTTTTTTTGTAGGAAAAATTTAACTTCGATGTGTCTGAGGAAAGAAAAGACGCAATTCTGGGGTTATATGAATGGACTTTATAGAGATTGTAGACACAAGATGAAATGGGATTATTTTGATACAAAAATAACTTACCAACTTCATATAACGACCCCCTCGGTCGTTTTGTGAACTTTCTTGTTCTAGCTCTCCATAATTTGTATACGCAAATTTTTACTCGGGTATGGGTAGTACCAATTGTCAAGGTGTTCGAGAGTGATTTAAGTCATTAGTTAGATTATTGAATTTTAATAAATTTAACCTTGATTACGGTCAACTTTTAGCCAAGACGACCTCAATTTGATATATTAATGCTTTCAATGGGCCCAAAATGTACTTTTTAGTCAAGTTACATATTTAATTTAATTTTATGGAGCTTCGAATAAATTTGAAGAATATATTAAATGTTGAGTTTTTAAATAATTAATTTAATTAGTGATTTGGTGGGTCAAAATTATAATTTATGTACTTATGTGGTTAATACAAGAATAAAATTAAGTTGTTAGGATTTACCATATATAATATTAATAGCATCAGAAAGTTAGAAGGGAGGGAGGCAGGTAACAACAATTTTCACCATTGCAGTTCTGGGAAGGGAGCTGTCGATTTAAACTGCAGGTTACTTTTTCATTGAATTGTTACAGATCTACATTAAGTACTACAGTTGCATGTTGGTTGTTTGATTGGACCCAGGTAACCAACAATTTTGATGTTTTAAGGTGCAACTTTGGGATTAGATTAGAAAAAACACTAAATGGATAATAATGACAGTAATGGTTCGCCAATTATTAGTTACCCTAGTGGCCAAGGTTATTTTCTTGGGAATTTAAGTGTACAGAATCCTACAACCCTCCGTTCATTCACGTATCCCACTGACAGTGTCCTTAAAGCGTGGGTTTGACATCAAGATTCGATAATGATAACTACTGATATGGAGAAAGTTGAATTCTATTGTCAAAACGCAGTAGTACGTAACCTGTAACTGAGAGATTATTGTTACAGTAATTTAACTTATACAATGTTAATGCTTTTGCTATTACAATTAGGCGTGACTCTGGAGCAGTTGTGCTTAATAATAACAAAATTAAAGTGAATTAACTATTAGATATTAACGAAGGATGGGTGAAGTTTAGTGTTATGTATTTGAACAGATTTTAATCATTCGAAAGCTTTACGGAAGGGTAAGACGTTGGTAAATTAATTTGTGTGTGTATTCTTTGGTTGAGGCATGTTATGATTTAATTGGAGTTTAGATTCAATTTAATTGTGTATGCTCCTAAATTGAATGTTTGTTGATTGATATTTGGACATGCTTGAAATTGATGATATTTGAAATTGTTGAGATTTGTATAAATAATTATTGAAATTTACTTGATGAAATTGTCTTATGATTTTAAGTATACTTGTAAACTTAGTACATCATATTGTATCCTGAGGGGTAGTGTAAATTTGATAAAACATACCTAATATGGTTATGGAGGATTGGGTACCGCGCCGGTACAAATATGATATTGATATTACTTGCTCATAGAGGATTGGGTACCACGCTGGTACGGATATGTATATTGATATTACTTATTTTGGAGGATCGGGTACCACGTCGGTACAGATATGTATATTGATATTACTTATTTATGGAGGATCGGGTACCACATCGGTACGAATACGTATATTGATATTACTTGTTATTGAGGATCGGGTACCACGCGCGGTACGATACATGAACATAGATTTTTCTCTGCAGGTCATGACTAGTTGGGCAAAAATAAGTCCCATAGCATGTGTGTACATATTTGTGTTGAATTTGAGAGGTTGTACGGGTTATTAAGCAGATAACGAGCTAATGGTGTTCTAATTGCGAGTTTTAGAAGGACATGATTGTTATTTATGGTATTGTTGTTGATTTTGTGGTTTTTTACAGTATGATTGATACTCTTGATGGTTATGTGGCTTGTTTGTAAGCACTATTTGACCTGTTATTATTGTATTGTTGATTCATTGAATAATTGGTATAAGGCGATGTCTGTCTACTTGTTATATGATTTATAATGTGTACATGCTATTAAATTGAGTTAATCTATGATACCTACCAGTACATAGTGGTTTGTACTGATATTACCATGTACTCTTCTTTTGTTGAGTGCAGAAAGTGTCTCAGAGACTCAGACAAGACCTCACCTCTAGCGTTTGATTGCAGATCTCGATCCAAGGGTGAGCACTCCGTCTTCGGGCTTCCATGGATAATCTTATTTGTTTTTGTCCATTTTTTGGGCAGTGCAACATTCTTTATTTTCTTTATTTTTAGATATCTCTTTTAAACATGATCTTTATTTAGAAGTTCTTGTACGATGACTTTTGGGTTTTGAAAATTTTAAAAGTACTTTGTTTGATTTTCGCCTTACTAATGATTAGCTCTGAATTATTGTCATTAAGTTGATTTTATAATAATCTCATTTTAATACTCACTAAGTGATTGGGTAATAGTTCGATTTAGATGGTTTACCCACGAGAAGATTAGTGTAGGTGCCACTCATGACCATTTTGGTCATGACACTTCGCTTACGCAACAAGCCTAAACGTGTTATCACAGACGACTGGAAATATTTGGTCAATCTTTGAAGTGATGCTAGCTTTTAGGTATTAAAATTGATTTATTATTATATATATTAGCAACAAAAGTTGTTCATTGTTTCACTTTCAATTTTATACAGAAAAAAAGTATGCAACAAGACAAATCGATTGAAACGTTCTCTGCCTCCTTATTATGGGACCAAAAGTTATGCAAGACTTAGACATGAAATGGTATTATAGCATAATAATATTTAGGATGAATTTACAATATTTTTATTCACATATCTTATTTAATTATAATAATATCTTTTGCTTTCATAGAAGAAAAATGGAAAAACTCTTTCTCGTGTTGAAGTCTTTATTGAATCGCGCAAGAGAAAAAATGAAAAACAAGTTGATATTTTTCAACAAGACGTAATTGTAAGTTCTAGTTTTTGCCCTTTATGTTATCTCCTCTTAGAATATATATATATATATATATATATATATATATATATATATATATGTATGTATATATGTATGTATGTATATTTGATTGAATTTTTTTATTTGAAGGATCCATTAGAACAACATAAAAAAGAGCAAAAAGGAGAAATTTTCTTAAATGGTGATGATATTTTTGAAAAGGTGTTAGGGATTGAAAAAAATGGATATTTTCGTGCATATGGACCAGAAAAAAGTGTCAGTGAATATTTTGGTGGAAGACTGACAAAGGTACAACTCATAAAACAAGTGAAATAGATCAGAAAGGAATCAAATGAGCGTGTAGAAAAAAAGTCAAATGGGAAGCTAAAGAAAAATATGAAGAAATGAAGAAAGAATGGAGAATAAGATAGCAGGGTTGGATAAACGATGGAAAGAAAGATTTCAAATATTATTTGCGACTCGAGGTCAACAGTCATTGCATCGTGTGGAGGAGTGATGGAAATGTCAAAATCAATGAAGGCCCATGATTATATTCTCTTGTAAAATGTTTTCAAACAATATTGTTGACAATCTATTGGTCATTTTTAATGCTTTTCTTTTAAATTT
Source organism: Capsicum pubescens (assembly GCA_030864215.1). Taxonomy (NCBI): domain Eukaryota; kingdom Viridiplantae; phylum Streptophyta; class Magnoliopsida; order Solanales; family Solanaceae; genus Capsicum; species Capsicum pubescens. The sequence continues at coordinate 237,665,603 of CM061540.1, forward strand.
ATTGAATAATTAAGGAATATATTCTGTCATGATTATTTATAAATTTATGTCAAAAATAATTTCTCAACTATGTTTTATGAATTATCGTGGTAAATAATATTCGTAAAATAATTTCAGTTAGTAAATATATTTAATTTAAAATTCGTAGCTAAATATAAATTACAATTGCTATGTAATAAGCACATGGCTATACTTGTTTGTCTTCATAGCAAATAAAGATAATGTTTTGCTGCTATTTTATTCTCGTGACAAAAAGTATATATTTTAGATATGCATTTTTAAATTTGTAGAAAAATATTCTCTATAATTTGCCACGTATAAAGAACGTGGCTAGAATTTTTTAATTGTCATAGCAAATAAAAGAAAATTTTGCTACATTTTTTATATTTCATGGTTAAAGATATGAATTCTTAGCTACAATAAAATTATGTTTGTGGCAATTACTTCAATTTACAACTATGATTTTTTAATTCATAACTAAGTAGGAATTTTATTGCGACGAGATTATGTTATAGAAATAGCTATAAATTATAAGCTTGCATGGCAAATAAATTAAATTTTTTTTACTACAATATAGTATCTTGTGGCTACAATATGAATATTGCTACTAATATTATTCGTCGTGGCAAAAGAATAAAATCACTTGCTAGAAGTGTATTTTTCGTGGCAAGAACATTTTACTATACTGCTACAATGAAACAATAAAAGAACACTACTCCAAACAAAAAATAATGATGGTTATAATTTAAGGGTTTATTTTTTCTTTGGTTGAATTAATTATTTCCTAAGAACTAAGTTAGGGGATAAAAGGTGAGAGAAAAAATAGTGTTAATAATAAAATGAGTCAAAACTTAAAATCTAATTTATACGGATTTGAGGGCTAAAAATAATATTTTCAAATATTTCTAATTTTTAGCTAGTAAAACGATTAGATTGTAAATCCAACAAGATCATTCATATTCCCACGACGCACGGTAAAATTTACCATTGGTTTATATGCTTAACGTGTTTGTGTTCTACTGGTTGCGTAATAAAATTTTCTGCAGCCTAAATTCGTTACTGGGATGCTTTAGAATTGACTGAGGGCCCACCCAAAGTATTGATGAACGTAGACTCCAGAGACCCAAAAAAAAATTAAACCAAGTACTTTCATATCCATTACTCAAGATCATCAAAATTCATGAAAACCAATCAAACTTTAATAGATGTGTATAAGCAAAAAAGGTGGGATCCCTTGGTGACAGACGGAGGATACGCCTTTTAAAAAAAAATAAAAATAAATTACAATTACATAGATTTTGAATTTTTTGATTTTTTTCATATTGTTATCTCAAGTACGTCATGTAAATCCTTTTATCATTCATAAATCATGTCAATTAAACACAATCACTGATATAACGTTGACATGCCGTAACATGTATAATACAATCCATAATTAATCAAAATATGTAAGCATAAAAAAATCAACCAATAAAAAAAAAATACATTAAGGAAATTAAAAAAAAAAGATAGCTATCATCTTCTTCTCCGTATCTTCTTCTTCATTGTATCTTGTTAAGCTTCCATCTTCTTCCTCTTTCATAAATCTTTAAACATAGCATTTTATACCTTCAAATTACATTTGAAATCAATGATGTTTTTTGTATACAATAAAATTCAATTAATGACTTCTTTTGATTGGTTCTTCAATGGCCCATTATTGATTCTTCAAAATTCAAAATTCATTATTTTTTTATCTGCTGGGTATTGTTTTGATGGAGGAATGAAGGAGTGAAGGTGAATACTTTTTTTTCTTCTCACTAAAAATTGTATTTGAGAAGTGAGAGAAAAATATTAAAGAAGCAAAAAAAAGTTGAAAGAAGTGCTTCATGGTGAAAAAAAAATTTAGAGATAAGTAAAGAAAAGAAATACAAAAAATATATATATTGTTTTACTTTCTTGTGCTCAATCAACGGAGGAAAGGGTGTTTGAAAGGAAAGGGCTACTTCAGTGGAGGTGGGGGTGTATTAATGGTATTTTTTTAAAATTTAGATTTAATTATATTAAAAAATTATTTTTATGATTATTTTTAACTAAAATGCCACGTGTCATCATTTGATTTTTCATATATATATATATATATATATATATATATATATATATATCCTAATTGAGGTTTCAATACTAAACAAGTCAAAAAAATTCAAATATTTGTCATGTATTAAGCCTTTTTTTTTAGTTAGGTATTCTGTATTAAAAATTCACCTACTCTGTGTGTTTTTGCCTGATAGGTCCACTAAAAAGGAGTAAAGCGATTTTCAACGGAAGGGATGTGTCTGCTCACATATCAATATAGATAATCTTCAACAGAAATGTTGAGAGCTTCATTTTGCCCATAATTATCAACAGTTTGATCTTGTTGACCAGGTCTTGCTGTTGTAAGAAACTGTGCATCAATGGCCATGGCAGAATCTGAGGCCATCTTTTGCACAGATCTTGGTGACATTCCACGTTGAACATTAGGTGGCAACATTGAAGGGAAGTTTAATTTATCTAAGCAAGAGGAGGATGATTTGGGGCGGAGACAATAATAGGCTATGTCATGTGCTATAGCTGCAGCTTCTGGGGTAGTGTAAGTGCCTAGCCAAAGACGTTCACTGCTACATGGAACTCGAATTTCCGAAACCCATTTCCCCCATTTTCGCCGCCGTATACCTCTGTATTTTGCACTACCTGCACCTTCCTTATCTGAGCTGCTCATGATCTTTTATGCTAATTAATTAATATAATGGTGTGGTGTTTGCTAGGTATGGTTGACAAAAAGTAGTAGGGCATGCTATTTATAGGTTGAAGATTGTAAAAGTCAAAGGGGGATTCATGTGTTGTGTGAACATAGAATAAGCACTTAGGTCAATGGTCAAATTAAAATGGGCTTATGCAAGTTGAAGCAATATGACTCGGTTTTGATCCATTTAAAGGGGCAAATTATTTGAAAGAGGAAAAAAAAGAAAAATAAAAAACATGTGTGGAGATGATGGAAATGTGATCGCATAAGAATTTTGTAGCCATACCTACTTCTAAGATTTGTGAAATAAATAGACTTATCCAGCTATGAGGAAATGCGCTACTATTCGGTTTATGGAATATAATGCAAGCATAATGAATGGATTTTAAAATGACTAATAATAATCAGTGGACAGTCATATATTAAAATCCAGTTATTAGATGTATCATTTAAAGCATGTATTCCTATTAAATTGGATATTTCATTTTTTTCAATTTATATTGCTCCAACATTATTTTCTAAAACTGTTATTTTGGAGTTTAAGAGTTGAGCAACCTTATAATTTGGAAATTCTTTTTCCAATGTCCATGTAGCTAGGGGTTTTGGGCTACAGGTGACAAAAAAGTTTTAAAATGAGGTGTGACACAAGTCTTAATAATTGAATGAAGGTAACAATTACTTAATTATGGATTAAGAAAGTTTGGAAAATTTCAAAATAACCCATAAGTTTTTAAATTTACACTTTGATTCAAATGTTAGTTAATATAACCAGAAATGAAGGGACAAAAAGGCGCGTTTTTCTCTCTCCTCCTCCGTTATTATTTTCTCTCTTCACGATATTTGTTGTTCATTGTTGTTGTTGCTTTATTCATCATCTTCTGATTCATTATCATCATCTCATACTTCATTATCATTTTCATATTCTTCTTGTTGACCATTGTTGTTGTTGTTGTTATTGTTACCGCAACTGCTGCTCACTACTAAAAAAATGAAAAAACCGACCACAAAAATTGACCATTTGTGGTCGATTTTTTCCATTTTCCGACCACAAAATTGACCAAAATCTTTGGTCGAAAAAGTAGCGGTATCTTTTTAAAATTTAAAAATATATATTCATTTTTTAAGTTTATTATTATTTTATTTAAATTGAAAAAAAAATCGACCACAAGTGGTCGGTTTTCTTTAAATTAATTAATTAATTTATAAAAAACCGACCACATGTGGTCGGTTTGTAATTGAATTAATTAATTAATTTATATAAAAAGGGACCACATGTGGTAGTTTTTTCTTAAAAAATTTTAGAAGAAAAGGGACCACATGTGGACGGTTTTTGTAAAAAAATTCAAAAAAGGGGACCACATGTGGTCGGTTTTTTTGATAATTTTATAAAAAAAAAATATTGAAAATTTTCAAAATACAAACATTAAAAATCAAATTATTTACAATACAACCCACCAATCATTTACAAATATTGAAAATCAAATCAAATTATATACAATACGACCCACCAATCATTTAATATACAATCAACAAACCACCATAAGAATACAAACATTAAAAATCAAACTATTTACAAAATTTATTGAGATTACAAATCCAAACTATAAAACATACAAAAGACTAAAAACTACAACTCATCATCCACATCTTCATTCTCAGCCTCACCCATTCTATTATCAATATTTCGTTGATATATCCAGCTATAATCAGGTTCCATATACACAATCAATCACATTCAAATAATTAGTTCAAGTCACAAAAGTTCACATTTTAAATACCTACACCTAAATATTTTCAAGTCACTAATTCACTTAACAAGTTACCAAACTAAACTTAATTCAAAATGAAAAGTTCACATTTCAAGTACCCACACTTAAACATTTTGAAGTAACTAATTCACCTGTCAAGTGACCACAGTTTACTAAAATCAAAACGCAAGTTTACATTTCAAATACCTAAATTCAAAACAAAAGTCACTAATATATAATTCAAGTACCTAAACATTTTCAAGTTACCAACCTAAACTAAATTCAAAATGGAAAGTTTACATTTCAAGTACCTAACATAAACATTTCAAGTCACTAATTCACTTCACAAGTTACCAAACTAAACTAGATTAAAAATGAAAAGTTTACATTTCAAGTACCTACAGCTAAACATTTTCAATTCACTTCCCAAGTTACCAAACTAAACTAAATTCAAAATGAAAAGTTCAGATTTCAAGTACCTACACCTAAACATTTTCAAGTCACTTTACAAGTTACCAAACTAAACTAAATTCAAAATGAAAAGTTCACATTTCAAGTATCTACACCTAAGCATTTCAAGTCACTAATTCACTTCACAAGTTACCAAACTAAACTTAATTCAAAATGAAAAGTTCACATTTCAAGTACCTACACCTAAACATTTTCAAGTCACTTCACAAGTTACCAAACTAAACTAAATTTAAAATAAAAAGTTCACATTTCTAAGTCACTAATTCACTTCACAAATTACCTACACTTAAATATTTTGAAGTCACTAACTCGCTTCTCAAGTGACCACACTTAACTATATTCAAAACACAAGTCCACCTTTCAAGTAACTACACTTAAAATATTTTCGACTCACTAATGCACTTCTCAAGTGACCACACTTAATTAAATTCAAAACACAAGTTCACATTTCAAGAACCTACACTTAAACATTTTCAAGTCACTAACTTATTTCTCAAGTGAACACACTTAACTATATTCAAAACACAAGTCCAACTTTCACGTAACTACACTTAAACATTTTGAAGTTACTAACTCACTTCTCAAGTGACCACGCTTAACTATATTCAAAACACTAGTCCACATTTCAAGTACCTACACTTAAACATTTTCGACTCACTAACTCACTTCTCAAGTGACCACACTTAACTATATTCAAAACGCAAGTCCACCTTTCAAGTAACTACACTTAAAACATTTTCGACTCACCAACTCACTTCACTTTTTCAATTAAACCATAACCTACCTCAACCGAAGAATCCAAGATAACCAAGCTAATTCGCAGAAGACTTTCCTTTCTTATAGGCCAAACCTCATGTATTCTTTTAAATTCCAAGTCTAAGTCTAAGGCTTAATCTTCTTCCAGTTTCTTAAATCTCACAATATGTGTACCATATAATGTATTTAATATTTAAGTGCATATACCATATCGAAACTTGAATCACAACAGAAAGATTATAAGAAAAATACTAAACTAAAGTTGAAGTCGTGCAAATCTGCACCAACCCAAGAGAAAAACACCATTAACTAGAGCATATAAGTTTTAATTACTCATACTACCTGAATCTATTAATAATTTCCAATGATTACCACACTTGCCAACTTTTACACCTAATTAACCTAACTCTCCACTCAAATCAATACACCAACACGTCCAGCAACATGACTACTCCTATAACTAGACACATAATTAGCCTAACATTCTGTTAACAAACAGTCCATATCCATATCAAGGAACACCCGCTAGCAAAGTAACAGTACAAAGACACAAAGATGGATAAATTCGCAGCATATCAACAGGATAAATCTACTAACTCAATCAACTAGATTAAATTTTCGGAATCAAAGTTATAAGCTGCATGCCTAAAATTTCATAAAAGATGCATTTTCATAAATGATATTTTAAGCAAAACACAAACGCTAATCACAAGAAATAGCACAAGATCTTAAGCGAGTTTTATCAATTTAAGGTCTATGAATCTGTAAAAAGAGAAGGAAAAAGGAAGTAGAAGAAAATTAACATTGTACATTCGAAATCAAACCTGAAATGGATTCTTAAGAATCCATCATTTTTCGACGGGCGAGGCGGCTGATATCGTTGTTGTGGTGAAGGGGTTCGTCGATGGCTGCATAAGCAACGACTGATGGTGCTTAAGGATGTGTCGATGGCTGAAATCACGGTGGTTGGTGGCTGGCTTCGTCGGTATTGATGGCGATGGCGGTAGGAAATTATGGTTTTTCAGGCTGGGTTCGTGGAGGTTGGTGACGATGGTGTTGTGAAATCTGGCGGCTGTGGAGACAGCGGCTATGGAGAGAGCGAGCGGTGCTGGTATTGTGGTCATCGACGGTTTAGAGGTTTGCTTTAGAGAGAGGAAAAGAGAGAAGAGAGATAAGGAGAGCCTTTGCGGTTGTTTTGGTTAAAGATGAGGGATTAGGGTTTATTTTGTTTAAAAGGGTGATCGATGGTGGATTCGATCTCAACCACTGATCGGATGAGATCAATGGCTGTGATTAAAAATGAGAAGGGGATAAAAATTGTTTTAAAATTGAAAATAGGCTAGAATTGAAATCAATTGAGTATAAGGATGACTAGAATTTAAATAAATTGGAGGTAATTAAATTGACTTAGACTGCTATTGTAATAATGAAGAGAAAAAAATAATGAGACATTAATGTAAAATTAATGTTACGTAAAATAATTTGTACATTTTAAATAATGAATGTAACACGTCAAAACTCTGTTTGATGCAAGAAAAATGTGTAAAAATACTAACATTTAAAAATTAATAATTTTGCTAAAATAACAGCCTAAATGTAGTATCAGGGGGTCAAAATTGGGCGTCAACCACCGTTAAATCAGTTTTTAATCGACGGTTGAGATCTAGAGGTTGAGAATTTAAGTAGGATTTGACTAAAATTTAAAAATTGAATCATAAATTGACTATGATTGTAATAAATTTGCTACAATTGTAATGAATTAAATAAAACTGGCTAAAATTATAAGAACTTGGATAAAATTGGGTTAAAGGGTAAATAAATTGAGTCTAATTAGATACAATTTGGCTAGAATTGTAATAAATTGGGTAAAATTAATTTAAAATTGTTATGAATTGGCACAATTAAGTTAGAAAATATACAAATTTAAAAAATGCCCGTTATTTCACTAATAATAGATAATGTATTTTGTATAATAATTGTGAATGTGCATGTTTACGAAAAATAATAAAATAATAGATAATGTATTTTGTATAATAATTGTGAATGTACATGTTTACGAATAATGAGGGAAAACAGAGAAATTATTTGAAATTATATTCTTGCAAACACCCTTATATTTCTTTCCATTCTAACTCGCCCAAAAATAGAGAAATTATATGCTTGCAAATCCCCCTTTTTAATCATCGCCCAATTTCTTGTGCTTGAGGGTAGCCAAGCTGCTGCTCCGTCTCCCAGTTCAACTTCGAAGCAACTTTTTCATGACAAGGAACATATTCCTCGAGTTTTTCGACAAGCTCTATTGCTGTTGGTGCAGATACGATGATTTGGCAAGCATTGGTACTAATGAAGCCTTCCTCCACAACTTTGTCAATAAATGATATAGCAACGTATCATTCAAAATATTTTGATATATAGATTCAGTTATCTAGCTTTAATTTCGATTACTGCACACGTCACTACACGAGATATACATATATATACATATATTCAATTGTCTATCAGTTTTCAAATACGTACTATAAACATCACATACATAATTTTACTACCCCATAATAATATGCAACGTATATCACAAATACTCAGATGAATTATCGATTAGATTAGATTATGTCATTAAAATACCTCACTATATAATATGTATATACTATATATATACCTATACATACATACACATACACACACTATCGACTATATCAAGTTCTAAATTCGTACTATACATATATCACATACGTACACGGGTATATTATCCAATAATATAATGCGATGTGTTTCATATACATACTCTGATGAGTGATCGATTAATTATATTTAATTAGCTTAATTATATTCTACTAGGTTTTGACTATATCGTTCATCAATCGATCACTACATGATATATATATATATATATATATATAAAGATAAAGATATTTATATATATGAACTCTTGAATGCGTACTATATATATATCAAATCAACAAGTATATTACCTTATAATAGAAGACGTTCATTATATTCTGATGAATTATCAGTTATATATTACATTATTATGACTGCAATAGTAATATAATATCATTATCTCAACGAAATGATATATATATAGACACATTCATTACAAAAATATTATGCATGTTTAACGTCATTTAATGTATATACAAAGAAAAATATAAATTTTATATATTGAAATATAAGTAAAAGATAAAAAATATGTTTAACGTAGTTTGTTTATTTTATTTGATATATTTTTTAGTGCAATTTTTTCATAAAATTTAAGATTGATTGATTTTTATTATTATTATATTGGTTATCAACTACGTGTGATCAGTGTAATTTCAAAAAATTATATATATATATATATATATATATATTAGATTATATATATCATTAGTTTTTAATGAAAATAATATATATATTTGATTACATATATATAATTATTTGTTTCTAAAAATTATTTACTTTTTTATTTTTTTAGTTCAAAAACCTACCACAAGTGGTCATTTTTTTTATTTTATTTTTAATTAAAGAACCAACCACAAGTGGTCGGTTTTTAAAAATTATTTATTTTTATTTTAATAAAAAACCGACCACTATTTTATTTTTAAATTAAAAACCGAGCACTAGTGGTCGTTTTTTTAAAAAAATAAATTAAAAAATACTTTTTAAAAACCGACCACTTGTGGTCGGTAATGTGTGGTCGGTTTTTCAAATTTCTTTAGTAGTGGCTCTTTGACCAATTTCTTATGTCAATTTTTGTTTCGTACATCACTTTCAATATTGACATTTATTTGAGAGGAGACTTTGGTAAGTCAAATTATACTTTTTAGTTGAATTTGTCATTTGGGTATCTGCTAGTGTGCTATTTTTTCAACAATAGCTAGCACGCGAACATCAATGCAATATAAGAGCAATCTGTTTAAACAGATCCATCATCTGTGGCACCAGATAAATGATCTGTTGCAACAGTAGATTCATGTTGGATTCATGTTTATGGTTCTAGGTGTCTGTAATATGAATCGAATAGATGGGTATTCTGTTGCAACAGATTAATAATATGTTGCACCAGATTAGTAATCTATTTCAACAGATAAGTAATCTGTTGCAACAAAATATATATCTGTTGCAAAAGAATATTTATCTATTGTAACAGATGAATAATCTATTTCGAACAACAAAATGCAGCTCCTGTCACAAACCCAACAGATAACTCAACTCATATGTTGATCTCTTACTATTGATACTAGATTCAAATTATTCCTTAATTTTAGACATGTCATTCGTTGAGAAAAAAATAGACAACATGAAAATTAAATAAGAATTAAAACGTCAAATACATCAAACATAAATTTTTTATTAAACAAAAAAAAAAATACATAGGTAAAAGAAAAAAAATCTTAATTATTATTATCATCATTATTATTTATATGGCCAGCCGGCCAATCTTCAACCGGTAGCAGCAACTCCGTCCTCAGCTTGCGGATCTCCCGCAACATCCTTACTCTGACGGCGGCCAACTCCCATTGCAGGTCATGAACCTCCTTCTGTAGTTCCCGCATGGCGTCTCATAAAATAACGACATTCCACACTGGATCAACCATATCTAGAAAACGCATTAGCTGACAAAACACACACGTAAAAATAAAAGTAAAGAAAAGAAAGAATTTGAATGTAATACAACGTATATTTACACAAAAATCAAGAAAAAAAACTTACCAGAGACAGGAAAAAGCTATCAAGTCGTTGAAGAGAAAGTAGTTGAAGGTGTAACAAGAGCAAGGAATAAATAGAGTGTAGTAGAATGAACGATTGAGTAAGGAAGGACCTATTTATAGAGGATTGAACTTGAATATGTTAGGCAAAAAGTCGCAATTGTTCACCTCCATTTATTAATGACATTTCTTGCTTACTGTGAAAAGTTATGACTTGATTAAATTAAGTAATATTGTGATAAGTCGACTTTTCAGCTTATTATTATTAGAGAGAAGTAATAATTACCCCCCTAAACTTGTCGAATTTTATTCATGGTATACCTGAACTTTTAACCGTCTTAAATACCCCCCAAACTTGTTTTTTCACAACTTCGACTGACCCTTGTTTGGCCAAAGGCCACAATGTTGAATACACGCGCTTCTACCGTGGCAATTTAATTGCGTGTCTTTCCACATGGATTAATAATGTCCACATGAGACCATCCGTTGAATAAAAAACAAAGAGAAATTGAAACGTTTCACATTTCACCCCCCTCTATTCTCTCTCTAAACTCCTCCATCTCTCACTAACCAAATCATCCGATTCTTTTAATCTCCCTTGTAATAGTTAATGAAGGATTTCGTATTGAGTTATTGTTAAAAATTTCATTGATGTTGGTGAATCTGTCGTGACTTTTCTCAAAGATGGTGGTGAAGATTTCGTTGAAGTTGTTGGTGAAGCTATAGTGACTTAGTCTGTGTTCTGCTATTTCGTTGAAGATTTTGAGTTTTTCACTAGTCAAAAGTAGAGTAATATTGAGATTTTGTTTTGGTAGGTAAGTTTTACCTTAAAAAATTTGATTTTTCATTTATTTTGATTGTGTTGAAACTGAAGTTGTTTTTTTTTATTACTGTTCCGATTTTGAATAGAAATCATATTATTGATTGTTAGCCGGTGTGTTATTGATTAAATTTTTATGAAATTATGAGAAATTTTGCATGCATGATATTAGAGTTTTTCGTAATTAGTTCAAAAATTAGGGCTTTTTTGTAAAACAAATTTTTTATTGTAATTTTTGTGTTTTTTTTGTGATTGTTGGGTTGTATTGTTCAATTTTATTTTATTTTTTTGGTAATTTTACTTGTGTATTTTTTGGTGTTTTCTTGAAATTAGACATGTACATTGTCTTATATTGTTAAATTGTTGTGAAATTATGAGAAATTTTGCATTCATGATATTAGAATTTTTCGTAATTAGTTCAAAAATTAGGGTTTTTTTGTAAAATTAATTTTTTATTGTAATTTGTGTGTTGTTTTATTACTGTTGGATTGTATTATTCGATTTTTTTTTTATAAATTTACTTATTGTGGTTATAGGTTGACATATGACTACTAAGTTGTTGAACTTAAGATTTAAAATTGGTGGTGTTTTGGTGAGTGAGGTTGGACCAATCTACATTGGTGGTAGGAATGAATATGTATATAATGTGGATGAAAATCACTTGTCAATTCCTGAAATTGCTGACTATGTAAAGTCATTTGGTGTTACAAAGTTGGGGAGGACTTATGTTGGGTCATCTTTGGGGGTTGATTTGGTAGAAATGAAAAAATATAGGGACATTTATGACATTGGATTATTTCTTAAAGGTGGGGACACAATAGATATATATATGTGTGAGGACTCAATTGTAGAGTATGTGGGTCAATATGAAGGATAATTAAGTCAAATTACAAGTGCTGGTGAGTCTTTTAATACACCTCTAGATGCTAGAAAAGAAGATAAGGTATGTTTTTTACCACGTGGAAATACCAATGAAAAAAATCCAGATCTAGGGTTGGCTTCTTCTTCTGCTACTGCTGTTCAAAATAATTATAACAGATCTGAAAATGCAGCAGAAGTTAGGATTGATGTTGATTATAGTTCAATAGATTGGACTGACAATGAAGAATAACTTGAAACATCTGTCCAAGAACCAGTTGAACCTGCTGTTGAAGGAGTAGATGAACTTCTTGTTCAAGAACAAAAGGTTGGAGATAGTGATGGCGATGATGATGATTCTAACCAATCGATTGACTATGGAAGTGATGTGCATGATGAGTTGAGGATAGTGAAGGCAAATGTGAGAAAGTTTAAGAGAGAAAATAGGAACAACAAGAAGAAAGAGAAAGAAAAAGGCTTTTTGGGTGAAGTTGGACTGGATGTTGGGTTTGATGATATTGAAAAAGGTAAGAAAAATTACAAGGGTAAATTGACAGAAGATGAGCCATATTATGATAGTTCTGATTGTGATAGTTTTCAAAGTGATGATGATTTGTTGCCTATTTCTGATGATAAATTTGAGGAAGGAAAGTTAAGTGGAAGAAAAAAGAGCACTTCAGTGGTATATGATCCAACTTGTGAAGTAGTTGTGTGGTAGCTAGGTTTAGTATTTGAGAATGCAAATGAGTTTAGGCAAGCAGTTACTAAATATGCTATTAAGAAGGGGGTTGAGTTAGACAAATATGTGAATGAGAGTTATAGAGTAAGAGTTAGATGTAAAAGTGGTTGTCCATGGTTGTTGTATGCTAGCAAGGAAGGAAAGAGTGAAAAATTTTCTGTCAAGACCTACAATCCGAGGCACAAATGTACTAGGACAAACACTAATTTTCTTAGTAATTCAAAATTTCTGTCAAATTATCTTAAAGATAGGATTATATCCCAGCCAGCAATCAAAGGGTGGGAGATTCAAGAATTGGTTAGGAAAGAGTTGGGTGTTTATGTTGGCAAGGTAGTGTGTTTAAAGACAAGAAAGTTAATTTTGAAAGAAATTATGGGGGATCATGTGACTGAATTTAACAGAATTTTAGACTACAAGGATATGTTGCTCCAAACAAATCCTGGTAGTACTTGTGTTGTGAAGCTGACTAATTCAGATAGTGGGATGAAAAAATTTCACTCTTTCTACATTTGTTTTGATGATATGAAAAAAGGATTTCAAGAGGGATGCAGAAAGTGTATTGGACTGGATGGGTGTTTTTTTAAAAGAGTTTGTAAAGGTCTGTTGTTGGTAGCTATTGCTAAGGATGAAAACAATCAAATGTTTCCAATAGCATGGGAAGTGATTGGAAAAGTAAGTAAGGCTACATGGAGATGGTTCTTAATGATATTACAAGATGATCTCAACTTAGGAGATGGTTCCCAGCTCACTATTATCAGTGATATGCAAAAGGTAACTATATTTATTAGTAATTTTTTTTTCATTAAGTTAGACCAAAATTAACTAACTTCATTTGTTTGTTCTGAAACTGCAGGGACTAGTTGCTGCTGTAGAACAAATACTTCCTGAATGTGAGCACAGAATATGTGCTAGACACATCTTAGCTAATTGGTCAAAGAAATGGAGAGGCATAGAGAGAAGGAAGAAAATTTGGGCTTGTGCTAGATTAACTTTTGAGGCACAATTTAAGTATAATCTTGAACCTCTTTCTAAGTTGGGTAGAGGCATTGTTGAAGATCTGATAGGTTACAACAAAGAGAGATGGTGCAAGGATTACTTCAACACCTTTTCCAAGTGTGATAGTGTGGATAACAACATGGCCGAAAGTTTCAATTCTTGGGTTTTGATTCCTAGGAATAAGACAATTATTTCAATATTGGAAGAAATCAGGATAAAAATGATGACAAGGGTGTGTAGGGCAAGAAAATTTGCAGATTCTTGGACAGATGACATATCTCCAATGACAATGATAGTGTTCAATGCAAATGTAGAAAAATCAATGCAGTGCAACATTGACTGGAATGGTGATCAAGGATTTAAAGTGGCTAGAGGGGCATACAATCATACTTTGAATTTGAGGCAAAATAAATATAGTTGCAAATCATGGGAACTAAAAGGAATTCCCTGTGCACATGGTATAGCAACAATGAACTACTTAAATTTGAATGCATCACAGGTAATTTCTAGCTGGTACAGAAAGAAGGCATATTTGAAGGCCTATTTTTACTTTATTCATCCAGCCCCAAATATGAAAATGTGGCCAGATAGCAGGAATCCTATGGTTGAGCCACCTGAAGTGACACAAATGCCTGGTAGGCCACAAAAGAACAGAAAATAAATAAATTGGTGAAGTGGCAAAATCTGGAAAGTTTCCAAAATTTGGGGTGACAATGAGATGTTCAATCTGCAAACAACCAAATCATAACAAGAAAGAATGTCCACATAATCCCAATCGTAAATCCAAATCAGTCACAAAAGAGGTGATAATCTCATTTGCTTGCTTAAAATTTTAACATACATTACTTATTAACTAGTTTCTCTTGTTTTTCTAGTATGTTGCCTCCCAACAATCTTCTACTGGAAAGAGGAAAAAAAGAAGCACAATCAATATAGACAAAACTGATGGAAACTATGGTAACAAGAGGCCAAGAGTTATGGGTCAATGTGTCTTTGTTTCTAAATCTGGATACACTTGTGTTAATGTAAGTGTCTTATCAAATTGATACTTCTAATTATTTTTGCAAAAGTTCATCAAAATATTAATAAGGATTGGGTATATTTTTAGCAAGGATTGACTAGTAGTAGAAGGGTTAATACAAGCATAATGAGTTCGGCACATGTGACTGGTGATATTGGTTATCAACCAACAAAAGGACTGAAGTGGAAAAATTTACTTGCTGTTACTCAAAAGCAACTTCAAGTTCAAACAAGATCAAAAGCTGCTATAATTAGGACAAGGGCACAACTATTAGAAAAATCTCCAACAACAACAAAGAGTACCAAGGCAAAGACTTCATCAAAGAAAAATGCAAAGGGCAAGGGAAAAAGTTCTGCTGATGGTGGTTGTTAGTTGTTGATATATCTTAATTGTTCTACTATTGGTATCGTAACAAAATGATTGAACTAGTCTTTATTTATGTGTTTTGACAGTCTTATATTTTGAAGTACCCGACTTGATTTTGGTTGAAACAATTGAGCACTATGGTGCCGTTAATTTCATGAATTCAAAACAATTAAGCACTAATGAATGCATCTATTATGTTCAAAGTTGTAGTGTTACATTATACATCTATTGTGTTATTGCCAACTTATGATTCATAATGCACCTATTATGTACAAAGTTGTATTGTTATATTATGCATCTATTGTGTTGTTGCCAACTTATCATTTTCTTACGGAGAAGCCAACAATAACCAAGAAATGAGAATATATTGCTTTAATTAGCAAAAAAATACATCATATCCATCAAAATACACAATCTTATCAAATTAAAGCACCATTACATATGCTAATCAATCAATGACTCAAAATGTAAATTAGCATCATCACATTACATATCAAACTAATGAGCAAAATTAGTTTTAACATCTTTTTACGTTTCAAATCTTTTTGTTGTTTGTTAGTTTTCTTCAACAAACAAAATGACAATATTGGCTTGATGTGGAAATTCTGCATCATACCAATCAAAGAAGTTGCAACTAGTTCGAAATTGGGATTGCAATTCATAGAATAGAAAAAAAAGTTATCAATTTAACTTGTTACAAAGCATAAACAAAAAAACATAATATAAAAAAAGAATTACATACACCATAATGCATACAACCGAGGAATCTACATCCAGGATTATCATCCGACCATGAAATTCTCACAATTGGAGGAGACCCACATGCACACACGTCTCCTATCATAATTTATGTTGTTAGAAATTTTTTTAAGTAGAAATAATAAAATGAAATTGAAAGAAGTAGATTGAAAGTGATGGAAGAAAATGATAGAGAAGATGGATAATAAATAGAAGAATAATAATTAATTTTTTATTGAATAAATTAAAGAGAAAATGGATTTTTTTGTTTTGTTACCGTTGGAACGGATGACTTGGACAAAAAAAACTCCATCACGCTCATGATGGAGTTTGTAGTCAAGCAATTATCAACTCGGACAAGAAGGGTCAGTCGAAGTTGTGAATAAACAAGTTTGGGGGGGGGGGGGTATTTAAGATGGTTAAAAGTTCAGGTGTACAATGAATAAAAGTCGACAAGTTCAGGGGGGGGGGGGGTAATTATTACTTCTCTCTTATTATTATTATTATAAATAATAATAATTAGTTCTTTCCAAGAACCGTTTTTATATTGAGTTGTGACAATAGATTATATATGTTGCATCAGATAACTCATCTGTGACAACAAATATATCATCTGTTGCAGCAAATAGATAACCTATTGCATCAGATAATATATCTGTTGCAACATATAATCTATATATCTTTTTTTTAAATTATCATCATGACATCCAAATTTTCTGAATTTTTAATTATATAAATTAATAAAATAGATTTAAAGGTGTAACTATTCACCTCAATTTATTAATGACATTCTTGATTACTATTAAAAGTTATGACTTAATTAAATTAAGCAATATTGTGATAAGTCATGACTTTTCAGCTTATTATTAATAATAATTAGTTCTTTCCAGGAACCGTTTTTATATTGAGTTGTGACAACATATTATATATCTGTTGCATCAGATAACTCATCTATCACAATAGATATATCATCCGTTGCAACAATAGATAACCTGTTGCATCAGATAATCTATCTGTTGCAACATATAATCTATCTTTTTTTCAAAAAATTTTTATCATCATATCATTAATCCAAATTTTCTTACTTTTTTATTATATAAATTAATAAAACAAATTTAAAAACAAGAATATTTTTGGTGAGTTTTTTACGATTTAAATTGTGTTTATCATTTATTTTCTTATTATTTTCTGTGAAAAGAAATGACTTAATTAAATCAAGCTGGTGAGTTTTTATTATTGTGACAAGTCATTACTTTTCAACTTATTAAATTTAAATAACTTTTTTCTCAATTTAAAAATCAAAGACACCTGATTTTCAATAACTGTTTCTTTAATAAAATAATAACCATTTTTTTTTTATTGAGTTATGGCAATAGATTGTATATCTGTTGCATTAGATAACCCATCTATTGCAACAAATATATCATCTGTTGCAATAAATCGACCATCTATTTTAGGAGTTTTTTTGATTTATTCTAACAACTGATTCATCAGTCACAACAGATGAGGAATTTGATGCATCAACAACGTTGTTTGTTGAATCTGTTTAGACAAAAAGTCACAATCACGACTATTCACCTTTTTCTTAACAATCATATCATTATATAACTTAGTTAATTCAATGTTGTGACTTTTTTTAAATTAAATAATCTTTCTTTTACGGTTATAAATTGTGTATATCATTTAGTTCCTTATTATTTATTAACGAACCATTTTTAGGAGAATCATCATGACTTTTCACCACCCTCTGTTGCCACAAGTGCTCAATCCCTACCTCCAACCGTCGACATGATGAGAATAGGGAATAAATAAAATGATAATTAAATATTAAATAATAATTAAAAATTCAAAGTCGACCAAACTAAACCAAACATATACATAGATTTTTGAATCTCTTATAGGTAGATCGGATATAAAAAGGAAAATACATACGCTAAAAGAAAGAAAGACATAACCTAATTATTATTACTACTGTTATTATTATCATTACTATTATTATTATTATTATTACTATTATTATTGTCAACCGAACAATTTTCATCCGGCAGCAGCAGGGCCCTCCTCAACTTTGCTACGAAGTCGGCCAAATCCCTCTGGAGTTCATCAAACTACCTTTGAAGTTCCTGCAAGGACTCGATATGACTCTTCTTGTACGAATCTGGATCAGCTATGTTTGTATTGTAAATGTACTAGAATGAACGAGTGAGAGGAGGCTGGAGGGACATATTTATAAAATGATTGAATTGAAAGGGGTGACTTGACTTAGTCAAACAAAAAGCCACGACTGTTCATAGCCCTTAATTAAATAAAACTAGTGACTTTTCGAATATGTAAATTAAAAAAATGGATCTAAATACAAAATTTTATCTTTTTATTGTATTTCAGAAAGAAAAGAAAATTGCTTTAAAATACATCTAACAGATGGATAATCTGTTGCAAAATATATTCCATCTGTCAGATAACTTACAACATATTGATAATGTGTTGCAACAGATGGATATATCAGTTTGCTTTTCCAACAGATATGACATTTGTTGTAACTTGCTAGTCATCTGTTTATACAATTTCATCGAGAGCATTAGATTTTTCTGAACACTTTGCTTCTCTTTTTTTCTTTGCATCCTCCAACTTGGAGGATGCAAAGAAAAAAAATGAGCAATCCAAGAGCAAAAATTGAGTTTGGACAAGAAGTGTTTAGAAAAATCTAATGCTCTCAATGAAATTGTATAAATAGATGACTAGCAAGTTACAATAGACGCCACATCTGTTGCAATAGTATAGAGCTCTTGATCTTTTGTGAGGTTGTCAACGAGGACCACTTTCTTGGAATCTTTCTTATAATACTCCTCTTGGTCCTTCTTAGCTCTACGCAAGGTCAAGGATAAGTATGAAAGGTTCTCTTTGAGTTTTTCCAAGGCAAGCGCTCTCTCGACTGATAAATTCGGTGCTGCAACATATATGGATAGTGCAGCACTCAATGCAGAATAGTTTTTTGGTAGAAAAAAGTCTTGAGATGACATAATCAGTAATCTCTCGATATCAGCTTTCACTGTGTCAAGCAGTTCTGTTGATATCTTATCCTCTACGGGAGAAGATTGATCAACAGAAAAACCAAGTGATTGAGATAATTTAATCTGTTTTCTAACTCGAGCAAAGACGTCTTCTGGATTATCAAAGTTCACAAGGCAGTCTGGTGGTTCAATAACATCAGATGTCTTGCTTCCAGTATTAGCTAATGATGGGGAGATTCTACCTTCCTCACCATCCTGAAAAGAAAAAGCTCTCAAAATTAGATGGAGTAACTCGACATAACGACACAAGATGAACTAAATCTTGCATTCAGTTTTTCCTTCCTATTCCTCCCCTTTTTATCTTCTCACCTTTTTCAGATCCAATTTTTTTATTTTTCAGATATTTGATAATGCCTTGGAAATTGCTTTCTTTTTCCTCTTAGCCTTAGTCTCTAATGGAGTGAATGAAACTGAAATCCTCTTTGATTGAATGACACTAATGTTAGATATCAATTCCTTTACATCAGCAGTTAATGCATTAACAGTATTAATCACTCCATCATGTTATGCCTTGCACTCTTCACATTTGTATGCACAAGATAAACAAGGCGGGGCAAGATCTCCAAACCTTTGCCCGAGTTAGTGAATAGATTAAACGATCTCAATATCTCAAGATTTCTTCTGATCATTATTCTCCCATATAGAGGACAATATATCCGTCATGCAAAAGTCTACACCGTCGCCAGAAATACTTGCCACAACGAAAGTCTGTAGAAGGCATGACTAGTAATCTCTCAATATCACTTTTATGACTTTCTAGACGTCTCTTACAATTATATCGGAATGGAAATAGCAAATAATTGTGCTTAGTTTGGTTTGTCAGTTCCAATATAATTGGAAAAGACGTCAAGAAAGTCATAAAAGTGATATTGAGAGACTAACAATCAAGACTTCTAAAGACTTTCGGTGTGGCAAGTATTTCTGTGATGGTGTAGACTTTTGCATGGCAGATATGTTGTCCTTTATATGGGAGAAGAGAGATCAGCAGAAAGGCTGAGATATTGAGATCGTTTAATCTGTTCACTAACTCGGGAAAATTTTTTAATAGGGTAACGAGCCTGCAGTTACATAACGTTTGATAGGATTGGTAGAGTCAGTTTAGATTAAACGTTACGTAACTCCTTGCTAATTAATTTATCAAAACTCTTGAAGGTTGGTTGAGCAAGCTGCATTGAGCAACACTCGATAAAAGTGAGTTATTCAACTATTGGGACCACATCTTCACTGTGCATCAACACATTTTGACCTAAAACCATACGCAACGACCCTTCACGTATCCTTTAAGTGTTTTGAAGAAGGTGTTTTGAAGGGCTTCTGCAATGCCACAACTTTGAAGGTAGTTTTCCTGATCGAGCTCACAAAAAATCAAGAACTCTATACCAAATTCAAAGACGACAACGACAAACTTAAAGACCAAATCGGCAAGCTGGAGGAAAGCTTAAAAATTATCGGGATTCGCATACTATAACAAGCCTCTGATCTTCTCCAAGGAATGTTGAAAGCATGCTAAGGCTAGAAAGCACAATCAATTATATCCATATTGCTAAGGAAGTAGTGACACTCAATCTGCCTTCCAATCACGTTTGTGTTTCCTATCAGGTCAACAACAATGGACCTGATCGGAACCAAAAACAAGAAGGCATGGGATGTAATTTAAAATTTAGAAATTGCCACCTTCTCTTAGATTCCTTACTTTAACTGTAGTTGCTATTGGTGAAAGTTTTCTAGATATACTGTACAATATTTCAACCCTCGATTCCCTTAAGGCGGCTTTCTTGTTCTTCTGCTATTTTTTATCTAGGTAATAATCCCGGCCACGCTACCTAGTCGCAGCTCCCTAGCAAAGTGACCATTTGTATTATTTTTCTCTTAGAGAGACAACAAACGAATTTAAATTACCGGATACACTTTCATATTTGCACTTGATATAGTTTATCATGTTTTAAGATAATTTCATTGGCCAGATTCGCTAGAAATTACTTTCTACCCTATGTATCCTCTTCAATTAGCTCTCAGATGATATAGTCTTTCATCAACCACTTATTTTGCCTTGAGGGAATTCTTCTACCGCACCTTCTGGCATATAATCATCACCCCGAGCAACCCAACCATATAAATTTGGGCTAGGGCAATAACGATATTGTTTTTTCGTTCTTGTTAAATATAGTGCTAGGATTCGAAGTCCTTCTCAGAGTCCAATGCACCCTAAAAGTTAGTCCATTCGCTATTAAATCTCTTTACAATGACACCAAAACTAGATACCTTCACAATGCTTGACAAATAAACATAAGCTACAACCGATATTAAATCTTAACAGGGTATTAGAACCATATTCATGGTCCCTCAACCTTATCAGTTCGGACCTACCAAACTTAACTGTAAAATTATAGATATATTGTTTGAATGATCTATGACTAATCATTAAAAACAACATTCATAAAATCAGTGTACTTTACGTCTGTTTCCATGATAATATTATCAGTAATATATACCTCCCATGTATGAAGTGGTTCCATATCTATGCAGCTTATTCCTTCGAACCCATCTTTACTGCAGCCTTTTATGATGGTCGGGCAAAACTTGATCAACTTTTAGTTCCTTATATCTACAAAGAAGAGGAAAAAAATTAATAATACAGAAAGAACATTATCCATCTGTATCAACAAATATAGAGTCTGTTGCATCAGATGAGGAGTCTGTTGCATCAGATGAGGAGTCTGTTGCATCAGATGTGGACTCTAATACAATAAATGTGGAGTCTGATGCAACAGATATGGAGCCTGATACAACAGATATGGAGTCTATTGCAACAGATGTGGAGTCTGTTGGAATACATCAAACCAGCCTTGCTAGTGGTTTGATTTGTTCCAACAGTTGCTCCATCTGTTGCAACATCAACAACAACATAAACTATAAAGAAGTAACAAATAAAAACATTAACAACAAAGAAAACAACAACGTTTGTTCCAACAACATCATCAATAACAAAGAAACAACATCCTATGTTCCAACATCATCAACAACACCACACCATAAGTTCCAACAATGCCAACCCCACCAACAACATCAATAACAAAGAAACAAACAAAATACATACAAAAAATGATACTGCCAATAAGGCTTTTAAACTTCTCCCAACAGATAAATTTTTTCGCATATTGTAATAAAAATTCTCGGTTCGTTTATTCAAAAATTAAAAGTTCCTTCAAATTTCTTAAATAAAGATGATATGGGTAAATAGTAATTGAATAAAAAAATAGATGTAAATAACTTGCATAGAAGAAGACGAGAATAAAAGAGCAATAGTGAACCATACTTTAATGTCAAAAGGGGATTAAAATAATAATTTCAGTCGAGGAATATAATCTATGGATTGATTTAGATCCGAAAGGATCTTTATGAGAAAGAGGAGAGAAAAAGTCTATGATAACCTAAAGAGGAGAGAAAGAAAAAGAAGAGAGATGAATAAAATAAATTTAGGGTTGAAGGAGAGATAAGATAATTCTAATTTCCAGATATACTACCCTTAATATTAAATGACTAAACAAAGTGTATTTATTCAAATTTATATTTTCAAAGAATAATTATTAAGGCTAATTTGGTAAAATAAACCCCTAATTAATATTTTCTTAATGGGTGTGCCAAGTCAATATGGCCCAACTAATACGAAACGGAGGAAGTATTAGGGGTTTCAATATTCATTAATTAATATTCATTAATAATTTGAGGGGTACGAGAAAGAAAATGGGTGACATTGAAAAGACAAGACAAGACTACTCAATGAGATTTTTGAGTTATCCAAGAAACATTTTTTACCGCCTTTAGTAGTACTACTTTATCTACTCGGACAGAAGCTTGCTTTAAAATTAAAAAAAGATTTTTAAACAGATGTGTCTTCTATTGCAATATATATAAATATCTGTTCGAAAAATCCCAACAGCTCAGTCATTTGTGACAACAGATGGAAATGTTCATTTGATAACTAAATTAGATATGTTATCTGTTACAACATATATCAATATTTGTTTGAAAATTTCCAATAGCTCAGTCATCTGTCACAACAAATACAAATGTCTATTTGATAATTAAATCAAATATGTCAACTGTTGCAACAAATATGATTATCTGTTTGAAAATATCCACCAGCTCGGTCATTTGTTGCAATAGATTTTATTACAATTGATTTAGGTGGAACTAGGGATGAATGAATGAGATCACAGGGTCAACAAAAACTTCAATTGAGTCATTACATTTGCATGGTGTTGGTATTGCGTTCATCCTGACCCGAGTTGTCGATCGATCACTCTGAGTTGAAATGAGTTTTCGTTAACTTAATGTTAAGATTAATAATAGTACCTACATTGATTTAGGTGGAACTAGGGATGAATGAATGAGCTCACAGGGTCAACAACAACTTTAATTGAGTCATTGCATTTGCATGGTGTCGGTATTGCGTTCATCTCGATTTGAGTCGTTGATCGATCACTCTGAGTTGAAATGAGTTCTCGTTAACTTAATGCCAAGATTAATAATAGTACCTACCTTTATTTAGGTGGAACTAGGGATGAATTAATGATCTCACAGGGTCAACAACAACTTCAATTAAGTCGTTGCATTTGCATGGTGTTGGTATTGCGTTCATCCCAACCTGAGTCGTCGATCGATCACTCTAAGTTGAAATAAGTTCTCGTTAACTTAATGTTAAGATAAATAATAGTACCTACATTGATTTAGGTAGAACTAGGGATGAATGAATAAGCTCACAGAGTCAACAACAACTTCAATTGAGTTACTGCATTTGCATGGTGTTGGTATTGCATTCATCCCGACCTGAGTCGTCGATCTATCACTCTGAGTTGAAATGAGTTATCATTCACTTAATGTTAAGATTAATAATATTACCTACATTGACTTAGGTAGAACTAGGGATAAATAAATGAGCTCACAGGGTCAACAACAACTTTAATTGAGTCGGCGCATTTTCATGGTGCTGGTATTGCATTCATCCCAACCCGAGTCATCGATCGATCACTCTGAGTTGAAATTAGTTCTCATTAACTTAATATTTTAAAAACTATATCTTTTGAAATTTTAAAAATTAATTAAGATCAATTCGGACCAAATTAATAATTTCAAAACTTGTCATTCTTTTCCAAAATTACAAATCAACCCATATAAATCATCCATTTGTAGGAAAAACTTTTCCTCATTTAAAATCTCAAGTTCTCACTCCTCTCTCTCTCTCTCAATAATACAGAAAATAACTACTCAATATATTACTCAACCCTTCAAAATAGATCAATTTTCTTCCCACTTTCGACCACATAGTTGTTATTTTTGACTCCATTCTTACTTGTATCCATTGTTTTCTCTGTCTTCGTAGGTAACAGAGTTTAGAAGAGTTCTACATTTTTTCTTTATTCTAAAAATTAGGGCTTTTTAGTTAATGATGAAAAAAAGACTTTAAGTTGTATTATCTTCGAGAATGGGTTAACAATTTTGTGTTTTGATGCTAAAAAGGTAGGAAGCACCCGAGTAAATCCTAGTTTTTGTCTCAGTGTTTTGTTGACTAACATGGTATTAATGGATGGTGTTTGTGGTGTTGTTGGTGGTGTCGGTATTTGTGTTTTTGGTGGTGGTGTCGGTATTTATGTTTTTGGTGGTAGTGTCGGTGGTCTTGGTGGAATTAGTGGTTGTCTTGGTGGCATTGGTTGTGGTGGTGGTAGTCCATATATTGCAACAGGTGGAAGATCTGTTGGGAGATATTAAATAGGTTTTCAAACAGATTCCCCATCTGTTCCAACTGATGGGTTATCCGTTGGAGTATTTTTTTTAATGTGGCGTAGAATAATTTATTGAAATTTGTCTTACCTTTTTTTAAAAAATTATGCATACATAAAATGCAATGTATTTTTTTATTTTTCTATTATTTGTAGTTAAAAGATGTCTCCCAAAAAAAAAGAAACTGAAAGTGGAGAAAGTGGATCAACTTCTAATCACCAAACAAAATGGCTAGAGTACAGATAGATTCAGAGAAACTTCCAGAACAGTCTCAGTCAGGTCAAAATAAAACTGAGGAAAGTGATAACTCCTCCTCACCAATGGGGTGTGAAATAATATCAAAATCCCAATATGATTCTGTCAAAACCATTAGTATTGACAAGTTTCGAGTTGCAATACCGATGAATAGGCCTAACGCAGTATTTGGTGATCTTGTACTTAAATGTTAGTTAAGGAAACCTTTTGACGAACTTAAGAGTATTATGAAGAATGAAAACATAGATGGACTTTTTAAGAAGAGCTGTTTTGCATACTTTCTCGAGCTGTCTTAGGACCGCACTCTCCATTTACCAATAAGCATGGTTTATGGCCTTCTCAAGTGCAGGATCAAGTATACGGGGAAGGAGGGTGGAAAAAATATGGATGAAGTCTGGATCAACTACTGTGGCATGCCGGTTTGTTTTGGATTGAAAGAGTTTGCCATATTGACGGGCTTGAGATGCGATCGTCCAGAAGAACCTCTCATCAAGAAAACACCCCACAAAGGGTCCAACAAATGCAAGATAAAAAAAGATAGGTTGTTGGGCATTGTTAGACCTAGCTATAAAGGGGAGGATTTGATGGCAGATCTCGAGAATAAAAACATACCAAAGCATTATAGGATGAAATTGTGCTTAGTTTGGTTTGTCCATTCCATTTTATTGGCAAGAGTAGTCAGGAAAGTTATAGAACATGATTTGTTGGCGCTTGCTGATGATTTTGGGAAATTCAACGATTATCCCCGGGGATATGATAGCTACTACTTGACTGTTGAATATTTACTGACAAACCTATCCTTAAAGACGACCACATTATACGGTTTCCCTAGGGTTTTATGGTAAAATTGATCACTATTTTTAATCATCCATTAATTTATATTGAATATAGTTATTATAAATTTTTTTTGCTTGCTTCCTATTTACATTTTTTAGGCTTGGGCATGTGAAGCCATTCCCCCCCTCCGAAAGAAGTTCAAGGATTATCCAAATAAGGTTTCTCATCCAATGATCCTTAGGTGGTTGGCAGCAACAAAGAGCAGCAAAATATATATTAAGGAGGCTGATCTCTTTAACCCTCTGGATGATGCAGTAAGTCTTCGTTCAACTAAAATAATTTGCCTCAAGGAAAGATATTGAAACAGATGTTCCATCTGTTACGATAGATGGGTCGTCTGTTGCAATAGATTACCCATCAACTGCAACTGGTGTAATAGATAGGTAATCTATTATGACAGACGATCTATATTTTGCAAAAGATTAACCATTTGTTGATTTGGTTCTCTAAACCGACTTAACAGATTACCCATCTGATACAAATTATGCAACAGATGTGTAATCTAATGCAATATATTATCAATCTATTGTGACATACAAATCAGTTATTGCGACATCTAAATTATCAGTTGCATAAGTTGGCTGTGTTAACATCCATGTAACCCAACTGACTGCAAATTATTATTATATGATTTATATGCCTCCTATCTTTTTTTATAGGTTGTACATCTTTGGATCGTGCCTACTGTTGATGAGCTGGGGATGACTTCTTTTCTTACTCTGGGTCTTCTTGATACAAAAGAAGACCCAACGGTGGAGTTAATAAAGAAGGAATTGGCTAGAGAAATATCCATAATAAGAGCAGTTAGGCAAGGTCAACCTAATGTTGAAGCTCTTCACGGCCAACCTCAAACTGTAATATATCTGGGTGCTTCTTTTGGGGGTGTTGCTGGTGGAGTTGTTTATGATGGTGGTAGCCATCATGCTGCTGCTGCTACTACTAGTCGTGATTATGAGCATGTTGGTGCTCAGCAAAAAATAAATACTTTTGAAAACACCCCTTGCACAGGTCCTCTCACCCCTACACCGGTCCCTCCCACCCTTACAGTGGTCCCTCTCACCCCTCCTCACCCTTATGTTCTTATTACAAATGCAAAGTATGCAAGGACAGAGAGGATAAACTCCTTAAAAAGCTAAAGGCTATTGCTGAAGCTACTGAGGATTTGAAATCCATAAGGGGTGTCATACCATTCAATGAGGTGAGGGAGCCATGCACTCCTACAGTGGCGGTTAGGAGGAAGAGAAGAAAAATTAGAAAAAATTTCTTTGTTCTAAAAATAGCAAAAACTGCAACTCCTCCCGCTCCAAGAGTTGTTAAAGTAGCCACTGAAGAAGGTGTACATAATCGCGACGCTTGGTAAGGAGAAGAAAAAGTAACTGCAAGAAATCATGAATGGTGAGACGAAGGTTAAAAAAGAATACACCATGCATTCATTTGCCGCCAAAGACTTCACGAAGAAGAATGTACGCAGCAGATATGTCATTTGTTGCAACAACTTGGTATTAAGTTGCAACATAATACACATCTATTGCATAAGTTGCATTGGATGGGTAATCTGTGAACTGATTCAGAGAACCCTCTGCATCGGATTCTTTCCACTGTGTTTTTATTCTTTATAATTACTAACCTATTTAAAAATTATCTTCTTATACCCCTGTATGTTTATGAAATTCTCTGCCTCATGAGGGGCATACAATTAGCGTACCCGGATGCTTATAATGCTACCGATAGGATAATGGACCTCAACTTCTACTATAATTTCAAGGATAGGTACGCTGATCTCCGTAAGCTAGCTGATTTTGGTGGACCGGGATTTGATAAGTTTTCTCTACATTCCAATGGGATGAATAAGTAATTAAATATGTTAGAGGGAAGAGGCAATATCCACATGGCAAGAGCTGGACCAAGGCAAAGAGAATCCTTGTAGTCATGAACATGCAAGTCAAATATTTCTGATTGTTGAGATACTACTCTTCGAGGGAAAGATTAAGATTTATGATTGCAACTTACCTGTCTTCAGCGAGCACACATTTTTAGCCCATATGCAGCCACTCTTGAAGTTGTTGTCCAAGTTATTGATGCAGAGTAATCTGATGGATCATTTATCGGCTGAAGTCTTGTCGAAGGAATCAGGGGATTTTGAAGGTCGAAATAAGAACATAGAGCTCCCAAAAAATAAAACCGGTGCAGCGTGTGGGCCGTACTTGCTTGTGTACATCGAATATTTACTGACCGACACAGAAATGACCGGCATGTATGATGCTGTTCTGGGAAAGATACAATAGGTCTGGGTTTATGAGGTACTAACTAAATGGTTGGAGCCCGCGTATAAAAAAAATATGTACAAAGATAGAAACGAACACGAAAACATTTTTTCATTTCAAGCCACTTCACTTTACTTTACATGTAGTGGCAATAATTTGTATGTCTGCGGATAGTTGAATTTTTATGATGCAACAGATAGTATATCTGTTGTAGAACATATTATACCTGTTGTGAAAGATTGATTATCTGTTGGAATAGGTTGGTTATCCATTGCATTAATTGATATTGCCTGGTCTGTCTGTCGCAACAGATATCCAATCTGTTGCAACATATAATCTATCTGTTGAAACTGATAGGTAATCTGTTGGAAAAAATAAGAAAGTAGGAAGACCAGTTATATAATTTCTAGCAGATAACCTAACTAAATGATTGCAGCCCGTGTATAAATAAGAATATGTACAAAGATGGAGACGAATACGATAATACTTTTTTATTTCAAGCCATCTCACTTTACATGTAGTGGCAATATTTTTTATATCTGTGGATAGTTGAATTTTTATAATACAACAGATAGTATATCTGTTGTAACAGATATAGTACATGTTGTGACAGATTAATTATCTATTGGATTAGGTTGGTTATCTGTTGCATTATGTAGATGTTTCCCCGTCTGTCTGTTGCAACAAATATCCAATCTGTTGCAACATATAATATATTTGTTGCAACTGATAGGTAATCTGTTGGAACAAATCAAAAGTAGGAAGACCTGTTATATAATTTCCAGCAGATGACCTACGTGTTGCATCTCATGTTGCAATATCTGTCTAAATCTGTTTGATAAGATATGTCGTCTGTTATAGCAGATGTATTATCTGTTGCGATATTTGAATCTATTATTCCATTTCAATTAATATGTTCAAAACAAATAATTAAATTATATTCATAGACAACATAAAATAAGTTGAAGCCTTCAAAAATTACATGAAATAACTCAACAAATAAATAAAATGTAAAAAAGTCATTATGGGTACAAATGATCTACTCTACAAATAAATCAACAAGTTAAACCAAGGAGGATAGGTTATTACATTGACGGACTCAAGTTATAGAGATCTACTTAATATGGACAAGTTGTTTTTTATCCGGTGCTGCAAAATTTGGCTTTGGTCATCGTGGATCTTTAATGTCGCTTGCGTACGGCTTCTGAGCTTTTGCTTCTCCGTATTTCCATAAAAGAGCAGCAAATCTTTTACGGAGTAATCCGGCATCAAGTCTATCATTTGGTACTTGTAATCCATCACTCAAATACTCGGCGTATGAGATAATAAAAAGATTGCAATCCCTGCATTTTAAAAAATAGATAATTCATATCTTGCAGTTCATGCAAGCATTGTGAAATTTGTGGAATGAAACTAAATCATGACACTTAAACTTACAGGATACCAATGGTTTGTTGAGCAATTCCTTCAACATATTGTACATCAAATAGATTACCCATTTTATCCCGATATGCTTTAATCGTCGACCAATCAGTACGAACCTTTTGGTCCCAAAAGCCACTCATATCAAGGTAAGTAGGCAATATTTTGGCCAGCTTTTGTATCTCAAACGACGGCCCGGAACGTCTCCTTCACGACATCAAGTCATAAACTCAGATGCACCTCTTTTTTAGAATGACGACAGCCAACACCCAATGGAATTCATCACCACAATTGATTGGGATGTACACTTCATCGACCAAATGCTAAGGTAAGCCAGCCGAAATGCTAAAACCTTTGATGATGTTTACAATACCTATCGTAGGCATTATTGATGTAAACTTTCTACAAATAATTGCCTGTCGTATATCAGTATTGTTCTTGTGTTTGCAACTTGGCCTTTTTTCGGAGGTAGTAAAAAATGACATCGATGTGTTGTGTATATTATCAAATATTTTGGATTATGTGGTGAAAAAATTAATTCACAGATGCAATTAAATAAAGTATTAATTAATAGTAATATGTATGACATTTAAACCTCATCATTCCAGCAAGTTTGGGGCTGTGACATCAAATAGAACCAATTCTTCATTCTGATATATACAACAACATAGTCAAACATATCAAAACCAAGACTCAATTCGTCCACTTTGTAGCGTTCATCATTTTATTTTCTACATGATGATTTATATGTGTTAATGTCAAGTCCTTACAACAAGAATAATATAAACCAATATCTTTAAAAATTGATTTATGTACCTGCCGGCACGATGCTTTAACAGCCCATCGGTAATCCATTCTGAATAGTTATTGATCAACTATGTTAGTTTTTTGGAGCCTCATCCGATATGTTGAACCCTTCAAACGAGTAATCCTTCTGTTCTCTCGAACTGAAAGGCTCCACTTTTTCTTCTTCTTTGGAAGTAGTTGATGGATTATCAACTGTGATATTCTGCTCTTCAGCAGTGGCTTCTACGGTGACATCCACTGGAAAGCCAGAATTATCAATGCT
Organism: Capsicum pubescens; assembly: GCA_030864215.1. NCBI lineage: Eukaryota > Viridiplantae > Streptophyta > Magnoliopsida > Solanales > Solanaceae > Capsicum > Capsicum pubescens. The sequence goes on from CM061540.1 coordinate 237,696,264, forward strand.
AATTACAGATATACAATAGATTATCCATCTGTTGTAATAGATGATCCTTATGTTGCTACAGATAGATAATCTATTGGGATGAATTTGAATAGGTAAATCAGAGCAGTATAATAATTTCGAACAGATGATCCATCTATTATAACATAAGACTCATCTGTTGCAATAGATAACGTATCTGATACAACAGGTTAGACAACAGTTACAACAGATGTATATATCTGTTTTATAATTTTTAGCAAATGTATCATCTATTAAAATAGATATGTTCCTTTTTGTTTGTTGGAACAGGTGATGTACATTCACCTTCTTTGGCTCATGCTGCTCTCCTATGGCCTTTGCACACTGAACATCGGTGCAAGACAAAGACATAGGCATTGTAATTTTTCTTTTTTTGATGCTTGATAATGCTTTGGAAGTATCTTTCCTTCTCCTCTTAGCCGTCTTAATCTCTAGTTGAGTGTATGGATATAAAATCCTCTTTGATAGAATGACACCCCTCTTAGATTCCATTTTTTTTACAGAAGAAGTTAGTGCATTAATAGCATTAATCACTCCATCATGTTTCGCCTTGCAGTCTTGACATTTGCATGCAAAACATTTGCTAGATGTGGCAAAATCTGGAGAAAAATCTGTACAACCAGTATGATCATAATCATAATGGCTTGTTGTTTCAAAAATGGTAAGATAAGCATCATTAACCCCAATAGCAGCACCACTACCGCTACCATTGCAACTACCATCGTCAACAACAACAAGCTCACCCTCCAAAATTATGTTTCTTGTGATGGTTGTTGCTCCAAAAAATTCCATTTTTATTCCATCAATGACCTTAGGGTCCAGTAAAGTTTGCACAGATCGTAAAGTAAGAAAAATGGCATGTTTAACTCTCGGTTGGTTCGAACAATCCACGGATCGACAATCTAAAATAAATTGGTATATATATTAGAATGATGATGAAATCATTGAAAATAATCATTAATTAAAACAAAAACTTGATTAGAATTGGACTTACTGCTTCCTTAGGGGGATTGAAAAGATCAAGAAATTTTGTATTTTTATTGGTTTTCGCCGACAACCATCTCAGGATTCTTGGATAGGAAACTTCTTCCTGGTAGTTCACTTGTTGTCTCAAATAAGGAATGGCTTCAAATGCCCAAGCCTATAACATAACACTAATAAATCTAAAGCATTATTGAATAAAAAAATAATGAATCATATCATGATAAAAGAAATATTTACCATGAAGGCCCATGAAAAACCATATAAGTTGACTTTCTTTGGCGTCAATGAAGTCAACAAATATTGGACAGTCATTTTGAAGCTTTCATAACCCCAAGGATAGCTGTTAAATGCCTCAAGATCCTCAAAGCAATTTATTAAATCGGGGCTTATGTTGTTGTTAACGTCTCTTGCCCAAAGAATATTATGTACAAACCAAACCAAGCACAATGATTGTTTGTGCTTTTTTGAGAGTCCTTTACCTTTCAATGCATCTATCATATTTTTGTTTTTAAAGCTTGGACCAACAATGGACACTAGGTCCCCATGATCACTCAACTTGCCTTTGCCTTTTTTGGGTGTGTGAGGTGATTTTTTTTGGGTCAGAGTAGGTATAACTTGAGAAGGAGAAGGAGGATAATATTTTAGTCCTGTAACTATGGTAAACTCCTTCCAACTAAAACAAACCATCATGGCACAGTAATTTATCCATACCCCATCCATCTTAGCTTTGTTTTCATACATAAACCTATGCTTGAGAAGATCGTATACCATTTTCATCGGGAAACGAGCATTGTTGTCCTCCGACAAATCAAGATATTGCCTAAAGCAACTTTTCCTGAAATAAGCATCCAATTTTTGTTCTCGAAGTATTTTTCTGAAGGTGTTGAAAGATTTTCTCATGGATGACTTAACCACGAAATCACCTGTTAAATCTGTGGCACCATCGCACTGTATTCTCATAGGATAACGATCAATGCTGAAGATTTTGACCAACTCTTCAGCAGAAGGGCTATTAGGATTTGAATTATCTCTTTTGAGACATTCCTCCTTCCCATGTTCATTATCTTTTGCTCCTGATTGAGATAACACTTGTAACGCAAGCTCATAGAGTGGTGGATGTAACTGAGCTGCTGCACTTGTTCCTTTACTTGGACTTGATTCAATTTCTTTTCTTTTGGGAGCCATATTTTCTTAAATTAGCAAGAACATAAAATAGATTATAATTGATTAATGTATCATTAAAAAAAGATAACAGTAAATCTAACATGCACAATGATAAAATAACAGTTCCAATAGACCACACATCTGTTACACCAGGTATGTTATTTGTTGCACTAGATATATTATCTGTTGCAACATATAACCGACATGTTGCAATGGATAAGTAAACCATTGGAAATAATAAAAATAGATCACTAATCTGTTGCACCAGGTATTTTATCTGATGGAACATGTAACCGACCCGTAGCAACGGATGAGTAAACCGTTGGAAACCATAAAAACAGATCACTAATTTGTTATACCAGGTTTTTATCTGATGGAACATATAATCGACCTGTTGCAACGGATGAGTAAACCATTGGAAACCATAAAAACAGATCATTAATCTTTTACACTAGGTATTTTGTCTGTTGCAATATATAACCAACCTGTTGCGAGGATGCATAAATCATTAAAAACTATAAAAATAGATCACTAATCTATTGCACCAGGTAGTTTATCTGTTGCAAAATAAATTACTAATCTATTGCACCAGATATGTTATCTGTTACAATATATAACTAGCCTATTCCAATGGATGAGTAATCCATTGGAAACCATAAAAACAGAACACTAATCTGTTGCACCAGGTATGCTATCTGTTACAACATATAACTAACTTGTTGCAACATATGAGAAAACCATTGGAGACAATAAAAATAGATTACTAATCTGTTGCACCAGGTATGTTATCTGTTGCAACATATAACTGACCTGTTGTAATGGATGAGTAATCCATTGGAAACCATAAAAATAGATCACTAATCTGGTACACTAGGTATGTTATCTGTTGCAACATATAACTGACCTATTGCAACAGATGAGTAAACCGGTGGAGATAATAAAAATAGATCATTAAACTGTTGAAACATATCACTCATCTATTGCAAAATAGGTTATCTGTTGGATCAATATTGTTTAGATTTCTTCCAAACAGAGAAGTCTTCTGTCGCAACAGATGAATGATCTGTTAGATTGTTCATCTATTGCATCAGATTTTAATTTGTTGCATCAGATGTTTTTATCTGTTGCATCAGATTCCTTCATCTATCGCATCCGATGTTTCATCTGTTGCAACACCATTTTTACCAAGACAAATAACAAATCAACCCAGCAACACCAACACATCACACACACACACACTAAGAACATCAACTGTGAAGAAAAATCACCAACAAATACAAATTAGTAGCACGACAATAAGAAGAAGAAATGCTAGAAATTAGGATTTTATTTAGTCCACATTTCTATAGTAGAAGAGTAGTTGGCTTAAGTTTTCCTATTTCTTCATAATTTTTTACCTGTGAAAAAGAAAATGGGATGACGAATAAGTCGAAGTTATTGTTACCAAAGAAATGTTCAAGTCAATTGATGGTTGAAAGTCGAAAGGGAATTTGCCCGACTATTTTTTGCCAGGGGTTGAAGTCGCCGGGGATTGAAGGGAGAATTTTGCAAACTGTTGGTTGGAAGAGAGTTGAGAAAAGCTGTTGAGAGAGAGAGATGAGAGAGACTGGTTGATTTGGATTAAAGAGGGGTGTGGGTTGATTTGTATTTTTGAAAGATTAGAAAGTTTTGAAAATATTAATCAAGTCCATAATTAACTTAATCAAGTTTCCTAATAATGTTTGACCCTTTAAGTTGATCAATGTCACCAATCCTTTATTCAAGACTTAAAAGATACCTTTTCTTCAATTTACTCATGTAGGTATTATCCATAACTTTTTTTTAAAAAAATAATCATAAGGACAAAATTTGCAAGATATTGCAGCTTGTTATCTTTTAGACCTAAAGTTTTCATTTGTTAGTCAATGATGTCAATTAAAGTAGGGAATACACATCATCCATAGAGTCTTGAATTTATTAATGGAATGGTCTTAAGACGTGTTTCTTCTTCGAAGGGGTAAACACGACTACACGAGGAAGACCTACTCCAAAAAGATGAGTGCACCATTTTTTTTAAGATAAGATTTAAAATTCTACTCAGAAGGGTTAAATATATGTCTGTATTATTTTATTTGTTCATCTTTATATATTTATTTTTTTATTGGCACATAGATTAAAAAGCAGTAAATGATAAAAATAATTTTACCATGTTATCGTTTGAATATAATAAAATTAAGGGAAAAAGGTCAAATTTACTCTCTACTTTAGAAAATAGGCTAAATATACCATTCATCATACTTTGAGACCAAATTTACCCTCGTTGTCATACTTTGGGGCCAACTTTACCACTCTACTTTGGAAAACTGGCTAAATATACTCGTCGTCATATTTTGGAGCCAAATTTACCCTCGATGTCATACTTTGGGATCAAATTTACCCTTGTTGTTAAGAAAGTTTTCACATTTATCCTTTCGTTAATAGAAAATTCCAAATCATTGTTAAATGCTTCATTTTTAAAAAATAAAACACACTATAATGTAACCGGTCTGATCTAACTCCAGCTACAAAAAAGACACAAATAAATATACCCGCTTAGTTCTATTGATCAAATCTTTTCAAAAAGATTAAGCCACTGGATATTTATCAGCGCATAATTCATGAAAATAGATCTGCATCTGTGTAAATAAAAATAAATGTATCTCCCCCTCAGTTAATGGATCTGCATCAGTGCAGAGCTCATGAAAAATGACATAAAGCGATCAAAAGCAACAAATTAGGCTTACTAGATATTTCTCTTGATGATTGAGTTAGGCCTACTAGATATTTCTCTTGATGATTGAGTTAAGAGGTCTTCTTATGTGCCTATTGCGGCATCTTTTAATTTCTATGTATTTATGTATAATTTGGATTTACACAAACCTTTTATCATGTCATTTGCTCAGAAAAATTATCCACTTATTCTAGAATCTAGATGCACATAAAATTGCATACTAATTCTTGAAATTTGAACATAACTGTAATATGAGCAGAGTTTGTTATAGACATTTTCTCTAGTTTTATGCTTCTGTATTATCTCATTTTATTTTAATTTTTGTTTATTTGTAAAAAAGCTACCAGCATTGTATGTTGAAAGAAGTATATTTGTTCGTTTGGTAAATTTGACCAACATAACTAAGGGAGGGGTATGTTATTTTGTGTATTTTTGTGGGTCGGATCGGGTGGGTTAGATTAGGGTGTGTTTTATTTTTAAAAAATGGGTCATTCAACGTTGGTTTGAGCTTTTCTGTTAAAATAAGGATATAGGTGAAAATTTTCTTAACAACGAGGGTAAATTTATCCCTAATATATGACATCAAGGATAAATTTGGCCTCAAAGTATAACGAAGGGTATATTTAGCAACTTTTTGAAAGTAATGAGGCAAATTTGCCCCCAAAGTATGACAACGAGGGTAAATTTAACTTCAAAGTATGACAAATGGTATATTTAACGAATTTTCCAAAGTGGTGGGGTAAATTTGACCCTTTTTCCTAAATTTAATGCTTTGAAAAATGCATTAGATAATGAATCGTTCTTAATGTTAAGGGTAAAATAGGTGGAAATAGGTAAATTATCCATTTGTTTTATAAATCGGATAAGTATTGTTGGAAATCCCAAAATAGAAAAGTGGACAAGTAAAAATGGATGGAGAGAGTACTAGAAATGGTTTAAATATACACTTGATTATATTTTGGATTAAAATATACCTCTTCCATTATACTTTGGGTTCAAATTTACCCCTCTTATTATATTTTAATACAAATTTACCTTAAATTTTAATGGACGTTTTAATTCAGAATCAAATGTCCAATTCTAAATTTTAATATATCAAATATTTTTTGCAAACCCACCTGAAGGCTTGTATTTTTCCACCACCAGCCAAGGGACCAAGTCCTTGTTTGAGTCCTTATACAAGCCAAATCAGCATTAAACTTTCAAGGAATACAATCCATGGTTGACAAAAAGGGATCCAACCAACAATTATCTCAAGAAGGCAAAGATATATGCGGAGGATCCTTTTAAAGTTCCCAAGAGCCCAACACCATGTGTGGAGGATAACTTAGAGCTGGGAGGAAAATTCACTCCAAGACCTCAACAAAGAATTAAGTCCAAAGACTACAAACACTCCGATGATTACTGAAGAAGTTAGATATTTTCCAAGACATCTTTATACCATTTTAGGAGTATTCCAGAATGCCCAATGCATACAAATAGGACAAAAGTCCATAGGAGGGGTCCAAGGAGTGCGAAACAGGGCTAAAAAGCTTCTTGGACAAGACCTGTGCCCCATCTACGCCCAAGGTATGCTTGACCTACTTGATCAGGTCAAAATAGTGGCATCTTCATGTCACATGCTCCCAAGGTATTCTCCATATGCTTGAGAAGATGCCAAAGCGGGTTGAATTATGTTTTTGGTTGATTTGGGTCACCTTTGGGCCCAGTTATGTACTCAATAGCCCAAGGCTATAAATACTAGCTAGATTAGGTTATTTTTTTTAGTTTTTGGATAACATTTGACTTTGAGAGTCTCCTTAATAGAGCTTGATGGTTTGGAAAAGATTGTAGTGATTGTTGCCTAGAAACGGTGGTTGTGAGGGCGTCTCGATTCCCTCGTGGCCATTCATAGGAGTTAGGTGCTTTCATTGGATGATTTGTTAAGGTTATCCAATTTAATATACTCTTTAGTTTCATTAGATTTCCTTTCTTGTGTCTATATTTTATCACTATCAATCTATCCTTTACTTTTTGCATTTTCTATCTTATCCTTTCTTTAGTTTCCATGTTGTTTTTTGAATTTTGTAGTTTGTGGGTTGTCATTTGGTATAAGAGCAAGGCTTAGAGTTGTTATAAATATTATAGTCTTCATTAGGTATCAAGAAATTAAAAAAATAAAAAAATATTTTAAAAACAATCCCAAAAATAGTTTGAGTTTTGAGTCATTTTTTAAGTTTCAATACTAAAATTTAGTTCATCTAGTATTTTGAGTTGGAACTTGAGTTAAAAGGGTGACTTGAAGGAGTTGAAGAGAAAACCACCAGTGTTGTCTTGAAACTTAAATAAAAAAGAAAATGAGTTTTTAGATCTACAATTTTTGGTGTGGAATTGAGAGATAAGGTTGGTATGAAAGTATTCCATGCGTTGAGGGAAGCCTACGGTTAAAATTTCAGCGCATTTGGAGCAAGGATGCAATAGTTGGAAATTTAGTGTTCATAGTGTTCTTGAAGACCTTCATATCTTCAAGAGGTATATTTATCTCAAAAGTAGTTGTTTGATTCAAGAAAGAGAAATAAAATACAAAAAAAGTATTGGTCTAAAAACATATCCAAAGGGCACAAGGAATATTCCAAAAGAGGAAGGCAAAGAGGGGCCCATAAAGAGATAAAATTTGGCCTTTTCTAGTTGGCCTAGAGGGCACCTGTGTCCCTTCCGCTTTTTGTCTGCTCTCCATCTACTCATACTTTTGAAGGGAAGACCAAGGGTACATCAAGGGCGGATCAATGGTATGTGCCCAATCTGCGTCCACTGGCCCCAAAACGCATTTCAAGACTTCTAAAATCTCTTTTGCTTAGGTTCAATCATTCTAGTTTCATTCCTTCATTCATGATTTCATTTTTCTTGATTCTTAAATACTAATTAACGATTAGTAATTGATCTATTAGTTGATTAAAGATTTCAGAGTCCGTTTTCTTTCTTTGTCCATTCTTGTGTGTTTTTTCACTTTGTTTTCATTGTTATTTCTTCTTTCAAGTCCTTTTTGTTTATAATTGAGCCATCCATATTTATTTAAACAAGAATACATTCTATCCAAGAGTAGCAATTGAAACCTCGCATATTACTGAAGTATAGACAATCTTCAACACTAGCCAATCCTATTGTGAGGACAACTAAAACTGTGTCAACACGAATAATTGTGATCTTTATTTTTCTAATGCTAACTTTGTTGTTGTCTTTGTTGAGTGACTTTAATTTCTAGGTACTACGGCTTTGGAGCAATATATTCAAAATCCCATTATAAGAGACCTATTGAAAGATCTCCATAGAAGGTAACATACCAAGAATAAAACGTATAATGACAAATAATAAGGAGTCCCTTGACTCCATTGAGCAAATACAAGATAACCCAACCCATAGAAATAACTTAGTGAACTTGGAAAGAGATGAGGATCAAATGGGCTCCCATATTAAACACCAAGGTGAAGACCAGACTTCATATGAGTTACAAGGTAACAATGCTAACCTTGCACTACCCTAAAATGGAAATATCATGATGTGGCTAGTAGCCAAGTGAGTGTGATTGGTGGCTTATCTAGTGTAGGATTGCATGGGTATTTCCTTTGTGATACTCTTGATATTGCAAAATTTCATAAGCATCAAGTTCTTATTGTGAGTTTTCAAGCACTAGCTGATCTTATAGATGACCGAAATGACTCTTCTAGTAAGATCAATTCGCACCCACCTAGTTCTAGCACTTGTAACTTGAATAAGATCCCAATGCCAAGTACTAAGAGTACTCACAAATTACTTAACTATTGTGAAGACCAAGGTGAGTCTAAGTTGGCATGTGAATTATTAATAACTAGTGAAGGTGTGAACATTGATCAACTTATTTGTGAGACTAATCCACTACTTGAGCATATTTGTTGTGTGCTTGTTGAGTGTGAAGTTAGGTATCATATTTATAGAGTTAATCACATGAATAGAAATGATTCTTTGAGCATGTCATATGATGAATCTCCTATTGTTAGCTTTGATCATAGATAATATGTGGATGAGGATGATATGAAAAATGACATGTTTCTTTTTAAGAGTTAAATTCCATGCTTCAACTCCTCACCCTTAACTAGTGACTCACTCTCAAACAAAAATGTCTTGTGTGAAAATAGCGAGATCACTCCTTGCATGACATCTAGTGATGTGCAACGTGATGTGCTTAAAAAGAGGGATGGTGTGCTTAATATTCACATGTTATCCAATTTCTTGAAATCTATTAAGAATATAGGATTGAGTGAAGATTTTTTGAACTATCCAATTTTTGATAGTGATCTCTTACCTTTGAAAAAGAATGTTCAATTGGGTAATGATAACTTTGATTTACTTGAATGTTTGAGAAACCTATCTAGTGATTGTTCTTATGGAAATGATGTTGGCTGTGATCCTTTGTATGACACCCCACTATTGTTTGATAACTATGAGGATGAATTGCTTGATTCTTATGGTTAGTTGAGTCATGACCTCTTTGATGTTAGTGCTGGTTTGTGTCTACTTGAGAATTCTTCCCTTGAAAAGGAGGTGTTATTTGTTTAGAAATTGCCTCTACTTCTTCTTTGTGTGCTACCTTTGTTGAGAATAATTATGGTGATGATCTTGAATCTAATAGTGAGTACATGCTTGAGGATACCATAATTGAAGTTAACTTGCGTGACACCTTTCTCTACCCTTCATTTGTTTATAATATTATTAATAGTATTATAAAGGGTATGTCTATTTGTGAGGGTTGAACCTTTGGGTAAAATGGGTATTGTGTTGACCCATATTCTTGGATACTTCTCCCATTTGACTGTAGTGACCTCTTGGGATGTGGTGACTTTTGTACACCCAACTTGGTGCTTGGTCAAGACGACAAACGAAGTTTGATTGAGGGTGTTGGTATCCTTCCCTATGATGGAAAGTATTTCTTGATATAATCCACTTGATAGACCCAAGTTGTGTATGATAGGCATTTTCAACAAAGATGAATGTTCTTTAAAGAATAAGAGTATAGAAAAAATTCAAGAGAGTTCACTATTATATGTTTCCATTCTTGACCAAGGTTATGTGACCTGTAGGTCAAAGAGTGAGTCTTTTATTGAAAACACCTTGGAAGAATTCCATTTATGTAATACCCTTTTTTGTGACTTGTTTGTGATTAGTGACCCCTTTCTTTAAAGTGTTTTCCTTATTGAGGACCCTAAGGAAAATATGTCATTTGCCTATTTGTGGAGTTGCTTATATACTTGCATCCTTGTTTGATCCACTTGTGCGTAAGTTGTGTGGACCATAACTTGTGGATGCTAAGTTGCTTGATTGCTTATGGAAAAGTCCATAGTCATTAAAGACTTCTTGTCACCTTTATAGGGTTGGAAAATTTGAAGTGTCTTATAGACTTTTGGGAGCATGTCTAACACTATAACTAGAGGGAACCCAACTTCTTGGGAAGGTTAATTGTTTTGGATTAATGTTATTTCAAGTAGGTTCTCCACTATCCCTAGTAGCATAACTCCATTGTTGAAATCCCTTCCATTGGGAATTTGTTTGGAATAGAGAGGTTCTATTTACTTACAGTTTTGATTCCATCCTTATGTGTACTATATGCTAAATTTTTTGAGTCAAGTGTCATTCTTATAGATAATGACACCTTGGATGATGTTCTTATACTTGATGCCTTTATATACTACCTCTTTGACAATGATGATGCCTATACTAGTCTTGAAATTATTTCATTTAGAGTTAGGAAGTTTGTTGGTTGGTCCACTTGGTTAAGTGATATTTCTATGTGGGCCATTTTCATCTTTGACCCCGTAAAACTCTTTTAGACTTTTGAACCCTTGGTGAAACCACTCTTTATAAGGCCTCTTGAAGAAATAATGAATCAATATGTCGTATGGCTACTAAGACGAATGTTGTCTTACCTTTTGAGTTTGTTGATGTCATTATGACCTTTATGTCACGACCAAAATTAGGGACTAGTTGTGAAGGGTATTTCAAGACCACCGTGGATCGGAGATCACCCCCATAACTGTAGTGCCTTGGGTTTTTGATCCTAAAAAATTTCTGAAATTTTATCCTCATTGTCCTGACTATGACTTCCCTAACGAGTCGTAGGGAGGCTTGATGAGTCATTAGACTCAAATCGTAACCAAACTAAAAGGTATGTGCCTGAGTTCTTCTCTGAGTACGAGTGGCTCACTATGAGTCGTAAGGACTTGTTACGAGTCATTGGGTGTAAATTGTAGTGTGTTCAGTATATACCCTAAATAGTTTCTGGATTGACTATGACTGGACCCTATGAGTCGTAAGGTCCATTACGAGTCATATTAGTTAAGCCATAGGGTCAGGAGATTGTGAGTGCTTTGGATACTATCTTGGATATAACTTGTGCTGACCAGTCTTAATGAGTCCATATGAGTCGTATAGTGACTGGTAGTCACTAACGACTAGATTTTTATTTTTAAATTAAGGGAACTTTGGACAATTCCCTTCCCACCCAATTAAAACCCCACATTCATAAAGCACCTAAGAAGTGTTATTTCTCATTCATAACATACTCAAACACTTCTAAATCTCTCTTAAATTCTCTCAAGCAGCCATACTTAGGGTTTCCAAGAAGTAGGTCATCCAAGGGCTCAAGGATTGAATTCTTTCTGTGAAACTTGGTATTTCAGGCATGTTACTCTTTCCTAATTTCTTTATTGTTAAAAGCATGTGATTTAAAGTGTTGTTCATATGGTGTTGATGATGGTTTTGAAACATGGATTGAGGGTTTTGAATGCTTTTTGTTAAACAATGTTTTCTCATGACTTACATATGATTGTTCATGCTTTATTTATGGTTTTGAACTTTTAGGATGCATGGGTATGGTGAACAAACAAAGGGATTGTGATTTCCCCAAACTTGTGACTTTTGAAGTAGTTATGACCTCAACCTCATATTATGAAATTGGTCTTGAATATGAAAAGTATGCATGTTGAACTACTCTTGAACTATTGCATAATGTGAAAAGTTAATGAAGTACAATGATTTTAAATTGAACCTTAGGGAGTTGTGCAATTCCCCAAGTTAATGACAAATTGAACCAAAAGGGGTTGTGAATTCCCCCAAATGATGGTAATTGGTTTGGCATGTTGATGTTACCTTGCAAGTGTAGTTGGTATGACAATACCAACAATGTATGTCCAAATATATATCATGGTTCAATAAATAATAATATATGTGCTAATTGTTTTAATTGGGCTTTTATGAGGGTTGTGTGACTGAGTCGTGAAAGTGGAGGTCTTGAAGGTCCAATACTGGAAATGCGGTTGCCAATGCGAGGGTCTATATGACTGAGTGGTTCAAGTCCCCTTTATTACTATTATTAGATTGGTAGGTTTGAGTCCCTCACATTATATTACATAATTTGGTGCTTGCGTCACCTTGATATGGTAGGAGGTTTGAGTCCCCCATAGTGTATATGTATACCCTATGGTTCGTGTAGCCATACACACTGGGGACCTACCAGCTGGGGGAGAACTAGTCCTATATAGCCCGTACGTTCCTTCTTATGTTATGATGGTTGAGCTACACTATCCAGGCTAAAGTTTTAACATGCATGTTAAGACTTGTTCCTTATCCCGGCATGTGATATATTTATATGTATGTATATTTATCTGATTATGTGCATTGGTTTTGAATTATTTTGAACTGTTGATCACGACATACAGTTATCCTTCTCCTCGAGTTACATGCTAGTGTTTACCCTACTAGACATATCCGAGTATTGTATCCCTATGCGATGCAGGCATCGGGGATACCTCTACTTTTCCTTCGTAAAGTTAGGTGGATCGTCTCGGTTCATCAGTTCGTTGTGGTGAAGTGGTGAGCTTCCATACTTCGGAAAACTTAGACATTTCATCAGTTCTTATCATATACTAGAGTTGAGAGTTTCATCATCATTAACATTATCATTTTCATTGTCATCTCTCAGAGTCGGGGACATGTCCCGACCAAGATTGGCTTTTGGTTCTTGTGTTAGAAGGCTTTTTTGGACTACTATGGACTTAGGTAACATTGGTCTGTTGTTCTGGTCGGTTAATGGTTATCGGTTATAGACATACCTTTTATTCTTTGAACTTATCTTGTTATATGTTTGAAATTCATCTGACATTAGGGATATTGTATTTGGTTTGGTTTGGTGTAAGGGGTTATCTCCATTCCACATGGGACTTGAGATACCCTTCACAACCAAGACTTAGTTTGAGTTATGACAAAGATGATATCAGAGCCTAGGTTTGGTGTCATTAGGTGTCCAATAAAGTCGTGTCAAGTAGAGTATCATTTATGATTGTGTAGCACGCCACACTTATAAGGGAGAGGCTACGAGGCATTTAGGAATATTTCCTTTTCTTGTTATTCTATTTCAAGCTATAGAGTCTAAAATTCTTGAATCTCCTTTAATTCCTATATGTTCACTTTTCTGATCATGACTCCCAGAAGATCTGATGCTCGTGGAAACTCTTCTATCCCATATGAGGATAATGTGGACAGAGCTTATCCTACTCTAGGAGTTCAGACCCAGTCTAAGGTCACTTCTTCTAATTTCCCTGATGGAGCTCCACCGTTTCCCCCTATCCCTCCTCAGGCATCTCAAGTTGATATGTCTAATGCTAATTCAGAGAGTTGCAGGGTCAAGGCATCTTGAACAATCATTCAAAGCTATACAATCACGTTGGTTAAGTTATCTATCTTGATTGTTGACTCACGAGGTTAATACCATTATTATGATCTTCCTATCCTCAAATCGTCTATTTAAATTAGCTTCACAACTACATTGTTGAGCAGGGATGTGGGAACTAGTTCAAACACGTTTGTATTTCATCTTGTATTTGAGAAAAATGGGGTAAATTAGGTATATTCCTATTTTAACCGCTAATCTTATCTTTGGTTCATATAAAATACAGGAACCCATTACTTATGTTACACATTCTAATCATATGTACCCCTTCTGTTCTCACAAAAGAAATATAGATGTATTCTAAAGGCCATGAATCAGTAGAATAGTAAGTATAAGAGCATAACAACAACCAAACATCATAATCAACTTTAACCAACTTGAATATATACTATGTAATTATGATCGTAGCCTCAACCCTAGAAACAGGGTATTTATCCACTCATAGTCATACAAAGAATAACTATTAATGAATTCATAAGTAAAACTACAAGAAAACTAAAAGTTAAAGGAAGAAAACCCTAGGGTAGAGCCCTTGATGCCTTCTCCTCTCTCAAATCATATATTTATCCAAAGTTGTCATGTAAATATTTATAAGTACTCCTTATATAGTCCCTTACGTCGTCCATAAGCTTACCCAAACTAATTATAAGCTTTGACCACATTGCCCTCAACTTAAACCAAGTAAAAACCAAGTTTTAGTCATTTTAGGGGGTGGGGGGTTACGTCGCATGGTCTAGCATGTGGGCAAGGGGTTGGTATGAATGGACCATAACATGACCACCTACTATAGGGGGGTTTCCCCTTCCATGCTATGGGGGGTTTGTCCCATGACCACCTCCTCAAGGTGTGATCTCATCCTATCTTTGCTCTCTTCTTCTTGTTCACTGGTTCTTTATTTCCCCACTCTTTGTGACTTGTGTGTAGAATTAAATTAGATTTCATAGATTCTCCAATAGTCTCCTTCAACAAATCATACCAAACATTTTCCCATACAATAGATAAATCTCAACAAAGTACACTAGAACAATCATAGCTCAAGCTAACATCACTAGTTTTCTCGTCTAAACTCTATTTGATCCTTTTGACCCTTGACTTGTTTCAAATTCACTTCAAACACTATAAACATGAAACCTAGACCAAATAAACAAAACACACTTTATAATTCATTAAGCACACCAAACTATTATAATTCATTAAGCACACCAAACTATTCTCCAAACTAAGCGAATCACACGTATATGATTACACTTAGGTGTATAAATACACCTAAGATCACCACTCCACACTTAAAGCCATGTTCGGCCTCAAATAACTCCTTCAAATAATAACAATAAAGGAAGACTCTAAAATTAACTACAACGACTACATGAATAGCAAAATCTACATTAGGTATGTCATGTTATAATTGAGAACACATGAATACTACTACAAGACTTCCTAGCCTCAAGGATTGACTCTACTATGTTAGAAAAAACATTCACAGTACTCAAAAAAGAGATCATATAAGTCACGTATCTCTCATTAAACATGCACCCTCACAACTAGAAAGCCACCCATATTCACTCACAAATATGCAATTTACCACAAGAATGGTTGTAAGAATGAAATTTTACTCCTTCTTACAAAGAATTCACATGTCACATAGGATGAATCATAGGCTTGCCCTTGATGTATTACTCCACTAATATCAAAGCTCAAGATCAAGTAGGACTTGAAGGATTGTAATGTAGGCTAAGGGATGGATAGGGACTATTTTACTATCTTTCTTAAGTGTTTTAATAAATTACACTTTACATACAACTCATCTCAACCACCTTATTTTCCATATATTTTATCTTCTAACCTCTATTTTGTTTTCCCCATCTCTTTAATCTAGCTTACACATCTTTAGTAGGGAGTATTTGATATCAATACATGATTCACATCTTTTAATCAGTTTTTCTTTTCATTACCCTACTTCCCGCCAACAATACAAACTTTTTAAACACAATCATATATATTATTTTGGGGCTTCACTTTCACTTTTTCCTTATTCTTCACTTCTCACTCCTTACCATCTTTGATTTTTCACTAAAGCTCTTAGATGTTTTAGATCAAATTATGGTTAATTGAAAGAAAAGGAATAAGCTACATATGCGACTACGAAAAAATGGCTAAAGTATCAACTAATTTAACTAAGGTCATACAGAAAGGGTAGATAAAGAAGTTATAAAACATGGCTATCAAAGAAATTCCTGTATCATATCCTAAACTCAACATTCTTTATTTCACCTTACAACCACACCGGGTAAGTTCTAGACATCAATATGCAATCATGGAATATAATAAAAACCTCAACATACATGACACATGTTTAACTCAAAAAGGATCTATATAGACACTCAACTAAGAAAATACATGAATTCAACTTTAAGCCAATATCACACAAGAGTCAAATAAAAGTGCCTAGGTGTCTGATGTGCCATGGTTTTATGGCACTTTGGATGCTTAAAACGGTAAACTTATGCATTGACTTAGGTTATTTTATCGGATATAATATATATTTTGCATGTGTTGCAGGTAAACTAGGTTGGAAGTGGTGCTTAATTGCAAAGAGTATGAAAAAGCTCATAAAAAGTAAAGTACCGGCCAGACAACAAGTCATGAAGTCATATTATGAATCATAGACAAAACCATAATATAAATAGCGGCCACATATATAACACCCTGGGTTTTTGACCCTTAGAAAATTTTCTAGATTTTTGGATTCTGCACAAGTTACGACTATGGGGAACGAGTTATACACTGGGGTATGAGTGGTATGGGTTGATCATATGTTGACCAGAGTTAGATGGTGGGTTGAATCTGGTTCCTGGAATGAATATAACTTAGTGGATACGAGTCGTATTGGTTTGGTTATTTCCTTTGGTTAATCTTTGAATTTGAAATATAAGTTGGACCTGAGTATGAGTGGCTCACCATGAGCCGTAAGCCAGGGTATGAGTCATACCATGGACTTGTATGGTGGACAATGTTCAAATCTCTTGTTATTCTATTATGTCAGAGGTACGGGCCAAAGATACTAGTCGTATACTTGGGTATGACTTGGTTTGGGTTAGTCATACCTTAGACAGTGTTGGATCTAATGATGAGGCCTTGGGTACGAGTGGTGGCTACCACTCATACATGGGGTACGATTCGTATGGGGTAGTCATACCCTATGACAGGATTTTTATGCAGTTTAAGTGAGGGTAATCTGGATATTTCTCCACTTAACCTAATTAGGCCCCATGACTTTTAACTCACTTACGAGGTTATTTTTCCTATTATTCTATTTATTAACACTTAGAAAACACTCTATAATCTTCTCTAAAATTCTTAGGCAAAGAAATCTAGGGTTTCATCTTAAGGATTAATTTGGGGCTTGGGTTAGTGATTTCTCTCTATCATCTACTCAATTTAAGGCATGTAATCTTCCCTCATTGTTAGTTCCAACTAAAGGCATGGTTTTATACAATGTTTTCATGGCATGATTTATTGTATTATTTGTGGGTTCTCAAATATGTGTTGGGGGTTTGGTTATAAATGCTTGATTATGGTTTTCCCATGTTTTAATTATGTTATTACATGATTTAATAGTGGTTTTTGAAAATTAGTTGCATGGGAATGGTCACATGGTAATTGGTTTTGGTTTTGGAAATACTATGCCCCCAACAAGTTTGATTAAATGCCTATGATAATTCTTTTACCATATTATTGGATTTTTAATGGAACTGTTGCATGGTTTGAACTTGGTAATGGAACCCTAAATGGTTTAAATGGTTTGGTTAATGAACTCTTTATGGGGTGCAATAAAATCCCCCTAGTAAACATGTTAATGAACAACTTGTTGGGTACATGGGTATCCCCTAAGTTAACTTGGTAAATGGGTACACGGGTGATAACGCTCAACTTACTCCCATGTTTAAGGGGTAAGGCGGTCATTGTCAATATCCCAACTCGCATTGGGGTCGAACCACAAGGATTAAAATACAAATTCCAAGTCCTATGGGTGCTATAGTTACTAAAAGGATACCCAAAATGCATGCAAACACTACATATAATAAAAATGGGGGGATTTCGTTTGTATTAACTTTTGAGTCACAACAAGCTATAATGACACTTTTGGTTTAAAAATCAAGTTTTGCGGAGAATCTTGGGATTATGTCTTCTTTATGGTATAAAGTGTGTAGGTTAGAGATGGTTCAACATGATATCTAGTTATTGAGTGAGAGATAGGCTAGGTCGAAAGCCTTTGCGACTAGATTTTCAACTAAACCTCAAGGATTTCACCCATTAGCTCTTTCAAGAACCTAACAAGTGTGCCATCCATAGTCACCCAATACCTCAATCGGGAATCCCTATTTCTTGGAAGATACTCATGGCATGGCTTACACTCTATTTGCACTTATTTCTAAGATTTCAAAAGGTAGTAAACCACATACTTAAATAGTCCACCATTGTCTTGTCCATCTACAACCCTTTTTCAAGGATGCTATGGGTTCCCATGGGTTTACCTTCATCCCTCTTTCAAAGATGATGAAGGTTTTCTTGAGTTTGGGGTTTTCACCCATCAAACCCTTTTGAAGATTTGGTGTTTTCATCCTAAAAATTCTAACTATTAAACTCAAGTAATGGTGAAATCCATACTCAGCAACTATAAATCATATAAACACATCAACACCCATACACAAATACACTTTAGTTCAACATAATCCCAAGACTAAATTACTTAGATACTCATGAAGAAAGTAGAGAAAGATATACATAAAGATTATCCAAAGCATCTATCCTTCAAAAAATACTAAGAATTCAAGTCTCCAAAATTAGTTACAATCTTGACCAATTAAGGTTCTTGTTTTCAAATTCAAAACTATTTATGAGGTAAGCAATACCCAAATAATAAAGGGTTTCGCCTGTAAAAGGTTTGGGATTCGTCTAAGTGAAATTACAAAACTACCCTGGACAACATTCCCTCTTAGATGCGATCACATGAGGTTGTCCACGATCGCAACCAATGCGACCGGAGTATAGTTCTGCGATCGCATTCTATTGACCATCTTGACTGGCTGCAATCGCGGCCTTTGGCCCACAATCGCGGTAACTGGGGCTGATGACTGCTCCAGGTCTTCAGCTGCACTTTTTTGCTTCCACTAGATCTCTTTTAGCGTCAATCCATATCTTTCCATCTCACCAACTCTATGCCTGCCAAATGTGGATAATGGTGAATTCAATCACGATTATGTCTCATTTATTTATAAAAACTTGGTAGTTTGCACAAAATTTGAGTGCAAATAAATGGTAAAATCACCACTCATCAACAGGAATCCCTTTACCTTAAAAGGTCGGCTAAGGACAATACTTACAAGTTATAGTCGGTATGACGATACCACTGTTAATAGCCTTGGTTAATAATAAATGGAATAATGGATTGGTTGATTGGAAATGATTTTAATTGGGCAATAACGGTGGGGTGTGATAGCTAACCATAAAGGTGGGAGTTCAATGAATGAACACTGGAAAGTCATGTTTGCCGACATGAGGGGTTGTTCATGGAGACTATTTATGATACTATGAGGTACACGGTAATCCTCTAAGTACACTCTACATATGTATCATGGAGAGTGAAGGGTACTTGGAAATCCCCTACTCTTATGGTATCTTTGATTCGTGCAGCTATATACATCACAGTCCGTTTAGGGGGTTACACTAGATCCATATATCCCGTGGGTGGTTAAGGACGGTTAAGCTACACATACCCAGGTTAATGGTTTTAAATACATGTTAAACCCGATTCCTTTTCCCGGCATGGTTATGTATATATATGTATAGTTTAAATGCATATAGTTGGTTTACTTGGTTTTAATGGATGGCATTATTTTATCGTTATCTTGAGTTCATGCTAGCGTTCACTCGCTAACCCTTCTTCAGGCACTTGTATCCCCATGCGATGCAGGAACCAGCCATTCTACTTCTTCTGCATAGTGATCGGATTTCAGGATCAGATTTTTAATTGAAATGGTGAGCTTTCTTCTTTCCAGAAGGCTCCATTTTATGTTATGGACATTTTCATATACTTTGGTTATTTTATGGATATTGGTTTTGGCTATGATTGGGGGTATGTCCCAACCGGATATTAGTTTTCTCTTGGTTAGAAGATTTTGTGGAAATGCTATGGGTTGGTAGGGGCAGGATCGGTATTGTTGTTAACCTTAGTATTGGTATTGTTATTGGGGATGACATCGGTTGACTGTATTGTTGGTTGTTCCATGCTTTTTCATTTTGGAATTATATAATTATTATGGAAGTCATATGGTTATGGTTCGGTTGGTATTGGTTATCGATTGGGTATCGAACGGTTGCACTCATTAGGGTGGTCACAGATATAAACCTATCCTAGAGTCTTGGATTTTGCAATAACGCTATCTTGTTATATATTCAGAATTCATATGACTCAGGATATGTATAGGTTGGTTGGGTTGGGTAACGGGAGTGGTCTTTAATCCCGATTAGACTTGGGATTCCCATTATGACAAGGCCCTGATTCAGGTCGTGTCAAGTAAGTATCAGAGCTTTAGGTTCATGGTCAATTGAAAGTCGAGAAAGCCATGTCTAGTAGAGTCTCTTTAAGGGGTGTGTATCATGCCAAACTCATAAGAGGTAGGCTACTAGTCATTTAGGAATGTTTCACTTTCATGGTATTCTATTTTCAAGGTTAGAGTCTATGTATTGGAATCTTCTCTATTCCTTGTCTGTTTTCTTTTCAGATCATGCCTCGATGATCTGGAACACAAAAAAATTCTTTTGTCCCATCTAGGGACAACATGGAAGGGACACAGGGGATCCATACTCAGTTTAGAGGTCCAGTCATTGAAATTTTTAGAGTTCCGCCGATTGCTACTAGTCCTCTTCAAGTTAGGGTGATGAATGTGGAATTTCATCAATCGATTCATACTATTGCCCAGTTAGTTGCTTCTCAGGCTGAGCGGGATGAATCTGGTGTTTTATCTGCTAAGGCCACTAGGGTTAGCCAACTTATGAAGATGAATCCTCCTAATTTTATTGGAGTAAAGCTGGAGGAGGATCCTCAGGGTTTCTTGGATAAAATAGAGAAAATCTTTAGGGTGATGCAGACCATGAATATGGAAGGGGTGAATTTTGCATCTTATCAGCTCAAGGATATTGTGTACTAGTAGTACAAGGGGTGGGAAAGATATAGAGGTGATGTTGAGGAGTTGTCCTTATGGTAAACTTTCTCAAATACTTTTTTGGATTGTTTTTTGCCTCAGGGGATGAGGGAAGCGAAGATGGAAGAGTTTGTGAATCTTAAGAAAGAAAAAATATCTATTAAGGAATATACCTTGAAGTTTCATCAACTGTCAAGGAATGCTCCAAACTTAGTGTTCAATATGAGGGCGAGGATGAGAAAGTTCATTTTTGGGCTATCTCGGGATTCGATCCTTGAAAGCATAACTACATTGTTAATTAAGGATATGGATATTTTGAGGTTGGTTGTCCACATGCAGCAGGTGGAGAAAGAAAAGAGAAAAAAGATGAAGCTTGGGGAAAGATAGGGTAAGAAGTTCAAGTCTTCTGAACAAGGTGGTGGGAAATAGCAAGGTGTTCGGGATGACGGTAAGTGGCCAAAGAAGAATTAGGAAAGTTTTGTTTACTTCTCTAATGCTAGTGATCCTTACCCAAAACAGTCGGGTGATAGGCGTCAGCAGGGTGGCAATAATTTCTGGGCATAGGGTGCCCAAGCTCAGATAAGTGGGGCTCAGTCGGCTTCTTTATGCCCTCTTTGCCAGTTTCGTGGTCGTCTTCATCAAGGATTTTGTGATGAAGGGAGGGACATGTGTTTTAAATATGTTAATCCAGGCCATATGCTCAGAAATTGTCTTGTTGGTAAGGGTGCTTCAGGAGCGGTCAAAGCTCCGGTTGCTTCTTCTCTGCTCCTGCACTTAGTGGTGCTGCTTCTGCATCTGGTCCTACTTCTATTACCGACATATGTTGGAATAGGTTATATGCTCTTGGATCTTGATAGGAGTCTAAGGCATCACCTGATGTCATGATTGGTACATTACAACTCTTTTTTTGTGATGTGTATTGTCTTCTTGATTCGGGGTCCACTTTTTCTTATGTGACCCCATTTGTGGCTGTGTGTTTTGGTTTTGATCTTGAGGTTATTTTAGATCCTTTTTTGTTGACTTTGTTATTACTATGAGAGTCTATAGGGGATATGTGGTATCTGTTGGTAATAGGGAGACTTTGGTTGATTTATTTGAACTTGATATGGTGGATTTTGATATTATTCCAGGTATGGATTGGTTACACTCTTGTTACACGTCCTTAGATTATCGGACCCGTAAGGTTATCTTTAGGTTCTCTGGTGAACCGGTTATTGAGTGGAAGGGTGGTTCCCTAGCTTCTAGGGGAAGGTTTATTTCTTATCTTAGAGATCGGAGATTAATCTCCAAAGGTGTCTCTATCATTTAGTTCAGGGTAAAGATTCTAACTCGAAGGCTCCTTCCTTATATTCAACTCTATTGGTAAGTCAGTTTCCTGAGGTCTTTCCGGATGATCTTCCCGGTGTTCCTCCAGATTTGGAGATTAAGTTTGGTATTGATTTGGTTCTAGACACTCGTCCAATATCTATTCCTCCTTATAGAACTCTAGCTGAGTTGAGAGAACTCAAGGAGCAACTTAAGGATCTTCTGGATAAGGGGTCATCCTAGTTTATCCCCGTGGGGTGCACCAGTGTTGTTCATGCGTAAGAAGGATGGTTTTCTTCGAATTTACATTGACTATCAGCAGTTGAATAAGGTAACAATCAAGAACAAGTATCCTCTTCCAAGGATAGATGACTTGTTTGATCAGTTGCAAGGTGCCAAGTTCTTTTCTAAGATAGATCTTCGATCTGGGTATCATCAACTTAAGATTAGGGAGGTGGATATCTCTAAGATGGCTTTTCGTACTCGGTATGGGAACTTTGAATTCTTGGTGATGTCATTTGTCTTGACTAATGCCCCGATGGTGGGGGTGGGCATAAAATACCAAAAATCAAATTACCGAACCGAACCAAAAATTTTGGTAATTTTGTGTTTGGGATGGTATTTGGGAGTAAAATTACAGTATTTGAGTTCGAGATTGGTAAATATTATTACTACCGTTTAGTATTTGGTATTTCCCGAATATCCAATAATAGTTAAGTGACCCATAGGCCACATACCTAGTCCACACTCCAAAGGCCACATACTTGTGTGAATATTGCTCAATCAAACTTGGAACTATTAAACATAGACATAAAGTAGACTCTTAACTTTACATAACAGACTTCCTTGCAACCAACATATGACAACTTTTGATGAAAATATAACGCTAAGACTGAAAATTAGGGCGTGGAAGGGAACAACAGAAAAGAAGTCTTCATGACATGATACATAACACCATTGTTGGCTGCACTTGCCCAACTCTAATATTCCTAACATAGGTTAGAATATGGCTTTAACCAAGGGGACTTGGTCAAGCCTTCTTAATCCTTGTGTTCACATGTCAACAACAGATGGAAATTATCGAAAAACTCAGCACTTGGCAAACAACGTAACATATATTGCTCTCCATCATATTATTAAGAAGTAATATTATGACTTTACATCACATTTACATCCAGTTCATGTTATATATAGTTTGATGTAAATGTTATTCGTGTTACATCCAGTTCTCCACTTCTTCGAGCTGGATCAAACCACAATAGCATAGGTTTTAAGGTGTTTCATTAATTGAGCCACACATATCAATGTGTAACAAGACCAAACAAAATTATTTTTTTCTGGTGTAAAACTGTGTATTCATAGGTGTAAAACAACCAAACAAAATTGAATTTTTCTCAAAACATTGGTTGGAAATCACCACTATTATCACCAAATAGGATTACAAAAAGCATGCCCAACTTTAATATGGTAATACTGAATTTCGTACCGAACCAAAATTTAATTTGCCGATTACCCGAACCGAAGTTTAATGGTATGGTATTTGGTATCTACTTTCATTTACCAATTATCGAATTACCGAACCCGAATTATGAAAATACCAAACCAAATATCGAACACCCACCTCTGCCCGATGGCATTTATGGATTTGATAAATTGGGTTTTCACGATGTTCTTGGATCTTTTTGTCATTCTGTTCATTGATGACATCTTGGTGTATTCTAAAAGTGATATGGATCATGCCAATCACCTTCGTGTGGTGTTGAAGACCTTGTAGAAACAACAATTGTATGCGAGTTTTGGTTTAACATTGTGCCTTTCTTATGTCATATTATTTCTAGTGAGGGGATCATAGTGGATCCACAAAAGGTGGCTGTGGTTAAGAGGTGGCCTAGACCTACGAATCCAGCCAACATTCAAAGCTTCTTGGGTTTGGATGGGTATTATAGGTGGTTTGTGGAAATATTTTTGACGATAGTTTACCCATTGACTAAGTTAACTCATAAAAAGGTAAAGTTTTCCTGGTCAAATATGTGTGAAGGGAGTTTCGAAAAACCTAAGGATAAGCTAACTTCAGCTCTAATTTTGACATTTCCTGAAGCCTAAGGATTAGACTTCGACTCACGCATATTGATCAATCGAACACATCACACAAGTCAACAAATTCACCAAACATGTACCTCTCACATCAAGAGAGTTATCTAATATCACTCATATAAAAGAATTTTACCACAGAATTGGTACAAGAATCAAATTTCACTCACTCTCACAAAAGAATTCACAAGTTACACTAGATGAACCATAGGTTTGCCCTTAGTGTCATAGTCCACTGATACTAGAATGTCAAGCTTAGGATCAAATAGGTCTTTACGGGTTGTAATGTAGTCTAAGGGATAGGTAGGAACTATTTTGAAATAGTGACTATCTTCCCTAAGCTCTTTAACACACTACATTATGAAGTTAAAACCAATCTTCAACAACTAAATTACACCACTTTTTTCTACCCCATTCTTTTGTTTTTACCCCATCTAATTAAGCTCATTCACAAAAACTATGGTGGGAGTATTCTATGCACAACTCATTCAATTTGAATAAATTTTTATTCTTTTCATTACTTAACTCCCCACCATAACATATATTACTTTTTTGAACACCAATAGCTACACTTAGGGGCTTCAATTTCACCTTTTTATTCTTGAATTCAACTCCTTAACTTCATTAATTTACACTAAAGTACTTAGGAGCTTTTGGATCAAATTATGGTCTATCAAAGAATGGATTAAGCTACATATAAAACAGTAACGAAAAAGCTAAAGGCTCAACGGGGCTGACTAAGATTACTCACAAAGGGCAAGTCAAAAGAGGTATTAAACATAGCTATCAAGCAAATGCCTAAATCATCTCCTAAACCCACACTCTTTATTTCGTTTTGCACACACCACAGGCAAGTTCTAGCATTACATGTAACAGGGAATATACAAATAACTCACACCATATATGGCACATGTGTGACTCACATAGGATCATCATAGACTGTTAACCAACAATACCATGTATTCAGATTTTAAGCCACAAGTACAAGAGTCACAAACATGAGCCTAGGTGTCTAGAAAGTAGTAATTCACACAATGAACATGCTTTTACAAACAAAACACTTGCATCATGTAATCAAACATAGAACTAATAAGAACATCTTATTTTTTTTTAAAAATTTATCCTAAAAATGGGAATTTCTCCACCCTACACTTAAAAATCTACTTTGTCCCTATAGTGAACTTTAAAGGTAGAGATAGAAATACTTCCTACGACCTCTAGGCCTAGCTAGTAACATCTTTATACATCAAGGAAGTCCAGGAGACCCCACACTTAGTCTTCTTCATGATCCTTAACTTAGGTTTCCAGTACTTAGACTTCCCATCAACATATGACTCAACAAAAACAAAGACTACGTGAAGTAAACACTCAAAACTAAAAAATAAAACAAACCTACTTAACTTGGGTTACCTCCCAAGAAGCGCCTGATTTGGAGTCGCGGCATGACTTAACTCAACTTAACTAAATTCCTTCATCCTTTTCCTCACACCTAGAGGCCATCTTCTTATTTGTTTCTAACCTCTTGAGTGTGAACTCTCAAGGTCAACAACTTTTTCAACTATATCCTTTTCAGGGTCATTAATCTACATCATAATGGGCTTAGGTGGTTGTGGCTTAGGTTCTCAATGAGGAAGTCCAAGATGTCTTTTGTGGAACAAGATCCATCACCCCACACTTATCCATTTCAATTAGAAAAATCATGCATAAGTCTTTACAATGAGATAGTGTGTTAAGTGGCTTGTAAACATTGAAAACTGCCTCTTCAACCTCCAACCTCATTATGAGCGTACCCTCTCTCACATCAATCAAAGCTCCTCCCATTACTAAGAATTGGTTCCCCAAGATGATTGGTACCTATTTGTCTACCTGAAAATCTTGAACAATAAAGTCAGCAGGAATAGAAAATTTACCAACCTTTATGAGAACGTCCTCTATCACTCCTTCAGGATGAGCTATGGTCCCGTTTTCCAGCTTTAGTAGCATAGAGCTCGGTTTAGGCTTTCCCAAGCTCAATGTGTTGAACAAGGAGAGAGACATCAATTTGATACTTGCCCCTAAATCACTAAGTGCATGGACCACCTATCTGATGCCAATTTGAATAGAGAGAGTGAAATTCCTAGGATCCTTAAGCTTTTAGGCATCTTTTGAGTCACCACAAAGCTATATGCCTTAGTGAGTGCTACCGCCTCCACATCCTGCAACATAGCTTTGTTATCAACCATTATCCTCAAGTATTTAGCATACTTGGGCATTCCCTGAAAAACATCTAAAAGAGGTAAGTTAATGTGTAGCTCTCTAAACGTGTCAAAGAACTTCTTGAAGCATACATCATCATTTGCCTTTATATGTTTCTATGGGAAATGTAGTTGTGGGATATTTTCACTTCTTCAGCAACATCTTCTTTTGAGTACTCAGACGTCCTCAAATTTTTAGCCACTTGGTCAATTACCTATTTAGGACTCGAATCAACATCTACCTCCTTTGTTTTCTTTGAAGGTTCTCCATTAAGTTCTTTAACACTCCTCAAAGTGATTTCCATATCTTGTTTATGGTATTTTATATCTCCTAGAAAACCACTTTGAGGACTAGTATTTAGTGTTTGCTGTAACTTCCCTAACTACAAATTTAAGCTTCTCGTGGCCACTTGCTGGTTCTTTACATCTGCATCCAACTGTGTTTGATTAGTTAGAATCTGTTTCATCATCTCTTCCAAGTTGCTAGTTGACTGATTTCCTTGTGACTGTGGTGGCTGAATTTGCTGCTGATGGGTATTCCACGGCTGATTCAGTGGCTGAGTCTACCACTTCATGTTGTAATCACTCCCATAGTTAGGCCTCTGAACATTGCCCACAAACATAATTAACTCAGGATAGGCAGCACACATATCTGTAGAATGACAACTATTTCCACACACCACACACCAAGTGTTTATCTGTTGAATTGCATTTCCTATGGCTGTAGGCTGTGTGGTACCTAATTTCATGTTGCTGAGCTGCATAGTCAACTGATTTTGTAATACAATAATTTGAGCAGAAATTGCAGTAAACTGATCCACTTCAAAAACATATGCAACCTTTTTAGTAGTACTCCTTGACTCTGAATGCCAGTTAGGATTACCTTGTACAATTCGGTTCAATAAAGTATACAACTCATCATATGTTATCTCCAGAGCTTGACCACCTGCAGCTGAATCTAATAAAATCTTTGTGTTATGGTCAAGTTCTTCAATAAAAGTATGAGCTAATACCTCATTGGACTGTTGATGGTGTGGAAAGTCCCATAGTAGAGCCTTGAAATGCTCCCAAGAAGGATATAAATTTTCGTCTGGCTTCTATTTAAAGAACACAATCTCATTGCGAAGTCTCACAGTCTTACCCGACGGGAAAAATCAAATGAGAAATCTTTGAGCTGAGTCATCCCATGATGTGATTTAATTTTTTGGCTCATCATTCAACCACTTCTTTGCTTCCCCCAATAATGAAAAAAGGAATAGTGTCAGCCTCAGATAATCAGCATTCACACCTGTAGGGATGAATGTGTCACTAATCTCCAAAAAGTTCTGCAAGTGGACTTGTGGATATCTATATGAAAACCTGGTAAATTGTCCACTATTGATCAGAAGCTGCACTATATTCTGTTTGAGCTCAAAATTACCTCCAGCAGCTGTTTTCTAAAATGGGGAGGTCAAATTTGTTGGAAATGAGATTGTCACTTCTCTAACTGTCCTGCGGGCTACTTGTTCTTCAGCCATGAGAGCAGGATTATCTTGATCTTCTTCGATTTTCGGAATATGAGGGAGAAAGATTGCTTCTCTCTTTTATTGATAGAAGAGTTTCTTGGGTTTGGGGCTTGGTTCAACCAATTCTTGATCCATTGACAGCTTACTACTTTGAAAACCTATTTCCTGCAAATACAAAACCAAGACCAAGCGTAAAACACCAAAGTAATCCAAGAAGAAAAACTAAAACTAAAACAGTTGCCAAATTATAAGTCCCCGACAATGCTGCCAAAAACTTGACAGCGCACACACAAGTGTACGTGGTCTACCAAGAAATATAGTGGCCTTCAAGAAAGTCGAATATCAATTTGACAGGGACTTGTTTCAATTACTATTCAATTCTAGTTCACAATTTAGATTAATTGATGCAAGCGTAACCAAAAGAGAGTTTTTCATATTTGTAAACTAAGGTAAAGTAAACAATACATAAAATAAAGGTCTTGAAACAATCAATAGGAGAAAGCCCAGGGTTAAAGAACTTCAAACAATCTTATTATATTACTGAACTTCATTCATTAACTTGCTTATCTTGGTTGTTGATTCATAGGGTTAATCGCATGATCACGGTCTCCCGACCTCTAATTATTTACCTAACTTGGACATTAGAACTACTCACTGAGCATGGATGTAATGATCCAATTAAGTACTTAAAGTTATCATCCTACGTGTGAATCAAGTAAGGATTCTTGGTACATCCCTATCCTAGGCTCTAATTCAAATTCCTTATTTCATACAAGAATAAGAGCCATACTTTGTTCATCCCCATGTTCTATCTTTCTATTCCCTCTCCCGAGATCACAAGATTGACAATGTATGTATTCTAAAGGGTAATCAATCCTTAAAATAGTTAAAACAATAATTAACAAGCAACCAAATATGATATGCAAATTAAACAAAATCAATTCAAAATGATAATAGTCATGCTCTTGGCTTTGACCCCGGAAAGGGAGTTTTTAGCCACTAATAGCCATAATCATCATCCAAATAATTGTAGTAATGAAAAGAACCATAAAGAAGCTAAATTAAAGAATGTAAAACCTAAAACTAAGTGCAGAATCCTCCCAATATTGTCCAATACATCCAAATATCCTTAACAAAGTGTAAAACATCATGTATTTATACTATGTCAAGCCTTAGCCGTGTAGGAGTAGGAGATAACATTTGGTCATGTGTGGGATATCCATCGCATTGCATTGCTTTCTTTATCGAAAAGAGCAATGTGTCGCCCTACTTATTTCATAGACAATAAAAATGCATCGCATTGATTGGTTCAAGTGAGAAAGTAATGCGCCGCACCTATATCGCGTTGCTTCACTAGAAATTGCTTCCAAGTATTTGGTTAAGTGTTCATCGTCCTTCTTTTTATCCAAGCTTTGTGGTGTTATTTTTCCTTCAATTGTAGCTTGTTCCTCATAAAAATGTCATCAACATTAGCTCCTCAAGCATCCTACAACATCAAACACCGAACATTAGAGTTCAAAACAACATAACATCAAGAACTAAAAGGTATAAACTCGAAGGAAGCACTAGTCTTGACCAATTTAGCTTACACTTATTGTTGACTCTCAGCTCATTTTAATTGAACTTTGCACACTCTATACAAGTTGTTCCACACATAATTACAAAATAAAGCCAATAATAATTTATTCAACACATTAGAATCCAACGCGATAGACTAGAACATCACCTAGCTCAAGTTAGTAAAACTAGTTTTCTCAGTTGAACTCTAAATGACCAATTTAAACCTGAACTTGTTTGAAAACAATTTTAAACATTGTAATCACGTCCTTGAACACTTATTTGCTTATATACATTATCATCACACATAAATCACACAAATTGTTCTCAAAATAAGGCTAAATATGCAAGAATAGCAACACCAGAGTGCATAAATACACCCAATATCAAGTTACTTACAATGTTTTTTGCCTTCAAAAAATTCTGGTCCTACTTGATTGGGACTAAGGTCATAGTCCATACAAATCATGCAACTCAGACATACCTAATGGAGTAAAAATATGCAAAACCAAGGTTGATTCGTTGGGTACTCTTGCTGTAAGATTTTGATTTTGAGGTGAAGGGCCTATAAGGCACAAAAAGTCAAGTTGGAGATCACTTGCCCAGACTAGAGGAAGAAGCAATGCAGAAAGTGGGGGATGAGCTTTAAATTGATTATACTTTTATAGATGATCGATTTTAGCTGCATTGTAAGACCTAATCCCCTTGTTTGCTGACTTTCCCAATTACTTGGTGAGTGATCTTGTCACAAAAGACTTGTCCTTCCAGTAGTGAAAGAGATTTATGCATGAGGTAAGGAAGTTTTTATCGGATGAGCCTTACCTATTCAAGATTTATGTGGATGGTGTTATTCATATATATATCTAGAGGTGGAGATAATGAGTATTCTTTAGGCTTGTCATGGTTCACCTATTTGGGATCATCATGGAGGAACCCCCACAGCCTACAAAATTTTTCAATGTGGGTACTACTGGCCGACAATATACAAGGATGCTCATGACTTTGCCTTATCCTACGACCAATGTTAATGTCAAGGCAATATTTCACGATGCCATGAACTCTCCATGACGCCTATTCTAGAGTTGGAGTTGTTAGATGTGTGGGGAATTAACTTCATAGGACCATTTGCGAGATCCTATGGTATGAAATATATTTTGGTGGCAGTGTACTATGTAACAAAATAGGTGGAGATAATTTTGATCCCCAATAAAGAAGGTGAAAGCGTCGCTGTCTTTCAAAAGAAATACATCATTTCTCGAGTTGACACTCCACGTGCGATTATTAGTGATGGTGGTTCGCACTTCTGCAACTGGTTATTTAAGGATCTTCTAAAAAATATGGTGTAAAGTATAAGGTGGAAACACCTTACAATCCTCAAATGAGAGGGAAGGTAGAGGTATCCAATAGAGAGATCAAGTACATATTGGCAAAGACTTTGAATGCTAACTGGACTAATTGGTCAAGAAAGTTGGATGATGCATTGTGGACCTACCGGATAGCTTACAAGACACCCATAGATGCCTCTCCATATCAGCTTGTGTATGGCATGACATTATACTTTCCTATTGAAGTAGAGTACAAAGCACTATAGGCGTTGAAAAGGCTAAATTTTGTGTGGCATGATGCAGATAAGCTGAGGATGAGCAAGGTGAATGAGTTGGATGAGTTCCAAATATGTGATTATGAGAGTTTTGATTTGTATAAGAAGAATATGAAGCTGTATCATGATAAAAAAATCAAGAAAAGAGTGTTTGAGCTCAGTGTTCTGGTCTTGTTGTATAATTTGAGACTTCGTTTGTTTCTAGGCAAGATGAAGACTAGGTTGTATGGAACATTCACTGTGGTGAGGGTGTTCCCATATGGTTCTATAGAGATAAATCACTATGGTGAATCCCACTTCAAGGTTAATAGGCAAAGGGTGAAGCACTATATGGGAAACACTGAGAAAGTAAAAGTTATTGATAATTTGAGCCTTGGTGAAGTCTGAGTAACCAAGGAAACTACATCGTGACACGATGCTAAATTAGGAGTTGCATGGAAGGCAACCCATGGGGATGGTTGGTTAAGTATAAGTATCCAACCTAGACACGCCGTGCCGTGAGTTAAATTAAGCACTGCATGGGAGGAAACCCATTTTTATACTTAATTGATTATAAGGTAACTTGTGTGTTTAGTATGCAAGGCTGGATATTGCAGAAAAAGAACATAAAATTTTCTGGTGCTAGACCTTATAACCCACTTCACGAGTAATGATAACACTTCATGAATCTTCACCAGAGTTGTAGGGTGCTGGAACTCGGGCCATCCTAAGGTATTTGGCTTCTGGAGTCATTATGACACTTAAAATGAGTCGTAGTCAGTGACTACGACTCGTCACCTTTGAGTCATGATGAATGGAAACCTAGGTAAGGTTCTAATCATTATGGAGGGAGTCCATGACCTGTAGTCAGTGGTAATGATCCATAACGATGACTCATGATCAGGACCAACAATGTGGGACTAACGGGTCGACCCAGTCCAATCTAAATGGTTTAATTAAAGGAATTCAATACAAATGATTAGAATTCCTATTTTAAAAATAGTGACTCCCCTATTCCCATAAACGACCAAACCCTTTTAAAAAACACTCCATTTTTCATCCCCCAACATCATAATTGAGATCAACAACTCTCCTAAAGTAAGAAATTACAAGAACTAGGTCTAAAATCTCTAAGGTATTGTTTCAAGAAACTAAATGATTTAAATCAAGTAGTATTGTTTGTTTAATTCTTTATCTATGAAAATAGTGCTTCAATATGTAAAGATTTCTTTGGTTCCTTGATTGACATACGAGCATAAATATACCTTGACCCTTATTCTTGACATAAATTTTAAATGTAATGAATGAATGGGAGTAAAAAAATAATTTGTGCTAAATGTTGTTGTAGGGGATGAATTAGGAGTTTTTAATGTTGTTTAAGTGTATATTATTGAGTTGGACTTGAAAATCAAAACCAACCCCTCTAAACACTTATGTTATAGTGGCTATGATACTCTTAGTGACTCATAGGGTCACCTAACGAATCGTTACTTGACTCATAACCACTGATAATATGATTGGTTAGAGGAGTTGGGTTATTTTAACATTATGACTCATCTCATGAGTCGTAGTCATAAAATACAACTCGTCGTGGGGAATCGTAATGACTAGAAAAGGTCAAATATAAAGAGAATTATTCTGGTCAGACAATGAATGCTGGTAGTGAGTTATTGTCTAACATAAAAACTAGTTAGGAGGACTCGTTACCTAACCAGTGACCATTACTTATGCATAGTCTTACCTTATGAGTCTTATCACGACTCGTAACTAGAGGTCATGACTCGTACCCTAAGTCATAGGGTAACCAGTCCCTGCAACACTAATACTAAATTTTTTGTTT
Organism: Capsicum pubescens; assembly: GCA_030864215.1. Taxonomy (NCBI): domain Eukaryota; kingdom Viridiplantae; phylum Streptophyta; class Magnoliopsida; order Solanales; family Solanaceae; genus Capsicum; species Capsicum pubescens. The sequence goes on from CM061540.1 coordinate 237,729,232, forward strand.
TCCTTTCATTTTCTTAGGAATCCCTAATAGGTTTGTTTTAACAAGTACCAATGTCTCCAAAAGTTAATTCGACAAAGAAGCAAACCCACAAAAACCTGCCCTAAAAGCCAATCGTAAGCTCATAGATGAGGACACTGAGTTATCAAGTGACTCAATAGAGGAATATCCAATAGATGGGCAGGTAGATCCAAGGGAGAAGCGACCTCGGGGTGCGAAAGCAACTTTGGATGTGGTCACATGTAACACCCCGAGTCTGTACCCCGGACGCTACATGGTGCTCATAATCCCGAAGGACCACAATCTAACCCATGACTGGTACCTACTGAAATAATTGAATAATAATACGGTAAATATGCAGAAAGTAGGCAAAAAACTGGCCATAAGGTTCAATACTGTAAATAATACTGGATATGGTATCACAATACCAAAAACTGAACATCAATACTGAAAACTGAACAACTATTTGAAAATACTCTAGTCTGAAAAGCCTCTAAACTGTCTGAACTATGGAGTTGACGGGACAAGTCCCCAACTAACTCCAACTACTGAAAATGAAATGAAATACTGAAATAAATAATCATGTCCTCGAACTATAAGGACTCACCACTAACTCTGTATGCTAAGAATTTAAACTGCTAAGGGTGCTCGGGAGACCGTGCATCTGAACCTATGATATAAGACATCATAGCTCAAAATAAAGGTATGCATCAGTACTTTAAATGTACTAGTATGCTCAGTGAGGTAGGCTAAAATGCATGGGTTCATATGCATGAACAATACTAACTGAATATCTTGAGTATGACTGAATGGGAGTACATGCATGAATATGGAAGCTGTACTGAGATCGTAATAACACTGGATACTAAATCTGAATAATAATTAACTGATATCTGAGTATACTGATACAGAATTACTTATAACTAAATGACTGTATCTGACAGTCTTGATTTTGTGGAACTATACTGAATCCCGTACTGAGCTGAGTGTCTGTGTCTGATAGTCTTGAATCTGCGAAACTAAATTGAGTTCCATATTGAGACTAAATCTAAAACTGAGACTGTGGGAAGTAATCATCTAACCGACATGCCCCTTCTCTAACTGATTTGGGGTCCAACCTGTAACCCCAGTTGGAAGGGTGTCAATACCGTGCCACGGGTAAAGACAAGTACTGAGTCACCCTCATCTGGTAGGTGCTCTGAACGAGAATGGTGGTACCCTTAACTGGCAGGTAGATCACCTCATCAACCCTTTACTGAAAGGTTGATGTCTCAACCTACGTTGGCTACGTAGTTTTGGAATACAAGGATTGTTTCTATGGATTTCACCCTTTACTGGAAGGTAAGTCCCCATCCTTGAGTTCACTCAGTACTGATCCTACTCCTAACTGAATAGACACTGGACTGAATTCTAAACTGTACTAGGCTAGACTGAACTGTTATTGATCGTACTATATAATTGAACTAAACTAATTTTACTGAACTGAGTTGGACTAATTCTGAGTTCACTGAATTTTTCTAAGTTCTGTAACTGACTGAATTCTACTAATCGAGACATGACTGATTCTACTCTATGACTGACCATGACTCTAGACAAGCAGCTAAATTGTTAGGTATTAAATACCCCCAGAACTCGATAGCATAAACTTAAAAGACATAGCATAATCTTGAGACATGGTAACTAACTACTTATTTATCATTTATTCATTTGGGCATTCAAGCAAACACTTGCATTTATGCTAACATGATATAATTTTACTAATCAAATCACATGGACAATTCATCAAACACTTATGAGGCACAATATGTGCACATAATACTAAAACAACATATAGGCATCATGACTCAACTCCAATTACAAAATTACAAGAGTTTCAACATGAATTCACATGAAAAAGCATACATATCAATTAACTCTACATGAATCTTGTAATAAATCATAAATACACTTTAATTCAAATCGTGGAAATCATGAAATCACTCTAAATAAACTTTAAAAGAGTTTCTTGGACTCCAAGGGTGGAAGGAACCCTTGGATGAACACTTCACATACCTTAGTTGGTGAATTCTGGAAAATTAACGATGGAATCTTGAGCCTTGAATTTGATTTAATTTACCTGGGATTTTTGTTCTTGAGCAATTTGTGAAAGAATAATATAATTTGCTAAAATAGGGCTAAATTTCATGTTATGAGGGCTGAAAGGAATGGGAAAAAGACTTAATTAACCCTGAGGACATGACTTTTTAAATGACTGTAAACTGAACCATCGACGCGCAGGACAATGCACTGCGTCATTGGCATTGACATGATAGCCAACGGACCGCATTGAATCCGCATCGGTTTACTGAAATTGGACGATGAGAGCTGGGGAAAATATTTATCAACACGATAGTCGACGCAACGCATCAAGATCACATTGATTCAGTGGTTTAGGATTCCAAAGGTGCTTCAAATGAAGTCTGAAAAATCCAAAACTTGTTCGGGAACACCTATTGACATTCCTGATCATGAATTAATTCAAATATCAATATTTAATAGATGTAAAGGTCACGAAATAAGATTTCCAACTTTTGAAGGCTAAAATAACACTAAGTTTGAATACTTAGCTAGAATTTTTGAAGTCTGGGACCCCTTAACAAGCTTAAAGGACTGAGTTAAGCTAGGAATTTTGTGGGATCTTCCATTATCTCCCTCTTGGGGAATATTCGTCCTTAAATGAGACTGATAAAGTTGAGAATACTAGTAGACTGAACTTACTTAATGAACATAAATATCTAAAACATGATTATCTAACTGACATTACTGACATACTGAATTTCATACTGAACGTGAATATCTGATGCATGAATACATGACTGAAATGACTCATGAACATATGACTGAATATTCAATGGTAACTGATACCAAGTTCATAGTGGAAAATCTGACCATGAAACTGAATAAACTTAAGGAAAACTATTACCTTGTGTTGAATCTGAGTTTGCGAAGAAGAGGTGAGGATACTTGGTCCGCATATCTGCTTCTGCTTCCTAAGTAGCTCCCTCAATAGACTGATTTTGCCAAAGAACTTTGACTAGAGGGACTTCTTTGTTCCTCAGTCTACGAATCTGATAATCAAGGATTTCGACTGTAATCTCTTCGTAAGAGAGGCTATTCTGAACGTCTATGCCCTCTATGGGGACTACGGATGATGGGTCACCTATGCATTTCTTTAGCAAGGAGACATGATACACCAGATGGACTGAAGATAGATCTGAGGGTAACTCAAGCTCGTAATCTACCTTTCCAAAATGAGTGATAATTCGGTAAAGACCGATATATTAGGGACTGAGTTTCCCCTTCTTTCCAAACCGCTTCACTCCTTTCATAGGAGAGATTTTCAAATATACATAGTCACCAATCTCAAACTTGAGATCCTTACTGCGCACATCAGCTACAATTTCTGTCGAATCTAAGCTATCTTAAGTATTTCCCTGATCAACTGGACTTTCTCTACGGTATTAAATACCAAGTCAGGCCCTACCACTGCAGCCTCACCCACTTCAAACCAACGAATGGGATATCTACACCTCCTCCCATAAAGTGCCTCAAATGGAGCCATCTGAATACTGGAATAATAGTTATTATTGTATGCGAACTCAATCAAAGGAAAGTGGTCATCCCAACTATCTTTAAAGTATATTTCACACGCCCACAACATGGTCCTTTCTACTTGGCCATCTGTCTGAGGGTGAAAGATTGTACTAAGGTAAATTCAGATACCAAAACCCTTTTGGAATGGTTTCCAAAAATAAGAGGTAAACTGGGTACCTCTATCTAAGATGATGGATAATGGAACACCGTGCAATCTGACCAACTCTCTGATATAGAGTTTGGCGTAATCTTCGACTGAGTAAGAGGTATAGACTGGTAGGAAATGAGCTGGTTTGGTCATCTTGTTTATAATGACCCAAATTGAATCATGCTGATGACGAGTATGAGACAAACCCATCACAAAGTCCATGTTCAATTCCTCCCATTTCTAGGTGGGAATGCTAAATTACTGCATGGACCCACTAGGTTTCTGATGCTCAATCTTAACCTGCTGACATATTGAGCACTTAGCCATAAACTTTGCAATATCTCTCTTTATCCCACTCCACCAATAGATCTCCCACAAATCATGGTACATCTTAGTGGCCCCTGGATGAATAGAGTAGCGCGCACCATGTACTTCTGTAAGGATTCACTGCCTTAACTCATCTATGCCTGGCACACATAGTTGACCCTAACAACGCAAAACACCATCTCCCCCTTGGGAGAAAACCTCTACCTTTTGATCTCTGACTCATTCTTTTAACTTGACCAGACTGGGATCCCTATCCTGCTTTTCCTTCACTTTGGAAAGTAGGATGATTCTGAACTACTCTTCACCCATACACTACCTTCTACTGAATCGACTAAGAGGAAACCTAGTCAGGCTAGCTGATGAACTTCCTGAGCTAACATCTTCTTACTATCCTCAACATGAGCAATACAACCCATAGACATTCTACTGAGAGCGTCGACCGCTATATTAGCCTTGCCTGGATGATACAAAATACTTATGTCATAGTCTTTCAATAACTCCAACCACCTTCTCTGACAGAGGTTTAGGTCTTTCTGAGAGAATACATACTGCAGGCTCTTATGGTCAGTGAACACATCCACGTGCACACCATACAAATAGTTTCTCCAAATCTGTAAGGCAAACACTTCTCCTGCTAACTCAAGATCATTAGTAGGGTAATTCTTCTTATAGGGTTTAAGATGTCTAGAGGAATAGGATATAACCTTACCTCTCAGCATCAGAACATACCCAAGACAACTCTTGAGGCATCACAATACACAACAAAGCCGTCTGAACCATTTGGTAGGGTCAAAACTGGAGCTGTAATGAGTCGAGTCTTCAACTCCTGAAAACTCTTTTCACAAGAATCTGACCACTGGAATTTAACTTCCTTCTGAGTTAGTCTAGACATAGGGGATGCAATAGATAAAAATCCCTTAACAAACCTTCGGTAATAGCCGGCCAAGCCCAAGAAATTTCTAATATCTGAAGGAGAGATGGGTCTGGTCCAGTTTCTTACTGCTTCAGCCTTTTGGGGATCAACCCTAATGCCATCACCAAAAACTAAATGGCCAAGAAAAGCTACTGATCTTAGCCAAAATTCACACTTACTAAATTTGGCGAATAACTGATGATTTTTGAAAGTCTGTAATACTATTATAAGATAGTCTGCATGGTCGTGTTCACTGCGGGGGTAGACAAAAATGTCATCTATGAAGACTATGATGAACAAGTCCAAGTACTGCTTGAACACACGGTTCATCAAGTCCATGAAAACTGCTGGGGCATTGTTATGACCAAAGGACATGACTAAGAATTTGAAGTGACCATACCAAGTTTTGAAATTTGTTTTTGGGATGTCACACTCCCTGACTCTGAGCTGGTGATAGCCTGATATGAGGTCTATCTTAGAGAAGTAACTGGCACCCTGAAGTTGATCAAATAAGTCATCGATTCTGGGAAGTGGATACTTGTTCTTGACCGTGATTTTATTTAACTGATGGTAGTCAATACTAAGGAAACCTTCTTTCTTACACATGAATAAAACTGGTGTACCCCACGGGGATACACTGGGTCTGATGAATCCCTTTTCTAGGAGATCCTTTAATTGTTCTTTTAATTTTCTGAGTTCTGCAGGTGCCATTTTATATGGCGGATAGATATGGGCTGAGTATCTAGAAGAAGGTCTATTCCAAAGTCAATTTCCCTTTTAAGAGAAATCCCGAGAAGATCTTTGGGAAACACATCTAGGAATTCACATGCTACTGCCACTAATTCAAGAATAGGGTTTTCTGAACTAGAGTCCTAGACTCGAACGAGATGGTAGACACATCTCTTAGATATCATCTTCCTTTTCTGAAGGTAAGAAACAAACTGACCCCTAAGTGCTGAAGTGCTACCCCTCTACTCTAGGACGGGTTTATTTAGAAACTAAAACTGGACAATTCTATTTCTACTGTCGACTGAGGAATAGCAGGAATAAAGCCAATCCATGCCGATAATGACATCAAAATCAGTCATCTCTAATTCGACTAAGTCTGCTAATGTAACTTTCTAAGATACCATAATCAGACAGTTCCTGTATACCCGTTGGGATATGATAGATTTATCTACTAGGGTAGAGACTGCGAAAGTATCTGCTAGGATTTTGGGACTGACTCTAAAATCGACAACTATATAAGGAGTAACAAAGGACAAGAAAGCTCCTGGATCTAGCAAAGCATAAATATGCAAATGATAAACTTGTAACGTACCAGTGACCACATCAGGAGAACTCTCCTGATCCTTTTGAGAATGAAGAGCATAGAGTCTATTTAGGCATTGCCCACTGGTGGCACTAGAAGTGGCACCCTGCTAATTTGAGCGATCGGACTGAGACGGGGGATGGTTATACTGACCCTGAGAACCTGACTGGGAACAATCTCTGAATCTGTGGAAATCATAGCTACACCTAAAACACACATCGCTGCCTGCTCTACAGATACCCTGGTGGTTTCTGCCATACTTCTGACAAAAGGGATTGGTTGGGGCACTGCTAATACTGCCCTGGGGTTTAGGGCCTGATGCCCTATCCCTGTTGCCATCTCTGAATTTCAGCACAGAACACTGGCTGAGGACGGAGCTGGGACTGAAGATTTTGGGTGGAATTGAGAACGATTCCCACCCTCTGACTTAGGCTGAGCGAAGTTGAAACTACCTATTCTTGCTTTCTTGCTTTCCCCCTCCTTCTCTTTATTCTTGGCCTTCTCTATCTGCTGAGCATGGACCATAAGCCGGGATATGTCCACTTCATTAACCTTAGAAAATTACTAGAAAATGAGATTAATGGTGTATTGGGGGTTAAACTCTAGTTTATGATTATTGGTGTAAAATAATGAAATTGCTAATTAGTTCGATATATAACGATCCTAGAGTATTAGAAAATACTAATGGGATTAGAGTTTTGACTAAATGTGCTAAATTGAGTGGTATTCATGAAGTTAAAATGATGAGAAAACAACTAAAATGATAAAATAGGGTAACTTATGATTAAAATTAGTAATTTTTGATCCTTAGGTGTTAAAAAGGGATGAATTATTAAAACATGTATATATAGGTGGTCGTATAGATCATGAATGAGTTAAAAAACTAAAGGGGAAAAGTGTGACTTAAATGTGACTTTGAGCAAAGGAGTCGAAGTAGGCTATGATTTTGTGTATCACTTAAACTTTTTTGGCTTTGTGCTTGTTTGTAATTTGAGCATCTATGATTGCCTTCTAGCATGATTTGTGATTTTATGAATGCATTTTATTATCATTATATTTGGGCGAGGTGTTGAGGTGATGGATCAAGTACCACACCGGTAAATTATAATATAATATGGTGATGGATCGGGTACCACGCGGGTACAATATGATATGTTGTGATAATGGATAAGGTACCACATCGATAGGTTATGTTGATGATGAGAAAGGTAAGAGATGGTACGCACATCTTGCATACATGTACTCATTCACATTCATTGTGTGTCATTTGATGAATATATATGATGGCGAATGATTGATGAAAATGTTTAAGTATAAAAGCCAGTGAAGTGAACTTGTGAGTGTAACTACATGACGATTTATGATTTATCGTTTGATTGATATCACTGATTATGAATCTTGTGATTATTACTTTTATACTTGTTTAACTTGCTTACTTATACATTGTTAACTTAGTCGATCTATGATGCTTACCAGTACTTGTTAATATACTAATGATATCTATACTCTTCTTTTAATTGATTGCAACACATTTTGCAGCAGTTGACACACGACCTCGGCTCTAGCTAGCTTCTAGACTTGATTTAGAGGGTGAGCACCATGTTCGGGCAACCTTCAAGTCTTCTATGATGTTATATCCTTTGATTCAGGACTAGATTCCTCTTTTATTATGTTTGGATTTTTCTATTTCTTTTAAATTTAGTGATTCTTTTTAGATGTTCTTGTACGGTGACTTCAGTTCCTAAAGATTGTAATAAATTGAGGTTTCCGCACTCTATTCTTTTTTATGGGAAAAGACATTGTTGACAAAGATGTTATTGAATGAGTCATTTCTTTTTTAACTCGTTAAAATCATGAGCTGATATTATTATGAAAGTGAGAGTAACACCTGGTTGAGTAAAAGTGAAAGTAGTATGGTTCTCTTATCGTAGGTTAGGGCAAGTGTCAATTATGACCAATTGGGTTGTAACATTAACGATTTATCCAGTCAAAAAATTGAGTAATTAACCCCCATAATTAATAAGCCATTAATTATAAAATTTTAATTCATTCACCTACCGTTTATCCGATAACCTAATACCAATAAGTCAATTTTGTATTTGATTTATCACGGTTCGATTTTGAGCGACCATACACGAGATGAATTTTCTATTTGAAATTTATACGTTTCACCAAAATCTCAATTCTCAAGTAAAAATTATAATAATAATAATTAAATATATATGAAATATTTAATGAATGTTTATTTTTCTGTCTTAGTTTATGTGTTTTTTTAATAATTTTGACTGTGAATTTAAATCTAAAATTTATATATTTTAAAATTATAAAAAATACTATAAATTATAATAATTGACAATTTAAAATAATTAAAAGATATATAAAAAGTTCACAGTGAAAAATTTTCATTTGACTTTCGAAATAGAAAGCTAACACATAAATTGAGATCATATGCATAATCGGCTTTTCTGAGACACATAAATTGAGATCATATGCATAATCCGCTTTTTGAGTCTCAGTTTAATCTATACCCCAAGTTGCAAAAGTTTTCTAAATTTACCTTCTTTGAAAACAACTTTAAACTTATGCGAATAAAGTTAAAAAATTCGCATTTGACTCAATAATTTTATCTGAAGTGTGTTCTTGTGAAACCCAAATATCATACATCTTTGCTTGAAATTTGGTATAGTTTGCCAAGAACAATTTTGGATATTTTTGATTAAAATTGTAGATTTTACAAGGTCAAATTTCGAATATTTTTTGCTCAAGTTTTACCTAACTTGCTTTACATAACTTTAGAAATTTTTAATTAAAATACATGTAAAAATTTACCAAAATCATAATCATGTACATTTGAATTGCAACTTTTATACAAGCAAACTAAGTGGGCATTTGGCCATGAAATTTTAAAAATTTGTAGTTGGAGTTGGAGATTATTACTTTTATACTTGTTTCACTTGCTTACTTATACATTGTTAACTTAGTCGATCTATGATGCTTACCGGTACTTTTTAATGTACTAATGATATCTATACTCTTCTTTTAATTGAGTGCAACACATCTTCCAACAGTTGATACACGACCTCGGCTCTAGCTAGCGTCTAGACTTGATTTAAAGGCTGAGCACCATGTTCGGGCAACCTTCAAGTCTTCTATGATTTTATATCCTTTGATTCAGGACTAGATTCCTCTTTTATTATGTTTGGATATTTCTATTTCTTTTAAATTTAGTGGTTCTTTTTAGATGTTCTTGTACGGTGACTTCAGATCCTAAAGATTGTAATAAATTAAGGTTTCCGCACTCTATTCATTTTTATGGGAGAAGACGTTGTTGACAAAGATGTTATTGAATGAGTCATTTCTTTTTTAACTCGTTAAAATCATAAGCTAATATTATTATGAAAGTGAGAGTAACACCTGGTTGAGTAAAAGTGAAAGTAGTATAGTTCTCCCGTCGTAGGTTAGGGCAAGTGTCAATTATGACCAGTTGGGTTGTGATATTAACGATTTATCCAGTTAGAAAATTGAGTAATCAGCCCCCACAATTAATAAGCCATTAATTATAAAATTTTAATTCATTCACCAACCGTTTATTCGATAACCTAATACCAATAAGTAAATTTCGCACTTGATTTATCACGGTTCGATTTAGAGAGACCATACATGAGATGAATTTACTATTTGAAATTTATACATTTCACCAAAATCTCAATTCTCAAGTAAAACTTATAATAATAATTAAATATATATGAAATATTTAATGATTGTTTATTTTTCTGTCTTAGTTTATGTGTTTTTTTAATAATTTTGACTGTGAATTTAAATATAAAATTTATATATTTTAAAATTATAAAAAATACTATAAATTATAATAATTGACAATTTAAAATAATTAAAAGATTTATAAAAAGATCACAGTGAAAATTTTCATTTGACTTTCGAAATAGAAAGCTAACACATAAATTGAGATCATATGCATAATCGGCTTTTCTGAGACACATAAATTGAGATCATATGCATAATCCGCTTTTTGAGTCTCAGTTTAATTTATACCCCAAGTTGCAAAAGTTTTCTAAATTTACCTTCTTTGAAAACAACTTTAAACTTATGCGAATAAAGTTAAAAAATTCGCATTTGACTCAATAATTTTATCTGAAGTGTGTTCTTGTGAAACCCAAATATCATACATCTTTGCTTGAAATTTGGTATAGTTTGCCAAGAACAATTTTGGATATTTTTGATTAAAATTGTAGATTTTACAAGGTCAAATTTCGAATATTTTTTGCTCAAGTTTTACCTAACTTGCTTTACATAACTTTAGAAATTTTTAATTAAAATACATGTAAAAATTTACCAAAATCTTAATCATGTTCATTTGAATTGCAACTTTTATACAAGCAAACTAAGTGGGCATTTGGCCATGAAATTTTAAAAATTTGTAGTTGGAGTTGGAGATTATTACTTTTATACTTGTTTCACTTGCTTACTTATACATTGTTAACTTAGTCGATCTATGATGCTTACCGGTACTTTTTAATGTACTAATGATATCTATACTCTTCTTTTAATTGAGTGCAACACATCTTCCAACAGTTGATACACGACCTCGGCTCTAGCTAGCGTCTAGACTTGATTTAAAGGCTGAGCACCATGTTCGGGCAACCTTCAAGTCTTCTATGATGTTATATCCTTTGATTCAGGACTAGATTCCTCTTTTATTATGTTTGGATATTTCTATTTCTTTTAAATTTAGTGGTTCTTTTTAGATGTTCTTGTACGGTGACTTCAGATCCTAAAGATTGTAATAAATTAAGGTTTCCGCACTCTATTCATTTTTATGGGAGAAGACATTGTTGACAAAGATGTTATTGAATGAGTCATTTTTTTTAACTCGTTAAAATCATAAGCTAATATTATTATGAAAGTGAGAGTAACACCTGGTTGAGTAAAAGTGAAAGTAGTATAGTTCTCCCGTCGTAGGTTAGGGAAAGTGTCAATTATGACCAGTTGGGTTGTGAAATTAACGATTTATCCAGTTAGAAAATTGAGTAATCTGCCCCCACAATTAATAAGCCATTAATTATAAAATTTTAATTCATTCACCAACCGTTTATCCGATAACCTAATACCAATAAGTAAATTTCACATTTGATTTATCACGGTTCGATTTTGAGCGGCCATACACGAGATGAATTTACTATTTGAAATTTATACGTTTCACCAAAATTTCAATTCTCAAGTAAAAATTATAATAATAATTAAATATATATGAAATATTTAATGATTGTTTATTTTTCTGTCTTAGTTTATGTGTTTTTTTAATAATATTGACTGTGAATTTAAATATAAAATTTACATATTTTAAAATTATAAAAAATACTATAAATTATAATAATTGACAATTTAAAATAATTAAAAGATATATAAAAAGTTCACAGTGAAAAATTTTCATTTGACTTTCGAAATAGAAAGCTAACACATAAATTGAGATCATATGCATAATCGGCTTTTCTGAGACACATAAATTGAGATCATATGAACCACCTAGCATTTATAACTTTTATGTATACTTATTCTTAGATAATCCAGTCTATCTTACAATGTTCTTTTAGCATATGTAAACCTGTCTCTATCCTAGCAGCGCTAGCCCAACATGTTTTGATCCATCATTAAATATCAGGATTATAACAACTACGACAAATGATAGTATCAATGACTTTATTAGAAAGGCATCACAATAAACATCATGCGTACAACTATGTACATACAAAAATATGAATTATACATAATTTAGGATATACCTTATATTCACACTTAGATACAATGTCCAATCACAACCATCAACATAACTGATCCACTCAAGGGACCACAGTATCTTATCAAATACCTAATCCACATAACAAACCACTATATATCATCAGCATAACTTGGTCCATGCAAGAAACCACCAATAACATATAAATATAAATGCACATTCCATGCATATGAATGAATATATGTATGCAATTATGCATACTTCTTTTCCTTTCTTAACTCATCCACAACATCATAGCGTGGTACCCGATCCATCATGACAAAAATATCATATTCGTATGATGTGGTATCTGATCCATTGTAACCAACATATCATATCCATTCTGGTGTTTTCATGACCCGAGACAACCCCTAGTCGTAACACGGTGGTTAAGGCAACAAGTGACCCCAAGCTAACTCATGATCTGGAACAAGTTGTAAATACCAAAGGAAGATAAAAAATACCATGCGGAAGTCATCTAATAAATGTTTAAATAGTCAATTAAATAACAAAGGAGTTTGAAACACATCACAAAAAATATAACTAGCTGTCTGATTGTCTGAAATCCTCTAAACATGATGAGTTGTTGGGATAGGTCCCCAACTAACTCTGGATACTAAATTAATCATGAACTGAAATATAGAAAGCATGATAAATAATATAATTAGTCCTCTACTGTTGAGGACTCATCAATGTTGTAACTGAGTGACACATGAGCTGTCTAAGTATGATCAAGGAGCTGAGTGTTTGAACCTATTTTATAAGACATTATCACTTAAAAGAGAGTATACAGTCAGTACTTTAAATGTACTGGTATGTGAGATGAAGACTATATAGTATACATATATACAAAGCATGAATGCATGGACATGATATCGAATGCAAGACTATGCATAAACATGTACTGAAATGATTTGAATAATTGAATAACTAATATATGGACACCTAGTCATAGAAACTTAAACTAATATGATCTAAATATTAAAGTAAAACTGTGGGAGCTATCATATAACCCATATTCCCCAATATGAGCTAATCGGGGTCCAACCTATAACCCTAGTTAGAAGGGTGTCAATACCTTACCACGGGTACCAACACTGGCTGTGTGGATCCACTAAACTAGTGTCCCAAAGGACTAGGGTGTTAGTACTACACTGGAAGGTGACCCCTAAGAGAGTATCAATCCTCAACTAGCGGGTGACCTCTCATAACCTACGCTGGCTACCTATTTCTAGAACTTAGGTACTTCTACCAATGGTCTCAGTCCTCTATTGATGGGTGAGCCTTTATTCCTAGGTTAGCTCGGTGCTAAGACCTACTCCCAACTGAACTGATATTGATACTGATGAAAGGCTTAACATGACTGATGCTTACATATGCTCAACTTGATAGTATTATGAATACTGATGAAAGGCTTAACATGACTGATGCTGACATATGCTTAGCTTGATAGTATTCTGAATTTAATGATATAAGTATGTTCTAAATGACTTATAACTTGACATATGACACATATGAATAGAATATCTAGGTATCGGGTGTTAATAACCCACCAGAACTATCTAATGTAGATTGATCTTGACAAATATTGAACAATCCATGGTATGGGAAAAATCATAATTAACACCCAATATTTCAATAATTAGGCATGATGTAGACATTTGCATTATCAATAAATATAGAAGCAATTATCACGAGGGAATATATTTTCATGAAGGAACTTAAGAGTTTAACTGAATAAATTATGAATTTCATACTTCTCATGGAACCCTAGAAAAAAAGGGAATTAAACTTAAGAATTTGGAGAACATTGGGACTCAATGGGTGAAAGTGATGACGTCCAAACTACACCACCTCTCAGAAGTTGTTATGATCACTGTCAAACTATAGTAACCCAATGAAGGTTGGGTCGAATCCCAAAGGAACACATGGAATCGTGGATCTTAGCTGTTGTAGTCAACAGGCTGAACTGGAAAAGTAAATGAGGGGATATTGTGTAGTAATCTCGATCAAGTAACTACATTAACTTTGGTTGTAATCACTCATAAGTGAACACTAGGATTGTGTTCCCCCTGGCTTTTCAACTCCATAGTCTTATCGTGCTTTGTTGAACCAACCCAAAACTTTGCATGCAGGATCGATAAGTTAAGTATCTTCTACAGTCTTTTGGACGAGCAGAAGGATTTCACCCTTTACCTTTTGAGTCTTAGGATGTCGCCTTACTAACTCTTATGTTGATCCCTGTTAACTATTATCTTTTGAGTCTCTAGTTATTAGATGAAAGATAACCATCTTACTTATATATTACCTAGTAGCATGGATCGATAGTTAAACCTCAAATTACCATTGTCGTTATCTTTTCCTCATCACTACTCCTCTTTTGGAGTAAGTTGCAATAATATAGGTGGGATCCTAACATTTATAACTGCTAAGATAACTATTATAATGAAGATAAAACAATACATGCATGGGTATCAATTCAAAAAAATAACATTTCCTCTACTTCGTCAATCCACTAGGGTTTCCACAACCCTAGCTATGAGTTTTTAGTGCTCATGCTTGTGAAAAAATCAACAACATTATTAATAGAAAACATAGATGAAATCACAATACTAAGAGGTGTAAAATCCACAACCATAACTGAATTAATCAACTGAAGTCAATACAAGAGAATCCTAAGATTAAAATCGAATCTTGGAACCAAAATATATTTGTGAGTATCAAAAGTGCGTAACTCCTACTAAAAAACACAAAGGGTATTTATAATACATGAGGAAACCCTAAAACCAACGTTCGAGCAAAATAGGAAAAAATAGGGTCGGTGGCCACATGTGATCTGTACTTGTGCCCTGACCCTGGGTGCAGGTAGTACCGGCAGTCAGCAGGTGAGCGCAGGTACAGAATGAAAAAATCCTGCAAGTCAGCTCTCAGAATTTTGGCACTTGCTTTGCCTACTTGCGGTTTGTAGGTCCAACTTGCGGTCTATATGTTGACTTAGTAAGTGCAGGGAGTCACCTTTTCAACTCTTCTTCAATTCTCGCACATGCTTTGATCACGAACAAGCTGGAGAGTGTCCCGAACATCTATAATTACTCCAAAAAGTAGCCAAAATACCTTTTTTTTTTATCTTTTTCACAAACTTAGCATCCAAAACATGATTTCCTGTAAAACATACCCAAAACGCATCATATCTAACAAAATAACCTCAAAAACTTGCATATTTTTCTCGTTTTAAGCATCAAAAAGTACTATATTTCTATAGCATATCAACACCCTCAACTTAGAATGTTTGCATGTACTCAGGCAAGAAAACACAACACAAAAAAAAACAACGCTTAACTAGGAGAATCTAAGCTATTCAAGGCAGTCAGTCAACACTTTAAACTCAAATTACAACATCCCCCTCCTATGTTACTTTTTCAAAACCAACTTCATATAAACATGAAGCCCAACAATGTGACACAATGGGATCAAGGTATGACAATTACTTTAGCAATAGACAACCACTCATATATATTTACAAGCACACTTTCCAAAACAAGCAAATAGCTAGCAATATGACTCAAGTGCCCTCACAACAAGGATGTCCCACTCACTCATATGAAATAATGCATGTCAATGCAGGAAAGGTCAAGATACATTCACACTCAAAAGAGAAGTTCCAATCAATGTGTATCAAATACCATAGGCTTGCCCTTATTTTCTTTACCTTAGCATTCAAATAGCCAAGTTAGGATCACTATAGGACGTTTCTCGACTTGTAATGTAGGATTGGGGATGGTATGGTAAAAATGGACATATCAAGTGACTAAGCCTCCTTGGCATTACACTAACCTTGAAGTCTCACTTACTAGCCAACTTTTTTTTATTCCACCCTTATTTCTCCCTTTTAATTCATTATTGCACATTCAGGTTGGGTGTGGTCTTTTATTCTTTCTTTTTTTGCTTTTTCATAATTTTTCTTTTTTGTCTTTTTTTTTCTTAGTTTTTGCTCCCACACCCAACCCTACTAGCTTTTTCTCTTATTTTACCCTTCTTAATACCTACTTTACACTATGTACCCTAG
Source organism: Capsicum pubescens (assembly GCA_030864215.1). Taxonomy (NCBI): domain Eukaryota; kingdom Viridiplantae; phylum Streptophyta; class Magnoliopsida; order Solanales; family Solanaceae; genus Capsicum; species Capsicum pubescens. The sequence goes on from CM061540.1 coordinate 237,745,419, forward strand.
GACTGATTATCGGACAGATCGGATGGACCATTACACCTAATGGTTTGGCTTATCGATTATCAGTTTAAAATATATAAATCCATTAGCCAACCAATAAGATATTAGTTAGTTTGGTAACGGATAAACAATTATAAGACGGTTATCGGGCAGTGTATTGGACCTCCACTATTTGACTACAAAAATAGTAGTTCTCTATCATGATAAAGAAAAGGCTCTTCCAACTTTCTATGCAACATTGTTGTGCAGGGAAGAGCCTACCGAGCCATTCTACTACTTGCAGTTGGAACCTCTAAGAGAAATGCATAATAGAGCTTTGGTTTTGTTAATTTCTAAACCTGTATAAATATATTGTTTACAAATATTATCTCTCTAGGTTATGTTACTTTGCCATAGCAATCTGCACTTTGGAAGGTTGAAAAACTAGCACTTGCCTTTCAAGTCTCAAAACCAACTCTTTCCATTCAGAAAAAATATAACATAAAAAGATTGTTCCATCTAATTAAGAAATTAAGAAATCTAAAAAACAAAAATAAAAAATACTAAGTTATTCCATGCCAACTAAACCATATCAATCAATTCTCTTATAAAAGAATCTGTTCTTTTGCCAATATACTCAACATTTGCTTTTTTTTCCTTGAATTGAACAATCTCAAGTCTCATCTTTAGAAGATGTAGCCATAAGAATAACTTGCACATAGGAATAAATTGTAGTTGTATAACTGCTATTGCACACTTGGTAGATGATAGTCTCATAATTCTGTCATTGATAATGTAAATCAAATATTAATAAACATTCTCAAGTAAAATATAACTTAAGAAGAATGACCAGTCACTATGAATATGTGATGAATATCTATTCACTATCACTGTTGACACTACATATGTCCTCTATTATCCCTTTAACATCTGTGGCATCAAAGAAGAAAAAGTTCTTGAGAGGATCACATTTTTTTTGATATTGTTTTTATAACCTCCTGTGAGAGTAGTCCTGTCCAAGAATTCATCCTATGATGGAATAAACCCAAGGATATTCAATTCAAATTTCTATCAATCTTTTAAGAAGAGAATCTGGGATTTGAGATTCGTAAGCAATAAGCCTAGCAGAGTTACTTCCAAAACTTTTGAGCATTTAGAAGGCCATCAACAAATGTTTCTCTAGGATTTCGTCCCTCAAGTGCTTCAAAGCTTTCAATTACTCTCGTTGCATAATAGAACTTTGACATTCTCTTCAGTAGAGATCTCCAGGGGACTGTAATAGATTCTTCATAACTTGGATAAAGCCATTCACATTCAATAGTTTCTTCATTTTTTTCTTATAGTAGCTGTAATTCTTCAAATCAACAAACATCTCACTGCAGGAGTCACGACATTCTACACTGTAAAATGCAACACTCTTTGGAAACTTATGGTGTATTGAATTCACTGATTTTTTTGTCAAAAGGGAGAAACTACTAACAACAACAATAACAAAATTCTAAAAGAAACTAACATCAAAGATGGGTAGAGCACCTTTAGTGTCAAACTACCTACTATAACTAAAACAATATTCTTGCAGAACTCAACAGTTGTTCCTTTGAGTCTAGTGGGAAATTCATGGAATTTTCTAACCCTTCTCTGAGCATCAACGCCCCAAACTCTAATTTGACTATCATAGATGATAGTTTCCTGCTCCGTAAATTGTTTACCTTCTGTTCCCATTTCCAACTTGGGAACAAGTTATCCCATAACTCTTAAGTTATCTTATGAAATAACTTATCTCATCACTAGCATATAAATGATGAATATATGGTTTCATTGCTACACCAAGTGGATGTGAATTTGAGATGCTAGGCTAGACTTACTGATTAATTGCCATAGCACTAATATTAAGCAAATTTCCTCATAAACTGATGCTTTTTTCCGAACATTAACTAAATAAATTGCTAAAAGAATTTGAGTTCCTTCTTATGACAAGTGAAATAAAAAAATAGGAAAAAGATCGCAGATATCACATCTACTAGGCCCCACATTTGGGAGATCCCTTACACAAACAACTCGACCACCCTTGTGGGTTATTCGTCTTCAAGGTTTAGTTGTACAACCCAGTCCCTCCACCCATGCAGGATGCACACAGTAAGAATAAAGTAATTTAATTGGAAAACCTAAATGGGAGGAATCAGATAAATCTTAGGACTTTGCTTTGAGCACCTCGCGAGAATCAGTTATATCTAGCTTTAGGGAATAGAGATACTTAAATTTTAATTAAAAGAATTTAAAACATAATGATACTTCATCTATTGTCACTTATAGGTATATATGCACATAAAAATAATCAAAATATATACAAGAAGAGGATAGAATAAGCAACAACAACATCAAAGGTCTGAATTTTACCAATACTGGGCTACCGACTAAACTATAAGTAGATTTTAAAAAGTGGATATAACTTAAAGAATGCAGCATCATCAACACATAGTGTGATATGTAATGCTTAGAATATTTAATGATATTGTAAAAAGCAAACAATCTACCTTAAAGAACAAGCAAGACAAACAACTCTTCAATAGTCATGACATTATAAATTTATAATACTCATCTGAATTAAAAACATAACAACCCCACTTCAAGAATCAATTCTAAAACATAATTAATATCTAACAGAATATCTACTAGTGAAAATAAGCATAACATAATAACCTTTATCTTTTTTTTAATACTAACCTTGTGAAAGTCGTCTTGTAAGCTTGTCCAGTTGTACTACACGTCCACTACAGTAGGGTCTTTTCCTGCACTAGCTAAATCTGAAGAGAAGAATAATAAAATGAGGCAATTAATACATAAAAATCATTTATAACAACAACACACATAAAGATAATACTATTACCTTTTTCAGTTTTCTCGAGATTATCAAGATCTTCTTCAACACTAACATGTTATTTTAATTGCTCACTTCGAAGCCAATCTTGAAGACACACTAGAACTTGAACCAATTTAGGAGTTAATGAACTCCGAAATGAATCAAGAATATGTCCTCTTGTACTAAACGAAGTTTCATATGCAACACTTGAAACCGAAACAACTAATACATCACAATCCATCTTAGCAAGAACAAAAAATATTGCTGCGTTCATTTTGCACCAGAGTAGGATGTTAAATTATTTAGTATCATCTTCAGTTTCTTATCTAAAATATTTATCTAACTCTGTTCTAGCATCTAAACCTCCATTCATAACTTTATATTTCTTTAGATCTTGCAAGAGAGAATCTAAAGATCTTGTACGTACCTTGGGTACTTAGTTGACTGCTAGAAATCACTGAAGTAGAAGTCTCCAGTAAAGAGCAAGGTGAAGATACAATAACCACTAGCCCTTTCGAACAAGATTTTACATATTCATTAAATAATGAAATTATGTATTTCTTCACTGTTGCTTTTAAAGATAGACCTTGATTTTCCCCAAATATCTTTACAAGTGCATAGCCAACTGAATCAAGCTTGTAACGAGGATCTAGAACACATGAAATAAAAATTATCTTATTCATTTTTGTTGGATCACCTAAGTACTTATCAAATTTTTCTTTCATCTTCCTCGCCATATTACTTAAATCAGTATCTTCGCTTGCAATCAATTGATTCAAATAAATAAAAAATGCACAAATTTCAAGAAAATGAATATTAGATGTAAGATAAAGTGATCCAGATATTTTCAAAGTGAGAAGATAAAGATTTTAAGAAATTTTTCAATTCTTTTCAAGTTCACCCAATCACTACTCAAAAGTTCACCAACAGTTACTCCAACTTCAATATAAGAATTCTCAAGATAATGTCTAAGGCCAATTTCATGAGAAACATAGTTTGTAAATGCATTCTTAAATTCAACAACCCTAATCTGCATTAGGTAGGTTGAGTTTCATCTAGTTGAAATGTCTAAGTATAAAGATTTCTTGCAATTGAGTTGTTCATCATCATAACTTTCTTGAAATCTTTTCAACCTCGTAGGAGATTGCCTAACATATCTCACTGCATGTCTAACACGTTCAATAGACACATAACTTTCTTTTTGGCCATCCTAGATAACAAAATTCATAATGTGCGCCATACACCTCACATGGAGATGATCATCGTTCATCAGATTAGTTCCTATTTTGTCAAATACTTAGATAGTTATTTAACTATTACATTATTTGAGCTCGCATTATCTACAGTGACAGTGAATATTTTATTTATTACCCACTCACGTAAACACTTACCAATACTATTTGCCATATCTTCACTTTTATGTCTAATAACAGGACAAAAATTGAGAATTTTCTTATGCATATTTCATTCACTATCAATCCAATGGGAAGTTATACACATGTAATTGATTCTTTGTATGAAAGTACATGTGTCGGTGGTTATACATATTCTCTATTTGGTTTCCATAAAATACCTCTTCAACTTTTATTTTTCTTCATTATAAAAATTGAAACAATCCCTAGTGACAGTACTACGGGAAGGGATCCAAAAATGAGGTTGTGTCACTTTCATAAAAGTCCGAAAACCTTCTTTTTCAACAAAGCTAAAAAGAAACTCATCAATTATCACCATATGACATAAATCATTCCTACACTCTTCTTGGTCAAATTTCCAAGACACAATAGCTACATCACCTTGACTACCCCTCAGAATAACTTTAAAAGCTAAATTTAATTATTTTTATCAACTATAGTAGGCTGCTTAGGACACATCAATAGATGACCAAGAATACTGGACTTACCATCTAATGACTTAAAAGATTACTCATGGGGAGAAATGATCACATTTTACTTTTGTACCTTCAGAACTAGTAATTTTTGTAAAATGATTCCATGAATTAGATCTTTTTTACCTTTTTTAAGCAATAAGCGACTAAGTTTCAGTTGTTTCAAATTGACTTGCTCGGTTTGAATCCACACTTTTACCCATCACCTTATATATCTTCAGCCATGCTATGAGTTGATTTTGAGTTACTTTGATAAGAAAATCAATTCAAGAAATTTTTAGTATCGAAACAAAGAACATGAAAATTAACACATAATGCAATAGCAATTATCTAAAAATTAGTGGCCCTTAAAAAATTAGCCTAGCGAAATACATGCAGTAAACTATACTTACATATCCAAGTACATGCACATCACCATTCACATCAAACTAAAAAATTAAAGAAAAATAAAAGAGAAAGTACAAAAAAAATAAAGAACTCCACGGCTTACCAGAAAAAGATATAATTAGATAAACATACAAAAGAAAATCAAGTAGATTAAAAAAAACTGAATTAACAAAGAAGAGAAGAAGAGATGAAGATTGAAGAGATGAACATGACATACCAACAGAAGAATCAAGTGGAAAGCATTGAAGTAGTCAATTGGAGCCTTTGCTTTGCAAAGCTCTGAAATTCGAAAGGCAGAATTTATTAGTATATTACTTTTACTCCTTATAACTTTTCTTTAGTTTTTATTAGGGTTAATTAGTAATGGACTTTAGGTTATTACACAAGAATTCATATACATTAGGTTTAGAGTTTATATTTTAATAATATAATATGTATTTTAATTTTTATATATGTAGGTGGAAAAGTATAAGTATATTTGGTAATTCTTAACGGGTTAACGGTTTATCCGATAAGAAAATTAAGTAATCCACCCCTATACCAATAAGCTGTTAATTATAAAATTTCAATCCACTCACCAATCGTTTATCCGATAAGCCAACACTAATAAGCCAATAAGTCAATTTTGTAGTTGGCTTATTGGATACGATTCAATTTTGAACAGCCCTAATGCACTCCTATGATAGCAACCCTCAACTTAGGCATTTTACCTAAGTTTAGGAGCACAATGTCCAAGGAGTACCAGGGCAAAAACAAGTTCATTGTAACATAATAGGAAGGTGAATGGTGAAACAAGAAAAGGTAGGCTTATAAGGCTCAAAACAGGGATCAAGGGATATCATTTATGCATGAAAGTTCATTTAGGCTAAAAGTGGACTAAAATAAAAAACAACCTATGATCCTATCATAACTGACTATCCATCAACCTAGGCAAGACTAACCAAGCAAGTTCTAAATTCAACACATAAAGGGAACTAGGTAGTATCTCACACACTCATAGCACAAAGTCAATATTATCAACCACTACCTATCCAGTTCATGCAATTGTTAGCAAGTGATTATTATGTCCCTAATTCTAATGCCATAACAAGATCCACAATATTCATACATATATACATTCACACAGTTCTAAAACATAAAATTTTGGAGGGGTATCAAAAATCAATCAAAACATGACGACTGCCCTAAATACTTAAAAATCTCCTAATTACACAAAAATACAATACAATACGAAGTAAAACACAATATGACAAAAAATTATGCTAGGCATGCCGATTCTACAACCATACCACAACCGACAGGAAAAGAAGCATAACAACAAAAACCTGCGGCGGTATGGTATGTCCACCCCTAACTAAAAACTGCACATTGTGCTCAATGCACTAAAATAAAATAAAATGGAGGGAAGTGAGAACATACCTGGGATGCACGAGGCATCCATGTACCTTGGTTTTCCTCCCTAAAGTGTCTAATTTACTGTCATAGCTTGACTTAGTTCCCTTGGTTACTCAGACTTTACCGAGGTCAATTTCAGCACAAACTCTTATTTTTTCTAGGATTTCTATGTAGTGTTTCACTCATTTCCCGTTCACTTTAAATAGGATATCACCATCACGCTTTATCTCAATAGCACCATATGGGAACACCTTAACCACAATGAATGGTTCGGTCCATCTTGATTTTAGCTTGCCAGGGAACAAACATAGTCTTGAATTATTTAACAAGACCAAATCACCAGGTTTAAATATTCTCTTCTCGATATTATTGTCATGATACAACTTTATTCTTTCATTGTATATGGTCGAGCTCTCATAAGCTTGGAGTCAGAATGCATCCACCTCATTCACCTTGCTTAACCTCAAGTTTGCTGCATCACGCCACTTAAATTTTAGCCTTTTCAACGCCTACAGTGCCTTATGCTCAAGCTTAAATGATAAGTGGCATGCTTTTCCATACATAAGCTAATATGGAGAGGCACCTATGGGGGTATTTTAGGCTATCCAATAAGCCTACAATATATCGTCTAACTTTCTAGAATAGTCAGTTCTGAAGGCACTCATAGTTTTTGCTAATATGGACTTTATCTCTCTACTAGAGACTTCCACTTGCCCACTTGTCTGAAGATGGTAAGGTGTCACCTCCTTATGACTTACACCATATCTATCAAGCAGTTCTTTGAACAAAAAGTTGCAGAAATGTGACCCACCATCACTAATAATTGCACGTGGAGTGCTAAATTGAGAAAAGATATTTCTGTTTAAAAAGAGGTGACACTTCTACCTTCATTGTATGGAAGTGAAACTACCTCTACCTATTTTCACACATAGTAAACCACTACCAGAATGTATCTCATGCCATAGGATCTCATACACAGGCCTATAAAATCAATCCCCCACACATCAAGCAACTCCAACTCCAGAATAGGTGTCATGAAGAGTTCTTGGTGCCCTGAAATATTGCCTTGATGCTGACATTGGTTATAGACTTTTGAAAAATCACGAGAAACCTTGTAAATTGAAGGCAAGTAAAACCCACGCTGTAGAATTTTATGGACTGTCCGTGTGCCATTGTGGTGACCCCCAACTAGTGAAAAATGACAAACTTCCAGACTGCTCATCATTTCCACCTCTGGAATGCATCTCCATATCATACCATCAATGCATATCCTAAATAAATATGGCTCATACCAAAATAAATTCCTTACCTAGTGCATAAATCTTTGTCAATGTTGGAAGGATAGATCTTTTAGGATAAGATTGCTTGCCAAATAATTGGCAAAATTAGCAAACTGGGGAATCAAATCTTATGATGCTTCCAAAACTCGCTCATCAGGAAAGAATCATCTATCTCAATATTATCCCCTAGTTTCTTATGGTCTCCTCCTCAAGTCTGGATAAGTGGTCTGCAACTTAATTTTTTTCCCTTTTTGGTCTATGACTTCCAAATAAAACTCTTGCAGGAAAAGAACCCAATAAATAAATCTGGGTTTGGCATATTTTTTCACCATCAATTACCTTAAGGCTGCATGGTCAGTGTGCACTATAACTTTAGTACCAATCAAATAAGACTGAAATTTTTCAAAAGCAAAAACCACCGCAAATAGGTCCTGCTCTGTAACTGTATAATTTTTCTATGCAAGGTTTAAAGATTTTCTGGCATAGTATATGGAATGCAATATATTTTCTCTTCTCTATCCTAGAACATCTCCCATGGCCACTCCACTTGCATCACACATTACCTCAAAAGGTGCAGACCGATTATCAGATATAATGATAGGCGCCAAAAATAATTGTTCCTTTAGGCATTTGAAATCCTTGAGATAAACATCATCAAATAGAAATTTCACCTCATTCTCTAAAATCTTGCATAGAGGACTTGCAATTTTAGAGAAATCCTTGATGAACCTCTTATAAAAGTGTAATGACCCTTAAGGTCATTTTTTATATTTATGCTTATCTTCACCATTTGAGCTTCTCCATAAATTCCCTAAGTCACTTATGACTTGCTGGGATCGGTCGCTTGGTTACCGGGCAATTCGTTTGATTTATAGAGCCAATTTTCTATTTTGAAGTCTTCGGTGGTTTCAAATTGCCACCGAGCAAAAAGTTCAGTGAAACAATCTCGCATGCAAATTTTGCCTGTGCCAGCAGATTTAAAATATAAATTTTCATCCAGGTAGACCTTTGGTTCGGGTTCCAATGCACCCGAGCTCATTTTGACCTATTGGTAGAAAAATTAAAAAATCAAAATATGAGTGTAGGACCCAATTTGGTCGAAACGACATAGGATTGAAAATCCAACTTCTACCTCATATCCGAAACATCTATTTTAGGCCAGGGGGATCCTTGGTTCAGGTCCCAAGGCTCCCAATCTTATTTGGGCTATTAAGCAAATTTTATGAAAAATGAAACTATAGGTGTGTGCCCCACTTTTTTCCAAAACGATCTTGGATGAAGGTTCTGGTGATTCCAATGGATTTAAAATGTGGTTTACACTTCAATTTCATAATTGGATCATATTATTTGGGTTTTGAATGAGTTCCGAGGGTCAAAAACAAGTTTTTGACTTTGCTGTCATGGGGTACCACATCTCTTTGCCGAGTATAAATAGACCCTAAGGTCGCGAATTTGTAGATTTTTCATTCTTCTTTAGGATCCTAAAACCCTAAATAGGTATGATAACTCAAAATTGAGTCTTGTTGATGTCTAGGGAGATTGGTAAACATCTATTATCATGATTTTCACCTGGATAAGGTAAGATTTCATCACTTTATTGATGAATTTCTTGGTTTTTGACCTAAAACTCAAAATTCAGTTAAGGCTTACTTTTAGCCAAAAGATTGCTTGTTTTTCACACATTTTTGAGGGTTCTGATTCTTTGTTCATGTATGAATATTGAGTTGACTTCGAAAACCTATTTTCCATAAGTGGGACCCACTTGGGATTTTTCGTGTTATTTTTGGAGCTAAAGAACAATTGTGCAGTATGGGTATCATTAGACTTGTATTGATGAGTAGATTATGATTTTGATAGTGTGATGGCATTTTAGGGATCATGAAGTGAAGATGGGCGTGTGGTGCATGAAGTGAGGTTTTGCGGTTTGGCCTTGAGGTAGGCTTCTGTCTACTTTTCTTCATAGATGATGTATGATATATGATATATGTTAGTGTGAATATGGATATTAGACTTGATTATGAGTAGGATAACTTGGCCTTGATTGCTAATGTTTGGAGATTAGATGAGGGCTTTGGACCCGTAAAATGGCATATTTATAACCCTTTTGAATCCTATTGCTTTCCTTATCTAGTTTAGATTTTTTGTAGTGTGGTTATGATTTAAACCTATGTTTGGGATATAGTTTTAGCATTTGAAGCATGATTTATATATTTGATCTATTTGGACTAGTGTGGTTATCTAGAAACCATAATTTGGGTAGAGTTGACTTGAGTACCCTTATTTCTAGTCGAAGTTGTTATCTTAGGCTTGAATATGACTTACTTGACATCTAGAAGATGAACTATATACCTTAGACTTATTTGGGGCATAGTGTACCTAATTATTGAAATTAGAGATTAGGAGTAGGATCGTCCATCCCACTTTGGCCTAAACTTGTGTTAAGTCTCATGGACTTAGTTGCGGAAGTGATATTGGGTATTTAGAGATGATATTCCTCATAGATATGTTATGTGGCCTATAGAGATGCTATTTCATCTTAGAGTTGATGATTGGACTATAGAGATGCTATTTCCTCTAAGACTTGATGATTGACCTATAGAGTTGCTATTTCCTTTAGTCATGATTATTGGACCTATAGAGATGATGTTCCTCTTATATATGCAAATTGGCCTAGAGAGGTGATATTCCTCATAGTCATGATGTATGACCTATCAATATATAATTACATATCTATCTATATTATGCCTTCAATATGTGAGATACCTCCTATATGTGAGATGATTAGAGTTATGCTATGGCTTATAAATATGATTATCGATATGAGTTTTGGATATGTATATGGGCCTAAGGCCGTGATTATTATGTTGTGACTATTCTGGATAAATTAATGGGCCAAGGGCTGTGTTATTGTAATGATTGAATATTCAAGAAGTGTTTACCAGTGTAAATGATATGATTATGGCTTATGAATACATATATGTTTGTACACGTATCTCTCTGGTATGTGATGGAGAAAGATGTGGTATGTTGCTTACGACTTTATTGATTGGATACTGGTGATGGTATGCATATATTTAGTACATTCACAAGTATTATATTGGTAATTGATGTGATTGTAGCTAAAATATGATCTTACGATTGTTCTGCCTAATTAATGGTTAAGCTATGTGGTAACTAGTTATTTATTAAGGGACTATAGACCTTGATGGCCAAGAATCTAATGTATTAGTTAATGAATCTTGCTTAGTTGAAACATGGTAGCTAGCGATGGTTAATGCGTGACTTATGGTGAGGTCGGGTCTAGTATAGGTGAATGTTAGTTGGTATTGATGACTAAGTTCGTGATGTTGATTAGTCGATTAACGGGGAGTTGTGTGTTTATGAGGATAGATAATAAGAGATGTTGGTAATAAGAGGTGACTAGTTAATAACTACTAAATGGTAAACTAATAAATAGTTAAGCAAGGATTAGTTGATAAATGATGGTTAGCTAAGGAATGGTGTCAGTGAATGTGTTGTCTAGTAATGATTAACGAATATAGGATGATTAGTTGATAATAATGAATGGCGGATAAATAGCGGTTTTGGTCCAGTGATGAACCTTGACTAGATGTTAGATGTTGGATATTAATTAAATAGTGGTTAGTTTATATCCCATGAATAAGGATTATCTAAAGGATAATGTTTAGACTAATAGTTAGAGGTTATGTGATGACTAGCGAACTAGTGATTTTATTATAATAAGTGTTGGTTAGCTAATAAAGAGTAGTTGGGAAGTATTGACTAGATAGATATTCTATGGTGATATGACTATGTTTATTAGTACTTTAGTGTATGTTATTCGGTAATGACTATTATGATGATATATTGATACCCCACAAGGCCGGAGGATATATTGATACCCGGTAAGGACGAAGGATACTATTGATGATGTGTTGATAGACGGCAAGGCCGGAGGATATATTGATACCCAACAAGGATGGAGGATACTATTGATGATGTATTGATACTTGGCAAGGCCGGAGGATATATTTATTATATGTTGATACCCAGCAAGGCCGGAGGATACTATTGATGATGTGTTGATACTTGGAAAGGACAGAGGATGTATTGATGATATATGTTGATAAACGGTAAGGCCGGAGGCTACTATTGATGATGTGTTGATAAATGGAAAGGCCGACAAGGTCAGAGGCTACTATTGATGATGTGTTGATAAATGGTAAGGCCGGAGGTTGATTACACTGATGATGGTCCTGATGAGGAAAATTATGATGAGTTGTGATATTGATTGTGTACTTTGCATTCATTCCTGCATGCGCATCGCCTATCACCAGTATGCACCTATATTTATCAGCCGATATGGGATGGTTGCATATATATGGGTGAAGAATATGCCTTGTGTTGTTGTATTCTAATTGAACCTTCTGAGTCTGGGGCAGTGGGGATACGCATATGCTCGACTAGGTATTTGGTTATCCAGAGTAGCCAGTTATTTACAATGTTATTGATATTATTATTATTATCATTATTATGATCATTATTAGGGCTAGCCAAAGATAAATTGGTCATTGATCCAGTATCAGTATTGAGGTATTTCTTTGGCCTCTTCTATCTAATTATTACATTACTATGCATGATTATTCTATGTCTCGCCATGTGGATTAGAAATCTTGAGTATGTTAGTATTGAATATTGATAGTATTATAATGAGGTCTTAAAATAAGAACATGATGATCTAGGTTATGCTTGAGATGACCTCCTATTTATATGTATTTTATATATATATATATATATATATATCTAGATTTATGAAGCTATGGTACTATCATATATCCCTTCCTTCATTGTTCGTATTATATAGTCATTCCTTCTCCTTGTATATTACTATATATCTTTCTTTCGCTCTTTATTCATTTATTGACGTGGGATATACGGTATAGCATTGATGTCTATTGAATGTAGTTGGAATAGTATAGTTTACCTTGATACTTCCTTAGTCTTATTATGTTAAGACTCTTGGACATGAACATGATAGTTGACCCTTATTATTCTCATTGACTTATTATATGATTTCTAGACTCTTGGGTATAATTTCCATTCTTTTTATATGTTGTATATATCTATTTTATCTTTAGAGCTCAATTGGCATTTGCCTACTGAGTACCATTCGTTTGGTACTCATACTATACTTCTGTAGCCTGCAGATCATAGTACGGATTATCGCCATTAATGTATGCATCATGTGGTGTAGCCCTAGTTTGGAGACTTAGAGTGAGTTCCTAATGTTCGGAGTATTACTTATCTCTCTCCTATGTATTAGACTAGTCTTTAAGTTGTATTCAGAGATAAGTGGTAATAGTGTATTTCTCTTTGATATATCACTTTTGTACTCTTATTATATTTAGAAGCTCTTGTACTGATACCACCATCTTTTGGGATTCTTCTGTGTATTGATTTTATTACATATATTTTGCATTCTTTTCATTATATTATTGAGTAGTCCGTTACTAGATATTTCAGACTACAGGTTGGCTTGCCTACTGGTGGGTTATGGTAGGCGCCATCATGACCTGAAAAGCTGGATCATGACAAATTGGTAGCATAGACAAGGTTTCATCAGTGTGTTAGTACAAGAGCTATGTGTTAGTAGAGTCTTGTGGATCAGTGCGGAGACGTCCATAACCTATCTTCGGGAGGCTACATGGATATCTTAGGAAATTCACTTCTTGACTCCTTATCGTGTGTCCACTTTTCTATGAACCTCAAACACATTCTTTGACCTTATTCTATCCCCGAAGGACAATACAACATTATCAATAGATGCGAATGAGACTTTAACACGCGTTTCTAGAGTTTCAGTGCAGCATTGGACTATACAGTTAGAGATCAATATCAAAGATCTTCAATGACATCCTAAAAGGATTTTTGGCCAGCTTAGGCTTCAGTGATGTTTGTGACTACTTCAGCCTTTGAGGTTCAATATTGGGAAAATGAGTCATATTGTAGATCCCTCTCCGCCAAGGATGGCATTTGATTTATCGAGCAGATTTTAGACTAGAGTTGGGTCTATTGGTATTCATCAGGGTTCTTTACCAGTTTTGAGTACGAGGTTGGATTTCTCGTGTGGTCCAGGCATTTTCCTATGTTACATCCGTCTAAGCCGGACATTGGTGCATGGATGTGTTAGAGGGTTAGTATTGTCACTCTATTTGGCATCAAAACACTTGATAGCAGCTGAATCTTTCTTCCCTTAGGTTGTCGATTATAAGTGGACCATAGAGAACATGTATAGAGACCTATGGAAATGGCGGCAAGAGGCATACCATCAGTATTGTAATGACCCAAGACTACCCCTAGTCGTTACACAGTGCTTACGGTCCCGAGAGACCATAAGCTAACCCATGAGATGGTACCTGCTGTGAGCACTGAATAATATGGTCATAAATTTGGAAGTCTACTGACAAGCCATAAGGTTTTAATAACTGAATTTAGAACTTAAATATGAGTCTATAGAACCAACTGACTGAATCTGATAAAATAATGATAAACTGGATAACTAACTGTAATATCTAAATACTGAATAACTAACTCTAATGTCTGAAAAGTCTCTATAACTGACTAACTGAATATGAGTTGATGGGATAGGCCCCAACTAACTCTATCTAACTACTACCTGAGACATAAAATAAAGTAAGCATGTCCTTGAAGTATGAGGACTCACCATTGCTACTGCTGAGAATTTGATAAGTCTACTTATGAGCCGGGAACTAAGCATCAACACCTATGATATGAGACATCATAACATAAAAGAAAAGGTATGCGATCAGTACTTTGAATATACTGGTATGCTAAATAAGGTAGGCTGATATACATGGTTTCATGAATAGGAATAATAAACTATCTGCATATACATGTAAAGCATGAGATACTGAATAGAGAACATAAAAATTGTAGGCACTGGAGATATCTGAAGCATGTAAATACTGTGTATGCAAGAGAATCTGTAACTACTAAAAATATGTGAAAATCTACAGACACTGAGGATGCATGACCAAGCATATAACAAACATAAACTGAGTAAAATCTGTACACTGAAATCTATATGCTTTGGTCAAACAACACTATGACTGAATAACTGAGCTGGGACTATAACTGAGACTATATCTGAGACTGTGGGAGGTATTATCTAACCGACATTCCCCAATTTTAGCTAATCGGGGTCCAACCTGTAACCCCATCTAGAAGGGTGTTAATACCATGCCACAGGTACTAACAATGGCTGTGTGGATCCACTAAACTGATATAATGTCCAAGGGACTAAGGGTGTCAATCCTGAACTGACGGTGACCCCTGGGAGATAGTCAAGCCTAATCTGATGGGTGACTACTCATATCCTATACTGGCTATGTAGTTCTGGAGTATAGGGACTGCTACTAATGGCTCTGCCTATCTGACGAGGAAGCCTCCATCCCTACACTCGCTCGATGCTAAATCCTACTCCCAACTGAAAGACACTGGACTGTTCTGAGTTTAATTGACTGCTATTTGACTATTCTGAAGTACTTATAGTATATTCTGAATACTGTTCTGTAATGTACTGAGACTAGACTAAATAAATAGCTATGGATTTCGGGTATTCAATACCCCCAGGACTCAAAACAATTATAGTAAAATGACACTAACACTTGGAGATCAAAACATAAAGGCTCTTATTAAATAAATCACTCTTGTAGGTATTTTATCAAACACTTGTAGTTCATGGTTTAAAATAATCATAGAATTACTAAAGGACTGGCATAATTGACATGAAATTATCATGGAAAACACTAAGTCATGATTTAATTCAACAAACGATAACACTAAAACATGAGGAATCGAACAACAATAATTTCATTAAAACATGGTATTAAATCAAAGTTCATAGAGATTTAATTGATGAAATCATGATTTAAGATCAAATAACTTAATAAAATCATAACTTTATAATTATAAAGGTTACTTGGGCTCCATGGATGAAAGGAATCCACGGATGAACATCTAACATACCTGAGTTAATGAATTTGAAGAGATGAATGGAAAGTTCTTGAGAAATTGTCTTGAATTTGAGAGCTAGGGTTTCTAGTTCTCGAAAGAGGGGATTTTAATTTGAGAGAAATTGAAGAATGAATGATTATTTAGGTCAATTGGGCTATATTTCGTGTTTTAGGATGAGTTTAGGTCTTAGGAAAAAGACTTAAATACCCTTAAACGGATTTAAAAATGAAAGCTGAAAATTGATTATCCTAATTTTTGTCCTTGGCACTACGTGCCACTATCGCGCCAAGCCACTGGAAAAGGGACAATTGGTACCTGTATAAACGTCGCGATGCGCCACCATCACGGTAATCATGTATACCATTTGGCCTTCTCCGTGATGTACCATGATCGCAGAGTCACACTGGAAATCGACAAATGTTAAATTGACCTAGGGTGCGACACGCCAGGATCACGGACCCTTAGTGTTTTTTTCCAAATGGGATATTGGCCTGCTCCGCGACGCGCTAGAGGTTAAAATGACGGGGTTTTGCGACTGAAACTTAAAATTGCCATAACTTCTTACCCAGTTATCGAATTTGGGCGAATTTTATATTGTTGCAAAGATAATTCAATTTCCTACTCAATGGAAGGATCTAATATGATAAATAATGAATGGTTTAAAAAATTTCATATACAAATACTCATGCATTAGGACTTAGATTATGCTAGGGAAATATGGGGTGTTACAAGTATAGTGCTATTGGTATCTTATCTGATAGTGAGGATTCTTTTGATAGAGTTTATCCTCACCTATAACCCATCATCTCAGATAGTATTCCATACAATAAGGAGTTCTTAAATTATTCATTATGATTGTAGTGGGTAGAGTCCAATCAGATATGCGGAGTATGGTATGGTTCTTCGGGATATAAAAAACATTCCAGATTATGAGGGGCAGTATCTTGAACTATTCTAGGATCTTAGTTTGGTTGTGTCATTTTGAGAAACTAGTTCAGAGAATGCCCCAGGTATGAGTTAGGTGATCAACTAGAGTTAGCACGTATTTCCCACCAGCCTAAAGTTCCTGAGACAGGCTGTGACTTCGGAAGTATGAATATAATTTTGCAGACTTTTCTCAGCTCCAGTTGGCCAGCCATTTTGGATCAGTTTGTTCTCTCCATATTGATGCTTTAGGAGTTGTTACGACTATAGAGAGATCGACCATTAGTCTAGAGAGTTTCCCTGACATGAGTTTTTTAGTCATTCAACTTATTTATATTAGCTCATGATTTTTTGACATCTTCTATTAGAGATGGTGCGCTTGAAGCCTCAGTTGGTGATTCAGTCAGTCTGTTCGAGTTGGACCCATTCCAAATTATTTTTCTCTATGCCCGTAGGCATGTGATTGCGGATGTCACCATGATTGGTGTGCTTTTATTTCCTGCATTTATTTCTTATTATGTGTACTGGGGTTTTTATACCTATTGATGATTATATGCCTTGATGAATTGATATCGATCATTATGTGCCTTTTTATTGCATTCATTATGATGTTACTACTCTATGCTTTAATTATTTTAGTACTGTATGGAGTAAATCTGTATTGATATTTTCCTTATGGGAGTAGTTTTTGGGTTCAAATTCCATTTATCTTGGAAAATTATCCCTATTGAAGCCCTTTAGTGGTAAATAATACCGATGTTCATTTTGGTACTGCCTATTCAGTATGTTGATATTGATATTGATATTGTTGTTGCTATTGCTACCACTGTGTAAGGTTATTGATAGTACATCATATTATTACTTGATGTTGATACATGACGAATTTGATCCTCACTAGGTAGTTGTATAGACTGGTGTTATCTAGTTAGACTTTTATATTTTAGTGATATTATTTAGTGGCTTGAGTAGCGATATCCCAATTTGATGATTTCTTTTCCCTAGCGTGGAGAGATTGACTGTGTTCCCTCTTGGTTAGCTGTATTAGATTGATTCAGAGATGTATTATGGTATCAAAGGTAAGTTGACCATCCATGGTTCTTTGTGTCTTTGAGTTGACAATTTAGTTACTCTGACCATTTTTGAGTTTAAGATCCTTAGACTTGCCTCCTGTATTGCGAAAGTTTTTTCTTTGGCTATACCTTCCTATGTAGCCTCTTTGTGAGATTTACCAGTTTGAGGTTCATTTTTTGTTTGTAGCTATTTTTTGTCCAGTAGCAATTTTGATAATGATGTTGAGATATCATGGATTCATCTCATAGGTATGTTGGATTTATTCCCTCGTAATGGTTTTCCTTATTTTTAGTGAGGATATTGGATACTCTTTTGTAATTATGGCATAGTTTTGTCTAATGGTGTTGGAAAGTTAGAGGAAGGTGGCCTTTCCTGTGATCGCCTCTCAAGTTGGAAAATTAGAAGTTCTTTTTGAATTTTTGATGGTGGTTGTGACTTTGACCTTGGTTTTGTGATTGATATATTTCCTCTTCAATGATGTGGTTATGGGGTGGATTCAGGAAATCCCCATTTCAGAGTTTGTTCGGCCTAATGAGGCTTAGTAGAGTGTTTCTCCTTAGTGATATGTACCTGTGGCTACTTATTTTCCTAGATAGAGTATTGGATTGGTTAGTTTCTGGCTTAAGTTGTATTTTTTCGAGTTGCTAGAGCTTTTGCCATTTCTGGTGTGGTGTTCAGCCTTAGGAAGTTAATGAGTATATTTAGATAGTTCATGCCCTCCAACAGACATGGAGTGGGTTATATATATTTTTAGTCAATGGTTCATCCTTTTGTATGATTTCTAGTTTGCGGCTATATTTCACTCTCTCCAACTGACATAGAGTTGGTTGCTTATGATTATTAGCCAATGATAATTCCAGTGGTGATTTTGCTCTCCTATTATGTCTCAACCGTGTCTTGGTATGATTTATCTCAGATATGTCAGATTTGGATACTAGAGTCGATTTGAGATAGTTGACATTGATATAGCCTTATTGGCTCAATTTTGGATTTTACTCCTTGGAATGGCAATTTGCAAGTATGATAGATTTGGAGCATTAGTGCCTACCCATTTTTAGTTTTGATTTTGATATTTGAGATTGAGCGATTCAGCCATTGTATTGAGATTTCAGCTTGGTTTTATAGAGCTTGCGTGCAGCTTTTGTTTTAGACTTGTCCTTGTTCAGATTTCATTTATAGGCTGGTCAAGCCTACTCTGTGGTTGCCTATTCGGTCTTTTAGACTTCGGTTGTATTATAGGTGATAAGTGTTAGATGATAACCCATGGGCCCCGTATTGGTTATCTTAGTTTTGACCTTGAGTTTCAGTTTTCTTTGGGAATTTTGGATGATTTACTCAGTGGGAGTAATATACTTGAGATGGATTTTGTATGTCTTTATTCTCAATTGATGGGACATCCTAGAGCAAAATATTTAGTGATGAGTAGTCATACCTTGAAATTTGGGGTTTTAGTTTGATTTTCATCCGGACTGGTTGCAACATTGGCATAGATTGATTCCTTGATTATCTCTATTTGTATGATAGATAGCATCTTGTGAGCTTATTCTCATGTTTCTCGTATGGACTTTCAAAAGATCAACTTCAATTCTTTGAGTTCTCCATGATAAGACTGCGTGGACGAGACTCAAGTGATTTTCCTCCTGGCTTGAAGTAGATAGCATGTGCAAAATGGTAAAGGAAGGTTATTTTTGGATTTGGAGTCAGTTTTATGACTCATGCCTTGGCTTACTTTTGACTTGGATGATACTTTGTTGATTTATATAGGTATAGAGATGGTATCATCGTGTTGTGATTCATATGTGCGTGTATCAGCCTTTTTGGTTCAGTTTAAGGCCAGTTAGCGGTGAAGTTCAGTATTGGCTATTTTGGAAGTAGAATGAGAGTGCTGGTTGAAAAAGGGATAACTTTGGAGAAATCTCTTAGAAGTGATTTCTCTCTGTGGAGGTCATCTGGGAAGTCATTCTTGGAGTATATGGGCCCAGTACCTCACTTTTTGAGCTTTTGAGATTCTTTCTATCCATTGACTTTTGGGGATTAAAGTCCTTTTAATAGTGGATATTATAATGAACCTTCAGGTCATTTTCCATATTCATGCTTATCTTCACCGTTTGATCTTTTCCATAGCTTCTCCAAGTCATTTATGATTTGCTGGGACTGGCGGCTCAGTTATTAGGTAGTTCGCTTGATTTTTAGAGCCAATTCCCTGTTTTGAAGTCTTCACTGGTTCCAAATGGCCACTGGACAAAAAGTTCAGTGAAACAATCTCGGATGCAAATTTTGACTATGCCAACAGATTCAAAATATCAATTTTAATCCAGGTAAACCTTTGGTTCAGTTTCCAATGCACCTAAGCTCATTTTGACCTGTTGGTCGGAAAGTTAGAAAATTAAAATATGGGTGTGGGACCCATATTTAATCGAAATGACATCGAATTGAAAATTCAATTTCTCCATCGCGTCCGAAATGTGGATTTTAGGCTAAGAGGACCCTTGTACAGGTCCCAAGGCTTCCAATCTTATTTTCGGTTAGTAAGCGTATTTTATGAAAATGAAACTATAGGTGTGGTCCCCACTTTTTGCCAAATCAATATTGGATTAAAGTTTTGATGATACCAATGGATTTGAAATGTGGTTTACACTCAAATTTTACTATTGGGTCATGTTATTTGCATTCCGAATGAGTTCTGAGGGTCAAAAATAAGTTTCTGACTTTGCTGTCATGGGGTACCGCGTCTGTTCGCTGAGGGGGTCCATAAATAGACCCCAAGGTCGCGAATTTGGGAATTTTTCATTCATCTTTGAGAGCCTAAAACCCTAAATGAGTATGATAACTCAAAACTGAGTCTCGTAGGTGTCTAGGGAAATTCGTAAATATCTATAATCATGATTTCACTCGGATTAAGGTAAGATTTCATCACTCTATTGATTAATTTCTTGATTTTTGATCCAAAATCCCAAATTCACTTAGGACTTGATTTAAAGATTTCTTGTTTTTCACACATTTTTAGGGTTTTGATTCCTCGTTCATGTATGAACGTTAGGTTAATTTTTGAAATGTATTTTTCATAAGTGGGACCTACTTGGGGTTTTTTGTGTTGTTTTTGGACCCGAAGCGCAATAGTGCAATATGCGTATCATTAGACTCGTATTGATGAGTAGATTATAATTTTGATAGTGTGATGGCATTTTGGGGATTGTGAAGTGAAGATGGGCGTGTGGTGCATGAAGTGAGGTTTTGCGATTTGGCCTTGAGGTAGGCTTCTGTCTACTTTTCTTCATAGATGTTGTATGATATATGTTGCGTGTGAATATGGATGTTAGGCTTGATTATGAGTAGGATAACTTTACCTTGATTGTCGATGTTTGGAGATTAGATAAGGGCTTTGAACCCGTAAAATGGCATGTTTATAACCCTTTTGAATCCTATTGCTTTTCCTCGCTAGTTTAGATTTGTTGTAGTGTGGTTATGATATAAACCTATGTTTGGGATATTGTTTTATCATTTGAAACATGATTTGTATATTTAACCTATTTGGACTAGTATGGTAATCTTGAAATCATAATTTGGGTAGAGTTGACTTGAGTATCTTTGTTTCTAGTCGAAGTTGTTATCTTAGGCTTTAATATGACTTACTTGACATCTAGAAGATGAACTAGCTACCTTTGCCTAGTTTGGGGCATATTGTACTTAATTATGGAAATTAGAGATTAGGAGTGGGGTTGTCCGTCCCACTTAGGCTTAAACTTATGTTAAGTCTTGTGGACTTAGTTGCGGATATTAGACATAGATGCAGCTAGTAAACCTTAGAATAAATTTACATCGTACTTGATAACTTGTAATGATGTTCTCGAAATGTGGCTTTTGAGTTGTGGGTATGATGCTTCTTGTGGAAGTGATATTGGGCTTTTGGTGATGATATTCCTCGTAGATACGTTATGTGGCCTATAGAGATGCTATTTCCTCTTAGAGTTGATGATTGGCCTATAGAGATTTTATTTCTTCTTAGACTTGATGATTATCCTATAGAGTTGCTATTTCCTTTAGTCATGATTATTGCACCTATAGAGATGATGTTCCTTTTAGATATGCAAATTGGCCTAGAGAGGTGATATTCCTCGTAGTCATGATGTATGACCTATAGATATAAGATATCCTATAGACAATTACATTTCTATCTATATTATGCATCTAATATATGAGATACCTCTTATATGTGAGATGATTAGAGATATGCTACGGATGATTAGAGATATGCTACGGCTTATAAATATGATTATCAATATGAGTTCCAAATTTGTATACGGGCCTAAGGCCGTGATTATGATGTTGTGACTATTTCGAATAAATTAATGGGCCAAGGTCCGTGTTATTATAATGATTGAATGTTAAAAGAGTGTTTATAGTGTAAAGGATGCGATTACAGTTTATGAATACATATATGTTTGTATACACATCTCTCCAGTATGGGACGGAGGAAGATGCGGTATGTTGCTTATGACTTTATTGATTTGATACTGGCGACGACATGCATAGATTTGGTACATTCATGATTATTATATCGATAATTGATATGATTGTAGCTGAAATATGATCTTACGATTGTTCTTCCTAATTAATGGTTAAGTTATGTGGTAACTAGTTGTCTATTAGGGGACTATAACATTTGATGTCTAGGAATCTAATATATTAGTTAATGAATCTTGCTTAGTTGAAACATGGTAGCTAGCAATGGTTAATGCGTGACTTATGGTGAGGTCAAGTCTAGCATAGGTAAAGATTAGTTGGTATTGATGTCTAATTTCGTGATATTGATTAGTCGATAAATGAGGAGTTATGTGTTAATGAGGCTAGATAATAAGAGATGTTGGTAATAAGAGGTGACTAGTTAATAACTTTGAATAGCTGCTAAATGGTTAACTAACGAATAGTTAAGTAAGGATTAGTTGGTAAACGATGGTTAGCTAAGGAATGGTGTCAGTTAATAAAAGATGGTTAGGTGACAAGCAGTAATGTTTTGTCTAGTAATGATTAACGGATATAGGATGATTAGTTGATAATAATGAATGGTGGATAAAATGTGATTTTGGTCTAGTGATGAACCTTGACTAGATGTTAGATGTTGGCTATTAAATAAATAGTGGTTAGTTGCTATCCCGTGAGTAAGGATTATGTGAAGGATAATGTTTAGGCTAATAACTAGAGGTTATGTGATGACTAGCGAGCTAGTGATTCTATTATAATTAGTGTTGGTTAGCTAATAACGTGTAGTTGGGAAGTATTGACTAGATAGATATTCTATGGTGATATGACTATGTTTATGAGTATTTTAGTGTATGTTATTCGGTAATGACTATTATGATGATATATTGATACCCGACAAGGCTGGCGGATATATTAATGATATATTGATACTCGATAAGGACGGAGGATACTATTGATGATGTGTTGATACCCAACATGTTCGGAGGATATATTGATGATATATTGATAGCCGACAAGGCCGGGGGATACTATTGATGATAATTTGATACCCGGCAAGGCCAGAGGATATATTGATGATATGTTGATACCCGACAAGGATGGAGGATTCTATTAATGATGTGTTGATACCCGGCAAGGCCAGAGGATATATTGATGAAATGTTGATACCCAACAAGGCTAGAGTCTACTATCGATGATGTGTTGATACCCGATAAGGTCGGAGGTTGATTACGATGATGATGGTCCTGATGAGGACAATTATGATGAGTTGTGATATTGATTGTGTACTTTAAATTCATTCCTACATACGCATCGCCTATCACCAGTATGCACCTATATTTATTAATCAGTATGGGACATTTTCATATATATGGGTGAAGAATATGCCTTGTGTTGTTGTATACTGATTGAAACTTTCGAGGCTGGGGTGGTAGGGGTACGCATATACTCGACTAGGTATTTGGTTGTCCGGAGTATCCAGTTATTTATGATATTATTGATATTGTTATTATCATTATTATGGATAGCCTATGACAGTTGGTCATTGATCCGTATCAGGATTGGGGTATGTCTACGGCCTCTTCTATCTGATGATTGCATTACTATGCATGATTATTCTATGTCTAGCCACGTGGATTAAAACTCCTTAGTATGCTAGTATTGAATACTGATAGTATTAGAATGAGGGCTTAAAATGAGAACATGATGATATAGGTATATATATATCTAGCTTTATGAAGCTATGGTACTATCGTATATCCTTTCCTTCGTTGTTCATAATCTACAGTCGTTTCCTCTCCTTGTATATTACTTTATATCTTTCTTTTACTCTTTATGCGTATATTGACCTAGGATATATGGTATAACATTGGAATATATTGAATGTAGCTGGAATAGGATAGTTCACCTTGATTCTTTCTTAGTCTTATTATGTTAGATTCTTGGATATGAACAGGATAGTTGTCCCTTATTATTCTCGTTAACTTATTATATGATTTTTGGACTCTTGGGTGCGGTTTCCATTCTATTTTTATTCTGTATATATATACTTTATTGGAGTTTAGTTGTCAGTTTCCTACTGACTACCATTTATTTGATACTCATACTACACTTCTACAACCTGTAGATCATAGTATGGGTTATCGCCATTAATGTGTGCATCGTGCGGAGCAGCCCTGGTTCGGAGGCTTTAAGTGAGCTCCTAATGTTTGAAGTATTACTTATCTCTCTCCTATGTATTAGACCAGTCTTTAAGTTGTATTTAGAGATAAGTGGTAGCAGTGTATTTCTCCTTGATATATCACTTTTGTACTCTATTATGTTTAGAAGCTCTTGTACTGATACCACCAGTTTTTGGGATTTATCTGTATATTGATCTTTATTTCATATATTCTACCTTTTTTCCCTATATTATTGAGTAGTCCATTACTAGCCATTTTGGACTATGAGTTGGTTTACCTACTAGTGGGTTATGGTAGGCGCCATCCTGACATGAGAAGGTGGGTCGTGACAAAAGCCTGTATGACCCTAAAAAACTCCGTTTGCCTCAAACTGACACTGGCGGCGGCAACTTCTCAATTACCTCAATCTTCATTTTATCCACCTCAATACCATGTTTGGAGATCTTATGCCCTAGCACGATACCTTCTTTCACCATGAAGTGACAAATTTTCCCAGTTTAGTACCAAGTTGTACTCTTCACATCTGTGCAGTGCATTGGCCAAATAGGCTAAACGGTCATCAATTGAGTCCCCAACCACTAAAAAGTCATCCTTGAATACTTCAATAGTGTCTTTCACGATATCGGAGAATATGGACATCATATATCTCTGAAAAGTGGTAGGCGCATTACATAACCCAAATGACAACATTTTGAATGCAAAGGTCCCATAGGGGAAAGAAAAATTAGTCTTTCTTGGTCTTCAGGAGCAATCATGATTTGATTGTAACCGAATACCCATCAAGATAACAATACCAACCCCTATCTGCTAATCTATTCAGCATTTGATCCATGAATGGCATAGGGAAGTGGTCTTTTTGTGTCCACTTGTTCATATTTTTGTAGTCCATGCATACTCTCCAACCGGCCATAGGCCTCATTGGTTCTAATTTATTATTTTAATTTAAAATCATTGTGATTCCTCTTTCTTTGGCACGCATTAAACTAGGAACACCCACTTGGTGTCTGCAATGGGAAAAACTACCCAACATCTAACTACTTGATTATCTCCCTTTTCACTACCTTATGTATTGGAGGATTCAGTCTCTTTTGGTGCTCAATACTGGGAATGTTGTCTGGCTCAAGCTATATCTTATGTGTGCATATACCTGGTAGAATCCCTACAATGTCTGTGCTGGTCCACCCAATAGCTCTCTTTAACTTTCATAACACTGATATCAAAGCTTCCACCCGTGCTCCTGTCAAATCTGCCATATTAATTATCGATAAAGTATTGTTGCCCCCCAGGAATACATATTGAAAAAGAAGTAGGAGGGCCTTCAATTCCAATACTGCTGGTTCTTCAATTGATGGAATTGCAGGAGGTGTGGTTCTGTTCTTCAAGTCAAGATCCAACTTCTTAGGGGCATATTTGTAAGAACCCATGCTATGTAGTGCATAAACCAACTTATTATATTTATCTATCCTATCACTCTCAAAGTTCATGATCACTGCTGCTAGTGCTTTTACCCCTAATCTCTCCATAATAGGTACATCCACTGCAACCACATCATCATCCACTTTATCAGGTTGGTCCATCGTTGTGTGGATTTTAATTTGATTGATCAATAAAATTACAAATTAAACCAAAAAAAATCATCCACTGCATCAATCACTATGAAATGCCTCGAACTTTGTCCATTGCAAAATTTCTTAAGTCTTGACCCTTCTGATTATCATACGACTCTTACCATGACTCATATGGTATGGATACGAGTCTAAGACCCTATTCATATATTGGTCAGTGTGATATTGGCTAAGTTCTGACCTAGATATAACAAGACTCTATACGAGTCATATGTTCAAGTGACGAAAGGTAGGGTCCAAACTGTATGTTGTCCAGTGTCTAGCCTTGGATGTTCTACCTAAGGTACGACTGGAATGGTACTAGTTTTATGGTGATGATATGAGTTGGGAAAGTGAGTCGTATATTGGACAAAATATGGTGTCCAACTTTCTGATCAAGTGATGAGTTGAGGGTACAACTCATTTAATGTAGTTATGAGTTGAGGGGTCCAATCGTACCCACCTGCATTCTTTTTACAACTTTTAAGCTAAGGGTATTTTGGATATTTTCCACCCCAAGCCCTTAAGACCCCACATCTTATAACATTTATTGGGTACTCATTCTATACTTTAAAAGATTAAAACACTCTCTAAAAACCTCTCAAGAAGATTGGGCTAGGGTTTTTTCAAGGTTGTCATCTAGAGGCTTAAGGATCAAAATTTCTTCGTGAATCTTTATGACTAAGGCATTTTACTCCTCCCTTATTGTTAGTTCAACTAAAAGCATGTTTTAATGAATGGTTTTCATGGTATTATTGTGGATTTGCTTGGGGTTTAGAAATAGATGTTGGGGGTTTTGGTTGTTCATGGTTGGACAATGTTTTCCCATGTTTTTCTTATTTTTTTTCATGTTATAATTATGGTTTGAACATGTGGTTACAAGGGAATGGTCAGTTTATACTTGGTTTTTGGTTTTGGAAATTATATGCCTCAACATGTTTGTAAAAATGCTAATGAGAATGATTTTTGTCACATAGCTTGACTATTCTTGAAATCTTTGCATTGCATAATATGGTAATGGAACCTAAATTGGTTTGGTTTATTTTAAATAATTTGGAAAGGTCTTGGTGGCTAGGTCTTTGGTTTAACTGGAGATCTTGTGGGGTACATGGGAATCCTCTAAGTATTGGCTAATGACATTGCATGCAAGCTATAGTCGGTATGATGATACCACTTTATAATGCCTTGATAATTGACTATTGGAATTGGTGGTTTGGGTTATGTGCTAAATGTTTTAATTAGGAAATAATGGCATTTTGTGATAGCTAACTGTGAAAGTGTGAGTCCGATGGATGGACACTGGAAACTCATGTTTGCCGATATGAGGGTTGGTCATAGTGACCATATGCTTGTGGAGTACACGAGAATCCCCCAAGTTATACTTGTATATATGTATCATAGAGGTAAAGGGTACACGGGAATCCACGACCCCTATAATATCTCTGGTTCATGTGGCTACACATACTAGACCAGCTCAGGGGGTAACACAGGACCTATATATCCCGTGGGTGGATTATGACTGTAAGTCTACACAACCCAGGTTAAGATTATAAATTCATGCTAAACCTTGTTCCCTATCCCAACACGGTATATATATGTATATATGTTATTGCATAGGTTATTTACTTTTGGTTTTGTATAATGGAATTATTTTATCCTTATTCCTGAGTAAATGCTAGCTTTCACTCCGCTAACCATCTTCGGGGGCTTAATCCCCACGCGATGCAGAAACTGACCATACTATCACGTCTCCTGCTCAATGACTTAGTGATTTGGGGACAACTTAAGTTAGACTGAAGAGGTGAGCTTCCATTATTTGAAAGGTCCACTTCATGTTATGGTTTATCTTATGTCTTTACTATTTCTTTGGCATTAGTTTTTGGATATGGTCAGGGACATGTCCCGACTAGATACTCTTTGATATGGTTTAGAGGCTTTGAATTGACAACTGTGAACTTGGGTGTATTATGGTTTGTTTGGTTTGGTTTGGACGATGTAACTTGGTTGGGTTGATCTCGATTTTAGACTTATCCTAAAGTCATTGAAATTTTAATACTCTATCGTGTTATATGTTCAGAATTCATCTGACACGGGTTGTATAATAGTTGGTTGGATTGCGTACAGGGGATGGTCTCCGATCCTTGTTGGACTTGAGATGCTCGACACAACTAGGCCCTGGTTTGGGTCGTGTCAGATTGGTATCAAAGCCTAGGTTTTGGTGTCATGGTGTGTCCACAAAGTCGTGTCAAGTAGATTCTCTTTTATGGGTATGTGGTGTGCCACAATTATTATGGACAGGCTATCAGACATTTAAGATTGTTTCCCATTCTTGTTGTTCTTTTTTCGAGCTATAGAATCTAAGGTATCGAATCTCTCTAATTCTGGTTTGTTTGACTTTCAAATCATGCCTCCAAGAAAATCTGAAACTCTTGGAAACTCTTCTGTCCCTCCTAAGGACAATGTGGATGGAGCTCGTCCTACCTATGGGGTACAGACCTGGTCAAGGGTCGCTACATTTTATTTCCCCCGTGGAGTTCCACTAGTCTCCACTGACCCTACCCAGAAGGGTGACACTCCTACTCAGTCGCCTCAAGGAGATGTTACCAATATCGAGTTTTGACATTCTATTCATCTGTTGAGCCAGAAGTGGCCTCTCTGTAACACCAGTATGATTCTATTAGCGTGAGAATAAGGCAAAAACGAGAAGTAGGCAGAGTATGAAGTCCCAATATGTCACAACCCGAGATGGGGCCCAAGCCGTAATGAGCATCCCAAACTAAATCTAGTAATCATGCACAATATTCATACAGTATAAGAAAATTCACGGAAAATAATATATGAAGGAACCATGGTTAATCTCGTAAACTGGATCTATTTAGAAAGGGAAATTCTGAATATTCTAAATATGTGACAACCGTCTGCAAAATCTCTAACATTACATTGACCATCATACGTCTGAGACAAATCTGGGACAAGATCCCCAGCCGAACCATGAATCAAAATAAAATAACAATAAAAGTTTCATAACCAGGCCTTCCAAAGTAAGGGAGGCTCACCAACTGCAAACTTTTGATAAGTCAATCTATTGCTTAACGGGACCCCAAGACTGTGTCTCAGAATCCTAAAATAGAGGGGTTAATACAGATGAACCATAAAGGCCTGGGCGCTCTTCTAAATCTGGTAATCATGCACAATATTCATATAGTATAAGAAAATTCATGAAAAACAATACATGATGGAACCATGGTGAATCTCATAAACTTGATCAAATTAAAAAGGGAAATTTTGAAAATTCTAAACATGTGACAACCATCTGCGAAATCTCTAACATTACATTGATCATGATACGTCTGAGACAAATTTGGGATAAGGCCTCCAGTTGGACCATAATTTAAAATAAAATAACAAAAAAAGTTTCATAACCAGGCCTTCCAAAGTAAGGGAGGCTCAACAACTGCAAACTTTTGACAAGTCAATCTATTGCTTAACGGGACCCCAGGAATGTGTCTCAGAATCCTGAAATATAGGTGTTAATATAGATATACTGGTACGCAAAGCAATCCAAAATAATATACTTTTGTATATAACATAAGTTAGAGCATTTCATAAAGAGTTATGCATGAAGTAATTAAAAATACATGGGCAATTTCAATGATCTTAAAAGGATTTAGACAATGTAGTTCTATTCTTTGTATTACAGCTGAGCTTGGTGGTACACCCTACATATCTGAAAGTTTTCCACGGGCAATATGGGATCCTCTATTAACTCAACGGCCAATACCCCAACCCAAGTTTGCCGCAAGGGTTGAAGTATCTGAATCTGATACGCCCAAGGGCACTAGGCCAACGTATAATCCCTCTTTGGGGAAATCATAAACCCGTATCGGAAAAACACGATTTTGGATAATGAATCATATGACTCGTGCCTTCTTCGGGTTACCACCTAAATCTTTCAGTGCCCATTTTTAACCCATTCTAAACATGCATCTTTCTAAATTCAAAATATGAAAACTGAAATGAAATCTGTATTTTGTTATGAGTTTACTATGGCCTAGTCTGATTTGATATCGTCATACCAAGACTTGCAAGTCATATTTCATAGACATAAAATATCACGTTACAGTCTCTTCTTTCAAAACATAAAGTTTGTACCACTATACTTCAAACATTTCAAGAAGATTCATACTTCAAAACATTTTTCAAATTATGCAAAGAATCTCTCTTTTTAACATTTCAACAAACATGTGGTGGTTATGAATTTTTGGACAAATCATCCAATTCTTTCATTCTATATATCTCAATATTTATTAATATGTAAAAAACCCTCTCTACAATTAAAAACCATAATCAAATCATAAACAATAATCAAGACCTTTGTATCATGCTTCTCAAGATGCATTCGTAATAATCCATATCATATGAAAAGACTGGGAAACCATAGCAATAGAGGGATTCCATATGTTCATGCTCTCAATTAAATATTCAAACCCAATTTCATACATACATGTATTCGAGTACAAATAAATTTGTGGGAAAGGCCTCAAGACCAAAATAATAATATCATTAGAGAATTCGTATTGCAAAATTGTATACATAATTTCTAAACCCTTCACCAATTCATTATCTTACAATATTTAAATGATATTGAAACAATTTCCTTAGGCCCATGTAATTTTAGGAAAACACCATGTACCTTAGATTACAAGGTTTGAAGAGTAGAACTCGAATCTTGATTTGCTCCTTTGAAATCTCAGACTTAATGGTTGATTTTTCCTTGCTTTCTTGTTCTTGGACGAACCCTAGGTTGATCTTATTTTTTTGAGAGAAAATTGAATAGAAGAGGCAATTGATGCTTCATGGGGCTGGAATTATATGTTATGGACAGATTTTGGGTGAGGAGAAGAGACCAAAATGCACCTGGACCCAATAGGAACTTAAATAATGCGTAAAACAACTTTAAACTTGCGTCAGGTTTCGTGTCGGGGCGCAGTCGACGCGACGCGTCAGGTTTCGTGTCGGGGCGCAGTCGACGCGACGCGTCAAGATCGCGCTGGCTTACTGCATCACACGAAAAATGCCATAACTTTTTGCTCGGTTATCGGATTTTGGTGAAATTAGTATCATTGTAATGTTAATTAAATTATCTAATATTTGGTGGGTCTTGAGATAAAAAACTCAATGTATATCAAAAGTTATACACGTTCAAATTAGACCCTTGTAGATTCGAATATCCAATTTTGGATGAATTAAAGGTTCTTCGCTTAACTTTGCTCTAGGCCATTACTATGAACATTTTCACCTCATAATCACTTCATATACTAGGAGAAAGATCATGACACATGAATCTAAACATTAACCATGGATTTAGAGCTTACATACGTAGGGACGATGATTCAATTTCTAGCTCAAAAATATGGGGCATTACAATATCTCCCCCTTAGGATCATTCGTCCCTAAATGATAGGTAGGGGCATTTGAGGATCTAAAAGTATAGAATAAAGAACGTAGTGTCGCATTGAATAATTTTCCTCAACAAAACATACAAAGGCATCAAACGAGTTTCATGATAACCCCAAGTGAAATATGTAAGCACGAAACATGGGATAATCAGAATTTACATAGGGATGGTCTTGCACATGACCTATATGAATGTAGTCATCACAACATAAGGCAGAGATATATTTGATGATCATAGACCTGATTTATATTGGTACTAATCATGAAATAAGGTTTCGCGGAAGATAGGATTAGAAGCATTCTCTACCTTACAAAGTACCACGAATAGACTTAAACTTAGAGGCACTAATCGTCTACGCCCCAAACAATAAATAGCATACTTCACACTCGCCAACTTACAATTCTCCAATCACACATCTATCCATAAGAATTTGAGTCCCAATGCAAAGTGCTTTTATGTTGAAGCCTAACTCG
Organism: Capsicum pubescens; assembly: GCA_030864215.1. Lineage (NCBI taxonomy): Eukaryota > Viridiplantae > Streptophyta > Magnoliopsida > Solanales > Solanaceae > Capsicum > Capsicum pubescens. Next base: position 237,777,431 of record CM061540.1, read on the forward strand.
GAGTAACAAGGTAATAACTTAAGCTACAGTACCTGTACTTTTCATCCCACTAAGGGGTCATTTGGTAGAGTGTATAAAAATAATGCAAAATATGCTGTATTAGTAATGCTTGTATTAGTAATGCTTGTGTTAGTTATGCTTGCATTAGTTATGCTTGCATTTTTCTTATGCAGTGTTTGGTTCGACGTATTAAAAAAATCTGAATTACATAATTTTTTTTAATTTTTTTTTTTTACGTAATACCCTCAATATATATGTTTGAAAGGATGCGGAATTTTTTTTGAGGGGTAATAGGGTCTTTAAGCATGTTAATGCATGCATTAGATCCATTGGATTACTAATGCCATGGATTTTGAGGTATTAGTAATGCACACCTCAATACACAATAGAGTGTATAACTAATTCTTGCATTAATTATACATAGGGTAAAAAGGTATATCAAACAAGGTACTACTAATACACATTAAACTAATGCATGTATTAACATTCCAATACACTCTACCAAACGACCCCTAAGAATATTACCTTATCTTATCACTATCATCAAACATCCTCGGGGTTTTATTTAGAGTGTACTAACCACATAGCACATAGGTTTGTGTTTTCAGCAACTACAACGTACAAGCCAAATCCTTACACAAATATTTTCGCCACATTCCTCCTTCTTAGACATTTCACACAACAAAAGTTCATCTCCTTCTTTTCCCCGTTTTCACCTATAACCTTATCTCGAGAATCACATCAAATATCTTTCACCTTCAAGAATATCTACTCTCCTATCTAACACATTACAATGCTTCCACCACAACCATTTTACTAACATACGGAGGGTCATTACGGGACCCGAGCATAATGTCAGAATAGAAGTAACACTATTATACCATAACTTATACTTATTACACTACTCAAGGAGGGACATGAAATGAAGATACGATAGAATAGACAAGATATGCTTCATATATAAAGTGTCTGGATCATAGGTAGAGAGTCATTCAGAAGAAACACAATGCAGTATGAATTCTTAGGATAGAGCATAGTGAGAAACTATTGGTGCACATATCAAGATAAAACAAGGGAAAGAGACTAATTTACCCTTCTGGACACCAAAATCAGTAAGATGAATTGGGCACTCGACGCGTTTAGCGATGCATCGTGTTGATCCCTACCGACGCGATTCCTGGCGCGACGCATCGACATTGCTTTGGACTACTGTTTTGATCACCCAAATATGCCTTAAACATCGTCTGAAAAATCTGAAACTTTCCCAAGACACCCCCTTTAAACCCCTGATCATGAATCAACTCAAAAATCTACATCTCAGGGTCAGGAAGATCAATTTGAAGATCATGGAAGTTAAGAGCTCATAAATATGACTAAGTCTTTTAACAATTAGAAAAGAATTTTTCTGGTTGTCAGTTCTCCATACATTCAACCAAGAATGGTATTGAGCCGAGAATGATTTGGGGTGTTACATTACAACTAAATCAAAGATTTCCGCTTGAAGCGATTGCTCCTCATTTAAGGAACTGAGATTAGCCATGAGTTTGCATAAAATTTATCACTTTGGATAACCCCAACATAGAATGAATCGGTGACATATAGAAACATATTTCCTTGAACCAAGCATACTGAGAGATATAGATTTTCATGGATCACGAACAACACAACATATGGCTTGAATACATGAAAGACTGTGATACTGAGAGACATAATTGCTTCTAGTTTGGAGGTTAGATTATAAACATAAGTCCATAGAGAACTTGAACCATAGGCATAGGCATGACTTGAACAAATGATGTAGGACATTAGCAGAATAATCTCCGAAATAGAAGTAGGAGGAGTATGATTGAGTAGGAATAAATTTATCATGACTCATCCCAGCAACTTGACACACAGAGAACATTCGGGAACTCACTTAATTCCCCATCTCCCCCTTAGATAAAAGTCACAATCCTAGACTTACGGACATATCCCCTTATCAAGTCTATAGCCACAACTCTCAAAATAAAAGAGTCATCACCACATACTTAAACTCTAAACTCTCCCAGAAGAACTATACTTCGAAGTCCTCTCTTTTCGAAAGGGCTACTCTTAACTTTTTCCAGCCTTTATAGTCATCACTCTACAACTCCCACTCTCATGAGCGTACGCATCCGCACTTCTCATCCCAAAAGGGGTATCAATATATACATGAACACAAACTCCCCTCAATAATTTCTAATACAAATATACTAAATTTTTTCTAGGACATTCCCCTTTAGGTACACTAATCGCAATATCTTCTAACTCCCAAAGTCATCAACTTACGACTAACATTTTCATGGGCATAGACACCCACGCTTCTAAACACTTAACACTCCATTTTTAATTCCTTAGAATACTATCATTACACCTCTAATCATATAACCTACAACTTCACAAACTTTGTAAAAAAATACCAAAGGCACATATTGCCTACCTACATTTCCTCAATTTAACTCTAGATAATGCTATACACAACTCCCCAAACTTCTCTATACTACAAAATATGAGAATAAAACCTAGGTACATGTGACACTCATATACATTACGCTTTATCTAACAACACGCTACCTCGGGGTTAAACTTCTTCCTATATACTCATGTTCTTATCCACTTAATGATTCAACCACAATTCATTATTTTAACACTAGTCCTTTTTAATTCTAGTCCTCATGTACACATATAGCTCACGATTACCACTTAAAATTTTCATAAATCATTAACCTAGGCCATTCACACATCACATCAAGCCTACTAATTACTCCACAAAACATACATCATTAATCTTAAGCTATTATTCTCACCACTACACTCCACACCTAAACTCAACATCTAAAGTTCAAGCCTGTTTTCTATCGTCAATGATATACCACAGGTAAAGCATGCCACATATCATAATATTCCATCAAATTGGGAAATCAACCCAAATATTTCACTTCACTTAACTACTACCTTCAATCACAACCCCTCTATGACATCACCATTACAACTCAACATCCACTACATACCTTCTCACATGAAGTACTAGTTTACAACTACTAGAGGAAGGAAAATTAAGAAGAGGGGGAGGGGGGGGGGGGTAAAGTCTCTAACTAAGAATAAATGGTCTAAGTCTTATAATATCGCCTATTACAGTCTTATCAACATATTCCACTTTATCACATCATAGTCACTTACCCATGCACACATCACAGCTGCCTTCAAAATTCCACATACCGCAATGTGTCTATACTTATAACTTATTTTTTATTTTAACCCTTTCCATTCAAAGCTTATAAGGGATTCATATAATAATCATCACTCTCCACTCTAGGATTCTTCCCTATTGTGTATAACTAATAATCATAGCTAGCAACTTCCTTCACAGACTACCATACAATCTACAAATATTGCTACAAATTAGTCTATCACTATACAATGGCAACCCACTCCTCAATCCCCGATTATACAACTAAAACTATTTATTTATGGAAAAGTCACCCTCCTTTGACTTCTAACATTGTGAATTCCTATCACCAACTTCTTAGCCAATCTAGGTACCTATAGGTCATGATTCTTTAACCTACAGTACTACTCGAGTGGAAATACAGTTCTAACATTATGCTACACATCATTACCTTTATGGAAGACATCTGCAATAATAATTTTGAAAGGAGACTGAATAAACTTTTTACCTCAGGCTGGAAAGCACGATTTCACCAGAATAAAGGCATACACTCAAATAAATACACCTTGAAGAACTAATGGATTCCTCTTAAGTCCTTGTGCTATCTCATAACTTTATGGATAACACAATTAGAGAGAACCACTTCATTGGGGGAGCTAGACTCTTAGACTTGTATCGCCTCGACAGTGAGGCATAGCCCATGAAATTAGAACAAAGAATGATTTTTTGGATAACTTTCTTATGGACAACTCTATAGCACGATCTAGAGTATGAAACAATAAGAAACAACTCCTAAATGCCCAGTAGCCTTCTGATTATAAGTGTTGTGCAAAACACACCCATAAGCAAGACTCTACTAGACATAATTTCACAGACACCCTGGGACTATGAACTGTTCTTTCATACCAAGTTTGTCACGACTCGAGCTAGGGCCCTAGCCGTAACGAATATCCCAAACCATAAAGGCCCAGGCGCTCTTCTAAATTTAGTAATCATGCACAATACTCATATAGTATAAGAAAATTCATGAAAAACAATGCATGATGGAATCATGGTACACATCATTACCATTACAGAAGACATTTGTAATAAGAATTTTGAAAGGAGACTGAATAGACTTTGTACCTCAGGCTGGAAAGCACGATTTCATCAGAATAAAGGCATACACTAAAACCAATACACCTTGAAGCACTAATGGACTCCTTTTACGTACTTGTTCTACCTTATAACTTTATGGATAACACAATCAGAGAGAACCACTTTGTTGGGGAGCTAGACTTTTAGACTTGTATCGCCTCGACAGTGAGGCATGACCTATGAAATTAGAACAAGGAATGAATTTTGGATAACTTTTTTATGGACAACTATATAGCATGATCTAGAGTACGAAATAATAAGAAACAACTCCTAAATGCCCAGTAGCCTCCTGATTATAAGTGTGGTGCAAAACACACCCATAAGTAAGACTCTACTAGAAATGATTTCACAGACACCCTGGGACCATGAACCATGATTTGATACAAATTTTGTCACGACTCGAGTCGGGACCCTAGCCGTAACGAGCATCCCAAACCATAAAGGCCCGGGCACTCTTCTAGATCTGGTAATCATGCACAATATTCATATAGTATAAGAAAATTCATGAAAAATAATACATGATGGAACCATGGTCACTCTCATAAACTTGATCAAATTAAAAAGGGAAATTTTGAAAATTCTAAACATGTGACAACCATCTGCGAAATCTCTAACATTACATTGACCATGATACGTCTGAGGCAAATCTGGGACAAGCCTCCAGCTGGACCATGAATTAAAATAAAAAAAAAATAAAAGTTTCATAGCCAAGCCTTCCAAAGTAAGGGAGGCTCACCAACTGCAAACTTTTGATAAGTCAATCTATTTCTTAACGGGACCCCATGACTGTGTCTCAGAATCCTGAAATATAGGGGTCAATACAGATGTACTGGTACGAAGAGCAATCCAAAATAATGTACTTTTGTATATAACATAAGTGAGAGCATATCATAAAGTGTTATGCATGAAGTAATTAAAAATACATGGGCAATTTCAATGATCTTAAAAGGATTTAGACAATGTAGTTCTATTCTTTGTATTACAGCTAAGCTAGGTGGTACACCTACATATCTGAAAGTTTTCCACGGGCAACATGGGATCCTCTATTAATTTAACGGCCAAACCCCCAACCCAAGTTTGCCGCAAGGATTGAAGTGTCTGAATCTGATACGCCCAAGGGCACTAGGCCAACGTATAATCCCTCTTTGGGGAAATCATAAACCCGTATCAGAAAAACACGATTTTAGATAATGAATCGTATGACTCGTGCCTTCTTCGGGTAACCACCTAACTCTTTTAGTGCCTATTTTTAAGCCATTCTAAACATGCATCTTTCTGAATTCAAAATCTGATATCTGAAATGAAATCTGTATACTTGTATGAGTTTACTATGGCCTTGTTTGATTTGATATCGTCATACCAAGACTTGCAAGTCATATTTCTGAGCCATAAAATATCACGTTACAGTCTCTTCTTTCAAAACATAAAGTTTGTACCACTATACTTCAAACATTTCAAGAAGATTCATACTTCAAAATATTTTTCAAATTTTGCAAAGAATCTCTCTTTTTAAAATTTCTACAAACATGTGGTGGTTATGAATTTTTGGACAAATCATGCAATTCTTTCATTCTATATATCTCAATATTTATCAATATGTAAAACCCCTTCTCTATAATTAAAAACCATAATCAAATCATAAACAATAATCAAGACCTTTGGATCATGCTTCTCAATATGCATTCGAAATAATCCATATCATTTGAAAAGACTGGGAAACCAAAACAATAGAGGGATTCCATATGTCCATGCTCTCAATTAAATATTCAAACCTAATTTCATACGTATATATATTCGAGTACAAATAAATTTGTGGGAAAGGCCTCAAGACCAAAATAATAATATCATTAGAGAATTCGTATTGCAAGATTGTATACATAATTTCAAAACCCTTCACCAATTCATGATCTTACAATGTTTAAATGGTAATGAAACAATTTCCTTAGGCCCATGTAATTTTAGAAAAACACCATGTACCGTAGATTACAAGGTTTGAAGAGTAGAACTCGAATCTTGATTTGCTCCTTGGAAATCTCAGACTTAATGATTGATTTTTCCTTGCTTTCTTGTTCTTGGACGAACCCTAGGTTGATCTTATTTTTTTGAGAGAAAATTGAATAGAAGAGGCAATTGATGCTTCTTGTGGCTGGAATTATATGTTATGGACAGATTTTGGGTGAGGGGAAGAGATGAAAATGCACCTGGACCCAATAGGAACTGAAATAATGCGTAAAACAGCTTTAAATTTGCGTCAGGTTTCGTGTCGGGACGCAGTCGACGCGATGCGTCAAGATTGCGTCGGCTTACTGCCTCACACGGAAAATGCCATAACTTTTTGCTCGGTTATCGGATTTTGGTGAAATTAGTATCTTTGGAAATTTAATTAAATTACCTACAATTTGTGGGTCTTGAGATAAAAAATTCTATGTATATCAAAAGTTATACACGTTCAAATTAGACCCTTGTAGAATCGAATATCCAATTTTGGATGAATTAACGGTTCTTCGCTTAACTTTGCTCTAGGCCATTACTATGAACATTTTCACCTCATAATCACTTCATATACTAGGAGAAAGATCATGATACATGAATCTAAACATTAACCATGGAATTAGAGCTTACACACGCAGGGAAGACGATTCAATTTCTAGCTAAAAAATGTGGGGCATTACAATATCTCCACTTTGGGATCATTCGTCCCTGAATTATAGGTAGGGACTTTTGAGGATCTAAAAGTGTAGAATAAAGAACGAAGTGTCGCATTGAATAATTTTCCTCAACAAAACATACAAAGGCATCAAACGAGTTTCATGATAACCCCGAGTGAAATATGTAAGCATGAAACATGGGATAATGAGACTTTACATAGGGATGGTCTTGCACACAACTTATATGAACGTAGTCATCACAACATAAGGCAGAGATTTATTTGATGATCACAGACCTGATTTATATTGGTACTAATCATGAAATAAGGTTTCGCAGAAGATAGGACTAGAAGCATTCTCTACCTTACAAAGTACCACGAATAGACTTAAACTTAGAGGCATTAATCGTCTACGCCCTAAACAATAAATAGCATACTCCACACTCGCCAACTTACAATTCTCCAATCACACATCTAGCCACAAAAATTTGAGTCCCAATGCAAAGTGCTTTTTATGTTGAAGCCTAACTCAGAGTAACAAGGTGATAACTTAAGCTACAGTACCTGTACTCTACATCCCACTAAGAATATTACCTTATCTTATCACTATCAACAAACATCCTTGGGGTTTTACTTAGAGAGTACTAACCACATAGCACATAGTTTTGTGTTTTCAGCAACCACAACGTTCAAGCCAAATCCTTACTATACCCACTACATGGATCTCCCCACTAAGACCAATAATTTCAACCACTTTCACAAATATTTTCACCACATTCCTCCTTCTTATCCATTTCATACAACAAAAGTTCATCTCCTTCATTTCTCCTTTTCACCTATAACCTTTGCTCGAGAATCACATTAAATATTTTTCACCTTCAAAAACATCTACTCTCCTATCTAACACATTACAATGCTTCCACCACAACCATTTTACTAACATACAGAGGGTCATTGCGGGTCCCGAGCATAATGTTAGAATGGAAGTAACACTATTATACTATACCTTATACTTATTACACTACTCAAGGAGGGACATGAAATGAAGATACGATAGAATAGACAAGATGTGCTTTATATATCAAGTGTCTGGATCATAGGTAGAGAGTCATTCGGAAGAAACACAATGCAGTATGAATTCTTAGGATTGGGCACAGTGTAAAACTACTGGTGCACATATCAAGATAAAATAAGGGAAAGAGACTGATTTACCCTCCTGGACCCAAAAATTAGTAAGCTGAACTGGGCACCCGACGCGCCGTGTTTCTCCCTACCGATGCGATTCCTGGCATAACACATCGACATCGTATTGGCCCACTATTTGATCACCTAAACATGCCTCAAACATCGTTTGAAAAATCCAAAACTTTCTCGAGACACCCCCTTTACACCCCTGATCACGAATCAACTTAAAAATCTACATCTCAGGGTTGGGAAGATCAATTTAAAGATCGAGGAAGTTAAGAGCTCATAAATATATCTGTCTTTTAACTATTAGAAAAGAAATTTTTAGGTTGTCAGCTCTCTATACATTCAAACAAGAGTTGTATTGAGTCGAGAATGCTTCGGGGTGTTACATTATAACTAAATCAAAGATTTCCTCTTGAAGAGATTCCTCCTCATTTAAGGAACTAAGATTTTCCATGAGTTTGCATAAAGAATTTCACTTTCGCTAAACCCTACATAGAATGAATCGGTGACATATAGAAACATATTTCCTTAGAACCAAGCATGCTGAGAGACATAGATTTTCTTGGATCACGAACAACACAATATATAGCTTGAATACATGAAAGAGAGGGATACTGAGAGCCATAATTGCTTCTAGTTTGGAGGTCAGATCATAAACATAAGTCCATAGAGAACTTGAACCATAGGCATAGGCATGACTTGAACAAATGATGTAGGACATTAGCAGAATAATCTCCGAAATAGAAGTAGGAGGAGTATGATTGAGTAGGAATAAATTTATCATGACTCATCCCAGCAACTTGACACACAGAGAACATTTGGGAACTCACTTAATTCCCCATCTCCCCCTTAGATCAAAGTCACAATCCTAGACTTACGGACATATCTCCTTATCAAGTCTATAGCCACAACTCTCAACATAAAAGAGACATCACCACATACTTAAACTCTAAACTCTCCATGAAGAACTATACTTTGATGTCCTTGTTTTTTGAAATAGCTACTCTTAACTTTTGCCAGCCTCTATAGCCATCACTCTACAACTCCCACTCTCATGACCATACGCATCCACACTCCTCATCCTAAAAAGGGTATCAATATATACATGAACACAAACTCCCATCAATAATTTCCAATACAAATATACTAAATTCTTTCTAGGACATTCCCCTTTAGGGACACTAATCGCAATATCTTCTAACTCCTAAAGTCATCAACTTACGACTAATATTTTCATAGGAATAGATACCCACGCTTCTAAACACTTAACACTCCATTTTTAATTCCTTAGAATACTATCATTACACCTCTAATCATATAAACTACAACTTAACAAACTTTGTAAAACAATACCAAAGGCGTATATTGCCTACCTATATTTCCTCAATTCAACTCTAGATAACGATATACACAACTTTCCAGACTTTTCTATACTACAAAATTTGAGAATGATGTCTAGGTATATGTGACACTCATACACATTACGCCTTATCTAACAACACGCTACCTCAGAGTTCAACTTATTCCTATATACTCATGTTCTTATCCACTTAATGATTCAACCATAATTCATTGTTTTAATACTAGTCCTTTTTAATACTAGTCTTCATGTACTTATATAACTTACGATTACCACTTAAACTTTTCATAAATCATCAATTTAGGCCATTCACACATCACACCAAGCCTGCTAATTACTCCACAAAACATGCATCATTAATCTTAAGCTATTATTCTCACCACTCCACTCCACACCTAAACCCACATCTAAAGTTCAAGCCTGTTGTCTATCATCAATGATATACCACTGGTAAAGCATACCACATATCATACTAGTCCATCAAATTGGGAAATCAACCTAAATATTTCACTTCACTTAACTACTACCTACAATCACAACCCCTACATGACATCACCATTAAAACTCAACATCCACTACATACCTTCTCACATGAAGTACTAGTTTACAACTACTAGAGAAAGCAAAATTAAGGGGGCAGGGGTAAAGTCACTAAATAAGAATAGATGGTCTAAGTCTTATAATATCGCCTATTACAGTCTTATCAACATATTCCACTTTCTTACATCATAGTTAGTTACCTATGCACACACATAGCTACCTTCGAAATTGCATTTACCGCAATGTGTCTATACTTATAACTTATTTGCTATTTTAACCCTTTCCATTCACAGGCTATAAGGAATTCATATAACAATCATCACTTTCCACTCTAGGCTCCTTCACTATTGTGTATAACTAATAATCGTAGCTAGAAACTTCCTTCACAGACTACCATACAATCTACAAATATTGCTACACATTAGTCTATCACTATACAATGGCAACCCACTCCTCAATCCTAGATTATACAACTAAAACTATTTATTTATGCAAAAGTCACCCTCACCCTGACTTCTAACATTATGACTTCATATCACCAACTTCTTAGACAATCTCACTACCTATAGGTCATGACACTTTAACATACACTGTTACTCAAGTGAAAATATAGTTCCAACACTATACTACACATCATTATCCTTATGGAAGATATGTGCAATAAAAATTTTGAAAGGAGACTGAATAAACTTTGTACCTCAGGATGGAAAGCACGATTTCATCAGAATAAAATCATACACTTAAATCAATACACCTTGAAGAACTAATGGAGTTCTCTAAAGTCCTTGTGCTATCTCATAACTTTATGGATAACATAATCTGAGAGAACCACATCGTTGGGAGAGCTAGACTCTATGACTTATAGCGCCTCGACAGTGAGGCATGGCTCATGAAATTAGAACAAGGAATGAATATTGGATAACTTTCTTATGGAAAACTCTATTGCATAATCTAGAGTATGAAATAGTAAGAAACAACTCTTAAATGCCTTATAGCCTCCTGATTATAAGTGTGGTGCAAAACACACCCATAAGCAAGACTCTACTATACATAATTTTGCAGATACCCTGGGACTATGAACCGTGCTTTGATACCAAGTTTGACATGACTCAAGTCGGGGCCCTAGCCGTAATGAGCATCCTGAACCATAAAGGCCCGGGCGCTCTTCTAAATCTGGTAATCATGTACAATATTCATATAGTATAGGAAAATTCATGAAAATAATACATGATGAAACCATGGTCAATCTCATAAACTTGATCAAATAAAATAGGTAAATTCTGAATATTCTAAACATGTGATAACCATCTGCGAAATCTCTAACTTTACATTGACCATCATACATCTGAGACAAATCTGGGACAAGGCCTCCAGCCTAACCATGAATCAAAATAAAATAACAATAAAAGTTTCATAACCAGGACTTCTGAAGTAAGGGAGGCTCACCAACTGCAAACTTCTGACAAGCCAATCTACTATTTAATGGGACCCAGATCTGTGTCTCAGAATCCTAAAATATAGGGGGTCAATATAGATGTACTGGTACGCAGAGCAATCCAAAATAATGTACTTTTGTATATAACATAAGTGAGAGCATTTCATAAAACTTTATGCATGAAGTAATTAAAAATACATGGGCAATTTCAATGATCGTAAAAGGATTTAGACAATGTAGTTCTATTCTTTGTATTACTGCTGAGCTAGGTGGTACACCCTACATATCTGAAAGTTTCCCATGGGTAATATTGTATCCTCCATTAGCTCGACGGTCAAGACCCCAACCCAAGTTTTCCGCAAGGGTTGAAGTATCTGAATCTGATACACCCCAAGGCACTAGGCCAGCGTATAATCTCTCTTTGGGGAAATCATAAACCCGTATCAGTAAAATACGGTTTCAGGAAATGAATTATATAACTCGTTCCTTCTTCGGGTAACTACCTAACTCTCTTAGTGCCCAATTTCAATCCATTCTAAACATGCATCTTTCTGAATTCAAAATCTGAAATCTAAAATGAAACCTGTATTTTATTCTGAGTTTACTATGGCCTTATCTGATTTGGTATCATCATACCAAGACTTGCAAGTAATAATTCTGAGCCATAAAATATCATGTTACAGTTTCTTATATTAACACATATAGTTTGGACCACCATACTTCAAACATTTCAAGAAGCTTCATACTTTAAAACATTTGTCAAATTATGCAAAGAATCTCTCTTTTCAATATTTCAACAAATATGTTGTGGTCATGAATTTTTGGACAAATCATGCAATTCTTTCATTCTATATATCTCAACATTTATCAATATGTAAAACCCTCTCTCTTCAATTCGAAACCATAATCAAATCATAAATAATAATCAAGACCTTTGTATCATGCTTCTCAAGATGCATTCGAAATAATTCATATCATATGAAAAGACTGGGAAATCATAACAAGAGAGGGATTCTATATGTTCATGCTCTCAATTAAATATTCAAACCCAATTTCATACATACATATATACGAGTACAAATAAATTTGGGGGAAAGGCCTCAAGACCAAAATAATAATATCATTAAAGAATTCATAATGCAAGATTGTATATATAATTCCAAAACCTTCACAAATTCATGATCTTACAATGTTTAAATGGTATTGAAAAAATTTTCTTATGTCCATGTACTTTTAGTAAAACCCCACGTACCTTAGATTACAAGGTTTGAAGAGTAGAACTTGAATATTGATTTGTTCCTTGGAAATATTATACTTAATGATTGATTTTTCCTTGCTTTATTGTTCTTGGAGGAACCCTAGGTTGATCTTATTTTTTTGAGTAAAAATTGAATAAAAGAGGCAATTGTTACTTCTTGGGGATGGAATTATATGTTGTGGATGGATTTTGGATGAAGGAAAGTGACCAAAATGTCCCTAGACCTATTAGGAACTGAAATAATGCATAAAAAAACTTTAAATTTGTGCCAAGCTATGTGTCAGGGCGCAGTCGAGGTGACGCATCAAGATTGCATCGGCTTACTACCTCACACGAAAAATGCCATAACTTTTTGCTTAGTTATTGGATTTTAACGAAATTGGTATCGTTGGAAAGCTAATTCAATTATATACAATTTGGTGGATCTTAAGCTGCAAAATTATGTGTATCAAAAGTTATACATGTTCAAATTAGACCCTTGTAGAATTGAATATCCAATTTTGGATGAATGAAAGGTTCTTCTCTTAACTTTGCTCTAGGCTATTTGTATGAACATTTTTCATATCATAATTACTTCATATACTAGGCAAAAGATCATGACACATGAATCTAAACATAAGCCATGGAATTAGAGCTTACACATATAGGGACGATGATTTAATTTTTAGCTAAAAAATATGGGGTTACACAATATTTAGACTGAGGTAGGAGTTAGAGAATTAATAGTAGAGGTGATGGATGGTGGTTTTAGCAAGGGAATCCGGAGAGATCCCATTTGGTCGTCAGTGTCCTTTATCCTCAGTCCTTTGGTGAATATCATTTTTGGGCTGGTGGAGCTCGTTCAGCCCCACCCTATCCTCCCTGCCAATTTATGGTCTGTTGCATCACGATTATTTCTATACAGGGAGGAATCAGTGCTTTAGATATCGTCAGTTGAGTCATATGCAACAAGAGTGACCCACAAGGATTGCCACTTGGGCAAATAGGATACCGGTTACCACTTCTGTAGCTCCTGCATCGTGGGGTACTTCTTCTAGATTCAGAACGGGCTGGGACCATCTGTATGATCTCCCTACCTGACAGGAGTCCGAGGCATCGCCTGATGTTATGACTAGTAAGTTGAAACTCTTTTCCCATGATGTGTACTATTTACTTAATCTGGGGTTCACTCTCTCGTATGTGACCTTATTTGTGGATGCAGATTTTAGTTTTAGTCCTGAGTATTTATCAGACCCATTTTCTATTTCTACCATAGTGGGTAACTCTGTGGTGACTAGAAGAGTCTACAGGGGTTGTGTGGTGTCTTTGGGTGGTAGGGAGACTTTGGTGGATTTTTTTAAATTAGACCTGGGTGATTTTCATGTCTTGTTGGGGATGGATTGGTTTCACTCATACTATGGTGTGTTTATGTCACGATGATCCTTCATTTATAACCTAGATGGTTGTTATAGAGTACCTCGTGCCTATTGTACCGTATCTCATTTTGCAGGTCTCACCTTGAGAAGTACGATAAATAGGAGTTGTAATTAGGAAGTAAACCCCCCTTCATTCTTAATGCTTGTACTCTAGTTCCTCATTGACCCTTCTTATGTTAAATGGTATAACCATGGGAGCGTAGTGATATTTTGGATGAGAAAGTAGATGTCCTTTGTTGTGAAATTTTTGGGTGACTACTAGAGCTAAGGTTATAAGTGTAGATGGAAGAATGAGATGAATATGGTCACATGAAATAAATGTGGAGGAGGGGTGTGGTGAAATCCTTTACGATAGTAGTGGAAGGTGCTAATTTTGGTGGGAAGATCCATCAAGTGGGTGTAGTAAAGATAGGCTAGACCATGGTGATTGATAAATACCCAACCATTGTGTTATGCGGCTATAGCTTATGGATCAAGACCTGAGGTTTCATGATTATAGTAATAGGCGGGGTAGTATTATTGAAGTGGTGTAAAGTACAGGGTCCCATGACTTTCACCTGACACTTTTAACTTTGAGTTAGGACTTAACGTGGAAGGGAGCGATGTGGTTTGGTAAGGAAAAGAAGCTTATTTTGTGCTATGTTGGTCCGTGCTTGGGTTTGAAGAGGATTGGTAATGTTGCCTATGAGTTGGAGCTGGCTTCTAGATTGAGCTCCATTCACCCAATTTTTCTTGTTCCCATGTTGAGGAAGTGTGTGGGTGATTCTTCATCCGTTGTTCCTTTGGAAGGGTTAGGCATTTTGGACTCCTTGTCTTATGGGGTTGTCCCAATTAAGGTCTTGGATTAGCAAGTCCATTGGTTATGGGTGAAGGATATAGATTTAGTAAAGGTTCTTTAGAGGAACCATATGGTTGATGAAGCTATTTAGGGAATGGGAGAGGACATGAAGTCCAAGTATCCACATTTCTTTCCCGTTCTTGATAATCGTGCTTAAAGTGTGTATGAATTATTAACATCTTTGTTTTCTATCTTTGTTAATAGGAGATTGTGAATTCCTTAGTATTCTATTTTCCAACTTAGTTAAAGTTAAGAGTGGAGACATATGGATCCCAAATAGTGCTTAAGTTTTCCTTTACCCATCATTCGAGGATGAATAATCCTAGTGGGGGAGAATAAAATGCCCCGAACTTTGTCCCTTGCAAATTTTCTTAAGTTTTGACCCTTCTGAAAGCTATACAACTCACAACATGACTCGTGTGGTATGGATACGAGTCTACGACCCTAGTCGTATGTTGGTTAGTGTAATATTGTCCAAGTTCTGACCTAGATACGAGAAGACTCCATACGAGTCGTATATATGAGTCGTATGTTCAAGTGATGAGAGGTAGGGTCCAAACAGTATGTTGTCTAGTGCCTAACCTTGGTTGTTCTGCCTAAGGTATGAATGGAATGGTACTAGTTGTATGGTGATGATATGAGTTGGGAAAGTGAGTCGTTTGATGGACAGAATGTGGTATCTAACTTTCTGCTCAAGTGACGAGTTGAGAGTACCACTCGTATGATGTGGTTACGAGTTGAGGGGTCCAATCGAACACACCTGAGTTCTCTTCATGACTCTTAAGCTAACGTATTTTGGATATTTCCCACCTCAATCCCTTAAGACCCCACATCTTATAACATTTATTAGGCAATCATTATACACTTTAGAAGATTGAAACACTCTCTAAAGACCTCTCAAGAAGATTGGGCTCGGGTTTCTTCAAGGTGGTCATCTAGAGGCTTAAGGATTAAAATATCTCCATGAATCTTCATGACCAAGGAATGTTACTCCTCCCTCTTTGTCAGTTCAACTAAAAGTATGTTTTAATGAATGGTTTTTATGGTATTATTGTGGATTTATTTGGGGTTTGGAAATAGATGTTGGGTTTTTTGGTTGATCATAGTTGGACAATATTTTCCCATGTTTTTCTTATGGTTTTTCATGTTATAATTATGGTTTAAGCATGTGGTTACATGGGAATGGACAACTGATACTTGGTTTTTGGTTTTGGAAACTATACGCCCTTAACATATTTGTTAAAATGCCAATAAGAATGATTTTTATCACATAGTATGCCTATTCTTAAAATCCATGCATTGCATAATATAGTAATGGAACCTAAGTCGGTTTGGTTGATTTTAAATGGTTTGGAAAGGCCTTGGTGTCCATGACTTTAGTTTAACTGGAGATCTTGTGAGGTACATGGGAATCCCCTAAGTGGTGGATAATGAAATTGCTTGGAAGCTATAGTCGATATGATGATACCACTTTATAATGCCTTGATAATTGACTATTGGAATTAGTGGTTTGGGTTATGTGCTAAATGTTTTAATTGGGAAATATGGTGGGTTGTGATAGCTAATCGTGAAGGTATGAGTCCAATGGACAGACACTAGAAACTTATATTTGCCGACATGAGTGTTGGTCATGGTGACCATATGCTTATGGGGTACACGGGAATCCCCTAAGTTATACTTGTATATATGTATCATGGAGGGCGACGGGTACACAGGAATACCTAGAACCTATGATATCTTTAGTTTGTGTGGATATACACACTAGGGATAATTCAGGGGGTAACACAGGACCCATATAGCCTATGGTTGGATTATGATGGTAAGTCTACACAACCCAGGTTAAGATTTTAAATGCATGCTACACCTTGTTCCCTATCCTAACACGGTATATATATGTATATATGTGATTGCATATGGTTATTTATTTGGTTTTGTATAATGGCATTATTTTATTCTTATTCTTGAGTACATGCTAGCGTTCACTCCGCTAACCATCTTTGGGCATTGTATCCCTACGCGATGCAGGAACCAACCATGTTATCATACCTCCTACTCAATGACTTGGTTATTTAGGTACATCTTGAGTTAGATTGAAGTGGTGAGCTTATATTCTTTGGAAGGCCCACTTCATGTTATTGTTTATCTTATGTCTTTACTATTCTTTTTACATTAGTTTTTGGCTATGGTCGGGTGCATCTCCCGACAAGATACTCTTTGATCTGGTTAGAGTCTTTGAATGGATAACTATAGACTTGGGCATATATTATGGTTTGTTTGGTTTGGTTTTGATGGTATGACTTGGCTGGGTTGGTCTCGATTTTAGATGTATCCCAAAGTAATTGAAGTTTTAATAATCTATCTTGTTATATGTTCAAAATTTATTTGACAGGAGTTGTATATTGGTTGGTTGGATTAGGTACAGTGGGTAGTCTCTAGTACTTGTTGGACTTAAGATGCACGACATGACTAGGCCCTGGTTCGGGTCATGTCACACTGTTACCACTCTCATATCATCAGGCTGTTGAACTATCATGATATATTCAACACTATCTTCTCATTATTCCATTCGAAAGTGATCTTCTCTAGGTCCATGTCAATCAACACCCGACCAGTGGACTAAAAAGGTCTACCCAATATAATTGGAGAGTGGGCATCCACTTCACAGTCTAAAATCATGAAATCTATTGGATAAGTGAATGATGCCATCCTCACTTCTACATTGCGCACAATACCCACTGTCTCTTTTACATATGAATCAACCATCAACAACCTTGCATATATAGGCTTGAGTTCACCTAACCCCAATACCTTGTATATCACCAATGGCATTATATTTATTCTTGCTCTCGAATTGCATAGAGCCTGATTAATGTCATAAGGCCCAATTGAACATGGACTGGTGAATGCACCTGGGTATCCCTTCTTTTCTACTGATTGTTCATGAAAATATGCACTAAACTAATGCATTATATCTTAGAGCTCTTTTGTTTCCTAGTCGTCATTATCATCACTCTTAAATCATCATCATTTCAAGTCAGCTTCTAAAATTCAGCTTCAGGTGGCTCATCCTCAATAATACTATCCTTCTTTGGCTTATTAGTAGCAGGAAGCAAGCACTCATCAGGTAGTGAATCACTCTTCATGTTAATATCTAGACAATGAACCAGTGTTAGAGGATTCAACACAGTCACTAGGAAGAGCACCTGTCTGGCGTTGGGCAAAAATGACAGAGAATTGCCCATAATGCTGCTCCAACTACTTAATTCAGTTGAATGTAATTCAACCTTTTAGGTCAATCCTAAAACATTTTCCTTGAGTTCTTTAAGGCATGTTTCCTAACTCTCTTGACCCTTCATCAGCTTAACCAACATCTCTTATATTCTCAATTCTGCATCTCGTCTGCCAGGTGGAATGTATTTGTCTCTATCATCATAGTTTCGACCTTGATTCCCTTGACCTTGGGCTCAAAAACCTACCAACTGACAATCCACATACTTTGACTCCTCCTCTAACTCAGACTCATGCACCCTAAAAGTTGCACCTTATGGCTTTACTGCATTACTCTTTGCCGAATTTATTATTGTAAATTGTTTGGCCAACTGACTAATGTCTTTCCCCAATAGTGAAATCTCCTATGCTACAACATCCTCAGCTACTCTCCAAAAACCAGAAGCTTCAATGGTATAAATGTCAGACCCTCTCTCAACTTCTCGAGTTTTCCACCCTCGGTTAGTTAATGAGATATGATCCATAATACTCAAAGCCATCTCCCATAGTAATCTAATGAAGGAACCTCCAGAGATAGTGTCTGAAATTGCTCTGGAACTGATAGTCAGGGCTCTATAGAATATCTCTAATAAGATTGACCTCAAAATTCGGTGGTTGGTCACCATTCTAAGCTTCTTCTTAAACCTGAACCATGCCTCATACATAGATTTAGATTGTAGCTACCTAAAATTATAAATCTCATCTTTGAGTTACAATATCCTGGATAGAGGAAAGAACCTGTTCAAGAATTGTCTGCGTAACTTGTTCTATGTACTGATAGAACCCCTTGGAAGTTCCCCTAGCCATAAAGATAAGCAAGAAGGGAAACAAACTCAGTATTGATGCCTCCTAATCTACCCCAGGTATGGTATACAAAGTGTAGATCTCAGTAAAATTTTCTAGATGTATATTTAAATCATCTGTTGGCAACCCTGTTAACACGCCCTTCAAGTATAAGAGCTGAATCATAGCACTAGAAATGTTGAACTTGATATTAGGGGGTAAAACAGAAGGAATGATAGATTCAGTATCTTCCGGCTCAACGTATCCCAAATCTTCATCATCAATGTATGGCTACACGTACTAATATACCAGGACCACTTAAGGATGGGAACCTCTGGCTCTGTTCTGGTTTCCATCGAGTACTGCTCGGCGATCCACTGCCTATCTTTTCTCAGCTAACTCTACCTCCCGAGCTATGCGTTTAGCTTCTTCTACTACCCTCCTTTTATTTTCATCTTGATCTAAAAGCTTACCAATCAGTCGATCAATAATATCTTGAACTCCTTCAGGAGGAGAGGGAGGAAAATTATCTTTTTATAGCTCTGTCATCTTACTAGTTGTTTGTAAGATCCTTTCTGGATTCTAATTCAGTGGGAGTAAGGGATTGCCTCTACTTTGTGTGCTAGGAATACACCGACGTATGCCCAACTAAGAAATAAAACAAAAAGAAAACCCAAAAACTGCAACTTCAAATCACAAATCAACACTGTATTCCCCGACAATGACGCCAAAATCTTGATGACGTCCAAACTACATCTCAAATCATAAGATGATACAGTCACTGTCAAAATATAGTAACCCAATGGTGGTTGGGGTCGAATCCCAAAGGAATATGTGGAAACATGAATCTCAGTAGTTGTAGTCAACGAGAAGAACTGGAAAATTAAATGGGGGGATTTTGTGTAGTAATCTCGAGGAAGTAACTATATTAACTTTGGTTGTAATCAGTCATAGGTGAACACTAGGATTGTGTTTTCCCTGGCTTCTCAACTCAGTAGTCTTATCGTTCTTTGTTGAATCAGCCTGATACCTTGAATGCATGATCGATAAGATATGTACCTTCTACAGTCTTTAGGATGAGCAGAAGGATTTCACCCTTTACATTTTGAGTGTCAGGATGTTGCCTTACTAACCCTTATTTTGATCTAAGTCAACTATTACCTTTTAAGTCTCTAGTTATTAGATAAAAGTTAACCATCTTACTTAGATATTACCTAGTAGCGTGGAGCGATAGTTAAACCTCAAATTACTGTTGTCATTATCTATTCCTAGTCACTACTCCTCTTTTGGAGTAAGTAGCACTAATATAGGTGGGATCCTAATGTTTGCAACCACAAATATAACTATTATAATGAAGATAAAGAAATACATGCATGGGTATTCATTTAGAACAATAACAATTCCCCTACTTCGTCAATCCGCTAGGGTTTTGACAACCCTAGCTATGGGTTTTTAGCTGCTCATGCTTGTGAAGAAATCAAAAATATGCATAATCGAAAGCATAGATGAAATCACAATAAGAAGAAGTGTAAAAACCCACAACCATAACTGAATTAATCAACTAAATTTAATACAAGAGAATCCCAATATCAAAATCAAATCTTGGAATCAAAATATGTCTGTGAGCATCAAAAGTGAATAGATCCTACTAAAAATCACATAAAAGGTATTTATAGTACACAAGAAAACCCTAAAAAAAAGCCCTAATAAAATAAGAGAAAACAAGGTCGGTGGCCACATGTGGTTTGCACTTGCACCCTAACCCTGGGCGCAGGTTGTACCTACGATCTGCAGGGTGAGTGCAGGTATAAGGCGCAGGTACTGGATGAAAAAACCTTTCAAGTCAGCTCTCAGGATTTTGGACTTCTGGCACTTTTTTGCCTACTTGCGGTCTATAGGTCCTACTTGTGGTCCACATGTTGACTTACTAAGTGTTAAGAGTCATCTTTTCAGCTCTTCTTCAATTCTCAAAGATGCTTTGATCACGAATAAGCCAGAGAGTGTCCCGAATATCCATAATTTCTCAAAAAAATAGCCAATAACACTTTTTTCAAAATTTTCATGAACTTGTCATCCAAAACATGATTTCCTGCGAAACATACCCATAACGCATCATATCTAACAAAATAACCTGAGAAACTTGCATATTTTCCTTGTTTTAAGCATCGAAAGTACTATAATTCTATAGCTGATTAGAAAGGATCCCATTGATGAATATCCCACATACTTGAAGTATTTGACTTTAGAATTGGACTCGAGGGAGAATTGGACTTTCTTGAAGAACCCTAGTTTGCTCTTGAGGGAGAAAAAAACCGTCTCTTTGATTCCTCTTGAGTAAAATTGATAATTATGTTTTGATTTAGGGCTTTGAGGTCTTTTATGCCACCCCTTGTGAATCCAAAATGATGTGGGGTTGGATTTTAAGGGAGTGAGAAAATACATAAAAGTCCTTGGAAAAATGTTTAGGAAAACATACTCCTAGTCATTACGACTCACCTCATGACTTGTTACGACTGGGGATGAGTTGTGGTCTAATTCATGACCTGGGATCTTAGGATTCTGGATACATTTTGTTATGAATATGACTTTCCACCTAATGACTCGTTATGACTGACTTCGAGTCATTGGGTGAAGCCATAATTTGAGGCTTAATTCTTGGATCCTTTACTAGTCAAGCTACGGGTCCACACAATGACTCGCAAGGTCCGACTTTGAGTTATGCGCTGGACTCATAACAACTGGAAGGGATTCTTGGTTTCATACTACTGTGACTACAAGTCTCTCCTAATGACTTATAGCTACTGATTACAGGTCTTAGGGAGGAGTCGTAGGCACTGGGACCAAATATGGGGCTTTCACTAGAATGGATACAATTCACTTGCAATGACTCATCACGTATGGAAATAAATCATCACGAATGAGTCATTGTCATATTTGTGTGGCAGGACCTTTGAAAAATCATCCACAACTTTTTGCCACGACATTGGAATGAGATGAGACTTGAAGTGTTAGAAAACTAACTTAGTGGCCTAATTTTTAAGGGGTCTATAGCTTTAAAATTTAGGGTATTACAATATCTTCCCCTTGGGATCATTCTTTCTCAAATAATTCTTGATGAGCTTGAGTTCTAGGAAGACTGAGATCATGCATTGAAGACTTATGAGCCAAATCATGACTAAATATCTGAATCTAAAAACGTGATGCGTAGACTCAACTAAATTCCTGAATACATATTATGACATAAGGATGGTTAGATAGTTGAGATAGAAAATGAGGTAATTGATCTAAAGTAAAATTACCTCAAGATGAATCTAAATTCATAGAGAAGATATTAGGATACTTGGCTCGCATATTGGCTTCTGCTTCCCAAGTAGCTCCCCCAATGGACTAATTTCTCCACAAAACCTTTGAATCTGATGGTCAAGAATCTGAATTAGGATCTCTTTATAAGATAGGTTATCTTCCAGGCCCTGACTTTCTAAAGAAATGAAATAATCTAGGTGACCAATGCATTTTTTAACAGAGAGACATAAACTACTGGATGCACTGATGCTAACTCTGCAGGCAACTCTAACTCATAAGCTACCTTCCCAAAATGGCTTAAAATCCTATAGGGGACAAAATAGTGGGGACTGAGCTTCCCCTTCTTACCAAACCTATTCAACCCTCCCATGGGAAAAAATTTTAGATACACAAAATCCCCAACATCAAATTCAAGCTCTTTTCTCCTCACACCTGCATAGGATTTCTGATGACTTTGGTCTGCCTTTGGCCTTTCTCGAATCAACTGAACTTTCTCCATTGCCTTATGTACTGAATTTGTCTCTATCAAAGTAGTCTCACCTACCTCGAACCAAACAATAGAAGATCTATACCTTCTACCATACAAATCCTCAAATGGGGCTATCTGGATACTGGAGTGATAGTTATTATTATAGGAAAACTCAATATAAGGTAAGTGATCATACAAACTACCTTTGAAATCAATAAAAAAAGATCTCAACATGTCCTCTAAGGTTTGAATGGTCCTATCTGCCTGTCCATTTATTTGCGGGTGAAAAGATATACTGAGATGAACTTGAGTACCAAGATCCTTCTGAAAAGCCTTCCAAAAAGGGGAGTTAAACTAAGTACCTAATATGAAATTATGGTTAAAGGAACCCCATGTAATTTCAACAGATCCCTGAGATAGAGTCTGGCATAGTCCTTTGCTGAATAGAAAGTATGGACTAGCAAGAAATATGTTGACTTGGTTATTCGGTCTATAATAATCCATATGGAATCATGATGATAAGGCATAAGGGGAAATCTTGTAACAAAATTTATATTCACTACTTCCCACTTTCAAGTGGGGATACTAAATTCCTTAAGCGTACCACTGTGTATCTGATGCTCAACCTTAACCATTTGACATTTAGAGTACTTAGCCATGAATTTGGCAATGTCCTTCTTCATACCATTCCACCAAAATATTTCCCGCAAATTACAGTACATTTTAGTGGCTCCTGGGTGAATCGAATATCGAAAACAATGAACCTCAGCTAGCATTCACGATCTCAATTTATACATATTAGGAACACACAACCTACCCTAATAACAAAGAATACCATCTCCCCCTTGGGGGAAAACCTCAACCTTTTGATCTTGAACTGTTTTTTTCTAACTTAAGAAAAATGGGATCTCTATCTTGATTTTCCTTCACTTCAGCAACCAATGAAAATTCCAAACCATTCTAAACCCAAACACTACCTTTGGCTGAATCAACCAACCGAACTCCCAATCTGGCAAACTGATGAACCTCACAAACTAACTCCTTCTTACCGTTTTCAACATAAGCAACACTCCCCATAGAAAATCCTCTAAGGGCGTCAACCTCCATATTGACCTTACCCGTGTGATACAACAAACTCATATCATAGTCTTTCAGTAATTCAAGCCACCTTCTTTGACAAAAATTCAGGTATTTCTATGTGACTTCATACTATAAGTTCTTGTGATTAGTAAGCACATCCACATGAACTCCATATAAATAATTCCTCTAAATCTTTAAGGTAAATAAAACTGCTACTAACTCAAGATCATGAGTCGGGTAATTCTTCTCGTTGTATCAACACACAACCAAGACCAACTCTGGAAGAATCACAATAAACTACAAACTCATCAAAACCCTTGGATAGAGTCAATACTGGAGAGGAAGTGAGTCAAGTCTACAACTCTTAAAAAATCTTCTCAAAAGAATTAGACCACTGAAACTTGACTTTTTTCTGAGTCAATCTGGATATGGGAAGGAAATAAAGGAAAATCCTTCCACAAACCGTCTATAGTAACCGGCTAAACCCAAAAAACTCTTGATATCTGATGGAGAGATGGGGCTGGGCCAGCTTCTCACCGCTTTGGTATTTGAGGATCAACTCTAATGCCATCACCAAAAATGATGTGTAACACCTTAGGTTTTTGGTTCTTGGAAATTTCTAAAATTTTATCCTTAATGTCTTGACTATGACTTACCCGATAAGTCGTAGGGAGTCATGATGAGTCATTGGACCCAACTCTTAGCCTGACTAATGTGCATGGCTAAGTATTCTAATCTGATTATGAGTGGATCACTATGAGTCATGAGGACTCTTTATGGGTCATTGTGTACAAATCATAGGTTATCCATTATATACCCAAATAGTTATTGTGTTGACTATGACTAGACCCTATGAGCCGTAGTGTCCCATTACAATGTGTATTAGGTGAGTCGTAGGGTTAACAGTGGTGATGAGTCACAATGGATCCCTACGACTCATATAGTGACTTGAAGTCAATAATGACTAAATTTTAGCTTTTAATTTAAGAGAACTTTGGACAATTCCTTTCTTACCCAATTAAAAGCCCACGTTCATAAAGAACTCAAAGGCTTATTCCTCATTCATAACATAATTAAACACTCTCAAAACTCTCTCAAAAACTTCACTGTCAAGATAATTAGGGTTTCCAAGGCGTAGGTCATCCAAGGGCTCAAGGGTTGATTTCTTCCTATAAAACTTGGTATTTCAGGAATATTACTCTTCCCTAATTATTATTTTATGAAAGGCATGAATTTATTACATAGTTCAATTGAATGGTTTTGAATGTGGGTTTCCAACATAGTTGAGGGTTTTGACATGGTTGCTCTTTTGAACTATTTTCTATGATTTATTATATATTGCTTATGCTTTATTAATTGTTTGGTACTTGTGGGGTACATGGGAATGGTGAATAAACAAAGGTATCATGGTTTTCCCCAAATTGGTGTTTTGAAATTAGAATTAGTTTTGAATAATGGTGTTCCCTTAACCTACTTGTGTAAATAGTTTTGAATTGTAAAATTATCACTTGGTTTGACTTGCTCACCTATTTTATTGCATTTCCTAATTGGTAAACCAATGAACTTTGATTTTAAAGGCCTTGTTGGATATTATATTAATGAACAAAAGGGAGGGACATTCCCTCAAGATTTTAATATTAATGAAAAAAGAGGGCGAGGCGTTCCCCTAAATTTTAACGTGATTGTTATGGCATAGAGATAAGCTTGCAAGTGTTTGAGTATGACGATACCTATGGTGTGCCTTAACGGTTGGTTCATTAATTGATAAATGGGTTATATGAAACCTATTTTAAATTGGGATTAATAGGGTTTATATGGTGAAGTTGTAAAGGTATGGGTCTTGGATGACTTGTACTGGAAACTCTTGTTTGCCGATATGAGGTTCGATCTTGATGTCCTGTGTGTATGTGTCACACTTGATATATATATATTTTGGGATGGATTATTTCCTAGATGTCTTTAATTTTCCCTCGAATTTTCTTTGGTTTATGTGGCTAACACGCATTGGGGCCCTTTCAGCAGGGGGAGCTAAACCCATATAGTTCGTGGGTACCTATTATGATGGTTGATTTAAATAGTCCAGGATAATGTTTTACATCATGATAAACCCCGTTCTCTATCCTAGCATATTGTATTTATCTGTATTATGATGTGCTTCATATGGTATTTGAAATGGTTTGACTTGATATTATTTTGTCCCTATCCCCGAGTTACATGCTAGTGTTAACTCAACTAATCGTCTTCAGACATTGTATCCCCATATGCTGCAGGTATCATAGATACTACTACTTTTCTTGTACAGAGTTAGGTGGACCGATTCGGTTTGTCAGTTCGTTGTGGTGAGCTTCCATTCTCTGGAAGACTCAGAAATTTCATCAATTCCTTTCATAAACTAGAATTAAGAGTTTACATTAACATTAACGTTATCATTTTCATTGTTAGAGCCAGGGACATGTCCCGACCAAGACTGGTTTTGATTTTATTTGCATAGAGGCTTTGTTGGATTCTTGTGGACTTGGGTTATGTTGGTTAGTTTTTTCGAGGTCGGTGGTCGATTATTGATTATAGGCGTTTATATTTTCGGAATTCGGCCATTGTTCGGTAGTGTGTGGTGTTTGGATTAAGTTCAGGGGGTAGTCCCTAGTTCATGGTGGACTTGGGATACCCATCACGGCTAGGCCTTGGTTTGGGTCGTGAAAAAGTTGGTATCAGAGCCTAGGTTTGGTGTCATTGGGTGTCCACAAAGATGTGTCAAGTAGAATCTCTTTTATGGGTGTGTAGTGTGCTACACTTATAAGGGAGAGGCTATGAGGCATTTAGGAATATTTTCCTTTTCTTGTGATCTATTTTTGTGCTATAGATTCTAAAATCTTAAATCTCCTCTAATTCCTGTATGTTCACTTTTTAGATCATACCTCCCCAAAGATCTGATTCTCAAGGAAACTCCCCTGCCCTACTCGTGGGCAACATTAATGGAACCCATCCCACTTATGGGGTTCTGATGTTGGGTGTATTTATGCACTCTAGTGTTACTATTCTAGCTTAATTATTCTTATTTTGAGGACAATTCGTGTGCTTTATGTTTTAATATGATATAAATGACCATCTAAGTATCCAAGTATGTAATTACAATGTTTAATGTGTTTTCCAAACAAGTTTGTACTTAATTGAGTCATTTTGAGTTCAACCCTAAAACTAGTGTTACTAGCTTGAGCTAGGTGCGTGTCTAGTTGATTTCATTTGATTCAAATGTGTTTAATTTATTCAAAATGGTTTAAATGTATTATTATGAGTGGAATAACTTGTTTTTAAGGTACAAAGTTTAATTTGAATAAGTCAGGAGTCGAAACATAAAGCCAAAGATCATTGCGAATTAGCCTTGTCTTAGCCCTTGTTTTGATTAGTCGTTGAGAATATTGTGTTGTTATGATCTGTAATACGAGGTGTATGATTATGTAGGAATCTTTTTGATCTGAATACGGTGATATAATGATAATGTAAAGGCTGGAATTCCATGAAAAATACACCACGATACAAGGAATAAAAGATGGGAATAGAAAGACTTAACCAAAATTTTGAACGCAACTTTCAGTGTGTGCGTGAGATGAGCGTGCGTCGCACCCTCCATTTCAGAGATCTTGTGCATTATAAAATATTGGTAGATGCAAAACCAGAAGAGAAGTGTGATATGCGTGAGTCAAACCATCCATTTTGGTGCAATACATCATGCGTCACATGCTTCATTGCACTGTTGCAAGATTGCACCATGTCATACTTATACACAGATTGATGATTGGTGATGTGGGAATCTTTAGATGGGAATATCTTGGAACGTGTGCCAATATTAATCCTACTTGGATTAGGTACAACTCCACCACTATAAATATATATTATTTTGGACAAGCTTGAAGAATACTTGGACAATTTTTTATTACAATTCGTGGACACCTAGAAGTGCTTGGACGTAATTGTGAATATTTGTGAAGGAGGCTACACGTTCTTTTAGTTTTTTTTATTTTTTACTTATCTTTTAATTATTCATATCATGTATTCAATTATTTTGATCGTGATTATGAATATTATCAGCTAAAAACCCTCTTTACGTGGTTAAAGCCAAGAACATGAGTACTATTATTTTGGATTAATTTCGTTAGATTTGCTTATCATTATTGGTTGTGTGTTTATTCTTGTTTTAATTATTCTATGGATTGATCACCCGTAAAATACATATATTGTCGACCTTGTGATCTCGGGAGAGGAAATAGGGAGATAGAACATGGGAATAAACATAGTTTGGGTTTTTATTCTTTTATAAAATAAAGAACTGAACTTAGCGTCTTGGACAGGGAAGTACTTAGATGCCTTACTTGATTCACACGTAGGATGATAGATTAAATAAATTAATTGGATTATTACATCCTCGCTCAACGATGTAGTTGTAATGTCCAAATTAGGTAAATGGTTAGAGGTCGGGAGACCGTAATCATGCAATTAACCCTACAATCAACAACCAAGATAAGCGAATTAATGGATTAAGTTAAATAACATAGTATGATTGTTCGAAGTTCTTTAACCCTTGCCATTAATCCATTGATTGTTACAAGACTTTAATTTACACATTGTTTACTTTATTTGCAATTAATATTATTCCAAGCTCTTTTTGGTTACCCTTTCACCAATTAAATCTAAATTGTGAACTAGAATTAAATCATTTCTAAACAAGTCTATGTGGGATCGATACTTGGCTTCTTGAAGGCAACTTTACTACTTGATAAGACCATGTACATTTGCGTGTGTGCTTGGGGACTATCAAGTTTTTGGCGCTGTTGCCGGGGAACCCGAGCAATGCTTCCATCAATGAAGAAGAGATACAATCCGTCTCACCCGAATCCCATAAATAGAAGAAGGCCGAGTAGTTCCTTCTCCTATGGCTGAACAACAAGCAACTCATAGGATAGTGAGGGATGTGGAAGTCCCATTTACAATGAACTTGACTTCCCCAATTCAAAGACCGGCCGCTGGGGGGGATTTTGAGTTAAAAGATAGTATGGTGCAGCTTCTTATTAGTAGTGGACAATTTGCAGGGTTTTCTTATGAGGTTCCACAAGTCCACTTGCAAAATTTCATTGAGCTTACAGATATATTCATTCTGACTGGGGTGAACACAAATTATGTGAGGCTGACACATTTTCCCTATTCACTGTTGGGGAAGAAAAAAGATGGCTGAATGCGGAGCTGGCCAATTCAATCACTTCATGGGATGGCTTAGCCAAAAAGTTTCTCATCAAATTTTTCCCATCTGGCAAGATTGCGAGACTTTGCAGTGAGATAGTGAACTTTAAACAACGGCCAGACGAGAACCTTTATAATGCTTAGGAATGATTCAAGGCACTTCTTCAGAATTGTCCACATCACCAACAATCCAATGAGGTACTTGCTCATACTTTTGTAGAATCTCTTGATCATAATACGAAGACTTTGTTAGATTCAGATGCAGGTGGTCAAGCGTTGGAATTGACTTATGATGAGTTGTACACATTGTTGAACCGCACAACACAAGGAAATCCCGAATGGCATTCAGATGCTAGAAGTGCCACAAAAAAGAATTACAGGTGTATTGGAGGTAGATCAGTTCACAATCTTATCAGCTTAGGTTTCTGTATGACAAAATTTGATAAATACTTAGTTCAGCAACCTAAAAGTTGGAGTTCCACAACCTATAGTAGCAACTAATGCAGTTCAGTAAACTAGTAGATGGTGTGAGGTCTGCAGAAATAGTGGCTATTCGGCGGCCATGTGTGCATCAAATCCAGAATCAGTCATGTATGTGGGCAATGCACAAAGACCAAATTTTGGTAACGCCTTGGAACACACACCACCAACAAATTCAGCAAACACAGGACCAAACTAATCAGTCAACTAGCAATATGGAAGAGATGTTGAAGAAGCTTTTAGCTAACCAAGCACAGTTGATTGCAGACATGAAAAATCAGCAAGCGGCCACAAGAAGTTTAGAGTTATAGTTGGGGCAGTTATCATAAGCAATGAATACTAAACCACAAGATCGTTTGCTAGCAAATATAGAGAATCCAAAGCAGGTTATGGCAATCACCTTGAGAAGTGGTAAAGATCTTCAAGGAGAATCTCCAAAGGTAACTAAGGAGGTGGATGCAAATTTGATTCCCCAACGGGTAAATGAAAAAGTTGTTGAAAAATCAAGGAAGTCTGAGTACTTGAAAGAGAAAGTTATTGCAGAAAAAGTGAAGAAAATGCCGCCTCTACCCTTCCCTCAGAGGCAAATAAAAGCGAAGGAGGATGCCATGTTCAGAAAGTTCTTTGATACATTCAGAGAGTTTCACATTAACTTACCTTTGTTAGATGTGTTGCAGAGTATGCCTAAGTACGCAAATCACTTGAGGGATGTGGTTGCGAATAAGGTGAAATTATAGGATGTGGGAGAAATAACACTAACTAAAAAGTGTAGCGCTGTAATGACACAGAAAATCCCTAAGAAATTGAGAGATCTGGGGAAGTTTGCTCTCCCTATCCAAATTAGGAATAAAGCAATTTACGCACTGAGTGACTTTGGGGTGAGAATAAATTTGATGCCCCTATCTCTATTTGAAAAATTAGGCTTGGGAAAGCCTATATCAACACCGTGGTTTTACAGCTAGCAGATGGGTCTATGACATATCCGAAAGGAGTAATAGAGGATGTCCTCATAAAGGTTGGTAAATTCAATATACCTGCTGACTTTTTTTTTCTTGATTTTTAGGTAGATGAACAGGTACCAATCATCTTGGGGCGTCCATTCTTAGCAACTGGAAGGGCGTTGATCGATGTTAGAGAAGGCATCCTCAAAATAAGGGTAGAGGATGAAGAAATGGTATTTAATGTTTACAAAAAAACCAATGTAACATCCCATTATAAAGATTTTTGTATGATCAATGTTATTAAAGGGGACAAGTGTGGGGTGGTTAGTCCACAAAAGACCTCTTCAGATGTAATACCTCGTACTTTTCCTAGCTTGAAAAGTTTCCTAAGAATATTAAAAGCTTTCTTTGAAAGATGAATCCACTTTTGTACACGTGGTATTTTTAATATTTTCACTTTTTGTCATGTGATAAATTCAATAAGCTTTCCATCGATACAAAATTTTCCCAAATCCAACACCCGGGCGAAGAGTTAGAACCTTTTTAGTAAGACTATGTATCACCTGAGCCATCAGCGCATCGCGGAGCAGGTCAAAATGGCAATCGTACAAATACAGTAAGCCTCCTCGATTATAGCATGTCACAACAGGGCTCAAATTCAGAATAGTCCTTTTTCCAGTGTATCAACACGATACCACCGCCTCACAGTGAACTTCCAGGTCCCATCAAATATTGCAATGCGATTTCACCGCATCGTGCCGTCAGCCCAGTTCTCAGTTGGCAATTTCCAGTGACACGGCGTGATAGCGCCGTGTCGCGCCAGCCTGCAAAATCAATAAATTTTCTCAGAAATAAAATACGCATCCAAAAGTTAAAAAGGTCAATTTCTCTACCCTATATAAACCCAATAACACGTGATTTAGCCATTCTTCACCCAGAATATACTAGTTTCTCTCATGTTTCTCTCTAGAACAATCTAGGGTTTCTATTAGGGATTCAAATTCAAGAAGGTTTCACCGTCAATCTTCACAAAATCATGAACTAAGGTATGTATAGTGTTCATTCATGGACTCTTTTCATCCTTGAAGCCCAAGAATCTCTTTTCTAAAGTCAAGATTTTAGATTTTCTTTATAAACTTCATGTTGGGTTTATTTTTTTTATGTTAAGAATGATCAATTGAATTCAAATCCATGTTGGGTGATTAATGTTATGTGGAATTGAGTTGTATAGATGTATATTCATGTGAACCTATGATTAAACCCTAGGATGATGAAATTAGAGGTTGAATCATGATGTGTAATGGTTGTATAATGGTGTCTACATATATTATGCCTATCATGTGTTTAATGAAATACTGATATGAAGGAAAAGTGCCCAACTAGCATGATATTATGAATCCCCATGTTTGTACAAGTTTATGCATATCACATGTTTGATGAAGTACTTCAATATATGAATTATGAATTGTGTTGTTGGTCATGTGTTCACGTAAGTCATGCTATGTCAGTTTCTTTCCATTGAGTTCTGAGGGTACTTGTACCCGACAATTTAGCTGTGTGCCTAGAGCTATGTCATGTTTTCAAGATACTCTCAGTCAAGCTATGATCCATAGAACTCAGTCAGTCATGTGACTCAGGAAAACCCAGAAATCTCAGTAATCTTAGTAGTTCAGTAATCTCAGTGATCTCAATACTCAGTAATCTCAATCACCTCAGTATTCCCAGTCAATCTTAGTAACTTCAGTATTATCTGTCAGTCTTTAGAACTTAGTATATTCTGTCAGTCAACAAAACTCAGTAAATTCAGCTTAGTTTAGCTCCCATAAACAATACCACTAGTATCAGTTCAGCTCATTTAATCAGTTCAGTGTCTTTCAGATGGGAGTAGGAGTTACCACCGAGTGAGCCCAAAGATGGGAACTCACCTATTATTTTGAGGGTGTGATTCTTAAAAGTCATCCTTGCATTCTAGAACTACATAGCCAGCATAGGTTAAGACATCAAAGCTTGTTATATGAGGGTAGATAAGGTGGCCTAACCTGCTATATGAGGTTTCCCACCGTTCTCATTAGAGTAACCTATTATATGAGGGTCACTCACAGTTGTCTTTACCAGTGACGTGGTATTAACACCCTTCTAATCAGGGTAGAGATTGGATCCCATCTTAGCTATAATGGCATAGATGGTTCATGTCGGTTAGATAACTACTTCCTACAGTTACAGTTTCAGTCTCAGACTCAGCCTCAGTAAAAGAACTCAGATAGTTCTTCAGATTTCAGGACTGTCAGATATAGTCAACTCAAATATAGAACAGAACTCAGATAACTCCATTAGATTCGGGAATGTCAGATTTAGTCATTCATGTTATCAGTTATATCAGTTATCAAAACTCATGTCATTAGTATTTATCTTCAGGACTGTTAGATACAGTCAACCAGACCATTTCTTCATAATCAAAACTATCAGACACAGTTATTTATGTATTAGTAACATAGTATCAGTCCCTCAGATATCAGTAATTTCATGTTATTAGAAAAACTCAGTAGTCAAAACTCAGTATTTAGTCCTAGCACGATCTCAGTTACAGTTACGTATGTATACATGTATTCTCACATTCATATTAGTCAGTCAGTTAGTATTGTTCATGCATATGAACCTATTACGTTCAGCCTACCTCACTTGCATACCAGTATATTCAAAGTACTGACGCATTTGCGCTATGGTGTCTTATACCATAGGTTTAGAAGAACGAGCTCCAGATAACCAGTAGCATCTCAGTTTAGCGATCAGAGTTAGCAGTGAGTCCTTATCCTTCGAGGATATGATGATCACATTACTCTTTCAGTTTTTAGTTTATTTCAATAGTCGGAGTTAGTTGGGGGCATGTCCCATCAACTCCTTATTTAGACAGTTTAGAGGCTTTCAGACTATAGCATGTTAGACAGTTATTTCAGATTTGCTTTGGTATTCTTATACCATTTTCAGACACTGTTTATCAGATATTCATTCATTTTTTAACCTTATGGCCATTTAGTTCATGTTTTCACATATTTATAGTATATTTTTTAGTGCTCAGTTACAAATATCATCCATGGGTTAGCTTGTGATCCTTTGGGTCATGAGCACTGTGTAACATTCCGGGTACCAGATTTGGGGCGTTCTATCAGACTACCTTATTGAGTAGCCTGATCCTCTAATATTACTGTTTCCTAACATGATGAAGGTTAGAATTGAGAAAGATATTGACCTTAGGAGTGCAAACTCAAGAGGCCTAAAACAAATGAGAAAATAGCTCCCAAAAGAGAGTAAAAGGATGAAGAAATATGGTTGAGTACCGCGACAGTAAATCAGGTGTTGCTGGGAGGCAACCCAAGTTAAGTAGGTATGTTTTCTTTTCAGTTTTTAGTTTTTATTTCATGCAGTTTGTTGTTTTTTATTGAGTTGCAGGTTATTAGGAAGTCTGAGTATCGGAACCTTGAGCTAGAAGCATGGCAAAAACTGAGTGTGGGGTCTCTCAGATCCTTTTTGATACAAAAAGATGTTACTATCTAGGCCTAGAGGCCTCAATGAGTATTTCTATCTCTTAATTTTAAAGTCACTTTGGGGACAAAGTAGATTTTAAGTGTGGGGTAGGGAAATTCCCAAATTTGGCTCAATTCAAATATTTTTTGTGAGATGCACTTGTTAGTGCTATTTTTGATTACATGATGCAAGTGTTTTATTTGTAAAAGTATGTTGATTGAATGAATTACTATTTTTGAGACTCCTAGGCTCAAGTTTATGACTCTTGTTCTTTTTGTCTTCAATTGAATTTATGCTATTGTTTGGTTGGGATTCTATGATGATCTTATTGAGTTGAGCATGTTCCATGTGTGTGTGAGGTATTTGTATATTCCTTGTTACATGTGATGTCTAGAACTTTCCAGGTATGTGTGCAAAGAGAAATAATGAATGTAGGTTTAGGAGATGATATAGGCATTTCTTTGATAGCCTTGTTTTATACCTTCTATTTGTCCTACCCTTGTGCATAACCCTAGTTAACCCCCATTGAGCCTTTAACTTTTTCTTTGGCAACCTCATAAGTATCCTAATCCTTTCTTTAATAGACCATAATTTGATCCAAAAAGCTCCTAGGCGCTTTAATATAAAAAAAT
Source organism: Capsicum pubescens (assembly GCA_030864215.1). NCBI lineage: Eukaryota > Viridiplantae > Streptophyta > Magnoliopsida > Solanales > Solanaceae > Capsicum > Capsicum pubescens. The sequence goes on from CM061540.1 coordinate 237,812,148, forward strand.
TAATTGAGTAAGGAGTTTGAGAAATAAAAAGAGAAAGGTGAAATTGATTCCCCAAGGTAATAGTTATTGGTGTTGATAATTGATATGTGATGGATGGGTGTGAAATAATTTATTCTAGAAATATTGTCATGGTTGTGAAAAAAGATAAAAACTAATTCATGTGGTAGTAAACTATACGTCCACCAAGTGTTTGCGAAAATGCTTAAAAGAGATGGGGCAAAAACAAAAGATATGGATGGATGAAAAAATTTAATTTGATTGTTGGAGATTGGTTTTAAATGTTTAATGTAGTGTATTAAAGTGCTTAGGATAGGTTGGTCACTATTCCTAAATAGTTCCTATCCGTCCCTTAGCCTACATTACAATCCAAAAAAGTCCTAACTGATCCTAAGCTATACATTTTGATATTAGTAGAGCATTACACTAAGGGCAAGACTATAGTTCGTTATGTGTAACTTGTGAATTCCTTGTGAGAGTGAGCGTAATTTGATTCTTGTACCCATTGTGATAAATTACATTATTGTGAGTGATTATGGGTAACTCTCTTATTATGAGGGAACATGTTTGATGAATGTGGGTGATTTGTATGATGTCCTTGATTGAGTAATATGCATGAGTTCTCCACCAGGTGAGTCAATTCTTGAGGCTATGATGTTTTGGAGTAGTGTTCATAAGTTATCAATTGTGTAAATAACGTTCTTTGTGTAGAAACTTGTATTCCGTGCAGTCATTGTAGTACTAGTTTGAGTGTCTTGCATGTTGTAGAAGTGTAGAGTATCATCAATTTATTATTATTAGAGTAAAGAGTTGTTTGAGGATGAACAAGGATTTAAGTGTGGGGTGGTGATGTTGGGTGTATTTATGCACTCTAGTGTTACTATTCTAGCTTAATTATTCTTGTTTTGAGGACAACTAGTGTGCTTTATGTGTTAATATGATATAAATGAGCATCTAAGTGTCCAAGTACATAATTACAATGTTTAAAATGTTTTCCAAACAAGTTTGTACTTAAATTAGTCATTTAGAGTTCAACCCGAAAAACTAGTCTTACTAGCTTGAGCTAGGTGCGTGTCTAGGTGATTTCGTTTGATTCTAATGTATTTAATTTATTCCAAATGTTTTAAATGTGTAATTATGAGTGGAATAACTTGTTTTCAAGGTACAAAGTTTAATTTGAATCAGTCAGGAGTCGAAACATAAAACCAAAGATCATTGCGAATTAACCTTGTCTTAGCCCTTGTTTTGATTCGTCGTTGAGAATATTGTGTTGTTATGATCTGTAATCCGAGGTGTATGATTATGTAGGAAGATTTGTGAGCTTAATAAGGTGATTAATGATGATATAAAGTCTAGAATTCCATGGAAAATACATCACGATACAAGGAATGAAAGATGGAAAGAGAAAGACTTAACCAAAATTTTGAACGCAACTTTCAGTGTGTGCGTGCGATGAGAGTATGTCGCACCCTCCATTTCAGATATCTTGTGACTTATAAAATATTGGGAGATGCAATTCTAGTAGAGACGTGCGATATGCGTGCATCGCACCATCCATTTCGGTGCAATACACCGCGCGTCGCATGCTTCATTGCACTTCTCCAAGATTGAACCATATCATACTTATACACGGATTGATGATTGGTGATGTGGGAATCTTTGGATGGAAATATCTTGGGATGTGTTCCAATCTTAATCCTACTTGGATTAGCTACAACTCCACCACTAGAAATATATATTATTTTGGACAAGCTTGAAGAATACTTGGACAATTTTTTGTTACAATTCGTGGACACTTGGAAGTGCTTGGACGTAATTATGAATATTTGTGGAGGCAGATTCACATTCTTTTAGTTTTTTTATTCTTTAATTAGATTTTAATTTTTCATATCATTTATTCAATTATTTGGATCGTGATTAAGAATATTATCGGCTAAAAACCCTCTTTCCAGGGTTAAAGCCAAGAACATAAGTATTATTATTTTGGATTAATTTCGTTGGATTTTCTTATCATTATTGGTTGTTTGTTTATTCTTGTTTTAATTATTTTATGGATTGATCACCCATAAAATACATATATTATCGACCTTGTGATCTCGGGAGAGGGAATAGGGAGATAGAACATAGGAACAAATAAAGTTTGGGTTCTTATTCTTTTATAAAATAAAGAATTGAACTTAGCGTCTAGGACAGGGATGTACTTAGATACCTTACTTGATTCACACGTAGGATGATATCTTAAATAAATTAATTGGATTATTACATCCCCGCTCAACGATGTATTTATAATATCCAAATTAAGCAAATGGTTAAAGGTCGGGAGATCGTAATCATGCAAGTAACCCTACGAATCAACAACCAAGATAAGAGAATTAACGGATTAAGTTCAATAACATAAAATGATTGTTCAAAGTGCTTTAACCCTGGGCTTTAATCCATTGATTGTTCCAAGACTTTAATTTATGCATTGTTTACTTTATTTGAAATTAATAATATTCCAAAATCTTTTTGGTTTCACCAATTAAATCTAAATTGTGAACTAGAATTAAATCTTTGCTAAATCAAGTGTCTGTGGGATCGATACTTGGCTTCTTAAGGCCACTTTACTACTTGATTAGACCACGTACACTTGCATGTGCGCTTGGAAGTTGTCAGGTTCAGACTCATTTGAGGTCTCCTTCTCTTGATGGCTCTCGTGGGGTTCCCCCAAATTCTAGTAGTCTTTCTTAGGCTCCTCCGAGTGATGTGACTAATATTGAGTTCTGTTGTTCGATCCATTTGCTTACTTCATTGGTGGACTCTCAGTCTCTTAGTCTGAGTGTGAGAGTAATGTTTCTTTCTTCTGAGGTCACTAGAGTTTGCCAATTAAAGAGGCTTAAACCTCTGGTTTTCACTGGTTCTAGGGTTGAGGAAGATCCTCAAGGATTTATTAATGAGATGGAAAAGATTTTTGTCTGATGCATGCCTTTAGCTCGGAGGGTATGGAGTTTTCCTCATACCAGTTGAAAGATATGGCATATTAATGGTATGCGGAGTGGGATCAGTCGAGGGGTGATGAGGCAAAATTAGCATCTTGGAATGACTTTTCTAGTGCTTTCCTTGATTGCTTATTTCCTCATAAGTTGAGGGAGGTGAAGGCCGAGGAGTTCATTAACTTGAGGCAAGGCAGGATGACAGTGAAGGGGTATGCCTTGAAGTTTCACCAGTTGTCTCATTGTTCTTCGGAGTTGGTGTCCTCTATAAGAGCTTGGATGAGGAAATTTACTGCAGGATTGTCCCATGATTTGGTATTGGAATGGAAAGCTGCTCTGTTGAAAAAAAACATTGACATCTCCAGGTTGGTGGTGTACATGCAACAGGTTGAGGAGTAAAAAAAGAAATAGGTTGAAATGAGTGAAAGACAGAATAAGAAGTTTTGATATTTTGATCAGGGTGGAGGTCAGCAGCAGAGTGGTAGGGATGGTGGAAAATGGTCTAAGAAGAAGTGGGGAAAATATGGTTCTTACTCTACAACTAGTTTTCCTTATCCAAAGCCATCGGGTAATCATCGTCTTCATAACAGTGGCCAAGGCACAAGGTGCCCATTCTCATACCAGTGAGGCCTAGTCGGCTCTATCCCATCTTTCTTGTAGATTTTGTGGACAGTCACACCGTGGTTTTTGTGATGAGAGGAGAAATAAGTGTTTCAAGTGCGGCTATCCTGGACACTTTTAGAGGAATTTTCCTTCTTTCTATGGGGGTGAATAAGGCCCCAGTTGTTGTTTCTTCTGCTCCCACATGAAAGGGTGTTATTTTTGTCTTCGATGCTGGTTGGAACTGTCTATATTATCTTGCTACAGTCACTACTCTGAGGTGTCTCTCGGTGTTGTTACTGGTACGCTAAAACTTTTCTCTCATGATGTGTATTATCAACATGATCTCAGATCTACTCTTTCTTATGTGGCCCCTTATATGGATATTCATTTTGGTAATGGTCGTGAATGCAGTCTGGACCCTTTCTTATGTCCACCTTGGTTGGTGACTCTATTGTGGCCCATAGAGTCTATAGGGGTTGTGTGGTATCTATCTCTGGTAGGGAGACATTGACAGATCTGATAAAGTGTTATGACCCAAACTAGGGCCTGGCCGTGACGGACATCCCAAACCTTGAGGGCCCGAAATGTCCCTCTCTATTTGGTAAGCATGCACACATTAATATAAATAAAAAAGATGTGGAAACATAATCTGCTACGGAAACATAGTCAAGTTTGAATTCAGCATAAGTATGAAAATTGAAAATCAACTACATCTAATAACATCTGACTCAATCTGTGAAATCTCTACTACAGGAAAATCTGACAATTGTCTGAAAACTGGGACAAGGCCCCCAGTAGACCAAAATGATAATAAGGGACATAATCTGAAAGACGGGCCTTCTGGAATAGAGAAGGCTCACCAACAAATACGGCAACTCTGTCTGACGAATCTACTGCCTTTCTGGAACCCTAGACTGAGCCTCAGAACCTAGAGGGAGGAAAGGCGGTCAATACAGATGTACTGGTAGGCAAAGAAATCCAAAATAAAGCTTATATGTAAATAAAATAGTTTAGGAAACAACTTTGTCAAAACATTATACATCAAGTGGCTTTCGAAACACATGGGCGCATTTCTGCAAAACATGTAACCTGCCTGTCAATGCAAGTTCTGATCTGTATATTACTTCTGATTTAGGTGGCACTCCCCTACAATTATGATATTCCACAGGCGGTATGGAATCCGCCATTGACTCAATGGGGAAGCCCCCAACCCAAGTGTGCCGCAAGGGTTGGAGTTCCTGAATCTGATATACCACAGGGCTCTAGGCCAGCGTAATAAATAAACCCAGATCAACAAATCATGGTATTAGGCGATGAGTTGTTTAATACTCACGCCTTCTTCGGGGAACCACCTAAACTCTCTTTATGCCCAATTTTATCCTATTCTAAATCATGCATGTTTCTAGTTTCAACATCTGAAAAGTCTGATTTCAAACATGCATTAAATATGTTCTGAATTATCATGGCATAATCTGAATTGGTGTCGTCACACCAAGACTTGCAAGTCCTATTTATGAGCCATAATGCATCATGCATAATTCTTTCATTAAAACACAGTTCAGACCACCCAAACATGCAAACAATATAAAAGATTTCATGTTGAACACAAGTCAAAACTATGCTGAGACTATTCAAACATATGTTGGTCATGTTCTTTAGGCAAAATCATGCACTCTTTCATTATATGAATATTTTCAACATTTATCAATATGCACAACCCTCTCTTTTGAATTCAAAATCATAAATCAATTTGTAGCATTAATCAAGATTTTCATATCATGTTTTTCAAGATACATTCAAAACAATCTATATCATAACAAAATTGGGAAAATCATACCAAGAGAGGGATTCATGTGCTTCATGCTCTCAATTCATTCATAAATCATAAAACATATGCATACGTATATATATAATTTCAAATCAATTTGGGGAAGGTCAAAAGACCAAAACAATACGGTCAAGATTTCTAAAATATGAATGTATTCATAAATCTGAAAACCCCTTTCTTAAAATCATGATTTCTATGCCCATGAGATTTTTAGAAAAACCCTGCATACCTCAAAATAGGAAAACAATGGGTGTTTCTTGAAGCCTATGATCCGGGGATTTCGAATCTTCAATCGATTTTGAAAACCCATAGTTGAATCTTGAGTTTCTTGAAGTTCTTGTTTGAAGATCTAGAGAGGATTCTTGATGATTTTGATGAAAGTAGGGTTAAGTTGCTCAAATATACCCTAAATCCTTTGTTTGGACGGTTTTAAAGGCTAGGAAAAAGTCAAAATCACCCTTAATGACTCCTAAACGGAACTAGAAATTTGAACTTAAAAACCTGATTTCGGGTGCCACCGCGACGCGCCACAATCGTGATGGTCCACTGGAATTCGACGAGTGGTAAATTGAGTGCCTCCGCAATGTGCCACCATCGCAGAGCCCTACTTTTATTTTACGATTGTCAATTTGACCCTCTCCGCGACGCGCTAAACACCAAAATGATGATGTTTATGACTGGAACTTTAAATTATTCATAACTTCTTCACCGAGGGTCCATTTTGAACAAATCTTATATCATTGAAAAGCTAATTCAATCATCTACATAATGAAAGGTTGAAATCTAGGAAATTCCACATGAAAATTAATTTAGATCATTCTAAAAGCTAATGCTTAAACTTTCCATGGACAGAATTTAACTAAGAAGACGTCGGGGTGTTACAATATCCCCCCTTGGGATCATTCGTCCCCGAATGATGATGCGGAAAACAGACAAGCACAATTCCAAGCATATTAAAGAATAGAAAGATTAAGGTAAGGGTTGTACCTTCAACTCCGTCATCTACTGGGTCAAAAATGTGTGGGTATCTTACTCTCATGTCATCCTCTCATTCCCAAGTGGATTCTTTAATTTTTTGATTTCTCCAAAACACCTTAATTGAAACTATTTCTTTACTTCTGAACTTTCGGACCTGACGATCTAGGATTACAATAGGTTCCTCTTCATAGGATAAGGAGGCTGTCACTTTGATCTCTTCTATAGGCAACACCAAAGAATGGTCTCCAATGCATTTCTTCAACATGGATATGTGAAATACCAGATGGACAGAACCCAAACTGGCAGGCAATTCTAACTCATACGCAACACCACCTATTCTCCTCAAAATCGGATATGGTCGTATATAGCGAGGACTTAATTTACCTTTCTTCCTGAATCGCATGACTCCCTTCATAGGAGAAACTTTTAGAAATACCCAATCACCGACCTCAAACTCCAAATATCTTCTCCTAACATCGGCATAAGATTTCTGATGACTCTGAGCCATCTTAAGTCGTTCTCTGATGACTTTCACATCCTGCATTGCCTGATGAACAAGATCGTGCCCAAATATTGTATCTCATCTACTTCATACCATCCTATAGGAGACCTATATTTTCTCCCATACAGTGCCTCAAATGGTGCCATCTTAATACTGGAATGGAAACTGTTATTATACGCGAACTCTATCAACGGCAAGTGCTCTACCCAACTACCTTTAAAATCAATCACACAGGCCCTCAACATGTCCTCAAGGGTTTGAATGGTGTGTTCGGCCTACCCATCGGTCTGAGGGTGAAAAGCAGTGCTTAGGTTCACTTTGGTACCTAATCCTTTTTGGAAAGAACTCCAAAACTGAGAAGAGAACTGTGTACCTCGATTGGATATGATGGACACAGGCGCACTGTGCAAACGAACTATTTCTGCAATGAACAGCTTGGCATAATCCTCTCCCGAATAGTTAGTCCTGATAGGCAGAAAATGGGCTGACTTGGTCAGTCTATTTATAATCACCCAAATAGAATCATACTGGTTTCGGGACTTTGGGAGCCCTGTAATGAAGTCCATATTAATTATCTCCCACTTCCACAAGGGCAAAGCTATCTCTTGGGAAGAACCACCTGGCCTCATGTGTTCTACTTTAACTTGTTGACAATTAAAACACTTGGAAACAAAGTTAGCCACATCACATTTCATATTATTCCACCAATACAAAGATTTCAGATCCTGGTACATCTTAGTAGAGCCTGGGTGAACAACATACCTCGAAGTGTGAGCTTCGTCAAGGATTCTATTTCGCAAATCATCCACATCTGGTACACATAATCTACCCTAGTATCTCAAAATACCATCACCACCGATCTCAAATGACATCACCTTCTGTTGACCCACATTATTCTTAATTTGCAACAAGATGGGATCTTCAACCTGCTTCTTTTTAACTTCCGCACAAAGGGAAGACGTAGCTATCTCATGAACAACCATTCCCCCATCTTCGGAATCCAAGAGTTGCACTCCTAGATTTACAAACCGTTGAATATCTTTCACCATTTCTCTCTTTCCTTCCTCAACATGAGAAAGACTGCCCATAGATAATCTGCTAAGGGCGTCGGCTACCATATTTACCTTACCCGGATGATAGTGAAGGCTCATGTCATAGTCTTTCAAAAGATCCATCCAACGCCTTTGCCTGAGATTTAGTTCTTTCTGCGAGAAAACATACTATAAACTCTTATGGTTAGTGAAAATATCAACATGCACCCCATAAAGATAATGCCTCCAAATTCTAAGCGCAAACACCACAACTCCTAATTCCAAATCATGAGTGGGGTAGTTTTTCTCATGCATCTTTAACTGCCTAGATGTATAATCCACTACCTTTCCGTGCTGCATAAGTACATACCCAAGTCCCACACGGGACGCATCAAAGCACACAACAAAACCCTCTGTACCTTTCGGAAGAATCAAAATAGGAGTCGTAGTCAACTTGTCTTTAAACTTCTCAAAACTATTCTCACAAGAGTCGGACCATAAAAACTTCACCTTTTTCTGAGTCAACTTAGTAAGTGGAGAAGCTATAGAAGAGAAACTCTCTACAAACCTCCGGTAATACCCTGCCAAACCCAAGAAACTCTGAATGTCGGTTGGAGTTATGGGTCTGGGCCATTTCTTTACTGCCTCAATCTTTTAGGGATCAACCTTAATCCCTTCACTAGACATAATGTGCCCCAAAAAAGCAATAGTATTCAACCAGAATTCACACTTGGAGAATTTCACATACAACTTATGATATTTGAGGGTCTGAAGAACAGTGCGGAGGTGATTGGCATAGTCCTCCTCACTTTTAGAGTAAACCAAGATGTCATCAATAAAAACTATGACAAAAAGGTCTAGGAACTGATGGAAGACCCTATTCATTAGGTCCATGAAAGTTGCAGGGGCATTGGTCAACCTGAAGGACATGAATAAGAATTCATAATGACCATATCTGGTTTGGAAGGCTATTTTAGGAATGTCTGAATCCCTAACTTTCAACTGATGATATCCCGAACAAAGGTCTATTTTTGAAAAACACTTATCACCCTGAAGCTAATCAAAAAGGTCATCGATTCTAGGAAGAGGATATTTATTTTTCACTGTGACCTTATTCAACTGACGGTAATCTATGCACATACACAGGGAACCATCTTTCTTTCGCACGAAAAGTACAGGTGCACCCTAAGGAGAAATACTAGGTCTGATAAAACCCTTATCTAGAAGATTTGCTAGCTGCTCTTTCAACTCTTTTAACTCTGTAGGAGCCATTCTATATGGTGGAATAGAAATAGGACGGGTATCTGGAAACACATCAATGCCAAAATCTATCTCCCTATCAGGTGGAATTCCTAGGAGATCATCTGGAAAAACTTCTGGGAATTCATTTACTACTGAGACAGACTGAAGGAGGAGACTTTCAGTGTTAAAATCTTCAACCCGAATAAGATGGTACAAACAACCCTTGGAAATAAGTTTACGGGCTCTGAGATAAGATATGAAGTTCCCTCTAGGTACTAAGGAATGACCCTCCCACTCTATTGCTAACTCATTCAGAAAAGAAAAGGTAACCTTTCAGGTCCTACAATCTAGTGTGGCATAACACCGATGGAGACATTCCATCCTTAGAATAGCATCAAAAGAAACCATATCAAGTTCTATGAGGTCTGCTATATTATCCCTACTAAGAATAGACAAAACACAATTTTTGTACACCCTTCTAGCTATAATCGAATCTCCCGCCAAAATAGAAACAGAGAAAGGTTCAGCAATCACATCAGGTTCAAACCCAAAACCAACAACCATATACGGGGTCACATAAGATAAGGTAGACCCGGGATCAAGCAATACATATACCTCACGGGAAAAGATTTGTAACGTACCAGTGACTATGTCTGGAGAGGCTTCCGCCTCCTGGCGAATAATCAGAGCATACAACCGGTAGAAGAGTTTGTCTGAGACTTAGCTCCACTAATGTTCCTCCTAGAAGAGAGACATTCTCTCTGGAAGTGGCCTGTCTGACCGCAGAATAACACATCGACGAGCCCAATTGACACCTTCTCGGATGATGCTTACCACAAGTCTCACATCACAGATAAGAATGGTACTGCTAAGCCACACTATCTTACGACTGAGTATCCTAAGCTCTGGGTCTCTAGATTCTTGAAAACTCTGAGATCTTCTATCAACTAGAGGTTTAGGCGCTGGGGTGCTAGCTGCAGACTGTGTCTTGCCCTAAAACTTTTTCTCTTACCATTTGTTACCCCAATTACCACCCTGCTACTGACTAGGGTTCTGATCTACTGATCTGGCTCTCTTCCTCTGCCTGTCCTTCTCTTTGGACTCGGCTATCTTCTTCTTTTTCTCCTCAACCTGCTGCATGTGGACTGTCATCCTAGCAAATTCCAATTCACTGTTTAGCATCGCCCCTTGACATTCAAGCACCAGATAATTTGAAAGGTCGGAAGCAAACTTCCTCATTTAGGACCTCATACTTCTCGTCATCTCAGGAGCATAATGGTCTAGCTGATTAAACTTTAAAGATTACTCCTGAACACTCATATTACCCTGCTTAAGGTTCATAAACTCCTCCGCTTTGTCTTCTCTCTACTCTATAGGAAAGAACTGGTAAAGAAAAACGTCCACCAACTCATCCCACACTTTGGGCTCAGCACTGTCACCCTTTGCCTCTTCCCACTCATTATACCATTGGTTCTCTACATCCTTTAGCTGGTATGCCTCTAGATCAACAACTTCTACCTGATCCATATGCATCACTCTAAAAATCTTCTCCATTTCGTCTATGAACTCTTGTGGATCCTCTTCTACCTTAGTGCCAGTAAACTTAGGCGGGTTCATTCTCATGAACTAGCCCATCCTAGTAGCTTCAGATGTAACAGGTGCAGACCCAACATCTTCTGATCGTTGGGCCTGATTATCCACCAACTATGTCAGCATATGAATAGATTGTCTGAACTCTGCATCCAAAATATCCCTCTAAGTAGTCGGGGGACGGTTATTATTAGTCCGAGGAGCCCTAGGTAGACTGGTTGGGACTGGAGGGACTCCTGAAGTAGGGACAAATTTTGGAGTGTGAGATCTATTATATGTCCTCATCCCATGAGTGGGATGGACTTCGTCCTCTTGAACATTAATGTTGGCGCAACAAGGAGGCATAACTGGCTTTTCTGAAAAGCAAGAGATCATTGATTAGGGGACAGATTAGACTCTAAAGCATGAACTAAATCACAAAGAAGAGAAACATTCCTAAATGCCTAGTAGCCTCCTGCTCATAAGTATGGCGTGCTACACACTCATAAACAAGACTCTACCCGACGCGATTTTCCAGACACCCTGGGACCATGAACCGTGCTCTGATACCAAGTTTGTCATGACCCGAACTAGGGCCTGGCCATGATGAACATCCCAAACCTTGAGAGCCCAGAATGTCCCTCTCTATCTGGTAAGCATGCACACATTCATATAAATAAAGAAGATGCGGAAACATAATCTGCTACGGAAACATGGTCAATTCTGAATTCAGTATAAGTATGAAAATTGAAAATCAACTACATCTAATAACATCTGACTCAGTCTGTGAAATCTCTACTATAGGAATATCTGACAACTGTCTAAAAACTGGGACAAGGCCCCTAGTATACCAAAATGATAATAAGGGACATAATCTGAAAGACGGACCTTCTGGAATAGAGAAGGCTCACTAACTAATCACTGCAACTCTATCTGACGAATCTACTGCCTTTCTGGACCCCTAGACTGAGCCTCAGAACCTAGAGGGAGGAAGGGGGGTCAATACAGATGTACTGGTACATAAAGAAATCAAAAATAAAGCTTATATGTAAATAAAATAGTTTGGGAAACAACTTTGTCAAAACATTATACATCAAGTGGCTTTCGAAACACATGGGTGCATTTCTGCAAAACATGTAACCTGACTGTCAATGCAAGTGTTGATTTGTATATTACTTCTGAGTTATGTGGCACTCCTCTACAATTTTGATATTCCACGGGCGGTATGGAATCCTCCATTGACTCAGCGGGGAATCCCCCAACCCAAGTGTGCCACAAGGGTTGGAGTTCCTGAATCTGATACGCCACAGGGCTCTAGGCCAGCGTAATAAATAAATCCGAATCGGTAAATCATGATTTTGGGCGATGAGTTGTTTAATACTCACGCCTTCTTCGAGGAACCACCTAAACTCTCTTTATATCTAATTTTATCGTGTTCTAAATCTTGCATGTTTCTAGTTTCAACATCTGAAAAGTCTGATTTCAAACATGCATTAAATCTGTTCTGAATTATCATGGCATAATCTAAATTGGTGTCGTCACACCAAGACTTGAAAGTCTTATTTCTGAGACATAATGCATCATGCATAATTCTTTCATTAAAACACAGTTCAGACCACCCAAACATACAAACAATATAAAATAGTTCATGTTTCGAGAACACAAGTCAAAACTATGCTAAGACTGTTCAAATATATGGTGGTCATGTTCTTTTGAAAAAATCATGCACTCTTTCATTATATGAATATTTTTAACATTTATCAATATGCACAACCCTCTCTTTCAAATTCAAAACCATAAATCAATTTGTAGCATTAATCAAGATATGTCATATCATGCTTTTCAAGATACATTCAAAACAATCTATATCATAAGAAAATTAGGAAAATCATACCAAGAGAGGGATTCATGTGTGGCATGCTCTCAATTCATTCATAAATTGTAAAACATATGCATACGTCTATATATAATTTCAAATCAATTTGGGGAAGGTTAAGATTTCTAAAATATGAATGTATTCATAAATCTAAAAAACCCTTTCTTAAAATCATGATTTCTATGCCCATGAGATTTTTAGAAAAACCCTGCGTACCTCAAAATAGAAAAACAATGGGTGTTTCTTGAAGCCCATGATCCGGGGATTTCGAATCTTCAAACGATTTTGAAAACCCATGGTTGAATCTTGAGTTTCTTGAAGTTCTTGTTTGAATCTCTAGAGAGGATTCTTGATGATTTTGATGAAAGTAGGGTTAAGTTGCTCAAACATACCCAAAATCCTTTGGTTGGATGGTTTTAAAGGCTAGGTAAAAGTCAAAATTACCCTTAATGACTCCTAAATAGAACTGGAAATTTGAACTTAAAAACCCGATTTTGGGTGCCACCATGATGCGCCACAATCGCGGTGGTCCGCTAAAATTCGACGAGTGGGAAATTGAGTGCCTCCGCGATGCACCACCATCGTGGATCCCTAGTGGAATTTTACGATTGTTAATTTGACCCTCTCCGCGACGCGCTAGACACCAAAATGACGATGTTTACGACTGGAACTTTAAATTATTCATAACTTCTTCATCGAGGGTCCGTTTTGGACGAATCTTATATCATTAGAAAGCTAATTCAGTTATCTACATAATTAAAAGTTGAAATATAGGTAATTCCACATGAAAATTAATTTAGATTATTCTAAAATCTAATGCTTAGACTTTCCATGGACGAAATTTAGCTGAGAAGACATTGGGGTGTTACATAAAGTTCAACATGCTAGACTTCGATGTGATTTTGGGGATACTTCTCTTGATTGTCAGATCCGAAGGGTCAGTTTCCATTTCCTGAATGAGCCAGTGATTGAATGAGATGGTAGTTCGCTAGTGCCCAAGGAAAGGCTTATATTTTATCTTATAGCCCAGAAAATGATTTCCAAGGGGTGTCTTTACCATCTAGTGCATGTTAACGATTCTAGATCCGAAGGTACTTTATTTTAATCTATCCTTGTGGTCTATGAGTTCCCTGAGGTGTTTCTTGATGATCTTCCTGGTAGGGAAATTAATTTTGGGATTGATCTTCTTCTAGACACTCATCCTATCTGTATTCCTTCTTATAGAATGGCTTCGGCTGAGTTAAAAGAACTCATGAAGCAACTGGAAGATTTTTTGGATATGGTTTTTATCCTCTCTTGTGTTTCTCCTTGGGGAGCTCTTGTTTTATTCATACAAAAGAAGGATGGGTCCTTTTGGATGTGCATAGATTACCTCCAATTAAATAGGATGACCATGAAAAATAAGTATCCCCTTTCAAGGATTAATGATATGTTTGATCAGCTTTAGGGTGCTAAGTTTTTTTCTAAGATAAACCTTCGTCTAGGTTATCATCAGTTAAATATTAGGGAGATGGATGTCCCTAAGACCGCCTTTCGAACCTAGTATGGTCACTCTGAGTGTTTGGTAACGTTCTTTGGTTTAACTAACACCCTGACGACATTCACAAATCTTATGAAATGGGTTTTGGTCTGTTCATAGACTTATTTGTCATTGTGTTCATTAATGATATTTTGGTATATTCAAAGAGCGATGTAGATCATGTTGATCACCTCCATTTAGTGTTGCAGACCCTTAAGGAGCAATAATTGTATGCTAAATTCTCTAAGTGTGAATTCTGGTTAAATATTGTGACCTATCTGGGTAATGTTGTTTCTACCAAAGGGAACATGGTGGATCCACTGAAGGTTGCGGTGGTTAAAAAATGTCCTAGACCCACAACTCCAACCAATATTCAGAGCTTCTTGGGTTTAGCTTGTTATTATAGAAGGTTTGTGGAGAGCTTCTCTTCTATTGTTGCTCCATTGACTAAGTGGACTAAGAAAAAGGTAAAGTTCTTATGGTCGGAAGCTTATAAGGGAAGTTTTCAGAGGTTGAAGAATAAGTTAACTTCAGCTCTAGTTTTGATCCTACACGAGGGAAAGAATGGTTTTGTGGTTTATTATGATGTGTCCCGAATGGGATTAGGTTTTATGTCGATGATTATAGAAAGGTGGTTGCATATGCTTCTAGACCATTAAAATTTCATGAGAAGAACTATCCAACACATGATTTGGAGTTGTTAGCTATGGTTTTTACCCTAAAGATCTAGTGCATTACCTGTATGGGGTTCATGTTGATATTTTCTTAGACCATAAAAGTTTACAATATGTGTTTACCCAAAAATATTTGAATCTCAAACAAAGGAGATAGGTTGAGTTGCTCAAGGATTATGACATAAGTCTCCATTATCATCCAGGTAAAGCTAACGTGGTTACTGATGCTCTTAGTAGGTTGTACATTTAAAGTTTTTCTCATGTTGATAGGGAGAAACAAGAATTAGTGAATGATATTCACCATTTGTATAATCTTGGGGTTTATTTCGTGGACTCCAAAGATAGTGGTGTGATTTTTCAAAAAGTGATGAAGTCATCTTTAGGTGTTTAGGTGAAGAAGAAGCATATTTTGGATCCTATTTTGATGCAGATCAAGAATGATGTGGGTCACCAGAAAGTGATGGCTTTTGATATTAGTGGTGATGGCATCTTAAGGTACCAAGGTAGGTTATGTGTTCCTGACATTGATGGGCTACGAGAGAGGATCTTGGTTGAAGCTCATGAGTTAAGGTACACTATTTATCCTAGTTCTACAAAGATGTATCACGACTTGAAGGATATTTATTGGAGGACTAACATGAAGAGGGATGTGGTCAATTTTATGGCCAAGTGTATGGTGTGTCAACAAGTAAAGGTTGAGCGCTTGAGGCCTAATGGTTTCTCTTAAGAGATTGAGTTGCTCACGTGGAAATGGGAAGTGGTTAATATGGATTTTGTTATTGATCTTCAGTGGTCTCGTGGCCAGTTGGATTCCATTTGGACCATCGTAGAGAGGATGACTAAGTCGGCTCACTTCTTACCGATGAGGATTAATTTCTCTTACGAGGATTATAGGAAGTTGTTCATTGAAGAGATAGTTAAGCTGCATGGTGCTCCAGTTTCCATCATTTCTTATCGAGATACTCAGTTCTTATCTCATTTTTGGCATTTATTTCAAAGAGATTTGGGGACTAAGGTGAACCTTAGCACCGGTTTCCACCCTCAAATGGATGTACAAGTGAAGAGAACCATTCAGACTTTGGAGGATATGCTAAGGTATTGTGTGATCGATTATGGTGGTAGTTAGGTTGACCATTTTCCACTTATAGAGTTTTCATACAATAATAGCTATCATTTGAGTATTGGAATGGCTCCTTTTGAAGCGGTGTATAGTAGAAGGTGTAGGTCTACTATTGGGTGGTTTGAGGTTGGAGAAAATAGATTGTTTGGCTCGGACTTGTTTCACCAAGCCTTGGAGAAGGTGAAAGTGATTTGAGATTAACTAAGGGCTACCCAAAGTTGACAAAAGTCTTATGCGGATGAAAGGCAAAGAGATTTAGAGTTTGATGTGGATGATTTGGTATTTTTGAAGGTGTTTCCCATGAAGGGATTGATATGGTTTAGAAGGAAGGGGAAGCTCAAACCCCATTATGTTGGCCCATATCGTGTTTTGAAGAAAGTTGGGAAGGTTGCTTATGAGTTGGAGTTGCCTTCTAGTTTGAATTCTATTCATCTGGTCTTTCATGTATCAATATTGAAGAAGTGTGTGGGTGATCCTTCCTAACTTGTTCCTTTGTCAAGTGTGTGTTGGTGTTTTAGATTCCTTGTCCTACGAGGAAGTCCTAGTGGGGATTTTGGATCAACTAGTCCGTCGGATGCAGACTAAGGACGTGACTTCGATAAAGGTTCTGTGGAGGAACCAAAAGCGTACAAAAGCTACCTGGGAAGCCGAAGAGGACATGAAGTCCAAATACACATTCCTATTTCTTTCTTCAAATAATCTTTCTTGAGGTATGTGTATTCCTTAATATCTTTGTTTTTGTCTTTGTTAAAGGTAAGTGTGGATGTGTTGGGAGTCAAATCATGCTAATAAATGCCTTGTCCTATCATTCGTGGATGAACGATCCTAGGGGGGGGGGAGAATGTAACACCCCGAGTTTTTGGTCTTTGCAAATTTCTAAAATTTTATCCTCACTTTCTTGACTACAACTTACCCTTCGAGTCATATGGAGTATTGATAAGTTGTTGGGCCTAAATCTTAGCTGACTATTATGTGTGGCTAAGTCTACTTCTCTGAGTACGAGTGGCTCACTACAAGTAGTGGGGACTCTTTATGGGTCATTGTGTACAAATCATAGGATGTCCAGTATATACCTAAATGGTTGTTGTGTTGACTACGATTGGACCCTACGAGTCGTAGTGCCCCATTACGATTTTATTAGGTGAGTCATAGGGTCAACAATGTGTGTGTTCCCTAGAAACTGTCTTGGCTATGACTCATGGTAACGAGTCCTAATGGATCCTTACAAGTTGTATAGTTACCCATACTGATGACTAAATTTCAGCTTTTAATTTAAGAGCACTTTGGACAATTCCCTTCTTACCCAATTAAAATCCCACATTCATAAATCACTCAAAGGGTTTATTCCTCATCCAGAACATAATTAAACACTCTTAAAACTCTCTCAAAAACTTCAAGGTCAAGATATTTAGGGTTTCCAAGGAGTAGGTCATCCAAGGGGTCAAGGGTTGAATTCTTCCAATAAAACTTGGTATTTCAGGCATGTTACTCTTCCCTAATTATTATTTTGTGAAAGGCATGAATTTATTACATGGTTCAGTTGAATGGTTTTGAATGTGGGTTTACAACATAGTTGAGGGTTTTGACATGGTTGCTCCTTGAATTGTTTTCCCATGATTTATTATACATTGCTTATGCTTTATTAATGGTTTGGAACTTGTAGGGTACATGGTAATGGTGAATAAACAAATGTGTCATGGTTTTCCCCAAATTTGTGTTTTGAAATTGGAATTGGTTTTGAATAATGGTGTTCCCTCAACCTACTTTTGTAAATGGTTTTGAATCATAAAATTGTCACTTGGTTTGACTTGTTCGCTTATGTTATTGCATTGCATAATTGGTAAACCAATGAACTTGGATTTCAAAGGCCTTGTTGGATATCATATTAATGAACAAAGAGGGTAGGGCGTTACCCCAAGATTTTGATATTAATGAACAATAGGGGTAAGGGGTTTCCCCAAGTTTTAATGTGATTGTTATGGCATAGATATAAGATTGCAAGTGTTTGGGTATGACGATACCCATGGTGTGCCTTAATATTTGGTTCATTGATTTATAAATGGTTTATGTGAAACTTGCTTTAAATTAGGCTTCATGAGGGTTATGTAGCGAAGCCGTGAAGGTGTGGCCGTCTTGGATGACATGTAATGGAAACTTGTGTTTGCCGACATGAGGTTTGGTAGCGAAACTCATTAAACCTCCGGTGTGCAGCGAGCCACCCATTTTAGAGGCTCGATTTTTGTTTTCCCATTCCTTCTTCGCCTTATATTCAGAAGTGTCCCGTAATTCCAAGAACTTAGCCCACACTTCATCATTCACCCAATTAGGTTGTTGTAATTTCCTCCGGGCCTCATACAAGTGTTCTTTGATCCATAGAGTTGCTTTCAACCAAAAAATGAGGTCTGCTTCATTATCATGACAATCACTCTCTGTACACTTTGTCTGCAAAATAGTTTAATATAAAGTCATGAAATGAGTTGATGGATACAATGGAAAAACTATCTTTAGGAAATGAGATTCATAGCTTATAAAACTTCTTATACCATAAATTGTTTCCACGTGTCAATTGTAATTTCGTATGGAATCTTTAACCAACTATTCCACAACTCTTTGAAAAATGGTTTAATTGATTTTATAACCATATGCCAGGTGGCATATGTTGGAATGAACCTTCGATAAAATTATATTAAACCCTTATCTTAACTTTTAAAAATTAAGAAAAAACTTAAGGGTTACTTACCCATCACAATAAGGGACAATTTGTATCCTCCCAACCCTATCATATTCTAATACCTCTTTAAATTGCAGATTTTGAGAAGCAACTATTGTAGAATTTGATACTGTAGCACTATCAATGGATAGTGATGTTGATGTGTTAGGACCTCCAATTCTCAATCCAAAAAGGCTTGGTGTGTATGATTTCAAAGGCACAAATGAAGAGCTACTATGTAGACTATTTTGGGAAGAAGAGGTGTTGTACTGGTCATATGGCGGAGGCATGAAAAATGCATTTGATAGTGAAATAATTGATCTAGGAGGGGGAGGAATATTTTTAGTAGCCGGTTGAAGAGTTATGGTAACAGGTGGTGGTGGCGGTGTTGTATATTGACCTGCAAGAAAATTATCAGGTCCATTCTTACTTTTCTTATGTGGTCCATTAACATTACCTTTTTATGCCATTGATTTTCTTTACTAACCACCTGAAAAAAGAAAGAAAAACCAAATTTAAGAATAGTCATGTTTGTTTCAAAACAATGCTAACAGACTTTCCATAGTCATTTTTGTTTGATTCACCAAAACTATCCTAGAAGCTGCCAACTCAGAACATATACATGAGTACATTGATACTGTAGACCAAATATGGAAATCTCATATTTTTGGATAGTATGAGAACACTTCAAGAGTTATTTAAGCATTAGAACTCTGTATCTAGGGGCTGAACAAAACAGGATCCTACATTTCTTGTTTAGGAAGTACAGAAGAAACAACTGGAACAAATTTAGATTTCCTTTCTGCCATATATACTTCCACATAAATTGAAGGATCTTTCAAGAGTTCAGTTGCAGATTGAGACTATTGGTATTGACAAACTACAGCTGATAGGAAAAGAAGTATTATTAAGAATCCTGGCTAGAAGGAAGTAGAGTGTGCCTAAATTAGAGAATACTTTTCTGAGAAGCTTGATTGGGAATTTATAGCAGTTATTATATATACATTTTGGTAAGTGTATAATTACAAAATAAACTCCTAATTAGATAATCGATTAATGCAATTCATATAATACACTCCATCAAGCTGGTCATACATATAATCTCTGAGCTTGTAACAAATGTACTCGATCCAAGGTCCTTTGAGATATTTAGTTAGAACATCTTCTAGCTGATCATTCGAGATAACAAAGATGGTGGTGATGCATCTGGACTCAATCTTCTGTCTAATAAAATGACAATCCACCTATATATATATTCTCATAAAAAGCAAGATCTTAGGCAATGTGAAGGGCAGCTTGATTGTCACATATTAGTTCTATTTCTTGATTGTCATATATTAGTTTTATTTGCTTGATTTCTACACATCTTAACTCATGGAGAAGTTGTTTAACAAGATAAGTTCATAGGTATCAAGGGCGATAGCTCAATATTCTTCTTCTGATGTCCAGTACTGAGTGAGGAGGGTTGAGTACCACTAGAATTCTTAACTAGTAGTCATCACACCCTTGGTCAGTAAGATATAGTTTAATTGAAGCAGACCATGACATTTAATTGCTACCACCTTGCAGTTTCACAGAGGTAGTACTAGAAGTATTTGAAATGGATGAGAAGAGGCTTGATATCACCAATGTTTGAAGGATCACCTTTCTCTATCATATTTGATATTTCTTTATGATTCTATGAAGGGAAGAGGGAATACTAGAACCCAAAAAAAAAAACAGCTTGCAAATATAACATGAGACCTAGATGTCTTGTTGACTTCAGGCGATCCTACTGGTACCAAATATGGGTGGACAAGATGCCGGAACTGGAGGTTCGACTGGTTGACAGTAAAGGAATTAGATTTTGAAGGTGAAAGAAAGTGATTCAGATAGTGGTATATGCTGGACTTGTGTGTTTTTTCTCTGGCAAACCTATAGGTATTAGATTCGATGGAAAAGGTTACTAGAATAGTTGTATGCGTCCATGTGTGGGCCAAGTAACAAGATGGGATGGCTCATAAAAGTTAATATTGGTCTTCTGGCAGTAGAGTTTTCATGGAAGAATCGTCAGGAGCCTGTGAAGAAATCCTTTTGTAGGTGAAAGGTGAGACTTAAAGAATCCTAATAAGGGGAGATCTGTCTCCAGCAGTGAAGAAATCCCTCCAACAACTTTGAATCTTTTTAGTGACCCTAAGAAATACTTAAGGGACCAGGGTATTTCTCTCTATATCAAAGAAAATATTGTAGCATACATTACTAAAAAGCTTGATTATTCCCTCAAATTTGATTGGAAATTTATAGAAATTACAATATCAAAGGAGAATAACATGAGCCAGTTGTTGCTGTCATTATGAAATAGCAGCTGATTTTTTTTTGCAATGGGACTTTCCACTACTTTGGTTTATCTTACACCTTTTTACAGAACATCTAGAGTAAAATAAAAACCTGTCTTTGGAATGGAAAAATTTGTGCAGTTCTTTTATCTATGGTGTTTTGGACCAAATTGCATTACCCTTCCATATTTTTGTGGATAGGTAATACCAAAAATTCTAGCATGCATCTAAGCTAATATATGTGCAGGTTATGAACTTCTATACTCGTAAGATGTACTCTAAAAAATGCAGCCCGGTGCACTAATTCATATTTCCTTGAATTAGTTTTGTACAAAGTTGAACTTGTTGATTCCCTTTGCTATCAAGTATAGGAAATTGGAAAAAAATGAGATATACAAACATTACTTAGATTATCAGTTTTGGCTATATGCAATAATTCTTGATTCCAATTACCTCGATTATCAAGATAAATTGTAGAATGAAATACTTATTGGTGCTTAAGATATCTTACAATAGTAGGCCTCTTGAGCGAACCAACCTTTATTCTTCCGCGCAAATCCTCACAATCTTCCTGCCAAGAAAATGAGAAATTCTTACCAAAAAGAAACAAATACAATATTGAATGAATGAAACAACACTGTAGTAAGTATTCATACAGAAGAAAAGTTTTTTACATTTGCACATATAAAATGGATAGTTCTCTTCTGTAGTACCAACTGAATAAAACAGACAACACACATATACTATAAAAATTCACCACTGCTATTTATCCAACAACCAGAATGTTCTTACTGGCACTACAAATGTTAACAAAGAAAAAACAATATATTGTCAAGTAAAATAGCAAAAAGTAGCAGCTAAAATACAATTCAAGACCCTGTTACTACACACTACTACTATTAATACTAACTCAATCCTCATCTCTTGTTTCATAGTCATTCATCAATTCTTCCTCATCGCTTTTTTATAGTCATTCATTGATTCTTCCTCATCACTTGTTTTACTTTCATCAAGTAACTCTTCCTCGCTTATTTCATTTTCATCAATTGGATCTTCCTCATTATTTTCCCTGGATGTTCCTTCTCTATAATCATTAACATTCAATCTATGTTCAGAAGGATCAAATTCTTCATATAGGCCTTCGTTATGTTGCAACTCACCTGCTAATTCATCATCCACCCTTTCTTCAACACTTGAAATGTCATTCTAATACGCTACATCCAATACATCCTCACCTTCAACTCTACCCATGATCTTTGTTTTTATAACTAGCCGCTATGTAAAATTATTCTTACACAAAGGATAGGGAGTGTAATACACTTGTTTCATATTTTGTGCAATGACAAATGGATCATAGAGTCCATACTCCCTCGATGCTTAATTTTAACTATTTTGTATTGAGGGTGCAGCTTTGTACCTAACCTAGGTGTAGGATCATACCACTTACATCGAAAGAGAACCAACTTTTTATTTGGCCAACCAACATGATATTCGAGTTCTAAAATCTCACGAAGCACACCATAATAATCAACACTGTCATCACCTTTCACCCAAACCCCGCTATTGTTGGTTTTCTTTCCCTTAGAGAACTCTTTTGTAGAAAAATTTGTACCCATTGATAGAGTACTTAGAAAACTTTCTGACTTTAGCATTAGGTCCCCAAGTTATATCACGTAAAAATTGGCTATTTGAGTCATAATTAAGTGGATTATGAACCTATAAAAAGTTCAAGAAAATTTAGAATTTAAATATACAAAAGGCTGAACAAAAGTTTAAATCGTGTTAAATATTTAAGTTACACTTACATATTCTCTTAATCACATTGAAAACATAGGATAAACAGCAGCATCCCCGTGTAAAGCCACAAAGTAGTTGTCCGACAAAGTTATGACTTTCATTAGTTAAAGCTTAGATTGACCTTGAATGATTGTATTTAACATAAATATACTCACTTATAAAAAGGCAGGACCTAGGAACAATTTAATAATACATGTGTTGTAGCTGACTTAAGCTCCACCTTATTCAAATATCGAAGTGGACCAACTTTTGGACTTCCTTTACCTGGTTGATTGAATATTAGAAATGGTGGTGTTGAAAGATCTGTAATGTATCCATCATCATGCATATTAGGTCAGTTTGTCAAACATGGTACATCATGTCCAAAATAATATGAACAAAAATATGAGGTCTTTTTAGGCAAATAAGCCTCATATTGATCCCTCAATTCGAGATCTATTTTTATGGCCCGCTTACATTTGCCAATAGTCTTGCATAGGATGATATTTTATATGAAATAATGTTCAATTAAGACACCTGAAGGTAAATTTTAAAAGTCAATACCTCTCATAGGGATACATCTATATACACAGAACAGGCCCTCCAAATCGTGACTCTCGCACAAGGTGAATTGGAAGATGCTCCATAACATAAAAAAAAAATAGGAGGAAATTTTTTTGCCAACTTGTTTAAGTAAGTCAATGTTGATATCCATCAAATATAGGTTCTCCTCCCTTAATGTGTTAGAATATAAATCTTTGAAAAATTAGCTTATCTCTATTATGGGTTTCCATATTCTATCGGGCAATGGACAGAATACAATAGGCATCAATGACTCCATGAAAATATGATAGTCATGGCTCTTTATGAAGGTCAACATTCCTTTCTTCATGTCAACACACCTAGACAAATTTTACGCATATCCATCTGGCATTCTCAAATTATTAACCCAATCACAAATCACTCTTCTATCATCCAAAGTAAATGTATAACTAGCCTTGGGCTTCTGAATCTTATTGTTTAAGTATGTCAGGTACAACTCACTGCACCGACAATACTCCTTTAATTCCATCCTGGCCTTCAAGTTATCTTTTGTTTTGTTACTTACATCCATCACAGTATTAAATAAGTTGTCAAAGAAGTTTTTCTCAATATGCATGACATCCAGATTATGAGGTAGAAGATTATCCTTCCAGTAATCTAACTCCTAAAATATGCTTCGTTTAGTCCAGTTATGTGTAACACCATAACCAGGTATCCTAGATGGTGGAGACTCCGTTACCTTAGGTAGATTCTTCACTCTATCCCAAATTTCTTCTCGCGACAAAATTGTCGGTGGCTCCTCAAAATCAGATTTGTTCTTTATAAAATCACTAGTATTTCTCCTAAACTCATGGTGCATTGGCAAAAATCGATGGTGACAGTCAAACCATGATTTTTTATGCCCATGTTTCAAAGTGAATGCTTTTGTGTCTTCCATACAACAAGCGCAAGCTAACTTGCCCACAATGGACCACCCAGACATCATTCCATAAGCAGGAAAGTCATTTATAGTCCACATAAAAGTAGCATGTAATCTAAAGTTTCGTTTCATTGATACATCATCTGCTTCCACACCTTTATGCCACAATAAGTTCAACTCATCAATCAATGGCAACAAATATACATCAATCAAAACATTTGGATTGCGAGGACCTGGAATAATCCAATTTAGAAATATATACTGACTTGTCATACACAATTCAGGTGGGAGAATATAAGGAGTCACAAACACTGGTCAACATGAATATGGTGTAGCTGAGATAGAAAATGGAGTGAATCCATCAGTAGATAATCCCAACCTAATATTTCTTAGTTAACTAGCAGAATTAGGATACACACTATCAAAATGCTTCCATGCTTCTCCTTCTAAAGGATGACATAAAACACCAGGTGGTCTTTTATTTTCATAGTTCCATCTCATATGAGGGGCATAGCTCATTGATGCATACAACCTCTTTAATGGTGGTATAAGGGGTAAGTAATGCATCGACTTCATAGGAACCTTCTTACCTTTGGCATGTGTGACTTTCTTTTAACGAGGTTGATTGCAAAATTTGCAATGTTCTAAATTTGCATCTTACTTATAGAATAACATGCAACCTTTCTTGCAACATTGAATCCTCTCTGATGAAAGTCGTAACTTAGAAATCAACTTCTTTGTTGTGTAGAAATCTTTGGACAAGTCAAGTTTATTTGGGTTAAGTTCATTAATAGTCCAATGATAGAATTCCTTCCCTCTTGAGAAATAGAATAATCTGACTTAATAATTAGTAATAGAACGACAACAAATAACTTAGAATGCATTGATCCTTCATACAATGGATGACTAGCTTCCTTTAACTGTTCATAAAAGTTCTTAGCTTCATTATTTGGTTCATTTTGAGCCCATGGGTGTGTCCCAAAAGCATCCTTGACCATCTCACTATATCATGAACTTTCAACATTATTCTCTCTTATTAGACTTTCAACATAATTCTGAAAAGCAAAATTATTAGTAGCACTACTCTCTCCATGAGTTGTCCATATAGTATAATTCAACATAAAACCCTTCTTATAAAGATGTTATGTAATAACATCTAGACTCAATAACTTGCAACACTTGTATTTCCAACAAGGACACCTAATTGTCCCTTCAGTAAGAAAATCATTAAGTGGTATTGCTTTAGCAATAAATCCATCTACCCCATCTTTATATTCCTCCCTCAACACCACACAGTTAGGATAAGTTCTATTATAATGACAACAATAACAATAAAGAAGAGAAATAAAAATAAAGAACCAAAATAATAACAGGAGAAAAAACACCAACAGTAGTTTTCATACATTTCAGGGCTTAAAGTAACATTAGTTTTCAATGCTTCACTTAGTTTCAATAGTTATTTATGACTCAGTGCTCTTTCAATAAAAGATATAAAATTAGTTTGAATGACTCGTAGAGGAAGTGTGGCCTCCAAAAATAAAATAACTCCTGGGAGTAAAATAAAGTGCATAAGACACTGTGAGGGATGTTAAACTACCCAAGACAAATCCACATGAATTAACAGTTGTTGACCTAAAATAAAAGTTGACATGCTAATTTGGGATCAAGTAACTATAGTTATATAAGTTATATAACTGTCTCTGCACTTTGGCTGAGCTTTCGACTTTTACTTAAAAGTTTGTTACTTGTTTCTTGGAATTTATCATAGGCCATACAGATAGGATGGATCCATCCAAACATCAATCTTGAGAACCCTGACAAAGGATTGGTATGTATCTGGTTAATATACTGAACTTTTTTATAAAGCCTACACTCCGTAAGAAGCCACTAATACTTACCATCCAACTATAGCATCTTACTTGACTTTATACTACCTATGTTCTAATGTTGAAAAACATGATATTAGGATAGGAATGTGCTGGTGGGCTCTATGAAGGAGCGCCTGGATATCAAGGTTGCTCTCTCCAACTCAGTTGGCCTTGGAGGACACAACTCGTCTATTTTTTTTGTACCTTATAAGAACATCTAACGCTTAAAATATATAATGTTTTTATCCACAAGGGAGGCACTCTCGGGCATACTAAAGAAAGCCAAAAAACTACAATACATCTTTAAAAAATAAAAAAGGCACGGTTATAGAGAGATGTGCATTCATAGGGCATTTGAGGATTGTTTTTTTCAAAGTTTTTGCATCACTCTTAACTCTAGCACATCAAGTAATTTTGACGAATGATCCTAAGCTAATAATATGGTTAAATCCATGCGATAAGTTTTACTACAGTTAATTATTACATACTATAATTAATGCACTGTTGTCACTTCTTAAGAAGAAAATACAAAAATATAGGATCTAGTTGAACTTCACAGACATCATATTTTGTTTCATAAAATTGTACTTTAATGTAATCAAGAGAAAATAGGTGCTTTTTCAACTCAAATTGACATAAAAAGTGAGATGCCTTGCGTAACCCCGACCTCTGGTAAACAAACCTTAATTTCACAAATTTGCAAAGAGTATGACCACAAAGAAATGAACAGAAGTATTTGAAAGCTAAATCTCAATATATGCTACTCCTTCCATTCAAATTTTACTCTTCATATTTTGGGACATCCCAGAACATTTAACACAATTTCACTAACAAAATATCCTTCTATACAACTTTCACAACTTTAAGAAATTCAAATTCACTAACCTATCAAATTTAAACTTTAGGAAATTAAAATAGCCTCTCACCCTCCATGAGATAAGGATAAAGTCTTTGTAGACCCTACCCTCCCCAGAACATACTTGTATAATTACACTGGATATACTGGCATTAAATTGATTTTACAACTAGTACTTCAAGAATATTTATCCACCAGCAGGCAAACTAACAAAAAAAAGCAAGCAAAATATAGATACAGTGAAGTAGAACTCAAACACGAACAAGTAGGTCCCATTTCACAGTAAATAGATATATTAACAGATATAGCAAAGTAGAACTCAACAAGAAAACTTGTTTCATACAGTTAGATTTAGTGAAAATGGGAATTTTTGATTGAACAAATCGATATGCTTTTCTTTTGTGTAGCGGTCAGATTCAGTGAAACCGTCGCTATTACCACTCACCGTCGTTATTACCACCGTACCCATCATCGTTAATTTTTTAGAGATACAACACAAAGAGAAAAGAGGGTAGTGAGAGAGAGAGACGGCAGTGAGAGAGACCCTAGTTTTGATATGTTTAATTTATATTTTATATAAATTATTTAATATTTAAACATAAATTTTCGACTACATCAGTCGGTTAGATATTTAATAAAATTAAATTATATATTTAAATTAATTATTTATAAAAGTTTCGACTACAATAGTCAAAATATTTTTGTTATATTTAATTATTTAATATTTCCAACTACATCAGTCGGTTATATATTGAATATAATTTAATTATATATTTAAATTAATTAATAAAATTTAATTATATATTTAAATTAATTAATACAATATGAAAGACTACCGTGTAACTTATATTTTATATAATTATTTATTTAATAATTATATATGATGTTTAGACCACTATAGTCGAAAACAAATTAAATATATTTAATTATTTAATATTTTCAACTACAGTAGTTAGATACATTTAATATATTTACAGAGCAGCTTTTTTGTAATGTATTTAGTAATATATTTATTTAATTATTATAATTTTTTACTATAGTCGTCGGAAATATAATTACTAATATATTTAATTAATTATTAACTTTTTGTATAAGGGTATGATTATATATTTAGTAATATATTTATTTAGTTATCAGTATTTTTGACTACAGTGGTCGAAAATATATATTTAATAATTTATTTAAATAATTATTTAATTTTCGTATAAGAGTCTGATTATATATTTAGTGATATATTTATTTAGTTATTTATATTTCCGACTAGAGCAGTCGAAATATATATTCTCGAAATTTACCGCCAATATCCTGACTGTTGCAGTCATAAATAGTATCAAAAAATTATTTTGTAAAAATTAAAAATTAAAAAGTAAGTTTTTAGATTGAAGTAGTCGGAAATTTGTGATGAAATTTTTTCAATCGGAACTTTCAGTTAGAAAATAGCAAATTTCGGGTAGTGTGGGTCATATTTTGGGATGGATAGTTGCCCTTATGGGTTTAGCTTTCTCTCAAATTTACTTCAGTTTGTGTGGCTAACACGCATTGGGACCCTTTTAGTAGGGGAAGCCAAACCCATATAGCCCATGGGTGCCTATTATGACGGTTGAGCTACATAGTCCAAGATAATGTCTTACTTTATGCTAAACCTTGTTCCCTATACCGGCATATTATTTATATATGTATTATGATGTGGTTCATATGGTATTTGAAATGGTTTGACTTGACATTATTTTGTCGTCTATCCTCGAATTACATGCTAGTGTTCACCCTACTAACTATTTTCAGATGTTGTATCCCCAAGCGATATAGGAACGGAGTTACTACTACTTTTTCTGTGCAGATTTAGGTGGATCGGCTCGGTTCATTGGTTCGTTGTGGTGAAGTGGTGATCTTTCATTCTTTGAAAGACTTAGACATTTCATCAGTTCCTTTCATTGACTAGAATTAAGAGTTAACATTATCATTAACATTATCATTGTCATTGTCAGAGTCGGGGACATGTCCCGACCAAGACTGGTTTTGGTTTTCTTTGCGTAGAGGGTTTGTTGGATTACTGTGAACTTGGGTGGTGTCGGTTGGTTGTTTCGGGGTCGATGGCTGGTTATTGGTTACAGACATATCTTTTATTCTTTGAGCTTATTTCATGCTATCTTGTTATATGTTCAGAATTTGGCCATTGTTGGGCAATGTGTGGTGTTTGGGTAAAGTTCAGGGGATGGTCCCCATTCCATGGTAGACTTAGGATACTCGGCATGCCCAGGCCTTGATTCGGGTCATGATATGTTTTGACCAAGGAAAGTTATTGATCTCAACCAGAATTCACATTTACTAAACTTTTGGCGAATAGCTGATGATTCTTAAGGGCCTGTAAGACAATCCTCAAATAGTCTGCATGTTCGCCTTCACTACGGGAGTAAAAAAGAATGTCATCTCTGAAGACTATGATGAACATGTACAAATATTGCTTGAACACTCTGTTCATCGGGTCCATAAAAGTTGCAGGAGCATTCGTAAGTCCAAAAGACATAACTAAAAATTCAAAGTGACCATACCAAGTTTTGAAGGCTCTCTTTGGAAGTCACATTCTCCAACTCTGAGCTGATGATAGCCGAATCTGAGGTCTATCTTAGAGAAATAATTTGCACCCTGAAGTTGGTTGAACAAGTCATCAATTATAGGGAGAGGATACTTATTCTTGATTGTGACTTTGTTCAACTGATGGTAGTCGATGCACATTTTGAGAGAACCATCCTTTTTACGCACAAGCAAAACTGGAGCGCCCAACGGGG
This sequence comes from Capsicum pubescens, assembly GCA_030864215.1. Lineage (NCBI taxonomy): Eukaryota > Viridiplantae > Streptophyta > Magnoliopsida > Solanales > Solanaceae > Capsicum > Capsicum pubescens. The sequence continues at coordinate 237,841,832 of CM061540.1, forward strand.
AAATACTAGATCTGATGAAACCCTTATCTAAGAGATATTTCAATTGTTCTTTCAATTTCATAAGCTCTATAGGAGTTATTCTGTAAGGTGGGATTGAAATAGGCTGGTATCTAGAAAGAGATTTATTTCGAAGTTGATTTCCCACTCGGGAGAGACTCCGAGAAGATCTTCAGGAAACACTTTAGGGAATTCATTTACTACTAGAACTATCCCAAGATGCGAGATTTTAGAACTTAAGTCCTTGACTCGAACAAGATGATAGATTCACCCCTTCAAAATCATTTTCCTTGCTTGAGAAAAGAGACAAACCGACCGATAGGCACTGAGGTACTACCCCTCCATTCTATGACTAAAAGGAACTGGAACTGGACTATTCTGTTTCTATAATCAATGGAGGCATATCAAGAGTGGAGATAATCCATGTCAAGAATGACATAAAAATCAATCATCTCTAATTCTACAAAGTCTATTGTGGTAACTTTCTGAGACACTGTGATTGGGCAACTTTTTTATACCCGTCTGGCTGTAATGGAACTAACCACTGGAGTAGAAATTGAGAAGGATTCTGCTAATATTTTGGGACTGACATCAAAGTATACTACTATATAAGGAGTCACTTAGTAAAGTGAAGCTCCGGGGTCTAATAATGCGTATATATAAAGGTGAAAGACTTGTAACATACCAGTAACCATATTAGGAGAACCTCTCTGATCCTGTCGAGTCTGCAGGGAGTTGAAGAGGAATTAGTCTGACCCTGTTGACGAAAATCCTTACCCCTTTAGGCAACTATCGGACACTTCATGATCCTATGGACTAAATTTCCACACCCAAAACATGCATCACTGCCAGCCATACACTCACCCTTGGGATTCTTACCACATCTCTACTAAATGGGGTTTTTGCAGCCACTATTAACACTGACTTAGGACTTAGAGCGTTGTGCTCTATCCCGATGGTCCTGTATGAACTTAGGAACTAGAGCACTAACAAAATATGGGGTTGGGGTTGAATATTTCTTGTAGAACAGAGAATGATTTCCACCATCAGATCTTTGCTGAGAAAAGTTGAAACTACCGATTTTGGCCCTCTTATTCTTCCTTTCTTTTTCTTTAAGCTTCTCTTCCTCAATCTATTGAGAATGAACCATCAACATAGAGATATCTATATCCTTAATCAACATAAGTGCTCTGCACTTTTTAACTACATTCTCAAAAACACTAGATACAAACTTACTAATCCTGGCCCTAGAATCAGCCACTATGGTCGGAGCATACCTTGCTAACTGGGTGAACTTGAGTGAATAATCCTTCACACTCATGCTACCCTACTTCAAATTAATGAACTCCTGCACTTTGGACTCCTTTAACTCAAGTAGGAAGGATCTATCTAAGAAAGCAGTAGGAAACTCATCCTACTCTACAGGACCTGCATTTGTGTCTCTATCATCTTTCCAATGCTTCACCCAAGTATGGGCTACTCCTTGAAGTTAGTAAGCAGCTATGTCAGCACTCTCACTTGGAGTAACTGTCACACCACAAATCCTATTGGGGAGGATAGGTACTCGTAACCGTAAAGGCCCGAGAGAACCAATTCAAAAACTTGTACTTCCCATGCATGTAACTATAAAAACTAAAGGTTCTGAAAAATATGATATTATCTATCGATGAGAATAATTACATATGCAAACACAGACTGATATATACAATACTTGGCCGTTGGGGCCACCACATCTAAAGATAAAATACTATCATAACTTTACATTAGTCTACAAAGCCTCTAAAAGATACATAGACTTAGTTAGGGTCGGAACAAACCCCCACCCTACTTTTGACTTACTGTACAATAACAAAATATATGGAACAGGCTCGGAAAGCCCCAAATCAACCTGGAGCTCACCAATAGTCCCTGAAAAGCCTGCGCTCCTACTAGTGAGTTGTATGAGCTGAAGTGCTTGTGCCTGCAGCATGAAATGCAGGTCCCCCATGAGGGACGTCAGTACGAAAATATGTATTGAATATGTAAGGCAGAAGGTAACAACACACTTGATACAAAAGCTCAATAGAAATCTGATACAAATGTATAAGTAGTACTAGTAGACCACCTTTATAAATACATGTGGGACAATGTACATTACATTATTTTCTTCGTTTTACCTTATTACTTCATAATCTTTGTAAGCCATATAATGCAAATGACAAGCTGATCAGTGGTAAATAGATAAATTAGGATCGACCCATGCTAGGCTTACGCCCCTTAGCTGCCACCTATATATAAAGATTGGGATTGGCCCATGCTAGGTTTATGCCCTTGAGCTGCCACCCACAAATAGAGGTATCGAGATTGGCCCATGCTAGGCGAATTCCCCTGAGCTGCCACTCGTTATTTTACAGATTTGCATTACTTAGTTTATTTAGCCTTTGAGATTGTTACTTTGGTGGTCATCACATTATGGTACCTTGAACCAGTAATACGCTAATAAGAGACATGTAAATAGACACTTAATGCAACAATAATGAGGTAGGGAGTTTTTGGCACACAAATAAAGTGTTTAGGAGCTGAAATAACACATGGGTCTTATTTGAACAAACGGAGAATTCCTGAAATTTTCTAGTGAAGATAGACATGCAGATTTAATAACAAGCTCGTATTGAGGTGTTCTAATGCGTTAGAGAGTGTGAACAAGGTCATTGGATACATGGAGTGTAATGTGCTGCCATTATGTATCACTTTGTTATAGGATAACCTCGGAAACTTGCTTGATAGAACAATTGTACGATTTCATTCCAAAGAGTGTGAAATAGAGTATGCCTTACATACCTGGTTATTTGACTCCGAAACTAACCCGACTTGACTTCCCGCCTTTTATATTACTTATATACAATAGAATATATGGTTAACTTGTATTAGTAACCAATCAATACATTTGAGATACTTAATTTCACCCAAAATAGTAACCGGGCAGCAACTATTAATCTATCAAACAATGGTGTTATTTTAACCCTTTTTTCCTCTAATTACACCTACATACCATATAGGTTCTTATAAGGTTCACCAAAACCACCTCGACTTCATTACACATTCCAAACAATACGCAAAATAGATTGGGCAGCAAACATTAGTTCGTAGGTGTATCACCACATCTTTCTTCTATAATTCATTACAAACTCATCACACATTTATCCAACTTCAACCTGATAGCCCATAACATATACATACAAAATAGTCCACAAAACAGTCCCAAATCCCTTTTATTGTAGCAATCAATTATTGAACTCATCATCTCTTGAGTTCTCAATAACAAGACATCCATAATCCCCTCTCAAATTCATATATAAGAAAAACAAAATGGAGCAGTCACCTTACCTCAATTCAGCAACTTATTCTTTTAATTGAACTCTTCAAGATCTTGAACTTTCCTTCACACTTAAACCAAAGAAGAAGAAGAAAAGTTCCTCAATAACAAGGAAACGTGAACAAACAGCTTGTTCTATAATCAGCCATATACTTATAGTCAAACACTTATAACTTGGGCTGCAAAGTTGAGGGTTTCTTCAAGAACCCTAGAAGGAAAAATAGGGTTGTTGTTCTTGTTGTTTTAGAGAGAGTAGAGAGATTTGCTGAAATATACTCCTTTTTTGTGACTTAAAAGTGAAATAAAATAACTAGCAACTTGGCCTTTTAAAGGCCCTATCTTGTCCACCTCCTTAGCTGTATTTTGGACCATAAAATTGGTCAAATTGGTCCAAGTAGGTGATGCACCTACTTAAGGGTTCAAGCTGCACAAATTTTCAAAGTAGGTGATGCACCTACTTACTTAAATTCTTATTTTGGGCTTAAATAACTTGGGCCTTTGGCAGATTGGTGTGTTGGGCCACTTATCCATTTTCTTTCTCTTTTGTTTAATTTTGCCCAAATAAGTATATTAGCATAGACCCAAATCTGATCCATAGCCATGGATCCATTAATTTCGTTCAAACAACTTAAGTAGGTGACTCACCTACTAGCTTAAATAAGTCAAGCAAGCACCTCAATATTTTGCTCCATTTTCATCTCCTAATCCCTTTAATCTAACCTTCAACTTATACACACTTGGTCACTTTAAACTTTAGATTCAAATACTAGCTTACGATTCCAAGTTTAAATAGTTATCTTAATGTTAACTTAGTCGCATCACATTAAAATGTACGGGAAGCATCTATAATTCCATCTATACCATTAATACTTGCATAACAATTCTCATACACTATATATATCAAAAGGCTATACCAAGTTCCATATAATTAGAACAAGTACAAGCAAAATACGGGATGTTACAGTAACACCCATTATATCTATCACCTTCTACAGACAGTCCAAACATTCTTGTAGATCCTTCTCAGACTTAGATCCAGAGAATGTTGGAGGATTCATCTGAGTGAAGTCCCAAATTTTGACCGTTGTTGTATTAGCTAAGGGGTTAGTTAAGGCAACAACCTGCTGGTTATTTTGGGCCGCTATAGAATGGACTAAAACTGTGAGTGCAGCCTTAAATTCGGCATGAGAGACCTATTTATTCAAAGGGTCTTCCTAAATAGGTGGTGTAGGCAGGTCTCATTTCTCCTTCTGTTAGCCCTTTTAGGAGGCATTTTTTGTACATAGTAGAGACTGATTGAGAAGGAGAAGTTTAACGGAGCTCATGCCCCATTTCATAACAAGAATACTAAAAGAAGGGAAACTTTCCTAAAACGTCTCATAGGCTCTCACCCATAAGTGTGGCACGCTTCACACCCATAAATAAGACTCTACTTAACACGACTTTCTGACACCCTAGGACACTTTAAACCTTATGATCTTATACCAAGCTTTTCACGACCAAAGACTACCCCTATTCGTAATACGGTGCTTAAGGACACATGTGATAACCCATGATCTAGCACATATTGTAAATACCAAAAGAAGATAACAAAATACTATGTGGGTGTCATCTAATAAATGTTTAAATAGTTAAGTCAATAACCAAGGAGTCTGAAACACATCATGGAAAACATAACTAATTGTCTGACTGTCTGAAAACCTCTAAACATGATGAGTTGTTGGGACAAGTCCCCAACCAACTCTGGATACTGAATTAATCATGAAATAATATACTGAAAATCATGATAAATTATATAATTAGTCCTTGACTAATAAGGACTCACCAATGCTGCAGCTGAGTGGCACACGAGCTATCTAAGTATGATTTGTGAGCTAAGCGTCCGAACCTATGTTATAAGATAACATAGCACAAAAAGAGTATGTAGTCAGTACTTTGAATGTACTTGTATGTGAGATGAGGAATGACTGATATACATGTAAACTGAGCATAAATACATGAACATGAATATTGAATGTAAGAACAGGTATAAACATGTACTAAAATGATCTGAATAACTGAATAACTGATATATGGATACTTGGTCATGCAAATTTGAACTGATATGATCTGAATACTAAAGTAAAATTGTGGGACCTATCATATAACTAGAGTCCTACCTGTAACCCTAGTTAGAATGGTGTCAGTACCTTACCACGGGCACCAACACTAGCTATGTGATCCACTAAACTGATGTCCTGAAGGACTAGGGTGTCAGTCCTATACTAGTCGGTGACCCCTAAGAGAGTATCAGTCCTCAACTGGGGGGGATGACCTCTCATAACCTATGCTAGATATGTAGTTATGGAACTTATAGACTTATACAAAAGGTCTAAGTCCTCTACTAGCGGGTGAGCCTTCATCCTTAGGTTCGCTCGGTGCTACGTCCTACTCCCAACTGAACCGACACTGATACTGGTGAAAGGCTTAACATGATTGATGATGACAAATGCTCAACTTGATAGTATTCTAAATTAATGATATAAGTGTGTTCTGAATGACTTATAACTTGACATATGACACATATATGAATAGCATATCTAGGTATTGGGTGTTCATAACCTGCTAGAACTATCTAATGCAGACTGATCTTGACAAATATTAAATAATCCATGGTATGGGGAAAAATCATGACTAACACCCAATATTTTAATAATTAGGAATGATGTAGACATTTCCATTATCAAACATATGGAATCACAATTATCATGAAAGAATATATTTTCATGGAGGAAATTGAGAGTTTAACTGAATAAATTATTAATTTCATACTTCTCATGGAACCCTAGAAAAAAAAGGGAATTAAACTTAAGAATTTGGAGAACTTTGGGACTCAATGGGTGAAAGGAGACCATTGGAGAATATCCTACATACTTGAAGTAGAAGCCTTGAAGATATCTTCTTGAGAATTGAACTTGCTTGAAGAACCCTAGTTTTCTCTTGAGGGAGAAAGAAACTGTCTCTTTGATTTCTCTTGGGTGAAATTGATAATTATGTTATGATTTGGGGCTTTGGAGTTTTTTATACCATCCCATGTGAATCCAAAATGATGTGGTTTGGATTTTAACAAAGTGGACAAAAAGATAAAAGTCCTTGGAAAAACGTTCAAGAAAACAAACTCCCAGTCGTTATGACTCACCTCACGACTCGTTACGACTGGGGATGAGTCATGGTCTGAGTCGTAACCTGGGATATTGGGATTCTGGATACATTTTTTTATGACTATGACTTTCCACCTAATGGCTTGTTACGACTTACTACGAGTTATTGGGTGAAGTCACAGTCTGAGGCTTGATTCTTGGATCCTTTACTGGTCAGGCTACGGGTCCACACAACGACTCGTAAGGTCTGACTACAAGTCATGTGCTGGACTCATAACCACTGGAAGGAATTATTGGTTACATACTTTTGTGACTACGAGTCTCTTCTAACGATTCGTAGCTATTGATTACGGGTCTTGGGGAGGAGTCATAGGCACTGAGACAAAATATGGGTCTTTCACTGGAATGTTTATGATTCACTCAAGATGACTTATCACATATGGCAACGAATCATCGCAACTGAGTCATTGTCATATTAGTATGTCAGTCCCTTAGGAAAATCTTCCACAACTTTTTTTCACGACATTGGATTGAGATGAGACTTGGCGCGTTGGAAAGCTAACTTAGTGGTGTATCGTTTAATGGGTTTATAGCTTGAAAATTTAGGTTATTAATAGTGTGGTACCCAATTAATCATAACCAATATATCATATCCGTAACGACATGGTACCCGATCCTACATCGTTAAATATTATCAATAATATGTATAAAAATGCAAATGCAGTCAATAATTATAAGCAATGCATGGAGACAAAGCACAAACACCCAATTGAAATCAGATGCAAGTAATAATGATTGAAATAGAACTTATAATTAAGGACAACCAAGTAATTTCAACCAATAATCACAAGTATATGAATGCTCAACTTGCACGTCAATTTAAGTGTAAGGTGGTCGTCGTCAATATATTTACCCAACTTTGGAGTTAGGGTCGAATCCACAAGGAACATTGTGAGTGGAGACTAAACTAGTTTGAAATGATAGATACTATCTAATTCAAACCAATAGTACAAAAAGATAAAAATGGAGGGTTTGAAAGGTATCACACTTAATATTTCTTTTTTTGGATTTTTCGAGTACAAATTCGGGGCTATGAATACTTAGAGTCTAAACAATTAGGCACGAACCTTAGGATTATGCTTTCCTAGGGGGAAAATATGTATGGAGACTTGATAACTTTGTGCATGTTCTAATTGATGATGATGTGGTAGGCCAGGTTGTAAGTCCTTGGGGCTAATTTGTCAACATAGCCTTAAAAATTTCACTCATTGACTCTATCGAGTACCTGCCGAGTGTGTCAAATAATGCCATCCAATACCTCAATTAGGTATCCCTATTTCTAGGATGATACACAAGGAATAGTCAACTTCACAATCACTCTTATGTCTAAGATAGTGAAAAATTATCAAACTATGCCAACAATTGTATACTATTGCTTTGGTTCCCACATCCCTCTTTCAAGGATGATGTTGATTCCTAATATTCACTCAAACCCCTCTTTCAAGAATGGTTTGAGCTTTCAAGAGTTTGGAATTTTCACCCACAGACCCATTTGAGTATTTGGAGTTTTCACCCACAAATACCAACCAATTTAATCAGGCAATAATAGAACCCATCTATTAACACATTAACATATGCACAAATAAATCACAACCCACTTGAAATTGCACCTTATTCTATCATAATCCCAAGAGGAAAAACTAGCTACTCATAAGATAAATAAGTAAAGTTTTTACCCAAAATCTCCATTGATTTGATTTGAGAAAATCTTAAGTGAATGTAACTTCAAACTATAAGATCCAACAAATCTTCAATGGGTTCACTAATTCTTCACATGGAAGTGACTCCAAAGAATTTTTCACCCAAAATTTGTACGATATTATCCTCTCTAAAAATGAGATATAACCCTAGAACAATGTCTCCAAATTGGGGAAGATGGAATTTTCCCTAATAATATGGTTTGAGTCTTCTTTTTGTCAAATTTGGTATCAGCCACGTGCATTTACATTTCTGCCCTTGGGCTACATTTTTCTTCTAAGCCGCGATCTCATAGGGTTGTCCGCAATCGCAGCTACCGCGATTGCGATTAGCTCATGCAACCACGGTAGGTTGACCTTATTGACTGACCACGATCGTGGTCCTCAGACCACAAATGCGGTAACTCGGGCCATGTCTGATCCAGGTCTTTAGTTGTATTTTCTTGCTTCCTTTTGATCATTTTTAGCTCCAACCCACATATTTCTATCTCATCAACTACGTGCCTGCAAAATCTTAATATTAGTGCATTCAATCACAATTATGTTTCATTTAATCATTCAAAACATGGTGATGTGGATGAATGTTGAGTGCAAATGAGTGGTAAAATCACCACTCATCAACACCCCCAACTTAAAGCTTTGCTTGTCATCAAGAAACACTTCCCCTTATCATGAGACATTACACTTTTATGCCCAATTTTAATGCCTCAAAGATCACAATGACTTCAAGCTTAGTCACTACCACAAGTAGCTCATTGCATATGGGCTAAGCTATTCTTACTAGACCCCTCATCATAAAATGTAATATCTAAGGATGCACAAGACTTTAAAGAGCAACCAAGCAATAACAACCAACACTTTAAAAGTGACTCACTTTTGATGAAAACTAAGTTATATTCCATTTGTCTCATTGCTCGAAAGATGACAAAATCACGTACCTTAAGTCATTTGCATGCCTCCTCACAGCTCGTATTGAGGTTGAATCCACAAGGAGTGAAAAATAGATTTCTAGTATTGTAGGTAATTAAGTCCTACTAAGATTATACCTGAAGTAGTAGTAAATTAAATGACATAATTAAAAATTAAGGGGGGAGGGGGTTCTTGTATAAGGGAGAGTGTATATTGCTAGGAACTTGATTTCGCAAACTAAGCAGCAAACTTTAATTTAACTTCGATATTTGAAGAATCTTGGGATCATGTCTACCTAAGGGTAACTTAGGTGTGGGTGTGTGAGATTTGATGCACATGTTAGTAAACTTCTAATGTGGTAGGATAGGTCTAGGGCCCTTGAGGCTAATTTCTCAATAAAACCTCAAAGATTTCACTTGTTGACTCTTTCGAGTACCTAACAAGTGTGACAATCATATTCACCTACTACCTCAATTTGGGAATCCCTATTTCTAGGATGATACCCAAGGTAAAATCAACCACAAAATTACCCTTATGTCTAAGATAGTGAAAATGAGTAGATTAAACCCAATAGTTGTATACTATTGCCTTGGTTCCCACATCTCTCTTTCAAGGATGATAAATATTCCTATAGTTAACCCAAACCCCTCTTTCAAGGATAGTTTGGTCTTTCAAGAACATAGAGTTTTCACTCACAAACCCATGTGGGTATTTCAGGTTTTCACCCACAAATCTCAACCAATTTAATCAAGCAATAGTATAACTCATTGTCATCTAACTAGAATGTACATAAATACATCACAACCCATAACTAATTTGCACCTTAGTTCAATATAATCCCAAGACTAAAAGATTTAGCTACTCATGAAGAAAAGAGAGAAACATATGCCAAATGGGTTGTTCAAGGCATCCATTCTTCACAAATAACAAAATCAAATTGTCCAAATTAAATTTATAACTCTTTCCTAATTTAGGGTTTCAATTTCAAATTCAAAGTATTGATAGCCTCAAGAGTGCCCAAAATAGGAAAGGGTTTTTAGCTTTTAGAGGATTTAGGGCCAGCTGCTGAAATTTATGAAACTTCCCCTTAGCTAAATCTCATGTGACCGCAATCGCACTAGATTCGCCGCGATCGCGGCTAGCGTGACCGCATGTAAATCAATGCGATCGCAATTGTTGACCATCTTGACTGGCCGTGATCACAATAACTGAGGCATATTTTTGCTCCAGGTCTTTCAGCTGCACTTCCTTTCTCTTCATTTGATCCTCTTTAACTCAAGTCCACATCTTTCCATCTCATGACCTGTATACCTGCAAAATATGGATTTTAGTGAATTTAACCATACATAGATCTCTTTTATTCATTCAAAACATGGTAATGTTCATGAATGTCGAGTGTAAATGGGTGGTAAATTCACCACTCATCAACATCCCCCAACTTAAATCTTTGCTTGTCCTCAAGCAACACTACCCCTTACCATGAGACTATGCACTTTTATGCCCACATTGAATGACCCATATGATTATGATGACTTCAACAATAGTTAACTCCACAATTTCGCTCTTCAAACATGGGCAAACTATATTCACAACACCCCTCAACATAAAATATAATTTTTCAAGGATGCAAAAGACTTCGAAGAGCAACAATGTAACAATCAACGATACTCTAGGAATGTCTCACTTTTTACCTCAACTACAGTATACTCTTTTTTGCCTCTTTTCTCGAAAGATGACAAAATCATCCACCTCAACTTGTTCACATGCCTCCTCACAAGAAGGAAAATTTCACACACCAAGCTACCAAGTATGTAACAAGGAATTTAAGTACAAAACTCTCTCCCTCACAAGAACTCTCAATTCTAACAAGTACCTTGCCATAGGCTTGTCCCTATTTTTAATCGCCACTACAAAGAACATACTAGGTTGGGAATCACGAAGGGCTTCTATTCCATCCAACTTTTGATCATGGACCACTTCTTTTGTTTTCACTCATTACCCATGTACCTACTTTTTAATTTCTTGGTTCACCCATTTTTCTTTTAATTTCGTTTTCTTGCACTCTTTGTTCTTCTCTTTTCTTTGTTGGATCCTTTATTTTTCTTATTCATTTGTTCTCAATGCTTAAGCTTAAAGGTACTTACTTACAACTTCGTGGCCTAAAGTTTTTCAATTATCACCACCCCCAACTTAGGATTTTAGCCTTAAGTTGTAATTTTAAGTTCAAGGAAGGTAGGGTTCAAAAGAAAGATCAATAATGAAAGGCTCACGGCTTATAATGTGTTTGCCAAAGAAAGGTCTAAAGGCTCAAAGTGGGTAACTAGGTATAAAACTTATGCAAGGGTAGGAATTTTAGGCTAAAGTGGACTTCCAATGTTGCAAAGATGGCCTAAGATCACCTCCCCAACAAAGTAGAATCAAAATTATCCTTGAGAGACTAATGGAGCAAGTTCTAGATGGTACAAGTTCACAAGAGATTTGGAAAAATAAGCTCACCACACACAGCATGTAAAATTTCCAAGGAGGTTTAATTGCCCCTTCTTCTATAGAAAAAAAATGAAGTATCTCCAAATTTTCACTTAGAGTATCTCCCAATTTTCACAAGTCAAAATTTTAGATTCACAAAAAGAGAAAAAGATTTGTTACAAGGCTGCTCACGTCCATGCCTTCAATTTTTGGAAATTTTGGAAGGAGGAGAGTGTTTACTTTGCATGGGCACCACATATGATTTGATAATTATGGAACCAAACCAAGCCTTAATCTCATATTGTGGTTTTCGTATGGGCCAACCAACCATATGGCTATTCGGTATTCACCATAGGTATAAATGTGATCCCAAAATCCAAAATACTATAGGTACTCAGACGTTCCTTGTATTTGTGACTTTGATGCCATGGGTACTCAAACTTTCCCTGCATTCATGACTCCAAACCCAAACACGACGCTTTCCCCTTAAGAATATTATCACTCAATCTATCATAGGGAAAATCTCATCCGATATTTCCATAAGTAAACTTAAGAAAAAGTAAAAATCTAAGAACAAAATAACTAATCCATGAAAATATGGGCACCATCAGAGTGCCCGAATACTACAACCCAAATATATAAAAAAAATATAAAATTCATCAAAAATAATAGAAAAATATCTAGAAATATCAATAATACAGGTCCAGATCAAATGAATACGAAGATAGGCACCCCCAACTAAAAAGGTATCAGTATCTTCACTGTATAAATAATCAAGCATATAGAGAGATAAGGGTGCTCCCTGAAACCGCATCAAGAGCTGTTGTCACTCTCAGAATTGGCATCATAATCAGCCTCCTCTTGACCGGACTACTCTACTGGGGCCTCACATCACTCTCTATTCAGGATAAAGAAAGTCAATCACAAGGTTTTAGGACCTTCCAAAGGCCCTTCACCCCCTACCATATCTTTTTAAAAAAACTATCTCTCTTCTTATCCCTTATGACGATCTTTTCATGTGCAATACAGAGATCATAGTGTGACGCCGCTAAGGATGAGTAGGCCTTCTCAATCCTAGTAATGGTAGATCTCTATTTCTTCTGGTCCTTTTGATACTTTGCATAGTTGTCCTGTGACACATATGAATGTCAAGTGGTGGAGGGCTCTCGCGGTCCCTGGGGTAAACTTGACATAAGCTCCTTGATAGACATAATATAAACTCCAATATCCTAAAGAGGCTCGGTGGTAGATAACCTATAAGACTCAAGCTCCTTACATGTTGACTTCCCTAAGTTAATCTTTCTTTTTTTTCTTTTACCTGGTATTCCCTCTCCTCAGATTCTCAAAGGATAGATGGGGGTACCAAGGCACACCTAATTATCTCCAGAGTATTCTTCAACCCTATCTCTCCTACAAAGCTCAGTAATCAAAGAGGGTAAGAATAGATGTGTACCACCTTGGTTCTTGAAGAATTTTATATCAAAAACCACAAGCTGGCCAACATTCAAAAAAATGCTATCTAGAATGCAAGCGACCATCCGGGACCATAAATCTGGGACTAATGCCATGTGGGTGCAAGGGGAGACTTGGCTACATATTATCTTCCACCAAATCCGAGTCTCGAAAGTGAAGTCATTCATATGGATCATACTCTTGGTTTCCTCCCGTGAGACTTCCTTTCCAGGACATAATCTTTCCGCCAACCAGTTTTCTTAAAGATTTCATTTGTTGACTCTTTCAAGTACCTAACAAGTTTCACAATCATATTCACCCACTACTTCAATTTAGGCATCCCTATTTCTAGGATGATACCCAAGGTAAAATCAACCATAATATCACCCTTACGTCTAAGATAGTGAAAATGAGTAGATTAAACCCAATAATTATATACTATTGCCTTGGTTCCTACATCCCTCTTTCAAGGATGATGAGAGTTCATATAGTTCACCCAAACCCCTCTTTCAAGGATGGTTTGGGCTTTCAAGAGCATGGAGTTTTCACTCACAAACCCATATGGGTATTTGGGGTTTTCAACCACAAATCCCAACCAATTTAATCAAGCAATAGTATAACTCATTATCACCTAACTAGCATGTACATAAATACATCACAAACCACAACTAATTTGCACATTAGTTCAACATAATCCCACGACTAAAATATTTAGTTACTCATGAAGAAAAGAGAGAAATATATACCAAATGGGTTGTTCAAGGCATCCATTCTTCATAAATACCAAAATCAAAATCTCCAAATCAGATTTACAATTCTTGCCTAATTTAGGGTTTCAATTTCAAATTCATAGTATTGGTAGTCTCAAGAATGCCCAAAATGGGAAAGGGTTTTAAGCTTTTAAAGGATTTAGGGTTGACTGCTGAAAATTATAAAACTGCCCCTGTGCTAAATCTTATGTTACCGCGATTGCGGCTAGAGCAACCGCATGTAGATCAATGCAATCGCAGTTAGTGACCATCTTAACTTGTCGCGATCGTAGCCTGAAGGTTGTGATCACGGTAACTGAGGCTTGTTTCTACTCCATCTCTTTTAGCTCCACTTTCTTTCTCTTCCTTTGATCTATTTTAGCTCAAGTCCACATCTTTCCATCTTATAACCTGTATACCTACAAAATATGGATATTAGTGCTTTTAATCATACATAGGTCTCTTTTATTCATTCAAAACATAGTAATGTGCACAAATGTTGAGTGTAAATAGATGGTAAATTCAGCACACATCATGAACACTTACGGACTGTAAGTGGTACATATGAACCCCTAGGTGGGTCATAAGTGTTAGAAGAAATCAACAGTGTTTGAACTTCAACATATGAAGGCACTTACGAGGGGAGTAAGTGGTACTTATGCCCCATAAGTAGGTGTCGTAACTCTCAGATAAAATTTTCAACTTTCAGAAATCTTTGTATGACACCAGTCAAGGGACCTACGAGCATTGTAGGTATCACTTACGAGCCGTACATTGTCGCGTAAGTGGTCCACTTGTACTTTTTCATTATCTTTTCTTCTCTTCAACCCTAAAACCTAGTTTCCTGAAAAAAGCAAAAACAAAATCACATTATATCTAATAAAACAAACCTAAGTACTTGCATATTTTCTGGTTTTAGGAGTTGAAAGTTCCATGAAACCATGTCACATCATCTTATCCCCTTTTAGCCAATTATCTAAATATTTAAGTTTATTCAACTTACAATTCTAACTAGGGTTATCAACCTTTACACATCTTTCTTTCAGGCACTTGCAAAACTTAACCTTAGGTTCTTAAGATATATTGTCACATCCTGTTATCACAATCCATCTTCCTAACTATCCTTTAGAAAGCACGCCTCTAACTTCAAATGTGTACAATATTGCATTCACCCCTTTTAAGACATTAGAGACTAGTTTACATATTGAAGGTCACTTAATTCTTCTATTGTTATTCACATTCACATAATGACTCTACAATTTATTAGTCAATTCATATAAACATAAATACCCATCAAGGAATCCATTGAAAAGACAATAGCATAAAATTATCTTATTATTACATTACTTTCAACTAACTATCATTCTCACCATAGAACACCAATTTTTATGCCATAAATATCACATCAATAGAGTATACAATAATCCATGATAATATTTAAGCCTAGTCAGATTTTCAACAATTTAATGAATTCAAGCACCATGCCTGAATGCCTAAGACATAAAATCTCCCAACATTACAATCAAAATTAAGTACATCTAGCCCAAGTCTACTACAAGTTAACCATAACCTACCTCGACAGATGATCTTGGAACAAGAAGGCCATCCCATGGATGCTCATTCCCTTCCTTTAGGCCCTGGAATGCTCAATCGTCTAAAAAATAAGTAGTTATAAGAGTAATTAGTTAGTTACTCTTCAAATAAGTACTTTGGAAATCAAACCCACTAACTCTACCCTTATTTATGGTGTATAACTGTAATACCCAAAAAATCAAATCCAATGTTAGCATCTTCTTTTAAGATCATGTATAGTACCATATATATCCTTGGTAGTGTTATGAGTTGGTTTGAGGTATATTAAGGCCTCAAATAACTCTCAGCTATTAGACGATTCAAAATAGTCCTTATCGATTACGTTTTTGGGAAGAATATTGTTTTAGTCATATTCAAATGAGCATATATTTTATTAAACTCAGAATTTTCCATTCCAAGACCCACCAAGTTGTAGAAAATTTAATTATCTTTCCAACGATGCCAATTTTGCCCAAATCTGATACTCGGGTGAGAAGTTATGGCACTTTTAGTGCAAAATAGTAGTCCAACGCGATAAGGCCGCATCGCGGTGATGGCCAAATTCACATTTGTCATTTTCAAGTGTGCCATTATGATAAGCACCATATCTCTCCAAGGAGCATTTTCACAATTTTCACTTTTCAGTAGTTCACCGCAATTGGCCGGTATCGCGTTAATATTCTTGATGGAGCAGACACTGCATCGCAGTAGAGTGCAAAATGGCACTTGTCCTTTTCCAGTGAGGCACTGCAATGGTGTTGCATCATACCAAGGTGCCAAAATGAGATTGTCCTTTTTCCAGAGGTGCACCGTAATTGTACCACGTCGCGTTGGGTGTCAAAATTGGGATTTCCAGTCCGTAACATAATTTTCTAGGAATCGTTTGGTCAATTCCCAAAGCCCCAAATTCATCCAAAACATGTAATTAAAGCCTTAAAAAGTCACTATATGCCCCATTACTCTCAAATCCTTTTCAAGCAATTAATATTCTTTTAAGAACAAAAATCCTAGCCTTTAAAGTTCAAGATCAAATCTCAAGAATCCACCATCGATTCTCACGAATTCATCAACCTAGGTATGTTGAGTGTTCATTCATGGGTCCCTTTCACCCATGAATCCCAAGTATCCAACTTTAAATTCAAAGTTATGATCTTTTTAAATTGTGATTTTAACCATGAACTCCCATAAATTGTAATTATATACCATGTTTGCATGAAATTGTTGTTGTTTTTCAAACCCTACATGTTTAATGTTATTATTCACTGATTTAATTAATAATTGGTGATGTTGGTGTTGAAATCATTCTATTTCTAAAGTTTTAAACTATTCCCATGCTTAGCTTGAACTATGAACATCAAGTGTTTGATGAAATGCCTATAAGAATGGATTTTTTATGTAAATATTTTCATGCTATGTCCTTAAAGTTTTAGTACTATTTTACTATTAATGCTATCGAGTCCTCGGGGTTATGAATACCCAAAAACTTAGTTGTTTACTTAGTCTTATTATCTTTAGAATAGTTTAAGAATATATTCTGAGCATTATCAGTTCTGTCAGTTATCATAATTAGTTAATCTTAGCTCAGTTCAGTATTTTGAGTCAGTTCAATTGGGAGTAGGACTTATTACCGAGCGAACCCAGGGACGGGGGATTACCTTCTAGTTGAGGGTGCAACCTTAGCATTAGTCCTTATGTTCCAGAACTATGTAGCCAGCATAGGTTGGGATGTTAACCTGCCAATTGAGGGTTGATCTCATACGGGTACCTGCCAATTGAGGGTAACCCTCAGTCCTTTAGGATAGCACTTTACTGGATCCACACAATTAGTGTTAGTACCCGTGGTACGGTACTGACACCCTACCAACTAGGGTCACAGGTTGAACCCTAAATTTGCTCATTGGGGCATGTCGATTAAATGATAGCTCCCGCAGTCTCAGTCCAGTAATTAGCTCAGTAATTCAGTTTTAGTTATATTACTAAACCATACAGATATCAGTTATTCAGTTATTAGATTTTAGTATTTTGGTTTACAGATTATACCTAGAACATGTTTATGCTTGGTCACGCATCCTCAGTATTTATAGATTTTATGTGTTCTCTTCAGTATTTCCTGCTATTTATTCAGTCAATTATTATTCATGCACATGAAACCATGCATATCAGCCTACATCATTTAGCATACTAGTACATTCAAAGTACTAATAGCATACTCTTTTCTTGCGCTATGATGTATCATATCATAGGTTCGATTTCTCAATTCCCGGATTGTGCATAGACTTCCTAGATTTTTAGTCGTAGCAGTGTTGAGTCCTCATATTTTGAGGACATGATTTATTTATGTCAAATTACTTTATTAGTTTCAGTCGTTTATATTCAGTTGGAGTTAGTTTGGGGTTTTTCCTATCATCTCTTCTGTCAGTCAGTAGAGGCTTTTCAGACTAGTACAGACAGTTAGTCAGTTTTTAGATTTCAGTTGTCATTGTTAGACATCTTTTCAGTATTATTATTTTTGTCTTATAGATTTTATTAGATTTATGACTTAAAACCTTACGGCATTTCTCAGTTATATTCTACATATGATGTTTTGTTATCAGTTTTACTTAGTGCTCACAGCAGGTACCAACTCATGGGTTAGCTTGTGGTCCCTCGAGACTGTAAGCACTGTGTGGCACCCAGGGTATACTCTCAGGGTGTTACAACATAATATTAGAGCCTAGGGTTTTAAAGTGTCCTAGGATGTCTTAAAGTTGCGCCAAGTAGAGTCTTGTGCATGGGTGTGAAACACGCTTCATTTATGGACATGAGGCTACAAGGCATTTAAGAAAAGTATCCCTTATTTTAGTGTTCATGTCATATGACTGAGCATGATGCTTATGTTAACATCTAAGTCTAATCTACTCTTCCTTCTGTTTACATAATATGCCTCCCATAAAGATAAACGAAAAAATAAATGTTAACCATCCAGCACATTCGCCTTTTCAGGAAGATCCCCTGAATGAGCATGTTTCTCTTGTAGAGTTCAGAGCTACATTCACTACTCTAGCTCACTCTGTAGTGGCTCAAAATGTTCAGTCAGTCGTTGTTTCGACCAACCCAGTGGCCAATACTGCCGCAGCTAGGATTTGGGACTTTACCCGAATGAATCCTCTTCTATTTTCAGGATCCAAATCTGAAGAGGATCTGCATGAATTCTTAGACATGGTGCAGAAGGTAACAGATATTATGGGGGTGACTTCTAGTGAGAGTGTTGAATTTTCTGCTTACCAATTGCAGGATATGGCTCATACATAGTTTAAGTAGTATAAGGTAGATAAAGGTGCCGATGCAGGGCCTATAGAATGGGAAGAGTTTGCTACAACCTTCTTAGATAGGTTCTTTCTATTGGAGTTGAGAGAAGACAAGGTGATAGAGTTTATTAACTTGAGAAAGGGAAACATGAGTGTGAAGGAGTATTCCCTCAAATTTACTCAATTAGTTAGGTATGCTTCTCATGTGGTAGCTGATAGCAGGTCTAAGATGAGTAAATTCATGTTTGGTGTATCTGACAGTGTGGTCAAGGAGTGTAGGAATGTAATATTAATTAAGTAGATAGACTTTTCTAGGATTATGGTCCATGTTCAACATATTGAGGAGTAAAAGAATAAGGAGAAGGAGAGCGAGAAAGAGGGCTAGAACAGGCAGCTTCAGTTTTGTTCGGCCATAGTCAGAAGGTGGAAACCATCCTCAATTTCGCCTAAAATCTTCAGTTCCAGCTCCATCTTCATCTAGTTCTCTTGTACCTAAATTCAAAAATGAGAATCGGAATAAGGCGCCAGGCTCGAAGTCCTAAGGCAGTGTTAATAGTGGTTGTACAAATCCTCTTTTCCAAAAATGTGGTAAAAACCATTAGGGTGTTTGTAGAGCCGGTAGTGATGTATGTTTTGGATGTCGTAAGCTAAGCTACAGAGTCAGGGATTGTTTAAATAGTGGTCAGCAGGGTTAGTCCAGTCATACCCCAGTTCCATCCGGTCGCCCGACTCAACAAGGTGCCACTTCCTGTGCTACCAGTGGTCAACGTCCAAATAGATTGTATGCTCTTCAGTCCTGATAGATCAGGAAACTTCTCCTAATGTAGTTACTAGTACGTTGTAAGTCTTTCATTTACATATTTATGTTTTATTAGACCCTGGAGTTTCTCTTTGTTTTGTAACCCCGTATATAGACATCAACTTAGGAGTTAGTCTCAAAATTTTAGCAGAGCCTTTTTCAGTGTCTACCCCAGTGGGTGTCTTTATTTGTAGCCCGGCGGGTATACAAGAAATGCCCAGTTATAGTGTCTCAAAAAGTCACTTCAGTTGATTTTGTAGAGTTAGAGATGACGAATTTTGACGTCATTCTCGACATAGATTGGCTCTACTCATGTTATGCTTCAGTTGATTATAGAAACAGAGTATTTTATTTTTAGTTTCCAAATGAACTAGTCCTTGAATGGAGGGGTAGTACTACAACTCTTAGAGGTCAGATTGTTTCATACCTTAGAGCGAGAAAGATGATATCCAAGGGGTGTATTTATCATCAAGTTTGAGACAAAGACTCAAATTCTGACACTTCTAACCTTGAGTCAGTTTCAGTAGTGAGGGAATTTCCAAATGTGTTCCCTGAAATCTTCCCAGAGTTCCTCCCTAAAGGGAAATTGACTTTGAAATAGACCTTCTCCCAGACACGCATCCTATCTCTATTGCGCCATACAGAATAGCTCTAGCCAAACTCAAAGAGTTGAAAAAAAAGTTGAAAGATCTCCTAGGTAAGGGATTCATTAGGCCCAGCATCTCTTCGTGGGGCGCACCAGTTCTGTTCGTGCATAAGAAAGATGGTTCTCTCAGAATGTGTATTGACTACTTTCAATTGAACAAAGTCACAATTAAAAACAAGTATCCACTTCCCAGAATTGATAACTTGTTCAACCAACTTCAGGGTTCCAATTACTTTTCTAAGATAGACCTCAGATCCAGCTATCATCAGCTTAGAGTTAGAGAATGTGACATTCTGAAAACAGCTTTCAGAACCTGATATGGTCGCTTCAAGTTTCTAGTCATGTCCTTTGGTCTCATGAATTTCCCAGCATCCTTCATGGACTTGATGAACCAAGTGTTCAAGCAGTACTTGGACAAGTTTGTCATAGTCTTCATTGATGACATTCTTGTCTACTCTCGTAACAAAATAATCATAAAAACCACCTCAGGATAGTATTGCAGACTATTAGAGCCCATCAGTTGTTCGCTAAATTCAGTAACTGGGAATTTTGGCTAAGATTAGTAGCTTTTCTTGGCCATATTATTTTTGATGATGGCATTAGAGTCGATACTCAAAAGACCAAGGTGGTGAGAAACTAGCCCAAACCCATCTCTCTATCAAATATCAGGAGTTTCTTGGGTTTGGCTGGCTATTAATAATGGCTTGTTAAAGGATTTTTATCTATTGCACCCCCATGTTCAGATTAACTCAGAAGAAAGTTATGTTTTAGTGGTCAGATTCTTGTGAGAAGAGTTTTCAGGAGTTAAAGACTCGACTCACCACAGCCCCAGTTTTGACATTGCCAGATGGTTCAGATGGTTTTGATGTGTACTGTGATGCTTCAAGAGTTGGTTTGGGGTGTGTTTTGATGCAGAAGGGTAAAGTTGTAGCCTATGCCTCTCGACAACTTAAGCCCCGTGATAGGAATTACCCTACCCATGATCTTGAGTTAGCAACTGTTGTTTTTGCCTTGAAGATTTGGAGGCATTATTTGTATGGGATGCATGTTGATGTGTTCATAGATCACAAAAGCTTGCAGTATATGTTTTTGCAGAAGGATTTGAATCTGTGTCAGAGAAGATGGTTAGAGTTGCTGAAAGATTATGATATGAGTATTTTGTACCATTCAAGAAAGGCCAATGTAGTGGCAGATACCCTAAGCAGATTATCTATGGGTAGCGTTGCTCATGTTGAAGGTGATAAGAAGAAGTTAGCTAGAGAAGTTCATTAGCTTTCCAAGTTAGGTGTTCATTTGTCTGATTCAGCTGAGGGTAGGGTTTAGGTTTAGAATAGTTCGGAATCTTCTTTAGTTGCCGAAGTAAAAGAAAAGTAGGATAGGGATCCTAGTATGGTGAAAATGAAGGAGTCGGTCAGAGATCATAAAGTAGAGGTTTTCTCCCAAGGGTGAGATGGTGTACTGCATTGCCAAGGTAGATTGTGTGTGTCAAGTGTTGATGAGTTGAGATAGTGAATCCCGGAAGAAACGCATGGTGCGCATTACTCTATTCATCCAGGGGCCACGAAGATGTACCATGATCTGTAGGAAATCTATTAGTGGAGTGGTATGAAAAGAGATATTGCAGAGTTTGCAGCTAAGTTCTCCACTTATTAGCAGGTTAAGATTGAGCATTAGAAGCCAAGTGGGTATATGCAGGAATTCAATATTCCCACTTGGAAGTGGGAGGAAGTGAACATAGATTTTGTTACAGTTTGCCTCGTACTCATCAGCAACATTATTCAATTTGGGTCATTATGGACAAGATGACCATATCAGCCCATTTCTTGCCAATCCATACTTCTTATTTAGCTGAGGACTATGTCAATCTCTATATTAGAGAGTCTGTTAGGTTGTATGGTGTCTCGTTGTCCATCATCTCAGATAGAGGTACTCAGTTTACCTCTCACTTTTAGAAAGCTTTTTAGAAGGGTCTTGGTACCTAAGTTAACCTCAGTACAGCCTTTCATCCTCAGACAGATCGTCAGGAAGAGAGGACCATTTTGACCTTTGAGGATATGTTGAGAGCGTGTGTCATCAATTTTAAGGGTAGTTGGGATGACTATTTGCCTTGGATTGAATTCAAGTATAATAACAACTATCATTGTAGTATTCAGATGGCTCCGCTTGAGATTCCTATATGGAAGGAGATGTAGATCTCTGATTGGTTGGTTTGAGGTAGGAGAAACCACTTTGATAGGACCTGACTTGGTGTTTGATACTTTAGAGAAAATACAGTTGATTAGGGAGATGGTTCAAGCAGCCCAGAGCCGAAAGAAATCTTATGTAGATGTGAGAAGGAAAGATCTTGAGTTTGAGATTGGTGATTTTGTATATCTAAAGATCTCCCCCATGAAGGGAGTGAACAGGTTATGTGAGAAGGGAAAGCTTAGTCCCTGATATGTTGATCCTTACAGAATTATGAGCCATTTTGAAAAGATGGCTTATGAGCATGAGTTGCCTGCGGACTTAACATTAGTGCACCCATTATTCTAAATCTCCTTGTAGAAGAAGTGTATTGGAGACCCAATAGTTGTCATTTCCTTAATAAGCATAGATGTTCAGAACATCCTTTCTTACAAAGAAATTCCAGTCGAGATCTTTGATCGACAAATTCATATACTAAGGAACAAAGAAGTTCCATTAGTCAAAGTTCTTTGGCAAAATTAGTCCGTTGAGGGAGCCACTTAGAAAGAAGAAGAAGATATACGAACCAAGTACCCTCATATTTTCTCCCCAAACTCAGACTCAGCTAAAAATAACAAAAAAAATTTTGAATTTTCTCTTCTCCATGCTCAATTTCAGCTGCATATCATTCTTATGTCAGTCATGCATTCACATAACCAGTTCAGTCATGTGTCATGTTCAGACTCAGTCATGTAATCACGTTTTTTTCACGTATATTCAGCATGTAATCTCATTTCCTCAGTGCTTTCAGTTTAGCCAGTGTCATTCGAGGACGAATGTTCCCAAGGGGGGAGATATTATAATACCCCAAAAATCCAAACCAATGTTATCGTCTTGTTTCAAGCTTATGTATAGTAACTTATAACTCCTTGGTAGTGTTATGAGTTGGTTTAAGGTATATTAAGGCCTCAAATAACTCTCAGCTATTAGACGAATCAAAATAGTCCTTACTGATTGAGTTTCTAAGAAGAATGTTGATTTAGTCAGCTTCATACAAGAATATCTTTTATTATCCTCAGAATTTTCCAGCTCAAGACCCACCAAGTTGTAGGAAATTCAATTTTCTTTCCAACGATACAAATTTTGCCCATATCCGATACTCGGGTGAGAAGTTAAGGCACTTTTAGTGCAGAAGCGTAGCCCAACGTGATAAGGCCGCATCGCGGTGATGGACAAATTCAGGTTTGTTATTTTTCAGTGTGCCATCGCGATAAGCACCATGTAGTACCATGGATCATTTTTTCAATTGTCACTTTCCAGTAGTTCACTGCGATTAGCCGGTGTAGCGTTAAAATTCTCGATAGAGCAAAAACTGTGTCACGATAGAGTGCAAAATGGCACTCATCCTTTTCTAGTGAGGTATCGTGATGGTGTCGCTTCACGTCAAGGTTCCAAATTGGGATCGTTATTTTTCCAAAAGTGCATCGCGATTGTACCGCATCGCGTCGGGTGTTAAAATCAGGATTTTTAGATCGCGACTTAATTTTCCAGGGACCATTTGGCCAATTCCCAAAGCCATAAATTTGTCCAAAACACGTAATTAAAGCACTAAAAAGTCATTATATGCCCTATTACTCTCAAATCCTCTTCAAGAAACTAATCTCCTTCCAAGAACAAAAATGCTAGCCTTCAAAATTCAAGATCAAATCCAAGAATCCACCATCAATTCTCACAAATTCATCAACCCAGGTATGTCAAGTGTTCATCCATGGGTCCCTTTCACCCATGGATCCCAAGTATCCAACTTTAAATTCAAAGTTATGATCTTTTACAATTTATTATGATTTTAGATTGTGATTTTAACCATGAACTCCCATAAATTGTAATTCTATACCATGTTTGCATGAAATTATTGTTGTTTGTCAAACCCCACATGTTTAATGTTGTTATTCACTGATGTAATTCATAATTGGTGACGTTAGTGTTGAAATCATGCTATTTCTATAAGTTTTAAACTATTCCCATGCTTAGCATGAACTATGAACATCAAGTGATTGATGGAATACCAACAAGAATGGATTTTTAATGTAAATATTTTCATGCTATGTCCTTACAGTTTTAGTACTATTTTACTATTAATTCTATCGAGTCTTGGGGGTTATGAATACCCAAACACTTAGTTGTGTACTTAGTCTCAGTATCTTCACAATAGTTTTAGAATATATTATGAGTATTATCAGTTCAGTCAGTTATCATAGTCAATTAATCTTAGCACAATTCAGTATTCTGAGCCAGTTCAGTTAGGAGTAGGACTTAGCACCGAGCAAACCTAGGGATGGGGGCTCACCTTCTAGGTGAGGGTGCAACCTTAGTATCAGTCCCCGCATTTCAGAACTACGTAGCCAGCGTAGGTTAAGATGTTAACCTGCCATTTAAGGGTTAATCTCATACGGGTACCTGCCAGTTGAGGGTAACCCTTAGTCATTCGAGATAGCACTTTAGTGGATCCACACAGCTAGTGTTAGTATCTGTGGCATGATACTGACACCCTTCCAACTGGGGTCACAGGTTGGACCCCAAATTTGCTTATTGGGGCATGTCGGTTAGATAATAACTCCCACGATCTCAGTCCAGTAAATAGCTTAGTAATTTAGTTTCAGTTGCATGACCATAGCATACATATATCAGTTATTCAGTTATCAGATTTCAATATTTTGATTTACAGATTATACTCAGAACATATTTATGCTTGGTCACGCATCCTCATTATTTACAGATTTTATGCATTTTATTCAGTATTTCCTATTATTTATTTAGTTAGTTACTATTCATGCACATAAAACCATGCATATCAGCCTACCTTATTTAGCATACCATTACATTCAAAGTACTAATAGCATACTCTTTTCTTACGCTATGATGTATCATATCATAGGTTCAGTCGCTCAATTCTCGAATCACGCATAGACTTCCTACATTTTCAGCCGTAGCAGTTGTGAGTCCTCATATTTTGAGGACATGATTTATTTAACTCAGATTACTTTATCAATTTAAGTCATGTATATTCAGTTGGAGTTAGTTGGGGGTTTGTCCCATCAGCTCCTCAGTCAGTCAGTTGAGGTTTTTCAGACTAATACAGACAATTTGTCAATTTTCAAATTTCAGTTGTCATTGTCAGACATCTTTTCAGTATTATCAATTTTTTCTTGTAGACTATCAGATTTATGACTTAAAACATTATGGAATTTCTCATTTATACTTCACATATGATCTTTTGTTATCAGTTTTACTCAGTGCTCACAACAGGTACCAGATCATGGGTTAGCTTGTGATCCCTCGGGACTGTAAGCACCGTGTGGCACCCAGGGTATAATCTCGAGGCGTTACAAACTTGGTATTAGAGCCTGGGGTTTTAAAGTGTCCTAGGAAGTCTAAAAGTCATGTCAAGTAGAGTCCTGTGCATGGGTGGGAAGCGCACCACATTTAAGGACAAAAGGCTATAATGCGTTTAAGAAAAGTTTCCCTTTTTTCAGTGTTCATGTCGTGCGACTGAGCATGATGCTCATGTTAAAATCTCTTTCTAATCTACTTTTCCTTCCATTTACATAACATGCCTCCCAGAAAGAAAAATGAAAGAAAAAATATTAACCAGCCAACACCTCCGCCCGTTCAGAAAGATCCACTAAACGAGCATGTTTCTTATGTAGAGTTCAGAGCTGCATTAACTACTCTAGATCACTCTGTAGAGGCTCAAAATGATCAGCCAACCACTATTTTGGCCAACACAGTGGCCAATACTGCCGCAGCTAGGATTTGAGACATTACCCGAATGAATCCTTCTCTATTTTCAGGATCCAAATCTGAAGAGTATCCACATGAATTCTTAGGCATGGTGCAGAAGGTAAAAGATATTATGGGGGTGAATTATAGTGAGAGTGCTGAATTGGCTGCTTATCAGTTGCAGTATGTGGCTCATACATAGTTTAAGCAGTAGATTATAGATAGAGGTGCCGATGCAGGGCCTATAAAAAGAGAAGAATTTGCTACAACCTTCTTGGATAGGTTCTTTATGTTGGAGTTGAGAGAAGCCAAGGTGGTAGAGTTTATTAACTTGAGGCACGACAATATAAGTGTGAAGGATTATTCCCTCAAATTTACTTAGTTAGCTAGGTATGCTCCTCATGTGGTAGCTGATAGCAGGTCTAAGATAAGTAAATTTGTGTTTGGTGTATCTGACAGTGTTGTCAAGGAATGTAGGACTGCAATGTTTATTAAGTAGATGGACTTGTCAAGGATTATGGTCCATGCTCAACAGATTGAGGAGAAGAGGACTAAGGAGAGGGACAGAGAGAGAAAGAAGGCTAGAATAGGCAGTTTCAATTTCGATCAGGGAAAGTCATAAGGTGGAAATCATCCTCAGTTCCGCCCAAAATCTTTAGTTCTAGCTCCATCTTCAGCTAGTGCTCCTATGCCTAAATTCAAAAATGACAATCGGGATAGGGCGCCAGGCTCTAAGTCCTAAGGTAGTGTTAAAAGTGGTCATACGAATCCTCTTTACCAGAAATATAGTAGAAACTATTAGGGTATTTGTGGAGCTGATAGTGATATACATTTTTGGTGTGGCAAGCCAGGCCACAGAGTCAGGGATCGTCCAAAGAGTGGTCAGCAGGGTCAGTCCAGTCGTCCCTCAGTTCCATCCGGTCGCCTGACTCAGTAGGGTGTCGCTTCCAGTGCTACCAGTGGTCAGTGTCCAAATAGATTATATTCTCTTCAGTCCTGATAGGATCAGTAAAGTTCTCCTAACATAGTTACTGGTACATTATAAGTCTTTCATTTACATGTTTATGCTTTATTAGACCCTGGAGCTTCTTTTTCTTTTGTAACCTCGTATATAGCCGTCAACTTCAGAGTCAGTCCCAAAATCTTAGCAGAGCCTTTTTCAGTGTCTATCCCTATTGGGTGTCTCTATTGTATTCCAACGGGTATACAGGAACTTCCCGCTTATAGTGTCTCAAAAATTCACTTCAGTTGATCTTGTAGAGTTAGAGATGACGAATTTTAACATCATTCTCGTCATAGATTGGCTCCACTCATGTAATGCTTCAGTTGATTGTAGAAACTGAGTAGTTTATTTTTAGTTTCCAAATGAACTAGTCCTTGAATAGAGGGATAGTACTACAACTCTTAGGGGTCAGATTGTTTCGTACCTTAGAGAAAGAAAGATAATATCCAAAGGGTGTATTTATCATCAAATTCGAGACAAAAACTCAAATTCTGACACTTCTAACCTTGAGTCAGTTTCAGTAGTGAGGGAATTTCCAGATGTGTTCCCTAAAATCTTCTCGGAGTTTCTCCCTAAAGGGAAATTAACTTTGAAATAGACCTTCTCCCAGATACACAGCCTATCTCTATTCTGCCATACAGAATAGCTCCAGCCAAACTCAAAGAGTTGAAAGAACAGTTGAAAGATCTCCTAGGTAAGGGATTCATCAGGCCAAGCATCTCCTCGTGGGGCGCACCAGTTTTGTTCATGCGTAAGAAAGACGGTTCTCTCAGAATGTGTTTTGACTACCGTCAGTTGAACAAAGTCACAATAAAAAACAAGTATCCACTTCCCAAAATTGATGACTTGTTCGACCAACTTCAGGGTTCCAATTACTTTTCTAAGATAGACCTCAAATCCGGCTATCATCAGCTTAGAGTCAGAGAATGTGACATTCTAAAAACAACTTTCAGAACCCGGTATGGTCACATCAAGTTTCTAGTCATGTTCTTTGGTCTCACGAATTACCCAACAGCCTTCATGGACTTGATGAACTGAGTGTTCAAGCAGTACTTGGACAAGTTCATTATAGTCTTCATTGATGACATTCTTTTCTACTCTAGTAATGAAAATGATCATGCAAACCACCTCAAGATAGTATTGCAGGCTCTCAGAGCCTATCAGTTGTTCGCTAAATTCAATAAGTGCAAATTTCGGCTAAGATCAGTATCTTTCTTTGGCCATATTATTTTTGGTGATGGAATTAAAGTCGATCCTCAAAAGACTGAGGTGGTGAAAAATTAGCCCAGACCCATCACTCCATAAAAAATTAGGAGTTTCTTGGGTTTGGTTGGATATTATCGACGGCTTGTTAAAGGATTTTCATCTATTGCGTCCCCCATGTCCAGATTGACTTAGAATAAAGTTAAGTTTCAGTAATCAGATTCTTATGAGAAGAGTTTTCAGGAGTTAAAGACTTGACTTAACACAGCCCCAGTTTTGACATTGCCAGATAGTTTAGATGGGTTTGTTGTGTACTGTGATGTTTCAAGAGTTGGTTTGGGGTGTGTTTTGATGCAAAATGGTAAAGTTATAGCCTATGCCTCTAGACAAATTAAGCCCCATATAGGAATTAACCTACCCATGATCTTGAGTTAGCAGCAGTTATTTTTGCCTTGAAGATTTGGAGGCATTATTTGTATGGGATGAATGTTGATATGTTCATAGATCATAAAATATTATAGTACGTGTTTTCACAGAAGGATTTGAATCTGCGTCAGAGAAGATGGTTAAAGTTACTGAAACATTATGATATTAGTGTTTTGTACCATCCAGGTAAGGCCAATGTAGTGGCAGATGCCCTAAGTAGATTATCTATGGGTAGCGTTGCTCATGTTGAGAGTGATAAGTACAAACTAGATAAAGAAGATCATCAGCTTGCCAGGTTAGGTGTTCATTTGGTTGATTCAGCTGAGGGTAGCGTTTGGGTTCAGAATAGTTTAGAATCTTCTTTGGTTACCGAAGTAAAATAAAAGCAAGATAGGGATCCTAGTCTGGTGAAACTGAAGAAGTCAGTTAGAGATCATAAAGTAGAGATTTTCTTACAAGGGTGATATGGTGTATTGCATTGCCCAGGTAGATTATGTGTGTCATGTGTTGATGATGGGACTGTAAATTCTTGCAGAAGCACATGGTGTGCATTACTCAATTCATCTAGGGGACAAGAAGATGTACCATGAGCTGCGGGAAATCTATTGGTAGAGTGGGATGAAGAGAGATATTGTATAGTTTGCAGCTAAGTTCTCCACTTTTTAGTAGGTTAAGATTGAGCATCAGAATCCAAGTGGGTCTATGCAGGAGTTCAGTATGCCCGCTTGGAAGCGGGAGAAAGTGAATATAGATTTTTCGACAGGTTTGCCTCGTACTCATCAGCAGCATGATTCAATTTGGGTCATTATGGACGGGATGACAAAATCAGCCCATTTCTTGCTAGTCCATACTTCTTATTCAGCCGAGGACTATGCCAAGCTCTATATTAGAGAGTTTTTTAGGTTGCACTGTGTCCCGTTGTCCATAATCTTAGTTAGAGGTACTCAGTTTACCTCTCACTTTTGGAAAGCTTTTCAGGAGGGTCTTGGTACCCAAGTTAACCTCAGTACAGCCTTTCATCCTCAGATAGATGGTTAGGCAGAGAGAACCATTCAAACCTTTGAGGATATGTTGAGAGAGTGTGTCATCGACTTTAAGGGTAGTTGGGATGACTAGTTTTCTTTGATTGAATTCGCGTTTAATAAAAGCTATTATTCCAGTATTTAGATGGCTCCATTTGAGGTTCTATATTAAAGAAGATTTAGATCACCGATTAGTTGGTTTGAGGTAGGAGAAATTACTTTGATAGGACCTGACTTGGTTTTTGATGCTTTAGAGAAAATACAGTTGATTAGGGAGAGGCTTCAAGCATACTAGAGCCGACAGAAATCTTATGCAGATGTGAGAAGGAAAGATCTTGAGTTTGAGTTTGGTGATTTCATTTATCTAAAGATCTCCACCATGAAGGGAGTGAAGATATTTGGTGGGAAGAGGAAGCTTAGTCCCCGATATGTTGGTCCTTACAGAATTATGAGCCATTTCAAAAAGGTGGCTTATGAGCATGAGTTGCCTGCAGACTTAGCATCAGTTCACCCAGTATTTCATATTTCCTTGTTAAAGAAGTGTATATGAGACCCAGCAGTTGTCGTTCCCTTAGAAATCTTAGATGTTCAGAACAACTTTTCTTATAAAGAAATTCTAGTCGAGATCCTTGATCGACAAATTCATAAACTAAGGAACAAAGAAGTTCCCTTAGTCAAAGTCTTTGGTAGAATAAGTCTGTTGAGGGAGCCACTTGGGAAGCAGAAGTAGATATGCGGACTAAGTACCCTCTTCTTTTCTCCACAAACTCAGACTCAGCTTAAGGTAACAATTTTTTTTTTTAATTTCTCTTCTCCATACTCAGTTTCATCTACATATCATTCTCATGTCAGTCATGCATTCACAGAACCAGTTCAGTTAGGTGTCATGTTCAGACTCAGTCATGTAATTACATTTTCATCACGTATATTCAGTAGTTCACCGCGATTGGCTGGTGTCGCATCAAAATTCTCCATGGAGCAGACACCGCGCCGCAGTGCAGTGTAAAATAGCACTCGTCCTTTTCAAGTGAGGCACCGCATCGCGCCAAGGTGCCAAATTAGGATATTTCTTTTTTTAGAGGTGGACCGCGATTGTACCGCATCGTACCGAATGTCAAAATCGAGATTTTCAGTCTGCGACTTAATTTTCCAGGGACCATTTGGTCAATTCCCAAAGTTCAAAATTCATCCAAAACACGTAATTAAAGACCTAAAAAGGCATTATATGCCCTATTACTCTCAAATCCTCTTCAAGCAACTAATCTCCTTTCAAGAACAAAAACCCTAGCCTTCAAAATTCAAGATCAAATCTCAAGAATCCACCATCAATTCTCACAAATTCATCAACCCAGGTATGTTAAGAGTTCATTCATGAGTCCTTTTCACCCATGGAGCCTAAGTATCCAACTTTAAATTCAAATTTATGATCTTTACAAGTTATTATGATTTTAAACTGTGATTTTAACCATGAACTCCCATAAATTGTAATTCTATACCATGTTTGCATGAAATTGTTGTTGTTTGTCAAACCCCACATGTTTATTGTTTTTATTCACTGTTTTAATTCATAATTGGTGATGTTGGTATTGAAATCATGCTATTTATACAAGCTTTAAACTATTCCCATGCTTAGCTTGAACTATGAACATCAAGTGTTTGATGAAATGCCTACAATAATGGATTTTTGATGTAAATATTTTCATGCTATGTCCTTAAAGTTTTAGTACTATTTTACTATTAATTCTATCGAGTCCTGTGGGTTATGAATACCCAAAAACATAGCTATTTACTTAGTCTCAGTATCTTCAGAATAGTTTCAAAATATGTTATGAGCATTATCAGTTCATTCAGTTATCATAATCAGCTAATCTTAGCACAGTTCAGTATTTCGAGTCAGTTCAGTTGGAGTAGGATTTAACACCGAGCGAACCCTGGGATGGGGGCTCACCTGTCAGTTGAGGGTCCAACCTTAGTAGCAGTTCTTACATTCTAGAACTATGTAGAAAACGTAGGTTGAGATGTTAACCTGTCAATTGAGGGTTGATCTCATACGGGTACCTGCCAGTTGAGGGTAACCCTTAGTCCTTCGGGACAAAACTTTAGTGGATCCACATAGTCAGTGTTAGTACCCAAGCATAAAACTGAAACCCTTCCAACTAGGGTCACAGGTTGGACCCCAAATTTGCTCATTTGGGCATGTCGGTTAGATGATAGCTTCCACAATCTCAGTCTAGTAATCAGCTCAGTAATTTAGTTCTAGTTGTATGACCATAGAATACAGATATCAGTTATTCAGTTATCAGATTTTGATATTTTAGTTTATAAAATTATATTCAGAACATATTTATGCTTTGTCACGCATCCTCAATATTTACAGATTTTATGCGTTCTATTTCTTATTTCCTGTTATTTATTTAGTCAGTTATTAGTCATGCCATGAAACCATGCATATCAGCCTACCTCATTTAGCATACCAGTACATTCAAAGTACTGATCGCATACTATTTTCTTTCACTATAATGTATCATATCATAGGTTCAGATGCTCAGCGCCCAGATCACGCATAGACTTCCTTGATTTTCAGCTGTAAAAATGGTGAGTCCTCATATTTCGAGGACATCATTTATTTAGCTCAGATTACTTTATCATTTTTAGTCATTTATATTTAGTCGGAGTTAGTTAAAGGTTTGTCCCATCAGCTCCTCAGTCAAACAGTCGAGGTTTTTCAGGCTAGTACAGACAGTTAGTCAGTTTTCAGATTTTAGTTGTCATTATCAGACATCTTTTTAGTATTATGAGTTTTTCTTAAAGACTTTATCAGATTTATGACTTAAAACCTTATGGTATTTCTCAGTTATATTCCGCATATGATCTTTTGTTAACAGTTTTTCTTAGTGCTCACAGCAGGTACCAGCTCATGGGTTAGCTTGTGGCCCCTCAGGACTGTAACCACTGTGTGGCGCCCAGGGTATACTCTCAGGATGTTACAATAACAATACTCATAGATCAATTACCCATTAGGTAGCTATTTCATATTCAACTCATCTCTATTAATAGAGTTTTAAGGCTAAAGATTCCATTTTTATTGAATTCAAGGTTCCCCAACCATCAATTTTATGTTTTAGAATCAATAACCTTGCTAGGAATCATTAATTAACAATCTATAAGTAATTCTATGTGATATTACTCCAACCCATAGGTTTTCCCCAACTACTATGAACTTAGGGTTCAAATCCACAAGAATTCCACCACTGGAGATTGTTCTAATGATTTTAGTTGTTTAAGGATTTCAATACGAAGAATATGATGGAAAGAACTTACCTTGACAAAGAATTTTCACCTAAAAAGTTGAAAAATTGCCTCTCTAGGACTTTGGGACAATGTTTTTTGAGTTAAAACTCAAAACACTGACAAAAATAGAGTTATAAATTTTTTGGTTCGTGGTTAATTTACCGCTGCAACGGTGCCATTATGGTGGTTAATTTTTGAGCCTAGACAGTAATAGTCATAACTTTTTACTTTAAAGGCGGATAAATAAATGTTTGGATGCTTGGAAATAAGACTCAAAGATCTTTCATGTGGTGGGTATTTCGATCCATAACTCTTTATGTTCTAGGAGATAGGCTCATTTAAAGTTGACACTAGTTTAAACTTAGCTCAAAACTCAATCGGTAAGAATTCTTTCAACTTAAATTTGTGTTGGGGATATTGTATGACCTTAGTACATATCCAATGCACTCTCATACTAATGAATTGGTGCTATAACTTATGATGAATAAGATTTTTGCTCCTTTACCACAATTATTTTCATTAATGACAAAATGGGTCTTTACAATTAGTCATCACAAAAGACATAATCAAGAACTCATAATGGTCATACCACATTCAAAAGGCTATCTTCAAAACATCTGAAGCTCTAATCCTATACTGATGGTAACTAGATATCAAGTCGATCTTACGAAGCACCAAAGCACAATAAAGATGATTAATAAAATCATCAATATGAGAAAGAGGATAATTGTTATTGATAGTCACCTTGTTCAATTGTTGATAATCAACATTAATGTGCACAGATCCATCTTTCTTCATCACAAACAAAGTAGGAGCACCCCAAGGAGACATACTTAATTTGGTGATACCCTTACTTAACAAATCCTATAATTTCTCTTTTAATTTTTTCAATTTCTCCAGGGCTATTCTATAGAGAAATGGACTTAGTTCCCAACTCAACATCAATGGAAAAATCAATATCCCTATATAGAGGCATACCAGGCAATTCTGTAGGAAGCACAACCATGAACTCTCTAATAACATGCACAGAATATAAGAGAGATAGTAAATCAACACTGATATCATAAACATACGCCAAATAGGAAAGACACTATTTTCCTACTATGCACATAGAAAAAAGATATAACCCCCTGCAAACATTAACTAGACATGCCCTTCCACTCTAACATTGAAACACCCAGAGAATTTAGAGTCGCAATCTTATCATGATAATCCAAAACCACAAGATAAGAATCCAACCCATCCATACCCAATATGACATCAAAATCAGCCATATCCCAAGTCTCACGCCCTAAAAAAGTCACAACACATAATTGGTAGAAAGGGACTCATACATAGAATCAATACAAGTAGCAAAATATGTAGACACATAGGAGAATATAGACCCAAGGTCAAACAATACTAAATTAGGACGGTGTCAATTAGGATGATACCTATAATCACTGCGTCAAAGGCCTCTGTTTCAGTCCCTCAAGCAAAACATAACACTAACCACGTTCGCTACTAGACTAAGTGACTCCTTGTCCACTACCTCGAGCTCCCTAAGCCTCATATATCTCTAGAATTATCTTTTATCTCTGTGTACCTTTCCTAACTATTGACACTGGAGTTGGACAAATTTAAAGTTGAGAACACAACTTGGGAGGACCAATCACACGCCGGGGACTATTCCTTACTGAGTGCCTATACTCATCACACACAAAATACCCCTACTAACTGAATTATTCTGAGATGGCCCAAAATAACCAGAACACCCTCCACAAGTCAATGAACCAAAAAAAGACCCTTGACCAGCATAACTCAATCGCTAGCCACTTGACATCTAAAAACCTATAAACCTACCATTTGAACTCTGTAAAGTTGCCTAAACCAGTCTGTCATGGTAAAAATGAGAACTCTTCTAAAGAAATCCCTACCTCGTGATGAATGACCACTACAATCACCTTATCAATGTACTCTTTTAGCGCTATCACCCTACATACCTTGATAAATAGACTCAATAATCTTTGCATGGTCTACTATACTCTAAAAAGAACCACCAAAAACCACTAACTGAGACGTTGCCAACTAGTAATAACCAATCAAAACCTTAACAAACTTCCAAATCTTTTAAAACTCTATGAAAATGCTAACAATAACTTATCTATACAAGGCATAAAAGTTAGCCTCATACTATGAAATTATCTTAGAGCTCTGCTCTAAATGATCACACTTATTACTCCACTATCCCTCAAGCTAAAGAGCACAAACCACTCTAGAAAAATCTTAAAAAGCTGGGTCGATGTCAAAGAAGGGGAACCCACTATTCTACAGTTAACAAGAGATATCTACCACTACCTAGACACATCACTTAACTGGCCAAAAGTGTAAGTAATACCATAAGACTCAAGCAAATTAAAGTTATGCAACCTCTCTTGGAAATTAATAAAAAAACTCAAAAGCATCCTTATTAATGGCACTATTAAACTTGGGAGGGGATATGCTGATAAATCTCTCAAATCTCTTCTACTCGTCAGTAGATACAATAGGATTTAGAGCTATAGGTAGTATATCCAATCTATTAGGAAAAGTCTCAACACATGAGGCAACCACAGTAGCTAGGTGTCCCTTGAAAGTCTGAAATCTATGAGTAGTAACCTGCCCTAATGGCACACCTAATGTAGTTTGAGAACTATTTGGGTACTCGATAGAATACTTGACTAGGGAATACCATCCAAATGGCTCAAGAGATGAATCAACATATACTATAATATTAGAGTAACCATAAAACCTTGAGGGACCTTAGATATTCTCACATCCTCTGGATGGTAAACCTCTTCATCATGCTCAATCTCAAGCTTAGAAAAGATTGCTTTAGCTTGTTCTCTAGATGGGATCTCTCTTAGTTCCTGACCTTAACCTCTATCTCGGTTGTAACCCCCTACCTCACTCCTCATTGGGGTAGCTCCAATAATGGGTACTTTCTCAGCATCCTCAATAACTCTGAATCTAGTCTTCACCATCTGCATAGAAAGAATGGAATGCAAGTTCAAAATACTAGACATAAACAATACACATGATAAGAAATTAAATTGGAGAAGTTTTACAAAGAATATCATATAACCTCCCAAAGATAGATGCGGATGTCAATGTATCGATCAACGAGACTCTATTACATATTTTACTCTTTCATCATAAGATCGATGAACCTAGTGCTCTATTACCAATTTGTCATGACCCAAAAGTCGAGGTCATGGTGACATCTACCCCATCCCAACCATGGGTAGGTAAGACCAACACCCAAAGAGATAAAGAATAAAAAAACAAATAGATAAACCCAATATGAGAATTCATAAAAAAGTCAATTTGTATATAAATAAACAACAATATCCAAAACTAAAAAAATACAACTCCAATCCTAAAATCTGATGTCATGAGTAAAGAACACTAGTACAGATAAAAAGAATTAAAAATGCACTCATCTATCCTGATAGATAAAATAAAGACAGTAAAGATAAAATAAAGTTCAGAATCAAGCCTCAAATGAGGAGCTCACCCATATTTTAAATCAACCTCAAGCACAAAATGATCTCACACTTTGTGTGTTGCACTCAAACTCGGATCTGCACCAAAAGGATACAACTAGCAGAAGTGAGTACGGTCCACTTGTACCCAGTAGGTTTCATAGGCTGGCTAAGCAAACCAGAAAACTAAACAAGTAAAAAATACTATGACTATGGTTCCACCTGCATATAGAAAAGTTTTCAATGATTGCTCAAACTGTTTCTCCTAACAATTCTACAAGTATAATAACAATAAAATAATTGCCACATATAAGTATATAAGGAAAAACTAAATACACAATAACAAACACATAATAGAAATACAGATAATGTAATGCAATGGTAGGATAAGGATGAAATGTCTTAATATCACCTTGTATACACCTTCCAAGCATAAGATTCCAGGTTAAGATCCATGGGAGGAGGTGGGGTTCCCAACCCATATACTTTCACAATCTCAATCTCATAGCTCAATCAATCTTGCTGGAACATCCCTTAGTCAAGGATTTTATAAAGTGTTTCATTTTTTTCAAACTTAGTATTTTTTTTGTGGCACCAATTCAATGTATATGGATAAATTAAATAAGGATACATGCTTAAAATTAAAACAACATCATGTAATAAATCAATTCAATGATGGTATTAAATAAGTTTAAATCTCCTTAATTCTCAATGAAGAATGATGTAAGCCATCACATAATACCACTATAATGAATAGTCATATAAGGCATCAAATATATTATTTCAAGCACTCCAATCTCCAATCTCACAATATTAATTAAGGTAAAAATGCTCAAACAAAAAAAAATCAATACCAACCCTCACTCGGGTAGAACAATAGTAATCATCTCTCAAGTCAAATGTAATTCTCACATAAGCTCCCATACAGGTATCCCAATAATAATTTCTTGAGCCAATAATAATACTCATGTATGGCCCCACATTTGTAACGCAAAAAATAACTATCTCAAAATATGAATTTTATAGTTAAATCCCCAATTCATAGCATACTTTACCTTAATGGTTAACTAGCCAACCCAATTTGAAAAAAATTAACCATAACCTACCTCAAAAAGTCGAACACGGGTTTAGGACATTCAATAGGATCTTTCCTTTTTGTGTGGCCTTGGATCAAACCCAACCTATCAAAAATGTAATATACATGTTAAAAGGAGTCTAACAATATCTATATTAGCTATTTTTATTTTGAATCCAAAAAGAGTTGAGAATTGACCCCAAAGGAAAGAGGATAAAATCAGAATTTTATTGAAGACTCGTATTTCTTATACTTAATGGATCCTAAAGATGAAAATCATTGAAAATCAAGTTGTAATCGAGGTTAAAATTATTGAAAAATTATTTTTTCACTTTACCAGTTAAAATCCCAAAATTTTAAGTTTAAAATCAAGATTTTGAAGAGGTTTTTGAGATAAAATCAATGAATAATGATTGAAATCAAGTTTAGAATCTTACCCAATCACTTTTGATGACTTTTTTTAAAATCGTCAATTCTAAGGTCCCAAAGTCCAAAAATAGTGAAAAATCAAAAAGAGAATTTTACGTTGTTCAGGTGAACGTTACCTCATGATCGCAGCCTTCACCATGTGATTGCAAGGGTCAATGTTAACAGGTCATTAAATTGGTTATCACGATTGCGGGAGATGAGCCTCACTACCGCAATGAACAACCCAACCCAATCCACTGAAAAGACTCTTGATAGCAGGCAAACCCTCCCTATGCGATCGGGATAAGTAGCTTGGCAAGCTCTGTGATCACGACACAAGGTCACACGATTGTGATGAAGGACCATGGATGCACTAGTTATCAACAAAAACAACTGAAGGGAACTGTTCTAAAATGATTTAAAATTTGTTGAGGCCCCATTGAAATAAACTAATAATGCTACTAATTTCAACATTTCGGACTCAATGGAACCATCATATTTGTCAAAGGAAGTTATTATCAACAAGTTAATCCCCAAGACCCCATTTTAGGCTAGTTTAACTAGTTTCTCTTCTAAGAGATCAAAACTTAATATAAAGGATCAGAACCAAAAGTAACTATGCTACTAACCCAAAATTAACATTTAAAATTTAATAGAACTTGTAGAATCACCATTCTATGCTCGAATCAAAAAATATTGATCCAAGTCAAACTAACCCCTTATAAGACTACTCTAAACCTCAAACTCACTTTAATCATTCTCGAATATTTCAAAGTCTGTCAATAATCTCCACAACTCATAAATAATATGTAACAGCATGGGGAAGGACAGAATGACCAAAACACATAAAAAACTTAAAATCACAACAAAAAATATTATATGATTGGACTTCCAAATATCATCTCAAAGAATCAATCAGATAGGTTTTATTAAAGGCAGAACCATAATAAAGAATGTGTTATTAGCACGAGATATCATTAGGGACATTCATAAGAGAAACAAATTGCATAATGTGGTAGTAAAGCTTGACATGTCTAAGACATATGATAAGGTGTCTTGGTTATTTCTAACAAAAGTTCTGAGAAAATTTGATATTTTGTGAGGTGATCATT
Source organism: Capsicum pubescens (assembly GCA_030864215.1). Lineage (NCBI taxonomy): Eukaryota > Viridiplantae > Streptophyta > Magnoliopsida > Solanales > Solanaceae > Capsicum > Capsicum pubescens. The sequence continues at coordinate 237,880,947 of CM061540.1, forward strand.
GATATGGATTAGAGATTGGAATCCAATAATTGATAGTGTTGGTGAATGATGAACCACATGGTCTTTTCCAATCTTGAATAGACTTGAAGTGGGGTGACTCCCTATACCCCACACTCTATCATAGTTGTAGGGGTTTTGGCTAGGAATCTTAATAGACTTCATGAAGTGTTTAATTTATGAGATATGGTATTCCAAAATAGAGTCCGAAGATTAACCATTTATCTTGATAATACTATTTTCTTTTTCTTTAGAGACAAAAAGAATAATGAAGAAAATGATTTGGGGGGGGGAGTAGATATGAACAAATCTCATGTTAGATGATCGATAAGAACAAATATTTCTTCTACATCCATGAGAAAACTCCAGCATCTATTGGTGTTAAGTTAAGAAGATGGATAGGAATTAATCAAGGAATTTCCCCTTCACTTATCTTGAACGTTCAATTTTTAATGGCAGGAAGCAGAAGAGCCACTTTGAAGAGTTAGTGAGGAAGATTCAAGAAGAATTTTTTCATGGAAAAATAAATTTTTGTCCTTTGGAGGTAAGTACATCCTAATATCATATGTGTTACAAACTATGCATGTTTATCAGCTATGAACCCACCTAAAAGTATTATTGATCAAATCCAACAAACTTTAGCTAAATTATTCTATTGTAAATTTGGTGGGATCAAAGGTAAACATTGGATGTCCTCGGGTGATATATGTTACCTACAAAAAAAGGTGGATTGGGGTTTAAATCTTTGCATGATGTTTCTAAGGCTCTTTTTGCGAAACTCTAGTGGAACTTTAGAGTATCTACCTCATCTTTATGAAGTACCTATATAAGGAATAAATATTGAAAGAAGGTACCCACCATTTTAGCCAAAGGGATAGGGCCTCTTATACTTGGAGGAAAATGATTTTGGTAAGAGAGGAGGTTGAACATGAAACATTATTGCTATTAAAAACAGGAACAACTAGCTTTGGTTTGACAATTGGACTTAGTAAGGTGCATTATAATACATTGAAAAAAATGTCATGGAGGAAGAGCTTCAAGTTAAGCATTTCATATTAGAAGGAAGGTGGCATAAATAAAAACTACTGTGAAGGATTTTAGAAGAAATGACAAAACAATACTTAGAATATCAAGCTAAGCATGTGTGAAGAAAATGATAAATCATAGTGGAGGGTTAATATTGAAGGGGTTTACACTATCAAATAAACCTAAATCTAATAAGAAAGAGGGAAAAAAAGATAGGGTGGTTGTCTAACATCTGAATCAAAAAGCTTCCTTTCAAAATCTTTTTTTTAGAGTTTAGAGAGAGAGAATTGTTGCTGATGAATCCAAAAAGAATGCATATGTAGATTGTTTCTAGATTTTTTCTATGAAATTTTTGCCTAGGAGACAATGAACCATTTATTTCTATCAGGCCCATAGCCCAATGGTATTAGAGGCAGTTTCTTACTTATGAAGGTTTAACAATGGCAGAAATACATTTTTCACGGGTGATCTGGAAATGGTGGAATCAACCAGCCACCACAAAGCTAAAAGTAGTATTTCAAGCAGCCCCTACTATCATTTTATGGAATTATGGAAGAGGAGAAGTTCAAGAAGGCATGAAAAGAAGATAAACTACCATAGGTTACTTTAGATTTGTAAACAAATAATATATATGTTTGTAAAGCTTGAGCATCTATGGATCTCTGTTCCTTCACAATGGATTGACATTACGAACTGTTTACAAAATTATAAAGCAAAATATATTCATAAGACAATAAAATGGGAATTTCCTAAAAGGGGTTGACTTAAGTGCAGCACAGATGTGCTTGTAGAGAAAGCCCTAGATTGAGAGCATATGGATTTTGTCTAAAAATAAAGTAAGGGATTTAATTTATGTAGAGATAAATAGAATTGGATGGACTATCAATGTGGGAGCAGAGGTTACAATAGTAAAGAATGCTCTTATTCTATTAGACATCAGATGACTCATATCATCATTGAGACTGATTCACTCAGTCTACAAAAGATGTTAATAAAAGAATGGAGAATTCTTTAGGAGATAGCACAAATACTAGATGTCATTTATGACATGATCATAAAATTACATACAAATTCAACATTTTTCAGAGAAGGTTATGCAGATAGTATAGCGAACAATACTGCAATCCTGAAGGCATATGATGCAACGATAATATTTAACCATTGCCAAAGATAAGAAAACGAATATTAAATATGTATAAATCATAAATTTTAGCTATACACGTCAGTATAATGAGGATTACAGCATCGACAAACCATAATGGGTCACAACAAGCATAATAAATGAGGATCTTATAGTTATGGTATTTATAGACCAATGTTTTGCCACTTGATGGGCTATTGGACTGCATAACCATGAGAATTTCTGTCATGACCTAAAAAAAATATCATGATGGCACTTGTTGCAGCCTAACCTTGACGAGTAAGTCAATTACCAAAAAAAGTTCAACAAGTAATGAAAATAGCAAGGTGAGACTTATAGAACAAAGTCAGGTCGACCAAAAATATAAATAAAATGGAACTCTAAAAGAAATGACATAAACCACACAAAATCTAGTGTCAAAATGTAAGAGCATCTAAGTACAATATCCAAAACTGGAATACAAAATCTATCTCTAATCTAAAATAAAGATAAGGTAAAAGATAGGTTGAAATCTGGAATTCGTCCTGAATACTAGAATGATCCAGTACCTCAAATCTGGTCAACTTCGCTTGAAACTTCAACCACCACGCGCAGTGCTCGAATTAGAATCTGCACTAAAAAGGCACAGTAGGGGTGAGTATAGTCCACTTATACTCAGTAGGTATCATAGTCCAACTAGGCAAAGCAAACAATAATAGAAGCAAAGGAGACTATGAGCATGTCACCTGCAAATACAAAAAATTTCAAATGGTAGCTCACACCGTCTCCACTAACAGTTTTAATATAAGTACTAAAATATAACAACACAAAATATACATAAAAAGTATACGAAAACTAAACACGTGTAAAGAAAAACTAAGAGAATCATGTAAGAGACACATACAATACAATCCAATAATGGGATGAATGGTGAAAGTCATTGCATGACTTTATATATACACCTACCAAGCTCGCAGCTTTCAAGATAGCACCCTTTGGGGTTCTCATCCCATGTACTATAATTCATATCTTAAATCTCAATCCACCCCTCCAGCTCATGTTCATGGAGAGGGTTTTATAAAAACATTTTATTTTATTTTAAAAATAGTATTCCTCAATGGTAATAGTATCTCATGAATGTATATATATGGAATGAGGATGTAATGGTCACAATTAAAACAGTATGAAGATATCCAATTCAAACATGTATATGTAAGTAAGACCAAAAATCAACTCAATATCTCCACAATTCATGATTATCAACTCTAAATAGGCACCATCGAAAGAAATATATATGTAAGACATCATTAATATCATATCAGCCCATAACTCAGGCATTTTTATCATGATAAAGGTAATCAATGCTCAAATAAGGAATATATTAACAACTCAGGCCCCCAAACTGGTATTATATCTTGAATAAGATATTTAAATGCACAAATAAGGCCAATGATGTAAAGTAAAAACCCCACATGGGAAATACGTAATATCACATAGCTCAAGTCTATAACAATAGAATATAAGCCCACACACAGACACACAACAATAATAATAGTCTCAAAATATATACTCCATCATTATTTTTCCCAACTCATAAAATGCTTTACTTATTTATTAACTATCCAGCTCAGTCTAAAAGAAGTTGAGCTATAACATACCTCAAAACGATAAAATTCAAGCCTAATGTGCTACAACACGGAGCTTTCCCCTTTTGAATTGCCTCAGAATAAACTACAAAATTTAAATATAACATCTACACAATAAAAGAAAGCCAATGATACCCATATTACCCATATTTAAATTTGATCCAAAACAAGTTTGAAAAATAAGTATGAAAACAAAAGGGGTAAAATCAAAATTTTATTTTAGAAATACATTCTTCAAGGTTATAGAATTTTACAGTTGAAAACCCATGCAAAAATTTATTAAAAATGAGGGTCAAAATAAAAAACTTATTTTAAGCTTTACCGATAAAAATGTCAAAATTCTATTTTAAAATTATGATTAAAAGGTACTTTTGAAGATGTAATCATTGACAAATAGTAGGGATATGAATTTAGAGGTTAACCACATGAAACATGATGAAGAAACCCTCAAAAATTGTCTGTCCCAAAGCTTGGAGGTCGAAAAAGGGAGTAAAAATGTGAAATGAGGCTTATATATTGTTTTGTTAATTGTGCCTCGCGAATGAGCTCAACCCTTTATGGTCGCAAGGGTCAACTTTGACCGGGAAAAAGTTTGGCGTCTGTGTTCGGACCATGGCTTCGCGTTCACAAAGGATGATCTTTCATATTCGCAAAGAAGGATGCAGTTGCCTTTCGCGATCCCGGCCACCACCTCGCGATTGCAATGAAGAAAAATTTTCTTCTCTACATTTATGACGAAGGGTCTGCGTTAATGAATAAAGCTTCATGAGTCAGATATCAACTGTGCACCAATGGATTTTGTATGGTTTTTGAATTCTCCGAACAGATCCTCGAAATTCGTTTGAGACCCGACAGAAATAAACCATATATGCTACTAGGTTATCTTTTACATTTCAGACTCATTAGATGTCAGATTTTTAAAAGAGATTGTTTTCAATAACTTAATCCTCAAGATACCTTTTTTATTATTTTCCAAACAAAGGATCAAAATGCAAAATAAAGATTTCGAACCTGAACCAACCACATTACTAACCCAAATTCGACATTTCAGACCTGATGGAACTGTCAAAATTGTCATTCGATGATTAGAATATTAAATATTGACCAAAGTCAGTTATATGACTTTTAAAGCCTCTAAAAACCTCAAACTCACCAAAATCACTCCCAATCACATTGAAAATCGTGCTATCCACCCCACACTCAAAAATTAATATGTAGCAACTATGAAGAAGAGTAAAATGATCAAAACACATAAAAAAATAGGTTTTCACAAATCAAATCATTATAATTTCCAAGCTACCTACTCTAGGCTAGACAACCTACCAAAAGGGTTACCAACAAAAAGCGAGGGAACTGATGTCATTTGAAACTTTTGATTCTCGCATCCAACAAAAAGCAATAAGATAAGGAGGTCAGGAGCAACTTATTTTTCTCTGCTTCTACTTCAACTACATAGACATCAAATTATTTTTTCGTATTGGAGAAGAAACAGAGAAGAATATAAAGAAAAATGGTTATCTGATACTGCAAAACTGAGATACGTGACCTTGCATCTCCTTTGAATTCACTGTCTGAGACATGCATCCACCGAAAAATGCACATGTAAAATAACCGATAATGAAAAAGTTTTGAGGATGAAGGATCAAAATAAAGGTCAAATGGTAGTTCATTACTTCTGTGAGTTGCTAAAAAAACTCGATCCAACACCATCTTGGCGGTTGGTTAATCACCCATAAGTCAGAGCAAGAGAAAGATGAACTAAGTCAGTGACGGAGCCAGGTTTTTTTTATCAAGGGAGTTCATACTTTTAGAACTAAGAGGTGGACAAAAAAGATTGCTATACTTAGTAATTGAACCCACGCGGCTGGGGTGAATCAGCACACTCTTGGCCGTTGGACTAGTGTGGCCTTCTATGTCAAGATTGTTCAGTTATTACATATATTTTAAAAATATTATATTTAATCTATATATCCGAAAAAAATCCAACAAAGGTTGTTCATCTGACCATGCTTACTATAACGTACCTCCGCCAGGTTTTGGAAGTCATATTTTCTTGGGTTATGTCTAAATAAAAAATTGATGGGCCGGACAAGGTTTTTGGATAGAGTTTTTTGGGTTTTTGGCAACTGGACTTTAAATGGGCCGGTCCAACATTTTGTAATTTTATTTCTTTGTTGGACTTCTTTTAGTAGTTTTTGATTAGTATAAATAACATAAATATCAAACCTTTTGGAAGTAACTACACTCTCCCACTTTTTTAATTACTTTACTCTCTTTCCCTATTAATATACACAACATAGCCGACATATACATAGCATTCTGTGTATATGTTGAGATTTTTATAATATGTTTAGGGAGTTGAGATTTTTTATAATATTGGAAACATAAGTTGTGTATTTCTGTTATTTTTAGATTTGAGGTATTAATAAAAACTGAGCTACAAGCTCAAATTTAATTAAAAGAAAAAAGAGCATTCATATCTAAATTCAAAATAAAATCAGAATCACTAAATCTTGATATCAGATCTCTTGAAATTAAGAGAAATATGAATGTTGATAATTGATCAAGGTGATATTCATTATTCAAGATCAGGTCATAAGTTCATACATATTTAATTAGTTTTGAGTATAAATAACATAAATACCAACCCTTTTGAAAGTAATTACACTCTCGGGAGAAAATTAAGTGGGAGGTGACAAAAAAGTCTTTAAATTAAAAATGCTGACAACTTTGACAAGCTAAGGTCAAAACTTTATTTAAATTGTGATTAAGTTAATTGGGGTGTAAAGTATAATTTTTAAATTTTTATTTTATTTTTTTCAAAGTCCTCCAACTCTAAATTTTAAATTTTAGAGTTTTCCCCCTTTTCTTATATTTCAATCTTTCTTCTTCTTTTTCTTTCTCCCCCATCTTCTTCTTATTTTTTTTCTCTCTCTAGGTTTTCCTCTTCTTCCATCTTCTCTTCTTCTTTTTCTTTCTCTTTTCATTTCGTTCTTCCTTTTTTAATTTTTATAGACTATTTAAAAAAAAAGTTTGAAAAGAAATTTTTTAATTTGTTTTAAAAATGAATAAAGAAATAATTTCGCAAATTCAGCAACTACGAGAGCTGCTTCAGCAACTACGAGAGTTGCTTCAGCAACTACGATAATTGTTGCAATAACTACTATTAATTATTGTGTTACACCAATTATCGAAGTTGTTGTAGCAATTATCGAAGTTGCTGCAGCAACTATCGAAGTTGCTGCAGAAATTATCTAAGTTGTTGCAGCAACTTCGACTGTTGCTGCAGCAACTTCAATACTTACTTAATTTCTGAAAAAAGATCTGATTGGAGGAGCCCACGAAAAAGTAATTTTTATGGTAAAAATGGAGATGGTGCTGGTGGTGACGCCGAAGAGAAGGTGGCAGCAGCGGGCGGCAACAAAAAGGGTATGAAGGAGGAGTAGTGATGATGGTGTAGGGATCTTTGTGTAAATATGGGGTAGGGATCTTTGTGTAAATAATAAAACTTGAGGGTTTTAAAATTAGTGGCATTAACACTAATCTTAAAATTGTCACCTCTACTCAATACATAAGACTTGTGTCACTCTTTTTTAGTTTTGAAACTTTTTTGTCACCCTTAATTAATTTGCCCCACTCTCTCCCACTTTCTCTGATACCAAATTTGGGGGAGGGGGGGTACTTGTAGTACTAGATTTATCATATTTGTTGAAATTCTATGTCATAGCATTCCTTAGTTATTTTTTTTAACCTTATTAATTCTTCTATATTATTTTTAAGGTATACTATATGCTCCATATTTCTAATTTTTATGTAGTCGAGTAGATTCTTTTTCATAAGTATTTCTATTAATCTTATTTGCTCCATATCTTCCCTCCAATATTCTAAGTATTCGTAATTTATCATTTTAGTCTGAGTAATACCAATCTGAATAATAATATCTACCATCAAACTCTATATTTTCTAACTCTTGTTCTATCCATTCGGTATTTAGTAACTCATCTTCAAAATCAAATATCTTTTCCCATATGAGTTTTTTTATATTTATTGTTTCTATATCCTTAAGTATATACAAAATAAGCATCTTGACCCTATCTATCATTTCATCAAATAAGTAGTTAGTCATTTTATTTCATATAATACTTATTTCAAAATATTTCCTTCAATCATAAACATAACAAAATATGGTCATCTTAGATTACTATGTACTAGATTATCCTTAGATAATTATGATCCTCTGTCACTATTAGCATGGTACGTTTGGATACTTCTTCCCTAAATAACGCTTCAACTCTGGTTACTATCCTATCACGGTTTCTCTGCCTTACTGGTTTCACCTTTAGGATGGCATAGTTCTGAGAATTTTTCTCTTTTTCCTCTTTACTAATAAACTTCAGAACATATTATCCTTCGAATAATTCTACTCTATAGTAACTAACATGAACTTATTTTATTATATCATGATTGTCAGGAATTTTTGAATTTAGCTATTCATAATTATAAATTAAAATACCTGTTCTTGTAGGTTTGATGATTCTGAGCTTTGATTTTCCATAGTTGAGTATAAAATTGAATATCTTATTAAATATTTTGAGAGATTTTTGATTGTGTACAAGGAGGCTTGCTTTCCGTGTAGAAAGTTTTGCCTTAGATTGCCAACGGCTCTTCTATTTATAATCTACAAAATGAAAATCCTAAAACTATTCCTATTCTACACTTGTCAAAAAAGTCAAAAAACTAATAATGGCTATACAATAATTTACATCTTAAAAGTCAAAAAGCAAACCTAACTTTTCACTAAAATACAAAAATAATTTACATGTAGCTTTTTTTTTGTCTTCTCCTTTATCTTTTTATTGGACCGTTCTTCTTTATGTCGCTTTCTCCTTTATGTCATTTTCCTTTATGTCATTTTCCTTATCACCTGTTGTCTATCTTTCAGTTTGCCTTTCTTTTGTTCTTATCTTCTTTCACTCTAATTGGACTTCTAGAATCACATTATTTTCTCCATTGCATTTTGAACATAGGTGATCTGGATATTTATGTCCTATTAATTTACAATATCTTGTCAGTAACTCTTCTGAAATAAATTCCTTCTTAATTGATCTTGTGGTTGGTTGTTTTTCTGGATTGAGTAATATCATAATCCATCAATGGACTTCTTCCATATCTGACTGTCGTACTCCCTTGAATTTGAATAGATCATTAGTTGGTCTTGCAAATAGTAACTCCAAATCGAGTTTCCATTAAGATAGTTATTTGCTAGCTCTTGGATAATTATAGATATTCCAATGATTCGTTTATTTGCATAAAAATTAGGTATCTCAACTTTTGGTAGCTCTGGTTGTTGCCCAATGTCTTCTGGTATAATCATATCTCTGGTTAATCCAATTTTCACAACTTGTATAACTGGTTTTATTTCATCATATAATATCTTAGCTGGTGCGGTATAAAACTTTATAAAAAATAGATTTCCTTTAGTTATTTTTTTGTAAGTAGTGAATGCTTTGTATATTTCTGGTATAGTTGTTAGTTCGTTTCTGTCTTGAGTATATACGGTATTCAGTAGTCCATAACTGAAATAAGTTCTAACTAGGTTTGGATTGATTTTTGGTAGTGCGATTAACTTGTTGTATCCTTGTAGTTTTTGGGTTTTATAGTCTATGTTTGGTTCTTGGATATTTGTAGCTCTGGGTTTAAGATTCAAATAAGTTTGTATTTTGTGGATGTTTTCTATGTATAATCTAGTTATATGGTTATATGCTTTTTTGTCTTGGTTCAAACTTTCTAGATATGTGGTAGTTTGTGGGGGTATAAATAGAGGGTCTTTTGGTATTTTTGGTATAAATGGCTTTGCAAATATCTTATTCAGATTTAATCCTTTTCTATTAACTCTTTTACTTGTACCTGCAGACATAGACTGATAAAGATTATGGGTTTTATGGAGTGTCCCAACGTCTTCTTTTAGCTCTGGAATTTTGATGTCTTCCGATCGACATAGCTCTGCATTTTTATAGTCATGCGACTGACTTGTAGCTTTAGACTTTAGTTTACCTTCATTAGTCTTTAGCTTTTCTACCTCATTGCCCATACTGTCCATTTTCAGTGAAAGCGTAGTTAGAATTTTGAGTATCTCTTCTAATGTATCATTTTTTGTTATATCAGTCTGTGTAGCTTTGTCTTGATATGTAATCTGCAATAACATTCTTTTTAGTACTGATTATTTCAATTGTAAATGTAAAATTTAATATACTTAATACCAATCTCCGTATTTCTTTGTTATTACTGAATTTTATATTTTCTTAGTTAGCCACCATCGTACCTGTGTATTATCTATTCGTACAATAAATTTGTTATATACAATATATGGTTCAAATGCTAATAAACACTTATATAATGAACATAATTCTTTTCTATTTATTTCCCATTTTATTTCTGTTTCGTTAAACGTTCCTGAGTAATATCTACAATGATGTTATAATTTTGCGTTTTCATGCCTGTATTTGAGTACTCCTCCGTAGCTGTGCTCACTCCCATTTTCTTCTACTATGTATGTAAAAATATTATTTTCATCTGGAAATTATAATTTTGGCAGGTTTTTACAAAGTATCTTTATTTTTTGCACTTGTTTTTTATCTTCTTCACTATAATTATATTCTACATCCTTTTTCAATTTTTTCTGTAATGGTTTTAAATTTTCTGCTAATTTTGGTATGTATTCTCTTACTTGATTTACTAATCCTAAAAATGATTGTAATTGCTTTTTTGTATCTAATTCTTCTTTTGAATTTATTATTTTTTGTACTACATGCTGTTGCATTTTTACTCCATTTTTATCTATTTTTATTCCTAAAAATTCTATCTGGTTTTTCATTATTTCTGTCTTCTTTTCACTTAAGCTTATTTCAAAATTTTCTATTATATTTATAAATTGTTCTAATAATTTTAGGTGTTCTTCTTTAGTTTTTGAATATAACAATATATCGTCTATGTATATTATACAATTAGGTAATTGTTTAAAATAATTATCCATAAAATGTTGATATCTACCTTGTGCATTTTTATATCCAAATGGTTGTACATTCCATTCATAAAATCCTTGTGGTACTGTAAATGCAATTAATTTTTTAGATTCTTCTTCTAACTTTAAATGGTAAAATCCTGATTTACAATCAAATTTGCTGAAATAATTATATCTTTGTATTTGTCTTATTTTTAATATTTTGTTTGGTATTGGGTAATTATATGTCATAGTTTTTACGTTTAGATTTCTATAGTCAATAACCATTCTACTCTTTCCTCTTTTTTGCTCACTATGTTCATTTACTATAAATGCTGGGCTAGTGTGTTTACTATTACTTTTTTGTATATATTGTTTTTCTAATAGTTCATTTATATGCATTTCAAATTCTTTTAGATCGTCAAAATTGTACGTTAGTGGTTTTTGAGTTATTATACTATCTTTATTTATTAGTTCAATTTTTACAGTAGTTTTATGTTTTTTTCATCCTTTTAATGGATCTTCACTATATAGTTGTTTTAATTTATTTTTGATTATTTCTACTTTATTTATTAAAAATATGGTCATTTCTTCCTTATTTATAGAGAATACGATTAATTCTATTGTGTCTTCAATAGTTTTTATAATTTCTAATTTTTGTGTTATTTTTTCACTTTCTTTTATCCAATCTGTTTTCTTTCTTATTTTATTAGTAACTCTTTTTTCTCTTACCTATTGTTTGCATGGTGTTGTAAACCACCAGTGTGTTTTAGTTATTATGTGTGGATATAGTTTATCTAAAAATGGCATTCCTAAAAGCATATCTTTTGATGTTAGTTCGTAATTATAAATTTCTTCTATTATTAATATTTTATCCCATATTTGTATTTTTACATTTCTAGCTTTATATGTAATTAGACTCCCTTCATTATTAAATCTTTTAACTACTATTGGTGTTCTTAACTTATCGCATTTACTTTCTGGTAAACAGTTATATCTACATAAATTGGCTTCTGCGTATCTATCATTGGCGTATAATATCTATTATAATATCCTTCTACTATTATCTTCATGAGTACATATATTTTCATATTAAAGCTCTTTTTATTAACAATTTTTCTTTATTATACGTTATGGTTAATTGGGTATGTTCTATATTGTATGGTTTTACTTGTTCCAACCATTTTATTTCTAATATTATATTTGCTTTTTGTGTTTCTTCTTTTACTTCAAATTCAATTTTTATCTTTCTGACTCCTATTATAATTTTTTTTTCAGTCGTATTTTTAATAATTATTAGGTTTCTTGGCAAATCTGGACATTTATCATTATTTGTTTTAATTTCTTCAGTTTTAACTAAATATGTCATTATATAATTATCTTCATGTCCTGTGTTTATTAGTATTAAATATTCTTTTTCATCTATTGTTCCTATTATATAATATTGAGTTAGGTTAGGTTTTGGAGTTATCTCATATGCTATTCTTTTTTATGGTTCTGTTTTTTCACAAGATATTCTTCTTGGTGTTCCTATTCTTTCATTTACTATTTTCAAATCTTGTTCTATATCTATATTTTGGTAGCTATAATCATTATTATTTATGATTTTTACAAATTTCTCAAAAGGGCTTTCTATTTGTATTTTGTTTATTTTATTTTTTTCAGTTATTTTATGCTTTGTTGTTAATACATATAAATTTTTACATCTTGTTATAAATATTTTACTTCCTGGGGTTAATTCTATTCCTGATATTTTTCAATATAGTACTAATGACTTATCTATATTTTTTATGTTATTGGTACTAAATAATTTGCACTTATTATAAATTTAAATTTTTGGTATATTAGATTCCCTCTTATAGCACTTATTATGCTTTTTTCTATAAGTTTTACGATCCTATCATCTGTTAAATATAGTTCTATTGGTGCATCTATTCCTTCTCTAAAACATGTTTTATTAATATTTTTGTTCCTCCAAGGTGTACATATTTTATTGGGTCTTTACTTTTTATATCTTGTATTTCTTTATTAACTATTATTTTTGTTACTAGTGGTATACTAGTTTTTCCTTTCGCGTATTTACAATCTATTATATGTTCTTTTTGGCTTACTACGTAGTATTCTTCTTTCCGTCTATTAAATATATTCCTTATTGTTGATATTTTAAATATTTTTTCTACACTTAAGTCTAATTCTTTTCCTTTTCTTTCTTCAAATATATTACTATCAAATATAATTTTTTGGTCTATTTCTTCTCCATTTAAATATTCTTCCTTTTTTATTATTTGTATACTTTCTTCAGTCATTTAATCCATCTAATTCACTATCTATTTCGTTATCTGTTTCATTTTTCGAGATTTCATATATACTATCTTCACTTTCTAATTCATAATCTATATAATTTATTTGCATATATTCTGTATTTTCTATCTTTATTTCTGATATTTGTTTCTTTGTTGGATCTTTGGGTACTTTACAATCTTCAGCTAGGTGTCCTAATTTTCCACAATTATAACATTTACATTCTTTTATAGATTTCTTCTTTCCATATGGTCTTTTATGTTTACAGTCTTTTACGTAATATCTTTTTCTTGGTTTTTTATATTTATATGGGGATTTCTTATATTTATTATATTTCTTTTTTCTTCTTCTTTTCTTGTAGTATTTTTCTTCACATCCAAATTGGGGTGCTATTTTATCTTTGCAACATGCTAAATTTTTTATTAATGTTTTTTCCATTTTTAATTCTTCCCTATATTTTTCACATATATTCCTATACCATTGTTGTAAAAATTTTATCCTTGCTCCTAGAGTATCTATTATTTTTGCTTCATCCCAACTTTTTATTATTTTTGAACTAAATGGTTCAGGTAGTTTGCTAAAATATAATCTCCTTATTTCCTTACTTTCCTCTACATTATATTTTTCCTTATAATAATATTCTTTGAATGCACATGTATATTCATCTATGTAGCACATATTACATATTGCTAATTTCAACATTAAATTCCTATTTGTATCCTTTTCTATATTTTGTTCTTCTTCTTCTGTTTCTATACTACTAAATTCATTTCTTATAGCCGTTTCATATTTTTTTAATATTTCTATGAGTGATGTTGTAGTTGTTCCTTCTTTAGTTGTTCCTTATGTATTTTTGTCAGATCTTAGTACCTTTTTACTTTTTCAGTTAAATTTGATAGCCATAATTTTTCTGTTCCTATTAGTGTTCTTTCTATATATTCTGGTGTATTTGTTGTGTTTATGCTATTATCTAGTAATTGTTTTGATATATATCCTACCCATAATTGTATCGTCTTATTTGTGTCTATTATACAGTCTAAATCTAAGAAGTTGTAATTTTTATTAACTATTTGTTTTGGTATCCATCTATATTCATTTTTTCGGTTGTACTTATTTTTGTAATTATATTTTGGCTTTCTTATTTCTGATGTACTAGGTATTATGTTTTCATCATCTTTTTTAACAAGAGTATTTATTTCTTCTATATTTTCTTTATTAACTGCTTCTTCTTTTTCCTTAATTTCTAGATCTTCTATTCTTTCTAAAATTTCTGTATATGTTTCACTATCTTCTGAATCATAATCATTTGTTTTTTTTAGTATCTATTGTATTTATTTCTAATTCATTCGTCTTTAATTCTTCATTTTTTGTTTGTAATTTTTCTTTAAATTGATTTATTTCATCTAGTAGTTTCTGTTTTTTATCCTTTTCGTCTTTTTCTCTTTGCCTTTTTTCATATAGATCTTTTAGTATTTGTAATTCTTTTTCTAACTCAGTAATCCTATTATTTTTTATTTCTTCTATTTTCCGTATTTTATCCTTAATTTGTTGTTTTATTTTTTTAATTCTTTTTTCCTGTCTATTTCTTCATTTTCTTTTGCTATTCTTACCATACCTGTTAGTTTATCTTCTAATTTTAATTCTTTTTTTCTAACATTAAATATAAATGTTCATCTATTTTCTTATATCTTCTTCCTAAATTAGAAAATGTTATTTTTATTTTTAACCCTTCGTGATTTTCATATATTTTTTCATCTATTATGAATTCTTCTTTATTCATTTTATCTATTTGATTGTATATAAGTCATGTTGATGTATGTATTCTAGGTTATCTATTAGAACTTCTAAATATGATATTTCTTCTTTTTGTTCTTTTATTGATTTTTGACATACTCCAACAATTAAATTATATTGTAGTCTTTTTTTTCTTATTTTTAATTCTCTTCGCTTCTCAGATAAAATTTGTTTTAGTTCCTTATATTTTTGGGATTGGTCTATTTTATTCATTAGTATTTATAATATTTTGGTAGATTTCTAAATTTAGTTTTATCATAATATGTATTCCTTAAATAAATACATACAATTACTCTATTTTTAAATAAAATAGCTCTGATACCAAAGTTGGGGGTACTTGTAGTACTAGATTTATCATATTTGTTGAAATGTTATGTCATAACATTCCTTAGTTATTTGTTTTAACCTTATTAATTCTTCTATATTATTTTTAAGGTATACTATATGCTCTATATTTCTAGTTTTTATGTAGTCGAGTAGATTTTTTTTCATAAGTATTTCTATTAATCTTATTTGCTCCATATCTTTCCTTCAATATTCTAAGTATTCGTAATTTATCATTTTAGTCTGAGTAATACCAATCTGAATAATAATATCTACCATCAAAATCTATATTTTCTAACTCTTGTTCTATTCATTCAGTATTTAGTAACTCATCTTCAAAATCAAATGTCTTTTCCCATATGAGTTTTCTTATATCTATTATTTATATATCCTTACTCTCTTTCCCTATTAATATACATAACATTGCCAACATACACATAACATTCTGTGTATATGTTGGGATTTTTGTAATATGTTTAGGGAGTTGAGATTTTTTGTAATATTGAAAATATAAGTTGCGTATTTGTTTAATTTTTATTTTTGAGTTATTAATAAAAACTGAGCTACAAGCTCAAATTTAATTAAAAGAAAAAGGAACATTCATATCTAAATTCAAAATAAAATCAGAATCACTAAATCTTGATATCAGATCTCTTGAAATTAAGAGAAATATGAATGTTGATAATTGATCAAGGTGATATTCATTATTCAAGATCAGGTCATAAGTTCATACATATTTAATTAGAATCATACATGATTTTTCACAAGCAAGAAGAATCTTAAAAATATTTAATAGTTTGGACAAGAATTTTTCAAACCCAATATAGTATAGCAAATTATCAACTAGTAGGAGGAACTTTACCTAATTTTGATTCGAAATATACAAACTTTACCTTAGTTTGATAGACGATACTTCTCATAGCGTTTTTTCCTTTTATAGAATAAATACAATATATCTTAAAATTTGAACATCCAGTAAAACATTAGCAGTTGTTTTCTTCCTCTTATATTTGTTAATTTAATTTTAGATCATTTATCAACTACTTAAATTACAAAGTTGAAGGAATAATTTTTTTTATTAATCTTATTCCTTCTTAAGTAAACATGTTGAACGATTGATAAATATAGTCATTTATCCTTAAAAGTGTACTATTCAAAAAGTTCATTCTTCAGAGGAATTAAGTGTGAGACAAATTGTACGAAAAATAATCTACGTAAGAGCATTTTTCATAATTTTAATCTTGTTGTTACTGCTACAAACTAATCAATATATTATAATAGCACAAATAATTTCCGCTAATATTGATGAAACCAAATATCCTTAAGATATTAATTGGCTTTTATGCCTTTTAAGTTTAAGCTATATCAGGATAAAATTGTCAAAAATGGGCAAAAATAAATTCTAATTTATTTAGAACAATGATTTCTTCAATTTGTATAAAGAAGAATAAGCCATTTTTTTCCATTCTTCTTGATAAACGAATGTGCAAAAACTTTGCCACACTCGATACCACAATATAGAAGAAAAGGAAATGATCGGACCAAAATAATCAAATGGAAGCACTTATATTATTCTAATAGATAAGGAATATACTTCAGTACTCTTTTCTTATACAATTTGTCTAATTTGTGGTCCAATTTATTTTTGTATTCTAGATAGATAAAATAGTAAACAGTAATTATAAAAATAAAATGTTAAAACGAATTTTACTCCTAGTTAAGTTGACCCTTATAGGGTTTACTAGGATTCTCTAATGGATCTATTTAAGTTACCCAAGTTATCCGCACCCCCCTACAATTGGTATCAGAACCTATGTTGTTTAAAGTTACGGAAGTAGTATATATTTGGATTTAATAGTATATATTGTTTAGATGAATAACAAACAAAAATTACAAAAATATAAAGAATTAAAACAAATAATATCTGAAAAACGTAAAGAATTAAAAATAAGGATAGAAAGACGTATAACATAGTTGTCGGAGTTAGTAAAAACTCAATAAATGCAAAAAAGGAAGGAATATCAAATTTAGAATCAACAATAGATAGTCTAGAATATATTTATCTACATAACCTATAAACATTTAAATAAAATGAACAAAGAAGAATTTATAATAGATGAAAAAACATATGAAAATCACGAAGGATTAAAAATAAAAATAGTATTCTCTAATTTAGAAAGAAGATATAAGAAAATAGGTGAACATTTATATTTAATGTTAGAAAAAGAAGAATTAAAATTAGAAGATAAGTTGGTAGCCATGGTAAGAATAGAAAGAGAAAACGAAGAAATAGATAGGAAAAAAGAAATAGATAAAATAAAACAACAAACCACAGAAGAAATACGAAAAATAGAAGAAACTAAAAATAATAGGATTGCTGAATTAGAAAAAAAACTAAAAATGCTAAAAGATCTGTACGAAAAAAGACAGAAAGAAAAAGAAAAAAAAAGATAAAGAACAAAAATTATTAAACGAGATAAATCAATTTAAAGAAAAATTAGAAATAAAAAATAAAGAATCAGAAACCAGTGAATTAGAAATAAATACAATAGATGCTGAAGAAACAGATAATTATGATTCGTAAGGTAGTGAAACATATACAGAAATTATAGAAAACATAGAAAAACTAAAAATTAATGAAAAACAAGAAGTAATTAATAAAGAAAACTTAGAAAATACAAACACAGAAATAAATACTCTTAATAAAGAAGACGATGAAAACATAATACCTAGTACATCAGAAATAAGAAAACCTACATATTATTATAAAGATAAGTTTAAAAAATATAACCTAAAAAATGAATATAACAAATGGACACCAAAATAAATAATTAATAAAAATTATAACTTTTTAGATTTAGATTGTGTAATAGACACAAATAAAATAATACAATTATGGGCAGGATACATGCCAAAACAATTATTAGATAATAATATAGATACAACAAATACTCCAGAATATATAGAAAAGACATTAATAGGAACAGTAAAATTATGGTTTTTAAACCTAGCCAAAGCAAGTAAAAAAGTATTAAGATCTGATAATAAAACAGAAGGAACATCAACAACTACTAAAATATCACCAACAGAAATATTAAAAAAATATGAAGTAGCTATAAGAGATGAATTTAGTAGTATAACAACAGAAGAAGAACAACAAAATAAAGAAAAAGATACGAATAGGAATTTAATGTTAAAATAAAAATATGTAATATGTGCTATATAGATGAATATACGTGCGCATTTAAAGAATACTACTATAAGGGAACATATAATACAGAAGAAAGTAAAGAAATAAGAAGATTATATTTTAGCAAATTTCCTGAACCATTTAGTTCAAAAATAATAAAGAGTTGGGATGAAGCAAAAATAGTAGATATCCTAGGAGCAAGAATAAATTTTTTACAATAATGGTACAGAAATCTATGTAAAAAATATAGAAAAGAAATAAAAATGGAAAAAACATTAATAAGAAATTTAGCATGTTGCAAAGATAAAATAGCACCTCAATTTGAATGTTAAGAAAGATATTATAAGAAAAGAAAAAGACATAAGAAATATAAAAAATCAAAATATAAATATAAGAAACCAAAAAAAAGATATTATGTAAAAAATTATAAACATAAAAGACCATATAGGAAAAAGAAATCTATAAAAGAATGTACTTGTTATAATTGTGGAAAACTAGGACATTTAGCTAGAGATTGTAAAATGTCTAAAAACCCAAAAAAGAAACAAATATCAGAAATAAAAATAGAAAATACAGAATATATGCAGATAGATTATATAGATTATGAATTAGAAACTGAAGATAATATATATGAAATTTCGGAGAATGAAACAGATAGTGATTTAGATGAATCAAATGACTGAAGAAGATATAAAAATGAACCAAATAACTGAAGACGATATAAAAATAATAACAAAGGAAGAATATTTAAATGAAGAAGGAACTGATCAAAAAATAATATTTGATAATAATATATTTGACGAAATAAAAGGAAAAGAGTTAGACCTAAGTGTAGAAAAAATATTCAAAATACCAACAATAAAAAATATATTTAATAGAAAAAAGGAAGAATATTACGTAGTAAGCCAAAAAAACATGTAATAGACTGTAGATATGCAAAAGGAAGAACTAGTATACCACTAGTAACAAAAAGAATAATTAATAAAGAAATAAACGATATAAAAAGTAAAGACCCAATAAAATATGTACACCTTGGAGGAACAACGATATTGATAAAACATGTTTTAGAGAAGGAATAGATACACCAATAGAATTATATTTAGCTGATGATAGAATTATAAAACCTATAGAAAAAGTATAATAACTTCCATAAAAGGAAATTTAATATATCAAAAATTTAAATTTATAACAAGTGCGAATTATTCAGTAGAAATAACAAATAAAAATATAGATAAATCATTAGTATTATATTGGAAAATATCAGGAATAGAACTAACCCCAGGAAGTAAAATATTTACAGCGAGATGTAAAAATCTATACTTATTGACAACAAAACATAAAATAACGGGAAAAAATAAAATTAATAAAATACAAATAGAAAGTCCTTTTGAACAATTTGTAAAAACAATTGATAATAATGATTATAGTTACAAAGACAAAGATATAGAAGAAGATTTAGAAATAATAAATGATAAAATAAGTACAACAAAAAGAATAGCTCATTAAAAAACAGAATCATCAAGCTCATAAAAAAGAACAAGTTATGAAACAACTTCAACAGTTAATTTAAATCAATATTATATAACAGGAACAATAAACGAAAAAGAATATTTAATACTCTTAAACACAGGACAAGAAGAAAATTATATAGCAAAATATCAAGTAAAAAGTGAAAAATAAAATCTAATAGTAATATATGCCCAGATCTACCAGGGAGTCTAATAAACATTAAAGATACGACAAAAAAAAAGAAATAATAATAGGAGTCAGAAAAATAAAAATAGAATTTAAAATAAAGGAAGAAATGCAAAAATCAGACATAATATTATGAATAAAATAGTTAGAACAAGTAAAATCATACAATATAGAACATACAGAATTATCTATAACATATAATAAACAAAAATTATTAATAAAAAGAGTTTTGACATGATATGAAAATATATGTACTTGTAAAAATAATAGTAGAAGGATATTATAATAGGTATTATACACCTATGATAGATACAAGAGCAGAAGCAAACTTATGTAGATACAACTGTTTACCAGAAAGCAAATGGGATAAATTAAAAACACCAATAGTAGTCAAAGGATTTAATAATGAAGGAAGTTTAATTACATATAAAGCTAAAAATGTAAAAATATAGATATGGGATAAAATAATGACAATAGAAGAAATCTATAATTATGAACTAACATCAAAAGATATGCTTTTAGGAATGCCATTTTTAGATAAATTATACCCACATATAATAACTAAAACAGATTGGTGGTTTATAACACCATGTAAACAAAAAGTAAGAGCAAAAAGAGTTATTAATAAAATAAGAAAGAAAACTGATTGGATAAAAGGAAGTGAAAAAATTACACAAAAGTTAGAAAATATAAAAAATACAGAAGAAACAGTAGAACTAGTTATATTTTCGATAAATAAAGAAGAAAAAACTATATTTTCAATAGATAAGGTAGAAATAATAAAGAAAAAATTAAGACAATTATACAGTAAAGATCCATTAAAAGGATGGAAAAAACATAAAACTACTATAAAAATTGAATTAATAGATAAAAATAGCATAATAACTCAAAAACTATTAACATATAATTTTGATGATTTAAAAGAATTTAAAATGCATATAGATGAATTATTAGAAAAACAGTATATACAAAGAAGCAATAGTAAACATAATAGCCCAGCGTTTATAGTAAATAAACTTAATGAACAAAAAAGAGGAAAAAGTAGAATGGTGATTGACTATAGAAATTTAAATGCAAAAGCTATGACATACAATTATCCAATACCAAATAAGATATTAAAAATAAGACAAATACAAAGATATAACTACTTTAGTAAATTTGATTGTAAATCAGGATTTTACCACTTAACGTTAGATGAAAATTCTAAGGAATTAACTGCATTTATGGTACCACAAGGATTTTATGAATGGAACGTATTACCATTTGGATATAAAAATGCACTAGGTAGATATCAACACTTTATGAATAGTTATTTTAAACAATTGTCTAATTATATAGTATACATAGATGATATACTACTATATACAAAAACTAAAGAGGAACATTTAAAATTATTAGAATAATTTACAGATATAATAGAAAAATCGGGAATAAGTTTAAGTGAAAAGAAAATCGAAATTATGAAAAACCAGATAGAGTTTTTAGGAATACAAATAGATAAAAATGGAGTAAAAATGCAACAACATATAGTACAAAAAATAATAAATTCAAAAGAAGAATTAGATACAAAAAAGAAATTACAATCATTTTTAGGATTAGTAAACCAAGTAAGAGAATATATACCAAAATTAACAGAAAACTTAAAGCCATTACAGAAAAACTTAAAAAGGATATAGAATATAATTACAACGAAGAAGATAAAAAATAAGTTCAGAAAATAAAAATACTTTGTAAAGAGTTACCAAAATTACAATTCCCAGACGAAAATAAAAAATTTATATATATAGTAGAAGCAGACGCTAGTGAATATAGTTATGGAGGAGTACTTCAATATAAATATGAAGAAGAAAAATTAGAACATCATTGTAGATACTACTCAGGTATGTTTAATGAAATAGAAATAAAATGGGAAATAAATAGAAAAGAATTATGTTCATTATATAAATGTTTATTAGCATTTGAGCCATATATTATATATAACAAGTTTATTGTACGAACAGATAATACACAGGTACGCTGGTGGTTAACAAAGAAAATACAAAATTCAGTTACAACGAAAGAGATTCGGAGACTAGTATTAAATATATTAAATTTTACATTTACAATTGAAGTAATTAATACTAACAAAAATGTTATTGCAGATTACATATCAAGACAAAGCTACACAGACTGATATAATAGAAGATGATGCTTTAGAAAAAATACTCAAAACCCTGACTACGCTTTCAATGAAAGTGGACAGTATGAGTAATGAAATAGAAAAGCTAAAGACTAATGAAGTTAAACTGAAGTCTAAAGCTATGAATCAGCTAACTCAGCAGTGTGCAGAGTTATGTCGATCGGAAGACATCAAAATTCCAGAGCTAAAAGGAGACGTTGGGACACTCCATAAAACCCATAACGTTTATCAATCTACAATTGCAGGTACAAGCAAATGAGTTAGTGGACAAATGTATCAGAACATGATCATGAATAAGATATTTGAAAAACCTTATACCAAAAACACAAAAAGACCCCTTGTTCAAACCCTCACAAATTACCACATATCGAGAAAGTTTGAACCAAGATAAAAAAGCCTATAACCACATAACCCGAGCATACGTAGAAAATATCCACAAAATACAAACTTATCTAAATATTAAACCCAGAGCCACAGATATCGAAGAACCAAACACAAACTATATAACCCAAAAATTACAAGGTTACAACAAGTTAATCGTACTACCGAAAACCAACCCAAGCTTAGTTAAAACTTATTTCAGTTATGGATTATTAAATACCGTATATACCCATGAAGGAAATGAACTAACAGATATACCAGAATTATATAGAGCATTCACCACTTATAAAAGAATAACCAAAGGGAATCTATTTTTTATAAAGTTTTATACTGCACCAGCAGAGATATTATATGACGAGATCAAACCAGTTATACAAATTGTAAAAATAGGATTAACCAGAGATATGATTATACCGGAAGATATTGTTTAGCAGCAAGAATACCTAAAATCGAGATACCTGATTTTTATGCAAATAAATGACTTATTGAAATATCTACAATTGTTCAAGAATTAGCAAATAATTGTATCAATGGAAACCCTATATGGAGCTATTATTCAAGAGATCATCAAATGATTTATTCAAATTTAAGAGAACTACGACAAACAGATATGGAAGATGCTAGACAATGGATTCTGACATTACTCAACCCAGAGAAACAACCAACTGCAAGAGCAATTAGGAAGGGATTTATTTCAGAAGAATTATTAACAAGATATTGCAAAATGATAGGACACAAATATTCAAACCATCTATGTTCAAGATGTAATAGAGAAAATAATATTATCCCAGAAGTCCAACTAAAATAAAAGAAAAAATCAACCAAGAAGATAAGGACGCCAGCTAGAAGATAAAAATCAACGGAGCAATAATGGAAGAGAAAGAAGATAAGATAGAAAGCAAAATGTGAATAGTATTCTTGACTTTACTTTACGTAAAGATATTGTATAGTTTTATTAGGTTAGAATTTTTTGGCAAGTGTCATTATTAAAGTTTTGCCTTTTTATACTTTAAGTCTAGTCTAGTTTAGTCTAGTCCATTTCTACTTTTTGAAAAGGAAGACTTTTTTGTAAAAAATAGAAATAGTATAGTTTACATGTAAAACGTGTAAAATAGGAATAGTTTTTTTTCCTCCTATAAATATGTAAGTCATCCGACTAAGTTAAAGGCAAGACTTTCATGTGTTGAAAGCAAGTCTTCCCTCTTGTACACAAAAAACTTTTTGAATATTTAATAAAAAACAGATATATTTCTAAGGAAAAGCTATGGATAAACAAAGCCCAGAATTATCAAACCTACCAAAACAGGTATATTTATTGACGATTATGAATAGCTAAATTCATAAATTCCTGACAATTATGATATGATAAAATAAGTTCATGTTAGTTACTTTATAGTAGAATTATTCGAAGAATAGTATGTTAAGAAGTTTATTAGCAAAGTGGAAAAGGAGAAAAATCCCTAAGAACTATGTCATCCTAAAGGTGAAATCGGTGAGACAAGAAAGCCGTGATAGGGAAGTAGCCAGAGTAGAGGAGTTGTTTAAGGGAAAAGTATCCAGATTACCATGCTAATAGTGACCGAAGAACATGTTATTTAAGAATAATCTAGTATATAGTAATCTAAAATGATCATATTTTGCTATGTATGATTGAAGGAAATATTTTGAAATAACATCATATGAAAAATGAATACTTATTTATCTGACGAAATGGTAGAAAAAATTAAAATATTTTTTTTGTATGTACTTAAGGATATAGAAAATATAGATATAAGAAAAATCATATGGGAAAAAATATTTGGTAAATATTTTATGACTAGAATAAATTATATACCACACCTACCTACCTACTCTTACAAATATCTATATGCCAAACCTACACATCAACCATGATAAATTACGTATATTTAGAATATTGGAAAATGGATATGAAAAATATACAATTAATAGAAAGACTAATGATAACAAATCTAGAAAAATATATGAGAACTGAAGATACAAAATATATAGAATTCCTTAATAAAAATATACAAGAATTATTAAGATTAAAACAAACAACCAATAAATATTATGATAAAGCATTTAATAAACATAAATTACTAAAATCCAATTCTAAGTTATCCAAGTTATTCGTAGAAACCTAAGTATCATATGAATAATATGACAAGCTATATATCTGATGAAATCAAGCTACCCGTTTTATATATCATTAAAGACTTAGAAATAGAAGAATAAAGAAAATAATATGGGAAAAAATATTTCTGAAGAATCATTAAGTCTAGAATGATTAGAAGATATGTCTGATCTTAGCTTATATTATTCAGATAGTTATTACTCAGATAATAATAGTTATAATTCAGATAGATATTATACAGATTAAAAATGTTAGAATATATTAAAAGAGTTAGAGATAAACAAAGTTGGTTATACGAAGAAATTAATTATAGAAATCAGCTTAGAAAGGGAAGAAAACAATTAAAAGAAAGATTAATTTGGATAGATAAAACCATGAAACAACTAGAATTAAAAGACAGTTTAGAATATGATTTAGACATAGAATTATTCATAGAAGAAAAAGATAGGATAATTAACGAAATAGATAACCTAGAATTTAATATCAGATATAGTACAATTAGAATAAATTATTATAAAGAAATTTGCAGTATTACAACTACTTTAGGATAAAATGATAAACTATGAATATTTAAAATATTGGAGACAAGATATGGAAGAAATAAGATTAACAGAAATACTTATGAAAGAGAATAATTGAATATTTTAGAACAAAATATAGAGAATATTTAGAATACCTTCAAAATAATATACAAGAATTACAAAGACTAAGAGAAAAAACTAAAGAATATTACAGTAAGGCATTTAATCAAATATCATTTAATCACCCCCCAACATATGAACATCAAAAAAACTAAAATAAATAAATTAAAAATAAAAATGTTTAGAAAAGTTAAAAAACATCCATGCACAAATAAAAATAGATCCATTAGAGTTATAATAGATCTATTTAATTTACCCAAGTTATCCGCACCCACCTACAATTGGTATCAAAGCCAAAGAAACAAACATTCTCTGTTGGGTGAAATTACAATAATAATTAAATTACAGTAGAAAATACGAAAATAAAAAAATTCTTGGCTGATGTGCGGATATCTCGCTTTCTTTAAGGAGATTCAAGCTCACTGTGGCATAATCTACACCGATACAATAGCATATCTCATGACTTGTCCCCTCCAGGATACAACAACCCATCATTGATGTACAATTCAAGTAACTCCGGACTAGTTGAAGAGTCCAAAACTCCACCATGAAAATGCCTTTCTTCAACATATAAAACTTCTTTTTTTATAGTAAATATAGTTAAAGACTTAGACTATTGTCTTTGTTTCAACTCTCTCTTTCACTAATATAATTGCTCTCTTTTGTCTAGTGAATATAGGTGAAGACTTAGAATATTTTTTTATGAAACTTAGGAGTTGCACCACACTGTAAGGGACCAGGTCTCTTAGAGTCAGTCACAGACAATCAAATAGCAAAGCACTGAAAAGCTACAATTTTTCTGAAAACTAAAGAACACAAGGATTTAACGTGGAAACCTCCTTGCTCAACGGAGAAAAAATCACGGCTTGCCCTCACAAACACTCAACAATCCACTATAATCAAACTCTTAATTATAGACTCCAATGAACCTGACTCTAGGCTCCACCTGTTTGTAATAAATCTACTATAAGCCTACTTTGACAACTCTATCAAGAATTCACCTTGATATTGATTAACTCTAACCAATATCAAACTCAGGTAACTCTACCTAAGCTCTCTCAAGAACACAAAAAAAGAAATTACTTTTATAACATTAGTAATTAAATTACAGACCATGGATTGACTAAAAAACACTCACTCTTTTAGTACATAAAGAAATTAAGAACTTGAGCAATATTGCAAAGTTGAGTTTTTGCCTATTTCATCTCCTCTATTCTTATTTTGCAAAAACTCACCAATTGGGAAACATTATTTTCCTTTTGTAGTCGAATAAAGATTAGGGTAGAAATCTGATTGGGCCAAGTGTCCTGAAAGGTACAAGCTCATCTGCGCAGTTTATTACACTAGAAGACAAAACTGTGCAGGTCTTGTGACAGCTGTATATTTCCATGAAGGCCAAGGAACCGGTCCCTTGTTGTCAGTTGATCATCATCAAAATAAGATAAAACAAATTTCCCCCTTTTTGATAATGATGAACCACAAAAAATGACCACAACAGTTTGGAGCATCAAATTCATTCACCTTTTTTAGTCAGGGTGATTACCACTTCTGTCAGTGAATTCCCCCTATCATTATGCATCATGCTTTTCTCTGTCAATATGTCAACTTAGGGACCTGGTACCTTGTTGTCAGTTGACATCAAAATTCATTCACTGTATTTTAATATTTCCCCTATCAATATACTTGCACTTATCAATGCATTCAGTTTATTATTCCACCTATATCATTAACATGCTTCCCTCTGTCAATATGCCATCATCATTACCATCAACATTCATTCAACACAAAGTCACCTGGTACTTGGTCCGTAATATATCATCATATCATGCAACACACCTGGTCCCTACCATAAGAATTCAGTATTTTCCCTTTTGGCATCATTGAAAAGTGATAACAATAAACCAAAAGTAAAGCAAACACGAGTTAGTTAACTCATGGTCATTAGGGCAAACTAACATAAAGAATAACTTTAAGGAAGAAACAGATGAGATAAACAAATCGAGGATTTATTCATTGTTAAGTAATATTAGTACCAGTATAGCCATACCAAAATAACCATAAAACAACTATCTTCAAAAACCATAATAGAAGCCAGAATTTTAAACTGACACAGAGATGATACAATGACACAGAATGATTGGACTTAGGTAGAGGGGGGCTTAGGGGAGAAGGATTTTATAAAAATCTCCATTCTAGAACTCTCTGCAGCATGAGAATTTAACAATTACTTAGTGAGGTCTTTAATTTCAGCATTCAAACCTTGAACCTTAAGAGTGAGTTATGTAGACTTGATCAGGAGCTTAGCATTTTCTACTGTAAGTTCCTCTGTGGAACCAGGTCCCTCTGAGGATAACTTCTAATTCTGCATCTTCAAGTGCACTATCTCAGCATCCTTAGCAGTTAGCTTAATCCTTATCTCCCTCATTTCCTTGCTTAAATTCTCTTGAGCAGCCAATAGTTCTAACACTTGGGACACAGTTCTCACCTTCCTTCAATGCATTCATTTTCCACCAATATTGTCAGACTAAACTTTTGTTTGACTGTTCCTAGAGTCCCTTTGCTCCGAATTACTCCAAAGTGATCAAACACCTTATTCAAGAAGTACCCATTAGGTATCTCGTGTTTTCCTTCCTTCTCATGGATAACCTTATGCATGTGCTCTAACATTATAGCAGGCAGACTTATCAACTCAAATTTGTTCAAACACTCAATAAAAAACAAATCATCAGCAGATGCAATGGTCCTTTTCTTTGGCCTTGTTCAAAAATTAAAACACTAATTGGAACTCATTTGTAAGAAATTTCTTTCTGACCCAGCTATTAATGTTCCTCCTACCTTAGAAGCATTTATCATGATCTCAGTTGAGGATTGTTATTTTACATCAGCCTAACCCCTACAACAGGAACATCTAGGATGTTCCCTAGTGACGCTTCATCCAGTCTGATTAGTTTTCCTTGCACTTTGGCAAGCAAGCTTAACCCATCATTTGAGAAGTCCATTGTATAGTAAAATTCTCTTACTTCCTCTTCAAAAACAATGGGTGCTGGTTCCTATAGTAGGTGTAACCATCCCTGGTGTTTGACATATTCCCCCAATTCAACCATGCCGGGTTTTTCATAAATCCTATGATCAATCTGACACAACCCGAACTGGGGCGTAGTCGTGTTGGGTGCCTCAAGCTTCACCGTGATCAGAGATCACCCCCAATACCCAACTATAACCGCCCTGCACCCTATGTCGGATAAATTTTGAACACATAACAAGATAAAATAATAATAAATCAAAGATATTAATAAAATTCATAACTATAACCTACGAAACATCCAACCTGTGTAAACCCCAATGCCAATACAAATTTTTAAGCTGACTCAAGTACTGACACCGCCCATGCCTATAGTGGTCACACAAAGCCTCTAACCAAAAACAAAGAACATTCGATTGGGACATGCCCCTGACCATAGCTAAAGACAAAGTCCAAGATACAAAAATAATGTAAAGATGGTTATATCATGAAATGGAGTCTCCCAGAATATGAAAGCTCACCACTTCAGTCTGACTCTGATGCTGTCCCCGAATCCAAATCACTGAGCAGGAGAAGTAGTATGGACGGCTCCTTCATTGTGTAGGTATACAACGCCCAAAGACGGTTAGTGTGATAAATATTAACATATACTCAGGAATAAAGATAAAGTAATGCCATTATTCAAAACTAAAGTAAATAACCATATGCAATCATATACATAGATACATCTATACCATGCCGAGAAAGAGAACCGAGTTTAGCATGTATTTGAAACCTTAACTTGGGTTATGGGTCTTGACCATCCTAAAACCACCCACGGGTTATATGGGTCTAGTGTTACCCCTTGAATGGGCCCCACTGCGTGTAGCCACACGAATTGAAGATATCATAGAAGATGGGAATTCCCGTGTACCCTTCGCCCTCTAGGATACATATAGACAAGTATAAACTTAGGGGATTCTCGTGTACCCCACAAGTATATGGTCACCATGACCTACCCTCATGTCGGAAAACATAAGTTTCCAGTGTCCGTCCAATGGACTCACACCTTCACGGTTATCTATCACAACCCGCCATTATTGCCCAATTATAACCTTTAGCACATAATCAAACCACCAATTCCAGAAGTTAATTACCAAGGCATTATGGAGTGGTATCGTCATACTGACTATAGCTTGTAAACAATGTCATTAGCCAACACTTAGGGGATTCCTATGTACCCGACATGATTTTCAATTAAACCAAACCATGGACCCCTTTTAAACCATTTAAAACCATTTAAACCAATTCAGGTTCCATTACCATATTATGCAATGCAAAGTTTTTGATGAAAGTCAAACTATGACAAAATCATTCTCATAGGCATTTTAACAAACATGTTGAGGGCATATAGTTTACAAAACCAAAACCAAGTGCCAATTTACCATTCCCATGCAACCATATTTTCAAACCACAATTATAACATGAAAACCATAAGAAAAACATGGGAAAACATTATCTAACCAAGAACAACCAAAACCCCCAACACATATTTCAAAATCCAAAAACAATATCATAATTATGCCATGAAAACCATCCATTAAAACATGTTTTTAGTTGAACTAACAATGTGGTAGGAGTAACATGCCTTAGATAACAAGGAATATGGAGAGAAACCACCTTTTAGAGCTTTAATTGATTGCCTTGAAGAAAACCCTAGCCTTCCTTGAACTAAGAGCTTAAAAGTGATTTGAGAGTGTTTGATTGTAAATAATAGGCTAAGGAAACCTCCAAAGGTATTTTATGTCGTGGGGTCTAAAGGGGTTAAGAGGGAAAATCTCCAGAATACCCCCAAATTAAATTGTAAAAATTTTCGCAGGTGGGTACGGTTTAGACCACTCACTCGTACCCATATCATATGAGTGGTACCTTCAACTCGTATCTTGATAAGAAAGTTGGACGTCATATTCTGTCCAAAATATAAATCTTTGGCCTAAATCGTACCCTAACCATACGACTAGTACCCTTCAAGTTGTACCCTAAACAGAAACATTTGGGCTAGACACTAGACAACATACTATTAGACCTCACCTCTCGTATCATGTACATACGACTCGTATGGAGTCTTCTCGTACCAAGAATAGAACTTGGCCAATATCAAACTGACCAACATACGATTAGGGTCCCTAGAACCGTACCCACACTATACGACTAGTATGGTGTGTCGTATGATCAACAGAAGGCTCAAAACTCAGGAAATTTATGAGGACCAAAACCCAGGGTGTTTTAATTCTCCCCCACTTGGATCATTCCTCCTCGTATGATGGAACAACGCAGTACAAGCATGATCTATACACCAACACCTCCACTCTAACCTTTAACTAAGTTAGAAAACAATGATGCAAGGAAATCAATCTTTCCTTTAACTAAGTCAGAAAACAAAGATGTTAAGAAGAACACATATCTCCCGCACAAATTTCTAGAGTAGAAAATAGGAACGGATACTTGGACTTCATGTCCTCTTCAGCTTCCTAAGTAGCCTCTTCAAACTTATGGTTACTCCGTAGAACTTTTACCGAGGCCGCGTTCTTAGTCCGCAACCGGCGAACCTACTAATCTAAGATCTCAACCGGGACCTCCTCATAAGATAGAGAATCTGAAATACCAATATCCTTGATAGGCACAACTTATGACGGATTACCCATGCACTTCCTCAACGTAGAAACATGGAATACCGAGTTAATGGAGCTCAAACTAGAAGGCAACTCCAACTCATATGCAACATTGCCAACCTTCCTTAGAATCAAGTATGGACTAACATACCAGGGGCTAAGCTTCCCTTTTTTCCCAAACTGCATTACTCTCTTCATGGGAGATACCTTTAGGAATACCCTATCCCCAACCTCAAACTCTAATTTCCTACGCCTCGCATCCGCATAGGAATTTTGGTAACTTTGGGCAGCCTTAAGCCTATCCCGGATCCCTTTACCTTTTCCATAGCTTGGTGATCCAAATTCGGGCCAAACATGTCCACCTCACCGACCTCAAACCACCTTATACGAGACCTACACCTCCTACTATACAAAGCTTCAAACGGAGCCATCTCAATACTAGAGTGGTAGCTATTATTAGAGGAAAACTCTACAAGAGGCAAGTGCTCAACCCCACTACCACCATATTCAATTATGCAAGACCGAAGCATATCCTCCAACATCTGAATAGTTTTGTTTGCTTGCCTATCCGACTGCGGGTGAAAAGTAGTACTAAGATTCACCTTGTTCCCTAAACCTTTCTGAAATGGCCACCAAAAGTGAGATAAAAACTATACACCATGATTCAAGATGATAGAAATAGGTATCCCATGTAATTTCACAATCTCATGAAAATACAACCTCGTATAATCCCCAACCAAGAAATTAGTCCTCACTTGCAGGAAATATACAGACTTTGTCATCCTATCCACGATGACTTAAATCAAATCATATTGATTCTGTGATTGAGGGAGACTAGTTACGAAATCCATATTGATCACTTCCCACTTCTACACTGGCAATTAAATTTCTTGATATAATCCTTCAGGCCTCATGTGCTCAACTTTCACTTGCTAGCACACCATGCATTTGTCCACAAGATTATCCACATATCGCTTTATATTGTTCCAACAATACATCTCCTTGAGTTCATGACACATTTTTGTCGAATCAAGATGAACAACATACAATGACTCATGCGCCTCAACCAAGATCCTTTCTCGCAAACCATCTATGTCGGGAACACATAATCTCTCTTGGTACAATAAAGTACCATCACCACTAATCTCAAAGTCCATCACCTTCTTCCCACCTACATCACCTTTGATCCTCGCCAAGGTAGGATCTAACATCTATTTCTCCTTGATTTCAGCACCAAGAGACGAC
The DNA here is from genome assembly GCA_030864215.1 of Capsicum pubescens. NCBI lineage: Eukaryota > Viridiplantae > Streptophyta > Magnoliopsida > Solanales > Solanaceae > Capsicum > Capsicum pubescens. Next base: position 237,913,293 of record CM061540.1, read on the forward strand.
CGCATCACTTCTTACACCAATAAACTACCATCCTCAGAGTCTAAGAGGCCAACTCCAAGGTTAGGCAAATGGTGAATGTCCTTCACCAACTCCCGCTTCTATTTATCCATATGAGACAGGTTCTTCATGGATAACCTGCTAAGAGCATCAACAACTATGTTAGATTTACCTGGGTGGTAGTCAAGACTCATTTCATAATCCTTGAGAAGCTCAAGCCATCTCTTTTGCCTGAGGTTAAGACTTTTTAAGTAAACATATTGCAGACTCTTATAATCGGAAAAGATATCCATATGTACTTTATACAAATAATGATGCTAGATTTTCAATACAAAAACCATAGCTAATAGTTCCAAGTTATGAGTCGGATAATTCCTCTCATGCACCTTTAACTGTCTGGAGGCATAAGCTATCACCTTACTATACTACAGCAAAATACAACAAAGCACCACATGAGACGCATCACAGTATACCATAAAACCATCGAAGCCTTATGGAAAAGTCTAAACTGGAGCCGAAGTTAGATTATCAATCAGCTTCTCGAAACTACCCTCACAAGAATCTGACCACAAGAACTTTACCTTCTTCTGAGTTAACTTAGTCAACGGGGTAGTTATAAAGGAAAAACTCTCCACAAACTTTCGGTTGTAGCCAACTAAACCCAAGAAGCTCCAAATATCGGTCGGAGTTGTAGGTCTAGGACACCACTTAACCACTGCAACCTTCTACGGATCTACCATCATCCCTTTACTAGAAATGATATGACCCAGAAAAGTAACAACGTTCAACCCAAACTCACATTTTGAGAATTTGGTATATAACTGCTACTCCGTCAAGGTATACAACACCACACAGAGGTGATCGACATAATTCACCTCACTCTTAGAGTACACTAGAATATCGTCTATGAACACAATGATGAACAAGTTTAGAAACTGATGGAAGACCCTATTCATCAAATCTATGAATGCCGCAGGGGCATTGGTCAAACCCAACGACATCACCAAGAACTTAAAATGCAAATACCGGGTTTGGAAGGTAGTCATAGGGATATCCACCTCCCTAATCTTAAACTAATGATATTTGGACCGAAGATCAATTTTGGAGAAAAACTTAGCACCCTACAACTGATCAAACAAATCATCTATCTTTGAAAGGGGATACTTATTCTTTATTATCACGCTATTCAACTGTTGGTAATCAATGTACATCAGAAAGTAATCATCCTTCTTACGTACAAATAACACCGGTGCACCCCACGGGGACATACTAGGACGGATGAAACCCTTATCTAAATGATCCTTTAATTGCTCCTTATGCTCCTTCAACTCAGCCGAAACCATTCTATATGGATGAATAGAAATTAGACCAATGTCCAAAACAAGATCAATCCCAAACTCAATCTCCCTATCAGGAGGAACACCAGGAAGGTCATTAGGGAAGACCTCACAATATTCATTCACTAAAGAAATGAAATGCAAAGAAAGACCCTTCGAGTTAGAATTTTTAACCCATACTAGATGATAAAGACATCCTTTGGAGTTTAATCCCCGAGCTCTAAGATATGATATGAACTTCCCCTTAGGAGATTAGGAACCACCCTTCCACTTAATAACCAGATCATTAGGGAATTTAAAGATAACCTTACGGGTCTGTCAGTCTAGAGAAGCATAGCATGAGTGAAACCAATCCATCCCTAATATGACATCAAAATCCACCATATCTAATTCAAATAGAGATACCACAGTTTCTTTACTACCAAAAGATACCACATACCCCCTATACACTCTTCTAGAAATTAAGAGTCACCTACCGAGGTAGAAATAAAAAATGGTTTGAAACACACTCAAGACCAAATCCAAAATGCACTTTCATAAATGGTGTCACATAAGAGATTGTGGACCCGAATAAAGTAAATAGTACACATCACGAGAAAAGAGTTTTAACATATAAGTAACGACCTCAGGTGATGCCTCACACGCCTTTTAGGTAGTGAGAGCATAAAGATGGTTTCAACCAGTGCCAAAACTAGATGGGCACCCTTTGGTGCTAGAGCTAATAATGAGGCAACTGGAACCCTATTTTCCCAGAGGCAACCTTACCAACAGGAAAGTTTCCCTGGACGACCGCAGTTGAAGCACCTGTCCCTTCCATCATCACAAAAACCCTAATACAATCTACCTACAGAGAGGATATGATAGAGCTAATTGGGCCCACTAGCTTGAGATTGGGCACCCTGTGCCCTGAAGTTGTCTCCACCTTAAAAACTCCTGTCACCCAATGGCTTTAGGTAGGGACCACTAGCCATCGAGTAAGACCCAGAATTGCCCCACTTCTTCTTGGGTCACTTAACACCATCCCTGCCACTCTTCTGTTGTCTACCACCCTACTTAGAGAATCTAAACTTCTTACCCCGCCTCTCTCCTATTTCAGCTTGTTTCTTATTTTCTTTCTCTACCTGTTCAATATACACAACCAACCTAGAGATATCGATCTCCTTAATTAATAAGTCAACCTTACTTTCCAATATCAGTCACGGGATAACCCAAAAATAAATTTTCTCATTCTATCCTTCATGCTAGAAACCATTTTCGGAGCATACCGAGGTAACTAGTGAAACTTCAAGGCATACTCCTTGACTGAAGTCTTGCCTTGCTTCAGATTTACAAACTCTTTTACTTTCTCTTCCTTCAACTCCTAAGGAAAGAAGTAGTCCAGAAAAGCATTAGAAAAATCTTCCCACGGAGATAATTCTGCATCGTCACCCCTTGATTGATCCCATTCCACATACCACTGGTATGCCACATCCTTCAGTTGGTAGGCGGCAAACTCCATGCCTTCCACATTAGTAGAATGCATAACACGAAAAATCTTTTCCACTTAATCCAGAAAATCTTAAGGATCCTCCTTTACCTTAACACCAGTAAAGGTTAGAGGGTTCAACCACATAAACTGGCAAACCCTTATGGCCTCAAAAGATGAAGGAACAAAGATACCTGATATTGGATGTATTTACACACCTAAGAACCATAAATTATCCATATTTTAGCTAAGTTTAGAGAACAAAGTGCCTAGTTTCTTATGTTTTTACTCTACTTCTATGTAATTGAGCTAACCGATGTGATTAGTATGATTTTAGGTATTAATGAGATAGATGAATACATAATGGGACTATGGAATGCGGATGACATATGATACAAGAGAGAGTAGTAGTATGGACCAAATATGGTGCCTAAAAACTATGTCCAAGACTAATTTGTCATTTGCAAATAGTTCAGGGACTTAGAAGGAAATTATGAGAGAAAAGATTATTAAAAATACTTAATGCAAAATTTTTATCATTATTCATTATTCTGTATTATTTGAGAAAGGAGAGTGGCGGCTTAGCACCAAGGGAGAAACGCTACTTCATCTTCTCCACCAAGATTTTGTTTACTTTTTGGTATGGTGAATATTTCTCTTGTGATTCCCGTTTTATTCATGAGTAGCTAAGTTTATTAGTTAGGGTTATGAAAGCCTTGTAGCATACAATCTATTACTTTGGGTTTTGAATTCATTATGCATTGATTTGTTTACATCAAACTCTCTTCGTTTATCTTGAATTCTCGTGGTTGCAAACATAGAGGATGTGCCTTAAAACATAACTTGTTCGAGAGAAAGGTTGTTATTCGAAAAAAAGAGTAGTGACAAGAAAATAGGATTTCCAATCCCTATTTCATATGTCAATGCCTTAACAGGATTAACTACTTAGAGATTTCGTATTATTTTTGTAAACACTTTTGATTCGAGAGAACTAAAGTGAATTAGTCCTTGATGGTTGAGAAACACTAGGATTAGGTTATTAAATACAATATGCTTCTCTGTAAGCATGATACATGTATGAATTCGTAAAGCCCATAGTTAGAAAGTATTAAAAACTACAAGATGGACATAATCCTATCTTGCTGTTTCTCTGAATCTGAATACTACTATACATATTTCATCTTGTTAAAATGAAACCATTAATTTATGAACTGAATCAAATTCCCCCTTTTATTTTTTGGAAACAAATGATTTAAAGTCAACTAATTTGCATACAACTTAATTAGCACCATATTCCCTGTGGGATTCGATCCCATCCTAGTTGGGTTCTATATTTGATAGCGACCGCTTACACTCTCGTAAGAGAGGTGTAATTTGGGCATATCAAATTTTGGCGCCGTTGCCAGGAATACGATTGTCGATTGAGTTTATGTGTGTTAATTGACTGTTAGTCAAGTTTCCTTATTTTACATTTATTTGTTATTTTTGGTCGTTACAGGCTCATTGTTGTTTATGCCATGAACCAAAAGTTTAGGAGAACCATTATTACCTTCAATCCTAAACCTCATCTTATTAAAAGAATGGCTAACCAATAGGAAGATGAAAGATTAGCCGCTTTGGCTAATGCTCAATTAAATCAACAGAATGCAGATAACCAGGTCGGGTATCTTATCTAGATGAAGAGGACCTGGGAGATGATGATTTAATTGACCCGACTAATAGGAGGCGTGCAGCGGGAGTAGTTGCACCTGTAAATTAAAATCATCCATTTAGAGGAATACTAGACCGCCAAGCTGTGTAGTTTGATATTGACAATGATGAGGATGATTTAGATGGAGCTGGAGCTACAGGGGCAATCATTCCACCACCACTAGCTCCTGGGGTGAAATCAACATCACTAGTACTATGATCCAGCTACTGAATTTTAATAGACTCTTTGGTGGATTACCTGGTGATGATACAAATCTATATTTGGTGAATTTCACTAATATTTGTAAGTCATTTGATAATCCTGGAGTGGGACAAAATGCTATTCATTTGAGATTGTTCCCACTGTCTCTATCTAGAGAGGCAACTATGTGGTTGAATGAGCTGACTCCTAATTCTATAACAAACTGGAGGCAATTGAAAGGAGCTTTCCTAGAAAGGTTCTTTCCACCCTCTAGAATATTACAGTTGAGGGATGAGATTAATAACTTTAGGCAATTGGCTAATGAAGTTTTGCATGAGACTTGGGCGAGGTTTAAAAAGAAGTTGACTCAATGCCTAAATCTTAAGATGACTGATAAACACTTGATGGAAATATTCTACAGAGCTTTGAAATCACTTACAAAGCCAATAGTGGATAATGCTACAGGAGGAGCTTTTATGGAGCTCACCTTTACTGAGGTTGCGGACATGTTAGAAAGAATAACTAAGACAAGTAGAGCATGGCATACCAGAGATTCTATGGTGGTAAACAATATTGGGGCTAGTGTAATATCAATAGAGCCGCATAGGAGAGAAGAGGAGCGTGATCAGGATATGGATCATATGAAAACCCAGATACATCTGCTTATGAAATATTTGGTATCAGAGAATGTATAAAACATAAAAGTTGTGGGGTTCCATGGTAAGGGAGTTGAATCAAACACCAAGGAAGAGGTTAACTACTTGTATAACTAAGGGGGTTTCTGGACCGGTGGTCAAGGAATCCAAGGTTGGAACCATCAAGGAGATTGGAAGAATAAAAGTGATAGGAGTGGACTATATGTACCTCCTGGAAGCCGTGATAATGCTGCCACCAGTTCAGGCAAAATATTATTGAGGACATGATGGAGAAACTATTAAAGGAAGTTGAGGCGACCAATTCTGGGGTAACTATGATGAAGAGTGGCATATCTTTCATGAGTCAACTAGTAAATTCACACTCAACTGCTATTAAACAACTGGAGAAGCAGATGAGCCAATTATCTGTAGCATTCAACCAAAGGAAGAATGAGACTCTACCAAGTGATACAGTTCAGAATCTAAGGACTAATGGATCATGTATGGCCATTACCACTAGGATCGGTAAGATTTTATCTAGTACAGGATTAGGAGAATCCTCTTATACTGATGCGGTTGAAATGGATTGGGAGATGGTTGATGAATATTCAGTGGTGCCTGTAGAGTTGGGATGTTTTGAAAAGAAGAGTGCAGAAGTGAAACAACCACCTAAGCTGAAGTATGTTAGTGATGTGGAGCAAGGCATAAGAAAGAAGGTAAAAGTTGCTCCAGCTGACATCCCAAGGCCACCACCCCATTTCCACAATGATTAAAGAAGAAAAAAAATGAAGGGATGTTTAACAAATTCATGGCTATGTTAAAGTAATTGACAGTGAACGTGCCTTTAGTTGAACCACTGGAACAAATACCTGGATATGCTAAGTTTATAAAAGATCTTGTGATGAAGAAAAGAGTGGTAAGATATGATATGGTGGATAATCTCCATTATTGTAGTGCTATTTCTACAAGGTTACTGGTGCAGAAGAAGGCAGACCCAGAAGCATTCACCATCCCTTGTACGATTGGGTCTCTGGATTTTGCTAAGGCCTTATACGACCTGGGAGCTAGCATCAATCTGATGCCGCTAGCTATTTATAAGAAGTTGGGTTTGCGAGACCCCACACCTACAAACATACGACTTGTAATGGCAGATATATTAGTGAAAAGACTGGTTGGGATTCTACATGATGTACTTGTAAAGGTGGCCGATTTTATATTTCCTGCTAACTTTGTAATCTTAATTGTGAAGTGGACTTTGAAGTGCCCATAATTTTGGGTAGGCTATTCTTAGAAACTGGGAGAGTGTTAGTTGACCTGGAGTTGAATGAGCTAAAATTTAGGCTCAATGGAAAAGAGGTTAGTTTTGAAGTATGTAAATCCATGAAACAACAAAAGGAGATAAGTGTCTTTTCAATTGTTAATGTATTCTACGAAGATGAGAGAGACGTACCAGTTAAGGATAGGACTGCTGTGGAGACCATAGCTGGTTTGGTTGAACTTGCAAGCAAGGATATGAGTGACTTCAAAGTGACTGGACTTGGAATAAAGCATTTTCTTGATCCAACAAATAAGGTACAAATGGTATCATCGATGTATCTTGACGAAGTCTGAGTAGTCAAGATAATCGAGTCATGCTGTGATGTTAAATCAGACACTGCATAGGAGGCAACCTATGATTTTGTTTTTATTTTATCATGTTAAGTAAAAATACAAAAATAAGAGTCGAGCCATGACTAAAACTACGTCGCTTAGTGGGAGGCAACCCAGCCTTCTAATCATTTTTTGTTGTTTTTGATTAAGTGTAGGTGCATAAAGTACTAAGGAGGTCATTGGTACCAAATTTGGTTTGGAATTGAGGCATATCAATGGTGGTAAGTTAGGAGTAACAGTGTCATTATAGGTAAGTTGGAGTGGTCAAATGTTAAGGCTCAAGTCATTACTCATGTTAGAGTTGTCACCCAAATTATGTTAATCTCCCCTAAAGTTTCGCGGTGCGACTTTATTTTGTGATTTTCAAGAAGGTCAGTGGTGGTAGAGTAGGGATCGAGCCAATATGGACCTTTCTCAATGCCTCATATAGACAATGGGGTTCATGGAGTCCAAGTTTAAATGTCTATAGGGTGTGAGGTTCCTAAGTTACATAGGCCATGGCAGAGCATCTCTTAAAACATAGCCAAGCCTACTGTCTAGGGTTGCTTTACCTTGTGTGACGCCTACCTTAAGATAGGTGATCACCTGTGCGGCGCACACATACCTTTAGGCGATTAGGTATGTGGTGCCTACCCTATCGCCAACATCTACTGTCTCACTTATGCGATAACAAATGTGGCGCCTAACTCACCTTGTGCGGAAGGTTGTGCAATGCACACTTGAGGTTGTGCGATTACTTATGCACCGCCTAGACTAATGCACATGCTCACTATTTTGTTGGGCGATAGGCTATGCAACGCACACTTAATGATGTGCGATAACATATGCACTGCACACCCTTCAAATCTCAACATGAATCCGACTTTAACTTGGGTCAACCCGACCCGGATTTCATTCTTTCAATAAACTCCACACCCTAAATTCCCAAATTCATCCTTATTTCACCCCCAAGCCATACAAAATTTCTCCCTCACCATTCTCTTTGTCCTTCAGGATTACTCTTTGCTTAACAATCTCAAGAATTTCCCCCTTCCATCCTCAATCTTCTATCTTCAAGGTAAGTTTTACTTTCTTAACCCTTAGTTATTGTGACCTTTTGTTATAGTTAATTGATTTCTTGAGGATTATGAATTAAATTCTTGCTATGTCTATGTCAAAGAAGGATTTTGAACATCTTGGGAAGATAAGCACCATTGTTGTAGTACTTGAGCTTGTATATGTGAGTGAATTGTTCATAACCAACATGGTAGTTGTGTAACCATTAGTTTCCATCTTATTGTGTTGAACATAATGTTGAGAAAATCATGTAAAAGTGATGGTGTTCTATATATGTTTATATGGTTGAAGTTGTAGGGCATGATTTTGTTCAAAAATTATTTCATTGAAATAAAATTAGTGGAATTGAAGTGAGTGAATTATATTGACTAATGTTGGTGCACCATGTCAGAGTGTATGTCGGTGAAGTCTGAGTATCCGACAAGAACACTTAATTGGTTTATACTAACAAATTAAGTGTGGGGTGGTGACTTCACCACCATCATCTTAATTATAGTTAGTTCATTATGTGTGGTTGACATGGATGATATGATGAATACAGGAAAATGGCTTCGATGATGATCTCAATGTAGGTGGCATAACTCCTAATATGGATGAGGAGTACTACTAGCCAGGTTCTTTATCTTGTTATTTGCACTGGGGACAGTGCTTAGCTTAAGTATGGGGTGGCTAGTTACTTTGCTACTTGTTTTGTAAGAAAATAGTACCTTCTCCTTAGTATACTTCTGTGATAGGATTAGTTATTTTGTATATTTTATTTATTGTTAGATGTTTGTTTGATTTATTCATAATTAGGTGCTCTTCTCGATGATGGATGGGTGATGACCGTCTTAAGAGAAAATTAGTCATTTGTTGCATGTAAATGTTCTTGTGGATCACATGGCATTATAGCATGAGTATGCGATGGATCATTACGTTTGAAACATCTAGGCTCTAGTTGTGACTCTTGTTGTGATTGTTGGCTTTATTTGAATTCATTTGATTGTTGGGTCGAGAATCTATAATGCTCCTAACTGAGTTGACCATGTGCCATAAGTGTGTAAGACTGTTGTAGATTCCTTATTACAACTAATACTAGAACTTGCCTGGTGTGCGTGCAAAGCGAAATAAAGATTGTGAGTTTCGGAGATGATTTAGGCATTTCTTTGACAACCCTTGTTCATACCTTCTTTTGACCTACCTTTGTACATTATCTTAGCTAGACCCGTTGAGCCTTTATCTTATTCTTTGTTAGCCTCATTTGTTCTTTAATAGATCATAATTTAATCCAAAATCTCCTAAGCGTTTTATTGTAAAATCACTTTGAGTTAGGAGTTTGACAAATAAGAGGAAAAAAGTGAAATTGATGCTCCAAAGTCTAGTTATTGGCATGTGCAATTGGTGTGGTTGGTAGTAGCAAAAATTATTGAAAAAGTTCCAAATTTCATCCTGGACATGTTACAATGAACCTGTTTTGGCCCTGATCCTTCTTGGACATTGTGCACCTCAACTAAGGCAAATCGCTTAAGTTGAGGGTGGCTATCATAAGGGTGTGTAACGTGAAATGGGTGCAAAAAAAATGCCTAATACTTGAAAGAGTTGCATACTCCCACCATAGTGTTATTAATTGAGTTTAATGGGATGGGGTGAAAACAAAAGATATGGATAGATGAAAGTAGTGTAAATTGGTTGTTAGAAATTGGTCTTAGTTTCATAATGTAGTGTATTTAAAGCGCTAAGGGAAGATAGTCACTATTTCTGGCCAAAATAGTTCCTACCCATCCCTTAGCCTGCATTACAACCTGTAAAAGACCTATTTGATCCTAATCTTAGCATTCTGATATTAGTGGAGCATTACACTAAGGACAAGCATATGGTCATCAGTTGTAATTTGAGAATTCTTTGTGAGAGTGAGCGCAACTTGATTCTTATATCCATAGTGTTAGAAATTGCATGATTGTGAGTGATTATGGGTAACTTTCTTGTTATGAGGGCACATGGTTGATGAAGGTTGGGTAATTTATATGATTTCTTTGCATAAACGGTATGCATGAATTTGCCAACTCAATGGGTCTATTCTTGAGGGTAGGTTGTCTCTAGTAATAATCCATGAATTTACTTGTTCATAATTGTTGTGTGAGCCTATTTGATCACCTTGTTTTTCCTTCGTGGGTGCTAAAACTTGTGTAGTATGCATAAATGGATATGTTGTTCAAGGACGAACAAAGATTTAAGTGTGGGGTGGTGATCTTGGGTGTATTTACATGCCTAAGCACCATAACTTATCCATATTTTAGCTAAGTTTAGAGAACAAAGTGCCTAGTTTCTTATGTTTTTACTCTACTTCTATGTAATTGAGCTAACCGATGTGAATAGCATGATTTCAGGTGTTAATGAGGTAGATGAAGATATAATGGGACTATGGAATGCGGTTGGCATATGACACAAGAGAGAGTAGCATTCTGGACCAAATATGACGCCTAAAAACTATGTCCAAGATTAATTTGTCATTTATAATTAGTTTAGGGACTTAGTAGACAATTATGAGAGAAAAGATTATTAAAAATACTTGATGCTGAATTTTTATCATTATTCATTATTCTGTATTATTTTGAGAGAGGAAAGTGGCGGCTTAGCACCAAGGGATAAACGCTACTTCATCTTCTCCACAAAGATTTTGTTTACTTTTTGTATGATGAATATTTCTCTTGTGATTCCCGTTTTATTCATGAGTCGCTAAGTTTATTAGTTAGGGTTATGGAAGCCTTGTAGCATACAATCTATTACTTTGGGTTTTGAATTCATTATGCATTGATTTGTTTACATCATACTCTCTTCGTCTATCTTGAATTCTCGTGGTTTCAAACATAGAGGATGTGCCTTAAAACACAACTTGTTTGAGAGAAAGGTTGTCATTCTTAAAAGAGAGCAGTGACAAGAAAATAGGATTTCCAACCCCTATTTCATATGTTAATGCCTTAACAGGATTAACTACTTGGAGATTTGGTATTGTTTTTGTAAACACTTTTGATTGGAGAGAACTAAAGTGAATTAGTTTTTGATGGTTGAGAAACACTAGGATTATGTTATTAAATACAATATGTTTCTCTGTAAGCATGATACATGTATGAATTCGTAAAGCCCATAGTTAGAAAGTATTGAAAATTACAAGGTGGATATAACCCTAGCTTGCTATTTCTCTGAATTTGAATACTACTATACATATTTCATCTTGTTAATCTGAAACCATTAATTTATGAACTGAATCAAATTCCTCCTTTTTGTTTTACGGAAATGAATGATTAAAAGTCAACTAATATGCATACAACTTAATTAGCACCATATTCCCTGTGGGATTCGACCCCAACCTAGTTGGGTTCTATATGTGACAGCGACCACTTACGCTCTCGTAAGAGAGGTGTAATTTGGGTGTATCAATACCCAGATCGGACTGAGAAGCTACCAACTGTGACAACATATGAATAGATTGACAAAACTCAACATTCATTACATCAGCCCGAGGAGATCGAGAAGGACTGGAGGGAACCGATGAAACTCCAGGAGGACAATCAGGAATTATACCCCCTAGACACGGTATGGACCCATAAGTAGAACATGTCCCGTCAATATCATTCTCGAGTGGAATAGAGGAGCTTTTTTGAGCTTTAGATCATCGAGGAGGCATGATCTGAAAAAAGAACAATCATGAATTAGAGAAGATTTCAGGACTTAGACTTTACAGCTTGAAAACAAAACACAAGAAAGAGAAACATTCTTAAATGTCTTGTAGCCTCTCTCTTATGAGCGTGGCACACTACAAACCCTTAAAAGAAACTCTACTCGATACGGTTTTGTGGACTCCCAAATGACCATGAACCTAAGGATCTGAATCCAACCTGACATGACCCAAATCGGGAGGTCAGAAAGGTTCAAAGTGTAAACAACAAAAAAATCACCAAGTTGCATTTTAGAACATAAATACATTTGTTAAAAGTTCAAGTGCCTCACGCCCAACCGAGATCGGAGACCACCCCCAATACCCAAGCATAATTTCCTTGCACCCTATATCGGATGAATTTCGAACATATAATAACATAAAACAATAATAAATCAAAGATATTAATAAAATCCATAACAATAACCAACCAAACATCCAACTGATGTCAACCTCAATGCCAACACCAATACCAAGGCTGGCACCAATATCGATACTGCCCATGCCCATAGGGTTACACAAAGCCTCTAACCTAAAGAGAATAAATTCCGGTCAGGACATGCCCCTGACCATAGAGAAAACAAAAGTCCAAGAAACAAAAATAATGTAAAGATGGCCATATCATGAAATAGAGTCTCCCTGAGTATAGAAGCTCACCACTTTAATATGACTCTGATGTTGTCCCCGAATCTAAGTCACTGAGCAGAGGAGTAGTATGACCATTTCCTGCATCGTGTGGGGATACAGCGCCTGAAGACGGTTAGCGTGATAAATTCTAGCATGTACTTAGGATTAAGGATAAAATAATGCCATTATTCAAAACCAAAGTAAATAACCATATGCAATCACATACAAAAATACATATATACCATGCCGAGAAAGGGGGCTGAGTTTAGCATACATTTGAAACCTTAACTTGGGTTGTGTATATTGACCATCCTAAAGCCACCCACGGCCTATATGGGTCTAGTGCTACCCCTAAATGGGCCCTAGTGCATGTAGCCTCATGAACCATAGATATCATAGGGGTTGGGGATTCCCGTGTACCCTTTGCCCTCCATGATACATATTTACAAGTATAAACTTAGGGGATTATCGTGTACCCCACAAGTATATGGTCACCATGACCAACCCTCATATAGGCGAACATAAGTTTTCGGTGTCCGTCCATCGGCCACACGCCTTCATGGTCAGCTATCACAACCCGCCATTATTGCCCAATTAAAACCTTTGACACATAATTAAACCACTAATTTCAAAAGTTAATTACCAAGGCATTATAGAGTGGTATCGTCATATGGACTATAGCTTGCAAGCAATGTCATTAGCCAACACTTATGGAATTCTCGTGTACCCCGCAAAATTTTAATTAAACCAAACCATAGACACCATGGCCCCTTTTAAACCATTTAAAACCATTTAAACCAATTCAGGTTCCATTACCATATCATGCAATGAAAAGTTTTCAATGAAAGTTAAACTATGTGACAAAACCATTCTCATAGGCATTTTAACAAACATGTTGAGGGCATATAGTTTCCAAAACCAAAACCAAGTGTCAATTTACCATTCCCATGCAACCACATGTTCAAACCATAATTATAACATGAAAACCATAAGAATAACATAGGAAAAGATTATCCAACTAAGAACAACAAAACCCTCCAACAAATATTTCAAAACCCAAAATAATATCAAAATTATTCCATGAAACCATCCATTAAAACATGCTTTTAGTTGAACTAACAGTGAGGGAGGAGTAACATGCCTTAGATAAGAAATAAGACCCTAACCTTTCTTGAACCAAGAGCTTGAGAGAGATTTGAGAGTGTTTAAAGAGTGTTTAATTGTGAATAATAGGTTAACAAAGCCTCCAAAGGTGTTTTATGTTATGGGGGCTAAAGGGGTTAAGAGGGAAATGTCCACAATATCCCTAACTTAAACTATAAAAATTTCCATTGGTGGGTATGATTTGGACCCCTCACTCGTACCCGCATCATACAAGTGGTACCATTCACTCGTATCTTGATCAGAATGTTGGACTTCATATTCTGTCCAATATATGACTCTTTAGCTTGACTCATACCCTAACCATATGACTAGTACTCTTCAAGTCGTACCCTAAGTAGAAACATCTAGGCTAGACAGTAGACAACATACGATTGGACCCTACCTCTCGTATCATATACATACAACTCCTATAGAGTCTTCTCATACCAAGAACAGAACATGGCCAATATCACACTTAACAATATACGACTAGGGTCCCTAAATCTGTACCCATACCATATGACTAGTATGGTGAGTCGTATGATCAACAGAAGGCTTAAAACTCTGGAAATTTCTGAGGACCATAATCCAATGTGTTTCACAAACTTTTTCCCAGACAAACTTTTTATGTTTTCAAAATCTCATTCTTTTTTTCACAGTCCAAATCATGGACAAGACGTAATGGGCAATCCTAAGCCCAACCAGGGCCGAGAACCACCCCTGTTACCCAACCCAACCACCAAATGCATACCTTGAGTCGGCTGAATTCTGAACATATAACCAGATAGAGTATTTATCCATGTGGTAACTCTGGGATAAGTCTATAACTAAGACCAACCCAACCAAGCCTATCCACCTAATAACCAACCAAACCAATGTGGAAACCATAAACCAAAATCGTATAAAATACTAATCCAAAGTATGTATATGTTTATGACACAAACAATCCATACCAAACCCCAAGTCCACAGTTGTTCATACAAAGCCTCTAGACCAACCAAAGAGTACCTAGTCGGGATATACCCCCGACCATAGCCAAAAGCCAAAGTTTATGGAGGACAAGAAATATGTAAAATAAACCATGGCATGAAATAGATGCCTTCCGAACTATGGAAGCTTACCACTTCAATTGAACATCAACTATACCCAAATCCAATCACTAAACAAGAGGAGTAGAATGGCCGGTTCCTACATAGCATGGGTATACAGCTTCCAGTAGATAGGTTAGTAGGTGAACACTAGCATGCACTCAAGATAAGGATAAAATAATGCCATTTACAAAACCAAATAACACCATCCATATGCAAACAACCATGCATATATGTAAGTGCCAGGAAAGGTAATTGGGTTTAGCATGCAATTAAAACCTTTACCTGGGTTGTGTAACCTTTTCGTTTAACCACACCCATAGGTTGTATGGGTTCAACTCCCCCTACTTAAAGACTCCAAGTGTGTGTAGCCGCACAACCAGGAAATATCGTATGGGATGACTAGTACATCCCTCTAATAGAAAATGTGAAACTCGCATGTGGTCATCGAAGACCCCTTATATCAACAAATATGAGTTTTCAGTTTTGGTCCCCCCCCGAACCTTTACCTTCTACGGCTTAGTTACACATCCCGTCATTAATTACCAAATTAAAAACCATGTCCAAATAATCCAATTACCATTTATTACGAATTCTAGATATTAGTGGTATCGTCATACCAACCATACTTGCAAGATTTATCCATATCCAAACCATTTAGGTTAAGGGGACTTTCAAGTGCCCTTTCCGTTTACCATATTAACCTGTTGGGGGACTTCCATGTTCTCCATAAGCATAATAGGTTAGCCTTAATCCCTTAGAAACCATTTAAACTAATTCCATTAATGCATTCACTTGGGGGATTTTCGTGTATCCCACAAGGTTTTCAAAATAGACCAACCATGACCACCAAAACCTTAACCTTTAAACCATTCCCTACTATTTAAGACCACGCCAAACATTTAAAGCATTTATATTATTTAAAACATTTAAAACATACAAAATAATCCAAATACCTTTTTATGTTCCATTACCAAACCAAACAATTCAAGAGTTCCAATGAAAGTTCAACAATAGAGTAAAAACATTCTTTGAGGCATTTTATCGAACATATTGAGGGCATACCTTTACCAAGGACAAAACCAATGTGTAAATCACCATAATTTAGGGTTAATCAAGAACCATTAGTTAAACCATAACCAAAAACCAACCATATATGCAAACCATTACCAAAGACATGTAAAACATAGTTTAAACCAATACCAAACCATAAGCATAAAGACCCTCACCAATATTTTGAAATCCACCATTCATGATTCATAAACCAATGTTTAAAACACAATACACATGCCTTTATTTTGAAATAACAATGAGGGAAGGAGTGCATGCCTTATACAATAAGATCCCACAGAGAAACATGACTCTTGATCCCCTTTGAAGAACACATGAGAAACCCTAGCCAACAATCTTCCAAGAGAGTGTTTTAGAGGATATTTGAAGTGTTATGATCTTTTTATAAGTGTTATGGAAGGCCATATAGGGTTATATAATGTGAGGACAATAGGTTTTAGGAGTAGGAAATGTGTAAACTACCCTTGCCTTAAAAATTAAAACAATTCACGTCAAGGGGTACGACTCACCTTACCATTAATATCCAAGGGTACGAGTGACACTCCAACTCGTATCCAACCTTGCAACGAACTTACCTACTAGTTTCTATATGACTTAACCTTTCTAAATTGTACCTAAGGGTACGAGTGGTAACCTCAATCATATCCACCAACCGTATGATGGATAGATTACACTAGACAACTCAAACATGCACCATACGACCTGTCCAATACCACTCATAAGCTCCCATACGACACTTACCCATATGAGTCTTACCTTGGGCAGTAGCTAAGCCATCCTTACTATCTAGGGTACAATTGGACCATCTAGGCACCCGACGACTTATAACTAAGGGTACAGAGACTCCCTTGAGTCGTACCAAGTCAAAAAGGACCCAAACTTTGGAAATTTTCAAGGGTCTAAATCCTAGGATGTAACATTCTCCCCCACTAGGATCATCCATCCTCGAATAACAGGAAAGGGTAAGAATAAGCACAAGGTAGCACACCAACATACATTAAAATTTTCTCTAACCAAAACGGAGGACAAAAACACCAACCAAGATGAGAAGATTACCACATACTCCAAGCACGATTCACACCCCAACATTTTCGTTCTGACCTCTAACTAAGTTAGAAAGCAAAGATGCAAGTGGAACCATTCCTCACCATTAACCAAGTTATAAATAAATATGTTTTTGAAGAACACACACCTTACGCATAAATTTCTGGAACAACGAACCAACACGGATATTTGGACTTCCATGTCCACTTCCACATCCCAAATGGCTTTCTCTGACTTATGGTTTCACCATCGAACCCTTTCTAAAGCCACGCCTTTCTTTTATAATCGATGAAATTACCGATCCAAGATTCTACTTAAGGAACAAGGAATTTGAGATATACCACCAAAAGAAACCAACCACACCTTACCCCAACACAAACACATAGGATACCGAATGAATGAAACTTACACTAAAGAGCGAATCTAATCCATCTTAGAATTACCAAGATACATCACTACAGGACCTTGAGTCTAACTATGCACCACCACTTCCATGTTCAAGCCTATCCAAAGCTAAAAGGAGTTAACTTAGGCCACCAGGCTCTACTCCTTACATCTATCTCGAAACACTATTTCTCTTTCATCACCTTTATAATATGAAACCATGAGTAAAGAAAATGAACAAACCATCCCCATCCATGGTAGCCAAAACCTCCAACCTATGATTGAACACCCAAAATGAACCACTACTATGCTATGGAAACAATTCATAAAACCATGCCTTACCAAACCTCTTAAGTACCCAACACAACTATTGGTATATCTACCAATCACAATATTCAAGCCTACTGCTCATATACCTACGGTATGATCTATCCATCAAAAGATCTAGCACCCTCTATTATTTCTACATGGATTTTCACCACCTATTAATTTTCTAACCATTTCTCATGACTACTAATTCACCCCACCTTCTAAAACCTTAACTCTATTAGCCACCCGAGACTCTCCCCCACTTAGGGACTTCTGTTTTTCTCATTTTTAAAACATCACTATGCTCCTCGAGCTATTTCCATCCTAACATAAGGAGAGTTATTAAAGTACTAAAGTTCAAGAATTATCCATGATACCCAAGGTAAGACAGAGATTCTTGAAACAAAACACGACACCATAGGCATGAAGTACCTTATAACCACCACCTAGACCATAACAAAGAAACGTCCCGACCAAACCATAACACCAAAGAAGTCCTTAGAAATAGACACCAAAAGAAACACAACCACCTATACCATATGTAATGCAATGTAGAGTCAAGACTCACATCCAGAGAATAAGGTGAATGCAAAATGCAACCCTTAAGCATAAGCATTATGACAATACATGCAACACTAGTAGAGTACTCTTTTAACTGAGATATAAGAGAATCACTAAAATATAAAACCACACCTTTCCTTAAAGTCCACTTCTAAAAGGAAATTTTAGACTAACCACCAATCTTTATCCCATTACACCCACAAGCACAACACTTCACCCTAATGGGTATCACCAAGGATGTATGTTAGTGACACTTGGTTTTCCTATACCAAAATATCATTCACCCAAATGCTAAGTAAAGACTAGAAAAGACATGTAAAAACCACTAGAACAAATAGACTCCAAGGTTTTCCAATTAAAACAAAACCATTCAAAATCAAACTATGGCCACTAAGGCCTTTCAAAATTATTTGAATCCAACCAAAATCATTTCATGTTCCCTTAACCATTGAGGCAATGTAAAAGAATTAAAAATAGTCAAACCATATGAAAAAATTATATTCAATGGAAAATTTCAAAAATAATTTGAGGACATGTATTTTTCCAAAACCAAAACCAAGTAATTGGGGAATCCATAGTACCCTAAAATTTATTTACCATTCCCATATATCCCACAATGTTAATAAAAATTAATAAAACATGAATAATGCATCGTAATCCATGGAAAATCAATTAAATGAATAGCCATGTCAAAGACCTCAATTTGTGCCAAAACCCATTTTCAAAACCATGAATTTTAATAACCAATTTCATGCAAACCATAAAGTACAAGTATAGGGAAAAAGATACATGCAAGCTCCATGATCAAACCTACCCAATGACTAGACCCCCAAATCTCTAAGTTCAACCTAAACTCCCGGCCTATATGGCATAACTTTTCCACAATTGTATAACTTTTCCACTATTGTATTCCTTAAGTCATCAACCTTATCCAACCAACCAATTTACCCCCATAATTTCTGCATTTCCATGCCCGAGCAAACATACTCACTTTACCAAAATCAAGCATCTAGGTTCAAGCCAAGGATCTCAAATATAGCCACCAATAGATGGGTTAGTGGATGAACACTAGCATGCACTTACGATAAGGATAAAATAATGCCATATACAAAACTAAATAAAACCATCCATTTGCATACAACCATACATATATATAAATGACGGGAAAGGGAATCAGTTTTAGCATGCAATTAAAACCTTTACCTAGGTTGTTTAACCTTGTCGTATAACCACATCCATGGACCGTATGGGTTCAGATCTCCCTGCTAAAAGAGTCCCAGTGCGTGTAGCCACATGACCAGGAAATATCCCATGGGATGACTAGTTCATCCCTCTAATATAAAACATGACACTTTTACGTGGTCATCGAAGACCTCTCATATCGGCAAATATGAGTTTTCAGTTTTACCCTCCCCCGAGAACCTCTAACTTCCACATCTTAGTTACACATCTCGCCATTAATTCCCAAATTAAAAGGCATATCTAAGTAATCCAATTACCATTTATTACAAAGGAAAATTATTAGTGGTATCGTCATACCAACCATACTTGCAAGATTTATCCATATCCAAAAAATTTAGGTTAAGGGGACTTTCAAGTGCCCTTTCCGTTTACCATATTAACCTCTTGGGGGACTTCCATGTTCTCTACAAGCATGAACAATTAGACTTAATCCCTTAGAAACTATTTAAACCAATTTCATTAATGCATTCACTTGGGGGATTTCTGTGTATCCCACAAGGTTTTCAAAATAGACCAACCATGGCCACCAAAACCTTAACCTTTAAATCATTTAAGACCATGCCAAACATTTAAAGAATTTATATCATTTAAACCATTTAAAATATGCAAAACAATCCAAATACCTTTACGGCTCCATTACCAAACCAAACAATGCAAGAGTTCCAATGAAAGTTCTCTAATAGAGTAAAAACATTCTTTGAGGCATTTTATCAAACATGTTAAGGGCACACCTTTACCAAGACCAAAACCAATGTGTAAATCACCATAACTTAGGGTTAATCAAGACATATTAGTTAAACCATAAACAACAACCAACCACATATGCAAATCATTACCAAAGACATGTAAAAACATAGTTTAAACCAATACCAAACCATATGCATAAAGACCCTCAACAATATTTTGAAATCCACTATTCATGATTCATAAACCAACATTTAAAACACAATACGCGTGCCTTTATTTTGAAATAACAATGAGGGAAGGAGTACATACCTTATACAAGAATATTACTAAGAGAAACATGACTCTTAAACCCCTTTGAAGAACACATAAGAAACCCTAGCCTCCAATCTTCCAAAAGAGTGTTTTACATGATATTTAAAGTGTTATGATCTTTTTATAAGTGTTATGGAAGGCCATATTGGGTTATATAACAAGAGGAAATTAGGGTATAGGAATAAAAATGTCTAAACTACCCTTGTCTTAAAAATTAAAATAATTCACGTTCAGGGGTACGACTCACTTTACCATTCGTATCCAAAGGTTCGAGTGACACCCCAACTTATATCTAACCTTGCCAAGACCATACCTACTGGCTTCTATATGACTTACCCTTTCTAACTCATACCTAAGTGTATGATTGGTAACCTCAATCATATCCACCAATCGTATGGTGGACATATTACACTAGACAACTCAAACATGAACCATACGACTTGTTCTATACCACTCGTAAGCTTCCATATGACTCTTACCCATATGAGTCATACCTTGGGCAGTAGCTAAGCTATCCTTACTTCCTAGGGTACAATTAAACCACCTAGGTACCCTAGGACTTGTAACTAAAGGTACGAGTGACTCTCTTAAATCATACCAAGTAAAAAAGGGTCCAAACTTTTGAAATTTTCAAGGGTCCAAATCATAGGATGTAACACTTTTGCTCCCTAGACCTAACCTTCTTTTCTTGCACCTTTCTTCTTCTTTTGAAATCACTACTTGGCTCCTTTTTTTCAACAACTTTTATCTTCTTGGGACCAAGTCCCTCAAAGACTTTCTTCTTTTTTCACAATGATATGTTTCTGCTTCATTCCTACAGGGATACTAGACTTTGAGTGGGAGGACCTGGTCCTTCCCGAAACATAAATTTCTTTTCTTTTTTTCTCCGTTGCCACAGCAACATCAGTATCAATGTTCTCATCTTTTCTAACCTCTACAACTTTAACATTCTTCTCCCTTACTACAACAAATTTCTTGAGTCTTTTTTCTTAGGAACAGCAGACTTGCTGGAATTCATAACATCAACTAATAACTTCTTTTCAGACCTCCTAGTAGAATACGATCTAGTAACTTTTATACCAGAATCAACAATCTTTTCTTTCCCTTTACTTTCACTTTGTTTCTTCATAGACCACCTTAGAGGTGGTTTATCCTCATCTTCTTCATCCTCCTCATTTGAAGGTAGCACAATATCTCCATTCTTAGTCATATCATTCTTTTTACCAACTGTTTTCTCTTCAGCACTAACTGAGCCTTCCTTGGGATCATATGCAAGCAACAGTAAATTTTTAGCTACCCAATTTTCACTGCTATAAAGATCGGACCTCTTCACTAGTATTTATTCATCACACAGTTGGGCAAAGATGGGGTTTGACTTAAAGAGAGTAGGAGAACCAGGCACTTGTAGGGTTTCTAAGAGTTTTTTATTTTCTAGTTCTTCGGAATAACAAGGATTTGAGAGTATTCACATAACTTAGTATCTTCTGAGGAACAAGAAATTTCAAATTAAGAGATTTTTTATTTAAACGGTGAGCCAAAACCTTGATTTAAATCCTCTACCAAGGTTGACTCTATAGAAATTTTAATGATTAAGGAAGTTTCAATGGGGACAGACTCAGCTAAGGGATTTTGAATTTCTGGATAAAGGTGACACAGGCTTTTGTTGAGGACTTAAGGAGATGTCTTCTATGGTTTTGGGTGTTAAAGAAATAAAAGGTTTAATTTTTGATTGTTCTGACTGATTTTCTGAAGCTTTATCGACTTTAAGATCTTTAATGGGTGTTGAGGAAAACAAAATATTTGCCATTTTGAAATTTAGTAAGAGAGAGTGTGGGACTAGTTTAACTCAAAGATGAAGGATAATTGAAGAAGATTATTTGAGTTAATTTTGGAAAAGAATAAAAAGAGATAAATTTGGTTTAATGATATGAATAAGGTGACTGTTGTCATAAAAAGGGGCTTTTTGAAATAACGTGGCTAAATTTAATAGGTGTGACTCTTCACATTGCTATGAAATAACAACTTTTTCTCAAATGAGAGAAGATATGTGGCTTTTTAGACAGAGTATTTATGATTATCAAAGTACATTGATTTGGTACTAACCTGAGAGATGGGACTATGTCTTCTCTTTCTTGAGAGAATCCTTAGATTTGAGCAAGTCACATCCATCATCTTCCAAAGTTGTTCCCATGGGTGTATACCTGTAAAGGTATGGTACTGATTTAGAACAATATGCACCTACTTTACTAAGGATACCTATCTCCTGATCATAGCCATTTTTAGGGAGAAAAACTAATTTATTTAGTAGGTCAGGTTAATTTGATCAATCCCAACTTCAACTTGTTTATTTCAATACACCACTTTATTTCAGAAATTGTTCTGAAAATGGGTCTGGTTACTAGGTCTCAGACTTAACATTCTTTAAATTTCCAGGGTTCCTTTTGCATTGCATTGAACCAGTCAGCATCTTTCAGAACCCTTTTTCACATTTTTTAGCTTACTTTGGGACAGGAATGCTGAGAAAACCATGAAATTTCTGACTTAAGCTCTTGTTTGGACACTAGTCTCCAAAGGTGAAGTTAAAATGTCAAGGGGTGAGAAGATCTGTGCCTTTAGTTTAACCTTCTGATATAAGTTTTACTAAGACCACACCTCTGAATATTTTGAATAGACCCTTCTTGTTGTTCCTCAACTAGAGCTTGGGTTTATGACTAAGATCTTGAATCACTATCACTTCCATCATCCCCTTCTGCATTAATTTGTCCTTGACTGCCATTCTTTATTAATATAATCCCTTTGAACAGAAATGAGTTCTTTAATCTTAGAATCCTCCTCATCACTTGGATTCACCAGTTTTTTAGACTCATCAAGGATCACATTCACACTTTCTTCACCACACAGAGTTCCTTTTGTTAAAACTCTAATGCTTGGTTCTCAGGAACATTTTAAGGTAAACCCGGAGAAGTCATCCACAATGACAAACACATACTTCATTTCTCCTCTACTTTGAACTTGTTGCCTGGAAATTTCAGCTTTGGCTTCCCAAGGACCAGGTCTTTTGAAATCAACTGATTGTCTTTTCCAAATGAGACACCTCTACCTTGAAGTGTTTTTAGAGAGAGAATACAATCATACCTTCTAGTAACATGCTTTGAATAATTAATTATCAAAGAACCAGTTCTAGCTGTAATCCCTTTCTCCCACCTATAAACATAATCATTTGTTACATTGGTTCGGAAACGTGATGAGGAGGGGCATAGATGCTCCAGTACAAAGGTGTGAGATACTAGCTATGGATGGTTTTAGGCGAAGTAGCGGTAGACCAAGGAAATATTGGATAGAGGTGATTAGGCATGATATGGAGCAGTTATAACTTACGGAGGACATGATCCTTTATAAGAAGGTGCGGAGGATGCGGGTTAGGGTAGAGGGTTAGGGGTGGGAGTGTGTCGGTAACATTAAGGAAGCGTTCTTTTGTATCTGTAGTTTTTATTTGTGGTGTTATGTGATGTCTATGATTTTGGTTAGATAGTTCTTATTTTTGTCTTGTGGTTGTAGTATTATCTTGTTGCTAGCGGTGTTAGTTTATTTTGCACTTAGCTTTTGTGTTTGTTATTCTGTTATCGGTTCTAAGATGGGGGTCTATCGAAAACAACCTCTCTATTTCACCTGAGGTAGTGGTATGTTCTGCATACACTCTACCCTCCCCAGACCCCACTATATGGGAATAAACTGGGTATGTTGTTGTTGTTGTTGTAGATTTGGAAACCCACTTGATTTTGAGTTCCCAGTAGGAAGACAAGGGTGTGATCAAGTATTTAATTGCTCATCTAGGAAATTAGATCTTCTTCATATTTTTAAAAGGTTTGGAATCCTTAGGATAGGTATTCCAAACTAGATATATCTAACACTGGTCATTCTAGATCTAATAACTTTGATAGTTTTCCTTCATATGACCATCTTTTCCACAATGAGTGCATAGAGGTTTGTGGACTTTGTTTCTAAAATCTTAAACAACCTTACCTTGAGACCCAAGTAATTGAGTTTGGTACTGATACCCAAGGCCTTTACCATTTCTGATACCTTGACTAGTTAAATTAGAAAGAATCTGTGAGGATGTGGTCCATTGTAGAGATTTATTAATTTTTTCTCTCAGACGGACCAGGTCTCTTTCTAACTATTCATTCTTATGGAGTGCAGTCATGAGATGCTTTTGAGAATACCTCAATTTTTGTTCAAGCTCAATTTTAAGCTTTGATGCTTCTTTCTTCCCTTTACTATCAGAATCATCTACTTTCTCCAGCTGACTCACTAAACTCAGATTTTCAAATTTTAACTTAGCAACCTGTTCCTTAGTTTCAGATATCTGGAGAGTTAAAGCTATTAATTCAAGCTCATGATCTTTGACTTTCTCTTATAGAGCATTTTTTTGCCTTTATCATTAGTATTATCTACTTTATCCAGTTAACTCACTAGACTCAGACTTTTATATTTCAACTTAGTGACCTATTCCTCAGTTTCAGATATCTGAAGAGTTAAAGCAATTATTCAAGCTCCTGATTATCTACCGTTTCTTCTAGAGCATTTTTCTCAGCAGTCAGTTCACACATAGAATCAATCAACACATTAGCAAGCTTTTTTTATCTTTCTAGCAGAGAGGTTTTCCAAGTTTTCTTCAATGTTAGAAAGAGTTACATTATTTTCTTTTTCATCTTCAGTGTTTTCCATGAGAGAAAATGAAGAATCAAAAGTCACTTTCTTATCCTCCACTGCTAACATGGAAACATCTTCATGTTTTCCATCTTCCACAGATTCACTGAAAGAATTCCCCCATACTGCTAAGGTTGTTTAACTACAAAATCAGTTGCAACCTTTCTTCTTGACTTTATAGGGACCTGGTCCCTGTTATTTCCTTTGTCACCTCCAGTCTTGAGATATTCCTGATAATGCATTTTGTGAATTGCACTCCTTAATAAAATGCCCAGGACTTCCATATTTGTGATAAACTTTAATTTTGCCACCCATTTTGTTGCTACTTCCTCTTCTTTGAAACTGGCCATTTTTCTTCATAGCTTTAACAATTCTTTTTTCCAAATAGACAACATCAGTGTCTTTTTCACATGAATTTGAATTAGAAACCTTTAATGGCAGATATTTTTCCCTATCACTTCCTTCCTCTCTCGCCCTTGCTACTTCTTGAGTTTATGTGTCTTCATATTACCAATAAGTTCATCCATAGTGAGAGTTTTCAGGTTCCTTGCCTCGGTGATAACATCTACTTTTCTTTCCTAGGATTTAGGTAGAACCCCCAGAATTTTTCTCACTTGTTTATACAAGGAATGACTTCTCCTAAGCAGTGCAACTCATTGGTGATTAAAGTAAATCTGGTATGCATCTCTTGGATAGTTTCTCATTCTTTCATGGTGAAGGTTTTGTACTGAGTAGTCAACATATCAACTTTTGAATCCTTCACATCAGTGGTTACTTTATGAGCAGTCTTCAAGCAATCCCAAATTTCTTTAGCATTTTCACAGGCAAAAATCCTATTGTATTTATCAGGCCCTATGCAACATACTAGCAGTTTCTTGGCCTTATAATTCTTCTCAAATTTCCCTCTATCTTCATCATCATACTCTTTCCTCCTTTTAACAACCATTCTAGTATGTATCCTTCTTTGACCTCTCTAACTGGCATATGAGGACCATCAAGTATTATATCTATCAGCTCACTGTCCTCAGCCATAATGAAGTCATAAATCCTAGTTTTCCACCACCCATAGAACTGCCCATTAAATCTAGGTGGTCTAGTGGCAGATTGCCCTTCTTCCAAATTAGGTGGAGCAACCATGATTACCAAATCACTCTAGGTGTTAACCTTTTAGAGTGAACCGACTCTGATATCAGTTGATGAAACATAGGGGTTGCACCACACTATGAGGGACCAGGTTCCTTAGAGTCAGTCACCGACAATCAAATAGTAAAGCACTAGAAAACTAAAACTTTTCTGAAAACTAAAGAACACAAAGATTTAACATGGAGACCTCCTTGCTCAAGGAAGGAAAAACCATGGCTTGCTCTCACAAGTACTCAAAAATCCACTATAAACAAAATCTTGATTAAAGACTCCAATGAACCTAACTCTAGGCTCCACCTTATTGTAATAACTCCAATCCAATCCGACCTTGAAAACTCTTTTAATAGCTCACCTTGATATTGATTAACTCTAACCAATATCAAACTCAGATAACTCAACCTATGCTCTCTCAAGAATACAAAGAAAACATTACTCTTATAACATGAGTAATTCAATTACAGACCATGACTTGACTCAAGAACACTCACTCTTTCAGTATATAAAGAAATTAAGAGCTTGAGTAATAGTGCAAAGTTGAGTGTTCGCCTATTTCCTCTCCTCTATTCTGATTTTGCAAAAACTCACCAATTGAGAAGCATTATTTTCCTTTTATAGTCTAATAATGTTAGGGTAGAAATATGATTGGTCCAGTTATCCTGAAAGGTAAAAGCTCACATACATAGTTTGTTACACTAGAAGACAAAACTGTGCAGGCCTTGTGACAGTTGTATGTTTCCATGAAGACCAAAGGGACCTGGTCCCTTATTGTCAGCTGATCATCATCAAAATAAGATATAGCATTTTTCACATCTCAACTCTCTTTTTCACTACTACACATAATAATACTTTTTCACTCTTATCTTATTCTTATACTCCATCCTTTTAACACAAGGAAGAAACATCACTTTTTGTAGGTGTAGAATTCTTTCATGTAATGAATATAAAGTAGTAGAGCAGTAAATGAATAGATGAATAGGTTGGATGTTACATGAGTTACTAGCATAGTTACACAGCATAATGGGAAAATAAAGACTTAGTGGTTATAGGAGTTTCAAGGAAACTTAAGACCACATTCTTCTACTAACAAATGTGAGTAATAATACTCATAATTCACAATTTATACCGATTAACATATGCACTTAATATATTAATTTAATAATAAAATGCATATACACCAATATTTACCTACTCATTTTAATATTAAATTATGAAAGTATTTCACCAAACTAGTTGAAGGTAGACTATTATACACAATGAAAGTGTGCTCTGTATTAAATCTCCACTACATAAAATAGTAACGTTTACTCCAGAGTCAGTAGCGGTCTCAGACTTAAACTATGAATTCTTAAGGAAAACAAAGTATTATTACATACACACAATAATCAAGGTGTTGACATAAGCCTTAATAGCCAACACATTACGATCATGTGTTATTTCGATTTTTCATGAGTATTTTTTAGAATAAGCCTCATTTTCATAGGAAGCGGCCTACTTCCACACTCACATAGGTGAAGTCTACCAAGGGTGGTCCTGTAATTTTGACATCCCACTCATAAGAGATACAAAATTTTATTAAGAGTTCTTAGACTCAACCTTTATAAATTATTACAGGAACAAAATGCACTCACATCATAGGAAGTATTGAACAAAAGTGCATCCCGAACCAAGTCATCATATGATTCGTTCTTCCCATTGAAACTGGTTATAGGATCTCTAGTCCCCATGTTGGGTTTCCTTATATATGACTCATGATTTTTTATAGGCTTCTTTCCTCCCCTCAATGTGTTTCAGACCCTTTATCTTGCCAAGGCCTTGACTAGTTCTTCTACGAGATTATCACAAAACTAATATAGTTAATATTGGTATACCATTGATCAATATGATCTCCAATATTGTGTTTTTAGCCTTATGGTCTTAATTTACCATTATAATAAGGGTTTATACTTTACCAATCAATTTTGGTGCTATAACAGTAACTCAAAATTATAGAAATCAATTTCTCAATATAAAGTTATTGATCAATTCACTTTTTAACTAGTTGAACCTAAAATATTTAGTTCAACCTCCATAATTGAGTTAACAAATAATAATTTATTTCTTCATTTCAATAAATAACACCAAGTTATTTTTTCATTTGCATCAAAAACACTTTTAGGTACAAAAGAATTTATTTTAATAAAATAAGTCATAACATTTTTTAACCAAGTAAATATACCTGATTTACTTGTGTAATTTGCTTAAGTACTTTTACATAATTTCATGCCAAGTGCAGTCTGCCACATATTTCATATTTTATTAGGCTAGCAAGATCCTTTTTTATTTATCACACCACTTTCACATATTTGAATCAAAAGGAGTTGCATGACTCATACAATCAACAAAATGTATTTAACAATTTTCTTTTTCACCATAAAGTGACATGTCAAGAAAAAGTTCATCACATGATTTAGGTATTTTTTATTCCAAGAATAAAATTTATCTCACCCAAATATTTAATGTCAAATTGGCTATTCAATTTATCATTTATTTGATAACATGTTTGAGTCAAATTTAAAGACATCAATTCATATGCAAGTTAATAATGACATGTGATTTATTCCAATAATAATTATGCACTTGTAACACTTTTTGTATCTCATTCTCAAAGTGCAAATGTCACATTCTTCATGATGATATTTTTTCTCATTTCATTAGCCCCCACTATTTCAATAATTTGAATACCACTTTATCTTCATGAAGAGTAATATCACTTTATTCATTAAAAATATTATGTAGAGGCTTTTTGACCTTTCTTCCATAACAAGTAGAAAAGTTTTTATCTTTTCTTTTCTTGATTTGAGAAAGTAAAAAATATTTTACCCTTCATCTCTTCCCTTTCACCTCTCAAAGGGACTAGTGACATTGAAATATTGATATCTCTCATCTTGATATTCATGATTTTTTAAACTGTAACAAAGTATGAATCTCCTTAAAATTGTTGGTGTAATATACTACAATAATTAAATCACAGTTGAATATATAAAAAATAAAGAAAATAAAATAATCTTCTTCTTGGATGAGGCGCGGATATCTTACTCTCTTTAAGAAGATTCAACCCCACTGCAGCATAATCTACACCGATTCATTAGTATATCTCGTGACTTGTTCCCTCTGGGATACAACAGACCATCAATGATGTACAACTCAAGCAACTCCGAGTTAGTTGAATAGTCCAAAGCTCCACCACAAAAACACCTTTCTTCAACATATAAAACTCTTTTTTTTAGTGAATATAATTAAAGACTTAGAGGATTATCTTTCTCTCAACTCTCTCTTTCATTAATATAATTGCTCTCTTTTGTATAGTGAATATAGTTGAAACTTAAAATATTTTCCATGTCTCAACTCTCTCTTTCACTACTGCACATAGTAATACTTTTCCACTCTTATCTTTTATTTATACTACATCCTTTTAACACAAGGAAGAAACACCACTATTTATAGGTGTAGAATTCTTCCATGTAATGAATATGAAGTAGTGAAGTAGTAAATAGATACAAGAATAGATTGGATGTTACATGAGTTACTAGTATAATTACATAGCATAATGGGCAAATAAAGACTTAGTGCTTATAGGAGTTTCAAGATATACACCAACATTCTCTTTGAAAGCCAAATTACCTAGTGGCATATCTTCCTAATATTACTATCATTATTCTCTCAAATTAACCCATTAAATCTCTTTTATAATTTAATGTTCTTCAAAGTCACGACGTTCTTAAATTTCAAGCCCTAAATTTGACAAGGAATAATTGCCATAATGATGTATAAGAAAATTTTTAGCAGTAACAAGCTCTTTTCGATTCATAGATTCACTTTGAAATCTCGATGCTCCTTTTATGATAAGAGATGATGAGAGTGATGGATTGTTTTCTCACGCTTTGATAATGACTACATAATATTGGAGGAGCAGGTCCCTCGCATATCCTCATTTGGTACAGCTGTTACATCTCTACACAGTTTTGTCAGCTAGTGCAACAAACTGTGCAGTGTACCTTATTAGACACCTGGTCCAATCTAAATTAAACCTTGATTTCCATACTACTATAAATATAAAAGGATTCTTCTCCCTCAACAATTTTTGTAGCTTAAAGAAGTTCATGGTGTCGGTGAAAACTCTTTAAAGATCAATTCATAAGTCTCTTTGTGCTTAAGGTCTAGGTATTTTTGAATCAAGTTTTTTTTGTAATTGATTTACTCAACTTATGAGAGTAAAGTTTTCTTTTTGGCAGTAGAGTTATTAGGTAGAGTTAGCTAAGGTCCATCAATTAGAGTTAATCAATTGTGAAGAGATGAGTTGTGTAGAGGCAATTATAGTAGAGCTACTACAACTGGTAGAACTTAGAGTTAAGTTCTTAGAAGTCTTTAATCAATGAGTTTTGATTATAGTAGAGATTAGGTGCTTGTGAGGGCAAGTCATGGATTTTTCTCCCTTGAGTAAGGAGGTTTCCACATAAATCACTATGTGTATTTAAATTTCTACAAGTTTTGGTTGGTTAGTGTTTTATTTCTATTCTCCTAATCTTAGGAACCTGGTCCCTAGAATGGTGTTGCACCCCCCATGTTTCAATAATTGTTATCAGAGTGAGGACACTCTAAAAGTTTAATACCTAGAGTAATTTGTTGATCATGGATGCTCTACCCAATCTAGAGGAAGGACAATCAACTACTAGACCACTCCACTTCAATGGGCAATACTATGTGTGGTGAAAACCTAGAATGTATGACATCATTATAGCTGAGGACAATGAACTGATGGATGTAATATTAGATGGTCCTCATGTGCCTATTATAGAGGTTAAAGAAGGAGATATAACTAAAATGGTTATCAAAATAAGAAGGGAATATGATAAAGAAGATCACAAAAAAATTGAAAAGAATTTCAAAGCAAAAAAATTGCTCGTGTGTGGAATTGGACCTGATGAGTATAATCGAATTTCTTCTTGCAAAAATACAAAAGAAATTTAGGACTATCTGAGAATAGACCATGAGGGTACTATATATATGAAGGAGTCTAAAATGGACATGTTGACTACTCAATATGAAGCTTTCTCCATGAAAGAAGGAGAAACCATTCAAGAAATGCATACAAGGTTTACCTCAATCACCAACGAGTTATACTATTTGGGTGAGTTTATTCCCTTTCATAAGGAGGTAAGGAAAATCCTAGGAGTTCTTTGTAATACCCCGTAAAGTCCTGGCCCATTTCAGTCCTATAACATGCCAAAAGAGGTCTCAAACTTAGAAAAATCCAGCTAAGTGTTGAGACTTAGTCTCAATTTTGGTTTTGATATTTCAATAGTCTCATTTTTTATCTTTCCAACCTTAGATTATTGATTTTTAAATTGATTCATGATCAGGGTTATCTATAGGTCATCTCGGGTGAGTTTCAGAATTTTTGGACATCATTTAAGACACGTTTGGGTGACCAAAATAGCAAGCCAATGTGATCAGGATGCATCGCATTGGCTATCGCGTCATCACCATCGATGCAGCGCGTTGATAATCGGATTGATACCATCGATGCAGCGCATCGCCTGTCGCATCACTAGGCACTTTTTGCTTACAAAATAAAGGGTTTATGGGGGGCAAAGGAGTCATTTTCCACCCATATTAACCCACCATAACACGAAATTAATCCTCTCAAAGGGCAAAATTCACTCATTATCTCACAAATTCTGTCAAGAGCAAAACCCTAGTTCATCAAGTCTAAGATCAAGTTCCAAGAAATCACCAACAATTCCCACGAATTCAACAATCAAGGTATGTGTTTAGGTGTTCATCCTTGGGTTCCTTCCACCCTTGGAGTTCAAGAATTCTTTTTTTAAAACTTAGATTATGATTCATATTCTTGAATGGAATTATGTTCATGTATGTGTTGTTTTGTGGTTTCAAGTCAAGAATATTTTGAATTTCATTTAAATGAACTAGAATGTGTGTTGATTTATGTAACCCTCATGTTAAATCCTTGAATTTTGATGTTGAATATGGTAGTCATGACATTCATATATTGCTCATTCTCATGTACAAGATTTAAGCATCCTAGGCGTTTGACAAAATGTTTATGTGGAGGAATTATGCATGATAACCTATGTGTAATGCTTTTAAAGTTGAGATATGGTCCCATTATCTATGTTATCGAGTCCTGGGGGTATTGAATACCCAAAATTTAGTTGTTTATCTAGTCTCCAGTTAAAGTAGAATGATTCCGTAGTATTCCAAATAGTAGCAGTCAGTCAGTCAATAGAATCAGTGTGAGTTTATTCAAGCCTAGAAGAGTCTAGTGATCAGTTCAGTGTTGATTTAGTTGGGAGTAGGATTCAACACCGAGAAAACCCAAGGATGGGGCCATTCCTGCGAGCAGAGGGTTTGATCCTTAGTAGCAGTCCCTAAGTTACAGAACTATGTAGCTAGCGTAGGGTAAATCATCTTTCTGTTAGACTAGGGTTGACGTAACTATATACATCTCATGAGTCTTCCTTCCAGATTAGGGTTGACCCAGATAATGTTAGTAACCCGTGACATGGTGCTAACACCCTTCCAACTAGGGGTTACACGTTGTACCCCAAATTATTCCATAATTGAGGTATGTCGGTTAGATGATAACTCCTACAATTATAGTTTCAGTATTCAATATTCAGTAATCAGTATCCAGTATTTAGTATAGAACTCAATTCAGTTCTGCACGATCATGACTTACAGTTATCAGTTATTCAGTTATCAGTAACTCAGTACTTCAGCTTCAGACTAATTCAAACAGATAATATATGCTTGGTATTGCTTGTTCAGTACTTACAGTAGTTTCAGTCTTGCATATACTCTTATCCAGTTATTTCATGATATTTAGTTATTATTCTTATATATGTAAACCCATACATATCAGATTAACCTCATCTAGCATACCAGTACATTCAAAGTATTGACACATACTCTTTCTTTGCGCTATGATGTCTCATATCACAGGTTTGAATGCTCGGGTTCCTGACCGTACCTAGTCAGATCAGTCTATCAATCTCAGCTATAGTAGTAAGTCCTCATCTATCAAGGATGTGACACTCATTTATTTATTTTATTATTTACAGTATTTTACTTTTTCAGTTACTATCAGACAGTAGTTGGAGTTAGTTGGGGCCTGTCCTATCAACTCATTTATTTCAGATGTTAGAGGTTTTCAAACACCTTCAGTTAGCAGTTATTCTATAGATGTACTCAGTATTGATTCAGTTTTATGAACCTTATGGTGTTTTTTTAGTTTTACTTCCATATATGTTTCATGATTATTATTCATTGATCATAGCAGGTACCTGTCATGGGCTAGCTTGTGATCCTTCAGGGTCGTAAGCACCTCGTGATGCCTAGGGTGTAGTCTCGGGGTGTTACAAACTTGGTATCAGAGCCTAAGGTTCTAAAGTGTCCTAGGGAGTCTGGAAGCCGTGTCAAGTAGAGTCTTGTACATGGGTGTGTAGTGCGCCACACTTATGGGCAAAGGGCTATGAGGTGTTTTAGGAAAAGTTTCGTTCTTTCAGTGTTCATATCATGCGGGTAAGCATGAGCTCAAGTTAAACTCTCTGTCTAATCCAACTTTTCCTTCTATTTACAGAACATGCCTCCCATAAAGACCAACGGGAGAAGAATTGGGAACCATCCAACATCTCCGCTTATTCAGGAAGATCCCCTGAATGAGCATATTTCTCTTGCAGAATTCAAAGCAGCATTCACCACTCTAGCCCATTCTATGAAATCTTAGAATGTTTGACCAGTTGCTGTTCAGGCCAACCTAGTGGCCAATACTACTGTAGCTAAAATTTGGGACTTCACCCGAATGAACCCTCCTTTATTTTCAAGGTCTAAGTCTGAGGAGGACCCACAGGAATTTCTTGACATGGTGCAGAAGGTAACGGACATTATGGGGGTAACTGCTAGTGAGAGTGTTGAATTAGATGCTTATCAATTGCAAGATGTAGCTCATACATGATTTAAGTAGTAAAAGGTAGATAAAGGCGCAGATGCAGGGCTTATAGAATGGGAAGAGTTTGCTACTGCCTTCTTAGATAAGTTTTTTTTGTTGGGGTTGTGAGAGGCTAAGGTGTTAGAGTTCATCAGCCTGAAATAGGTCAACATGAGCATGAAAGAGTATTCCCTCAAGTTTACTCAGTTGGCCAAATGTGCTCCTCATGTGGTAGCTGATAGCAGATCTAAGATGAGTAAATTCATGTCTGGGCTATCTGACAGTGTGGTTAAGGAGTGTAGGACTGCAATGCTAATTAAGGAGATGGACTTATCTAGGTTGATGGTTCATGCTCAATAGATTGAGTAATAGAAGACTAAGGAGAAAGAGATGGGGAATAAGAGGGCTAGCACAGGTAGTTTTGGCTTCACTCAGCCAAAGTCAAAAAGTGGTAATCGTTCTCAGTTCTGCCCAAAATCTCCCGTCCCAGTTTTGTCTTCGGCTAGTGCACTGATGCCAAAATTCAGGAATGATAATAAGGATAGGGCGCCAGGCTCTAAATCTCAGGGTAGTGTGAATAATGATCGAACAAATCCTTTTTTCCAGAAATAAGGTAGAAACCATCAGGGTGTCTGCAGGGCTAGCAACGATGAGTGCTTCGAGTGTGGTAAGCCACGCCATAGGATCAGAGAATATCTTCAGATGGGTTTGCAGAGTTAGCATAACCGTTCCCCAGTTCAGTTCGATCGCCCATCTCAGTAGGGTGCCGCTTCCAGTGCCACCAGTGGGCAGTGCCCAAACAGGATCTATGTACTTCAGTCCCCACAGGATCAGGAAAGTTCTCTTGATGTGGTTACTTGTACGTTTCAAGTTTTTCAGTTACATGTTTATGCTTTGTTAGATCTGGGAGCTTCTCTGTCTTTAGTAACTCCTTACATAGCCGTCAACTTTAGAGTCAGTTCCAAAATCCTAACAGAGCCTTTCTCAGTCTCTACCCCAGTGGGTAAGTCTATCATAGCCCGACGATGGGCATACAAGAACTGTCAGGTCATGGTGTCTCAGAAAGTTACTTCAGAAGACCTTGTAGAGCTAGAGATGACGGATTTTGATGTAATTTTTGGCATGGATTAGCTCCATTCATGCTATGCTTTAGTTGATTGTAGGAGAAGAATTGTCTATTTTTAGTTCCCGAATGAACCTGTTCTAGAATTGAGGGGTAGTACCACAACACTTAAAGGTCAATTTGTTTTATACCTTAGAGCAAGAAAAATGATATACAAGGGGTGTATTTATCATCTCATGTGAGTCAAAGACTCTAGTTCCAAAACTCCTAGTCTTGAGTCAGTTCCAGTCGCAAGTTAATTTCCTAATGTGTTTCTCGAAGATCTCCCCGGGGTTCCTCCTAAAAGGGAAATTGACTTCAGAATAGAACTTCTTCCCAATACTCAGCCCATCTCTATTCCACCATACAAAATGGCTCTATCTGAACTTAAAGAGTTGAAAGAACAGTTGAAAGACCTCTTAGACAAAGGGTTCATCAAGCCCAACGTGTCTTCTCGGGGTGCACCAGTTCTATTCGTGTGAAATAAAGAAGGTTCTCTTAGAATGTGTATAGACTACCGTCATTTGAATAAAGTTACCATCAAGAATAAATACACACTTCCTAGAATCGATGACTTATTCGACCAACTTCAGGGTGCCAGTTACTTCTCTAAGATAGACCTCAAATTCGGCTATCATCAGCTCAGAGTTAGAGAATGTGACATTCAAAAAATATCTTTCAGAACCTGGTATGGTCACTTCAAGTTTCTAGTCATGTACTTTGGTCTCATCAATGCCCTAGCAGCCTTTATGGACTTGATGAACCAAGTGTTTAAGAAGTACTTGGACATGTTCGTTATAGTCTTCATTGATGACATTCTTGTTTACTCCTGCAATGAAAATGATCATGCAGACCATCTCAGAATAGTATTACAAACTCTCAGAGCCAATCAGTTATTTGCTAAATTCAGTAAGTACGAATTTTGGCTAAAATCAGTAGATTTTCTTGGCCATATTATTTTTGGTGATGGCATTAGAGTTGATCCTCAAAAGATCAAAACAGTGAGAAACTGGACTAGACCCATCTCTCCATCAGATATCAGGATTTTCTTGGGTTTGGATGGCTATTACTGATGGTTGGTTGAAGAATTTTCATCTATTGTATCCCCATGTCCAAATTGACTTAGTAGAAAGTCAAGTTCCAGTGGTCAGATTCTTGTGAGAAGAGTTTTCAAGAGTTGAAGGCTCGACTCACTACATCCCAGTTTTGACTTTGCCCGATGGTTTAGATGGATTTGTTGTATACTGTGATGCTTCCAGATCTGGTCTAGGGTGTGTTTTAATGTAGAGAGGTAAGGTTATAGCCTACACCTCTAGACAACTTAAGCCCCATAAAAAGAATTATCCCACCAATGATCTTAAGTTAGTAGCTGTTGTATTTGCCTTAAAGATTTAGAGGCACCATTTGTATGGGGTTTATGTTGATATGTTCACAGACCACAAAAGACTGCAATATGTGTTTTTGCAAAAAGACCTGAACTTGTGTCAGAGGAGGTGGTTGGAGTTGTAGAACGATTATGACATGAGTGTTTTGTATCATTTGGGAAAGGCCAATGCAGTGACAGATGCCCTCAGTAGGTTGTCCATGGGTAGCGTTGTTCACGTTGAGGATGGTAAGAAGAAGTTAGTTCAGGAAATTCATTATCTTGCCAGACTAGGTGTCCGTTTGGTTGATTGGGCTGAGGGTAGTGTTTGGGTGCAGAATAGTTTAGAATCTTCTTTAGTTTTCGAGGTGAAAGAAAAGCAGGACAGGGATCCCAGTTTAACTAAGTTAACAAAGTCAGTCAGAGACTAGAAAGTAGAGGTTTTCTCCCAAGGGGGAGATGGTGTGTTGCGTTGTCAGGGTAGGCTATGTATGCTATGTGTAGATGATGTGAGATAACAGATTCTTTCCGAAGTGCATGGTGCATGTTAATCTATTCATCCAGGGGCCACTAAGATGTACCACGACTAGTGGAAAGTCTATTGATGGAGTGGGATAAAGAGAGACATTGCAGAGTTTGTGGCTAAGTGCTCTACTTGTCAGCAGGTGAAGATTGAGCACCAAAAGCCTAGTGGTTCCATGTAGGAGTTTAGTATTCCCACATGGAAGTGGAAAGAAGTGAACATGAACTTCGTGATGGGTTTGCCTCGTACTCGTCGTTAGCACGATTTGATTTGGGTCATTGTAGATAGGATGACCAAGTCCTCCTATTTCTTGCCAGTCCATACCTTCTATTCAGCCGAGGACTATGCCAAGCTCTATATCAGAGAATTAGTTAGGTTACAGAGTGTCTCGTTGTCCATCATTTCAGATAGAGGTATGTAGTTTACCTCTTACTTTTGGAAAGCCTTCCAAAAGGGCCTAGGTACTCAAACAGATGGTCAAGAAAAAAGGACCATTTAGACTCTATAAGATATAATAACAGCGTGTATTGTTGACTTTAAGAGTAGCTGGGATGACCACTTATCTTTGATTGAGTTCACGTATAATAATAGCTATCATTCCAGTATTCAGATGGCTCCATTTGAGGCCTTATATGGAAGGAGATGTAGGTCTCTGATTGGTTGGTTTGAGGTAGGTGAAACTTCTTTGATAGGGCTTGACTTGATTTTTGATGTTTTGGAGAAAGTTCAATTAATCCGGGAAAGTCTTAAAGCAACCCAAAGTAGACAGAAATCTTATGCGGATGTGAGGAGAAAAGATATTGAGTTTGATATTGGCGACTTTGTGTATTTAAAAATCTCTCCCATGAAAGGAGTGAAGAGGTTTGGTCAGAAGGGGAAACTTAGTCCCCGATATATTGGTCCTTATAGGATTCTGAGTCATTTTGGAAAGGTATCCTAAGAACTTAAGTTTCCTGCCGACTTAGCATCAGTACACCCAGTGTTTCATGTCTCTTTGCTAAAGAAGTGCATAGGTGACCCAGCAGTTGTAGTCCCCGTAGAGAGTGTAGATGTTCAGAATAGTCTCTCTTACGAAGAAATTCCAATCAGAATCCTCGATCGTCAGACTCGCAGATTAAGGAACAAAGAAGTTCCCTTGGTCAAAGTCAGACTCGGCCTAAAGTAACAGTCTTCCTTAGATTTACTCTGTTCCATGCTTAGTTTCAGTTGCATATAATTCTTATATCATTCATGCATTCATGAATCAGTTCAGTCATGAGCCATGTCTTAAGATTCAGTCATGTTTTAGCTATGCACGTAAGTATAGTCGCAAAACCTCAGTGCCTCTCAGCTCAATCAGTCTCATTCGAGGACGAATGTTCCCAAGGGGGAGATATTGTAAGACCCTGTAAAGTCCTGGCCCATTTCAATCCTATAGCATGCCAAAAGAGGCCCCAGACTTAGAAAAATTCAGCTAAGTGTTGAGACTTAGTCTCATTTTTGGCCTCGATATTTCAATGGTCTCATTTTTTATCTTTCCAGCCTTAGATTATCGATTTTTAAATTGATCCATGATCAGGATTATCTATAGGTCATCTCGGGTGAGTTTTAAAATTTTCAGACTTCGTTTGTGATATATTTGGGTAACCAAAATAGCAAGCCAACGCGATCAGGATGCGTCGCGTTAGCTATCACATCATCACCATCGATGCGGTGCATCGATAATCGCATTGATACCATCGACACAGTGCGTCACCTGTCGTGTAATTGGGCACTTTTTGCTTACTAAATTACGAGTTTATGGAGGCAAAGAAATCATTTTCCACCCATCTTAACCCACCATAACACAAAATTAAGCCTCTCAAAGGGCAAAATTAACTCATTATCTTACAAATTCTCTAAAGAATAGAACCCTAGTTCATCAAGTCTAAGATCAAGTTCCAAGAAATCACTAATAATTTCCACAAGTTCAACAATCAAGGTATATTTAGGTGTTCATCCTAGGGTTCCTTCCACCCTTGGAGTTCAAGAATTCTTTTTTAAAACTTAGATTATGATTCACATTCTTGAATGGAATCATGTTCATGTATGTAGGTGTGGGTTTCAAGTCAAGAATATTTTGAGTTTCATGTAAACGAACTAGAATGTGTGTTAATTTATGTAACCCTCATGTTAAATCCTTGAATTGTGATGTTGAATATGGTAGTCATGACATTTATATATTTCTCATTCTTATGTACAAGATTTATGCATCCTAGGTATTTGACAAAATGTTTATGTGGAGGCATTATGCATAATAACCTATGTGTGATGCTTTTAAAGTTGAGATACGGTCCCATTATCTATGCTATCGAGTCCTGGGGGTATTTAATACCCAAAATTTAGTTGTTTATCTAGTCTACAGTCGAAGTAGAATAATTCTGTAGTATCCCAAACAGTAGCAGTCAGTCAGTCAACAGAATCAGTATGAGTTCAGTCAAGCCTAGTACAGTCTAGTGATCAGTTCGGTGTCGATTCAGTTGGGAGTAGGATTCAGCACCGAGTAAACCTAGGGATGAGGGCATTCCTGCAAGCATAGGGTTTGACCTTTAGTAGCATTCCCTGAGTTACAGAACTACATAGCCAACATAGGGTAAATCGTCTTCCTGTCAGACTAGGGTTGACGTAACTATATATATCTCATGAGTCTTCATGCCAGATTAGGGTTGACCCAGCTAATATTAGTAACTCGTGGCACTGTGGTAACACCCTTTCAACTGGGGTTACAGGTTGGACCCCAAATCAGTCCATAATCAGGGTATGTTGGTTAGATGATAAATCCCATAGTTATAGTTTCAGTATTCAGCATTAAGTAATCAGTATTCAGTACAGAACTCAGTTCAGTTCTACACTATCATGACTTACAGTTATCAGTTATTCAGTTATTAGAAACTCAGTACTTCAGCTTCAGACTACTTCAGACAGACAATATATGTTTGGTATTGCATGTTCAGTACCTACAGTAGTCCCAGTCTTGCATACACTCTCATCCAGTTATTTCGTGATATTTAGTTATTATTCTCATACACGTGAACCCATGCATATCAGCCTAACCTTACCTAGCATACCAGTACATTCAAAGTACTGACGCATACTCTTTCTTTGTGATATGATGTCTCATAACATAGGTTCGGATGCTCGGGTTCCTGACCGTACCTAGTTAGATCAGTATATCAGCTGCAGCTACAGTAGTGAGTCCTCACCCATCGAGGATGTGACACTCATTTATTTATTTTATGATTTACAGTATTTTAGTTTTTCAGTTACTATCAGACAGTAGTTAGAGTTAGTTGGGGACTGTCCCATCAACTTGTTTATTTCAGATGTTAGAGGCTTTCAGACACCTTTAGTTAGCAGTTATTCTACATATGTACTCAGTATTGATTCAGTTTTATGAACCTTATGGCGTTTTTCAGTTTTACTTCTGTATATATTTCATGATTCAGTGCTTACAGCAGGTATCAGTCATAGGTTAGCTTGTGGTCCTTTGGGGTCGTAAGAACCGTGTGACGCCCAGGGTGTAGTCTCGGGGCATTACATTCTTCCAAAATCCTAGGAAAGAAAAGTTGATGCTATAACTGAGGCAAGAAACTTGAAGACGACTATGAATGAACTAATTTAAAATCTAAAGATTCATGAACTCAAGAAACAATAAAGCCAAGAAAAGAAAGAAGAAAAAAGGGAAAAGTCTATAGCATTGAGGCCTCAAAGTATGATTCAAGCAAGGAGGACACTGATGTTTCATATTTAGCCAAAAAAATTGTGAGGGCAATGAAGAAGCACTACTAGAAAGTCGCAATTTTTTTACAGCTCTTTTAGTCAGAATGTAGCCGAAAAATAAGGCATTTCCGACTACATTCTGACAGTTTAATGATAGTCGGAAAAAAGCTTATTGAGAAAATATTTTCGACTACTGTTGTTGGTATTTTTTGACTACAACAGTCGCAAAAATTAAATTATAGAATGATTCAAAAAAATAATATTCTTACTAATGTAGTAGGAAGATTAATAAAATAATTAAAAATAATTACTTAATAATTATAAATATTCAAACTAATGCAGTTGAAATATTAATTAATAATTATTTAATAAATAAAAAAATTCTGACTACTTTAGTCGGAAGTTTAATAAAAAATTAGTTAATAATAAAGATTTTCCGACTACAGTAGTCAAAAAATGATAATATCATTATTTCTTCCGACAGTTGTAGTCGGAAGATTGATAAAAAATTATTTAATAGATAAATTATTTTTGACTACTATAGTCGGAAAATGATAATATAATAATTTTTTCGACAGATGTAGTCGAAAAATAATAAAATGATTTCATCCAATCTGATATATGTCGTCGGAATCTTAACTTTTTTTCCAGATAAGTATTTACTGCTCTGACCACTGTATTCAGAATATCTTCTGTTCTTTTATTAGATTTCACTGCCCTCATGTTACAAACAATAACAACAAACCTAATGTATTTCTCACATTAGAATTTGAAAATTACAAATACAACCAAAACTTAAAAATTCAACCAGTTTGAAACATCCAAAACAAACATCGAGTCAAATAGTTTAAACATTTCAAGACAAGTTCAAGTCTAAATATCACAATCCAAAACAAACACCAATTATAATAGTTTAAGTCTAAACATCACAATCATAAACAAGAAGCATCAACTACAATCCAATCATCTGATTCACTGTCTTCCTCATCATCAAATACTTGAGGCATATGCTTCTTGACCAACTCCTCAAACTTAGCAAACTTGACAAATTTGGCATCATTAACTGCACATTGTTGTGTCAACTCTTTAATTTGTTTTTTTCATTGGTTTCATTTCTTTTGTATTTTGCGAAATAGAAGTGGAGTTGGGCAACATTGGGGAAGAACTACTCGAGAATTGGTTAACTCCAAGACCATAGGTTTTACCTTTCTTTGGACCACCTACCACAGCTGTCCATATTTTAGTCATATTTGCAGGCGATGGTTGGACCATGGTACCATCCTCTGAAGTAGGTTGGGTTTGACGCCAATCTTCAATGCCTTTTTAAAATCCTTCCTGAAAGAAAAATAATTGTCATTATGTAAACAAGCTAAGATGAATAATAAGAAAATAATATATATCAAATTTACTATCTTACATATGCATCCTTTATCATGCAGTTTAATCCAATCTTCTCTTGTACCATCCTATTTTTTCTTCTTATGTGCCTCTTTGAAGGCCGTATCAAGAGGTACATCTATTCCTCCATTTAAGAATTTCTGCAAAATTTTACCCATATACATGTCAATGCAACTGTAAAAGTTCAGCTATTGAGCAAAGACCATTCAGATTTACCGAAAAAAAGGAATCACGAATGGTTCATAATCAGGACTTATTGACTGTAAGAGAATAAAACTGATACTGCAGTAGAATAACTACAATCTAGAAAAGTAAGACATGTTGTATGGAGCTTTTGAGCCCCGCATGAGATTCCATGGTCATTCCTGAAACACTCAACTTTTTCGGACGATTTTTGATAGCATAAGCGTCTAGAGAAAACTCATCTCCCACCAAGCCCTTCTACAGTAGCTTCCTTCCTAATAGTGCCTTAAAACTTTTTTCAAAGCCATTGTTGTTCCATAACAGTAGAGAATTGAATAATCTTTCCGTCGATACCAAATTTGCCCAAATTCGACACTCGGGCAAAGAGTTAGAGTCATTTTAGTAAGACAGTGTCCCACCTGGCACTTTAGCGCGTCGCGGAGCCAGCCAAAATGACAGTCGTCAAAATCCAGTGAGCCTTCGCGATTATGGCGCATCGCGCCAAGGCTTAATTTTAGAGTTGTCAATTTCCAGTGCACCAACGTGATTCCACTGCGTCGCGGTGCCTTTCCAGTTCACAACCAAGGTAGCAACGCGATTTCCACCGCGTCACGCCACCAACTAGTTTTCCAATTGTCCAGTTTCCAGTGAGCTAGCGCAATTCCACCGCGTCGCACCAGCATGTGAAATCGGGATTTTCAGATTTCCGTTTTTAAATTTCAAGGACCAATTGGTAATTTTCTAAAGCCCCAAACTAGTCTATATAAGGGATCTATACCCTAAATGACGAAAATACTTCATTATTCATCAATTTTTCCCCAAATCCAAGTATTTTCTCTCTCAAGAAGTCAAAAACCCTAGCCAAGTAATCAAGAACGAGCCTAAGGATTTCTTCAAGAACCTTTAAGAAAGAGTCTTCTACGGTATGCAGATGTTGATTCTTGGGTCCCTTTCATCCAAGAAGCTCAAGAACCCTTTTCTGAATTTCAAAGATCTTATGTTTATGAGTTTTCATGATTCATATGAATTGAAATTGGAGTTGATTCTATTATTGAGTTTTAATTCATGTTTTGTTTATGAGGTTTCAAGCTTTGACCCTAGTATGTGATATCATATGATGTTCATGATAAACCCTCTTTAAGTTGCTTGTTAAGTGATGTGTTCATGTCAATTAAGTGTAGAAATTGTTGAATAAGCAAAGCATGCTCCCCATATGTTTGATAAAATGCTTATGTGAAAGAATTAGAGCCATTATAGCATGTTGACTAGAAATCCCCAATTTTGTGCAAGCCCATGCATGCCAAGTGTTTGTTGAAAGTCCTTAGTGAATGAATTGTAACATGATAGCATGAAATTCCCCAATTATGTGCTCTTCGATGCATGCTAAGACTTTAATACATGTTGAGTGTTTGATGTAAGACCTTGGTGAATGGAGTATGAACCAATAGCATGTCTCTCTATACTATTACATGTTTATGATTTCTAAATACTTGAAGAGATGCTTTAGTGATTGTGATGGTGAATGAATGTCCATGGTCTTGATTATTCAAGAATGGTTATGTTTTACTTTTATGTTATCGAGTCCTGGGGGTATTTATACCCGACAAATTAGCTGTAGTCTAGAGCCCGTGTCAGTTTCCTCGATAATCTCGGTTAAGCCACGACTCTCAGAACTCAGTGAGTTATAGAACTCTGTACTCTCTGATAGATACAGAACTTAAGAAATCTCAGTATCGCTAGTATTCTAGCCTCAGTTCAGTACTCAACTCAGACTTAGTAGTATTCAAGTGTTCAGTTCGAAACTCAGTATCATGCAGTCAGATAACGAGATTCAGTAGTATTCCGTCAGATACGGAACCAAGTGAATTTGGCGTAACTCAGTTAGATCATTCGAGAAATATGATCAGTATCAGATTCAGTTCAGTTTAAGTTAAGAATCAGTTCAGATCTTTCAGTTGGGAGTAGGAGCTTGCACCGAGCGAGTGCAGGGATGGAGGCTCCCCGTTATAGAGGCAGAGTCGTTAGGATCAATCCCTAAACTCCATAACTGCATAGCCAGCGCAGGATGCAGGAGTCACCCGTTAGAAAAGGCTTGTCACCCGCTAGATAGGCTTGACTATTATACTGCCTTAGGCTTGACTTCCTGCGAAGGTCACCCGTTAGAGAGGCTTGACCAAAGAGGTCTTTACCCGTGGCACGGTATTGACACCCTTCTAGCTGAGGTTACAGGTTGGACCCCACCGGTTTAGATTCGGGGCAAGTCGGTTAAGTGAGCACTCCCACAGTTACAGTTTCAGTATCAATCTTCATAAAAGAACTCAGAAATCAAGACCGTCAGATACAGTCATCTATCTCAGTGAGGAACTAAGATAGTTCCATTGACTCATGGACCACCCGCTAGATAGGCATGGTCCCACATAAAGTTATTGAGTAATCTCATTATCAGATCCAGAGATCACCCGTTAGATAGGCTTGATCTCAGTCTTAGATTCAGTTGAGTAATCTCATT
Organism: Capsicum pubescens; assembly: GCA_030864215.1. Classification (NCBI taxonomy): domain Eukaryota; kingdom Viridiplantae; phylum Streptophyta; class Magnoliopsida; order Solanales; family Solanaceae; genus Capsicum; species Capsicum pubescens. The sequence continues at coordinate 237,958,142 of CM061540.1, forward strand.
ATCAGATCCAGAGACCATCCGTTAGATAGGCTTGATCTCAGTCTCAGATTCAGTAGAGTAATATCATTATCAGATCCAGAGATCACCCGCTAGATAGGCTTGATCTCAAATAGGCTTGATCTCAGTCTCAGATTCAGTTGAGTAATCTCATTATCAGATCCAGAGATCACCCGCTAGATAGGCTTGATCTCAGTCTCAGATTCAGTTGAGTATCACCCGCTAGATAGGCTTGATCTCAGTCTCAAATTCAGTTGAGTAATCTCATTATCAGATTCAGAGATCTTCCACTAGATAGGTTTGATCTCAGATATAATCTTTTCTTATCATTGATAGTAGATTCCGGAATCATCCATTAGAGAGGTTTGATAACCGATGCAGTCAGTCGAGAGTAGAAAGCTCAAAATTCAGTCATTGATATGAGTAGATTCAATTAATCAATTTTAGTATCATCGGTTTTCGAGATCACTCGCTAGATAAGACTGATCTCAACACCAGTACTCAGTTATCAGTATCAGATGATTTAGTGTTCAGTATCTCAGGCATTAGTAGTGAGTTCAGATGACAGTAAAGTAGTATCCGAGTTTCAGTATTTCGAGTCACGATGATTTCAGTTATGGTTCGTGCATTCATGCATGTGTTCTCATTCAGTACTCTCATGATTATTCAGTTAAGTAATTGTTCATGCATGAGCCCTTGCATTTAGCCTTACCTCATCTTCATACTCGGTACATTCCCGTACTGATGCATTTGCGCTATGGTGTTTTATTTGAAACCATAGGTTCGGAGGCACGAGATCCAGAGTACCCTTAGCAGTTCAGTCCCAGTCAGCAGCAGTAGACATAGAAGTGAGTCCTCTTCAGTCGAGGATGATCCTTATTTTTATTATTATCGTATCAAACTTAGTTTATTTTTAGTAGACGAAGTTAGTTGGGGACATGTCCCATCAACTCCACTGTTCAAACAGTTTAGAGGCTTTTCGGACAGATGTATCAGTATTCAGTTTTCAATTTTGAGTATTTTTAGATGTTTTGAACCTTATGGCCAGTTTCCACATTTATTATCTATATTATGCAGTGTTCAGGTACATATATCAGTAGAGGGTTGGCTTGTGGTCCTTCAGGATCATGAGCACCGTGTGACGTTCTGGTTCCATAAAATCGGGTCGTTACAAGTACACAGTTACACAGTCCACACGCTGCATTTCACCAACACCTCTTCTTTCCTTTTTTTCTTAATGTTTATTTGAATATCAACAAAATAAACTAACTTTTCTGTAGAGACCATTTAGCCTATAATGGGTTGTTGTATATCTCAGTTGGAAGCAAAATTTGCATTTTTTCCTACAACACCATCTACATATCAACTCAAGAAAGTTATTGTTTCAACTACATCTTCTATGCCTATTTCTGGTGCTGTTGATGATGTTAATCTTGATGTGTTGTTAGTTGACACTAAAAGAAGCAACAAGATTGTAGCTTTTTACTTGAAAAATCCACATACTAAACTTACTGTGATTTACTCTCGTGGTAATGTTACTGATCTAGGACAACTCTATGACCCAAGGAAAACAATTCAGTTACATCATGGAGAATCAACATACGCGGGAAAACTGCACGAAAGGCAAATCAATATATAGATGCCTACAAGATTATCCCTTATGCAGACATTATTCTAAACCTTTTCAGTTCACAAAATTGCATCCCATAATTAGATAGCTATTAATTAGCAAAACAATCCAAATAAAAATTAGATATCATTCCATAACCAAACATAAGAAACATAGATGATAAAAGACAGGGAAAAACGGACACTTATTTTGTCTGCTGGACTACTGCTATTGCAGTAGATTTGTGAGCATTAAAAAGAGAAAATTTCTTGAGTTAATTGAGTTGCCTGAATGATTAGATTAATACTGTCAGAAGCTTCTTTTTAGCCACAGTAGAAAACTACTCTAGCATCCCTACTATCTTGTTTCTAATCCAACCTAGATTGTAAAATTCCATTCTTAATACTATTCCTAGGCAAGAAACTACTTTTAAGATAGACGACCCTTCTAGCACCACCACTCCCCAATACAAAAAACAACAAACTAGTTACAACTACAACAACAATAACAATAACACACTAGCTATAACTACAACAACAACAATAAACTAGTAACAACAACAATAACCACATACCTAGAATTCACATATAACCCAAATCAATTCAATACATCTAAAAACCTTATATTTTGGGTGTTTGTGTGTGTAAATGGATAAAGGGGTTGGACAAGAATAGTACTAGTCATCGTCGGTGGGTAGCGAAACTTATCGAACCTCCAGTGTGTAACGAGTGACCCATTTCAGAGGCTCAATTTGCCTTTCCCCATTCCCTTTTTGCCTTATATTCAGGAGTGTCCCATAATTCCAAGAATTTGGCCTACACTTCATCATTAACCCAACTACGTTGTTGCAATTACCTTCAGGCCTTATACAAGTGTTCTTTGATCTGTAGAGCTGCTTTCAACCAAAAAATGTGGTCTATTTCGTTGTCATGGAAAGATCTCCATGAACACTTTGTATACAAAATAGTTTAATATAAAATCATGAAATGAGTTGATGGATATAATGGAAAAACTATCTATAGGCAATGAGATTCATAACTTATAAAATTGCTTATACCGTAAACTGTTTCCACATGTAGATTCTGATTTCGTATGGAATCTCGTTCCAACTATTCCATGGCTTTTTGAAAAATGGTTTAATTACTTCTGTAACCATATGCCCGACGCTATATGTTGGAATGAACCTGCAATAAAATTATATTAAACCATCGCCTTAGCTTTCAAAAATTTCAAAAATGTAAGAAAAAATATTAGGGTTACTTACCCATCATAATCAGGGACGATGCGTAGCCTCCCGTACTTGTCATATTCTAATACCTCTTTAAATTGAGATTCTGAGAAGCACCTGTTGTAGCATTAGAATTGTAGCACTATCAATGGATGGTGATGTTGATGTGCTAGGACCTCCAATTCTCAATCCAAAAAGGCTAGGTGTGGATGATATCGAAGGCACAAATAAAGAGCTATTATGCATACTATTATTAGAAGAAGAGGTGTGGAACTGGTAAATTGTGGGGGCATGAAAAATGCATTTGGTAGTGAAATAGTTGATCTAGGAGTTGGGGGGAGATTTGTAGTAGCTGGTTGAAGAGTTGTGGCAATAGGTGGTGGTCGTGGTGTTGTATATTGACCTGCAGGAAGATTATCAGGACCTTTCTTACTTTTTCTACGCCATCCATTACCATTACCAGATTTTGAAGCCATTGATTTTCTTTGCTAACCACCTGAAAAAGAAAGAACAACCAAATTAGCAGACAACCTATTTCTCATAAAAGAAAAATTGGACATACAAATCAGTTATGTAATGAATGACCGGAAATAATTACTTCAAGTAATGGATGAATACAATATAGTTAAGTAGTACCAATTGAACAAAACAGACAACATACATATACTATAGAAATTCAAAAATTTTAAAATAATAAATGATTGCAATATAGTTAAGTAGTACCAATTGAACAATATAGCCTCATCATTTGGTTCATTTTGAGACCATGAGTGTGTCCCAAAAGCATCCCTGACCATCTCACTATATTGAGAACTTTCAGCATTATTCTCTCTTATTGGACTTTCAACATAATTCTGAAAAGCAAAATTATTAGCAGCACTACTCTCTCTATAAGTTGTCCACACAGTATAATTCAACATAAATCCCTTCTTATAAAGATGTAATGTAACAACATACGGTCTCAATAATTTGCCACACTTGCATTTCTAACAAGGAAACCTAGTTGTCCCTTCAGTAAGAAAATCATCAAGTGTCATTGCTTTAGCAATAAATCCAGCTACCCCATCTTTATATTCCTCCCTCAACCCCACACGGTTAAGATAAGTTCTACTATACATCCATGTAAGATCTTAATTTTACATCTACACAAGAACAACAATAATAATAATAATAAAGAAGAGAAACAAAAGCAAGAGAACCAAAACAATAACATGTAATACCCCGATTGTTCCTTGAGTCTAAATCCGTCTTCTGAGTATATGGAAATGACTTCCAAAGTGAATGATGATAGAACCGTGTATAATTTCTCTAATTTCTACTTTTTTTCATGTAGAGCATTGAATAAGATTTCCATCGATACCAATTTCATCGAAATCCGACATCGGACGGGGGAGTTATAGCTGTTTTACTAAACAATATCGGAATCGCCCAGGCCTGACGGTGGACCTGACGGACCGCCAAGTCCTTGGTGGACCGTAAAGTGTCCCGTCAAAGCCAAGGAAGTGACCCCTCTTTTTGGTCATCGTGTGACGGCCAAAGTCGTGGACCGTCAAAAAGTTGACGGATCGTCAAGGGGTCCGTCAGGTCAAGGCAGAATGTTCCATTTTTGGCCCCCGAGTGACGGACGATCTGGTGGACCGTCAGATTCCTGACGGACCGTCACTCCGAGGCAGAACATCCCAATTTTGGCGCTTGAGTGACGGACGACTTGGTGGACCATCGGTCTCTCTGACGGACTGTCAAGTCGACCGTCACAGGCCCCGATCAGCGAATTTTAAATTTTTTTCAAAAGGGCATTTTGGTATTTTCCGCCCATTTTGGTATTATAAATATATCCAAGTAGTAAAGGGAAGATCATTTTCTCTTATTTCTCTCCAATCACTCCAAGAATTCTCTAGAAGCTAGGGTTTTCTTCCAAGACCCAAAAAAAAAAAATCCAATCTTCTTCCAAGAAATTCAAGAATCTCCCATAGATTTCTCCAAGTGGTTCAAGAATCAAGCTTTCCTAGTCAAAGGCATCAATAATTTTAGCCTAAAAGTGCGAGAAAGAAGTTCCAATCAAGTCTCTTATCCTCAAATTTATAATTCAAGGTATGTGGGGTTTGAACAAGAATACTTCTTTCGTTCTTGTGCCCAAAGATTTCATTTCTACTATTGAAATCCATGATTTTGCAAAGTGGGTTTACACCCAAATTAATTTATTAATGATTTATGATATTTGAGCAAATCAAGATTGATACACATGACTATTTAATCATTTTATTCCTTAAATTGAGAACTTATACCATGAGTTGAATATTGTTATTATGAGTTGATGATTTCCGAATGATTTGAGATAAGATTCATGATTTAAGCTTTTCTACGAGAAGTTTGATTATTGAATATATATATATATATATATATATATATATATATATATATATATATATATATATATATTAATATTTGAGCTTGAGAGTCAAGAATGAGTCCTATGATGTTTCCTTGAAGCTTTTGATATTTGAAAATGATTCGAAAAGCAAATGTACTTGATGTTGAGAAAAATTGTGTTGATTTGAGTCGAGTTAGGAATCCACAAGATGTTTATGATTTACAGATGAGATATATAATTATGTTTTGGTCTTTATAATAGACCCATGAGTTGATATTGATTAAGGTAGATTTCCTAACGCGTTCTGAGCTGAGTCTGGGAGGAGTATTTAGCACCGAGCGGGAAATATGGTACTTTCCCAAAACTATGTGCCACCATAGGATTGATGTTGATAATTGCGGGCCAGAGGACGAGTATGGGATTGTGATAATGAGATTAAGGTTGTACTCCCTGGCAAGAGTGCCACACCCCCGCCAATGTGGGGTTCTCTCCTTAGGAGGGCAAAACGTTGGACTCCATGCGGCTCATATGGTGTAGTCATGTCGGTTATAAGAAACTCCCAAGTCCATAAGAGTTCAAGTTTCATGAGTTACCGAGTCACTCTAAGTCATGATTTAAAGAGTTTGAGTTGAGTATAATGATTTATGAGATATATAATGCTTGCATTACTAATGATGAGTTTCAAGGAATATATTTCAATTAATTCAAGCAAAGAAAGTCATTATCGTCAGCATGCATGATTTTCGTAATCATTTATGATATTATTTATAATGTTGCATTGCACCCCCACATACTCAGTACATTCTTTAAGGTACTGACCCCCGTATATTTCTATATGCTATAGTGCCTTATAATGTAGGTACAAGTGATAGCGCAGATACCGCATTCAGTCAGTTTGCAGCTTCCAGTCAGTAGGTGATGAGTCCTTTTGATTCGAGGGCTTGAGTCAGTTATACAGTTTGAGGAGTATCGTATTTTCTTACTTTAGTCGTATTGAGATTGGGTAGTTGGGAGTCATGACCCATCTATCTGAAGTCAGTACCGGTAGAGGCTTCATAGACAGTTAGTAGAAGTTGATGTATTCAGTATCAATTTCATCTGTAAAAGTAGAGTTGTAAACCTTGTAACGTTCATAATTGTATTGATCAAGTTCAAATAAGTTCTATGTTTTCGCTGATATCATGTAGAGTTGAGCATTTTATTCAGTTGCTTATGAGTTATGCCAGTAGAAGGGTTAGCTTAGAGTCACTTATGCCCTTAAGCACCGTGTGGCGTCTCGGGACCCAATTTTGGGGCGTTACAAACTTGGTATCAGAGCACAGAGTTCAAGTGTCCTAGGGTGTCTATGAAGCCGTGTCTAGTAGAGTCTCGCGGAACGGTACGGAGACGTCTGTACTTTTCTTCGAGAGGCTACAAGGCATTTAGGAAAGGTCTCCATTCTTTCACGTCTTAGATCGTGCTATAGAAAGGTTCATTGAGAAACTTATACAGATTCTCATCTTACCCTATTCGGGGTATCCCCGCCTTATTTTTAAGGTATTAGAGACAGTCAAACTCAATTCATTGCAGATAGTACTTTCTTAAATAGTCCCCACAGATAGTTATGAAGTTGTAAATGAGCAAGAAAGTATCCTATTAGTGCCTTATGATGCTTTGCTTATAAATCGTACAATAAGCCCAAGTCAGTTGCGCTTCCAGATTTCCTCCTCAGAATTCATATTGATAGTCTATACTTCTTTATCTATGTATTGTTCCTGAGGTAACATGATCAGCGAATTCCAATTTTCTCCCTCTGATAATGCTTTCAGACTTACTAGTGTGGAGTTTCAGACGTTTTACAAATCAGCTTGAGCGAAGCCTCCCAGCGTGTTATAAGTTCCCCAAGCTTAATGTTATGTCCTCACCCTTACGAGTCGTTCAGTTAAGACAGAATGAGATGTGTATTCCTAAATCATCAAATATTGTATGCCAAGCTTCTACCTTTCGTAATTTTGTCATCATTATGTTGTTGAAACTAAATGTCTAGTGAAGCCGTGTGGGGCTCTTTCGATTCACTAGCATAATTGCTTTGTTATTCGCCTCAAATTCTTTTTCAAAATGCAAAAATCAAAGACTAGTGAAGCCGGGTGAGGCCTATGTTGATTCACTAGTGACTCTTTGTGTATCTTGTTTCCTCGTGCTGATTGGAACTGGGTTTAGAGGTGTGGTGGCAAGAAGGGTGGTAAGTGTGATTTATTAAAAGTATGTATAGACGAGCCTTTTTGCGTGTGATCGAGTTAGTGATGAAGTGATGTCCTTGTACATTAGCTCGTGGAGGGAGGAGAAGGAGTTATTAGTTAAGGTAAATAGTAGTTTGCTGAAGTACGAAAAGAGTTGTTGACGGTATGTTGCATAAGACGACTATAGGTTATGGACGAAGATACTTAGTGAATGAGTGTTGTTAACTAGGGTGCTCCCAGGATTGCAAAAGGAAGTTAAGTTAAGGCTTAGAGAGCTATGAACTAAGTTAAGCTAGGTACGAAGGATAAATAGTAATGATGGGTAGAAGAAGGATGTGTTGATGGGTTGTAAATGAGATAGGTCATATGATTATGACCAATTATTGTTATGAGGTTTAAGTAGGTTAGCGTTTATGGATATTCTGTTTTATAGTTTCCAAGTGAAAAATTTTGTGTGTTAGGTGGAGTTGTAAGTTATGTTGAGCGCTAGGTATTAAGCTTGGATGATTGGTGGCCATGAAGATGGATGTGACGATTTCTTGGTTAATGGTGCTAGTTATAGAGAAGTGATCTAATAGGTTTGAACAGTGTATACAAGAGCTTGAGTCTAATCGGCTTGTAATTAAGTTTGATATTGTATCAATAATAAAGAAGTTTACCCAAAATGCTATGGGGCTGTACTATTTTCGAGGATCATTGCACGTGATGTAGATAGTGGCGTTGTGGAGCTACTAGGTGGAGAAAAAACTAGTCAGGTAATGAACGATATTCTTGATGGTGGAGTTAAGGGGTTTAGATTGAAAATGTTGAGCCTTTTTTTTTGTGTGAGTTTGATTCTCCTTGTTTGGAAATATAAGTCTACAAACGTGATATTAGTAGGTTATAACGATAGTAGTATGATCCGTCAAAGGATGGGAAGCATTCAAGTTGAGCGTTAGAATCTAAGATTTGAAATTTCAAAAATTGAGTTAATAGGAATGAGGGTTGAGTGTTAGGTGGTGCATACTCCGACTATGGGGATAATCGTGTAGATCTGAAGTTAGTGAGCGTGCGGGTATCATATGATGACTACGGGAGGTATAGGGAGACAGGATGTAACTCAGACGGTGGTGCAAGGAAGTGGTTGTATAATTTCAGATGTAGTCACTCGGATTAAATTCTATTGTTCTTGTGTATTGATTATATCCCGAACTCTAGAGTAAAATGATTTCATTTTAGATTAGTGCGTATATGGTGGTTCACCTATTCAGAGTGATGGCTTAAGTCCAAGGGGGAGATGATAGGACGAGTAATCAAGTTAAGCTCCCAGATTTTAGGAGATGTGCCAGTAAGTTGTAAGGTACCGGTAGGAAAGAATGATGCTCGACCCATTCTTATTTCGGAACTTTTCAATTTTTCTTTTCCAATAATTACTCATGCTTTACGCTTCAGTTCCATAATCACAACTCATGCATACCATAAAGAATTGTGCCCTCTCTAAGTTCCCAAAATGCGGAGTTTCAGATCTTTAGCAGTTGGAATTACATTCCGTAAATTGCGAGTTCCAGATTTAGGTCATGCGGATCATGACTCATGTACTCAAGTCTTGTGGTATGTTCAGTTCAAGTACTCAAGTAATGCTTCTAATGATCAACAAAAATTCAGATTTATATAGTGCATGTCCTCGGGGTATATTTCTTTGATAAGTTTATGATGTTAAATCCTCTATTCTTCAAGCCTCAGTTGAGTGTCAAGTTATTCATAAGTATCTATTCATGTGTCAAATCCTCATGCTCTAATCTTTGAGTTGCCTTTCCTTAATCAAGATAGTAGTGGTGAGTGGTTGTTTAGACGGGAGAGAGAAGATATTTCCTTATCAACATCAGAGGGTGGCATGCTTACTTTGGCTAGGCGGTAGGGTGAAGTAAGATTGAGGCTAAGTCTTTGATACATGCCATGGTTAGTTGAAGTTTAATTTGTTATGATTGGATAGATTGTTGTATGTTCATTTTGTGTAATTCCACGAGTCTGAGGGGAAAATTAAAGTGAAGAGTTTGTGTGGGACTTGATTAGTTAGGAGTATGTCGGGTGTACTTGTCTAAGGTGAGTGCATGAAAGTTGTTCTTAATAAGGGGTGTGTAGGACATGAAGAAGAGGCTTTATACTTTATAAGTGTTTGATTAGGAATGCATATGTGGTAATGAAGATGGGCTCGAAGGTCGAGTTTGTGTACGTGTGGATGGATACATTGCACCTTAGTAAATGACTAGTACTAGATGGATTGGAGTTGTCGAAAAGGTAATAAGGATTACTCTTGAAGTGAGAAGTTGTAACAAAAGAAAAATAAACAAAATGTGTAGATGTGGAAGTCAATGATTCAGAATGGTGTCATGTGGCGAATTTGGTGGTTCTAGGTTAGGCATGAAAAATGATGAGAGGGTTTGGTTTGAGGAGATATGAGTAGATGGAAGCATCAGTGCCATGTGAGGATTATAAGTCGTATCGATTAAGTATAGTATCGGAAGGGTATAGTATAGTTAAGAAAGCGTTCGAGAAGTATGGTTAAGTTTGAGAGTAAGAAGTCACATCACTTGAGGCCTAGTACTTCTATCCCGACTTATGATTTACAGGTTGATGTTCCAAGCTAGGGGATTATAGCAATTCTATGATCTCTGATTCAGATGTCTTGTTTAGATCTTGCCCGAAGTTCCTTGCTCCTTCATACCGTTAGAATTCCTTGGAAGGGGGTTGAAGGAATCCTCCACTTAAGTATGAGTATCTAGTACGATTCTGTTTGCATAGTCAGCAACCCAGCTTTTAAAATTTAGCAGATAGGTTCTATGGTCTTCCATTTTTCAAAACTAGTCTGGTCTTACCACTCGAAGTTTCATAAGTACGGTCAATCCGGTAAGTAAATGCTCGCACCCAAAAGCTACGAATTCAGTTCAGTATATGTATCAAGCATCAGTTTCAGATTCGAATATCTAATTATGATTCAGTCTGTAGGTATTCATTGAACGGTCTTTATTTTTTTCCAAGTATTCTAACCTAGACAATGTAATACCCATTGTATAATTTTAGCCTTGTTCCTTGTGACCTACGCTTGCATAAATTATCACTTCCCAGTCTATGAGTACGACTGCACCCTGATCACATCAAGTGAATCCTAAACTCTCAGCATGAGCCCGCTCTTTATTATAAGCAGAAGGCAAACCAACTCAGACTTAGTTGAGAATTACAGTTGTCCTTTATTCTATTATTTTCCAATCTCGGATCCAACGGTATAGCTATTCTCACCACAAGTTATACATTCAGCAAAGTACTCCAAAGCTTAGAAAGATATAGATTCAGATTAGCAAGTTATTTCAGCTATGTATCTTTAGTTTTCTCTGTGTTCTTGGCGAAACTAGAAACATTCGAGGACGAATGTTTCCAAGGGGGAGATATTGTAATACCCCGATTGTTCCTTGAGTCTAAATCCGTCTTCTGAGTATATGGAAATGACTTCCAAAGTGAATGATGATAGAAACGTGTAGAATTTCTCTAATTTCTACTTTTTGTCATGTAGAGCATTGAATAAGCTTTCCATCGATACCAATTTCATCGAAATCCGACATCGGACGGGGGAGTTATGGTCGTTTTACTAAACAATACCGGAATCGCCCAGGCCTGACGGTGGACCTGACGTACCGTCAAGTCCTTGGTGGACCGTCAAGTGTCCCGTCAAGCCAAGGCAGTGACCCCTCTTTTTGGTCATCGTGTGACGGCCAAAGTCGTGGACCGTCAAAAAGTTGACGGACCGTCAAGGGGTCCGTCAGGTCAAGGCAGAAAGTTCCATTTTTGGCCCCCGAGTGACGGACGATCTGGTGGACCGTCAGATTCCTGACGGACCGTCACTTCGACCGTCACTCCAAGGCAGAACATCCCAGTTTTGGCGCTTGAGTGACAGACGACTTGGTGGACCGTCAGGTCGACCGTCACAGGTCCCGATCAGCGAATTTCAGCTTTTTTTCAAAAGGGCATTTTGGTATTTTCCGCCCATTTTGGTATTATAAATATATCCAAGTAGTAAAGGGAAGATTATTTTCTCTTATTTCTCTCCAATCTCTCTAAGAATTCTCTAGAAGCTAGGGTTTTCTTCCAAGACCCCCCCAAAAAAATAAATCCAATCTTCTTCCAAGAAATTCAAGAATCTCCCATAGATTTCTCCAAGTGGTTCAAGAATCAAGTTTTCCTAGTCAAAGGCATCAATAATCTTAGCCTAAAATTGCGATAAAGAAGTTCCAATCAAGTCTCTTATTCTCAAATTTATAATTCAAGGTAAGGTATGTGGGGTTTGAACAAGAACACTTCTTTCGTTCTTGTGCACAAAGATTTAATTTCTACTATTGAAATCCATGATTTTGCAAAGTGGGTTTACACCCAAATTAATTTATTAATGATTTATGATATTTGAGCAAATCAAGATTGATACACATGACTATTTAATCATTCTATTCCTTAAATTGAGAACTTATACCATGAGTTGAATATTGTTATTATGAGTTGATGATTTCCGAATGATTTGAGATAAGATTCATGATTTAAGCTTTTCTACGAGAAGTTTGATTATTGAATATATATATATATATATATATATATATATACATATTGATATTTGAGCTTGAGAGTCAAGAATGAGTCCTATGATGTTTCCTTGAATGTTTTGATATTTGAAAATGATTCGAAAAGCAAATGTACTTGATGTTGAGAAAGATTGTGTTGAGTTGAGTCGAGTTAGGAATCCACAAGATGTTTATGATTTACAGATGAGATATATAATTATGTTTTGGTCTTTATAATAGACCCATGAGTTGATATTGATTAAGGTGGATTTCCTAACGCGTTCTGAGATGAGTTTGGGAGGAGTATTTAGCACCGAGCGGAAAATATGGTATTTTCCCGAAACTACGTGCCACCATAGGATTGATGTTGATAATTGTGGGCCAAAGGACGAGTATGGGAATGTGATGATGAGATTGAGGTTGTACTCCCTGGAAAGAGTACAACACCCCCGCCAATGTGGGGTTCTCTCCTTAGGAGGGCAAAACGTTGGACTCCATGCAACTCATATGGTGTAGTCATGTCGGTTATAAGAAACTCCCAAGTCCATAAGAGTTCAAGTTTCATGAGTTACCGAGTCACTCTAAGTCATGATTTAAAGAGTTTGAGTTGAGAATAATGATTTATGAGATATATAATGCTTGCATTACTAATGATGAGTTTTAAGGAATACATTTCAATTAATTCAAGCAAAGAAAGTCATTATCGTCAGCATGCATGATTTTCGTAATCATTTATGATATTATTTATAATGTTGCATTGCACCCCCACATACTCAGTACATTCTTTAAGGTACTGACCCCATATATTTCTATATGCTATAGTGCCTTATAATGTAGGTACAAGTGATAGCGCAGATACCGCATTCAGTCAGTTTGCAGCTTCTAGTCAGTAGGTGATGATTCCTTTTGATTCGAGGGCTTGAGTCAGTTATACAGTTCGAGGAGTATCGTATTTTCTTACTTTAGTCGTATTGAGATTGGGTAGTTGGGAGTCATGACCCATCTATCTGAAGTCAGTACCAGTAGAGGCTTCAAAGACAGTTAGTAGAAGTTGATGTATTCAGTATCAGTTTCATCTGTAAAAGTAGAGTTGTAACCTTGTAACGTTCATAATTGTATTGATCAAGTACAGATAAGTTCTATGTTTTCGCTGATCTCATGTAGAGTTGAGCATTTTATTCAGTTGCTTATGAGTTATGCCAGTAGAAGGGTTAGCTTAGGGTCACTTATGCCCCTAAGCACCTTGTGACGTCTCGGGCCCAATTTTGGGGCGTTACATAACAGGAGAAAAAACACCAACAATAGTTATAGTATAACAGTAGTTATAGCTATTACAAACGCAGAAAAAAGACTATTCGAAGCATTGAATCCTATAAGAAAGTCATTGAAATGTATAACAATTGAAAATCTTAAACATGGTTTCTTCTTCCAAATCATAATATCAGCAAGTTCAGTTGGCACAAAGTGTACACTAGTACTTAAGACACAATATTATTCAGACGAGAAGGTGGGGAATGATACAGAAACAAATCAGATCACTTACGACTTCAATGTTGGTTCACTAAGCATCCAATATAACATGATAAAGAAGGTCCTTAATGTATAGAAAGCAAACTATTTTGATCCTTGATGTATACCGTTAACACGAGAAGTCCCAAATGTATGCAGCACATAATGGGCAAGTTAAGTCCTAAACCTCAAACTAACTGTAGATGTCAAAATTCCAGTTAAACATAAGGACCAAAATAGTCCAACTCTCATACACTAAAAGCCATATTGGTTATACTTGTTTGCAATTAAACATAACATAAGAGAGGGTGAAGAGCTGCAAATAAAGATATTCATATACTCGCTAACTGAATCTGCTTCTCACATACGTAAAAGGCCAAACATAAAGGAAAACTTTTTCTCCGAACTAAAGATATTCATACACTCGCTACCAATGCAACTTTCTTCCAAATAGCAATAGGATGCAATTAAAAATGCTGGAAATGGAAAATGGTGAATAGGTCTTATTAGTTACATGGAAAAGTAAATACGGCATCCAGTTCATCCTAGTAAAGAAAAGGCTGGATTGTAGAGGCGATAAACAAAACAAATGCCTTGAATTGTACAAACCTAAGCTTAAATTTATACAAACTAGACAAGTACGAAATTAACAATATTTATACCACCGGGAATAGTTAATCAATAAAGTAATCATCAAACTATACTTACCACGTAGTTAATTAACTTGGTTCTACCTAATAAACCCTCCTTCTTTTTACTTACCACAATTTAACTAACTCAGTTCTATGGTTTAACTGTTAGCATTTTGAACTTTGGATACATCACTTGACTCCTAGTAGGACCCTATCAATTAATACAACATATTAGATCAAACCACAATAAACACCAACAACTTGTATGTATAAAAACTAGCAAATAACAACTATATTTCAATCCCAAGCAAGTTGTGATCAACTGGGAATACTCATTGACCTTGTTGCCATATTTAAGCTTGAATATACAAACTTAACAAGATTTTTATACCTCCAGGAAATAGGTAACCAATAAAATGATCATCAACATATACTTCTATAAACAAAATGGGGTGATATGGTTTCAGTTCAGTCTATGTTACATTATGATCAAAATTTATACACCAAACAGAAGATTGTATCACCGACATAGAAGAGCTACAACACACATCCAACCTATCACTAAATCATGATTCATGGGACTTCACCATCACAAGCAATGACAAGCACAAGCCCTTCTCAAAACACAGTTTCTGCCTTGGCTTAATCCTATTCTATAAACAAATCAAGAAACACTGAGGAAACACAATCAATTAGATTTTATACCACCCAGAAACTGGTGCATAATAAAATGATCATCAACATATATTCTTATAAACAAAAATGGTGAAATGGTTTAAGTTCAATCTATGTTACTTTATGATAAAATTTTAAAAAAAATGAGGCACTTTAGTTTATACCATCATGAATTGTTAACCAATAAAATAATCATCAACGTATACTTTCCACATAGTTTATTAACTTGTAACTACCTAACAAAACTCTCTCTTTTTTACTTAACACAATTTAATTAACTTGCTTCTATCGTTTAGCGGTTAGCACTCTGGACTTTGGATAGTGCGACTTGACTCCCTATAGGACCCTATCAATCAATACTAAACACGTATTCAATCAAATTACAATATTTACCATAACTTGAATGCATATAACTAGTAGATAACAACTATGTTTTGATACCAAACAAGATCAACTAGGAATCCTCACTGGTCACGTAGATCCACTTAAGCTTGAACATATACAGACTTAACAATATTTCATACCACTAGAAAATAGGTAAGCAATAAAGTGATCATCAAAGATATATTTTGATAAACAAAATGGACAATACGTTTAAGTTGAATCTATGATACATTATGATAAAAAAATTTATACAAAAAAGGAGATTGTCTCACCGGCATAGAAGTGCTACGACACACTTCCGAACTATCATGAAATCGCGATTCATGGAACTTCGACATCACAAGAAATGACAAGCACACTCTTTTCTCAACACACAGATAATGACAGGGATACTCTTTTGTCAACAAACAGTTTGTGCCTTGGCTTTATCCTATTCTCTAAACTAAATGAGAAACACTAAGGAAACACAATCAATTCCTTCAACTCCCTCCCCATTTCCACCACAAAGTAATCGAATTTCATCTTTAAATTAGACTAACACAAAATTAACAAGATTTTATGTCACCAAGAACAGGTAACCAATAAAATGATCATCAACAATATAAATTTATAAACAAAATGGGCAATATGGTTTAAGCTCAACCTACGCTATTTGTCTCACCGGCATAGAAGAGCTACAACAAATATCCAACCTATCATGAAATCGTGATTAACAGGACCTCAACAACACATGCAATGCCAAACACACATCTTTCTCAACAAACATCTTATGCCTTGGCTTTATCCTATTCTTTAAACTAAATGAGAAATACTGAGGAAAAATACTCACCGTCACCTTCGCCATCACTAATCCACCATCACAGAATTCACTATCGCCATCACCAATCCACCGTCACCATCACCGTGATCGTCGTTGTCACCATCACTGTCGAGAGAGACCAAAACGGGGCAAGGGTTTGATAGGTTTAAAGAGAGTGAGAGAGACGACAGTGAGAGAGTGAGAGACATAATTGGAAAAGGGTTTAACATGTTTAATTGTTATTTTATATGATTGTTTAATAATTAAATATAATATTTCAACAACTGCGGTCGGGTATAAATTTAATATATTTAATTATTTACATATTTCGACTACAACGGTTGGGTACTTTTTTAATATATTTAATTATTTAGTATTTTCGACTACATTAGTCGGTTATGTATTTAATATAATTTTAAATTTTATATAATTATTTACTAATTAAATATAATATTTTGACAACTGCAGTAGGGTATAAATTTAATATATTTAATTATTTATGATTTTCGAGTACAGCGGTCGCGTATATTTATAATATATTTAATTATTTAATATTTTTTACTACATCAGTCAGTTATATATTTAATACAATTTAATTATATATTTAAATCAATTATTTATAAACTTTCTGATTACAATAATCGTATTATAATTCTACAGCTGATTAATCTTTTTAAAATATTCCGATCAAAATGATCAAAATATTTGGTCAAGTTAATGTTGACAATTTTCAAAGGCCTTGCCCAACTACTTAGTCGAAATATATATTTCTTGAAATTTACCGCCAAATTTATGATTGTTGTCGTCGAAAATAGTATCGAAAAAAAAATTGATAAAAAATAAAAAATAAAAATTAAACTTTCCAACTAAAGTAGTCAAAAAAATTTTGATTGATTATTTTCAGTCGAATATGTAGTCGGAAAAATCCGAATTTCTAGTAGTGAAAAGTGGTCTGTTTCAAAGGAATGGAAGTAGCAGCAAAAAGGGAGGTACTGTTGAAGTCTGCCACAAATATGAAAAACCTGGGAATTTCATCTAACATTTCCCATTACATAAAATGAACTATCAAGAATATCTAAAGTCCGGAGGTAACAAAGGAAAGAAGAAGGACCAGGTACCTTAAAAGTCAAGAAAAAAGTTTCAGCTGATTATGCAGTGAAACAAACTTTCCAATCTGGGGAGATACTTCCAATGAATCTGAAAAGCTTAAAGATGTCTCCATGTTAGCAGTTGTGGATAATGAAGTCACCTATGATTCCTTATTTGTTTTCATGGAAAAATTAGATGATGAAGAAGAAAATGAGGTAACTCTTTTTTACATCAAGGAAAACTTAAATAATTACTCTCCTAAGAAGATAAAGAATCTTGCGAATGTGTTGATTGATTATGTGTGAACTGACTGCAGATAAAAATGTTCTTGAAGACAAAATACAGAATCTAAAACTTGAATTAATTACCTTAACTCTCCAGTTGTCTGAAATTGAGGAACAATCCTTAATATTAAAATCTGAGTTTAGTGGATCAACTGAAGAAAATAGATGAGTCTAATGGTAAAGGGAAGAAAGAAGCCTCAAAGCTTCAAGTTGATATTGAAGAAAATTGAAGTATTCTCAAATATATCTTATGACTGCACTCCATAAGAATGAGGAATTAGAAAGGGACCTGGTCTGTATAAGAAAAAATCTTAACAAATCCCTAAAATAGACCACATTTTCACAAATCTTTTCTAATCTAACTAGTCAGGGAATCAATAATAATAGAGGACTTGGATATCAGTATAGAACCCATGGTTTTGGGTCTCAAGGAAAGTATATTCCTGTTACTAAATTAAAGTCAATAATCCTCTGTGTACTCACTCTGGAAGGGATGGTCACTTGAAAAAATTTGTCAAGAATGACTTAGAGTTAGAAAGAACAATGCTTGATACATCCATTAAGAGAAATCCTATCCCAAGGGATCCAAAACCTTGAAAAATATGAAGAAGAACCAACTGCCTAGATGGGCCAAGAAAGATTTCATCACTCTGTTATCTTCCTTTTGGGAACTCAAACTTAAGTGGGTTCCCAAATATAACAATGAACTTTGTATGCAGGTGGGAGTAAGGGAAAACAAATAGAATTGTTTCATGGACAATGGATATTCTAAGCATATGACTATAAGGACTAATTATTTTCTCTTACTCAGGGCACTTCAAGGTGGAGGTGTCTCATTTGAAAATGTAAAAAAAGGTTACATTCATGGTATTGAAAAGATTAGAAAGTTTCTTAATCATGTAATATAGGATGTGTACTATGTTAATAGTCTCAAATATAGTCTTGTGACTGTATCTCAAATCCATGACAAAGGAAATAAGGTGAAGTTCTTATCTGATGAATGCACTATACTAGGCTTGAAATCTAGGAAAGTCATTATTAGAGCTAAAAGGTGCAATAATATGTGTGGTTGATCTAGACTCTATAGCTGATTGTGAATTAACCTTCTTAAGTGTCCAAGGTAAAAATATTGATTTATGGCATAGATGACTGGGACATGTAAGTTCCTCCTTCCTAAACAAGTTGATCACAAAGGACCTGGTCTATAGTGTTCCAAAGCTATAGTTTTCAGTCAACAAGGTTTGTGATGCTTGTGTCAAAGGAAAACAAATCAGATCTTCAATTAAGAAGAAAAAGCAGGTTAGCACCTCTAGACCCCTTGAGTTGCTGCATATGGATTTATGTGAACTTATTAAAGTTCAAAGTTGAGGTGGGAAGTGGTATGTGTATGTTATTATGGATGACTATTCCAGATTGACACGGACAATGTTCTTAAGAACTAAAGATGAAACCTATGAGGTTCTGGTGTTTTTTGCCAATTAAATTTAGATAGAGCTAAACTGCAAAATTGTTGGATTCAGATCAGATAAGTGTAAGTGTAACGCCCCGAGAGCACACCCTGGGCGTCACACGGTGCTTATAGTCCTGAGGGACCACAAGCTAACCCATGAGCTGGTACCTGCTGTGAGCACTAGATAACATGATCATAAATGCGAAAGAATACTGACATGCCATAAGGTTTTAATAATTGAATTCAAAACTAAAATATGAGTCTATAGAAATAACTGACTGAATTTGATAAAATACTGATAAACTGGATAACTAACTGTAATGTCTGACTATTAAATAACTGACTCTAATGTCTAATGATCCTCTAAAACTGAATGACTATGAGTTAATGGGACAGGCCCCAACTAACTCCAACTAACTACTAAACTGAGACATGAAATAAAGTAAGTCTGTCCTCAAAGTATGAGGACTCACCATGCTACTGCGGAGGATCTGATAAGTCTAATCGTGAGCCAGGAACTGAGTATCAGAACCTATGATATAATACATTATAGCGCAAAAGAAAAGGTATGCTACCAGTACTTTGAATGTACTGGTATGCTAAATGAGGTAGGCTGATATGCATGGTTTTATGAACAAAACTAATAATTAACTGAATATGCATGTAAAGCATGAAGTACTGAATAGAGATCATGAAATCTGTAGGTACTGGAATATGTGTAAATTTGTAAATACTGAGTACACATGAAAATCTGTAAATACTGAGGATGCATGACCAATTATATAATTTGAACTGAGTTAAATGTGTAAACTAAAATACTAAAATAACTGAAATCTTGTATGCATTGGTCAAACAACACTAAGACTGAATAACTGAACTGAGACTGTATCTGAGACTGTGGAAGGTATCATCTAACCAACATTGCCCAATTTGAGCTAATCGGGGTCCAACCTATAACCCCAGTTGGAAGAGTGTTAATACCGTGTCACGGGTACTAACACTGGCTATGCGGATCCACTAAACTGATATAATTTCCAAAGGACTTAGGGTGTCAATCCTGAACTGAAGGGTGACCCCTGCGAGATAGTCAAGTCTAGTCTAGCGGGTGACTTCTCATATCCTACATTGGCTACATAGTTTTGGAGTATAGGGACTGCTACTAATGACTCTTCCTATCTGATGGAGAAACAGTCATCCCTACACTCGCTCGGTGCTAAATCCTACTCCCAACTGAAAGACAGTGAAATACTAGACTGTTCTAAGTTTAACTGACTGATAACTAACTATTCTGATAGTGCTCATAGTATATTCTGAAGACTATTCCATAATGTACTGAGACTAGACTAAATAAACAACTATGGTTTTTGGGTATTCAATGCCCCCAGGACTCAAAACAACAATGGTAAAATGACACTAAAGCTTGGGGGACAAAGCATGGAAGCTTTTATTAAATCAATCACTCTTGTAGGCATTTTATCAAACACTTGTGCTTCATAGTTTAGTCAATTCATGGGAATAGTATAAAACTTGAAATAATAGCATGACTTCAACATCTATAACACTAAATCATGGTCTAATTCGAAGAATGACAATAATAAAACATGGGGGATTTGATAACAACAATAATTCCATTAAAGTGTGGTATAAAATCAACATTCATGGAGTTCATGGAGATTCATAGTTTTAAATCACAATTTAATATCATAAATCTTGAAAAGATGATAGATTTGTAATTAAAATGGATACTTGGACTCCATGGATGAAAGGAATCCATGGATGAACATCTAATATACCTGGGATAATGAATTTGGAAGGATTGATGGTGAGTTCTTAAGATTTGGCCTTGATTCTTGAGAGCTGGGTTTCTATTTTAGAGATAAAGCTCTTGAATTTTTAGGGGAAATTGAGTGAATAATGAACTTAAAATATTTTTAGGGCGTAAATATCATACCTGGTCGGATTAAAATAATGGGAAAGGACTGTTTTAACCCTGGGCGACACTTTTAATTTTCATCAAATTTTTTCAAAAAACATCACTGGCCCAATGTGGCACTGTCGTGCCATGCCACTGGAATTGGACAGCTGGAAAAATGCATAGTGGCGCGACGTGATGCAATCGCGTTGCCAGCTTGTTTGCGACTTGGAATCTCACCTTGAAGCGGTGATATCATGCTTCAACACTAGAAAATGACAAATGCTAATTCGGCCTTTGGCGCGGCGCGATGCGCCAAGATCGTACACCTTCACTGGAAATTTACAATCGTTATTTAGACTGGCTCCGCGATGCGCTAAGGGTTAAAATGATGGTGTTTAACGACTGAAACTTAAAATTGTCATAACTTTTTATCCGGTTATCAGATTTGGGTGAATTTTATATTGTTGGAAAGCTAATTCAATTTCCTACGTAATGGCAGACTCTAAACTAACAAATAATGAATGTTTCAAAAATTTTATATACGAATACTTATGTATTGGGACATAGATTATGCTAAGGAAAAGCGGAGTATTACAATATCTCCCTCTTGGGATCATTCGTCCTCGAATGAGACTGGTTAAGCTGAGGGAAAACTGATAGACTGATCTTACACACTGAACATGCATATTTTATGCATGGAATGCATGAATGAACTGACTCATAAGTGCACGACTGACATGAACATGATGTGCAACTGAAACTGAGCATGATAGAGAGAAATCTTAAGAGGATTAGTACCTTCTACTGAATCTGAATTTGCTTAGAAAAGATGAGGGTACTTGGTTTGCATATTTTCCTTTGCCTCCCAAGTGGCTCCCTCAACGAACTGATTCCTCTAAAGAACTTCGACCTATGGAACTTTTTTGTTCCTTAGTCTACGAACTTGATGATCAAGAATTTCGACTGGAACTTCCTTAAAGGAAAGACTGTTCTGAATATCTACACTTTCTAAGGGAACAAATACAATTGGATCACCAATACACTTTTTCAACAATGAGACATGGAACACTGGGTATACTGAGGCTAAATCTGAAGGCAACTCAAGCTCGTAAGCTACCTTTCTGAAACGACTGAGAATTCTGAAGGGACCGACATATCGGGGACTGAGTTTCCCTTTCTTGTCGAATCTCTTCACTCCCTTCATGGGGGAGATTTTCAAATACACAAAATCACCAACCTCAAACTCGAGATTCTTTCTCCTCACATCTGCATACAATTTTTGTCGGCTCTGAAAAGCCCTAAGCCTTTCTCTGATCAACTGAACCTTTTCTAACGCATCAAATACCAAGTCAGGCCCTACTACTGTGGCCTCACCTACTTCAAACCAAACAATTGGAGATCTACATATCCTACCATAGAGATCCTCAAATAGAGCCTTATGGATACTAGAATGATAGCTGTTATTATATGCGAATTCAATCAAAGGCAAGTGGTCATCCCAACTGCCTTTAAAATCAACTACGCATGCTCTCAACATATCTTCTAGAGTCTGAATGGTCCATTCTGCTTGACCATTTATCTGAGGGTGGAAAGCTGTACTGAGATGGACTTGGGTACCAAGACCTTTTTAGAATACTTTCTAGAAGTGAGAGGTAAACTGGGTATCTTTATCTGAGATGATAGATAAGGGAACACCGTGAAACCTGACCAAATCTCTAAGATAGAGTTTGGTGTAGTCCTCAGTTGAATAAGAGGTATGGACTGACAAGAAATAAGTTGGTTTGGTCATCCTGTCTACGATAACCTAAATAGAATCATGCTGATGATGAGTACAAGACAAATCCATCACAAAGTTCATGTTAACTTTCTCCCATTTCCAAGTGTATAGTAGAAAATCTATTGAATAAGTCATTACTGAGGGGATGAAACTCTTCTTACATATAACAGGCAAAAAGAAAGGCGACAATAGTCTTCAGCCTGTATAAATTTGTCATAAAAAGTATTAAAAACAGAAGCAACAATAAACTAAATAAAGAAAAATTATCAAAAATTATAAAACAACAAAGAAATAATAATGCTTAAAGAAGTTGTGCCTTTACGCAATTATATATCATTAGCAATGCTATCTTCTTCAACTATAATTATTTTTGCATGTTTATTTTAAAATACGTAGTATAAAATTTTATCACTTAAAACTGATTATTGTGATATATTTTAAAAAAATTGGTAAAGCCAACTGAACTAACAAAATAAAATCATAAATTTACCTTCTTATTGATGGTGCTGAGAAAAAACCCAAATGAATATCATTAATTAGTAATTATAAATATCAAAAATTAATTTTTTTTTCTAAAGTTGAGGAAAGGAGAAAATTGAGGATAAGCAAACAAAGAAACCAATATAGCTAATACCAGGATTTTTCATAATTTCTTGGAATGGTCTTCTAATAATATGAAATGATGAAATACTTCAGATTCTGATAATTATACTCATATTGTTGAGAAGTAGTAAGTACCTCATAAAGTTAATTAAAGTGCGTATAAGATAACCTAATCAAATATCGTGATTATCCAAAAATAAAAATAATTAATATAAATATGCTATAATTAGTCTATTAATGAGAAATATATATGTTTGTGTAAATAACTTTTACCCTATAAACTTAAACCCTTATCTTTATTCTAGATCATTCAAAGTAAAACTAACCCACCATCCAGAGTTTAATAAGTAATAACAATGATACCATTTAGCCCACTTCCAATACCTAACACTACTACTATATATAGACTTGTCTCTCTATTAATGGCCTCATCACTCTTAATTTTCTCTACTAATCTCTACCTTCAAACATAAAAAAAGAAAATAGTATGGCTGGCTTAAGAAATTGCTTGTTAGTAGATCTTTGAAAAGAAAGTAATACAATATATGAAATAAATTAAAAGATTTTCGTCAAAAGCAATGGAGGAGGCTTTGAATGTCGATGACTACATGAGGGGGAAACTTTCATAAAAGCTTTACCATTTACTTTATGGATATAGTTTCTTATAAGAATTGTTTTGGTAATTCAACATTACACTTTGGTGTAGTGGTGTTTCCCACTTTTAATAGTAGTAGATCACATGAGTTGCATGACTTTATTTTTACACACACAAACTTTTAATAAGGATGCTTACTTCAACGAATGGTACAAAGCCTATCCCAGAAATTTATTTATGACTTCCAAAGAGCACTCTAAATCTAGCTTCTCTACAGTTTATCCTGAGAAGATATCGATAGACATTGGTATCGATCATACCATGCAGAAGATGACTGACAACCTTTAATTGATGGTACATCCAATCTTCAACATCTTTTGTTATGACATGATTTCATGACTTGCATCTGACAAGACAAATTAATGTATTTATTACCACATTTTTTCAATAAAGCTAAGATCAATATAACCAAAAAAGAGCTCTGTTTAGTTAAATGAATAAATATCATATACATTCCTGAATTTTTTAAATAAATAAATAAAAATTAAGAAAATACTTTCCACAAAGAAGGAATTATCTTTGGTTACGGTGTGACTCACAAAGTTGAGATCATTAATTTAGTTTTTTGCTTTTCAATACCCACATTAGAGTCCGACTAATTCAGAATCACGCTACAAAAGTATATACCAGGAAGAGGAACATAAATACGTGAAAGTTATATAACTTAATGGAGTACATAATTCGAAGAGCTGGCTTCCACAATCTAAAAGAGTTGGCTTCCAACACGCTAAATAGTTCAAAACTTAAAAAGCGACAATGCAAAATTATATATCAGGAAGAAGAAGACATCTAAGATCAGACAAATACCAAGTTATAAGCGTGAAAAGAGAAAAGAAAGAAGAAAAGTGTAAGGGATACATACTTCAGAGAGTTGACTTTCAAAACCTAGAAGAGTTAGCTTTCAGCAAATAAAAGTTTTCAAAACTTAGAAATCCATAAGACAGAACTATATACCAGGAAGACAAGGCTCAAGATCAGAAAATAAAAAGTTAAAATCGTTAAAAGAGAGAAAAAAAAAAGAAAAACATAGGAGCATAAGTTAACAGTTACATTAAAAAGGGTAAGAAACCCTACTAATATACATAAGTTCTTTTCATATTTTTGCCAATTTTTAATTTATTGGACGTGTTAAAGGGTTTGTGCTGTTTTTTTTTTTTTGCCAATTTTAATTTTTTTTGGCCAACTTTTAAGTCTATTTTATATGAAAAAGAATTCCTGCCATTTTTTTTGCCTATTTTCGTGGGAAAATTTAATTGAAAAAAAGTTTACACTTTTCCCCCCTATTTTCTTGATGTTGGTGCTTTCTCTTTATATATATAAAGAGTCCTAAAACTAATAGAAAGTAATCTTTTACCTAAAATAAAAACTTCATAAACTTAGAAATTTAACCATATAAGAAAATCTTCTTTATTTAATTTTTAATATAGTTTTTATAGTTAATATTTAATATCATAAAAATAATAATATAATAATTTAAAAAAAAAGGTGAAAAAATGATTTTGTCTATTATGAAGTCCTTTAATGAAGGACAAAAAGTTCAAACAACATTTTAAAAATCCTTCACACTTTTAATATATTACTATTATTATTATTATTATTATATATATATATATTATATTATTATTATTATATATATATATATATATTATATTATTATTATTATTATTATAATATTATATTAAAAAGTAGTTTCTTGTTATGTTCCCAACTAAGATATCCATTTCCAATGAGAGAGTGAAATTAAGAGTCGGATAATTAAACGCCTCTTGGGTTGGGTTTTTTGCTTATTAGGTCAGATCGGATAATTAAATGGATAAAAATTAGACTGATGGATTAAATTGGGGATTTTTGATTTGGATGCTGACATGGATGAAACATATGGTCTTTTTTATCCACATGGCATGTCTAGTGGAATTTCGTTAAAGAGAGGGACATTTTTGAGCCAAATATTTAATGGAGAGGTATTTTTGAGTAAAAAAACTAACAAAGGATATTTTTGCTCCATTTTAGATAGTTCAAGGGTATTTTTGACCCTTTTCCATAAAAAAAATGAAGGGAGTATTTTATATCATTTTTAAACAAAAGTTACTAGTTCGACTAATTTATATATGTGTTGTGTAAAGCCTATCGAATGGAAAACTCTTCCTACCAAAAAATTTTCATATCTGTCTGACCCAAGAATGAATGAATCTCTTTCATCCCACTGCATCTTTCAGTGGTAATGAAACAGACTTATACAGAAAAATAACAACTAATTTTATTTTCCAACCAATAAGAATTAGTTTGATTAACTAATTCGTAACACATTTTTCCTATTCAATTTTAATTTTATACTCATCCTATTAAAATTAAAGTTCTGTATGTACTTTGTTACCAAATTTGATTTTGATTTTTCTTTTCCTATAGGATTATTACAGAATTTGGAAGTTGAAGCAACCGCATGCCTACCACAATACAACAACTATTGGGACTCTAGAGATTTTTGCAAGAGGCATATGCCATATTGTTTAGGTGGAAAATGTGTATGTGGTCCCCAACTGCGTGGAATTTCGAGCAATATAAATTGCGATGTGGTGTTTGGCAAAGTAAAAAAGTGCTTTAAGCATTTATTTTTAAGTCAAAATAAGTGCTTATAAGTCAAAAGGCAAAAGTAAGGTAGTACCAACTTATGACTTTTGACTTATAAGCCACTTATTAAAAGCCAATCCAAAACAGGCCCTTTGTTCTTAATTAATCGATTAGAAAAGAATTGGCTTACCTTTTGATGAGAATGAATAGTCCCTTCGTTCAACTTTACTTGTCACATTTTGAGTTGACACGCCTATTAAGACAAATAATTAATAATATGACTATTTTATCATAGTACCCCTATTAAATTATACTTACATTGTATCTTGAAATTAATTTGAAAAAAAAACAATTAATATTAAGGGTAAAATAGGAAAACAGAAATTGTCTTCTCTTGATATGTCAAAAATGGCAAGTAAAAGTAGAAATTTAATTAGAAAATTAGTGACAAATAAAATCAAACGGAGAGAGTAGATGCTATCACGATCTTGGATTTTGATCGTGACATTTATGATTCTGCCAAGAGTGGCAAAAATATGAAAAACACCCAGTTGAATTGTGGTAAAAAATTTGGAATAAGATATAACTTTATGGGTTCTGAAACTGAACTTATGTCTCTATCAGCATACGTTCTATAACAATTCGTCTATCAACATAAGTCCTGTAGAAATTAAGTTATGTCTTGTAAAGCATGAGTTGGGGGTTATGAATTTCTTAGGGCGTAATGTTCTAAAACTGAATGACATACGTTATGTAGGAACTGCGTTAATTACGTCTTGTAAGGAATAACTTGTGGATTATGAACTGAACTCATGTCTTTGTAGGAATTAAATGGCATAACTTGTTATGACTTGAAAGTTGAAAGTCATAGCTTGTGTTATAGTATTATGATAGAAATATATTACCCCCGTCCCAAATTTCCTATTTTGATTTCTCATTTTACTTGTCTTTTTTCATTAATCAAGAAGAGACAATTTTTTTTTCATATTTACCCTTTGTATTAATTATTTTTTCTTCAAATTAAAATGTAAACATCATTTAATAGGGGTACTATGGTAAACTAACCATGTTATTAATTATTTTTCTTAATTAATGTGTCATCTCAATTTGGGATTGATAATTTGAGACGAAGGGAGTATCTTTTTCAAAAGGGGCTAACAGGTCATTTATTCCATGACTAGATATAATAAGCCCGTGCAAGCACGATCTCAATATCTTATGTTATAGTCTATTTCAGTTGAAGAATAATGTTGTAGTTTATACTATCTGTTCCATTTTGGAATACAAATTCAGTATTTACGGATCATACCAACATTCAGTAAGGTTGCAATGTATAGTTTTCAAGTTTCTTTCAAAATGCAAAAATAAACAATGCAAAGTATGAAATTCCTTCTTATTACTCGATGATTCCATTGTAAAAAATATCCGTATTTATAGTCGACCTAATACAATAACCCTACATAGTAAAAAGAAAGAAAATATTGTGTACATCTAAAAAAGAAAAAGAAATCTAGTAAGTACCGAAAATATATTCACAATAATTAACTAAATATTCACAATCAATTCCGACAAGAAAAAAAATATTAAATCCCAACACACACATCCCACCTCAAGTTAGAGGTGTGGAAGAGACATCCAACTTGCTGAGATCTTGATGATGCAAAGGCCCCTTCGAAGATTAGTGAATATATCGGCGAGTTGGGAAGAATATTTTACATACGATAATGAGATTAATCTGGCAAGGTACTGTTGATGGACGAAGTGGTAGTCAACTTCGACATGCTTCGTCCATTTATGAAAAACAAAATTTTGTGCGACATGAATGGTGTCACACCCTTTTTTTACCAAAAAAAGATATGATTTAAAGGTTTGAAAGAGTTTTAATTATTAAGTGACAAAAGATAAAATTTGTTTCGAAAAAAATTCTTTTTCATTTGAACTTAGAGTCGCCACTTGGCATAATCGGGGTGTGCCGAGTCACCTTTGAATTTTTTTTTTCAAAACTATTTTAGACTCTTTAAAACTAATTTGTGAGTAGAGATTCCGACTAAGGAATTCTGTTGACCGAGGGAAAGGTGTTTGGCACCCCTCGATCCCGTAGTTCAACCGCGATCGCTTCGTGGAGTATATCGACTAGTATGATGCTATGAAGTGAATAAACCACATAAAGCACACAAAACAAACAATCAAACAAACAAAATAAAACAAGTTTGAAAAATAGTGTCCAGTCCAATTATTACAGTCCGAAATAAAGATACTAAAATAAACCTATGCTAACATACACTAGTCCTAAACTATGCTCTACCCTACGCCTTGGGCCTTGATCACAATCATCTTCTGCCAACATAATACGTCGGAGCATTCTCCGGTGAATAAATACAATGAGCCTCGGGGCATTCCCTGGCTAAATAAATACATTTAATGAAATGCGATAAAAATGGAGAAAATCAGTCAACACAAACATTTACACATTCGATGATTAGAATCCTATGAGTTGCCTACCCCAAAACCTAGAATTTTCCTATCGATTTAAGAGACTAATCATACTACTATCGTGTTCAACAACATTCATATTTAAGCATAATTAAACCAAAATCAATGAATCTTAATCAATCCATGTTCACCTTTTTATCAAAGTTTTTTATTCCCACCCCGGTTTTGTTATCCGATTACCAATTTTAATTGTCCAACAAGATATCATTTTTATTTAATTTGTACCATTTGAGATCAATCATTCAATACAAACACATATCAAACAATAAATCACCCCCATATAGAACAAACACAACAAAATACCTCCATAATTATATAAACTTAGATGAATAAAGTTGAAGATTAGACCATAATAAATCAAGTCTGATTTTAATGGTGAGGAGCTAATCAGAACTCGATCGGAATCCTAAAAAAGAAATCCCCAGAAATGAACTCCCGACTTCAATAACCCTAAAATTCGGACTGACCCGAATGAACTGACCGACCTATTTCAATTTAGTGGTTTTTCGAAGGGATTTGGTCGGAGTCGATTGAAATGGCTCGGATTTCGTTGACTTAGACGTCAGAGTTGTTATTTTCCGATGAGATTCCAATTGAAAAATGAGGGGGAGAGTGGTTGCGACACGAGTTTTGGTTGGAATGAAGTTGACTTCACTATTCTCACTCTATCTGAGTTTTGGTGACCTTGGTGGTAATGAAAACTCGGCACAAATCTGGAGGCAGTACTATTTCTGGCGAGAGTCCACCAGAAAAGGGTGTTACCCGTCGGATTTTTCCTCTTTTCTCTCTCACATTTTACTATTTTTAGATGGTGATTCCTTACATCAGTGTGTGTGTGAATTTGTTAATTAGGGTGAGTGTGTATATGTAATGGTATCTCTCCGAACGTGTGTGTTCACTGTGAATTCGATGGAGGAGTATGTATTGATGAAGATAATTGTGTGTGGCTGTGTATGTATTGTATTGTGTTAATGGAAGAATCTGTCCAGTATGTGGAATTGTGAGAATATTTATCAATTGGGTGTGGGAAAATATGTGTGTTGTGTATTACAGCCGGTGTGTATATTAGTGTGTTGTGTGTATATGAGAGTATGGGAGTATGTGTGTGCATGAATTTTTGTGAATGGGAATTGGGGAGTATATGTGTGATGATGTGTGTCAAAATTTTATTGTGGGAGTGATTAATTTTATTATCAAAAGAATATTGGCGATTGGGTTTGTTATTTTGTCTTCTAGTAGAGAAATTATCACATAATTGAGGGTACACGGTAAGATAAAGTTAAATAGGTGGAATTAATTTTTAGAAGGGGAAAAATTACGTGTCTACATCATGACCCTCTTTATTTGTAAACACAATGTATTTCCAGATAAAGAAGTAGACAACGAGACAAAATTTCGACCCGACCATTATTCAAAAGGAAGAAAAGAAAGACAGACACAACCGAGTCTTTATTTTGGACACCCTACCCATCTCATGTTATGAGGCGATCAAGTCCCATGTGGTTCAAGGATTGAAAAGGAAGGACTGTACCGAGTTGGAGAGTCGAGTGAGGCCTTGTCAAGATTTCGATTCGCGACTGTGTTATTACATCAAAATGAAAATTACAAATTAAAAGATAAGAAAAATTACAATCATATTTATGTAGGTTCCTTGGACTCTTGACTTGAGTTTCTGATGTTTTCAAAATTGACAAAAGATTTGATCTTCTTTGGGTTCCATACAAAATTTCATGTTGGAGATGAACTCAAAAACTAACCATGTTCTGTCAATGGTACTTCAGAATTTGAAAATTTTCACCCAATTCTTCAGGTGGTCTCCTGACTTACAATGTCATCACTTTGTTGCTTGGCTTCCAATTTCTTCACCTTGTTGCTCGACTTTTAATTTATTTATCTTGTTGCTTGACTTTTAATTTCTTCACCCTATTCTCCGAGCGGGCTCCTGAATTTTAATTTCATCACCCTGTTCTTCAAGTGGGCTCATGGATTTCAATTTATTTACCCTATTATTTAGGCGGGCTCCTGACTTTCAATTTCATTACCTTGTTCTTTAGGTGGGATCCTGACTTTCAATTTTATCACCCTGTTCTCTAGGCCGGGCTCCTGACTTGCCATTTCATCACCCTGTTCTTCAGGAGGGCTCCTGACTTTCAATTTCATCTCCATGTTCTTCAGGCGGGCTCCTAACTTTCAATTTCATCACCCTGTTCTTCAGGAGGGATCCTGACTTGCCATTTCATCATCCTGTTCTTCAGGTGGGATCTTGACTTTTAATTTCATCACCCTGTTCTTCAGGGGGCTCCTGACTTTTAATTTCATCACCCTATTCTTCAGGCGGTGTCCTGACTTGCCATTTCATCATCCTGTTCTTCATGTGGGCTCCTGACTTTTAATTTTATCACCCTGTTCTTCAGAGGGGCTCCTAACTTTCAATTTCATCACCCTATTCATCAGGCGGGCTCCTGACTTGCCATTTCATCACCCTGGTCTTCAGGTGGTCTCCTGACTTTTAATTTTATCACCCTGTTCTTCAGGTGGGCTCTTGGCTTTCCATTTTATCACCCTGTTCTTCAGGCGGGTTCTTGGCTTGCCATTTTATTACCCTCTTTTTCAGGCGGGCTCCTGACTTTCAATTTCATCACCCTGTTCTTCAGGCGGGATCTTGACTTGCCATTTCATCACCCTGTTCTTCAGACGGGCTCCTGACTTTCAATTTCATCACCTGTTCTTCAGGCTAGCTCCTGACTTTCAATTTCATTACCCTGTTATTTAGGAGGGCTCCTGACTTTTAATTTCATCATCCTGTTCTTCAGGAGGGCTCCTGACTTGCAGCTTCATCACCTTGTTCTTCAGGCGGGCTCCTGAATTTCAATTTTATCATCCTGTTCTTCAGGCGGGCTTCTGACTTGCAGCTTCATCACCCTGTTCTTCATGCGGGCTCCTGACTTGCAATTTCATCACCCTATTCTTCAGGCGAGCTCCGGAAATCAAAATCAAACTAGAACAAAAATTATCCCAAACCAAGATTATGATAAAGAAAGATTTCATTTTTCTGAAAGTAATGTCCCATTTTCCAGGAGGGTCCTAAACATGAAGTAATGTCCCATTTTCCAGGAGGGTCCTGAACACAAAGTAATGTTCCATTTTTCAGGAGGGTCCTGAACATAAAGTAATGTCCCATTTTTTAGGAGGGTCCTGAACATAAAATAAATTTCTATTTTCCAGGAGGAACCTGAACATAAAGTAAATTCCCATTTTCCAGGTGGGTCCTGAACATAAAGTAAATTTCCATTTTCCTGGCGGGTCCTGAACATAAAATAAATTTCCATTTTCCAGGCGGGTCCTGAACAGAAAGTATTGTCCCGGATATGCTTTTCCAATGGTAGCTAAACTTAATGAACAAAACCTTGTCCCTGTTTCATCAAAGAAAAATTTGTCAGTTAAAAATTTGGTGGTGGCTTGCAACACTTGGCTTCCCAGGCATCTGCTCCTGTGCTCGTTCCTTTCATCTTTGTTTCAGATTATTGACACTTGTCCTTGTCTTGTCGCATCATTGACCCAGACACAGATTCAGGGAAATGACTTTGACTCAAACACCGAATTTCTATTTTACCACGCCTCTGAGATGCACCTTTTGAAACCTAATATTCCCACGTATACAGCAACCTATCGGTTGATTTACTTTCTTTGCTTTGTTTTGAATTATGATCATGTTTCTTTCATCTACTGGTCCTTGTTTTTTCCTCATGCAATTGGGGAGACTGGTAACAAGTTTTGAAACTTTTTCTCACTTGTTTTGACACAGACTTGACTCAAAATGTAAGGAAATGATCATGACTTTTATTTTGATAAATGACATAAAAAGACAAAAATATGAATATGTAAACGAAAGAAAAGGGCAATGTCCTTCTTTCAAAAAGAAAACTTATCTGAATATGGGCACCAACTCCAATGATTATGACATACATTTTGGATTAAGCTTCCTGATCTTTCTACCCAAATTTCCCTATTTATTTTTGAGTTCATGCCTTTGCCGCTGAGTCGCTTTTTTAAACCCATTGGACTTATATACCTCATTCAATTGATGACATCTTAAAAATTTTCTCCAACAAACCTCTCTTCTTTTTATTTCTCACACACACACACACCATCGCCTTACAGTTCCCATGAGGGTTTTCACCAATAAAACTTTCTCATTTGCAATTTCTCTCATCTCACCATCGCCTTACGGTGCCCGTAAAAGTTTTCACCGATAAGACTCTTATTTTCAATTTCTCTTATCTCACCATCACCTTATGATGTCCGTTAGGGTTTTCACCGATAAGACTCTCTCATTTTTATTTCTCTCCTGATTCCTTATGCTGAGGAAGACAAGTAGTTCCCAACATGCATCATCATATGCATTGCATGCTTAGCCTTAAAATTCTCAAAGATTAATTTGAAGGACTTTCTTTGGTTGTAACTTGGCTTTTGGATAGGGTTAGAAAGAAAGGTTGACATGAGGCCCAAATGTCACTTGAAGTGGGGTGGGACTTACAACTTTTGGAATCGACTCAAACAACGAAAATTAACTCATGTCTTAGTTTCTTTTGACTGGGTAATTCTAAACTGTTTATTTCGTTGGACCGAACCCAGAATAGAGCTGCCTACATATCTCATACCCAAAAGAGGAGAATCAGGTCACACATAGTTCCGGCAAATTGCTCTTTTGCTTGACTCTTATTTCTTTTTTTTTTTAATCTTTTATTGACTCTTTTCTATTTGAAATTTTTTGACTATTTTTCTTGACACTCATCTCTTTTCTTCCTTTTTTTTCTAAAAACTTTCTAACTCTCTCTTGATTCCAAAAGAGGGATATGAAACAAAAAAGAACTAAATTCAAACGGGGTAAACAAAGGATGACATAATGTTTGGATAGCAAAATGAAATGCCTTCATCATATCAATCTTTAAAAAATGAAAGTACTACACATGCAATAGAACTAACGAAGGATAAAATATCATACATAATATCTTTTGACTGCATCAACATTGATAGCCATTTCTGTCATTTTACCTTCTACATCTGTCAAATATAAAGCCCCATTGGGCAACACTTTCTTCACAATGAAGGGACCTTGCCAATTTGGGGAGAACTTGCCTTTATTTTTAACCTGATAAGGGAGGATACACTTCAATACCAACTGACCAACTTCAAAACACCTGGGATTTACCTTTTTATTATATGCTCGAGCCATTCTCTTGTGATATAATTTGCCATGACATACCGACGTCAGCCTTTTTTCATCAATCAAACTCAACTGTTCTAATTGGGTTTTGGCCCATTGATCATCATCATCAATTTTTGGTTCCACAAACACTCGAAGAGAGGGAATTTCAACTTCTACGGGAATGACTACTTCTGTCCCGTACACCAATAAATATGGAGTCGCCCCTGTTGAGGTACGAACAGTAGTACGATAACCTAGCAATGCAAATGACAACTTCTCATGCCATTGTCTAGACCCTTGTATCATTTTCTGCAGTATCTTCTTGATATTCTTATTGGCAGCTTCCACAGT
This sequence comes from Capsicum pubescens, assembly GCA_030864215.1. Taxonomy (NCBI): domain Eukaryota; kingdom Viridiplantae; phylum Streptophyta; class Magnoliopsida; order Solanales; family Solanaceae; genus Capsicum; species Capsicum pubescens. The sequence continues at coordinate 237,992,542 of CM061540.1, forward strand.
GCCATTTGCCTTTAGACGATATGGAGTGGAATTTTGATGTGCAATCTTAAACTGTTGGCACATTTCTTGCATCAAATGACTATTGAGATTGACAACATTATCTGTAATGATCATCTTGGGAATTCCAAATCTTCAAATGATGTTGGCATGAATAAAATCTACCACCGCCTTCTTTGTTACTGAATTTAAAGTTACTACTTCTACCCACTTTTTGTAAAGTAATCAATGGCCACCAAAATGAATTTATGCCCATTTAACGCTTTCGGCTATATCGGTCCGATCGCGTCCATCCCCCAAGCTACGAAAGGCCATGGAGCAGACATTACATGTAAATTAGCAGGAGAAGAATATATCAGATCACCATGTACCTGGCATTGATGACATTTCCAAACAAAACGAATAGAATTCCTCTCCATAGTAAGCCAATAATAACCTACTCGAAGTATCTTTGTTGATAAGACATAGCCGTTCATATGCGGCTCGCATACCCTGAAATATATTTTAACCATGATTGTCGAAGATTCTTTTGCATCTACATACCTCAAGAGTCCCAGATCAGGGGTTTCTTGTACAAGATTCCCTTACTTAAGAAAAATTAACTAACCAAATGCCGAATAGTCCTCTTTTGATTACTGGTGGCATGTGTTGGGTATTCTTCCGACTAAATGTATCGCTTGATATCAAAGAACCAAGGTTCTCCATTGAGCTCTTCTTCAACTGCATTACAATGAGTATATTGATCATGACTCTATATATGCATTGGATCAATGTAGGCCTTATCAGGATGTTGGAGCATTGAAGACAAAGTGGCTAAAGCATCAGCAATCTCATTGCGAATTCTTGGAATATGCCTAAACTTTACTGACACAAACCGTTGACATAGATCTTGCAAGCATTATTGATACGGTATGAACTTTAAATCTTGTGTTTCCTAATCGCCTTGAATCTGATGGACAAACAAATCTGAGTCCCCCAACACTAATAATTCCTGGATTCCCATATCAACAGCTAGCCTCAAACCCAGAATGCAAGCTTCATATTCCACCATGTTATTAGTATAATAAAATTAAAGTTGCAATATTACCGTGAAATGCTTCCCTGATTCAAAGATAAGAATTGCACCTATTCCAACTCCTTTCATATTAACGGATCTATCAAAGAACAACTTCCAACATGGATTAATATCTATAATGACTTTATCAATACACAACACCTCTTCATCAGGGAAATATGTCTTCAATGGTTCATAATCTTCATCAATGAGGTTCTCAGCAAGATGATCTGCCAAAGCTTGGGCTTTCATAGCGGTTCGAGTCATATATACAATGTCGAACTCAATAAGCAATATTTGCCACTTTGCCAGTGGACCTGTTGGCATAGGCTTTTGGAAGATATATTTTAAAAGATCCATGCAGGAGATAAGATAAGTAGTGTAGGATGAAAGATAATGGTTCAACTTCTGTGCTACCCAAGTTAGGGCGCAACACGTCCTTTCAAGAAGAGTGTACTTGGCTTCATATATTGTGAACTTCTCTCTAAGATGATAAATAACTTGCTCCTTTTTTCCCATGACATCATATTGACCCAAGACACAACCGAAGAAATTGTCCATAACTGATAAATACAAGATTAAAGGCCTACCAGGCTCCGGTGGTACCAACACAGGTGGACTTAACATATATCTTTTGATTTTATCGAACGCTTCCTGACATTCCTCAGTCCACTCAATTGCAACACTCTTCTTTAACAACTTGAATATGGGCTCACAAGTGGTTATGAGCTGAACAATGAACTTACTAATGTATTTCAATCTACCAAGCAAACTCATCACCTTTGTTATGTTCTTAGGCAGTGACAAATCTTGAATGGCTTTGATCTTTAAAAGATCTAATTCAATACCCTGATGACTGACTACAAACCCCAACAGCTTTCTGGACGGTACTCTAAATAGATATTTTGTCGGATTAAGTTTGAGATTGTACCTACGAAGCCTTTCAAAGAACTTTCTTAGATCATTAACATGGTCAGACTAATTCTTTGACTTAATAATCACATCATCTACATAGACTTTGATTTCCTTATGCATTATATTATGAAACATAGTGGTCATTTCTCTCATGTATGTTGCTCTAGCATTCTTCAAATCGAATGACATCACTTGATAATAATAAGTTCCCCACAGAGTGATAAAAGACGTCTTTTCTGTGTTATCATCATCCATAATGATTTGATGGTACCCAACATAGCAATACAAAAAAGATACCACCTCATGTTTAGCGCAATTATCAAGCAAAATATGTATATTGGGAAGTGTAAAATAATCCTTCAGACTTGCTTTGTTCAAATCCCTATAATCAACACATACTCGAATCTTGCCATCTTTCTTTGGGACATGAACAACATTGGACAATCAAGTAGGATAACGAACCACTCGAATGACTTTGGCTTCAAGTTGTTTCATGATTTCCTCTTTGATTCTTATACTTACATCAGTTTTAAACTTTCTCAACTTCTGTTTGACAAGAGGGAATGCACGATCCATTGGAAATTTATGAGCCACTAATTCAGTGCTTAAACCAGGCATATCATCATAAGACCATACAAAAACTTTTTTAGAATCAATTAATGCTTGAATCATTCCCTCTTTTAACTGTGATGAAGCATGTACACTTATTTTAGTTTCCCTAACATCTCCTTGATCTCCTAGATTAATTGACTCAGTTTCATTCAAATTAGAGTTTGGCTTATCTTCAAAATATTTCATTTCTTTGCTTACTTCATCCAATGCCTCTTCTTCATCATATTCCATCTCTTGCTTTATTATATCTTGATTAGATTGGATTTTAAGATTAGGCTAAAAATTTCCCATGCATGTCATATCACTAGAATCAGCATAAAAAGAACTGTTTAAGGAAAAAGAAAAACAAAATATATTAGACACAAAACAAAAGGTACATTGCATTTCATTTAAACGAAAAGATAGGAGGGTTTAGACATAAATGACAACAAACATAAACAAGATAAATTCCAAACAACAACTCTGAAATAATCGGATAAACAGAAAGAAAAACAAAACAAAGTACCAAAACTCCCTCCTGATGGGGAAAAGAGTGACTTCCTAATTGTTGAGCTGGACATCAAAACCTATGAACTTCACATCTACCTTGCTGGTACCTTTCCCCACTTCAACCATAAAAACTTCAACCAACAGGTTCTGAAAGTCACCAACTAACTCAGCTTCGAACTCTATAGGCTTCATGACAATGCTTTTGACAAACGACTTACTGAGTAGCGGCGCTGGGCGAGGGAGTGACTATGTCTCCTTCTTCCTTTTCCTGTCCTTTTTCCAATCTTCAGCTGTAGGTTTGAATCCTAGACCAAAAGTGCCCATGCTCTCACTCGTGCATATTGGACGAACTATACTGTATAGAGACACTCCTAAACCCTTTCATGGATCAAATCCATATTTCATCATCTCATTTACCATCATGACAGAAGTAGAAGATAACTATGGTCCTGGAATAACCTACCCTTCAAAGATATGATTCACCAGCAATATATCGAAAGATTGATAGACAAATGTCTCCTATATATTATTTTCTTCAATAAAAGGCATGAGAGCGTCTTTGTAGAAGGATAAATCCCCTTCACCATGAATAACCACTTCTTGGTTGTCATGCTCGAACTTGATCATTTGATGCAATGTAGATACAACTGCCCCAGGCTTGTGAACCCATGGTCTTCCCAACAACAAATTGTAAGAGGCGTCGATATTCAATACTTGGAACTCTATGGCAAATTCAACAGGCCTATAGTCAGCATTAGATCTATTTCACCAATAAAGTCTATTTTTTCTCCATCAAAAGCTATGACACATACATTGTTGGGTTGAATCCTCTCGGTACTGATATTCAACTTTTACAAGGTATACATAGTTTAAATGTTAGATTCAGAACCTCCACATCAATCATGACATGAGAGACAGAGAAATTTTTAACTCTACAGTAATGTAAAGGCCCTAATTATGTCCTGTACCTTCTACAGGTAATTCATCATCAGAAAAGCTAATCTGGTTTACCTCAAAGATCTTTCCCATAATTTTCTCCAATTGATTCACCATAATTTCTCTAGGGACATAATCTTTATTCAATACCTTCAATATGATATTACGATGTTTATCAAAATGCAACAACAAAAAAAGAAGGGAGATTTGAGTCGGAGTTCTCTTCAACTGATCTATGATTGAATATTCTGGTAATTTTATCTTCTTTAAGAATTTTTTGGCTTTTTCTTCGGTGACATGCTTTTTGAGAGGCGATTGCCCATTCATCATTAGTTTAGAATTTCTCAAACCTTCTGTCACAAAACATCTTCCTGAATGAGTCAAACCCCTACTTTATCTACTTTATCCATGATTTTCTTCCTATGATAAGTCATCACAATCTACTTATAATTCCAGGGAACCCATTTCGTGTCGACTAGCGGGAGTTGGGTCATTGTCTTGATGATAATAGGTGTTGCAAGTACTCCTTTTACCACCAAAATAGGCTTTCTTGGAGCTCCTACTACCGTTAACTTGGGTTTATCCTGATTTAAACCACTAGTTTTTCTAACTCCTTTTACAATGATCACGGGTTTCTTTATGTTTTCTTGGTCTTTATCTTCCACAGTTTCTTTTTTGGATCAATGACATCTCCTTCATCGAATCCACCATATTCACTGATTTATCCTCATTAGTTTGTATTCTAACAATATTCTTGTAACACATCAAAAACTCTTTACCACCATATATCAACTCCAACATGTTTGTTTCAGCATGTGTTGGCAATAGATTTTGGTTAATATTTGGAATATCTGGTGCCTGTATCATAATTTGATTTGTGTCGATCAGATCCTAGATGGCTCTCTTCAAATACCAACATCTTTCTGTATCATGCCCCGACATGTCAGAACAATCCGCATACTTTAAAAAATTATCAAGATTCCTTGGAGGTGGATTTAAAATGCTTCTTTGAATTAGGCTCAAGACCTTCATATTCATCAACCTCTGACAAACTAGCATACAAATCCCCAATAGGTGTGAACTTATTCTTAACTACCTTTCCTTTCTTAAACTTGAGCCTAGGTTGAAACCAAATTTGGAAGGGTTTTGGTAATTTTGTGGCGTTGAGGGACAATTTTGAGGATCTGGTGCACACCATTATATATAGAAAGGGGTTTATACATATGGTTGTGCACTATATACTGGGTATGGAGGTGGTGAAATGGAATATAGTGGGTTTTACGGAGAGTATTAATGATTGGGGGGGAGTATATAGAGTTTGTGTATAGACTTGGGATTGGGATTGGGGATAGGGGCGAAGCGGACTTTTTGGATAGGCGTGTGGTCCAGCTACAACAGTCGCCATATCCTTCTTTTTTTCCCTCCAAAAGATCCAGAACTACTTTGAATTGATTGGGTGGTGGCTTTTAGTGCGACAAAACTCATGATTCATCTGATCTTGATACCCTCTTTTATCATCTCTCCCATTTGGAGGACTCAACAAACGGCTTACTCATTACCGAAAGCAAGTGTTGGAAATAAGTCTCATTTTGTGCCTGAATGAAGACCTCCACCAATTTACTTTCTTTCATCAGAGGTTTTACCCTAGCGGTCTGTTCACTCTACCTTATTGCGTACTCCCTAAAGCTTTCAGTACTCTTCTTCTTCATATTATTTAGGGACTTCTCATTAGGAATCAACTCCATATTATATTGAAATTATTACACGAATTCATTAGCCAGGTCATCCAAACTATTCCACTTATCGATTTGCTGATCCACAAACCACTCTGAGGCTAAACTCGAAAGACTTTCATTGAAATAGGCCATGAGTAATTTTCCTTACATCTAGCACCCCTTAATTGATCACAGTAACACCTCAAATGTGCCACCAAATCCCTGTGTCCATCATACTTCTCAAACTTTAGCATCTTAAAGCCAAGAGGAAGGTTAACACCTAGAAACATACATAAATCTTTATACATTACACTTTTATAACCCCCAAGTCCCTGTAAATTTCTCATGGCCTATTCTAGACTCTTTAATTTCCACAACATGCCTTCTTGTTCTTCTGTTGCAATAGGTTTCTCTGTATCAAATGGAAATACCGGTGGTTGATTGTACCTATACAGTTCATTTATCTTCAAAGTAGGCTCCGAGGCATGATACTGATCATCCAAAACCTCCAACACCGGCTCACTAGAAGATCGAGGGAGCATGATTATTGGACGAACAACATAAGTAGGAGATTCAAGTGGTGGAGGATCCACAAACACAGGTGCCACAGGTGGTGCTGAATGAGAGGAGGTCCTCTATTGAGATAATGTCAAGGGCACAATAGAAGTGCTAGGATAGTAATGATATGGCATGAATCCGGGCATATACTAGGGTGTATCAGTGGGACCAGAAAACTGCACCTGAGATAGCGGCAGATAATTGGAAGTGTTATCGAGATTATCCGGGTATGGAGGAGGAGGTATGCCACTGGACCATGCTCGATGCATCTCTACCAGTTGTTGTCTGAGTCTTAATATCTCCTTATTATGTTCTGAACCCCCTTCCCCAGGACTCTAGTTTGGGCCAATGAGAGAATTTTTTACCTCTTTGTTGGCCATGGAGAGCTTTACTTTTGATCTAGTGAAGTAAGGATGACTAGCTAGAGTGCTACAAACCAACAACTTTTATTTGAAAGAACATGCTCATCAAGGACGAAACCCGTTAAGATTAGGTCACACAACAAATATGAAAATCACATTGTATATTTGTGCTAGATTCATGTGCATTTCTACCTGCCTTTGAGGGTAATGAGGTCATCTTAACATCATCCCGATCTCTCCCTTACACTTATTTGCTTCTTCCTCTTCTATTATACCTCATTCTTTTCTACTTTTCTCCCTCGTTTCTCTCTTCTTTGCATCAGTCTTTTTTTCTTCCCTTTTCTTCTCTTACTATTTTCTTTCTTTCTTTCTTTTTATCATTCTTTATGACTTTTGCTTTTCTTCAAAAGAGGAAAAATGAGGAAAAAGTGAATCAAAGAAAACAAAATGATTAGATCGAACTTAAAAATAGGTTGCCTACATATCATGTTGTACATGAATCAAATCTTGCGTATTTCGGGATGTTTACACAAAGTTTGATGATTTTCTTTTGATTTTTGATTTTTTTTAAATGACGAAAAACAAACAAAAAGAAAGAATAATGCAACATCACTATATTTTCATAAAAGAAACAAGTAAAGAAGACTTCGAATTTAAGACAACCTTAATACTAATCAACAAAGACTGAACAACACTCTAGACCAGCAGGACAACATGCGTAACACTCCAAATACAGACTCCACTGTTGAAACAAACTTGACACCGAACTAACAAAGACATAATAATACAATGACAAAAAAAACAAAGGACTCAAACTAAATAAAAGATAGAAAGTTCCCCTTCAAACTGTTGCGCTGCGTGATGGCCCTGGTTGAGATGGACTTGTCGGTGAAGTTCTTGCTTTCCCACTCAAAATTTGTAATATATCCTGCAATGCCACTTTCATATTTGGGAGAAAGCTTCTGGAACGTGTTCCTGCCTCTTAAGGAGTACATGTGAAAAGATTTTTCTGGATACACTTCCATAGTTGTGAGCAAACCTGATAACTGAACCCTCAATGCTTCCACTTTGACCCCTGTATCTTCATCCTTATGGTCATCAACTATGTATTCTTCCTGTATTATCCCTCTAAGTTGCACTGGTAATGGTCTATTGACATCTAGAGTTATGGATTGAAGCTAGATGCCGTATCTCTGAGTGTACCCTAGATATTTGAACCTTCCATGAGAGTATCCACGCCCTGCCACGTTGCATTATGCCAGAATTGCTCATATTTAATCTCACCTTTGGCTGGATTCCTAAAATACTCAACATCTTTTTGGAGGTCCATTATCGGTGAAACATCTTGCAATTTACCCAACTGATGCATTACCCTAAGAAGAGTGTATGGTCGGTACAGTTAAGCCCTATCAAAACTAGAAGGAGTTGCATGCTACATCCGACCAAGATTGTTTTTGGGTAGAGCCATAGATAGGTCCACAGAATACTATCATCTGTTCTTGATTCGAGAAATTCAATCCAAGCATCGACTCCCACCAGCAATGGGAATTTATCAAAGCGCGTTCTCTTTTCCATAGCTTTCACTCAATCAAAAAAAAAGGGCAATCACATCCAATTTTATCAAAGAAGGAGCATGCAAATGCTCCATCATCCATAGTGACAATACTAGATTACTTTCTTCAAAAAATCGCATCCCTCCTTTTACTTCAAGTAAGGACTTATACATTTCCACTAAAATCATAGGTATGAGAGTAACCTTGTTCCCTTCCTCCTCATGAAATTAGGACATCACTACAGATTGCAAATGAGTATTAACACACCTTTCTTCTAGTGGAAACACTAAAGTGCCTAACAAAGAGAGGGTGAAGACTTTAAGACGCTTTCTTTCCCAACACTTCTTAGTCATATAAAATTCATCCCAAAAAGGATCAAAACCTTCCAAGGACCTGAATCAAGCGAATAAGTAGTCTAGGTAAATCCATGATTGATTGAGGCATCCCAAATGCTTATTTCTAATTTTTAACCCACAACACTGTAGAAACCTCATGCTAGTATGATTGCGGGCTCGGATCATCTTTAGACCGATATAAGACAACTGACACAAACCAGATATTTCTGCCAGAGTAGGCATCATTTCACAACTCTCGAACCTAAACACCAAACTATTAGGATCCCAAAAGGTTGACACTTCCTCTATCAGATCTGGATGGGGTATGATACGCAGGAGCGCCGTAAGATTACCCAACACTTTCTGTAGCTCGTGCTGCTTAGAGTAGTTGAACATACCCCACCACTTGATTAACTTTTTAGAGACCTTAGAAACCATATGAACTCTAGATCTCGTGGTTGGGTCCATCTTGAAATAACACATAGGTCATTAACTAAAAAATTCAATAAAAGAGCAAAAGATTCCCGACCCTTGGAATTTTGACGCGCACATGTGTCGAAGGGACAGACAACTTTATAACTCAAATTCACCGAATGGTACTACTAAATAAAATCAGCCTACTTTGTTAGGACCAGCTAACAACACTTAGACTATGAGGAGAAAGACCCTAGGCTAGGACTAAAACAAAGGCCAAAATAAAAATTACCGGATCCACCGAGGGTTGCCTATGTATCCCGTCCCGAGAGACGAGAATCGGGTATGCGTAGTTCATATAGATTAGATAATTAAAGATTAAACAACCGACTGAACCTTGTCTTAACAGACATGACCAAAGATAAACGATGCAAAACATCAATAAAATCTTTTTGGGATTTTTAATTTGACACTTCACATAAAACCGACACCAACAACTATGAAAGGAAAAATCTTTTTGGTATTTTTGTTATATGAAATGTACAAAACTTCTACCATCATTTTTTGATTTTTTCTTTTATAAAAACCTCTTATTGAAAAAAAGTTTTTTTTTTGAAATTTTTGAATTATAAATGCATTCTAAAGAAAACAAAAGAAAAATCTTTTTGGTGTTTTTATATTTTGAGAAAATGACTGTAAAGGATTAAAAAAGCTTTTTGAATTTTTGAATTGTGAAAAATTAAACCTTAAATAACTCTAAAAAACTACAAAACTCCTTTTTTTTCATTTTGACTCACGTTTTCTCTATTTTTCTTTTTTTTTTTCAACATTTCCTTGCCGACACACATCTTTAATTCTAGAAAATGTTTTTTCCCAAATCAGTCCGTCAAATGACCCTGTTATCCTCAAAGATGCAGCATTTAGCATGTAGGTATGCTTTAGAGGTGAGTCTTCTACAAAGGGTCATGTGGGTCCTACTAGGTCTCAATATGATGCAGATAAGCATGACGTAAAGACTGGCCTACGCTGGGATCCACTAACAAGGCTGTTCGGGGGAGCGTATGGTTGATAGTGGCTGCAAGAGTTTTCCACCCACTCTATACACCCGAGGCCCCCCTCCTAAAATAAGGATGACTCAACTAGAGGTTGTGCACACGTGTGTACTATGAAACTTGTTGTGAAAGAAATGACTTGGGTTATGCAAATGATGTCAAATATAAAGCGGTAATACATAAATAAAGAATGTAAACAAAGAGCACGTAGGTAATCAAAAATGATAAAATAATAACACAAATAATGACACAAACAACATCTATATACCCATAGTGTCAAACTTGGCCGACAAGACTCAAAAAATAAGCTTGAATTCTAAAATGATCCCCATCAGTGTCGCCAGAGCTGTCACGCCCTTTTTTTTACCAAAAAAGATATGATTTAAAGGTTTGAACGGATTTTTATTATTAAGTGACAAAAGATAAAATTTATTTCGAAAAGAATTCTTTTTCATTTGAACTCAGTGTCGCCACTTGGCATAATCAAGTATGCCAAGTCACCTTTAAAAATCCTTTTTTCAAAACTGTTTTTGACTTTTTAAAACTAGTTTGCAAATAGAGATTCCGGCTAAGGAATTCTGTTGACTGAGGGGAAGGTGTTAGGCACCCCTAGATCCCGTGGTTCAACCACGATCGCTTCATGGAGTATATCGGCTAGTATGACGCTATGAAGTGAATAAACCACATAAAGCACACAAAATAAATAATCAAACAAAACAAAATAAATCCAAAAAATAGTGTCCAGTCCAATTATTACAGTCCAAAATAAAGATACTAAAATAAATCTATGCTAACATACACTAGTCCAAAACTATGCTCTACCCTACGCCTTGGGCCTTGATCACAATCATCTTCTGCCAACATAATACGTCGGAGAATTCTCCGGTGAATAAATACAATGAGCCTCGGGGCATTCCCTGGCTAAATAAATACATTTAATGAAATGCGATAAAAATGGAGAAAATCAGTCAACACAAACATTTACACATTCGATGATTAGAATCCTACGAGTTGCCTACCCCAAAACCTAGAATTTTCCTATCTATTTAAGAGACTAATCATACTACTATCGTGTTCAACAACATTCATATTTAAACATAATTAAACAAAAATCAATGAATCTTAATCAATCCATGTTCACCTTTTTATCAAAGTTTTTTATTCCCACCCCAATTTTGTTATCCGATTACCAATTTTAATTGTCCAACAAGATATCATTTTTATTTAATTTGTACCATTTGAGATCAATCATTCAACACAAACTCATATCAAACAATAAATCACCCCCATATAGAACAAACACAACAAAATACCTCCATAATTATATAAACTTAGATGAATAAAGTTGAAGATTAGACCATAATAAATCAAGTCTGATTTTAATGGCAAGGAGCTAATCAGAACTCGGTCGAAATCCTTGAATAGAAATCCCCAGAAATGAACTCCTGACTTTAATAACCCTAAAATCCGAACTGACCCGAATGAACTGAACGACCCATTTCAATTTGGTGGTTTTCCAAGGGGATTTGGTCAAAATCTATTAAAATGGCTTGAATTTGTTGACATGGACGCCGAAGTTGTTATTTTTTGGTGAGATTCCAACTGAAAAATGAGGGAAGGAGTGTTTGCAGCATGAGTTTTAATCAGAACGGAACTGGATTTACTATTCTCACTCTATCGGAGTTCCAGCGACCATGGTGGTAATGAAAATTTGGAACAAATCTGGTGGCAATACTGTTTCCGGTGAGAACCCGTCGGAAAAGGGTGTTACTTGCTGAATTTTTCCTCTTTTCTCTCTCACATTTCACTATTTTCCTATGGTGATTCCTTATACCAGTGTGTGTGTGAATGTGTTAGTGAGGGTGAGTGTGTATGTGTGATGGTATCTCTCTAAACGTGTGTGTTCACTGTGAATTCAATGGAGGAGTGTATATTAATGGAGATAATTGTGTGTGGCTGTGTATGTATTATATTGTGTTAATGGAAGAATCTATCCAGTGTGTGGAATTTTATGAATATTTATCAATTGGGTGTGGGAAAATGTGTGTTGTGTATTACAGTCGGTGTGTGTATTAGTGTATTATTTATATAAGAGTGGGAGTGTGTGTGCGCATGATTTTTGTAAATGGTAATTAAGTAGTATATGTGTGATGGTGTATGTCAAAATTTTATTGGGGGAGTTGTTAATTTTGTCATCAAAAGAATATTTGGGATTGTGTTTGTTAGGGGTTTGTTATTTTGTCTTCTAGTGGGGAAATTATCACATGATTTAGGGTACACGGTAGGATAAGGTAAATAGGTGGAATTGATTTTCGGGAGGGGAAAAATTATGTGTCTACAAATGGCCACAAGGCTGTCTAAATGAAGAGGTACTTGCAAACGAATTGACATGCCGAGATCTTCAGAAAGGCAAATCAGCCAGGTAAGCTCAGCTACGACCCTCCTCATAGAGCAATACTCAACTTCAACCAAGCTGAGAGAGATGGATGTTTGTTTCTTTAATTTTCATGAAATAGCAGAGGAACCAAGGGAAATATAATATCCACTTACTGATTTTCATGAATCTGAATAGGTAGCCTAGTCAGAGTCACAAAATGCCACCAATTAAAAAAAAAGTATACATAAATATACCAAGACCTGAATTAATGAACAGATAGTGAAGCATTCACAATGCATCTTTAAAATAAGGTTCACGTGGATCCTACATAAATTGACTCAAATATTGTACCATGAATAACAAATCAGGTCTTGTATGTGTTAGATAATGGAGTTTACCCAATAAATGTCTGTATAAAGTAGGATCTTGAATAGGAATTTCTTATTTGGCCTATAGTTTGATATTGTGATCCAAAGGGGAAGAAAAAAGAGATAAATAAAGAATATCAAATTCTTTCAATAAATTTAGTGTAAATTTTCTTTACGAAATAAGTGTCCTTGTAGATTCTCAAAAAACGTCCATACCAAGAAAAAATGCAAAGAACCAAGATTCTTAATTTTGAACTCCTTGTCTAAAACAACTTTGAAGCTTGTAGTTCACCTTCATTATTGTCTGTCAATAATTTGTCATCTACATACAGTGCTACAATAGATATAGAATCACTAGACTTCTTAAAAAGAGAGAATAATCATTGAGAGAGTGACTGAAACCCTTAAAATTGAGAGCAGAAACAAACTTAGCATACCATTGTCTAGATGTTTGTTTAATCTCATAAATAAATTTCTTCAGCAAATAAATATGATTTGGAGAGGCTGGTGTAACTCTAGGTGGAAATTTCATATATATATATATTTCTTCATGGAGATTACCATGAAGAAAAACATTATTAACACCTAATAAAAAAATCCTCAATTATTCTTCAATGCAATGGCTAAAATACATCTGATAGTAGTCATCTTGACTACTGAAAAGATAGTTTCATTATAATCAATACCTTCTCTCTGCACATCACCTCTAATGACTAATTGAGTCTTTAGTCTTTCAATGCTTCCATAAGAATTTTGTTTGATTTTATAGACCCATTTTGAATCGAACTATCTTTCTACAATAGAAAAAAAGATTGAAAGATGGAAAAAACATTAGACTTAGTACTCAGAAGATGTGTCCAAGTAGCTCTACTAAAGTCATCAACATTTGTAAGAATGTATTTAAAACCATATGTGTAGTATATTTGTAAGGTACCCAAGTATCCATATGTATTAGATCAAAAATAAGTTTAGTTGAAATAACAGTAGAAGGAAAACAAAGCTTAGATTGTCTTGACATGAGACAAATAACACAAGGAGAAGAAAATTTTGAACAAGATGCATAATTTGGACAAACTTTATTCATATTATTTCTTAGAATATACCCCATAGTCTTTCCTTTACATTGGAATTAAAACAACCTGAACAAGAAGTAGATTTATCTTCTAAAGAACTAGAAAAAAAGGCTACGAGGATTAAAACTATGTAGGCTCTTTGTAAAAACTACTGAATGGCTTGATTTGAGAATATATAGACCTTCTTTCTCTCTACCAAACACTTGAAGACTTTTCAGTGAAGGACCCTGTAACATGAACCAAGTGTTAGGGGTGAAAAGAATAAATTTCTGATGTTGTTTACACAACTTATGAATAGAAATTAAATTGAACCTAAAAGATGGAATATATAAAATATTTTACAGAGTTAAATCATGCAGGAGAGAAAAAAATCTTGAATGAGTAACTTTGACCTTGTGGGAGTTAGAAAGAGTTACTGTTATAGGTTTAGGAAGAAGATTAAATCTTTTAAAATATCTTTTTATCAAAAGTCATGTGCTCAGATGCTCCACTATCTAATATCTAAGAATCACTGTCAATTGTAAATAAACAAGCATAAGAATTAAATAACTTAGCCATACCAACACATGTTATGTTTACAGATGCATCTACATTTCCTGCATCTTTCTAATTCAACTTCTATAAAAGTTGCAAGAGTTGTGCAACATTATTTTGGCTTAAAGAGTTCAGATTTGTGATACTCTCTATAGTTTGTTAATATTCTTTCCTTGTGTTATAAAATTACCAGTAATAGGTACCTTTTGATAGTTTTTAAATTTAGTGAATTTAAAAACCTAGGGAAAACCATGGATCATATAACAGTGGTCAATGTTTTGTCCTATTTTCTTATAATAATTTCACAATAGAGAACTTTTCTTGATAAAATTTCCAGCTTGAGTTATATACTCATTGAACCTTTTTTTCCCAATATTTCCAATAAAGAAAGAGGCTGATTCTCCTGGATAAGCAGGAGTGGTATGAATTTTCCTTTACTTTTAATCTTGAATAATAAGGAAGTAAGCCTGACCAATTGGTTGAGGGGAGGACAACACAATATTACTCCTAACACCTATGAAACTATCATTAAAACCTATGAGAAATTGAAGAATTCTCTCATCTTGATGAGACTTAACACCTTTTTTCTTTTGCTCCACATTCACACTCACAAGTATAAATAGAAAATATTTTTAGTGTATCTAATTCATCCCATAGACTCAACATTTTTGTAAAATAAGTAGAGATACTGGAAATTTTTTGAACTACTATATTTAAATATTTTTAAAGTTGAAAATGTTTATGTAACCCCCAGGTTTTAGAGTCTGAGATTTTATTGCAAAATTGAATGCTACCCTGGAAAAGACTTACGTGATGAGTCGTTATCACTTGTCACGAGTCGTATGGTGACACTCATTGCCTGACCAGTAAAGTGTACCCAGGTTACTGTCTTGATCATGACTAAGCCTATGAGTCGCAGTGTAAGCTCACGAGTCATGGTGAGGGACAAGTGACCATAATAGTGTGGGTGCCCTAAGTTTCTTCTCAAGCCACGAGTCCAGGCAATGACTCATGATCAGTCACCATGAGTCATTACTTGACCCGTACCAATTGGGAACAATTTTACTGCATATTTTTTATTAAGGGTAATTTATTTTTTTTCTATCCATTACACTTTACCCACGACTTAGAACACTATATTTAGCTTTTTTTCGATCAGTTAATTAATCATAAGAATTATCACTCCTTTTAAATTCCTAAAGTCAAGAGAAAGCTAGGGTTTCAAAGGATTAATCATCTAAGCTTCAATTGGTGGTTTTCTCTCCAAATTTCTTTGGTGTTCAACCATGTCTCTCTTCCCTAATTTGTTTTACATAAAGGCACGTGTTTAATTATTTTTCATGTGAAGTTAATTATTGGGTTGAGGAATTTGAATGGTTATTACATGGATTGTTTTTCCCATGGTTTTGAACTTGTCATTCATGCTTTATCTTATGGTTTTTGAACTAAATAAGTGCATGGGTATGAGAATTGGACTGGGAAACATGGGTTTCCCCAAATTTATAAATTTTGATATGGAATTTACATGAATCTCATCCCACTTTGTGAAATTTGTTTTGAAACATGGATATATGCATAATTTAACTCACTCTTGAAACTTTGTATTGCATAAAGGTTAATGGGACTTAAAAGATAGTTTTTGAGGGTCCTTGGTGGCCATGGTTAGGTTTAATTTAGAATTTGGGAGTTAATTAGTTTAATTGGATTTGAATGTCATAATTGGACTTAGCTTGCAAGCATTGGTATGACGATACCAACGGTATATGCCTAAATAAAAGACTCTTTGGTTTTTGATTGGGATTATTTGCTAAATGGTTTTAATTTAAGCTTAAAAGATATTGTGTAGCTCACTATGAAGGTAGGGGTCCTCGAGAGACCAATACTAGAAATCACATTTGCCGGCATTGGGTTTTTTATGACCGTGTGTATAGTTCACACACACTATATATATATTTTGGAATAGCTATAGCCTTGGAGTCTCTAGCCTTTTCTCATATTTTCCTGGTTCATGCGACTAACAAGTATTGGGACCCTTTTAATAAGAGGAACTGAACCCATATAGCCCATGGGTGCCCTTAGGACGGATAGAGCTACATAGTCTAGGTTAATGGTTTTTAAGTCTCATGTTTATAACCTTGTACCCTACCCCAACATTATATACATATATATACATATGAATGCGTGCATGTATTTTCTTTTGATTTTGGACATGGCATTAGTTTATCCTTTCCCTGAGTTACTTTGCAATACTTACCCAACTGACGTCCTTGGATGCTACATCATTTCATGATGTAGGGTCCTAGTATTTTTTGTTTACTCATATGTAGTCTTAGGTGGAACAGGTATCGGTTGAGTATTGCTGTGAAGTGGTGAGCCTCCATCATCTGGAAAGCTTTACCATTTTATTATGTTTATTTTCTTATTTTGGGAATCGGAGAGTTCCATATTCATGGTCAGGGGCATGTCTCTAATTTGGTATTCTAGTTTTAGAGGTTTTATGGACAAAGGGTCGGTTGGTTATTTGTTTTGGATTCTTAGAACCTTTTTATTGGATTATATATCATTTTTATGGTTTGGTTTTACTTCTGATATTATTTTATTGTGCTCAGGTGGTTAGGCTAGGGGTGGTCTCCGACCCACGGTAGGCTTGAGATACCCATCACGATCAGGCTTGGGTTTGGGTCATTATAAGTTTGGTATCAGAGCATAAGTTCTTAGTCCTTCTGTGTCCACAAAGTCGTATCGAATAGAGTCCCTTTTATAGATGTGTAGTGCACCACACTTATAAGGGGAAGGCTACAAGGCATTTAGAAATGTTTTCCTTTCTTGTGTTCTAGTTCGGGCTATAGATTCTAGTGCCTTGAAAACTCTTAACTCCCTATTTTCTCACATTTTAGATTATGCCTCCTCGAAAATATGATATTCATAGAAACTCTATTGGACCTTCTGTCCTACCCAAGGACAATGTGCACAGAACTTGCCCTATTTATGGAGTATAGACCTGGTCTAGGGTACCTGCTCCTGATTGCACTGCTCTACATAGAGTTCTACCTGTCCATACTAGTCCACCTCGAGCTTCTCGGGGTGGTGATGTTTATGATCAGACTCCATAGAGGATATCTCTAATGTTGAGTTCTTCTCTCTATTTATTTTCTTACTTAGTTGGTGACATCTTAGTCTCATTAGTCGAATTGTGCCAGTTTTGTTACTCGTTCATGTGAGGTCACTTGGGTTGTACAGTTCATGAGATTGAATCCCCCAACCTTTACCATCTCTAAGGTTGAGGAGGATCCTCAAGGGTTGTGATAAGATAGAGAAAATTTGTAGAGTGATGCATGCTACTAATTCTAAAGAGGTAGAGTTTTCTACATATCAGCTGAAAGATGCAGCTTATCAGTTATATAAGGAATGGGAGAAGTTGAGAGGTGATGATGCAGAGTTGGCATTGTGGGATAAGTTTTCGGGGGCAGTTCTTAATAATTTCTTTACTCAGGAGATGAGTAAAGCTAAAGCTGAGGAGTTTATGAATCTGAAGCAGGGTAAGATGAGTGTGAAAGAGTATGCCTTGAAATTTTAGAAGCTATCTCATTATGCTTTAGAGTTGGTGTCTAGCCAATGATTTAAAACGAGGAAGTTTGCTTGTGGGTTGTCCCGTGACTTGGTATTGAAATGTAAGGCTCCAATATTGAACAATGATATGGACATCTCCAGACTTATGATTTATATATAGCAGGTGAAAGATGAAAAGAAGTAACAGATAGAGATGGGAAAGAGGCAGAATAAAAAGTTCAGGTATTCAGAGCAGGGTGCGAATCAACAAAATAGTAGGAAAGATGATAGGGAATGGACCAATAACAAGACTTAGGGAAATTCTAATTCATATTCTTTGGCTAGTGCTTCTTATCCTAAGACATCTGGTGATCGTCGTTTCAGTCTAGCAATGTTCCTAAGGCACAAGATGCCCAGTCTAAAGCTAGTGGTGCTCAATCATCTCTATCTTATCCTCCTTGTATATTTTATGTATAGCTTCACCGTGGCTATTGTGATAAGAAGAGGAACTCGTGTTTTAATTTTGGTCATCCTGGACACATGCAGAGGAACTGTCTTATGACTAAGGTAGACACTGGAGCTACTAAGGTTTTGGTTGCCATTTCTTTGGCTCCTACACCAAAGGGCTCCATTTTGGTTATCAATATGGCTGGAATCATCTCTACGCTTTTACCACTTGCCAGGAATCTGAGGCACCCCTCGATGTTGTCACTAGTATGTTACAGCTCTTCTCTTGTGATGTGTATTATTTGCTTAATCCAGGGTCTACCCTTTCTTATGTGACCCTTTATTTGGATGTACATTTTGATTCTACCCTATATGGTAATTTTATAGTTGCTAGAAAAATTTATAGGGGTTGTGTGGTGTCTATCTTTCATAAGGAGATAGTGGTGGATTTAATAGAGCTGGATATGGTGGATTTTGATGTTATCTTGGGTGTAGATTGTCTTCATTCGTTCTATGCTTCTTTGGATTGTAGGACCCATAAGGTTAGTTTTTATTTTCCTAATGAGCTAGTATTAGAATGAGAGGGGAGTTCCTTAGTGCCTAAAAGAAGGTTTATTTCACATATTAGTGCTCAAAAATTAATCTCAAAAGGGTGTCTATATCATCTAGTTTGAGTCAATGATTTTAACTCTGAAGTCTTTCTTTGCAATCCGTCCCCGTGGTTAGTGAGTTTCTTGATGATCTTCCTGGAGTTTCTCTCGATAGGGAAATAGATTTTGAGATTGATCTTCTACCGGATACTTTTCCTATTTCCATTCCTCTTTGTAGAATAGTTTTGACTAAACTAAAGGTGCTAAATGAGCAGTTAAAAGATCTTCTTGATAAAGGGCTCACTCATCCTTGTGTTTCTCTGTGGGGTGCTCCTGTCTTTTTTGTGTGAAAGAAAGATGGTTCCCTTCATATGTGTGTAGACAATCATCAATTGAATAAGGTTACAATGAAGAACAAGTATTCTCTTCCTAGGATTGATGATATTTTTGACCAACTTCAGGGTGTTAGATGTTTCTCTAAGATTGATCTTCGTTTGGGATATCATCAGTTGAAAATTTGGTAGGTTGATATTCCCAAGACTGCTTTTCAAACCTGATATGGCCACTATGAATTTTGGGTCATGTCTTTTTGATTGACTAATACTCTGCCTGAATTTATAGATCTTATGAATTGGATATTCAGGCAGTTTCTGGACTTGTTTGTGATAGTCTTCATTGATGATATATTGGAGTATTCTAAGAATGTAGAGGATCATGCTAATCACCTTTGAATTGTGTTGTAGACTCTTAAGTATTAGAGGTTGTATGCCAAATTTTCTAAGTGTGCATTTTCTTGAATACTATGATATTTCTGGGGCATGTGGTGTCTAGTGAGGGTATTAACATGGATCGACAAAAAGTAGAGGCGATTAAGAGGTAGCTTAGAACTACGACTCCAAATGACATTTGGAGTTTTTTGGGCTTATCTAGGTATTATAGGAGGTTTATGGAGAGCTTCTCTTCCATTGCTTCACCGTTCACAAAGTTGACTCAGAAAAAGGTCAAGTTCTTGTGGTTGGATGCTTTGTGAGGGTAGTTTTGAGAAACTGAAGAAAAAGTTGACTTTCACGCTAGTTTTGACCCTATTTGAGGGTACTAATAGTTTTGTTGTGTTTTGTGATACGTACCATATGGGACTAGGTTGTGTCTTGATGCAACATGGTAAAGTTGTGGCTTATATTTCCAAGTAGCTTAAGATTCATGAGAGAAACTGCCCGACTCATAATTTAAAGTAGCGACTGTGGTCTTTGGATTGAAAATCTGGTGCCATTTTCTATTTGGGGTGCATGTGGAATTTATTCCGATCATAAGAGTTTGTAGTACGTGTTCACTCAGAAGGAAATAAATCTCAGGCAAAGATGAAGGCTCGAGTTACTCAAGGACTATGACATGAGTTTGCACTATCATCCTAGTAAAGCTAATGTGGTTGCGGATGCTCTTAGCTGGTTTTCAATGGAAAGTTTATCTCATGTTGATAAGTAAAAGAGAGGGTTGGTGAAGGATATTCACTGGTTGGGAAATTCGGAAGTTCATCTCTTGGAATCTGAGGATGGGGGAGTGATTGTACAAGAGGTGGTCAAATCATTTCTTGGTGTTGAGGTGAAGAAGAAGCAGAATTTGGATCCCATTCTTCTGCAAATTAAGGTATACATTGGTCAGCAAAATATTATAGCATTTTAGATTAAGGAAGATGGTATCTTGAGGTATCAAGGTAGATTGTGTGTTCTTGATATGGATGGTCTATGGGAAAGGATCTTGGCTGAGTATCATGAGTCTAGATATATAGTTCATCTGGGTTTGACTAAGATGTACCATGACTTAAAGGAGATCTATTAGTGGAATAGACATGGTCAATTTTTTTGCTAAGTGTATGGTCTGTCAGAAAGTCAAGGTAGAGCACTTAAGTCCTAGTGGCATATCTCAAGAGATAGAGTTGCCCATATGGAAGTGGGAGTTGATCAATATGGATTTTATTATGCGTCTTTCACGGTCTCAAAATTAGTATGGTTCCATTTGGGTCATTTTGGATAGGATGACAAGGTTTGCTCACTTTTTGCTTGTGAGGACTAACTACTCTAGAGAGGACTATGCCATGTTATTTATTTAGGAGATTATCAAGTTGCATGGAGCGCCTGTCCATCATTTCATACCAAGGTATGTAGTTTAATTCTCACTTTTGGCGTTCGTTTCATAATGGTTTGGGGACTAAGGTGAACCTTAGCACCGTTTCCACCCTCAATCTGATGGACAAGTAGAATATATTATTTAGACATTGGAGGATATACTAAGGGCATGTGTGGTTTATTTTAAGGAAAGTTGGGTTGATCACTTGTCTCTCATTGAATTTGCATAAAATAATAGTAATCACTCGAGTATTCAGATGGCTCCTTTTGAGGCTTTCTATGGTAGAAGGTGTAGGTCTCCTATTAGATGGTTTGAGATTGGTGAGACTAGGTTTTTTGGTCCTGACTTGGTTCACCATGCCATGGAGAAGGTTAAGGTGATTAGATAAATGACTCAAGACTGCTCAGAGTTGCCAAAAGTCTTATGTGGATGTGAGGCAAAAAGAGTTGGAGTTTGAGGTTAGTGAGTGAGTGTTCTTAAAAGTTTCTCCTATGAAAAAAGTGATGATGTTCTGTAAGAAGGGGAAACTTAGTCCACATTATATCAGTTCGTATCATATTTTAAGGAAATTTAGGAATATTTCTTATGAGTTAGAGTTGCTCACGAGTTTGGCTTCTATTTATCCCATTTTCTACGTGTCTATGCTGAAAAAGTGTGTGGGTGATCCTTCTTTGATTATTCCTATGGAGTATATTGGTATTTTGGATTCCTTGTCCTATGAGGAAGTCCTAGTGGACATTTTGGATAGGCGAGTTCATAAATTGAGAACTAAGGATGTGGCTTCAGTGAAGGTTATTTGGAGGAACCAAAAAGTGGAAGAAGCTACATGGGAAGTTGAGGAAGATATAAAGGTTAAGTATCCGTTCTTGTTCCCTGCGATTGATGGAAATTCTTGAGGTATGATTTTCATTCTATTTCTCGTGTCATTTTTAATTTGTCATTTAGTTGTGTGTGTATTCTTTCTTGTTTTCATGCCAAGGGGTATCCTAACTCCTTATTCGGGGACAAATTATCCTTAGGGGGGGTTAACGTAACATCCCAGGTTTTGGACTTTGAGATTTCATTACAAAATTGAATGCTGCCTTATCAATGACTCATATGATGAGTCATTATCAGTCGTCATGAGTTGTATGGTTCCACAATTGCCTGACCAGTGAAGTATGCCCATGTTACTATCGTGATTACGACTAAAACCTCATGAGATGTAGGGTAAGGTCATGAGTCATGGCGAGGGACTCATGACCATAACTGTGAGGGTGACCTATGTTTTTACTCAAGCCACGAGTTCAGGCAACGACTCGTGACCAGTCACCATGAGTCGTTACTCGACCCATAGCGACTGGGAGTAATTTTCCTGCATGTTTTTTCTTAAGGGTAATTTGGTTTATTCCCATCCTTTACACTTTACCCATGACTTAAAATACTCAATTTAGCTCTTTTCCCACCAGTTAATCAATCATAAACATTATTCTCTCCTCTCAAACTCCTAAAGTCAAGAGAAAGCTAGGGTTTCAAAGGATTAATCATCTAGGCTTCAATTGGTGGTTTTCTCTCCAAATATCTTTAGTTTTCAAGCATATCTCTCTTTCTTAATTTGATTTTTCATAAAAGCATGCGTTTAATTATTATCCATGTGAAGTTAATTGTTGGGTTTTGATATTGGGTTGAGGAATTTGAATGGTTATTGCTTGGATTGTTTTCCCCATGGTTTTGAACTTTTCATTCATGATTTATCTTATGGTTTTTGAAGAGAATAAGTGCATGGGTATGGTAATTGAACCGGGGAACATGGGTTTCCCCAAACTTATAGATTTTGGTATGGAATTTACATAAAGCTCAACCCACTTTAAGAAATTGGTTTTGAAACAAAGATATATGCACAATTTAACTCACTATTGGAACTTTGCATTGTATAAAAGGTTAATGGAGCTTAAAAAGTGGTTTTTGAGGGTGGTGGCCATGGTTTGGTTTAATTTGGAACTTGGGAGTTAATTGGATTGGAATGGCATTATTGGACTTATCTTGCAAAAATAATTGGTATGCCGATTCCAATGGTATATGCCTTAATAAAAGACTCTTTGGTTTATGGTTGGGATAATTTGCTAAATGGTTTTAATTTTGGCTGAAAGGGGGTTGTGTAGCTAGCCGTGAAGGTGGAGGTACCACGGGGACCAATACTGAATGTGATGTTTGCCAGCGTGGGGGTCAAAATGACCGTGTGATAGTTCACATGAATTTTCCTTGTTTATGCAGCTAACATGCGCTGGGACCTTCTCATCAGGGGGAGCTGAACCCATATAACTCATGGGTTACTTTAGTACGGATAGAGCTACACAGTCCAGATTAATAGTTTTTAAATCTCATGTTTATAACCTTGTACCCTACCTCGATATTATATAAATATATATACATATGAATGTGTGCATGTAATTTTGATTGGTTTTGGATATGGTATTATTTTATCCCTTCCCTGAGTTTTATGCCAGTGTTTATCCCACTGACCATCCTAGGACGCTACATCTTTTCATGATGTAGGGTCCTTGGGTTCTTTGTTTACTCGTGTGCAGCCTTAGGTGGAGCAGATATCGGTTGAGTTGATGTGAAATGGTGAATCTCCATCATCCATAAAGCTTTACCATTTTATTAGTTTTCTTTTAAGATTTTAGGAATTGTAGAGTTCCATTGTCATGGTTGGGGGCATGTCCCAACCTAATTTGGTGTTCCAATT
The DNA here is from genome assembly GCA_030864215.1 of Capsicum pubescens. Taxonomy (NCBI): domain Eukaryota; kingdom Viridiplantae; phylum Streptophyta; class Magnoliopsida; order Solanales; family Solanaceae; genus Capsicum; species Capsicum pubescens. The sequence goes on from CM061540.1 coordinate 238,016,324, forward strand.
TTAGAGGTTTTATGGACAAAGTGTGGCTTGGTTATTTGTTTTGGATTCATAGAACCTTTCTATTGGTTCATATATAATTTTTATTGTTTGGTTTTGCTTCCGCTATCATTTTATTGTGCTTAGGTGGTTAGGCTAGGGGTGGTCTCCAGACCACGATGGGCTTGAGATATCTATCACGGCCAGGCCCGAGTTTGGGTTGTGACAGTTTAACATCATTAGCCTAACCAAAACTATCTTCTAGGTCATACCATAACACTTTGTCACTTTTGAAATATAAAATAGACTAAATAATTTCTTTGGAAAGGGAATTTAATAACTAAGATAGGACCATATCATTGCATCTTGACCAGGCTCCTTAAGGTCTTATTTCAGCATTAGGACAAGCTAGGGATTCATCAACGAATCATAGCTTTTTCTTTGCTGAGAGAGCTATAATAATTTCCTTTCTCCATCCACCATAGTTTCTCCCATCAAATATAGTGGAAACTAGGTTCATACCTTGATGATCAGAAGGATGAATGTAGAAAGCGTGTGAAGAGTCCACTACATTTATTGCAGGGACAATATCACTTCTTTTAGATTGTAAAGTGTTAACAACAGAAGTTGATTTTGAGGGTGATACATCAGTAGTCATCTTAAAAAAACGACAAAGAAAAAGATAGAGATTAAGGACTAAAATTAAAAAAACTTATTCTTGATGCCATGCAAAAATAAACAAAGCAAAGTATGAAATTTTACTTCTTATTACTTGATGATTCCTTTATACAAAATACCCCTATTCATAGCCAACCTACTACAATAACCCTACGTGATAAAAAGAAAGAAAAAATTATGTACATTGATGAGTGGAAAATTTGCCACTCATTTACATCAAAATTTGAGCACACTATGATGAAATAATTGTGTCTATGAGGCTAATTATCTATTAAAATTCACTAATTTCCAGTGTGGTGATCTCAAAGGAAACTGATGAAAATAAGTTGAAACAAAGTTGGAAAAGATAAAATGAGAACAAAAAGAGCAACAGCTGAAGATCAGATGACCCTCAAGTGCCGTGATCACGGTCAACAGGTCGTGATTGCGGTCAACAGTTAAGTCAACCTTCGGCGATCATAGCTTGACCACTGCAATTGAAGAAATCACGAAACCAGTCAGGTGATGGAAATCGTGGTGGTGAAAAAAACCTACAAGAGAAAAATGAGAATTTTTACAGAGCTGAATCCCAAATCTCAAAAGGCAAAAACCCTTGCATAATTGAGGCATCTTTCAACTAATTTTCCAATTTTGAGTTGAGAGAAAACATTATAATTTTGGAAAATAACAATTGTTCGTAAATTTGCAAGAGATTTTTAGTTGTAATTTGAGATTGAAATTTGGATTATTCTTGCTTTGCTTTTCAATGGATGCATTGAATGTCTACTTTGGTATATCTCTTTTCTCCAATTTCATGAGTAGCTAAATTCTTATCTTGTGGTTATATTTAATTAGGTGATTAACTTTGTGTGGGTGTTAATTGTTAGTCCAAATAACTTGTTAAAGAGGTTGGGTTTTGCTATTACTTTAGGTTTGAATTGAGAATTGTGGCTGAAAACTTCAATTGACTTGGATCCCATATCATCCTTGAAAGAGGCATATGGATGATGAGTAATAGTGAACAACACTTTAGATTAGCTTCTCTCATAGCATTATCTTAGAAATAAGGATGCTGTGTGAATTAGCTATGTTTATAAGCATCATCTTAGAAATAAGGATGCTAGTATGAGGTATTGGATTAATGATTTTGTCACGATCATGAGGTATTTGAAAGAATCCATGAGTGAAATTTAGTGTTTTGTTGAAATACCAATACTAATACCTTAAATCTAGCCTACCCAAACCCTTATCTAAAACTTGGACTAACCTTTGATTACCCACACATAAATGACCCCTAAGGTAGCATAAACCCAAGGTTTCTCTTAATTTGATTTACTAGTCACTTGGTAAATCCCTCATTAGTGTTATTTTGTGATTTCGCTTAACGAAGATTTACACCAACCCCTTCCCCTAATTTTACTTTAATTTTTTGTTTTAGTTGCGCATTACAGGTTAACTCCTAGTTGACTCTTAACACATGAAAGGTGTTGAAAGCTAGTTTGCACTCCTTGTGGATACGACCTTGACTCTTGTTGGGTTTATATTGACGACGATCGCTTTGTGTCAAAATAATGGTGTAAGTTGAGCGTTATCACACATCTAAAAAAGAAAAAAAATATCTTGTTATGTACCTCAAATATATTCACAATAATTGACTAAATATTCATAATGAATCTCAACAAGGAAAATTTTTTTGTAGCCCATCACAATAGGACAATGAAGAAAGTTCTTTTTAAAAGTGGAAAATGCCAACAAAAAGGGTTGCATGATGCTAAATTCCATTAAACATAATTAATTATGTTAATAAGGTACATATATTCATGAAGCTTGTACACAAAGCCCTGGACATAGTACTTCTATTGTAAGTCATTAGCTTTTTTTAAAATTTTCCTCTCAAATTCTAGCAGAAATTAAATGATGCAACAAAGATTTACTTTATAGGTGGTGGCTTTGGAAAAAAATTTATGCTCTTTCCTATTCGTAAAATAGTTGCACACTCTCGATCCTTAGCAATGGACTAGGTAACTATTTTTTCCAAATTTGTCAACATGATGGAGCTGCATTCAAAGAGTACTAGATTAGGACGAATCACTATCAACATGACTGTTCATTTATCAGATATTTCACGTCATTAAATTCATCAACCACTATATGATAAGTGATTTGAGATAGTGCATTAAACGTTATAGCGACTTATACATAATTGAAATTGCAAGATCACAAAAATCTATAATAAGGATAAAGATTTATATAAAGTTACAGGAAAGAAATATGCTAGAAATTACATTAAATTCTCAAAGACTATATCAGATAAGCTTTAAGAAATATGTAGTTGTGACTTTTGGCTCGTGTGAGCTATATAGGAGAAAATAGATCAATGCTTATATATAGAGATAGATTAGGATTTCAGCTATACTTCAAAATGGATAACTAATCCTGGATGAGGCAGAACAAAATCTCCCTTTTTTGCTAAGCCATCAATAGAGATAAAATGCTAATGAAGATATGATGTTGATTTAATGGAAATTTAAAACATAAATAGGTAACTGGCATCGGTGAACCTTTTTTACATTAACTATTCGGACCAAAAGTAAAATTTTCTCAGAAAAAGCTAGCCAGAAGACTATTATATTCTTTTCTAAACTTCAGGAAGATCGAGTATTAGTTTTGTGTTGTTTTCCTCGAATTCCTCTCCAAATCAAAATGGGCATAGAACAGTATTACAAGAGCATAAGGAATGGAAAAAATAAAAAACATAAAGCAAAGACAATGTCAAAAAATGCATAACAGTATGGAGCCATCACGATAGTTGCAAAGTAAAAAAATAACATATCGTATTCCAGCTTTTATTACAGTTGCACACATTTACTTTTTTGCATCAACCGCAGATTTGGATGATTTGAGAATACTAAAAGTAGCAATGGATAAATGTTGTGGCTTACCTTAGCATTATTATCCTTGAAATATGAGGCACTATCAAAATAGTGAACTTTTACTCTATTGTAGCTTCAAAAATCTACAATCAGGAGTGAAAAGAAAAGTAAAAAAAAATTGCACAATATGGTTGAACTTATATAAGAGATGGTATTATATTCTAAACTAAAAGGACCTAAATTTTCTTCAACCTCCAGTAACTCGGCCAACATTTTTTGTGGAGAACATAGCTTTTGACACTGTTACACCATCCTTCACACTTTTTTTCAATAGCTTAGAAGATGTTGAGAATCTAAAATAATTATAGCGATACGAGGTGGAAAATTTTCTTCAAAATCTTCTTCAAGTTTCATGTTATGTTTTCTTTGGAGAGTGAAAGCCAAAAAATGTGATCACGTAAATTTTACTAAATACAATGTAAGAATTCAATAATTATCAATCAAAGTTACTTAGTATTCTTACCTTATCAACTATGTAGTAGTCTCAAATAGAGCTAAAACCTTTACAGGAAATTACCTTTCAAATAATGTATTATAATCAAATTGTGTAAATGTTGTACGAAGTACAACAACTAATACTATTCTTTTAAATTGTTAACTTTTAGTATTTTAGAAAATTGAGCATGAAAAGAGTTGAGGTGACTTATATACATATTTACATAATGTTAAAACACTTTTAATGAAATGCTTTGACTTAAAAAATAAGAAGTCACTGCAGTAAAAGCATCACTCATATGTCAAGCGACAATTGTGCATACCAGTCATGTCGACTAAGCTTGATTTTAGAATATCCCTCTACCGAGTAGAGCCTTTTCTTTTTTTGAAAGCAATAAATTGGAATCACTGACTTTTTTATACACCATCATCTGTATTATGACCAATGTGCACATTTTCATCAGCATATCTTTAACATCGATATATGTTATTTTAAACTTAATAAGAAACAGAATACTATCTACTATACTATACAATTTAATGGGTAGCATTAGAAAAAGTGGTTGTGGAATTCAGCGGAGTTCAAAAAATTATTGAAATTTCTAACTTATCATTTTTGTATTTACTGGCTCTTTCTTTTATCGTTAGAGTAGATGTAATGACATGAAAATTTGATGAAATATGTAAAATTTGTGATTTTATTTGAATTGACTATTTTATTTTATTCCTCTCTATAGTTTCATTGTGGTATTTTTGGGGTATGGGGTATTGACACGACTCCAGATGTATTTTGGTGATTTTTGTGCAAACTTATAATTTTTGGTGGCTTTGAGAGCCTTATTTTGGACTTATATGAATATCTTTTGATTTGTGCAATGGATGAATGAATGGACCGTACCAATAGCTTCAAAATATTGATTTTATGCTGGGTAGACCTTTGGTTAGGTTCTCGATGCGCCCGAGCTCATTTTGACTTGTTGGTTGGAAAGTTGAAAAATTGGAAATATGGGTGTAGGACTCACATTTGGTTGAAAAGATCTCGTATGGAAAATTCAACTTTTCCAGTGCATTCGAAATATCAATTTTAGGGTGGTAGCATATTCAATGTGATTTTACGGCTTTTAAATCTCATTTCGATCCTTAATTTGGAAAATTATGATTTTGGATTTCGAGGGTCGACTTTGTGAAAATGATTTTTTTTTTGAAATTCTGATATCGCTATTGAGTTTGGAGCATTGAATTAGTATGGTTGCATAGTTCGTTTTCATATATCGGACTTTGAATGAATTTTGGGCACCCCGTCGGAGTCTGGGTTGGTCTTGAAAAATCTAATTTTTCCAGATCTGGTGCAGTGTATAAAACAATCCTTTTTCCCTTTTTTGCCCAATTTGCCCATTCTTTTATCTTGTCTCTTCAGAGTTAAATCCTAAAATAATGTGAGAACTTAAAACTGAAGCTTGTGGGAACTAGATTAACATCTATTTCTTGATTCTATTTCAGATTTAAGGTGACATTTCATCCCTTTCTACTATAATTCCTTGATTAATTTTTTAAAACTCCAAATCTTTTAAATTACTAGTTTTTTTTTAAATTAATTTAACCTTCAAAACAACTTTGATTCTTGATTTTAACACAAATTTTAAAGATTTTACCGGATAAAGCTCAAAAATGGGTTTTCTTCAATTTGAACTTCATTTTTACTCGATTTGACTTGGATTTTCAGATGTAGATTCCTAAAAATATGGGAAACATATTTTTGAAGTAAAGTTATGATTTTGTCTCTTTTTTTGAAAATCTATTTTCGGGGATCCATTTTGTCCCCGAATAAAAAGTAGTCAATATAGGTATTGTTAGCTTTATTTTCATGCGTAGATTCTATATTTTTTTGATTTTATTTAATTTTGGAGTCATTCGTGGAAAGTAAGGTCGTGAGTTTAAAGTGTAGCAGACTAATTTTGAGATTCGAGGTAGGTTATGGCTTAACTCTTTCAGACTGGTCTAGATAGTAAATGATGGTACAAAATACATGTTAAGGGTAGAAAATAATTATGAAAAATAGCTATCTATGTGTTGTCCCCGTGTGGGGGGGCTGTATGTGACGTAATTGCAGAAATTGAGATATTATATGATATGTGTGATCGTGTGGGGTCCTCTATGATATTGATAGCCTTGAATATATGTGAATAATTGTATAGTATTATTGAAATACCTAATGTAGTACCATTCATGTATTGCAATATATTCATACTTGTTGGCATGTAAAACATATAGAAATTCACGAATGGTGGAATTAATGAGTGAATATTGGCTCACGTGGTTGTGAAAATATATTATTATGATTGGTTGTGGAAATAACTCTTGTAGTTGGGTTTGTGGAAATACTCATTATGATGGGTTGTGAATAATGCATTATCATCCTCATGGCATTATAAATATAATTTCACTCATTTGTTGTATGTTTTGTATATACTTGTTGTTATTATTGTTTGTCATACTTGATTTCTGTCTTATGTGCTCTGGAAATACTAGAAATACTTGAAATATTAGAGATCCTAGGAATTCTAGAAACACTGGTAACATCAAAATTTAATACTCTCCACAAGGGATGTGCCGGGGAGGAGATATTGATATATAGATTGTATATGGGTTGATGAACCCTTCATGGGTCCCACGTCGGTAGGCTTGCCTCCGTGAGTGTATATGGAGGTTGTGAGATGATATCGTGCATTATCATCATCATCATATATATATATTGCACTTGTTTTATTGTATTTATGTTGTGCTTGTATTTCCATATTGACTTGTCATTTATCTATTTATTCTATATCTTTACTCGTTAATGTCTAATGGTTCTATCTTTCTTTATTTGTACTTTATGATCTTGATTATACATATTCCTCTTTTGTTCTACTTGTATGTGATATTGTGTAAAATTGTATTACTATCTGGTATGTTATTGTATTATGTATGGATATTGTAGAACTGTTAGAGAAAGCGATGTGGGCTATTGTTATGGGATATTTTTTGATTGCAGGTGACATGCCTTTAGTGTATATTTTGTATGCTTTATTTACTACTTTCCTTGGTCAGCCTATGATACCCACCGAGTACAAGGGGACGATACTCACGCCTACTACGCCCTTTCGGTGCAGGTCCTAGATCGAGTGTGCCTCAGATTGGTTGATTTTAAGCACCTTCAGAGTTTTCAAGGTAGTAGTTAGACAATCAAGCGTTTGTAGTTCACCTCTATCTTTTTGTAGTAGTTATCTATTTATTTGTATTCGGAGATAGATGTTGACCCTGTGTGGATATTTCTGATATATTTGACTCATGGTTTGTATTAGTAGTTCTTATACTATTGACACATAGTTTTTGGAATATTTGGATATGTTTTATTTGCATTGTTATAATTACTTGTATGATTTATCTTTAATCTAGAAGCCTTACCTAAGGGTACTTCCATCTTTCCTCTTTTCGTATCAGTTTGGGTGATAGTCGTACTTGTCAAGGTACGATGCAATAAGTGCCATTAGGACCCCCATTTTTATGACGTGACAAATTAGTATCAGAGCACACATATTTCATTAGTCTCAATGATGTAAGAATGGAATATCTAATAGAGTCTCACCGATCGGTACGTCGACATCCGTATCTATCTTCAAAAGGCTATAGGATATGTTTAGGAAACTTTCCTTATTTTATTCCTTATCGTGTGAAGTTCTTTCATACTTTGTGTTCTGAGTTGTATTTCACTCTTTCTACGTAGATGGTGTTGACTAGGTCTAGCAAGAGTAGAGATACAAAGCCTTTACCTAGAGGGCGAGCCTCAAGTCGTGGATAGACTCAAGGGAGTCAACGGGTTTGTCATTCAGCTTCATCTAGGAGGAGTGCTAAGGGACTCTCCCGTGAGCCTTATTTTGAGCAGGTTGTAGGTGTGGGTTCTACTCCAATTTCTCAGAGTTTGTCTGCCCCATTTTTGGAGGGATTGTTGGTGTGTTTGCTAACCCGTTTAGAGGGTTCTCCTTTGGTTATGTTAGGTGTTCCTCCAGTTCAGAGTGTGGATCCTCTTGTTGCACCTGCTTTTGTTTAGGGTATTCCTTAGACTCAGAGTACTATTCTTCCTTCATTATCGGTAATCAAGTATGTTGCTCCAGGGATGGGAGTTCGAACTTTATCTATGTTACCTCCTATGGCGAGGTCTCTTCCAACTAGAATTATTTTCCTCATGATCTTCGGCGAGCCATGAATCAGATGATAGGGTTTGGGGTGTCACTCCATAGTATAGGGGACCAGTCATAGACATAAGGATCTAATCCTCGAGCATCTCTGAGAGGCGCCAAGAGGGTGCACCATCAAGATAAGTTTAGAGGTTTCTTTCTGTGTGATGAGTTTGGCCATTTGGCCAATGACTTTCCTCGCCGTGTGTTTAGAGCTATGCATTTTTTAGCTATGAGAGGTAGGGGTTCTACTAGAGGTGTGAGAGGCAGAGGTAGTAGAGCTCGTGGGGTTACTTAGCCATTTGGTAGTCATGGACAGTGCTATGCCTTACCAGCCACACCAGTGGCAGAGACTTCTAATGCTGTGATCACATATATCATCCACGTTTGTTTCAGACCTTCATTTGTATTATTTGATCCCAGATCAACTTTCTCCTATGTGTATATGCATTTTCCTTCACTTTTGATTCTGTTAGTGGGCCTCTTGTCATGCTTATTTATGTATCTATGCTAGTTGGTGATTCTTTAGTGGTGGATAGGGTGTACCAATCTTTTAATGTGACTTTTGCTAGGCTTGAGATTTTAGAAGATCTTCTTGTGTTAGATATGGTTGATTTTGATGTTATTTTTGGTATGAATTGGTTGGCTCCTTAACATACTGTCCTAAATTGATTCACTTAGATTGTGATTTTAGCTTCGCTAGGTATGCTAAAGATAGCCTGGAAGGGTGCGCTTCATTTGTGACCTAAGAGGGTCATATTGTATATTTAGGCTCATTGATTAGTTAAGAGGAGATGTTTATCTTATTTGGCTCATATTTGTGATACTAATGTTGCTTTACCTCTTTTCTTGGATTTTGTCCGTGTTGTTCATGAGCTTATGGATGTGTTTCCTATGGATTTGCCTAGTATGCTGATGTTCCCTAGAAACATGGCACATTCGATGCTTAAAACAAGGAATTTTTTCTTGCACTTAGGTTATTTTAATAGATATGATGTGTTTGTTGCATGAGTGCAAGGAAATCAGGTAGAAAGTGACTTAAGCTGAAAATTTGAAGAAACATCTCTGCAAAAAGTTGAAGTACTAGTTAGGCTACAAGTCGTTAAGACACTATATGACTCGTAGACCAAACTCGTAAAAAGAACAGTGAGCTAAGCTAAGGTCCTAAATTAGAGTCATAGCATACTACGAATCATAAGGTCAAACTACAACTCGTAGTGAGAAATCATAATAAGATCAGTATGCAAGGTCTTAAAGTTTGAGGCTCAAGTGATAACGAGTGAAGACCACGAGTTGTAAGGATTGACCACGACTCGTGGTGAGGAATTGTAATAAAAGCAGAAGCTTGAAGCCTGGAAGATGAAAGTTCACTGGAATGTCGACGACTAGCAGCATACGACTCGTAAGGAGACCTTACGAGTCACAATGATTGCTTACTTAATTTTTCCTATTCCATTTTTTTGGATTTCTTTATTATTTTGAGATACTATAAATACCTTAGGGTTAATTTATTATTAGGTTACGTACTTTTATACTACTTTTGATACTTTTCACATACTTTGATCATTGAGATTTTGTTCTTGAGATTTTGGTTTTGTATTCAATTGGAGACTTCAGATTTTATTCTTTCATTATTGTACCATTATTTACACACCTGCTTCGTTGATTATCATAGATTATTTCATAAGCATGAGCGACTAAATTCCTTGACTAGGGTTGTGGAAACCCTGGTGGATTAGCTACATAAGGGAAGTAGGAGAATTATCTATTCTACTGTAGTTACATGTATTGCAATCTTCTTCGTATTAATTGTACCCAAGCTACTGCAGAAGCTTGGGAATTGCCTGTATTCAAGAATGTCCTCCCAAAGGAGTTGAAATTTTGAAAAGGAGGTTACAATAGTGATTTGAGGCTATCAACCCTCATCTAATTATCTCGAGACTCAAAAGGTGAGAGTTTTATTGAGGTTATTGACAAGGGACAACAAGGAGACAACTCGAAACTCACAAGGTAAAGGGTGAGATCTATCAACACGTCTACAAGACTGTTGATAGTACATAGCTTGTCAACTTTGTATGCAGAGTAGTAGGTTAGGTATATTGAACATGAGAACCTTACGTAGTTGTAAAACCAAGGGGAACACAATCCTAGTGTTCGTCTTCTATTTTCTACAACCAAAAGCATTCAAGTTCGGCTATTTGTTAATATTAAGCTTCAAATTTTCCCATTTACTTTTCAACACTACTCATGAACTTTGTCAAGTTTGAGATACTGTTCAGCGTATTCCCTGTGGGTTTGACCCCAACCTTAGTTGGGTTACTATATTTGTCATCGATCGCGGCATACTTCTTTGGAGGTTAGTATTGGGAAACATTAAATTTTGGTGTTGTTGTCAGGGAAAGTAGTGTGAATTAATTAATTGATATTGGTGAAGTGTGGAGTTATTATTTTCTTTTTTAAGTTGGGTATTCGTCGATGTATGCCTAGCACTAGAATTTAAGGAAATCCCTTACTCCCTATTGATCCTAAACCAGAGAGAATCTTATAAACACCACGAAGGATGTTAGAGCAAGTTCATGATGGTGTTCCTTTTGCGGTCCAAGATCCTCAGATTGTACCTCCTCTTCCACCTGCTGATCCACAAAATGTTTCCAATAGATAGATGGAGCAATTTTTTATAGAGGCAACTAAAGAGAGAAGAGTAATCGAGAAAGCTCCATTGGCTCAACAGGCATATCTGGCTTTGCCAAGATCGGTAGATAATAATCAAGCATCACTTGATGCAAATCCTGATAGAGGGCGTGGTGCCTGAGCTAGAATAGTCCTAGCCTATCTGTATCTACCACTTTATGATGAAGATGAAGATATGGGTTATATAGAGCCTACTGATATTGGAGACATTGTTCCACCTGATTTACCCCCTAATGTGAAATTCGATATTACTCGTGCCATTATCTAACTATTGAATCTAAATGGTGTATTCTCGAGGCAAGCAAAAGATGATGCAAACATGCATATCATAATTTTTACTAGGATATGCACTTCACACACCATCCATGGGGTGGATCAGAAAGCGTTGAGGTTACAATTGTTTTTTTTTTCACTGGCGGGTGAAGCATCATTGTGGCCGGGGGAACTTCTTAGAGGATCAATAACGACTTGGCACGAGTTGTGAAAATAGTTTTTAACTCGATTCTTTCCCCTACAAGAATGCTATAGCTAAAAGATGAGATCTATAATTTCCAGTTGATACCTACAGAGTCTATGTATGAAGCATGGTTTCAGTTAAAAAAGAAGTTGAGTATGGTACCCCATAACAAGATTCTAGGTTCCAACCTATTGGAAATATTCTATAGGTCCTTGAATGTTAGCTCTAGGGAAATGGCAGACACAATATCTGGAGGTACACTTATGCGTCTGCGTTGGCTAATAGAGGAGCGGTACATATTCTATTAAAGCTGCTAGTGACTATAGAGCTAGTGATGATATGGTAGCACAAGAGGTTGCATAGCTTAGAACTGATATTAGCATGCTTTCAAAATAATTTGTTATAATGACAGCTTAAGAAGTGAACATATTGGAGGCACAGGGATCTACTTCTAGAGCTTATGAGTCTAATACAAATGAGGAAGCAAAGTATTTATATCATAAAGTGGTGGGTTTCCAAGACAAAGGGCAAGGAAACCAAGGTCAGAACTATTATGATGATTGGTACCGAGACAGGAGCAGAGAATAAGATAGTTATTGGAGGTGCAAGGATGACTACAAAGAGACAAGCGACAAATATGTTCCACCATGTAGTTGAGATACCGAGTCTAGAATGGAAGCAATGTTGTTGAAATTAGTAAAAGGCCAAAAAAGTCAAGAGAGTTTTCTTAAGGAGATTAAGGCAGACCTATCAGGGCTGAATCAGAAAGTTGAGTCATATGCTACCGCAATCAAACAATTGGCATAACAGTTCGGCCAAATATCGGCCATGTTGAATCAAAGGCAGCCTGGTACTCTTCCTAGTAATATAGTACAAAAATTGAAGAATGATAGTCATTGCCATTCCATTACCACTCAAAGTAGAAAACCACCATGGATATATTCGTGCCTTCTGTGAATGAATCAAAGAATGATGTTGATCCTATTGATGTCAAGGAAGCGCCTGCTATTAAAGCTGAGAAATCATCAGATATCGAGAATGGCAGTAAGAAAAATAAAGGAAAGGGTAAGGTTGAGGAGCCCGTTCTGAAGACCATTTTGAGATCTCTTCCCCCTTTATGGTAGAGGTTGAAAAAGAAGTAGGAAGAGGGTAAATATCAGAAGTTCCTATATATATTGAAGGAGTTGTCTGTAAACAATCAACTAGTTGAGGCATTGGAGAAAATGCAAGGTTATGCGAAATTCATGAAAGATATGGTCACTAGAAAGTGGACTGTGAGCTATGAGTATGCTAGAAATGTTCATCATTATAGTGTTGTTGCCTCTATATCTCTAGTAGAGAAAAAGGAGGACCCTGGAGCCTTAACCTTTTCATGCACTATTGGGTCCTTCAACTTCGCTCGAGCTTTATGTGATCTAGGAGAAAATGTTAATCTCATACCACTGGATGTGTTTAAGCAGTTGGGGTTAGGAGAGCCTAAACCAACATCGATGAGATTGTTGATGGATGATCGGACTGCAAAAAATCTGATTGGTATTCTTTGTGACGTGTTAGTAAAGGTGACATCCTTCATCTTTCCAGTCGATTTTGTGATAGTTGATTGTGAGGTAGACATCCAAGTCCCTATTATCTTGGGTATACCTTTCCTAGTTATAGGTAGGGCATTGGTTGTTATGGAGTTGGGATAAATGAGGTTCAAACTCAATGATAAATAAGTAACCTTCAATATATATCAGTCAATGCGACAACCGGATGATATGAGAGTTGTATCTGTAATATACACCATTGATTATGAAGTTGATACATTGTCTGTTCTAATTGAAGAGAGGTTGGGTGTTGAAGCATTAGCTGTAATGATAATGAATTTTGACAGTGATGGAATTGAGGAGTATGATGAGATGGTTGGTGCCATGTATGGGAGAGGTTCATATACTTATGCTCCAAAGATGCTTTATCTGGATCTGAAAAATAGAACCACTCTTTCTGCTCATCCATCAATTTAACAACCACTAGTAATGGAGTTAAAGGCTCTCCCATCTCATTTGCATTCTGCTTTTATGGGCGCTAAAAAACATTGTCAGTGATTATTGCTATGAATTTAATGGAGATCGAGGTAGAGGGAATATTGTCTGTATTGCTAAAGTTCAAACAAGCTATAGAATAAATTATTGCGAGTATTCCACCAAGAATCTGTACTCATAAGATCCAACATGAACCAGATTGTATCCCAAATATTGGCACCAGTGAAGATTGAATCCCACTGCTAATACCAAGTGGGTCAGTCCTATTCAATGCGTCCTGAAAAAAGGTGGTGTTGCTGTAGTGCCAAATGACAAGAATGATCTTGTTCTAATGATACCAGTCACAGGTTGGAGAGTGCGCATGGACAATAGAAAGTTGAACACATAGACCTAAAAGAACCACTTCCTAATGCCCTTCATGGACTAGATGTTGGATAGACTTATGGTAAGGGGTTGGTATTATTTTATGGATGGCTATTCAGCGTATAATCAAATCAAGATTGTTTTTGAAGATCAGGAGAATACAATATTTACCTTACCATATGGTACCTTTGCATTCAAGAGAATGCTATTTGGGTTATGCAATGCTTCATCCATATTTAAGAGATGCATGATGTCCATCTTCTCTGACATGGTTGAAGAAACCATTGAGGTATTTATGGATGATTTTTCTATGGTTGGTAATTCTCTTGATGACTATTTGAGTCACTTGGCCAATGCTCTGCGATGATGTGTGGAATGGAACTTGGTACTTAACTGGGAGAAGTGCCACTTTAGGGTGAAAGACGAAATTGTACTTGGACACAAAATTTTAAAAAGAGGAATAGAGGTTGACAAAGCAAAGATTGAAGTGATTGAGAAGTTGCCACCGCCAATTTCAGTCAAGGAAATTTGAAGCTTCTTAAGACATGCAGTTTTTTACAGGCGATTCATTAAGCATTTCTCAAAGATTACTGACCCTTTATGCAAGCTTCTTGAGAAAGAGGTGAAATTTGACTTTGATGAGGCATGTGTGAAAACTTTTGAGTGCTTGAAGGAGCGGATGGTGTCAGCTCCTATCATTGTGTCAACTGACTAGCCTATGCCATTTGAGATAATCTGTGATTCAAGCGGTGTGGCCTTAGGTACTATCTTGGTCCAAAGACGAGAAAAGATTCTGCACCCTATCTATTATGCTAGAAAGGTATTAAGCCCTGCTCAAAAGATTTATATTGTGATGGAATAAGATCTACTAGCAGTGGTTTTTGCCTTTGAGAAATCTTGGTCTTATCTGATTGGCACTAAGGTTGTTGTTCATATAGATCATGTAGCCTTAAGATACTTAATGGTGAATAAAGATGTAAATCTTAGAATAATACGTTGGGTTCTCTTACTGCAAGAGTTTGATTTTAAGGTAAAAGACCGAAAGGGTACAGAGAATCAAGTTGCTGATTATTTATCCAAGCTTGAGGTTGAAGCAATGCAAAAAGTAGGGAATGGGCTTGAAATAGATGATACTTTTCCAGACAAGTAGATTTTTGTAGCATCACAAGACCTAATTCCGTAGTTTACTGACTTTGCAATTACCTAGCAAGTGATCTCGTCTCAAAAGATCTGTCCTTCCAACATAAAAAGAGATTTATGCATGAGGTAAGGATCTTTTTTTGGGATCAACCGTATCTCTTTAGAATCTGTGCAGATGGGGTTATTTATAAATGCATCCCTGAAGTGGACATAATGATCATTCTTGAGGCTTGTCATGCTTCTCCAGTTAGGGGTCACCATGGAGGAACCTGCACAACCCACAAGTTCTTACAGTGTGGGTACTATTGACCGATAATTTACAAGGATGCTCATGACTTTGCTACAACTTGTGACCAATATCGACGTCAAGGTAATATATCAAGAAGCCATAAACTTCCTATGACCCCTATTTTAGAATTGGAGTTATTTGATGTGTGGGGTGTGTACTTCTTGGGTTCATTTGTGATCTCTTTTGGTATGTAATATATTTTGGTTGTAGTGGACTATGTGTCCAAATAGGTGGAAGCGGTAGCGCTTCCCAACAATGAAGTGTCACCAAATTCCTAAAAAAGTATATTTTTTCTCGATTTGGCATTCCTCGTGCTATTAACATTGATGGTGGGTCGCATTTTTGCAATCGCTTGTTCAAACGTATGCACTAAAAGTATGGAGTAAAGTATAAGGTGGAAACACCTTATCACCCTCAAACAATCGAGCAAGTTGAAGTTTCGAATAGAGAGATCAAGTCCATTTTGGCAAAGACTGTAAATGCCAATAGGATTGATTGGTCTAGAAAGTTGAATGATGCATTATGTGCCTACCAAATAGCTTACAAAATCCCCAGTGGTGCCTCTCCATACCATCTTATGTATGGATAGGCGTGCCACTTGCCGGTCGAACTTGAGCACAAGGCACTTTGGGTATTGAAAAAGCTGAATTTAGAGTGGTATGATGCAACAAAGCTGAGATTGAGTAAGATAAATGACTTCCAACTTTGGGCTTATGAAATTTCTGCCCTATACAAGGAGAAGATGAAGCTACATCCTGATCAAAAAAATAAGAAAAGAGTATTTGAGCTAGGTGACCAGGTATGTTGTATAATTCAAGACTTTTCTTATTTCCAGTAAAGTTAAAGTCCAGGTGGTATAGGCCATTTATTGTGATAAGAGTGTTTCCATATGTTGGTTTAGAATTAAAGCGTGATGATGAAGCTCCATTCAAAGTTAATGGGAAAAGGGTGAAGCATTATATGGGCAACACTGAAGAAGTTAAAATCAATGATGATGTAATCCATGGTGAAGTCTGAGTAACCAGGGAAACTGAGTCGTATCACGACGTTAAATTGGGAGTTGCATGGGAGGCAACCCATGGGGATGGTTGGTGAAATCTAAGTATCCAACCTATCCACGTTGTTCCATGATGTTAATCAAGCATTTCGTGGGAGTACCCCCAAGTTTTGTACCTATTAAAATATAGGGTAACATATGTGTTCAGTGTATAGGATTGGATATTACAGGAGTCAACCACAAAATTTTCTGATCTCAAGCCATACGAGGCTCTTTACGAGTCGTAACCAAATATTACGACTTGTGAGCAGGAGTCTTAAGGACTTGGAACTCAGATCAACTTTAAGTAATTGGTATCTGAGTCATTACAACACTCAAAATGAGTCGTAGTCAGTGACTATGACTCGGCACCTTGAGTCGTAATGACTGGAGACTCAGGTAAGGTTCTAGTCTTTATGGATGGAGCCAAAAACTCATAAGAAATAGTTATGAGTCAAAATAAAGAATCGTAACCAAGCCTGACATATCAGGCATCGTGGGTCCACCCGATCTAAATCACGATTTAAAATAAAAGAGGCAACCAAATTAGGCACAAACTTTTAAATTCGCAGACTTCCTCAATTTTTCTTGGCTAGAAAAACTCAAAAACACTCCACTTTTCAGTCTAAAACACAAAATCAACCAAGTCCATTCCTTATAAAGTTCAAAAATCTCACAAAGAATAGGGCTTAAAGTTGTTTGAAGTCAAGAAATCCAAAGATCAAGCAAATAAGTAAGTGTTTATGCTTAAACGATCTATTTATTAAGTTAGTTCCTAAAAATGGTACAATGCCCTTGGATTTCTTGATTCAAATATGTGTATACATAGGTAACCAAACCCTATTCTTGAAAATTTTGCTATGTATTCTGGTAATGGGAGTGAAAATAGAATTTGTGCTTTAGATTTGTACTTAGGGATGAATGTATGTAGTATTTATTTGTGTTTGAAGTTATATGTTGTGAAAATATTGAGTATTGGAACTAACTAGTCTAAACATCCATGTTACAGTGATTACGGGCTTCGTTACGACTCGGAGTGAAACCTAAAGAGTTGTTAAGTTACTCGTAACCACTTGTAACATACATGTTTAGAAGAAGGGGGGTTCTGGTAACATTATGACTCAACTTAATGATTCGTAATCAATTCTTACGACTCGTAGACAAGATTTGTAATGACTGGAGAGATATCTACATAATATGAAAAGTTTCTAGTCAGCATACAAGTGTTGGTATTGAGTTGTAGTCTCCTTATGACTCGTTAGGAGGACTCATAATTTTTCTTGCAACTACTGACCTGTACTCTGTCTATATTATGACTCGTTCAAACAAGTCATACCTAGTAGTTATAACTCGTACCCTTTAGTTGTATAGAGTCGAATACATATACACTAACACCAAACTTTCTTGTTTATCTTTAATCTTCATAGAATTCACTAATTGGTTTTATGAAAATAGATACTCATGGATCCTAAGGGTGATTCATCGTCGAAGCAAACACCAAAGAAGAACACCAAGAAGAAACCTGCCCCAAAATTTAATTACCAGTTGAGAAATAAGGACACCGACGAGTCAAGCGGTGAACTCAAAGAATACTCGATAAAGGAGTAGGTGAAGATAAGGAAGAAACTACCTCAGGGCAAGAAAACAACTGCGAAGGAGGCCACACCTCCCAGAAACACCCCCAGAATGAAACATCCCAACACTTTTCCACCGTATTTACCATCATCTTCTGATGATGATAATGAAGAAGAAGAAAATAATGATGATGCAGGTAAGAAAGAATCAAGTTCCTTTGATGAAAAAGTTGAGAGAGAGAGTGAGGAGCATGCTACTCCTATTGATATCCGACCACTACTACCACTAGCTCAAATTCCATTATATATTGAAGCTGCTCCGTGCCCATCATTGAACAATGGGGGTGCCTCAGAATGTAGGATACTTACAATGAGGGGATAGAAGTAAACCCATTCTAAGGAAAAATAAGGAGGGGGATTTATTAGGAGAGAAAGTTGACTGCGGCAGACATATCTGAGATGCCTGAGTTTGAGGCTCGATTCCAACAATATCAGTTTTAGTGAATGACCACAAACCCCAAAAAATTTAGTCCTGCATTAGTGTGGGAGTTCTTTTCGGCATACAAAGGGAGGATGAAGAGGAAATACCCACAAGTCAACTTATGAAAGGGTGGTGAGCCAATAACTTTGTTGACTATTAAAGGAGTTTGGGTGAAGGTCTCCCCAAGGACTATTTCTAAAGTATTGCATGGACTAGATTTCCAACCACCATTGAACACTACAAAAATTGACTACCACATGGATGAAATGCAAAAAATAACAAGGAAATAAATAGGAACTACTGATAAGATGATGCATTTTTGGTGGATGAAAAATATTATCACTTCAAATAGAGAAGAAACTAATTGGGTAGTTGGTGGTCCAGGAGTGAAATCACAGTAGATTACCAAAAACACCTTAAACTTTGGGGCAAAGAAGTGGTGGACTCTTGGCCAAAATAGGTTGTGTACCATAACTGGGGACAACGTACTTAGTCTAGTCCGCATAATATTAATAGCTGAACTCATGGCTGGGTTGATTTCGATGTTTCACAGTTCATTTCCAGAGAACTACATGAACGAGAAGTGGGTATTGATGTATTTCAGGAATTCACATACTTGTTCACTCAAATATGCTTGGAGACGGGGGTGCCATAACTTTCGGATGCGGATTAGTATATTGAGACAAGGAACACCACTGACTTGGGGTTGATTCGGGATGTAGCAGATCCCATGTCAAAATAGGCCAAAAAAGGAGCAACATTGCTAGCTGAAGCTCTTAAAAAAGTATACGAGTATCGAGACTGCTAGATTTATTGAGGTAGATGACACTTTGATTGAGGGTGGGCTATATAAAACCTAACCTTTTGATAAAACTGGTATATCCAGTACTCCCACTCCACCCCCGACTATAGCACCACATCCATCCATGACTAGATCAACTTTTGCTGGTTGTATGATAGTGCCACAGACAGTGTGGAATGGGTGATGAAAATATTGAGCACTGTGGAGATGAGGGTGAGGTTAATAGAGAAAAGAATAAAGCCCTAGGATAATAAAAGACTCAAATACCAAAGCATAAAGATACAAAGGAGGTTGGATGGTTTCGAGCTTAGGATTACTCGTTAGCTTGAGGGTGTTCAATCCCCCGATATAGCGGGAGTTAAGGTCGAGATAGCCAAGCTACAGAAGTTGATTTATGAATTACATGAGTATCCGGTTTATCAAATGCCTATTATTATTGAGATCCATCTAGAAGACAAGGTTGAAAATATCTGGGGTATTAATGATAAAACCCTGAGAGCTACTGATAAGAGTAAAAAAAAAAGGAAAAAAAGAAGAACCGAGGATGATCATATGGAGATAGCAGTGAGAGAGAGCATCCAGAGAAAGCAAGATCGGTATGTGAGGGTCCAGGAGAAGAATATTGGTGTCGGTAGTTTGAGAGAGGCCATAGATTTTTAGATGACCCCAACACTAGATATACCACTGAGCACACCTACCACAACTGATGCCATAATTACTAAGGATGTTTCGACAGCTATTGAGACTATTTTGAGGAGAGTGGGGCTCAATCTGAGGGTCCCCATGCTCATATGGTATAAGCTGGTGTCTAGGGCACCCAGGTATGTCCTCGATCTCTAATTATATTTCTAGATGCATTTGGGACAACACATAGGATTTAGTTAGGGGTGGAGGTGTACCACAGTTGCCATGTGTTATGGTTGTCGTGTTTTAAAACCTATAGGCCACAACCTAAAAATAAACCGATATATTTGAGCTTTTTATGTTGTTAATGATGCTTAAGTGAGAGAGAACGAGAGTTGTGTGTTGAAGCCAGTGTCTGTTTGAATTTTTTTTTATTTTAAAAAAAAATTAATACCCCTCCCAAATTTTTTTGTAATAAACTGTGTGAACTCTGTATGTGAGACTACTGAGAATCCCTTTATAGAATTAAAATTAGGGATGAGATAACTATGGCATCTAGGTGCATGAGCTAGATAGGTAGCGACTGACAATGTGACCCGGTACAACATGAGTGTGAGGTGGTACTTAGTTCCCAGTGTGTACAGAGTCTTGAACTTGCCTGGTTACTTTTGCCTATATTGTAGGATGGTCGGTTAAGAGATGATCATAGGCCATTTTTCTTAATTATCCACTCGAGCCTAAAAGGCTGAACCAAATTAAACGAATCCCTTGATCCATAAGTTTAGCCTAATAGACCTATTTTGTTGTTTACACTAATTTCACCTTCCATTTGACTATAATTCACCTGTTTTGGATTTGATCCTCCTTGGACACTGTGCATCTTAACTCAGTAAAATCTCCTAAGTTAAGGGTGGCTATTATAAGGGTAAGTAGGGAAAAACGAGTATAAAGAAAGAGAAGTATATAAAAAAAATGAATAAGGGCAGTGTGGTAATTAAAAAAACAACAAAAGAAAAAGAAGAAAAAAGAGAAATTAGAAAAGAGAACTGCACCCAGCCCAAAAATAAGCATGAAAAATAAAAATAAAAAGAGAGATAAGAGCGGATTGAATAAAAAGATGATGGAAAATGTGGACCTCTAAGAAAACATAGTTCCAAGGAGGTTAAGTCACATAAAAAGTTTCCAAATATACCTTAACCATCCCCAAGCCTACGTTACAAGCCTAACAAAGTACTATAGTGATCCTAGCCCGACCGTCTAAAAATTTAGGTAAAGAGCATAAGAGAAAGACTTTGGCATTTTGTTTACACTAATTGGAATTTCTTTGTGAGTGTAAGTGTGAGTGTCTCTAGACCGTCCCTGGAATATTATCCTAAATCAAAATAAGTGATATGGACTTCTGTGACTGTTAGGGTCTATGGGTTACAATGTTGGGGCGCGTATCTGTCCGAATAGTGTATCTTATGTCGTCTTAGTTGTTCATTGATAATTTAATTCTATCAATAGATTCCTATGGGTCACACTGTAGTACAAAATTTCAATACAAAGTAATGGGTTTGAACAACAAAATAGGAGAAAGACAAAAACATTCTTGTGTTGATCTATAAAGTCGACTGTCAAATATGTCACAGACTCTCCACATATAAGCATTGTATTTTTGTATGGATAGTGGTTTTTATGTTTTGCCTGAGGACATGCAAAAGATTTAAGTTGAAGGTGTTGTATGCCCTAGAAATATGGAACATTCGATACTTAAAATGAGGAATTTATGCTTGGACTTATGTTATTTTGATAGATATGATGTATTTGTTGCATGAGTACAGAGAAATCAGGTAGAAAGTCACTTGAGCTGAAAATTTAAAGAAAAGTCTCTAAAAAGGTTGAAGTACTTGTCAGGGTACGAGTTATTAAAACACTATATGACTTGTAGCCCAAAATCATAAATAGAACAGTGAGCTAAGATGAGGTCCTGAGCTGAAGTCATAGTAGACTACAACTCATAAGGTCAGACGACGACTCGTACGACTCATACTGAGCAATCCTAATAAGACCACTATGCAAGGTCCTAATATTTGAGTCTCAAGTGATAAAGAGTGAAGACCATCAATTGTAAGGATTGATTACAACATGTGGAGAGGAATCGTATTAACAACAGAAGCTTGAAGCCCAAAAGATGAAAGTTCACTAGAATTCCGATGACTAGCATCATACGATTCGTAAGGAGATCTTATGAGTTGTAATGATTGCCGCCTTAATTTTCCTATTTTAATTTAATTAGTATTTTTTTATTATCTTGAGATACTATAAATACCTTAGGGTTAGTTCATTATTAGGTTACAAACTTTTATAATACTTTGATACTTTTCACATAGTTTGATCTATGAGATTTTGGTTTCGTATTCGATTGGAGACGTTTGATTTTATTCTTTCATTATTGTGCAATTAATTACATGTTTTCTTCATTGATTATCATGGATTATTGTATAATCATGAGCGACTAAGATCTTTGACTAGGGTTGTAGGAACCCTGGTGGATTAGATACTTAATGCAAGTAGGAGAATTATACATTCTACTATAGTTGTGTGTATTGCAATCTTCTTCATATTAATTATACCCAAGGTACTGTAGGAGATTGGGAATTGCCTGCATTTGAGAATGTCTTTACAAGGGAGTTTGAGATAGGGAAATACAGATTACAACAGTGTTTTGAGGCTATCAACCCTCATCTAATCAACTCATTACTCAAAAGGTGAGAGTTTTACTAACGCTATAGACAAAGGACAGCAAGGCGACACCCCAAAACTTACAAGGTAAAAAGTGAGATCTATCAACACGTCTACATGACTGTTGATAGTACATATCTTGTTAACTTTGCCGACAGAGTAGTAGTTTAGGTGTATTGAACATGAGAACCTTACGTAGTTGTAAAACTAGAAGGAACAAAGTCCTAGTGTTCGTCTTCTAGTGTCAACAAAGTCCTAGTGTTTGTCTTCAATTATCAACAACCTGAACTTTGTCAAGTTTGAGATATTGTTCAGTGTATTCCCTGTGGGTTCGACCCCAACATGAGTTGTGTTACTATATTTGGCATCGACCACAACATACTTCTTTAGAAGTTAGTTTCGGGAGACATTATATGCCTCCGGATCATGAGATTAATATTGCTATTGATGTTAAGTCAGGCACCAAACCCATTTTTATTCCTCCATCTAGGATGGCTCTAACCGAGTTAAAGAAATTAAAAGATCAATTATAGGTGTTGTTGGATAAGGGAGTTACCCAATTGAGTGTATTTCCATGAGGTGCACCTGTCTTGTTTGTGAAGAAGAAGGATTGGTCTATGCATATGTGTATTGATTATCAGCAGTTGAACAAGGTGACAGTTAAGAATAAGTATCCTCTTCCCTATATTGATGACTTACTTGATCAATTTCAGGCTGTAGCGTTGTTTTTAAAGATTAATGTGAGGTCCGATTATCACCTGTTGAGGATTAGAGCATCGGATATTCCAAAGATAGCTTTTTGAACTCTATATGTTCACTATGAGTTCTTGGCATGTCTTTTGGCTTGACCAATGCCTTTTCCACATTTATGGAGTTTATGAATCGGGTGTTTTAACTGTATCTTAACTCCCTTGTTATTATATTATAGATGATATCTTGGTTTATTCCAAGAGTGAGGCTGATCATAAGTAATATTTGCGGATTGTGCTTCAAAGATTGAGGGATCAGAAGTTCTATGCTAAGTTCTCCAAGTGTGAGTTTTGGTTGGAGCCTGTTTCTTTTTGGGTCATGTGGTGACTAAGAAAGGTATCATGGTTGATCCAACCAAGGTTGCAGCAGTTCGGAGTTTTGTTGTCTTGGCAGGTTATTATAGGCATTTTTTTAGGGTTTCTCATCTATTTTAGCTCCTTTGACTTAGTTGACTCAAAATAAGATTTTCTTTTAGTAGTCTGATGCTTGTGAGGCAAACTTTCAAAAGCTCAAGGATTTGTTGACTTCAACTTCTATATTGACTTTTTCGAAGGAGGGCATGGTTTTCACCATGTTTTGTGATACTTCTGGTGTTGGATTGGGAATTGTGTTAATGTAGGAGGGAGAGGTAATTTCTTATGCATCTCTTCAGTTAAAGCCTCATGAGAGGAATTATCCTGCCCATGATTTGGAGTTGTTAGTGGTTGTGTTTACTTTGAAGTTGTGGAGGCACGACTTGTATGGAGTCCGTTGTGAGATCTTCTCAGATCATCGTAGCCTTCAGTAATTCTTTACCTAGAAAGATCTTAATATGAGGCAACACCATTGGATTAAGTTGCTTAAGGATTCTAACTTGACTATTTTCCATCATCGGGGCAAGGATAATATGGTTGTGGATGCCTTGAGCCAAAAGTCGATTAGCATGGGAACCTTGGTGCATCTCTTGACCTAGGAGACACCTTTAGTCTTAGAGGTTCAGTATTTATCTAAATAGATAGTTAGGATTGATATTTCAATACCTGTGCGCACTTTAGCATTTGTGGAGGCTAGATCTTCTTCGATGGAGAGCTTATCAGTTTAATTATATTGGATTGAGGTTAATTTGAGATAAGGTGTTGAGTGGTGAGGCTAAGGAAGCCTCACTTGATTCAAATGGAAATTTAAGTATTAGGGACCGAGTTTGTGTGCTGAGAGTAGGTGATTGGATTAGGTTAGTCTTAGAAGAATGATGAGTGGTGATTTTACCACTCATTCGCACTAAATATTCATGCATATTACCTTGTTTTGAATGATTAAATAAGACATAATTGTGATTAAATACACTAATATCCAATATTTGTAGGCATTGAGTTGAGGGGATAAAAAGATGTAGATTGGAGCTTAAAATGATAAAAAAGGGAGCAAGATAGTACAACTGAAGACCTGGAGCAGGAACTGGCCTCAGTTACCGCAGTCGCGGTAGTCAAGAAGAAGTCAAGCAACCGCTATTGCAAAAGATATTCGCGGTCGCAGCCAGACCCACACAATCGAGGTTTAGTAGAAAATGGTAGCCCAAGGGAAAATTTGGAAATGCACGTGTATGATCCCAAATATTTGGCAAAAAAGACTCAAACCCTATGTTATTCACGATATTCCATCTTCCTCAATTTTTAGGTTTAGCTCTGGAGTTCATAGCCTCCATACTTGGAGAAGAAATATTGTATAAATTTTGGGTGAAGAATACATTGGAGACCTTCTAAGAGGAGGAATAGCTCACTTCCATTGTTGATTTATGGGAGTGCAAAGTTTGAAGTAACATTCACTTAAGCTTCAATAAATTATTTCAACGGAGATTATGGGTATATCTTTGCTTATTTATCTTATGTGTAGCTAGATCTTCCTTTTGAGGTTATGTGTGAATAGGGGTTAAAGTGTGTGTGGGTTGTTATTGTTAGCCTCTATTTGGTAGTTCATACTTATGGGTTTTATCATTTTTATGCTAACTTGGTTGGGATTTATGGGTGAAAGCCCCAAATACCCACATGGGTTTGATGAGTGAAAGCTCCAAACTCTAGAAAGCTCAAGGCCATCTTTGAAAGAAGGGTTTTGGATGAACTTTAGGAATCAACATCATCCTTGAAAAAGGGATGGTGAGACCAAAGCAATGATAGATAATTATGTGTTTAGTTTGCTAAATTTTCACTATCTTAGACATAAGGGTGATTGTGAAGATAACTATACCATGGGTATCATCCTAGAAATAGGGATGCCTAAATTGAGGTTTGGTTGCCAAATGTTGAACACATTTATTAGGTATTTAAAAAAATTAATGGGTGAAAGTTTGATGTTTTGTTGAAAGACTAGCATTAAAATCTATAACCGAACCTACCCATATTTGATTTACTAAATTGATGTTGATTAGTAACACCCACATGTCATTTCCTTAGTAATACATAATCCCAAGATCCGTGCCTAATTGTTAAAACTCTAATTATTCGTTGCCCCGAATTTATACTAAAAAAACAAAAAGAAGCATTAGTGTAGACTCCTATCTCTCCTATTTTTATCTTATTCTACTATTGGTTTGAATTTAACTTGTATCTATTATTTCAAATTACCATGATTTCCACTCACATTATTCCTCGTGGATTAGACCCCGACTCTAAAGTTGGCTAAATATATTGACGACGTCCGCTTTGCACTTAAATTGACGTGTAAGTTGAGCGTTATAAAAAATGGCGCCGTTGCCGGGGAGCAATTTGGCATATTAAGTTGTTTGGAATTTTAGCTTACTTGTTTGAATTCAAGCTTGTATATATTTGTTTATGATTTTCTTTTGTAGATATATTTTTATTTTATTTTACTTTTCTCTATGACATCTTCCGACGAGTATGATGTCGGTAGTTGGGAATCTTATCATGATAACCCATGTCTAATATATGATGAACCACACTTTAGGAGAGATGGTAACTATGCTTTTCGGAGAAATATGGATCTACTATCTCAATCTTATAGTGAGTATAAATGTTCTCTATGTAAGGGTCGAGAAGGACATTGGGATGACTGTCCAAATGCCCCTCCCCCCATTATGCTAATCGAGTTGCTAGTTCTTCTTATGAGCTTGATAGGGCCTATGATGAGAAGAAAGAAGAGAAGCATACCGAGTCCAATAGCTTTGACAAAAGTCTACTAACTACTTTGTATCGGGTAGATACAATGGGGGAGAGTATACAATACATGCATCAAGATGCATTAGGATGGAAAAGAGTCAGGACGGAGAAAATGGGAAAAGAAGAAAAGCTTGAAACTACCACTACCTTACCCGTTTCCCCAAAGGAGGTTCATCAAGAAGAGAAACCAATCTATAATGATGATCTTGGTAGCGAAGACTCCTCGGTGACTTCCTAATCAACCAAATCGTATGAGGAAGAAGAAGCCAAAATAAAAGAAATAATACTAGAGTTAAAAGAATAATCAAGGCACATCTCTTATGAAGAATCTAGTTCATATCGGGGTAAAAGTGTTACGGAAGAGAAAATTCTAGAGTTAGGGTTGTTTACACCTCATTCAAACCACTTTTCAACATTGTGCTTAGACGATGTGATGAGAATCCATCTACCTAGGCCAATGGGGAATTGTAAAGAGAAAGAGTACAATCTCTACATTTTGGGATTTGACACTCCAAAAGAGCACATGGAAGCCCCACCATCAATGGCCAAGGACTTGACCTTACGATGTGCAACTAGTAGCCTATTGATGTCGTCACCTTTTCCCAAGGAGACGAACAAAAACTTTGATGTGAAATTGGGTAAAAGGTTCAAGTCTTCAAAATGACGAGATCGAAGCTTGTTTGCCATCCCCTCACATCTTCCAAGTTTCATCTTAGAATATTTGAATTTCTTATCCCTTTGCTGTTCATTGCATATTGAATGAAAGCTGGGATAGGGATTCAAATCTTCTAAATGGAAGCACAAAAAGATGTGGTGAAGGCATCGTGCTAAGATGTTAAATAAAGCGCTCGATGGGAGTCACCCTGTCATGCCATGAAAGGTTCTAAGCCTCAACAATAGGAGATTTTGATGACACCAGGTTCATGACCGCATAATGCCAACACCACTACTATGCAGATTTTCATAGGACTAAGTCACTCTGTGAAAGGGGTATCTACCTTGACAAAGTGGAGGAGAAGATCACAATATTCTATGTCTGACTCAATGCTACCGGGTGGATGTGCTTCGCCTCAGAAACCTGCTATGCAAATGAGCATTGGGTACATGAGTTCTACACGATCCTTAGCGTAGTTTCTCTCACAAACCCAGTGATGACAATTTGGGGAAAGAAAGTGAACTTCGGAGCAGAGTGGATTAATGAGGTATATGGGCTGCCAAATACGGACATGGAGTAGTTCCAGGCAAGAGCATCTGAGCCAGGGACCTGGATGGCAAACATTTTATGTCCTACAAAAGTAGTTCCCTGATCCATTATTAATAGAGATATTTTGATGAACGACTTCACAACAAAGGCTAGGCTTTGTCTAAACATCATATGCAACCGAGTATCGCCATACACCAATATGACCATTATCACAGATTTGCGAGCTCGAATGGTGGCTTGCATTTTATATGGCATCCTTTTTAATGTGGGCGAGATGTTCTTTCAGAGTGGAGGTATTTCAAAAATCATGGAGGTACGCATCTTCTTATCCCTTCCCTTATTACTGAGCATTGCAAGAGGGAAAATTGAGGAGTATGCTTCAGATACTTGGGTGCACCCAGGTCCCCACATCTTTCCACTCAAATTAAGGGGTGAGGCTGCCCCAGGTCAGAACAAGAAAAGAAAGATGGACTCCGACAAATCAGCCCAGCAGGACACAATTCTTGTAGATCTTCGTCAGCCAACCCCCTCGATGACATCTCAGGTCAGATGAGAGAGGTTAGGGAGCTAGTGTCTAGATTACCTTAGGGACTAGGAGAACCATTCACCACTCGCCACTCTTATGTGACTCGGTATGATTATGACATATACTGTGATGAGCAGAAGAAAAAGGGAGACATTATTGTCGGATTGGAGAAAGCCTACTCAGCCTTAGTAGGATCACACAGGGACCTCAAGGATTTATATATAAAGATGGTGAAAAGAGATGAGAAAAATGATAAATTCTTCAAAAAGCTGTGAAAGGGGGTAAAAGGCATTTTTAAGATGCTCAAACCTAATGATAGGCCACCTTCACCTAAGATGGACAGTGAGGATGAGGCCCCTGATAATTGGTCTATCGATGATGGTGATGGTGATGGTGCAGAGTTGGCAGGAGAGAGAATCTCTTGATACAGATTCAAGGAGACCACTCTTACTCTTGCTTTATTGCACATACAGTAAGGAGACTGCATTTCTTTTAAGTTAGGGGTACCCCCAGATTTGTATTTTTATGATGTTGTGTTGATGAATATTTCATTTTATATTGTTGTTTTGGGATGACACCTTGGATATTATTTGGTTTTATTTTTGGGATACTATAGTTTTGGGCACTCTGATAGTGCCCACGTTTTATGGATTATCATGTGGTTTTAGTTTTAGTTTTTCTTCTTACTATAGTTCTATATTGATTTTTGATAATACATGACTAGCTTTTCCCTATGATAGATTGAGTGACGACATTCTTAAGGGTAAAGCATCGTGATTGGTTTAGAGACATAGATGCAGGGGAATTCTGAGTACCCATAGCATTGTTGATTTAGATTACATTATACACCATTGGTGATGTCTTAGTAGCCATATTGGTGGTTTGACCATTTGGAGCCAAAATATGAGGCTAAGGCTTTGGTTGTTGCCATAGTTTAGCAAAATTATGTATGGTCATAATGTAAAATGAACAACACCCCCTCCCCCTTTCCAAAATTTTTCAAAACTAAATCAAGGGCATGGACATGTGCAATTTTGTAACAAAACTTTTTCTCTTTTTGTGGTTCCGTAAATTTTTGACTTGTGAATAGAAATAGATACTCAAAAATTATCTCTAGCGCCAGGGACTTTTGAGCTCCCTTGGTGAGTTTTTGCATGCCATGTGTGGTGAACTCTTTGCATCTATCTCTTGTATACTTGTGTTATCTAAAACTTGCCCCGTTAGTCTTTCAAAGCTAATTTTGATTGTGTTTGGTTGGATAAATGATCTTTGGCTATCTTTGTGATTTTGGAAGCTACTTTATCCTAAAAATCCTGCACAAGCATGAATGTAATCCCTAGTTACCCACTTTGAGCCTTTGGACCTTTCTTTGGCAATTACATTACAAGCTGTGAACCATCCTTTTTATCCCTTTTTTGAACCATACCCTTCTTGAACTTGAAAATGCAACTTGAGGCTAAAAGCCTAAGTTGGGGGTGGTACAGATTGATGGAAGTAAGTTTGAGACATAAAGTTGTAAGTGAAATGCCTAATGTTCTTTCGTATTGTAAGCAAATGAATAGTAAACAGAGAGGATCCAACAAAGAAATGAATTGCATGAAAGTGGAAAGAAAAAGAAATGAAAGAAATGGGTGAACAAAGAAAGCAAAAAGTAGGCATGATAAAAAGAGAAAACAAAGAAGAGTGGCCCATAGTAAAAAAGGCAGATGGAATAGGGTGACGTGAATGTTCAAGAAAGGGTGTAGCCATGTTGTTCCCAAATGATATCCTACCCTAACCCGAAACTACATTGCAAGCTTAGAAAGTCCTTTGAGATCTCCAACCATGTACTTTCTTCTTAGTGGCGATAAAAAATAGGGGCAAGCCTATGGTATAAAACTTGTTGCATGGAGATTTCTTATGAGAGGGGGAGAGTTTTGCACTTAAAATTCCTTGTTGCATATTTGGTAGATCGTGGTATGGAATTCTCTTTCTTGTGAGGTTGGCTTGCAAACAAATTAAAGTGGGTGATTTTGTCACCTTTTGAGTGATGAGGTAATAGAGTATAACTTAGTTTGGTCAAAAAGTGAGTCACTTCTAGATCATTAGTTGTGGTTAATTCGATTGCTCTTTGAATTCTTATGTATCCTTTGTTAGTGCATCTTATGATGAGGGGAGTAGTAAAAATATATCTTAGCCCATGTGCAATGAGCTAATTGTGGTAGTGACTAAGGTTGAAGTCATTATGATCTTTAAGGCATGAAGTTTGGGCATAAATAATTGTGTCTCATGGTAAGAGGTAATGTTTCTTGAGGACAAGCGATAGTTTAAGTTGAGGGTATTTATGAGTGGTGATTTTACCACTCATTCGCACTAAATATTCATGCACATTACCTTGTTTTGAATGAATGAATGAGACATAATTGTCATAAAATGCATTAATATCCATTCTTTGCAGGCATTGAGTTGAGGGGATAGAAAGATGTGGATTGGAGCTTAAAATGATCAAAAAGGAAGAAAGACAGTGCAGATAAAGACCTGAAGCAGGAACTGGCCTCAGTTACTGCAGTCGCGACAGTCAAGTAGAAGTCAAGCAACCGCAGTCGCGGAAGATATTCACGGTCGCAGCTAGTTCCGCACGATCACGGTTTAGCGGGAAATGACAGCCCAAGGGAAAATCTGGAAATGCACGTGACTGATCCCAATTCTTTAGCAAAAAAAGACTCAAACCCTAAGTCATTCATAATATTTCATCTTCCTCAATTTTTAGGTTTAGCTCTAGAGTTCATAGCTTCCATACTTGGAGAGGAAAATATTGTATAAATTTTGGGTGAAGTATACATTGGAGACCTTCTAAGAGGAGGAATAACTCACTTTCATTGTTGATTTGTAGGAGTGCAAAGTTTGAAGTAACATTCACTTAAGCTTCAATAAATCATTTCAATGGAGATATGGGTATAACTTTGCTTATTTATCTTATATGTAGCTAGATCTCCCTCTTGGGGTTATGTGTGAATAGGGTTTAAAGTGTGTGTGGGTTGCTATTGTTAGCCTCTATTTGGTAGTTCTTACTTATGGGTTTTATCATTGCTATGCTAACTTTGTTGGGATTTGTGGGTGAAAGCCCCAAATACCCACATGGGTTTGATGAGTGAAAGCTCCAAACTCTAGAAAGCTTAAGGTCATCTTCAAAAAAGGATTTTGGGTGAACTTTAGGAATCCACATCATCCTTGAAAGAGGGATGTGGATACCAAAACAATGGTAGACAATTATGTGTGTAGTTTGCTAAATTTTTACTATCTTAGACATAAGGGTGATTGTGAAGATAACTATACCATGGGTATCATCCTAGAAATAGGTATGCCTAAATTGAGGTTTGGTTGCCAAATGTTGAACACATTCGTTAGGTAGTTGAAAGAATTAATGGATGAAAGTTTGATACTTTGTTGAAAGACTAGCATCAAAATCTACAACCGAACCTACCCATATTTGATTTACTAAATTGATGTTGATTAGTAACACCCACATGTCATTCCCTTAGTAATTCATAATTCCAAGATTTGTGCCTAATTGTTAAAACTCTAATTATTCATATCCCCAAATTTATACTAAAAAAACAAAATTAAACATTTGTGTAGACTCTTACCTCCCCTATTTTTATCTCCTTGTACTATTGATTTGAATTTAACTTGTATTTATTATTTTGAATTAACTTGATTGCCACTCATATTGTTCCTTGTGGATTCGACCCCGACTCTAAAGTTGGGTTAATATATTGACGACGCCTACCTTGCACTTAAATTGACGTGTAAGTTGAGCGTTATTAAGGAGGCCTATTATACTAGATATTCCATTCTCCAGATGTGAGTAAAATGTACCATGTTTTGAGACAACACTATTAGTGGGGTGGTATATGGCGAGATATAGCAGATTTTATGGCTCGTTACCTATGTTGTCAGCAGGTGAAGGTCGAGCTTATAAGATCTGGTGGTTTGCTTCAAAGGTTATCCATTCCCGAGTGGAAGTGGAATGAATCACCATTGACTTTGAGACTAGTTTGCAACGTACATCTCGTGGTTCTAGAAATATGTGGCTCATCATGGATCGATTAACCAAGTCAGCTTATTTTCTTCCGATTTAGTTCTTATTCAGTGCTAAGAGGTTGGCCAGTATCTTTATTCATGAGATTATGAATCTGCATGGTGTGTCGATGTCCATTATTTCAAATTGAGGTTCTCTGTTCACATCTCACTTTTGGAAGACTTTTTAGGATGAGTTGGGTACTCGAGTTAATCTTAGCACAACATTTCACCCCCAGACTGACAGTCAGTCAGAGTGGGCTATTCAGGTTCTGGAGGTTATGCTTTGTTCTTGTGTGATAGATTTTGGTGGCCAGTGGGAGCAACATTTGACTTTAGCAGCGTTTGTATATAATAAAAGCTACCATTCCAGTATTGATAGGCTCCCTTTAAGGCATTGTATTGTAGGCAGTTTCACTCACCAGTGGGTTGGTTTGATGTTTCACATGTGAGACCTCAAGGTACGGACTTACTTTGTGAGTCTTTGGACAGAGTTCAGATAATTCAGTATAGACTTAGAGCAGCTCAAAGTAGGCAGAAGTGCTATGCAGACTGTAGATTTCATGCCTTGAGATTTAGTGTTGGTGATCATATTTTCCTACGAGTTTTATCCATGAAGGGTGTGATGAGGTTTAGGAAGAGAGGCAAGTTTACCCCCAGGTATATTAGTCCACTTGAGATTCTTCTAACCGTTGGTGATATGGTCTATGAGTTAGCTTTACCTCTAGATTTATCAATTATTCATCACGTTTTTCATATTTTTATGCTTTGCTGTGACATTCCTAATAAGTCTCATGTCATCCATTGGGAGTCTGTTTAGTTAGATGAGCGATTGTCTTTCGTTAAGAAGCTAGTCTCTATTTTTAGCTAGAGATGTTAGGTTGTTGTGCTCTAGAGTTATCCCTGTGGTTTAGGTTCAGTGGTGACATTGACCTGTAGATGAGGCTACTTGGAAGGTTGAGTCTGATATGCATAGTTTCTATCCCCCAGCTCTTCACTGACTCAGGTATTTCTTTGCCTTAGTTCAATGATGAACTAGATTCTTAGTGGTGGATGATGTAACGACCTGAAAATTTAATGAAATATGTAAAAATTGTGATTTTGTGTGATTTGACTGTTTAAACCCTCCCCGTAGTTGCATTGTGGGATTACTAGGGTGTGGGGCTGACTGGCACGATTTTTGATGTATTTTGGTGTCTTTTGTGCAAAATTGTGATTTTTGGTGGTTTCGAGAGCCTTATTTTGGACTTATGTGGATATCTTATGATCTTTACAATGGATGGTTGAGTGTACTGTACCATCAACTTCAAAACATTGATTTTAGGCTAGATAGAACTCTGGTTCGGGTCTCGATACACCCGATCTCATTTCATCTTGTTGGTCGGAAAGTTGGAAAATTAAAAATATGGGTGTGACACCCACATTTGATCAAAACGACCTCGGATGAAAAATCTGAATTTGCCAATATGTCCAAAATGTTAATTTTAGGGTGGTAGCATTTTTGGTTAATTTAACTACTTTTAAATATCATTTTAACCCTCGGTTTAGAAAATTTAGATTTTGGGTTTTGGGGGTCGACTCTGTGAAAATGATTTTTCTTGAAATTCTGATATCACCATTTAGTCTGGAGCAGGGAATTTAGTGTGGTTTGCATAGTTGGTTTGCGTATATCGGACTCGAATGAATTTCGGACACCCCATCGGAGTCTGGGTTGGACTCAAAAAAACTGGGTTTTTTTCAAATCAGGTGCAGTGTGTAAAATAGCCATTTTCCCACTTTTTTTCCCATTCTTTAACCTTGTCTCTTGAGAGTTAAATGCTAAAATAGTGTGAGCTTACTAGTGAAGCTTGTGGGCGCTTGGAAAATTAGATTAACATCTATTTCTTGATTCTATTATGGATTTAAGGTGAGATTTCATCATTTTCTACTCGAATTCCTTGATTAATTTCTCAAACCCCCAAAACTCTTAGAGCTTGATTTTAAATCCCAATTTCACTCCTTTTCATTTGAATAATGTTTTAATCTTATAATTACTAGTTTTTCATCAAGCAAACCTTCAAAATAACTTTGATTTTTTATTTTAACACAGATTTCAAAGATTTTACATAATAAAGCTCAAAAATAGTTTTTCTTCAATTTGAACCTCATTTTTGAATTGACTTGACTTGGGTTGTTGGTGACGTACAAGCTATACCTCCACTCTAAAGATGATATGGTCGCTACCAAATATAGTAATCTAACAAAGGTTGGGGTCGAATCCTAAGGAAATACATGGAATCGTGGCTCTCGCATTTTGTAATCAACTGGCGGAATTTCACAAGTAAAAACACAAAATCATAATTGAAATAATCAATCGAAATTAATACAACAGAATTCCAAGACTAAAATTGAATCTCGGAATCAAAATATGTTTGCGAGTATCAAGAGTGCGTAACTTCTACTAAAAACACATAAGGTGTATTTATAGTTCATGAGGAAACCCTAAAATCAAAGCCTGAACGAAATAGGAGAAAAAATGGCCGGTGGCTACATGTGGTCACCACATGCGGCCTAGCCTTGGGCGTATGTGGTACATGGGGCCGGTAGGATGGGCGCATGTAGTGACTGTATGTGCCCAGAACAAACTTTACTGCAAGTGAGCTCTTGGGATTTTTTACCTTTGACACATGCTTTTCCTACATGAGGTCGACATGTGCTACATGTGGTCCACATGTTGACTTAGCATGTGCTGGAAGTTATTTGTCCAGTTCATCTTCAATTCCCGCACATGTTTTGATCACGAATAATCGTGAAAGTATCCTGAACATCCATAATTGCTCCCATAAGTAGCCAAAAACACCTTTTTCATATTTTTCACAAACTTAGTATCCCAAAACATGATTTTCTCCAAAACATACCCAAAACACATCATATCTAACAAAACAACCTCAGAAACTTGCATATTTTCCTCATTTTAAGCATAAAAAATGCTATATTTCTATAGCACATCAACACCCTCAACTTAGAATATTTGTATGTCCTCAGGCAATAAAATACAACAAAACTAAACAAAACTAAACACGACACATAACTAGGAGAATCTAAGCTATTCAAGGAAGTCAGTCAATACTCAAAGCTCAAAACACAACACCCCTTCCTATCTTAGTTTTTCAAAATCAACTGTGTATAAACATGACGCACAACAATGTGACACAATGGGATCAAGGTATGACATTAAATTAGGAACAGAAAACCATGCGAAATAAGTAAGCAGCTAACAATATAACTCATGTTCCCTCACAAAAAAGATGTCCCGCTCACTCATACGAAATGATGCATGTCAATGCAAGTACAATCAAGAGACACTTACATTCAGAAGAGAAGTTCCAGTCAATGTGTATCAAAAGCCATAGGCTTGCCCTTATTTTCTTTACCTTAGCATTCAGACAGTCAAGTTAGGATAACTATAGGACTTTTCTCATCTTGTAATGTAGGATTAGGGGATGGTATGGTACATATAGACATATCAAGTGACTAAGCCTCATTTGCACTACACTAACCTTGGAGTCTCACTTATTAACTAATTTTCTTTTTCATTCCACCCTTATTTCTCCTTTTTTATTTTAAAGCACATTCAGGTTGGGTGTGGTTTTTTATTCTTTCTTTTTCACTTTTCATAAAAAAAAATTCTTTTTCTTTTTTAGCTTTTTCTACCACATCCAACCCTACTTTCTTTTTCATTTATTTTTCCCCTCTTTAAACCCACTTTACATCATACACCCTATGTTAGCCACCCATAACTTAGGTGATTTGCCTGAGTTGAGGTGCATAGTCTCCAAGGAGGACCAGGGACAAAACAGGTTCATTGTAACATAAAATAGGAATGTGAAAGGTGAAAACAAGAAAAATAGGCTATAAGGCTCAAACTTAGGGTTCAAGGGATACAATTCACACATAGAAGGTCATTTAAGCTAAAAGTGGACTAAAATAAAGACCGGCCTCTGATCCTTTACTAACTTACTATCCTTCAACCTAGGCAAAACTAATCGGGTAAGTTCTGAATTCAACACATAAAGGGAACTAAGTAGCATTTCACACACACATGGCATAAATTCAATATTACAAACTGCCACTTATTCGGTTCATGCAACAATTAGCAAGTGATTATCATGTCCCTAATCCTAATTCCATAACAAGATCTACAATGTTCACACATATATACACATACACAGTTCTAAATTACATTTTTTGGAGGGGTATCAAAATCTGACTACCGTGCTAATTTCTTTAAAATCTCCTAATTACATAAAAATACAACACAATGACACAAATTAACCTATACATGTGAGTTTCACAACCATACCATGGACGATAGGAAAAAAATCACTATAATAAAAACCCGCAACAACTATGGTATACCCCACCCCAACTAAAAAACTATGCACGGTCTTTAATGCATAAATATAATACAAAACAAAGCGAAGCGAGAACATACCTGGGAAACACTAAGAACCCGTGTCACAAGCATCCCTAGATAGGGGCATATCAGCTGGTGGAGGTAGTGGTGGTAGAAATGCACTTCTAAAAGATGCACCCAATTCTATCACATCATGCCTCTTCCTCTCAACAAATGTATAATCCATCGAATAATGTCTAGCATTTTTAACGGACTGATTACATAGCATATTAGGATCCTGCAAATATCCTATATGACCTCTCTTGTCCCCAACTACCAGGACCTCATCATAATCCTCTGTGAAGAAATTAAAATTTTTAGGTACGCGCGGAGGTGATATCTGGACCACTGGGGGTATGACTAAAGAAGTGGCTTCTATATGGCTCTCTGTGAGAGAGCATACCTCCTTTTACAATATACCCATCTCCTTCATCATCTAGGCTATATCTGGAACCTCTATCTCTGTAAATCAAGTTGTAAACCATCTCTCAAAATCATCAAGATTTTTCTATAAGTCAGCATATAGCTCAGATAGGACAACTCTCTATGTGGACTCCTATCTAACTAGCATCTTCCCTCTCAAATCTAGTCTGAACGCCTAAATGTATCTATTCATATAGCATAGTCATATCGGTCTCAATAACTTATAATAGAGCATTAGTGGCCCTCTGACTTTCCACTAATCTCTGCAAGAAATCGTGAGATATAGTAATCATACCTGTAGTAGGAGCTATAGTGGATGGGTAAGTAGGCTTTGAAAATATGCCAACTATATCTAAGGTCGAATCCAGGGCTTATGAAAAAGTGGTTGGTGTTTTCTCACCCTGAGTACTCATATATGGGGCCTCTCTCTGCTCCCCTATCTCAATATCAACACTAAAACCCACATCACCTCCATGTACATCACCAGGATCTATGGAAACTAATGGACCCTCGGTATGGGCCTGAGGTACTGTGACACGCTCACTAAATCTCCTAGGAAGTCCTGGACATGTCAGATCCTTTATATATTTTTCTATGAGGCGGATGTCACAAGTACCCTTTCATCTACTCTTGATATCTCAGGCACATCAGCCTAGTCACCTAACCTCTGAATCAGGAAAAGGAATGGAAAATTCATCATCTTCTAAATACTCGATCATGGATCTTATGTTGGAGGATGGCTACAAAATTGATAGAATATCCGACGATCAAACTAGAAACCAGGGTTGCGCCCTCCTAAGTCAACAAATTATCTGAAGATATAGGGAACAGTCGATATCAAATAAGAAACCACCAAACCTTGGCATCAAAATTCAATATACCCTTCTTGATCACACCATGACCCTCGATCCATGGGGTCTCATCAGCCATAAGTAAAATATAGCTGGCTATCCACCTAACCATCTCAACCCTCTCTCATCTATGCTTAGCCTCTCATATAATATGCCAATCTCATACTATTCTCAATCTATAGTCACACTATAATGTAGATGTGGGAGTGACATAATCTGGACCAAAAATGATCCGACGGTTAGTCTTTGCTGAAAGATCAACTATGACCCTTCTCACAAGTTCATCATCAAGCTTTGGCTGTTCCATGTGTCTAATCAGGCTTGGAGCTCTACGTATCGAAAGGACTACTTTGGCATGGTATGATGCATATAACTCTCGCACCATAGCCAGTTTGTAAGAACTGAGTGGTCTGATCATCCACTCTAACTGATATCGATCAAAAGAAGCCCACAACTGTGGTACTCTACTAACCTAGATAGATCAATTTGATGCTCCTCATAAATAATCCTATTGGGACATTTAGCCTTTGAAATACAATTGTCCATATCAAATATCTCTTGCATCCCCTCAACACACCACCTCAAATTTTCCTTCTCAAGAGGTGACTCCAAGGCATGTGTGGGTGTGGGACTCTGCTTCTGCTGTACTGGTGCATCATTGGAAGCCTGCTTTGTACCCTCCTTAGAATAGGGTGTATATGACTGTTGTACATGTGTGGAGGTACCCTCCTCGTACTGGGGTACGGTTGATGACTCCTCCTGCTCTACATCCTCGGATGAATCTTGGGACCTCTTCTCAGATTGGGGGCCGTCAGCTACTTTTTATGTGTCTGACTGAGAATCTGCCTCCTCCTCCTCATCATGTTCACTCAATGAAGGAGTGTTTGGGGTTAATCTCTGGGCTGACTTCATCCTCGGTCGGGCTGCAACAACCTAGGCTTCCTGGAGAATCTGAACCACCTCAGCCCAAGACCTGGGCTGAGTGAAAGTTGGTCGTCTTTCCCACTGTGACTTCTCAAGTAGATCTTATCCCATAGGACCTATAATAATAGTCTCAAATACCTTTGTATCGCCCCAATTACAGCATCTCTAAGTCGTGCAATAGGGTTTTCTTCTATCAAACCACTGGGCTTGGGGGACTCATTCTGTCTCCTCGATGTTTTCTCCTTCTTCTTATTAGAAGATTTTGGTGCCATATGTACCTAAAAATCTAGTCATTAGTTTCCAACAAAAATGAGGGATTGCAAAAGTTAAAGAAAAACTCAAAATTCAAAAAGTTTGAATTTTTCCTCTATTTTCACACCCCTATAACCTATTTGAAATCCCTATAAGTCCAATGTGCACATATATATCACGAATCATGATTTCAAAATTAAACTAAACATTCTCAACCTGTGATATTATGCTACTCATTCAAGTTCAACTTCCTGTTGGGGCTTAATTTCAGAATTTAATTCAAAACAAGGCCCGACATCAAGATTATAGGCTACTTCAAATCTCTTACATACAAGCATGATAGATTCTATATATTTTTCATGGGTACGCATATCAACTTGTTTATTCAATAAATAAATCTATACATTACCATTAGGAGCCGAGAAATTTACCTCTTTTATGAAAATCCGGAAGTGAACAATGAAGAAATCAAGCAAAACCAAAGTTGGAACTTGTTTTTAGTGTATTGGGAAAAGTTGATATCTCAAACAACTTTCAATTTAGCCTTTACTTAAGTGTAGGGTTTGTTTATAATTTAAGAGGAAAGTTTGAACTTAAAGAGAAAGTTGAAGTTTTGAGGATTTGAATGAGTTAGAATGAGGCTTAAGGTTTTTAAATATAGGTGGGGCTGATTTAGGTCATATTTATGTGTTGGTGGGCCCAAAATTGTTACTCCCTCCATTTGAAAAAGAATGACCTAGTTTGACTTGACACGAAGTTTAAGAAAATAAAGAAGACTTTTGAATCTTGTAGTCTTAAATTAAAGATATGTCAAATGTACCAAAATACCCTTCAATCTTGTGGTCTTAAATATGTCATGTGGAAAGTTAGAATTAAAAAGTTGCTAAAAAGGAAAAGAGGTCATTCTTTTTTAAATGGACTAAAATAGAAAGTAGGTCATTCTTTTTTAAAAGAAGGGAGTATTAAAAATTGGTCCCACAAGATACCTACACGCGGCATCTATATGCGCCTGCCACAGGTGGACAAGCATTGGGCGCACGTGCCACATGCATCCAACATGGGCAGTGGCCCACTTTCCTACAGTCCAGCCTTGGCATTTTAAAAATTTTCTAGCTACTTATGGTCCCAGAACATAAGTTTATGGTCCCAAAAGTATGATTATGTACCAAAGTCCAGAACTTTGCATTCTCATCCTAAAAAATACATCTTTTCAATTATTGCTTAACTTACCTAGCCTATGTGGGACTCGTGACCATGATAGGTTAGTGATAGAGTCCCCTTACCAAGAAATTTATGAATGTAGCTATCATACCGTGTTTTGGGTAAGGTTATAAGCTAACAGCCTACAAAAACAAAACAAACAAAAGTGAACAGTAAAATAGTGGGTTGCCTCCCACTGAATGCTTGATTTAACATCGCAGCACGATGGAGCTATGTTGGTTACTCAGACTTCACCAACAATTCCATGGGTTGCCTCCTATGCACACTTGATTTAACATCATTGCACTCCACGTGTATCTGGCTTACTCAGAATTCATCAAGATACCCATAAATGTACCCTCCAGGGTCATCAATACAATCAATCACCGAAACCCACACTCATGTCGGAGGTTGCTTTATTAATTTTTGGATGTTAAATATGGCCTCTTCACTGTTGAATCTAAAATTAAACTCTCTTTTCTCCATGTCAATCATCACTCTAATTATGGCCAAGAATGGTTTCCCCAATATGATGGGCATCTCGATGTCAACCTCACAGTGTAGAATGACAAAGTCAGTTAGAAAGATAAAGTTTTCCACTCTCACAATCATATCAAAAGAAATTCCCATGGGTTTCTTCACCATGCGATCAACCATCAATAGTTGCATTATAGTTGGTTCAGGAGGGTTGAAGCCTAGTTTCTTGAATATGGCCAGCGACATCAAATTAATGTTGGATCCTAAGTCACATAAGGATCTTGCAAACTGGGATGTCCCAATAGTGCATGGTATAGTGAATGCTCTGGGATCATTCTTTTTCTAGGCCAAGGACCTAGTAGTGACTGCACTACAGTGGTGCAAGCCATCAATATCCTCAATCATAACCCTTTTCTTCTTTGTAACTAATTGCTTCATAAACCTGCATATCTAGGCATCTTCTCCAATTCCTTAAGAAGAGGAATATTCAAGCTCAATTCTTTCAGTATCTCAATGAATCACTTGAATTTTCCTTTTTTTTTTGTTTCATTCGCTAAGGAAAGGATAGAGGTGGTCTTAAAATTTGTCTTCTTTCCTTCTCAACAACTGAACCTATGCCTCTTTCCTTACCAACTATATCATTACCATCTATTTCCTTTTCTGACCCTACAATAGGTGTCTCATCAATAGAAGCCTCATCATGCCTTGGCTCTTCCACATCAGGTAGTGGGGGATCTATAGTAGTAATACCACTCCTCGTGGTAATAGCAAGAAAATAACCTTTATTTTCCGTATTTTGAACAGTGTTGCTCGAAAGGGAACATGGTTTCCTCTGGTTAAGAGTTGCTGACATCTGATCGAACTGGTGCTCCAACTGCTTGATAGAAGTTGCATGAGATTCAACCTTTTGGATCAACCCTGAAATATCGACCTTAATCTCCTTAAGGCTGATCTTCTAATTATCTTTACACTTTATCAGCTTAGTCAGCATCTCTTCTATTCTTGATTCCGTGTGTTTCTGCTAGGTATAATGTATCAATCTTCCTTCACTCTGAAGTCATTATTCTTTCTCTAGTCACTATCTCGCTCCTTACTATGGTCTCTGTATTTTTCATAGTAGTTACGACCTTGGTTCCTTTTCCCTTAGGCTCAGAAACCCACCAACTAATGATCCAGATAGTTTACTTCCTTCTCTAATTTTGACTTGTAAGCTTTGTAAGATGAACCCTATGATCCTATTACATTCACTTTCTCAGAACTAGCTAGAAACCCTAGGTCAATTCTTAGTAACACAATCTCTTGCGCTATCAAATCATCATCTACTTTTTGGTTGCATGAGGCATCAATAACATATGTGATAGATCCCCTTTCAGTCTCCCAAATCTGCCACCCTTGGTTAGTAAGCGAGATCTGATCTAGCATCTTTGAAGCTGCCTCCCAGTATAGTCTCATAAAATCTCCTCTAGATATGGTGATTTCTATAGCTCTAGAACTAATGGTCAAGGCTCTATAGAATATCTCCAATAAGCTCATCTCTGACATTCGATGATTGAGCACCATACTCAGCTTCTTATTGAACTTGATCCATTCTTCGTACATAGACTCTAACTGCAGCTGCCTAAAATTATATATTTCATCCTTGAGCTAAAGCATCCTAGATGGAGGAAAAAATCAATTCAAGAATTTCCTGCAACTTATTCCATGTAGCGATAAATCCTTTTGGTTGTTCCCCTAATCCTAAAGATGTTTCTCCTATAAGTGATAAGGGGAACATCCTCAGTCTAGGAACTTCTTGTATCACCTATGGAATGGTATATGAATAGCAGATCTCGATGAAACTAGCAAGGTGTATATTTACACCATCTGCAGGCAAACCCGCAAATACACCCTTCAGATTTAAGAGCTGGATCATTGCACTCGTTATGTAAAACTTGATGCCTGGGGGTAAAACAGGAAGGATAATCATTGCAGTCTCTGTTGGTTCAACGTATCCTAATTCTTCTTCATCATCAATATATGGCTGCACATACTGATATGATGGAATAACTTGAACATGGCCACCTCTAGCTCTGTTCTGATTTTCACCTAGTGCTGCTCAAAATCAGAATATATTTATGAGTGTCAAGAGTGTGTAACTTCTACTAAAAAACACATAAGGGGTATTTATAGTACATGAGAAAACCCAAAAACCAAAGCCTAAATGAAATAGGAGAAAAAATGGTCAGTAGACGCATGTGGTCACCACATGCGGCCTGGCCTTGGGCGCATGTGGTACATGCAGCCAGCAGGCTGGGCATATGTAGTGCCGTATATGCCGGAACCAAAATTTCCTGCAGGTCAGCTCTCCAGATTTTGGACTTCTGACACATGCTTTGCCTACATGCGATCCACATGTGCTACATGTGGTTTTCATGTTGACTTAGCAAGTGTCAGAAGTTATTGTTTTGCTCCTCTTCAATTACCGCACATGTTTTGGTCATGAACAATCCAAAAAGTATCCCGAACATCCAT
Source organism: Capsicum pubescens (assembly GCA_030864215.1). Taxonomy (NCBI): domain Eukaryota; kingdom Viridiplantae; phylum Streptophyta; class Magnoliopsida; order Solanales; family Solanaceae; genus Capsicum; species Capsicum pubescens. The sequence continues at coordinate 238,059,505 of CM061540.1, forward strand.
AATTATCCAAAAACACCTTTATTCATCCTTTTCACAAAGTTAGCATACCAAAACATGATTTCCTTATTTTAAACGTCGAAAGTTCTATAATTCTATAACATATCAATTTTCATCTATATATTCCTAAAAATATGGGGAACACATTATTGAAGTAAAGTTATGACTTTGCTCTTCATTTTTAAAAACCCATTTCGGGGGTCCATTTTGACCCTAAACCAAGAGTAGTCAATATGGGTGTCGTTAGCTTTATTTTGATGTGTAGATTATATATTTCTTGGTTTTAGTTGATTTTGGGATCATTCATGGAAATTAAGGTTATGGGTTTGAAGTATAGCAGATCAGTTTCAACTTTCGAGGTAGGTTATGACTTAACTTTTTTAGATTGGTTTGGGTAGTTTATGATGGTATAAAATGCATGTTAAGGGTGGGAACTAATCATGAAAAATGGTTATCTATGTGTTGTGCCTATGTGGGGGACTTTATGTGACATAATTGCTGAAATTGAGTTATTATATGATATGTATGACCGTGTGGGGTCCTATGTGATATTAATAGCCTTGAATACATATGAATAATTATATTTTATTGTCGAAATGCGTAGTAAAGTACTGGTGTATTATGATATATTCATACTTGTTGGCATATGAAACATGTGAAAAATCTTTGATGGTGGAATTAATGAGTGGTTATTAGCTCACGTGGTTGTGGAAATGTATTATTATGATTGGTTGGGGAAATAACTCATATGGTTGGCTGTGGAAATACTCATTATGATGGGTCGTAAATATTGCATCATCATCCTTATGGCATCATCTACATAATTTCACTTGTTTGTTGTATGCTTTGTATATAGTCTTTGTTGTTATTTTTCATACTTGGTTTGTGTCTTATGTGCTCTGGAAATACTGGATATACTAGAAATACTGGAGATACTGGGAATTCTAGAAACACTGGGAACATCAAATTTTATAACCCTTCTTAAGGGATGTGCCAGGGAAGAGATATTGATATATGATTGTATATGGATTGATGAACCCCTCATGGGTCTCATGTCGGGAGGCTTGCATCCATGGGTGTATGCAGAGGTTGTACGATGACCTCTTGCATCGTCACCATCATCAACATCATCATTAGCATTACGCTGCACTTCTTTTATTTTGTTTATGTTGTGCTTGTATTGCCATATTGACCTGTCATCTGACTATTTGTTCTATATCTTGACTTGTTAATATCTAATTATTCTATCTTCCTTTATTTTTACTTGATGATATTGATTATACATGTTCCTATTTTATTATACTTGTATGTGATATTGTGTATAATTATATCCCTATCTGGTGTGTTGTTGTATTATGTGTTGATATTGTGGAACCATTAGTGCAAGCGATGTGGGATACTGTTATGGGACATTTTATGATTGTAGGTAACATGCCCTAATGTATATTTTGTATGCTTTATTTACTACTTTGATTGGTTGGCCTATAATACCTATTAAGTAAAAGTGGACTATACTCACGCCTAATCTTCCCTTTCGGTGTAGGTTCTAGCTCGAGTGCACCTTAGATTGGTTGATTTCTAGAGCCTTCAGATTTCTCAAGGTAGTGGTTGGGCATTCATGCTTCCGGAGTTCACCTCTATCTTTTTATAGTAGTTATGTATTTATTTGTATTTGAAGATAGATGTTGACCTTGTGTTGATATTTTTTATGTATTTGATTCATGTTTAGTATTAGTAGTTGTTACACTATTGACACCTGGTTTTGGAAATGTATGGTATTTTGATATGTTTTTTCCACATTGTTATAATTTCTTGTATGGTTTGACTTAATTCTCAAAGCCTCACCTTGGGGTACTTCTGTCTTTTCCTTTTATTCATATCATTTTGGGTGATAGGCTTTCTTGTCAACGTACACTGCGACAAGTGTCCATTGGAAAGGTAGGGTCACCAACCCTTCTTAGAAGTTTAAAAATCAATGCTTACATTTATTGCTTGTTACCTCTTCATACATGTCAAATGAGTATCTACGTGGTAAGGTTTTTTTATATCTTACTTTTGTAAGAGTTGTTGACATATCATGCTAGTCACTATGTGACAAAGTGTTTGAAGGTAGAGGATCAGTTGTTTTCCAAACATAAAATAAAAGAAAAAGTAAAAATAATGCCATGTTTAAGGGAGGGTAAGTTCTATATTAATTTTTCTTGATAAAAGAAAAGAATTCTTATGAAAAGAGATAGTTCAAAGCAGAAGGTACAAAGTTGGGACCTCTTCTATTTCCAGAGCAGTTGCATACTCTCAGTTATGTGAACAGTGGTAACATATCATGATGCCCTTTTATCTGCAAATGTCAAGGTATTTGATTACTAACAAATTTGTAACCTTGATTGAGAGAAACAATAAGAAAACTTATTTTAGTTAAAAGGAACAACTGAGAGCAACAAAAATCATAGGACAAGAAACTAAAGAAGCAATACTATAAATACACAGATACTAATACTATGGTAAATCTACATAGATGTTGTTAGAAACAATTAGTTTCCTTTTCTTTCGAATATTGCAAATAGGGCAAAGTATAAGACATAAATTATAATAAAAGATGATGAGTATTTTATACACCAAATAGATGGATGTAATTTAGTTCGTTTGATAGACGAAATGGTAAATACAACAGACCACCCTATAGATTAATCAAGGTAATTTGATTTTAAGAGTCAACATAAATCGTGCTCTTCAAAACTTCATCGAATATGGGTGGAACCATAATTTTGGGAAGCTCGAGTAACACAAAAAATTGTTATCAAATCCTCTTCAATAATGACTGTGCCTTAATCTCGAGCAAGTTGGGAGATCAGATGTCACGATCCAAACCAGGGCCTAGTCGTGACGGGTATCTCAATCCCACCGTGAGCCAGAGACCACCCCTTTAGCCTAACATCTAGAACACAATAAAACAAGACATCAGAAGACAACCAAACATGATGATAAGATTAATAGATAAACCAAATGGAAACGAAGAGTCAAAATAAAACATCCAACTCACACTTGTCCACTAAATCCTCTAAAACCAGAAATGCCAAATAGGTCGTGACTTGCCCCCGACCATGACCAAAGGAATACAAAATGAAATACTATGAAATAAATGAAATAAATCAAATAACCAAGCCTTCCAAAGTATGGAGGATTATCACTTCACAGTAGATCCAAAGAAATACCAAATCACTAACTATGCATAGAAGCAACAAAAAACCCTTCGAACCCTACATCATAAAATAATGTAGCATCTAGGAATGTTCAGTAGGGTAAGCACTAATATGTAACTCTAGAAAAATGATAAAATAATATCAATGCCAAAAACAAGTCAAACAACCATATGCACCACATTCATATACATATATATAGGATACCAATATAGGGACAAGGGTCATGAACATGTGAGTTTAGACCATTAATATGAACTATGAATCTCGCTCCATGCTATAAGAACCCACATTCTATGTGGGTTCAACACCTCCTGCTGAAAGGGCCCCACTGCATGTTAGCCGCGCAAACCAAGGAATCTAAAGGAAGGGATAAAGAGACCAAGGATATAGCCATCCCAAAATATAATATGTGAACCTAGCACACGGTCATATAGACCCCCACACTCCTCCTGGGATGACACCTTCACGGTGAGCTACACAATCCCCTTTAAGCCTAATTTAAAACAATTTGCACATAAGCCCATCCATTAACCAAGAGTCTTATTGTAAGGTATTTACCACTTGGTATTGTCATACCAATTATTCTTGTAAGCTAATCCAAGTAAATTCAAAGTCTGGAGATTGAATAGTGAGTCCCATATAAAACCCTTGATGTTATTAGGTTTTGAGTTTGAGAGAGAAAGAGACTGATTTAATCTTCAAAAACTGAAAAGAATGGACTTATTTTATTTTAAAGATCGTACAAGGGGTAAAAAGACTAAAAGCCCCTCACCTTAAGTGAAAAATAAAAATTGGGCATTTTTAACACAGCAGTGTGGCACACCAATATCGTGGAGGCTAGCATCCGTTCCACACTGCTATCACAGAGGTTATCCTCTGTGACACGCTAATATCGCAGACCCTCATTGCCTCGAGGTCCCAAAATGATCCTGAACCCCTTCCAAAAATTCCAAACTTTTCCAAATTATCCTTTTAACATCTCTTATATGGGGTCTCACATTATCCCCTCCTTAGGATCGTTCATCCCCGAATGATGAATTAGGACACTTTTAGCACAAGAATATCAAGAATACACCAAAATCAAATGAAAAATTTGAAAAGTTTCAACAAGTAAATGAAACTCATACCTTAAGCACTTTCATCCAACCCACAGAACAAGAACGGGTACTTGGCCTTCATATCTTCCTCAACTTCCTAGGTAGCCTCTTCAACTATTTGATTTCTCCAAAGCACCTTTACCGAAGCTACATCTTTGGTCCTCAATCTATGAACTTTCCTATCTAATATCTTTATCAGTACTTCCACAAAAGATAAGGATTTCGTAATACCAACATCCTCAACAGGAACTATCAAAGAAGGATCACCCACACCCTTTTTCAGCATAGACACATGAAATATGGGATAAATCAAAGCTAAACTTGCAGGCAAATCTAACTCAAAAGCAGCATTCCCAATCCTTCTCAGAATCTGATATGGATCAACATAACAATTACTGAGCATCCCCTTCTTCCCAAACCTCATAACTCTTTTCATAGAAAAACCTTCAAGAACACCTAATCACTAACCTCAAACACCAACTCCCTTTGCCTTACATCTGCATAGATAAGACTTTTGGTGACTTTGGGCAATATTAAGTCTTTCTCTAATCACTTTCACCTTCTCCATGGCTTGGTGAACCAACTCAGGACCAAATAGTCTCGTCTTACCTACCTCAAACCACCAAATAGGATACCTACGCCTTCTACCACAGAGAGCCTCAAAAGAAGCCATTTGAATACTAAATGGTAACTATTAGTGTAAGCAAATTCAAAATAAGGCAAATGGTCAACCCAACTACTCTTAAAATCAATCACACAGGACCTTAACATATCCTCAAAAATCTAAATGCTACACACCATTTGTCCATCTATTTGAGGGTGGAAAACATTTCTAACGTTCACCTGAGTACCCAAATCTTTCTGAAATGAATGCTAGAATTAGGAAGAAAATTGCATACCTTGATCTGTAATGATGGACACAAGTGCTCCATGCAACTTAAATATCTCCTGAATGAACAACTTGGCAACATCCACTCCTGAGTAGTTAGTCCTTACAGGCAAAAAGTGAGTAGACTTAGTTATTATATCCAAAATGACCCAAATGGAATCATACTAATAGAGAGATCGCAGAAGACACGTAGAAAAATCCATATTCATCATCTCTGTAATGCCTCGAATCTGGTACCCAAAATGCTACACAATGCTCATGACTCCGAAGGACCACAAGCTAACCCATGACTGATATCTGTACCTGTATATTGCATAATATGCTGAATAATGCGGAAACATAAACTAAAAGGCCATAAGGTTCACATAAATGAAGTAATACATAACATCTAAATGGGGTATGAAATACCTAAACCAACTGAAATAAATGTCTGAACATAATAGTCTGGAAAGCCTCTAACTGACTGAACTGTCTGAGTAAGGAGTTGACGGGACATGTACCCAACTAACTCCAACTAATAAACTAATTAATGAGATAATAGGGAAATAATCATATCCTCGAAGGATAAGGACTCACTGCTAACTATGGTTGTTGATATCTGGAATCTACTGATGCTCTGGAGCTCATGTCTCTACACCTATTGTATAAGATACCATAGCACAAATGTGTCAGTACTTTGAATGTATTGGTATGCATGTGAGGTCGGCTGAATGCATGGGGTTCATATGCATGAACAATACTGGCTAACTGACTAATATGAACGTGAGAACGCATGCATGTATACATAGTAACTATATCTGAAATCGTGATAACATGAGTATGCTGATGACTAACATGACTAATGACTGAATTATGATAATTGATAACATGAGTGAATGTATATGACAGTCCTGAATTTGATAGAACTAGTTGAATTCCGTACTGTATCTGAGTTGACTGTATCTGACAGTCCTAAATTCTGAAGAACTATCTGAGTTATTTTACTGAGACTGATACTAAGACTGTGGAAAGTAGTCATCTAACTGAAATGCCCCAAAGTATGCATTATAGATGAATTGGGGTCCAATCTGTGCCCTGATTGAAAGGGTGTCAATATCGCACCACTGGTAAGGACAACATGTGAGTGACCCTAATATAACAGGTAACTCTAGTGAGAATGGCGGGAACCCTCATATAACAGGTTAAGCCACCTCATCTACCCTCATATAGAAGGCTATAATGTCTCAACCTATGTTGGCTACATAGTTCTGGAACGAAAGGATTACTTCTAAGAATCGCACCCTCATATAACAGGTGAGTTCCTATTATTGGGTTTACTTAGTGCTAATTTCTACTCCCATATGAATAGACAATGAACATGATTTACTGAACTGAACATAGACTAAGTTACTAACTTCTGTTAACTGACAGAATACTACTGATATCTGACAACTGACTAAATTTAAGAGATCATAGAGATTTCATAAGTCATAAGACTGTCTGAAGTCTAAGGATCATAGCTTGACTGAGAGCATCGTGGAAAAATAACATGGATGGAGGTACATAACTAATATTTTAGATACAAGTACCCCCAGGACTCGATAGAAGGAAACTGACAAAGCATGACCTACTTTAACACATCACTAACTTCATAATCCATAATACATTTACTGAAGCATTTATCAAACATGTGATCTGCATAAACCTGTACATACATGGGGATTTCATGATATCATGCTAGTTGGGCATTTTCCTTTATCTAGACATTTAATCAAACACATGGTAGACATAGTATGTGTAAACAATATTATACAACAATTAAACATCATGATTCAATTCTAATTTCATCATTCAAGGGTTTAATCATAGATTTACTTGAATCTACATATACACTAATCAAATCCACATAAAATTTATCCCCCAACATAGAATAGAATTCAATTACTCATTATCAATATGAACAAGAGCAACCTAATCATGAAATTCATAAAGGAAATCCATAAACTTAAACTTTGAAAAAAGATTCTTGGGCTTCATGGACAAAAAAAGTCAATGAATGAACACTATGCATACCTGGGTTGAGTTTCTTGAAGTTCTTGAAATTGAAGAATTTGAATCTCTTAGTTCTTGAAGAAGATTTGGATTTTGTTCTTGGAGATTAATGTTAGAGAGAAAACCCTAGTTTTGTTGTGGTAGAAAAATAATAAATTTCTGAGCTTTGGTCGGATATAATTGGATATATAAACGGGTGGTAAAAGATCAAAAAAAAACCTTTTAAAATGGCTTTAATTTTCTGAATTTGGACCTGCGATGGTTTGTCGCTAGGGTGATAGTCCGTCGTTTCGACCGTCGTACGTGGACCAAGAAAAGGGCTTACTGCCTAAGTTGTGACGTCCTAGGCGATGATCCGTCGCAAGTTCAACGGTCCATCAACCGGCCAGTCGCAGTTTATCCAGAAGGTGGCCTTACTGTTTCCCTTGCAATGGCCTGAGCGACAGTCCGTCGGCTTCACCGTCGCACCTGGGCAGTTTTACTGCCTTCTGTATTTTGGTCATAACTATCTCCTCTGATGTCGTATTTTGATGAAATTGGTATTATTGGAAAGCTAATTCAATTTCCCACATGAAAAAGGTGAAATTCTGAAAAATACCATATGTACAAAAGTGGATTCATCTTTTAAAGTCAGTTTCTAACATTCTTGAGACGATTTCAAGCTAGGAAAAAGTATGATATCTCCCTCTTGATAACATTCGTCCTCGAATGAGACTGAGAGTGAAAGGAGAATATAACTGATGTACATAATGAACATGAATAATTGGAACATGATCTCATGACTGACATGACTGATAACTGAATATATCAAACTGAACATGTATATCTGATGCATGTGTAACTGCTTCATGAATGCATGACTGGATGTTCTGATGAACTAAGTTTCTCACAATGAGAATTCATGTATGATGAATAATTATATAACTTAACCGATACATGAATGCATGACTGAATATGCAATGGTACATGATACCAAGTCTGTGATGAACACTGAACATGTAACTGAGTAAGCTTAAGGAGAACTATTACCTTGAGCTTGATCTGAGTTTGCAGAGAAGAGGTGAGGATACTTGGTACGCATATCTTCTTCTGTTTCCCAATTAGCTCCCTCGATGGACTGATTTAACCAAAGAACCTTAACTAGAGGGACTTCTTTGTTCCTCAATCTACGAGTCTGATAGTCTAGGATTTCAACTAGAATCTCTTCATAAGAGAGGCTGTTCTGAATATCGATGCTCTGAATAGGGACTACAACTTCTGCGTCACCTATACATTTCTTGAGCAAAGAGACATGGAAGACTGGTGATAACTCTCAAACTACAACTCTTGTAAGAGTGTAAGCGGTCGTCGTCAAATATAGAACCCAACTGGGTTGGGTGTCGAATCCCACAGGGAATACTCGGTCACTAAGTATGCAACGATTAGTAGACTTTTGGTGAAAGTTCTCTGGATAAAGGGGGGATTTTATGCGTGAAGTAAAATTATCAAAATAGCAAAGTAAAAACGGAAAGTTTAGTAGGTTTTAATCAATGAGAATTGTAAGTTAGGTTTATGTCCACCTTATGAGTTCTACGTATCTATTGGCTATGAGTTATGCGGAATTCAGACATGCATGCGCTTATAGAGATTCGTATTCTATGGTAAATCCTAGCATCTTTCGACCATCAAGGATTATATCACTTTAACTCTTTCGAGCTTAAAGCGTATACTAATGGTAAGAATTCTCCAAGAGGTTAATCCAGTTACGACACTAACTTTTAAACAGGGTTTAGTAGACCTATTTCCTTGTCATTCTCTCTTTTCCAGACATGTAACTTTTCTTTCAAACAAGTTAATGCTATACTGGCGTATTCTAAATGTTTGCAACCACAAGAATTCAATTAAGATGAAGAGAGTAATGATATAAGCAGCATACGTATCAAGAATTCACAAACTCATAGCAACCGATAGTATCTCATAAGGCTTCCATAACCCTAACAGAGAAGTTTAGCTACTCATGAGCGCAATGGAAATCGCAATAGATATAATCATCATACCACCACTTAGGATAGTCTTGGCGATGGAAGTGATAAACGTCAACTAGGGTTGGACGTTTTTGCTCCTTCCGTTCTTCTCAAGAGAGTTGTGTTTCTCTGTTAAAACTTACAGAATATTGTAACGTGAAGTAGTAGCAAAAGTTGAATGGAAAATACTTGAATTAATGAGTGAATCGAATTGTAAGAGTTGAATGAATTATTCGAATGGAGAGAGATAATAATAAAAACTTCAGCATCATAGGGTATTTATAACACCTATATCCTATTCCTACTAGGATACTGCGTACTTATCCTAATCCTACTAGGTTACTGCATCCTTATCCTAATCCTACTAAGTTACTGCTGATCCCCAAAGTCTTTAGAAATGCTGTTTTTGCCCGGGACAAGTTATCCATGCATCACTTTCAATCCATAGGCGTCCAAACGCTGCTTTCCTTCTTTCGTGAAGCTTCCTTGGGCGTCAAGTTATCCATAAAGTGCTGGAATCTTCATCGTTTATACCTGAAAACCTTCTAATCACGTTTGTTAGGTCACTTACAGGAAAAAGGACTAAAAGTGCATGAATTATATATTTTGTTCTCAAAACTTAGCTAAAATATGGGTAAATTAAGGTGCTTTAGGCATGTAAATACACCTATCATCAACACCCCACACTTAAAGCTTTGTTCATCCTCGAACAATATATCATGTCCATATAAACATCTACTTAGGGTTTCACAGTAACAACACAAAATATTCATCAAGACAGGCACAACAATTATTAACAAAGAGTAGTTTTCTAATCACTTCTAGAAACAATTCAACATCCAACATAGACTCGTGATGATGGTTAATTCGTATTCAAAAGTTAAGGCACAAAGAATCATACAAGACTACCCAAAACTCATCAACTATGTGTGTCTCACAATATATCACCCATAATTACTCACAAGTATTTCATTTTTCAAAACATGGGTATAAGATTATCCTTGCTCTCACTCTCACAAAGAATTCATATGTTTCAACTGATGACCATAGGCTTTCCCTTAGTGTAATGCTCCACTAATATCAGAATGCTAAGCTTAGGATCAAATAGGTCTTTTATAGGTTGTAATGTAGGCTAAGGGACGGGTAGGACTATTTTGGCCAGAAATAGTGACTATGTTCCTAAGCGCTTTAATACATCACATTATGCCATTAACACTCTCTTTTAATCAACCCTGCTACCTTTCTTTCATCTATCACCCCTTTTCACCTATTTTGCCATTCAAGCATAACTATCTTTTTATTTAATCATAAACACAATTTATCTTTTTGTTTTTCTATTTCTTTTTTTTTTCTTTTTTTTATAACACACCTCTATGATAGCCACTCTTTTTTTTTCATAACAAATTCAAGTACCAATTCACTTTAAGGCATCACTCTCACCCAATTTCCTCTTATTTTGTCACATGACTTCACAACTTAAAGCACTTAGGAATTTGGATCAAATTATGGTCTTGAAAAAAAATGGATTCGGCTTACATATGAGGCTGTCAAAGAAAATGGCTAAAGGCTCAAAGGGGGATAACTAAGATAATGTCCATGGGTAGGTAAAAAGAAGGTAAACAATCACAGGTTTCCAAAGAAATGCCTAAATCATCTCCTAAACTCACATTCTTTATTTTGCTTCACACACACACCAGGCAAGTTCTAGCATTAGCCACAGACACATAATATACTATAACCTCACACACACAAGGCACATGGTCAACTTTATTGGGAGTAGTATAGACTCTTGACCCAACAGATGAAGGAATTAAACCACACTCTTATCACACAGTGAGTCACACTTAGAGCCTAAACGTCTCAACAACAATGATTTTAGCACAAACTCTTGTCATAATACCATGCCGCCTATCAGAACAATTTCATGCAAAATAAAAAAATTCTACTAACTACTAAATAAATCAAACAACCAAACATAAATAAATGCAAATGCAGATAAAGAAGTATAGCATGCAAATACCAGCACCCCACACTTAGACGGGACACACTGTCCTCAGTGGAAAATAAATAAGAAGAACCCGATTAGTCGGACTCATCTTCTATGTCTGGGGTCATACCCCCTGCGTTGGAATCATAATCAGAGTCGTCATCCTCAGAGCTTCTTCAAATTGTACCCCACTTGATCCAAAAGTACGTTGAGGTATTTGTAGCGAGGAGGATTCAGCTTGCTCTTTTCTTCCACTTTCCTAACCTTTCTGTGAGGTGGATACTTTTTGTTTTTCTTGTCGTCCTTTTGAGGCCATTCTACCTAAGATCCTAATAGAGTCATGTTAGCTTCATCTCAGAAGATTCAATTGATAAACAAACAGTAATGGCACCACCCCACACTTAAGTTGTTGGCACAGACTAATTAAGTGAGTGATGTCGACTACTCAGACTTCATCGTCATACATTTGGGCGATATGTTCCAACAATATGTTCAGCACAGTCATACTTTCATGTCATCTTACTATCCTTTCCAACTCTATGTAATCTTGACTATACTTTCATGTGTGGATTGTTGTACCTTTTGAACAAGACTACTACATAGAGATTGTATCAAGTTATGACCTAGAAATAATCACAACATTATGTGCTTGTATTCAATCTCGATGGACGAGTTGTTCAAGCTTCCAAGCATTCAATTTTTGACGTTTATGCAATCACTTCACCATGTCGATTTCACAAAAGTATGACAGTGTATCAAAATCAACTACAAGTTGGAACAAAGTCTAGAACATCCTTACATATTCTTTCACTCACTTAGTTGTATCAAAACAAATCAACCATATTCAAATCACCAATACTACTTCAAGATTTAACAATTTACTATAGGCGTAGTAGTGTAGTACTTACGGAATATAAAAGAAGAACAAAGAAGTACTTACTTGGTTGATGGCCTCGGAAGATGTTCTTGCAAAGTAAAAGAGCAAAAGGAAATTTTTTGAGAGATTTTGGAGAGGTAGGCGGCGCCTAGGTTGAAGTTGCAATGCATTTTTGTTCTAAGACTAAGGTTCTATTTATAGGACAAGCTTGGGTCGGGTTTTGACCCATTTGGAATCGTATTTAGAGACCAAAAGTGACAAAAGGCGGCGCCTAATGCTTTGCCTATGCTTGGCATAGGCGGCGCCTTTTGCAAAGCCTTGTTGAGCATAGGCGGCGCCTATGCTATGGCAGTGTTAGGCATAGCCGGCGCCTATTCCATGGCATACTAGATTCAGAGACAAAAGGCTTTTGCATAGGCGGCGCCTATGCTATGGCATTGTTGAGCATAGGCGGCGCCTATGCTATGGCACTCTAGAATCCGAGAGCTTAGGCCATAGCATAGGCCTTGCCTTGTTCGTGGCCTAGATTTACATAGGCCTTGCCTTGTTCTTTGCCTATATTTTCATAGGCAATGCCTAACCCATTGCCTTTTGCTTCTTCATTCCTAACTTACCAGCTTCAATATGCAATACTTCCAAATCAAAATTTAAAACCAATCTCCTCTTTTACACCTCTTGCACCTACATTTACTCAAAAATAATAAAAACGATTAGAACGATGGGTTGCCTCCCATAAAGAGCCTTAGTTTTGGTCGTGGCTCGACAAAATCTTAAGAAAACAAAACAATTAAAAAAGATGGGTTGCCTCCCACCAAGCGCTTGATTTATTGTCGCGGCACGACATAGCTATCTCGATTACTTAGACTTCATCGAGATAGATGGGGCATCATTTTCTGAATGGATTCAGACGACGCTGATGCTTACTTGTAGGCATGCAATCTTCTTCGATATGACTCTTGTGCATACATATCCCAGGAGGGATACCAATTATATTATCAATAGTCCAACCCATAGCTCTCTTATATCTCTTCAGAGCAGAGATGAGAGCCTCTACGTGCTGTTCACTTAAATCATCTGCCACACTCACCGGAAGTGTATTTCCACTTCCCAAGAACAAATACCTTAGATAATTGGGGAGCTCTTTCGATTCTAGCACTGGGGGCTCTTCAATGGAAGTCTTCGCTGTTGGTGACGGTTGATTCTTAAGATCAAGGTCCAGCTGCTTAGGAGTATGAGAATAGGGCCCTATTTCTGTTAGAGCACACATAGTTTCTTTATAATCTTCATCGTCCTCATGCTCAACATTCAGCAGCGCAGCATACAATGGCTCAACAGTAAGCTGTTTCTCTACAGATAATGCTTTCTTATCTTCATAATGAACATCAGCTACAGAGAACACATCCATATCGCTGGGCTGCTTCATTGCTTTGCATATATCAAAGCGGACAACTTCGTCATTCAACCGAAATAAAAGCTTATTAGCTCTCATGTCAATAAGCACACTTCCTATTGCAAGGAAAGAACGTCCCAAGATTATGGGAACTTCAGAATCCACCTCGCAATCCAAAATCACAAAGTCTGCAGGAAAAATGAAGGTAGACACCTTCACCAACACATTATTCAAGATACCCACAGGTCATTTTACCGACCTATTTGCCATCACGAGCCGCATATTGGTTGGTGTAGGGTCGCCCAACCCCAACTTTCTGTAGACGGATAGTGGCATCAAATTGATGCTAGCTCCCAAATCGCACAATGCCTTAGCAAAATTCATAGATCCAACCGTGCAAGGAATAGTGAAAGCACCAGGGTCTGCCTTCTTCTGTACTAAGGACCTTATGGCAATTGCACTGCAATAATGAATATTATCTGCCGGCTCATAGCTTACTGCCCGCTTCTTTGTTAAAAGGTCCTTCATGAATTTAGCGTATCCGGGCATCTGCTCTAGCGCTTCCACCAAAGGAACATTAATAGTCAGCTGCTTCAACATAGTCATGAATTTACTGAACCTGGTATCATCAGCTTTCTTCTTCAGTCTCTGCGGAAAAGGTGGTGGTGGAAGGGGAATTGTTTTCTCCACCACTTTCTTTTTATCTTGCTTCCGATTATCAACCTTTTCAGGAGTGTCGTCAACCTTCTTTTTCAGTCTCTGAGGAAAAGGTGGTGGTGGAAGGGGAATAGTTTTCTCCACCAGTTTCTTTTTACCTTGCTTCCAACTATCAATCTTTTCTGGCTGCAAATGTCTAGGGGTGACGTCATGAACACTCTCTTCATCTTCTTCGGCCTCTTCACATTCTGCATCAATAACATTATCCGCTATATCATCAACCACCTACTTGTCCTTGGATGGATTTTCCAACACTTTACCACTCCGGGTAGTAATAGCCATGCATGATCCATCGTTCCTTGGGTTTTGCACCGTATCGCTGGGTAGTGTTCCAACTTTTCTTTGGTTGAATGCCGCAGATAATTGACTCAATTGTTACTCCAGCTATTTTATTGAAGTGGAATGTGAGTCAACCAATTGCTTCATTGAGGACAGATCATTTATTACCTCAGTTACTCCTGTGCTGGTTACCTCTACTTCTTTCAGCAGCTTAGCTATCATATCTTCCATAGACATATTTCCAGAACCAGATGCAGCGGCATCACGTCTTCCAGGAGGAACATACAAACCACTCATGTCGGTATTGTTTTTCCAACTACCTTGATCGCGGTCCTTGTATCCAGATTTATCATAATAGATCCGACCTTGGTTTCCTTGGGCATTGCCTCGGAAACCCCCTGATTATTCAAGTAGTTGGCTTCTTCCTCTGAATCGGATTCGTCTCTTCCTTTTGACGCAACTGCTTTGACTTTTTCGGTCTTCCCTGATAATAGATGCTTTGTAAGAAGATCCATCTGTGTTTTCATGTGCGCCATATCTTGATCACGTTCCTCTTATCTACGCCTCTGCTCTGCAGTCATGCCAACAGATACGGTAGAGCTTACTACCTCAGAATCCCTGGTATGCCAAGCTCTACTCTGCTTTGTCATACGATCTAGCATATCACTTGCCTCGAGAAAAGTAAGGTCCATGAATGACCCACCTGCAGCATTATCAACCACTGGCTTAGTCACTGAGTTCAAAGCCCTGTATAATATCTCCATCAAGTGGATGTTGGTCATCTGATGATTTGGGCACCGCATAAGCTTCTTCTTGAACCTCTCCCATGTTTCGTGGAGAGATTCAGTTGGAAGCTGTCAAAAATTGTTGATCTCATCTCTCAACTGTGATCTCTTGTATGGCGGAAAGAATTTTTCTAGGAAAGCATCTTTTAGTTGCCTCCAATTAGTAATAGAATCAGGAGTCAGCCCATTCAACCATAGAGTTGCCTCCCCAGATAGAGATAATGGAAATAAGCGCAGCCGAATTGCATTCTGTCCAACGCCTGGATTGTCGAATGACTTGCATGTAAAGATGAAGTTGATCAGATGCATATTCGGATCATCGCCTGCAAGTCCACCAAATAATCCCTTGAGCTGCAATAGTTGAATCATGGTGCTAGTGATATTGAACTTTGCTCCAGGTGCCAAGGGCGGAGGAATAATTGCTCCTGTAGCACCAGCTCCATCTAGATCGTCATCATCATCATCAATAGGAGCCTGCACATCTCGGCGGTCAGGTCTCATTCTAGCTTGACGATCTCTCCTATGCATAGGTGCCGCCACTTCATCAGTACGCCTAGGATTCAGTAGCTCCTCATCACCCAGGTCCTCATCATCAGGATTTGTTGCACGACCTGGGTTATTAATATTCTGTTGATGCACTTGAGCAGCTGCCAGTGCAGCTAGTCTAGCCTGCTCCTGTTGAGCCGCCCTTCTATCAATGTCACGTTGTGCATCCATTCTGCCTATAAGTTGTGGTTCAGGGTTTATGGGTAATAATGGTTGACCAGAACTTCGAGTATTTGGCATGCACTGAACAAAACCTGCAGAAAACAAAAACAACAACTTAAAGTAAAGTACGAGAATCTTTGACCAAAGGGTCTAGTAACTATCACAAACTTAGTTGACAACCGTATTCCCCGAAAACGGCGCCAAAATTTGATAACGCACAAACTACAGCTCTCGTAAGAGTGTAAGCGATCGTCGTCAAATATAGAACCCAACTGGGTTGGGTGTCAAATCCCACAGGGAATACTCGGTCACTAAGTATGCAACGATTAGTAGACTTTTGGTGAAAGTTCTGCGGATAAAGGGGGGATTTTATGCGTGAAGTAAAATTATCAAAATAGCAAAGTAAAAATGGAAAGTTTAGTAGGTTTTAATCAATGAGAATTGTAAGTTAGGGTTATGTCCACCTTATGAGTTCTACGTATCTATTGGCTATGAGTTATGCGGAATTCAGACATGCATGCGCTTATAGAGATTCGTATTCTATGGTAAATCCTAGCGTCTTTCGACCATCAAGGATTATATCACTTTAACTCTTTCGAGCTTAAAGCGTATACTAATGGTAAGAATTCTCCAAGAGGTTAATCCAGTTACGGCACTAACTTTTAAACAGGGTTTAGTAGACCTATTTCTTGTCATTCTATCTTTTCCAGACATGTAACTTTTCTTTCGAACAAGTTAATGCTATACTGGCGTATTCTAAATGTTTGCAACCACAAGAATTCAATTAAGATGAAGAGAGTAATGATATAAGCAGCATACGTATCAAGAATTCACAAACTCATAGCAACCGATAGTATCTCATAAGGTTTCCATAACCTTAACAGAGAAGTTTAGCTACTCATGAGCGCAACGGAAATCACAATAGATATAATCATCATACCACCACTTAGGATTGTCTTGGCGATGGAAGTGATAAACGTCAACTAGGGTTGGACGTTTTTTCTCCTTCCGTTCTTCTCAAGAGAGTCGTGTTTCTCTGTTAAAACTTACAGAATATTGTAACGTGAAGTAGTAGCAAAAGTCGAATGGAAAATACTTGAATTAATGAGTGAATCGAATTGTAAAAGTTGAATGAATTATTCGAATGGAGAGAAATAATAATAAAAACTTCAGTAACATAGGGTATTTATAACACCCATATCCTATTCCTACTAGGCTACTGCGTACTTATACTAATCCTACTAGGTTACTGCATCCTTATCCTAATCCTACTATGTTACTGCTGATCCCCAAAGTCTTTAGAAATGTTATTTTTGCCCGGGACAAGTTATCCATGCATCACTTTCAGTCCATAGGCGTCCAAACGCTGCTTTCCTTCTTTTGTGAAGCTTTCTTGGGCGTCAAGTTATCCATAAAGTGCTGGAATCTTCATCGTTTATACCTGAAAAATTGCTAATCACGTTTGTTAGCTCACTTACAGGAAAAAGGACTAAAAGTGCGTGAATTAAATATTTTGTTCTCAAAACTTAGCTAAAATATGGGTAAATTAAGGTGCTTTAGGCGTGTAAATACGCCTATCATCAACTGGATGAACTGAGGTTAGATCTAAAGGTAAATTGAGCTCATAAGCTACCTTGTCAAAGCGACTAACAATCTTGAAGGGACCAACATATCGGGGACTGAGCTTTCCCTTCTTGCCGAACCTCTTCACTCCTTTTATGGGAGAGATCTTTAGATAGACATAGTCACCAATCTCGAACTCGAGATCTTTTCTACAAATATCTGCATAAGACTTTTGTCGCCTTTGAGCAGCCCAGATCTTTCTCTGATCAACTGGACTTTCTCTAAGGCGTCAAATACTAAGTCAGGCCCTATAATTGAGTCCTCACTAAATTCAAACCAACCAATTGGATATCTATATCTCCTACCATAGAGTGCTTTGAATGGATTCGTGTGAATACTGGAATTATAGCTGCTGTTGTATGCAAACTTAATCAAAGGAAAGTGGTCATCTCAACAACCCTTGAAATCAATTGCACACGCCCTTAGCATATCTTCTAGAGTCTGAATGGTCCTTTCTGTTTGACCATCTATCTGAGGATGGAAGGTTGTACTGAGATGAACTTGGCTACCAAGACCCTTTTGGAATGCTTTCCAGAAATAAGAGGTGAATTGGGTACCTCTATCTGAGATAATAGATAGCGGAACATCGTGCAATCTAACCAACTCCCTGATATAGAGTTTGGAATAATCCTCGACTGAATAAGAGGTATGAACTGGAATAAAATGAGCTGATTTGGTCATCCTGTCTCCAATGACCCAGACAGAATCATGTTGATGACGAGTTCGAGGCAAACCCATCACAAAGTCCATGTTCACTTTTTCCCACTTCCAAGAAGGAATACTAAACTCCTGCATGGACCCACTAGGCTTTTGATGCTCAATCTTAACTTGCTGACATATAGAGCACTTAGCCACAAACTCTGACATATTTTTCTTTATCCCATTCCACCAATAGATTTCCCACAAATCGCGGTACATCTTTGTGGCCCCTAGATGAATAGAGTAGCGTGCACCATGAGCTTCTATAAGAATTTGATGCCTTAAGTCATCTACAGCTGGAACACACAGATGGCCCTGACAACGCAAAATACCATCTCCCCCTTGGGAGAAAACCTCTATTTTCTGATCCTTGACTGACTCTTTTAACATGACTAGACTGGGATCTCTATCTTGTTTTTCTTTCACCTCGGAAACTAGAGATGATTTAGAACTACTCTGAACCCATATATCACCCTCCTCTGTATCGAGTAAGTGAATTCCTAGTCTGGAAAGATGATGGACATCCTGAGCTAACTTCTTCTTACTATCTTCGACATGAGAAACACTACTCATAGATAGTCTACTAAGATCGTCGGCCACTACGTTGTCCTTGCCTGGATGATAAAGGACACTCATGTCATAATCTTTCAAGAGCTCCAACCACCTTCTTTGACGAAGACTGAGATCTTTTTGACAAAAGACATACTAAAGGCTCTTATGACCGTGAACACATCTACATGAACACCGTATAGATATTGCCTCCAAATCTTCAAGTCAAATACTATGACGGCTAACTCAAGATCATGAGTAGGATAATTCTTCTCATGAACTTACCATGCTACATAACTACACAACCCAAATCCACTCTGGATGCATCACAATATACTACGAACCCATCTGAACCATCTGGTAATGCTAGAACTAGAGCTGAGGTGAGTCGAGTCTTCAACTCCTGAAAACTCTGCTCATAAGGATCTGACCACTAGAACTTAACCTTCTTCTGAGTCAATTTGGACATAGGGATGCAATAAAAGAAAATCCCTCAAAAAACCATCTATAATAGCCAGCCAAACCCAAGAAACTCCTAATATCTGATGGAGAGATAGGGCGAGGCCAATTTATTAATACCTCGGTCTTTTGAGGATTTACTCTAATGCCATCACCGGAAATGATATGACCAAGGAATGCTACTGAACTTATCCAAAATTTGCACTTACTGAATTTGGTGAATAACTGATGATCTCTGAGAATCTAAAGTACTGTTCTGAGATGGTCTGCATGATCTCGATCACTGTAGGAATAGACCAGAATATCATCTATGAAGACTATGATGAACATGTCCAAGTACTACTTGAACACATGATTCATTAAGTCCATGAAAGCTGCTAGGGCATTGGTGAGACCAAAGGACATAACTAGGAATTCAAAGTGACTATATCAAGTACGAAAAGCTTTTTTCAAAATGTCACATTCTCTGACTCTGAGCTGATGATAGCCAGATCTAAGGTCTATCTTGGAGAAATAGCTAGCACCTTAAAGTTGGTCGAACAAGTCATCGATTGTGGGAAGAGGATACTTGTTCTTGACCATGACCTTATTAAGTTGATGGTAGTCTATACACATTCTGAGAGAACCATCTTTCTTGCACATGAATAATACTGGAGCGCCACATAGGGACATACTGGGCCTAATGAATTCCTTATCTAAGAGATTCTTTAACTATTTTTTCAGTTCTCCGAGTTCTGCTGGTGCCATTCTGTATGGAGGAATGGATATAGGCTGAGTGTCTGTAAGAAGATCAATGCCGAAGTCTATATCCCTTTTGGGAGAAATTCCTGGAAGATCGTTGGGAAAGACATCTGAATATTCATTCACTACTAGGACTGATTCAAGACTGGGAGTTTCGGAACTAGTGTCCTTAACTCGAACAAGATGATAGACACATCCTTTAGATATTATTTACCATGCCCAAAGGTAGGAAACAATATGATCTCTAAAAGAGGATACACTACCCTTCCCCTCTAGGATGGGATTATTCGGACTGAAACTAGACTATTCTATTTCTACAGTTGACTGTGGCATAGTAGGAATGAAGCTAATCTATGCCGAGAATGACATCAAAATCAGTGATCTCTAATTCGACTAAGTTTACTGAGGTGACTTTCTGAGATATCATAACTAGGCAGTTCCTGTATACCCGCCGGGCTATGATGGTTTTACCCACTGGGGTAGAGACTGAAAAGGGCTCTGCTAGAATTTCAGGACTGATTCCGAAATTGCCTGCTATATAGGGAGTAACAAAATACAAAGAAGCACCTAGATCTAGCAAAGAATAAACGTGCACATGAAAGATCTGTAACATACCAATAACCACATTAGGAGAATTTTCCTGATCTTATTGGGACTGAAGAGCATAGAGACGATTTGGGTGTTTCCCACTAGTAGCACTGGAGGTGGCACCCTACTGATTTGGATGACCGGACTGAGCTGAGGAGCAATTCTGTTGACCTTGAGAACCTGGATGAGGACAGTCTCTGACTATATGGCCTGGCTTGCCACATCCAAAGAAAATACCACTGCCAGCTCTACAAATACCCTGATAGTGCTTGCCACAAGTCTGGCAAAGAGAATAGGTATGGGCACTGCTAGCACTGCCCTGGGACTTGGAGCCTGGCGCTCCATCTTTGTTAGCCTATCTAAACTTAGGAACTGGAGCACTGGCTGAAGAAGGAGCTGGAACTGATAACTTAGGATAAAATTGAGAACTGTTTTCTCCTTTAGACTTAGGCTGAGTAAAGTTGAAACTACCTATCTTCGCTCTCTTATTATGCTTCTCCCTCATCTTAATCTTCTACTCCTCTATCTACTAAGCATGAGTCATGAGCCTGGCTAAAGTCATGTCACTATTCAGCATAGCGGATCTACACTCATTAACCACGCTATCATTCACCCCTGAAATGAACTTACTCATCCTTGCCCTGCTATCTGCACCCACATGAGGGGCATATCTGGCTAATTAAGTAAACTTAAGAGAATACTCTTTCACTGTCATATTGCCCTGCCTGAGGTTAATGAATTCTAGCACCTTAGCTTCTCTAAGCTCTAAGGGAAAGAATCTATCAAGGAACACTGAAGCAAACTCCTCTCACTCAACTGACCCTGCATCGTCTTCCCTCTCTAACTTCCATAGCTTGAACCAAGTATAAGGCACATCTTGCAATTGATATGCAACTAGCTCAGCACTCTCATTAGACGTAACCCCCATTATGTCTGTAACCTTCTGCACCTAATCTAGGAATTCCTGAGGGTCTTCGTCTGTCATTGACCAAAGAAAAGATAAAGGATTCATTCAGGTGAAGTCCAAAATCCTGGCTGTAGCTTAATTGTCCACTGGGTTGGCCGGAACGACAGCTAGTCATTCATTCTGAGCGGCAACTGACTGAGCAAGAGTAGTGAATGCAACTCTAAATTCTGCATGAGAAATATGTTCGTCCAAGGGATCTTCTTGGATAGGCTTAGTTCTTCTCTTGGGAGGCATGTTCTAAAATAAGGAGAAAAAATGAATTAGACTGAGAGATTAAATTGAGATTATGCTCACTGGAACGACATGAATACTAAAATAAGGGAAACTATTACTAAAACATCTTATAGCCTCATGCACATAAATGTGGCACAACACACCCATGCACAAGACTCTAGTAGATGTGGATTTCAGGCTTCCTAGGATTCTATTGAACCTTAGGCAATGATACCAAGTTTGAAAATCCCCAAATCTGGTACCCGGAATGCTACACGGTGCTCGTGACCCCGAAGGACCACAAGCTAACCCATGACTGATATTTGTACCTGTATACTGCATAATATACTGAATAATGCAAAAACACGAACTGAAAGGCCATAAGGTTCACATAACTGAAGTAAAACCTAACATCTAAATGGGGTATGAAATACCCAAAACAACTGAAATAACTATTTGAACATAAAAGTCTGGAAAGCCTCTTACTGACTGAACTGTCTGAGTAAGGAATCGATGGGACATGTCCTAAACTAACTCCAACTAATAAACTAATTAATCAGATAATAGGGAAATAATTATTTCCTCGAAGTATGAGGACTCACTGCTAACTCTGACTACTGATATCTGGAATTTACTGATGCTCTAGAGCTTGTGTCTTTGAACTAATGGTATAAGACACCATAGCGCAAATACGTCAGTACTTTGAATGTACTGGTATGCATGTGAGGTAGGCTGAATGCATGGGGTTCATATGCATGAACAATACTGTCTAACTAACTAATATGAATGTGAGAATACATGCATGCATACATAGTAACTATATCTGAAATCGTGATAACATGAGTATGCTGATGACTAATATGACTAATGCATGAATTCTGATAACTGATAACATGAGTGACTGTATCTAACAATATTGAATCAGATGGAACTAGCTGAGTTTTGTACAGTATCTGACAGTCCTGAATTCTGAATAACTATCTGAGTTCTTTTATTGAGACTGATACTGAGACTATGGGAGGTAGTCATCTAACCGACATGCCCCAAAGGATGCATTATAGATGAATTGGGGTCCAATCTGTACCCTGATTGGAAGGGTTTTAATACCACGCCACTAGTAAGGACAACATGTGAGTGACCCTAATATAACAGGTAACTCTAGTGAGAATGGTGGGAACCCTCATATAGAAGGTTAAGCCACCTCATATACCCTCATATAGCAGGCTATTATGCCTCAACCTATGTTGCTTACATAGTTCTGGAATGCAAGGATTTCTTCTAAGAATCTCATATAACAGGTGAGTTCTCATCCTTGGTTTCGCTCGGTTCTAATTTCTACTCCCATCTGAATAGACACTAAACATGATTTACTGAACTAAACATGGACTGAGTTATAGACTTCTGTTGACTCATGAGATTATAGAGATTTCTTGAGTCATAAGACTATATGAAGTTAAGGATCATAGCTTAACTGAGAGCATTATGGAAACATGACATGGCTCTAGGCACACAGCTAATATTTTGGGTACAAGTACCCCCTGGACTCGATAGAAGGAAACTGACAAAGCATGACCTACTTGAAGACATCACTAACTTCATAATCCATAATATATTTACTGAAGCATTTATCAAACATGTGATCTGCATAAACTTGTACATACATGGGGATTTCATGATATCATGCTAGTTGGGCATTTTCCTTTATCTAGATATTTAATTAAAAACATAGTAGGCATAGTATGTATAAACAACATTATACAACAATTAAACATCATGATTCAATTCTAATTTCATCATTCAAGGGTTTAATCATAGATTTCCATGAATCTACATCTATACTAATC
Source organism: Capsicum pubescens (assembly GCA_030864215.1). NCBI lineage: Eukaryota > Viridiplantae > Streptophyta > Magnoliopsida > Solanales > Solanaceae > Capsicum > Capsicum pubescens. Next base: position 238,083,148 of record CM061540.1, read on the forward strand.
AAATCAACATAAAATTTATCCCCCAACATAGAATAGAATTCAATTACTCATTATCAACATGAACACTCATTATCAACATGAACAAGAGTAGCCCAATCATGAAATTCATAAAAGAAATCTATAAACTTAAACTTTGAAAAGAGATTCTTGGGCTTCATGGATGAAAGGAGTCCATGAATGAACACTATGCATACCTGGGTTGATTTTCTTGAAGTTCTTGAACTTGATGAATTTGAATCCCTTAGTTCTTGAAGAAGATTTGGATTTTGTTCTTGGAGATTAATGTTAGAGAAAAAATCCTAGTTTTGTTATGGTAGAAAAATAATAAATTTCTGAGCTTTGGTCAGATATAATTGGGTATATAAATGGGTGGTAAAAGACCAAAAACACCCTTTTAAAATTGCTTTAATTTACTAAATTGGGACCTGCGACGGTTCGTGCGATGGTCCATCGCTAGGATGACGGTCCGTCATTTTAACCGTCGTACGTGTACCAAGAAAAGGGCTTTCTGCCTAAGTAGCGACGGCCTTGGCGACGGTCCTTCGCAAGTTTGACGGTCCATCAACTGGCCCGTCGCACCTTATCCAGAAGGTGGCCATACTATTTCCCTTGCAACGGCCTGAGCGACGGTCCGTCGCTAGTCCGACGATCCGTCGGACTTACCGTCGCACCTGGGCGGTTTTACTACCTTCTGTAGTTTGGCCATAACTTTTTCCTCAGATGTCGGGTTTTGATGAAATTGGTATCATTGGAAAGCTAATCCAATTTCCCACATGACAAAAAGTGAAAATATTACAAATACGATATGTACTAAAGTGGATTCATCTTTCAAAGTAAGTTTCTAATATTCTTGAGATGATTTCAAGCTAGGAAAAAGTATGGGGTATTATAATCTCCCACTTCCACATGGGCAACTCTATATCTTGAGACATTCCACTAGGTCTCAAATGCTCAACCTTGACTTGCTGACAAACCATTCACTTAGCTATAAAATTTGCCACATTTCTCTTTATATTATTTCACTAGTAGATTTCCTTTAAGTCATGATATATCTTAGTCAAGCCCGGATGAACTGTATATCTAGACTCATGAGATTCAGTCTAGATCCTCTCCCGTAGCCTATTTACATCAAGAACACATGACCTTCCTTGATACCTCAGGATGCCATCTCCACCAATCTTGAAATTCATAACCTTTGGCTGACCCATATCATCTTTAATCTGCCTAAGTATGGGATCCAAAGACTACTTCTCCTTCACCTCAACACTAAGAGATAATTTAACCAATTCCTAAATAATCACACCTCCATCCTCAGAGTCCAAGTGATGAACTCCTAAAGTAGAAAACTTGTGAATATCTTTCACCAACCTTTTTTTCTCCTTATCAACATGAGATAGACTCCCCATGGACATTTGGCTAAGACCATCAGTAATAATATTGGCTTTACTTGGATGGTAGTGAAGGCTTATGTCATAATCCTTAAGTAGATTGAGCCACTACTTCTACCTGAGATTTAATTAATTCTGAGTAAACGCATGTTGCATGCTCTTATGATCTGAATAGTTGTTCACATAAACGCCATACAATTAATGGAGCCAAATTTTCAAAACAAAAACCACAATCACCAACTCTTGATCATGAGTTGGGTAATTCCTCTCATGAAATTTAAGCTGCTAAGAAGCATAAGCCACAACCTTACCATGCTGCATCAAAACACAATCCATTCCCACATGGGATATATCACAATATACAACAAACCTATCAGTACCCTTAGGTAGGGTCAAAACTGGCCCAGAAGTCAACTTATTCTTCAACCTCCCAAAGCTACCCTCAGATGCATCGGACCACAAGAACTTAACCTTTTTCTGAGTCAACCTTGACAATGGAGTAGCAATAAAAGAGAAAATGTCCACAAACTTCCTATAATACCCAGCAAAGCCCAGGAAGATCCTAATGTTGGTTGGAGTCGTGGATCTAGGCCATTAGCTGCCTTAACTTTCTACAGATACACCTTGATCCCCTCTATAGAAGTAATATACCCAAGAAAGTTCACAACACTTTGCCAAAATTCACACTTAAAAACTTTGCATATAATCTCTGATCCTTAAAGGTCTGCAACATATTTTGAAGGTGATTGACATGATCGTCCTTACTCTTAGAGTACACCAAAATGTCATCAAAGAAGACTATAACAAACAAATCTAGAAATTGTCTAAACACCAAATTCATAAGATCCATGAAAGCATACGGAGCATTAGTCAACCCAAATAACATAATCAAAAACTCATAATGGTCGTAATGGGTTTGGAAAGTAGTCTTGGGAATATCAACCTCCTGAATTTTCAACTAATAATATCTCGAATGAAGATCGATCTTAGAGAAACACTAAGCATCCTGAAGCTAGTCGAAAATATCATCACTCCTACGAAGAGGATACTTATTTTTGGTTGTAACCTTGTTCAACTGACGATAATTTATACACATTTGAAGAGATCCATCTTTATTTTGCACGATAAGCATGGGAGCACCCTACAGAGAAACACTAGGATGAATGAAACTCTTATCAAGAAAATCTTGTAATTGCTCTTTTAATTCAGCTGGAGCCACCCTATAAGGAAGAATAGAAATGGTACGAGTATCTGATAGAATATCAATCCCAAAATCTATTTCCCTATCGGGAAGGATTTTGGGAAAATTATCAAGAAACACTTTAGGAAATTTCTTAACCATAGGGATAGATTGCAAAGAAGGACTTTTAAAGTTTGAATCCTTAACCCAAACTAGATGATACAAACACCCTTTGGAAATTAACTTTTGAGCTCTAAGATAAGAAATAAACCTCTCTTTGGGTTATAAGGAATTTCCCTTCCATTCGATCATCGATTCATTAGGGAATTGAAAACTGAGCTTTTAGGTCCTATAATCCAGAGAAGCATAGCACAAATAAAGCAAATCCATCCCCAAGATTACATTAAAATCCACCATATCAAGTTTTATCAAATCATCAATGTTTCCCTATGAAAATGGATATGACATAACCCCTATAGATTTGTCTAGCAACAATAAAATCACCCACAATAGTAGACACAGATAAAGGATCGAAAAGACTTTCAGGACCAAAACCAAAATATACAGCTACATAAGGGATCACATAAGATAGGGTATAACCCAAATTAAGCAAATAATAAACATCATGAGAGAAGAGTTGTAACATACTAGTGACAACATCTGGAGATTCCTCAAATTCCTGATGAGTAGAAAGTGCATAGAGATGATTCCGACCAGTGCCGGTACCAGAAGTGGCTCCCTTATGTGTTGGAGCTGAAAAAGTTGCGATCAGAATCTTATTAGCTCTAGAGGAAACTTTGGCTATAGGATAATTTCTCTATAGATGACTAGTCTGACCATAATTGAAACACAAGTTCCTCCCCGTCTTACAGTAACCACGGTGAAGCTGCCCATAAAATTGGAAAGGAGGATAAGATGGGGCCGACTAAGCTCTACTGGCCTAAGACTGGTTGTGCCTTAGGACCATTGCTATCCTGAAAATGATAATTTCCTAATAGCTTAGGACAAGAAGCACTACCAGACAAATAAGAATTTCCCTAATTATTCTTCTTATCCCACTGTTTACCATCTCTCCCATTATTCTACTGACTTGCTCCCTGCTCTGAATATCTAAACTTTTTGTTCTACCTTTCTCCCATCTCTACCTACTTATTTTTCTCATCTTCCACCTGCTGCATATAAACCACCAACTTGGATATTTCCATATCATTGTTAAACATAGCAGCCTTACACTCCAATACCAACTCACAGGATAGATATGAAGAAAACTTCTTCATTTTGGTCTCATGTTAGCCACTAAATCCGGAGAATAATGGGACAACTACTGAAATTTCAAAGCATACTCCTTCACTCTTATATTTCCTTGCTTCATGTTCACGAAGTGTTTAGCATTAGCATTCCTCAACTCCTGAGGAAAAAAGTAATCAAGAAAGTCCCCTGAAAATTCATCCCACAACGCTAGTTCAGCATCATCACTCCTCATTGCTTCCTATTCCTCATACCACTAATAAGCTATATCTTTTAATTGATACTCATCAAAATATACACCCGTAGAATTAGTAGCATGCATCACCCTTGAAATCTTCTTCATATTATCAACAAACCCTTAAAGGTCCTCCTCAACCTTAGAGCCTGTAAAGTCTGGGGGATTTAACCTTATGAACTAGCCAACATGAGTTACATCAGATGAATGAGCAACAGAACCAACACGATCAGATTGATAAGACTGGGATGCCACCAACTGAGTAAGCATGTGAATAGATTGATGAAACTTTGCATTAGAGATATCTGCCTGAGGTGAGTGAGCATGAGTATAACAAGCCTAGGAAGTCTAAGGTGGACCAGTAGGGACAGGTGGAACCCCACGTCGTGCAGTACAATCAAGAACAGGGACCCTAGACCGGGTATGTCCTCCATAAACAAGGCAAGTCCCCTACACATTTCCTTAAGTGGGACAGAGGTTTCAACATTATTTCTAAGTACGTTAGATATTTGGGTAGGCATGATCTGAAAAGTGAGTAAGCCAGGAGTTAGAGAAGTTTCAATACACCTAGACTATATAGCCCGAAATAGAACACTTGAAAGGGAAATATTCCTAAATGTCTCGTAGCATGCCCCTTATAAGTGTGGCGTGCTACACACCCATAAAATGGACTCTACTCGACATGGCTTTATGGATACCCAACAACCCTTAATCATGCTTTGATACCGAGCTTGTCATGATCTAAACTAGGGCCTAGTCTTGATGGGTATCTCAAGTCCACCATAAGCCAGAGACCACCCCCTTAGCCTAACATCCAGAACACAATAAAAGAATAAGCAAAATCCAACCAAACATGATGATAAGATGAAAAGATAAACCAATTGAAAAGTAAAAGTCAAATCTAAATAGCCAACCAATACTTGTCCATAAAAGCCTCTAAATCCAAATATGCCAATAGGTCGGGATATTCCCCCGACCATGAACAAAATAATACAAAATGAAATAGTAAGAAATAAATAAAATAGATGAAATGATCGAACCTTCCGAAAGATAAAGGCTCACCACTTCACAACCGATCTACAGGAATACGAATCACCTAATGTTGTACAAGAGCAACAGAAAACCCTTTGGACCCTACATCATGAAATAATGTAGCATCTTGGGATGGTCAGTAGGGAAAGCAGCGACATGTAACTCAGGGAAACTAATAAAATAAAGCTAATACCAAAAACCAGACAGAAAAATGATATGCACCACATTCATATACATTTATAGGATGCCGGGATAGGGACAAGAGTCATAAACATGTGAGTTTAAACCATTAACCTAAACTATGTAGCTCACCCCATCCTAAAGGCACCCATGGGCTATATGGGTTCAGTTTCCCTTATTGAAAGGGCCTAGTACGTGTTAGCCGCACGAACTGAGGAATCCAAAGAAAGAGCTAAAGACACCAAGTCTCTAGCTATCCCAAAATATAATGTATGAACCAAGAACACAACCATGTAGACCCCCACACTGGCAGACGTGGTTTCTAGTGTTAGTCCCCTCAGAAATACCTTCACGGTGAGCTACACAATCCCGTTTAAGCCCAATTTAAAATAATTTTCACATAAACCCATCCATTAACCCAGGAGTCTTATCTTAAGGAATTTACCACATGGTATCGTCATACCAGTTATGCCAAACCAAAAATGTTTAACCAAATTGACTCCCAAGTTCTATTTAAAATCCAAACCATAGCCACTAAGGCCATCCAAAATCCATTTATATCCATTTTTCCTTTAATGCAATGTAATAGGTTCAATAACAAGTTAAACCATTCAATTATCCTTATTCAAAGCCAAGATTGTTAAGTGGGTTAAGGTTAATGCCATTATCAAGCTAAAATTTCTTCAACTTAGGGAAACCCATGCCCCCATTCTAATTATTTAAGCCATGTACACATTCAGTCCCAAAGAAATTGATTCAAAGCATGAAAAATCAATTTAATACATGGGATAAGTAATTCAAACAATAACAATCAAACCCCTCAATCCCCATTTCAAAACCACAAGTTAAAATCACATGGATAATGAGTAAATAATTCCATAAGATAAAACTAAAGTTAGGAAATGAGATACATGCCTAAAATACACAAGAAACTAAAGTAAATTTGATGTTTAGAGTTTGAATGGTGAATCCCTTTTAAAACCCTTGAGTGTTCTTAGGTTTTGAGTTTGGGAGAGAAAGATAATTATTTGATCTTTGAAAACTAAAGGGAGTGAGGTTATTTTATATTTAAACGTTGTACAAGGAATAAAAAAAACAAAAGCCCCTCCCCCTAACTGAAAAAACCAAAAATGGGCATTTTTAACACAACAGCGTGGCACGTCAATATCGCGGAGGCTAGCCTCTGTACCACATTACTATCGCGGAGGTTATCATCCATGACATGTCAATTTTGTGAACCCACACTAACTCGGGGTCCCAAAATAACCACGAACCCCTTTCAAAAATTCCAAAGCTTTACCAAATTACACTTTTAACATTTCTAAACATAATTCAAGCCAAAATTTGACATTACATATGTGGGAGGTTCAAAAATAAAATAGTTGAATTTTTATGGTGTCTCACATTAAATATATGAGTCATGAATGATTGTGTCGCTCTATTTATGCACACCTTAAACTGAAATGGCAGTTACTCCTCTATACTAGGGAAAAAATGAAACTAAGCTTTAAGAATATGTGGAGGCAGGGGCTAACCTACAAACTTGTCTATCCAGAATTCAATAAGTTGTTTGTTTTAGAGTCAAGAACGCATAACCTTAAATTCTAGATTTTCTTGTACTCAGAAGGATCATTTAAAGTACATAATACTATATGAAGAATCTATATCGAAGAAGACTATTATACCTACAAGTGACTGATATCGAAGAACAAAATTATTTATAACTTTACCCTTTCTAAGAAAATTTGATTCAGGTATACAACAATGCAGTAAAAAAATGAAATATTTCTATAGAAAAGGAGGAAAATGATGCAAAATGGAGGTCTACTATTATATCAAACATATTCTACTCTCAATGAAATCTACAACAAAATACACTTCAACGTGTATTTAGGATTTATCTTTGAAAATTGAAATTGAAGAATAACCTATGGAAGATTAGTCATCATTCTAGTTTGTCTTACTATTTAGTTAGTGAGCGTACGATGTCTAGGCATCTTGCGATAGATATGTTGGGCATGTCAACTTTCTGAAGATTCAAAAAATTAATTCAATCAAAGAAGAAACTAAAAAGGGGGAAAATTATTGATATATTTGTAAAATTCAATAGAAAAAATTAAAGATGATTAGAAAACTAAAGAAAAAAATAAAGATGACGACAGAAGAATAAGAAGAAGCTACCGTAGAATTGCAAAAATAGCATGAAAAAGTTCAATCAGCTTAGTTGTAATTCTCTAAGCACCATGATGATAACATCTCTAAATTAGCACAAAATAGTGATAAAAGATTCAACGTTCACCTGAGATGTAGAAGACACTCAGCGGTGACAAACAATTACATGAAAATTAAAGTGAGAACTTTGTACTCTCATCTAAGACTCTATCCAGACTTACACATACAACAGCTAGAACAAGGGTTGGACACATATCAAATTAACTTGAACTAATCAAAATAGCTCTCAGGCGGCAAGCTAGCAGAACAACTCTTAGGGGTTGTTTGGTATAAAGGGTGGGATAAGTAAGGATATCTATGAGGTGGGATATCTCATAGAATTATTTTATCCCTCCCTCCCCATTGGATAGTAATTCCACCATTCTAGTAAAAATGGTGGGATAAAATAGTCCCGAGATTAAGTAATCCCTTCTACCAAATATGGGATAAAATTAATCCCAAATTTTATTTTGGGATTATTCTTCTTATCCCTTCTATCAAATGACCCACTAGCTTCTTCCCAAGTCATTTGTAAATATTACTAGACACAAGAGCTCGTGCAACCACTGGCCCAATATATATTATTTTTATCTCAATTTATGTGATATCAATATCTTTTAGATATCATGAAATTTTAATACAGTTTTTAAGTATTTCTAGTTGATAATTGTGATGTGTAACATTTGACATAATTTTTAGATAATATATGTTACTCTCGTCGCTTCAATTTATGTTCACCAATGGAATTTAAAGAGTTAATTAATTTTTTTATAATTTTGTATGATTTTTAATTATTTTAAGTTATTAGTTATTGTGATTTATAATACATTACATAATTTTTAGATAATATATGTTATTCTCTCTATGTTAATTTATGTGATACTAATGAAATTTTGATAGTCAACTAATATTTTTGTATAAATTTTTTTCTTACAAATTTTGAGTTTTTAATTATTATGACTTATAATACATTCTACATTATTTTTAGATAATCTATGTTACTAAAAATAACTTTTATAATTGTTGTTAATTAAATAGCAAATGAAAAATAGATTATATTTTCAATTTGTTTTAATCTCTAATTTTTTATCCATGTATTGTCAATTTTATTTAAAATATGGCCTAAATTAGCCCAATTTAAAATCCTGAACTAACACTAATTCAATAACCCTCAACCCAACCTAAATTTTACCTTTAATCTGAACCATCCACACCTTTTGATCAGACATCCCCTATCCATTCCCTAGAATATTTTCTTTTTTACTTTACCCTATCACCTCTAAACGTAATCTATTTTCCCAACCCCAGCCTCTATAATCTCCTTTCCCTCCTCTCTCCACCTTATTAACACCAGCCACCACTATTCAGAAACACCATAATGAAACCACTCTCCTACTTTTCTCATTCTTCTTTCACCATAAAATGTACGTGCGTTTACTTCTCCGTCGTTATAATGGTCGTCGTGAACGTCTCCTCCACATAAAAGAGTAACTTTAGTTGAATAAAATTTTATGAAATTCATTTTCTCCGTGTATTCGAATTTCTTTTCCTTTACTCATTTATCTTTTATATCTTAATCAATTCAGAAAAAAATAAGAAACTAAATAGTATAACTTTGTCTTTCTTAATTCGTAAATTTATCTCATTTTGGTCAATCATATTCTTTTCTCATCTCTTATAAGGAAAAAAAATCAAGGTAAAATTAATCCACATCCTCAGTCTCCTTCATATTCAGATTCTACAATAAGGAACAAGTTAATTTCATGTCTGCAATTGTTTGATATGACAAAAATTCCCTTTAGAATGGAGTGTTGTGGATGGTTGAAAGTGGTGAAATAACAAAAGTACCAATTATTTAAGCTGGCAGGACAACCTTGAGGTGCCTACTTCAAGCTACTTGTATAATATATAAACTAAAGTAAAACAAAATAGTTGCACAAAAAGTCCCACTCCATCACGAAGTAGGCCCAAAATAAGATCAAAATGATAAAAAACAAAAAAAAAAGTAAACCAAAAAGGAAATAAAGAGAAACTAATTTAGGAAAGTGGGTAGGTACTCTAAATCAGTACAACTCCATTTTCAAAATTGAAACTCCAGTGGAGCTCATCTAGTAACGAGATTAAAGGTAAGATGGAGACTTCAAGCTAGAAAGAGATTCAGCTTCTTCTCCAAGGAAAAAGGTCCAATCTAGAAAGACCACAACCATGTAAATGAGTTGAGATGAACTACTATTTGTAAAACCAAAACTCCTTCTTCCATCAGTTTCAACCTTTTCCATCACTGATTTCTTATGATTAGTTGATATACTCATCAGGTTCTTGGAGGATTTCACTAATGTAGCCTCAAGCTCTCACCAGACGCCAAGAAAATTGATACCAAGAAGAAATAGTCTTCACAACCTTAGGTAACCTCCTTCGTGTTTAGTTTAGTAAGAAACAATTAAATTATCAATTAGAAGACCCAATTCTTTAATTGTGTATTATCTATTCCATATAACTTAGTTTTTTCGACAGGTTGAAGCTCGTACAAGCTTAATACCACTATCTAAAAAACAAAAGCATATGGGTGGATAAATAGCAACGATGATAAAAAAAACTTTCTTAATTGACTGAAACTTTGAAACTTGTAACAATGATTTTTGTCTGATTGTATTCCTTGTTTCTACTATTTGTGACATTCTTGTATTAGTCTAGCTTGGTACTTCTAATAACCTTATGCCTAAGAGTAGGTTTGTATGATTTATCCGTATTTATGATGCTTTTAGCTTAACTAGCAATCTCCTGTAAATTATTGAATTGAAATATACTTACAAAACTATACCATGTAAGTAAATAAATCTGTAAGTGGATTCCCTTTTCTTAACATATGAAGGATCCTTGTTGACGCTTTCTCCCTCCAGTTTCTTAGTCTTTCAATATGCATGCAAGTACTCCATTGGGAATCCTAGACTCCTTCAATAACATTCTTCAAGAATAAAGAATTAGTTTCTAGCTCCATAATAAATAGGTTGTTGTGAATACAAACTCCATCCCATCATATAAAGAAGTGGTTTTAGCACACAAACTTTTGGTGTCTAGAATTCTTCTGGCTTTAGCACAAATCAAATCTCCTCTACTATCGGATAAAATAAGTCATATCACTTTCTCTAGTATTTTCTTTAGATGCTCCAATACTATTTCATTTGAACAAGCCTTCTTATGAAAATGTCCATGTAACTAATATACTATACAATGTTGGGACATAAAATACCATTAATTGTATCATTTGAGGCCAATTAAAAGGTATATCCTTTAGCCAACGATAAAGACCATTTACTATCAAATAAATATTTTAATTGATCTCATAAATGACTCTATATCAAGACATTTTGTCTCCATAGCTAATAGAGTTTCTCCTTTTCCAAATTTTCCAAAAAATAATAGTAGGAATAGCCTTCACAATAGGTTTAATCTTTAGAGATACATCATCTAACCACCAGAAAGAAATAAATTGATAATTTGTACAAAAGGTCCATGTAAAACCACAACTACAGTATACAAATATCAAATAATCCATGCAAAATATCCATTAAGAAATAGATAGTTAGGCGTCTTAAATGATGGAGACTCACAACATATTCACTTAGAAACAATAGTTATTTAAGATTTATCAGGTATCCCTCATATAATGAATATTCCTTCTCCACAATATCTATAGGAAAAATGATATCTTGTAAGGTAAACCTTTTTCCTAGATGTATTTATAGAAAAAATTATTATTGTTTTTGTGCCTCACAATATCCTAAGCACTCTTCACAGTGAATTTTCCACTTCCAATTAAACTCCACTAAGGCCTTCCCCATAATTCAGATTTTACTACAAGAATAAGATTAGATGAAACATGATTAACAATATCTACTGGTAGGATTTCAAGCATTAATTGCACATTCCATTTGCCCTCTTTCATGAAGCAACTAATTTCTTCCAAACTTTCATCCAAAGAAAAATCATTAGGAACAATATAAGTGAGGGGGATATCTTAGTCCAATTGTCATACCACACACTAGAACAACCATTTCTAGGTTCCCACCAAATTTAATACTCTATGTTGTCCTTGGCCTCTAATATCTTTTTCCATAATTGATATCCTCCTCCTTTCCATTGAACTATAGTAGGGCTAAACTTTTTGTTACTTATTCCACATGAAATTTGTCCTCATGAACCTGGTTGACCTAAATTTCCACCAAAGTGTTACAAATAGAGCCTTTGAAACATCAAAAAGATATTTAAACCTACACCTCCCTCCTCTTTGGACAAATATAAATTTTTCCAAAAAGCCGAATATATACTTCTCCCTCTTCTTTATTACTCTGGAAGAATCTAGTAAATAGTTTATGCAACTTTTTGATAATGTATTTTATGGTTGACAATAAGTATGCAGGCATGTTTACAATACACTATTAATTAAAATAGTTTTTCCACCATAAGTCATTTATCTCCCTTTCCAATTTTGTAACTTATCTTTTACCTTTTTTATCAACTTACTGTAGTACACTTTTTTTTTAAGTGTGGAAAATACAGCACCCCAAATATTTAAATGGGAAACTTCCTTACACAAAGCCAGTATCTACTCCACTTCCTCCAATCGTGCTGCACATATTTTATTGAACATGCAAGAAAATATTTTATCATTATTGATCAGCTACCCAAAAACCTCTTCATACTCTTTTAGTACTACTTAATTATCTCCAAAGATTTTCTATCAGAGGATGCAAAGTTCTGTTATCATCTATATAAGCAAGATGACTAATATTTGCACTCTATTTTGTCATTCCATATCTAACATGCTCCCTATTATCAAATAAAGCAATTAAAGATTTTGAGATAACTTAAACAGAAAGAATGATAAGAGCATGAGATAATGGATCTCCTTATTTCACTCCCTAGTGAAATAAAAGAAACTGTGACTATTTTTATTTATTAGAATAGAGTATCAGTTGTTTACAATCAATCTCCAGATCATATCAATGAAAATTTCAGATAAATCCCATATTTCTCAAATCCCTACAAAGATATAGCCAAGATACTTTATGATGGGACTTTGACATGTCTAGTTTTAGAACAACATTGGCTGATTTTCCTTTTTTTCTAATGTTAGTAACAATCTCCTGAGTTGGAAGAATATTTTCAATGATGCAACTTCCTTTGGTTAAACCAGATTGATTGAAAGAAATAATATTCTCAAGAATGTCATCTAATCTCCCATAAATAACTTTGTAAATCACTTTGTTGATGAAGTACCAAATTAGTATGAGTAAAAGAGTTTGGAAGAGTATCTCCCCTGAAAAAGTTGCACCACCCCTATAATGTCATCTTAAATAGTATTCCAGCAAGCTTGAAAGAAATATCCGATAAGACCATCAGGTTCATTGGAGCTAGAGCTTTCCAAAGAGAAACTGCCATTTTTACCTCTTCCAACCTAGGCATATCATACTGTAATACCCTGGGTTTTTGGTTCTAGAAAATTTTCTGAGTTCTGAGCTTTCTGCCCTAGTAATGACTCACTTGATGAGTCATAATATGTCTTGATGGGTCAGGTGACCCTAGTTGTTAGGTTTCCAGTGAATGGTACTTGAGTTACTGTCCTAAATACGACTTGGGGGAATGAGTCGTAAGGAGTCTTGACGGGTCCTATGAACCTAATCATAACCAAATCAAAAATTAAGTGGCTAAATTATGCTCTGAGTATGAGTGGCTCACTATGACCCATAAGGACTTATTACTAGTTATTGGATGCAAATCATAGGATGTCCAGTGTTTACCCAATTATATTATGTGTTGACTACGACTGGACCTACGAGTCGTAGGTCCCCATTATGAGTGGTACCCATTAAGTCATAGGGTCAACAATGTGAGAGAGTCCTGGAAATTGTCTTGGCTAAAACTCGATGTGATGATTCGTATTAAGACTATACGAGTCGTATAGTGACTCGTAATCTTTGACGGTAATTTTTAGTCATTTCATTAAGGGCACTTTGGACATTTCCCCTCTATCACAATTGTAATCCACGACTTAGAATCCTATTAGGGACCCCATTAACATGGTTAACTCACTCAAAAAAACTCCCAAAGATTTCTCTAATTCTCTGAAGTAGTAATACTTAGAGTTTCCAAGAAGTAGTTTATCCAAGGGCTTAAGGATTGAATTCCTTCTATAGAACTTGTTATTTCAGAAATGTTACTCTTAACTTATTGTAAATTTGTTAAAAGCTTAAGTTTTAAAGTAATGTTCATGGGATATTTATGTTGATTTAAAATCAAGGGTTGAGGTTTTGAATAGTTGTTGTTGAATAATGTTTTCTAATGGTTTACATATGATTATTCATGTTTTAATAATGGTTTTGAACTTATGGGTGCATAGGCATGGTGAATGAACTAGGGAATTGTAATTTTCACAAACTTATGACTTTTGAAGTGGTTATGACCCCAACCTTATATTGTGAAAGTAGTTTTTAATTATGAGAAATGAGAGAATTTGTAAAATTAAACCAAAGGGGTAGTGAATTCCCCTAAGTGGTATAATTGTTTTTGCATGTTATTGTTACCTTGCAAGTGTAGTTGGTAAGATGATACCAATAATGTATGCCTTAATGTTAATGAATGGGAATGTGTGGTGAATATTTTAATTGGGCTTTAATGGGGTTTGTGTAGCTGAGTCATAAAAGTTAAGGTTTAAGTGAACGATACTGGAAACCGTATTTGCTGATGTGGGAGTCTAATTGACTAGAGAGCTTTAAGTCCCCATCATTATTATTACATGATTAGGGAGGTTTGAGGCCCCCACACATCATTACTTGATCGGGTGCTTAAGTTACCTTAGTATAAGATTGGGAGGTTTGATTCCCTCATGCATATATATGAGATTATTCTATGGTTCATACGGCTACACATACTGGGACCTGACCAGGGGCTGAGAGTTGGGGCCCAGATAGGCTTTGGGTACATATTATAATGGTTGAGCTACACAAACCATGATAACATTTAAAAGCGAATGTTATACCTTATTTCTTATCCCAATATATAACATATATATATATATGTATATGCATTTGATTATGTCCATTGGGTTTGAATGATTTTGAACTGTTGATCATGGCATTATGCTATCCTTATCCTTAAGTAATATGCTAGTTTTCACCCCACAAACCGTCTCCGAATGTTGTATCCTCGTGCGATGTAGGCACCAGAGCTTTTTTACTTTTGTTGTACAGAGTTAGGTCGGTTGGTTCTGTCTGTTGGTTTGTGGTGTTGTGGTGAAGTGGTAAGATTCCATTCTTCGAAAGGCTTAGGCATTTCACCAGCTTTCAATCTTAGATTTGAGTTGATAGTTACCTTCATTATCATTAACATTATTATTTTCATTCTTATTATCGTCTATTAGAGTTGGGGACATGTCCCAACCAAGACTAGATTGGGTTCTTTGTTTATATTTCCTTATTTGGATAACTGTGGATATTAGGCAGTGTTGGTTAGTTGTTTGGCCGGTCATCAGGTATAGACTTTTTTTGACTTTATTTAAGATTGTTGCATGCTATCTTGTTATATATTTGAAATTTATCTGATATTAGGAGATATTATGTTTGGTTAGGTGTAGGGGGTGATCTCCAGTCCACGTGGGACTTAATATACCTGTCACGGCTAGGCCTTGATTTGGGTCGTGATGGAGAGGGTATCAGAGCATAGGTTTGGTATCATTGGGTGTCCAATAAAGTCATGTCAAGTAGAGTCTCTTATATAGGTGTATAGCAAGCCACACTTATAAGAGAGAGGCTACGAGGCATTTAGTAATGTTTCCA
Organism: Capsicum pubescens; assembly: GCA_030864215.1. NCBI lineage: Eukaryota > Viridiplantae > Streptophyta > Magnoliopsida > Solanales > Solanaceae > Capsicum > Capsicum pubescens. Next base: position 238,098,457 of record CM061540.1, read on the forward strand.
TTACTTGTTGATCTATTTCAAGCTGTAGAGTCTATGGTCTTCAATCTCCTTTAATTCTCATGTGTTCACTTTCAGATCATACCTCCCAAAATATTTGATACTCACAAAAAGTTTTCTATCCTATTTAAGGATAATATGTACAAAGCTCATCCTACTCTAGTAGTTTAAACCTGGTCTAGGGTCGCTGCTTCTGAATTCCCTGAGGGAGCTCCACTGGTTCCCCATATCCCTCTTCAGGCACCCCAAGTTGGAGTGTCTAATGCTGAGTTTTGCTAGTCAATTCATTTTCTTTCCCAGTTGGTGGCCTCTTAAATTGTAAGACCCAACAAAATTCTCTCATAGTCTGAGCCTTAGAGCGTGTTCAGTGAAGTGTTAATCCGGCCCTAAAAGGTTGAGAAGTTTCTTCCCTAGTGAGAAGTATTTTGAACCGTGTAGAATTTTCCTAATATCAACTTTTTGTCATGTAGAGAATTGAATAAGATTTCCATCGATACCAATTCACCAAAATAACACACTCGGGCAAAAAGTTAGAGCTATTTTAGAGAGACAGTGTACCACCAGGCACTTTAGCTCGTTGCGGAGCCAGCCAAAATGGTAATCGTCAAAATCTAGTGAGCCTCCGCGATTTTGGTGTGTCGAGTCAAGGATTAGTTTGAGAATTGTCAATTTCCAGTGCACCAATGTTATTCCACCATATCACGGTGCCTTTTCAATTCGCAACCAAGGTGGCAATGCGATTCCACTGCATCGCGTCATCAAGTAGTTTCCCAATTGTCCAATTTCCAGTGAGCTGGCGTAATTATGGAACATCACTCCAGCATGTAAAATCGGGATTTTTTAGTTTAATTCTAGAGGCGAAAAGGGTTTCAACAAAATCAAAACCCTTCCTTTTTCTTTAAGAGAAATCAATAATCTCTCCAAGGGCTTTCAAGAAAGAGTTTCTCTAAGGTATGCAGATGTTGATTCTTGGGTCCCCTTCATCCAAGAAGCTCAAGAACCCTTTTCTAAATTTCAATGCTTCTTATGTTTATGAGTTTTCATGATTCATGTGAGTTAAAATTGATGTCCAGGCTATTATTGAGTTGTGATTCATGTTTGTTTACAAGGTTTTCAAGATTTGACACTAGTATGTGATATTCATGTGATATTCATGATAAACCCTCTTCAAGTTTCTTGTTAAGTGATGTGTTCATGTTAATTAGGTGTAGAAATTGTTGAATAAGCAAAGCTTGCTCCCCATATGCTTGATAAAATACTTATGTGAATGAATTAGAGCCATTATAGCATGTTGACTAGAAATCCCCAATTGTGCGTAACCCCATGATTGCCAAGTGTTTGTTGAAAAGCCTTAGTGAATGAATTGTGGAATGATAGCATGGAATTCCCCAATTATGTCCTCTTTGATACATGCTAAAACTTTAATACATGCTAAGTGTTTGATGAATGAATTGTAACACGATAGCATAAAGTTCACCAATTATGTGTTCTCCGGTAGAGGCCAAGACTTAAATATGTGTGAAGTGCTTGATGCAAGGCCTTGTTGAATGGAGTATGATCCAATAGCATGTCTCCCTATACTCTCACATATTTTTGATTCCTAAATGCTTGAAGTGATGCCTTAGTGATTGTGATGGTGAATGATTGTCCATGGTCTTAATTATTCAAGAATGGTTATGTTTTACTTTTATGTTATTAAGTTCTGGGGGTATTTATACCCAACAATTTAGCTGCAGTCTAGAGCCTGTGTTAGTTTTCACGATAATCTCAGTCAAACCACGATTCTCAGAATTCAGTGAGTTATAGAACTTTGTACTCTCAGACAGATACATAACTTAAGTAATCTCAGTAATCTCCGTAGTTTTAGTATTGCTAGTAATCTAGCCTCAGTTCTGTACTCAGCTTAGATCTAGTAGTATTCAAGTGTTCAGTTTGGTCCTCAGTAGTATTCGAGTAATCTATTTTGAGATCAGTGTCGTTCAGTTAGATAACGAGATTCAATAGTATTCTGTCATCTACGAAACCAAGTGAATTCAGCTTAACTCAGTCAGGTCATTTGAGAAACATGATCAATATCATATTCAACTTAGTTTGTGTTTAGTTAAGAATCAGTTCAGAGTCTTTCAGTTGGGAGTAGGAGCTAGTACCGAGCGAGGGAAGGGATAGAGGCTTCCCGTTAGAGAGGCAGAGTCATTAGGAGCAATCCCTGAACTCCAGAACGACGTAGCCAGTGCAAGATGTAGGAGTCACCCATCAAGAAAGGTTGGTAACCCGTCAGATAGACTTGAGTAAAATAGGCTTGATTATTATATTGCCTTAGGTTTAACTTCCTACGAGGGTCACCCATCAGATAGGCTTGACCAGAGTGGTATTTACCGTGGCATGGTATTGACACCCTTCCAGCTGTAGTTATAGGTTGGACCCCACCAGTTGAGATTCAGAGCATGTTGGTTGAGTGACTACTTCCCACAGTTGTAGTTTTACTATCAATCTTCAAAAATCAGTACTGTCAGATACAATCATCTATCTCAGTGTGGAACTTAGATAGTTCCATTGATTCATGGAACACCCGTCATATAGGCTTGGTCCTATATAAATTGATTCTGTATCAGATCTAGAGATCACCCATCAGATAGGCTTGAGCTCCTTCTCATATTCAGTTGAGTAATCTCATTATCAGATCCCGAGATCACCAGTCAGATAGGCTAGATCTCAGTCTCAAATTCAGTTGAGTATTCTTATTATCAGATCTAGAGATCACCCATCAGATAGGCTTGATCTTAGTCTCAGATTCAATTGAGTATTTTTGTTATCAGATTCAGACATGATTTTTTTTATCATTGATAGTAGATTCCGGAATCATTCGTTAGAGAGGTTTGATCTCTAATGCAGTCAATCAAGAGTTTAAAACTTAGAATTTAGTCATTGATATAAGTAGATTTAGTTAATCGGTTTTAGTATCATCAGTTTTTGAGATCACTCGCAAGATAAGACTGATCTCAACTCTAGTACTCAGTTATCAGTATCAGATGATTTAGTTGTTCAGTATCTCAGGCATTAGTAGTAAGTCCGGATGTTAGTAAACCAGTATCAAAGTTTTAGTATTTCGAGTAATGATGATTTCAGTTATGGTTTGTGCATTCATGCATATGTTCTCATTTTGTACTCTTATGATTATTCCGTTAAGTAATTGTTCATGCATAAGCCCTTGTATTTAGCCTTACCCCATTTGCATACTCGTTATATTTCTGTGCTGACGTATTTGCGCTATGGTGTTTTATTTGACACCATAGGTTCAGAGGCACGAGATCCAGAGTACCCTTAGCAGCTCTGTTCCAGTCAGCAGTAGTAGACATTGCAGTGAGTCATCTTCATTCGAGGATGATCCTTTTATAATTTTGTATTAGATTTATTTATTTTAAGTAGACGAAGTTAGATGGGGACATATCCCATAAACTCCACAGTTCAGACAGTTTAGAGGATTTTCGGACAGATGTATCAATATTCAATTTTAAATTTAGAGTATTTTTAGATGTTTTGAACCTTATGGACAGTTTCCGCATTCATTATCTATATTATGCAGTGTTCAGGTACATATATCAATAGAGGGTTGTCTTGTGATCCTTCGGGATCATGAGCATCGTGTGGCATTCCGATTCCTAAAAATTGGGTCGTTACAAACTTGGTATCAAAGCCTAAGGTTCAATAGTGTCCTAAGGAGTCTGAAAAGCCACATCTAGTAGAGTCATGTGCATGGGTGTGTTGCGTTCCACATTTATGTACAAGAGGCTATAAGATATTTTTAGGAGCAGTTTCCCCTCTTTCAGTATTTATGTTATGAGAGTGAGAATGAGCTCAAGTTGATCCTCAGTCTAATCTGCCTCTTTATTCCATTTACAGAGTATGCCTCCTCACAGAGATTATGTCCATAGGGTTGATGACCAGGTCCCTCAGCCAGTAGATACTGAGAATGAGAATGTGTCACATGCAGAGTTGAGGGAAGTTTTTCAGGTGCTAGCCCAAGCTATGACTAATGTTCAGGGTAATCGTTAGGCTGTGGCCCCACCTCAGTAAGATGGGGGTTCAGCCGTAGCCAGAATTAGAGATTTTATGAGAATGAACCCTCCAGAATTCTTTGGGTCAGTAGAAGGTGAGGACACATAGCTTTATCTTGAGGAGGTGAAAAAGATCACCCAGATTATATATGTTTTTGAGGAGGAGAGTGTAGAGTTAGCATTATATAGGCTGAAGTATATTACTCATGATTGGGTAGTGGTGTGGAAGAAGGGTAGAGGGAAGGATGCAGCTCTGGTGACTTGGTAAGAGTTTTAGAATGCCGTTTTAGATAAGTGCTTCCTGCTAAAGATGAGGGAAGCTAAGGTAGAAGAGTTCATGAACCTAAGGCAAGGCTCCATGACAGTTAAAGAGAATTGTCTTAAGTTTAACCAGTTAGCTAAGTATGCTCCTGACATAATAGCTGACCCTAGAGCGAGTATGAGTAAGTTTATGACTGGTGTATCTGGGTTAGTATTGAAAGAGTGTAGAACCACTATGCTCAATAGAGATATGAACCTTGCTAGGCTGATGATGCATGCGCAGCAGATTGAGGCAAATAAGATGAAAAGAAGAAAAAGAGTGAGTAAGAGAGCCAAAACAGGTAGTCATGGTTTCTCTCAGGGTCCCAGGGTGGTAGCCATTTTTAGCATAGTCAGAGATTTTCAGTCCCAGATCCATCCTCAGCTAGTGTACCCACATCGAAGTTTGGGGATGTCAGTTATGATGGGGTGCCAGGCTCTAAAGCCCCGAGTAGTGCTAGTGGTGTTCGTACCAATCCGCTTTGTGGAGAGTGTGCAAGAGCCACCTAGGTATGTGTAGAGTCGTTAGTGATGTGTTCTTTGATGTGGTGAGCCAGGCCACAGAATGCGAGAGTGTCGAGTACTAGCTCAGAGGGGTAGAGAGTTTCTTTAGCAGAGTGCCCCTTCCGGTGCCAATAGTGGTCAGCGTCAGATTAGTCTTTTTGTATTTTAGGCTCCCCATGATTAGGAAAGGTTCTATGATATAAATTTGGGTATGTTATGAGTCCTTTATCTTTATGATATTCATTGTCAGATCCTTTGCTCCCATTTTGAGCTTATATGTCAGCATGAGTCAAGCATGAGTTTCATATCTCAGTCGGTCAATCATGACCCAGTTCGTAGGTGCCTCGTGCACCACCCCAGTATTTCAGCGAAGTGTGTTTAGAGGGACATAGAGTCCCAAGGGGGATATACCCCATGATATTTCAATGTTTTCATATCCCTAAACTCATTCAGTTGCATATTTAGATGCTCCGTACGAAGTTAACATCAGTTATTATTGTATAGCCGTTCATGCTATCGAAAGTCAGTACAGTCAGACATTCATGCATCAGATATGCATGTTCAGTAGAAAGAGTTCAGATTTTCAGTGTGTTTAGTCATGCATCCATGAGATTATCTCAGTTACACATCTATGCATCAGATATGCATGTCTATTATGAGAATTCAACTTATGAGAAGCTTCAGTCAAATATTCTATGCATCAAATATGCAAGTCCAATATGAGAGTTCAGAATATCAGTAGTTCCAGTTGCATAGTCATGTTTCAGATGCTCCCATTCCTTGAGTAAGTTCAGTTGATCTATATTCTTAGCTTATTAAGTGACATTCGAGGACAAATATTTCCAAGAGGGAGATATTGTAAGACCCAACAAAATTCTCTCATAGTCTGAGCCTTAGAGCGTGTTCAATGAAGTGTTCATCCGCCCCTAAAAGGTTGAGAAGTGTCTTCCCTAGTGAGAAGTATTTTGAACCGTGTAGAATTTCCCCAATATCGACTTTTTATCATGTAGAGAATTGGATAGGATTTCCGTCGCTACCAATTCGCCCAAATCCGACACTCGGGCAAAGAGTTAGAGCTATTTTAATGAGACAGTGTGCCACCTAGCACTTTAGCGCATCGCGGAGCCAGCCAAAAAGGTAATCGTCAAAATCCAGTGAGCCTCCGTGATCTTGGCGCGTCATGCCAAGGCTTAATTTCAGAATTTCCAATTTCTAGTGCACCAACGCGATTCCACCGCATAGCGGTGCCTTTCCAGTTTGCAACCAAGGTGGCAACACGATTCCGCTGCTTCGCGCCATCAAGCAGTTTCCCAATTGTCCAATTTCCTGTGAGCTGGCGTGATTATGGCGTGTCGTGCCAGCATATAAAATCAAAATGTTTTAGTTTAATTCCAGAGGCAAAAAGGGTAATTTTGCTACCCCTATATATACTCCTTAACACGGGATTTGGCCTCATTCTAACCTAAAATCCTAGTTTTCTCTCAATTTGTTCAAGGACAAGATCTAGGGTTTATACAAAATTAAAACCCTTCCTTCTTCTTTAAGAGAAATAAAAAAATCAAGAATCTCTCCAAGGGCTTTCAAGAAAGAGTTTGTCAAAGGTTGAAGATGTTGATTCTTGGGTCCCTTTCATCCAAGAAGCTCAAGAACCCTTTTCTAAATTTCAAAGCTTCTTATATGTGTGAGTTTTCATGATTCATGTGAGTTAAAATTGATGTTCATGCTATGATTGAGTTATGATTCATGTTTGTTTACAAGGTTTTCAAACTTTGACCCTAGTATGTGGTATTCATGTGATGTTCATGATAAACCCTCTTCAAGTTGCTTGTTAAGTGATGTGTTCATGTTAATTAGGTGTAGAAATTATTAAATAAGCAAAGCATGATCCCCATATATTTGATAAAATGCTTATGTGAATGAATTAGAGCCCTTATAGCATGTTGACTAGAAATCCCCAATTGTGTGTAAGCCCATGCTTGCCTAGTGTTTGTTGAAAAGCCTTAGTGAATGAATTGTGGCATGATAGCATGAAATTCCCCAATTATGTGCTCTTTGATACATGATAAGACTTTAATACATGCTAAGTGTTTGATGAATGAATTGTAACAAGATAGCATGAAGTTCCCCAATTATGTGCTCTCCGGTACATGCCAAGACTTAAATATGTGAGAAGTGCTTGATGCAAGGCCTTGTTGAATGGAGTATGATCCAATAGCATGTCTCCCTATACTATCACATGTTTATGATTCCTAAATGCTTGAAGTGATGCCTTAGTGATTGTGATGGTGAATGATTGTCCATGGTCTTGATTATTCAAGAATGGTTATGTTTTACTTTTATGTTATCGAGTCCTGGGGGTATTTATACCCAATAATTTAGTTGCAGTCTAGAGCCTGTGTTAGTTTTCACGATAATCTCAGTCAAGCCATGATTCTCAAAACTCAGTGAGTTATAGAACTCTATACTCTCAGAAAGATATAGAACTTAAAAAATCTCAGTAATCTCCGTAATCTCAGTATCACAAGTAATCCAGCCTCAGTTCTGTACTCAGCTTAGATCTAGTAGTATTTAAGTGTTCAATTTACTCTTCATTAGTATTCGAGTAATCTATTCCGAGCTCAGTGTCATTCAGTTAGATAGCAAGATTCAGTAGTATTTCGTCAGATACAGAACCAAGTGAATTCAGCTTAACTCAGTCGGGTCATTTGAGAAATATGATCTGTATCAGATTCAGCTTAGTTTGTGTTCAGTTCAGAGTCTTTCAGTTGGGAGTAGGATCTAGCACCGAGTGAGGGCAGGGATGGTGGCTCCCCATCAGAGAGGCAGAGTTGTTAGGAGCAATCCCTGAACTCCAAAATTATGTAGCCAACACAAGATGCAGGAGTCACCCATCAGGAAAGGTTGGTCACCTGTCAGATAGGCTTGACTATTATATTTCCTTAGGCTTTACTTCCTGCGAGGGTCACCCGTCAGATAGGCTTGACCAGAGAGGTCTTTACCCGTGGCACAATATTGACACCCTTCCAGCTGAGGTTATAGGTTAGACCCCACCAGTTGAGATTCAGGGCACGTCAGTTAAGTGACTACTTCCCACAATTTCAATTTTACTATCAATCTTTAGAAATCAGGACTGTCAGATACAATCATCTATCTCAGTGAGGAACTCAGATAGTTCCATTGATTCATGGACCACCCGTCAGATAGGCTTGGTCCCTAAAGTTACTTTGTATCAGATCTAGAGATCACCCATCAGATAGGCTTGATCTCAGTTTTATATTTAGTTGAGTAATCTCATTATCAGATCCCGAGATCACCCGTCATATAGGCTTGATCTCAATCTCAGATTCAGTTGAGTATTCTTGTTATTAGATCTAGAGATCACCCATCAGATAGTCTTGATCTCAGTCTCAGATTCAATTGAGTATTCTTGTTGTCAAATTCAGACATGATCTTTTTTTATCATTGATAGTAGATTCCTGAATCATCCTCTAGAGAGGTTTGATCTCTAATACAGTCAGTCGAGAGTACAAAACTCAAAATTTAGTCATTAATATGAGTAGATTTAGTTAATCAGTTTCAGTATCATCGGTTTTCGATATCACTCACTAGATAAGACTGATTTCTACTCCAGTACTCTATTATCAGTATCAGATGATTCAGTTGTTCAGTATCTCAGGCATTAGTAGTAAGTTTGGATGACAGTAAACCGATATCTGAGTTTTACTATTTTGAGTCACGATGATTTCAGTTATGGTTTGTGCATTCATGCATGTGTTCTCATTTTGTACTCTCATGATTATTCAGTTAAGTAATTATTCATGCATAAACCCTTTCATTTAGCCTTACCTCATCTTCATACTCGGTATATTTCCATACTGACATATTTGTGCTATGGTGTTTTATTTGACACCATAGGTTCAGAGGCACGAGATCCAGAGTACCCTTAGCAGCTCTGTCCTAGTCTGTAGTAGTAGACATAACAGTGAGTCCTCTTTATTCGAGGATGATCCTTTTATCTTTTTGTATCAGATTTGTTTATTTTTAGTAAATGGAGTTAGATGGGGATATGTCCCATCAACTCCACAGTTCAGATAGTTTCGAGGCTTTTCAGATAGATGTATCAATATTCAGTTTTAAATTTTGAGTATTTTTAGATGTTTTGAACCTTATGGCCAGTTTCTGCATTCATTATCTATATTATGCAATGTTTAGGTATAGATATCAGTAGAGGGTTGGCTTGTGGTCCTTGAGGATCATGAGCACTGTGTGATGTTCTGGTTCCAGAACATTGGGTGGTTACACAGATTGAGCGTGTTGCTTCTATTTCACTATCACCTGAGGTCACTAGGGTTGGATAATTTATGAGATTAAGTCATCCTGTTTTCACTGGTTCAAAATTTGAGGAAGATCCTTAAAATTTTATTTATGGGATGGAAAAGATTTTTTGTATGATGCATGCTACTTATGTGGAGTGTCTAGAGTTCGTTTCTTACCAGCTGAAAGATGTGGCATACCAATGATATGAGGAGTATGACTAGTCTAGGGGCGATGATACTAAGTCTTCTTTGTGGGATGACTTTTCTGGAGCTTTTCTTGATTGCTTTTTTCCTCAGGAGCTGAGGAAAGCAAAGGCTGAGAAATCTATGAATTTGAAGCAAGGCAAGATATCAGTAAAGGAGTATGCCTTGAAGTTTCATCAGCTATCACGTTATGCTCTTGTGTTGGTGTCTAGCATGAGGGATAGAATGAGAATGTTTACTTCTGGGTTGTCCCATGCGTTGATCTTGGAGAGCAAGGTTGCCTTTTTGAACAAGGATATGAAAGTCTCTAGACTTATGGTGTATATGCAACAAGTGGAAGAGGAGAAGAAGAACCAATTATAAATAAGTGAAAGCAGAGTAAGAAGTTTTACTATTTGGATCTGGGTTAAGGTCAGCAACAAAGTAGTAGAGATAGTGGAAAGTGGTCTAACAAGAAGTGGGGCAATTCTGGTTCCTACTCTACGGCTAGTGCTCCTTATCCTAAGTCATCGGGTGATCATTGTTCTCAGTATGATCATAGGTTTAGAGAACCAGGAGCTTAGTCTCAGGCAATTGGGGCTCAGTTTGCTCTGTTATATCCTTCTTATAGATTTTGTGGTCAAGCACATCATGGTTTTTGGGAGGAAGGGAGAAATAAGTGATTTAAATATGGTCATCTACAGAGGACTGTCCTTCTAAGTTTGCTTTTGGGGTAAATAAGATTCCTGTTGCTACTTCATCAACTCCTGCACTAAAAGGTGATACTTCTACCTATGGCCAAGGCATGGGTCGAAACCATTTGTATGCTCTTGCCACTCGCCAGGATTTTGAGACTTCCCCCGATATTGTTACTAGTATGCTCAAACTCTTTTCTCATGATGTATATTGCCTACTTGATCTCGGATCTACTCTCTCTTATGTGACCCATTATGTGGCTATTTATTTTAGTTTTGATCCTGAGTGTATTTTTATCTCTTCTCTATATATACCCTAATGGGTGTCTTCATAATGGCTAAAAGGTTCTGTAGGGGTTATGTGTTATCGGTCCATGGTAGAGAGTCCTAGGGGGATCAAATAGAGTTGGATATGTTAGACTTTGATGTGATTTTGGGGATGGACTAGTTGTATTCATGCTATATGTCTCTTGATTGCCGTACTCGAAGGGTCAGTTTCCATTTCCTGGAGGATTCAGTGATCAAGTGGGAAGGTGGTTCCCTAGTACCTAAGGGAAGGTTTATTTCGTATGTCAGACCCCGGAAATTGGTTTCTAAAAGGTGCCTTTATCACTTAGTGCAAGTTAAGGATTCTAGATTCGATGGTTCATCTCTGCAGACTGTCCCTATGGTTTGTGAATTTTTTTAGGTGTTTCCTGATGATCTTCCTAGTGTACCTCCTAATAAGGAAATTGTTTTTGGGATTGATCTTCTTTTGGACACTCGTCTTATTTCTATTCCTTCTTATAGAATAGCTCAAGTAAAGTTGAAGGAACTCAAGGTGTAGTTGAAAAATCTTCTAGATAGGGGTTTTATCCACCCTAGTAAGTCTCTGTGCGGTGATCCTATTCTTTTCGTGTGTAATAAAGATGGTTCCCTACGAATATGTATTGACTACCGCTAATTGAATAACTTGACTATGAAGAATAAGTAACCACATTTGATGATTGATGATCTCTTTGATCAGTTTAAGGGTGCTAAATTCTTTTCTAAGATTGATCGGTCTGGGTACCATCAGTTCAAGATTAAGGAGGCAGATATCCCTAAGACTGCCTTTCAAACTCGGTATGGTTATTTTGAGTTTTTTGTGATGTCTTTTGGTTTGACCAATGCCTCGGTAGCATTTATGGATCTTATGAATTGGGTTTTCCATTAGTTTCTGGACTTATTTATCATTGTCTTTATTAATGATATTTTGGTGTATTCTAAGAGGGAGGTAGATTATGAAGATCACCTCTGCCTTGTGTTGTAGACCCTAAAGAATCAATGTTTGTATGAAAAATTCTCAAATTGTGAGTTTTGGTTAAATATTGTGACTTATTTAGGTTATGTTATTTCTAGTGAAGGGATCATGGTGGATCCATAAAAGGTTACGGTGGTTAAGAAGTGACCTAGACCCACGACTCCAACTAATATTCAACGTTTCATGGGTTTAGCCAGCTATTATAGAAGTTTATGGAGAGTTTCTCTTCTATTGCTTCCCACATTGACTAAGTTGAATCAGAAAAAGTTTAAGTTATTATGGTCTGATGCTTGTGAGGTTAGTTACAAAAAGGTAATGGATAAGTTAACTCCTGATCCAATCTTGACACTGCCTTAAGGCACTGATAGTTTTGTTGTCTATTGTGATGTGTCCCGAGTGGGATTGGGCTTTGTGTTGATGTAGACTAGCAAGGTGGTTGCTTATTCTTCTAGACAGTTGAAAGTTCATGAGAAGAATTATCTGACCCATGATTTGGAATTATTAGCTGTGGTGTTTGAATTAAAAATCTGGTGGCATTATTTGTATGGGGTCCATGTTAATATTTATTTTGATCATAAGAGACTGCAACATGTTTTCACCCAAAAAGAATTGAATCTCAGGCAAAGAAGGTGGCTTGAGTTGCTAAAGAACTATGGCATGAGTTTCCACTATCACCCAGGTAAAGCTAATGTGATTACAGATATTCTAAGCAAGTTATCCATGGGAAGTTTGTCTCATGTGGATAAGGAGAAGTAGGAATTAGTGAAGGATATTCACCATTTGGCTAATCTCTAAGTTCATTTCTTAGATTCCGAGAATGGTGGTGTGATTGTTCAAGAAATGGTAAGGTCATCTCTTAGTGCTGAAAAAAGGAGAAGCAAGTGTTGGATCATATTTTGATACAAATCAAGAATGATGTATGTAGGCAGAAAGTGATGGTTTTGAGATTAATGGTGATAGTATCTTGAGGTACCAAGGTAGATTATGTGTTCTCGATATTGATGGGTTGTGAGGAAAAATTTTGGTCGAAGCTCATAAGTTGTGTTAAACTATTCATCCTGGTTTAATAAAAATGTATCATGATATTAAAGAGATTTATTAGTGGAATAATAATAAGCAGGATGTGGCCAATTTTGTTCCTAAGTGCATGGTGTGTCAACAAGTGAAGGTAGAGCACTTGATGCCTGGTAGTTTAACTCAAGAGAATAAGCTACCAGTATGGAAATGGGAGATAATTAATACATATTTTGTTACCGGTATTCTGCGGTCTTGCCACCAATTTGATTTGATTTGGTTCATCGTGGATAGGATAACTACATTTGCTCACTTCTTGCCAGTGAGGACTAATTTTTCTTCTAAAGATTATGCCAAGTTACTCATCTAGAAGATCGTAAAGTTGTATGGTACTTCAGTTTCCATCATATCTTCTCAGGGTACTTAGTTTTTATCTCACTTTTGGAGGTCATTCTAGGGAGATTTGGGGACTAAGGTGACCCTTAGCACCATTTTCCACCTACAGACAAATGGGCAAGTAAAAACGACAATTTAGGCTTAAAAGATATGCTTCGCGCTTGTGTTTATAATTTTGGTTGTAGTTGGGTTGACCACTTGCCTCTCATAGAATTCTCCTACAACAAAATTTATTACTCTAGTATTAGTATGGATCCGTTTAAGGACTTATATGGTAGGAGGTATAGATCTCCTATTGGATGGTTTGAGGTTGGTGAGAATAAATTATTTGGTCCTGATTTTGTTCACCAAGCCACGGAAAAGGTGAAGGTGATTCGGGATAGACTTAAGCCCTCCCAAAGTCGCCAAAAGTCCTACGCAGATATAAGATGAAGAGAGTTACAGTTTAGTGATGGTGATTGGGTGTTTCTAAAGGTGTCCCCTATGAAAGAAGTGATGTGGTTTGGTAAGAAGGGAAAGTTCAATCCCCATTATATCAGTCTGTACTTGGTTTCGATGAGGGTTGGTAATGTTGCATATGAATTGCAGCTGCCTTCTAGTTTGATCTCCATTCACCTGGTGTTTCATGTTTTATTATTGAGAAAGTGTATGGGTGATCCTTTGACGGTTGTTCCCTTGGAGAAGGTGGGTATTTCAGATTCCTTGTCCTACGAGGAGGTCCCAATTGAGATTTTCGATTGTCAAGTCTATTGGTTGTAGACCAAGAATGTGGCATCGGTAAAGGTTCTTTGGAGGAACCAAAAGGTTGAGAAAGCTACTTGGGATGCCAAAGAGGACATAAAGTCCAAGTATCCATCCTTGTTTCCCATTCCGGATAATCATGCTTAACGTATATGTATTTCTTAACATCTTTGCTTTCTGACTTTGTTAAAGGAAATGGTGATTTCCTTAGCATCTTTGTTTTTTTATTTTGTTAAAGGTAAATGTAGGGGTATGTAAAGTCAAATTGTGCTAGTAAATTCCTTATCCTATCATTCAAGAATGAATGATCCTAAGGGGGGAGTATGTAATGCCTCGGGTTTTTGGTTCTTGAATTTTTTTTGAGTTTTGAGCTTTATGCCCTAAAAATTATGCACCTGATGAGTCATAATGTGTCTTGAAGGGTCAGGTGACCCTATTTGTAAGGTGTCCAGTGAATGGTGCTTGAGTTACTTTCCTGAGTATGACTTGGAGGTACAAGTCATAGGGCATTTTGACGGGTCCTATGGACCCAATCGTAACCAAATCAGAAATTAAATGGCTAAGTTCTGCTCTAAGTATGAGTGGCTCACTATTAGCCGTAAGGACTTGCTACTATTCATTGGGTGCAAATTGTAGGATGTCTAGTGTTTATCCAATTGGGTTCTATGTTGACTACGACTAAACCCTACAAGTCATAGGGTCCCATTATGAGTGGTACCAGTTGATTCGTAGGGTTAACAGTGTGAGAGGGTCCTGTAAACGGTCTTGGATACTACTCAATGTGATGATTCATAATGAGCCTATATGTGTCGTATAGTGACTCCTAATCTTTGATGACAATGTTCAATATTTTCATTAAGGGTACATTGGACATTTCCTCTCTACCCCGATTGTAACCCATGACTTAAAACCTTATTGGGGACACCATTAACATGGTTAACTCACTCAGAACAACTCCATATTCTCTCTCTAATTCTCTCAAGAAGCCATAATTAGGGTTTCCAAGAAATAGGTCATCCAAGGGATTAAGGGTTGAATTCCTTCTATGGAACTTGTTATTTCAGGCATGTTGCTTTACCCTCATTGTAAATTTGTTAAAAGCATAAGTTTTAAAGGAATGTTCATGAGATATTTATGTTGGTTTGAAATTAAGGGTTGAGGGTTTTGAATACTTTTTGTTGAACAATGTTTTCCCATGGTTTACATATGATTGTTCATGCTTTAATTATGGTTTTAAACTTGTGGGTGCATGTGTATGGTGAATGGACTAGAGAATTGTGCTTTTCCCAAACTAGTGACTTTTGAAGTGGTTACGACCCCAACACCATATTGTGAAAGTGGTTTTTAATTATGAGAAATGTGGAAATTTGTAAAATTAAACCAAAGGGGTTGTGAATTCCCTAAGTGGTGTACTTGTTTTTGGCATGTTGTTGCTACTTTACAAGTGCAGTTGGTATGAAGATACCAATAATGTATGTCTTAATGTTAATATGGTTTAATGAATGGGAATGTGTGATGAATATTTTAATTGGGCTTTAATAGGGGTTGTGTAGCTGAGTCATCAATGGGAGTCTAATTAACTAGGGAGGTTTGATTCCCCCTCATTATTATTACATAATTAGGGAGGTTCGATTCCCCCTCACATTATTACATGATCGAGTTCTTAAGTCACCTTAGTATATGATTAATAGGTTTGAGTCCCCAGTGCATATATATAAGATTGTTCTCTAGTTCATTCGGCTACACGTACTGGGGCTCGACAAGGGGGTGATAGCTTGGGACCATAAAGCCCGTGGGTACTTGTTATGACGGTTAAGCTACACAATCCAGGCTAAAGTTTTAAATCGCATGTTAATCCTTGTTCCCTATCCCAGCATAAGATATATCTATATGTATATGCATTTGATTATGTGCATTGGTTTTGTACGATTTAGAACTGTTGATCATGGAATTATGTTATCCTTATCCCTGAGCTACATGCTAGTGTTTACCCCGTTTGTATCCCCACGTGATGCAGGCACTGGAGCTTCTTCTAGTTTTTCTGCACAAAGTTAGGTTGGTTGGTTTGGTCCGCTGGTTTGTGGTGTTATGGTGAAGTGGTAATCTTCCATTCTCATTAAGTCTTAGGCATTTCACCCGCGTTCTTTCTTAGATTTTAGTTGATAGTTACCTTCATTATCATTAACATTTTTATTTTCATTCTTATTGGCATCTGTAAGAGCGGGGACATGTCCCAACCAATACTAGTTTGGGTTATTTTTTTAGAAGGCTTTAATTAGATTACTGTGGATTGCGCGGTGTTGGTCGGTTGTTTGGCCAGTCATCGATCGTCAAGTATAGACTTATTTTGACTTTTCTTAAGCTTGTTGCATGTTATCTAGTTATATGTTCGGAATTCATCTGACATTGAGAGATATTGTGTTCGGTTTGATTAGATGCAAGGGTGATCTCCAGTCCACATGGGACTTTAGATACTCGTCACAGCTAGGACCTGGTTCGGGTCGTGACACACACAATCTTCTGCATTCTTCTTCACTTACCATATTTGGAACATGCTCTATTATAGTAAAATCTACCCCTTTTTTCTCTTTTGTAGATTGAGGCTGATAAAATTTTATTATAGCTTCTATAATTTGATGTCGTTCCTCCACTAGATCCCCATCAACATTCATAATATTGATAATCTGCAACCTTTTTCTTCTACCTCTTACTAAATTATGAAAAAATCTTGCATTCTTTTCCCCTTCTATATGCCAAGTGATCATAGCTTTCTGTTTCCTGTACTCTTTTTAGAAGTGTAGGTATTTTTCAGATCTTCCTATGCTTGACTCAAGATACTTTTATTGGTGGTTGAGAGATTTTCTTCAAATACTGGTTCTTTGATCCTTACAATTTCTTTCCTAATAATTGATGTTGCCTAAATTTTACCTTTCAAAAAGTATAATGCAAATGTTGAATCAAATATAGAACCCAAATAGGCTGGGATCGATCCCACAGGGAATAGGTCAATATTTTATCTAGTGTTTGTCTAAGTAACAGGAAAATAAATAAAAGATAGTCATAATTGTAGTTGTTGGACCTATAATCAATATGAAAAAGCACTAGGATTTTAATCCCCATGACGCTATAACTACGTTGGTTTCTCATGCTAGCAAACTCTTCTAATGTGTTGCATGCAAAATCTAACAAGACAGGTTCAGCGAAATGTCTCTCGACTTTGGTGAGATGAATTTCACTCTTCTCCTCTTAGACTCCAAATATATAACTTTTTAACCCTTGTTCTTAGGACCTTTTCCTCCGATGCTGCAAGTCCCCACCAGTCTAGTTTGGGTTTGTATTGTCACCCTTAAAATACAAAGGTCTAGTATAGAAGTATAAGACCATAGATTCCATGTCCACTACAAGATCTTCTCGTGAAGGCATAGGTCGAGGTGGAGGAGGTACAATTAGCATGGTCCTCTCAATAAGAATCTGGATTGCTTCTTTCAAGATGGCCATATCAGTAGTAAGGGCTCTCATGTACAAATTCTAGATAGCACCCACTCTAGCTGAGATCCCGCCCTCAAATCTATCAAAGCAGGTTTGCACTTTTCATACTACATACTTGATCTCACCAGCCACATAGGATTTGACCCCAACCTCTAACATCCAAATTTGTGCTCCATGCAACACCTCTATCCTTAGAATCTGCTCCATTTGAGTGGTAGCTATCAAAGTAATTAGTTGGAACCTACGTGTATGAACCCAATGGTGTTGTGGCCAGCTGTGACAAAGATAAAGTCACACTAACTTCAGACGGAGGGATATCAGTGGTTGGGGAACCCCCAACTATATTAGGAATCTCCACAGCCATATCTAGAGCATCTGAGTTCCTCAAATCTTTAATCAAGTCCATATCTACCAGCCACATGGATTGTATGAATCTATGCATGACACCAATAGTCAGAACAGTTGATTCTGTGGAAATTATTATAAGACGGGGGAATGGAAAAGTGGTGTTGAACTGTAGTAGCCTATCTCATATAATATCTATAATTATCTATGGGATATTTCCTCTAATCCTTATATGAGTGCGGCAACTTGCCCCAAATCGGTCGCCCCGAAGGTGTTGTCATTAGCTGTAGGTGCAATGACGTGTCTTACCACCAACCACCAAGAATTGGTGGAAAAATTCAGTACGTGCTTATAAATATATGGCGCATTAACCCACAGAGCATTCTCACCTTTTTTAGCAATGTCGCCCGTCAGCCGCCGATAATGTATTAATTTGTCATCCATACCCAATCTTTCTACTCACTACAAATCATTCCTCTGGAAATCATATTTTGGTGTCTCCTCTAATGGATCAAATATTTCTCTAAACAAGACCCATGAGATTTCCTTTATGTAGATATCAATCGCAGTGTCCCAAACTATAATAGTGTCAAGTCAGGGTTGTTTCTTCATATCCTTCTCTTTTCTAAAGAAGTTATGTTCCTTAGCGTAGAAGCATAGTTGGCATAAAACTCCCTTACCATCTCTGGCTCATAATTCCTGAGAGATCTGATCATCTACCCTAACTCATACCTTTCAAAGCCCAACACTAACTTTAGCACCTACTGGAGAGTTTCTGGGAATATACTGGGCTCCTCCTGAATGCTCTTCTTGTTATTGCCCTGATCATTTTAAAGAAACTACATCAATGAAATAGTCATAGGATTTTAGGACCACCCAATGTTGAAGATCAAAACCCCTTTAAAGTGGGGTAGCAGCATTACCTTGGGAGGATTGATGCCCCCTTTTACACCAAGGAGTTAATCTCCTCAAAATAATTCTCACCCTCATCTTTGTGTGAGTTTTTCATTCCCTCTTCATACTGGGGAAGGTTGATGGGGGTGGTTTTTTATACCAAGGTCATAGATGGGTGGCTTGGCTTTCGCCTTCTCAGGTTCCTTGGACTTGCCTCTTATGGTCCAAGGTGATTGTTGTTCAAAATCAATGCTCATAGAATACTCCATCTCTATCCAAACGGTGCCCTCGATCTCACTCTTTAAGGATCTTCGTGGGGTCCACTTCTTAGAAATTTTCTTTTAGAGATCCTTGTCTTGTGCCTTCTTTGACTTAGGAGTCATTGTACCTGCATTGGAAAGAAGAATTAGTTCCAGATTGAAATAGTGTATAGGTGTAGGTTAACTTAGATGACTCTTCCTACAATCGTTCATTAAAGGTATGATCGTACCTTTTTATCGTTGGATGGGTTTCCTAGAAGTACTGAAAAGACATGCCCTCAGACAGTTGGTTCCTAATCATGGAAAGAGAGTATGATCATACCTTCTGATCATAGGAACATCACTAAAGTACTGGGGGTATGTCACGTCAAATGACTACATACCACGATCATACCTAAATTTTATGATCGTGTGATGTGCTCCTATGATGGGCACTTATAAGATTTAAACTGAGACCCCATAATTAACCAACCTATGACTGTAAGTAGATACCACAATCATAAGTTGTGTTGTGGAGAACACATACACTTACACAAAATCATACTTAATATTTTTTACTCTTTTAAACCCATTTGAGACCAAAATGATCCATAATTATGCCCAAACGGGCACTCATACTTTCCATGTGCTAGTAATGACTCAAAAATTAGACATAGGAGTAACACAAACACTCCTATAACCAAAATTGACTCAACAACTCAATAAATTAATGTTTAACTTGAAGGCTTACATTTTTGCTTTCAATTAGATGAGAGGGGAGACGATGTTCATCTATCTCATTCATCTGTTCTAATATCAATTTTGTTGCATCACTTCATTCCAGACTTAATTTCTTTAATGCCCACAATGTCTTATTTTCAAGATCGACGAGCAAGTGACAACCTTTACTATACACAAGTTGATAAAGAGAAGCAACTTTTAGGGTCTTAAATGTTGTTTAATAGGACTATAATGCATTATCCATCCTTCTAGACCAATCTGTCCTATTGGCATTAACAGTTTTCGCCAAGATAGACTTGATCTCTCAATTAGAGTCCTCAACCTGCCCACTCATCTGAGGATGGTAAGGTGTTTCCATATTGTTTTTAACACCATATTAATCAAGGAAAGTTTTGAAGAGACGATTGCAGAAGCTCAATCCTTCATCACTAATTATAGCTCGAGGGCACTAAATCTAGAGAAAAATTTCTTTTTCAAGAAGGTTTTAACACTTTTACCCTCATTATTTGGAAGCGCAACTGTCTCTACTCAATTGGAGACATAGTCAATGTCCACCAACATGTATTTCATTCCATGCGAACTCCTAAAGGGGCCCATGAAGTAAATACCCCAAATATTAAACAACTCAAGCTCAAGAATAGTCGTCATTAAAAGTTTATGTCTACGTGAGATATTCCCTTGCCTATAACATTGGTCATAAGCCCTAACATAGTCATGAGCATCTTTATAAATAGTGGGCCAATAGTAACCTCATTGTAAGATCTTATATGCAATTTGTGAACCTCTATGATGACCCCAACTGGTGACGAGTGACATGCCTCTAATATGTTCATCATTTCGACCTGAGGAACACATCTTTGAATCACATCATCTGTGCAAACCTTAAACAGTTATGGCTCATCCCAAAAGAATTTTCTTACTTCATGCATAAACCTCTTTTACTGTTAAAACAACATATATTCCAAAATTAGATCACTAGCCAAATAATTGGCAAAGTCTGCAAACCAATGAATTAAGTCTTGTGATAATGCCAACACCTACTCATCTATAAAAGTATTATAAATTTCAAGCTAATAGTCTAGTTTCAGCATTGCCTCCTCTTCAAGGCTTCATAAATAGTTGTCCATTTGATTCTTAGTCCTCTTTTAATCCTTGACCTCAAATTCAAACTCCAGCAATACAAGTACCCATCTAATAAATCTTGAATTTCCATCTTTCTTCGCAATAAGGTTTCTAAGAGTTGTATGGTCAGTATGCACAATCACTTTTGTGCCAAGCAAGTAAGACAAAAAATTCTCGAATGCAAGCATAAAAACAAGCAACTCTTGTTCATACATAGTGTAATTCTTCTAGGTAGGGTTAAGTTCTTCTCTAGTATAGTAAATAGAATGTAAGATCTTCTGTTGTATTTGTCCTAGGAATACACCTAGCACCACTGAAATAGTATTGCAGATAACTTCAACCGGTAAGGTCCAATCGGGATACACAATAAGGAAGATGAAATCAAATTCTCTTCCATACACTTGAAAGCCTTTAGATACATCTCATAAAACAAAAAATTTACGTCTGTCCCAATGACTTTCATAATGGATTTGAAATTTTAGAGAAATCCTTGATTAATCTTTGATAGAAACCTGCATTCCTTAAAAAGCTATGAAAGCACTTCATGGAAATTGGTGGAGGCAATTTCTTAATTACCTCAATCTTTTCCTTGTTGACCTCAACCCCTTTCTTAGAAATCTTATGACCAAGCATTGTTCTTTTTTTAACCATGAAATGACACTTCTCTCAATTTAGCACCAAGTTACATTCCGCTAATCTCCTGTGAATATTAGCGAGATATTCCAAACAATCATAAAATGAGTCACTAATAAATAAAAAGTCATTCATGAAAACCTTTTCATCCTCCACCATGTCAGAAAATATGGACATCATACACTACTAAAAAGTAGTAAGAGCATTATATAGACCAACCGAAATTTCCTAAAAAGAAAATGAACTATATAAAAAAGTGAAAGTGGTTTTCTATTGGTCTTTAGGGGTGATAGGAATCTGATTATACCCCGAATCACCATCTATAAAATAATACCATCCTCTACCAGCAAGACGGTCGCACATCTGGTCCATGAAAGGCATAGGAAAGTAATTCTTCTCAGTGAATGAATTAAGTTTCCTATAGTCCATACAAATTCACCATTCAGTGATAGGACTCACTAGAATTAGCTTATTCTTTTCATTGGGAACCACAGTGATTCCATCCTTCTTTGGCACACACTAGATTAGGCTTACCCATTTGCTGCCAGCAATCAGATAAACCACGTTTGTATCCAATCACTTAATGATCTCTTTTTCACAACCTCTTGCATGGGTGGATTTAATCTACGTTTGTGCTCAATGAAAGACATATAATTTGGCTCAAGTTGGATTTTGTGAGTAAAAATTTCAGGTAGAATTCTAACAGTGTTAGAAATGAGCCATTCAATGGCCCATTTCAACCTCCGCAAAACAGACTCTAAAACTTTAACTTGTCCCTCTGATAAATCAACTGTAATAATAATCAGAAAGGAATTCTTCAACCTCAAAAATACATATCGCAGATGAGAAGGAAGGGACTTGAGCTCCAAAATGGGAGAATCCTCAATGGATAGTTTAGCAGGCAGGGTCATGATGTGCTATAGAAATATAGCACTTTTGATGCTAAAAATAAGGAAAATATGCAAGTTTCTAAGGTTGTTTTGTTAGATATGATGTGTTTTGGGTATGTTTTATAGGAAATCATTTTATGGATACTAAGTTCATAAAAAAGGAGATTTATGCTACTTATGGGAGGAATTATGGATTTTCGAGACACTTTCTAGATTGTTCGTGACCAAAACATATGTGGGAATTAAAGAAGAGTAGAAAAATAAATTCTGGCACGTGCTAAGTCAACATGTGGACCGCATGTAGCACATGTGGAGCACATGTGGGCAAAGCATGTGTTAGATGTACAAAATCCCGAGAGCTAACTTGCAGAATTTTTTGATCCGGCAACATGTGGTCACTACATACGCCCACCCTACAGGCCGCATGTGCCACATGTGCCCAAGGACAGGGCACATGAAGGGACCACAAGTAGCCACTGTAGTACTCAAGTACACACGCAAGTATACGTGGACTCATCAAGTAATATAGTGGCCTTAAATAAAGTCGAATATCGATCCCTCAGTGACTTGTGTTAAGCAACTATCCAATTCTAGTTTAACAATTGAGATTAACTAGTGCAATGTAGCCAAAAGAGTTTTGAAAGTTTATAAACTAAAACTAAACTAAAATAACGCAGAAAAGTAAAGACTTTGGACAATCAATGGATGAAAGAGCGGGGTTAAATCACTACGAAAAATCATACAACTCTATTGAACTTCATTCGCTAGATTACTTATCTTGGTTGTTGATTCACGGGGTTGATATTATGATCATGATCTCTCGAGCCTCAAATTACCTATCTAACTTACCCCTACAACTATATTATTGAGCGGGGATATGAAAACTAAGCTAAACGCATTTATATTTCATCCAATAGTGAACCAAATAAGGCTTCTAGGTATATATATACCCCTGATTCTAATTTAATCCCTTATTTTATAAAAGAATAAGAACCTTACTCTATTTATCCCCCACGTTCTATCTTCTTATTCCCCCTCTTGAGGTCACAAAGTCGACAATTGATATATTCTAAGGGTTTACTAATACTTAAAAAAGTTATAACAAGGATAAATAAAAAAACAAATATGATAAGTAATCCAAACAAAATCAATTCAAGCAATCGTAATCATGTTCTTGACCTTAACCCCGAAAAGGGGGCGTTTAGCTGCTAATGGACATAATCGTAATCAAAAGAAAGGAAAAAATATAATAATCCATAAACAAAAAAAAAGTAAAGAAATAAAAACCCTATTTGAAGTGTTTATAATCCCCTCTCCAAGCTTCCAAGACGTCCAAGGTTTTCAACAATGTGTACAAGTGTCCTGTTTATAGGAAGACAATTTGGCCGGTATAGGAATAAAATTTGTGGTGCATTGCTTAGTCCCAGGGAATAAAGGGTGCTGTGTGTTGATTTCTCCCAGGGAATAAAGGGTGTGTCACCCCTTTATCGCGAGGGTACACTGGAAATTACATTTTTGACTTCTTCACTCGTCTTATGCCTTTGTCCTTCTATCCCAAGCCTTGTGGTGTTATTTCCCCTTTATTTTCATCTTGTTCATCATCCATATATCATCATAATCAACTCAAAAGGCATCCTATATCATCAAACACCATGGATTAGAGATCAAAACAACACAACATCAAGAACGGTGAACTAGAAACTCAATCTAAGAACTAGTGTCGTCCTTTAAATCTTTAGCTTATTGTTTTAACTCTCGACTTGATTCAGTTGTATTTTAAACACTATAAAAAAGTTTTTCCACACATAATTATACAATAAAACCATTAGAAAATCATTAGACACACTAGAATTCATCGAGATCAACTAGAATAACCCCTAGCTCAAACTAGTAACACTAGTTTTATCATTTGAACTCTAAATGATCCATTTTATTCCAAACTTGTTTGAAAGACACCTTAAACATTGTAATCACATACTTAAACACTTAGATGCTCAATTATATCATTGTTAAAACATTAAGAACATGAGAAGTCCTCAAAACAAGGCTAAATAAGCTAGAATAACAACACTAAGGTGCATAAAACCACCTCAGATCACCACCCCACACTTAAAGCCTTGTTCGTCCTCGAAAAACTCTTTACTTTAAGCATCATAAGCTGAGGTGACTCCACACTTCTACTATAGGAAATACTATCAAGCTAGTACTATAGTGACTACACAGACTATAAGTTTTTACACTAAGCATGCTATGTACAATGGAAAGCTCAAGAATATTACTCCAAAACATCCTAGCCAAAAAAATTTACTCACGTAGTTGGCAAACTCATACATATTGTTCAATCACAGACATCATTCAAATCACCTAAATATCATCAAACATGTGCCCTTACCACAAGAGAGTTACCCATAACACTCATATAAATGCAATTTATAATAAAATGGGTACGAGAATCAAGTTACGCTTACTCTCACAAGGAATTCACAAGTTACACAAGATGAACCATATGCTTACCCTTAGTGTAGCACCCAACTAATATCAGAATGTTGAAGCTTAGGATCAAATAGGTATTTAAGGATTGTAATATAGGCTAAGGAATGGGTACGAACTATTCTAGCCAGTAATAGTGACTATCTTCCCTAAGCTCTTTAATACATCATACATTGCATTCAATTCAACACTAACAACCTATTTACACCACTTTTGTCCACCCCCATCTTTTGTTTTGCCCCATCTCATTAAGATCATTCATATACACTATGGTGGGAATATTCTATGTACATTCATTCAATTTTACCCTTCTACACACCCATTTTACGTTATGCACCCCTATGATAGCCACCCTCAACTTAAGCAATTGTCTTAGTTAAGATGCACAATGTCCAAGGAGGACTAGGGCCAAAACAGGTTCATTGTAACACAACTGGGCTAAAAATAGGGCTTTCTGTAGAACAAATATCTCTAACTCCCAACCACTACACTTCAATTGCACACACCAATAACTATTACTTTGGGACTTTATTTCTTCTTTCTCCTAACTTTTTTAAACTCCTTACTCAATTAATTTATACTAAAGTACTTATAATCTTTGGATCGAATTAAGGTCAATCAAAGAAGGGATTAGGATACATATGAGACTGCTAAAAAAAATAAGTTAAAGTCTCAATGGGATTAACTAGGATTATGCACAAAGGTAGTCCCAAAAAGGGTATGAAACATGGCTATCAAAGAAATACCTATATCATCTCCTAAACCCACACTTTTTATTTCTCTTTGCATACACACCAAGACAGTTCTAGACAACAAGTGCAACATAGAATATAAAAAACCTTAAACACACATGGTACATACTCAACTCAGGTAGGATCATCATAGACTCTTAACCAAACAATCACATGAATTCAACATTAAGCCAACAAGAGTCATAATCATGAGCCTAAGAGTCTAAAAAGTAGTAATTCACACAACCAATATGCTTTTTCCTACCAAAACATCTGTATCATGCAGTCAAATATAGCACCAACAAGAATATCTCACTTACCTAAAACAAAAAAATTTAAATTTACTCTTAAAAATAGGAATTTCCCCACCCCACACTTAAAAATCGACTTTGTCTCCAATGTATACTTAAAAGTAGAGATAGAAATACTCCCTGAGGCCTCTAGGCCTAGCTAGTATCATCTTCTTGCATTAAGAGGGTCTGGGGACCCCGTACTTAGTCATCACTATGCTTCTTAGCTCAGAATTCCGGTACTCAAACTTTCCATCAACGTATGACTCAATAAAAATAAAAAATAGTGAAATAAAAACTAAAATATTGAAAATAAACCTACCATAACTTGGGTTACCTCCCAAGAAGCGCCTGATTTAGTATCACGGCATGACTCATTCTTTGACTTATCCATTTTCCTTTATCCTTTTCCTCCTACTTGGAGTCCATCTTCTTATTCGTTTCTGACCTCATGAGTGTGAACTCTCAAGGTCATCAACTTTCTCAACAATAGCCTTTTTAGGCTGATTAATCTACATCATTTTAGGTTGAGGTTGTTGTGTCTCAGGACGCTCAATGAGGAAGTCTGAAGAGGTCTTTTGTGGAATAGACTCCACCACCCCATACTTATCCCCTTCAGTTACTGTAATCATGTATAAATATTTGTAGTGGGATAGTGTGTTGAGTGTTTTGTACACTTTAAAAATTGCCTCTTTATCATCTAGCCTCATTTTGAGCATGCCCTCTATCACATCTATCAATGCCCCTCCCGTCGCCAAGAATGGACGTCCCAAGATGACTAGCACTCTTTTATCTGCCTAAAAATATAAAATAATAAAATCAGCAGGAATAATAAACATACCAACCTTGATGAGAACATCCTCTATAATTTCTTAAGGATGGGCTATAGCCCGGTCTGCCAATTGGAGTAACACAAAACTCGGTTTCGGCCTCTCAAAGCCCAACGTGTTAAACAAGAAGAGGGGCATCAAGTTGATACTTACCCCTAAATCACTACGTACGTAGACCACCTCACTATTGCCAATTTGAATCGAGAGGGTGAAACTCCCAGGGTCTTTGACATAACACGACCCCAGGCCTTGTCGTAATGGTCATCCCAAGTCCAACCAGGATTGGGGACCGCCCCCTATTACCCAACCCAACCACCTATATCCAGCCTTAAATAAGCTGAATTTTGAACATATAACAAGATAGTGTTATTGTTCTCACTAAGACTCTTGATAGGGTCACAACCATGACCGACCCAATCGAGTCCAACCATACCGCAACAATCGCCCAACCATACCAACCAAACCATAGACTGTGATCCAAAGGGAAATACCAAAACATAATATAAAATTCAATTCTGAAATATAATATGACAGAATAGTGAGAAATCATATCCGATGATGCCACCCTTAATATTAATGCCAATGCTAAGGCTGACACCTTTACCGATCCTACCCATACCAATCCCCAAAAATAGTACAAAGCCTCTATCCGAAAGAGTAAATAAATCCAGTTGACACATGCCCCCAACCATGGCCAAAACTAATATCCAAAATAAAAAAAAGTGTCCAAACAAATTCATAACATGAAATAATGCCTTTCGAAAGGATGGAAGCTCACTAATTTAGTCTAAAAGATAATACCAAATCCACGTTCTACACAAGAGGAGTAGAATAGTCGGTTCCTACATAGCGTGGGTATACAGACACCAGTAGATGGGGTTAGCAAATGACCGCTAGCATGAAACTCAAGATAAGGATAAAATAATGCCAATTATAAAACCAAGTGAAACCATCCATAATGCATACAACCTTACATATATATTAGTGTCGGAAAAGAGAATCGTTTTTAGCATGCATTTAAAACCTTTACCTGGGTTGTTTAGCATTGCCATCCTAACCACCCAAGGGCGATATGGGTTCAGCTCTCCCTGCTGAAAGGGTCCTAGTGCAAGTAGCCGAACGATTGAGAAATATCCCATGGGATGACAAGAACATCCCTCCAATATAAAACATGACACTCGTACATGGTCATCGAAGACCCCTCAGATCGACAAATATGAGTTTTCAATTTTGGTTCCGTCAGGACCTCCACCTTCCACAGCTTAGTTACACTCCCCGCCATTAATGCCCAATTAAAATCATGTTCAAAATATCTATTAACTATTCATTAACCAAGGCCAATATTAATTATATCATCATACACCCCATTACTTGCAAGTAATATCCATAGGAAAACTATTCAGGTTAGGGGACCTTAGGTGCCCTTACTTTTACCATATTAAATCCACTTGGGAGACTTTCATGCTCTCTACAAGCATAACCATTCAACCTTTAGCCTTTTCAAATCATTTAAACTATGAATAAATCCTTTATTCAGTTTAAAACATGCAAGAGTACCATTAAAAGAAGTCAATACAATAAACATATCTTTATAAGCATTTTATCAAACACCTTGGGGGCATAATATAACCAAAACCAATTCCAAAGACCATTAAACCATTACCATGAAAACCAATTGTCCAAATCCATAATTAATGCATATAAAAACATAATTAAATCCATAGAAAACCATAACCAAATATTTAATATCAAAAACCCCAAATAATAGTTGAAAACCATAATCATGAAATAGTAAAACCATGAAATCAATCATATAAACCATGAATTTAGTTGAAATTACAATGAGGGAAGAGAATCATGCCTTATACCAAAGAATTGACGGAAACAAAATCACCAAAGTAAGCCCCAAAGCATGAAACCCTAGCCTTCTTGCCCCAAAAGCTCTTGAGAGAATAATAAAATGTTTTGGAATAGTTTCTAAGTGTTAATGAATAGAATAATAGGGTAAATTACCTCCTAAGTATATTAGAAGTTGTGGGTCCTAATTAGGGTAAGTAGGGAAATATCTAGAATACCCCTACTTAAATCTCTTAAAAACCCATCACAAGGATACGATTGACTACCACAAGTCGTACCCTCATATACGATCACTACCCGCTACTCGTATCCAGACCTCAACCCTTGGATCAAACAATGTACAACATAGGACTCATCTAACCAAGTTGTAACCACAACATACGATCCGTACCCATGACCCATATCTCTGGCATAATGAAATACCATGAGGATTAACACTGTCCACCATACGAGTCCTTGATATGAATCGTATCAATTCTTATAACTCATACCCCTAAGTCATACCCATTTCAGTGACCAAAACTATCCCGCCAACTAATACTGGTCAGCATACGATAGGACCATACCACTCATAACCCAGTATATGACTCGTACCCATGAGTCATATTGGGTCAAGAAAATGGATTCTCAGGAAATTTTCAAAAGGTCAAAACCCAGGATGTTTCAGTGTTTGAGATTTTTGGACATCTTCTGTATAACCACAAAACTACACTCCTCAATGAGTTCTTCTGTCTTAGCATCCTATAGTTTAACTTTTTTAGTGACCATATCCTTCAAGTACTTAGCGTACTTGGGCATTCCCTGGAAAGCATCTAAAAGAGAAAGGTTAATGTGAAGCTCTCTAAACATGTGAAAGAACTTCATGAAACACGTAACCTTCTTCACTTTTCTAAGACTCTATGGGAAAGGTGGTGGTAGTCTCTGCTTCTCTTGTTTACCAACTTAGGTTTTTGAGTACTCATACTTCCTCAAATTTTCAGCAACTTGGTCATTTACCTACTTAGGAGCTATCTCAGCATCTACCTCCTTAGTTGTCTTTTAAGGTTATTCATTGAGCTCATTACCACTCCTCAAAGTGATTGCCATTACTTGTTTAGGAGGTTCAGTATTACTTAGCAAACCACCTTGAGGCCTGGCATTTTATACTTGTTGTATTTGCCCAACCTGCATCTCCAAGTTCTTTGTAGACACTTACTGACGCTTTATATCTGCTATCAATTATGCCTGAGTAGCTAGCATTTATTTCATATCTCTTCAATATTGCGAATTTGAGTCATGGCCTAATTTTTCTGATGATGAAGTTGTTGTTGTTGGTTGTTCCATGATGGATTTAGTGGCTAAGTCTACCACTTTAGATTTTAGGCATTCCCATAATTCAGCCTTTGAGCATTGCCCACGAACATCACTGACTCAGGATTTGCAGCACACATAGCGCAGAATGACCAGTGTTTCCACAAACCTTACACCAAGTACTTATCTATTGAATTACATTAACTGTTGCTACAGAATGTGTAACCCCTAATTTCATATTGGTGAATTGAGTAGTTAACTGATTTTGCAGTGCAACAATGTGAGCGGATATCATAGTAAATTGATCCATCCTCAACACACCTGCAACCTTCTTTGTAGCACTTTTTGAGTCAGAATGCCACTCAATATTCCCTTGTGCAATCTGGTTCAACTAGGTATATATCTCATCATACGTTAATTCCAATGCTTGACCACTTGCAGCTGAATCTAACAAAATTTTTGTGTTGTGATCAAGTGCCTCAACAAAAGTATGAGCTAGTACCTCATTGGACTACTGATGATGTGGATAGTCCCGAAGAAGAGCTTTGTACCTTTTTCGTGTAGGATATAAGTTCTCATCTGGCTTCTATTTGAAGCACACAATCTCACTACACAGTCTCGCTGTCTTGCCAGATGGAAAGAATCGAATAAGGAATATTTGGGCTAAGACACCCCAAGTTGTGATTGAACTTGTTGGCTCATCGTTCAACTAATTTTTCACTTCCCCCAACAGTGAAAAGGGGAAAGTGTAAGCCTAACATAGTCAGTTGACACACCCGTAGGGATGATTGTGTCTCTGATCTCAAGGAAGTTCCATAGGTGGACTTGTGGATATTCATGTGAAATCCCCATAAACTGTCCACTAGTGATCAAAAGCTACACCATGTTCGATTTCATCTCAAAGTTACCTCTAGCAGATGGTTTATGGAAAGGAGAGGCAAAATTTGTTGGAAGTGGGATTGCCACTTTCTGAACTGTCCAGCGGACTGGTTAATCTTCAGCCATGAGAGCAAGATTATCTTGTTACTCTTAAATTTGTGGGATCTGATGGAGAAGTACTACTTCTCTCCTCAATTAGTGAAAGCGTTGCTCGGGTTTGAGGCTTGGTTCAACCAATTCCCTATCCCTTGCCTACTTATTAGTCTATAAACCTATTTCCTATAAATTCAATACCAAAACCAAGCATAAATCACCAAAGAAATCAAAAAAGTAAAACTAATACTAAAATAGTAGCCAATTTACAAGTGCCCGGCAATAGCACCAAAAACTTGTTAAGCACACGCAAGTGTACGTGGTCTCATCAAGTAATACAATGGCCTTAAATAAAGCTGAATATCGATCCCTCAAAGACTTGTGTTAAGAAACTATCCAATTCTAGTTTAACAATTGAGATTAACTAGCGCAACGTAGCCAAAAGAGTTTTGAAAGTTTATAAACTAAAACTGTACTAAAATAATGTGGAAAAGTAAAGACTTTGGACAATCAATGGATGAAAGAGAGGGGTTAAATAACTACGAACAATCATACAGTTCTATTTAACTTCATTCTCTAGATAACTTATCTTGGTTGTTGATTCACGGGGTTGATATTATGATCATGGTCTCTCGAGCCTCTAATCACCTATCTAACTTAGCCCCACAACTACATCGTTGAGCGGGGATATGAGAACTAAGCTAAACGCATTTATATTTCATCCCGTAGTAATAAAAATAAGGCTCCTAGCTATATCTCTATCCTAGATGCTAATTTAAATCCCTTATTTTATAAAAGGATAAGAACCTTACTCTATTTGTCCCCACATTCTATCTTTTTATTCCCCCTCTCGAGCTCACAAAGTCGACAATTGGTATATTCTAAGGGTCATGAATCCTTAAAATAGTTATAAAAAGGATAAATAAACAACCAAATATGATAATCAATCCAAACAAAATCAATTCAAGCAATCGTAATCATGTTCTTGGCCTTAACCCTTGAAAGGGACATTTAGCCGCTAATGGACATAATCGTAATCGCAAAAAATGAAAATATATTATAATCCATAAAAAACTAAAGTAAATCAATAAAAAAACTATTTGAAGTGTTTATCATCCCTTCTCCAAGATTCCAAGACGTCCAAGGTTTTTAACAATGTGTACAAGTGTCCTATTTGTAGGAAGACGATTTGGCCGGTGTGGGAATAAGCTCCGTAGCGCGTTGCCTTGTACCAGGTAATAAGGGGTGATGCATGTTATTTTATCCCAGGGAATAAGGGGTGTGTCTCTTTTCTTTCTCCCAAGGAATAAGAGGTGCAGCGCCCCTTTATCGGGAGGGCACACTGGAAATTACATTTGTGGCTTCTTCACTCGTCTTACGCCTTTGTCCTTCATGCCCAAGCCTTGTGGTGTTATTTAACCTCTATTTACAGCTTTTGAATCATCAATATATCATCATAATCAACTCACCAAGAATCATACATCATCAAACACCACGGATTAGAGATCAAAACAACACAACGTCAAGAATGGTGAACTAGAAACTCAAGTAAGAACTAGTGTCGTCCTTTAAATCTTTAGCTTATTGTTCTAAATATTTGACAAATTCAATTGCATTATAAACACTATAAAAAAGTTTTAACACATATAATTATACAATCAAATCATTAGGAACTCATTACACACACTAGAATCCATAGAGATCAACTAGAATAACACTTAGCTCAAGCTAGTAACACTAGTTTTCTCATTTGAACTCTAAATGGTCCATTTTATTCCAAACTTGTTTGAAAGACACCTTAAACATTGTAATAACATACTTAAGCACTTAGATGCTCAATTATATCATCATTAACACATTAAGCACATGAGAATTCCTCAAAACAAGGCTAAATAAGCTAGGATAACAACACTAAGGTGCATAAAACCACCTCACATCAGCCACCGACCCTTTTTCTCCTATTTTATTCATGATTTACTTTTAGGTTTTCCTCATGTACTATAAATATTCTTTATGTGTTTTTAGAAGAAGTTACGCACAATTAATACTTACTAATAGATTTTTATTCCAAGATTTGATTTTAGTCTTGGAATTCTCTTGTATTAATTTCGGTTGATTAATTTATTTACAATTTTGGATTTTTATTTGTGATTATTGTGATTTCATATTATTCTTCCAATCATAAATGTTTTTGATTACCCTTAAACCCTTAGCTAGGGTTATGAAAACCCTGATGGATTGATGAAATAGGGGAAGTACTATTGTTGTTCTGAACTGATACCCATACATGCATTGTATTATCTTCACTTTAATAGTTTTCTTAATGAGTGAACATGTTTGGATCCCACCTATATTGGTTCTACTTACTCCAATAGTAGAGTAGGTACTAGGAAATGATAATGACAACAGTACTAGGTTTGATCTACGTAAGATGGTTAGATTTTATCTAATAAATAGACACTCAAAAGGTAATAGTTAATTGGGATCAAGATAAGGGTTCGTAAGGAGACATCCTAAAACTCAAAAGGTAAATGGTGAAATCCTTCTGCTCATCTAAAAGACTGTAGAAGGTACATAACTTATCAATTCTGCATGCAAGGTATCAGGTTGGTTCAATAGAGCACGATAAGCCTACGAAGTTGAGAAGCCAGGTGGAACACAATTCTAGTGTTCACTTATGACTGATTACAATAGAACTTAATACTTTCCACTTGTTCGATATTTCTACTCAAAACCCCTCATTTACTTTTCTAGTTTTTCCCATTAATTAGAATAGCTGAAAGCCATAATTCCACATATTCCCTTGGGATTTAACCCCAAAATTTATTGGGTTACTATATTTGGCTATGACCGTATCATCTTCTAAGAGGAGGTGTATCTTGGACATCACAAATTTGGCTTCGTTGCCTCAGAATATGGTATTGATTTGTGAATTTAAGTTGTTGCAGTTTTTTGGGTTTTTCTTTTTGTTTTGTTCTTAATTAGGTATAAGTCGGCGTATGCCTAACATAAGGAGTAAAGGTAATCCCTTACTCCCAGAGAATACAATTCTAGAGAGGATCCTACAAACACCTAGTAGAAGGTGAAATGAACTAAAGATGATAATCCTGAAGGGGTTCGTGATGTTGTACCTCCTCCTTCTCCTGAAAAAGTATAGGATATTGTTGATAGAAAGACTGGTGAGCTTTTAGCTCAAGCTAAAAATGAAAAAAGGTAATGGAAGAAGCTCAGCGGGTAGATAGGGAGGCAGATCTAGTCAAGTAAAGACAAAAAAGCAGGCCACTAAGTAGCACTTGGTGGAAATCAGAATAGAGCTAGAGGTGCCCGTGTTCAAGTGATCCTAGAATATCAATATGTACAGCCATATTAGATGATGAAGAATATCTAGGATATATTGAGTTGTCATAGACTGGAGCAATTATTCCTCCTGTTTTACCCCAGGCATCAAGTTTGGCATCACGAGCGCAATGATCCAATTCTTAAATCTGAAGGGTGTATTTGTGGGTTTACCTGCAAATGATGCAAATATGCACCTTGCAAATTTTATAGGGATTTGTAGTTCTTATACTATTCCATGGGTGAATCAGGAAGCACTTAGACTGAGATTGTTTCCTTTCTCACTTACAGGAGAAGCATCTTTATGGTTAGGGAAAGTGCTAAGAGGCTCTATCACTACATGGAATGAGTTGTGCAGGAAATTCTTGATCCAATTCTTTCCTCCATCTAGGATGTTGTAGCTTAAGGAAGAGATCTATAGTTTTAGGCAGCTGCAATTAGAATTTATGTACGACGCAAGGTTCGGGTTCAAAAAGAAACTGAGTATGGTGCCCAACCATCGAATGTCAAGGATGAGCTTATTGGAGATATTTTAAAGAACCTTAACCATCAGCTCTAGAGCCATGGGGAGGAGATTTTATGAGACTATGCTGAGAGGCAGCTTCAGAGATGTTAGATCAAATCTCGCTCACTAATCGAGGGTGCCAAACTTGGGAGGTTGAGAGAGGTTCTGAAACATATGCCATTGGCGTCTCCTACGACTAGAAAGTAGTTGATGATTCACTAGAGAAAGAGATCGCGTTGATAGGAATTGGTCTAGGGGTACTACCAAAGCAGCTTGTAATAGCGAATTTTGAGAAAGTGAACACAGTAGCAGCACAGGGTTCAGCTTCCAAAGATTATGAGTCAAAATTAAAGGAGGAAGAAAACTATCTGTATCATCAGTTGAAGGGTTTTCGAGCCTAAAGTCAAGGGAATCAAGGTCGGAACTACTATGATAGATATATAGACTGTAGTAGGGAGAGAGATAATGATTGGAGGAAAAAGGATGACAGTAGAGAAAAAGGAGATAAGTAAATACTACCCAGCAGATGAGATACAGAATCGAGAATAGAAGAGATGTTGACCAAGTTGGTAAAGGATCAAGAAAATCAGGAGATCATCCTTAAGGAGATTAAGACTGACATTTCAGGGTTGTCCAGAAGGTCGAATCCCATTCCACTGCTATTAAGAAGTTGGAGCACCAGTTCGGGAAAATGTCTGTAACTATGAACTAGAGGTAGCCAGGTACCTTTCTGAGAAACACTGTGCAAAATTCAAAAAATGACGGTCATGTTCTTGCCATTACCACAAGGAGTGGTATGACTACTATAGATCCCCCACTACCTATTGTAGAAGATGTTGTTGATGAGACATCTATTATGGAGTTAAAAAAGGTAATAGGTAGTGATGATGCAGTTACTAAGGAAAGAGGTAAGGGTTCGGTTGTTGAGCAGGAAATAAGACAAATTCCAAGACCTCAACGGCTGAAGCAAAAAAAAGAGAAAGGAAAATTCAAGCGATTCATTGAGATGCTGAATGAATTGAGCTTAAATATTCCTCTTCTTGAGATGTTGGAGCAGATTCCTGGAGATGCCAGGTTTATGAAGCAATTGTTCACAAAGAAGAAAAGAGCTACGATTGAGGATATTGATGGTTTGCACTAGTATAGGCACAGTCATTGTGAGGTCTTTGGCTAAAAAAAGGGGTAACTCCGAAGCATTTACTACACCATGTACTATTGGGTCATCCTAATTTGCTAGAGCCATATCTGACTTAGGAGCCAGCATAAATTTGATACCGCTGGTCGTATTCAAGCAATTGGGTTTGTACCCTCCGGAACTGACTTCAATGCGGCTGTTAATGTAGACCGCATGGTGACGAAAACTATGGGCATTTTGTTTGATGTGATTGTGCGAGTTGATAACTTCATATTTTCAGCTGACTTTGTCATTCTATACATTGAGGTTGACACAGAGATACCTATATTAATGGGGAGACCATTTATGGCCACAAGTAGATCGATGGTTGATATGGAGAAAAGAGAGCTAAATTTCAGAGTCAACAGAGAGGAGGACACATACAACATCTAAAAATCAATGAATCAGCCAATCGACAAGAGAGTGGTGTCGGTGATTAATTGTATTGATGATACTAGAAGGTACTTTTATTGGTATCTTAATGAATTCTGAGTAATCAAGATACCTACATCGTGTCGCAATATCAAATCAAGCCCTGCATAGGAGGAAACCCATGGGCTTGTTGGTAATATTTGTATAACCAACACAACCATGTTTATTTTTATGTTTATTTTTTGTTGTTTTTCTTTTGTAGGTTTTTAGCTTATGGACTTGCGCAGAATATGGTAAAAATTCTATATTCTCAAATTTCCAGGTAAGGGGACTGTGTGACCAACCCATCGTGGTCACAAGTCCCACACGGGCCAGGTAAGTTGAGCATTAAATTGAAAATACAAATTTTGAGGATGAGAATGGAAAGTTGAGGACTTTGATACATATTTATTCTTTTTGGGACCATAAACGTAAGTTTCAGGACCATGAGTAACTGGAAAAATGTAAAAATACCAAGTCTAGACTACAGAAAAGTGGGCTAAATATTTTAGCCCTACACATTTGGCTGTATGTAGCACATGCGACCCATGCCTAGTCACATGTGGAGGCGCATATAGTTGTCGTGGCTAGGTTAGTTGTGGGCCTAAATTTTAATTAAAATTTGGGCCTACCAACACATACTTATGGCCTAAAATAGCCCCCCACCCTCCCCATTTATATTTAAACATCATTAGCCTCATTTTAACTCATTAAAATTCTCAAAAATTTAATTTTCTCTTTAAATTCAAATTCCCTCTTAAAATATAAACTTGCCCCACACTTAAGTAAAGGCTAAATTGAAACTTTTTTGAGATACCAACTTGTCCAAACACACTAAAAACAAGTTCCAACATTGGTTTTGCTTAACTTCTTCAATGTTCACTTTCAAATTTTCATACAAGAGGTAACTTTCTCGGCTCTTAATGGTTACGTATTGATTTATTTATTGTTTAAACAAGCCGATATATGTATTCCCATACAAAATATATAGAATATATCATGCTTGTATGTAGGAGCCTTGAAATAGCCTATAATCTTGATGTAGAGCCTTGTTGTAAATTAAATTCTAAAGTTAGGCCCCAACCGAAAGTTGAACTTGAATGAGTAAGTAATACCACAAGTCAATTTTTTCTAGTTTGCACTGAAAATCATGATTATTGATAGGTGTGTGCATACTGGACTTGTTGGGATTTCAAATAAGTTATAGGGGTGTGAAATTTGAGGAAAAATTCAAACTTTTCAAATTTTGAGTTTTCTTGGAAACTAATGACTAGTTTTATAGGTACATATGGAACCTAAAGATGCTAAGAAGAAGAAGGGCGAGACATTTAGGAGATAGGTTGAGTCTCCTGATCTTAGTGGTTTGAAGAAGGAGTACCCAATTTAGTGACATAGAGACGCTGCAATTGGGGAGACACGCAGAGTGACTAGAGGGCAGATGCGCCAGGAAGCCCAAGTTATTGCAGCCCGACCATGGATGAGATTCAGAGTCTTCTAATGAGTGATAATGATAATGAGGAAGAGGAAAGAGATTCAGAGTCAGGTACACAGGTTGCAGCTCAGGATTCCCAGTCTGAGGAGGGGTATCAAGATTCATCCTAGGATGCAAAGTAGGAGGAGTCATAAGCGGTACCCCAGTTTGAGGAAGGTACTGCGACTCATGTACAATAGTTAAAGATACCCCAATCTAATAAGGGTACAGAGCAGAATACCCAAGATGTACCAGTACAGTAAGGGCAGAGTCCTGCACCCATACATGCCTCAGAGGCATATTCGAGGTGGTGTGTAGAGTACATGTAGGAAGTTTATGATATAGAAAGTTGTATCTCAGATACTGGCAGTCCTAATAGGCTTATATATGAGTAGCATCGTATCAATCTATCTGTACTGAGGTGATACCATAATTATAGGTGACATTCAATTATTACCAGTTAGAGTGGATGACTAGACCATTCAGTTCTTACAGCCAACCATGGTACGTGATTATGCAGTATATCATGCCACTATTTCTTTCCATGCATAAATTTCCAGGCCTGATAAGGCATATAAAGAATCCACAACTTGATCATACACTTATAAGAGAGGTTAGAGTTGATCTTTCAGCAAAAATTATCCACCGAGTCATTTTTGGTCCAGATTATATCACTCCCGCATCCACAGCAGAGTGTGACTACAGATTGAGAGTCACACATGATCGACTTATTATGTGAGAGGCTGAGTATAGATGAGAGAGGGTTAAGATGTCTAGGTGGATAGCCAGCTGTATTTCATCTTTGGAAGATGCTACCCCATGGATCGAGGGTCATGGTGTGAACAAGAAGGGTTATTAACCTTTGAGGCCAAGTTTTGGTATTTGATCATTCTATATAGAGTGTTCCCCAGAGTTTCAAATAATACGTTGATGTGGGAGGGAGCAGCCTTGGTTGCTAGTATGATGGATGAATATTCTATTAATTTTGCAGCCATCCTCCAGCATGATATCCTTTATAGAGCATTTGTGGAGATGACTAATCTTCCATTCCCTTGCATGATTCAGAGACTGATGAGGCCGGTGTACCTGAGATACCAAAAGTAGATGATAGGGTACTTATGATGGCTACTGTATAGATGAAGAGTATGAAGTATCTGGCATGTCCAGTCCTTTTCAGGAGATCTAGAGAGCCTATTGCAGTACCTCAGGCCCATACTAGGGGCCCATTAGTTTTCACAGAGCCTGATGATGCATATAGAGATGATGTGGGAGTTAGTGTTGCATAGAGATAGGGGACTAGAGAGAGGCCTCAGATATGAGTACTCAGGGCGAGGGGACACCATCCACTTCTTCATCAGCCTTTCTTTAACCTCAGAGCCGATTAACGTACCTTCAGAGCCTACTCACCCATTAACTATAGTTCCTGTTATAGGTATGGTTACTATATCTTGAGAGTTCTTACAGAGCTTAGTGGACAGTCAGAGAGCCATTGATGCTCGATTGTGGGTTGTTGATATTGAGATGACTACTTTATATAAGTATATGCATTCATGGATTGGACTAGATTCGAGATGGAAGAGGCCAGATGGGAGGCCGCACAGAGAGCTTCCTTTTCTGAGCAACGTGCTAAAATACAGACACATCTTGATAAGTTTGAGATATAGGTTATGGCCTAATTTATAGAGATATAAGTACCAAATCTAGCATAGATGAGGGAGGAGATGGATATATTACAAGCAGAGGTACATTTTTTCACAGAGAGCCATATAGCAGCCAACTCCTTCAGTCATACACCCAGTGGTCAAGTTATTATCTTCGTACGTACCCAGATATTTTGATTTATTTGCAAAGGATGAGGAGGAGGTCCCAGTATTTTTGAACAAGAGAGGTCACATAGAAGACTTACAGGATCCTGATATGCCATATGACCAGGCCATTAAAAAGGCCAGACATGATTCGATGGATTCCTCAGTCATTGAGCGGCTGAGGCGTAATGTGATAGCAGTGGGTGCATCATCGAGTAGTGTAGTATCACCACTACCACATTCACCAATTGATATGCCCCCATTCGTGGATGCCCATAACACGAACGCTTAGTATGTCCCATCTATGTTCTCTTTTCCCTTTGCTTTGTATTATTTTCACGCATTAAGGACAGAATGTAGTTCC
This sequence comes from Capsicum pubescens, assembly GCA_030864215.1. Lineage (NCBI taxonomy): Eukaryota > Viridiplantae > Streptophyta > Magnoliopsida > Solanales > Solanaceae > Capsicum > Capsicum pubescens. Next base: position 238,137,819 of record CM061540.1, read on the forward strand.
TTAGTTGGGGATGGGATATACCATATCCCCCGTAGGTTTCTATTGTTGTGCTTCTTTTCCTGTCGATCACGGTATGATTGTAGAATCAGAATATCTAGGTTAATTTGTAGCGTGATGTGTTATGTTTCATATTGTGTTGCATTTTCGTGTTATTGGAAATTTTTAAGTATTTAGGGAAGTAGTCATGTTTTGATTGATTTTTTATACCCCTCCAAAAATTATGTTTTAGAATTATGTGAATGTATATATATGTCAACATTGTGGATCTTGTTACGGCATTAGGATTAGGGAAATAAAGAAGCATGATCAGAACTAGTTCTTGCAAGATGTTCCACCTCTTTATTTTTGAAGAAGTCTAACAGAGATTGGTTTGTAATAACTCTATCCAACATCTCAAAAATAGAATCTTATGATATCCTTCCATTTCACTAGGTGAATGGACTTTCTTTAAAACCAACTTCATATAAATAAGAGGAGTTGATACAGAAAGAAAAATCTTCAGTATCTCATGGAAGAAAAAGATTTCCTCTAATTTTTTCCTTTTCATTCATGATAGCATTAAGTTATTATTGAAAATTTGATAAATGTTATCCTAAAGCTGCAACCTGTCTCTAGCATCACATTTAACAGATACCAAAGTGGCTACCAAATTAATTTTAAACATATGGATAAATAATTTAAGATATATTTATTGTTGAATATCCAGAATAATTTCAACATCAACATTATCCTGGACAAAGTACTAAATTTGACCATTAAAGGTATAACCCCATTTTTTCCATGTCCAACCTTTTTTATACTTCTAGATATTCCTTTGGAGCTGAAAAGGTTCCAACAATGCTAAAGGTACATTGATAGAGCCTATTCAACATTTGAAGCCTGTGAAAGGCTTTTGAATATGGACAAATCTCTAAATAAAAGCCCTTATGTCTATAACGACATACTAGATTAAGCATCATTAAATGTAGTCCTTGTTCTCATTTTTGATAGTTGAGTTTCTAATTTCTAATTCTTCATTCATCTTTTGATATTTCCTTGGATATCACTTTGCTCCCTTTGTTTACCAACTCCTCAACATTATGAGACACTAAATCATGTAAAATTTTATCGAATTATTTTTCCTTCACTCTATCCATATGTTTGAGATTAGATGAGGCATCATTAATCCTATTATTCTCCATCACACAAACTTCTAATAATATTTCATTCTCAATAGTTTGACTTTGAACAAGTTCTCTTCCTTGTTTATAGTCATCGGTATTAGGCACCACATTAGTGTTCTGTCCATCTACATGTTCTACAACTCCATCATAGATTTCCCCTTCCTCTTGTTATTCTACTCTATCCCTCCACAACTTAGGAGGAGAACTTCTTCCTCTATTATTTTAACCTTATCATATGCATCACTTTCCTATGTTGCTTGTGATAATATCCCCTCATTATTATTAGTGATTTGGTTTTCATCTTGTGTCGGTTCCTTATATTGTTGATTCACACTTGAGGTTGGGAGATCTGGTTATGTGGAATAACTGTCAAGAGTGACTTTATTTTCTAAGTAAACTGTATTCAACTCGATTTTTATCTGAACCACTACAAGTTTATGTTTTATTTCTGTAAGTATAACCTTTTTTCCTATTGATTTATCTTGTGCCATATGGTTGTTATTATTGTTGTTACTTGAATCTTCTTATAGTGTGTCCAAATTATTAAGAGCATCAATTTGTTTCCTAATGCCACCTCATTCTTGTCACCCTTGCTGTCAATGTTGTTTGCATTCTAAGTTGATTTATTATGCCTCCTTTGACAATTTAACGAGTCACCTACAACTTTTCCACTAGAAAGACTCCTTACTTTCCCTCTTTCTAACTTTCTCCCATGATGGTTCACAACATTTTTGTCATTTCCCATAGACTAATGCTTGTTGTCTTCATCTCTTCTTACCGGTATCAATTCAGGATTTAGTATTCTGTATTACATTATGTCATGGCGCCCTTCAACCTGCATTCCGTACAATATTTAGGGAAGTAATCATATTTAACTTTCATTTTTAAGTTCTAGTTTCCCCCGTCTTCTAATCTTCAATGTCCATAATTAGCTCATGCGGTAAATGGGCCACTAGATCTACTAGAAACTCCAATTTATTGCAACTAGGTCTAGTTTGATTGATCGTTATCAAATCTAGATGCAGCGATTCCCCGATCGCTGAAGCCGAAGACAAAAAAGATTTTTCACCAAAAAAATAGTTAAAAGATTAGGAAATATCCAAGCAATGGCTTTGTGGTTTTCTCCTCAATCTTAAACCGTTCATCATATATCAATGTTCTCATAAAGAATTAGTATCCTTCATTGCAATAGATATAATAAGTACCTTTAGAGATCAAATGAGTATCATTACCATATCCGTCCATTTAATTCTTGGAATGTCTTCTACAATTTCCACTATTTTGAAAAGAATTGCCTCTACATTTGGTTTAGAACATTCTCCTTGACTAATTGTGTTTGTAAATTTTGTCTTTTATGTATTAGTACTGGTATTAATGATGTTTTCAATAGTGTTAGGTAATGGTGGGAATTTATATTTGACTCCTAATGAAAGCCTAGTCATCTCCGACTGGCTGTCGGCCGCCGCAACCATGTGAATTAGGGTTTGAAAACCTTTATTAACATGTATGAATGTTCGAGTATTTAAATTTTGATACAAAAATATATTTGCCTTACTCTTTTTTTCAATGTCAGGGATATGTTCAACCACTTTTTCGTTACTTAATACTGAAGGGCAAAAATTAAAGATCACAAATTTAAGGGGGATAATTAAATACAATCCTAAATTAGGGACATTCTTCCTAATGACCTAATCAACATAAAAAAAAATCTCTAAAATAAAGTTTTCAAAAGGCCTAAACGTATGTCAAATTTAAAAAAATATAGTTCGTGGTGAATCCTCCTTGACAATCCAAAGTATAACAAAATCAACTCCAAAATTAAAATTAATGTCGTAACACTATGAAAAATAGACTATCAATAACAAATAAATTAGAAGTTAAACTACTAAATCAAAGTCCAACAGAGAAATCCCCACATTTATAGATACGTTGATTTTAAACAAAAATATTTAGTCGGTTCTGCTCATCCACTATTCTACTCGTTTGTTAACTCCACTTGTTTATCTGTTTAAACATTATAATCTAATATATAGTCACTATCTATCATGTGTCTAGTTTGACCTATAAAATTCAAATGATTCATGATTCAACAAGCTCAAACCTATTTTAGGTGAACTGGTTTATACATGTGATTCTAATTATTATTAGATTTAGTTGTCTATAACTATTTGATGCGATTAAATTTTACAGTGCATAATAATTTTCACAGTAGTAATGTTTTGAAATCTGGTGTATTTTTTTCATGACCCAAACCAGGGCCGAGTCGTGATGGGTATCTCATGCTCACCATGAGCTGGAGACCACCCCCATAGCCTAACATTCTGAACACAATAAAATAATAAAGCAGAATTCAACCAAATATAAATAAGAAGGACAGATAATCAAGTTTAAAACTATAGTAATCAAAACCAACATCAAACGCACACTTGTCCACAAAAACCTCTAGAACCAGAATACCAAACTAAGTTGAGATATGCCCCCGACTCTAACAAAAGTATCCAAAAATAAATACTAAGTGAATAATGAAACCAGCAAAATAACAGGGCCTTTTAAAATAATAGAGGCTCACCTCTTCACAGCAGATCCATAGGAATACCGAACACCTAACATTGTACAGGAGCAATAGAAGACACATCGGACCATACATCATGAAATGATATAGCGTCTAGGGACGGTCAGTGGGATAAGCACTAGCATGTAACTTAGGAAAAGTGATAAAATAATGTCAATGCCATAAACCAATCAAAACCATATGCACAATAATTAGATATACATATATAGGATGCCAGGATAGAGACAAAGGTCATAAAAAAGAAAGTTTAAACCATTAACCTGAACAATGAAGATCGCTCCATCCTAAAGGCACCCACTGGCTATATGGGTTCAGCTCCCCCTACTGAAAGTGCCACAGTACGTGTTAGCCGCATAAACCGAGGAATTCAAAGTAAGGGCTAAAGACACCAAGGTTCTAGCCATCCCAAAATATAATGTGTGAACCAAGCACACAGTTATATAGAGCCCTACACCGGCAAACGTGGTTTCCATTATTAGTCCCTCAGAGACTACACGGTCATGGTGAGCTACACAATTCCATTTAAGCCCAAATTAAAAATTTTTACACATAAACCTACCCATTAACCCAGAAGTAATTTAATACGGCATTTACCACTTGGTATAGTCATACCAATTATGCTTGCAGTCTCACATAATCATGACAAACCAACCCACGTAATCATTAGACTCCCAAGATCCATTTTAAAATCCAAACCATGGCCACCAAGGGCCTTTCAGATCAATTTTAACCAATTATCCATTAATGTAATGCAATGGGTTCATAAATAAGTTGAATTATTCAATTATCCTTGTTCAAAAACCAAATTTACAAAGTGGATTGGGGTTAATGCCAGTACCAAGACAAAAAGTCATCAATTTGGGGAAATCAATGTTCCTGACATGACCCGAACCAAGGCCTAGTCGTGTCGGGCATCTCAAGTCCAACCTGGACCGGAGACTACCCCTAACACCCAACCATAACCACCCTGCACCCTATGTCGGATGAATTCTAAACATATAACAAGATAAAAAATAATAATTCAAGGATATTAAATAAAGTCTATAATCTTAATCTAACAACATCAACCAAATATCCATTCGGTGCCAACCCTGCCAATACCAATACCAAGGTTGACCCCAATACTGACACTGTCCGTGCCCAGAGTAGTCTGACAAAGCCTCTGGCCAAAATCAATAACATCCGGTCTGTACATGCCCCCAACCATAGCCAAAACCAATCCAAATAAATAACAAAAATAAAAAAAGTCCATAGCATGAAATGGAGTCTTCGGAGTATGAAAGCTCACTACTTCAATCTAACTCAAAGTTGTCCCCCAATCCAAGTCATTGAGCATGAGGAATAGTAGTATGGCCGGTTCCTACCTCACGTAGGGATACAGTTCTCAAAGACGGTTAGCTGAGTGAATGCTAACATGTACTTTAGGATAAGATAAAATAATGCCAGTAATTCAAAACTAAATCAATTAACCATATGCAAGTACATAGATACGTAAATATCATGTCGGGATACGGAATCGATTTTAGCATGCATTTAAAGCCTTTACCAGGGTTGTGTAGCTTTGTCGTCCTAAGACTACCCGTGAGCTATATGGGTTCAGCTCCCCCTGTTACAGGGGTCGCATGCACGTTAGCCGCACGACCGAAGAAAAGAACCTTAGATGACTAGTACATCTCCCAAAATATAAAGTGTGACATCATGCGCACGGTCACCATGAGAAAACCTCATATCGGCAAACATGATTTTCCAGTATTGCCCCCCTTCCCACCTCCAAGATATCCACCTTCTATGGCTTTGATATACATACTCCTTTAAGACCATATTAAAACCATTTACACATTCCAACCATTTACCAAGGAGTCTTTTATTAGGCATTAACAATTGGTATCGTCATACCAAAAATTAGAGTTTGCAAGTCTATCTATTTATGCCATACTAAGGCCATTAAATCAATATGACTCCACAATTTCTAATTAAACTAATAACATGGCCACCAAGGCCTTTCAAAACCATTTAAAATCAACCAAACCAATTAAAGTTCCATTACCTTTGATGCAATGCAAAGATTTTATGAATAGTAACACTATGTGACAAAATCATTCTCTTTGGCATCTTAACAAATAGGTTGCGGGCACATAAGTTTAAAAATCATAACTACGTAATTTGGGGAATCCAAAGCACCCCTAAATCTATTTACCATTACCATGAATTGCACAATGTCAAAATCGTTTTAAAAGAATGAAAGAAACATCATTAAACTATTAGAAACATTATTCAACCATGATCATCCAAAACCCCCAACTATTATGTCAAACCATAACATTAGTATGAAAACTAAAACATTAAACACATGTGATTTGTAAAATAATAATGAGAAGGGAGGAACATGCCTTTAGACACCAAGAAAGACGGGGAGAGTCACTCTTGAAAGCCTCAAATTGATTGTCTTGAAGAAACCCTAGCCTCTTGCTTGAGAGAGAGTTTGAGACAGATTTTAAGAGCGTTTCATTGAGAATAATAGGTCAATGAATTCTCAAAAGGTGTTTTATATCGTGGTATCAAAAGGAGTTACAAGGGGAAAATATCCATAATACCCCCAACTTAAAAGAGTAAAATTGCCGCAGGTGGTTACGAGTCGACCTAGTGGCACATGACCACAGCATACGACTCATACCATTGAGTCTTCACCAAGACAGTGACTTGGACACCCATACACTGTCCACCATACGACTTTCTGGCCACCACTCGTGACCAGACCATATGACTCATATGGTCCAGTCATACCCAAGACAAAATCCAAAGGGGTTGACACTGGACAACATACGACTTCCCACAATGACTACTCAGAGCCAAGTCAAGTTACTAAGTTTCTGATTTGATGAAGGATCGTCCTAACGACCCATCACCATATCTAAACAACCTGTACCACCAAACCATAACCATAACAAAAACCCAACCACCATCACTAGACACCTTACGAGTTGGGTCACCTCACCCGTACCCACACCATACAACTTGTATGATGAGTTATTACAAGGACAGTGAGCTTAAAGCTCAAGAAATTTCCAAGGGCCAAAACCCAGGGTGTTTAAGTTCCCTATTCAAATTCCCATAATAATGCACCCATACAATCCAAAAAAACATAAATTAAATCATGAATCATCAATTTAAAACATATAAAAAGTAATTAGAGAGATACCAATCAAAACCCCTCAACCCAATTTCAAACTCATTAATTTAAAACAAATGGATAATGAGTAAAAAAATGCCACAATGTAAAATTAAAGATAGGGAATAACATACATGACTGAAATACATAATAAATTGAAAACAATTCGGAGTTCCAAACTTGAATGGTGAATCCTGTGTAAAACCCTTGAATCTTCTTAGGTTTTGAGTTTGAAAGAGAAAGAGAATGATTTGATCTTTGAAAATTAAAGGGAATGGGGTTATTTTATGTTTAAAGGTTGTACAACGGGTAAAAAGATCAAAATCCCCTCACCCAAGTGGAAAAAGAAAAGAAAATGTGGGTTTTTTTAACACAGCAGCATGGCTCACCAATATCGCGGAGGCTAGCCTCAGTGCCATGCTATTATCGTGGAGGTTATCCTCCTTAACACGCCAATATTGCAGACCCTTACTACCTCGGGGTCCCAAAATGACCCCAAACCCCTTCCAAAAATTTTAAAACTTTCCTAAACTACCCTTTTAATATCTCTAAACATAATTCAAGACAATAATTGACATTACGCACATGAGAGAGTAAAAAATAAAATCATTAGAATTTTAAGGGGTCTTACATTAACCCTTCCCCCTTAGGATGATTCGGCCCCAAATGAGGAGTTTGGAAATCTTTAGCATGACATTATATAGAATATACCAGAATCAAATAAAAAATTTGAAATACGACAAGAGGGAAACAAAACCCATACCATAAGCACTTTCATCCAACCTAGGGAACAAGAATGGATACTTGGTTCTCATATCTTCCTCGGCTTCCCATGTAGCTTATTTTGCCTTTTGATTTCTCCAAATGACTTTCACCGAAGCTACATCTTTTGTCCTTAATTTATGGACTTGCCTATCTAATATTTCAACTGGGACTTCCTCATAAGACAAGGATTTTGTAACACCAACATTCTCAATAGGCACTATCAAAGAGGGGTCACCCACATACTTTCTTAGCATAGATATATGGCAGACATGATGAATAAAAACCAAACTTGCGGGTAACTCTAACTCATAAGTGACATTCCCAATCCTTCTTAAAATATGGTACAAAACAACACAACGGGGACTGAGCTTCCCCTTCTTCCCAAACCTAATGACTTCTTTCATAAGAGAAACCTTCAAGAACACCCAATCACTAACCTCAAACTCTAACTCGTTTTGGCTCATATCTATAGAAGACTTTTGGTGACTTTGGAAAGTCTTAAGTCTTTCTCTAATCATCTTCACCTTCTCCATGGCTTGGTAAAACAAGTCAGGACCAAACAGTCTAGTCTCACCTACCTCAAACCATCCAATAGGAAACCTACACCTTCTACTATAGAAAGCTTTAAAGGAGCCATTTGAATGTTGGAATGGTAATTGTTATTATTTGAAAACTAAATAAGAGGCAAATGGTAAACCCAATTACCCTTAAATTCAATCACACAGGCCCTTAGCATATCCTCCAAAGTTTGAATAGTCTTCTCCACTTGTCCATCCGTTTGAGGGTGGAAAATGGTGCTTAGGTTCACCTGAGTACCTAACCTTTCTAAAATAAATGCTAGAAGTGAGAAGAGAAATGATTACCTCGGTCTGAAATGATGGGCAGAGGCACTCTATGCAACTTCACTATCTCTCGATTGAACAACTTAGCATAATGCTCTCCTAAAGAGTTATTCCTCATAGGCAAAAAGTGAGCAGACTAAGTCATTCTATTCATAATAAACCAAATAGAATCATACTAATTGCGGGACCATAGAAAACCCATAATGAAATCCATATTGATCATCTTCTACTTCCACATGGGCAACTCTATCTCTTGAGACATGCCACCAGGCCTCAAGTGCTCAACCTTGACTTGCTGACAAACCATTCACTTAGTCACAAAGTTTGCCACATCTCTCTTTATATTGTTCCACCAGTAGACTTCCTCTAAGTCATGATAAATGTAAGTCAAACCTGAATGAACTGTATATCTAGACTCATAAGCCTCAGTCAAAATCCTTTCCAGTAGCCTATCAACATTAGGAACACACAACCTTTCTTAATACCTCAAAATTCCATCTCCCCCAATCTAAAAATCCATAACCTTTTGCTACCCACATCATCCTTAGTTTGAATAAGTATGGGATTTAAAGCCTATTTTTTCTTCACCTCAGCACTGAGACATGATTTAGCTATTTCTTAAACAATCACTCCCCTATCCTCAGATTCCAAGGGAGGGACTTCCAAGTTAGCCAACCTATGAGATAAACTTCTCATAGACAACCTATTAAGAGTATCAGCAAAAATATTAGCTTTACTTGGATGATAGTGAAGGCTCATGTCGTAATCCTTAAGCAATTCAAGCCACCTCCCTTAACTGAGGTTCAATTCCTTTGACGTAAACACATACTTCAAGATCTTATGATCTGAATAGATTTATACATACACCTCATACAGATAATAACACCAAATCTTCAAAGCGAAGACCATCGTCGCCATCTTTAGATCATGAGTTGGGTAATTCCTCTTATGAAATTTAAGCTACCTGGAAGCATAAGCTATAACCTTACCATATTGCATCAAAACATAATCTGGTCCCATACAGGATGCATCACAATACACAATAAACCTATCAGTACACTCGGGTAGGGTTAAAACGGGCGCAGAAGTCAACTTATCCTTCAACCTCCCAAAGATACCCTCAGAAGCATCGAACCATAAAAACTTAACCTTTTTCTAAGTCAGCCTTGCCAGCGAAGCAGCAACAAAAAAAGAAACTCTCCAAAAACCTCCTATAATACCCAACAAAGCCCAAGAAGCTCCTAATGTTAGTTGGAGTCATGGATCTAGGCCATTTTTAACTGCCTCATCTTTCTTTGGATACACCTTGACCCCCTAACTAGAAATAACATGCCCCAAAAAAGTCACAGCATTCAGCCAAAACTCACACTTAGAAAATTCTCCATACAACTTTTGGTCCTTAACAGTCTACAACACAATCCGAAGGTGACTGGCAAGATCTTTATAACTCTTAGAGTACACCAAAATGTCATCAATAAATATCATAACAAACAATTCCAAAAACTGCCTGAATACCCGATTGATAAGATCTATGAAAGTGTAATACCCCAAAAAATCCAAACCATTATTAGAGCCATGTACCAAGATCATGAATAGTACATCATGTTTTTTTATAGTTTAATGAGTAATTTATATGTATATTAAGCCTTTAAATAACTCCCATCTATCAGACAAATCAAAACATTCCTTACCGATTAAATTCTTGAGAAGGATATTGGTATAGTCAACTTCAAACGAGAATATCTATCATTATACTTAGAATTTTTTATCTAATGACTTATAAACAGATAGATAATTTAATTATCTTTCCAACTATACCAATTTTTGCTAAATCCGATATCGGAGCAAAGAGTTATTCCTATTTTACTGAAGCATGTCAGGCTGGAAACAGTGTGACGACATTTGTGGTAGCTTACCACATTTGTGACGCCCTATCACGAAGGTCGTCAGCCTTAGTCAGAAACCAGCTCCTAAGTGATGACATTCTTGGTAGCTTACCACATTTGTGACGCCCTATCACGAAGGTCGTCAGCCTTAGGTAGAAACCAGCTCCTAAGTGACGACATTCTTGGTAGTTTACCACATTTGTGACGCCCTATCAAGAAGGTCGTCAGCCTCAGGCAGAAACCAGATCCTAAGTGACGACATTCGTGGTAGCTTACCACATTTTTGATGCCTTGTCATAAATATCGTGAGCCTTAGGCAGAAACCAGTTCCTAAGTGACGAAATTCATGGTAGCTTACCATATTTGTGACGCCTTGTCACAAATGTAATCAGACTTAGGCAGAAACCATCAATTTCAGCTCCTGTGTGATGACATTTTTGACGACTTACCATATTTTTGATGCCTTGTCACAAATGTCGTCAGCTGTGATTTTCAGCAACTGGGAATTTATTTCATAAGGGTATTTTGGTCTTTTCCTTCACCTTCCACGACTTATAACCTTAAAGAGGCATAATTTTTTTCCATTTTTCTTCAGTTAAGCATCTTGAAAACCCTCTCTTACACTGTCAACCACAAGATTAGGGTTTTCTCTCAAGATCATCTCCTCAAGAGCAAGCCTAAGGAATTCTTCAATAACCTTCAGAAACATTAGATCTCTTTCAAGATTCAATCACTAAGGTATGCGTAGTGTTCATCTATGGATCCAATCTGCTCATAGATCTCAAGAACCATGTTTTAAATACTATTTTGTGAACTTTTTATGGTGATATGAGCATGTACATGTTGATGATTGTTGTTTAAGTTTCAAGATGATATCTAGAGGTGTTTTCATGAATATATATGCTTGTTAGTTGAAAACTATGAACCTTAGATGGTGTAAAATGGTACAAGTTATGAAACACACCTATGCCTTAAAGAATGCATGCAAGGTGTTCGATAAAATTCTTAGGATGCTAGAAATTTATGTTTATATGGTCCCATGATGTCTAAATGACAAGTCCATGATAGATATATACTTTAATATGAATTCCATGTTTTTCATGTGTTGCTATTGTTGTGGTATAAAATATGTATGATAATGGAGATATACAATATGCATATGAAATATAGCTATGCACTCCCTACCATGCTTAATATATTGAGGAACTACATGATGTATAATATCCTCTATTTATGATAATGTGAATTGTGGACTCCAATCTTATGATCAAGTCAGTCATGTTGTGTCAGTTTCCTTCCATCGAGTCCTGGGGGTATTCGTACCCGAAAACTATAGTTGTGTGCCTAGAGCCATGTCATGTTTCACGATATACAAAATCAAGCCATGATTCAGTAGAATTCAGTCAGTCATGTGACTCAGGAAACCTTATGGTCTCAGTCAGTTATCAGATATCAGTAGTATTCCATCAGTCAATGGAATTCAGTAAGTTCCACTTACGTACAGTTAGTTAAATCATGTTCAGTCTCTTCAGATGGGAGTAGGAGTTAGCGCCGAGTGAACCCAAGAATGGGAACTCACCTGTATATGAAGGTGTGATTCTTAGAAGTCATCCTTGCGTTCCAGAACTATGTAGCCAGCATAGGTTGAGACATCGCATCCTGTTATATGAGGGTAGATGAGGTGGCTTAACCTGTTATATGAGGGTTCCCACCGTTCTCACTAGAGTTACCTGTTATATGAGGGTTGCTCACATGTTGTCCTTACTAGTGGCGCGGTATTGACACCCTTCCAGTCAGGGAAGAGATTGGACCCCATCTTAGCCATAATGGCACATATGGGGCATGTCGGTTAAACAACTACCTCCCACAGTTTCAGACTCAGTCTCAGTAAAAGAACTCAGATAGTTCTTCAGATATCAATATACCAGGACTGTCAGATATAGTCAAATTCAACTATAGTACAGAACTCAGATAGTTCCATCAGATTTAAGACTGTCAGATACAGTTGTCCATGTTATCAGAACTACAATTTCAGCCATGTCAGTTATCAGTAAACCATGTATTATCGTACAGATCTAGCTATCACGTACTCATGATCTTAGTTACTATGAATGTATGTTTACGCTCTTACATTTATATCAGTCAGTCAGTTAGCATTGTTTATGCATGTAAACCCTTTTGCATTATCCTGCCTCACTTGTATACTCAGTACTCCAGTTGTACTAATGCATTTGCGCTATGGTGCTTTCTTTCATGTTACACCATAGATTCATAGACACAAGCTCCATATCAGCAGTAGTATCCAGCCACAGAGTTGCAGTGAGTCCTCATCTATTCGAGGGTGATATTATTTTATTTCATTTATTATTTCATCTCAGGTTTGCTAGACGGAGTTAGTTGGAGACATTTTCCTTCAAATCCTTATTCAGACAGTACTTAGAGGCTTTCAGATTCAGTATTCAGACTTATGTTCAGATTTGATTCAGTTTTTAGCTGTTTTGGGTATCTTTCACCCATATGGATATTATGTTTTGACAGATTCTTTATTCAGTTGAACCTTATGGCCTACATGTTCATGTTTTCCACATTATTATGTTATATATGCAGTGTACAGGTATAGATATCAGTCATGGGTTAGCTTGTGGTCCCTTGGGGTCATGAGCACCGTGTAGCATTTCGATTCAGAAAATCGGGGCGTTCCAGAAAGTAGTCGGAGCAGTAGTCAATCCTAATGACATCACCTAAAACTCAGAATGACTGTACATGGTTTGGAAAGTAGTCTTAGGAATATCAACCTCCTTAATTTTCTACTAGTGATATCCGAACAAAGATCAATCTTAGATAAATACCTAGCACCCTCAAGCTAATCGAGTAAGCCATCAATCCTAGGAAAAAGGGTACTTATTTTTCACTATTACCTTATTCAGCTGATGATAGTCTATACACATCCTAAGAGACTCGTCATTCTTTCACACAAAAATTATAGGAGCACCCTACAGAGAAATAATAGGATGAATAAAACCCTTATCAAGAATATCCTTTAACTGCTTTATTAGCTCATTTAATTCAGTCGGAGCAATCCTATAATTAGGAATAAAAATGAGATGGGCATCCGATAGAAAATAAATCCCAAAATTTATTTCCCAATAGAGAAGAATCCCAGGAAGATCATCCGGAAACACTTCAGGAAATTTATTAACCATGGAGACAGATTGCAAAAAAGGGCCTTTAGAATTAGAATCCTTAACCCAAACTAGATGATAAAGACACCCTTTGGAAATTAACTTTCGAGTTCTAAGATAGAAAATAAACCTTCCTTGGGTACTAAGGTACTTCCCTCCCACTCAATCTACAGTTCATTAAGAAAATGAATATTGACCTTCTGGATCCAATAATCCAAAGAAGCATAGCATGAATAGAGCCAATCCATCCCCAAGATTACATCAAAGTCTACGATATCAAGTTTTATCAAATTTATCAATGTATCCCTATGAAATATAGACACCACACACCCCCTATAGATTTTCTAGCCATAATAGAATCACGCACCGGAGTAGAACAGAAAAGGACTTAGAAATGCTTTTAGGACCAAACCTAAAGTGTACAGCCATATAAGGGGTCACATAAGATAAGGTAGAACTCGAATCAAGGAAACACTAAACATCATGAGAGAAGAGTTGTAACATTCTAGAGACAATATGCCTCAGACTCTTGCCAAGGATCAAGTGCATAAAGACGAGTTCGGTCAGTGTCGATATAAGAAATGGCACTTTTAGGGGCCAAAGCTGAAGAAGTGGCAACCGGAACCTTATTATCTCTAGTGGAAACTTTGTCTATAGGAAAATTTCCTTGTAGATGACCAGGTTGACCACAATTAAAACATAAGTTCCTCCCCTCCTTATGATAACCACGATGAAGTTGCCCACAAAAACTACAAGGAGGATAAAGTGGGGCTGATTGAGCTCCACCAGCTTGAGATTGGTCACCTTGTGCCTTAGGACAACTGCCAATCTGAAAACAATAGTCACTTGAAGTCTTAGGATAAAGAGCACTAGCTATCGAATAAGAAATTCCAATTCTTCTTCTTAGTACACTGACTATTATCTCTCTCATGGTCCTGTTGACTCCCACACTGCTCTGAATATCTAAACTTTTTGTTCTGTCTCTCCCTCATCTCTACCTACTTCTTTTACTTATCCTTCACCTGCTACATATAAACCAAAAGCCTGGAGATATACATATCATTATTCAACATCGCAGCCTTACACTCCATTACCAAACACAGGACAACCCAGAAGCAAACTTCCTTATTTTGGATCTCTTGTTAGCCACTAACTCTGGAGCATAATGGGACAATTGCTAAAATTTCAAAAAAAACTCATTCACACGTATATTACCCTACATTAAATTCAAAAACTCTTCAAACTTAGCTTCTCTCAACTCCTGAGGAAAGAAGTGATCATGAAAGGCCCCTGAAAACTCATCCCACAATATCGGTTCAGCATCATCTCCCCTCATCTCTTTCCATACCTCATACCACTAATAAGCTACATCTTTCAATTGATATGCAGCTAACTTTAAACCTTTAGAATCAGTAGCATGCATAACCCTAAAAATCTTCTCCATCTCATCAATGAACTTCTGAGAATCCTCCTCAACCTTAGAACTAGTAAAGGTTGGGGGATTCAACCTCATAAAGTAACCAACTTAAGTGACCTCAGATGAATGAGCAACAGAACCAATGAAATCAGGTTGATGGGACTGTGATGCCACTAACTTAGTAAGCATATAAATAGACCGATAGAACTCCACATTAGAGATATCTCATTGAGATGGATGATCATAACTATCACCAGCCCAGAAAGGCTGAGTAGGACTAGTATGGATAGGTGGAACCCCACGTGGAGAAATACAATCAGGAGTGGAACTCCTTAAATAAGTGAGTCCCCTCCATATTTTCCTTGGGTAGGATAGAGGTTCCAGCAGAGTTTCTACAAACGTTAAATCTTTGGAGAGGCATAATCTGAAATATGGGTAAGCCAAAAGTTAGAGAAATTTCATCACACTAGACTCAATAGCCAAAAATAGAACACAAGAAAGAAAAATATTCCTAAATGCCTTGTAGCTTTCCTCTTATAAGTCTGGAATGCTACATACCCACAAAATAGACTCTACTTGACACGGCTTTGTGAACATCCAACGACCCTAAACCGTGATCTAATACCAAGCTTGTTATGGACGAAACCATGGCCTAGTTGTAAGGGGTATCTCATGCCCACTTTGAGCTGGACACCACCTCCTTAGCCTAACTTCTAGAACATAATAAAATAATACAACGAAAGTCAGCAAAATAGAAATAAGAATGATAGATAATAAAGTGTAAACTCTAGGGGTCAAAACAAACATCCAACCCATACTTGTCCACCAAAAAACACTAAAACTAGAATATCAAACTAACTCGGGATATATCCCCGACTATAACAAAAGTATCCAAAAATAAATATTAAGTGAATAAAGAAACCAACGAAATGTTAAGGCCTTTCAAAAGAATGGAGGCTCACCATTCATAGCAGATCCATAACAATATCGAATCAACTAGCATTGCATAGGAGCAATAGAAAACCCTTCAAACCCTACATCATAAAATGATGTAGCATCTAGGGACGGTCAGTGGGATAAGCATTGGCATGTAACTCAGGAAAAGTCATAAAATAATGTCAGTGCCATAAACCAATTAAACCCATATACACAATAATTAGATATACATATATAGGATATCAGGATAGGGACAAGGGTCATGAACATGAGAGTTAAACCATTAACCTAAGCTATGTAGCTCGCTCCGTTCTAAATGCACCCACGGGTTAAATGGGTTCAACTCCCCCTACTGAAAGGGCCCAGAAATGTATTAACCGTACGAATCTAGGAATTTTAAGAAAGGGCTAAAGACACCAAGTCTCTAGCCATCCCAAAATATAATGTATGAACCAAGCACAACCCCACGCGGAAAATATGGTTGTCAGGTTAGTACCCCTCGAGACTACACCTTCACAGTGAGCTACGAATTCCTATAAGCCTAAACTAAAATAATTTGCTCATAAATCAATCCATTAACCCAGGATTCATCTAATACAATATTTACCACTTGGTATCATCATACCAATTATGCTTACAAGCTCATATAATCATGTCAAACCAATCCATGTAACCATTAGATTCCCAAGCTCCATTTTAAAATCCAAACCATGGACATCAAGAGTCTTTTAAATCCATTTTAACCAATTATCCATTAATGCAATGAAATGGGTTCATAAATAAGTTGAATTATGTAATTATCCATGTTCAAAAACCAAATTTACAAAGTAGGTTGGGGTTAATGCTATTACCAAGCCAAAAATTCATCAATTTGGGGAAACCCATATTCTCTATTCCAATTCCCATATTAATGCACCCATCCAGTCCAAAAACATAAATTAAATCATGAATCATCAATTTAAAATATGAGAAAAGTAATTCAAATGATACCAATCAAAACCCCTTAGCCTAATTTAGAACCCATCAATTTATAACACATGGATAATGAGTAAATAAATGCCACAATGTAAAATTAGAGTTAGAAAATGAGATACATGTCTGAAATATACAAGAAATTGAAAACAATTCAGAGTTCAGAGCTTGAATGGTGAATCCTTTGTAAAACCTTGAATGTTCTTGGGTTTTGAGTTTGAGAAAGAAAGAGAATGATTTAATCTTTCAAATTTGTAGGGAATAGGGTTATTTTATGTTTAAAGGTTGTACAATGGGTAAAAAGATCAAAATCCTATCACCCCAAATGAAAAAAAATAAAAAGTGGGCATTTTTAACACTGCAGCATGGCACGCCAATATCATGGAGGATAGCCTCTGTGCCACACTGCTATCTCAGAGGTTATCCTCCGTAACAAGTTAATATCGCGGACCCTCACTACCTCGGAGTCCCAAAATAACTCTGAACCCCTTTGAAAAATTTCAAAACTTTCCCAAATTACCCTTTTAACATCTCTAAACATAATTCAAGTCAAAAATTAACATTACGCACGTGGGAGTGTCAAAAATAAAATCATTAGAATTATGAGGGGTTTTATAATTTTGAAACATATGTTAGAGAAAAATTCTCTACATTATTTGTATGCCTCGATTTGCTCCTGAATAGCAATATTTTGAAAAAGATTCTAAGCTATCATAATTTGATATGCTTATGACACGATTATATTTCATTCTTGAGGAATGCAAATTTCATTTGTTATAAGTACAAATCTATTCCCTCGAGTGAATGTGACAGGATTAACACCTACAGAAGAGGTAGAATAATTAAGAAGAATATTCTTAAATTTACTCCCAGGTAGTAAGTCTTGAAAATTAATTCATGTAATAGTAAATCTGAAATTTATTAAAGTAAAAAGCACATATCATGGTAAACTTGGAATTTACTAGTATAAAAGTTCATAAGCTGACATGAACAATTGAGACATTCCAAAGATGTGCATATTGAGTATTAAACATATATTGAAGAACTATAAAATTCTTCATGAACTTTTAGTGGTTTTGTTCTCATGATAAGTTGGTTGGACAAACTAATATTGGGTTGGATTCCTTAAATTCTGGAAAGTATTAAAGGTGAATAAGAGTTCGTTCACCTATCATGTGATATGTTTAAAAGATACATCAATAAGATAATCACATGTATATTTATTGTAAACCTGCAATTTGATATTTATAAAGTTGTTTGCTCAATAAAATTGAGTTAACAGCATAATTTTTGGATTATGTAATCAAGATAATTCATCTTAATTATATTGATTTGGCATTGAATGCCTTTGATAAATAGCTGAATCATTGTTAATGAGAACAAAGCTTCGTGTGTTGGTCTGAAATATGATATATTGTATAAAATAGCACTTGTATGTATTAGAACAATAAATTATGATTATTTCTTTCCTCTTGACTGGTTCAAGATCAGGAACCGAATATTCCATCTAAAAAATTTCAATGTGCAGTATATGATTAATGAATATACCATGATGCACAAAGATAGATTATGATCCTCATTCAAAAGATAATTCAAGTTTAAATGCTAGGATCATTTACTGATTCAAAAATTAATATTATATTTAGCTATAAATGGTCCAATTGGATGTCCCTAAAAGACAAAGTCTACTACATGTATGAAGCATGATAGATCAATCGATTTTAAAAGCAATAATTTTTGAAAAAGAAAAAGGACCAAATGATCATAATAAGGAGGCAATATGCTCTTAAAGAGCCTATGACATAACACTTCATTAAACCTTATGAAAGGTTTAGATACCTGAAAATACAAAATAATGAGATTATTTCAAAATGTTATGTCACATTGTGAACTAATACAAAATGATATATCATCGATGATATATTTGATAAAATATTGAGGCAATATTGTAAGAGACTACGAGGATTTGAATTCTACATTTATTTAACCATATTGATGTAGAAATATTTATCTAGTGATATGAAAGGATGCATCTTGGTAAGAATAAAACTTACTTGATTTGTAGTCCAGACACTTGAAAATGTCACACATGAAATGTTGAGCAATGTCACTTGACAAAAATTATATGAAAACTTTTTAAGGATTAAAAATATTTGAAGCACATAAAAGTTTGTGAGAAACTTATTTATAATCCTTATATTGCATATATTTATAACTCGAAAATTATTAGAACTCTTGGAGAATTTTCAAAGCAATGGATTATTTGATAAAATGAGAATTATACCAAATTAAATTGGTTATGAAGTACCATGTCTTAGTGAAATTGGTGTATGAATGTATCTTGAAAATACTACATGGCACGATATTGTCTTTTTGGTTAATTTGTTAACAAGGTATAGTTTTTATCCTACTAAAAATATTGAAACGGATCAAACATATATTGCGGTACCTAAAAGGAACTACTAGACTTATTTTATTCTAAAGATTACAATCCCGATCTTGTTAACTATGCGGATGTAGAATTTATCTGACCCGTATAAATCTCAGTCTCAAATAGGTGATGTGTTCATATGTGGTGGTACTATCATATCTTGGAGATCTACAAAGCATTCTATTGTAGCCACTTCATCATACCATCCTAAAATAATAGTTATTCATGAAGCAAGACAAGAATATATGTGGTTAAGGTCAATGATATATCTCACTCGAGAAAAATGTGATTTAAAATGTGATAAAATACCCATAATTTTATATGAAGATAATGCAACATACATAGCACAACTTAAGAGAGAATTCATAAAAGGAGATAGAATGGAGCACATTTTGCCAAAGTTTTTCTATACACATGAGCTCCAAAAGAATAGTGATATTAACGTGCAATAGATTCGTTCATGTGACAGTGTAGCTAATTTATTCACCACGTCTTTTTTAACTGTAACTTTCAAAAAGACGGTGCACAAGATTGGAATGCAAAGATTCAAGAATGTTCTCATTTGGGGGAGTTAATATGTGTTGTACTCTTTTTACTTATGAGGTTTTGTCCCACTAGGTTTTTCTTGTAAGGTTTTTAGTGAGGCAGCATATATGTGTATTATCAGAGACGTGTATTCTTTTTTTCTTCACTCGATTTTTTTCACTGGATTTTTTTAGTAAAATTTTAACGAAGCACATTATCTATTAATTAGACAATTCAAGGGGAGTGTTATAAATGTATTACCATATAGAGTGAATGTTTATTTCTAGAAAACTTAGAAACCCTAACTTTAGGAAAAAGTTAGTTTTCCCCTTTAAATAAACGGGTGTTCCTTCATTGTTATTCACCCCTCAAAAATTCCTAAGAGAAATAAAGATTACTCTCACCTCTCTCCATTATTCTTGTTCTTACTTTATATTTCATAACAAAGACATATTTTTGACACACATTCTTATTCAATATAATGAAGAGAAAAATATCTTTATTTTATTTTAAATAAAAAATTATTTAATCTGTCTAAATATGTAGGGGATTTTTAGACTTGACCTATTTCCATTCCTTTTGGAGAAAAAAATTAATAATATTTGGTTATATAGTAAAGTAATCTTTTCAAAATAAATTTAACAATGACTTTCAACTTTTTTTTTAAATCAATTTTTGGTGGTCCAGTTGGACCATTTTATTTATAAAAGGACCAAAAGACCAAATTACATAAAAAGATCGATCAGGTTTGTGACCCAATCCACAGCAAAAGGAACCTAGAAACTTTCTTTATCCATTACACTTAGATTTAGGACAAAAATCAGTCCTTTTTATTTGAGCTTGACGATGAGATCCACGTTATCGGAGTGTTGTCGGTGTAAATCCCAGCTTCGATATCTACTTCTGCGGGTTATGTACCAGTTAATTCCATGGTGTATCTTAGCTGAATCTTCACTTCTCACAGGTGCAAGTTACTCCTCATCCATTTTCAACTTCTGCTTTGTTAAAATTGAGGTGAGCTCCCAAATCTGTATCTTTAACTTCATGTTGCCTTCTTGTTGTTGGTTAAAATCCACCATGTTTTCTCAGCTTTTGTGATCTAAGTTTAACACGAGCAATGTTTTTTGTCCAAGGTAAGATGAATCTTCGTTGATTGTATTTGTCTATGTAAGCTATAATTAAAATTGTGTTGATGTGTATACGAATGAGGTGTTGAGGTAGAATCCATCCAAAGATCCATCTGTCTTCTTCAAATCTTTCATTTATGCTCTTAATTGTTGTGGATGTTAGACAGATTTATTGTGTTGCTGATGATCTTCTGAAACCCCTGCTAAAGCTGATGTCGTTCCACTTTGTTTTTGGTGATTTATTTGTGCTGACTTAGCTTAGCAATTCTGATTAGGAGTTGTAAATAGATCATGTGTGCTCTATGTTGCCTGCTACACTTGTGTATATGGTTGTATGTACATACACCGTATCCTTAGTGATGGTATCTATGACTTTTCTATGTTTAAGATTCTCCTTCCTTTGATTGGTATTTGATGAAAAGAATTGAACATTAATTTGACATTTGTGTCCATAGCTAAGTTAGCTATGAAATCAGATAGTAAGTTCCCTTCCCTGAAGATGTGCTTAACCTGTATCTCCATTTTTCCTTTAAGTCTCTGTATGTCCTCTATTAACTCAACCACCTCCCATGGGACTTTCCACACATTATTAATAATCTTGACCAGTAGCAAAGAATCTGATTCCACTTCCAGTTTTCTAATGTTGTGTTCCCAACAGTATCTAACTGCTTCATGTATTTCTCTCATTTCTGTAATAATATTTGTTGTATGACCAATATTTTCCCCTTGTTCATACAATAGATCTCCCTCTTCATTCCTAACAGAATCCATAATCTCCAATCCCAGGATTTCCTCTATATGCTCCATCTGTATTACATTTAACAAAGCCAATTTCTGGTAACTCTCATTTCACTACTTGATAGTAAAGCCTTGGCTTGTATTTCAGTACCCACTGTATCATCTCCTCCCATCTTGTTGGATACTCTCTTCCCCATTTATATCTTTTTTTCAATATGTATATCAATATTTGCTCTACCTAATTAACCATTGCAAGTAGAGACATGTTTCCTCCACGTTTGATGTTGTTTCTTCTCTTCCATAGTATCTAAATAATCAGCGATGGTATAACTCTACACAACAGTTGCAATCTCCAAGGCACTTACATGTTCCACCATATTTTTATCTGATGTGCAAGTTGCCTCTCTTCCTCAATAATACCTGCAAAATTAACAAAGAACCTCCATAGCTGCAAGGCTATTGAGGATGTTAGAAATAAATGCTCTATTGTCTCTTATTTCCCTTGCACACAACAACAACACCTTGACACCACATTCAGTTTCATCTTCTTCAGATTATCATCAGTAGGAACTCTTGCCTTCAAAACTCTCCATAGAAAGAAATTAATCTTAAAAGGCAAGTCCTTGCTCCAGATGTGGCAATATATCTCCTTCTTTTCATACTTTAATCTTAGTAAATCCCAGGTTGTTTTCATACTAAAAATCCCACTTGTGCTTCCCATCCACCATGTTTTATCCCTTACATCAGCTTGCAATGTGGGGCTGATACTGTCTATTATGTAGTCCACTATGTCCTCAGATAGATATAAACTGAGCATTAGGTTATTCTGTTTCCCATGCCTTATGAACTACCTAACCTCTACTTTGTTTGCTTGTTGATCAGAATCTTCAACATAATATAATGCTCCTTGTTTGGTCCAGTTGTCAAACCAGAACTTGCTTCCCCTGACTTGATTTGCCACCATATATTTTGCTCAACTTCTTTCCTTACTTGAATCATCTTTTTCCATATGGCTGATGTACCTTGACCTTGAGCTAACACTGGATGATTATTTTTTCAATACTTGTTCCACATATATGTTCTCCAAAGTGAACATGTTGATATCCTAAAATTCCACCAAAGCTTGGCAAATAAAGCAACAGCAACTGAGTGAAGTGACCTTAATCCAATACCTCCTTCCTCAGTAGGTTTACATAGTTCCTCCTAGGCTATCCAGTGCTTACCCTTCACACCCCCTGTCTTGCTCCACAGAAACTTTGCTATTAGCTTATGTAGTAGCTCAATTACACCCTTTGGAGGATTCATTATTGATATCAAATAAACTGGAAGTGATTGCAACACACTCTTGATCAAGGTGTACCTTCCTCCATAAGTTAATAATCTACTGTGCCATGCTAGAATTCTTCTTCTAACTTTTTAGACCAAATCTTCAAAGTGGCTTTTCGTTCCCCTCCCATAATATAAAAGACAACCCAAGTAAATGAAAGGGGGGGAGCCATAAGTAATACCTGTGAGTCTTCTAATTCTACTCTTTACTACTGTTGGTACTTTCTCATGAGAATAAATGAAGCTTTTGTTGAGATTAATCAGCTGACTAGATACTTTATCATACTCCACATGAGCCCCCATCATCATCTTAATTAACCCTTTATGTCCTGAATAAAAAAAGTATTGTGTCATCTGCATATGATAAATGGTTTATGTTTCCACTCCATTTTGGCATAACATATCCAATGAAATTAGGTTGTTCATACAAGCTACTGAGACTCCTAGTTAAAACCTCTGCTGCTATAATGAAAAGTTCTAGAGAAAGTAGATCCCCTTGTTTGAGACCCCTGGTTGAATGGAAAAAAACATATGATCTACCATTAACTAGTACTGAATACCAGTTATTAGACAATAGCCTCTAAATCATGTCTATGATTCTCTCTGAAAAAACAAATTTCCTCATCACCTTTATCAGATAAATCCAATTAACTTTATCATAAGCCTTTGCCATATCGAGCTTAACCACAATATTATGACGCTTATTCCTCCTATTAATGTACCTAACTATTTCTAAAGCCAAAAGGACATTTTCAGCAATACTCCTACCCTTCATAAAACCTATCTGATTTTGTGAAATTATCTGAGGTAGCAGATCAACCAATCTTCCATGAATCACCTTAGAGATAACCTTACTAATATAAGTGCTTAAAATTATAGGCCTTAATTCAGTAAATTTCTTAACTGACTCTTTATTAGGGATAAGCACTAAATTAGCATGAGTTATATATCTAGGAAATTCATGTCCACAAAAAAAAAGCAATAATTATGTTAACCACATCTTTGTTGATGACCTCCCAATAACTTTGAAAGAAATTTCCTGAAAAGCCATCTGGTCCAGCAGCACTTTCACTGTTTAAAGAGAAAACAGCCTGCCTCACTTCCTCCTCTGAAGGTGTTTTGTCCATTTCCTCTTGTTGCCTTCCTGGGATAATCTGAGGAATACATTTGAGCATGTCATACCCTTCATTTGTGTTGTCCTACATGAATTGTTTTTTAAAATAATTAACTGTTTCTTCCCCAATGCTTTCCTGATCCCTCAAAGCAACTCCTTGCTCATTATCAATTTCTTGAACATGTACTCTCTTCCTTCTGCCCCTAACATAGTTGTGAAAGAACTTGGTGTTTCTATCACTATCATGGAACCATACCATCCCTGATTTTTACTTCCAAAACTCCTCTTCAATCTGATAATATCTCCTTAAGTCTTCTTCAGTTTTCCTCAGATCTTTTCTATTATTATCAGAAGCATTAACTTCCAGCTGCAGTTCTTTCACTCTGACTATATATTCCAGTGTTTCCACTTTATGAAAGATATTGTCATAGGTGTCTCTACTCCATTCTGCAAGAACTTTCCTTATATTCTTCAATCTTTGATTGAAAATATGGAATGGACTTCCTGCAACTGGCATATTCCAATTAGCTTTAACCATATCCATAAAAGTATGATGCTGAACCCAAAAGTTTAAGAACCTGAATGGCTTTGGAAATCTTTCCCCGTACCCATGACACTTCACTAATAATGGACTGTGATCAGAACTATCTCTTATCAAATGTTCAACCTCAGAGTTAGGAATTTGCTGATTGAAAAGATTATTTCCTAGAACTCTATCCAATTTTTTAAATATACATGCCTCTTCTATCCTCCCATTCCACCATGTAAATGAGATGCCGGTAAATGCCAATTCTGATAATGCACAGTTGTTCAAACATTGTGCAAAATTAATTGTCTCATCAAAAGTGACATCAAGACCCCCCATCTTCTCTGAATTATTGAGAATGACATTAAAGTCTCCTCCTAAAATACAAAGTTTATGTATCATCACATGTATCTCTTCTAATTCATCCCACAATTCTAGTCTCTCAAAATACGCCCCATTGGGAAATCTTTAGTTAAAAGAAAAGTAACAAACCCTAATAATAAAACCCTAATTTTGATCGTCGGATGGCCTTAAGGGCCGTTGGCCATCATCCACGGGAGGTTGTCCAACAAGATCTTATCACAAATGTTGTATGTCCTACCATTGAATGTACATATGCAGCCACTTTATAATCGGAAGTGGCAAAAAGGGCTATTATTCCTATTAAACCTTTGACGTATCTGCATGGAGAACCAAGAGTAATTTCGGATGAGGAGAAAGTGTCTCAGGTGATTGTTAGCGAAGATATGGATGATGCAGTAGTAGGAAAGTTCTCATACGGATGGCCTGATATTCAAGATCTGAGGAAGTTAATACCCAAACAATGTGAGCTTAAAGGAGATGTCACTATTGGATTACTAGGTAATAGATATGTGTAGATAAGAGCATCAAGAATGGAAGATTACGTCAATCTCTTATCAAAACCTATTTTTTACATTGCACATAGGAATTGGAATTATCCAATGCGAACTTTAAAGTGGGATCCGTTGTTTGATGAACAAGAGGAGACGTCGATTGCCAATACATGGATATCGTTACCCGCTCTTCCACCCAATTTTTTTGGAAAAAAACAATTTTCTCATTAGCAGCAGTAGTTGGTAAGCCCTTACAAGTTGATATGGCTACCAGTAATAAGACCAGGCCCAGTTGTGCAAGGGTGAAAGTAGAGGTGGATTTACTATCTGATCTGCCTAAGCAAGTAAATATTGGTATAAGGAAGAAGATGGGGGATATTGTAGCAAAGTGGATAACAATAAAATATGACTATCTTCCAAAGTATTGCAAAAATTGCAAGTTGTAAGGACATAACAAGAAAGATTTTTTTATCCTACATCCAAAACTATATCCTAAGGATGAAGAATATGAAGATTCTAAAGAAGAAGAGAAAACTCTTGAGAAGGAGAAGATAGAAAAGGAAAGCAAAACTATGAAAGAGAAGGGTCGAGATAAAGATAAATAGCAAGGTATTTATTTTCAAGAACAACGAAGATGTAATGGAGGAGTCAGAAGAGGTGGTGCTCAGCATAGAGGGGGTATGATAAAAAGGTGGAGCCAAAAAGAGAACATAACACACGTGAAGGATGTTACCACAGAGAATAAGTTTGATATCCTTACAAAGGACATTACTAATATGCAAGTCAAGGATGCCGTAAGGCAAGACAATATTGTACAACACAAAGAGAGCAGTGCATAAGCAGTAACAAAGGGAACAACAAACATGCAGGATAACAAGGCCACCAGGAAATGGGTAGAAAAAAACTTTGAGACAGCCAAGGAGAATGAGAGCAGTTCTCCGATGATTTTTAAGCATAATGACAAGGAAATACAGAAATCCAAAGATGATAGTAGCCAGACCAGTAGAGAAGTAGAAGAAAAGCAAACAGCAACTTTAAAGGATAATGTTGATGTGAATGAAATGGAAATAATTCAAATAGATGAGAGTCAACATGAGAATCCAGCATTAGATATTCAAGAGGCAAAGGGGAAGGAGAAAGAACCACCAGAAGATTTAGCAACACCCTTGGTTGAGGAGGATTGTGAAGAGTTATCAACTGAAGCCCAACATGGTGTTAATAAACAAACTCCTCGAGGTCAATCAAAAGAGGTATTGCAATAAGAATACAAGGAAGGGAAACATGTTGAGGAGGATGAAATAGATATACAGGAAAAAATTTCTGAAGTTAGTGTAAAAAGAGATCTCTCACCAAGGCATGTTAGAGAGTTGAGAACTGGGAGAAAGAAAAATAAATTGTCAAATGTTAGAAGCACAAGGAGTAGTTCAGCTAAACCTAATACTTCCAAATGATAGAACACATATTATTTTGGAAAAAAAGATTAGTCAATACATAGAATTCTTTTTATAGGGTGATTGATCTTAAAAGAAGGTATAAGCTGTCTTTTATAGCCCTCATGGAACCTTTCCAGGGACCCAATGAAATAGAAAGTTACAGAAGAAAGTTATACATAGAAAATGCTATGGTCAATTGTTCTTCAAAGATTTGGATCTTTTGGAGTGATGAATGGGGAGGAGTTGTAGCTGATGATAAACAACAACAAATCACCATAAAGTTTACCCACTCAATTAAAAAGGAGGAGCTCTGGATAATATCTGTGTATGCTAGATGTAATGACTTTCAACTTTACAAAAGCAATTTGGATAAAATTTTCAAATGAATATTTTTTTATTTTAGGAAAAGTAACGTAAACATACATGTTAACTTATCATATACACACAAATTTATACTCTTACAAAGTAAGTACAAAAATTCTAACTAATTAATGTATCGGGGAGCTAATTATGTATCTCAACAGACCCAAAACTGAAAAAATGTATCCGGAGCTAATTATGTATCTTTGTAAGAAAAAAGTGTATCTTTGTTGGATCTATTATGTATCTCGACACACCCAAAATTGAAAAAAAAATATTGCGGGTTAATTATGTATTTTTACAAGGAAAAAATGTATATTCATTGGATGTATTGGGAGCAAATTATGTATTCCGACAAATTCAAAATCAAAATTTTCAGCAATTATGCAAAATGTCAAAATTTTCTATAATTAAGCTCCATACTGTCGAAATTTATCTTGTTTGCCCATATTTTTTCCATACACAGAACTTCTACTTTTTCTTTCTATTTTAAACACAATTTTAACTTCTAAACATCTTTTTAAACTTTTTATTAAATATTATTATTATTAAGTATCTTTTTTGTTATATTCAAACACCTATTAAGTACTATTAAATATTATCTGTCTTTGCTCGAACCTAAATGTTTAAAAAACTTAATCAAATTCCTATGACGTAATTTACCCAAAAAAGATTTCCATGACATAATTTACCAGGGAAAAATCCCTATGACATACAACCATCAAACAAGTCAGTTTCATTGGTACAACTTCCTTCCATCCCCTTTTAATTGGCATCATAAATTGCAACAAATAAGGAAAAAAATATCAAAATCATCTTAAACTATACCTAAAAAGTCGAAGACACACTTAAACTATTAAAGTGATCTATTACACCATATACATATTAATGTTGGGTTCGAAATCGAAAGGGCGTCATGCGGAAGCTAATTGTTGCAAACTATTTAAGGTGACAATTTAGAAGACACATAAAACAATACTAAAAACTTAATCTTATTATATTATTTGACCAATTAGCCTACATATAAAATATAATATTAAAAAAGCATAAAATTAATGAGAGAGAAAATCTCTCCCTAAACGAAACTCTTAAAAGACTACATTTTGGATGCTATTGTGATATTGTATGAGAAGGGAGGGACTTCTATTTATAAAGTTCCAAAACCTTTCCTCCAAGAAAGACATTTGTCAAATATGGAAAAGTTTTATATTTTCCTTTAAGGAAAAAAGTAAAAGTAATTATGGTCACTTTTATTTTCCTTTCAAGAAAAAGTAAAACTAAATTTTAGTAAGAAAATCAGGGCAAAAACCCCCAACAAATCTCCCCTTTTTGGCTTAATTTTCTTCACTTGATTTGCCTTCTTCACATGCATGATCTTCATATATCACTGCTGCTTATCAAGATTAAAAGCTGGTATGGCTTAAAAATTGAAGCCCTATTCGTTAAAAAAAACATGGGTTGATATTATTAGAGCCCTGTGTTATAAGTAAATATGGTTGAAAGTAGAGTCTTGTGCATTGAAAGTAAGCACAGGTTAAGAGTGGATCTCATGCGTTAAAAGTAAATGCACGAGTTGAAAGGAGACCAAGCATAAAAATCAGCAAGGGTTGAAAGTAGGAGCCCATAAACATGGGTTGAAAATTTATTTTGGTTTTAAAGATGAATTAGCAGCAGGATTGTTGAAAATCTGTTAGAAACTTTTTATCCACATGTAGTATCTTGAACATATATCTTCATTATCATCAAATTGGTTGCAAATTGATTTTGAACCGCCTTGAACTTTTCTTCAACCTCGTTTCACCAAACCATTGGACTTTGAACCGTAGTCTCTGATACAACTTGTTGGATTCGAAATCGAGAGGGCTTCATGCGGAAGCTAATTGTAGCAAACTATTTGAGGTGACAATTTAGAAGACACATAAAAAATACTAAAAACTTAATATTATTATATTATTTGGCCAATTGGCCTACATATAAAACCTAATATTAAAAAGGCATAAAACTAATGAGAGAGAAAATCTCTGCCTAAACGAAACTCTTAAAAGACTACATTGTGGATGTTATTGTGTTATTGTATGAGAAGAGAGAGTCTTCTATTTATAGAGTTCCAAAATCTTTCCTTCAAGAAAGAGGTTTGTCAAAATATGGAAAAGTATTATATTTTCCTTTAAGGAAAAAAATAAAAGTAATTATGGTTACTTTTATTTTCCTTCCAAAAAAAAGTAAAACTTAATTTTGGTAAGAAAATCAGGGCAAATATCCTAACAATTAAAACTAAATTAAATACCATCCTAAAATGTGTAGACCCACTCACACAACATGTGGTGTTTCACACTCGCCCGCCACGCCAATACCACGTCAGCGCCATGTCAGAAATTGAGATTTTATATACTTTTCTCTTTTCATATATTTGATTATTAACTTTTATTTGTTAATTATATTCGTCACGACCCTATTTCTCAAGTCAGGATGGCACCTACCATAACCCACCAGTAGGCAAGCCAACCAGTAGTCCAAAACAGCTAGTAACAAACTACTCAATAATATAAGGAAAAGAATGCGGGATAAATGAGATAAAAACCATTACATAAGTGAATACCCAGAACCCGATAGGATCAATACAAGAGCTTCTATATATCAAGAATACTAAGATAAAATGTCAAAGGAATTACACTGATACAACTTATCTCTGAAATAATATAGAGACTAGTCTAATACATAAGAGAGAGATAAGTAATACTCCGAATGTCAGGAGCTCACTATAAGTCTCTGAAAAATGGTTGCTCCTCACGATGGACACATCAACAGTGATAACTCGTACTATGATCTGCAGGGTGCAGAAGTGTAGCATGAATACCAAACACGTGGTACTCAGTAGGCAACTGCCAACTGAGCTCCAAAGGTAAAGTAGATATACACAGCATATAAATAGAATGGAAACTACACTCAAGAGTCCAGAAATCATATAACATGTCAATGTGAATAATAAGGAACAACTATCTTGTTCAAATCCAAGAGTCTAACATAATAAGACTAAGGAAGTATCAAGGGTAAACTATCCTATACCAGCTACATTCAATAGACGTCAATATTATACCGTATATCCCATGCTAATATATGAATGAAGGGCAAATAAAGATATATAGCAATATACAAAGCGAAGAAAGGCATATACAATAAGAACAACGAAGAAAGGGATATACGATAGTGTTATAGCTTCATATAGATAGATTTATTTATATACAAATGCATACACATATACGCATGAGGTCATCTCAAAGCATAAGCTAGATCATCATACCCTCGTTTAAAGACCTCATTAACATGTTATCAGGATTTAATACTACCGAACTCAGGGTTTCCAATCCACATGGCTAGACATGATTTAATCGTGCATAATAGTGCATTCATAAGATAGAAGAGGTTGAAGACAACCTCGAATCCTAATATCGTATCAATGACAATTCTATCATAAGCTAGCCATAATAATGATCATAACAATGATAATAACAACATTAATATCAGCGTGAATAATCGGCTACTCTAAAAAACCAATACCTAATTGAGCCAATGCGTACTCCCACCACCCCAGACTCAGAAGGTTCAATCAACATACAACAACAAAAGGCATAGTCTTCACTCATATCTATGCAACCGTACCATACCGGCTAATAGACATAGGTGCATACTGGTGATAGGCAATGCACATGTAGGAATGGATGCAAGGTACGCAATCACTATCAACAATCGCATCATAAGTGTCATTATCATAACCATCATCAACCTCCGACCTTGTCGGGCATCAATATATCATCATAGTATCCTCCAACTTTTCTGGGTATCAATAGATTATTATAGTATCCTTCAGCCTTGTCGGATATCAATATATCACCATCGTATCCTCCAGCCTTGTCGGGCATCAATATATCATCAAAGTATCCTCCGGCCTTGCGGGGCATCAATATATCATCAAAGTATTCTCTGGCCTTGCCAGTCATAATATCGTCAAAGTATCCTCCGTCCTTGCTGGGCACCAATATATCATCAAAGTATCCTCCGGCCTTTCCGGACATCAATATATCATCCTAATCATTAATGCATAAATATAGGTATATAATAGGTGCACAGACTCAAGCCAATATACTCGCAACCAAAATCATAACATGCAAAGATAACTATCTTATCATTATATTCAATCTTCTCATTATTAACTATCCAAGACTCATTTTTATACCATTAGTTTACTAGACATCACATGATCACTAGTAATCAATCTAATCGATTCTTCACATAACCATTAATCATGGAATAGCAACTAACCATTAATTAATAATTAGCCAAACCTAACATCTAGTCAAGGTTCACTATTAAACAATAATCATCATCTATTCACTATTCATCATTTATCAACTAAACATCTTTTATTAATTAACACCAATCAATATCTAATAATCGTTTACCAACTAATCCTCATTATTAACTAGTCCTCGTTATTATCTAGTCAACATCAGTAACTAGGCATCATTATTAACTAGGCATCATTATCACTAGCATCCCTTATCACCTAGCAATGTTAACCACGTTATCCTTACTTCACAACTAATCACCATTATAACTTGTTATCAATATCCATTCATCATTACCATCGATAAACCCATCTTCATTGTCATTTATCAACCCTAGTCGTTAGCTATCATATTACTAAGCAAAGATCATTAACTAACATATTTAGAATTATAAGCATCAAGTACTATAGTCACCTAATAGACAACTAGCTACCACGTAGATTATACCATAATTAAGAAGAATAGTCATCAGATCGCATTTAAGCTAGAATCACATCAATAACCGATATAATAATCATGAATGTATCGAATCTATGCATGTCATCACCAGTATTCAGTCAGTGAAATCATAAACATCATACCATACCTTCCTTCATTCCATACCAGAGAAGATGTGTATACACGCACGCACGCACATACACATACACACATATATATATATATATATATATAAATTTATGAACTATAACCGTATCCTCTAAAAGGATAAATACTTCCCGGATGTCCAAGCGATATCTTTCATCGGCCCTAGGCCTAATAATATGTTTGAAATAATTAAAATATCATCATCATGGCTTTCGGTCTATATACATATCCAGAACTCATCTCTATAATCATATTCATAAGTCATAGCATATCTCTAATCATCTCATATCTTGGACGCATCTCGTATATATGAGGTATAATATCAATAAATATATAATCATCTCGCACATAGGAGGAATAATATCAATAATCAGGACACGCCTATAAGTCATTTCATATATAAAGGTCATTCATCATGACGGTGAGGAATATCACCTCTCTAGGCCAACTATCATATCTAAAAGGAGATAGCATCTCTATAGGCCCTACATCGCATCTAAGAGAAAATTCATCTCTAAGGACCCAACATCATGTCTAAGAGGAAATAACATCTCTATGGGTCAAATATCAAGTCTAAGAGAAAATGGGATCTCTATGGGCCAAGTATCAAGTCTAAGAGAAAATGGCATCTCTATGGGCCTATTATCATATCATTTCGATAAGCAACAACATAGTTATAACTCGTAAGTCACAAACCGAGGAACATCATTACAATATACCGAGTCACGAAGTAACCTTATACAAAGGTTTACTAGTCTCAACTATGTCTAACATCTGCAGCTAATTCCACAATGACTAACACAAGTCTAGGCCTAAGTGGATCGGACAATCCCATTTCTAAACCTCAATTTCCTTAATTAGGTACACTATGCCCCAAACTAGGCTAAGATATCTAGTTCAACTTCTAGATGTCAAGTAAGCCACAAATAAGCCTAAGATAGGAACTTCAACTAGAAATAAGGGCACTTAAGTCAATTCTACCTAAATTACGATTCCAAGAATACCACACTACCCATATAAGATCAAATATACTAATCAAACTTCCAAAACTAAAACCACATCCATAATCTATCAATGTATCAAATCCATGCTATAATTTAATATGAACTAGGGAGAATGTAATAGGAGTCTACAAAGTTATAAACATACTATCTGAACGGGTCCAAGACCCTCATCAAATCTCCCAAGACATCAATAATCAAGGCTAAGCTATCTTACTCATAATTAATTCTAACATTCATATCCACACGCAATACATAACATACATCATCTATGAATGAAAGTGGACAAGAGCCTACCTCAAGGCCAAACCGCAAAATCACATTTCAAGCACCACATTCTCGTCTTCACTTCACAATCCCAAAAATGCCATAACACTATCAAAAACATAATCTTTTCATCAATACGAGTCAAATGATACCCATATTGCATAATTGTGCTTCAGGTACAAAAATAATACCAAAAACCCTAAGTGGATCCCACGTACGGAAATAGCATTTCTGAGGACAACCCCATGCTCATACATCACTAAAGAATCCTAACCCTCAATTAATGGGTGAAAACAAACCAAATTTGGGGCTAAATCAAGCCCTAAGCTAAATTGGGGTTTTGAGTCAAGAATTAAGAAATTCACCAATAAAGTGATGAAATCTTACCTTAATCCGGATAATAATCATGATAAAAGATGTTTACCAAGCTCCCTAAACACCCATAAAACTAAATTTTGAGTTATCATACCCATTTAGAGTTTTAGGCTCTCAAAGATGAAGAGAAATTGCCCAAATATGCGGCCTTGGGGCATCGGCGAACAGATGCGGCATCCCCGTGACAGCAAAGTCAAAAACTTATTTTCGACCCTAAGAACTCATTCAGAACCCAAATAATATGATCCAATAATGAAATTTAAGTGTAAACCACATTTCAAATCCATTGAAATCGTCAAAACCTTCATCCAAGATTGTTTCGGAAAAAAGTGGGACCCACACCTATAGTTTCATTTTTCATAAAAATCCGCTCAATAGCCCAAAATAAGTTTGGAAGCCTTGGGACCTGAACCAAGGGTCCCCTAGCCTAAAATTAATGTTTCAGATATGATGGAGAAGTCAGATTTTAAATCCAAGGTCGTTTCGATCAAATGTGGATCCCACACTCATTTAGATTTTTCAACTTTTCAACTAATAGGTCGAAATGAGCTCTGGTGCATTGAAATCCAAAAAGAAAGTCTACATAGACTAAAATCGATATTTTGAATCTGCTGGCACAGTCAAAATTGGCATCCAAGATTTTTTCATTGATGTTTTTTCCCGATAGCCATTTGGAACCAATGAAGACTTCAAATAAGGAATTGGCTCTAAAAATTAAATGAACTGCCTGGTAACTGAACCGTCGGTCCCAGCCAGTCATAAATGACTTGGGGAAGCTATGGATAATCCCTAATGAAGAAGATAAGTGGAAACATGAAAAATCATCAAAAGGGTCATTACAACATCCACTACTAAAAGGACTCATCCCCGAAAGTCAACGGATAGAAAGAATCTCAAAAGCTCAAAAGGATGAGGTACTAGGCAAGCATGATCTAAGCATGACTTCCCAGATAACCTCAACGAAGAGAAAATGCTTCTAAGAAATTTGCCACATATATCCCTTTTTCAACCAGCACTACCACTTTACACCTAAATAGCTAAAATTTAACTTAACCACTAACTGGCCTCAAACTGCACCGAGAAGTCTAATGCACGCACATCTAAACCACAAAATGCTGAGACCATCTACATATCCACAAAAATTAACAAAGAATCATCCAAGCCAAAATCAACCCAAGTCATAAGTCATACCACTGACTCCAAATCCAAATATACACTCTATTTACAATTTTGCACCTCGCATCCACTCCAAGCTAGGAGGAAATTTAACTGAGTCACATCCACATAGTCTTATCATAGAGAACTCAAAGAACTGAAGTTGATCCGCTGAAATTCCATAAGGAAAACATGAGAATAAGCTCATAAGGAGTTATGGGAACACAAATAAAGATAATCGAGGAATGCAATCCATGCCAATGTTGCAACCAGTTTGGATGAAAACCAAACCAAAATCCTAAGGTTCAAGGTATAACTACTTATCACTGAATATTTCTCTCCAAGATGTCCCATCAATCGAGAATAAAGGCATACTGAATCCAACTCGAGTATATTACTCCTACTAAGTAAATCATCCAAAATTCCTAAAGAAAACTGAAACTCGAGGTTAAAACTGAAATTACCAATACGAGGCCCATGGGCTATCATCTGAACATTTATCAACTATAATCCAACCAACGTCAAGAAGACCGAATAGATAACCACGGAGTAGTCTCAACCAACTTATGAATGAAATCTGAACAAAGACAAGTCTAACACAAAAGTTGCACGCAAGTTCTACAACACCAAGCTGAAATATCAATATTAAGGCTGAATCGCTCGGTCTCAAATATCTAAATGAAAACTAAAAATGGGTAGGCACTAATGCTCCAAATTTATCATACTTCCAAATCGTCATTCCAATGTGTCAAGTCAAAGCTGAACCAATAAGCCTATATCGATACCAATCATTTAAATTGACTTTAGTATCAAAATCTAACATATCCAAGATAAATCATACCAAGCCACAATACAAAAACCATGCAAAAGGGCAAATCACTAGATGAAAATGTATATAAATCACTACATATCCGTTGGAGCTCATGAACTACCCAAACATACTCAAAAACTAACCAAGGCTAAAAAAACTACACCAAAAAAGGAAAAAGCTCTATCAACTCAGAAAAATGCAACTTAAGCCGGAAACTAATCAATACGATACTTCATCTAGTTAAAGAAGAAGCCACATGCATATATCATCGAGGAGAATCACTCCACCAAGCCTCACTAGGCCGAACAAATGGTAAAATAAGGATTTCCCAAATCCACCCCATAATTACATCACCGAAAAAGAAATATACCAATCTTAGAGACCACCA
This sequence comes from Capsicum pubescens, assembly GCA_030864215.1. Lineage (NCBI taxonomy): Eukaryota > Viridiplantae > Streptophyta > Magnoliopsida > Solanales > Solanaceae > Capsicum > Capsicum pubescens. The sequence goes on from CM061540.1 coordinate 238,174,085, forward strand.
CCAGAGAACCAACAACTCGAGCTAATGAGTTTCTAATTTGCCAACTCAAAAACACAAGGAACCATAGAAGGTCAACTTACCATCGATACCATAATACAACTCCGAATCAATCTAATACAGCTAACCAAGAGGAAACACAATCAACCTCGCCGCGCTAGGGGAAAGAAATCATCAAATCGGGCTATATCTACTCAAGCCACCAAATAATATCACTAGAAAATAAAAGTCTAACTAGATAACACTAGTCTATACAGCTATCCAGCGAGGATAAAATTCATGAAGTATCAACATCAAATAATAATATCAAGTACTATCAATAACTTCACACGGTGGTACCAATAGCAACAGAAATATCAATATCAACATACTGAACAGGTGGTACCAAAATAAACATCAATATCATGTACCACTTAAGGGCTACAATAGGGCTAATGTGTAAAGATAAATAGGACTCAAACCCAAAAACCACACCCATAAGGAAAATATCAATATAGAATTAATCCATCCACTACTAAAAGAAATAAATCATGGAGTAGTAATATCAACATGAATGCAATAATAAGGCACATAATGATCAATATCAATTCATCAAGGCATATAATCATCAATGGTTATGAAACCCTAATACACATAATAAGAGATAAATATGGGAAATAAAAGCACACTAATTACGATGACATCTGCAATCATATGCTTGACGGGCATGGAGAAATAAATTTGAATGGGTCCAACTCGGATCGACCGACTGAGTCACCAACTGAGGAGCCAAGTGCACCATCTCTAATTGAAAATGTCAAAATATCACGAGTTAATCTAAATAAGCTTAATGACTAGAAATCTCATGTTGGGGACACTCTCTATACTAATGGTCGATCTCTCTATAGTCATAACAACTCCTGAAGCATCAATATGGCGGGGACACAAACTGAGCTCAAATGGTTGGACAACTAACGCTGAGAAAAATCTCTAGAATTATGTCCATTTTTCCATAACTATAGCCTGTCTAAAAAACTCTAGGATGACGGGGAATAGATGCTAACTCTATCTGATCAACTATCTCATAGTCCAAAATAGTAACTGTATAAAAACGATAGGCTGCAAATAAAGTTGAAATCTACCGGAAGGATCCTCACTCCTGAATACAATACTAATAGCACTAAACTAATGGCATTGCCTCTTTTCAACCCTTTTATAAGCCTCCATACCTATGCTCTCTATGGTCCTCTTATAATCGACAACCTGAGGGAAAGAAGACTCAGCTGTTATCAAGTGCTCTGATGCCAAATAGAGTGACAATACTAATCCTCAACTACATCTATGCACCAATGTCCGACTCAGAAGGATATACCATATGAATAAGTTTGGCCTACTCGAGAAATCCAATATCATACTCAGAACTGGTAAGGAACCCTAATGAACACCAATAGACCCAAATTTGGTCTAAGAACTGCTCGATGAATCGAATATCATACATGGATGGGAAGAATTTACAACATGACTCGGATTTCCAATGCTGAACCTCAAAGACTGAAGTAGTCACAAGCTCAACTGGAGCCTTAATTATCCTTAAATCCTATGGCTGATGCTGAAGATCTTTGACATCCATCTCTGACTCTCTAGTCCGACACTGCGCTGAAACTCTAAAAACCCGCATTGAAGTCTCGTCCGCATCTGTCGACAATGTAACATCGTCCTTTAAGGATAGAATAAAGTCAAAGAATATGTATGAGGTTCATAGAATGCGAGCACACGATAAGGAGTCAAGAAGTAAATTTCCTAAAATGTTATTGTAGCCTCCCAAAGATAGGTTACGGACGTCTCTGCACCAATCCGCAGGACTCTACTAAACACTTAGCTCTTGTACTATATTTCTTTGAAACCTAGGCTCTGATACCAATTGTCACGACTTAATTTCTCAAGTCATGATGGCGCCTACTATAACCCACCAGTAGGAAAGCCAACCCATACTCCAAAATGACTAGTAACGGATGACTCAATAATATAAGGAAAAGAATGCGGGATAAAGGAGATCAAAACCATTACATAAATTAATCCCTATAACTCGGTGGTATCAATACAAAAGCTTCTATATATCAAGAATACCAAGATGAAATGTCAAAGGAATTATAATGATACAACTTATCTCTGAATATAATATAGAGACTAGTCTAATACATAAGAGAGAGATAAGTAATACTCTTAATATTAGGAGCTCACTATAAGTCTCTGAACCATGGTTGCTCCATACGACACACACATCAACAGCGATAACTCGTACTATGATCTGCAGGCCGCAAAAGTGTAGTATGAGTACCAAATGAGTGGTACTCAGTAGGCAACTGCCAACTGAGCTCCAAAGGTAAAGAAGATATATACAGCATATAAATAAAATAGAAACTACACCCAAGAGTTCAGAAATCATATAACAAGTCAATGTGAATAATAAGGGACAACTATCTTGTTTAAGTCCAAGAATCTAACATTAAGACTAAGGAAGTATCAAGGTAAACTATCTTATTCCAGCTATATTCAATAGACGTCAATATGATATCGTATATCCCATGCTAATATACTAAAGAAGTGAAAAAAAAAAAGATATATAGCAGTATGCAAAGCGAAAAAATGCATATATAATTAGAACAACGAAGAAAGAGATATATGATAGTGTCATAGCTTCATATAGCTAGATTTATTTATATACAAATGCATACACATATACAAATGCATACACATATACGCATGAGGTCATCTCAAAGCATAACCTAGATCATCATATCCTCATTTAAAGACCTCATTAACATGCTATAAGGATTTAATACAATTGAACTCAGGGTTTTCAACCCACATGGCTAGACATGATATAATCATGCATAATAGTGCATTTATAAGATAGAAGAGGTTGAAGACATACCTCAAATCCCAATACCGGATCAATGACCAATCTGTCATAAACTAGCCAGAATAATGATCATAACAATGATAATAACAATATTAATATCAGCGTGAATAATCGACTACTCCAGACCACCAATACCTAATCAAGCCTATGCGACCACAGCCCAGACTCAAAAGGTTTAATCAACATACAACAATACAAAGCATATTCTTACCTATATCTATGCAACTGTCCCATACCGGCTGATAGACATAGGTACATACTGGTGATAGGCGATGCGCATACAGGAATTGATGCAAGGTAAACAATCACTATCAATAATCTCATCATAAATTCCATCATCATGACCATCATCATCGTGATCAACCTCCGGCCTTGTCGGGTATCAATATATCATCATAGTATCATACGGGCTTGACGAGTATCAATATATCATTATAGTATCCTCCAGCCTTATCGGGCATCAATATATCATCAAAGTATCCTTCGACCTTGCTGGGCATCAATATATCATCAAAGTATCATTCGGTATTATCGAGAATTAATATATCATCAAAGTATCCTCCGGCTTTGCGGGGCATTAATATATCATCAAAGCATCCACCGGCCTTGTCGGACACCAACATATCATCAAAGTATCCTCCGACCTTATCAGACATCAATATATCATCCTAATTATCAATGCATAAATATAGGTATATAATAGGTGCATAGACTCAAGCCAATATACTCATAACCGTAATCATAAAATTGGAAAGATAACTATCTTATCATTATATTCTATCAGCTCATTATTAACTAGCCAAGACTCATTATTATACCGCTGGTTTACTAGTCATCACATGATCTCTAGTTATTAATCTAATCGATGCTTCACATAATCATTAATCATGGAATAGCAACTAACCATTAATCAATAATTAGCCAAACCTAACTTCTAGTCAAAGTTCACCATTAAACCATAATCGTCATCTATTCACAATTCATCATTTATCAACTAAACATATTTTATTAACTAACATCAATTAATATCTAATAATGATTTACCAACTAATCCTCATTATTAACTAGTCCTCGTTATTAGCTAGTCAGCATCAGTAACTAGGCATCATTATCACTAGCATCCCTTATCACCTAGCAGTGTTAACCATGTTATCCTCACTTAACAACTAATCAGCATTATAATATGTTATCAATAGCCATATATTATTACCATCGATAAACCCATATTCATAGCCGCGAAGCAACCCTAGTTGTTAGCTACCATATTACTAAACAAGGCTCATTAACTAATATATTTAGAATTCTAAGCATCAAGTACTATGGTCACCTAATAGACAACTAGCTACCACGTAGCTTATACCCTAATTAGGAAGAACAATCATAAGATCACATTTCAGCTAGAACACATCAATAATCAATATAATAATCATGAATTTATCGAATTTATACATGCCATCACCAGTATTCAGTTAGTGAAATCATAAGTCATACCAAACCTTCCTTCATCCCATACCGGAGAGAAGTGTATATGCACACACATACATATATATATTCATGAATTGTGACCGCATTATCTACAAGGATAAACACTTCCTGGATGTCCAAGCGATATCTTTTATTGTCCCTAGGCAAAATAATATGTCTGAAATAATTACAATATCATCATCACGGCTTTCGGCCCATATCCATATCTGGAACTCATCTCTATAATCATATTCATAAGTTATATCGTATCTCTAATCATGTCACATCTTGGAGGCATCTCGCATATATGAGGTATTATATCAATAATCATATAATCATCTCTCACATAAGAGGCAAAATATCAATAAGTACAAGTCATTTCATATATAAAGGTCATAAATCATGATGGTAAGTAATATCACCTCTCTAGGCCAACTAACATATCTAAAAGGAGATAGCATCTCTATAGGCCTACATCACATCTAAGAGAAAAATCATCTCCAAGTACCCAACACCATGTATAAAAGGAAACAATATCTCTATTGGCCAAATATCAAGTTTAAGAGGAAATGGCATCTCTATAGCCCAAGTATCAAGTCTAAGAGGAAATGGCATCTCTATGGGCCAAGTATCAAGTCTAAGAGGAAATGACATCTCTATGAGCCCATTATCATATCATTTCTATAAGCAACAACATAGCTATAACTCATAAGTCACAATCCGAGGAACATCATTACAATATACCGAGTCATGAAGTAACCTTATACTAAAGTTTACTAGTCTCAACTATGTCTAACATCTGCAGATAATTCAACAATGACTAACACAAGTCTAGGCCTAAGTGGGTTGGACAATCCCATTTCTAAACCTCAATTTCCCTAATTAGGTACACTATGACCCAAACTAGGCTAAGATATCTAGTTCAACTTCTAGATGTCAAGTAAGCCACATACAAGCCAAAGATAGGAACTTCAACTATAAATAAGGGTACTTAAGTTAATTCTACCTAAATTACGATTCCAAGAATACCACACTAGCCCAATAAGATCAAATATACTAATCAAGCTTCCAAAACTAAAACCACATCCATAATCTATCAATGTATCAAATTCATGCTATAATTTAATCTAAACTAGAGAGAAGGCAATAGGAGTCTACAAAGTTATAAACATACTATCTTACAGGTCTAAGACCCTCATCTAATTTTCCAAGACATCAATAATCAAGGCTAAACTATCTTACTCATAATCAATTCTAACATTCATATCTACACGCAATACATATCATACATCATCTATGAAGGAAAGTGGAGAGGAGCCTATCTCAAGGCCAAACCGCAAAATCATACTTCAAGCACCACATTCTCGTCTTCACTTCACAATTCCCAAAATGTCACCACACTATCAAAAACATAATCTACTCATCAATACAAGTCTAACGATACTCATATTGCACTATTGCGCTTCGGGTCCGAAAATGAAACCAAAAACCCTAAGTGGATCCCACATACGGAAATCGCATTTCCGAGGACAACCCAATGCTCATACATCATTAAGGAATCATAACCCTCAATTAATGGGTGCAAACAAATTAAATTTAGGGCTAAATCAAGCCCTAAGCTAAATTGGGGTTTTGGGTCAAGAATTAAGAAATTCACCAATAAAGTGATGAAATCTTACCTTAATCCGGATAATAAACATGATAAAAGATGTTTACCAAGCTCCCTAGACACCCACAAGACTCAATTTTGAGTGTGGTGGGGGTGGGGTGGTGGGGGTGATAGGAGGGGTACAACAGAGGAGAAATAGTGAAGACGGAGAAGAAAGAGCGTGGGATGGGTTGGGTGGTGGTGGTGTGATAGAGGAGATATCTCAAAAAAATTGTATTTTGCAAAAGAAAAAAAAAAAAAAAGAAACTCATTTAATGAGCTTTTTTAAAAATTACTTTTCTTTTGTGCCACATCAACATATAAGATGGTATTAAATTCAATTTTGATAAGTAGAGGTGTGTATTAGGTTACTTTAATAGTTTAGTTGTATCTTCAACTTTTCGAATATAGTTTAAGATGATTTTGATGTTTTTTTCCGAACAAATAATGTTTCATCCTCTAATGGATTGTCTTTGCTGCCGTCGTGCTTCTATTTTTGTGACATCAATCATATAGCTATAGAAATTTCGAAATTTGCAAAGTTAAAAATGAGAGTAGGAATAATAAGGGTAATGTAGTGATCAGTGATCACATATACGTAAAGACCTTTTTTAATCTTTTTGATTGGACCGCTTTGATTCCCTTGTAATTTATTCCCACATTTCAAAACCTCTTATATTTTCCCCCATTTTCTCCTTTTTGCCTTTACAAGATTCTTTTTAAAATTGTTCATTAGTTTGAAAATAAAATACTATAATCAAATTTGTTATATTGATAGTATTTATCTAAAAAGTTTCATGGCTGGTGAAAATAATGAATGGTTATATATATATCGACGATATTTGACATTTACTTAGATTTATTTATACATAGTTCTTAAATAAATATAAACACTGTATTGCTTAACGACATAAAAAATCATAGCAGAATAAATAATTAAGTGATATTACAATAATTATTTTGTAAAGAGAACATCACGTTGCAAACACAAAAATTGGGTTGAAAATTAAATATTGTAGAAATATAATATTTTATTATATATTTGTCACGTATCAATTGAGAAAATTTTCAATAAACTGAGATAAAGTAAGACTTGAGGCAGAATATACTAATACTTCCCGTTTAAATAAAATTTAGAGTATAGTTGAATTTGGAGTATGATAGTCAACTTTTCCAGTTCTCGATCTTGTTCAAATAGCGATCTTTTGATCCTTATGAAATTAAAAATAAGTATTTTAAAATTATGCAAAAACATTATAAACTATACTTTTAAAAAAAATTGGCGTTATAAGGTAATTTTTTTAATTTAATTAGATAATTTCTTAATTAATTTTGTAAAAACTATGGGACTGTGATTACTTTAATTGGTATGAAGAATGACAATTTTTACAATAAAATAGAGTGGTTTGGGATTTTTTAGAGAATGTGAAAGTCTTTGAAGAGAATCAAAATCGAAAAAGAAGATACTATATTATTAATGTTACTGCTACTGATTTGGTGTTGTGTGAAATATGGACATTAAAGCCTAATTGTTGAAGTTTTTATAGTGTTGAAGCCTACTGATTTGATCTTAAATAATATTTGATGTTTTCATGGTGGTTAAATAATAGTAGTTGTTTAGGTATAATTTGTTATTGGAATTTGGCATGTAATATTCTTTACATTTTGATGAAATGAAATTTATTGTTACTACTTAGGTGTAGATTTGGTGTTATAGTTTGTCATTTTAATCTTGTCTCTAAGCATTCTCAATTTTGTGGTCACATATTTTTACATCAAAAAATAATGTTAAAATAGACAAGTGACACAACAATGTAAGACAATACTATGGAAAAGTAACACCATAAATAAGTTCATAAATATATTCCATATTTCTCTAAAGTAACACCAAAAATAAGTTCAAAAACATGCTTCAAATTAAGGCTCAAAATAAATCAAAAATTATTTCATAAACATGCTACAATTGGAGCTCAAATTAACACCAAAAACAACTTCATAAACATGCCCTATATTGAGCTTAAAGAAACCATAATGCTACATGCTTTACTTGTATTAACGGGCTTTAAAAACTTAACAAACTAATTGTTTACTACTATGCACTAGTAGCATGTTAAAGCAATAATAGAAAATTCATTGTTTGGTACTCCACATTATACAACAAAATCAAAACACCTCACTCAAAATGAACTACTTCTTCTTCATTACTTTTTGTTGGTTTGTCATTTGTTGTAATTGATTGGTGGTGACATCATCTCTATTTTTTCATCTCAAAGATCAACAAAGATCAGTCCCTGTAGCACTTCGTCTTTATAACTTGAACCAGTTTGTAGAATTTTTTGCTTCATATCTTTATTTATTTATTTTTGAAAAAAAGAAACCAATTAGTATATTTACTTGATTATTAAATAAGAGAAGTGGTAGTTAACTAACATTTAGTATTTAATTTTTTTTTGCACTTGTTTAGATCCCAAATTCAACATTCTTTAATTTTCTGGATCCACCTTTTTCAGTATCTTTCATATTTGCAACTCTTTCTCACTTCTGCCCAACAGTTTCTTTTCTTTTAGGAGGAATTGACTGTTGTCCATATGTAATAGGGATCCTTATATCTCCATAAAAGAGTGCAACTTTTGTCAAGCTCTTAACCCTACTTGTATCACCACAAACTGTTGTTGAAGATGCAGTTTGATTTGAACTTGTTGGTGTATGTTGACTTGAGCTACTTTGTTCTATTTTTTTTAGATTATTGGTGCAGGTAGGATTAAGCTTCTAGGCTGGTAACTTCCTTGTGAACGGATTTGGATCAGAAACCTATAAACTCAACACAACAGTTAATAAATTTAAAAATCAAGTTCAAAGTAATTATTTTACTTTATAATATCTTTTGTTATGGCCTTATTGATATCATTTGGAGCATGTTATTTTCACCCCTATTTTGACAGCTTTTCATATTTTCTCCTTGGTTTATTTTTTCCTTTTATTCTATTTTTGGAGGCGTGTCAGACATTTTCTTAGGTTCAGGCGACTCAATCTTTAAATTATTTATCTCAAGCCAAATCCTCATATTAGAGATTGGTTGGATAAAGTGACTATAAGCTTTCATGAAAGTTTACTTTTTATATCTGTGAGACTCCGCAAAATTTTAATAATTTTATTTTTGACCCTCCCACATGCGTAATGTTAATTTTTAACTTGAATTATGTTTAGGGGTGTTAAAAGAATGTTTTGAAAAAGTTTTAAAATTTTTGAAAGGGGTTCGGGGTTATTTTAGAAATCTGAGGCAGTGTGCCTCCGAGATAGTGGCAAGCCACACCACTTGAATTCTGCGATAGCAACGTGACATGGAGGCTAGCCTCCGCGATATTGGTGTGCCACGCTGCTATGTTAAAATTGCCCAATTTTTATTTTTTCACTTGGGGTGAGGGTTTTTGGTCTTTTCACCCTTTCCATGATTTATAAACAAAAAAACAGACCTTTTCTTCTTCAGCTTTAAGATCAAACACTCTTATTCTCTTCTCTACCATCCAAACCAAGAAAGTTCAAGGATTTTTCAAGAAATCATTACTACGGGCTCCAAACCTCAAGTTGTCTTCAATTTCTTGTGTATTTTAGGTATGTTGGTCATCCCTAACTTGTGTTTTTACATTATGGCATTAAATTATTGGATATTCATGTGATATAAATTGTGGGTTTGAAATTGGGTTGAGGTTTTTTATTGGGTTTACTTGAATTGTCTTCCCCGTGGTTTAAATTATTTATTCATGCTTTAATTAATAGTTATAGGTACTGAATTGGTGTATTATTTAAATGGTTTGAATAGAAGAACATGAATTTTCCCAAATTGATTAGATTTTGGGCTCAGTAATTGCATTAACCTCAATCTACTTTGTAAACTTGATTTTGAATATGGATAATTGCATGGCCCATTGCATTGCAATAAAGGATAAATGAATGAACTTGGTTTTGGATGGTCTTGGTGGCCTTGGATTTGGATCTTAAATAGAAATTGGGAGTCAATTTGATTATATGAATTGGTTTTGCAAAATTATATTAGCTTGTAAGCATATTGGTATGACGATATCATGTTAGTAAATTCCATAATGAATGACTCCTGGGTTAATGGTTAGTTTATGAGAAAACTATTTTAATTTGAGCTTAAAAGAAATTGTGTAGCTCATCATAAAGGTGTATGTCCCAGGGAGATCAACACTGAAAACTACGTTTGCCGGCATTGGGGGTCTATGTGACTGTGTGCTTGGTTCACATATTATATATATTTTAGGAGGGTTATAGCCTTGATGTCCTTAGTATTTTCTTCGATTTATGCAGCTAACACGAACTGGACTCCTTCCAACAGGGGAGCTGAACCCATATAGCCCATGGGTACCTTTAGCACAGAGCGAGCTACACAGTTCAAACTAATGGTTTAAACCCTCATGTTTATGACTCTTGTCCCTATCCCAGCATCTTATATATATGTACATAAATGTTGTGCATGTGGTTTTGAATGGTTTATGAAAATGGCATTATTTTATCACTTTTCTGAGTTACATGCCATTACTTACCCAACTGATAGTCCCTGAATGCTACATCATTTCTTGATGTAGGGTTCAAAGGATTTTTTGTTGTTCCTATGCAGCATTAGGTGATTTAGTATTTCTATGGATCTGTTGTGAAGTGGTGAGCTTCCATCCTTTTGAAAGATTGAATATTTCATTATTTTTAGTACTATCTTAGTATTTTAGTTTGGATTCTTTTTGGTCATAGTTAGGGGGATGTCCAGACTTAGTTGGTATTTCTAATTTTAGAGGCTCTTATGGACAAGTGTAGGTTGGTTATTTTATTTTGACTCTTAATTCTTATTTGGTTTATCTATTATTCTTATCATCATATTTGGTTGTCTTTCGTTGTATTCTTTTATTATGTTCTCAATGTTAGGCTAAGAGAGTGGTCTCTGGCCCATGGTGAGCTTGAGATACCAGGCCCTGATTTGGGTCGTAACAAGCTCGGTATCAAAACATAGTTCAAGGTTGTTGGATGTCCACAAAGAAGTATCGAGTAGAGTCTCTTTTATGGGTTTGTAGAATGCCACACTTATAAGAAGGAGGCTATAAGGCATTTAGGAATGTTTTCCTTTCTTGTGTTTTATTTTTGAGCTATAGAATTTAGTGTGTGCTATGAAACTCCTCTAACTCTTGGTTTACTCGCATTTCAGATCATGTCTCCCTATGATCTGACAGTCATAGTAACTACGTTGGACCCTCTGTCCTACCTGAGTAAAATATGGAGAGAACTCACCCTATTAATAGAGTGTAGACTCGGTTTAGGGTCTCTGCTCCTGAATATACCACTCCATATGGGTTTTCACTGGTCCCTACTAGTCCTCTTCTAGCTTTCCAGGCTTATGATACTTATGCTCAGTCACCTTAGGGAGATATATATTGCTGAGTTTTGTTAGTCTATTCATATGCTCGCTCAGTTGGTGGCATTGCAGTCTCAGCGGTCTAATCACGTTGGTCCTGTTGTTAGTTTATCTGAGGTCACTCGGGTTAGCCAGTTTATGAAATTGAATCCCCCAACCTTTACAGGCTCTGAGGTTGAGGATGATCCTCACGAGTTTATTAATGAGATGGAAAAGATTTTTAGAGTTGTGAGGCTACTGATTCAGAAGTTGTGGAGTTTGTTTCCTATCAGTTGAAAGATAAGGCATATCAGTGGTATGAGGAGTGGGAAGCGATGAAGGGTGATGATAATGAGTCGGATATGGGATAACTTTTCATGCATTTTTCTTGATTACTACTTTCCTTAGGAGTTAAGAAAAGCTAAGGTTGAAGAGTTTGTGAACTTGAAGTAGGGTAAGATGAGTGTTAAGAAGTATACCTTGAAGTTTCAGCAGTTGGTCCATTATGCTCCAGAGTTAGTGTCTAACATGAGGTCCTAAATGAGGAAGTTTGATTATGGTTTGTCCCGTGATTTTGTGTTAGAGTGTAAAGTTGTTATGTTGAATAATAATATAGACATATCTAGAATTGTGGTTTATATGCAGTAGGTAGAGAATGAGAAAAAGAAGTAGGAAGACATGGGAGAGTGGCAGAGTAGGGTGCAAATCAGCAGAACAGTAGGAAAGATGGTAGGCAGTGGATTAAGAAAAAATGTTAGGAAAATTCTTATTTGACAACTAGTGCTCCTTATGTTATGCCTTTGGGTGATCGTCATTTTATGGATAGCAGTGATCCAAATGCACAGGGTGCCCAGTCTCAGCTAGTGGAGCTCAGTTACCCCCACCTTATCAACTTTATCGTTCTTTTGGACAGCTTTACCATGGATATTATGAAAAGGGGAGAAATTAGTGCTATACTTATGGTCATCTTGGTCATATACAACGAGATTATCCTTTGTACAGGGTTTATACTGGAGCTAATAAGGTTCGGGTTGCCACTTCTTCGTCTCCTACACCTAAGGGCACCACTTCAAGTACCGACATTGGCCGAAATCATCTCTATACTCTTACTACTCGATGGGAATCTAAGACATCCCTCGATGTTGTCACTGATATGTTACAACTTTTCTCTCATGATGTTTATTATTTGATTCATCCTGGTTTTACCCTATCTTATGTGACCTCTTATGTGGCTGTACACTTTGGTTTTGGTCCTGAAAATATTTCTAACCCTTTTTTTGTGTCTACTCCGGTGGGTGATTCTATTATGGCTCGAAAAATCTATAGGGTTTGTGTGGTGTCTATATTTCATTGAAAGACATTGGTGGACTTAATAGAACTTGATATGGTGGATTTTAATGTGATATTGGGGATGAATTGGCTTTATTTATGTTATGCTTCTCTAGATTATTATAGGATCCAAAAGGTTAGTTTTTATTTTCTTAATGAACCAATGGTTGAATGAGAGGGGAGTTCCTTAGTACCCAAAGGGTGTCTGTATTATCTAGTTTGGGTTAAGGATTCTGACTCTGAAAGTCCTTCTTTGCAATCTGTCCATGTGGTTAATGATTTTTCTAAAGTTTTTTTTTATGATCTTCCTGGAATTCATCTTGATAGGGAAATAGATTTTGGGATTTATCTTCTATCGGATACCCTACATTCTTCTTATAGAATGGCTCTGGCTGAACTAAAGGAGATTAAGGATCAATTAAAGATCTTCATAATAAAGGCTTTATTCGTCCTATTATTTCTTCATGGGTTACTCCTATATTTTTCATGGGAAAGAAACATGGGTCTCTTCGGATGTGTATAGACTATTGTCATCTTAATAAGGTTATAGTGAAAAATAAGTATCCTCTTTCTAGGATTGATGATCTTTTTGACCAGTTTTAAGGTGCTAAGTTTTTCTCTAAAGTTGATCTTCGTTCGGGCTACCATCAGTTGAAAATCAGAGAGGATATTCTCAAGACTATTTTCTAGACCCGGTACGACTATTTTGAGTTTTTGGTTATGTCATTTGGGTTGACTAATGCACTGGTTGCTTTCATAGATCTTATGAATTGGGGTATTTAGATAGTTCCTGGATTTGTTTGTTACTATCTTCGTTGATGACATCTTGGTGTAATCTAAGAGTGAGGAGGATCAAGCCAATCGCCTCCGAATTGTGTCTCAAATTCTTAAAGACCAAAGGTTGTATGCAAAATTTTCTAAGTGTGAATTTTGGCTAAGTGCTATGACCATTCTTGGGCATGTTGTTTCTAGTGAGGGGATCAAGGTGGATCCACAGAAATTTGAAGTAGTTAAGAAATGGCCTAGACCCACGATGCCAACTGATATTGGGAGCTTTTTGGGCTTGGCTGGGTATTATAGGAAGTTTTTGGAGAGTTTCTCATCTATTGTTTCTCCGATGACAAGGTTGACTAAGAAAAAGGTTAAGTTTTTGTGGTTTGATGCTTGTGAGGGTAGTTTTGAGAAGTTTAAGAATAAGTTGACTTATGCGGAAGTTTTGACCCTGTCCAAGGGTACTGATAGATTTGTGGTGTATCGTGATGCATCTCGTGTAGAACTGGGTGAAGTCTTGATGCATCATGGTAAGGTTGTGACCTATACTTCGCTGCAGCTTAAGGTTTATGAGAAGAATTACCTGACTCGTGATCTAAAGTTGACGGTTGTGGTCTTCGAATTGAAGACTTGGTGCCATTATCTGTAAGGGGTGCATGTAGACATTTATTTGGACCATAAGAGATTTTAGTATGTTTCATGTAGAAGGAATTGAATCTTAGGCTGAGGCGGTGGCTCAAATTGCTTAAGGATTACGACATGAGTTTGCACTTTCATCTAGGTAAATCTAATGTTGTTGCTAATGCTCTTAGTAGGTTGTCTATAGGGAGCTTGTCTTATGTTGAGGAGGAGAAAAGAGAGTTGGTGAAGGATATTCATAGGTTGGCTAACTTACGAGTTCGTATCTTGGACTCTGAGGATGAAGGAGTGATTGTTCGGAAAGTGGTTCACTCATCTCTTAGTATTGAGGTGAAGAAGAAGTAGATTTTAGATATCTTACTTATGCAGATTAAGGATGATATGGGTCAGCAAAAGGTTATGGCTTCGAGATTGGGGGAGATGGCATATTGAAGTATCCAGGAAGGTTATGTGTTCCTAATGTTGATGGGCTACGGGAAAGGATTTTGACAGAAGCTCATAAGTCTATATATATAGTTTATTCGAGTTTGACTAAAATGTAACATAACTTGATCTACTGGTGGAATAATATAAAGAGAGATGTGTCAAACTTTATGGCTAAGTGTATGATTTGTCAGCAAGTTATGATGGAAAATTTGAGGCTTGGTGTCATATCCCAAGAGTTAGATTTGCCTATGTCGGAGTGGGGGATGATTAATATGGATTTCATTATGGGTCGTCTGCGATTTTACAATCAGTATGATTCTATTTAGGTCATTATGGATAGGATGACTAAGTATGCTCACTTCTTGTCTGTGAGGATTAACTACTCAGGAGAAGATTATGCTAAGTTGTTCATTCAGGAGATAGTAAAGTTGTATAGTGCGCTGGTGTCCATTATTTCAGACAAAGGTACACAATTTTCATCTTATATTTGGCATTCATTTCAGAAAGGTTTAGGTACTCAGGTGAACCTTAGCACCATTTTCCACTCTCAAATGGATGGACAAGCGGAACGGACTATTCAAACTTTGGAGGATATGCTAAGGGCCTTTATGATTAGTTTTAAAGGTAGTTGGGTGATGAGTGATAAAT
This sequence comes from Capsicum pubescens, assembly GCA_030864215.1. Lineage (NCBI taxonomy): Eukaryota > Viridiplantae > Streptophyta > Magnoliopsida > Solanales > Solanaceae > Capsicum > Capsicum pubescens. The sequence goes on from CM061540.1 coordinate 238,189,310, forward strand.
TTACCACTCATATACATCCAAAACTATGCGCACTACTATGATTTAAATATGTTAATAAGATGAATTTATCATTTGAATGCATAAATTCCCATGTTTTGCAGGTATATAGGTAATGGGAAGAAAAGAAGTAAAACGAACTAAAAAGAGATCAAAAAGAGAAGAGTTAGTGCAAAAGTTGGGAAAAAACCTGAGCAGGAATTGACCCTCAATTACCACAATCGTGGTTTGAGGGTCACGATCATTACAAGTCTAGAATAGTCAAGATGGTGATCGCAATATGCCCACTGCGATCATGGGAGCCGCGATCGTGATCAAGCTCCGGCGATCGCAATTGAGCAAAAAATAGCTCAGGGATAGATTTGTCATTTCCCATAGCTGGATCCAATTCTCTATAGTATGAAATACCTTTTATTTTTGGAAGTCTCCAAATAGTTTTTGAAGTTTTGGCTTTGTAAAACCCTACCAATTTGGGCAAGAATATTGTGATTGATTTCCAATTGAGTTTAGTTGAAATTGAAGTTAAATTGAAGAATACTCTTGTTTGCATCTTCAATGGAAGTATTAAATGATTATTTTGGTATATTTCTTATCACTAACTTCATGAGTAGCTAAACATTAATCTTGGGATTATGTTGAAATAGGGTGCAATTATGTGTGAGTTTTGATTATTAAGTATAGAATCTTGGTTAATGATGGTGGGTTTTACTAATGCTTGTTTGTTGAGTGGGAATTTCTGGGTGAAAACCCTAAATTCCCAAATCTCACATCATCCTTGAAAGAGGGATGTAAGTATGCTTAAGGATCCTATATCATCCTTGAAAGAGGAATATGGGTGACAATGTATTAGTGAACTATATTTAGATGTAGCTTACTCCTTTTTCATTTTCTTAGAAATAAAGTTGGATTGAGAATTTTCTAGGTCTTAGGTATCTTCCTAGAAATGGGGATGCCCAATTGAGGTTTTGGGTGGATTTATTTACCATACCCATGGGGTATCCGAAAGGATCCATGGGTGATATTTTTGGTACTTAGTTGGAAAACTAGCATCAAAACTCCTAACCTAGCCTACCCATATAATCATTAACTAGCATTTGCATTTGATTATCATGAACCCATGCATTATTTTCCCCCAGGAAGACATAATGAAATCTTATCCGTATTTGTTTCCCTTAATTGGTAGTTTGAGTAGATTTCGGTAAAACAACATTCCAAACCAACCAACCCCTCCAATTTTAATTTATGTATTTCATTTGGTTTACACTACGGGTATATACTTAGACGCTTTCAACACCCATAAGATTTGAATACTAGATTCACTCCTCAAGGATTCAACCCCAACTCATGTTGGGTTATTATATTTGACAATGATCACTGTGACTAAAACTATGGGGTAAGTTGAGAATGATTATTGGGTTGATCATATACCTCTTATTGAGTTCGCTTACAATAACAGTTATCATTCTAGCATCTAAATAGCTCCTTTTAAGGCTCTTTATGATAGAAGATATAGGTCTCCTATTAGGTGGTTTAAGTTAGGTGAGACTAGGTTGTTTGGCCCTGATTTGGTTCACCAAGCCATGATGAAGGTAAAAGTGATTAGAGAAAGACTTAAGACTGCTCAGAGTCGCCAAAAGTCTTATGCAGATGTGAGGCAAAGAGAGTTGGAGTTTGAGTTTAGTGATTGAGTGTTCTTGAAGGTGTCTCTTATGAAAGGAGTCATAAAATTTGGAAAGAAGGGGAAGCTCAATCCTCGCTATGTTGGCCCATATCAGATTGTGAGGAGAATTGGCAATGTCTCTTATGAGTTAGATTTACCATCAAGTTTGGCTTCTATTCATCCTGTTTTTCATGTGTCTATGCTGAAAAAATGTGTGGGAGAACCTTGTTTGATAGTTCTTGTTGAGGATGTTGGTGTTTCGAATTCATTATTTTCTGAGAAAGTTTGGGTTGAGATATTGGATAGATAAGTTAGTAGATTAAGGACAAAGGACATAACTTTGGTGAAGGTTCTTTGGAGAAACCAAAAGGTATAAGAAACTACATAAGAATCTGAAGAAGATATGAAAGCCAAGTACCCGTTCTTGTTCCCCGGGTAGGATGAAAGTACTTAAGGTATGGGTTTCATTTCCATCTTGTCACTTTTTGAATTTTCCCTTAGATTCTACTGGATTCTTGTTATTCTCGTGCTAAAAATGTCCTAACTCATCATTAGGGGATAAATAATTCTAAGGAGGAGATAATGTCAGACCCTACAAAATTTCAACGATCTTATTTTTTACCCTCCCACATGCGTAACGTCGATTTTTGACTTGAATTATGTTTAGGGGTATTAAAAAGGTGTTTTAGAAAAGTTTCAAAAATTTTGAAAGGGGTTTGGGGAAATTTTGGAACTCTGAGGCTATTTGCCTCCGTGGTAGTGGCGTGCCACACCACTCGAGTTCTGCGATAGTAGCGTGGCATGGAGGCTAACCTTTGTGATATTGGCGTGCCATGTTGCTGTGTTAAAATTGCCTAATTTTTATTTTTTCACTTGGGGTGGAGGCTTTTGGTCTTTTCACCCTTTTCATGACTTATAAACATAAAAATGACATTTTCCTCTTCAGTTTAAAAGATCAAACACTCTCATTCTCTTCTCTACCATCCAAACAAAGAAAGCTCAAGGGTTTTTCAAGAAATCATTACTCCGGGCTCCAAACTTCAAATTGTCTTCAATTTCTTGTGTATTTCATGCATGTTGCTCATCCCTAACTTAAGTTTCAACATTATGGAATTAAATTATTGGATATTTATGTGATTTAAATTATGGGTTTGAAATTGGGTTGAGGATTTTGATTGGGTTACTTGAATTGTCTTCCCCATGGTTTAAACTATTCATTCATGCTTTAATTAATGATTATAGGGATTGAATTGGTGCATTGTTTTAATAGTTGGAATGGAAAAACATGGATTTCCCCAAATTGATGAAATTTTGGGCTTGGTAATTGCATTAACCTCAACCCACTTTGTAAACTTGATTTTAAATATGGATAATTGCATGGTTTAAATTTTCTTTTGAACCCATTGCATTGCAATAAAGGATAAATGAATGAATTTTGGATTTTAAATAGAACTTGGGAGTCAATTTAGTTATATGGATTGATTTGGCATAATTATATTAGTTTGTAAGCATATTGGTCTGACGACATCATGTTGCTAAATGCTTTAATGAATGACTCCTGGGTTAATGGTTGGTTTATGAGAAAACTATTTTAATTTGAGATTCAAGGAAATTATGTAGCTCACTGTGAAGGTGTATGTCTCAGGGGGGTCAACACTGAAAACTACGTTTGTCGGCATTGGGGTCTATGTGACTGTGTGTTTGGTGCACATATTATATATATTTTAGAAGGTCTATAGCCTTTATGTCCTTAGCCTTTCCTTCGGTTTTCCTTAGTTTGTGCAGCTAACACGCACTGGGCCCCTTCCAGCAGGGAGAGTTGGACTCATATAGCTCATGGGTACCTTTAGCACAGAGCGAGCTACACAGTTCAGACTAATGATTTAAACTCTTATGTTTATGACTTTTGTCCCTATCCTGGCATCTTATATGTATGTAGATAAATGTTGTGCATGTGGTTTTGACTGGTTTATGAAAATGGCATTATTTTATCACTTTTTCTAAGTTACATGCCATTACTTACCCCACTGATCGTCCCTAAACGCTATATCATTTCGTAATGCAGGGTCCGAAGGATTTTCTATTCCTCCTATACAGCGTTAGGTGATTTGATATTCCTATGGATCTGTTGTGAAGTGGTAAGCCTCCATCCTTTGAAAGGCCAAAATATTTCAGTATTTTCAGTACTATCTTAATATTTCATTTTAGATTTTTTTGGTCATAGTCGAGGGCATGTCCCAACTTAGTTGGTATTTCTGATTTTAGAGGCTCTTGTGGACTAGTATGGGTTGGTTGTTTGTTTTACTCTTAGTTCTCATTTGGTTTATCAATTCTTCTTATCAGCATGTTTGGTTGTCTTCCCTTGTATTCTTTTATTGTGTTCTGGATGTTAGGCTAAGAGGGTGGTCTCAAGCTTACGGTAAGCTTGAGATACCCGTCACTACTAGGTCCTGATTCGGATCATGACAATATCAATGCTCCACATAAAGTTTAGGCTCCTCTTTAATATGATACAATGCACAAATAACATGTTGGCGAGGAACACTACTAAAAAAATGCCAAAAAGCGACGGCCAAAAGCGACGGCTAGCATCACTTTTTGGGGCAAAAGCAACGGAAATCCGTCACTTTATTTTCATCTCAAAAAGGGGCGTTGTTTTTTTAAAACGATGTCCTACGTCGCTTTTATTACGATAGACAACATCGCTTTTAGGAAAAAAAATTAATTATGTTTTAAAAAAGCGATGTTATGCGTCGCTTTTTGTTCTTCATGTGAAGAACACATGATGAATAAAAAATGACGGACATCGTCATTTTATTGAAAAAAAATAATTTTTTTCAGGAAAATTGACACTGTCCGTCGTAATTTGAGAAAAATAAAATATTGTCGTCGCTTTTTGTTCTTCATAATGAACAAAAAGTGACGGTCGTCGTCGCTTTTCTGCATTTTTTTTATGAAGGCATCCCACCTGCCAAAGAAAAATGCAATTCAATATATACATCCCTCATTCAACACACATTATTACAATAATCATATAACACACTACATCAACAAATCATTTAAGCAATTCAAATCAACAACTCTTAAACAATGAATCCAACAACATTCAAAATACTTAAACACTCCTAAAGATTTTTTAAATTTTCAATTGATTACACTTTACAAATTTCAAAACACAAGTTCATCTTTCAATAACTACACTAAACCATTTTAAGTTGCTAATCCACTTTTCAAGTGACTAGTACACATTTCAAAGCACTACACTTAACCATTTTCAACTCTCTAATTCACATTTCAAGTGACTAAGCCTAACCATTTTCAAGTCATGAATTCACATTTCAAGTATCAACACTAAACCAATTTTAAGTCATGAATTCACATTTTCAAGTGATTACACTTTACAAATTTCAAAACACAAGTTCACCTTTCAAGAACTACATTAAACCATTTTCAAGTCGCTAATCCACTTTACAAGTGACTAGTACACATTTCAAAGCACTACACTTAACCATTTTCAACTCTCTAATTCACATTTCAAGTGACTAAGCCTAACCATTTTCAAGTCATGAATTCACATTTCAAGTATCAACACTAAACCAATTTCAAGTCATGAATTCACATTTTCAAGTGATTACACTATACAAATTTGAAAATACAAGCTCACCATTCAAGAACTACATTAAACCATTTTCAAGTCGCTAATCCACTTTTCAAGTGACTAGTATACACATTTCAAAACACTATACTTAACCATTTTCAACTCTCTAATTCACTTCTCAAATGACTAAACTTAACCATTTTCAAGTCATGAATTCACATTTCAAGTATCAACACTAAACCAATTTCAAGTCATGAATTCACATTTTCAAGTGATTACACTTTACAAATTTCAAAACACAAGTTCACCTTTCAAGAACTACATTAAAACATTTTCAAGTCGCTAATCCACTTTTCAAGTGACTAGTACACATTTTAAAATACTATATTTAACCATTTTCAACTCTCTAATTCACTTCTCAAGTGACTAAACTTAACTATTTTCAAGTCATGAATTCACATTTCAAGTTTCAACACTAAATCAATTTCAAGTCATGAATTCACATTTTCAAGTGATTACACTTTACAAATTTCAAAACACAAGTTCACCTTTCAAGAACTACATTAAACCATTTTCAAGTCGCTAATTCACTTTTCAAGTGACTAGTACACATTTCAAAATACTACACTTAACCATTTTCAACTCTCTAATTCACTTCTCAAATGACTAAACTTAATCATTTTCAAGTCATGAATTCACATTTCAAGTATCAACACTAAACTAATTTCAAGTCACGAATTCACATTTTAAGTGATTACACTTTACAAATTTCAAAACACAAGTTCACCTTTCAAGAACTACATTAAACAATTTTCAAGTTGCTAATCCACTTTTCAAGTGACTAAAACACATTTCAAAATACTACACTTAACCATTTTCAACTCTCTAATTCACTTCTCAAGTGACTAAACTAAACTATTTTCAAGTCATGAATTCACATTTCAAGTTTCAACACTAAATCAATTTCAAGTCATGAATTCACATTTTCAAGTGATTACACTTTACAAATTTCAAAACACAAGTTCACCTTTCAAGAACTACACTAAACCATTTTCAAGTCGCTAATCCACTTTTTAAGTGACTAGTACACATTTCAAAATACTACACTTAACTATTTTCAACTCTCTAATTCACTTCTCAGATGACTAAACTTAACCATTTTCAAGTCATAAATTCACATTTCAAGTATCAACACTAAACCAATTTCAAGTCATGAATTCACATTTTCAAGTGATTACACTTTACAAATTTCAAAATACAAGTTCACCTTTCAAGAACTACACTAAACCATTTTTAAGTCGCTAATCCACTTTTTAAGTGACTAGTACACATTTCAAAGCACTACACTTAACCGTTTTTAACTCTCTAATTCACATTTCAAGTAACTAAGCCTAACCATTTTCAAGTCATGAATTCACATTTCAAGTGTCAACACTAAACCAATTTCAAGTTATGAATTCACATTTTCAAGTGATTACACTTTACTAATTCCAAAACACAATTTCACCTTTCAAGAACTACACTATACCATTTTCAAGTCGCTAATCGACTTTTCAAGTGACTAGTACACATTTCAAAACACTACACGTAACTCTTTTCAACACTACACTGAATCAATACTCGAAACTTTAACACATCCGTTAATGTTAATTAAAATATATGCTTGAATTCCACATGTATTTATGAGTGATTGAATATGGCACAAACACAGCATGGGATGGCCAGCTTGTTTGTGTAACATATTTGAAAACCCCAACTAACAAATCTATAAAATAAAATTGAAAGTGATAATACCAAGTGATATATATATATGACGAATATTTAGAGAAAAAAATTATTTATTATAAGCTTTTACGAATTAATACAAGTTATATAGTTCTAGTCATTACTCAACCATAGTGTTAATTAAGTTCATTAATGTTTCTTGTGTTTATCCCTCATGATTCATGAAAAAAAGATTATATTCTAGTATCTAATGTTTCTATTAATCTATAATGAATTCCAAATATGAGAGGGTTATAACTTAGTGATAAAAAGAATAGGCATAATTAACAACTCAGTTTACAAACCCCTTTTGTATTACTTCAACAATATAAAGGAAATTACAACTCAAATAAATACAGATAAACTACGAAAAATACTAACTTCAAAATAAAGAGATCGAACCAAAATACGAGAGATTGAGAATAAGGAGATGAGAAGTGCAGACTTAAAATTAGGGATGACAAGACTACAGATTTTCCATAACAATTTTGTTTGCCTCTTCTCTTCTTCATACGTGTTATTATTTAACTAGTGCATCACCCGAGTCCCACACATAACTTTTCCATTTTCCAAATTTTCCATTCACTGTATAGTCTTGACTCAAATCGTTCATAACACATAAGTAAACATTAATTAAACTAAATTTTTTCATCAAGCACAACTGAAAACAATGAAAAATGATAAAGCAGCAACTAGAAATCAATCAAGGTAAGAGAGCTAACGAAGAGAAGAATGAAGAAAAGTGAAGCGGCGGCGGGACGGATAACGTAGGTAGATTTTCGTCGATTAAAAATCCGGCATTAATTTAATGGCGACGTCCACTGGTGCTTTGTTGGTTGACATCGCGGCTATTGAGAGCAGTTCGTGGTAGCGGCGTGTAATACCCCGAGAATCCCAACCGATAGTAGAACCATGCTTCAAGCTCATGAGAAATAAATTATAGTGATTTAGTAGTTTTATGATCAAGTTAGATGTATATTAAGTCCTCAAATACGTCCTAGCAATTAGACTAATCAAAACATCCCTTACCGATTGAATTCTTGAGAAGGACATTGCCATAGTCAACTTCAAAACGAGCATATCTCCCATTCTACAGAGAATTTTTGAGCTAATAACCCACTAACAGATATATAATTGAATTAGATTTCCAATGATACTAATTTTTGTGAAATCCGGCATCGAAGTAAAAAGTTATGGTCGTTTTACTGAGAGTTGTCCGAGCTATCCAGGAGCGACGGGCAAGCTGACGGACCGTCAAGTCAGCGATGGACCGTCGCTTTGGCCATCATAACTGAAGCAGTAAGGCCTTTTTATAGCCAAAAAATGATGGTTGGAGTGATGGTTAGTCACCAGAGTGACGGTCCGTCACTCAGACCGTCAGTTTTTTCCGAAACTGCGCTAAAACGTCGTTTTAAAGGGATTTTTAGGTCTTTTTCCACCCTATTTAACACCCAATCATGTCAAATCAAAGCACATAAATCCTCATTTATCCATAATATCCAAATTAGGGTTTCTTTCTAGATCAAAACCCAAGAACAAGATTCAAACCCTTCTCCAAGAAAACTCAAGAATCAAAAGCGTCGCCATTCAAGAACCTTCAAGAAATGTTAACCTCCTTCAAGATTCAAGCTCTTGAGGTATGCATAGTGTTCATTCATGAACTTCTTTTATCCATGAAGCTCAAGTATCTCTTTTCTAAGTTCAATTTTATGGATTTCTTTATTAATTTCATGTTGGGTTTATTTTGTTTATGTTGAGAATGATCAATTGACTTCAAATCCTTGTTGGGTAATCAACGTTATGTGGAATTGATTTGTATAGATGTATATTCATGTGAAACTATGATTAAACCCTAGGATGATGAAATTAGTGTTAAATTATGATGTTTAATTATTGTATAATGATATTTATATGTACCGTGCCTACCATGTGTTTGATTAAATGCCTATATGAAGGAAAAGTGCCCAACTAGTATGATATCATGAAATCCCCAATTATGTACAAGTTTATGCATATCATATGTTTGATGAAGTGCTCCAATATATGAATTATGGATTATGATGTCAGTCATGTGTTCAAGTAAGTCATGCTATGTCAGTTTCTTTCTATCGAGTCCTGCGGGTACTTGTACCCAAAATATTAGTTGTGTGCCTAGAGCCATGTCATGTTTTCACGATACTCTCAGTCAAGCCATGATCCATAGAACTCAGTCAATCATATGACTCAGGAAAACCCAGAAATCTCAGTAATCTCAGTAGATCAGTAATCTCAGTGATCTCAGTACTCAGTAATCTCGGTAACCTCAGTATTCCCAGTTAATCTCAGTAACTACAGTACTCTCAGTCAATCCTCAGAACTCAGTACGTTCCGTCAGTCAACAGAACTCAGTAAATTTAGTTTAGCTCTTCTATACAATACCACTAGTATTAGTTCAGTTCAATTAATCAGTTCAGCTCAGTTAATCAGTTCAGAGTCTTTCAGATGGGAGTAGTATTTAGCACCGAGCGAGCCTAGGGATGGGGACTCACCTCTAGATAGGACTGAGATCCCTAGAAGCAATCCCTAAGTTCCAAAACTACGTAGCCAGTATAGGTACGATATGTCACCCGTTAGATAGGACTGACATACTCAGGGATCACCCATTAGCACATTTAAATGTATAGGACGAATCCCAGGGGTCGCCCGCTAGATTAGGACTGACTCCACAGCAGTTGTCTTTACCAGTGGCGTGATACTGACACCCTTCCAACTGGGTTACAGGTTGGACCCCAGTTAGCATAGTATGGGGCATGTCGGTTAAATGAATACATCCCACAGTTTCAGTTACAGAATCAGGACTGTCAGATACAATTAATTCAGCTCAGTAGTATAGATTTAGGACTGTCAGATACAGTCAATCTTTATCATTATAAATAAACTCCGGGATCACCCACTAGACACGGCTGATCTCAAATATGGTCAGTCAGTATTAGTATCATCAGATTTAGAGATCAACCGCTGGATAGGACTGATCTCAGATTCAGTTACTCAGATATAGTATGGAACTCAGCTAGTTCCATCAGATTCAGGACTGTCAGATATAGTCACTCATGTTATCAGTTATGTCAGTTATCAGAACTCATGTTATCAGTATTCATCTTCAGGACTTCAGATACAGTCAACCAGACCAGTTCTTCATAATCAGAACTGTTAGACACAGTTATTCATGTATCAGTAACATAGTATCAGTCCCTCAGTATTCAGTATTTAGTAATATAGTATTAGTCTTTCTCACTCATCAGTGACTCAGATGTCAATATCAGTAAACTCAGTAGTCAGAACTCAGTATTCAGTCCTATCATGATCTCAGTTACAGTTACGTAGTCATGCATGTATTCTCACGTTCATATTAGTCAGTCAGTTAGTATTGTTCATGTATATGAACCATTTGCATTTAGCCTACCTCGCTTGCATACCAGTATATTCAAAGTGCTGACGCATTTGTACTATGGTGTCTTATACCATAGGTTTAGAAGCACGAGCTCCAAAGCATCAGTAGCATCCAGGTTCAGCAGTCAGAGTCAACTGTGAGTCCTCATCCTTCAAGGACATGATGATTATATTACTATTTCAGTTTTCAGTTTATTTCAGCAGTCGGAGTTAGTTGGGGACATGTCCCATCAACTCTTTTTTCAAACAGTTTAGAGGCTTTCAGACTATAGCATGTCAGACAGTTATTTCAGTTATTTTGGTATTGATATACCATATTTTCAGTTATGTACTAGTATTGAACCTTATGGCCTTTCAGTTCATGTTTCTGCATTATATAGTCTTTTAAGTAGTATACAGGTACAGATATCAGTCATGGGTTAGCTTATGTCCTTCGAGGTCATGAGCACTGTGTAACGTTCTGGGTACCAGATTTGGGGCGTTACACAACGCTGGCTTTGAGGCTGGCCGATTGATCCGTCGATCTTGGCGACACGATGGGAAGAAGGAGAAGGCGAGGGAGGCGGCACCGCTGTTGGTCAGTCCACCAGTAGTGGTTCGCCGTCTATTATGGGAGTCTGAGAGAGAGAGAATATATGGGAAGAAGAGCCTTTGTGCGGCTGTTGATGAAAAAATGGGGGCTTAGGGTTTGCTTATGTATTTTAAAATGAAAGATAGGGTATTTTGATCTCAGCCATTGGATCAGTTTTGATCGACGTTTGAGATTTAAAGGTTGAGAATTTGATCAAAATTTGCATAAATTTTTCAATTGAGTCACAAATTGGCTATAATTGTAATAAATTGAATAAAACTAGGCTAAAATTGGTATATTGTGGTAAAAAATTGGGTCAAAAAATAAATAGATCAGATAAACTGATTTAATTTAGGCTATTATTTAAATAAATGTTATAAATAATAATAATAATAATAATAATAATAATAATAATAATAATAATGAAAAGCTAGACAATATTTTTGCAAAAAATATGAGTGTGAACTATTGTGTGAAAAAAATAATTTAATAAAATTATGTAAAATGTCATATTTGAGTTTAAAAATTATAGAAAATGGTACTAAAATAATTTGTGCATTTTTCTAAATTATGAATGTGACACGTCAATATATATTTAATATAAGAATAATGTGCACAAAAATATTAATAATTGAAATAAAATAATTTTGATAAAATAGTAGCCTAAAAGTAGTATCGGTAGGTCATAATTAGGTGTCAACATCAGCCGCTGGATCAGTTTTGATCAACAGCTTAGATTAAAATTACTTTAAAAGGGGGTCAAAAATGAAATTAATATCAATTTGGTTAAAATTGACATTAATTGTGTACAAGATGGCTAGTAAATAAACACATTGAGAAATTGAATTAAATTGAATTAGGCCTGCTATTTTAATAAATATGATAATGTTGAGAAAAATAGTAAGACATTGATTTCAAAATAAACTAAGCATGTAAAAATTAATGTTATATAAAATTATCGGTAGTAGTAATAATAAAGACAATGCATTTATAAATTATGAGTGTGCATATTTACGTAAAAAAAAAATATTAATAAAAATTATGTAAAATGTCGGATTTGAATTAATAAATTGTGAAAATGATAATCTAATAAATGTGAAAATGACGAGAAAAATAGTAAGACGTCGATATTAAAATAAACTAAGCATGTAAGAATTAATGTTACGTAAAATTACAATATAAAATAGCATCCTGAGAGGGTATCGTGAGGTCAAAATTGGGTGTCAACACAATTAAACCGATTTAGTCCCGTAAATTAGGTCTGTGGAGGGTACAGTGTACGTAAACCTTCTCGAAAATCTATTCAAGCTTGAAGATTCTTGTAAAATAAAATACATCATGTAGGATTTTTGCTGCAATTAACATTTCTTTTTTTTTTCTTGTTAATTAGTTGCTACTTTTTCTATTTTATGCATATTTTCTTATTGGTTAAACCAAAAACCGAACCATTAAGAACTAAAAATCGATAAACCAAAAATCGATAAAAAATACCTTATTGATTTGATTTTTGGTTTAACTTATTTAAAAATCGATAACCAATAAATCAAACCAATAATATATAAAATCAAATCGAACCGACCGATGCACACCCCTAATTTCAAGAAAAAAAATAGTGAAAATTAATTTTAATATTTATCGTTGATCAAATATGATGAACGATTGAGATTAAAATTGAGCAGATGAGTCAAATTGGGATTAGAAATTGGGTTAAAAAAATTGAATTGGAGATTTCGATTACGTTAATACAACGTATTCATATGATGAATTGTCGGTTAATTGTCTTCATTATTATAACTTTAATAGTGTATTATTACCTCGATCATATGATGTTAACGTAATATTCAAAATATTTGGATATATAGATTCAGTTAGCTAGCTTTTAACTACTATGTACATCACTATACGAGAGATACGTATTTATATATACATACATATATATATATATATATATATATATGATTGACTATAAACTTTGTAAGATGTACTATATACATCACATACATGAGTATATTACCTCGTAATACAACGTATTTTATTTCTACTCTGATGAATTATCATTCAATTTAGCTTACATTATTATATTATAACTTCAACAATATATTATTACCTTGATCAATCAATTGTATGATATCAATGTATTCAATATATATAGTTGATTAACTATAAAATTCACAATATGTACTAGATACATCACATACACATGTAAATTACCTCGTAATACAATGTTTTGTATATATACAATGATAAATTATCGTTTAATTTAGCTTATATTATTATATTATAACTTCAACAGTATATTATTTTTTTTATCAATCGGTCGTACAATATATAATTGAATACATTTAATTTTTTTAATCATAAAAATTATTTATTTAATAGTAAATTAAGAATATCAAATATCGACGGACAGTGTCATTTTCATAAAGTTAATTTTTATTTAGTTTTAACAAAAGTGACGATGTCCATAGCTTTTTAAAATTTATATATATATATATATATATATATATATATATATTTACAAATTGTGACGGATAGCGTCGCATATCTAGAATTAATATTTTAGAAAATAAAAATTTAATTTAAAAATCGATGGACAACGTTGCTTTTCAAAAAATTAATTTTTATTTAGTTTTAAAAAAAGCGACGCAGTCCGTTGCTTTTTGTAAAAATAAAGAAAAATTAAAAATAATTACAAATTGTGACGGACAATGTCGCTTTTCTAGAATAAATATTTTAAAAAATAAAAATTATTGTGACGTTGTCCGTCGCTTTTAATAAAAATAAACAAAAATAAAAATTTAATTTAAAAAGCGACGGACAACGTCGCTTTTCAAAAAATAAATTTTTATTTAGTTTTAACAAAAGTGATGTAGTTCGTCGCTTTTTATAAAAAATAAAAAAAATAAAGATAATTATAAATTGCGACGGACAGCATCGCTTTTCTAGAATTAATATTTTAAAAAATAAAAATTATAGTGACGTTATCCGTCGTTTTTAATGAAAAAAATAAAAAAAATCAAATTTAAAAATCAACAGACTACGTCAGTTTTCAAAAACTAATTATTATTATTTATAAATAAATTACGACGTTATCTGTTGCATTTATTAAAAACAATTATAAATTATTTTTTAATTACTTGGCACAATAATCCGCGAAAAAAATGACGGATATTAAGACGTTGGTTGTCAATTTTAATAAAAAATAAATAAAAATAAAAATTAAACCTAAAAAGCGACGGACAGTGTCGCTTTTCTCGTTGCTTTTTAAAGCGACACAGTTCGTCGCTTTTTTGGCCTTTTTTTAGTTGTGGAATACCTCTCAACCTCCAAGTTCTACAGCTCTATATTCTATTAGTCAAGTTCATTGTATGCGTATATCCCCTTCTCCAATCTCAAAACCAACATCAGCATTTCGGAGCACCTTGCAAGCCTTAGCCATGTCCTTATTCTCCAACAATATAAGTCTATCCATAGGTGTAGTATCACATATCCAAGTTTTGACAAACTTAATCATCTCCACTATTTTAGTTATATTTTTTCTCCTAATTTTCTCCAATATGGTAATAATAGATTTGTATCTACTGGCTAAAATCTATGAATTAAAGGTCTCTGTAACGCCCAGAAATCACCCCTCGGGATGCTACACGGTGCCTAGGGTCCCAAGTGACCCCAAGCTAACCCTTTGGTTGGCATCACACATAAATAACTGAATAAAATGCATAAATTCCAATGAATAAGTCGAGAGATAACTATTTTATAAATTTGCTCAATACCAAAACTGGAGTCACAAGGTTAAAACTCAACTTTTACAACAAAACCGAAACCCAATACATCAACTTCTATCAACTATCTATGAAGTCTCTACTAGTACTGACTATGGATAGCTGGGTCATGACTCCCAACCACCCCAACTCAATACGACTAAGTAAGGAAATACATCTCATCTCAACTGTATCACTGACTCGAGCCTTTGGATCAAAAGAACTCATCACCTGCCGACTGGAACCTGTGAACTGATCAGACATGGTACATGCGCTACAATTTTGTACCTATATTATGAGACAATGTAGAACATAGACGTATATATGGATCAGTACTTGGGAATATACTGAGTATATGGGGGTGAATGCATATGTATAAAACAGTATCAACCTTCTTCAGTCAAATCATGTATGCAAAATGGGATGACTCACATGGCTCGAACAAGTATCAACTGTAAAGCTCATAAATCATGTAAGATGAGGCATTTAACACAAATCTCATGAGTCATCATTCTTTAACTGTAAAATAAGAAATCTTCTCTTATTCTTAATACTCAAGGCCAAAGAGGCTTTAAACAATACTATCAACTCATGCATATGCCTCATGGAGAGTGAAACTTCATTAGTGCTCAAGATCTCATAACTCTTTTTGAACTCAAATACATGGGATTTGGAATCATGTAACTTTGAAACATGCTTGAAAGCATTTCATTCACTTTAGGAAAATATCTCATTTCAAGCTTTAGGGAAATCATTCAATCTAAAAAGGAAAACACTCTAGTTTAGTGAAAATAACTTATCTCAAGGCTTCATGGGAAAAATACCAAATCAAGGGAAAATACTTCCTTTTAAAGAGACAATTCATATAAAAGGTATACTTTAACTAGGAAACCATTTTTTTTACAACCTCATTAGTAAGAAAATAGCTCATAGGATGAAAAATACTTTAGCTTTCAAGGAAGTAACTTATCTCAAGTTTAAAGGGCAAGGGAGGCTCTGGTAACCGACATAAACCATGAGAGCTACATGGAGTCCAACGTTTTACCCTCCTAAGGAAGAGACCCCACGTTGGGGAAGAGCGTCATACTCTTGCCAGGGAGTATAACCTGGGTCTAGTGATCACTAAACAAATCTCATCCTAGGGCCCAATAATAATAATCATAAACTCGGCCTCAGGCCCAACCTACGGTAGCACGTAGTATTGGGGTAAGAAACCGTAGTGACTTACCCGTTCGGTGCTAAATACTACTCCCTTTAGATTATTTGCGCTCATCTCATAAAAATCCACTTTAAGAATTATCTCATGGTTCATCACGAATCCAATAATCTCATATAGTGAAGTGGATTTCAAAGCTCTCGAACCATTAGGTCAATTCATTTCTCAATCATCTCAAAATACTCAAATCATGGGTGCTTATAGCACAAGAGTTCGTAAATTCACAAGTCTCAAATGGGGCTTACTAACCCATAGTTCAATCTCAAGTTAAAACTCATCAAAGGCATAATATATAGCTAATAGGTTCACAAATCATGTAGAAATCTGGGAATTTCAGCAATTTATCTCAAAATCTCAATATAGTCATATGCTTTAATATCTCAAACATTGCAAATATTAGTTTCTCAAGGAATGAAATCATGGGGTTATTACCCAGCTGTAATTTCTCAATAAAATATGCAGGAAATCATGCCATTTAAATCTCAATTCATAGGAAATATCAAAATAATGCATTCAATAATAATGGGTGAAAAACCCCAATTCAAATTCATGTAAAACCTCATGGATTTCAGGAAAATCATGATGTAAATAACCTTTTGGGCACAAGGGTGAAAGGGTTACCCTTGTTCAAACCCCACATACCTTAGATTAGGAAATTGGATGAACAAGCTTTATCGAAACTCTTCTTCTTATCCTTGAAAGAGAGGGTTCTTTCGACACTTGACTTGGGGAACTTGAATCTCAACTAAATTTGAAGAATCCATGGTGAGTTCTTAGATTCCTTAGAGAAGAATTTTATTTTGATTTGATTTGGAAAAGAAAACCCTAGCTCATTAGTGTTAGAGATGGGAAAATGAGGCAGCTGCTTCGCATAGAATATATAGGAGGGTTTAAAAGAGGAGAAAAAACCAAAATACCCTTATAAAAATGGGTTTAAAATTCTGTGCGGGACCTGCGACGGTGGGCTCAGATGGCCCATCAGAGGCCCGATGGTCCGTCGGTCTCTGCTATCAGACACCGTCCAGAAAAGGGGATTCTGCCTCAACCGTGACGGTGGGATGCGGCGTTCCGTCGGATTCCCAATGGTCCGTCGGTCCTGTCCGTCGCACATGGACAGAACTGGGATCCTCTGCCACATCACGATGGTGGGGTGCGACGGTCCGTCAGACCTCACCGTCGTAATTCTCCAGAGAGTGGACTCACTACCACGAATCGACGGTAGGGTGCGATGGTCCGTCTCTTGGCCGAAGGTCCATCGGACCACTCCATCGCACCTGGGAAGTTCAGAATTAGACTATTTCCGTAAAACGTCCATAACTTCTTCGTCCGATGTCGGATTTTGATGAAATTGGTATCGATGGAAAGCTTATTCAATGCTCTACATGAGAAAAAGTCTATATTAGGGAAATTCCACATGGTTCAAAGTATTTAACACTTGGGAAGACACTTTTAAAACTTTTGGGACCGGATTTATGCTCCACTGAGCACGCTCTAACGCTCATACTAGGAGAGAAAATTTTACGAGGTGTTACAATATCTCCCCCTTGGGAACATTCATCCTCGAATGTCGATAGTCAGGCTAGGAAAATGGAGAGAACTGAGGATGCACAGCCGAAATTCTTATCAAACTGAATCTATACCTTTCCAAACTCGGTACACTCGAGAAATATATATATTTTCAATATGAATAGCTATGTAACTGCATCTCAGATTAGAGAGAAACTGAATGAAGGAAGGGTGTTACCCTCATCTGAATCTGGGATAACTTGCCTCAGCCTTATAATGAAGAGCTAGCTCATGCTGATTTCAGCGCGTGCGATCATCGACTGACTAAATCTAGAATCAAACCTCCCTGATGGATGATCCCTGAACCTACTATCCATGATGAGAAATTATTATGTCTGAGACCAGACCTATGCTGCGGGGGATCTGTGAATCTGCCAAAGAAGACAATCAACTGAACCTGAAACTGAGATCAAGCCTATTTAACGGGTGACCTCTGGAGCCGATAACAAGAATGCTCAATTGAATATGCTACTGGGATCAAGTCCATCTAGCGGGTTCTCACGGGACGATATGGGTACTCAACTGCATCGGAGATCAAGCCTATCTGACGGAATAATACTGAAACCTGAACAGAGTACTCGGGTACTACAGAGGTTGCACTAAACACGTGCATACTACTAGATCTGACAAGAGTATAGAACCAAGTCTAGAGTGCTAACGATGCTGACATTACTCAAGTTCTGTAACTTTTTTAGAATCTTGAGTTCCATAACTCACGGAGTTCTGAGAATCATGGCTTGACTGAGAATATCGTGAAAACTGACACGGGCTCTAGACAGCAGCTAAAATGTCAGGTACATATACCCCCAGGACTTGATAACAGAAAGGTAAAACATAACCATTCATGACCATGGACATTCATTCACCATCACAATCACTAAGGCGTCACTTCAAGCATTTAGGGATTATAAGCACGCGATAACATAGGGGGCATGCTATTGGGTCATACTCCATTCAACAAGATCTTGCATCAAGCACTTAACACGTATTTGGGTCTTGACATGTATCGGAGAACACACAATTGGGGAAACTTCATACCACCATTTCACCATCTATTCACTAAGGCTTTCCAACAACCACTTGGCATGCATGAGCTTACACACAATTGGGGATCCCTAGTAAACATGCCATAATGGCTCTAATTTCTTCACATAAGCATTTCATCAAAAGTATGGGGAGCATGCTTTTTTTGTTCAACCATTTCTACACTTAATTGACACGAACACATCATCTAACAAGCAACCTGAAGAGGTTTATCATGAACATCACATGAATTTCACATACTAGGGTAAAAGCTCGAAAACCTCGTAAACAAACATAAATTACAACTCAATCATAGAATGAACATCAGTTTCAACTCACATGTATCTTGGAAACTTATAAGCATCAGAATCTTTGAATTTCAGAAAGAAAGGGTCCTTGAGTTTCTTGTATGAAAGGGACCCGAGAATCAATATCTACATACGACTATCTTCCTTAACATGACACATCTACTCTCTCCTACTGGCACAACTGTCCATTATCTCTATCGCGACCTAAGGAAGAGGTCGCTAAAAAGTTAGAGCATGAGGACCTGAAACATGAAGGGACATTGTATTTCATTTGGCACTCAACTGAGGCTCGAGGCCTTTAACATTATGAACTTATCAAAGCGGTCTAACCCAAGGACATGCATGATACAAATCTAGACTTAGTGAATGACTAAAAGAATTGCTCGAGTACTTAAGTCACGAGTTGCATGATCTGAATTTAGAGTTCAAAACTCATGGGTGTGATCCTGACTGCCAAATGCACCAGAACATCTCATTTTAGGAACTAGGAGAGTCCATAATCCTCTATCACATGCATGAACATGAATTAAGATCACGGAACAGAAATGTAAAACATGAGCAGGTACTGGGAAAACAGAAAGCACTAAAATGTGATTGGGTCAAGCACAAATTTTTCTCGAAGCCATTCTACGGCTTACTGGTACATCCACTACAGTCTTAAGGTTCGATCCTGTTACCGGTCCTATCATATCCCCATTAGGCTTAAGCCATCGCTCCAAGGTGGTAAACCACCACATACTCTGGTCTGACTGTCATCACCTTGTTTTAAAGTCGGGGATATAACAATGCACATAAATAAAAGAACTTAACTCGAATGACTACACTTCAAAGCGTAAAACAACAACAACAACAACAATAACAAACAACAACAACAACAAACAACAACAACAACAAACAACAACAACAAAAAAAGTATACTGCCACATAAGTGGGGTCTGGGGAGGGTAAATTGTATGCAGTCCATACCACTACCTCTAGAGAAGTAGAGAGGCTGCTTCCGATAGACTTCCGGCTCAAGATAAAAAGGCAGTATACAAAAGCATCCAAAGCACAGGACACGATAAAATAACATAGGTACGACATTCACAACAATTGCACATTGTCGAACAAAGGACATCAAAGCCCACCTAATTACCGACTACGACTCATCCACGCCCTAAGCCCTCTATCATGATGTTTTTTCTCCAAATCTTCCTATCTAGGGTCATGTCCTCAGTCAGCTATAATTGCCCCATGTCACGCTCTATCACATCACTTTCCTAAAGCATAATGCCAACTCATAATACCTTCTCCTGAGATTCACATCATTCGCCTATAGCCTAAATAGTCATCATTTACTACGTAATGCTTGGAACGGGCATCTCCCAATCTTCTGACATGCCACACCACCTCTGTCATAGCCTACCTCTACATCGCCTATAACTTATGTTTCTAAACCATGAGAATCAAAATCACGCACAACACCTTCATTCATAATTCCTCAACTTAGCTATTATGGACATCATTCATCATCTCGCTAGTCCTACCTAGCAACTCAGCGTTACTACTAACCAGACAACATGCAATGATCCTCGAAAAACATTACATCCCCATAGCACCATGGGCATGCCTCCACACAAAACATACAACATCAAACTAGATTACGGATCAAACAAACTTAAGCTCTTGCATACACTGTTCAAGCCTATTAGATCACCTCCCTATAACTAGTACTATTAAACAAAAAATCATCGTCTCCACGTTCATGACCATAAATCGTTCAAACTTAGTGTCTAGTTCTATTCTCACTCGGAAGTTATGGAATAAAACATCAACAATACTCGACAACAAGTTGCTAGTAAATCAAAATAGACCTCACACGGCTTCACCAGACTTTGATTTTGTGTTTTGAATGAGAAAATGAGATGAATAACAAAGCAACTATGCTAGTGAATCGAAAGAGCCCCACACGGCTTCACTAGACTTGATTTTTGTTTTCAAAAACACAAGGATAAAAAGATTACATATGGCAAGAGATAGAAACTTGACACGCAATATTCAATGATCTAAGAACACACATCTCATTACTTCTCACTTGCGTAACTCATAAGAGTAAGGCAATATCTTTAAACACGAGGGACTCATGACATACCAGAAGGCCCTTATCAAGCTATTTTGAGATACCTCTGAAGCTTCTTACTAGCCAAACTGAGAACGTCATCTGGGAAGGAACTAGAACTTACTAATCAAGATATCTCAAGGATAATACATGGGTAAGGAAGCATAGCTCCACATCATAGACTCTAAGGAGGAATCTAAAAGCACCTCAGACTTGGGCTTAGTACCTGACTTTTATGAGTCACAAATAAAGCACTTCAATCATCGGAACTCAAAAACACAGATGGGATACTTTCTAACACGATTACAATCCCACTACAATCTGTAAAGATTCAATCTTGACTATTTCTGATACTTTAAAAGTAAGGAGGAGATGGCCTGAATAGAGGAAGTTGAGGATCTGCGTAAGCGCATAGAGAATCTCTCTATAGTAGGATCTAAGACTCAAAAGGATGGAGACATTTCCTAAATGCCTTATAGCCTCACAAAGAAAAGTACAGATGTCTCCATACTATTCTGTAGGACTCTACTAGACATGGCTTTATAGACACCCTGGGATACTTGAACCTTGTGCTCTGATACCATCTGGATTCCCCAAAATCACCCCTCGGGATGCTACACAGTGCCTATGGTCCCAAGTGACCCCAAGCTAACCCTTTGGTTGGCATCACACATAAATAACTGAATAAAATGCATAAATTCGAATGAATAAGTTGAGAGATAACTATTTTATAAATTTTCTCAATACCAAAATTGGAGTCATAAGGTTACAACTCAATTTTTACAACAAAACTGAAACCCAATACATCAACTTCTATCAACTATCTATGAAGCCTCTACTAGTACCGACTATGGATAGCTAGGTCATGACTCCCAACCACCCCAACTCAATACGACTAAGTAAGGAAATACATCTCATCTCAACTGTATCACTGACTCGAGCCCTTGAATAAAAAAAACTCATCACCTACCGACTGGAAGCTGCAAACTGATCAGACATGGTATATGCACTATAATTCTGTACCTACATTATGAGACAATGTAGCACATAGACGTATATGTGGATCAGTACTTGGGAATATACTGAGTATATGGGGGTGAATGCATATGTATAAAATAGTATCAATGTTCTTCAATCAAATCATGTATGCAAATGGGATGACTCACATGGCTCAAACAAGTATCAAATATAAAGCTCATAAATCATGTAAGATGAGGCATTTAACACAAATCTCGTGAGTGATCATTCTTTAACTGTAAAATCAGAAATACTCCTATTCTCAATACTCAAGGCCAAGGGGGCTTTAAACAATACTATCAACTCATGCATATGTCTCATGGAGAGTAAAATTTCATTAGTGCTCAAGATCTCATAACTCTTTTTGAACTCAAATACATGGGATTCGGAATCATGTAACTTTGAAACATGCTTGAAAGAATTTCATTCGCTTTAGAAAAATATCTCATTTCAAGCTTTAGGGAAATCATTCAATCTAAAAATGAAGATACTCTAGTTTAGTGAAAATAACTCATCTCAAGGCTTCATGGGAAAAATACCAAATCAAGGGAAAATACTTCCTTTTAAAGAGACAATTCATATCAAGGGTATATTTTAGCTAGGAAACCATTTTTTTACAACCTCATTAGTAAGAAAATAGCTCATAGGAGGTAAAATACTTTATCTTTCAAGGAAGTAACTTATCTCAAGTTTAAAGGGCAAGGGAGGTTCTCGTAACCGACATAAACCATGCGAGCAACATGGAGTCCAACGTTTTGTCCTCCTAAGGAAGAGACCCCACGTTTGGGAGGAGCGTCATACTCTTGCCAGGGAGTATAACCTGGGTCTAGTGATCACTAAAAAAAATTTGGCCTCGAGCCCAATAATAATAATCATAAACTCGACCTCAGGCCCAACCTACGGTGGCACATAGTTTTGGGGTAAGAAACCGTAGTGACTTTCCCGCTCGGTGCTAAATACTACTCCCTTTAGATTATCTGCACTCATCTCATAAAAATTCACTTTTAGAATAATCTCATGGTTCACCACGAATCCAATAATCAAATCGATAATCTCATATAGTGAAGTGGATTTCAAAGCTCTCGGACCATTAGGTCAATTCATTTCTCAATTATCTCAAAATACTCAAATCATGGGTGCTTATAGCACAAGAGTTCGTAAATTTACAAGTCTCAAATGGGGCTTACTAACCCATAGTTCAATCTCAAGTTAGAGCTCATCAAAAGCATAATATATAGCATATAGGTTCATAAATCATGTGGAAATCTGGGAATTTCAGCAATATATCTCAAAATCTCAATATAGTCATATGCTTCAATATCTCAAACATTGCAAATATTAGCTTCTCAAGGAATGAAATCATGAGGCTATTACTCAGCTGTAATTTCTCAAGAAAATATGCAGGAAATCATGCCATTTAACTCTTAATTCATAGGAAATATCAAAATAATGCATTCAATAATAATGGGTGAAAAACCCCAATTCAAATTCCTGTAAAACCTCATGGATTTCAGGAAAATCATGATGTAAATAACCTTTTGGGCACAAGGGTGAAAGGGTTACCCTTGTTCAAACCCCACATACCTTAGATTAGGAAATTGGATGAACAAGCTTTCTCTAAACTCTTCTTCTTATCCTTGAAAGAGAGGGTTCTTGCCACACTTGACTTGGGGAACTTGAATATCAACTAAATTTGAAGAATCCATGGTGAATTCTTAGATTCCTTAGAGAAGAATTTTATTTTGATTTGATTTGGAGGAGAAAACCTTAGCTCATTAGTGTTAGAGATAGGAAAATGAGGCAACTGCTCTGCATAGAATACATAGAAGGGTTTAAAAGAGGAGAAAGGACTAAAATACCCTTATAAAAATGGGTTTAAAATTTTGTGCGGGACCTGCGATGGTGTCCGTCAGTCTCTGTCGTCGAACACCATCCAGAAAAGGGGATTCTGCCTCAACCGCGAAGGTGGGACGCGATGTTCCGTTGGAGTCCCGACAGTCCGTCGGTCCTGACCGTTGCACATGGCCAAAATTGGGATCCTCTGCCTCGTCACAATAGTGAGGTGCGACGGTCCGTTGCACGGTCGACGATCCATCGTACCTCACCGTCACACTCTTTCAGAGAGTGGACTCACTGCCACAAATCGACGGTAGGGTGCGATGGTCCGTCGCTTGGCCGACGGTCCGTCGGACCACTCCGTCGCACCTGGGAAGTTTAGAATTAGACTGTTTCC
Organism: Capsicum pubescens; assembly: GCA_030864215.1. Taxonomy (NCBI): domain Eukaryota; kingdom Viridiplantae; phylum Streptophyta; class Magnoliopsida; order Solanales; family Solanaceae; genus Capsicum; species Capsicum pubescens. Next base: position 238,213,551 of record CM061540.1, read on the forward strand.
GTAAAACGACCATAAATCCTTCGTCCGATGTCGGATTTTGACGAAATTGGTATCGATAGAAAGCTTAGGAAAATTCCATACGGTTCAAAGTATTTCATACTTGGGAAGACACTTCTCAAACTTTTGGGATCGGATTTACGCTCCACTGAGTACACTCTAAGGCTCAGACTAGGAGAGAAAATTTTGTGGGGTGTTACAGTCTCACACATGTTATTTTCAGCAGCATCACACTTAGAATCTTCTTTAAAGAATGCCTTAACCCATGACTTCCTAGGATAATGCAACAAATCAATGTTAATATTCTTACCTTGAGTACCAAGTTGGCTCATGTAATCAAGTTCCTCTTCAAAATTCAGTTCAAAACTTGCCTTGGAACATCTCCAAAACTATTTTCTCCTCTCTTCTTTCTTTCACCCCTGACTCAATTGAACTAAATGAGTCTCGCACACCTTCTAACTTCAGCATTTGGTAACAACTCAAAAACAGTTGCATGAAAATTCTATATTAACCAAAAAAACAGTTAAAGTACTTGATAAATAAAGTATTTTAAATAATTGACAATTAAGAAAAAAATAGTTAAACATTGTCTTTTGTATATCAGCCATCACAGTGAAATCTACTCCAGTATTCAACTATAGATCCTCTTTCAAATGAATGATAAAAAAATTTCAAATATACTTAATTTTCTTATCCATAACTGTCCAGGCTATAGAAAACATTTGATGATTTTCCTTCTTCCTAACTGCTACTAGAAGCTCACCCTTACAAGCATTCTTTAAGAAACATCCATCAAACTATAATTCTTCTACACCCTTTCATCTACTCTTTCTTTAATGTATCCAAACATACATAAAAATACACAAATGGATTTTTATCTGGGACGATTTTTATGTCTATTCTCAGTCAAACAGAATTATCATGATTGATTTGTTTTATCATCTCAACATAATCACATAATCTTACAAATTTCACGTTCTAGTCCCTCAAAGATACTTTAGAAATCTGTAACCTTGCCTTATAACAGATAATTCTATCCATATATAATATCAATTTCTTTCTGCACAATTCTTGTATTTTCCAAATTCTCAAAGGTGATTGTTTAATTATATCATCCCAACAAATTTAGTTGTATGCATCTTGTTCTTGTTTGATGTAGTACACTTACGAATTGAATTATAGTTCTTAATTAAGAAATTATCAAAATCTCTATCAAATGCACTTATACACAATCATTTATATTTTTTCTTGAATTTACATTTAGCCTTCACTCTATGAGCTTCGTTAAGTTTTGAAAACAATCTAAACATTATTTTTTATTGTATACCTTTTCAAAGGTTTTATGAATTTTTTAGGACCATTAAAAATCATAACAACTTCAAAAATAGCAATATCACAATTATCATCTTACCATATTTTAATACTTCCTCTTCTTCTTGATAAATTAACACCCACAATAGCATCCTCATTTAATAAATTAGTGCTATAAATACTGTCCTAGTTTGAATTATTAATGTATTTTTCATAACCTCCTAATCTATCCACACATCTATCTTTCTTATTTCTATCATGTCTTGAAAATCTTTGTTAATACCAGCTTCACCTACTGATATTTCTTAAGGTGTTTTGATTTTCTTTTAGGATTTCTTTTGCTTCAACTTTCAGTCCTAAAAGCTCTCAACTCTTCATCTATATTTGAACCATCCTCATTAGAGATTTCAACCCCCGTCTGATTCACTACTAGACAGATCTGTTCCATAATCATTTAGATCTGGATTAAGTCTCATATGCTCATTACCATCATTGCCTATACTATCTTCATCAGAAGAGCCATTACACTCTGGCCTTTCTAAAATATCAACAAAATTTATCACAACCTCAAGCTCATCATCAATTTCATATTGAACAAACATATCAAGCTCATCACTATTTTTTAAGTCCTTCACAAGGCCTAACAACTACCTATCAGAACTTGAACTAAATCACCATCATCTATATGTTGACAATAAAATCCCTTCACTTTTGAGTACCCAAGATCTTTGGTGTAGGAAAGAAATTCAACAAGACTGTAGTGTTCTTTATCAATAACAATAGCAAAGATATCTAATTCATCTTATAAGTAGGGTTAGGATTGACTACAAAAGTCTCCCATAATGAAAACAAGTCAAAATAAAGTTGTCCATTATATTTTCTTCACAACCCACAAAGATTCTCAACAATGAGAAAATACAAAGCTTCTAACTTTAAAGTTGTCAAAATAGCCCTAACTTTATCAGTCAGAGTTTCAAGAAAAATTCTAACTTTATCACTGAAATTCCTCAAAATTTGAAAAATTTCTAACTTTAGCACTGAAATTTTTTAGAAAATCCTAAATTCGCAAATTTAATCAAACACTTCAATTGGGTTCAACAAACATTCAAGACGTCAACGAATATGCATAAAAATAAAAGAAAAGTTTAGTACGACCTTTAATTTCGTCAACTTTAAAATCTATTTTGAAACCAACTTTAAGAAAAATACATCAAAACTTGATTGCAAGAGTTGTACCTACAAAATGAACGATTATTAATTAGTAATCACTATGAATTCAAGAAAAATTTAAAGCAAAATGGCAGAAATAATCGTAAAGCTTATCAAGAGTTTTCATCGAGTTCCAAATCGATAAAAGTGGAAAATGATTCGATTTTTGTCTTCCCCCCCAACCCCCACACCCTTTTTAGATTAGGTTTGGCTAACATGAAAAGTAAAAATGAGGTGGCGAGTTTTAATTGGCATTTAAAATTCACGTGGATGTGTTTGTTTACAGGCATCTAGAATTATTTTTCAACGGAGCAAAAGATGTCAAAGTGACACAGTTGGAGGCTACTTTAGGTGTTTAAAATGAACACCGTCCACTTTAGGTGTCAAAGTGAAATTTCGTGTCAAGCTTAGGTGTTTGTCGATGTGCTTGGACTTAAATTTATTATATTTAAAGAATAATATGATAAAATTATCCCTATCATTTACTATTTCTTAACTCACACGTCAAGTCAATAGTGGACAACTATTGACAGACAGAGGGAGTATATTAATTTTTTATTTATTAAAGTAATTAATTTATTTTGAAATTCATAGATAAAGTAATTAAAATAATTTGACTTGTTATTAAATGATAATGGTGCCAAAGAAATGGAAGAAATAGAGGGGAAGTAGTAGTGTTAAAGACGTGTTGGAATTGGAAATGGGTAATTCAAGTCAACCATTTTTTATGTTTCTTTATCCACGCCATTAATTCGCTTTCACTATCTTCTACTTATGATTTTTGTGTATGAAATAAATATTGGATGTGTTGGAGAATGCCAAGTAGACCATAGAATGAGGAATGCAACCCTCACTGTCCCATCACAAACTTATTTTTCTTTTCGAGTTATTTTTGAATGGTCATTTATTTAATAATTTTATCTCATATAACTATTAGCTGACTAATTATCTGAGATAGCAACCCTTCTATCTCCACTCTTATATTTTTTTTCACAATATAATCTACAGTTCGTATATATCCCCAAACAAAATAGATTCTTAGATCATTCTTTTTAAGTTCTGACTGGTTTTTTTTTTTTATTTCACACTTAAATGTCTGATATTTGGTTTGAAGCTTTAAATTGATTTGAATTTTATGTCGGTAATATTCATTGAAGGAAAAATCAACTCTTATAAAAAAAAAAAAAAAAATTCTCTCAAACTTTGTACCCGAAGCCACTAATCAAGGATGAAAAAGATTTGTTCATCCCACCAAAAATCGCAATAGTTGATTCAAAGAGGTATTATACAAGAATTGTGAAAAAAATATAATTATATTAGTAGTGCAATATGTTCTTTGGTAATAATATGTTGTTTTCTTTTAAGATACAGTATCCTACTTAATATGAAAAGGAAATTATGTATTGCTATACACCTAGTTGACCAAATAGAGTAAAGAATTTCGCCTTTCAATGCAAATTATACATGTATATATTTCGTCCAAGTTATAAATTATTCAAATCTGGTTAATAGTCTGACTAAAACATTAGGAAGACCATGTACGTAAATCAAATTAGTTATGACTTGTGCTTATCCTGTAATTCCAGTAGAGCTCCTCCATGTTCTTCCATGGACGAAAATTTAAACATAATTAATAAATTAAATTTATTACTTATTGGATAAGTTCAGATACTAATTTGATAAGACATGTTTTTCAAACTTTTAGAAACGATGTAACTGATTCATAATTTCCTTTTCCAAAATCAACAGAATTATCAGGGCATTCATATTTTCCCATATTACTGCCGGGGGCGGATCTTGGGGCTTGGATGGGGTCTTAGGAACCCAATAACTTTCATGTGAATTTAGTATTTATAAAGAGAAATCTAGTAAATATATAAAAACTATAAATTAAAAAATCATAAATAAAATGTATTGTTGGTCTAGTGAAGTATAGGGACTTATAAAGTTTTACTGACCTTTTAGTGGTGAGTTCAAATCCCCTTAGTTACTCTTTGATGTTTTATTTTAATATAATATGGAGAATCCACAAACTTTAAATACTGAATCTGCCACCAGTACTACGTCATACACATTTTGTAGATGGTTCTTAAATGTTTTAACTCTTGATAGTTTATTCTAAAGAAAGTCACCTATTAAATAAAATGTTTAAGTGCGTAAAATATTTTTAAACAGGTAGCTAGAAAACTTGTAAGTATAAGGTAATTATAACAAATAAGTTTCTTCATTTCTTCGCATCTCACATTTAGTAAATAAAAAATGGTCAAAAATATTCTAAACCTATTAGAAATGATTCAAATTTGGATATCTTTCCACATATAAAGGGAGATGTTGAGGAGATGTTTAATTTAATGTTAAACATTTTAAACTATTGGCTTAATATGTTTCTAACCTTTAAATTTTTCATTAAATTTTATTAAAATACTCCAATTATAATTTGTTCTATTTGAACACATGATAAATTGTTCTTATCAAATATTTTTGATTCAAATTTCCAAAAAAAAAAAAGAAAAAAAAAACTTCTACACATATAACTTACACAAATTTCATAGTTAAGGAGCTACGAATATTTTTAACCATAATTTTATTTAATTACATAAAATTTCATAAATCTCATTCTGAAGTAATAGAATTACATTTATTTAAGAGAGTAAATCATGAAAAATCCTCTTTGGACGATAGTCCCATTATATTATATATATATGATAAGTTGGAGAAGGTCAAACACCCCAGAAATCCTCAATTTCCTGGGCATTATTTCTTTAGAGCTGAAATGAGATGCTTATTGAGACGCAAATTTGCTATATTTTTCTTAACAAAGCAAAAGAGAATAGAAACAATATATGTAGCACTAATATATTTGATATATATGTATGATATAAATATTTTATTATATTAGATTTGGAAAAAGTCATCAAATACATTTTGAACTTGTTATGAAAAGTGGATGACTCGCTCAAACTATTATGACGATCTATTACACAGTTATTTTACTTGAAAGTGAATTTATTTCCACCCTGAAAGCTGATATGGCACAAAAATAAAAATAAATAAAAACTAAGCGCGTTTATTATAATTTGTTTGTGTTTTTCTTTTTCTTTTTCTTTTTTTAACTTCCAAATCATTTTATATTTTCTCTTTCTTCACTTATCTTCATCATCACTTTTCCTCTCTTCTTCAACACTCATGAACTACCATTTACAATATTTACAGCTTCAAAAAGCTTCATTTCTTGATTCCTTTTATTTTATTATTTTTTAAAAAAAATCGTATGTACTTTATCATTAGATATTTCATTTCCATTCTTAATTCTTTTAAAAGAAATTTCATACATCCATTTCACTGAAAAATAAAATAAACTAAAATAATTAATGACTCATGAGTTAAGAAAATATAACTTTTGGTGATGAAGAATTATTATTTTATTGAAAAAGTACAAATTTTTCAGTGATTTTTAAGTGAGAATTTTATTTTTATGGGAGACTCAATTCAACGAATTTTTTTTGATATACCCAATGTAACGGAGTAGTTTTCATCAATTACATGATCGACTACCTTTGTACTGTTGATAGAATTTCTTTGAATGTGTGAAATTTCGATAAACAAAGGCGTAGATCTAAAAGAAAAGAAAAAAATGAGGTACTAAGAAAAAGTAAACACTGAAGATAATTTTGTGATGGTGTTGTTGTAACTTTTGGTGGTGAAGAAGAAGAAATTGAAAGAGACTTTTGACGACAACGATGATGATTTCAATGACAGATTTGATTATGGGTGTTGAATTTTGTGGTGTTTCTATGCCTTTTTGTGGTGTTTCTATGCCTTTTTGTGGTGACAACAATTTTGGTGTAATTTCAATGGTGATTTTTTTGTGGGGGTTGAAATTTGTGGTGATTATTTTTATTTTTTAGTAGTGAAATATATGAATTTAGTGATGGTAATAATGGTGATTTCATGGTGGCTTTGTGGTGTAGAATGAAGAAGAAACAATTAAGTGATATTGAGAGAAGAAAAAAACTTGAAATATGGCATAACATCTGATGTGGCAGTGATATTGCGATGATGTAGCACGAGTGACATGCACTCTCCCATTATGTGATTGGTTATATATGCACAAGGTGAAAATAAATTCAGTTTAAAATAGTATAGGTGTGTAATAGGTCATCATAATAGTTCGAGTGTGTCATCGACTTCTCGAGACAAGTTCAGGGTGTATTTGATGACTTTACTGACAGGACCCGAACCAGGTCCTTGTCGTAATGGGTGATCTCAAGCCCAACCAAGGCCAGAGACCACCCCCGTTACCCAACCTAACCAAGTAATATATTCCCTAAGTCGGGTGAATTTCGACCATGTAACAAGATAGTGAATTTATCCATGAAGTTACTTTTGGATAAGCCTATATCTGAGGCCAACCCAACCAAGTCAATTTACCCAATAACCAACCAAACCCAAACCATAAACCAAAACCAAGACAATAATTCCATGCATGTTTATATATACAACATAAGTCATCCATACTATACCCAAGTCCACAGTTGTCCATACAAAGTCTCTAAACCAAACCGAAGAGTACCTGGTCGGGACATGCCCCCGACATAGCCATAAACCAAGTCTAAGAATGACAAAAGTACATAAAGTAATTCATAACATGAAATAGATGTTTTTCGAACTATGAAAGCTCACCACTTCACTCCAATAGTTGATCCTGAATTCGATCACAAAGCAGGAGGAGTATAATGATTGGTTCCTGCATCGCGTGGAGATATAGTCATCCGAAGATGGGTTAGCGGGCGAACACTAGCATGCACTCAGGATAAGGATAAAATAATGTCATCCAGTAAAACCAAGTAAACCAACCAGTTGCATACAAACCATACATATATATATATAACCATGCCGAGAAAGAAAACCGGATTTAGTATGCATTTAAAACCATTAACCTGGGTATGTGTAGCTTAACCGTCCTTAACCACCCACGGACTATATGGGTTTAGTGTAACCCCCTAAAAGGGCATGTAGCCGCATGAACCGGAGATACCATAAGAGCAAAGGATTCCCAAGTACCCTTCACCCTCAATGATACATATGTACAGTGTACTTAAAGAATCCTCGTGTACCTCATAGTATCATATAAGGTCGCCATGACCTACCCCTCATGTCGGCAAACATGAGTTTTTAGTGTCCTTTTATTGGATTTTCACCTTCATGGTAAACTATCACACCCCGACTTTATTTCCCTATTAAAACCATTTCCAACCAACCAATCCATTACTCCATTTATTATTAACCAAGGCTATTAATAGTGATATCGTCATACCGACTATAACTTGCAAGTATTATCCTTAGCCAAACTTTTTAGAGATCAAGAAATTCCCATGTACCTATAGATCAAGTTAAGTTAACTTGGGGGAGTCCCATGTACCCCACAAGTATTAAGTACCATATTTAGCTTGGGGAATTATTTTGTACCCCACAAGGATTTCATTATTATGACGACTTGGGGGATTCTGTTGTATTCCACAAAGATGTTTAATTAAGCCATAACCATTATCCAAACCAATTCTTTATTTCATTCACTTGGGGAATTCTTATGTACCCCCACAAGGTTTTCATTTAGACCAACCATAACAACCAAAATATGACTCATTAACCATTCCAAACCATTCACACCATTTAAACCATTTTAGACCGTTCCAAACATTTAAAGCATTTATACTATTCAACCCATTTAAACCCTGCAAAAACCATCCAAATCCATTTAGGGTTCTATTACCAAACCATAACATGCAATTGTTTAAATGAAAGTTCAACAATAGAACAAAAACATCCTTTTAGGCATTTTATCGAACATGTTGTGGGCATATCTTTACCAAGATCAAAACCAAAGCATAAACCATCAAGATTAGGATTACTCATGACCCATTTATTAAACCATAGCCAATAAGCACTCACATGTGTAAACCATTACCAAAAACATAGTTTAAACCAATATCAAACAACATGCATCAAAACCCTCAACATTGTTTCAAAACCACCATTTATGATTTCGCAAATCAATGTTTCAAACACATTAAATCATGCCTTTAGTTGGAACTAACAATGAGGAAAGAAGTACATGCCTTATACAAGAAGATCCACGAAAAGTACTTGACCCCTTTTAGCCTCTAAATGAACACTTGAGAAACCCTAGCCTCCAATCTTCAAGGGAGTGTTTAAAGAGTGTTTTGAGAGTGTTTCTACCTTTCCTAGTGAGTTATGGGAGGCCCCCGAGGGTTATATAACATGGGGACATAAAGGTTTTGGGGTAGATAATTTTCAAAAGGTCCCTAACTTAAAAGTTGAAAATCCATCCCAGAAGGGTACGACCCAACTATGCAAACCGTATCCTAGGGTACGAGTGGTACCCTAACTCGTACCCTAGACCTCACCAAGACCCTTCACACTGGTCCTAATATGACTTCACCACACTAACTCGTACCTTAGGGTACGATTGGTACCCCAAATAGTACCCACATCCGTACCTTGGATAATTTTAACTAGGCAACTCAATAAGTTTTATACGACTTGGCATTGTACCCCTCATATCCCACCATACAACTCATATGGTGGTGAGTTGTCTCTTGGATAGTAACCAAGCCAACCCTACTGCCCAACATACGAGTGAGCCATCAAGACATCCCCCCTAACTCGTATCCAAGGGTACGAATGGTACCCTTGAGTCGTACCAAGTCCCGAAAGTTCAAAACCCAAGAATTTTTTAAAGGGTCCAAATCTCGGGGTGTTATATTTACCCTATTAGATTTCAAACATATGTATTATCCTTGAATTATGAAAAGGAAACATAAGTTCTTGATATGTATCAAATACATTTTTCTGATACATATGTTTGATGCATGTATACTTGTTACTTCTGATTGATACATTAATTTATTTTTATAAAAATTGATGGACTTTAACATCAAGAACAATATAATTGTGTGAATAGATATTCATATGTATCATAAACATGTACTAATCTATTGTATACATAATAAATTGATATATTTGTTATACGAACATGTAGATGCATCATATGTGTCATGAATAAAAAATACATTCTTTTATATAATGATGAATATGCACGCAGGCAAGTCATCCATTTGTATCATGGACAAAAATTATATTTTTTTTACTATGATACATATGCACAGAGATACATTTGTATGTTTCATGAATAAATATTAATAAGTTTCATATTTTATATGAATTAGTAGATTATGTTACATAGCATGCAAGTATAGTTGTATGTATCATGAGCAAAAAAATACATTTTTTTATTATGATACACATGCATAGTGATACATTCGTATGTATCATGAAATTTATTTTAATGAAGCGATCTTCTTCTCCATCTTCATCACTACCCATTAACTCTCTCAACCTTCATTGAAAAGCAGTCAAATGCACCAACAACTCCTCCACCATCACCGCTATCTTTGCCACCATTCTCATAAAAAAACTAACAACATTGCTCAATTCCTCCTTTATCTCTTAATGGGTGTTTTCTTAAAGGTTGACAAGCAACCAACGAAAGAGTGTTGCCATCAATGGTCATCTTCATTGTCATTATTCAGTAAAAAATTATGAGATTCTTTTAGCTTCTACGGTATGATGATTTTTTAAAAGAATATGAATGCTTGTCAACATGAAGCACATAGTAAAACTTTCAAAATTTTAAGTGAAAAAAGATTAATAGAGATGAAAAAAAAAAACTAAATTGTAAATTGCAAATGATAAGATCTGATAGAAATTTTTTAATTTAATTTTTTTTATTTTAGATATTTAAGAGATTCTCTCTCATAATTTAGGGCCCGTTTGGATAGGCTGAAAAAATAGTTTTTAAAAAGTTCTTTAAAAGTGTTGAACATTTTTTAAAAATAAGCAGTTGCGTGTTTGAATAAAAGTGTTGAAACTGAAAAAAAGTTATTGATGTGTTTGGTAAACAAGTGTTTTTAAGCACTTTTTTTGGTCAAAATGTGTGAAATACCCTTAAAGCTGTTAACAATATATAGAGTTGATTATTATTAATTTTTATTTCTAAAATAATTTAAATTAAAATTAATATATATATATATATATATTAAAAATATTTTCATGAATGACTATTAATTTGTGCGCTAAAAAATATTTTTTTTGTTAAAAAAATTTAAATCATTAAGCAAAATATATATGCTACTAATCATTATAATTACATTAATAGATAAATAGTTGGTCACAAATAATAGTATTTGTTTGATAAAAAGACTCTTAATTAGAAAATATATTGCTCGTTGATTGAGTAATGACTATCACTATTAAAACATTGACGAATACGAATGTTGCATCATGAAATATAGATGGATTATTCACATATCATCCATGAAGTTGTATATCTTCAATGAGTATTCTCCATATATTTTGGTTGGTGAGTTATTTTTTTATTAGAAAAAATCATGTGTACAATAATAATTGTCCAAATGTAAAAGAATATATTAAAGAAGGAGATTAATTTATATTTTATAAATTAGAAGTTTAATACAAAAGAAGTACTAATATAGTTAGAGTTAAGTTTTTCATAAATACAAAAAGTGAAAATATTCAATTAATACAAGCATTAAGCATTAAAAGCTATTTTGGGGCTACACAAGGGTGATTTTGGAATAAGGGAGAATTTTGAATGAAAAAAAATTCTTTTAATTGGCCAAAATACAACGGCTTATAAGCCAAAAAAATAAGTTGGGAATTGGAGCTTTTAATTTTTGGCTTATAAAAAGTAAATTTTGACTTTTTTTAAGCAATTTTGAAACTTGCCAAACACTTAAAAAGGTAAAAAAAAAAAAATAGCTTAAAAGCTATTTTGATCAAAATATAAGCCCATCCAAACACCCATTTACTCTTTTAAATAATCCGTTACTTTCTTATTTAATATGTATTGAGAGAAAAAAAAGAAATACGAGATTTTATGAAATAGTTTAAAAGATAAAAGATTTTATGTATTTATGCTTCTTAAATTTGTGTATTTACTTAAATTATCTTTAATTTAATCATATAAATAAAAAAAATAAAATATGATTAAAATTATAAATGTGATTAAAATGTATAATTTACTTTTTTAATATTCTAGGCACAAAAAAATTATATTTACACCAAATAACTCCACAACTCGCCTTATCATCCATTCACATATTTATTGATATAGGTTATACTATGCAATAAAATATGGTGACTTTCATAGTAATAAATAATAGTATAAAAGTTTTTTACTAACACTTGTTTCATGCATTTAAATAGATGATTAAGTAATGTTTGCAGCGAAGATGGTAAGAGATGAACTTGCAAGCAGTTATCTTTTCAAAAGATTGCTTATTGTCAGCTAATGTAAAACTTTTAACAGCCTCAAATACTTGTATAGTACCTCTATCCAATTCAATTATAGAATAGCAAAAATCAAAATATTCGTACCCTTTAGAGGAAGAAAAAGCTAACAAATTAATGAACTATATTTTTTGAATAACAACAATAATTTCTATTTGAAAATGCATAAAAAAAAAAGTAAACAACTGGAATGGATTAAACCCAACAAATCTCAGCTCTCATGAAAAAACTGAAAGTGTACATTTTAATTATAAAAAAATAAAATATTAACACAAAAGCTCTTATTGACTTCCACACATCTTTTGATCTTTGCACTTCATTATATACTTCCAGCAACACTATCAATAGAAGGACCATCTTCATCCATAGTAGTTCTCTCTACATCACACATTCATACATCTTAGCAAATTACTAAATTAAAGAGCAATTTATAACTATAAAGAAAATTGCATACAGAGGATGTTGACAACTCTTTCAGTTGAAGACTTGATCGAATCAATTTTTAAGATATGATGTTCTTGAGGATTGATAAAGCCTTAATTTTTTGCAACAGCTTCAACAAGTTATATACTGAGAGAACATAATTGTGAATAATGTGTGAAATTCGTTACACAAATTAAGTTATCAGACTTAATATGCTTCAAATTTGGGAAGACATAGAACTATTAATGCTTCACCACAAAGAATAAGGGTAATTTTAAGTGAAATTTTAAAAATATAGGATGATATTGAGTTTTTTCTTTCGAAGAGAAAGCTAATGCTCAAGTACAAATAAAAGGATAAAGAACTTCTTACATACTAAACCCAAATTCAGAAGACTTTACCTCTCTATTTTATATCTGTTCAAGATCCCGATTTATTTGCAGTTTGGATTCAAAAATAAATTTAGTATTGCAAATGGCTTCAGTTGAAAGTAAACTATTTGAACGAAAAGAAAATTAAGTTAGTTAGTTTTATACATCTAATTGAACTGAATGTAATACAAATATATTCACAAATAGATTACTTGATCAAGGAAAAAATTTAACAAAAGAAAAAGAAGGATAACTTGCCACTAACAATTCATTAGACTAAAAATAACCAAGCAAATTTTAGTAGAATGAGAATGAAGATACCTTAAACACGTTTGCAATGATATGTATCCAAGCAAAAAGATGAGGCGACTATCGTCTCCTTGTGTGTATACTTCACATGGATGATTGGTACCTATTCTCCATTTTTGTGTTTTTCAAGAGTGGTTAGATTTGCACATATTCGAGTGAAAATATTCAAATAAATTCATTTTAATTATCAATTTACAAATAAGTAGTTATACATTAAATGGGGACATGTGTCAGCCTATGTGGTGCAACTACAACGTAATATTTAATAACCGAATTTATGCAATTAATAAAATCCAATCTGCTCAGACATATAGAAAATCTGCTTAAATCATGACAAGCTAAAAAGATAACAGTGAAAACCTAAAACGCCACTTCACCAAAGGGTGCGTCCAAATTTCTATTTCATCTCACTTTCAACTCTTCATTCTATTGACCTCTTCTACTATTGAAATTGAATAACTACTGAAATTGAACACCCACATCTCTAATGTTCTCCCTATTCTCCACAGTGCACCAAATTCCTTCAAACACCCCAGGTATGCTACTTCCCCGTCCTCACTCAAGTTCATTGAAAGTGACACACCGAAGACCTCAGAACTTCACCAATTTCTAATCGTATTCTTTAAACTTCATATGATTTGTATACATTGTCGTTTTTAGATTGTGTATGCTTTGTCATTATTGAATTTGAATGCTTATTAGTTTGTTCTTGTTTCCAGCCTCTCTTACCTATAAGGTATTTTTCAACTTTTCTTTCACACTCTCCTTCAGAACACAAGAAAACCTCAATCGTCTTCGATATGCTACTTTTCTTTGTGTACTAAACTATTTTACTTCTACTGCAATACAGACCTCAGTATACCATCCACTTTTTAATCAGAGTCTTTAGACTTTAACAAATATGAAAACTGTCATTTTTTAATTTACATTATCTGTTGTTCTTGCCAGCATCTCTTCCCATCAATACTTTCGTCAAATTTTATCCATTCTCCGTCACACCTCACAATATTGGGAATGCTTGAAAAACTTAACTTGCCAAAATTTCTTAACATCACCACTTCCGCCAATAGATATTTCTCATTTTCTTTCACAGCTCATAAAATTCCACCACACTTTTACATTGTTATTCATGAACAACCAACAGGCTCATTTATTCTATTGTTCCATTTTCTGTCAATTTGTTTTCCTTCTATACCAACAAATATTTTCATGTACATTTACTCTTTCACATACCTAAGTAATTATCTGTTGGACAAATTATTTCAGTGATGAGTATATGTTTATTAACTCAAAATCACCCAAGAATATATATCTAAAGTTTACATGAACCAATGAATTTTCAAGTGTAATCGGTGTAGGTCATTGTGCTATTCTTGACCACATCTCCGTAGAGTCTCTGCACACAAGTTTTACAATATCATAGCAAGTTGTCAACACACGCTTGTAATACCTTTATTTTTAAAGTAACAAATTTCAAATTCACAATAATGTAACCTATAAATAAAAGAATTATAGTACCTCAGGAGCAAGAAACCATTTGAAGTTTAAAAACGACCTCAGTAGATCCTCATCAGCACTCCTTCACATATCTTTGCTCGTAATTATTGAAAGAGAATAGAGACTTGATCGTAAAGAGTATTTGTTACACTTGAAGGAATTCAGTGCGAGAATTAATCAATGAGTGCTTCAATTAAGTAAATCAATTAGATGAATTTGAACACAAATAATACAATCAGAAAGTTATTGCTAAAATATTAACAATACAATTATCAATAATACTTAACATTAGGAAAACAATGAATTACAAAATAAAAGAAACTCAAATCAAATATGATGGCCCAATTGGAACAATAAGGTCAAGAAACTACAATTAGATTGAAAACTCAAATGGAAAAGGAAAAAAGAGAAGAAAAAGCCAGAGAAGGGAAAAAAGGGATTACCAATTGCTATTTTGTGCTTCAACTCTATTGTGAGTTTGTTGATTCTGGGAGAATACATACTCATTTGTTTCAATAAACAGGAAAGAGATTGTGGAATACCGTAACGGCTCCTTTATGAGGACAATTACGGAAATGTAAAAAGCTTTTGTTGGAATGAAAATTGTATAACGTTTTTTCCTTTTTTTATGTTGTGTATATAGAATAGAATCAAGGAGAAAATACCCCAAAAGGGGAGAAAATAGATAATTAGAAATGCTGCTCATTCAGCCATGCCACATCAGCAAGGCTATAGTTCTCCTTTATTTATATATACTAGTTTAGTGTACGTACGTTGCACATGTGTGTCACATCACTATAAAAGATTGTATACAAAAAATAAAGGAGAAAATACATCAAAATCTCCTCGAACTTGTTGCTAAAACTTACTTTAGACCCTAAACTAATCGGGTAATTATTTACCCCCCTCAACAACTTTCAAGTGAATTATTTACCACCCTAAAAAAATTATACCACTCTCACTACGGAGAGTGAAGTACACACGCCCCACGTCATTGCCAAATCAGCGCCACATCAGTGCCACGTCATTTCTATGTAAGAAATTATAATTTTTTTTTAAAAAAGTAATCCAACACATATGATTTTTATATATTTTTTTAAAAAAGCAAAAAATATATGTGTATTATTTTTATATATATATATATATATATATATATATATATAATGTATATTATTTTTTAAATATATATATATATATATATAAATTATTTATATATTATTTTTAATATATATATAGATATATATAAAAAAAAAAAAAAGACCCCCACCCCACCCCCTTCCTCCTCCTTCTTCTTCAACAGCCCACTCCACCCCACCCCACCCCTTCGTTCCTCCTTCTTCTTCAACAGCCCCCACCCCCACCCCCATTCCTCTTTCTCCTTTAAGTTCTTTTTCACCATTAATACCATTATCACCATTATCACCATTAACACCATTAACATCATTATCTCACCATTAACACCAATAACTTGATTCGAATTTAACAAGAAACTGAAAGAAAATTCACCCACATAGATGAGATATACAATCGTATAAGATAGAAAATTCACCGAAATTTAATTTTTTCGATGAGAGTGGAATGATTTTAATCATAAATCTTTTTAATGAGAGTGAGGCACCCACAGTAGTCACAGAAATTTGCCAGCAAAATTCCACCATTGAAAACTGAAAGATATCAACTCAAGTTAAACCGAAACCCAACAAGTATCACTCAAAAAAAGAGCAAAAATCAAATCTTTAAACAATAAACATTGAGCTAAATAAATCTGTCCTTGCAAAAATTGAGCACACGCAAACGAGATGAAATCCCAAGAGATCTACTCAACCATAATAAAATAAAAATAAAAAGAAGAACAAGTTCGTAATCAGATCAAATAAAAGTAGCGTAAGATTACAAAATCAAGAATTTCGAAACAAAAAATTTGGAGCTAGATAAATCAACCAGTCCTGTGCTCAAATCGAAAATTAGTCAGGTGCATAAGCTAGCTCGAATGGCAGTGAGAGGATGAGCTACCATGGCTAGAAAATTTGATAAAGAAACAGTGTTGGGGAGTGGGAGTAGGGTTGGGGAACGAAGGGGGTGGGGGGTTACAAAGAAGATGATAATGACGGGAGGGGTTACAGCTGGGAAAGAAGGGAAGGGTAGTTTTTTTTTTTTTTTAATTTTCTTTATATATATATATAAATAATAATAATAATAATAATAATAATAATAATAATAATAATAATAATAATAAAGTGGGACCTTTTAAAAAAAAAATCACTCGTTTTTTTTTCTTTGCCACGTCAGCCATAGAGGGTGAAATTAATTCATTTGAAAGATGTTAAGGGGGTATATAATTGCCCGATTACTTTAGGATCTAAAGTAAGTTTTGGCTTCAAGTTTAGGAATGTTTCGATGTATTATCTCAAAATAAAGTATATAGTATTGCAATTCAAGTTACAATATATATATAAATATATATATATATATAACGCAATATTATATTCATTTAAATGACAAAAAAATATGTTGTTATAACACAAAAAGAAACTTACCATTAATTTTGTTTAATTTTAAGGAAAATAGCAGCTATTAATGTTACGTTAAAGAGTTAAGCTTACCTCTTTATCAATTAATAGAGCAGTTTTTTGAATAAATGTCTTTAACTTATTAATTGGCATAGTTCGTTCACCAAATTCTTTTTAAATTTTGTTGCAAAATTATCTAAATAAAATGTACATAAGAGTTATAATTACAATAATATAGAATATTACAACGAATCAAAATATATAAATGTAATTAGTTACCTTCATAGAGACCGACACTTGGTGCTCCCTTCGCACTCATTGCCTTATTTATTGCCGCCTTCCGCTAGGTTCAATTCTCAAAATCGAATCATTAATGATTAAAAATTAATTAGCAAAAAATTTAATTATTCGATTAACCAAAAATTAATAATAAATAACTTATTGATTTGATTATCAATTTAGCATGTTTAGAAATTGAAAATCACTAAATCAAAAATCAATGAAGTTGTACCAAGAAAACAATTCTTTTCATTATTATTTTTAATTAATCAGGAATACACCTCGGCACAAGAAAATAGTAACATAGATCTTTAGCAATATTCTTGGAAAAATAGTCGCAAATATACCTAAACTTTGATGAAATTTTCATCAAAGTTTATATATATACGAGAGCATTTTTTTCAATATTTTTTGTGGTTTTCTTCATAAAAATAACAGTAACCATGAAATTCAAAATATATGTCTGAATTCTGATATTAGATTCTTGAAAAGGGCATCATTAGGTGAAAAAAAATCCAACACTTATGATATCATAGCATGACCTTAAATTGAACCAAAACCAAATCGAAAAATACCTGAACATATCAATCTATCATCTCTTTCATTCAGCTTCGACTTCTATGATGCTCTTTTAGTCTGTTTCTGCATATAATCAACGTCTAAAATTAGAAAAAAATGCCCTAATCATAATATTTAGAAAAAAAATATTCAATATAAAAATAAGTTATATCATATTCAAAGACGTTAACCAGGTATATATACTATAAAAATGAATTCAAAAGAAAAAGAAAGTACAATAACAAATTTCATGTGAAGATATCACAAGTATTGGAAGGATCTCACATTGTTAGTTCAATCAATCATAATCTAGTGTAAGCCATTTAATCATCATGCACGCTTGGACGCAATAACATTAAATAAAAAGGTGTTTTTGTCCTAGAGAACCATATTCTCTTACACAGTCAACTCAAGAAAACAATGCTTATAATCTTTGCATGATTTATAGAGGCAAAGTAAACTAATATGAGAAAGTACTGTTGGGCTCGAAATTAAGAGGGCGTCATGCGGAAGCTTTTAGTTTGCAAATCATAAGACGATAAATCAGACGACACATGAAAAATTAAACTAAAAATATATTATTGGCCGGATATGGTTTGGCCAAACGGCCTATATATTAAAAATAAAATTGAAAATCCTAAAACTTATTAGGAGAAATCTACCCCTAAACAAAACTCTTTAAAGACTACATTGTGAATGTTATTGTGTTATGGTATTAGAAGGGGGTCTTCTATTTATAAATGTACAAAACCTTTCCTCCAAGAAAGAGGTTAGCCAAATATGGAAAAGAATTATATTTTTTCTTTAAACAACATAGGCTCTGATACCAATTGTAGGGGTGTGTGGATAACTTGGGTAAATAAATAGATCTATCTATTATAAATCCAATAGATCTATTTTTATTTGTGCGTGGATATTTCTTAACTTCTTTAAATATTTTTATTTTATTAATGTTCATATCTTGAAGGGTGATTATGTGGTAATTGATTAAATGTTTTACTGTAGTATGCTTTAGTTTTTTCTCTTAGTTTTTGTAATTCTTCTATATTATTTTGGAGGTATTCTAAATATTCTATATCTTTTGTTCTAAAATATTCAATTAAATTTTCTTTCATAAGTATCTCTGTTGCTCTTATTTCTTCCATATCTTGTCTCCAATGTTTTAAATACTCATAGTTTATCATTTTATCCTAAAGTAGTTGTGATACTGCAAATTTCTTTATAATAACTTATTCTAATTGTACTATATCTAATATTAAATTCTAGGTTATCTATTTCATTAATTATCCTATCTTTTTCTTCTATGAATAGTTCTATGTCTAAATTATATTCTAAACTGTCTTTTGATTCTAGTTGTTTCGTGGTTTTATTTATCCAAATTAATCTTTCTTTTAATTATTTTCTTCCTTTTCTAAGCTGATTTTTATAATTAATTTCTTCATATAGCCAACTTTGTTTCTCTCTAACTCTTTGAATATATTCTAGCATTTCTTAATCTGTATAATATCCATCTGAATAATTATCTAGGTAGTAATAGTGATTGTCATCACTTAAGTATATTTCTCCTAACTCGTCTTCTATCTGATTTATATCTAATTCTTCATCTTTAATGTTAAATATTTTTTTCCATATTATTTTCTTTACGTCTATAATTTCTATATCTCTAAGTATGTATAAAACTAGTATTTCAAAATTATCTGTCATTTAGGGGGGTTAATTAAATATTTTTTTTGATAATATTCTTTAGTTGTTTGTTTAATCTTATTAATTCCTCTATATTTTCATTAAGGTATTCTATATATTTTATATCTTTGGTTCTCATATATTCTTCTGAATTTGTTTTCATTAGTTTTTCTATTAATTGTATATTTTTTATATCCATTTTCCAATATTGTAAGTATAAATAATTTATCATAAGTCATGTGTAGGTTTAGTATGTAGGTATTTGTAAGAGTAGTTAGGTAGGTGTGGTATATAATTTATTCTAGTCATAAAATATTTATCAAATATTTTTTCCAATATGATTTTTCTTATATCTACAATTTCTATATCCTTAAATATATACAAAACAAGTACTTTAAATTTATCTACCATTTTGTCAGATAAATAAGTATTCATTTTTCATATGATGTTTTTTCAAAATATTTCCTTCAATCATAAACATAACAAAATATGATCATTTTAGATTACAATTATTCTTAAATAACATGTTCTTCGGTCACTATTAGCATGGTAATCTGAATACTTTTCCCTTAAACAACGTCTCTACTCTGGCTACTCCCCATAGTAAGAAAATCAGGGCAAAAACCCTAACAAGTAAGAAAATCAGGGCAAAAATCCTAACAAGTAATTAAGAGAAAAGTTTAATTAGTTAAGGCACAATTTAAAATAAGAAAACATAAGAAAAATTTGATCAAGAATTGATCCTGTGTTAATGCAAAGGGCGCAGTTTGGTTTAACGCAGGCAGTTTGATTAAAACTTTTCGAAATATTACTTAAATATAAATTGTTAGTACAGTTTTTTTTATATAAGATAAAATTTTAATTGATTTTGAACTCAAATAAAATAAGTATTTTAATGAAAAAAGTATTAGTTATCATTAATTTTGATGACTTTTAATAAGGAAAAGTTTTTACATAAATATATATATAATTAATTATCAACTCTTAAATATTAGAAAAAAAAATGATGAAAAAACAATTTTGTCTAAAATAAAAACTTTTAATGAAGGACAAAAAGTTCAAACAATATTTGTAAGACCCTTTACACTTTTAATATATTATAGATATAAATATAGATATAGATATAAATATAGATTATAGATTATAGATTTAAATTATAGATATAGATTATAGATTATAGATTATAAATATAGATTATAGATAGATGCTTCTTAAATTTGTGTATTTACTTAAATTATCTTTAATTTAATTATATAAATATATAATCTCATTTAATTATACACAAATTAAAACCAACTATGATGTGTTTGGGAAAATAAAAATAAATGAGAGAATTAACAGGTAAAGGATGGGGCAATGTGAATTGAATTAAGAAGTTAATTGGCAAAGACATCATGAAAACGTTAGGCTGACGTGAGAACCACATTGGAGGAAAAAAGGAGAGAGAGAAAACTGTTCATTTAACTTTGCCATTTTCAACTAACAAACACCCTCTATAAATTGGCACAAAAAACACACTATTTTAGACAAGCATTGCCTCATTGCATTAAAAAAACAGAGAATAGAAGATATCATCAATAGGTAGCTAGAAATGCCGCCGCGTTGTGTCGTCAAGAAATTTCTGGCAAGGCCTCAGCATGAAGGACTTGGTGCTGTTGTTCGAAGAAGCATTGGAAGGTATGACACTTATGTATAGACGGAGTTATGGGCGCAAAAGGGGTTCATCCGAATCCGTTTAGGGTGAAAATTACTTATACTATATATATAATGCTAATTTTACTTTTTTTTAGGTCTATGATACATGTTAAATTTCCTTGACTTTCTTAAACCCCGTTAGTCAATTACTGAAAATTCTGACTTTCAGTGGTTGGTACCAACAATATAGATTGATTTTATGCAGTTTATGAGTTGATGATCACCAAAGAAGATTAATTTCTTTTTTATCTTTTTTTTTTTCAGGTTTGAGTTGAGATACTTTGATCCTTTTCTTGTTTTGGATGAATTCTCAGTTTCTGCTCCTGCTGGTTTTCCTGATCATCCTCATAGAGGTCACATTTTGATAATTCTCTTTCTAAATTATTCCCTGACAAAATCAATTCTTGCATTAATGCTAAAGAGTTTAAGTTATTTTCATTATTAATATAAAATATTTTTACACTATTAGAGCACTGAAAGAATATCTAGATATATGTAAATTTTCTGAAAATGTGAGATTAACAATTTTGAAGATAAACATTTATTTGTTAATCTTTACAACAAGTAAAGGTGACGTGATCTTACAATGTATATAATTTACCCTCAAATCTCAATGCTAAATTCGCAATTTTTTTCTTCACTGTTATATAATTCTCATACATGTGTGTTGTATGAATTTTACAGGTTTTGAAACGGTCACCTACATGTTGCAGGTATTTTTTATAAATTATAACAGTTACTCTGTTTCTCCCTTAATTAAAAAGGGAAAAAACCCAATACAGATATAGTCATTGCTTTTCCATTTGTAGTCGTATTCATCCATTGTTTGTGTGGATTGTCAAACACTAAACTAAACTAATGAATTACTAATATTAATTAAATATCTTTCCACATTTTGGAAGGCAGTAGTTGAGTAGATGTGATTGTCTAACTTCTAAGAAAGTTACTAATTATATGCTACTACTCGTTTCCAAAAAATTAAAATTTAAAATCAATAATCCTGTTTAGTCATGCTGACGCATGCTGATCAAACAAGCAAAGTGCAACTATTTCTTTTGGCATGTAAACATCAAGGCTAACTAGGGAAGTTTCTTTGCACATGTATTACTCCTATGGTTTCAATTTATTTGACTCTTATTTTTTCGTTGTCTATTTTAAAAAGGGAAACTATCCTTTTTAAATTTGAAACTAATTTAATTCAGAATTTTCATTTCACTCTGGATGAAAAGTTTTAGAATTACATAAATATTATGACATATTTCAAATCACAAATTTTATAAGTCCTAATAGTCATATAAATTTTCTGATTAGTTTAAGGTAGCAAATTTTTAAATTTTTTTTTTTAAAAAAAATATAAACTCAATTTATATAGGTAAACATGAATTGAAACATACTAGTACTCTATTTTGTTTATACTCCACTATTTAAAAAGTGACGTATTTAGTACGTAGTGCATTTCTTGAAATCCATTCAAATTCAATGTGGTCATCAACTTTTGTGGCGGAGCAATGACCAAAAAAAGAAACTACATTATCATGACTGAAAATGATACTAGCAATTATGACATGTTTCTTCCAGAAGAGTTTATGCTAATGCTATACATAAAGTACATTCGTTTCTAAAAAGAATGAATTACTTTTTTTTTTAATTCGTATTAAAAAGTATGATATTTTTTTAATAATTTTTTAATTTGAACTTTTCAAATGACATGTTTAAGATCACAAGATTGAAGGATATTTTGGTACATTTTTTTTATTTTCTTAAATTCTGCGTCAAGTCAAATTAGGTCATTCTTTTTTAAATCGGTGGGTAGTGGATCACTTTTTTTTTTCTATTCTCAATTAAACTGATAACTTTAATAGTACTATATTAGTTAATCATAATATATAGTTGAATATCAATTAATTTTGACATTGCAGGGAGCTGTGACGCATGAAGATTTTGAAGGTCATAAAGGTACCATTGAAGCTGGTGATTTACAATGGATGACTGCTGGCAGAGGAATAGTTCATTCTGAAATGCCTGCTGCTGAGGGAACTCAAAAGGGTTTGCAATTGTGGATTAACCTCTCCTCAAAACATAAAATGTATGCATTATTCCTTCTATTTTATTACTAAAAGAATTTATCTTTTATAAACTGACAACATAATTTATTTTAGCAACTTTATCAGGTCATTAAAAAATGAAATTAATAACCATACAAATAATGAATGTTACTTGTTACAACAAATTAAAAGTGACTTTACATATGTCCAAGGGCACCTTCTTCTGGATTGCAAGTGGGAACATATGCAGGATGCAACCTTATTTAATGGGTTCGATTAACCGGATAACTTTGATATGAAATATAAATACTTCTGCAATCAGAATTTTCAAAAGCGTAATAAATGTCAAATTCATCAAACTCAAATTTTAAATTCAAAATTCATCTTCGAGTGCAAAAGGCATGCATAATCTTCAACTAAATTCAAGGGCAGATTATCTATGAATTCAGTCAAATCCAACATTTTTTCCCTCAATGATGCTAAAAAATTTAGTAACTTTACAATTATTGAATTTCGAACCGGGTAACTTAAATAGTCAGTAATTTAATCACATCTCAAATTCTGAATACGCCTCTGTCTAAATTGTACTTTGTATAAGACAGGATACAACCGCGATACCAAGAGATACCAAGCGAGGACATAGCAGAAGCAGCAAAAGATGGGATCAAAGTGAGAATAATAGCAGGAGAATCACTAGGAGCAAAATCACCAATATACACAAGAACTCCAACAATGTATTTGGATTTCACTCTAAAGCCAGGATCCCATCTTCAACAGCCAATTCCAAAATCATACAATGCATTTGTGTATGTCTTGGAAGGTGAGGGCATTTTTGGGCCACATGAATCAGCATCAGTATCAGCGCATAATTTACTTCTATTGAGTGGCTCTGGTGATGGACTTGAGGCATGGAACAAATCAACAAAGCCATTAAGGTTCATATTAGTGGGTGGTGAACCATTGGGTGAACCAGTAGCACAATTGGGGCCTTTTGTGATGAATACTCAACAAGAAATTGACCAAACTGTTGAAGATTTTGACAATTACACTAATGGTTTTGAAAAAGCCAAGCATTGGAGGTCTCAAGCAAGAATTGGCCTTGATTATTAGTGTGAAAAAGGACAAAAATAGTTTATCAACTTGGCAGTAGGTTCAAAATAGTCTCTTCAGCATTACTTGATCAGTTTTGATCTGTTAAGTTTGTCAAAGAGTGCATTTTTTGCCTCCGTCAAATATTTACAATATTCTGGTTGTTAAATTTAATCAAAATCGCGACAATAAAAATATAAAAAGGGTACTCACATTTAGAAGTACATATTTTGCAGTTTACGTTACTTTTGATTTTTTCGAAGAGTCCGTATAACCTTTTGGAGAAAATTGAAGGAAAGGTATCATTTAAGTCTTGAACGAAGGATTGGTGACATTGACCAATTTAAAGGGTCAAACATAATTAGGAAACTCGATTAAGTTAATTGTAGACTTGATTAATATTTTCAAAACTTTCTAATCTTTTCAAAAATACAAATCAACTCACACCCCTCTTCTCTCCAAATCAATCGTCTCTCCTCTCCCTCTCTCTCTCTCTCTCTCTCTCTCTCTCTCTCTCTCTTTCTCGACAGTTTCTCCCAACCAACACTTCTGCAAATTTCTCCTTTCAATCCCCGACGACAAATAGTTGGGCTTCGAGTTCCTTTTCGACTTTCAACCGTCAATCGACGTGACAACCTTGCTCTCCGGCGACAAAAGCTTCAAATTCTTCATCGTCCCTTTTCTTCTTTCACAGGTAAAAAATTATGGTCTTTTTAGTTTTGAAGAAAACGAGGAGCTTGAGCCAACTTCTCTTCTAGTGTTGATTGAAAATTTTAATAGTTGTTGCTTTAATTTGAAATGTGGTCTGAATAAAATCCTAATTTCTGATATTCTTCTCTTCTCTTTTCGGAGTGAATTATGATTTTTTGTTGTTTGTTGCATTTTTTTGAAGTTAGAGTTTTGTTGTTTGTGTTTATACAAACAAAACAACGATGTTGGTGTTTTTCGTGTTGCGTCCGTTGCTGGGTTGATTTGTTCTTGTTCTTGACAAAAATGGTGATATTGTTGTAGTTCTATTGAACAAAATCATGTACTATTTTTTTCTGCAATAGATTAACCATCTGATGCAACAAATTAGCTATTTGATGCAACAGATTAACCATCTAATGCAATAAATTTAGCATATGATGCAACAGATTAACCATCTGATGCAATAGAGGAACCATCAGATTAAAATTCTGATGCAACAAATTAACCATATGATGCAACAGATAAACCATCTGCTGCAACAAATTAACCATCTAATGTAACAGAGGAACCATCGGATTAAAAAATCTAATGCAACAGATTAACCATATGATGCAACAGATTAACCATCTGATGTAACAGATTAACCATATATTGCAACAAATTAACCATTTGATGCAACAAATTTACCATCGAATGCAATAGATGAACCATTAGATTAAAAATCTAATGCAACAGATTAACCATCTGATGCAACGGAGGGACCATCGAATTAAAAATCTGATACAACAAATTAATCATCTGATGCGACAGATGAACCTTCTATTTGATAAAATCCTATCAACTATTCCAACAGGACATGTCCAAGACTTGATTTTTTCAACTGATCATTCATCTGTCGCGATAGATGACCCTTCTGTTGGAAGAAATCTAAACAATATTGACCGTTGATAACTGTTCCAATAGATCACTCCTATGTTGCAATAGATTTGTGATCTGTTGCACAAAACATTCATTTGTCTCAATAGATGAGTGATATATTTTATATTGTTGCAACAGATTACTCATTTGTTGTAACAGGTTAGTTAACTGTTCCAACAAATCACTTATATATTGCAACAGATGTGTGATCTATTGCACGGACCATTTATTTATCACAACAGATGAGTGATATATTTTGTATTATAACAACAGATTATTCATCCATTGCAATAGGTTAGTTATTTGGTGCAACAAATAACCACCAAGTGCAATAGATGTGTGATCTGTTGGAATTATTATTTTACTATTTTGCATGTTAGATTTACTGTTATCCCTTTTTAATGACGTATTAATTAACTATAATCTATTTTATGTTCCTGTTAATTTTAGATAATATAGCTCCTAAAAAAATAGAAACCGAATCAAGTCCAAGTAAAAGAACAAGTGAAGGAGCTACACTGCATCCACCACTCAATGAACTTGCTTTACAAACGTTATCTCAATCAGGAGCAGAATATGATGAACATGGGGAGAAGAAATATTTCAAAAGAGATGATCCAAATGTTAATAGCCTTTCCACTGAAGAGTTGGTCAAAACCTTCAGCATTGATCGTTATTCTATGAGAATGCAGTGCGATGGTGCCACAGATTTAATGGGTGATTTCGTGGTTAAGTCAGCCATAGGAAAATCTTTCAACGCTTTCATAAAATACTTAGAGAACAAAAATTGGATGCTTATTTCAGGGACAACTGCTTTGAGTAATATCTTGATTTGCTGGAGGACAACAGTGCTCATTTTCAAATTAAAATGGTATATGATCTTCTCAAGCGTAGGTTTATGTATGAAAACAAAGATAAGATGGATGAGGTGTGGATAAATTACTGGGGCATGCCTGTTTGTTTTAGTTAGAAGGAGTTTGCTATAGTTACTAGACTAAAATGTTATCCTTTTTCTCCTTCTCAAGTTATACCTATTCTAACCCCAAAAAGCACTCCGCACACCCAAAAAAGGAAAAGGCAAGTCGAGTGATCGTGATGACCTGGTGTCCATTTTTGGTCCAAGCTTCAAAAGTAAAAATTTGATAGAAGCGTTGAAAGGTAAAAGAATTTCAAAGAAGCACAAACAATCATTGCGCTTGGTTTGGTTTGTACATAATATTCTTTGGGCGAGAGACGTTAACAATAGCGTAAGCGTTGATTTAATAAAGCCCTCAGAGGATCTTGAGGCATTTAACAGCTATCCTTAGGGTTATGAAAGCTTCAAAATGATTGTCAAATATTTATTAACTCAGTTAACGCCAAAGACAGTCAACTTATATGACTTTCCATAGGCTTTCATGGTAAATGTTTCTTTTATTATGATATGATTCATTTTTTTATTCAATAATGGTTTTGATTTATTGGCGTTATTTTATAGGCTTGGACGTTTGAAACCATTCCTTATTTGAGACAACAAGTGAACTATCAGGAAGAAGTTTTCTGTCCAAGAATCTAGAGATGGTTGTCGGCCAAAACTGATAAAAATGTAAAATTTCTTGATCTCTTCAACCCTCCAAAGGATGCAGTAAGTATAATTATAATTAAGTTTTTATTTTAATTAATGATTTTCTTGAATGATCTAATCATCATTCTAATATATGTAATGATTTATGTTAGATTGTGCATCCATCGCTTGTTTCGACCAATCGAGAGTTGAAGATGCCATTTTTTCTTACTTTACGGTATGTGCAAACTTTATCGGACCTTAAGGTCATTGAGAAAATAAAAATGGGATTGTTTGGAGAAATAACCATCACAAGAAAAATAATTTTGGAGGGTGGGCTTGTTGTTGTTGATAGTCTTAGTGGAGATGAAGCTGTTGGTGGTAATAGTGGTGCTGCTGTTGGTGCTAATGATGGTCCTCTTACAGTTTTTAAAATAAACCATTATGAGTATAATCATACTGGTTATACAGATTTTGCTTCTCCTAGCAAATGTTCTGCATGCAAATGTCAAGACTGCAAGGCGAAATATGATGTAGTGATTAATGTTATTAATGCATTAACTGCTTTTGTAAAGGAATTGATATCTAAGAGGGGTGTCATTCCATCAAAGATGATTTTATATCCATCCACTCCATTAGAGATTAAGGCTAAGAGGGGAAGAAAAGTAATTTTCAAGGCATTATTAAGCATCCAAAAAAGCAAAATTGCAATTTCTATGTCCGTGTGTTGCATTATTGAGCAATGTACAATAGCCAAAGGAGAGAAGCACGGGCTTAAGAAGGTGAATATATATCGTCTGTTCCAACTAACAAACAGACACATATCTATTTCAACAGATGACACATCTGCTGAAAATTATCAAACAGATATATACATCTGTTGCAACAGTTGACTAACCCGTTGTAACATATATCTCATCTATTTTAGTAAATCAAATATCTCTACATACCTCTTTTATTTGTACCAACAGATGACCTATCTACTGCAATGGATGGGTCATCTGTTGGGATAAATTAAATCAAGACTTCTTACCATTTCAGTTTTTCCAAACAACTGAGTCATATGTTGCAACAGATGGTTCATCCGTTGGAAATTATTATATAAGTCTTCCTCGTGTTATAATTTATCCCAATAGTTGATCCATCTGTTGTAACAGAAATATAATCTGTTTGGGATAATTTAAAACAGGAGGAAGACCTGTTTAATTTGCTAAAACAGATGAGTTATTCTTTTCTATTCTTTTGTATCTCCGTGATTAGCATTGACCGATTCTGGCTTTCCAGGTGGATGTCACTGTAGAAGCTACTGCAGAACAACATTGATAATATGCTACTCTTTTTATGGAAATACGGAGAGCAGAAAACACAGAAACCATACGTAAGCCACATTAAAGATCCACAATGATCAAAGCCAAATTTCATAGCATCGGATGAAGAACAACTTGTCCATATTGAGTAGATCTTTGTAGCTTGAGTCTGTCAAAGTAATAAACTCACCCCTCCTTAGGAATTCTTGAAATCAAAACTTAAATTGTTGATGTATTTGTTGAGATCTATACCCATAATAATTTTTTTTTACATTTTATTTATTTATTTATTTCATATAATTTTAGAAGGCTTTAATTTATTTTATTTTGTCTATGAATTTTATTTTATCCTTAGATTTGAACTTATTAATTAAAATGGAATACTAGATTCAAATATTGCAACAAATAAGGTATTTGTAGCAACAGACGACATATCTATTGGAAAATATCAAACAGATTTAGACATATGTTACAATAGGTAGGTAATCTGTTGGAAATTATCAAACAGGTCTTCCCACTATTGCAACAGATAGACTTAGATAGAAACATCACCATAGTGCAACAAATGACCAACCTATTGCAACAGATAAACTATCTGTCGGGAACAGGTGGAATATCTGTTACAAGAGAAGGATAATCTGTTGTATTGTAAAAATTCAACTTTCATTAGACATAAAAAATTGTCACTACATATAAGTGAAATGATTTGAAATAAAAAATGTGGAACCCATCGACAGTGTTCATTTTAAACACCTAAAATAAAATAGACATCAAGTAGACAATATTTATTTTAAACACCTAAAATAAAATAGGCATCAAATGTGTCAGTTTGGCACTTTTCGCCCTGTTGGCAGCTCGCGTGTAATTCACCAGCCAAGGATCATTGAACCCCCATTTTTGCTGACTTGGCGTCTGATTTGGCCATTGAAGAGTTGTTGAAGCTTTTTATGAGAGTATTTTGGGATGGTGATGAAGAAGAAAGAAAAAATAAAATAAAATAAAAATAATATATATATATATATATATGTACTTTTATATTAAAAAGAAATGTAACAAATATTTTTTTTAAGATTTTCGGACTACTCACTCTCTCAGAGAGAGTGAGATACACTTTCTTTGCCACATAAGCCTTTAGGAGTGTAATAATTCCATTTTTAAAATGTTCAGGGGTTCATAGGACCCCCGCAAAGTATAAGTGTGTAGTTGGGATTTGAGGCAAAAGTTGGGAGCTCTTTTGGCCATTTTCTCTATTAAAAAAGATATTTTATATAATAAATGATAACATTTACGTTCACAACAATGAGTTAAATATATAAAAGTCCACAACAAACAACAATATAAGTTTTTGCAATTACAACGATCATGGTGGATTACGATCCGGGCATGTAGTTTTTTTGTGGCCAACGCTTTTACATACGAAGCACTTGTTTCTTCTTGATGGAAATGATTCTCCAAATCCACGCCTCCTCTTATATGGCCTTCTTTCCGGTTTGGTAGTGCTTGGATCAATATATGGAAGAGGTATTAATCTCCCCAAAAGCTCTGCAGGAACAACCCAAGATTCTTCGGGAGGCACTAGAGTAATATGCCCACTATATGCCATTGTATATTTTTCCACCGAATAATATGAAGAAGAGTACTCACAAATTTTAGTTCCATACTTTGCACCGTATTGATCTCGAAGCGCTGTCATAGCATGTGGACATGGTATTTTGTCAAAGTCAAAAACTCTGCACGTACAAAATCTTATTTGAAGATCGACCGTGGCAACATCACCATGATCGTTGATACTGAGCTTATAATCTACTATTTGATGAGGTAATAACCTATTCCCCAGACTGATGTTCGCTAATATTATTTTTCTGCTTCTAGAATAGATGGGATTCCTGCATCCTCAAACTCCACACGCCTTTCATGAAAAAATTGGCCATACTTCTTGTTTATTATTTCAAATAGAGCCACAATGGGAAATTCTCTTTCATCACTAAACAATGAATTCACCAATTCAGCTATGTTTGACGTCATGATATTGTATCTATACAAAAGAATCCCTTAGTACGTATCATACAAAATTTGTAACTCAAATAAGATATTAAATTCATAAGAATGTACCTATTTATCGGACAGAATGCTCGACTCCATCTCTCGAAATCGACATGTATGATATGTTCTGCTACCTTGGGATGCATATCCGTTATTTGATTGAAATGGTCTAAAAACTCCTCTCTACTATATGTTTTAGCTGCTCTATAAAAAAGGGTTACAACCCTTTCGTTGTGAAAGTTCGTCTGAATGTTCTCTCCAAGATGCCTGATGCAATAACCAAAGTGAGCTGAAGTGAAGAAAATTGAACCCATCTTTCGAATACTTGGATGCCTATCCGAAACAAAACACAAATCTTCGGTATCTTCGACGCAGCTTCGTAGTTGTTCAAAAAAATATTCATAAAAGGCATCACATTCCTTGTCCTTTACACAAAAAGCGACAGGAAAGATGTGATTCTCCACATCCTGCGCCACCGCCGCTATGTAATACCCCGATCGTTTCCTAAGCCTAAATCCTTCTTTTGAGTGGATATGTATGACTTCTAAAGTGATTGATGTTTAAAAAATATTGTATTTCTCTAATTTCTACTTTTTGTCATGTAGATCATTGAATAAGCTTTCCATCTATACCAATTTCATTGAGATCCGACATCGGACGAGGGAGTTATGGACGTTTTACTGAAAGGTGTCGGATAGCCCAGGTTTGATGGTCGACCTGGCGTACCGTCAGGTTCCTGGTGGACCTTCAAGTTCCCCGTCAAGCCAAGGCAGTGACTCCTTTTTCAGGCCATCGTGCGACGTCCAATTTGGTGGACCGTCAAGAGACTTGAAGGACCGTCAAGGGGTCCGTCAGGTCGAGACAAAATGTCTCATTTCTGGCCCTCGAGTGACGGACGACTTGGTGGTCCGTCAGTTTACTGACGGAACATCACTTCGACCGTCACGTCGAGGTAGAATGTTCCAGTTTTGGCACTCGAGTGATGGACGATCTGGTGGACGGTCAGGAGACTTGATGGACCGTCAGATCGACCGTCACAGGCCCCGATCAGCGAATTTCAGCTTTTTCAAAAGGGAATTTTGGTCATTTCCGCCCTATAAAGTCTTATATATATGCTAGTAGAGCATAGCACTTCATTTTCTCCTTTCTTTTTCCAAGAAATATCTAGAAACTAGGGTTTTTCCAAAACCCAAAGATCCAATCTTCTTCTAAATAACTTCAAGAATCTTCCATAGAGATTTAAAGTGATTCAAGAATTAAGTTCCTCAAGTCAAAGGCAACAGGGATCTTGGTCTACAAGTCTGAGAAAGAAGTTCCAAACAAGTTTCCAGATTTCCAAAATCATAATCCAAGGTATGTGGGGTTTGAACAAGAACACTACTTTCGTTCTTGTTCCTAAACATTTACTTTCTATTATTGATTTACATGATTTTACAAGTGGGTTTACACCCAAATTTCTTTATTTATGATTTATGAGATTTGAGTTGAATAAGTTTGATATTTATAATTATTTCACCATCATGTTTCTTAAATTGAGAATTTATTCCATGAGTTGTATATTGTCATTACGTATTGATGATTTCTAAGCGATTTAAGACAAGTGTCATGAGTTATGACTTTCCATGATAAATTTGACTATTTAATATATATATCGATATTTGAGATTGAAAGTCAAGATTGAGTCCTATGATGTTTCCTTGAAGCTTTTGATATTTGAAAATGATTCAAAAAGTAAATGTACTTGATGTTGAGAAAGATGGTGTAGAGTTGAGTCGGGTTAGGAATCTACAAGATTTTTATGATTTACAGATGAGATATATATTTATGTTTTGTTCTCTATGATAGACCCATGATTTGATATTGATTAAGGTGGATTTTCTAACGCGTTCTGAGATGAGTCTGGGAGGAGTATTTAGCACCGAGCGAGAAATGTGGTATTTCTCCAAAACTACGTGCCACCGTAGGATTGATGTTGATAATTGTGGGCCAAAGTCCTAGTGTGGGATTGTGATTGTGAAATTGAGGTTGTATTCCCTGGAAAGAGTACGACGCTCCCGCCAATATGGGGGTCTCTCCTTAGGAGGGCAAAACGTTGGACTCCATGCGGCTCACATGGTGTAGTTATGTCGGTTATAAGAAACTCCCAAGTCCATAATGATCTAAGTACCTTGAGTTACCGAGTCACTCTAAGTCATGAATCAAAGAGTTTGAGTTGAGTTAAATGATTTTATGAGATTTATGAAGCATGTGTTATTACTGATGACTTACGGGAATGATGTTTCAGATAATTCAAGTGAAGAGAGTTATTATTGTCAGTATGCATGATTTTCTTATACATTTATGATATCATTTAAAAATGTTGCATCCACCCCCGCATACTCAGTATATTTCCAAGTACTGATTCCCATACTCTTTTGTATTCTATATTTCCTCCTGATATAGGTTCAGGTGCTCAGTCTCAGCAGCGACAGTGATCTCTGAGTATCCTCATCTACATTCCTGAAGTTGGTGAGTCCTTATGGTTTGAGGACCTGTATCTCTCATTTTGTCTTGTTAAGGGATGGTTATTTCCTTTCAGTTTAGTACAAGTCAGTTGGGGATCTATCCCAATGGCTCCTTAATTCTATGTAGTAGAGGCTTTGTCAGACTAGAGTACCAGTACGTACAAAACTACAGTATTTTGATTTTACAGGACAGTATTACTTTATATCTCAGTATATTCATGACATGGTTATTCCTCTTTATCTTATCTTGATTTGCGTTATAATAAGTTATGAAATTGATGATAGGCTTAGAGGGTTAGCTTAAGGCCACGTGTGACCTTAAGCACCGTGTGACGTCTCGGGATAGGTTTTCGGGGCGTTACAAGCTTGGTATCAGAGCCAGGTTCAAGGAGTCCTAGGGAGTCTGACAAGCCGCGTTACGTAGAGTCTTGATCATCGGTGTGTAGCGCACCACATCTATGAGCAAGAGGCTACAGGATGTTTTAGGAAAAGTTGTTTATTTCTTTCAAGAGTCTATCATGCCTATGACTGTTTCTCTCTGCTGTTAATTCGTGCTCTTTTATGACAGAAAATGCCTCCTCGTAGAGCTCGCAGAAACAACGAACAACCTTAACCCGTTGATCCTCTGGGTGAGACGGTGTCCCACGCTGAATTTTGGGCAGCTTTCCAAGCGCTAGCCCAGACGGTCACTGCCAATGCTCAAACCAACACCCAGGCTACTGTTCCACCTCCGTAAGGGAATAATTCTACTGCAGCTCGGGTTCGTGACTTTATGCGAATGAATCCACCTGAGCTCTTTGGGTCGAAAGTAGGTGAATACCCTCAAATGTATTTAGATGAAGTGAGAAAGATCACTTAGATTATGCACGTGATGGAGGAAGAGAGTGTTGAATTGGGCGCCTATCAAATAAAAGATATTTTTTATGATTGGGTGGAGATGTGGAGGAAGAGTAGAGGAGAGAATAATACTTCTGTGACTTGGCAATTATTCCAAGATGCCTTCTTAGACAGATTATTTCCCCCGGAGCTGAGGGAAGCAAAATTAGAAGAATTTATGAACTTGAGACAGGGCCCCCTGACAGTTAAGGAGTATTGCCATAAGTTTAACCAGTTATCTAAGTATGCTCCCAGTATGATGGCTGATTCTAGAACTAGTATGAGTAAGTTCTTGGCTGGTGTATCTGGTTATGTTGTGAAAGAGTGTAGATCCGCTATGCTTATTAGGGACATGGACCTTTCAAGACTAATGGTTCATGCTCAGCAGATCGAAACAGACAAAGTAAAGGAGAGAGTCAGAGTGAGAGGGAATAAGAGAGTTAGATCAGAGTAGTAGAGGTATAGTCAGGCTAGATTTTCTAGAAGGATCCTCCCTCAGTTCCATAGACGTCCACTTGTGCCAGCGCCTTCATCATGAAGTACTCCTGCATTCAGATTTAGGCCGGAACAGGGTAATAGGCCTACTATGTCCAGGTCCCAGGATACTGTGAGTAACAGACCTCGTCCTCCCCCATGCTCGAAGTGTGGTAGGGACCATCCCTATGAGTGTTTAGTTGATCAGAGGGGTTGTTTTGGTTGCGGTACGTTGGGCCACAAATTCAGGGATTGTCCATATGCTAGATAGAGGAATTGTGATATTTGTCCCCAGAGTCAGACTACCAGTGCTCTAGCCCCTGTAGTTCGTCCTCCTCCTCCTCAGGGCGCCTTGTCTTGTACTACAGGTGGTCAGCGCCAGAATCTCTTTTATGCTATACCACCCTACCAGGAGCAGAAGGATTCACCAGATATTGTTACTGGTATGCTTCGTATATTTTATTTCGATATATATGTGTTGCTGGAACCTGGGTCAAGTCTTTTTTATGTGACTCCGTTGGTGGCTGTGAATTTTGGAATCAGTGCTGAAAAGATTTCCGAGCCTTTTCTAGTCTCTACACCAGTGGGTGAATCTGTTGTTGCTGAGCAAGTATATAAGAAGTGTCCTATCACTGTTCTTAACAGAGTCATGTTTGCATATTTGATTGAGCTAGACATGGTTGATTTTGATATTATTTTGGGTATGGATTGGCTACACTCTTGTTATGCATCTATAGACTGTCGTACCCGGGTAGTCAAGTTTCAGTTTCCCAATGAGCCAGTCTTTGAGTGTTCCGGAAATTCTCTATCTCCTAAAAGTCATTTCATATCCTATCTAAAAGCTAGGAAATTGATATACAAGGGTTGTATCCATCATTTAGTTTGAGTTAAGGATACTAAGTCTGAGACTCCAACTATTCAGTCTCTTAGTATTGTCAATAAGTTTCCTGATGTTTTCCCGAAAGATCTCCCAAGGGTACCTCCTGATAGAGAGATAGAATTCGGAATTGATCTTCTCCCTGATACACAGCCTATTTCTATTCCTCTGTATCGTATATCCCCCGCAGAACTTAAGGAGTTGAAAGAGCAACTCAAAGATCTTCTTGATAAGGGTTTTATACGGCCTAGTGTGTCTCCCTGGGGTGCACCCATTCTATTAGTGCAAAAGAAAGATGGTTCATTGTGCATGTGCATTTACTATTATCAGCTTAACAAGGTCAAAGTCAAGAACAATTACCCTCTTCCTAGAATTGATGACCTGTTTGATCAGCTGTAAGGTGCCAGTTATTTTTTAAAAATAGATTTGAGATCCGATTATCACAAACTTAAAGTCAGAGAGTGTGATATTCCAAAGATGGCTTTCCGCACTCGTTATGGTCATTTTGAATTCTTGGTCATGTCCTTCGAGCTATTGAATGCCCCGACAACTTTTATGGACCTCATGAATCGGGTGTTCAGACCATACCTAGATATGTTTGTTATTATGTTTATAGATGATATCCTTGTATATTCCCAGAGTGAAAACGACCATGCAGATCATCTTCGAATTGTCTTATAGACCGATCAACAGTTGTTTGCCAAATTTAGCAAGTGTGAATTCTGGCTAAGGTCAGTTACTTTTCTGGGTCATATTGTTTCTTCTGATGGTATTCGAGTTAATCCTCAAAAGGTAGAAGCTATAAAGAATTGACCTAAACCTATTTCCCCGTCTTATATTAGGAGTTTCTTGGGTCTAGCTGGCTACTACCGTTATTTTGTTGAAGGTTTCTCTTCCATTGCTGCTCCTTTGACCCGGTTGACCCAAAAGAAGGTTAAATTCCAGTGGTCAGATTCTTGCAAAAAGAGTTTTCAGGAGTTGAAGACTCGACTCACTTCAGCCCCTGTGATGACCCTGCCTAATGGTGTAGATGATTTTATGGTATATTATGATGCTTTTAAAATTGGTTTGGGTTGCGTGTTGATGCAGAAGGGTAAGGTTATAGCCTATGCCTCCAGGCAGTTGAAACCTCATGAAAAGAATTATCCAACCCATGACCTCGAG
Source organism: Capsicum pubescens (assembly GCA_030864215.1). Taxonomy (NCBI): domain Eukaryota; kingdom Viridiplantae; phylum Streptophyta; class Magnoliopsida; order Solanales; family Solanaceae; genus Capsicum; species Capsicum pubescens. The sequence goes on from CM061540.1 coordinate 238,250,316, forward strand.
TTAGCTGCAGTGGTTTTTGCTTTGAAAATCCGGAGACACTATTTGTACGGTGTTCATGTTGATATCTTTATGGATCACAAGATTTTGCAGTATGTGTTTACTCAGAGAGAGTTGAATCTTCGACAGAGGCGATGGTTAGAATTACTGAAGGACTATGATATGAGTGTGTTGTATCACCCGGGCTAGGCCAATGTAGTGGCGGATGCCCTTAGCAGATCGTCCAAGGCCAATGTAGCACATATAGCGGAAGATAAGAAGGAGTTAGCCCGTGAAGTACAATATCTGGATAGATTGGGTGTTAGATTGTTTGACTCAGCTGAGGGTAGTGTTTGGGTTCAGAGTAGTTCCGTATCTTCCCTAATTTCGGAAGTGAAAGAAAAGCAGGATATGGATTCTCGTTTGGTGGAATTGAAAGCGTCCGTCAAAGACCAAAAGGTGGAGGTTTTCTCCCAAGGGGGAGATGGTGTATTGAGATTTCAGAATAGGTTGTGTGTGCCTGATGTTGATGATCTGAGGTAGAGAATTATGGCTAAGGAACATGGCGCGCGGTATTCTATTCATCCCGGTGCTACCAAGATATATCGCGATTTGCGGGAAATTTATTGGTGGAATGGTATGAAGAAGAATATAGCAAAGTTCGTAGAAAAGTGTGCAACTTGCCAACAGGTAAAGATAGAGCACCAGAGACCCGATGATGTGATGCAAGAATTTGACATTCCTACTTGGAAGTGGGAAGTGGTGAACATGGATTTCGTGATCGGTTTACCTCTTTCTCGTCGTCATCATGATTCTATTTGGGTTGTTGTAGACAGGTTGACTAACTCAGCATATTTTCTGCCAGTACATACATCTTTCACCGCGGAGGACTATGCTAAGTTGTATATTCGAGAGTTAGTCTGGTTGTATGGAGTTCCGTTGTCTATCATCTCTGATAGAGGTACTCAGTTTTCTTCTCAGTTTTGGAGAGCCTTTCAGAAGGGTCTTGGTACCCAAGTTTATCTTAGCTCTACTTTTCATCCGCAGACAGATGGTCAGGCTGAGAGGACTATCCAGACCTTGGAGGTTATGTTGAGGGCTTGTGTTCTTGATTTCAAAGAAAGTTGGGCTGAAAATTTGCCGTTGATTGAATTTGCTTACAATAATAGTTTTCATACTAGCATTGGAATGGCTCAATTTGAAACTTTGTATGGGAGAAGATGTAGATCATCCATAGGTTGGTTCGAAGTGGGTGAAGCTGCTTTAATTTGACCTGATGTTGTGTTTGAGGCGATGGAGAAAGTTAAGTTAATTCAGGAGAGATTGAAGATAGCCCAGAGTCGACAGAAGTCGTATGTAGATATGAGAAAAAGAGCTCTTGAGTTTGAAGTCGATGATTTGGTATATTTGAAAATTTCACCCATGAAAGGGGTGAAAAGATTTGGAAAGAGAGGGAAGCTGAGTCCTAGATATGTTGGCTCTTATAGAGTTTTGAATCGTGATAGGAAAACAACTTATGAGATTGAGTTTCCTGCAGAGTTGTCAGCTGTCCATCCTGTGTTTCATGTTTCTATGCTCAAGAAGCACATTGGAGACTCTGTTGTTGTTGATCCGTCGAAAGGTTGTGATGTTCAGGATAGCCTTTCATATGATGAAATCCCTGTTGAAATCCTAGATTATCAAGTCCGTAGACTGAGGAACAAGGAAGTTCCCTTGGTTTAAGTTTTGTGGCGAAATCAATCTGTCGAGGGTGCCACTTGGGAAGTAGAAGCAGACATGCGAGCTAGTTATCCTCATCTTTTCTCCACGAGTTCGAATCAAGATGAAGGTACTATTCCCTTAATTTAGTTTCCTCCTAATCTAATGTATTCAGCTATATGGTTATTCCATCTATGATTCGTGCTTTTGGTGAAGTACTCAAAAGTTAAGAATAAAGTGAGCCCTTAGATGTGAGTCGTTCCAGCTATACGTCCTTATTTTCTCTTGTTCTTGGCCTATTTGGCAACATTCGAGGACGAATGTGTCTAAGGGGGAGATATTGTAATACCCCGATCATTTCTTAAGCCTAAATCCGTCTTTTGAGTGGATATGTATGACTTCCAATGTGATTGACGTTTAAACCATGTTTTATTTCTCTAATTTCTACTTTTTGTCATGTAGATCATTGAATAAGCTTTCCATCGATACCAATTTCATTGAGATCCGACATCGGACGAGGGAGTTATGGTCGTTTTACTGAACGATGTCGGATCGCCCAGGTTTGACGGTCGACCTGGAGGACCGTCAGGTTCCTGGTGGACCGTCAAGTACCCCATCAAGCCAAGGCAGTGACTCTTTTTTCAGGCCATCGTGCGACGGCCAAGTTGGTGGACTATCAGGAGACTTGACTGACCGTCAAGGGGTCTGTCAGATCGAGACAGAATGTCTCATTTCTGGCCCTCGAGTGACGGACGACTTGGTGGTCCATCAGTTTCCTGACGGATCATCACTTCGATTGTCACGTCGAGGCAGAATGTTCCAGTTTTTGCACTCGAGTGACGGACGATCTGGTGGACCATCAGGAGACTTGACGTACCATCAGATCGACCGTCACAGGCCCCGATCAACGAATTTCAGCTTTTTCAAAAGGGCATTTTGGTCATTTCCGACTCATAAGGTCTTATATATATATGCTAGTAGAGAATAGCCCTTCATTTTCTCCTTTCCTCTTCCAAGAAATATCTAGAAACTAGGGTTTTTCCAAAACCCAAAGATCCAATCTTCTTCCAAATAACTTCAAGAATCTTCCATAGATATTCAAAGTGATGCAAGAATTAAGTTCCTCAAGTCAAAGGCAACAAGGATCTTGGTATAAAAGTGTGAGAAAGAAGTTCCAAACAAGTTTCTACATTTCCAAAATCATAATCCAAGGTATGTGGGGTTTGAACAAGAACACTCCTTTCGTTCTTGTGCCTGAAGATTTACTTTCTATTATTGATTTACATGATTTTGCAAGTGGGTTTACACCCAAATTTCTTTATTTATGATTTATGAGATTTGAGTTGAATAAGTTTGATATTTATGATTATTTCACCATCATGTTTCTTAAATTGAGAATTTATTCCATGAGTTGTATATTGTCATTACGTATTGATGATTTCTAAGTGATTTAAGACAAGTGTCATGAGTTATGCCTTTCTATGAGAAATTTGACTATTTAATATATATATTGATATTTGAGATTGAAAGTCAAGATTGAGTCCAATGATGTTTCCTTGAAACTTTCGATATTTGAAAATGATTCAAAAAGTAAATGTACTTGATGTTGAGAACGATGGTGTTGAGTTGAGTCGGGTTAGGAATCCACAAGATGTTTATGATTTACAGATGATATATATATTTATGTTTTGTTGTCTATGATAGACACATGAGTTGATATTGATTAAGGTGGATTTCCTAATGCGTTCTGAGCTGAATTCTGGGAGAAGTATTTAGCACCGAGCGGGAAATGTGGTATTTTCTCGAAACTACGTGCCACCGTAGGATTGATGTTGATAATTGTGGGCCATAAGCCGAGTGTGGGATTGTGATTGTGAAATTGAGGTTGTACTCGTTGGCAAGAGTACGATGCTCCCGCCAATGTGGGGTTCTCTCCTTAGGAGGGCAAAACGTTGGACTTCATGCGGCTCACATGGTGTAGTTATGTCGGTTATAAGAAACTCCCAAGTCCATAATGATCTAAGTACCTTGAGTTACCGAGTCACTCTAAGTCATGAGTCAAAGAGTTTGAGTTGAGTTAAATGATTTTATGAGATTTATGAAGCATGTGTTATTACTGATGACTTACGGGAATGATGTTTCAGATAATTCAAGTGAAGAGAGTTATAATTGTCAGCATGCATGATTTTCTTATATATTTATGATATTATTTAAAAATGTTGCATCCACCCCCGCATACTCAATATATTCCCTTGTACTGATTCCCATACTCTTTTGTATTCTATATCTCCTCCTGATATAGGTTCAGCTACTCAGTCTCAGCAGCGACAGTGATCTCTGAGTATCCTCATCTACATTCCTGAAGTTGGTGAGTCCTCATGGTTTGAGGACCTGTATCTCTCATTTTTTCTTGTTAATAGATGGTTATTTCCTTTCAATTTAGTACAAGTTAGTTGGGGATCTATCCCAATGGCTCCTTAATTCTATTTAGTAGAGGCTTTGTCAGACTAGAGTACAGTACGTACAGAACTGCAGTATTTTGATTGTATAAGACAGTATTACTTTGTATCTCAGTATGTTCATGACATGGTTATTCCTCTTTATATTATCATGATTTGCGTTATAATGAGTTATGAAAGTGATGATGGCTTAGAGGGTTAGCTTGAGGCCACGTGTGACCTTAAGCACCGTGTGACATCTCGGGATAGGTTCTCGGGGCATTAAACGCTAGCAGAACTCCATTAATCAAAAAGTTACCGTCGACGGCTATATATTTTCTCAAATATTGAAAACCTTGAATCCAAGCACCATAGAATACAAAAAGTACTTGAACCTTCTTTTTTAATCAACATGTAATGTCGTCTTACTTTTTGGATTTGTGGACTCAAGCATGTAACAGTAGGCATCGAGGACTGCATACCCATGCTCATGTGTCCCCCTAGCCAAGTCTTTGGCAATCTCCATGGCCGTATATATCTTCCAATAACTGACCAGGACACCCAATTTCGTAAGGAGTTGATTGGCCATAACCTTTGTAGAAGGGCCTTTGCCACCGAGGAATCTATTCTTAAAATATTCACCGAGGACCTTTGCCGTGGCGTAAGGATTTTGGCCCAAAATGTGCTCCGAACCACATGTGTGATACTTTTTATATTTATGAATGACGAATCTATCAGAACTTAAGTACTTCACCGCTCTCAACCACCATTTGCAGTTCGGATTAGCATATTTATAGCAAAAGACTTTGCTCGAATTAATCACTTTTATTATTCTGAAATCTTTTTTCAAGCAAGAAATATATAAATTAGTAGATAATTTTTTCTTGTCCTTGAATGACATTCCCTTTTATCTGTGTCAATCGAGAAGAACTGCCCATCGTATTGGTCGCATCAACGGGCGTAGGTGTTTGATCATCATTTGGAATATTCATGTCTAGATCATCCAACCTATCATCAAAGATGTCTTATTGTTATTCTTCTTCTATATTCTAGTTCTCATTCTCTCTCGTCTTTTCAACCACGTACAACCTAACACCGGCCTGGATGAATCACTAAGATAAGCATGCAACCGAACATGATCATTATCTTGAAAGGTAGTTTCCTCTATTTTTTAAAGAAGCTGCGAGTTTTTCTGTATGACAATTCAGTCCACAATAGTTGATGATTAAGTTCCAAAAATCATCATACGAAACATCACTTTAGACTGTCATAGCTATCTTCTCTAGCATTTCACCCTCCTTCCAATGCCATACATATCGATTGTTATTCTCGATCCATTGACCATGACAATACACTCCTATTGTTATTGATCCCTCCATTAGTGGTACCTAAATAAAGTCATTTGTTAAAACAAGTTAATAGTGATTTCATAGTGCCGTAACACGAATCCCAACAGATATGTAATCTGTTCCAACAGGTAAGTGATCAGTCGCAACAGATTACTTACCTTTTGGGATTCATGTTGCACTCCTGAAGCTGATTTCAACATACGAGTCATCTATTGTAATAGGTGAATCATATGTTGCAATAGACTATACATCTGTTGCAATAGACGATGTGTCTGTTGAAATCGAGTTCAGGTTTGGTTGCAACAGGTTATTAATCTATTACAACAGATATTTACCTTGTTACAACAAATGACATATCTATTTAAATTGAGTTTAGGTTCTATTGCAACAACTTACTAATCTGTTGCAATAGATATTTACCCTGTTACAACAGATAACTAGTCTATTACAATAGATGGGTCATATGTTGCAACAGATGACCCATTTGTTCGATTCATGTTACGGCACTATAGAACCATAAACATAAATCCAACATATGTCTTCCATTGCAACAGATGTCTCATCTTTCACAACGGATGATTGATCTATTTAAACAGATATCTCTTATGTTGCATTCACATTCGTGTGCTATCTATTGTTGAAAAAATAGCACAATAACAGTTGCCCAAATGAAAAATTAAACTAAAAATCATAATTTGACTTACCAAAGTCTCCTGTGAAGTAATGCCAAAATGGAAAGTGATATATGAAACAAAATTTGACCTAAGAAATTGGTCAAATAGCAACAGTAACGGTAACAACAGTAAAAATGGTCAACAAGAAGAAGATGGAGATGATAATGAAGTATAAGATGATGAATAGAGCAACAACAATAATGAACAACAAAAATCACTAAGAGAGAGAAAACAAGAATGGATGAGAAGAGAGAGAAACACGCCTTCTTTTTCCTCCATTTTTCGTTATATTAGGTAAACATTTGGATCAAAGTATAAATTTAAAAACTTGTGGGCTATTCTTAAACTTACCCAACTTTCTTAATCCATAACAAAGTAATTGTCACCTACACTCAATTATTAAGACTTGAGTCACCTACACTTTATTTTCAAACTCTTTTGTCACTTTTAGCTCAAAACACCAACTTTTTTATGTATAATTCTCTCATTAAAAAAATATAATTTTAACCATCAATGTTCAATAAATAATTAGTATACGAACCTGTGCGATGCACGGATAATATTAAAGTAATATTTCTAACTAATTCAGGTTGAGATATCTTATTTTAACATGCTAAATCATATTGCCATAGCAAAAGAGATTGAATTATTATTATATTTCTCAATGAAATACGCTCCCACCCTACCCCTCACCCCATCCCAAGCTCTAACCAAATCTACATGAATAAAATAATGATGTAATTAAAAAAAAATTATGTTTCAGATTTTTTTTATTATAGTGTCCACAATTTAAAGATGTTAGATTTTTACAAACCCCCCACTCCCTCCACCTCTAATAAAATCTATATAAGTTAGATAATTATATAATTGTAAAAAAAACTTTTACTCTTCGTATTTTTTTATTATATTGTTCACAATTTATAAATATTAAATTATTAATATTATTTTTTTCATTTTAAAATTTTTGTTTATTACTTCCATGTTTTTAGTTTAACATTTGTGAATATTGATAAATATATTATCTAATTACACTACAAAAAATGCATCAAATTGCGGTGGTTTTTTTGTTGGGGTTATCTTTACCTCCATAAAATTATATGAAATGTGGGGGTTAAAAAACCTTCGCTAAAATTTGTAAAGTTGTGGAGGCTTTCGATCCCCGCTATTAATTATGGGGGTTTTAAACCCCTACTAAAATAACACATAGACTCAAATAAAAAAATAGCGCTAAACCATTTATTTTCCCTCTCAATCACTTTACCAAATATTTTGGCAGCTCTCAAAACATTTTCCTCGAAATCGACCACCATTTCCCTCTAATTCGACCACCATTTCCCTCTAAGTCGACCTATTTTCCTGAAACCATAAGTAGTCATCAAAGTAAATTAATGGAGCTGTAAGTAAATGAGTGGAAAAATCAACTAGAAAGGTATTTATTATTCTTTTGCTACAAAGCTTTGTACATTTCCATAATTATGGCAGTTAATGAATAATCATATTGAATGTTCTTCATAAAAATTGGGGAATTACAAGAAATTGGTTGCTGAAATTAGGAAATTCGGTGTCATATTTGAAGGGGTTGGGTTGGGGTTACAAAAATTGGGAAAATCTATAGGGGAAATTGAATATTCTTCATAAAAATTGGGGAATTTCAAGAAATCTAGCTTATGATGAAGCAATTTCATCTTATGAAATTGTAATTGCATTGAGGGAACATATCTTGCTATTTCTTAGTTTGATTGTCCATCGTCTCTAATTACATGCATAATTTCTTCCTCCTTTTATTTTGGATAAAAGTGATGCAGTAATATTTTATACCTATATTGCATAATTTCAATTTGAGAACCATTATGTTGCAGGAACAAATATTTTCTAGCTTGTTTATCTCATATATATGTTTTATGTTGTAAGATTTAGGTATAATGGTATTTGTTTGTGCTTTCTATGGTGAGGAATACTCAGTTGCTCAAGGAGAAGGGATTTCTATCAGAACTTAACCTCCAAATAGAGAACATTATCTGCTCACTGGATAAGGAACCTCAAGGAGCAGTATCTGCAGTTGCCACCATTCTCAGGGAAAAAGGGCAAAGTGTTGATTTGGTTTTGGAGAACAAGCCACTTAAGTGGTACATTACGATCTTATAGATTTAGTATTTGTTTGTTGATGTAGCTGCTTACATCTTCGTTATGTCTTTGTTGTTTCAGTTTAAAGCTCATATTTTTAATTTTTTCGTTACTTTTCAAGGGTGTTCAAGTGAGCAACACATATAAACGCACGCAGATTGATTTTGGTCGGAACGGCTAAATGGCAAAAGGGCATGGTCAATGTTAAGACTCTTTCAATAGGTGAGAAATTGGAGATAAAACCCGATGAGCTGGAGTAATGGAGTCTTGGTGTATGAAATAACTTTCTTGCCATTCTTTTTATAATGATGCTGAGTTTCTTATTTAGCTAGGTTTTTTTAGTGATGCTGAGTTCCTTCTTTTCTACGCTTTGCTCACTCTTCTTCACTCAGATCCAATTATTTATAATTGAAGATCAGTTTTGCACTATCTACGTTATGATTCAAAACTTATCGTTGCACAAGATCTTGAATGAGTTCCTTTTACTTGGTGTTGCATGACTATCCTATTTCCTACTTGTAAACTTAATCCATGACTTTTTGGTTATGCTGTTGAGTAGTAGCATATTTGTTTTTTCATGTATGTAAAGTTAGTCGAGTTGTGCGAAAGTTGACCTGGACATCACAATTATCTGATAGAGTGATTTTTCATAACATATGTTGTTATGTATGTTCTCTGTTAGGGTTCAATAGTTTATTTATTTCCTATTACATTCACTTTTCTTCTTCATGAAATCTTATAGGTGATATTTAACATATTCATCAAATTCTTCAATGGATAGATCTTGGATTGGAATGCCAAGAAACACACCAGAGTATTTATTTGGTTTGAATCAGTTTCTACATTTTGCATTTACCAATGGAACTATAGGAGATAAAATAAAGTGTCCATATCCTTTATGTGGTTTTAAAAGTGGAAAACAAGAAATGTGGTGTTTCACCATTTGATGGACAAGGATTTCCCTAAACATTACGTCATTTGGGTTATGCATGGGGAATTAAATGTTTTGCCTAATTCCAAAAATATAGAGGTCATTCAAGATGTGCCACCTTTTGTAAATCCTATTGACTTGTTGATTAATGAAGCATTCGGGGGTTTAAGGCATGAGGGTGTAAATATAGGTCCATCACAAGTAGCGGGAGAAGAAGAAACTTTGCATGATTTGTCTGATTCAAATAACAAAGATTATTTTAAATTGCTTGAAGAGGGAAGTGAAGATTTATATGAAGGATCCAAGTACTCAAAGTTGGAATTATTATTAAAGATTTATCACATAAAGTGCTTGTCTGGGTTAAGTGATAAGGGAATGAATATGGTGCTAGATCTACTCAGAGATGCATTTAAATTTACAAAGGTCCCTATATCTTTTTATAAGGCTAAGAAAACCATTAACAAGTTGTATCTTGATTATATCAAGATAGATTCTTGTCCAAATAATTACATGTTGTACTGGAAAGATGATATTAATTCAGAATCATGTAAGTATTGTCACACTTCTAGATGGAAGCCCAAGAAGGATAACGGTCTTAATTATGTTCCTAGGACAAGTAAGAAACAAAAAAAGAAGTAAAAGAAGCATGGCAAAGTTTTGCACTACTTTTTATTAAAACCAAGATTACAAAGATTGTTTATGTGCTCAAAAATTGCAGAGCATATGAGATGGCATGTAGAGGATGATAACAAAGATAGGATCTTAAGGCACCCTCGAGATGGTGAAACATGGAAAAGGCTTGATACAAATTATCCTAAATTTTCTTCTGATCCTCGAAATGTTCGATTAGGTCTAGCTACTGATGGTTTCAATCCTTTTGGAACAATGAGTACTAACTATAGCATTCCGTCGGTGATTTTGTTTCCATACAATCTTCCTCCTTGGTTGTGTATGAAGCCATCAAATTTTATCCTCTCAATGATCATTCCAGGTCCACGTACAGTAGGGAATAACATAGATGTATATCTACAACCACTTATTAAGGAGTTAAATGAGTTGTGGAGTGAAGGTTTAGATATTTTTGATTCATCAAAGAATGAAATGTTCAAAATACGAGAAACTCTTATGTGGACATTTAGTGATTTTCCTGGACTTGATATCTTATCTGGTTGGAACACGCATACTGGGCTTGCATGTCCTTTTTGTAATTTTGATGCAGAACCTTGTTGACTTCGTTATAGTAGAAAGTGGTGTTTTATTGGCCACCATCGATTCTTGTGAAGAAATAATAAATTTAGATTGATGAGACATCATTTTGATGGAAATATGGAAGAGAGGACCCCGCTAAAGAAGTTATCTGAGTCAGAAATTTTATAGCAGGTGAAAGATATCAATGTCACATTTGGAAGACAATCAAAGTTGCAGAAAACAAAAAGGAAAAAGAATGTTGGGGAAGATGAAACTCAACAATGGAAGAAGAAAAGCATATTCTTTCATCTTCCATATTGGGAGTTTAACCCGTTGCCCCATAATTTAGATCCGATGCATATTGAAAAGAATGTTTTTGACAATGTTATATTCACTTTGTTAAATGACAAAGAAAAGTCAAAGGATCATGTTAAGGCCCGAAAAGATCTACAAGATATGGGCATAAGACATGATCTTTGGATCGATGAGAATGATGAGTGTAAACTTGCTACATTTATGATTCCAAAGAACAAGAAAGCGACCTTCCTCAAGACTTTAAAGAATATCTCAGTGCCGGATGGTTATTCAAGTAATATATCTCGTCGTATTTTTTTGTATCAAAATAGAATTTTTGGATTAAAAAGCCATGATTGTCACATTCTTATGCAACAGCTGTTACCTATTGCAATTCGCAATGTACTTCCAAGACAGGTTGTTGCAACTTTGGTTGAGTTTTCTTCCCTTTTTAGGCAGCTTTGTTTGAAAAGTTTAAGTCCTGTAGACTTAGACAAGTTACTAATTTGAATTGTGGATACTCTTTGCCATTTTGAGATTTTGTTTCCTCCATCATTTTTTACTGTAATGATTCATCTAACTGTTCATCTAGTTGATGAGGTAAAAAAAGGTGGCCCGGTACATTATCGTTGGATGTATTTTGTTGAAAGGTAAAATATTCCTTATTCAAAATAATTTTAGTTGATTTTATAATAATACTTCCGTGTAAATACTTCTTCTTACATATTAATGTTTTGGATATAGATTGTTGGGACATTTCAAGTCCCTTGTAGGGAACAAATCACAACCAGAAGGTTCCATAGCTGAAAGTTACATAGTTGAAGAAGCTCTTACTCTTTATGCTCGTTATTTTGAGAAAATTAAGTTAAGGTTAAATCGACCTAAACGTGTAAATGATTAACCAAGCCAAAATGAGGCTTATGAAAAGTCAAGAATGTTCCCTCAATAAGGTAAGCATGTTGGAGGCTTCATAACAAAACCACTGACTCATTTGGAGAAAACATAAGTTCATCGATATGTGTTACTTAATTGTGCGGCCGTGAAGCCATTTATTGAGTAAGAAATTTATATTGATTTGATTTATAATATAAGTTTTGATTAATTTGATTAAAATTTCTAATTATGGTGCCTTTATAGTGAATTTAGAGATTACATTAAAAGAAGTACAAGAGGCCGTAGACTTTCAGCAACAGAGGTAGAGAGAAGAGTTAGTAAAGAGTTCCCTGATTGGTTTCCTAAGAGAGTGACTGAATGACATTAAAATATTTATTTTCGTATGTTTTTTTTATCAATTTAAAATTTCTAATATAAATATTTTATATATTTAGATTATGAATCCGGATATAGAAGATACTATCTCTGATGAGATGAAGTTCTTACCACAAGGTCCAGGCCGAGATGCGAGTAGATTCAGTGCTTATAACATTAGTGGATTCAAGTTTCAAACTTTATCTAGAGAACAAGGATTAAAAACTCAAAATAGTGGTGTTTTTCTTGTCTCTAACGCTTCTTGTGTTGCATCTAGTGCAGATAGACATGTAACACAAACAGACCTGCCATATTATGGAAAGTTGGAAGACATTGTTGAGCTTAATTATTATGGAAAATTTAGGGTTGTTCTTTTCAAATATCAGTGGGCTGACACTACTCGGAATAAAGGGTTTAAAATAGATGCTTGGAGGTATAATTGTGTCAATTTTTCCAAATTGATTCATACCGGTGATCGTATGGATGATGATCTATTTATTGAAGCATCACAAGCTAATATGGTCTACTATGTTGATGATGAAAATGATAAAGAATAGAGTGTTGCTGTACATCTAAAACCAAGAGATTTGTTTGACATGGGAGAGATTGATGAAGAGAAAATATACGAGAATGAGCCATACCAACAACAAGAATTTAGAAAATTTTTTAATGTTAATTACGAGGATGTCCAAATTGTAATAGAGGAGCATATGACTGAATAGATATATCATTATTTTTTTAGTTTCCTCTAACACTGTCTTTTTCTCGCTTGATTAGTGTTTTTTTCAAAACTTACCATCTTTTGAAGTTATGACTATATTGATTTTTGTTCTATCCCAGTCATCAATGAATTGGTTTATTTGTTTTTCATAGTTATTATTTGTAGATAGCGTTGTAATGAATTGACTTATAACTATATTGAGTTTTTTTCCATGTTCAAACAGCTTTAAAGGATGAGATATGTTAAATTACCTATCATCTTTAAGTTATCCCTCTCTGTGGTAGATGCTAGTTGTTAAAGCAGTTGTGTTTGATGTTGTTATTCCTGATTGCCTCCGGCCCTGTCATAGAGTTTAATTTTGAGGTTCAATTTCACTGGCCTTTGTGCTGTATATCAGTATTAGTTGGCACCCATTGAAAAATAAAAGACGTGTTGTAATGGTAATCATATCCTTGTCTGTAGGTCAAAGAAGATTTGGACTTGAATTTTTTGTGCTAGTTAATTATCTCCGTGGAGCAGAAGTTGCATTAAGGTACTTTGTTTCTTTTACTTCTCTTGTTCTTAATGCTATGTTCTTGTAAATTATTAGTTTTGCGGTATGGGGTTTAGAGCTTTGAGTGGATAAGAGTGGCTATTTTCTATAGTGGAACAGAAGTTCAATTAAAGTACTTTGTTTCTCTTGTTTTGTTCATTCACTTTCTGCTTCTGCTGGAACGGTTGTGTGCTTGTAAAGTTCAGTTCTTTGAAGGCTTTCGACCATTTCTTCCTATCTATCTTTATACAAATATTTAATGGTCACTTTATACAAATATTTATAGGTGCAAGCCATACTTGATTTTATCCAGCATGAAAGATACTGTGGAGAGGAAAAACAACAAATTTGTAACTATATATGATGATCTAATGAAAATTTTGATTAGTCTTGCTTTCTAAAACTAGTAAAATTATCGTTAGTCTTGCCTTCTACAAAATAGTTGTGGACTGTGACTTTATTATCTAGTTTTCTCTGTGGCAGTCTGTTTAATCAACATGCGCGAAAGCTAGCCCAGACAATTGTTTCTTGGTTTTTTTTACCTCTACTTGTCTTGGAAAAGACTGGACATGGTTGATTATTTCATCTAGCATTCCTACTTTCACTGTGATCTTGTTACATCCTGGTACCAAATCGTGCAGAAATCCCATCTGCTCATTGATTTTTTCCCTTCTTACCTGCCAAAAATATGAATTAACTTGCTGGTTAAGTTGTTCACTGGAGTAAACTATTAATTATACGTAGTAAAAACACTTTGACCAAATATTTAACTCACTCTTTCAGCTAAACTGTGGCTATCAGTGGCTTGACCCCGACGTTCTTTGACATGAATATAGTCGGCCTTTTTATCTTCAGTAATTTTGGACTTCTCCTTTGCAGTATCAGAATTTTCCATACTGTTGTTACTGTTATTAGGTAGTTGCTTGGAGAAGCATTGCATGAAATATGGTTTATTTTATGAAGAAGCTAAAACAATATCCCTACCTTAAGTTGATGGATGTACATCTAATGGATACCTTTGATAGGTCCTAGAACTCGATAATTAAGTTAATAGCTAATAATGCCATTGGGAATCCTTTATGTCCCAAAATTATGCATATGACATTATGATCTTATACAGGTTCACTAAAACCAACAAAGCTTGGAATACTAGAGACTCAGAGGTTGCATGTGATACTTGCTAAGTGGATATTTATGTTGAACATTGTAAAAGAGAGGAAGAGTGTGACCAAGACATGGATGATATGAAAACACAAATAGACTTTCTTATGAAACATTTGTTAGCAAGTGGCACTGAAAAGGTGGGCACTATAGGTTTATAAGGTAAAACAACTAGTTATACTCTAAAGAGTAGGCTAATTATCTTACTAATCATATGGGTGTTTCCGAGACAACTCCCTAGGAAACCAAGATTAGAACTATTAGAAGAATAATTATTATGATAAGGATGGTTATAATAATAGAGATCAAAGGAACTGGAAGATCAAGAACCATAGAAGTGGTATATATGTGCCTCTAGAAAACGTGATCAAACTAGTAATAATTCATGAAGTTTGAGGATGAAAGATATGTTGGATATGAAACATCAATATAGTCGGGCTTTTTATCTTCAGTAATTTTGGATTTCTCCTTTGTAGTTTCAGAATTTTCCTTACTGTTGTTACTATTATTTGTGCTCCTTTTGTTATATTATATCTCAGTATTCTCTCTCACCACCTATCTCTTCACATACCTTGAGATGCTGATTTTTATTTGCTTTCCTTTTCTAGAAACTCCCTCTTCCTCTATTAGAACTCAACATAGTCTTTTTTGGTTTAACAATAGAAACAACATTATCTGCGATGGTAGGTAGGCAGCTTGTAGTTCTTGAAATAGCATAATTTATTTTAGTTGGGTGTGACATTCCTCCATGTCCAACCCCAATTAGTACATAACCAAAATCATTAGTACCAGTGGTCCCAAAATCACCCCAATTATTCTCCAAACAAGGGTCTGGCTTAATTACCTGAGTCATAAGCTCATTAAGACTCTGATCATTTACATTGATCAGACCATGAAACTGTTGAGCTTTAGATGATTGATGAAAACAATTCATCAGTTGATCATTTTGTCTACTAAAATAACTCATCTCTTGTTGATTGACCTGTTCTTCCTACCACTTCATTCTCACTCGTTATCGATCAAGCATGCTCAGTTTTATGCCTCCATTACCTCCATTGCTAGTGATATTGTGTAACATTTTTGGTAATGTAATATTCATCAATAAAGAAGATAAGACACCTATAGTTTTACTATTAAAACTTGTAATCTTAATCATGTCAGAACAGTTTGTAACTTTAGGAGTATGTCAATAACTGTGAAATATAGAGAGGTAGAATTGAGACTCTGAAGTACTTTTTCCCGCAGTAGCCTCTTGTTTAAGGGTTTTCTTCCTTCTATTTGGATTTTTTTAACCCCCACTAACACACGCACACACAACCAAGATGGACTCTGTTTCTTTGGATCATGCATTTTATGGAAATAAAATAATACATACCGTTCCAGCATTTATTCCTGAATCATTGTCTTCTTCACGAGTTCTTGGTTGTTTGAATTCGAAATGTGGATGGTTACATAGTAGAACTAATCCAAAATCGCATTGTCAAGACTGTGAGTCCCGCATTAACTGTAAACAGGTGTGTCCACCTTATATTATTCTTTATGGTTCAGGCTCTACAGGTGGTCTTGCTCTTTTTAAAACACTTGACTTGTCCAAGAACTGAAAGTATTGAAACATTAACAGGTCTAAGGCAATGTTTCAATTTTTCCAGGCACAAAATAGTGTCATTGCTAGAACTCAAGTTTTACTACAAGGGTGGTGCAGAAATGGCATTGCCATTGGAAAATTACTTCTCAATTGCTGGTGAAACTGATGTGATTTTTAAACTATGATCACAGATAGTGCATTTTTTTTTAGAATTGTCCTGTACAGAAAACTTCTGACAGTTTCATAGATAACACTATTCTTGTTTTGTAATTGTAACTAAAATATGGATATTTGCCAATATATTGCAGATATGCCAAGGTTCAAGCGCATGCCAAAAAAGCAAAAATTAGATTTGACGGTATCTACATCACAAGGTACTGAATCAGCATGTCTGCCGACAAATCTGCCTCCGCCAATTCAGCATGCACCTCAACCATCTCGACCAATTTACTCAGCATCCTATCCAAATCCTATGGATCAGGACACACCACATCCGGGTCTGATAGTTTGTCCTGAATCACAACCATCCCGGTCAGTTCACTTGACATCACATCCATCTCCGGTTGGTCGGGACTCATCATAACCATCTCATTTAGTTCACTCTACATCACATCTGGATCTGGCAAATAAGGATTCATCACAGTCATCTCGATCAATTCATTCTACATCACATTCGGATCCAACAAATGAGGACTCGTCATAAGCAACTCCCACAGATCAGGCTACACCCAAAAAATATCCTAGACGTGAATCAAATATGCATTGGGTCGTAGATGCAATAGGTAAATACTTTTGACTATCAATACATATTCAACAAAACTTTCTAATCCAATGTAATGTTTCTCAAAACATCAACTAATCTCTTTTCTTATTACAGATTCAAGAAATAATGTCAAGAAAATTAAAGTAAAAGCTAAGGAAGTGCTGAATTTAACAGGTGATCGTGGTTAAGTTTGATATTTATGATGAACCATTTGGTGAAGTACGCAGCCTTCTTTCGCGCTTTTGTGTAATTTTAGCGTGTGATTGCTCTTTATTTCCAATCAACTTTGAAAAATGGTCAAATTTACCAGTGATATACTTCAATCGCGTCTTCGATCATATTATAAAGGTATAAGGTCTAAAATCTGACGACTATACCACCAATTATTATTTTTAGAGACTGACAACTATTTTTTTTTTGTCTTTGAATTTTATATTTGCATGTAATAGAAAAACTAACAAAGATTTTTATTTTGAAGCCCAAATTCTTCTTTGACGCACAAGAAACTGTTGCTCGACGACATTTTCTTTATCTATTGGAAAAAAGTGGGCTGCAAATAAGCTTAACATGTGGAATGAAATTGATGATCCACTTAAAAGTAAAGCTCAAATTATGGATAAGGTGCCAGATGGGATTCCATCAGATCAGTGGATTTCTTTTATTGAATATAATTTTAAAGAATCAACAAAGGTATTTACGTAAATGTATTTCTTTATAGTTGTATATTTATTTTTTTCTAATTGACGTTAAAATATATTTTTATAAGAAAATGCGTCAAAGAAACCGTGAAAATTGAAAGAAATAGACAATTCCTCACACTGGTGGCTCCAAAGCCAATGCTACAAGAAGGGCTGAAATGGTGAGTGAATTAACCTCAAATGTAATATTCCTAAATAGTAAATTATTTTGATTATATTTTTTAATTTATAGATGGCCGAGACTGGACAGTGGCCTGGACGAGCACAAATGTACATTGCTACTCATAAGAATCAAGATGGAGCATATGTTAATGAAGCGGTAAAAGAAATATGTGTGAGTTTTACTTATGTTCCATAGACTCTTATTGGGAAATCAACCACCATATGTAAAATGAATTTCTATTATTAATTTATTTTGACGACAAATTTTCTATATATAGGAAAAAATTGAGTCAACTTTGAGCCAAAGCACCACAGATGAGTCTCAAGTTTCGCCAAATGATGTTGTTGGTAAGGTGCTAGGGCAAGAAAACTTTAGAAGGGTAAGATGTTTAGGATTAGGAGTTGTTCCTAGTAGAGTTTTTCAACAAGTTATACCTCGTTTTGGTGGTACAAGTGCATCAAGTAGTGGAGGTTCTTGTTCGTTCCAATGTCGAGAAAACTACAATCAAATGATGAATTCTCACAATCAAATACTGAGTGCTTTGAAGGCATATATGATAATGAAAGAAGGAACGATACCAAAATAATTTGTGGGGCTCTTTGATTCTCCTTCAATGGTTTCTCCCACAACAGTAAGTAAAGTTCTCTTTACTTTTTTTTTATCTTGGTGTTTGATATCTGTCTACTCATTCATCTTCAGATTGAAAATATTCTTTGTGTTTGAGCTTTCAATTTTATTTATACTTCCAGTAAACATCAACATCATATTGTTTTTACTGTTAATCCTCCTATATCATGGCATTGGCTTCTCAGCATTGTGGGAGCACTATAAGCTTATTAATGAACTAACAGAAACTAACGGGATGTTTTTCCATTATCATAGAGCCAAGAAGTTATAAATCTTGGGTTTGGTTAGTCACAGCAGAACGTTAGTAGGTAGTGGAGTCTTGTTTTTCGAAGGCTGTGGGTGATTGTCACCGTACTAGCCATATTCTTGTTGTTCTTGTTTCTGATGTCTATCATCTTCGGTTGTTTATTATGTTTCAATTGTCACGCTATATTGTTGTCGTTATTGTTTCTTTCTTGTAGGTTATGACTGTTTTCTTCTGCTTTTACTTGGATTTGTGGCACTTGATCCTAGGGCCTTTTGGTTTTTTTAGTACTGGGCATCAGAATGTTCATAAAATTATAATAAGTAAAGGAGCTTCCTTTTTCATGAATCACTGTGAACAGAAAAGTAGAATGCACCAAAGTAGAATGCTACAGAAAACCACCAAAGTAGAATGCTGTGAACGAGTGATAATTACCAGTCTTTTCTCTTGCATTCTATCACGTACAAAATTTATGCCTAATGCCACCTCCCGATGTTTCATTAGAAAGCACATAGAGACACAAATTCTCCTTTTTTGAAAGTAAATACAGAACAATCCACAAAGTCCTCAAGTAAGAACATCCAAAAGATAGATATACTATCATAAAACCATGACAACTGATTGATATAGAGTTCACAATTGATGTGGAACCGAGCTCGGAATTAACATCTTTACTAATTGGATAATTTTAGTAATCAAATGGTCAATCTGAGGGTAACTCTTTTGATGCAAAATTATTTTTTCTAATCAACCTCACTCTACATAAATCGTAGGCTTTAAATGATTGAATGTTCCATAAACTGCATGCTTTAAATGATTGAATGTTCCATAACTCTCCCTCTGTCCCAATTATATGGCACCGTTTAACTGGACATGAGTTTAAAAAATAAGGGAAGAAGTCGTTATGTTTATCAGTTGCCCTTATTAACCTCACTCTACATTTATCATGATGTTTTTAGTTGTTTTTAGTTGTACGCAAATATAAATGTTTTATAATAAAGACTGAAAGTTTATCTGATTGATTTTAATACTTTGCATTTTTATGTAGCCAAGTGATGCGTCCAGTGGACCCATTTCACCCATGGATGCAAGGAGACCACGTGATGATTCTGATCCTAATAACGGTCATTGATTTCATTGCAAATTATCTTGGATATTCAATTATGTCTTGGATGTACTTAATGTTTAAATTTGATTTTGAAGATACTACTTAATGTTGAAAAATTGGAGTTTGAAGATGTTAATATTGAATATTTAATTTTGAAGTTTAATGTTTAACGTATTTTTGACATGTTTTTCAATTACTATATTTAATTATTCATGTTGTGTTAATGATATATGAATTGAACAAATATTGGATTGTAGATTATTTCTAAAGGTACAATTAAAATCGAGCTAAAATTAGAATCTATAATTAGTAATTGAAATTGATTGGCCCCATTAATTTTTTTTAAAAAAAGAAAAAAAATAATGGAGATTTTAAACCGCCGCAACTTGTAACATTAATTTTTTTTTAAATACAAATAGCGGAGGTTTAAAACCGCCGCAACTTGTAAATAAAAACCGCCGCAAATTATTTGTGGCGGTCAGAAAAAAACTGCCGCAACTTGATTGTGACGGCTCGTATTGTGGGGGTTTTGGGAACCCCCGGAAATGAAATTTGCGGGGGTTTTATGTAAAATTAACCCCCGCAATTTGATGCATTTTTTGTAGTGTTACTTCATTATATTCTCAAAATCAATTTTAAATTGTTGTTATTATTATTACTTTAAAATTTTAAATCCTTATCTTTCAATTATTCTTTTTCATTTTGTATTTGATTAAAATATAAATCTTTTTTTAAATGTGTTCTTGAATTTGAAAGCCCCAACAATCTCCATTTTATGGTCGCATTAATCGTCTAAATTAATAAAATAAAATAAAAAATTAAATTTATTTAAAGCTTTTTTAATTAATTTATTTAAGGATGGATACTTATATATGAGATAAAAAAGAAGCATATATCTAGGAGCACTCACAACCAAAGAACTACTAAAAAATGAAGTATAAAAAAGATTAAAGCGTGTATTTTGTTACTATAAATTAAGGAGTCTAGTTATTATTATTATTTTTTGTTTTTGTGCAAAATCATGTATATTGCGCGGGGGTAGGGGTGGGTTTTATGCACTTTTCTTTACTCAATTCTTGAGATCTATATCGCTTATATATTATATATAACAAAACTCAAGCAATTTATTCTGGATCTAATTTGATAATATTACACAAATTCATAACAAATGCTAAATACGATGTTGAAAATAACATTTAATTAGGCAATATTTCACAAATTCATAACAAATGTTAAATAAGATGTTGAAAATAGCAGTGCCAGCTTCAACCTAAAGCAAGTGAATCCAAGACTGCTTTAGGCAACCAAGACTGTTTTAGGCTCTCAATTTTAGGGGGCCTCGTTTTTTAGCAATTAAGATTTATAATTTTTTTGATTTTTTTATTAGAAAATATTGAGTATTTTTCTTTTTTTCTTTTTCATTTTATTGTCGCTTTATCTCAAAAAAATTATCACTTTAGGAATTCAAGACTAAAGTTGATATTTGATTTCAACTTTATCCTTAACATTAAGGAAGATTTCTTTTTTTTGTACTTCTATATTCTAAAAAAAACATCCAATAATAGGGGTAACTTAACAAGCTATTTTATTATTTTTCTAAGAAGATCATTTTATTATTCTTTCCTTATCCTTAAATTTTTTCAAATAAAATGCATATTTACCCGATAATATATAAATTTTAATTAGAGAAAAATTTGAAATCAATTCAGGCGATTATTTTTTTTATCATACTTATAATTTTTATTATAACTACTAATACGAAAATATTTTATTATTATTATTATTATCATCATCATCATCAATAACTTATATAATAGTAAATATTATAAATTTAGGAGATGTTAAGAAGTTAGAATTTCATATCCATTTAAATTCTATTTAAGTTCAAATTTAAATATTTTATCATATCCGTTTGTTATAAGTAGATAATTTTATTATTTTTTTATCCTTAAATTTTTTCAAATACAATGCATATTTATCCTATAATATATAAATTTTAATTAGAGAAAACTTTGAAATCAATCCATACGATTCTTTTATTTATTATACTTATTATTTTTATTATAACTACTAATACGACAACATTTACAAAATTCAAAGTACAATTTGTCTATTATAAAATTTAAGATATTTTTTGACTTTATTTTATTCACTACACCATATTTATCTATAAAAATATTGCATAGATTCTTATTATTGTTACTACTGTTAATGCTACCACCTTTTTTTTTTTCAAATTAAAAGCAATACAACTTGTCTACTACTATTATTTATTTCTTATTATTACTATATTATTAAAATAATTAAATTATAAAAGATATAAGTTTGAAATAGTAATAGTCTATTAGGACTCTTCAATTATGAGTTTCTGGTTATTAAGATAATGTATTTCAAATTTAAATACTTAATCTTTCAATTTTTTTATTATAATATATTTAACTTTATCTTAAAATATTTTTTAATTTTATCCTAAAAACTGCCACGTGGCTATTTTAATATGTTGCAACTTGACATCTTGTCTTGTTTTAGTTTTGCTTTTATATACTAGTGTACTAACCCGATCACGCGGGTAATATTAAAATATTATTTTAATTATTTTATATTGACATATCTCGTTCCAGCATATTAAATTATGCTACCTTAAAATAATTAAGTATCATATTACTTATCAATAAAAAAATAATTAAAAAAAAACAAATCTAACCCTAACCATCTCCACCCCCGCCCCCTCTTCAATTGTAAATATTATAAATTATTTAATATTAAATAATTATTAATTTTGTTGTTGGGATTTTATCTTTATATTTTTAATAAATTAAGACATGTAATTACAATCCTTACCTTCATTTCTCGTTTTTTATTTAAATCTGTCAATTCAAATTCAACACTAATTATATTTTTTTTTATAAAAAAGTTTTATCTTTCAATTTCATTTCAAAACACTTAATTATGTCAATTACAAAAACTCGAATTTGAAAATTTAAATTTCACCACTCTCAATTCAATAAAAAAAGCACATACAATTTAATACTTTTTAAAATTTTCAAATAAAGTTTAATTGCTCATAATTTTTTCATTGTTTGATTTTATCATTAATATTTTAAAGTACTTTATTTATACGTATTCTTATATCTTCTAAATAAATTTAATTAAAATCTCCCATACCACCCTCAAGTCATCCATCCCCCCCCCCCCCCCCCTAATTTTTTTTTTTTTTTAACTTTTAAGTTTTTTTTCTTACCCTACCCAACCCCCTACCCCAACTCGCCCTCCTGGCTCCCCCCAACAACTAAAAATTTTTTCTTTTATTTTTTTGTAAAAAAAAACTTTTTCTTAACACCACCCACTCCACCATGACCCCCCCCCCCTAAATAAATAAATTATTTTATTTTTTATTTTTAGAAATTTTTTTTCTAACCCCAAAAAAGTTTTAGACTCTTTAATTTATATTTTTGAAGAATCTTTTTTCCTATCCCACCACAACTAAACCTACATTCACCACCCCCTACCCTCCACCCACCTACACCACCACTTACACCATCCCCACCTATTCCAATTCATACCGATCATATTCATCTCTTTTCCACTATTCATTTTTATTGTTTAATATATATATATATATATATATATTTCTTTTAGAAAAATAGTTTTTATTTGCATCGCGAACAAAAAATATAAGTAAGAAACAATTTGTTTTCTTAAAAAATATTTTTCATGAAAATTATATTTCTTCATAATAAACCATCCATAAAATCATTAAGAAAAACTCAGTGATAAAAGATAAGAATGATGTTACACAAAATCTTGAATTTTTATTTTTGGTAAATAGGAAATATTATATATAAATGATAGTACTCTGTAACAATAAAATTTATCAAATCGAAAAAGAAAATTAACAGTATTATTTTGTAGAACCAAAACATGTTTGTTTTGTAACTTGAAATAATCAAGATTCATGAATTTAAAATGTAAAAATAGATGAAAAGTACGATATACAATTATTATACAAAATATTATTTGTGATGGCATCATGAACACCCACATATTGTAATTTTCAGATAGTTTAGTGCATAATAAAGCATGTAATGCATGTATATACATTGTTCAAAAACAACAAAAGGTTGACTTTTACAAATTTAAGTTAAATAGATTGATTAAATTGGTGTACCTTGAACATTAATGGAGGAAGATGAAGATGAAAAATGACATATTCTTCCTGCATAAAAGAAAAGAAAAATGTTAAATCAAAAATAGTTTTTAAAATATGAAGAATTAAAAAATACAGTAAATAAATTCATGAGTAAAGCTAATGATATATATAGGAGTATATATAAGAGAACCTAAGAAGATGGAATTCTATTACAATTCAAATTTTTATTTAAATTCAAATTCAAATACTATCATAGTTATCTAGTTGATTAGTCTTTCTTATCCTTTTTTTTTTTTCAAATGTAATACATAGTTATCTTATCTATATATTTGAATTGAGATAAATATTTGAAAACAATGAGATAATAATGATAATTTTTAAAATTATTATTTTAAATTTAATATATAAATATATTTTATAGAATTTAAAAAGTATAAATTTTTGTATTTACTACTCACTACTCATGATTCCTAGTTTTAAGATAATGAAAAATATATTTTTTTTAATCTAAAAACCTATTATTTTTCACATTCAAATATTCTTTTTAAAATAATAATAATAATAAGATTTTATCTTCAATAACCTATTATTATTACAATAATAATAATAATAATAATAATAATAATAATAATAATAATAATAATAATAATAATAATAAACTACTATTACTAACCGCAATATTTTTTTTCTAAATTAAAAAATTACTACTACGTGTCTTCTACTATTACTACTATAACTATTATTGTTTATGGTTATTATTATTACTATTATTATTATTATTATTATTATTATTATTATTATTATTATTATTATTATTATTATTATTATTGTTATCCTTTGTTTAATATTTTTTTGGTTACATAAATCATCCTAAACGTAATATTATGAGTTCTACTATTATTTATTAGTAGATTATTATTATTATGAAATATTTAGAGTTTATTTAAGACTCTTCAACTATGGTTGCTAGGTTTAAGCTAATAAAAAACTTTTGTTTTTCTTTTGAAGTATTATTATTTTAAAATTCAAATGTATAATAAAGATTTTATTATATTTTTAAATTCAACTAATTATAAAGATTTTTCTACAATACTTTTAAATTTGTACTAAAAATTGTCGTGTGCTGTCACGACTTGAGGCTACCCCCTAGTCGTAACACAGAGCTTAGAACCACAAGTGATCCTAAGCTAGCCTATGATACTAGCATAACTCATAAGCACTGAAATAAATGTATAAAACTGGAAGTAATAAGCAGAAGAGATGTCTTTGCTGAATATGTTCAATACAAAACTATTTAGAATATTTACACTTTGGTAATACAAAACAAAACTGAAATCAAATACATCAACTCCACTGACTGTCTATGAAGTCTCTACTAGTACTGACTATAGGTAGCCGGGGCATTACCCCCAGGTATCCCTAATCACTACGACTGAATAAAAAAATAAATTACCAAAACTAGAGTTGACCCGAATCCTCAAATCAAAAGAACTCATCACCTATTGGCTGAAAGCTGCGAACTGTCTGATTATGATGTGTGGGCTACAACTAGTACCTACAGTATGAGACAATGTAGCACATAGACGTATATGTAGATGAGTACTTCTAGAATGTACTGATCATGTGGGGGTGAATGCAATAAGTAAAACTGAATAGGTACACAATCTTAACACGTGCATGCTAATTGCAAGTCGACTCACCAAGAGACTGATATCAACTGAAAGTTGAAGTATCTTAAATCGTGAGAAAAAAACATTATCTGATAGCTGGTGAATCACTACCCTTAGTTTCTTAAATCTTTACTTTTGTAGAATAAGTAGAACTGAAGTTGGGAAGTGGTAAAAACATGAATACTTTATGTAAATCTAATGTAAAGATGAACATGCTATAAAACTGAATTGAGGATCATGTATGGATACTGAGAATGGAACCATGAACATGTAAGACTGAGAATGCATGACCAAGTATAGCATGTACTGACATGATCGGAATAACATAAAATATCTGTAAAATTGATTGAATAATTACTGAAATTTGATTACTTGGTCAAGCAAACCTGAACTTGTATAGACTGAGTACTGACTGAAACTGTGGGAGATTTTATGTAACCGATATTCCTCAATCAGAGCTAATCGGAGTACAACCTATAACCCCAATTGGAAGGGTGTTAGTACCTTGCCACTGGTACTAATAAATGGCTGTGTGGATCCACTAAACTGATGTCTCGAAGGACCAGGAAGTCAACCCTAAACTGATAGGTGACCCCTGAGAGAAAGTCAAGCCTAAACTGATGGGTGACCCCTCATATCCTACGCTGGCTACGTAGTTCTGGAACCTAGGGATTGCTACTAAAGACTCTGCCTAAATTGACAAGGGAGCCGCCATCCCTATGTTCACTCGGTGCTGAGTTCTACTCCCAACTGAAAGACACTGAAACACAAGCTGGTGCATCCACTGATAAATAATAAGCTCAGGTCATGATATTCTGAAAATAATAGTGCATGCATAATCTTGAAGAAATCATAAACATGTGAACTAATATATTTAACATGGAATAATACTGGTGAGTTCATTATAAAAATGATGATTTGAACATGGTGATAAAATTATGATTCGGGCTAACTTGTTACTTGAAAACGAAAACATGTAAAACACATAAGTATCGGGTGTTCATAACCCACCAACACTGAATGACACAAAATTAGATAATATCACTTACAAAATTAGTAGAAAGTCATAATTCAGAGTCCCAAAACATAATACATTTCAAAGAATGAATGAGGTACATGAATTCGAACATGGGGATGAGTTATACTTAGAAGGATAACAAATTCACATGGTTTAATACGTAACTTGATAATTTAACATGAAACCAATGGAATATGACATGGGTAATTGAATTTCATAATATGAAATAACCTAATTTACATGGAAACACATGTAGACATGTCTTGAATTCAAATTTCTAAGAAAACATGGATTAAATTCATGATTTACATGGATAATTTCACAAAAGAAGATTAAAATTTTATACTTGAACAAAAAAGGGATATTGGGACTCAATGGGTAGAAGGAACCCATTGATGAATACCCCACACACCTCAATTTCTTGAATCCTTGAAATAAGCTTGAAGTTGGAACTTGAATCCTTGAATTCTTGAGGGAAGAAATATGAATTTTGTTCTTGGGAGGAGGGGGAAGGTTTTGAATTGTGTACTGAGTGTTTAGGGTTAAGAGAGTGGAAATAATGTGCTTTAAAACCCCTTATATAATTTAAGAATGATTAGAAATGAGTTAGGGTGTGAAAAAACCTCAACACCCTTAAATAATGTCAAAACGGAGCAATTTTTGGCACTGTGCTATTGCTAGGCAACACACGCCAATCGCACACATGAGGTTGTGCGGCGTATACCAATAGCACACCTCATCCAGTGGCTATTTATGATTGTCATGCGATGCACGACCTTAGCATGGTCATAAATTTTTGCTTGGGTATCGGATTAAGGCGAAATTGGTATCGTTGGAAAGCTATCAATTATCTACAATTTGGTGGATCTTGAGATACAAAATTACACATATGTAAGAAGTTATACATGTTCAAATCTGACCCTTGTAGAATCGAATACCAAGATTTGGCCAAATCATTAGCTCCTAGCTCAACTTTGCTCTAAGTGATTCCTATGAACATTTTCCACCTCATAAGCACTTTTTAATACTAGGATAATGATCATGACACATGTATTCAAATATAAATAATGGGATTAAAGTTTACGCACGTAGGAACGACGGTTCGATATCTAGCTAAAAAATGTGAGGTGTTACATTATCTCCCCCTTGAAATCATTCATCCTCGAATAATGGGTAGGAACTTATTGAAACTTTAGAAGTATGGAATGAGGTACATATGACATGTCTGCTAATGAAGGATGTAGTTGAGCTGAAACATTAAAACTCCTATTATGAAATTGGTTTCTGAGCTGACTTAACTCTATTGACTGTAAGGAGCTGATTCATGCTGAGAGTTTAGAACTCACTTGAAATGTTCATGATATGAACTTACATATAGAACTTCAAAGTGATAACTGATGCAACAAAATCCCAAGAGTTACTGAGGATGAAATACAGTACATAAATTCTCATTAGGAATTATCCCTCAACAAAACACGTATAGGGATCAAAAGAAAAGAGCTTCATGGCATCACCAAGTACCTTATATAAGCACGAATCATGAGATAACAAAACTAAGGTCGTACAAGGGATATTACAATGTCTGAGTTGGAACACTTGGAAAACTGAGATCATTCACTGAACACTGATGAACTGAGTCATGAATAAATAGCTAAATCATAGACATGATGCATGAACGAAACTGAATTCACAACTTGCATGGACGTGAATAAATTACCACATGGAATAGACATACTCATGAAACTTCAGATAGTAAGACTATATGGAAAAAAGGAAAACTGTAAGAGTTTGTCTGTCTGACTTCTACACTGAGTTGCTGGCTATACGGACTGAATTATACTGAAAGTTTATACTCAACTGGAGTAATTCTTCAACACTCTTTCTAAGAAGTCCTAATAATATTAGGGAGCAACGAATTATTGGGCATGATCTGAATAAGATGTATGAATAAAAAATCTCAATATGGCTATAACTCTGCAACATGGAACATAGGCCTATAAAACATAAGCTAGGATAGAATTACTAGGCCTTAGACAATGCAACTGCTAACTTTCAAGCTTAGACACACTTATCAAATACTCCATCAACTATACCTTTCCCCTTAAATACCACGTTCATTTGATTCAACTTGTAATTCTCACATGGGTACAAATAACTACTTCAGCCCAAGTGTGAGTTGAACTACATACTCTCGTCATATTCAAGCCTAACTCAAAATTACAAAGTGCAACACACCATACCGTAATACTAGTATAAGCCATGAATTCGATACCTCATGTGTGTTTCACAACTCTCATCTTAAGAATAATCCTTTTTACCACTTCAACAAATAAATTCAACCTCTTACTAGGAACTCACTAGCGCACAATGCACCCATCCACTTATATACCAACATGACGTTCAAGCTTATAATAATAACCACATATGAACATCTAGGAAAACAATCCACCAAAGCATATTTCCCATATTCTCTAATACCTATATCAATAACAACGTCCATGCACTATCCCAAAGAAAACACATACAAAATTGCAACTAACCATGACATATACTAAAAGTTTTGTCTCACTCTTTCTTCACACTCATAACCTTTAATAAAATAAGCATACAACAATCTTTTCCTTAATAAGGAACATTTACTCTCTTCCATTAAAATCACCGTTCATCAATTCTTCATCATCACTACCTTAACATAAGGAGAGGCCACTAAAAGGTTAGAACATGAGGACCTGAAGCATGAAAGAAAAACTTTGACACTTAACAAAGGCCTGAGGAATAGAGTATCAAAAGTATGAATTCATTAAAGAGGTCTAAACTGAGGACACACATGACATAATCTGAAGTTTCGCTGATAATTAAGAGTGTAGCATGAGTATCTGGAACTGGTCATACTGAAAAACATGAGTACATGAGTCATGAGCTGCATGACCTGAGTTTGGAGTTCATAAATTCATGGAATATGATTTGTACTGCTGAGTGAACTGGAACTCCTTATACTAGGAACTGAAAACGTACATGATTCTATGGAAAGTGCATGAGTATGAGCTATGATCATGGAGCTGACATGTAAGGCATGAGTAGATGTCTTGATGACTGAAGTACAAAACTTTGCACTGAGATAAGAATGAGTAAGACATCTTCCTCCCCTAGTGTTGTTCCACAACACATTGGTATCACTACTAGAATTTGAGAGCCTGACTTGGTTACTTGTTCTATTATCTCCCCCTTAGCTCTAAGCTATCATTCTAGGTTAGTGGACCTCTTTAATAAACTCTAAACTAAATTGCAATCACTCTACTCTAGAGTTTGAGATATAACAATACACATGAATATTAAACTCACCCTGAAAGACTGCACCTGAAAGCGTAAAACTCGCTGCTAGTACATATTTATGAGATACAACTCTTAACTTTCTATAGCACCACTAGTCATCATATAATAACTTGAACACTTACTAACTTAGAATCTTCATGAGTATCACATACCCTGAGTTCACACGTTCTAGAACTTTAACTCTTCTTTCAATTAGATCAATCATCTAAGATTCAAACTTATATTCTAACACTTAACATAGATATTTCCAAACTTTTAATGAACCTAACTAACTTCCTTCATATTCTACTAATATCACACCTCTAAACTTATATTTTTTCCTAAACCATGAGAATTACTATTACATCAAATATCCGACATCAACCACCTATAGCTCATAACTTAGCTGGTAAGAACATCATATATTACATGGACTCATTCACACTTAACAACTCAAGGGTACTATCTAAGCACACACACACACATTAAAGACTTAGAAATACTACAACCCCATATCATCTTGGGTATACCTATAGATATAAACACATCATCATACTTAATTTCGAATCAATAAACTTAAATTCTTGCATAAACTATTTCAAGCCTACTGATTCGTCTTTCATACAAATAGCCCCACGGATACAAAGTCTACTAAATCTGGATAAACACTATCCCCACTCTACTGCTGCTAAAATTTTGAGTTCATGCTTCTAACTCTAGGTCATACGCTATCATAGGATTCCGAGAAAGAATCTGAGGGCAAATCCGACTTTGGCTTAGTACACCATTTTCATAAATATGAATAAAATCTTTCAAACTTTGGAACTTAAAAGAACTTATGGGATACTTTCGAGCCTGCATCCAATCCCATAACTGTCTGTGGGGACTGTCTGAGAAAACTCTATCTATAAGGATTTAAGCTTGGCAATTTCTGTTGCCTCAAGAATAAGGCAGAGCTGGCACGAATGGAGTAAAGTAAGAATCTGCATAAGTTCCTTAGAGAAAACTTCTACTGCACGATCCAAGACATGAAAGAAGGGAAACTTTTCTTAAATGCCCTGTAGCCTTTGAAAGAAAAGTACAAACGTCTCCGTACCGTTCCCCAAGACTCTACTAGACACGACTTCATAGAAACCTTAGGACACTTGAACCTTGTTCTATGATACCAAGTTTGTTATGACCCGAGGCTACCCCCTAGTCGTAACACGTTCTTAGAACCACAAGTGATCCTAAGCTAACCTATGATACTGACATAACTCACAAACACTGAAATAAATACATAAAACTGGAAGAGATGTCTTTGTTGAATATGTTTAATACAAAACTATTTAGAATATTTACACTTTGGTTATACAAAACAAAACTGAAATCAAATACATCAACTCTACTGACGACCAATGAAACCTCTACTAGTACTGATTATAGGTAGCCGGGGCATGACCCCAACTATCCTTAATCACTACGACTGAATAAAAAAATAAAATACTGGAACTAGAGTTGACTCGAGTCGTCGAATCAAAAGAACTCATCACCTGCTGGCTGAAAGCTGCGAACTGTCTGATCATAATGTATGGGCTAAAATTGGTACCTATATTATGAGACAATGTAGCACATAGACGTATATGTGGATAAGTACTTCTGGAATATACTGAGCATGTGGTGGTGAATGCAATAAGTAAAACTAAATAGGTACATAATCGTAAAACGTGCATGCTAAGTGCAAGTAGACTCACCAAGAAACTGAAATCAGCTTAAAGTTGAAGTATCTTAAAACATGA
The DNA here is from genome assembly GCA_030864215.1 of Capsicum pubescens. NCBI lineage: Eukaryota > Viridiplantae > Streptophyta > Magnoliopsida > Solanales > Solanaceae > Capsicum > Capsicum pubescens. The sequence continues at coordinate 238,281,766 of CM061540.1, forward strand.
GTAACAAACCTAATCTGATAGTCGGTGAATCACTACACTTCGTTTCTTAAATCTTCCCTTTTGTAGAATTAGTAGAACTGAAGTTGGGAAGCGGTAAAAACATGAATACTGTATGTAAATCTAATGTAAAGATGAACATGCTATAAAACTGAACTAAGGATCATATATGGATACTGAGCATGGAAACATAAACATGTAAAACTGAGAATGCATGACCAAATATAACATATACTGACATGATCTAAATAACATGAAATATCTATAAAACTGATTGAATAATTACTGAAATCTGGTTACTTGGTCAATAAACCTGAACTTGTATAAACTGAGTACAGACTAAAACTGTGGGAGCTTTCATGTAACCGACATGCCCTAATCTGAGCTAATCGGGGTCTAACCTGTAACCCCAGTTAGAAGAGTGTCAGTACCTTGCCATAGGTACTAACACATAGTTGTGTGAATCTACTAAACTGATGACCTGAAGGACCAGGGAGTCAAGTCTAAACTAACGGGTGACCCCTCATATCCTACGCTGGATACTTAGTTTTGGAGCCAAGGGATTGCTGCTAAGGACTCTGCCTAAACTGAAACACAAACTGGTGCATGCACTGATAAATAATAAGCTCATGTCATGGTATTCCAAAAATAATAGTGCATGCATAATCTTGAAAAAATCATAAACATGTGAACTAATATATTTAACATGGAATAATACTGGTGAGTTCATTATAAAAATGATGATCTAAACATGGTGATAAAATCATGATTAGGACTAACTTGTTACTTGAAAATGAAAACATGCAAAACACATAAGAATCAGGTGTTCATAACCCACCAGCACTGAATGATACAAAATAAGATAATATAACTTAAAACATTAGTAGAAAGTTATAATTCAGAGTTCCAAAACATAATACATTTCAAAGAACGAATAAGGTACATGAATTCGAACACGGGAATGAGTTAAACTTGGAAGGATAACAACTTCACATGGTTTAATTCGTAACTTAATAATTTAACATTAAACCAATGGAATGACATGGGTAATTGAAATTCATAATATGAAATAACCTAATTTACATGAAAACACATGTAAACATGACTTGAATTCGAATTTCCAAGAAAACATGGATTAAATTCATGATTTATATGGATAATTTGACAAAAGAAGATTAAAATTTCATACTTGAACAAAATGCAAATTTTGGGATTTAATGGGTGGAAGGAACACATTGATGAATACCCCACATACCTCAATTTCTTGAATCCTTGAAGAAAACTTGAAATTAGAACTTAAATCCTCGAGTTCTTGAGGGACGAAACTTGAATTTTGTTCTTGGGAGGAGAGAAAGATTTTGAATTGTGTACTGAGTGTTTATGGTTAAAAGAGTGGAAATAACGTGTTTTAAAACCCCTTAAATCATTTAAGAATGATTAGAAACGAGTTAGGGGTGTGAAAAGACCTCAACGCCTTTAAACTAAGTCAAAATGAAGCAATTTTTGGCACTGTGTTATTGCTGGGTGACGTACGCAAATCGCACACATGAGGTTGTATGGCGCATGCCAATAGAACACCTCATCCAGTGGCTATTTGCGATTGCCATGCGACACACGGCCTTAGCATGGTCATAACTTTTCGCTCGAGTATCAGATTAAGGCGAAATTGGTATCGTTAGAAAATTTATTCAATTATCTACAATTTGGTGGGTCTTGAGATGTAAAATTATGCATATGTAAAAGGTTATACACGTTCAAATCTGACCCTTGTAGAATTGAATACCAAAATTTGGCCGAATCAATGGCTCCTAGATCAACTTTGCTCTAAGTGATTCCTATGAACATTTTTCACCTCATAAGCACTCTTACCACTAGGATAATGATCATGTCACACGTATTTAAATATAAATCATGGGATTAGAGTTTACACACGTAGGAACGACGGTTCGATTTCTAGCTAAAAAAATGCGGGGTGTTACACGTGGTTTCTCAACATTTGGATATGTGGCCTCTTCTAGTGCTTTGTCCTTTGCTTTATAATATATATATATATATATATATATATATATATATATATATATTAGATATACATACATATATTGTGAGAAGTTGTATGATTTTCAAACTTGAAGACCACAAGCAATTAGCATTTTATTAGAAAATCAACTCATTGAATTAATATAATTATTTTAAAAAAAAATAGGAGACAATGTTTGTTTTTTTGCTAAACCATGATGTGCCCAAAAGTGTGCTTTTAAAAATCAGTTGGCAGTTTATATATATATAAATGAATGGAAAAGTAAATATGGATTAAATTTAGATATTTTTAAAGTTATATTTAATTTTAAAATAATTGCAAGAAGGGTGAGGTTTAAATACCCACCACAAATGGATATAATTTAGATATCTAATTTTTTAGTAATTATTATTATTATTATGATGATGATATATTTTATTTATTATTTAATATTTAATCAAATATAATCAAATACAGTATATTACTAGTATGTACGTACTATTACTATTTTTTTTTTAATTATTATTATTATTATACATACTACATACTTACTAATATCTATCACTACTACTACTGCTACATATTATTTAATAATATTATTATACATGCTACATACGTATTAATATCTACCACTACTATTAATTATTATTATTAAATATATTATATAGCATTTAAATTTTAAAAGAGATAAGTTTGAAATAGTAAATACCTATTAAAACTCCTTAAATATGGGTTTCTAATTTTAAGATAATGATTCAAAAAGTCTAATATTTTTAAATTTAAATATTTTTCATCTTTTAATTTAAATTCCAATAAGTATGGAATGTAAGTTCAGTGATATGTCGCAAGAAGATGGAGTGGTTGTGAAGGTAGACTCTCAGGCCATCCAGAAGAGGGAGAGTTTCAAGTATCTGGGGTCTATAATTCAGGGTAATGGTGAGATTGACGAGGATGTCACGCATCGTATTGGGGCAGGGTGGTTGAAGTGGAGGCTTGCTTCGGGAGTCCTTTGTGACAAGAAGGTTCCCCCAAAGATTAAAGGTAAGTTCTACAGAGTGATAGTCCGGACGACTATGTTGTATGGAGCGAAGTGTTGGCCAGTTAAGAACTCCCACATCCAAAAGGTGAAGGTGACGGAGATGCGAATGTTGCGATGGATGTGTGGACATACCAAGAAAGATAGGTTGAGGAATGAGATTATTCGGGAGAAGGTGAGAGTTGCCTTGGTGGAGGATAAGTTGTGAGAAGTGAGGCTACGTTGGTTCGGGCATGTGATGAGGAGGGGCCCTGATGCTCCAGTGCGGAGGTGTGAGACTCTAGCTAGGGATGGTTTTAGGTGGGCTAGAGGTAGACCGAAGAAGTATTGGAGGGAGGTGATTAGGAATGATATGGAGCAATTACAACTTACAGAGGACATGACCCTTGATAGGAAGTTGTGGAGGACGCGGATTAGGGTAGAGGGTTAGGGGTGGGAGCGCAGAGGTAGTAATAAGGGAGTGCTCCTTTGGGTCTGGAGTTTATGGTTCGTAGTGTTGTGGCTGTAGTTTGGGTCTAGTGGTGTTGGCTTTTTTGCATCCCGTACTAGTTTATTATACACTTATTTTTGTGTCTTTTATACTGTTAGTTTGTTTTGTGTACCATACTAGTTTATATGCGCTTACTTTTTATATTTGTTATACTATTATTGGTCCTAAGCCGGGGGTCTATCGGAAACAACCTCTCTACTTCTCTTGAGTTAGTGGTATGGTCTGCGTACACTCTACCCTTCCCAAACCCCACTAGGTGGGAATATACTGGGTATGTTGTTGTTGTTGTTTGTAATTTAAATTCCAATTCAAATTTATCTTTTAGTTAGTTCAAATTCAACTTTATCTAGTATATAGTTTGTTTTCAATATTTAAAAGAGTCTGTAACTTTCATTTGAAATTCAAAATTCAAAAATTTAACACCAATTCAACAAACTTTATCTTTATCTAAAGACTAATTTAAATAATTTATATCTCTAAAAATATCATTTATCCCTTTATAGTCTCAATTTAAAGCTATAAAAAGTTTCAAATTAAATATTTTTTTAATATTTATCATTTAGTTTGTATTAATAGTATATCAATTTTAATAAATTTATCATTAAATATTTTAATTATTTTACCATTTGAATTTCTGTGCTTCAAACAAATGGATAAGTTACCCTAATTAAAACCACTTATAACAATAATGTAGTCATTCTTATTTTCTTTCTTGAATTATCTAAATACCGTCACACCCTTTTTTCGCCCAGGGGGTCAAAGAGTTTTTCCAATTAAAGTGACGATTTTGAATAGGGTTATTTTATTTACAGAGTCGCCACTTGGAATTGAGTTATGGTGTTCCAAGTCACCTTATTGAATTCCTAGTCAAAAGGAAATGACTTTTTATTTTGGTCTGCGAAAACAGAAGATTGGGTAAAAAATTCTATTGATCGAGGGTAAGGTGTGAGGTACCCCTCGAGTCCCGTGGTTCAAGCACGGTCGCTTTTATCAACTTATACTTAGCTTTAACTATTTTGAATCAATTATGTTTGTAGGTCTTAATTCACTCATTTTTAATATCTAGTATCTGTCTATACCTCTTGTATTAAACTAGTGAAAATCAATTTTAGAACGATCTTAGCCAAAGTGCATTATTGCATCCTCGAATTATTTTAAACGTCTCAGAAAGATGCATACGTCGCATTCTTAATCGAGACAAATATATTAAACGTGCCTAAAGTTCATCGAGCATTAAAAGACATTTGTTTCATCTCTTGTAAACTTGAGACAATTTTTTTAATTTATTTTTGTTCTTTTTTCACCCTTTATATTACAACAAGTTTTGAATTATTCCGCAACTCACCTCACAAATGTATTTTTCCTCTCTTTTCTTTTCTTTTCTTTTATGCGATGGGATTTAGAATAGATCCGCATCCCATCTCGCTCCCTTACAAATGTTATTTTCTTTTCCTTTTATCAATTATGATTATTATACATATTTTAATCTTTTTAAAAGAAAAGGATTAATCTTACTCTTGCGAACAAATTATTAATATATAATCTTAACAAAACTACTTAAAAACCAAATTAACATAATCACGTAACAAAATTAATTAGTAAAGTTACATTCAACAAAATTATCATAAAGAATTTAACAACAACAAAAAAAAAATATATAAACACGTGTTACATTTAACAAAATTATCATAACTAAATTAACATGAAAAAAATTATAAAATCATGCAAGTTTTCTTTCTTTTTTCCCTTAAAACTGTTTCACTCTTTCCTTACTTTTTTTTTTCTCCAATTGTATTCTTGCTTTTGGCCTACTGCTTTTCTTGTTTCCCCTTTTCTTTTCGTTTTTTTTTAATCTTATGTTTGCATGGTTTTCTTTAACGTGTACATGCACGTATTATTTCTTTTTATAACTCTTGAACCACTATTTTTTAATTATGCAATGAATCTTTCATAATCCACTAAAAAATAAAAATTAAACAATGACAAAATAATAAGTTGACATTTTTTAAAAGGAAACGTTACTTTTTTTATTATCCAAAAACACTCTAATGTTTATAATTAACAAAACGAATCACGAAGAACAGTAAGCAAACAACAAGTTACAACATAGCAGTTGAAAATTACTTACAAACTAATTAAGATTACATTTTTTCTTTGATTCAATACAGTGATAAATTATAAATAATAATGTAGAGCAAAAAATAAATCTTACATAGATATGCTTTAAATATTAAATTATAGAATCATTAAAATAACTTTGATCATGATTTGATTCATAACATAACTTATAAAAATAAATCGAAAGGATTTGAATTAGAACCTGTATGATAAATTAACTAAAAATGAAAATCAGAATGTCGTCACCGAAAAACTCGAACGGAACTCGAACCCGAATCTCCAAACCCAAAGAACTTTTCTTGCTTTTTTACGATTTTCTAAGTTTTCTCTAAAATCTTTCTAACTGGTAACTGGTAAAGTTGCTGCCATGTGACCAGGAGGTCACGGGTTCAAGCTGGAAACAACCTCTGGCAGAAATGCAAGGTAAGACTGCGTACGATACATCCTTGTGGTGGTGCCCTTCCCTGGACACCGCACATAGCGGTAACTTTAGTGCACCGGGCTGCCTTTTTTTTTTCTCTAAAATCTTTCTAACTCTTTTTCCTCACTGTCTTTTTTCTTCTTCTTACTTTCACTTTTTTTCTTCTACTGTTTTGCTTGTTTTTCTCACTTCTCCGTGTTTTTTTAAATATTTCCTCAATTTTCTCCTTCTTGTTGTCTCCATTCTCTTCTCTTGTCTATCTTTTTTCTGCTTTTTCGTGTGTGTATTGTGTTGTCTCCCCTCTGTTTGTCTTTCTTTCTCTTATCTATCTCTCTCTGTCCGTGTTGTGTGTGTATATTATATATAAATGTATAGGGTGGGAAGTTGAGGGAGTTGAGAAAAAGGTGGGGATGGTTAAGGTGGGGATGGTTGGGGTAGTTTTTCTTTAGGATAAGATATATTTTATTATTATTTATTTTTAAAATAATAATAAAAAAATAAATTAAAAAATATATAAAATAAATAATAATAATAAATAATAATAAAAAAATATTAACTAACTAATTTTTATATTTAAGAAAATACAATAAAAATTTATAAATAGCCTAAAATAAATATTATTAAGATAATACTAAAACTACTAGCTCATTTATTAAACTCTAAATTAAGAGAAAAATATATTTCTGAAAACTTTTCCATATTATTTTTAAAAATTTAAAATAAAAATATTTTAAAATGTAACTTTATTTTTTGAATGTTTTTCACAATTTCTACAATGAAACCTACTAAAAATGAAATAAGAGTTAAAGATAATATTTTGACATAAATAAATAGTTAATGTAAAAAATAGGTTAAAACTTTGGAAGGGTCAAAAATCACGTATCTACATTCCCCCCTCTTTATTTGAAATCTCGGAGAGTTTTCATACAAAGAAGTAGACAATGAGATGAGTTTTGACCCTCCAGTTATTTGAAAGGTAGAAGAAAGAAAAAGGAGATGCGATCGAGTCCTGTTTTTGGACCGTCTATATATCCCAAATTATAAGGGAATCAGGTCGCGTGTAGTCCACTGAAGTGAAATGGCGAGATAATGAGTTAGAGTTCAAGTGAGGTTCCGTCGAGTTTTCGGTTCGTGACTTCTGCTTTTACATCCAAATAAAAAACAAAATTGAAAATGAAGATACAAGTGAAAGATCCTATCTATGCATAACTTTTCTGGATTCTTAACTTGAATCTTCATGACTTCTCAAGTGGTGAGACAGTCGTTATTTTGAGTTGAACTTGGAAAATAAAATGTTCCTCCATGTTGATTATTAGCATCGGAGAGGAACTTAAAAATTGACTTATTCTTCAAACTACCTCTGACTTGAACTTGAAAATCTTCACTCTATTCTTCAGGAGGGCTCCTGAACTTGCAACTGATAATCTTCATTCTGTTCTCTAGGCCGCCTCCTGATTTGTGATTTCTTCAACCTATTCTCCAGGCGGGCTCCTAGGCTTCAAAACTGAAAGTAATTCTTGTTCTCCAAACATTTTCCTGAACTCAAAGTAAAATGTGAACTATAAAAGTAAAGTCCCATTATCCAGGAGGGCCCTGAGCAGAAAGTAAAGTCCCATTATTTAGGAAGGCCCTGAGCAGAAAGTAAAGTCCCATTATTCAGGAGGGCCTTGAGCAAAAAGTAAAGTCCCATTATTCAGGAGGTCCCTGAGAAGAAAGTAAAGTCTCATTATTCAGAAAGGCCCTGAGCAGAAAGTAAAGTCTCATTATTCAGGAGGGCCCTGAGCAGAAAGTAAAACACAAACAACATGATTTTTTTTTTTGACCCAGTTTATACTAGAAAAATTTTATGAGTGTTATCAGATCATAACTTCTAGAAAAATACAGTAAAAAAGGTGAATCAAGACCCTGCTAAAGAAATGCGTCTCTTCAGAGTAAAACTGATGACCAAAATTAGGAAGTGCATCTCCTGAGAGTTAATGTGGAGTACTCTAATTAGAAAGTGTGTCTTCTAGAAGTCAAGGTTCAAGTTAGAAACTGCATCACCTAACAAATGAAACTTAAATTACCCCGACAAGAAAGTGCGTCTCCTAGGGGTTAAATGAAATGACTCGACTAAAAAGAGCGTCTTCTAGGAGTAGTGATTCAAGTTTGAAAGTGTGTTACCTAACAAATAAAATTTGAAATACCCAGAAAAGGAAATGCGTCTCCTAGGGGTCAAATGTAAGAACTCGACTAAAAAGTGCATCTTCTAAGAGTAAAGGTTCAAGTTAGGAAGTGTATCTCCTAACACATGAAACTTAAATTACCCAGACAAGGAAGTGCGTCTCCTAGGGGTTAATTGGAATGACTGGACTAGAAAATGCATTTTCTAGGAGTGAATGTTCAAATTAGGAAGTGCGTTACCTAACAGATGAAAACTGAAATACCCAGACAAGGAAGTGCGTCTCCTAGGGGTTAAATAAAATAACTCAACTAGAAAATGTGTCTTATAGGAGTGAAGGTTCAAGTTAGAAAGTATGTCTCCTAACACATGAAACTTAAATTAACCATACAAGGAAGTGCGTCTCCTAGGGGTCAAATGAAAGAACTCGACTAAAAAATGCATCTTCTAGGAGTGATGGTTAAAGTTAGGAAGTGTGTCGCCTAACAAATGAAACTTGACTTATCCAGACTAGAAAGTGCGTCTCCTAGGGGCATAGGATGATGAGTTTTCACCATGATTGTGATTACTAAACATGTGTAGCAATATTGCCTCTTACATTTGTAAAAGTGAGGAATTGCATCTTTCTGATATCTAAGCTTTAAAGCATTTGATTTGAAGTCAACATTCATCACTATTTCATATAATAAAAATTTGTGAGTTTTAAAAGCAAGATGGTTGATTTGTGGCATTTGGCTATTGAGGGGACCGTTCTTGCACTTGTCATGCTCAACTCTATTGCAAATCATTGATAAGTATTCATCCCGAATTCTGACTACTGAAACTCTTGACTCAAATCATATTTCTCTTGAATAATGCCTCTGGGTTTAACTTCTGATACACCTTTAATCTTTTCACGAGTTCAAAAACTATCGGATGACAAGCATTCTTGAGTATCTTGCTTTATTTTTGAAATATGTTATCTTTGTGTGTCGGATTTTTGTTTTACTTTGCATAATTAAAGGAGTTGGTAGCAAGTTTTGAAGTCCTTCCTCACTTGTCTTGACATAAATTTGACTCAAAAATATGCGAAAGATGATGATAGTGATCTTTCTTTGACAACAAAGATACAAAAATAAAAAATAAAAAGAAAAGGAAAAGACAATAGACATCTCTTTTTCAACAATGTCAAAAGAAAATTTATTTGGGTATAGCATCTGATTCCAGTGATTATGACATGCATTTTGAATTAAACAACCTGATATACCCATACTAATCATTATCAACTTTTCTCCACTCATTTGAATTAGAAATAGAGCCATTCTTGAACCTGATCCCTCTGGGTTTCAATCCTCCTTAGGCTAGTGGCACCTCAATGAGTTTTCGCCAACGAACCTATCTCATTTTCATTTCTTTTTCAACCCACCGTCGCCTTATGGTGTCAATGAGGATTTTCACCCATAAGACTCTCTCATTTTTTATTGATCTCACAATTTACTGTCACCTTATGGTTACCAAGAGGGTTTTCACCAATAAGACTCTTTTTTCCTTTTTTGAAGGAAAACGACGCCCAAAATATGAAACATCATGCACCCATAACATGTTTAGCCTTGAGATTCTCAAAGATAGATCTGAAGGTCTTTCTTTGGTTATAACTTGGACTTTGGATAGGGTTAGAAAGAAAGAGCGGCATGAGGCTCAAAATTTTACATGACACTGGGTGAAGCATGCAACTTTTGAAATCAACTCCTAACGAAAATAATTTTTTTTTGCCCCAGTTTTATTTCATACTGAGTAACTTGAATTTTTAATTAGTTGGACTGAACCCTATTGTAGGGCTGCCTACGTATCTTGTTATAGCAAGAATCAGGTCAAACGTAATTCAACCATCTTGTCTTTTTCTTTATTTTTATTGACTTTTTTCTTTTCTTTTCTTTTCTTTGAACTTTCTCTTTTTGAGATTTTTTTTTCTGATTCTATTTCTCTTTCTTGACACTTGTTTTTTCTTTCTTTTTCCTTTGACTTTTTTCAAGCTCTATTTTGATTCCAAAAGAGGAGCTCAAAAGAAAATAAAACTACAGCTCAAAAGGGATAACAAAGTATCACACAACATTTGGATAGCAGAATAAAATGTCTTCGTTATATAAATCCTTAAAATGCAAGTCTATAACATGCAACTTGAGAGTTAAACATGAGATTATACATATCTTTTTCAAAATTGACCTTCACTAAGCACTGCATGTGTGTCACTTCTTTCATGCTTATGAAACATACAGGTCCATTTGTGTTGTACTTTCCTCACACGGATAACTCATGCCTTTTTGGAGTTAACTTCCTTTTGTTTCTATTGACAATGAAGATTATATATCCTCTAATTGATCCGATTCAAAATGCTTGAATTAGATCTTCTAATTAATGATCAATTCATTCTTTGATTTACAAAGTGATTGTCTTAATTCATTCAAGTGAGGCTTTAACTCGGTCACCAATCTCAACACTTTACTTATTTCCTTACATGCTTTTTTTTATTCAATTTTAACTTCTTGATTCAGTGTTTCACGATTAGATCATTTTTTAAGATCTGACTAAAAATTCAGCATGCATATCATATCACTAGAATCTCCATAGAAAGAACTATGTAAATAAAGGAAAGACGAACAAACACTATATATATAAAATAAAAAAATAAAAGGGACATAATATTTTCTTGACAGAAAAAATAAAAGGGTTTGAACAGAAATGATAAAAAAATGAAAAAAAAGACAAGATAGATCCTGAACTATAACTCTGAAATAATTTGGATAACAAAAAGGAAAATAAAACAGACTACCAAAGCTCTCTTTTTGCGGGGAGAAACGTGGCTTTTGAATTATCGAGTTTGACATCTTAGCCCCTAATTTGCATGTCAGCCTTAATGGAGTCTCCACAATTATTACTACCTCATAAGTTTTTCTTCTTGACCCCAAATTATCCTGAACCATTTTGAAACGATCAATCTCCACCAAACTCTCTCCAAAGTAAGCTATTATCGATTTCTCTTTCCTTGCTCCTCTTAGTTGATTACAAAACCTTTTCAAATGACCTAAAGGATCACTATGCCCCTTGTATTTGTCCAACTTTGGTGTTTTGAACCCTAGAGACAACTGAACATTGAAAAACATGTACAAATCCTTGTAAGATACAATCTTTTTCTCTCCCAATCCTTGCATGTTTCTCATATTTTCTCCAACTTCTCACCTTATTGGTCATCTCCTCTTGTTCCATATTTCTAACAGTCTATACCACCTCATCTCAGATTTCGCATTCTTTTTGTGGGTCATCTTGCCTTATCTTTGGACCTAGTATTGTATGGATGAGATGCTAGATTAACCACGAACCAACCACCTTAATACTATTTTGATTTTGGAAAAAATGAATGTGTCAAGTTCATCATTTTAAAAACTTTTCTTAAAACATATCACTGAACCTGGTAAGGGTTGCCTACGTATCTCATCAATGTGAGAATCAGGTGTGCGTAGTTCTTGAAACTGGAGATATGAAGAAACACACTTTTTTTATTTGAATAATGAGAGATTTTTTTTTTTGATTTTATTAATAATGATTAAAAGTATTTTTTTTTTTTTTTTTTTGAAAACAAATTATTTTCTCTGTATATAAGGATCAAAACTCTCTTTTTTTAGTTTAGAAGGAAAGACAATTTTTTTTAAAGATCACCGAACCCATGAAGGGCTGCCTACGTATCTCACTAAGATTAGAATCAGGTGTGCGTAGTTCTTGAAACTAACAAAATATTTTTCTTTTTTTTCTACTTTTTAAGGGATGACACTTATTTAGACCAACTCTACCGAAAATTTTACAACGACAGACCTCTATACAAGCTTAACCATGGGCTTGGAAGAAAATACAACTAAGTACGCTATAGAAAGAAATAAAATAACTTAGAAAGAAAGAAAGAGAGAAAAATTATTATTTTACGCATGTTGTTGTGCAAAATTCAGCCTCACGACCCCTAAAGGTTCAAGATTGTTAAAATTTATATGCTTACATATTTTATTATTTTATAAAAACTCAGCTCACGACCCCTAAAGATTCAGGGATATTAGGATTTGTATTAAAAATTAAATTTGAGAATAAGTAAAAAGAACATAAAATAAAATAATATCACTAATAAAAAATATTCATATTTTTAAAAATATCCCTGGATAAATTAATTAATTAATTTTATATTTTGAAAGACAAAGTCGTATCTCGGGAAGGATTTCCTACATATTCCACTAAAGAGTGAGAATCAGACCCTCATAGTTCATGAAAAAAAAAAGACTAAATTTTTATTTTTAAATTTTTTATTCTTATTATTATTTTCGAAAAAGATAATTAAATTTGGAGGATAATACACTCTCTTGTATTTTGCCAAGTTGCCTAAAGCCGGTCAACAATCAAATGACCTTTCAAATAAATGTCAAAGAGCACATAGAATACACATGTTGGTCATTATAAAAAGGGAGACCTGTTCTAGACAGACCCGTTTCCTGTACTGAGTTCCGCCAAGTCAAATGCATATGATGCAAATATAGCGGAACCTAATAGGGATAACCAGATTCTGAGTTTCAGTTCTACTAAGTTTAGCCTGATAGAAATATGTGTCTTGACTGGCTTACCCGAGCGGATACTCGAGTCGGGGAGGGACAACTTGTTCGGTAGTAGTGCTACTCCGACTTCGTTGTTGATCCAAAACCCCGCCCAACATGTGTGACTAATAATCCTTCACCAGGTGCCTTGACACTCCGACTATCTCAAAAAGAAGGTAGGATGCATACTCTGCATTCCTTCTATCCTATTTTTAGGTGCGCGAGAGAAGACAATTTATAATACAGTTCAACAATATCAAAGCGATAAATAAGCAAAAAATAGCATATTAGGCCAATATAAAAATAATTAAAGCAAGTAAAAGTCAATATTTAAAGCTCGGATCCTAATTAGATCCCCAGCAGAGTCGCAAGAGATGCCACACCCTTTATTTATCCGGAGGTAGAATGGTTTTTCCAATTAAAGTGAAGATTTTGAATAGGGATTATTTTATTTACAGAGTCGCTACTTGGAATTGAGTTATGGTATTCCAAGTCACCTTATTGAATCCTTAGTCAAAAGGAAATGACTCTTTGTTTTGATCTGCAAAAACAGTAGACCGGGTAAGAAATTCTGTTGACCGAGGGGAAGGTGTGAGGCACCCCTCGAGTCCCGTGGTTCAAGCACGGTCACTTTTATCAACTTATACTTAGCTTTAACTAGTTTGAATAAATTATGTTTGCAGATCTTAATTCGCTCATTTTTAATATCTAGTATCTGTCTATACCTCTTGTATTAAACTAGTGAAAATCAATTTTAGAACGATCTTAGCCAAGGTGTATTATTGCATCCTTGAATTATTTTAAACGTCTTAGAAAGATGTGTACTTCGCATTCTTAATCGAGACAAATATAGTGCCTAAAGCTTATCTAACGTTAAAAGGCATTTGTTTCGTCTCTTGTAAACTCGAGACAATTTTTCTTATTTATTTTATTCTTTTTTCACCCTATCTTTTATAATGAGTTTTGGATTATTCCACAACTCGCCTCACTCCATCACAAATGGTTTTTTCCCCTCTTTTCTTTTCTTTTATGCGATGGGGGTTTAGAGTAAATCCGCATCCTCTCGCTCCCTTACAAATGTTATTTTCTTTTTATTTTATCAATTATGATTATTATATATATTTTATTCTTTTTAAAAGAAAAGGATTAATCTTACTCTTGCGAACAAATTATTAATATATAAACTTAACAAAACTACTTAAAAGCCAAATTAACATAATCTCGTAACAAAATTAATTAATAAAGTTACATTCAACAAAATTATCATAACGAATTTAACAACAACAAAAAAAAACATGATCACGTGTTACATTTAACAAAATTATCATAACTAAATTAACATGAAAAAAATTATAAAATCATGCAAGTTTTCTTTCATTTTTCCCTTATAACTGTTTCACTCTTTCCTTCTTTTTTTTTTCTCCAACTGTATTCTTGCTTTTGGCCTACTACTTTTCTTGTTTTCCCCTTTTCTGCCCGTTTTCGTTTTTTATTTTAACTTATGTTTGCATGATTTTCTTTAACGTGTGTGCATGCACGTATTATTTTTTTTATAACTCTTGAACCACTATTTTTTAATTATGCAATGAAACTTTCATAATCCACTGAAAAATAAAAATTAAACAATGACAAAATAATAAGTTGATATTTTTTAAAAGGAAACGTTATATTTTTTACTATCCAAAAACACTCTAATGTTTATAATTAACAAAACGAATCACGAAGAACAGTAAGCAAACAACAAGTCACAACATAGCAATTGAAAATTACTTACAAACTAATTTAGATTACATTTTTTCTTTGATTCAATACAACAATAAATTACCAAAAAAAAAAACGGAGAGAAAAAAAAAAATCTTACATTGATATGCTTTAAATATTAAATTATAGAATCATTAAAATAACTTTGATCATGATTTGATTTATAACATAACTTATAAAAATAAATTGAAAGAATCTGAATTAGAACCTGTATGATAAGTTAACTAAAGATGAAAATCAGAATGTCGTAATTAAAAAACTCGAACGGAACCCGAACTCGAATCTCCAAACCCAAAGAACTTTTCTTGCTTTTTTATGACTTTCTAAGTTTTCTCTAAAATCTCTCTAACTCTTTTTTCTCACCATCTTTTCTCTTCTTCTTACTTTCACTTTTTTTTTTCTATTGTTTTGCTTGTTTTTCTCTCTTCTCCGTTTTTTTTTTAATATTTCCCCAATTTTCTCCTTCTTGTTGTCTCCCTTCTCTTCTCTTGTCTATCATTTTTCTGTTTTTCCGTGTGTGTATTGTGTTGTCTCCCCTCTGTTTTTCTTTCTTTCTCTTATTTATCTCTCTCTGTCCGTATTGTGTGTGTATATTATATACACGTGTATAGGGTGGGAAGTTGAGGAAAAGGTGGGGGTGGTTGGGGTAGTTTTTCTTTAGGATAATATATATATATATATATATATTTAAATAATGATAATAATAATAAAATAAATTAATATATATATATATATATAATAAATAATAAAAATAATAAATAAAAAAATTATTAACTGGTTAATTTTTAAGAAAATACAATAAAAGTTTATAAATAGCCTAAAATAAATATAATTAAGATAATACTAAAACTACTAGCTTATTTATTAAATTCTAAATTAAGAGAAAAATATATTTTTGAAAACTTTTCCGTATTATTTTAAAAAATTAAAAATAAAAATATTCTAAAATGTAACTTTATTTTTTGAATGTTTTTCCCACATTTTACAATGAAACCTACTAAAAAATGAAATAAGAGTTAAAGATAATATTTTGACATAAATAAATATTTAATGTAAAAAATAGGTTAAAACTCTGGGAGGGTCAAAAATCACGTGTCTACAAATATTGAACAAATTTTTATTCCAAAAATGCCTAAAAATAAGAAAATTTAAAGTCAAATTAGTTCAAATCCATGAAAATGCTTATCTGCCAACTGCAGACATTTTAAAATTTAGTTTGAGTTATTTTTTTTTTCTATTATACAACAACAACAACAAGCCCAGTAGATTCCCACATAGTGGGGTCTGGAGGGGGGGGTAAGATGTACGCAGTCCATACCACTACCTCCGAAGAAGTAGAAAGGCTGTTTCCGATAGACCCCCGACTCAAGACACGGAATAATACGCAAATCCTTAATAAAGCATGGAACAAGATGACAGTACATACCTACGCCACCCACAAGGAATAATAATCAAAGAGCAGTAAACAAACTCGTAATAAAGCATGCAACAAGGTGTTATTACAAGAATAATACCCTACCAAGTAATGCCCTACCTCAGCGACCCAAAATGGCACTAGCCTTCTATCTTAATCCGCGTCCTCCAAATCTTCCTATCTAGGGTCATGTCCTCTGTGAGCTGTAACTGCTCCATGTCCTTCCTGATAACCTCTCTCCAGTATTTCTTCGGCCTACCCCTACCCTGCTTGAAACCATCCAAAGCAAGCTTCTCGAACCTACGAACCGGGGCATTCGTGCCCCTCATCTTCACATGTTCGAACCATCTTAAACGAGCTTCTCCCATCTTGTTCTCCACTGAAGCCACTCCAACCTTTTTCCGAATAGTCTCATTTCGAACTCTGTCACCCCTAGTAAGCCCACACATCCAACACAACATCCGCATTTCCGCCACCTTCAATTTTTGAATGTGAGAGTTCTTGACTGGCCAACATTTCGCTCCATAAAAAATGGCTGGATAGACTGCCACCCTGTAGAATTTGCCTTTAAGCTTAGGCGGTACCTTCCTATCACACAACACCCCCGAGGCGAGCTTCCACTTTATCCATCCCGCCCCAGTCCGGTGGGAGACATCCTCATCAATCTCACCATTCCCCTGAATCATGGACCCAAGATACTTGAAACTATCCCTCTTACACACCGCCTGGGAATCCAACTTTACTACCACCTCGTCTTCCTTCCTCAAGTCATTAAACTTGCATTCCAAATATTCTGTCTTGCTCCTGCTCAACCTGAACCCTTTAGACTCAAGAGTCTGTCTCCACACCTTTAATTTATCATTCACAACCCCCCCCCCCCCCCCCGTCAATCAAAACTACATCATCTGCAAAAAGCATACACCAAAGCACCTCTTCTTGAATACGCCGCGTCAATACATCCATCACCAAAGCAAACAAGAACAGGCTAAGAGTAGATCCCTGGTGCAACCCTGTCATGACAAGGAAATGCTCTGAGTCTCCTTCCGCCGTCCTCACTAGAGTCTTGGCTCCATCATACATGTCCTTGATTACTCTGATATACGCCATGAGGACCTTGCTCACCTCCAACCATCTCCAAAGAACCTCCCTAGGGACTTTGTCGTACGCCTTCTCTAAGTCGATAAACACCATATGTAGATCCTTCTTCTTTTCCCTATACTGCTCCACCAGTCTCCGCACCAGGTGAATCACCTCCGTCGTCGAGCGCCCGGGCATAAATCCAAACTGGTTCTCTGAGATAGACACTATCCTTCTCAATCTCAACTCGACCACTCTCTCCCAAATCTTCATAGTGTAGCTCACTAACTTAATACTCCTATAGTTATTGCAGCTTTGAATGTCACCCTTGTTCTTATAAAGAGGGATCATTGTACTCCATCTCCAAGCCTCGAACATTTTTGCCGACTTGAAAATGTCGTTAAACAATTCAGTCAACCACCTTAAGCCACTTCGTCAGATATTTTTTTCTATTATAGATAATTATAAAATCAATGAGATAATTATAATAATTTTTCATCATCATCATCATCATTATCATTATTATTATTATTGTTATTATTATTTATTATTATTATTATTATTAAATTAAATATATTTAAATATATTTTATAGTATATAAAAGGAATAAATTTTTGAAATAGTAAGAGTTTATTTAGGACTCATTAACCATAATTTTCTATTTTTAAGCTAATGACTTTTTTCTTTTTTAAAGGATAATACATTTTGAAATTTAAATATTTAATATCTTTTAATTTAAAATTTTTATTACAATAATATTAACCTTTGTCCTAAAATTGCCACGTGGCTTCTTAATAGCTTGCCACATGGCTTCTTGTCTTGCTTATATATATATATAGACTAGTATATGTACCCGCGCGATGCGCGGAATATTTTTAGAAAAATAAATCATTAGAAATGTTATCTTATTAGTTTGAAATAATAAATTAATTTTTATTGTATCATATTAATATATTGAATGTATTTTATAATAAATAATTCATAAAATTACATAGTTCAATTAATTTAGTTGAACTATGTATTCTCCCTTAGCCGCCACCACTCCGCTGCGCCACCCCCACCAGTCTTCAACCCCCTCAACCTCTCCTCCAAAAAATCTCATAATCAAATCATATGAAAAAAAATGAATCATATAATTATAAAAAGAAAATTGACCAGCAATTTTCTTTATTGCATTGTTCACTATCTAATATTATTCGATTGTTAATATTGACTTTTATTAACTTATCAAATTAATTAATATAATTATCAAGTGATTTTTTTTGTTAATATAAAATTATAAATTTATTTTATTTAATCATGTATTTTCTATGTTTTTTTTTCAATGTAAAATGTATGGATAGTATTTTGTCTATTATCGAATTTCAGTTAATTTCTTTACTGAAATTCTTTTATTTAATTTATTCATATATTCTCAACATTAATTCAAAATTCTTATCCCTCACCCCACCCCACCCAATATTTGTAAAAAAAATACTGTGTTTTAATTATTTTCTCCATATACATTAAACTATTATTTTTTTGTTACATTTCATAGGCAGCTGAGCTTTTTTTCTCTCTTACATTTCAAATTATAAGATATTGAATTTAAATCTAGGTCACTAAGTTCTTATATTCTAATGTTCATTTAATTCGTTGTTTATTGATGTTTTACATGACACACAAAATTCAAAATTTTAACTGTTATGATTTAAAAAATACTTTCTCGTTTAACATATTAATTGTATTATACTACTACTACACATATATACTATGTAATACAACTACTGCTACTATTTATGATTAGTAGTAGTAGTATTATATTCTTATTCATTTAAAATTTTAATAAATTACATTTAAATATATTTTTTAATACATCAAATAATTAAATGTACCTATAATTTTTTAAAAAAATTATAAGCTTATCTTTAAGAAGATATTGTATCTCTAATTCAAATTTTAAAAAGGAACTGATAACAATAAGAATCCAAGTAGAACTCTTTATTATGATAGTTAACTACTATGTAATTTCATACACTTTTAATTTACCTTTAATCTTGTTTTAAACTAAATAACTCTCTTAACTTGAATATTTGACTTTCGCTCCTCCCCTACTCATCTCAATTGAATATTTTAGATACCTTTTTCTACTTATCAATATTTTTTTGGATTATTTTTAATATTATATAATGTTCTTCTCTTTTAATATATATTATGGACTTACATATACTTATAGAACAAATAAATTTTACTTATTAAACAAATATGAGATACATAATTTTTCAAACATATTAGAAAGATAAAATAAGTTATCACAATAATATTTTAGTTGGAGTAATTTTTTGGTATAAGTAATTTTGACAATAGTATTAGTAATATAAAATTTTATTTACATATTTGATAATGAAACAAAATCAAAAGCCATTTACCCCCTCTCCTCATATTCCTCTCCCCCCCCCCTCCCACCCACGCTGAAAACCCACCCACAAAAAAAATCAAAATAAAATATTTTCTATTCTTTTTTAAATTTAAATTCAAATATTTTTAATCTTTTAAATTCAAATGGTATCACAAATTCATTAAAAGAAGATTAATTTATTATTCTCTTTATTCTTATTTTTATTAAAAATATGTATATTTATCTTATAAGTTATATGATTGAATTGAGATAAATTTTTGAGATAAGTGATGATGATAACAATAAAGTAGTAGTAGTAATAGTAGTAGTTGTTGTTGTTGTTTTTATGCTGTTATTACTACTACTAAAACTATCACTACTCTAGAATATTTTTTAATTAACTTTTTTTAGGTTACACTTTATAAGTAATTAAGTCTTCTTCTTTTATATTTCAAAATATAAAATACTGAATTTGAATTTAAGTTAATTGATTTTTATATTATAATGCTTATGTGACTTGAGAGAATTGAAGAAAAGGTGTCTTTTAAGTCTTGAATGAAGGATTGGTGACATTGACCAACTTAAAGGGTCAAACATCATTAGGAAACTTGATTAAGTTAATTATGGACTTGATTAATATTTTTAAAACTTTCTAATCTTTTTAAAAATACAAATCAACCCACACCCCTCTTCAATCCAAATCAACTAGTCTCTCTCCTCTCTCTCTCGACAGCTTCTCTCAACTCTCTCTCAACCAACAGTTCTGCAAAATTCTCCCTTCAATCCTCGTCGACTTCAACCTCCGATGAAAAATAGCCGGGCGAGTTCCTTTTTGACTTTCAACCGTCAATCGACATGAAGACTTCTTCGGCGATAATAATTTCGAGTTCTTCGTCATGCCATTTCTTTTTTCACATGTAAAAAATTATGAAGAAACAGAGGAACTTGAGCCAACTACTCTTCTAGTATAGAAATGTGGACTAAATAAAACCCTAATTTCTGGCATTTCTTCTTCTTGTTGTAATACTGTTGATTTAGATTTATTGGTGATTTTTGGTCACAATTGATGTTCTTAGTGTGTGTGTGATGTGTTGGTGTTACTAGGTTGATTTGTTATTGTCTTGGTAAAAATGGTGTTGCAACAGATGAAACATCTGATGCGATAGATAAAGATATCTGATGCAATAGATGAAAACATCTGATGCAATAGATTAAAATCTGATGCAACAATGAAAATCTGATGCAATAAATGAATAATCTAAATGATCATTCATCTGTTGCGACAGACGACTCTTTTTTTTTAGAAGAAATCTAAGTAATATTGATCCAATAGATAACTCATTTTGCAACAGATAAGTGATATGTTTCAACAGATCAGTGATCTATTTTTATTATTTCCAACGGTTTACTCATCCGTTGCAACATGTCAGTTATATATTGCAACAGATAACATACCTGGTGCAACAAATTAGTGATCAATTCTTATGATTTCCAACGGATTACTCATCCATTGCAATAGGTTGGTTATATATTGCAACAGATAAACTTCCTGGTGCAATAGATTAGTGACCTGTTTTTATAGTTTCCAACAGTTTACTCATCCATTGCAACCGTTAGTTATATGTTGCATCAGATAAAATACCTAGTGTTATAGATTAGTGATCTGTTTTTATTATTTCCAACGGTTTACTCATCCATTGCAACAGGTCGGTTATATGTTGCAATAGATAACATACCTGGTGCAATAGATTAGTGATCTATTTTTATTGTTTCCAACGGTTTACTCACCGTTGCAACAGGTCAGTTATATGTTGCAACAAATAACATAACTGGTGCAACAGATGTGTGATCTATTTTTATGGTTTCCAACAGATTACTCATCCGTTGCAACAGGTTGGTTATATGTTGCAACAGATAAACTACATGGTGCAACAGATTAGTGATCTATTTTTACCGTTTCCACCGAGTTACTCATCCTTGCAATAGGTTGGTTATATGTTGTAATAGATAAACTACCTGGTGCAACATATTAGTGATCTTTTTTTATGGTTTCCAACGGTTTACTCATCCGTTGTATCCGGGTTGGTTATATGTTTCATCAGATAAAATACCTAGTGCAACAGATTAGAGATTTATTTTTATTATTTCCAATAATTTACTCATTGCATTTGGGTTGGTTATATGTTGCATCAGATAAAATACCTGGTGCAATAGATTAGAGATCTATTTTTATTATTTCCAACGGTTTACTCATCTGTTGCAACAGGTCGGTTATATATTGCAACAGATAACATACCTGGTGCAACAGATATGTGGTATGTTGGAACTATTATTTTACCATTGTGTATGTTAGATTTACTGTTATCTCTTTTTAATGATGCATTAATCAATTATAATATATTTTATGTTCCTGTTAATTTAAGATAATATGGCTCCCAAAAGAAAAGGAACCGAATCAAGTCTAAGTAAACGAACAAGTGCAGCAGCTCAGCTACATCCACTACTTTATGAGCTTGCTTTACAAGCGTTATCTCAATCAGAAGAAGAAGATAATGAATATGGGGAGGAGGAATATCTCAAAAGAGATGATCCAAATGCTAATATCCCTTCCGCCGAAGAGTTGGTCAAAACCTTCAACATTGATTATTATCCTGTAAGAATACAGTGCGATGGTGCCACATATTTAACGGGTGATTTTGTGGTTAATTCAGCCATGGGAAAATCTTTCGACGCCTTCAGAAAAATACTTCAAGAATAAAAATTAGATGCTTATTTCAGGGAAAGATGCTTTGGGCAATATCTTGATTTGCCGGTGGAAAACAATGCTCGTTTCTAGATAAAAATTATATACAATCTTCTCAAGCGTAGGTTTATGTATGAAAACAAAGATAAGATGGATGAGGTATGGATAAATTATTGTGGCATGCCTGTTTGTTTTGGTTGGAAGGAGTTTTCCATAGTTACTGAACTAAAATGTTATCCTCCTTCTCCTTCTCAAGATATACCTACTCTGACCCAAAAAAAGAACCCCATACACCCCAAAAAGGCAAAGGCAAGTTAAGTGATAGTGATGACCTGGTATCTATTGTTGGTCCAAGCTTCAAAAACAAAAACTTGATAGAAGCGTTGAAAGGTAAAGGACTCTTAAAGAAGCACAAACAATCATTGTGTTTGGTTTGGTTTGTACATAATATTCTTTGGGTGAGAGACATTAACAACAACATAAGCGTTGGTTTAATAAAGCTCTCCGAGGATCTTGAGGCATTTAACAGCTATCCTTGGGGTTATGAAAGCTTCAAAATAACTGTCCAATATTTGTTGACTCCGTTAACGCCAAAAATAGTCAACTTATATGGCTTTCCATGGGCCTTCATGGTAAATATTTCTTTTATCATGATATGATTCATCACTTTTTTATTCAATAATGCTTTTAATTTATTGGCGTTATGTTATAGGCTTGGGCATTTGAAGCTATTTTTTATTTGAGACAATAAGTGAACTACCAGGAAGAAGTTTCATGTCCAAGAATCCTGAGATGGTTGTCGGCCAAAACTGATAAAAATGCAAAATTTCTTGATCTTTTCAATCCCCCAAAAGAAGCAGTAAGTCCAATCCTAATCAAGTTTTTGTTTTAATAAATAATTATTTTAAATGATTTCATCATCATTTTAATATATGTACTGATTTATTTAGATTGTCTATATGTGGCTTGTTCCGACCAATCGGGAGTTGAAAATGTCATTTTTTCTTACTTTATGGTCTATGCAAACTTTCTCGGACCCTAAGGTCATTGATGGAATAAAATGGAATTATTTGAAGCAACAAACATCAGAAGAAAAATAATTTTGGAGGGTGGGCTTGTTGCTGTTGATGATGGTAGTGGTAGTGGTGCTGCTGTTGGGGCTAATAATGCTCCTCTTATAGTTTTTGAAACAACAAACCATTATGATTATGATCATACTGTTTGTACATATTTTTCTCTAGATTTTGCCACATCTAGCGAATGTTCTGCATGTAAATGTCAAGACTACAAGGCAAAACTCGATGGAGTGATTAATGCTATTAATGCACTAATTGTTTCTGTAAAGGAAATGACATCTAAGAGGGGTGGCATTCCATCAAAGAGGATTTCACATTCATACACTCCACTAGAGATCACGGTGGCTAAGAGGAGAAGAAAAGATATTTTAAAGGCATTATCCAGCATCGAAAAAAGCAAAATTGCAATGCCTCTGTCATTGTCTTGCATCGTTTTTCAGTGTGCAAGGGTCATAGGAGAGCAACATGAGCTGAAGAAGGTGAATGTCTATCACATGTCCTAACAAACAAACAAGCACATATCTATTTCAATAGATGATACATCTGCTGAAAATTATCAAACAGATATATACATCTGTTGCAACTATTGTCTAACCTATTACTTCAGATGCGTTATCTGTTGCAACAGATAAGTCTTATGTTGCAACAGATAGGTCATCTGTTTGAAATTATCGCACTGATCTGATTTACCTATTCGAATTTATCCTAACAGATGATCCATCTATTACAACATAAGACTCATCTATTGCACTAGGTGGACAATCTGTTGTATATCTGTAATTAGCATTGACAATTTCTGGCTTTCCAGGTGGATGTCACAGTAGAAGCTACTACTGAAGAGCATAATATCACAGATGATAATCCATCAACTGTTTTCAAAGAAGAAGAAAAAATGGAGCCTGTCAGTTCGGGAGAACGGAAGAATTACCCATTTAAAGGGTTCAACATCTCGGATGAGGCTCCAAAAAAACTAACATAGTTGATCAACGAATATAAAGAATGGATTGCCGATGGGCTGTTAAAGCATCATGCCGACAAGTACATAAATTGATTTTTAAAGATATTGGTTTATACAATTCTTGTTGTAAGAATGTGACATTAAAACATATAAATTATCATGTAGAAAACAAAATGACGAACACTACAAAGTGAACTAATCGAGTCTTGGTTTTAATATGTTCGACTTTATTGTTGCACATCCTGGAATGAAGAATTGGTTCTATTTGATGTCACATCCCCAAACTTGCTGGAATGATGAGGTTTAAATGCCATACATATTACTATTAATTAATACTTTATTTAATTGCATCTGCGTATTAATTTTTTCATCACATAATCTGAAATGTTTGATAATATATGCAGTACATCGATGTCATTTTTTACTACCTCCGAAAGAAAGTCAAGTTGTAAAGATAAGAACAATACAGATACACGATAGACAATTATTTGTACAAAACTTACATCAATAATGCCTACGATAGGTACTGTCAACAACAACCGAAAGTTTCCCGAAATGAGGAATGCTTAATCAACATCATCAAAGGTTTTAGCATTCCAGCAGACTTACCTTGGTATTTGGTCGATGAAGTGTACATACCAATCAATTATGGTGATAAATTCTATTGGTGTTGGTTGTCGTCGTTCTAAAAGAGAAGCGCATCCGAGTTTATGACATGATGTCGCGAAGAAGATGTTCCGGGCCATTGTCTGAGATACAAAAGCTGGCTAAAATATTGCCTACTTACCTTGATATGAGTGGCTTTTTGGACCAAAAGGTTCGTATTGATTGGTCGACGATTGAAGCATACTGGGATAAAATGGGTAACCCATTTGATGTACAAATGTTAAAGAAAATTCTCAACAAACCATTGGTAGCCAGTAAGTTTAAGTGTTATGATTTAGTTTCATTTCACAAATTTCACAACGCTTGCATGAACGACAAAATATGGATTATCTATTTTTTTTAAATGCAGAGATTGCGGTCCTTTTGTTGCCATGTACGCCGAGTATTTGAGGATGGATTACAAGTACCAAATGATGGACTTGATGCCGGATTACTCCAAAAAAGATATGCTTCTCTTTTATGAAAATACAGAGAAGCAAAAGCTCAGAAGCCGTATGCAAGAGACATTAAAGATCCACGACGACCAAAGTCAAATTCCGCAGCACCGAATGAAGAACAACTTGTCCATATTGAGTAGATCTTTATAGCTTGAGTCCGTCAATGTAATAACCTATCCTCTTTGGTTTAACTTGTTGATTTATTTGTAGAGTAGATCATTTGTACCCATAATGATTTTCTTATATTTCATTTATTTGTTAAGTTATTTCATGTAATTTTCGAAGGCTTCAACTTATTTTATGTTGTCTATAAATATAATTTAATCCTTAGTTTTGAACATGTTAATTGAAATGGAATACTAGATTCAAATATTGTAACAGATAATACATCTGCTGCAACAGACGACATATCTTATCAAATAGATTTAGACATATATTGCAACATAAGATGCAACACGTAGGTCATCTGCTGGAAATTATATAATAGGTCTTCCTACTTTCTTGATTTTTTCCAATAAATTACCTATCAGTTACAACGGATAGATTATATATTGCAACAGATTGGATATCTGTTGCGACAGATAGACTGGGGAACATCTATTAATGCAACAGATGACCAACCTATTCCAACAGTTAATAAATCTGTCACAACAGGTACTATATCTGTTACAACAGATATACTATCTGTTGCATTATAAAAATTCAACTATTGGTAGACATAAAAATTATTTCCACTGCATGTAAAGTGAGGTGGCTTGAAATAAAAAAATATTATTGTGTTCGTCTCCGTCTTTGTACATATTCTTCTTTATACACGGACTCCAACCATTTAGTTAGGTAATCTACTGGTAATTATATAACAGATCTTCCTACTTTCTTGATTTGTTCCAACAGATTACCTATCAGTTGTAACAGATAGATTATATATTGCAATAGATTATATATCTGTTGCGATAAACAAACTGGGAAATATCTGCAAAATACAATAGATGACCAACCTATTCCAACAGATAATCAATCTGTCACAATAAGTATTATATCTGTTACAACATATATAAAATTTGTTGCATTATAAAAATTCAACTTGGCCAGACATAAAAATTATTGCCACTACATGTAAAGTGAAGTGGCTTGAAATGAAAAATTATTATCATGTTCATTTCTGTCTTTGTACATATTCTTTTTTATACAAGGGCTCCAACCATTTAGTTAGTACCCCATAAGACCAGACCCATTACATCTTTCCCACAACGGTGTCGCACATACCGGTCATTTCTGTGCCGGTCAGTAAACACTCGATGTATGCAAGCGAGTATGGCCCGCACGCTGCATTGGTTCTATTTATTTGGAGCTGGATGTTCTTATGTTGACCTTCAAAAACCCATGATTCCTTTCTCAAGACTTCCGCCGGCAAATGATCCATCAGCTTACTCTGCAGCAAAAACTTGGGCAACAACTTCAAGAGTGGCTGCATATAGGCTAAAAATGTGTCCTCACTGAAGACAGGTAAGTTAAAATCATAGAACTTAATCTTTCCCTCGTAGAGTAGTATCTCAAAAGCGAGAAAATGTTTGACTTCCACGTTCATGACTGCAAGGATTGTCTTTTCCTTGGTCCAACTCTTTCCTTGTGGATATAGCCTCTTCCCTTTAACAAATTTAATCATTTTTTCATCCCATTGGAACGTAGAAACTAACATATCAAATACTCGACCACTGAAATTAGCTAGCTTATGGAGATCAACGTACCTATCCTTAAAAATGTTGTAGAAGTTGAGGTCCATTATCCTATTGGCAACATCATAATCATCTGGGTATGCTAATTGCCTGCCCCTTATGAGGTGGAGAATTTCATCAACATACTGTGGTATAAGAAGACAATTTTTAATTAGGTTAGTAATTGTAAAGAATAAAAACACAACGAAAGAATCTGTTACAGAGGGTTCTCTGAATCAGTTCACAGATTACCCAGCCAACGCAACTTATGCAACAGATATGTATTATGTTGCAACAAAATACCAAGTTGTTGTAACAGATTACACATCTATTGTGTAGATTCTTATTCATGGAGTAGATTGGAAGGCTAGGTTAGAAAAAGTAAACTTACATTGTCTTCGTACCACTCATGTATATTTGTCATATTCGTGAAGTCTTTGGCGGCAAATGAATGCATGGTGTATTTTTTTGAACCTTCATCTTGCCATTCATGATTTCTTCCTGTTCCTTCTTCTTCTCCTTGCTAGGTGTCGCGAATATGTCCACCTTCTCCAGCGGCCTTTGGACTTCAAAAACTCTTGGAGCGGAAGGAGTTACAATTTTTGCTATTTTCAGAACAGAGAAAATTTATCTAATTTTTCTTCTTTTCCTTCTAACTGCCACTATAGGAGTGCATGACTCCCCCACCTTATTGTATGGTATGACACCCCTCCTGGATTTCAACTCTTCGGTAGCTTCAACAATAGCCTCTAGCTTTTCAAGGAGTTTATCCTCTCTGTCCTTGCATACTTTGCATTTGCAATGAGAACATAAGGATGAAGAGGGGTGAGAGGGACCACTGTAAGAGTGAGAGAGACCGGTGTAGGGGTGAGAGGGACCTGCGCAAGGGGTGTTTTCAAATGTATTTATTTTTTGCTGAGCACCAACATGCTCATAATCACAACTGGCAGCAGCCGCAGCATCAGGATGGCTTCCACCATCATCAACAACTCTACCAGCAACACCCCCAGAAGAAGCACCCAGATCTGTTGCAGTTTGAGGTTGGTCGTAAAGATCTTCAACATTAGGTTGAACTTACCCAACTGCTCTTCTTATGGATGTTTCTCCAGCCAATTTCTTCTTTATTAACTCCACCATTGGGTCTTCTTTTGTATAAACAAGACCAAGAGTAAGAAAAGAAGTCATCCCTAACTCATCAACGGTAGGCACGATCCAAGGATGCACAACCTATAAAAAAAAGATAGAAGGCATTTAAATCATATAATAATAATTTACAGTCAGTTGGGTTACATAGATATTAACACAACCATCTTATGCAACAGACGATCTAGCTGCCGCAAAAGCTGATCTATATGTCGCAACAGATTGATAATATGTTGCATCAGATTACACATCTGTTGCATAATTTATAGTAGATGGGTAATTTTTTGAGTCGGGTTTAAAGAACCAGAGCAACAAATTGTTAATCTATTATGAAATATGGATCGTCTGTCGTAATAGATTACCTATTTGTTGCACCAGTTGCAGTTGACGGGTAATCTGTTGCAATAAATGATCCCTCTGTCGCAACAGATGGAATATCTATTTCAATATATTTCTTTGAGGCAAATTATTTTAGTTGAAAGAAGACGTACTGCATCATCCTGAGGGTTAAATAGATCAGTCTCCAGCTCCTTAATATTTTTTTGCAGCCCTTTACATCCGCCAACTACCTAAGGATCCTTGGATGAGAAACCTCATTCGAGTAATCCTTGAACTGGTTTCGGAGGGGAGGAATGGCTTCACATGACTAAGCCTAAAAAATGTAAATAGAAAGCAAGAAAAAAAAGTCATAATAACTATATTCATTATAAATTAATGGATGAGTAAAATTAGTGATCAATTTTACCATGAAAGCCCAAGGAAAGTCGTATAATGTGATCGTATTTGGGGATAACTTTGTCAGTAAATATTCGACAGTCAAGTAGTAGCTGTCATATCTCTAGGGATAATCGTTAAATTTGTCAAATTCATCAGCAAGCGCCAACAAATTATTTTGTATGAATTTTCTGACGTCTCTTGCCAATAAAATGGAATGGACAAACCAAACTAAGTATAATTTCTCCCTGCAGTGCTTTTTGGTATGTCTTTATCCTTGAGATCTTCCATCAAATCCTCCACTTTGTGACTAATACGTCCAACAATGACCAACAACCCATATTTTTTCCCTTGTGTTTGTTGGACCCTTTGTGGGGTGTTTCCTTGATGAGAGGTTCTTCTGGACGATCGCATCTCAAGCTCGTCACTATGGTAAACTCTTTCAACCCAAAACAAACCGGCATACCACAGTAATTGATCCAAATTTCATCCATATTTTTTTTGCCCTCATTCAAATATTTATCATCCCTCGCATACTTGATCCTGTGCTTGAGAAGACCATATACCATGCTCGTTGGGAAATGGAGAGTGCAGTCCTCAGACAGCTCAAGAAAGTATGCAGAACATCTCTTGTTAAAATGTCCGTCTATGTTTTCAGTCTTCATAATTCTCCTTAATTCATCAAAATGTTTCCCCAACTGACATTTAAGTACAAGCTCACCAGTTACTTTGTCAGGGCTATCCATCGGTATCGCAACTTAAAATTTGTCGATACTAATGGTTTTAACAGAATAATATTGGGATTTTGATATTATTTCACGCCCCATTGGTGAGAAGGAGTTATCACTTTCCTTGGCTTCATTTTTCCCCGACTGAGATTGTTCAGAAAGTTCCTCCGAATCTATTTGTACTCTAGCCATTTTTGTTGGGTGGTCAAAAGTTGATCCACTTTTAGTTTTTTTTCTTTTGGGAGACATCTTTTAACTACAAATAATAGAAAAATAAAAAATACATTGCATTTGATGTCTGCATAATATTTTTTAAAAAGGTAAGATAAATTTCAATAAATTATTCTACGCCACATTATAAAAAAAATACTTTAACAGATAACCCATCAGTTGGAACAGAAAGGGAATATGTTTGAAGACCTATTTAATATCTCCCAACAGATATCCCACCTGTTGCAACAGATAAACCACCAACACCATAACTAATACCACCACCAATGCTACCAATACCAACACCAAGACCACCGATACCACCACCAAAAACACAAATACCGACACCAACAACAACATCCACCAACAATACCATAAACACCATCCAACAATACCATGACAGTCAATAAAACACTGAGATAAAAAATAGGGTTTTCTCGGGTGCTTCCTACCTTTTTATCATCAAAACATAAAATTGTTAACCCATTCTCGAAGATAACATAACTAAAAGTCTTTTTTTCATCATTAACTAAAAAGCCCTAATTTTTAGAATAAAGAACAAATATAGAACTCTTCTCGAACTATGTTACCTATGAAGACAGAGAAAACGATGGATATAAGAGAGAATGAAGTCAAAAATAACAACTATATAATCGGAAATGGGAAGAAAATTTATCTATTTTGGAGGGTTGAGCAATATGTTTAGTAGTTATTGTTTGTATTATTGAGAGAGAGGGAGAGGAGCGAGAACTTGATATTTGAAATGAGGAAAAGTTTTTCCCACAAATGGATGATTTGTATGGTTAATTTGAAATTTTGGAAAAGAACGACAAGTTTTGAAATTATTAATTTCGTCCGAATTGATCTTAATTAATTTTTAAAATTTCAAAAGATATATTAGTTTTTAAAATATTAAGTTAATGAAAGTTTATTTCAACTCAGAGAGATCGATCAATGACCCGGGTCGGGATGAACGCAATACCATCACTATGACATTGCAACGACTCAATTGAAGTTGTCGTTGACCCTATGAGATCATTCATTCATCCCTAGTTTCACCTAAATCAATTTAGGTACTATTAATCTTAACATTAAGTTAATGAGAGCTTATTTCAACTCAGAGTGATTGATCGATGACTCGGGTCGGGATGAACGCAATACTAACACCATGCAATAGCAATGACTCAATTGAAGTTGTAGTTGATCCTATGAGCTCATTCATTCATCCCTAGTTCCACCTAAATCAATTTAGGTACTATTATTCTTAACATTAAGTTAATGAGAGCTCATTTTAATTCAGAGTGATCGATGGATGACTCGGGTTGGGATGAACGCAATACCAACACCATGCAATTACAATAACTCAATTAAAGTTGTTGTTCACCCTATGAGCTCATTCATTCATCCCTAGTTCCACCTAAATCAATTTAGGTACTATTAATCTTAGCATTAAGTTAATCAGAGATCATTTTAACTCAGAGTAATCGATTGACGACGCGAGTCGGGATGAATGCAATACCAACACCAATTGTAAAGATTCAATTAAAGTTGAAGTTGAATCTATGAACTCATTCATTCATACCTAGTTCTACCTAAATCAATTGCATTGAAATCTATTGGAACAAATGACTGAGTTGTTGAAAATTTCTAACAGATATTCAAACCTATTGCAACAGATGACATATCTGATTTAATTATCAAATAGACATTTGCATCTATTGTGATAGATAATTGAGCTATTGGAAATTTTCAAACAGATATTGATATCTGTTGGAACAAATGATATATCTGATTTAATTATCAAATGGACATTTGCATTTATCATCACAGATGACTGAGCTGTTGGGATATTTAAACAAATATTT
Source organism: Capsicum pubescens (assembly GCA_030864215.1). Lineage (NCBI taxonomy): Eukaryota > Viridiplantae > Streptophyta > Magnoliopsida > Solanales > Solanaceae > Capsicum > Capsicum pubescens. The sequence continues at coordinate 238,313,497 of CM061540.1, forward strand.
ATATCTGTTGTAATAGATGACATATATGATTTAATTATCAAATGGAAATTTGCATCTGTGAGTTGTTGGGATTTTTAAATAGATATTTGTATCTGTTGTAACAAATGATTGTGATATTGGGATTTTTAAACAAATATTACTATCTGTTCCAACAGATGACATATCTATTTGAAATTTCTTTTTCTTTCAATTTTAAAGCTTTCTATCCGAGTAGATAAAGTAGTAAGTACCACAAAATGCGGTAAAAAATGAAGAGTTTCTTTTTCTTGGATAACTCAAAAATGAGTTCATTGAGTAGTTTTATCTTGTGTCGCTGTCAAATATAGAACCCAACTGGGTTGGGTGTCGAATCCCACAGGGAATACTTGGTCACTAAGTGTTGCAATTGTTAGTAGACTGTTGGTCGAAAATTCCACGGAAAAGGGGGGTTTTGATTTAGGTGTGAATTAATAATATCAAAGTAACGAATGAATGATTTGTTTAGTAAAGGTCAATCACAGAGAATAATAAGTTAGGGTTATGTCCACCTTGTAGTTTCTAGTTCTCTATTAACTATGAGTAACACGGAATTTAGACATGCATGCACTTATAGAGAATCGTATTCTAATTCTAAATCCAAGTGTTTCCCAACCATCAAGGATTTATTTCACTTTAGCTCTCCCGATCCTAAAGTGTATAACAAATGGTACAAATTCTCCAAGAAGTTAATCCGGTTAAGGCATTAACGTGTAAATAGAGGTTAGAAGCCCTATTTCCTCGTCACACTCTCTTTTCCAAACATGTAACTTTTCTCCCGAACAAGTTAATGCTATAATGTCCTGTTCTCTATGTTTGCAACCACGAGAATTTAATTAAAACGAAGAGAGTAATGATATAAGTAGCATACACATCAAGAATTCACAAACTCATAACAACAAATAGTATCTTACAAGGTTTCCATAACCCTAACAGAGAAGTTTAGCTACTCATGGATACGACGGAAATCAAAATAGACATAATCATCATACCACAACCTAGAACAATCTTGACGATGGAAGTGATCTTAGCGTCACAAAGAGAGTAACGTTTTTTCTCTAGCCGTTTCCAAGTGTGAGCCGTGTTTCTCTGTCCAAAACTTACAGAATCTGTAAACTGAATAATGACTAATGATAATTGATCAATGCTGCTGAAAAATTCAGCAATAGGGTTTTTATAATATCCTTGTCTACTAAGTTACTGCTGCATCCCTAAGTATTTAGAAATACTAATTTTGCCCGGGAAAAATTCTCCATGCGTCACATTTAGTCCAACAGCTTCCAAAAGCTGCCTTCCCTCTTATATGAAGTTTTCCTTTGCTGCCCAAAGGTCCACAAAGTGCTGAAATCTTCATCATTAATACCTATAAACATGCTAATCACATAGGTTAGCTAACTTAAAGGAAAATGGACTAAAAGTGCAGGAATTATATATTTTATCCTCAAAACTTAGCTAAAATATGGGTAAATTATGGTTCTTAGGGGTATAAATACGCCCAACATCACCACCCCACACTTAAAGCTTTGTTCGTCCTCGAACAAAATATTACGTCCATGCAAACATCTAACTAGAATTTAACAGTAGCAACACAAAATGTTCAACAAGACATGCACGACAATCATTAACAAAGAGTAGGTTTCTTGATCACTCCTAGAAACAATTCAACCTCCAACATAGACTCGTGAGGATGGTTAATTCGTATCCACAAGTTAAGCCACAAAGAATCATATAACACTACCCAAATATCATCAACCATGTGTGTCTCACACAAGATATCACCCATAATCACTCAAAAGTTTTGCATTATTCGAAACATGGGTATAAGACTCTCCTTGCTCTCACTCTCACAAAGAATTCTTATATTGCAACTGATGACCATATGCTTGCCCTTAGTGTAATGCTCTACTAATATCAGAATGCTAAGCTTAGGATCAAATAGGTCTTTACAGGTTGTAATGTAGGCTAAGGGACAGGTAGGACTATTTTGGCCAGAAATAGTGACTATGTTCCCTAAGTGCTTTAATACACTACAATATGTCATATACACCAACTCTTAACAACCACTCTACCTTCCTTTCATCTACCAACCCCTTTTCACCCAATTTGTTATTCAATCATAAACACAACTATTTTTTTTTCTTTTTTTTTAAACATCCCTATGATAGCCACTCTTTTTCACAACATTTTCAAGCACCAATACACTCTGAGACATTATTGTCACCAATTTCCTCTTATTTTGTCACATGACTCTACAATTTAAAGCACTTAGGAATTTGGATCAAATTATGGTCTTGAAAAAAAATGGATTAGGTTATATATGAGGCTGTCAAAGAAAATAGCTAAAGGCTCAAAGGGGGTTCACTAGGATAATGTACAAAGGTAGGTAAAAAGAAGGTAAAAAATTACAGGCTGCCAAAGAAATGCCTAAATCATCTCCTAAACTCACACTCTTTATTCCGCTTTACACACACACCAGGCAAGTTCTAGCATCAGTCACAACACAGAATATACTATATCCTCACACACACAAGGCACATGGTCAACTTTATTGGGAGCAGTATAGACTCTTGACCCAACAGATGAATGAATTAAACCACACAATTATCACACAGTGAGTCACACGTAGAGCCTAAATGTCTCAATAGTAATGATTTAGCACAAACTCTTGTTATACTACCATGCCGTCTATCAGAACAATTTCATGCAAAATCTAAAAAAAATCTAGAATTTAATAACTAATTACGATTAATTAACAAACAAGAACAAGAATAAATTGTAGGAAAAGAAGTACAATACAGCATACAAATACCAGCACCCCACACTTAGATGGGACACACTTCCCTCAGTGGAAAATAAATAAGGAAAACCTGATTAGTCGGACTCCTCCTCTATGTCTGGGGTATACCCCCTGCGTCAGAATCATCATCAGAGTCGTCGTCATCAGAGTTGTCCTCCACGTCTGAGTCTGGAAGTCGGCGATCATCGTCAGTCGGCATGTCATCATCGAGAGGTTCCTCAAAATGTACCCCTACTCCACACATAGCCCGCGCATGCTCATTCATCGGGTAGTCATAGTCCAACTGCTGGAGCTCTGCATCAGTCGGAATACGACCCCCACTCATCATGGTAAACCTCGTCATACCATATAGATGGCGAAAGAAGCTTTCATCTCGAGCATGCCGTTCTGCAGTGGTAAGGTTGATGCCATGACCAGTTTCAGGATCTTTAACTTTAGTAAGATCAACCTTCTTCGGGTTGTGTGGAAGTTTATGATCTGCAGGTTCCTCTTCAATGTGCTCCTTCCTTAAGATCGGAATCAACAAATTTCGAAAGCTGAAATGGGACCTTTTGTGTAGCCTAGCCTTACGCATTGACGATCGTATAATCACACCAATGTTGATGGGAATATTCTTCATCAGCGCGTACACCAAGCATACTCTATCACGTGTGATCTTGTGTACTGTGTCCTAAGAATTAGGCAAGAGTTGACTATCCTCAACCATATATGAGCTTCTCTATTCAAGGAAGCATACAGAAAGGTATTGTGCCGACCATTATCCTTGTGATGAATCTACCGTGCCATTGACCTTGTTCCGCACAGTGTGTGTCTGATTGCCCTGTAGGGAGGTCTGTGATAAAGCTCCTTGAGCGGTGATGGATCCTCAGATGGAAGACCTAGAAAAGAGTTGAAAAACTCCGCATTCAGTTGCAAGACTTGGCCCCGAATCTTCACTTCACTTCCGGTAGTCTTTGGGGACCAATTGGCATAGAACTCTCGCATTAGATCAAGATTGCATTCCCCCATATCTCAAAAAATGAAATCAAGATTTAATGCCATGATTTTAGCCAAAATGCGGGGCTCTCTCTTTGTTGGACTCTCCTTCTGCATCAAATCCATGTGAACATATTTTTTCATTTTGTTGTTCTTGTACCACTCCTTTCCTTCCTCCTCTAGGACCCACTTTATCCCAAAAGTGCGTTGAGGTATTTGTAGAGAGGAGGACTCAGCTTGATATTTTCCTCCCCTTTTCTGACCTTTCTGCGAGGTGGACACTTTTTCTTTTCCTTGTCGTTCTTTCGGTGCCATTCTACCTGAGATCACAGTAGAGTCATGTTAGCTTCGTCTCAGAAGATTCAATCAAAAGACAAACAGTAATGGCACCACCCCATACTTAATTTGTTTGCCAAGACTAATTAAGTGAGTGATGTCGATTACTCAGACTTCATCGACATACATTTAGGCGATATGTTCCAACAACATGTTTAGCACAGTCATATTCTCATGTAATCTTGACTATCCTTTCCAACGTTATTTCATTGGATTAACACACTTTTTGAACAAGACTACCACATAGAGATTGTATCAAGTTAATGCATAGAAATAATCACCACGTCTCATGCTTGTGGTCAATCATGATCTTTATCTCGACGAACGAGTCATTCAAACATTCAAGATTTCAACTTACAAGATTATGTATTAACTTTACAATTTTGATTTCATAAAACTATGATAGTGTATAACAATCAAATACAAGTCGAAACAAAGTCAAGAACACCCACACGTATTCTTTCACTCAACTAGATGTATCATAACAAACCAACCACATTCTAATCACCACACCACTTCAAAATCTAATAAATCATTATAAACGTAGCATTTCAACAACTACAGAATATAAAAGAATAACTTACGTGATGATGGATTCGGAAGATGAGCTTGCAAGATTAGATGAGAAAAAAGAAAATTTTTGAGAGAATGGGGAAGCTTGGGCGGCGCCTATATGGAACAAACAATTGCATTTTGTTCTAAGGGTGAAGATCTATTTATAGCCTAAGCCATGGGTCGGGTTTGATCTATGTAAAATCGGGTTAGGAGACAAAAAGGTATAAGTAGACGGCGCCTAATGCTTTGCCTATGCTTAGCATAGGCGGCGCCTTTGTCAATGCCTAGTTGGGCATAGACGGTGCCTTTGTCAATGCCTAGTTGGGCATAGGCGGCGCCTTTGTCAATGCCTAGTTGAAACAGTGAGCATAGGTAATGGCATAGGCGGCACCTATGGTATTGCCTAGATTTGCATAGGCGGCGCCTATGGTATTGCCTAGATTTGCATAGGCAATGCCTTGTCCGTTGCCTATGTGAGGCAGTGAGCATAGGCAATGGTATAGGACTTGCCTTGTCCATTGCCTAGATTAGCATAGGCCTTGCCTTGTCCATTTCCTAGATTAGCATAAGCAATGCCTAACCAATAGCATTTGCTCCATCATTCCTAGCTTACCACCCTTAGCATGGCTCACTTTCAAATTAAAATTTTAGGACTAATCCCCTCCTTTGTACGTCTTGCACCTACACTTAATAAAAAACAACAAACACGATTAGAAGGATGGGTTGCCTCCCACCAAGCGCCTTAGTTTTGGTCGTGGCTCGACCCTTCTTTTTGGATTTTAATTTAACAAAAACAAACTCCTAGTAAAACAAAATGATTAAAACGGTGGGTTGCCTCCCATGTAGCGCTTGATTTATTGTCGCGGCATGATATAGTCATTTAGATTACTTAGACTTCATCGAGATATATGGTGCATCATTTTCTAAATGGATTTAGACGACGCTGATGCTTAATTGTGGGCACACAATCTTCTTCGAGATGAATCTTGTGCATACATATCCCAGGAGGGATACCAATTATATCATCAATAGTCCAATCAATAGCTCTCTTGTACCTCTTCAGAACAGAAATGAGAGCCTCTACTTGTTGTTCACCTAAATCAGCCGCAACAATAATCGGAAGTGTATCACCACTTCCCAAAAACGCATACTTTAGGTGACTGGGTAGATCTTCCAATTCTAGCACTGGTGGCTCTTCAATGGATGGTTTTGCTGGTGGTGAGGATCGATTCTTAAGATCAAGTTCCAACTTCTTAGGAGCATGAGAATAGGACCCTATTCCTGTTAGAGCACAAATAGTTTCTTCATAATCTTCTACATCCTCATGCTCAAAATTCAAACGCTCAGCAGACAATGGTTCAACAGTAGGCTGCTTTTCTAACGATAGTTCCTTCGCATCCTCATGATAAACATCATCTATAGAAAACACATTCATATCATTTAGCTGCTTCATTGATTTGCATACATCAAAATGAACCACTTCATTATTCATCCGAAACAAAAGCCCATTGGCTCGTAAATCAATAAGCACACTTCTTGTTGTAAGGAAAGGACGACCCAAGATTATGGGTACTTCAGAATCTGCCTCGCAATCCAAAATAACAAAGTCTGCAGGAAAAATGAAGGTAGAAACCTTCACCAATACATCATATAATATACCAACAGGTCATTTTACCGACCTATCTGCCATCACGAGCCGCATATTGGTTGGTGTAGGATTTCCCAACCCCAACTTTCTGTAAACGGATAGCGGCATCAAATTGATGCTAGCCCCCAAATCGCATAATGCCTTAGCAAAATCCATAGATCCAACCGTGCAAGGAATAGTGAAAGCACCAGGATCTGCCTTCTTCTGTACTAAAAACCCCGTGGCAATTGCACTGTAATGATGAACATTATCTGCCAGCTCGTAGCTTGCTACCCGCTTCTTTGTCAAAAGGTCCTTCATGAATTTGGCGTACCCAGGCATTTGTTCCAGCGCCTCCACCAAAGGCACATTAATAGTCAGCTGCTTCAACATAGTCATGAATTTACTGAACCTGGTGTCATCAGCTTTCTTCTTCAGTCTCTGAGGAAAAGGTGGTGGTGGTAGGGGAATAGTTTTCTCCACCACTTCCTTTTTATCTTGCTTCAGATTATCAATCTTTTCAGGCTGGTGACGTCTAAGTGTAGTGTCATGAACGTTCTTACTTTCAGCTTTTACAGAATCATCATAATCTGCTTCAATCACATTCTCTTCTGTATTATCAACCACCTGCTTGCCTTTGGATGGAATTTCCAACACCTTACCACTCCTGGTAGTAATAGACATACATGATCCATCATTCCTTGGATTTTGCACGGTGTCGCTAGGTAGGGTGCCATCTTTTCTTTGATTGAGTGCCGCTGATAGTTGACTCAATTGTTGTTCCAACTATTTTATTGAAGTGGAATGCGAATCAACCAATTGATTTATTGAGGACAAATCATTTTTTACCTCCGTTACTCCCGTGTTGGTTGCCTTCACTCCTTTCAATAGCTTAGCCATCATATCTTCCATGGACATCTTCCCAGAACCAGATGCCGCAGCCTCACGATTTCCATGAGGAACATACAAAACACTCCTTTCAGTCTTATTCTTGTATCCGTATTTATCATAATAGTTCCGACCTTGGTTTCCTTGGGCATTGCCTCGGAAACCCCCCTGATTATTCAAATAATTTGCTTCCACCTCAGAATCGGATTCATCTCTTCCCTGTGATACAACGGCCTTAAACTTTTTGGTCTTCCCTGATAATAAATGCTTGGTAAGAAGATCCATCTACGTTTTCATGTGAGCCATATCCTGGTCACGTTCCTCTTCTCTTCGCCTTTGTTCTGCCGTCAAGCCAATAGATACAATAGAGCTTGCTACCTCAGAATCCCTGGTATGCCAAGCTCTACTCTGCTTTGTCATACGATCCAGCATATCACCAGCCTCAATAAAAGTAAGGTCCATGAATGACCCACCTGGAGCATTATCAACCACTGGCTTAGTCACCGAGTTCAAAGCCCTATATAATATTTCCATCAAGTGGATATTGGTCATCTGATGGTTTGGGCACCGCATAAGCTTCTTCTTGAACCTCTCCCATGTTTCGTGGAGAGCTTCAGTTGGAAGCTGTCGAAAATTACTGATCTCATCTCGTAATTGTGCTATCTTAGATGGCGGAAAAAATCTTTCTAGGAAAGCGTCTTTCAGTTGCCTCCAATTAGTGATAGAGTCAGGAGTTAGCCCATTCAACCATAGAGTTGCCTCTCCAGATAGAGACAATGGAAATAAGCGCAGCCGGATCGCATTCTGTCCAACCCTTGGATTGTCAAACACCTTGCATATTGAGATAAAGTTGATCAGATGCATATTCGGATCATCGCCTCCAAGTCCACCAAATAACCCTTTGAGTTGTAATAGCTGGATCATGGTGCTAGTGATATTAAACTTGGATCCGGGTGCCAAGGGCAGAGGAATAATAGCCCCTGTGGCACCAGCTCCATCCAAATCATCATCATCATCATCAAAAGGAGCCAACACAGCTCGGCGTTCAGGTCTCATTCTAGCTTGACGATCTCTCCTGTTCACAGGTGCTGCCACCTCATCTGCACGCCGTGGATTAAGTAACTCATCATCACCCAGGTCCTCATCATCAGAATTTGTTGCCCGACCTGGGTTATCAATATTCTGTTGATGCACTTGATCAGCTGCCAACGCAACTAACCTAGCCTGCTCCTGTTGAGTAGCCCTTCTTTCAATGTCACGTTGTGCATCCATTCTGCCAATAAGTTGTGGTTCAGGATTTATGGGTAATAATGGCTGACCAGATCTTCGTGTATTTGGCATGCACTCTACCAAACCTGAACAAAATAAAAACAACAAACAAAAAGTAAAATTCGAGAATCTTTGACCAAAGGGTCTAGTAACTATCACAAACTTAGTTGACAACTGTATTCCCCGGCAACGACGCCAAAATTTGATAACGCCCAAATTACAGCTCTCGTTAGAAAGTGTAAGCAGTCGCTGTCAAATATAGAACCCAACTGGGTTGGGTGTCGAATCCCACAGGGAATACTTGGTCACTAAGTTTTGCAATTGTTAGTAGACTGTTGGTCAAAAATTCCACGGAAAAGGGGGGTTTTGATTTAGGCGTGAATTAATAATATCAAAGTAACGAATGAATGATTTGTTTAGTAAAGGTTAATCACAGAGAATAATAAGTTAGGGTTATGTCCACCTTGTAGTTTCTACTTCTCTATTAACTATGAGTAACGCGGAATTTAGACATGCATGCACTTATAGAGAATCGTATTCTAATTCTAAATCCAAGTGTTTCCCAACCATCAAGGATTTATTTCACTTTAGCTCTCCCGATCCTAAAGTGTATAACAAATGGTACAAATTCTCCAAGAAGTTAATCCGGTTAAGGCATTAACGTGTAAATAGAGGTTAGAAGCCCTATTTCCTTGTCACACTCTCTTTTCCAAATATGTAACTTTTCTCCCAAACAAGTTAATGCTATAATGGTCTGTTCTCTATGTCTGCAACCATGAGAATTTAATTAAAACGAAGAGAGTAATGATATAAGTAGCATACACATCAAGAATTCACAAACTCATAGGAACAAATAGTATCTTACAAGGTTTCCATAACCCTAACAGAGAAGTTTAGCTACTCATGGATACGACGGAAATCAAAATAGACATAATCATCATACCAAAACCTAGAACAATCTTGACGATGGAAGTGATCTTAGCGTCACAAAGAGAGTAACGTTTTTTCTCTAGCCGTTTCCAAGTGTGAGCCGTGTTTCTCTGTCCAAAACTTAAAGAATCTGTAAACTGAATAATGACTAATGATAATTGATCAATGCTGCTGAAAAATTCAGCAATAGGGTTTTTATAATATCCTTGTCTACTAAGTTACTGCTGCATCCCTAAGTATTTAGAAATACTAATTTTTCCCGGGACAAATTCTCCATGCGTCACATTCAGTCCAACAGCTTCCAAAAGCTGCCTTCCCTCTTATATGAAGTTTTCCTTTGCTGTCCAAAGGTCCACAAAGTGCTGAAATCTTCATCATTAATACCTGAAAACATGCTAATCACATAGGTTAGCTCACTTAAAGGAAAATGGACTAAAAGTGCAGGAATTATATATTTTATCCTCAAAATTTAGCTAAAATATGGGTAAATTATGGTTCTTAGGGGTATAAATACGCCCAACATCAGTCACTAGTCTTCCTCGTTCCCCTCAAATTATTAATGAATATTAATTATATTAATTAATGAATATTGAAAAATCCACGTCTACGTACACAGTTTATCTAGAATTATCTCATCTCTCCTCAGCTTCAACTTTATCCCTAAATTTATTTTATTCACCTCTCATCTTTTTCTTTCTCTCCTCTTTAGGTTAGGGTTATCACACCCTTTTTTTCTCTTGTTTCTCTTTTTTTTCTCATAAAGATCTTTTCGGATCTAAATCGATCCATATTTTTTCTCGACTGAAGTTGCTGTTTTGATCCACTTTTGAAATTAAGGTATGGTTCACTATTGCTCTTTCATTCTCGTCTTCTTCTTTGCAAGTTATTTACATCTATTTTTTAATTTAATTACCATTTACCCTTATCATATTTATTTAAAAAATTTGAAGGAACTTTTAAGTGTTGAATAAACGAACCAAAATTTCTTATTACAACATGCGAAAAAAGTATTTTGTTGGGAGAAGTTTAAAAGCCTTATTGGCAGTATTTTTTTTGTATGTATTTATTTGTTTATTTGTTCTTTATGCTATTATTGATGTTGTTGGTGGGGTTGGTGTTATTGGAACTTGTGGTGTGTTATTGTTAATGGTGTTGGAACAAAGGATGAAACAAAGGCTGGTTTGATGTATATCAACAGACGCCATATCTGTTGCATCAAATTCCACATCTGTTGTAACAGACTCCACATCTGATGCATCAGACTCCACATCTGATGCAACAGACTCCACATCTGATGCAATAGATTTTACATCTAATGCAACAAACTCTAAATCTATTACAATAGATGGATAATGTTATTTTTTGTGACATCAATTTTTTTCCTCTTCTTTGTAGATATAAGGAACTGAAAGTTGATCTACTTTTGCCTGACCATCATAAGAGGTTGCAATAAAGATGGGTTCAGAGTAATAAGATGAATACAGATGGAACCCACTTCATATAATGGAGGTATATATTACTGATAATGTTATCATGGAAACACACATAGAGTACACTAATTTTGTGAATGTTATTTTTATCGATTAGTCATACATTATTCAACTAAGTTATCTGTAATTTTGCAGTTAAGTTTGGTAGGTCCGAACTGATAAGGCTGAGGTACCGTGAATATGGTTCTGATACCCTGTTAAAATTTAATGTCAGTTGTTGCTCATGTTTATTTGTCAAGCATTGTGAAGAGATCTAGTTTTTGTGTCATTGTAAAGAGATTCAATAGACATTGGACTAAATTTTAGGGTGCATTAGACTCTGAGAAGGCCTTCAAAGCCTAGCACTACATCTAACAATAATGGAAAACCAATATAGTTATTGCGCTAGCCCAAATTTATATGGTTGGGTTTCTCGGGGTGATGATTATACACCAGAAGGTGCGGTAGAAGAATGCCTTTTAGGAAAAATAGGTGGTTGATGAAAGACTATATCATCTGAGACTAATTGAAGAAGAGACATAGGGTAGAAGGTAACTTCTAGCTAATCTGGTCGATGAAATTATCTTAAAACATGAGAAATCTGTATCAAGTACAAATATAAAAGTGTATCCGGTAATGAAAAATTCGTCTGTTGTTTCTCTAAGAGAAAAATAGTGCAAATGGTCACTTTGCTAGGGATCTGCAACTAGGTAGCGTGGTCGGGATTATCACCTAGATAGAAAATAACAGATGACCAAGAAAGCCTCCTTAAGGGAATCGAGGGTTTAAATGTTGTAAATAAGTCTAGAAAACTTCCGCTAACAACAACTGTAGTTAAAGTAAGGAATCTAAGCGAAGACGACAATTTCTAAATTTTAAATTGCATCCCATGCCTTTTTGTTTGTGGTTCCGATTAGGTCCACTGCTGTTGACCTGATTGGAACCACAAACGGGATTGAAAAGAAAATTGAATATCATTACTTCCTTAGCAATATGGTTATAATTGATTGCGTTTTATTGCTTTAGCATGCTTTCAAAATATCTTGGAGAAGATAATAGGCTTGCTCTAGTATGTGAATTTTGATAATTTTCAAGTTTTCCTCCAGCTTGCTAATTCTGTATTCAAGATGGTAGTTTTCATCTTTGAATTTGGTATAGAGTTCCTGATCTTTTGTGAGCTCGATCAGGAACACTATCTTCAGAACACTTTCATCAGAAGCCTTAAAAGATATATGTAGGGTCGCTGTGTATGTTTTTAGGTCATAATGTATTGATACACAGTCAAGATGTGGTCCCAACTGTTGAACAACTCACTTTTATCGAGCATTGGTCGATGCATCTTGCTCAACCAACCTTCAAGGAATTTGATAAATTAATAAGCAAGGAGTTACGTAACGTTTGATCTAAACCGACTCTACCAAGCCTATCAAATGTTACGTAACTCCAGACTCATTACCCTATCAAAAAACTTTGCCCAAGTTAGTGCACAAATCAAATAAGCTCAATCTCTCAACCTTTCTATTGATCACTCTTCTCCAATATAGATGACAAGATATCCGCCATGGAAAAGTCTACACCGTCAGCAAAAATGCTTGCCATAGAGAAAGGTCTTCTGAAGGCATCAACCGTAATCTCTCAATATCAAGTGATATTGAGATATTCCTAGTCATTCCTTCCCAAGACTTTTGCTACGGCAATAATTTCTGCTGATGACAAGATATTTGCCATGCAAAAGTCTACACCATCAGCGGAAATTCTTACCAGAGCGAAAGTCTTCAAAAGGCATTATTAGTAATCTCTCAATACCAAGAAAGTCTTGTACGAAAGTCTTCAGAAGACATTCAAAAATAAGGAAGTTTTCAGCAATGACTACACATAATTACAATCAACAGCCTCACCAGATTCACTCCTAGTTCAAAGGAAAAGGCAAAAATATTTTCATTTGCATTTGAACTAGGAATGCAAATGAAAATATTTCCGCCTTTTCTTTTGAACTAGGAGTGAATCTGGTGAGGTTTTTAATGCTGTAATTATGTATAGCCATTGCTGAAAACTTCTTTATTTTCAAATGTCTTCTGAAGACTTTCATACAAGACATTCTTGGTATTGAGAGATTACTAGTCATGACTTTTGAAAACTTTCTCTCTGGCAAGAATTTTTGCTGACGGTGTAGACTTTTGCATGACAGATATCTTGTCATCAACAAAAATTCTTGTCATTGCAAAAGTCTAGGGAAGATATGACTAGGAATATCTTAATATCACTTAGTATTGAGAGATTACTGTTGATGCCTTCAGAAGTCCTTTTACTGTTGCAAACATTTCTGCTGACGGTGTAGACTTTTGCATGGCGGATATCTTGTCATCTATATTAGAGAAAGGTGATCAGAAGAAAGGTTGAGAGATTGAGCTCATTTGATTTGTGTACTAACTCGGGAAAAGTTTTTTAATAGGGTAATGAGCCTGGAGTTACGTAATGTTTGATAGGCTTGGTAGAGTCGATTTAGATCAAATGTTACGTAACTCCTTTCTTATTAATTTATCAAATTCCTTAAAGGTTGGTTGAGCAAGATGTATTGAGAAACACTCGATAAAAGTGAGATGTTCAATGGTTGGGACCATATCTTGACTGTGCATCAACATATTTTGACCTAAAACAAACACATCGGCCCTCCATGTATCCTTTAAGGCTTCTAAAGAAAGTGTTCTGTAGGCCTTCTTCAATGCCACAACTTTGAAGGTAGTGTTACTAATCGAGATCACAAGAGACCAGGAACTCTATACCAACTTCAAAGATAACAACAACCAGCTTGAATACAGAATAAACAAGTTGGATGCAAGCTTGAAAATTATCGATTCATATACTATAGCAAGCCTCTGATCTTCTTCAAGAAATATTGAAAGCATGCTAAGCCAAGAAAACAAAATCAATTAATCCATATTGCTAAGGAAGTAATGATACTCAATCTGTCTTTCAATCTCGTTTGTGATTTTGATCAGGACAATAGCAGTAGACCTAATCAGAACCACAAACAAGAAGGCATGAGATGTAATTTAAAATTCCAAAATTTCCACCTTCGCTTAGATTCTTTACTTTAACTGCAGTTGTTATTGCTGCAAGTTTTCTAGACTTACTACACATCATTTAAACCCTTGATGCCCGTAAGTTGACTTTTTTGGTCTTTACTATTTTCTATCTAGGTGATAATCCCGACCACGCTACCTAGTCACAGCTCCCTAGAAAAGTGTCCATCTGCATTATTTTTCTTTCAGAGAGATAACAAACTAATTTACATTACCGGATACACTTTCATATTTGTACTTGATTCAGATTTCTCATGTTTTAAGATAATTCCATCAGCCAAATTCACTAGAAGTTACTTTCAACCCTATGTCTCTTCTTCAATTAGCTCTCAGATGATATAGTCTTTCATCAACTCCCCTTTCCCTCGCAAACATTCTCCATCGTCTTCTTCTGGCGTATAATTATTTTCTCGATCAACCTTCCATATAAATTTGGGCCAGTGGAATTTCTATTGGTTTTTTGTTCTTGTTTGATGCAGTGAGAGGCTTCGAAGGCATTCTCAGAGTCCAATGCACACTTAAAGTTAAGTCCAATCGCTCTTGGTTCTCTGTAATGACACCAAATATTGATCTCTTCTCAAATCTTGACACACATAAACATGACAAACAACCGTCAGTAATTCGTAATAGGGTATCTGCACCATCTTCATGGGGCCCTCATCCTTATCAATTCGAACCCATCAAACTTAAATGTACAATGTAGCATCTTATTTGAATGATCAGTGCCTAATCGATTAAAAACTACATTCACAAAAATATTGTACTTGTGTGTGTTGTCCCATTGACCTTATCAGTAATACTTACTTAACTCCCACACATATGATAGTGGATCCATTTGCACGCACCTTATTCTTCCTAGCCCATCTATGGCTTAAATTGAATAAACAGATGACAAGAAAGTTACAGCAGACACCACATCTGTTGGAAAAGCAAACAAATATATCCATCTGTTGCAATAGAATGTCAATATATTGTAAGTTATTTGACAGATGGAATATATTTTGTAACAAATTACCCATCTGTTAGATTTATTTTAAAGCAATTTTCTTTTCTTTCCAAAATACAATAAAAGATAAAATGTTGTATTTAGATCTTTTTTTTAAAATTTACATATTCGAAAAGTCACCATTTTTATTTAATTAAGGGATATGAACTGTCGTGGCTTTTTGTTTGACTAATCCCTTCCAATTCAATCATTTATGAATAGGTCCCCCTGGCCTCCTTCCTTACTCACTCTCACTCACTCGTTCATTCTACTACACTTACAATACAAATATTGCTGATCCAAATTCGTTCAAGAATATTCATATCGATTCCTTGTGGGAACTTCATAGCAGTTTGATGAACTTCAAAGGGATTTGACCGACTTTGGAGCAAGGCTGAGGAGGGCCCTACTGCTGCCGGATGAAAATTATCTGGTTGTCAATAATTATAGTAATAATAATAACACTAGTAATAGTAATAATAATAGTAGTAATAATAATTAGGTTATGTTTTTTCTTTCTTTTAGGGTATGTATTTTCCTTTTTTATATCGGATCTACCTAAGGGATTCAAAAATCTATGTTTGGTTTGGTCAACTTTGAATTTTTATTTCTTATTTAATATTTAATTATCATTCTATTTATTCCTTATTCTCAACATATTGACGGATGAAGGTAGGGATTGAGCATTTGTGATGCGACAGATGGATCATATGTTGCAACAGGCGGTTATTAATAAAAAAAAGTTATTGTTGAGAGGGTAGTGAAAAGTCATGATTTCTATTATTTAATATGAAAAATGGTTCGTAAATAAGTAATAAGGAACTAAATGATATAAACAATTTATAACCGTAAAATAAAGATTATTTAATTAAAAAAAAGTCACAACAGTGGATTAATTAAAAGTTATATGATGATTGTTTGTTAAAAAAAGGTGAATAGTCGTGACCGTGGCTTTTTGTCTAAGCACATTAAACAAACAAAAAATGGTGCTGATGCATCAAATTTTCCATCTGTTGCGACTGATGAATCCGCTGTTAGAAAAAATAAAAAAATCTCCAAAAATAGATGGTCGATTTGTTGCAACAGTTGGTATATCTGTTGCAACATATGTGTTATTTGATGCAAAGGATATACAATCTGCTGCCATAACTTAATAAAAATGGTTATTATTTTATTAAAGAAACGGTTATTAAAAAGGTGTGTTCGATTTTTAAATTGAGAAAAAAGTTATTTAAATTTAAGAACTAATTATTAATAATAAGTTGAAAAGTCATGACTTGTCACAATAATAAAAAACTCACCAGCTTGATTTAATTAAGTCATTTCGTTTCACAAAAATTAATAAGGAAATAAATGATAAACATAATTTAAACCATAAAACAATGGTTATTTAATTTGAATAATTGACGTTAATATTAAATAGGCACCATTTCTTTTCACAAAAAATATTTTTGTTTTTAAATATATTTTATTAATTTATATAATAAAAAAGTCAACAAATTTGGATTAATGATATGATGATAATTTTTTAAAAAGATAGATTATATGTTGCAACAAATAGATTATCTGATGCAACAAGTTATCTATTTTTTGCAATGGATGATATATCTGTTGTCACAGATGAGTTATCTAATTCAACAGATGTAGAATCTGTTGTCACAACTCAATAAAAATGGTTCCTGGAAAAAACTAATTATTATTAATAATAAAGCTAAAAAGTCATGACTTATCACAATATTACTTAATTTAATTATGTCATAAATTTTTACAGTAATGAAGAATGTCATTAATAAATGGAGGTGAACAGTTGCGCCTTTAAATCTATTTTATTAATTTATATAATAAAAAAGTCAGAAAATTTGGATTAATGACATGATATGATGATAATTTTTTTAAAAAGAGATAGATTATATGTTGCAACAGATAAATTATCTGATGCAAAAGGTTATCTATTTGTTGTAACAAATGATATATCTGTTGTCATAGATGAGTTATCTGATGCAACATATATAGAATCTGTTGTCACAACTCAATATAAAAATGGTTCCTGGAAAGAACTAATTATTATTATTATTATTAATAATAAGCTGAAAAGTCATGACTTATCACAATATTGCTTAATTTAATTAAGTCATAACTTTTCACAGTAAGCAAGAATGTCATTAATAAATGGAGATGAACAATTGCAACTTTTTGCCTAACACATTCAAATTCAATAGTCTATAAATAGGTCCCCCCTTTCTCAATTCCATCATTTATTCTACTACACTTTATTTATTCCTTGCTCTTGTTACACCTTCAACTATTGTCTCTTCAAGGACTTGATAGCTTTTTCTATCTCTGGTAAGTTTTCTTCTTGCTTTTTGTGTAAATATACGTTGTATTACATTCGAATTCTTTCTTTTCTTTACTTTTATTTTTACGTATTTTGTCAATTTATGCATGTTCTAGATATGGCTGATCTAGTGTGGGATGTCGCTATTTTACGATACGCCATGCGGAATCTGCAGAAAGAGGTTCATGACCTGCAGTGGGAGTTAGCCACCGTCAGAGTAAGGATGCTGCGGGAGATCCACAGGCTGAAGAGGGCACTGCTGCTGCAGGTTGAAGATTGGCCGGCTGACCATACAAATAATAATGATGATAATAATAATAATTAAGCTTATTTTTTTCTTTTACCTATGCATTTTTATTTTTTTGTTTAATAAAAAAATTATGTTTGATCCACTTTGACGTTTTAATTCTTATTTAATTTTCATGCTGTCTATTTCTTCTTCTCAACAAATGACATGTCTACAAATTAAGGAATAATTTGAATCCAGTTTCAATAGCAAGAGATCAACATATGAGTTATCTGTTGGGTT
This sequence comes from Capsicum pubescens, assembly GCA_030864215.1. NCBI lineage: Eukaryota > Viridiplantae > Streptophyta > Magnoliopsida > Solanales > Solanaceae > Capsicum > Capsicum pubescens. The sequence goes on from CM061540.1 coordinate 238,331,290, forward strand.
TGTGACATGAGCTGTATTGTGTTGTTCTAAATAAATTATTCATCTGTTGCAACTGAATAATTATCTATTGCAATAGATAAATATTCTTTTGCAACAGATTACTTATCTGTTCGAATAAATAACTAATCTGGTGCAACAAATTAATTGTATGTTTGAACAGATTACTAATCTGTTGCAACAAATTAATTGTCTGTTTGAACAAATTACTAATCTGTTGCAACAAATTAATTCCCATCTATTTGATTCATATTACGGGCACCTAGAACCATAAACACGAATCCAACATGAGTCTTCTATTGCAACAAAATATTTATCTGGTGCCACAGATGATGAATCTGTTTAAACAGATTACTCTTATGTTGCATTCATGTTCGCATGCTAGCTATTGTTGAAAAAATAGAAAGTCTCATCTCAAGTAAATGCCAAAGTTGAAAGTGATGTACGAAACAAAATTTGACCTAAGAAATTGGTCAAAGAGGAGCAGTTGTGGTAACAACAACAACAACAATGGTCAACAAGAAGAATATGAAGATGATAATGAAGTATAAGATGATGATAATGAATTAGAAGATGATGAATAAAACGGCAGCAACAATGAACAACAAATATCGTAAAGAGAGAGAAAATAACAACGGATGAGAAGAGAGAAAAACACATCTTTTTTTTCTTCGTTTCTCACTATATTAACTAGCATTTGGATCAAAGTATAAATTTAAAAACTTGTGGATTATTTTGAAATTTTCCAAACTTTCTTAATCCATAATTAATTAATTGCCACCTCCACTCAATTATTAAGACTTGTGTCACCTACACCTCATTTTAAAACTTTTTGGTCACCTACAGCCCAAAGCCTCATGTGACTTATTGTTTATCGAGATTTTAGTTGTGTAATTTTAAAAAATATAAATGACAAACAAAATTAGTAAATATTTTTTATATATAAATATAAATTTGCAAGTAAACTCATGAAAAAAATAAATCAATTGCAATATTTAAATGCATATAAATCTTTTTTATAACCGTCTTAGAATAGAGTGAATATGTAAATGTGATAGAGAAATATATATTTGAACACATAAAATATTTGCATTCATTCTTTGCACAAATGGTCTGATAAATTGTCTTTGTATATTTCAACTCTCAATTGTACTTTCTGACTTCTCATATATTCATTTTGCATTTTGAAGAGATTTACATGCATAAGATTTGTGAAAATTTCAACTTCCTTAGATACATCTGTGACAAAAGATAAATATAGTGTTAATCACAAAAATAATAAAATTACTATAATATTAAATTAAGTATGAGAACATACCTTTCTAATTTATTCAGAAAAATCTGATGAGCATTACCTACAATTTTTTTAATCCATGGTAGGTACATTTGTTTCAAAAAATAAAATGTTAATCATAAATAACAATAAAATATTCAAAACTAAATTAACCATGAACAATATATATTGAAAATTAATCAAACAAATCTGATGAACATTACCTGTAATTTTTTTAACCATGGTAGATATATCTGTGACAAAAATTAGATATAATGTTAATCATAAATAACAATGAATTTTTTTTTAAAAATAAGTTAAGCATCAACATACTTGGGGCTTTGGGCTGAAGATGACAAAAGAGTTTTAAATGAGGTGTATATGACACAAGTCTTAATTATTAGGTGGAGGTGACAGTTACTTTATTATGGATTAATAAAGTTGGGAAAGTTTGAAAATAACCAATAAGTTTTTAAATTTACACTTTGATCCAAATGTTAGCCTATATAACAAAAAAACGAAGGGAAAAAAGGTGCCTTTCTCTCTCTTCTCACCCATTGTTGTTTTCTCTCTCTTAGCGATTTTTGTTGTTCATTATTGTTGTTGCTTTATTCATCATCTTATGCTTCATTATCATCATCTTCTACTTCATTATCATGTTTATCTTCTTCTTGTTGACCATTTGTTGTTGTTGTTGTTGTTACTACTACTGTTACTATTTGACCAATTTCTTAGGTCAAATTTTGTTTTGAACATCACTTTCCACTTTGGCATTACTTCATAGGAGACCTTGGTAAGTAAAATTATTATTTTTAGTTGAATTTGTCATTTGGGTAACTGCTATTGTGTTGTTTTTTTCAAACAATGGATAGAACCCAATCATGAATCCAACATAAGATCCATTTGTTTAAACAGATAAATCATTTGTTGCGACAGATGAGACATCTGTTTCAACGGAAGACTGATACATTAGATTCATGTTTAAATAGATGGGTCATCTGTTGGAATATTTGACACATCTGTTGCAATGGATTAGTTATCGTGCGACATGATAAATATCTATTTCAACAGATTAGTAACTTGTTGCAACAGAACCTGAACATAATTCCAATAGAAGTGTTATCTGTTGCAACAAGGTAAATATCTATTACAACAGATTACTAACCTGTTGCAACAGGTAAGTCATCTGTCGCAATAGGATAATTATCTATTACAACATGTCACTCATCTGTTGGAATCAGCTTCAAAGGTGATTTAGTATTGTAACATCAATCCCAACAAGCGTTTTATCTGTTGTAATAGATATTCAAGAGCGTAACATGAATCCCAATAGGTAAGTAATCTATTGCGATTGATCGCTTACCTGTTGTAACAAATAACACATCTGTTGGGATTTATTCACGGCACTATGAAATCACTATAAACTTTTTTTAACAAATGACTTTATTTAGGTACCACTAATGGAGGGATCAATAACAATAGGGGTGGATTGTCATTGTTAATGGGTAGAGAAGAGCAATCGATATGTATGGCGTTGGAAGGAGGGTGAAATGCTAGAGACAATAGCTATGACAGTCCAAAGTATGTTCCATATGATGATTTTATGAACTTAATCATCAGCTTTTGTGGACTGAATTGTCAATCAAAAGAACTCGCCATCAACTACATGCACAACTCCTTTGAAAATTAGAGGGTACTGTCTTTCAAGATAACCGATCAGGTTTGGTTGCGTGCTTATCTAAGTGATTCAACCAAGCCGGTGTTAAGGGTGTACATGGTTGAAAAGATGAGAGAGAATGAGAACCAGAATGTAGAAGAAGAAGAAAAAGAAGACTTCTTTGATGATAGGTCGGATGATCTAGACATGAATATTCCAGATGATGATCAAACACTTATGCCCATTGATGTGACCAATACAATGTGCAGTTCTTCTCAATCGACACAGTCTGGAAATCATCAAGACGATGGGACCAACTTTTTATTAGAATGTCATTCAAGGACAAGAATGAACTATCTAACACTTTGTTTATTTCTTGCTTGAAAAAATATTTCAGAATAAAGAAGGTGATTAATTCGAGCAGTGTCTTTTGCTTCAAATGTGCTAATTCGAACTGCAAGTGGTGGTTGAGAGCGGTGAAGTATGCAAGTTCTTACAGATTTGTCATTCATAAACATGAAAAACATCATACATGTGGTTCGGAGCACATATCGGGCAAAAATCCTCACGCCACTGCAAAGGTCCTCGGTGAATATTTCAAAAGTAGTTTACCCGATTGTAAAGGCCCTTCAACAGGCTTATGGACAATCAACTCCTTACGGATTTGGGTGCCCTGGTCAGTTATTGGAAGGTATATACAACCATGGGGATTGACAAGGACCTAGTTAGGGGGACGCTCGAGCATGGGTATGAAGTCCTAGATGCTTACCTTTACATGATTGAGTCCAAAAATCCCGAAAGTAAGACGACATTGCATCTGGATAAAAATAGAAGGTTCAAGTACTTTTTTGTATCCTATGGTTCTTGGATTCAAGGTTTTCGACATTTGAGAAAAGGCATAGCCATTGACAGTACCTTCTTGAGGAGCAGGTATAATGGAGTTCTGCTAGCGGCGGTGGCGCAGGATGCGAAGAATCACATTTTTTCTGTCGCTTTTTGTGTAGGGACAAGGAATGTGATGCCTCTTATGGATTTTTTTTGAACAACTGGGATGCTACGTCAAAGATACCGAAGAGTTATGTTTTGTATCAGATAGGCATCCAAGTATTACAAAGATGGGTTTACTTTTCTTCACTTCAGCTTACATTGGTTGTTGCTTCGGGCATCTTGGAGAGAATATTCGAAACAACTATCACAATGAAAAGGTCGTCACCCTTTTTTATGGAGCAGATAAAACATATAGTAGAGAGGAGTTTTTAGATCATTTCAATCAAATAGCGGGTATCAATCCCAAGGTAGCAGAATTTCTCACACGTGTCGGTTTCGAGAGATGGAGTCGAGCATTCTATCCAGCAAATAGGTACATTCTTATGAATTTAATGTCTTGTTTGATTTACAAGTTTAGTATGATGTCATACTAAGTGATTCTTTTCTATAGGTACAATATTATGACATCAAACATAGCTAAATTGGTGAATTCATTGTTTGGCGATGAAAGAGAATTTTCCATCAAGGCTATGTTTGAAAAAATAAGCGAGAAGTATAGCGATTTTTTAATAAAAGGCGTGTGCAGTTCAAGTGCCCAGAAAAAAGAACCCGATTTGTTCTCGAAATAAAAAAAAATATCAACGAACATCAGTTTGGGGAATAGGTTATTCTCTCATAAAATAGCAGATTACAAATTCTGTATCACCGATCATGATGCTGCTGCCATGGTCGATCTTCAAACAAGATCTTGTACGTGTAGAGTTTTTGACTTGGACAAAATACCTTTTCCACATGCTATGGCAGTGCTTCGAGCTCAATATGGTCATAAATATGGACCTAAAATTTACGAGCGCTCCTCTCAATATTATTCGGTGGAAAAATATGAAATGGCATATAGTGGGCATATCACTCTGGTGCCTCCCGAAGAATCTTGGGTTGTTCTAGCAGAGCTTATGCGGAGATTAATACCTCCTCCATATATTGATCCGAGCACTATCAAACCGGGAAGAAAGCCATATAAGAGGAGGCGTGGAGTTGGAGAATCATTTTCATCAAGAAGAAACAAGTGCTCCATATGTAAGTGCCCTGGCCACAAAAGAACTACATACCCGAATCGTAATCCACCATGATCGTTGTAACTGCAGAAACTTGTGTTGTTGTTTGTTTGTTTGTTGTGGACTTTTATATATTTAACTCATTGTTGTGAACCTAATGTTATCATTTATTATATATAAAATATCTTTTTTTAATAACTTGTGCATCAATAAAAAGAGGCAAAACATGAACTAAATAATACAACAGACCATAGTTATTCTCAACAGTTGCACAAACAATTGGAATATTTTCCTCCAACAGATGACAAATCTGTCAAAACAGATGGATAATCTGTTGATAGAAACCCAATAGATGACCAATATGTTCCAACACATGGTCCATCTATTGAAAATACTCAAAAGCCAAAATTTCTAGTGCTACTGGATTCAACATAGCTCCTTGCCTCCAACCGTCTACATGTTAACATATATGTATGTTTAGATTAGAAAAAATAGACAGAATGAAAATTGAATAAGAATTAAAATGCCAAAGTCTGACTAAAAGTAAATTTTTCATTAAATGAAAAATAAAATACATTAGGTATAGATCCGATAAGAAAAATTAAAATACATACGCTAAAATAAAAAACACATTCTAATTATTATTATTATCATCATCATCTTTAATTACAGTCGGCCAATCAACTCGCAGCAGCAGGGCCCTCACCAGCCTTTGCATCTCTCTGAACATCGTCGCTCTCACAACGACCAACTCCCTCTGCAGGTCATTAACCTGTATCTGAAGTTTCCGCACTGTGTCGCGTAGAATAGCAATGTCCGAAAAAGAATCCGCCATATCTAGAACACGCATGAATTGACAAATGTAAAGAAAAAGTCCAAAATGTAATACAACGTATATGACCAACTGGTAAATTTACACCAAAAAAACTTACCTCAACGAGAAAAGAATATGCTCTTTGAAGAGAAGTAGTTGAAGATGTTACACAAAAAGAATAAATACAAGAAATAAATAAAGTTGAGTTGAATGAAGATTAAGGAGGGACCTATTTATAGAGGATTGAATCTGGATGTGTCAGGAAAAAAGGCAGGATTGTTCAGCTCCATTGTATTAATTACATTCAAACTGGTGGCATTTTATTTTCTGTGAAAAGTCACGACTTTTAATTTTACATTAATTGCTTCTCACCTTTTCATAACGGTTTGAGACTTGATAAAAGCCGTTATTATTGAGCTGTTGCAATAGATCGTCCATCTGTCACAACAGATTTAGCATCTGTTGCAATAGATGGATTGAATGTGCCACAAATGGTCTGTCAAAATAGATTTACCATCTGTTGCAATTGATGGTTTATATATGCAACAGATAAGACATCTGATGCAACATATGTATTATCTATTGCGACAGATGGACAATATGTTGGAGGAGATGTTTTGATATCTTCTAACAGCTGATTCATTAGTTTCAACAGATTGAGTATTCGGTTCGTTACCTATTTTGAATGTGTTAGATAAAAAGTCACGACTCTTCACCTATTTTTAATATTCCCTCCATTTCATATTAGTTTGTCCCTATGGGATTGGCACACCAATTAATAAAAATATAAATTAGGTGATTATTTTACCAAATTGGCCTTATTAATTATTCTTTGAAAGTATAAATAAGAATAATATACTTTATGTAGTCATTTAATAATAGGGGTAATCTTGGAAGAATATAATAAAATTCTCTTGATTTTATAAATAGGACAACTAAATAGAAACAAACATTTTTAGCAAGAAGTAATCACATGCGTACAGATGAATAAAAAAATAGTTTGGTTTGTTGCAACAAATCTACCATCTGTTGCAACATATGGATTATCTGTTGCGACAGATGGACCATATGTTGGAGGAGATGTTTTGATTTCTTCCAACAGCTGATTCGTCAGTTGCAACAGATGGAGATTTTGATTCATCAGCTATTTTGAATGTGTTAAGATAAAAAGTCACGACTCTTCACACCTCTTTTTTAATAGTCATCACATGCTTGCAGATGAATAAACAACACTGTCTGACATGTCCTGATGGGGTAGGAAAAATAAGGTGTGTGCAATGGATCCCATTTTCATGCGTGCGAGGTATTATATTATTGATCAGGCTACCGTGACAGACACACATAAAGTGCAATAATTTTGTAAATGAAGTTTTTTACCGATTAGACACTGATTCTTTAAATAAGATCCTGCATTGTACAGTTTAGTTTGATAGGTGCGGACTGATAAGGCCTAAGGGTTCCAAGACGGTGGTTTCGATACCCTGTTACAATTTAATGATGATTTATGCTCATGTTTTAGTGTCAAGTTTAGGGAAGGGTTCAAGTTTTTAGCGGCAGTGTAAATATCCAATAGTGACTGGATCGGTTTTATTAGCGCAATGGACTTCTTGAAAGGCCTCCGAAGCCTCGCAATGTAGCAAACAATGATGGAACTAATAGAAATTCTCCTAGTCCAAATTTATATGGATGGATTACTGGAGGAGACTTTTATACAGTAGAAGGTGCTTGGGAGAATACATGTGCGCAAAGGGGGAGGTGGAGAAGGCCATATATCATCTCAGACCTTGATTTATAGGAAACATAGGGTAGAAAGGAAAGTGTAGCAAAATTGGCCAATGAAATTGACATGAGAAATGTAAAAATTGGATGAGCTTCGAATGTGGAAGTGTATCTAAATAAAAAATCCATCAGTCGATGAAAAAAAAAGAAGAATGGTCAACAAGACTGGAGCTGGACACTTTGCTCGAGAATGCAACTAGCGAGCGTGGCCTCAATGAAGACTCTCACAAAGTGCAGAACCCGAGCTCTAAGGAAGAAGCTTTGCGAGCACGAAAGGTGGTAAGATTGTCGGTCAACATTGAAACCTGAACCAACAACTCCTGAAATAAAAATACAGGGAGCCAAGGCGTCAATTTCTGAAGTCTAACTTACATTCCATTCCTTCTGTTTGTGGCTATGATCAGGTCAATGGCAGTAGAAACAAAAAGGCTCGAAGTTGGGCTGAAATCCCATGCCTTGTTGTTTCCACTGCCTTTGACCTGACCAGAGCCATAAACAGGAGGCATGGGATGCAAGTTTAACTTGAGAAATTGCCACCTTGTCTTGATCCAGTATTTTTAATGCAGGAGTGGTTGGTTCAGGTTTAAATTCAGACCGACAATCTTACCATCTTTCATGCTCGCAAAGCTGCTTCTTTAAAGTTCTGGTCCTGTATTTTGTGGGTCTTCGTTGAGGCCGCTCTCACTAGTTGCAGTCTCTAGCAAAGTGACCAGGTCAATTTCTCTTGACTATTCTTCTTTTTCTTCAATGACTGATGGATTTTTATTTTTGGATACACTTTTACATTCGTAGCTCATCCAGTTTTATCATTTTTCATGTCAATTTCATAAGCCAATTTTGCTACACTTTCCTTCCCAACCTGTGTTTTCTCTTAAAAAAGGACTGAGATGATGTATGGCCTTCTCAACCTCCGTCTTCCCGCACAGGTTTTCTCCCAAACACCTTCTGTTGTATAATAGTCTCCTCTAATAACCCATCCATATAAATTTAGACCAGGGAAATTTCTATTAGTTCCATTGTTGTTTGTTGTAGTGCGAGGCTTCAGAGGCCTTTCAACAAGTCCACTGATCCATTAAAACTGGTCCAATCACTATTGGATATTTACACTGTCGCTAAAAACTTGAACCTTTTCCCCAAATTTGACACAAAAACATGAGCATAAACCGTCATTAAATTATAACGGGGTATCGACACCATCGTCTTGGTCCCTCAGCCTTACCAGTTCGAACCTAACAATCTTAACTGTAAAATGCCATATCTTGTTTGAAGGATTAATGCCTAATAGGTAAAAAACAAACATTCACAAAATCATTATACTGGATGTGTGTTTTCATGATAGGTTGATCAGTAATACATACCTCCCACATATAAAGTGGTTCCATCTGCAAGCAACTTATTCCTCCGAACCCATCTTTACTCTAGCCTTTAATGCTGGCTGGGCAAAAGTGGATCCAGTTTTACTTCCTTCTGTCTGCAAATAAGAGAAATACATTTGATGTCAATCAAGAGAAGAACAAAAAGAACATTACAAAAGGGTAACACAAAATTGAGTGAATTAACAGATGACCAATATGATCCAATAGATTACCTATCTATTCAATCGATGAGGCATCATTACAACAGATGAAAGACAAGTTGCAACAGATGGGTCATTTGTTGGAATAAATAAAATCAGCCTTGCTACAGGTTTGATTTCTTCAAACAGTTTCTCCGTCTATTCCAACAGCTGAGGAAACTGTTCCAACACCACCACCACCAACATCAAAAATAAAGAAACAACACCATATGTTCCAATATAACCACCTCCCAACAACAGCACCACTAAAGTACCAAACAAAATACAAAAAATAACTATACTGACAACAAGGCTTTTAAGTTCTCCCAACAAATGACTTTTTTCGTATATTTTAATAAAAATAATGGTTCATTCATTCCAGACTTAAAATTCACCTTTTCTTCAATTTTCTCAATAAATAGGAAACTGGTAATGGGTAAATCATTAATAGCAACAGATGTAAATATCTAATTTAAATAACATACAAAGAAGAAGATGAGATGAAATGACCAACAATGAATCGTACCTGCAATGTCAAAAAAGCAAACGGATCAGAATATCCAGTTCAGTTGAGAAAAGATATTGATTGGTTGAGATCCTAAAAGATCTTCATTCGAAAGAAAATTGAAAAGAGAGGAAAAAAGGAAACAAAGATAATTGAGAATTGAGAATAAAAAGGAGTGATGAGTTGAGTCTAGACTACTTTATGGCTGAAGGAGAGAGTTCTAGATATGGGGGGTTTTAAATATTCACTAATAACTTTTGAGGGGAACGAGGAGACGGTGACATTGAAAACGCCAGATAAGACTACTTACTCAGGAGATTTTTGAGTTATCTAAGTATACCGAGTAATATTTTTTACCGCCTTAGTATTTTAACTTTTTTATCTCAGAAGGGAAATACCTAAATTGCTTTTAAAAAAAGATCTTAAAATATTTAAGTACAATATATGACAATTTTTGTTTGGAAATTTCCAAAGTTCGATCATCTGTTGAAACAAATAATGTAATTTGTTTGATAGTTTACAACAGATGCGTATTATGTTGCAACAGATTACCTAATCTGTTTGATTTGATCTAACAAAAAAGACATCTGTTGCAATAGGTTTAACATTTGTTTATATATAATTTCAATTGAGTTCATATGTTAGACTAATACCTTAATTGAATGTGAGTTCTTATAGGGACAACTACAACTTCAATTGAGTTTTTTGGTAATTGCATGATGAGATGGTATTGCATTCCTCCCGACCAGAGTCGTCGATTGATCACTATAAGCCAAACCGATTCTTACTACCTCATATGTTAGACTAATACCTTAATTGATTAATCTAGGACTAGGGTACTAATACCTTAATTGAATAATCTAGGACTAGGGGTGAGTTCTCATAGGGTCATCTACAACTTCAATTGAGTCTTTTGGCAATTACATGATGAGACGGTACTGCATTCCACTCGACCAGATTCGTCGATCGATAACTCTGAGCCAAACCGATTCTTACTACCTCATATGTTCAACTAATACCTTAATTGATTAATCTAGGACAGGGTACTAATACCTTAATTGAATAATCTGGGAGTAGGGGTGAGTTCTCATAGGGTTAAATACAAGTTCAATTGAGTCTTTTGGCAATTGTATGATGAGACAGTACTACGTTCCTCCCGACCAGAGTCATCGATCGATCACTCTGATCCAAACCGATTCTTACTACCTCATATGTTCAACTAATACCTTAATTGATTAATCTAGGACTAGGGGTGAGTTATCATAATGTCAACTACAATAGATGACAACGCCTATTTGATAATTTACAACATATGGGTAATATATTGTGACATATAACTTAATCCATTTGATAATTTACAATAGATGGGTAATCTTTCGTAACAGATGACTTAATCTGTTTGATAGTTTTCAATAGATTCGTGATATATTGCAACAAATGACATAATCTGTTTGATAGTTTACAATAGATGCATAATATGTTGCAATAGATTACCTAATTTGTTTGTTTTGATCCAACAGAAAAGACATCTGTTGCAATAGGTTGAATATTTGTTTATATATAATTTCAATTGAGTTCATATATTAGACTAATTCCTTAATTGAATGTGAGTTTCCATAGGGTCAACTACAACTTAAATTAAGTCTTTTGACAATTACATGATGAGACGATATTGCGTTCCTCCCGACCAGAGTCATCAATCGATCACTCTGAGCCGAACCGATTCTTACTACCTCATTTGTTTAACTAATACCTTAATTGAATAATCTGGGACTGGGGTACTAATACCTTAATTGAATAATCTAGGACTAGGGGTGAGTTCTCATAGGGTCAACTACAACTTCAATTGAGTCTTTTGGAAATTGCATGATGAGACAGTACTGCATTCCTCCAGACCAGAGTCGTCGATCGATAACTCTGAGCCAAACCGATTCTTACTACCTCATATGTTCAACTAATACCTTAATTGATTAATCTAAGACAGGGTACTAATACCTTAATTGAATAATCTGGGACTAGGGCTGAGTTCTCATAGGGTCAACTATTGATTAATCTAGGACTAGGGGTAAGTTCTCATAGGGTCAGCTACAACAGATGGAAGCACCTTGATAATTTATAATATATGGGTAATATGTTGTGACATATGACAATCCATTTGATAATTTACAACGGATAGGTAAACTGTCGCAACAGATGACTTAATCTGTTTGATAATTTACAACAGATTCGTAATTTGTTGTTACCTAATCTGATTGATAATTTACAACAGATACAAAATCTGATGCAATATGTTGAACATTTATTTTTATACAATTTCAATTGAGTTCATATGTTAGTCTAATAGTACCTAAATTGATTAATCTAGGACTAGGGGTGAGTTCATAGGGTCAACTAGAGTACTCGGTCAACTACAACTTCAATTGTTGTTATACAATTTCAATTGAGTTACTCTTTTGGCAATTGCAAGATGAGAGAGTTAAAAATTATGCATATATTTTATGATTTTAGAAATAATTAAGATCAATTCAGACCAAATTAACATTTTCAAAACTTGTCATTCTTTTCCAAAACACAAATCAACCCATACAAAATGTTTCATCATTTCAAATCTCGAGTTCTCGCTCTTTCTCTCTCATTCTCACTCAACAATACAGTACATACAACAATTATTCAACATATTTTATCAACCCTCCACAATAGATCACTTTTCTTCTCATTTCCGACCATATAGGTGTTATTTTTGACTTCATTCTTGCTTGTATCAGTTGTTTTCTTTATTTTCATAGGAAACAGAGTTCAAGAAGAGTTCTATATTTGTTATTTTTTTCTAAAAAATAAGGGCTTTTAAGTTAATGATGAAAAATAAAACTTTTAGTTGTATTATCTTCGAGAATGGGTTTACAATTTTGAGTTTTGATGGTAAAATCGTAGAAAGAACTCGAGAATCTCTAGTTTCTATCGTAGTTTTCCATTGACTGTCGTGGTATTATTAGATGGTGTTTGTGGTGTTGGGGGTGGTGGTGTTTGTGGTCGTCGTGGTGGCACTGGTGGTGGCATTGGTTGGTGGTGTTTGTGGTGGCTGTCGATTGTGTCGGTATTCGTAGTGTTTGTTTGTGGCATTGGTTGGTGGTGTTTGTGGTGATGGTTGTTGGTGTGTCGGTATTGATGGTGTTTGTAATGTATTTTTTAAAATTTATGCATACATTAATTGTAATGTAATTTTTGTTTTTCTGTTGTTTGTAGGTAAAACATGTCTCCCAAAAGAAAAGAAAGTGAAAGTGGATCAACGTCTGACCACCCAAAAAAAAGGCTATAGTATAGAGGGATTCAGAGGGGCTTCCTGAACAATCTCAGTTAGGGAAAAGTAAAGACGAGGAGAGATGTGAAAACAATGTTGAGGGAGGTAGACAAGGGTCTGTAGATGGTGATGAAGAAAATAAAAGTGAGAAAGAGATAGAGGATGATCATCAACATGATGATAATGGATCACCAATGGGGCATGAATTAATATAGACATCCCAGAATGATCCTGTCAAAACTTTTAGTATTGACAGATTTCAAGTTGCGATGCCGATAAATGACCCAGAAGCAAAACAACTAACTGGTTAAATTGTACTTAAATGTCAGATGTGGAAAATTTTTGAACATTTTATGAAAATTATGAAGAACGAAAACATAGGCGGACTTTTTAAAAAGAGCTTCTTTGGACGCTTTCTTGAGCTTCTTGAGGACCCCTCTGCCCGTATCCATTTCCCTATGACGATGGTATATGGTCTTCTCAAGCGCAGAATCAAGTACGTGGGGGATGATAAAGATCTGAAGGAGGGGGCAAAAATAAGATGGATGAAATCTGGATCAACTACTGTGGCATGACTGTTTGTTTTGGCTTACAAGAGTTTGCCATAGTGACGGGATTGAGATGCCATCGTCCAAAAGAACCACTACCCCGTAAAAGATCCAAGGCAAGAAAATGCAAGGAAAAAATAGATGGGTTGTTTGAAATTACTCGATGTGGCTACAAAGCACCGAATTTGTTGACAGATCTCGAGGATAAAACCATACTAAAGAAGTACAAGGAGCAATTATGCTTAGTTTGGTTTGCCCATTCGATTATATTGGCAAGAGACGTCAACAATGTCATGGAAGATGATTTGTTGGCGCGTGCTAAGGATTTTGATAAATTCAACAATTATACCTAGGGATATGATAGCTTCTACTTGACTGTCCAATATTTACTGACAAAGCTATCCTCTGGGAAGACCACATTATACGACTTTTCTTGGGCTTTCATGGTAAAATTAATCATTAATTTTACTCATCCATTAATTTATATTAAATATAGTTATTATGACTTTTTTTTGCTTGCTTCCTGTTTATATTTTTTAGGCTTGGGCATTTGAAGCCATTCCCCCCTCTGAAAGCAGTTAATGGATTACCCGGATGAGATTTCTCATCCAAGGATGTTAAGGTGGTTGGTTGCAAAGAGCAACACCAATATTAAGGATGCTGATCTCTTTAACCCTCCGGATGATACAGTACGTCTTCTTCAAGTAAAATAATTTTACTCAAAGAAAGATATTGAACAGATGTTATATCTAGTACAACAGATGTTATATCTGATGCACCAGATGGGACATCTATTGCGACAAGGTACGATTGATATCTTGCATCAGATTACCCATCTGTTTATTTGGTTCTCTAAACCCGACTCCTAATAGATTAACCATCTACTATAAATTATGCTACAGATATGTAATCTGATAACATATTGTTCATCTATTGCGACGTACAGATCATCTGTTGCATAACAGATTACCCATCTTGTACAATTGTTGCAACAGATGATTGATATTTTGCATCAGATTATCCATGTGTTGCTCTGTTTCTTTGAACTAGACTCAAACAGATTTTAACCATATACTGCAAACTATGCAACAGATGGGTCTTTTTTTTTAAAATGTAACCCAACTGTGAAAATTATTATATTATATGATTTAAATATATCTGTCTTTTTTTCTTTTTTATAAGTTGTGCATCCATGGATCATGCCTACTGAGGAGGAGTCAGTGATGACTTCTTATATTACTCTAGGTCATGTTGATACTATAGCAGACCCAACGGTGGATTTAATAAAGAAGGAATTGGCTGGATCAACAACCATAAGAAGAGTAGTTAGGCAAGGTCAGCCTAATTTTGAAGTTCTTCATGACCAACCTACTAAGGCAGATCCAGGTGCTTCTTCTGGTAGAGTTGTTGGTGTTGGTGGCAGGCATGCTGATGCTGATACCACTCATGATGATGATCATGTTGATTCTCAAGAAATAATAAATATGTTTGAATATACCCCTTTTTACCCTTACACAGGCCCCTCTCACCCCTCTTCACCCCCGTGTTCTCGTGGCGAATGCGAAGAGAGCAAGGAAATACAGGATAAACTCTTTGAAAAAGTAGAGGCTATCTCTAAAGCTATCAAGGAATGCAAATCCAAGAGGTGTGTCATACTATCCAAGAAGGTGAGGGAGACACACACTCCTATAGTGTTGGTGAGGAGAAAGAAAAGAGTAATTAGAGACGTACTCTCTGATCGGAAATCAAAAGAAATTATAATTCCTCCTCTAAAAGATGTTAAAGTTCAGGGGCCAGCCAAGAAGGTGGACATATACGCGAAACTTGGTGCTGAGGAGAAGAGGGATCTGCGACAGGCCAAGAATGCCAAGCCAGGTGCACCAGATTACCCCAGGCCTCCTTTTCCCCTCAAGACTTCCAGACTATGATTGATATGCGTATGCCATACGAGGATAAGACAAGTTTACTTTTCCTAACCTAGACCTTCTAATATACCCCATGAACAAGAAGCTACGCAACATATTTCAAATCTGTTGCAACAACTGAGTATACTGGTGCAACTTGTAGTAGTTCTATTGCAACTTATTATCCATCTATTGTATAAGTTGCATTGGATTATTGATTCAGAGAACCCTATACAAAAAATGGACCATCCATTGCATCTTTAAAAGTACTAACCTATTTAAGAATTGACTTCTTATATCACAACATGTTGACATAATTCTCTGCCTCATGAGGAAAAGGCAATTAACGTATCGGGAAGCTTATGAAGCTGCCGATAGGATAATGGACCTCGACTTCTGCAAAAACCTCAAGGATAGGTACGATCTACTCCATCGGGAGGCGTTAGCCCTTGGTATGGGACTTGATTTCCTAGTTCCTACTTTGGTCTTGGATGAAGAAGAAATGATAAAATATGTTAGAGGGGAGAGGCCAAATCCACACGGCAAGAGCTGGACCGAGGCAAAGAGGATTCTTCCAATCATTAGCGTGAACGACATGCATTATTGGTCTATTGAGATACTACTTGAGGAGGGACAGATCAATGTTTATGACTCTAACGTACCTCTCGTCGATGATTTTGATCTTTTTCTCCTCGTGGAGCCACTGATGGTGTTGTTGCCCATCTTATTAATGGAGAGTAAAATAATAAATCATTTGCCAAAGAAAGTGTTGATGAAGAAATGATAGGATTTTAAAGGTTAAAATAAGGGAATGATCCTTCAAAAAGATGATGCCGCTAAAGCGAGCGGCTCACACGCTCTTACATACATCGAATATTTATTGACCAGCACAGAAAAGGCCGAGCCAATGACTTTTCTGTGCAACAATGTTGTGGAAAACCTGCAAGAGGTTTGGGCTTATGAGGTACTAACTGGACGCTTGAAGCCTGTGTATATAGAAGATCCTATGAAATAACAATTTTTAATTTCAAGTCACCCTTCACTTTATTACATGTACATGTAGTGGCAATAATTTTTTCTTATGAAAGTTGAGTTTTTCTATAATGCAATAGAGTATCAATCTGTTGTAAAATATATTTAATCTGTTCTGGCTGATAGTTTATCTGTTGCAATAGGTTGGTCATCTGTTGCATTACGCCGATATTATTTCTATGAATAATCTAATAATCTAAGTTTAATCTGTTGCAATAGTGGGAAGACCTATTTGATAATTTCCAACAGATTACCTAAATTTTACAACATATGCCTAAATCTTTTTGATATTTTCCAACAGTTACGCTTGAATATTCATGTGCTCAACAACACCAAATCAGTAGCAAATACACACACCACCATGAAAATTTCAGTAATTAGGCTTGAATATCCATGTGCCCAACAACACCAAACCAGTAGCAATAACGACAACCATGTAGTATCTTCTTGCTCGATTTTATTTCTCTTCAGAAGCCTTGACTTTATTCAACAAACCCTAGATTACACGATTTTATTGGGAAGGGTGTCGTTCTTCATACCGATCAAAGTAATCGTATCCAGCCAATTTCTATAAAAAAAGAACACAATTACAAAATAATTACAAGTCGATAATTAATCAACGAATTAAATAAAAAAATATTACCTTTGAAATCTTACAAGTAAAAAACCTATGACCCGGATTTTGCTGAGTCCAAGAAGTCTTTAACAGAGCTTCATGACCGCACTTACAATATCAAAAATCTTTATCACAAAAAATAGTGGAAGATGCGCTCGACATTGTCAAGCTCAGTTGGAAAAAATAAAAGAAATAATCTGAAGAATTTGGATAGATAAAAGAAGATGATGATGAAGAAGAAGATTTAGGAATTTAGGATTAAATTTTAGGAGAAAGATGAATATATAAGACAATGGGGGAGGGGGAATGACCATTGGGGGCCAAGTGATGGCAATTCAGCAAAATGTGTCAGACTGACACATTTGATACCTATTTTATTTTACGTGTTTAAAATGAATATTGTCTACTTGATGTCTATTTTATTTTAGGCATTTGCACTGAACACTGTCGATGGGTTCTGCCTTTTTTATTTCAATTCACTTTAACCTTTTTACATGTAGTGGCAATTTTTTATATCCAACGAAAGTTGAATTTTTATAATGCAACAGATTCTCCATCCGTTGTAATAGTTATTCTACTTGTTCTGACATATAGTTTATCTGTTACAATAGGTTGGTCATCTGTTGCATTAGCTTGATGTTTCTATCTAAGTCCATCTATTGCAACAGTGGGAAGACCTGTTTGATAAATTTCAATAGATTACCTACCTGTTGCAACATATGTCTAAATCTATTCGATTTTTCCAATAGATGTGTCCTCTATTGGAACAGATACATTATCTGTTGCAATATTTGAATCTAGTATTCCTTTTCAATTAATAAGTTCAAATCTAAGGAATAAATAAAATTCATACACAAAATAAAATAAATCGAAGCCTTTAGAAATTAGCTGAAATAAGTCAACGAATAAATGAAATGTAAAAAAATTGTTATGGGTATAGATCTCAACAAATACATCAACAACAATTTAAGTATGATGCCAAGGATTACTTTGATAGGCTCAAGCTATAAAGATCTACTCAGTATGGACAAGTTGTTCTTCATCCGGTGCTATGGAATTCGACTTTGCTCGTCGTGGATCTTTACTTCGTATTTCCATAAAAAGAGTAGCATATTGTCAATGTTGTTCAGCAGTAGCTTCTTCTATATCCACCTGGAAAGCCAGAATTAGTCAACGCTAATCACGGAGATACAATAAAATGGAAAAGGATAATTCATCTCTTCTAGCAAATCAACCAGGTCTTTCTCCTATTTTAAATTACCCCAAATAGATTATATTTCTATTGTAATAATGAATCAATTGTTGGGACAAATTTCTACATGAGGAAGACCCTGTATGATAATTTCTAATGGATGAACCATCCGTTGCAATATATGAATCATCTATTGTAGCAGATAGGTCGTCTGTTGGTACAAATAAAAGCAGTACGAAGAGCTGTTTGATTTACTAAAATAGATGAGACATATTTCGCAATAGATACTTTATCTGGTGTAATAAGTTAGTCAACTATTGCAAAAAATGTATATATCTGTTTGATAATTTTCAGCAGATGTGTCATCTGTTGAAACAGATATTTATCTGTTTGTTTTGTCAGTTGGAAGACATATATATTCACCTTTTTCAGCTCGTGCTTCTATCCTTTATACATTGTACGTTGCTCATTCCAACACACAGATAGAGGAGTTGCAATTTTACTTTTTTGGATGCTTGATAATTGCCTGCAAATCACTCTCCTTCTCCTCTTAGCCCTAATCTCTAATGGAGCGGATGGAAATAAAATCCTCTTTGATGGAATGAGACCCCTCTTAGATGTCAATTCCTTTACAAAAGCAGTTAATACATTAATAGCATTAATCACTACATTATGCTTCTCCCTGCAGTCTTGACATTTGCATGCAAAATATTCGTTGGGAGAGGCAAAATATGTATAACCAGTATGATCATACTCATAATGATTTTGTTTAAATACTGTAAGAGGAGCATCATTAGCACCAACAGCAGCACCACTACCACCACCAACAGCTCCATCACCACTAAGACCATCAACAACAACAAGCCCACCCTCCAAAATTATTTTTCTTGTAATGGTTGTTGCTCCAAACAATTCTATTTTTATTTTGTCGATGACCTTAGGGTTCGATAAAGTTTGCACAGATCGTAAAGTAAGAAAAAATGGAATCTTTAACTCTCAATTGGTCGGAACTAGCGACGGATCCATAATCTAACATAAATCATTACATATATTAGAATGATAATTAGATCATTCAAAAAAATCATTAATTAAAAGAAAATTAATTATAATTATACTTACTGCATCCTTCGTGGGGTTGAAGAGATCAAGATATTTTACAATTTTTTTCAGTTTTGGCCGACAACTATCTCAAGATTCTTGGACAGGAAACTCCTTCCTCGTAGTTCACTTGTTGTCTCAAATAAGGAATGACTTCAAACGCCCAAGCCTATAAAATAACGCCAATAAATCAAAAATATTATTGAGTAAAAAAATGAATGATATCATAATAGAAGAAAGAAACATTTACCATGAAAGCCCATGGAAAGCCATATAAGTTGACTATCTTTGGCGCTAACCGAGTCAACAAATATTTGACAGTCATTTTGAAACTTTCATAACCCCAAAGATAGCTATTAAACGCCTCAAGATCCTCAAAGATCTTTATTAATCCAAGGCTTATGTAGTTGTTAACGTCTCCCGCCCAAAGAATATTATGTACAAACCAAACCAAGAACAATGACTGTTTGTGCTTCTTTAAAAGTCCTTTACCTTTCAGCAATTCTATCAAATTTTTATTTTTGAATCTTGGACCAACAATGGACACCAGATCATCATGATCACACAACTTGTCTTTGCCTTTTTTGGGTGTGCGGGGTGCTTTTTTGGGTTAGAATAGGTATAACTTAAGAAAGAGGATAACATTTTCGTCCAGTAACTATGAAAAACTCCTTCCTTCCAAAACAAACAGGCATGCCACAATAATTTATCCACACCTCATCTATCTTATCTTTATTTTCATACATAAACCTACGCTTGAGAAGTTCATATACCATTTCATTTGGAAACGAGCATTGTTTTCCTCCGACAAATCAATATACTTCCCAAAGCAGTTGTCCCTCAAATAAGCATCTAATTTTTGTTCTCGAAGTATTTTATGAAGGCGTCAAAAAATTTTCCCATGGCTGACTTAACCACGAAATCACCCGTTAAATCTACGGCACCATCGCACTGCATTCTCACAGGATAACGATCAATGCTGAAGGCTTTGACCAACTCTTCGGTGGAAGGGCTATTTGCATTTGCATAATCTCTTTTGAAATATTCCTCATCCTCATGTTCATCATATTTTGCTCCTAATTATGATAACGCTTGTAAAGCAAGCTCATAGAGTAGTGGATGTAGCCTAGCTGCATTCTCACAGGATAATGATCAATGCTGAAGGTTTTGACCAACTCTTCGGTGGAAGGGCTATTTGCATTTGCATAATCTCTTTTGAAATATTCCTCTTCCTCGTGTTCATCATATTCTGCTCCTAATTATGATAACGTTTGTAAAGCAAGCTCATAGAGTAGTGGATGTAGCCTAGCTGCTTCACTTGTTCCTTTACTTGGACTTGATTCGGTTTCTGTTCTTTTGAGAACCATATTATCTAAAATTAATAGGAAAATAAAAAATATATTATAGTTGATTGATGCATCATTAAGAAAGGATAACAAAAATAAGCAAAACAGTAAAATAACAGTTACAACAGATCATCGATCTGTTATACCAGGTAGTATATCTGTTGCAGTATATAACCAACCTATTGCAGCGGATGAGTAATCTGTTGTAATAATACAAAACATATCACTCATCTTTTAAGATAGATGAATGGTCTATGCAACATACCACATATTATTGAGACATATGAGTGATCTGTTGGGATAGTTAAATAACCTGTTGCAACGGATGAGTAATCTATTACGATAATATAAAAAATCACTCATTTGTTGAAAAAATGAATGGTCTGTGCAGCAGATCACACATCTGTTACAACATCATCTATTGAAACATGTGAGTAATCTGTTGGAATAGTTAAATAACCTGTAGCAATGGCTGATTAATCTGTTGCGATAATACAAAATATATCACTCATCTGTTGAGAAAGATGAATGGTCTGTACAACATATCACACATCTATTTTGACATCATCTGTTGCAACATATTAGTGATCTGTTGGAACAGTTAAATAACCGGTAGCAACGACTGAGTAATCTGTTGTGACAATACAAAATAAATCACTCATCTGTTGAGAAAGATGAATAGTTTGTACAACAGATCACGCATCTATTGCAATATATGAGTGATCTGTCAGAGCAGTTAACTAACCTGCAACAATGGCTGAGTAATCTGTTATGACAATATAAAACATATCACTCATCTGTTGACAAAGGTGAATGATCTGTGCAATAGGTCACACATCTGTTGCAACACATGAGTGATCTGTTGGAACAGTTATCAACGATCAATATTATTTAGATTTCTTCCAACATAGGGTCTTCTATCGCGGCAGTCGAATGATAAGTTGGAAAAATCAAGTCTTGGACATTTTCTGTTGGAAGAGTTGATATGATTTTATCTAACATGAGGTTCATCTGTTGCATCAAATCATTAATATGATAGTTCTTCCATTGCATCAGATGGTTAATTAGTTGCATCAAATTTTTTATCTGATGCCTAATCTGTTGCAACATATGGTCAATCTGTTGCATCAGATAGTTAATCTGTTGCATCGTATGATTAATCTGTTGCATTAGAATTGTAATCTGATGGTTTCTCTGGTGCATCAGATGATTGATCTATTGTATCATATGATAAATCTGTTACACCAGATGGTTAATATGTTGCACCAGATGGGTAATCTGTTGGAGGAAAAAAACAGTAATACGATTTTGTTCAAAAAAAACAACAACAATTTCACCATTTTTACCAAGAACAGAACAAATCAACCCAAATTGTTATTTTGTTTTTATAAACACAAACAATAAAAATCAAACTTCAAAAAATGCAACAAACAACAAAATATCATAATTCACTTCGAAAAGAGAAGAGAAGAAATACCAGAAATTAGGATTTTATTCAGACTGCATTTCAAATTAATGCAACAAATATTAAAATTGTTAACCAATACTATAAGAGAAGTTGGCTCAAGTTCCTCGTTTTCATCAAAACTAAAAAGGCCACAATTTTTTACCTGTGAAAGAAGAAAAGGAACGATGAAGAATTTAAAGTTATTGTGGACGGAGAGCAAGGCTGTCACGTCGATTGAAGGTTAAAGTCGAAAAAGAACTCGAAGCCCAACTATTTATAGTTGGATGTTGAAGTCGCCGAGGACTGAAATGAGAAATTTGCAGAAGAGTTGGTTAGGAGAGAGTTGAGAGAAGCTGTCGAGAGAGGGATGAGAGACAGGTTGATTTGAATTGAAGAGGGGAACTTAAAGCCCAACTATTTGTCGCCGGAGGTAGAAGTCGTCGGGGGTTGAAGGGAGAAAAGAGGGGAACTCGAAGCCCAACTATTTGTCGCCGGAGGTAGAAGTCGCGGGGGTTGAGGGGAGAAAAGAGGGGAACTTGAAACCCAACTATTTGTTGCCGGAGGTAGAAGTCGCCAAGGGTTGAAGGGAGAAATTTTGCAGAACTGTTGGTTGGAAGAGAGTTGAGAGAAGCTGCCGAGAGAGAGGAGAGAGTGAGTAGTTGATTTGGATTGAAGAGGGGTGTGGGTTGGGTTGATTTGTATTTTTGAAAAGATTAGAAAGTTTTAAAAATATTAATCATGTCTACAATTAACTTAATCAAGTTTTCTAATGATGTTTGACCCTTTAAGTTGGTCAATGTCACCAATCCATTATTCAAGACTTAAAAAACACCCTTCCTTCAATTTTCTCAACATACTTTGATAGTTATTTAAAGATAATTTTAACAACAATAATTTAAAAATTATTTTTTGATATTATTATACCAATATCTTGTGAATAAAATGATCATATAATTTATTTTGAGATAAACACAATCTAAATATGAAAATAATTGTAACTGACAAAAAAAGAAGAAGAAAATAAGAAAGCTTAAATGATATATGTATTGAAGGGATATATACAGGAGGTTACAAATATGTATATTTATGTCAACCAAAATTTTAGTCAAATTCAAAATTTAAATGTATCAGTTTATTAGAAAAGATAAGATTCTAAATTATCATTATCTAATAGTTTAGAATTTCAAAATTTTAAAAATAGAAAATCATTTGAGAAGTTACATTCAAACTTGAAAACTACATAGTTAGCATTTTATTAGGAACTTAATCTCATTTAATTGATTTAAACAAAAAAAATAAAAAAGAAGACACCTGGTCAAACTTGGTCTTATATTTAATTAATTGTTTTAAAAATTCTTAATAGAGCTTCTACAGTGTTTTAACGTGTTCTTAATAGTGTTTTAATTATTATTATTATTATTATTATTATTATTATTATTATTATTATTATTATTATTATTATCCTACTTCTACATACTACGTACTAACACAACTGCTCCTACCACTATACTACTAATTATTATTATTATTTTAATAATATTTTTATCTTTCATTAATATGTAATTAAATTATATTTAAATATTTTTTATAATTTATAGAATTTAAATTTTAAAAGAGATAAGTTTGAAATAGTAAAAGTCTATTAGAACTCTTTAAGTATGGATTTTTATTTTTGAAATCACCTATATGATCCTTTGTTTCCATTGTGTTTTAGCGCGGAACATATATAACGTACCTTAAAAGTGGAAGTCTTAAGCACATCGCCGGCATCGGAAACCTTTGTTTCATCTCTGTGATGAAATGATTAATTTTTCCAAATCCTGAAATTAGAAACCCCCACCCCCCCCCCCCACCCCAAAAGAAAAAAAAAAAAAAAGAAACCTTACCGTCACAGGTGGAAATGATAAAGCAAAAATTGGTAAACTAATACTCTCTCAATCTCAATTTATGTGGCACATTTCAAATTTTTTGTGACATATTTTAAATTTTAAGAGTCAAATAGTTTAATATTTACTACTTATTTGGGCATGGAATATTTAAATTTTTTAAAATAAAATTTACATATTTAAAATATATATAAAAACATTACTTTTATCGTTTGAATATGAAAATTCGAAAGCTCTCACATAAATTAGGACATGGAGAGTAAAATGTAACGAAATCTATGAATAATGCTGAGTTGATACCATCGAGCCCTATCCCGATCTTCTTTCCGAAACCTGTTTAAGAAAAACATAAGATTTAGCTCATTTCTACTCAAATCAATTTTTTTTAAAAAAACACAAACTATTTGAGATCTATATTAATTTAGATCCACTTTAGTTCCCATGAATAAAATCCAAATTAAGATATAATGGAGGACGTACTCATTATTTGGAAAATGGTGTGGCGGTGTAAATTACAATTATTGTACTGTATTAAAGAGAAGATATGATTTTTTTTTCACTTGCGGTGTGGGAGAGAGAAGCGCGTGTGGCTTAGAGCATCTTGAAAATAAAGAAAGCAGAATTTGTCTGTCATGGTCCTGGGCTGGGCGGCCTAGCTCGAGTCAAATTCCGGTTTGCTAATTTTAGTTTGTTATCCTTTTCGCACACCGGTTTATCACATTAGCTTTTCCTCTTTAATTCTTCATTGAATATATACTTGTTGTGCCAATTATAAAATGTTTGACAATAGATTTTAGAAGATATTTTTTTAATAGATATTGAATAGTGTTTTTTTTGTGATGATGAATTTGAAATACCTCCATATGTATTTATAGTATTGTTATAGTTTTTTAAATTACAAAGAGATAATGATAAAAGAGTTGAGATAACATTATTCAAAATTCAAATTCAAATCAATTCATGATAAACACTAAGAATTTAGATAAAATTAAAACTCTAAAGTTACAAAGTTAGTTATAATCAGTCAAATTTAAAATTATTATGTTAAAATATCTTTTTAGTTGCTTAAAGTTAGGATTATTTGAATTAATTTTTTGTTTTGATAACTTGATGAAAGTTACGCCTCTTTTTACGTCCAAAAGATTCATCAATTAATTTTTAGAGCTTAGTTAGGAGTCTTTTTTTTTTCATCTTTTATTTTCAAATTTAAATTTTTGATATTCTTTAATACAAATTTTTTTATTACAAACTTAATAGTTTTGTCCTAAAAATTGCCACGTGGCTTAACCATAGTTTGCCACGTGGCTTCATCTTGTGCTTCGTCCTCTGCTTTATAATATATATAGGAGATTATTATTATTACTAGTTTAGGTGTACGCGCCTTGCGCGTCTTACGCGTGTACCTCACTTTAATGAGTTCAAACATTGCACTAAATAGGATATTTATTTAAATAATAAATATGAATATAATAATTAAATTTACTATCTTTTGAGTATGCAATGATGGAGAATTTATTTATTAAACCTAACCTTTACCAAAAATACTTTTAAAAGTCGATCGACATTCATCTACCATCTGTAAATTGCAACAAAATAATATAAAAATCATACAATAATAGAGATATCAAAATAATACAACTAAACCTAACCTTTACATAAAAAAAATCTTCAAAACCGGCCAACATTTATCTATCACCTGTAAACTGCAACAAAATAATACGATAAAAGTGATATCAAAATAATTCAATTAAACTTAAATTTTACACACAAAATTTTCTCAGAGCCGATCGAGATTCATCTATGAACTGTAAATTACAACAAAATAACAAACTAATAGAGATATTACGATAATATTGCAGAATTTATTGGGAAGTCCATACGGATGACTTCCTCAAGTAATGGAACTATATCCTCAGTCGAAGGTTTAGACCAATCGCAATTCATCACCATCTTGCCCGCCTCCAATTGATGACTGGCTATGATTTAAGTGTTGACCTAAGCCCCTGCGCAGGGGCTCGGCTCCCGAACCGTACGCGAGCTGTCTCGTACGACCCTTCCTAAGAACTTGAAGCCCCCTCTCTCTAAATAGAAAAAAATGCATTTACATTAAACCTAACCTTTACCTAAAAAAAAATTCAAAGCCGACCCACATTTATCTAGAATCTGTAAATTAAAATAAAACAATAAGATAATAAAGATATCAAAACAATACAACTAAACCTAACCTTTACACAAGAAATCCTTCAAAGTCAACCGACATTCATCTACGACCTATAAACTATATAAAAATAATATAATAGTGATCACAAAGTTTCAATTTTGATCCAACTAATTCTTATCTAAGCGAAAATTTTGATCCTTAAGAATGATTTTGAATGAAAATAAAGAAGATATATATATACACACATTGAATTTTATTATGCTGACAAAAACAGTGAAGAAGTTGAGGGTTAGAAAATCAAGCATCCACCAATCTAGACATGCAATCGAATCAAGTTAGATGAGCATCAATCATATTCTCCCAATAGACAACCCGGTTTGTTCTCTAGTTTAATGTACATCTCAATATTTATAGAAGTATTTCCTTAATAGAGTCCTATTTCAGGAATATTTTTCTAATTGAACAATAGAAAGAAAAATATTAATTAATTTTCCTATCATATATTTTAGGAGTCTCATATATTTTAGAAAGTCTAATAGAAAAAAAATATTAATTAATTCTCCTACCATACATTTTAGGAGTCCCATATATTTTAGGAAGTCTAGTTAATATAATAAAA
Organism: Capsicum pubescens; assembly: GCA_030864215.1. Taxonomy (NCBI): domain Eukaryota; kingdom Viridiplantae; phylum Streptophyta; class Magnoliopsida; order Solanales; family Solanaceae; genus Capsicum; species Capsicum pubescens. Next base: position 238,358,059 of record CM061540.1, read on the forward strand.
AATAATTAAATAATAAATTTAAAAATATAGTGAAAAGACAGTTTTATTTAAAGAAGAGTCTTTTAATAAAGCGCAAAAAGTTCAAATCACTTTTATAAAGGTCTTCACACTTTTAATATATTATAGATTATTATTATTATTATTATTATTATGATGATGATGATGATGATGATGATGATGATGATAACGATATATTTTATTATTATTTAATACTTAATCAAATATATATTCAAATACAATATATTACTAATATGTACGTACTACTACTGCTACTACTACTACTACTACTATTATTATTATTATTATTATTATTATTATTATTATTATTATTATTATTATTATTATTATTATTATTATTATTATCACCACAACACTAAGACTATTACTATACACTTTTTTTTTGTTAGCAATTTTACTACGTTCTATTATTTATTATTATTATTATTATTATTATTATTAAATTAAATATAATCAAATATAATTTATATGAAAGGAATAAATTTTTAAAATAGTAAGAGTTTATTTAGTACTCTTTAACCATACTTTTCTATTTGTAAGCTAATGACTTTTTTTCTTTTTAAAAGGATAATACATTTTTGAATTTAAATATTTAATATCTTTTACTTTAAATTTTTTATTACAATAATATTAACCTTTGTCCTAAAAACTGCCACGTGGCTTCTCAATAGCTTGCCACGTGGCTTCTTGTCGTGCTTTTAGTTTTACTTATATATATGTGTGTGTGTATATATATATATATATATATATATATTATTATTATTAATATTATTATTATTATTATTATTATTACTATACTACATACGTACTAATATCTATCACTTTACTACTTATTATTTAATAATATTATTATACATACTACATACGTACAAATATCTACCTCTACTACTACTTATTATCATTAATTGTTAAATCTGTAAAACGTACTAATGTCTACCACTACTATTAATTATTATTATTAAATATATTATATAGCATTTAAATTTTAAAAGAGAGAAGTTTGAAATAGTAAATAACTATTAAAACTTCTGAACTATGGGTTGCTTATTTTAAGATAAAGATTCAAAAAGTCTAATATTTCAAATTTAAATATTTTTTATCTTTTAATTTAAATTCAAAAACAAATTTATCTTTTAGTTAATTCAAATTCAACTTTATCTAGTATAAAGTTTGTTTTCAATATTTAAAAGAATATGTAACTTTCATTTGAAATTCAAAATTTAAAAATTTAACACCAATTCAACAAATTAATATTTAGCAAACTTTATTTTTATCTAAAGACTAATTTAAATAATTTATATCTCTAAAAATATCCTTTATCCTTTTATAATTTCAATTTAAAGCTATAAAAAGATTTAAATTAAATATTTTTAATATTTATTATTTAATTTGTATTAATAGTATATCAATTTTAATAAATTTATCATTAAACATTTTAATTATTTTACCATTTGAATTTTTTTGCTTCAAATAAATGGATAAGTTATCCGAGAAAATTGAAGGAAAGGTGTCATTTAAGTCTTGAATGAAGGATTGATGACATTGACCAACTTAAAGAGTCAAACATAATTAGAAAACTTGATTAAGTTAATTGTGAACTTAATTAATATTTTTAAAACTTTCTAATCTTTCAAAAATACAAATCAACCCACACCCCTCTCCTCTCCAAATGAATCGTCTCTCCTCTCTTTCTCTCCCAACCAAAAGTTCTGCAAAATTTCTCCCTTCAATCCCCGACAACTTCAACCTCCAGCGACAAATAGTTGGGCGAGTTTTTTTTTTTACTTTCAACTGTCAATCAACGTGACAACAGTGTTCTTCGGCGATAACAACTTCAAGTTCGTCCCATTTCTTCTTTCACAGGTAAAAAATTATATTTTTTTAGTTATGAAGAAAAAGAAGAACTTGAGCCAACTTCGTATTGGTTAACAATGCATTAATCAATTATAATCTACTTTATGTTCCTATTAATTTCAGATAATATGGTTCCCAAAAGAAAAAAAACGGAATCAAGTCCAAGTAAAGGAGCAAGTGAAGCAGCTAGGCTACATCCACCACTCCATGAGCTTTCTTTAAAAGCGTTATCTCAATCAAGAACAGAAGATAATGAACATGGGGAGGAGGAATGTTTCAAAAGAGATGATCCAAAGGCTAATATCCCTTCCACCGAAGAGTTAGTCAAAACATTCAACATTCATAGTTATCTTGTGAGAATGTAGTGCGATGGTGCAACAGATTTAACGGGTGATTTCATGGTTAAGTCAACCATGGAAAAATCTTTCGACGCCTTCAGAAAAATACGTCAAGAACAAAAATTGGATGCTTGTTTCAGGGATAGCTGCTTTGGGCAATATCTTGATTTTTCAGAGGACAACAATGCTCGTTTCCAAATGAAAATGGTATATGATCTTCTCAAGTGCAGGTTTATGTATGAAAATAAAGATAACATGGATGAGGTGTGGATAAATTATTGTGGTATGCCTGTTTATTTTGGTTGGAAGAAGTTTTCCTGGACTAAAATATTATCCTCCTTCTTCTCAAGTTATACTTATTCTAACCCCCCAAAAAGCACCCCGTACACCCAAAAAAGAAAAAGGCAAGTCGAGTGATCATGATGACCTGGTGTCCTTTGTTGGTCCAAGTTTAAAAAATAAAAATTTGATAGAAGCGTTGAAAGGTAAGACTTTCAAAGAAGCAAAAACAATCATTGTGCTTGGTTTGGTTTGTACATAATATTCTTTGGGAGAGAGACGTTAACAACAACATACCACTTGGTTTAATAAAGCTCTTCGAGGATCTTGAGGCATTTAACAACTATCCTTGGGGTTATGAAAGCTTCAAAATGACTGTCAAATATTTGTTGACTCCGTTAACGCCAAAGACAGTCAACTTATGGCTTTCCATGGGCTTACATGGTAAATATTTCTTTTATTATGCTATGATTCATTTTTTATTCAATAATGTTTTTGAGTTATTGGTGTTATTTTATAGGCTTGGGCATTTGAAGCCATTCCTTATTTGAGACAACAAGTGAACTACCAGGAAGAAGTTTCCTATTCAGAAATTCTGAGATGGTTGTCGACCAAAACTGATAAAAATGCATATTTTTTTTATCTCTTCAACCCACCGAAGGAAGCAGTAAGTCTATTTCTAATTAAGTTTTTTTAATTAATTATTTTTTAAAATAATTTCATCATCATTCTAATATATGTACTGATTTATGTTAGATTGTTCATCCGTTGCTTGTTTCGACCAATCAAGAGTTAAAAATGCCATTTTTTCTTACTTTACGATCTGTGCAAACTTTATCGGACCCTAAGGTCATTGATAGAATAAAAAAGAAATTGTTTGGAGCAACAATCATCACAAGAAAAATAATTTTAGAGGGTGAACTTGTTGTTGATGATGATGGTAGTGGTAGTGGTGCTGTTGTTGGGGCTAATGATGCTTCTCTTATAGTTTTTGAAATAACAAACCTTTATGATTATGATTATACTGGTTATACAGATTTTGCCCTTTCTAACGAATGTTCTGTATGCAAATGTCAAGACTACAAGGCGAAACATGATGGAGTGATTAATGCTATTAATGCAGTAACCACTTATGTAAATGAATTGACATCTAAAAGGGGTGTCATTCCATAAAGAGAATTTCATATCCATACACTCCACTAGAGATTAAGGTGGCTAAGAGGAGAAGGAAATAAATTTCCAAGGAATTATCAAGCATAAAAAAAGCAAAATTACAACTCCTCTATCTTTGTCTTGTAACTTTGATCAATGTACAAAGGCCATAGGATAGCAGCATGAACTGAAAAAGGTGAATGTATATCATCTGTTCCAACAAACAAATAGACACATATCTGTTTAAACAGATGATACATCTGCTAAAAATTATCAAAAAGATATAAACATCCGTTGCAACAGTTTTATAACCTGTTGCATCAAGTGCGTTATCTATTGCAATAGTTGTCTTACCTGTTGCATCAGATGAGTTATCTGTTGTAATATATGTCCTTCTATTTTTGAAAATCAAATAGGTCTTCATACTATTTTAATTTGTACCAATAGATGAGTCATATATTACAACAGATGGGTCATCTATTGGAAATTATCGTACAACTCTTCCTCCTATTTGAATTTGTCCCAATAGGTGATCCATCTATTGCAACAAATAGATAATATATTGTATCTCTGTGATTAGCATTGATGATTTTGGCTTTCCAGATGGATGTCACAGTATAAGCTACTATTGAACAACATAATATCATAGCTGATAATCCATCAACTATTTTCAAAGAATAAGAAAAAGTGGAGCCTGTCAATTCGGGAGAATAGAAGAACTACTCATTTAAAGGGTTCAACATCTCGGACGAGGCTCCAAAAAACTAACAAAGTTGATCAACGACTATTCATAATGGATTGCCGATGGGTTGTTAAAGCATCATGCCGGTAGGTACATAAATCATCTTTAAAGATATTGATTTATACAATTCTTATTGTAAAAACATAACATTAACACATATAAATCATGTAGAACACAAAATGATGAACACTACGAAGTGAACAAATTGGGTCTTGTTTTTGGTATGTTCAACTTTGTTGGTGCACATCCCCGAATGAAGGATTGATTCTATTTGATGTCACAGTCCCAAACTTACTAAAATAATGAGGTTTAAATGCCTTACTATTAATTAATACTTTATTTAATTGCATTTGTGTTATAATTTTACTATCACGTAACCTAAAATATTTGATAATATGTGCAACACATCGATATCATTTTTTACTACCTCTGAAAGAAAGCTAAGTTGCAAACACAAGAATAATACAGATACACGACAGATAATTATTTATACAAAGTTTACATCAATAATGTCTACGATAGGTATTGTAAACAATAGTCGGAAGTTTCCCAAAATGAGAAATGCTTAATCAACATCATCAAAGGTTTTAGCATTCCAACTGGCTTACCTTGGCATTTGGTCGATGAAGTGTACATCCCAATCAATTGTGGTGATTAATTCCATTGGGTGTTGGCTATCGTCGTTCTAAAAGAGAGGCACATTCGAGTTTATGACTCGATGTTGGGAAGGAGATGTTTCGGGCTGTCATCTGAGATACAAAAGCTAGCTAAAATATTTCCTACTTACCTTGATATAAGTGGCTTTTTGGACCAAAAAATTTGTACTGATTGGTCAACGATTGAAGCATACCGGGATAAAATGGATAATCCATTTGATGTAGAGTATGTTGAAGTAATTGCTCAGCAACCCATCGGTAGCCTAAAAGTATCATGATTCAGTTTCATTTCATAAATTTCACAACGCTTACATTAATTGTAAGATATGAATTATCTGATTTTTATAAATACAGGGATTGCGGTATTTTTGTTGCCGCTTATGCCGAGTATTTGAACAATGGATTACAAGAACCAAATAATGGACTTGATGTCGGATTACTACGTAAAAGATATGCTACTCTTTATAGAAATCCGAAAAAGCGAAAGCTCAGAAACTATACGCAAACGACATTAAAGATTCACGACGAGCAAAGTCGAATTCCATAGCACCGGATGAAGAACAACTTGTCCATATTGAGTAGATATTTATAGCTTGAGTCTGTCAAAGTAATAACCTATCCTTAGGAATTGTTGGCACCAGAGGTTAAATTGTTGATTTATTTATTGAGTAGATCATCTGTACCCATAATAATTTTTTTACATTTTATTTATTCGTTGAGTTATTTCTTGTAATTTCTGAAGGCTTTGATTTATTTTATATTGTCTATGAATTTAATTTAATCCTTAGATTTGAACTTATTAATTAAAATGGAATACTAGATTCAAATATCGCAACAAATAATACATCTGTTACAACAGACGAAATATATGTTGGAAATTATCAAACAAATTTAGACATATGCTGCAACATGTAGGTCATCTATTGGAAATTGCCACTACATGTAAAGTGAATTGACTTGAAATAAAAAGTTATTATGGTGATTGTATTTCTACATCTTATTCTTTATACATAGGCTCCAAATGTGCAGTTAGTACCCCATAAGCCCAGACCTCTTGCATGTTTGCGATAACGTTGTCATACAAAAAGGTCATTGGCTTAGCTATTTCTGTGTTGGCCAGTAAACATCCGATGTATGTAAGCTCATACGACCCGTATGCGGCAACAATTTTATTTTTTGAAAGGTCTATGTCCTTGTTTCGACCTTCAAAATCCCATGTTTGCTTCATCAACACTTTCGCTGGCAAATAATCCATCAATATACTATGCCTCAACAAGTTGGGGAACAACTCCAATAGTGGCTGCATGTAGGTAAAAAAAGGCCTCGTCGAAGACAGGTAAGTTGCAGTCATAAACCTTAATCTTTCCCTCCTCGAGTAGTATGCAACAACCAGAAAATATTTGATGTCCACTTTCATGAGTGTAAAAATTCTCTTTGCCTTGATTCAGCTATTGCCGTGTGGATATGGCCTCTTTCCTCTAACATATTTAATCATATGAACCATTGGAACCCAGAAACTAACGAATCAAATCCCGGTCCATCGGGAGTTGATACTAGTGTAATAAGCTCATTGTACCTATCCTTGAAATTGTTGTAGAAGTTGAGGTCCATTGTCCTATCGGCAACATCATAAGCTTCCGGATATGCTAATTATGGAAAGATGCAACGGATGGTCCTTCTGTTACAGAGGGTTCTCTGAATCTGTTCACAGATTACCTAGCTAATGCAACTTATGCAACAGATGGGTAATCAGTTTCAACAGAACCACCACCTGTTGCAACAAAATACCCAGTTATTGCAATAGATGACACATCTGTTACGTAGCTTCTTCTTCTTTATAAAGTAGATTAGAAGGCTAGGTTAGGAAAAGTAAACTTACCTTGTCCACGTACCACTAAAAAATATTTGTCATATTCTTGAAGTATTGGGCGGAAAAGGTATGCATAGTGTAATCTTGTGCGCGTTGCCTGGAGTTCATGGTCCTTCGTAGAGTAGTCTTCACTTTGGCACCAAGTGCCACGTATATGTTCACCTTCTTCAATGGCGCCTGAACTTCAATAACTTTTGGAGAGGGAGGAGTTACAATTTTTTTGGTTTTCGATTGGAGAGTATTTAGGTAATTGCTCTTTTATTACTACTAACCACCACTGTAGGAGTGTATGGTTCCCTCACCTTCTTGGATGGTATGAAACCCCTCTTTGATTTCAATTCCTCGACATCTTTAGAGATAGCCTCTACTTTTTCAAAGAGTTTATGTTGTTTGTCCTTGCACTCTTTACATTTGCAAAGAGAACATGAGGGTAAAGATGGGTGAGAGGGACCATTGTAAGGATGAGAGGGATCGGTGTAAGGATGAGAGGGACCTGTGTAAGGGTGATAGGGATATGTGAAAGGGATGTTTTCAAACATATTTATTTTTTCTTGAGCATCAACATTCTCATCATCACGACTAGAAATAACATCAGCATCAGTATGGCTGCCACCAATATCAACAACTCCACCAGTAACACCTCCAGAAGTAGCACCCGAATCTGTTGCAACAGGTTGGTCATGAAGAGTCTCAACATTAGATTGACCTTGCCTAACTGCTCTTCTTATGGTTGTTTCTCCACCCAATTCTTTCTTTATTAACTCCACCATCAAGTCTGCTATTATATCAACAAGACCTAAAGTAATAAAAAAAGTGATCCCCAACTCCTGCTCGGTAGGCACGATCCATGGATGCACAACCTATAAAAAAAGATAGATACATTTAAATCATATAATAATTTACAGTCAGTTGGGATATATGTTAACAAAGACAACTTATGCAATAGATGATCTATCTATCGCAACAGCTGATCTGTCTATCGCAACATATTAACCAAATGTTGCATCAGATTACCCATCTATTGCATATTTGTAGTAGATGGGTACTCTGTTTAGACTGGTTCATAGAACCAAAGCGACAGATGGGTAATCTATTATGAAATATGAATTATCTGTCACAATAGATTACCCATCTGTTGCACCAATTATAGTAGATGGGTAATTTATTGCAATAGATGACCCATCTATCGTAACATATGGCACATCTGTTTCAATATCTTTCTTTGAGTCAAATTATTTTACTTGAAAGAAGACTTACTACATCATCTGGAGGGTTAAAAATATCAGTCTCCTTAATTCTTGTGTTGCTCTTTGTAGCCAACCACCTAAGGATCCTTGGATGAGAAACCTCATCTGGGTAATCCTTGACTTGCTTTTAGAGGGGATGAATGGCTTTAAATGCCCAAGCCTAAAAAATGTAAACAGGAAGCACACAAAAAAAGTCATAATAATTATTCAATATAAATTATGGATGAGTTAACAAATAGTGATTAAATTTACCATGAAAGTCCAAGGAAAGCCGAATAATGTGATCCTCTTTAGGGATAACTTTGTTTGTAATTATGTAACAGTCAACTTGTAGTTTTCATATCCCCAGAAATTATTGTTGAATTTCTTAAAATCTTCAGCAAGTGCCAACAAATCATCTTCTATGACTTTGTTGACGTCTCTTGCCAATATAACGAAATGGGCAAACCAAACTAAGCACAATTTCTCCTTGTGCTTATTTGGTATGGTTTCATCCTTGAGATGTTGTATCAACATCGTGGATTTGTAGCTATGTCCAGAAATGTCAAACAACCCATCTATTTTTTTCCTTCGTTTGTTGATTTTAGTGGGTGGTCGCTTGGACAATGCCTTCCTTTTATTTGATGGTGGTGGTTTGGTTGTCCTACTTGCCTTGAACTTTTTGCAGGGTGTTTCCTTGATGAGAGATTTATTTGGATGATCGCATCTCAAGCCTGTCACTATGGCAAACTCTTTCATGCCAAAACAAACTGGCAGACCATAGTAGTTGATCTAGATTTCATCAATCTCTTTACCCCCTTCCGTTGAATATTTATCATCCCACACGTACTTGATCCTGCGCTTAAGAAGATCATATACCATGCTCATTTGAAAATGGGCAATGTTGTCCTCAGGCAGATCAAGAAAGTGTCCAAAACATCTCTTCTTAAAAAATTCATCTAGTTTTTCATTCTTCATAGTCTTCCTAAAGTCATCAAAAGGTTTCCCTAACTGACATTTAAGTACTAAATCACTTGTTAGTTCTGCAGGGTCATCAATCGGTATCGCAACTTGAAACCTGTCAATACTAATAGTTTTGACAGGATAATGCTGGGATTTCAATCTTAATTCACGCCCATTAGTGATACATTATCATCATGTTGATCATCATTCTCTTTCTCACTTTCTACTTCCTCTTCTTCTTGTTTATCATCATGTTGATCACCATCCTCTTTCTCACTTTCTACTTCTTCCTCTTTTTGTTTATCTTCTTCTTCCTCCTAACTTTTATTATCCTCACCAGCCTCTAAATAACCTTCTCTACCTCCCTCAATATCATTTTCATATCTTTCCCCAGCTTCACTTTTACCTGACTGAGATTTTTCAGGAAGTTCCTCTAAATCCAAATATACTCTAGCCTTTTTTGTCAGGTGGTCAGAAGTTGATCCACTTTCAATTTGTTTTCCTTTTGGAGACATCTTTTAACTATAAATAACAGAAAAACAAAAAATACATTACATTTGATGTCTAAATAATTTAAAAAAGAGGTAAGACAAATTTCAATAAATTTTTATATTCCACATTATAAAAAAATATTCCAACGGATAACCCATCAGTTGAAATAGATAGGGAATCTGTTTGAAAGCCTATTTAATATCTCCCAATATATGTTCCACCTGTTGCAATAGATAGACCACCAAGACCACCAACACCACCAACACCATCACCAATGCCACCAATACCATCACCAATGCCACCAATACCACTAATACCATCACCAATGCCACCAATACCACCACCAAGACCACTACCACCACCACCACCACTAATACCACCACCAATGCCATCAATGCCACCAATACCAACACCAAGACCACCGAGACCACCACCAAGACCACCAATACCAAAACCACCAGCAACAGCCACCACAAATACCATCTAATAATACCACAACAATCAACAAAACACTGCAACAAAAACTAGGGTTTTCTCAATTTCTTTCTATATTTTTAGCATCAAAACTCAAAATTGTTAACCCATTCTCGAAGATACTACAACTAAAAGTCTTATTTTTTATCATTAATTAAAAAGCTCAAATTTTTAGAATAAAGAATAAATGTAGAACTCTTTTCAAACTCTGTTACCTGTGAAGACAGGAAAAATGATGGATACAAGAAAGAATGAAGTCAAAAATAATAATTACATAGACGAAAATGGGAAGAAAATCAATCTGTTTTAAAGGGTTGAACAATATGTTGAGTAGTTATTGTCTGTATTATTAAGAGAGAAAGAAAAGAGTGAGAAATCGAGATTTGAAATGATGAAATATTTTTTCCACAAATGGATGATTTCTATTTTGGAAAAGAATGACAAGTTTTGAATTTGTTAATTTAGTCCGAATTGATCTTAATTATTTTTTAAAAAGAGATAATTTTTAATCATTTCATCATAATAAATTATATTAAGTTCAAATGGAACACTAATGAATTTAGTTATTAGCTTAATAATAAGTTAATATGAATCATTTCAACTCATATTGATCGATTGACGACTCAGGTCGGGGGGAATGCAATACCAACATCATGCAATTGCAAAGACACAATTGAAATTGTAGTTGACCATATGAACTCATCCCTAGTTCTATCTAATTAAATTTAGGTATTAGCTCAATAATAAGTTAATATGAATCGTTCTAAATCAGATTGATCACTTGACAGCTTAGGCCGGGAGGAACATAATACCACCATCATGCAATCACAAAGATTCAGTTGAGATTGTAGTTGACCCTATGAACTCATACCTAGTTCTAGATAATTAAATTTAGGTATTATCTCAATAATAAGTTTATATGAATCGTTACAACTCAAATTGATCGTTTCACGACTCAGGTTGGGAGGAACGCAATACCAATATCATGCAATTGCAAATATTCAATTGAAATTGTAGTTGAACCTATGAACTCATTCATAGTTCTAGATAAATAAATTTAGGTATTAGCTCAATAATAATTTAATATGAATCGTTTCAAATCAGGTTAATCAATTGACGACTCAGGTTGGAAAGAATGCAATACCAATATCATGCAATTACAAAAACTCAATTGAAATTGTAGTTAACCCTATGAACTCATCCCTAGTTCTAGATAAATTAATTTAGGTATTAGCTCAATAATAAGTTAATATGAATTATTTTAACTCAGATTGATTGATTGACGACTCAGGTCGGGAGGAACGCAATACCAACATCAGGCAATTGCAAAGACTCAATTAAAATTGTAGTTGACCTTATGAACTCATCCCTAGTTCAAGATAATTCAATTTAGGTATTAGCTCAATAATAAGTTAATATGAATCATTTAAACTCAGATTGATCGATTGTCGACTCAGGTTGAGGGGAACGCAATACTAACATCATGCAATTGCAAAGACTCAATCAAAATTGTAGCTGACCTTATGAACTCATCCCTAGTTATAGCTAAATCAATTTAGGCATTAGCTTAATAATAAGTTAATATGAATCATTTTAACTCAGATTGATTGATTGACGACTCAGGTCGGGAGGAACGCCATACCATCATACAATTGCAAAGACTCAATTGAAATTATAGCTGAACCTATGAACTCATACCTAGTTCTAGCTAAATCAATTTAGGTATTATCTCAATAATAAGTTAATAAAAATCATTTCAACTTAGATTGATCGATTGACGACTCAGGTTGGGAGAAATGCAATACCAACATCATGCAATTGCAAAGACTCAATTAAAATTATAGTTGATCCTATGAACTCATTCCTAGTTCTAGATAAATCAATTTAGGTATTAGCTCAATAATAAGTTAATATAAATCATTTCAACTCAGATTGATCGATTGACGACTCTGGTCGGGAGAAACAAAATACCAACATCATGCAATTGCAAAGACTCAATTAAAATTATAGTTGACCCTATGAACTCATCCTTAGTTCTAGATAAATCAATTTAGAAGAAATCTGTTGTAACAGATTACTTTTCTATTATAAATTATCAAATAGACATTTGCATCTGTTGCGATAGATGACTGAGCTGTTGGAAATTTTCAAATAGATATTAATATCTATTGTAACAGATTACCTATCTATTGTAAATTATCAAATAGACATTTGCATCTGTTGCGACAAATGACTGAGCTATTGAAAATTTTCAAACAGATATTAATATCTGTTGCAATAGATGACATATCTGTTTGAAAATCTTTTTCTTTAATTTAAAGCAATTTTTTGTCTGAAATAAAAATATATACTAAGGCAGTAAAAAATATTTCTTGGATAACTCAAAAATCTCCTCATTGAGTTGTCATATCTTGTCTTTTCAATGTCACTCATCTCCTTGTGCCCCTCAAAGTTATTAATAAATATTTAAACCCATCTCTAGAATTATCTCTCCTTAAATCACAAATTAATTCATCTCTCTTCTTTTTATTCTCTCCTCTTTAGGGTTATCACCTCCATTTCCTTTTTTTTTCTTTTTTTTCTTTTCTTTTATCTTTAGTGTTCTCTTTTCTTTCCTCTTTAGGGTTATCACTACCATCTTTTCTCAACTGAAATTGATGTTTTGATCCCCTTGATTTTGACATTGTAGGTATGGTTCACTATTGCTCTTTCATTCTCGTCTTCTTTTTTGCAAGTTTTTAAATTAGTTATTTACATATTTTTTTATTTAATTACCCATATCCTATTTATTAAAAAAATTAAAGAAAATGTGACTTTTAAGTCTTGAATGAATGAACCATTGTTTTTATTAAAATAAGAAAAAAGTCAATATTGGGAGAACTTTAGAAGCTTCGTTGGTAGTGTTATTTTTTTGTATGTATTTTATTTGTTTCTTTGCTGTTGATGTTGTTATTGATATTGTTAGTGGGGTTGGTGTTGTTGAAATATGTGGTGTTGGTGTTGTTGATAGTGTTGGAACAAATGGTGTTATTTTTTTGTTGTTGATACTGTTGTTGATGTTGCAACAGACGGAGCAACTATTGGAACAAATTAAACCACTAGCAAGGCTGGTTTGATTTATTCCAATAGATGACCCATATGTTGCAATATGTCGTCCATCTATTGCAGCAGATGCGTAGCCTGTTACAACAGATTACCTATTTTTTTAATAGATGGGAAATCTGTTGCAACAGATGTGGAGTCTGTTGCAATAGATGTGCAATTTGTTTCAACAGATATGTAATATGTTACAACAGATGGGCAATCTGTTGTAACAGAAATTATGCAATATATAGGTTAGTTGTTGAAATGTGTTGACATCAATTGTTTTTTCTTATGTTTGTAGATATAAGGAAGTAAAAGTTGATCAACTTTTGCCCGACCAACACAAAAGGCTACAGTAAAGATGGGTTCAAAGAAATAAACTGCTTGCATATGGAACCACTTCATATATATGAGGTATGTATTACTGATCATGTTATCTTGAAAACACACATAGAGTACACTAATTTTGTAAATACTGCTTTTTACCAATAAGGCATTGATCATTTAAATAAGATATCTGTAATTTTATAGTTAAGTTTGATAGGTTCAAATTGATAAGGATGATGGACCATGAAGATGGTTTCGATACCTTGTTATGATTCAATGATGGTTGCTGATGTTTATATGTCAAGTTTTGTGAAGGGATCAAGTTTTGTGGCATTGTAAAAAGATTCAATAGTGATTGGACTGATTTTAAGGTTTCAATGGACTTTTGAAAGGCCTCTGAAGCATCACACTATTGCAACCAAGAATGAAAATCAGTATAGTTATTGTCCTAGCCTAAATTTATATGGTTAGGTTTCTTAGGGTGATGATTATACGCCAAAAGGTACGGTAGGAGAATACCCGAGAGGGAAAAAGAGAGTTGATGAAGATTATATTATCTCAGACCTTATTAAAGAAGAAACACAGGGTACCAAGGAATTTGTAGCAAATCTGGACGATGAAATTGACTTAAAACATGAGAAATCTTAATCAAGTGAAAATATGAAAGTTTATCCAAGAATGAAAATCCACCAGTCGTCTCTCTCAAAGAAAAATAGTGCAGCTGGACACTTTGCTAGGGAGATGCGACTAGTTAGTGTGGTTGGAATGATCTCCTACATATAAAATAACAGAACACCAAGAAAGAAACCTTACAGGCATCAAGGGTTGAAATGATGTACAGTAAATCAAGCAAACTTGCCCCAAGAACTTCTAAAGTTAAAATAAGGAATCAAGCAAAGGCAAAAAAAATTGAATTTTAAATTGCATCCCATGCCTTCTTGTTTGTGGTTCCTATTTGGTTCACTGCTATTGACCTGATTAGAAACACAAACAAGATTGAAAGGTAAATTAAGTATAATTACTTCCTTAGCAATATGGATGTAATTGATTGTATTTTCTTGCCTTAGCATGCTTTCAACATATCTTGGAGAAGATCAGATGCTTGTTGTAGTATGTGAATCTCATGCAGTTGCTAGAGCTCTTGAATATTATCAAATGGATGAAAATGTAAATTGCACCAGTTCTTTTGACATATTAGCAGCTAAGCATAGAAAACACTGGTGCAATTTACATTTCCATCCATTTGATAATTTTCAAGAGGTCTGGCAACTGCACGGGATTCACATACTACAACAAGTATCTGATCTTCTCCAAGATATGTTGAAAACATGCTAAGGAAAGAAAACATAATCAATTACATCTATATTGATAAGGAAGTAATTATACTCAATCTGTCTTTCAATATTGTTTGTAGTTTCGATCAGGTCAATAACAGTGGACATAATCGAAACCACAAACAAGAAGACATGGGATGCAATTTATAATTCAAAAATTATCGCCTTGGCTTGCTTCCTTATTTTAACTTTAGCTGTTCTTGGCACAAGTTTTCTTGACTTACTGTACATCATTTCAACCCTCGGTGCCCACTAAGCTGCTTTCTTGGTATTCTATTACTTTCTCCATAGGTGATCATTCCGGCCATGCTAACTAGTCACATTTCCCTAGCAAAGTGGCTAGCTACACTATTTTTCTTTGAGTGAGATGACAGACGGATTTTCATTACTGGATACACTTTCATATTTTCACTTGATTCAGATTTCTCATGTTTTAAGTCAGTTTCATCAGCCAGATTCACTAGAAGTTCCTTGCTTGCTACCCTATGTTTCCTCTTCAATAAGGTATCAGATGATACGGTCTTTCATCAACTCCTCTTTCCCTCACATGTATTCTCCTACGGCTCCTTCTAGTGTGTAATCATTTTCTTAATCAACCCATACATATAAATTTAGGCCAAAGGAATATCTATTGGTTTTTCGTTCTTGTTTACTGCAGTGGGAGACTTCGAAGGCCTTCTCAAGAGTCCAATGCACCCTTAAAGTCAGTCCAATCCCTATTAGATCTCTTTAATGCCACCAAATATTGATCCCTTCTAAAAACTTTACACGCATAAACATGAGCAACAACCGTTATTAATTCGTAACAGGGTATTACCACCCACTTCATGGCCTCTCGGCCTTATCAATTTGAACCTATAAAACTTAAATGTACAATGCAGGATCTTATTTGAATGATCAATACCTAATCGGTTAAAAACTGCATATTTCACAAAATTATTGTACTTTATGCGTGTTGTCCCGATAACCTTATCAGTAATACATAACTCCCACATATAAAAATAGATCCATCCACCTGCACGTACCTTATTCTTCCTAGCCCATCTATGGCTTAATTTGGATAAATAGATGACTACCCTGTTGCAACAAATGACATATTTGTTAAAATTATCAAACAATTATAGACATCTGTTATAATAGATGATCAATCTATTGCAATAGACAACTTATCTATTGGAAATAATCAAACATATATATACATCTATTACAATAGATTGTCAATATGTTGTAACTTATCAAACAGATAGAATATATTTTGCAACAGATTACCCATCTGCTAGATTTATTTTAAAGCATTTTTTTTGGAATATAATAAAGATAAAATATAATATTTAGATCCATTTTTTAATTTACATATTCAAAAAGTCACCTGTTTTATTTAATTAAGGGATGTAATTATACTTAACTCCACTTCTAGATATGGTTGATCCGGATTTGGATAAGGAGATTTTGCGCGAATCCTTGCGGGAACTTGAAAGGATGAGAGCAAGGATAAGGAGGGACCTGGTGCTCCGGATGACGATTGACCGATTGACAATAATAATAATGATAATAATAGTAATAATAATAATAATTAGGTTATATTTTTTCTTTTAACTTATGTATTTTCTTTTATTATATCAGATTTACCTAAGGGAGGAACCTAATGTATGTTTTGTTTTTATTGTATATTTGTATATAATGGATTCAAAAATCTATGTTTGGTCGACTTTGGATTTTTATTCTTATTTAATATTTAATTTTTATTCTGTCTATTCTTTATTCACAACATATCGACGGTTGAAGGTAGGGATTGAGCAATTATGGTAATGGATGGACCATATATTGTAACAGATGGTTAATCTGTTTCAACAAATGGATCATATGTTGCAACAGATGGTTATTAATAAAAAAGGGTTATTGTTATTGAGAGGGTGAAAAGTCATGATATTTTAATTATTTAATATGAAAAATGATTCGTAAATAAATAATAAGGAAATAAATGATAAACATAATTTATAACCGTAAAAATGGTTATTTAATTTTAATAACTGATGATAATATTAAATAGGCGACAAGCCGTGACTTTTCACCATTTTTGTTTTTAAATCTGTCTTTTTAAATCTATTTATTGTATAAAAAAAGTCCACTTTTGCTTAATTAGGTATATGATGATTGTTAAAAAAGAGGTGAAAAGTCGTGAATTTTTGTCTAACATATTTAAAACAGCTAATGAATCAAATTCTCCATCTGTTGCGACTGATGAATCATCTCTTAGAAGAAACAAAAAAAGCTCCTATAATAGACGGTCTATCTGTCACAACAGATAGCTCATTTGTTGCACACATGGATCATCTGTTGCAACAGGTCAATAAAAACCGTTATTATTAAAAGTAACAGTTATTGAAAAGGTAAGAAGTCTTCGCTTATTTAACTGAGAAAAAAATATTATTTAACTTTAAGAACTAATTAATATTAAGAAGCAGAAAAGTCATGACTTATCACAATAATCAAAAAGTCACCAGTTTGATTTAATTAAGTCATTTTTTTCACAGTAAATAAAAAGTCATAAATGATAAACACAATTTATAACCATAAAAAAATGTTTATTTAATTTGAATAATTGATGTTAATATTAAATAGGCGACAAGTAGTGACTTTTCACCATTTTTATTTTTAACTTTGTTTTTTTAATTTATATAATAAAAAAGTCACCAATTTGGATTAATGAAAGTATATGATGATTATTAAAAAAGACGGTCCCCAAAAAGATGGTCCATCTGTTGCATCAGCTGTAGATATCTGATGCAATAGATAACCAATCTGTTGCAACAGATAGATTATATATTGCACAGATGGTCCATTTGTTGTAACAGATGGTATATCTGTTGCCACAGATGGGTTATCTGATGCTACAGATATACAATTTGTTTCCATAACTGAATAAAAAATGGTTATTATTATTAAAAAATGATTATTAAAAAGGTGAGAAGTCATTGATTATTTAATTAAGAAAAAGGTTATTTAAATTTAAGAACTAATTAATAATAATAAGCTGAAAAGCCATGACTTATCACAATAATAAAAAAGTTAGCAGTTTGATTTAATTAAGTCATAACTTTTCCTAGTAATCAAAACGTCACCAGTTTGAATGTAATAAATAAAATAGAGGTGAACAGTCGCATCTTTTTGCCTAAGTCTTCAAATTCAATCCTCTATAAATAGGTCTCTCTTTACTCGTTCATTTTACTACACTCTATTTATTTCTTGCATCTTGTTTTTCATATTACATCTTCAACCACTTTATCTTCAAAGACCAAATACCTTTTCCCTGACTCAGGTAAGTTTTTTTCTATCTTTTTGTGTAAATCTAACCAATTGGTAGTATACATTGTATTACATTCGGACTCTTTTCTTTACTTGTGTTTTTACGTTTTTTGTCAGTTCATACGTGTTCTAGTTATTGTTGATCTTGTTTAGGACATTGCTATTATGCGCGACACCGTGAGGGAACTTCAGAGGAAGGTTAATGACCTGCAGTGGGAGTTGGGCGCCGTGAAAGCAAGGATGCTCCGAGAGATTTACAGGCTGAGGAGGGACCTACTGCTGCCGGTTGGCGATTGGCCGGTTGGCAATAATAATAATGATGATGATGATGATAATAATAATAATTAGGTTATGTTTTTTCTTTTAGAGTATGTATTTTTATTTTTATTTATATCCGATCTACCTACCTAATATGTTTTGTTTTTGTTTAATGAAAAAATTATGTTTCTGTCTATTTCTTCTTCTCAACAAACATGTCGACGATTGGATATAAGGAAGAATTTTGAATCCAGTAGCAATAGCAAGAGTTTTGAGTTCTTTCAACCGATGGACCATCTGTTGAAACATATTAGTTATCTATTAGGTTTGTGACAAGAGTTGTTTTGTGTTGTTCCAAATAGATTACAACTCTGTTGCAACAGATTACTCCTCTATTGCAACAGATAACTCGTTTGTTGCAACAGATAACTAGTCTATTGCAACAAATAACTCCTTTTATGCAACAGATAATGTAAGACCCCAAAAAATACTAAGCTTAACTCAGTCCATTAAAGCTTGAAAAGAGGACGCTAACTTAAAAAATTCAGCTAAGTGTTTATTGACAACGCCCAAGTGCACATGCAAATGTACGTGGTCTTATCAAGTAATATAGTGGCTTCAAGGAAGCCCAAGTATCGATCTCTCAGGGACTTGCGTTCGCCGCTTACCTAATTCTAGTTTAACTAATTGAGAAAAAGTAAACAAAGAGAGAGTTTGTAATTTTGCAAATTAAAAATAAAATAAATAATGCGTAAAAATAAAATACTTGGGACAATCAATGGAAGAAAATCCAGGGTTGAGGTATTTCGAACAATCATACAAATCTCTATTCCTATTGCAGTTTAGTTGGTTATCGGATTTTTGATTCGCAAGGTTTATGCTACGATTTTAGTCTCCCGACCTCAAATCTTCTAGCTAGTAAACATTGTACCTACAACTCTCGTAGAGATACAAAAATTCTTCTAGATTCATGAAGTTGTCTTCTTGCAAGTGAACCAAGCAAGGCTTCTAGGTATATCCCTATCCTATATGCTAATTCAAATCCCTAATTTTATAAAAGAATAAGAACCTTGCTCCCTAATTTCTTCGTTTTATCCTATGATTCTCCTCCCGGATTCACATAGAAATATAGATTTATTCTAATGGTATCTAATCATTAAAATAGTAGGATCAAGAAATTAAGAACAACCCAATTGATAATCCAAAATTAAACTACAATAAAGAATATTAAAAAGTATTCATGTTCTTGGCCTCAACCCCGAAAAGAGGATTTTAGCCTTTAATGGAAATATTCATCATCCAATCCCTTGGAATGATGATACAAACCATAAAAAAAAACTAAATTAAAGAATGGAAAAACCTAAAAATAAGTTGTGGTATCCTCCAATGATGTTCCAAGTTGATCTAGGGTTTCCAAGAGGTCCCAAGATGATCAAAACGGAGTTTGAGACGTTATATTTATAGTATACAAGCCATAAACCAACTTGTATTTGATTTCCACGCTATTTTACTTCAGCTGGGAAGAATTATCCCAATTTTGGGCATCGGCGCGACGCGGAGACATGAAAATTCACAATTGTCAAAAAATCTGTCAAATTTCAGTAGCTGTTCGCGATTTCAACACGTCGCGGGGCATTCAAAAACTCCAAATTAAGCTACACGCGCCATATTTCCAAAAACTTGGGCCTCTTTTGCATCCAGTGATGTTTTGAAATCCTCCATTGGCCACATTTACAGTCTACACTCGCCCAATATTTTTCAGGGGTACAACTTGCATCCAACTTGCGTCTTGTGCTTTTGTTGAGAAGTCCGAGCCTTATTGAGTTGTTTCCACTTGATTTGAAGCTTGTATATCCTTAATATATCATCATAATCCATTCACCAAGAATACTAAATCATTAAACACATCAATTAAGATCTCAAAACAACACAACATCCTCACCGATGAACTAGAAACATGAGCTAAGCATAGGCTAAATTCATATTGAGCTTTAACTCATTGTTTTCACGCTTTTCTTGATCCAATTGACCCTTGAATATTATAAATAATTTGTTTCACATATAAAAATATACTAACAACCTTAGTAACTCGTTAAAATATATTAGAACTCAACACAAATAGACTAGAAAAACACCTAGCTCAAGCTAGTCACACTAGTTTTCTCGGTTGAACTCTAAATGGTCGAATTGAATCAAAACTCGTGTGGAAACACCATTAAACATTGTAAACACGCACTTGGACACATAATTTCTCATTTATATCATTATTAAAACATATAGCATAAGAATCATCCTCAAAACAAGGCTAAAAAGGCTAGAGTAGTAACGCTAGAATGCATAAATACACCCAACATCACCACCCCACACTTAAAGCCTTGTTCGTCCTCGAACAACTCTTAACTATAAATACCATGAGCTGAAGAGACTCCACACTTCTACTACATGCAAGACACTCAAACTAGCACTACAATGACTACAAGAATGCAAGTTTCTACACTAAGCATGTTTTACACAATTGAAAGCTCAAGAACACTACTCCAAAACAACTTAGCCTCAAGAATTGACTCACCTAGTTGGTAAACTCATGTTTATTGCTAAATCAAGGACATCATACAAATCACCTAGATTTATCAAACATGTTCCCCTCACAACAAGAGAGTTACCCACAATAACTCAAAATAATATAATTTATAATGTAATGGATACAAGAATCAAATTACGCTCACTCTCACAAAGAATTCACAAGTTACACATAATGAACCATAGGTTTTCCCTTAGTGTAGTGTTCCACTAATAGTTGAATGTAAAGCTTAGGATCAATTAGGACATTTTTGGGTTTTAATGTAGGCTAAGGGACGAGTAGAAACTATTTTGGCGAAGAATAGTGACTGACCTCTCTAAGCGCTTTAATACACTACATTATACATTTAAAACCAATCTCTAACAATCAAATTACACCACTTTTGTCTACCCATCTCTTTTAAGCATTTTCACAAACACTTAGTGGACACATAGTTTACTACCACAAGAATCAATTTTTCTCTTTTTTCACAATCATGGCAATATTTTTAGCATAAATTATATCACATCCACCCACCAAAAATTAATTAAAACACCAATAACCATTACCTTGGGGAATCAATTTCACCTTTTTCTTCTTTAATTTCTCAAACTCCTTTCTCAATCATCATAAAAAAAAATTCAATTAAAGCACTTAGGAGCTTTTTGGATCAAATTATGGTCTATCAAAGAAGGGATTAAG
Organism: Capsicum pubescens; assembly: GCA_030864215.1. NCBI lineage: Eukaryota > Viridiplantae > Streptophyta > Magnoliopsida > Solanales > Solanaceae > Capsicum > Capsicum pubescens. The sequence goes on from CM061540.1 coordinate 238,379,694, forward strand.
CTACTTATGTGGTTACCAAAGAAAAGGCTAAAGGATCAATGGGGTTTAACTAGGATAATGCACAAGGGTAGGTAAAACATATGGTATAAAATAAGGCTATCAAAGAAATGCCTATATCATCTCCTAAACCCACATTCTTTATTTCACTTCACAGACACACAGGGAAAGTTCTAGACATCACATGAAACAAGGAATATACAAAATACCTTACAAGTACATGGCACATGCTCAACTCAATAGGATCATCATAGACTCTTAACCAAACAATAACATAAATTCAAAATTAATCCACAAAACTGGAGTCACAAACATGAGCCTAAGAGTCTAAAAAATAGTAATTCACTCATTCAACATGCTTTTACAAACAAACCCACTTGCATCATGTAATAAAAAATAGCCCCATAAAAAATATCTCACTTATTCCTAACCTATTTTTTTTTTTAAATCGAGTCAAAAAATTTTCCCCACCCCACACTTAAAAATCTACTTTGTCCCCAAAGTGAATTTAAAGGTAAGAGATAGAAATACTCCCTGATGCTTCTAGGCCTAGCTAGTAGCATCTTCACATAAAGAGGGGATCTATGGAACTCTACACTCCATTTTTGCCATGCTTCAAGCTCAAGTTTATGGTACTCAGACTTCGCATTAACCTGTGACTCAACCAAAAATAAAAAACTACGTGAAATAAAAACTAAAAACTGAAAATAAAACCTACTTAACTTGGGTTGCCTCCCAAGAAGCGCCTAGTTTAGTGTCGCGGCACTACCCAATCAACTTTTTCCTCCACCTTGAGGATATGAATTGCACCTCCAACATCGCATCCATCTTTTTCCCTCGATCATATAGAGGTGGCACAGAGATTAATGAACCGTGTAATGGATGATGCATGATAAACCACTCGTCCTTCAAGTGAGGTGTGTTTTTATGTTGCTTATCCGGTGTAAATTCAAGAATATAGTATTCTTGTTCCTCATCTTCACACTCTTCCACTATTTTAAATTATTCCACAGACAAGACATCATCTAAACATAATGTATAAAAGTGCTTCGAGTGAGGCCCAACCAATCCTACTTTATAATTTGCACAATCTACTACACACTCACTTTTATTCACCTTCTCAATTTCAGTTTCAAGATCAAGATGATAATCAAGTGGCTGTGATTCTTGTGTTTGTTCCACAAGTTGGCTAATGTCCTCCTCATATTATTTTTCCCTTAGCCATTGTAGACATAGTGGCAGTGGTAACTCCTTAAGACATTCAATAATTTCAGTTTTCGAGTACTCAGACTTGCTCGAATTATCAACGACTTTCTCTACAACCGGTTGGATATACTCTTGATCTACAGCTTCCCAATGGTTATTCAAATATGCCAACAACTGTGTTTGAAACACTAAAAGTTGTTTCAGTATCTCTTCTAAATGGCTCATTTGAGTTGTGGCCTGCATGTTTAGTTGTTGCTGCTGAAACTGCTGTTAGTTGGTCTGTGATTGAATTTGTGACTGAGTCAACCTTGTTTGATTGCAGTAGTTTATATAATTTTGCAATTGATCATAGCCCACAAACATTACTGAATCAGGATTTCTAGCACACATATCTTCTAAATGATCACTTTGACGACAAGCCAAACAACAATTTGCATTCTGTTCCTCAGATAGAACAGTATCCACATCATATTTTGAAGGTCCCGTCTACGCACTTCCATCAAAATCTGGACAATAAGCCTCATGATGTGGTCCCCCACAAAAACAACAAGAATCATCATCATTCAAAAACCATCTATCCCAGGCTGACATCTCAAGAAGAATGTGAGAAAAAATAGAAATAAAGGAAAATAAAAAGAAACTAAACAAAAACTATGTACAATTCAATATAGAAAAATTAAAAATAAGATAGCTGTCTAATAACAAGTCCTCGGCAACAGCGCCAAAAAAATGACAGCGCACACGCAAGTGTACGTGGTCTTATCAAGTAATATAGTGGCTTCAAGGAAGCCCAAGTATCGATCTCTCAGGGACTTGCGTTCGCCGCCTATCTAATTCTAGTTTAACTAATTGAGAAAAAGTAAACAAGGAGAGAGTTTGTAATTTAGCAAATTCAAAAAATAAAATAAATAATGTGTAAAAGTAAAATACTTGGGACAATCAATGGAAGAAAACCCAGGGCTGAGGCATTTCGAACAATCATATAAATCTCTATTCCTATAGCAGTTTAGTTGGTTATCGGATTTTTGATTCGCAAGGTTTATGCTATGATTTTAGTCTCCCGACCTCAAATCTTCTATCTTGTAAACATTGTACCTACAACTCCCCGCAGAGATACAAAAATTCTTCTAGATTCATGAAGTTGTCTACTTGCAAGTGAACCAAGTAAGGCTTCTAGGTATATCCCTATCCTAGATGCTAATTCAAATTCCTTATTTAATAAAATAATAAGAACCTTGCTCCCTAATTTCTTCGTTCTATCCTATGATTCTTCTCCCGAATTCACATAGAAATATAGATTTATTCTAATGGTAGATAATCATTAAAATGGTAGGCTCAAGAAATTAAGAACAACCCAATTGATAATCCAAAATTAAACTACAATAAAGAATATTAAAAAGTATTCATGTTCTTGGCCTCAACCCCGGAAAGACGGTTTTAGCCTTTAATGGAAATATTCATCATCCAATCCCTTGGAATGGTGATACAAACCATAAAAAAAAATTAAATTAAAGAATTGAAAAACATAAAAATAAGTTGTGGTATCCTCCAATGATGTTCCAAGTTGATCTAGGGTTTCCAAGAGGACCCAAGATGATCAAAACGGAGTTTGAGATGTTATATTTATAGTATACAAGCCATAACCAACATGTATTTAGTTTCCACATTATTTTACTTCATATGGGAAGAATTATCCCAATTTTGGGCATCGACGCAATGCGGAGAGATGCAAATTCACAATTGTCAAAAATCTGTCAAATTCTAATAGCTGTTCGCAATTTCAACACGCCGCGGGGCATCCAAAAACTCCAAATTAAGCTACACGCGCCATATTTCCAAAAACTTGGGCCTCTTATGCATCCAGTTATGTTTTGAAATCTTCCATTGGCCACATTTACAGTCTACACTCGCCCAATATTTTTCAGGGGTCCAACTTGCATCCAACTTGCGTCTTGTTCTTTTGTTGAGCAGTCCGAGCCTTATTGAGTTGTTTCCACTTGATTTGAAGCTTGTATATCATTAATATATCATCATACTCCATTCACCAAGAATACTAAATCATTAAACACATCAATTAAGATCTCAAAACAACACAACATCCTCACCGATGAACTAGAAACATGAGCTAAGCATAGGCTAAATTCATATTGAGCTTTAACTCATTGTTTTCACGCTTTTCTTGATCCAATTTACCCTTGAATATTATAAATAAGTTGTTTCACATATAAAAATATACTAAAAACCTTAGTAACTCATTAAAATATATTAGAACTCAACACAAATAGACTAGAAAAACACCTAGCTCAAGCTAGTCACACTAGTTTTCTCGGTTGAACTCTAAATGGTCGAATTGAATCAAAACTCATGTGGAAACACCATTAAACATTGTAAAAACGTACTTGGATACATAATTTCTCATTTATATCATTATTAACACATATATCATAAGAATCATCCACAAAATAAGGCTAAAAAGTTTAGAATAGTAATGCTAGAATGCATAAATACACCAACATCATTTATACTTAGAAGTATTTTAGCCTTTTTAAGTTGGCGATCCTCTTTAACAACCCTTATGACCTTAAAGTATCGATTTTTAGGTTTATTCATGATTAGGAATGTCAGTAGGTTATTTTAGGTGAATTTCAGATTTTCCGGACCTCATTTGAACCATGTTCAGGTGACCAAAATAGTGATTCGATGTGATCTCAATGCGTCGCGTCGCCCATTGCATCGACAGATAATTTCCCCTAGCTTTCAATGCAATTCCAGTGAACAAAGCAAACTCGACGCGGCACATTAGTCATCGTGTTGATACCATCGAGCGACACATCGATCTGCGCATCATTGGAAAAGTTTTTAGTCATTAAAAGCCCCCAGAAGGGTATTTGGGTCATTATCCCACCCATTTTCAGCCACAAAACATGAAATCAAACGACCCTAGAGGCTAAATTGCTCTCTTTCTTTCAAATTCTCTCAAATTTTCTCAAGAAAAAACCCTAGGGCTTTTAATTTCAAGAGAAAATATTCAAGAACAAACCATCAGTCTTCATGAATTCAAGCATCAAGGTATATGAAGTTTTCATCCAAGGGTTTCCTTCCACCCTTGGAGTTTAAGAAACTCTTTTAAACTACAAGTTAATTGATTTCATGAATTCCATATGGGATTTGAGTGTACTAATGATTATGATGTTAGTTGTGTTCTAATCTATGGTTTATTTCAAGTTTCATGTGAAATTATTTATCATGTGTGTAGTATCATGTGAATTCATGTTAAAATTCCTTGATTTTTGAATTGGGATTTGAAATTATGATGCCTACATGTTGTTTAGTATCATGTGCATAGATTATGTTCCCCAAGTGCTTGATAAATTACTCATGTGAATTAAATGAGAAAATCATGACATGCTAGCATATGTGTAAGCTTATATCTTGCAAGTGTTTGATAAAATGCCTCTATGAATGAGTTGTGAGCAAGTGAACATTGTTATGCTTTTCAAGTTTATGTTAAGCTTTACTTTTCATGCTATCGAGTCCTGGGGGTATTCAATACCCAAAAATATAGCTGCTTACATAGAGTTACAGTTGTTACAGAACAGTCTCAGTAGCGTCACGAACAATAGTACTCAGTAATCAGTCACAGTCCCAGTTCAGTATTTAGTTCAAAACTTATTAGTATTCCGTCAGTCAGTGGGACCTAGTAAACTTAGTTCAGTTCAGTTAGACAACACGATCAATAATAGTTCTGTCCAGTCGAGTACAGTTTAGAAATCAGTTCAGTGTCTATTCAATTGGGAGTAGGATTCTGCACCGAGTTGACCCAAAGATGGAGACTTACCTACCAGTAGAGGGTGTGATCCTTAGAAGAAGTACTTGCATTCCAAAACTACGTAGCCAGCGTAGGTTGAGACATCAACCTACCAGTTAAGGGTTGATGAGGTATTACACCTACCAGTTGGGGGTACCACTGTTCTTGTTCAGAGCACCTATTAGATGAAAGTGAATCAGCACTTGTCTTTACCCATGGCACGATACTGACACCCTTCAGCTGGGGTTATAGATTGAATCCCAAATCAGTTCAGAGAGGGGCATGTCGGTTAGATGATTACCTCCCACAATTTTAGTTTTAATCTCAGTATAGAACTCAGTTCAGTTTTACAGAATCAGGACTACAGATGCAGTCACCTAGCTCAATTTAGAACTTAGTTCAGTTATACAGAATCGGGATTATCAGAAACAGTCACTTAGCTTTCAGTAATATAGTTATCAGTAAACTTAGATATCAGTCATTCAGTTATCATAACTCAGTATCTAGTGTTACTATGACCTCAGGCACAGTATATGTAGATATGTGCACAGTATTGCATAATCAGTGTTTCATCAGTTTTAGTTATACATGTACTCTTACTCAGTTGTATTTATGCTATTCAGCCAGTTATTGTTCATGCATATGAACCTTTGCATATCAGCCTACCACACTTAGCATACCAGTACATTCAAAAAATTAACACATGCCTTTTATTTTGCGCAATGATGTTTTATATCATAGGTTTAGATGCACGGTCTCCTGACCGTACTTAGTAGCCCAAAATATCAGCAGCAGACCTAGTGGTGAGTCCTCATAGTTCAAGGACAAGGCTATCATATCATATCATTATTTCAGTATTCAGTTTATTTCAATAGTCGGGGTTAGTTGGGGACTTGTCCTATCAACTCCACTTTCAGATGGTTTAGTTAGAGGCTTATCAGATTAGATTATTTCAGACAGACATTTAGATTTCAGTTTTTTATTATCAGTATTTGATGTTCAGATATGAACCTTATGGAAATATCAGCCTAATTTTATATTTTATTATTATTATTTAGATATCGCAGCAAGTACCAGTCATGGGTTAGCTTGTGGTCCTTCGGGATTATGAGCACCGTGTGACGTTCAGGGTGCAGACTCGGGGCATTACAAACTTTGTATCAGAGCCTAAGGTTCAACAGAGTCCTAGGAAGTATGAAAGCCACATCTAGTAGAGTCTTGTGCATGGGTGTGTAGCGCGCCACACTTATAGACAAGAGGCTATGAGGCATTTTAGGAAAAGTTTTCCTTCTTTCAGTATTTATGTCGTGCGAATGAGAATGAGCTCAAGTTATACTCTCAGTATAATCCTTTTCTTCCCTCCGTGTATAGAATATGTCTCCCAAAAAGGCTAACGGAAAGAGAACTGAAAACCAGCCAGCGCCTTCACCAGTTCAGGCAGATCCCTTGAATGAGCATGTGTCTCACTTTGAACTTAGGACTTCTTTCACTGTCTTAGCTTATTCAGTGGTATCCCATAATAATTAGCTAGCTACAATCCTATCTAGGCTTATGACTCAAGCTCCGCAGAGTGAGGAGAAGAGATATAGGAAAAGAGAGAGAAAGAATAAGAGGGCCAGGATGCCAAGGCCAGAGAGTGGACGAACAAATCCTCCTTGCCAGAAATATGGTAGAAACCATCAGGGCGAGTGTAGGGCTTTTAGTGGATTGTATTTTGGATGTGGCAAGATAGGCCATAGAATCAGAGATTGTCCTCATTCAGGTTCACGGAGTCAGCATATCCGTCTCTCAGCTCTGTTCGATCATCCGAATAAGTAGGGTTCCACTTCCAGTGCCACCAGTGGGTAGCGCCCCAACAAACTTTATGCAGTTCAGTCTCGAAAGGATCAGGAAATTTCTCCGAATGTAGTCACTGGTACGTTACAAGTTTATCATTTACATGTTTATGCTTTGCTAGACCTAGTAGCTTCTTTGTCCTTTGTAACTCCTTATATAGCTGTTAACTTTGGAGTTAGTCCCAAAATCCTAGCAGAGCCTTTCTCAGTCTTTACCCCGGTAGGTAAATCTATCATAGCCCGACGGGTATACAGTAACTATCCAATTATGGTATCTCAGAAAGTCACTTCAGCAGACTTAGTAGAATTAGAGATGAAAAATTTTAATGTCATTCTCGGCATGGATTGGATTCATTCATGCTATGCTTCAGTTGACTATAGAAACAGAGTTGTCCATTTTCAGTTTTTGAATGAACCTGTCCTTGAATAGAGGAGCAGCACTTTAGCACTTAGGGGTCAGCTTATTTCTTACCTTAGGGCGAGAAGATATCTAAGGGGTATGTGTATCATCTCGTTCGACTCCAAGAATCTAGTTCAGAAACCCCTAATCTTAAGTCAGTATCAGTAGCATGTGAATTCCCAGATGTGTTTCCCGAAGATCTTCCTGGAGTCCCTCCCATGCGGGAAATTGACTTCGGAATAGACCTTCTTCCAGATACTCATCCCATATCCATTCCGCCATACAAAATGGCACCTGAAGAACTCAAAGAGTCAAAAAAATAGTTAAAGGATCTCCTAGATAAGGGATTCATCAGACCCAACATTTCCCCGTAGGACGCACCAGTTCTATTCATGCGTAAGAAAAACGGTTCTCTTAGAATATGTATAGACTACCGTCAGTTAAATAAAGTCACGTTCAAGAACAAGTATCCACTCACCAAATCAATGACTTGTTTGACCAACTTCAGGGTGCCAGCCACCTTTCTAAGATAGACCTCAGATCAGGCTATCATCAGCTCAGGGTCAATGAATGTGATATTTTGAAAATAGCTTTCAGAACTCGGTATGGCCACTTTGAATTTTTAGTCATGTTCTTTGGTCTTACCAATGCTCCAGAAGCCTTTATGGACTTGATGAACCGCGTGTTCAAGCAGTACTTGGACATGTTCGTCATAGTCTTCTTTGATGACATTCTTATCTACTCCTACAGTGAATATGAACATACAGACCATCTCAGAATAGTGTTACAGACCCTCAGAGCCTATTAGTTGTTCGCTAAATTTAGTAAATGTGAATTTTGGCTAAGGTCAGTAGCTTTTCTTGGCCATATAATTTTTGGTGATGGAATTAGAGTGAATGCTTAAAAGACCGAAGCAGTGAGAAAATGACCCAGACCCATCTCTCTATCAGATATTAGGATTTCTGGGGTTTAGCTGGCTATTACTGATGGTTTGTAGAGGGATTCTCATCTATTTCATCCCCTATGTCCATATTGACTCAGAAGAAAGTCAAATTCCAGTGGACAGATTTTTGTAAGAAGAGTTTTCAGGAGTTAAAGACTCGACTCACTATAGCCCCATTTTTGACTCTTCCAGATGGTTCAAATGGGTTTGTGGTATATTGTGTTGCTTCTAGAGTTGGTTTGGGGTGTGTTTTGATGCAGAGAGGTAAGGTCATAGCCTATGCCTCTAGACAGCTTAAGCCCCATAAAAAGAATTACCACACTCATGATCTTGAGTTAGCAGCTGTGGTATTTGCCTTAAATATTTGGAGGCATTATTTATATGGGGTACATGTGGATGTGTTCACAGACCACAAGATCCAGCAGTATGTGTTTTCTTAGAAAGATCTGAACCTATGTCAGAGGATATGGTTAGAGTTCTTGAAAGACTACGACATGAGCATCTTGTATCACCCGAGCAAGGACAATGTAGTGGCTGATGCTCTCAGTAGGATGTCTATGGGTAGTGTTACTCACGTGGGGGATGGTAAGAAGAAGTTAGTTAAGGAAGGTCATCAGCTTACTCAACTAGGTATCAGCTTAGTCGATTTAGCAGAGGGAAGTGTGTGGTACAGAATAGTTCAGAATCATCTCTGGTTTCCAAAGTAAAGGAAAAATAGGACAGCGATCCCAATTTAGTCTATTTGAAAGTGTCAGTCAGAGATCAGAAAGTAGAGGTTTTTTCCCAAGGGGGAGATGGTGTGTTGCGTTTCCAGGGTCGGTTATGCGTGCTAGGTGTAGATGACTTGAGACAAAAAATTCTTGTAGAAGCGCATGGTGCACGTTACTCTATTCATCCAGGGGCCACTAAGATGTGTCGCGATTTGTGAGAGGTCTATTGGTGGAGTGGGATGAAGAGAGACATTGTAAAGTTTGTGGCTAAGTGCTCTATATGTCAGCAGGTTAAGATTGAGCACCATAAACCTAGTGGTTTCATGCAAGAGTTCAGTACTCCCATGTGGAAGTGGGAGAAAGTGAACATGGAATTTGTGACGGGTTTGCCCCGTACTCGTCATCAGCATGATTCAATTTGGGTCATTATAGATAGGATGACCAAATCAGCTCATTTCCTACCAGTTCATACCTCTTATTCAGCCGAGGATTATGCCAAGCTCTATGTTAGAGAGATGGTTAGATTGCACGGAGTTGCGATGTCCATCATCTTAGATAGAGGTATGCAGTTTACCTCTCACTTTTGGAAAGCCTTCTAAAAGGGTCTTGGTACCCAAGTTCACCTCAGTACAATATTCCACCCTCAAACAAATGGTCAAGCAGAGAGGACCATTCAGATTCTAGAAGACATGTTAAGGGCGTGTGCCATTGACTTTAAGGGTAGTTGGTATGACCACTTGCCTTTGATTTAGTTCGCATATAATAACAACTATCATTCCAGTATTTAGATGGCTCCGCTTGAGGTACTTTATGGAAGGAGATGTAGATATCTCATTGGTTGGTTTGAAGTAGGTGAGGCGGCAGTGGTAGGGTCTAACTTGGTATTTGATGTCTTAGAAAAAGTTTAGTTGATCAGGGAAAGGCTTAAGACAGCTCAGAGCCGATAGAAATCATATGCAGATGTGCGAAGAAAGGATCTCGAGTTTGAGATTGGCGAATTTATGTATTTCAAAATCTCTCCTATGAAAGGGGTGAAGAGGTTTGGAAAGAAGGGAAAGCTCAGTCCCCGATATGTTGGTCCTTACCAAATTCCTAGCCATTTCGTAAAGGTAGCTTACGAGTTTGAGTTGCCTTCAGACTTAGATTCAGTACATTCACTGTTTCATGTCTCCTTGCTAAAGAAGTGCATAGGAGACCCAGCAGTTGTAGTCCCTTTAGAGGGTATTGATGTTCAGAATAGTCTCTCTTATGAGGAGGTCCCATTCGAAATTCTTGGCCATCAGGTTCGCAGACTGAGGAACAAAGAAGTTTTGTTAGTCAAAGTTCTTTGGCAGAATCAGTCCGTTGAGGGAGATACTTGGGAAGCAGAAATAGATATGCGGACCAAGTATCCTCACCTCTTCTCCGCAAACTTAGACTCAGCTCAAGGTAATAGTTTTCCTTGAATTTATTTAGTTCCATGCTCAGATTACCTTTACAACTCTGTATCGGTTCAGTTGCATAACATTTTTTTATATATCATGCATACCTTCATGAAACAGCTCAGTCATGTGTCATGTTTTCAAAGCTCAGTCATGCTTCAGTTATGCATGTTCAGTATAAAATCTCATTATATCAGTACTTTAAGTCATAAAATCACGCTTCAGTTGTGTGTGTTCAGTTTATAAATTTAGTCTATCATTACTCTCAGCTTAGTCAGTCTCATTCGAGGACGAATGTTCCCAAGGGGGAGATATTGTAAGACCTCGCAAAATTCTAAGCTTAACTCAGTCGGATAAAGCTTGAAAAGAGGTCCCAGACTTAGAAATTTCAGCTAAGTGTTTATACTTAGAAGTATTTTAGCCTTCCTAAGTTGGCGATCCTATTTCACGACCCTTATGACCTTAAAGTATCAATTTTTAGGTTTATTCATGATCAAAAATGTCAGTAGGTCACTTCGAGTGAATTTTGGATTTTTTGTACATCGTTTGAACCATGTGCAGGTGACCAAAATAGTGGATCGACGTGATCTCAATACATCGCATCACCTATTGCGTCGACAGATAATTTCCCCCAGCTTTCAGTGTAATTCCAGTGAACCAACCGAACTCAATGTGGCGCGTTGGTCATCGCGTTGATTCCATTGATACAACGCGTCATTCTGCACGTCACTAGACACGTTTTTAGTCATTAAAAGTCCCCATCCAGAGGTGTATTTGGGTCATTATCCCACCCGTTTTCAGCCCCCAAACATGAAATCAAACGACCCTAGAGGCTAAATTGCTCACTTTCTTTCAAATTCTCTCAAATTTACTCAATAATAAACCCTAGGGATTTTAATTTCAAGAGCAAATCTTCAAGAACAAACCATCAGTCTTCACGAATTTAAGCATCAAGGTATGTGAAGTATCCATCCAAGGGTTTTCTTCCACCCTTGGAGTTTAAGAAACTCTTTTAAACTACAAGTTAATTGATTTCATGAATTCCATGTGGGATTTGAGTGTACTCATGATTATGATGTTAGTAGTGTTCTAATCCATAGTTTATTTCAAGTTTCATGTGAAATTATTTATCATGTGTGTTGTATCATGTGAATTCATGTTAAAAGCCCTTGATTTTTGAATTGAGATTTGAAATTATGATGCCTACATGTTGTTTAGTATCATGTGCATAGATTATGTTCCCCAAGTGCTTGATAAATTTCTCATGTGAATTAAATGTGAAAATCATGACATGCTAGCATAAATGCAAGCTTATATCTTACAAGTGTTTGATAAAATGCCTCTATGAACGAGTTGTAGCTAGTGAACATTATTATTCTTTTCAAGTTTATGCTATGCTTTACTTTTCATGCTATCGAGTCCTGGGGGTATTCCATTCCTGAAAATCTAGCTGCTTACCTAGAGTTACAGTAGTTACAGAATAGTCTCAATAGTATCACGAACATTAATACTCAGTAATTAGTCCCAATTCAGTATTTATTTCAGAACTCAATAGTATTCCGTCAGTCAGCGGGACCTAGTAAACTCAGTTCAATTTAGTTAGACAACACGATCAATAATAGTTCAGTCCAACGTAGTACAGTTTAAAAATTAGTTCAGTGTCTATTCAGTTAGGAGTAGGATTCAGCACCGAGTGAACCCAAGGATGGCGACTCACCTGCTAATAGAGGGTGTGATCCTTAGAAGAAATCCTTACATTCCAGAACTATGTAGCCAGCGTAGGTTGAGATATCAACCTACCAGTTGAGGGTTGATGAGGTGTTCTACCTTCCAGTTGAGGGTACCACCGTTCTCATTCAGAGAACCTTCCAGATGAGGGTGACTCAGCACTTGTCTTTACCCGCGGCACGGTACTGACACCCTTCCAGCTGGGGTTACAGGTTGGACCCCAAATTAATTTAGAGAGGGGCATCTCGGTTAGATGATTATCTCCCATAATTTAAGTTTCAGTCTCAGTATATAACTCAGTTCGGTTTTATAGAATCAAGACTGTCAGAGACAGTCACCCACCTCAGTATAGAACTCAGTTCAGTTCTACAAAATCAGGACTGTAAAAAATAGTCACCCAGCTATCAGTAATACAGTTATCAGTAAACTCAGATATCAGTCATTCAGTTTTCAGAACTCAGTATCCAGTGTTACTATGACCTCAGGCACAGTATTTGTAGATATGTGCACAGTATTACATAATCAATATTTCATCAGTTTCAGTTATACATGTACTCTCACTCAGTTGTATTTATGCTATTCAGCCAGTTATTGTTCATGCATATGAACCTTTGCATATCAGCCTACCACACTTAGCATACCAGTACATTCAAAAAATTAACACATGCCTTTTATTTTGCGCAATGATGTTTTATATCATAGGTTTAGATGCACGGTCTCCTGACCGTACTTAGTAGCCCAAAATATCAGCAGCAGACCTAGTGGTGAGTCCTCATAGTTCAAGGACAAGGCTATCATATCATATCATTATTTCAGTATTTAGTTTATTTCAATAGTCGGGGTTAGTTGGGGACTTGTCCCATCAACTCCACTTTCAGATGGTTTAGTTAGAGGCTTATCAGATTAGATTATTTCAGACAGATATTTAGATTTCAGTTTTTTATTATCAGTATTTGATGTTCAGATATGAACCTTATGGCAATATCAGCCTAATTTTAAATTTTATTATTATTATTTAGATATCGCCGCAAGTACCAGTCATGGGTTAGCTTGTGGTCCTTCGGGATTATGAGCACCGTGTGACGTCCGGAGTACAGACTAGGGGCGTTACAGATAACTAGTCTATTACAACAGATAACTCGTCTGTTGCAATAGATGACCCATTTGTTCGATTCATGTTACGGGCACTATAGAAACATAAACATGAATCCAATATATGAGTCTTATGTTGCAACGGATCCCTCATCTGTCGCAACAGGTGAGTGATCTATTTAAACAAATGACTCTTATGTTGGATTTATGAACGGGTTCTATCCATTGTTGAAAAAATAGCAGTAGCAGTTTATCCAGATGACAAATTCAACTAAAAATTATAATTTTACTTACCAAAGTCACCTTTGAAGTAATCTCACAGTGATGTACGAAATAAAATTTTACCTAAAAAATTGGTCAAGTAGCAGCAGTAATGGTAAAAACAATAATAATGATCGACAAGAAGAAGATGGAGATGATAATGAAGTAGAAGATGATGATAATGAAGCAGAAGATGGTGAATAAAGCAGCAACAACAACGAACAACAAAAATTATAAAGAGAAAGAAACCAACAACGGATGAGAAGAGAGAGAAACACGCTTTTTTTTCTCTGTTTCCTGTTATATATTAGTTTAACATTTGGATCAAAGTGTAAATTTAAAAACTTGTGGGTTATTTTCAAACTTCCCAACTTTCTTAATCCATAATAAAGTAATTGTCACATCCACTCAATTATTAAAACTTGAGTCACCTACACCTTATTTTTAAACTCTTTTATCACTTTTAACTAAATTGCCCAAGTTATACTAATTAAAACCACGTATAACAATAATGTAGTCATCCTTATTTCCTTTCTTAAATTATCTAAATACTGAACAATTTTTTCTTCCAAAAATGCCTAAAAATAAGGAAATTTAAAGTCAAATTAGTTCACATCCGTGAAAATGCTTTTCTTCCAACTGCAGACATTTTAAAATTTTAGTTTGAATTATTTATCTTTTTCAATTATAAAATCAATGAGATAATAATAATTATTTTTAATCATCATCTTTATTGTTGTTGTTGTTGTTGTTGTTGTTGTTGTTGTTGTTGTTGTTGTTGTTGTTGTTATTATTATTATTATCACCACAACACTAATACTATTAGTACACACTTTTTTTGGTTAGCAATTTTACTACGTTCTATTATTTATAATTATTATTAAATTAAATTAAATATATTCAAATATAATTTATAGTATATAAAAGGAATAAATTTTTGAAATAGTAAGAGTTTATTTAGGGCTCTTTAACCATACTTTTCTATTTTTAAGCTAATGAATTTTTTTCTTTTTAAAAGGATAATACATTTTCAAATTCAAATATTCAATATCTTTTGATTTAAAATTTTTATTATAATAATATTAACCTTTGTCCTAAAATTGCTACATGGCTTCTCAATAGCTTGCCACGTGGCTTCTTGTCTTGCTTTTAGTTTTGCTTTTATATATAGAGAGATGACTTTTTTACTTTTTAAAAGGATAATACATTTTCAAATTCAAATATTCAATATCTTTTGATTTAAAAATTTTAGTACAATAATATTAACCTTTGTCCTAAAATTACCACATGGCTTCTCAATAGCTTGTCACATCGCTTCTTGTCTTACTTTTAGTTGCTTTCATATATATATACAGAGATGTCTTTTTTTCTTTTTATAAGGATAATACATTTTCAAATTCAATATTCAATATCTTTTGATTTAAAAATTTTATTACAATACTATTAACCTTTGTCCTAAAATTGCCACATGCTTCTCAATAGCTTGCCACTTGGTTTTTTATCTTGCTTTTAGTTTTTCTTTTATATATATATATAGATACTAGTATAGGTACCCGCATAATGCGCGGAGCATTTTTTATGATTATTCATTAAAAAATGTTAACTTATTTATATAAAATTAATCATTTTTATTATATAAAATTAACATAATTCAAAGTCAATAAAATATTAAAAATAATCGTTAATAGTGAAATTACAACAGATCCTTAATAACAAATCACAGTTACAATTGTTTTACATATTTGATACAAAAGAGAACAATATCAGTATTAACTAATTTTTAAAATTAATAAATTATAAAATATTAAATAATTATTAGTTTTATAGTTGGAATTTAACTTTATATATTTTTAATCAATTAAAAATTGTACTAATATCTCTTACCTTCCATTTCATTTTATTAATCTATTAATTCAATTTCATCTACTAACTGCACTTTTTTTAAAAAAAAAAATGTTATCTTTCAATTTCATTTTAAACACTAAAAAAATTACTTAATTTTTTCAATTACAAAACTTCTAATTCTAAATTTTAGATTTCACAACTTCAATTCATTCAGACTTTGTTCTATTATTGTAATTTATTTCTTGTTTGATTTAATCATTAATATCTTTGAGTATTTTATTTATACTTATTATTATATCTTCTATATTAATTCAATTAAAAGCTTTCATGGTACTCTCAAAATCACCTATCCCACCAAATCTCACATCCATCCCTCGCCTCTACCCCACCACCCACCCCCAATTTTTTTTAATTTTAAACTTTTAAAATTTTTTTCAATTTTCTCCTCACCCCACCCACTCCTGTCATGGCCTATTTTTATCAAGGTTAAACAAAGCATGACTTATGGACTCTAAAAGAATTTAAAATTTTGTACAGAGTCACCATCTAATTTTTAAGAAAATCTATTTTATTATTAACACGTGTAATTTATGTTTAAGTCTGCGAAAACCAATTGAAACTCTAGGTAAGGGTTCAAATTATCCCAAAGAGAAGGAGTTAGGCACCCTTTAGGATCCACAAATGTTGTACCCCACTAGATTAAATCTATCAAAGAGGGAGAATTAAGAAATTAATTTTTTTAATATATAAGTAAAATAATGTAAGAGATGTATATATATATATATTAAGTATAAATCTATTGTTATAAAGATATGTATAAAAAATGTATAAGATACATGTGAAAAGAAAATTTTTTGTAATGTATGAAAAGAAAAGTATCTTTGACGTTCTATGAAAAGAAAAAATATTTTACAAATAATACTGCCTACTTGATCGAAATTATAGAGAGAAAAATAAAACTTTTACTTGAAAAGAAAAGATTGCACAATATTTATGATGTAAATGTGTGAATTAATTGATTAATTAAATTTATTTGTGTAAATATTGATGACCTAAATTTGCCTAAATGTATGTTATGTAAGTAAATAATAATGTCCCCATCCGACACACCAAAAAGTAAAGTTTTCAATATATTTAATGTGTACAATTATAAAAAAAATACAAATATAAAATTCTCCTTTTGAATTCCATTTTTCGACAAGTGTTCCTGAGAATCTATACAAACACGTTAATGTCAAAGAAAAATAAATTAAGAACTATGTATGCATATACGTATAAAAACAAATAAAATTTATTAAAGTGTGGGCTCGGATTGGATTTTAGATACACCATAGCTACGATTTGATTGCTTGATTTATCGGTCATCCTAAGTCGACTTACCAAAATATGAATCGTAAAATTCTTTATATTATTGTGATATTGTAAAGATTTCATCATTGCCCGAATTATTTATTTTTTGTTACGTATTTATATACGTAAAGTCCGTCTTTTATTTGGAAAGGCCTAAAAAATCGACAGAGTATTTCTTTACCGGCCATGTATTGGTACATGATATAAATAAGTAATTTGTGAAAATAAAATCCATCTTTCGTTATAAGGTGGCCTCGAAAATTCGACGGAGAGTTATTGTCATCGTTCAAGGTAGTGTAGTATTTGTTCGTTATCAGTGTTGTAAATTACAAAGTAATGAAGGGACAAGATGCTTAAAAACAGTCCCAAAATCAGTCAAGGCATAACGAAGCAAACCCATCAAATTTTTTGGGTGCAAATCGACCCAACAGTAACAAATTATGGAAGCAACCTATCAAAGAGCTAAATAATAGCACAATAATGAAATAACAGTGAGCAAGATTAAACAAAAGACTAAAAAATATAACAATTAACTGTAATAATCAGAGATAGAAAGAATCTCACACAGTGAGGGTGTCAGTGTTGCTTCAATGGTGGATGTCGGAGTAATGCCAAATTTATGCAAGAGCCGTCCAGATCTGTTCATGGTAGAGGCACAAAAGTAGTGTCGTGGGAGCTCGCCTAAAACACCTTGGGTTTTGTCCCTTGGAAATTTTCTAAGTTTTCAGTCTTCTGTGGATTATACGACTCACCATACGAGTCGTATGGAGAGGGTATAAGTTAGGTGACCCACCTAGTAGGATGTCAAGTGCTTGATGGTCAAGTTTATATTGTGGTTACGAGTTGGTGGTGATGAGTCATATATTGAAGGTACAAGTGGTATAGTCCAATTCGTATGTTACCCAGTGTCCAACCTCCTTTGATTATGTCTTCGATACGGTTTGAGGGTACTAGTCATATGGTATAGACACGACTTGGGCAATGGGAATCGTATGATGGACAATGTGTGATGTACAACTTTCTAATCAAGGTATGAGTGAAGGGTACCACTCGTATGATGTGGGTACGAGTGAAGGGTCCAAACCGTACCCTCTTGTGGTGATCTTTATAGTTTAAGTTGGGGGTATTCTAGACATTTCTCCTCTTAACTTATTTTGACCCTATGACTTAAAACACTTTTGGCACTTCATTTACCCTAGTATTCTCAATCAAATACACTTTAAACACTCTTAAATCTCTCTCAAGGCTCTTAGTTTAAAAAATCCTAGGGTTTCCTTAATACAATCAATTTGAGGCTTACAATGGTGGTTTCTCTCTATCTTCTTTAGTATCTAAGGCATGTTACTCCTCCATCATTGTTAGTTCAACTAAAAGCATGTTTTACTTAATGGTTTTCATGGCATAATTATGGGTTTGTGTTGGTCTTGAAATATATGTTGGGGGTTTTGGTTACTACTGGTTGGATAATGTTTTCCCATGTTTTATTTATGTTTTTTCATGTTATAATGTTGGTTTAAACATGTGGTTGCATGAAAATGGTTAATTGGTTTATTATTTTGGTTTTGGAAACTATATGCCCTCAATATGTTTGTTAAAATGTCTATGAGAATGGTTTTGTCATATAGTTTGAATTTTATTGAAATCTTTGTATTGCATAATATGGTAATAGAACTTAAATTGGTTTGGTTGGTTTTAAATGGTTTGGAAAGGCCATGGTGGCCATGGCTTTGGTTTTAAAAACCTTGTGGGGTACACGAAAACCCCCCAAGTGATCTTTATAATGGAGTTCATGGGGTACATGGAAATCCCCCCAAGTGTTGTCTAATGATATTGCTTACAAGATATAGTCGGTATGACGATACCACTTTATAATGCCTTGGTAATTAACTCTTGAAATTGATGGTTTGGCTATGTGCTAAAAGATTTTAATTGGGCAATAATGGCGGGGTGTGATAGCTGACCGTGAAGGTGTGAGTCCGATGGACAGACACTGAAAACTCATGTTTGCTGATATGAGGGTTCGTCATGGTGTCCATATACTTGTGGGATACACGGGAATCCCCTAAGTTACACTTGTATATATGTATCATGGAGGGTGAAGGGTACATGGGGATCCTTGGCCCCTAAAATATCTCCAATTCGTGCGGCTACATGCACTGGGGTCCATTTAAGAGGTAACACTGGACCCATATAGCTCGTGTGTGGTTTTAGAACGGTCAACCTACACATCTCAAGTTATGATTTTAAATGCATGTTAAACCCGATTCCCTTTCTCGACATGGAATATATATATGTATGAATATGATTGCACTTGGTTAGCTCTTTGGTTTTAAATATTGGCATTATTTTACCCTTATTATTGAGTACATTCTAACGTTCACCCGCTAACCCATCTTTAGGAGATGTATCCCCAAGTAATGCAGGAACTAGACATACAACTCCTCCTACTCAGTGACTTGGATTCGGGGATAACTTTGTCTCAAATTGAAGCGGTGAGGTTCCATACTTCAAAAGACTCCATTTCATGTTATGGACTTCTCTACATACTTTTGTTATTTCTTAGACTTTGGTTTTTGGCTATGGTCGGGGGGCATGTTTGGATCAGATATTGTTTTAATTTCGAATAGAGGCTTTATGAGACTACTTTGGGTTGGCATGGGCGGTGTCGGTATTGGTGTCATCCTTGGCATTGGTATTAGTATTAGTATTGGGGATGATACCGTTTAAATATATTTGATTTATGATTGTTCCATATTGTTATGTGTTTGAAGTTCATCCAACAGAGAGTGTAGGGCAGTTATGGTGGGGTATTGGGGGTGGTCTTTGATCTCGATAAGGCTTGAGGCACCCAACATAACTAGACCCTAGTTTTGATTATGACCTATTGGTATCAGAACCCTAGGTTCATTATCAATTAGAAGTCCACAAATCCGTGTTGAGTAGAGTCTCTTTTAAGGGAGTGTAACGCCCCACACTCATAAGGGAGAGGCTATATGTCATTTAGGAATGTTTCTCTTTCTTGTGTCTTAGGAGAGGCTGTACTCATGGGATCCATAATCGGTCTAGGGGTCAAGTTTTGGATTGTTCTAGAGTTCCACCGGATCCTCTAATCCATCTTAAATCACTTAGCCTGATATAAAAAACATCGAGTTTCATCAGTCTATTCATATGTTGGCACAGTTGGTAGCTACTCAGTCTGAGCATGGTGTTCCAGCTACTCCATCTTCTGAGGCCACAAGGGTTGGCCAGTTCATGAGGTTGAACCCTCCGACATTTACTGGTGTGAAGGTGGAGGAGGATCCTCAAGGTTTCTGGATAAGATGAAAAAGATCTTTCATGTTATACATGCCACGAATGTGGAGGGCATAAAGTTTTCCACCTATCGGCTAAAAGATGTGGCGTACCAATGGTATGAGGAATGGGATCAGAAAAGGGGTGACGATATTGAGTTATCTCTGTGGAAAGATTTCTCATATGCTTTTCTGAATTATTTCTTTCCTCAGGAGTTTAGGGAAGAAAAAAAAGAAGAGTTTGTTAATCTAAAGTAGGGTAAGATGTCAGTCAAGGAGTATGCCTTAAAGTTTCACCAGTTATCGCGGTGTGCTCCGGAGTTGGTTTCTGGTATAAGAGAGAGGATGAGGAAGATTATTTCTGGTTTATCCTGAGATTTGATTTTGGAAAGTAAAGCAGCCTTGTTGATAAAGGACATGGATATCTCCAGGTTGGTGGTATACACACAGCAAGTGGAGAAAAAAAAAGAAGCAGGCTGAGATAGTAAAAAGGTGGGGCAAGAATTTTAGGTTCTCTGAGTAATGTGGTAGCTAATAACAGAGTGGTAGGGATGGTGGTCAGTGGCCTAAGAAGAAGTGGGGCAATTTGGGCTCTTATTCAATGGCTAGTTCTCCCTACCTAAAGTCGTCAGGTGATAAGCGTTTCTATGGTAGCCAATCTCAGGCTAGTGGGGCTTAGTCAGATCCATCATATCCTCCTTTTAGATTTTGTAGTCGATTGTATCGGGGTTTCTGTGTTGAGTGAAGGGACAAGTTCTTCAACTGTGGTCAACCAGGGCACATGCTTAGAAACTGTCTTGTTGGTAAGGTTCCCTATGAGGCAAACAAGGTTCATGTTGCCTCTTCTTCAGCTCCAAAATGAAAGGGTGCACTATCTGGCTCCGGTACTGGTCGAAACTGTCTTTATGCTCTCACTACTCGTTAGGAGTCCGAGGCATCGCCTAACGCGACTAGTATGGTGAAACTCTTTTCTCGTTATGTGTACTGTTTACTTGATCCAGGGTCCACTCTATCTTATGTGACCCTATTTGTGGCTGTACATTTTGGTTTTGGTTTGGAGAGTGTTTCAGACTCTTTTCTATTTCTACCATGGTAAGTGACTCTCTGATTTCTAGAAGAATCTATAGGGGGTGTGTGGTATCTATTGGTGGTAAAAAAAATGTGGTGGATTTTTTACAATTAGCTATGGTAGATTTTGATGTCATACTGGGGATGGATTGGTTGCACTCGTGTTACACTTCTCCAGACAGTCTGACCCATAAGGTTATCTTTAATTTCCCTAATGAGCTGGTTATTCAGTGAAAGGGTGGTTTCCTAGATCCTAAGGGGAATTTCATATCATATCTTAGAGCTCGGAGGTTGATCTCTAAGGGGTGTCTCTATAATCTAGTCCGGGTTAAAGATTCTGACTTGGAGTGCAATACCCCGTATTTTTCCTAGCTTGAATTTATTTCAAGAATGTTAAGAAATAGCTTCCAAAATAAAGAATATTTATTTCATGTGGAATTTACCAGATTTAGACCTTCCATTGTGTGGGAAATTGAATAAGTTTTCCATCGATACCAAATTTGCCCAAATTCGATACTTGGTTGAGGAGTTAGAGCATTTTTAAGTTGACAAGGTCCCACCGGAGCAACCACCGCATCGCGGTGAAGGAAAATTTCATAATTGTCAATTTCAGTGGACCTCCGCGATATTGGCACATCGCGGAGAGGTCCAAATTCCCAATTGTCAAAATCCAGTAGCCCAACGCGATACTAGCGCGTCACGCCAGCGGCCAAAATGGCATTCCAAAGGGACACCGCGATGGCTCCGCATCGCAAAGTCCGCCCAGTTCCCACTCGTCCTTTTTTAGTGAGCCACCACGATAGTGGCGTGTCACGGTGGCCTATTAAATCGAGATTTTTTCTTTCTTTTCCAGTTCTTTTTAGAAGTCTAATAGGGACATTTTGGTCAATCCCCAAGGCCCCAATTCGTCTAAAACACAACATTAAATATATTTCAATGCACTTTATGCTTATTTCATCAATTTTCTTTCAAAGCAAAACCCTAAAGCTCCAAAGTTTCTTCTCCAAGAAATCAAAAATCCTCCATAGTTTCTCCAAGAAAGCTCTAAATTGAGGATTCTCAAGACAAAATAATCAAGAACTCATCATCAAGAACTCAAATAGGAATCAATAATTTAAGTTTCTTCATCTAATCATCTACCAAGGTATGTGGGATTTATGAACAATGATCTTCTTCCATCCTTGTGCCCAAAACCAAGATTTTATTAAAATTCATATGATTTTGAATGATTATTCATGAGATTTGAATTAGGGTTCATACCCATTATTTCCCTTTGCAAGATTATGAGTTTTGAGAGATTTTGAAGATGAATTACATGTTTATTTTCATATTTTCATGCCTATTGCAGTAATTTCCAGATTTTGAGATGAATTATCATTGTTTTCATTATCAAGCATGATTATTATGATGTTTTGACATGAGATTGAAGCATAGGTTATTACCCCAAGATTGAATATTATTATTTCAAGAAAGATCATGCTTTAAGCATCCTATTATCAGATTATTTATAGATTTTTAGTAAAGCGTTGATATTTTGATCACCAGATAAGTTTTGGAATCCACTTAACAGATTTATTACAAATTACAGAAAAAAATAGCTTCATTTATAGATTGATTCAGATAAGTGCTTAACTGGTTTCATAATAAACCCTTATGCGAGTTTTAAAGTGGATTTCCAATGAGATGAGCATATCAAATTAAAGAGAGTCGTATTTATCACCAAGTTGGGCATGATTCCAAGGTCTCATACCCCAGAACTATGTGCCACCATAGAATTGAGATTTGAGAGCCCATAGTGGGCTGAGATAGTGATCACTTAAGCAGAGGTTATACTCTCTGGCAAGAGTATGACACCTCTCCCCAATGTGAGGTTTCTTTCTTAGAAGGACGAGATGTTGGACTCCATGTAGCTCGCATGGTTTATGTCGGTTAAGAGAACCTCCCTGCTAGTAAAAAGTAAATAAATAGTTTTGAGTACTTCCCTCTAGTAAGAAAAGCTTTTAGAAAATTAAGTGTAAAGGCTCACAAAGTTTACTCAGATTATGCTTTACAGAAAGATAACAGTTACAGACATTTAGATTTTAGATTTTAGATTTCAGAAGTGAGTTCTTTCTATACTTAGACAGTATGATTTACAGACAGTATGATTTACAGACAGAATACTAGTACAGCTTTCAGAATTAAATATTATGACTCACTAGTTTTATAAAGTATGATTTGCTTCTTATTATTTTAGTATTTCAGATATTCAAGCTTATGTAAGTCATTTACATTTAGCATGGATTGTTTCACAAATTATGATGATGAGATGATGTTTTATTTATGCATTCACCCTCATATACTCAGTACATCCTTATAGTACTGATCCACATATATGTCTATGTGCTATATTGTCTCATAATGTAGGTATCAGTTCAGTTGTAGCACGCATACCATATTTAGATAGTTTGCAGCTTCCAGTTAGCAGGTGATGAGTCCTCTTGTTCAAGGGATCAAGTCAGTCTTATAGTTTCAACAGTATTGTATTTTTCTTTATTCAGTCGTATTGATTTGAGATAGTTGGGGGCCATGTCCTGACTACCTATAGTCAATACTAGTAGAGGCTTCATAGACAGTCAGTAGAGTTATAGTATTTGATACCAGTATTGTTTTGTAAAAGCAGAGTTGTAATCATTTTAATTTAGTTATGTGTTGATTAGATTCAGAAAAGAGTCATCTTCCGCTTATTTCATTCCGATTTATGTATTTTATTCAGTTGCTTATGAGTTATGTAAGTAGAAGGGTTATCTTGGGGTCACTTATGGCCCTAAGCACCATGTGACATCTTGGGACCCATTTTTGGGGTGTTACAAACTTGGCATCTGAGCACAAGGTTCAAGTGTCCTAGGGTGTCTGTGAAGCCGTGTCTAGTAGAGTCTTGCGTAACGGTATGGAGATGTTTGTACTTTTCTTTGAGAGGCTACAAGGCATTTGAGAAAAGTTCCCCTCCTTTCATACTCTAGATCGTACTGTAAAATTATTCCTTCAGAAACTCTTGTCTACTTGTGTGCTACCCCAAAATTCTTCATCTATGACTTATTCTCGAGATAACATGATTAGCAAGTTCCAATTCCTCTTCAAATAATGCTCTCAGATTTACCATCAGTAATCTCAGAAGTCATACCAATAGGCTTGAGAGGAGCTCTCTAGTGTGTCATAAGTCCCTCAAGTTGAAATTTATGTCCTCATCCTTATGAGTTGTTCAGTTAAGACAGAATTAGATATGTATTCAGATTTCCCATTGGCCTTTTTCAATACAGATAGTTCTAATGAGAGGAGATAGTGTGAACTTAGACTATTGAATATAGTGTGCATTTGAGGGATATTATGAACTTCAATGTTATGATTTACGAATAGTAGAACCCTATTATAGTTAGAAGTATGGGTATAGAAGAGTAGTGGCAAGAAAGTGGGAATGACGATTGATAGAAAGTATAGGAATAAACTTAGGCATGTTGTCGAGTTTTGTTAAGGTGATATGTCCTTGTGTGCTAGTTTAGTGGAAGGTAGGGGAGGAGTTATTAGTTAAGGAAAATTATTGCTTGCTTGAAGTACGGAAGGAGTTATTGATAATATTTATGGTGATTGAAAAGTATATGATATTAATGAAGTATTTGGTGATTGAGTACCATTAATTTAGATGTATAGATGGGTAAATAGTAGTTATGTGTAGAAGTAGTATGTGCTAATGGATTATAATGAGATAGGCCATATGATTTTGACTGATTACTATTATTATGAGGATCTAGTGGACTAGTGTTTCTTGATGTTTTATTTTATAGCTTCCAAGTGAGAATTGTATGTAAGGTGGGTTGTTAAATTAAGTTTAGCACTAGACATTAAGTTTGAACAGTTGATAGTCATCAAGGTGGATGTAATGATTTCTTGGTTAGTGGTGCTAGTTATATGGAAGTGATCTAGTAGGCTTGAATAGATGTGCAAGAGTTTGAGTCCATTTTAATTCGTAATTAAGTATGATATTGTATGTATGATGAAGAAGTATGCCCAAGGTGATATGGGGTTCCATTATCTTCTAAGGTTATTATGTGTTGTGTGGTTAGTAGTACCGTTGAGTTGTTAAGAGGAAAGAGACTAGTTATATAGTATATGATGTTTTTAATAGCTAAGTTAAGGATCTTAGTTATGGATAGATGATGTTAAGCCTTTTTGGTTTGATCTTGATTCTCATGGTTTGAAATATAAGTTTAGAGATGTGATATTAGTAGGCTATGACAGAGGTAGTATGATTTAATAAAGGTTGAAGATATCCGTGTTAAGTGTTAGAATCTAAGTTTGAATCTTTTAAGATTGAGCGAATAAAAATAAGATTTGAAGCTTTAGATGGTGTGAACTCAGGAAGTGGTGATACTCATGAAGATTATAGGTTAGTAAGTGTTCACGATATTATATGATGATTAGTGGTGCAATAGAAAGATAGAGTTGTACCTTAGAAGGAAGTATTAGAAGTGAGTTTTACACTTTTAGGTGTAGTCTTTCAGAGTAAGTTTATTATTTGTGTGTATTGTTGTGTTCCAGACTCTAGAGTTCAGTGAGTGTAGTCCATTTTAGAGTTTAGTAAAGGGTTCCTCAGACTTTGAATGATGTCTTAATGCTAAGGGGGAGATGATAGAACAAGAAGCCAAGTCAAGCTCTTAGATTCTAGTAGTGATGCCATTATGTTATTGAGCATCATAAAGGAAGGATGATGCCCAATCCATTTTTTTTTCAGTGTTGGTATTTCAGTTATTCCAATATCTACTCATGCCTTACATGTTAGTTCCATGATCATAGTTCATGCTCATGCATATAATAGAGAATTATGTACTCTCTCAGTTCCTAGTATGAGGAGTTCTAGTTCATTCAGCAGTTGGAATCATATTCCATAAAGTTATAAACTCCAAAATTCAGGTCATACAGCTCATGACTCATGTACTTATACTTTACAGTATATTCAGATCCAGTACTTAGGCGACACTCTTAGCGATCAGTGAAAATGAGATTTATATCTTGTACGCCCTCAGATTAGACCTCTTTAATGAGTCCATGTCATGAACACTCTATTCCCCAGGCCTCGGTAAAGTGTCAAGTTATGCTTGGTATCCCTTCATGTTTCAAGCCCATGTATTCCAACCTTTCAGTGATCTTCCCTTAGGTCAAGATAGTGATGATGAACAGTTGCATAGATGGGAGAGAGTAAATATGTTATGTTGGGAAAAATGGTTGTAGGCTTGTTTTATGTAAGCCTGTAAGTGAAGGAATAGTGAGGTGAAACTTTTTGTGTATGACTTGGTTAGTTGAGAATATTTTATGTGTGTCTTCCTAAGAATCGAATAGTGCATGAAAGTTGTTATTGATAGAGAAGCGCATATATGGTTATGAAGATAGGCTTGAATGTTATGTTGGTGTATAAGAGGATAGGTGTATGGTGCATTAAGGAATTTTTAGTAAGAGGTTGAATTTAGTTATTAATGTGATAAGAAGAATTATCTTAGAGAAGAGTAGTTATGACAATGCTTGGGGTATTGATTCCATGGTTCAGACCAGTATTATGGTGTTATGTGCAGTACCTCGTGATTCCGAGTGAGGCTTACCATAATAAGAGGATTTAGTTCAGTTTAGACTTTAGTAGACAAATTTATCAATTCCCATGTGAGAATTATAAGTTGAATCAAGTGAATATAGTATTCAATGGGAAATAGTATAGTTGAGGGAGTATTTGAGAAGTGTTGATAAGCTTGAAAGTAAGAAGTTCCATTGCTTAAGGACTAGTAATTCTATCCTAGCTTATGATTTATGGGTCTATGTTCCATGCTATAGAGTGGTAACAATGTTGTGATTTCTTATTCAGATGTTTTTTTCAGATCATGTCTAAAGTTCTTTACTCCCTAATATCATTAGAATTTCTTAGAAGAGCAGCAATCCAGTTTAACAGTCAGACAGACAAATTTCTATAGTTTTCCATCTTCCGATTTAGTCTAGTCTTACTACCTGAAATTTCATGAGTGTGGCCGTTTCAAGAGGTAGTTTATTTGCCTCTAGATAAATTGTGAATTCAGCTCAGTATATGCATCTGGCATCAGCTTCAGATTCAGATATCTAGTCATGATTCAATTCATACGTATTCAGTGAATGATCTTAGTTTCCCAATCATCCCAACTCAGACAATGTACTACCCATTGTATGATCTTACCCTCTTTTTCTCATGATTCGTGCCTGCATAAGACTCTTTTTCTCATGATTCGTGCCTACATAATTATCACTTCGCAGTTCTACATGAATAATTGCATCATGAACGCTTCAAGCGAATCCTAAGCTCTCAGAATGAATCAGCTTTTTATAAGAAGTAAAGGCAAGTCATCTCAGAAATCAGTTTCATGATAGAGGTTTCTAACATTCCAGACTTAGTCATGTAAGTATATTCCCAGATGCGAATGTTCAATATGTAATCTCAGTTGAGCTCAGAACTCTCATTCCAAACAGTCCGTTGAGGGTGCTACTTGGGAAGCAGAAGTAGACATACGTACCAAGTACCCTCATCTCTTCTCCATGAACTCAGATTCAGTCAAAGGTAATAGTTTTTCGTTCATTCAGTTCTTTTCTAGTCTCAGATTCAGCTATGTAGCTAATTTCGTTAGAACTCATGTACTAGCAGATCAGTTCAGTAGCTCACTATGTTGAGATTTAGTCATACAGTTTATTTCAGTTGTGCATGATAGCCTATAGCCTCAAATTCCTCAGTATTCTTAGCTTAACTAGCCATATTCGAGTAAGAATGTTCCCAATGGGGAGATATTGTAATACCTCATATTTTTTCTAGCTTGAGTTCGTTCCTAGAACGCGAATAAATAGCTTCCAAAATGAAGAATATTTATTTCATGTGAAATTTTTCAGATTTAGACCTCCCATTATGTGGGAAATTGAATAAGCTTTCCATCAATACCAAATTTTCCCAAATTTGATACTTAGTTGAGGAGTTAGAGCATTTTTAAGTTGACAGTGTCCCACCTGAGCAACCACTGCGTCGCGGTGAAGGACAATTTCATAATTGTCAATTCTAGTGGACCTCCGTGATATTGGCGTGTCACGCCAGTGGCCAAAATGGCATTCCAAAGGGGCACCGCGATGGCTCCGCATCGCGGAGTCTGCTCAGTTCCCACTTGTACTTTTCCAGTGAGCCACCGGGATAGTGGCGCGTCGCGGTGGCCTATTAAATCGGGACTTTTGCTTTCTTGTCCAGTTCCGTTTAGAAGTTTAATAGGGGCATTTTGGTCAATCCCCAAGGCTACAATTCGTGTAAAACACAACATTAAGCATATTTCAAAGCACTTTATCCTTATTTCATCAATTTTCTTTCAAAGTAAAACCCTAAAGCTCCAAAGCTTCTTCTACAAGAAATAAAAAATCCTCCATTGTTTCTCCAAGAAAGCTCTAAATTGAGGATTCCCAAGACAAGATAATCAAGAAATCATCATCAAGAACTCAAATAGGAATCAGTAATTTAAGTTTCTTCATCTAATCATCTACCAAGGTATGTGGGGTTTATGAATAAGGATCTTCTTCCATCCTTGTGCCCAAAACCAAGATTTTATTAAAATTCATATGATTTTGAATGATTATTCATGAGATTTGAATTAGGGTTCATACCCATTATTGCTCTTTGAAAGATTATGAGTTTTTGAGAAATTTTGTAGATAAATTGCATGTTGATTTTCATGTTTTCATGCCTATTGCAGTAATTTCCAGATTTTGAGATGAATTATCATTATTTTCATTAGCAAGCATGATTATTATGATGTTTTGACATGAGATTGAAGAATGGGTTATTACCCCAAGATTGAATATTATTATTTCAAGAAAGATGATGTTTTAAGCATCCTATTGTCAGATTATTTAAAGATTTTTAGTAAAGCTTTGATCTTTTGATCACCAGAAAAAGTTCGGAATCCACTTTACAGATTTATTACAAATTACAAAGAGCAAAATAGCTTCATTTACAAATTGATTCAGATAAGTGCATAACTGGTTTCATAATAAACCTTTATACGAGTTTTAAAGTGAATTTCCAACGAGATGAGTGTAGCAAATTAAAGGGAGTAGTATTTAGCATCGATTTGGGTATGATTCTAAGGTCTCATACCCCATAACTATGTGCCACTGTAGAATTGAGATTTGAGAGCCCATAGTAGGCTAGATAGTGATCACTTAAGCTGAGGTTATACTCCCTGGCAAGAGTATGACACCACTCCTCAACGTGAGGTTTCTTTCTTAGGAGGACAAGACGTTACACTCCATGTATCTCGCATGGTTTATGTCATTTAAGTGAACCTCCCTGCTAGTAAAAAGTAAATAAGCAGTTTTGAGTATTTTTCTACTAGTAAGAAAAGCTTTTAGAAAACTAAGTGTAAAGGCTCATAAAGTTTACTCAGATTATTCTTTACAGAAAGATAACAGTTATAGACATTCAGATTTTAGATTTTAGATTTTAGATTTCAGAAGTGAGCTCTTTCTACACTTAGACAGTATGATTTACAGACAGAAAACTAGCACAACTTTCATAACTAAATGTTATGGCTCACTAGATTTATAAAGTATGATTTGCTTCTTATTATTTTAGTACTTTAGATATTCTAGCTTATGTGAGTCATTTATATTTAGCATACATTATTTTACAAATTATGATAATGGGATGATATTTTAATTATACATTCACCCCCCATATACTCAGTACATCCTTATAGTACTGATCCACATATATGTCTATGAGCTACATTATCTCATAACGTAGGTATCAATTCAGCTGTAGCACGCATACCATATTCAGATAGTTTGTAGCTTCTAGTCAGCAGGTGATGAGTCTTCTTAATTCAAAGGCTCGAGTCAGTCATATAGTTTGAGCAGTATTGTATTTTTCTATATTCAGTTGTATTGATTTGGGATAGTTGGGGGTCATGTCCTGGCTACCTATAGTCAACAGTCAGTAGAGTTAACATATTTTATTCTAGTATTGCTTTGTAAAAGCAGAGTTGTAATTATTTTAATTTAGTCCTATGTTGATAAGATTCAAAAAAAAGTCATCTTTCGCTTATTTCATTCAGATTTATGTATTTTATTCAGTTGCTTATGAGTTATGCCAGTAGAAGGGTTAGCTTGGGGTCACCTGTGGCCCTAAGCATCGTGTGACGTCTTGGGATCCATTTTCGAGGCATTACATGGAGGGTCCTTTTTATGAATTCCGTCCCTATGGTCTTCCCTGATGACATCCCAAGTGTTCATCCGGATAGAGAGATTGAGTTTGGGATTGATCTTGTTTCAAACACTCATCCTATATCTATTTCCCCGCATAGAATGGCTCCAGCTGAATTGAAGGAGCTTAAGGACCAGTTAAAGGATCTCTTAGATCAGGGTTTCATCCATTCTAGTATGTCTCCATGGGATGCATCGGTGTTATTCGTGCGTAAGAAGAATGGTTCCTTTCGAATATGTATTGATTACCGACAGTTGAATAAGGTGACAATAAAAAATAAGTATCCCCTTCGAAGGATAGGTGATTTGTTTAATCAGTTGTAGGGTGCTAAGTATTTATCCAAGGTTGATCTTTGATCCAGATATCATCATTTAAATATTAGGAAGAAGGATATACCAAAGACTTTCTTCCATACTCGGTATGGGAATTATGAGTTTTTGGTTATATCTTTTGGGTTGACCAATGCCTCGACGACACTTATGGATTTGATGAATAGGGTCTTCTATCAATTTTTAGACTTGTTCATCATTGTGTTATAGACAATATTTTGGTGAACTTTAAGAGTGAGGTGGATCATATCGATCACCTCCATTTGGTGTTGCAGACCTTGCGAGAGCAGTAGTTGTATGCCAAGTTTTAAAATGTGAATTCTGGTTGAACGTTGTCACTTTTTTGAGTCATATCATTTTAATGGGGGGTCATGGTAGATCCACAGAAGGTTGCGTTGGTTAAGAATTGGCCTAGACCCACGACTCCAACCGACATTTGAAGCTTCTTGGGTTTAGCTGGTTACTACAGGAGGTTCGTAGAGATTTTTTCTTCTATAGCTTCCCCATTGACTAAGTTAACTCAGAAGAAGGTAAAGTTCTTGTGGTTTGATGCTTATGAGGGTATTTTTGAGAATCTGGTGAATAAGCTAACTTCGACCCCAATTTTGACTTTGCCTGAAGGCATAGATGGGTTTGTAGTCTATTGTGATACTTCTCGTGTTGGGCTTGGTTGTGTTCTGATGCATCATAGAAATGTGATCGCTTATGCCTCTAGGAAGTTGAAGTTGTATGAGAGAAATTATCCAACTCATGATTTGGAACTATTAGTTGTGGTGTTCGCGTTGAAAATTGGGCATCACTATTTGTATGGATTGCATATGGATATCTTTTTTTATCATAAGATCCTGTAGTATGTATTTACTCAGAAAGAGCTTAACCTCAGGCAAAGGAGATGACTTGAGCTACTCCAAGATTATGAAATGAATCTTCACTATCATCTAGGTAAAGCCAATGTGGTTGTTGATACTCTTAGCAGGTTAAATAGGAGTTGGTAAAGGACATTCACAGTTTGGCTAACCTTGGAGTTTGTCTCTTAGACTCTGAGAATGGTGGAGTGTTTGTTCAGAAAGTAGTGCAGTCAGTTTTTGGTGCTGAAACTAGGGAGAATCAAGTGTTGGATCCTGTGTTGATAAGGATAAAAGGTGACGTTGGTGTGCAGAAGGTGATGGCCTTTGAGATTAGTAGTGATGGTAATTTACGGTACTAAGAGAGATTATGCGCTTTTGACGTCGATGGTTCGTGAGAAAGTATCTTGGCTGAGGCGCATGAGTTGCACTATGTTGTTCATCCTAGTTCGATAAAAATGCATCATAACCTCGAGAAAATATATTAGTGGAACAATATGGAGAAGGATGTAGCCAACTTTATGGCTAAATGCATGGTGTGTCAGCAAGTGAAGGTTGAGCACATGAGGCACGGAGGTTTGTATCAAGAAATTGAGTTTCTCGAATAGAAGTGGGAAGTGATCAATATGAATTTCGTTACCGATCTTTCTCGATCTTGAAATTCATTTGATTCGATTTGGGTCATCTTGGATATAATGACAAAGTCGACTCACTTTTTGCCAGTGAAGACTAACTTCTCGACGGAGGATTATGCAAGGTTGTATCTCCATGAGATTGTAAAGTTTCATAAGTTACCTATTTCTATCATCTCGGATCGCGGTACGCGGTTTTCATCTCATTTTTTATAGTCATTTTATAAAGGTTGGGGACTAAGGTTAGTCTAAGTACTACTTTCCACCCATAGTTGGAGAGGCAAGTGGGGAGAACTATTCAGACATTGGAGGATATGCTTCGTGCTGGCATGATTGACTATGGTGGTAGTTAGGTAGAGCATTTACCTCTTATAGAGTTTGCTTACAATAAAAACTACCACTCTAGCCTTGGGATGGCTTCGTTTGAAGTGTTTTATAGTAGGAGGTGTAGATCTCCTATTAGGTGGTTTGAGGTTGGCGAGTCGGAGTTGTTTGGCCTAAATTTGGGTCACCAAGCCACGGATAAGGTGAAGGTGATTCGGGATAGGCTTAAGGCTGCCCAAAGTCACCAAAAATCCTATGCGGGTATGAGGCATAAATACTTGGAGTTTGAGGTTGGGGATAGGGTGTTCTTGAAGGTATCTCCTATGAAGGGAATAATACGGTTTGGTAAGAAGGGGAATCTCAGTCCTCGATATGTTGATTTGTACTTGATTTTTAGAAGGGTTGGTAATATTGTGTATGAGTTGGAGTTGCCTTCTAGTTTGAGCTCCATTCATTAGGTATTCCATGTTTCTATGTTGAGGAAGTGTATGGGTGATCCATCTCAAATCGCGCCTATCAAGGATATTGGTCTTTTAGATTCTTTGTCCTATGAGGAGGCCCCGATTGAGATCTTGGATCGGCAGGTTCATCGGTTACGGACCAAGGATGTAGCTTCGGTCAAGGTTCTATCGAGGAACCACAAGGTTGAAGAGGCTACTTGAGAAGCGGAAGAGGACATAAAGTACGAGTATCCGTTCCTATTTTTTCTTCGGAATTTGTGCAAAAAGTGTGTGTTCTTCATCATACTTTTGTTTTTAAACTTTGTTAAAGGAAAGATTGACTTCCTTACATCTTTGTTTTCTAACTTAGTTAAAGGTCAGAGTCGAGATGTTGGGGTATAAATCATGTTTGTACTGTCTTGTTCCATCATTCGAGGATGAATAATCAAGTGGGGGAAAATTGAAACACCTTGGGTTTTGTTCCTTGAATTTTTTTTGAGTTTTCAACCTTTTATAGATCATACGACTCACCATACGAGTCGTATAGTGAGGGTACGGGTCAGGTGACCAATCTCGTAGGATGTCCAGTGCTTGGTGGTCAAGTTTCTGTTGTGGTTACGAGTTGGTGGTGATGAGTCATACGTTGAAGGTACGAGTGGTATAGTCTAATTCATATGTTACACAGTGTCCAACCCCCTTTGATTCTATCTTGGATAAGATGTGAGGGTACTAGTCATGTGGTATGGATATGACTTGGGCAATGGAAGTCGTATGATGTACAGTGTGTGATTTCCAACCTTCTAATCAAGGTACGAGTTGAGGGTACCACTCGTATTATGTGGGTACGGGTGAAGGGTCCAAACCGTACCCTCCTGGGTGATTTTTACAATTTAAGTTGGGGGTATTTTGGATATTTTCCTCTTAACTTTTTTTGACCCCACGAATTAAAACACTTTTGGGACTTCATTTACCTTAGTATTCTCAATCAAATACACTTTAGACACTCTCAAATGTCTCTCAAGGCTCTTAGTTCAAGAAAATCTAGGGTTTCTTCAATACAATCAATTCAGGGCTTACAATGGTGGTTTCTCTCCGTCTTCTTTGGTATCTAAGGAATGTTACTCCTCCCTAGTTGTTAGTTCAACTAAAAGCATGTTTTACTTAATGGTTTTCATGGCATAATTGTGGGTTTGTGTTGGTCTGGAAATATATGTTGGGGGTTTTGATTACTAATGGTTGGATAATGTTTTCATGTGTCCTATTTATGGTTTTTCATGTTATAATGTTGGTTTAAACATGTGGTTGCATGGAAATGGTTAATTGGATTTTGATTGTGGTTTTGAAAATTATATACCCTCAACATGTTTGATAAAATGCCTATGGGGATGGTTTTGTCACATAGTTTGACTTTTATTGAAATCTTTGCATTGCATAATATGGTAATGGAACTTAAATTGGTTTGGTTGGTTTTAAATGGTTTGGAAAGGCCTTGGTGGCCATGGCTTTGGTTTTAAAAACCTTGTGGGGTACACGGGAATCCCCTAAGTGATCTTTATAATAAAGTCCGTGGGGTGCATGGGAATCCTTTAAGTGTTGGCTAATGACATTGCTTGCAAGCTATAGTCGGTATGACGATACCACTTCATAATGCCTTCGTAATTAACTCTTGTAATTGGTGGTTAGACTATGTGCTAAAAGGTTTTAATTGGGCAATAATGGTGGGGTGTGATAGTTGACCATGAAGGTATAAGTTCGATGGACGGACACTGGAAACTCATGTTTGCCGACATGAGGGTTGGTCATGGTGACCATATATTTGTGGGGTACACGGGAATCCCCTAAGTTACACTTGTATATATGTATCATGGAGGGCGAAGGGTACACGGGAATTTCTGGCCCCTACAATATCTCTGGTTCATTTGGCTACACGCACTGGGGCTCGTTTAGGGGGTAACACTGGACCTATATAGCCCATGAGTCACAGCCCAGGTTAAGATTTTAAATGCATGCTAAACCCGGTTCGCTTTCTCGACATAGAATATATATATGTATGATTGTGATTGTACTTGGTTACTTACTTGGTTTTAAATATTGGCATTATTTTATCCTTATTCCTGAGTACATGCTATAGTTCATCCACTAACCCATCTTCGTTTCCTGTATCCCCACGCGATGTAGGAACCAGTCATACTACTACTCCTGCTTCGTGACTTGGAATTGGAGACAACTTTGTGTCGGATTGAAGTGGTGAACTTCCATACTCCTGAAGACTCCATTTCATGTTATGGACTTCTCTACATACTTTTGTTATTTCTTAGACTTTGGATTTTAGTTATGGTCGGGGGCATGTCCCGACAGGATATTATTTTAATTTTGGATGGAGGCTTTGTGAAACTTCTTTGGGTTGGCATGAGCGGTTCGGTATTGGTGTTAACCTTGACATTGGTATTGGTATTGGGGATGGCACCGCTTTGATTTATGATTGTTCCATCTTGTTATATGTTTGAAGTTCATCCAACATAGGGTGCAGGGCAGTTATGGTGGGGTATTGGGGGTGGTGTCCGATCCCGATTGGGCTTAAGGAACCCGACACGACTTGGACCTGGTTAGGGTCGTGTAATTTCCCATCGACGATCAATTTTGGTGTGGCGCAATAGAAGAGGGGGAGAATGGACAGCGCGTTTGAGGGATCGCCCGTCGATGACCAATTCCGGCGAGGCGGGGAGAAAAGGGAAAAGAAAAAGGAAGAGAAGTTGTGGCCGGAGCTCATCCGTCGGAGCTACGAAAATGACAGTAGTGAATAAAAAAAGAGAGAAAGGGAGTGAAAATGAGATTTAGAGAGAGAAAAGAAAGAGGTGTGTGTGTTTTGTGCTTATCTGTTTTTGTTTGTATTTTGTGCGTGTGTGTGTATTTTGAGAGAAGGAAAATTTGGTAGGTGGAGTGTGGGTGTGTGTTTTGTGTATGAGAGAAAAAATATGGGTGTGTATTTGTATGTGGGAGGAGAAAATATAGGTGTATTCATTTTTGTTTGGTTTTCAGAGAGAAAATGGGAAAAGAGGAAAAATATATGTATGTATATTTTGAGAGAGGGGAGAAAGAGGAACAAAAGAAAACAATTGAATTTTTTTTGTCTTCCCTCCTCACTATTTATAATGAAAAGTGACACCCCTTATTATCCAATGGATAAAGGGGTGTCCCATCTTTTTATATTAGTGCATCCTTTGGTCCTTAAGTTATTGACCAAAGGATAGTGTCATTGAGTAGTTATTGTCAGATGCGACAAGACATCATTTTGTGATCGTTGTCGGATGTGACAAGACATTATTGCGTGGTCATTGTCGGATGTGACAAGATATCAAATTATTATACTGTGTATCAAAATAACTGATTCGACTCGGCGTTTGCGGGCTTTAATAAATGTACAAAATATAGGTATTGATAATTACAAAAAAATGTAAAGAAATTTGAAAGTATTTAAAGTGTAATTAATTTGAAAGACATGTAATGTAAAGTCGTGTACGTGTGCAAATGATTGTGAAAATATTTAAAACGATAATAAATTGATAAAAAAATCCTAATGTACGGAGAATTATTAATAAATTATGAAAAATAAAAATATGACAACAAATTGATAAAAATTCTAAAGTAAGGATGATTATCAATAATTTGTTAACAATTATAAAAATATACGTGAAAATTGTATTTTGTGCTCTTTAATGATCAGAAAGCCTGAAGACATTAATTTTAAGCACGAAGAGCAAAAATTGGGTGTCAACAACCCCCACCCCAACCACCCTCCCCCCAAAAAAAAAATTATTTTATTTTTATAATGACTTTTTTCTTTACACTACCCACCCCTGATTCCCTACCCAATACCTTCCCCACCCCCACTTTTTAGAATTTTTTATTGTTATTTTTTAGAATCTCTTTTTAAAAAAAATCTCACCCCACCCCCTACCATAACCCAAAATTTTTTAATATATATATATTTTTTAGATTTTTTTTCTATCCCTACCCAAACGTCACCTACATCTATCACTTCACCTATCTCCTCCCCCCCCCCCCCACAAACCCTACTCATCCCACCCCGGTTCGGCCATTTTAATTCTCTACCCCCATCCTCCCCCATTACAATACTATCACTACATCTTTACTCATTTATGTTGTTTCTTAATAATACATCAAACGTGTTAAACCATATTACGTTAAAAGAAAAGGTCCAAATATTCATTTAATATTTATGAGGTATTTGTATACATCATATATAGAAACTTCAAATTTTTTAGTTACACCTATAACAAAAGATAAATATAATGGTAATTGTAAACAACAATAACATAATAGCAACAACAAAAATATTGAACTTTTAACATAAATTTTCATGATATGTTTCAAATACATGGCATGTTCCTCACTTTTTCATATTCACTAAATTTTACCAAATTTCACATAACAAATCTTATTAGGTAATTTCAATTGCAATATTTCATTGAACATCTTGCCTTCATGAATATATTCGAGCTAATGTCGTACCTCCATTTAAGATCTCCAAATTTTGCAATTTGACCAATTGAACATGTTGCTTTCTTGGACAACATAACAAAATTTATATAATAATAATGGAAAAGGGTCAAAAATATCCCTAAACTATGTGAAATAGATTGAAAATACCCCTCGTTAGTTTTTTGTCTTAAAAATACCCCTTCGTTAAATATTTGGCTCAAAAATACCCCTCCTCTAAAGAAATTCAGAAAAGGATCAAAAATACCCCTGAACTATCTGAAATAGATAAAAAAATACCCCTCGTTAGTTTTTTGGCTCAAAAATACCCCTCTATTAAATATTTGGCTCAAAGATAACCCTCCGCTTAACGAAATTCAACCAAGCATGCCACCTAGATGAAAAAAAAAAAACATGACTATTCCAAATTACCATCCACATGTAAAATGTTAGTATTTTTAAAATTATATGACATTCCTTTATTCTTGATGAAGGAGTTAAATAAAAAGATTATATTCAGTGATGTTGATTTATTTTTTCTGGACTCAATGAATGTTGATAGTTTTTCTAATTTTATGTTTAATCATCAAATATTCTTAGAATTTTTGAAAATTTCACTTTCAGAAAAGTAAATGACATTTAATATATTTTAATCATTAGAAAAACATGGATATAATTTTCTTTAATAATCTAAGTGAAAAGTTTATCATCTAATGAAAAAAATTGAATAATTTGTACTCCTTTAACAAAATTTATTTAGTACATTCCCAATGTCGAGAAATCCCAAAAACGTTAAACTAAATCCAGTAAAAATACTGATTTATTTTATTTTATTTTATTTAAATATTTTTAGAAATTTTTAATTTTGCTGATCATATTTTTTTCCAGATCAATAAAACTGCTTTACAAAAAAATAAAAATAAAAATAAAAATAAAGAAGAAAGGAATGTCATATAATTAAAAAAGACTAGCATTTTACATGTGGATGGTAATGTGGCATAGCAACGTGATTTTTTTTTTATCTAGGAGGCATGCTTGGTGAAATTTCATTAGGGGGGGGGGGGATTTTTGAGCTAAAAAACTAACGAGGAGTATTTTTGATCCATAAGATATCTTTGGACCTCAAAATTACAAATAAATGAAATCATGGGCATTAATAAAAATAAATTGAACCACAAAATAAAAAACAAAAAAAATAAGGAGAAGAAGCTATTTATTAATAATATAGAGAGAGAGAGAGAGAGGAGACAAAATGAAATATGTCCCATTTATATTGCTAGTTGGCATATTGAAACTGAAATTTCAAAATTTCAAAACAAGAGATTGTATGAGATTACAATATTTGGTTATCTTGTAGGATAAGCTTAAGAGGGCTGTAAAAGAGTTCCAAATAAATTATACCACATATTTCTATTTCTTATTTAGAGAGTTATTATTTCTAGTTCTAATAAATTAATAAATTTGTCTCTTTATATTTCAAAGCTTATCTTTTTAACAATTTTTTTTATATCTTTTTAATTTAAAGTAAAAAGTTTTAAAAGTTACTTAATAGCTAAATAAAATTTGTGTAGTATTTTCAAATTCAGTTTTGGATATGATCTTTATCTTTTCTTCAATTCAAATATTTATATGTTTCATTATAAATTCAAATTTTAAACTTAACCTTTTACCTGTTGTTGCTGTTGTCTATTATTATTATTAAACTAGTGAGAGTTCAAATATATTTTATAGTATATAAAAGGAAGAAACTTATGAAATAGTAATAGTTTATTTAGGATTTTTCAACCATAAGTTTCTATTTTTAAACTAGTGAATTTTTTTTCTTTTTAGAATAATACATTTTCAAATTCAAATATTTAATATTCTTTTTACAATGGCATTAAATCTTGTCCTAAAATTTTCCATGTGTCCTCTCAATAGCTTGCCACTTGGCTAATAATAGTGTTTCGACCTCTGCTTTATAATATACTGGTTTAACCACACGTGTCTCGCACGTGTAACGTTTGATTATTTAAAATTAAGTGATTTTGTCTATTGCGGAGATTTTTAATAAAGTATAAAAGTTCAAATCACTTTTCAAAAAATCTTTGACACTTTAATATAATAATGTAAACATAAACATATACATATATATATGTTTTCCCAGTTTCAAGTGGTTGATGAATCATCACTTTTGCGTTTGCGTACCTTTTTTCCTTGCTGCCACAGGCTAAGAGAGATGCATCAATTTGAACCATATTTGTGTTACGATTATTTTTCTCTTTCTTTTTATATATTTAAATTTTTTCCTTATTTTTAATGTCAAATCCTTACAAAATTATTGATTACATTTTTATTACGTACTTAAAACTTTTAAAAATCTGGTACTTCTTAAATTTTTCTTATTCTAATAGTTTTATCTTTATTTTTAGATTTTTCAAATCTTCTTAAAATCAAATTTAGTTGATTTATAATTTTTAAACTAATGAAAAAAGTATCAGTTGTCATTAATTTTGATGACTTCTAATAAGAAGGGGTTTTACCATGAATATATTTAATTAATTTTCAACTCTTAAATTAGAAAAAAATATTGAAATTCTGATGACTTCTAATAAGGAAAGGTTTTTACCATAAATATATTTAATTAATTTTCAACTCTTAAATATAAATATTAGAACAGAACAGTGAAAAGACGATTTTGTCTAAAGAAAAGACTTTTAATGAAGGGCAAAAAGTTGAAACAACATTTTTAATGTCCTTCACACTTTTAATATATTATAGATATAGATTAAAGATATCGATATAGATATTATTATTATTATTATTATGGGAAAAGGCATCGTTTCCACCCCAAACTATACAAGAAAAGTTGAAGTCACACCTAAACTATACTAGTGACCTATTACACACCTAAACTATACAAAAGTGGAACTATTTTCCCCTTGAAATGTCAAAACTAGATTTTATCTTGAATGTGTATACACGCGCTGACACGTGTCAAACACATATTTTTTCACCTTTTTTTCTTCTGTTTCCCTAAATTAATCACCAGCACCCCCCCTTCCATCTCCACCACCTCTATCCATATATATATATGTATATATATATGTATATATATATATATGTATATATATATATATGTATATATATGTGTGTATATAAATATATGTATATATATGTGTGTATATATATATATGTATATATATATATAAAAAAAAACTTCAAATTATCATATCCTTCAATCCTTCTTCTTTTAGTTAAAATCTGGGCAAAGCCCATTTACTGATAAACAAACGGATTCGATCGGATCAAAGCAATCCAAATCCGACAAACAAAAGCACTTCAATCCTTTCACTGTTTCACAATCTTTCGCCATTTTTTGTGAAATTCTAGAAACCCACAACCCAATTCAATAAAATTCGAGCAAATAATAACCCAAACCGTAAAATGCAAACACAGAACTCAATTCTTGAAAATTCAAGAAACCCACAACTCAGTTCAATAAAATTCAACTAATTTACAATTCAATTCGTAAATACAAGAAACCCATAACTGAACTTCATAAAATTTGATAAATTTAAAATAAATTTGCAAAATTCGAGAAACCCACAACACAATTCAGTAAAATGCAAGAAACATAGAATCCAACTCGTGAAATTCAAGATACACACATTTCAATTTTGTAAAATTTGAACAACCCACAATCCAACTCATGAAATTCAAGATACCCATAATCTAATTTTGTAAAATCCGAAAAACACACAATCTAATTTAAATTAAAATTGAGTAAATTTCGTCTAAATAATACCCAGATTCACAGAGACATATCAATTATAAATTGGACAGAACACATCAATATCAAATTATATTCGTACTATTTTTTCTAACAAAACCAAAAAGACATAGCAATAATAACAAACTTCTTGCTACTTGTAATAATAAAGGAAAAAAATAAAAGGGTACGTGTATTTGTGAATTCATTGATGAATTGATGGAGGTTGAGAGGAGGTAAGGAATAAGTAATGGAGTTAAGGAAGAAATGAGAAAACATGAAAGAAGACAGATATGAAGAGAAAAAAATGAAAAGGAAAAACAAATTAAAAGACAAAGAAAGAAAATAAAAATTATATAAATATAAATCAAAAACTAATTAAATATAATTGATTGATAAAATGCAATTGAATAATGACACGTGTACGTTTTAATAAGCTTTTAATTTTCTTTTCTGCTTTTCACGCGTGTAGAAATGTGATATCACGTTCTTTGCCAGATTAGTTTGGAGGGGTAAATAGTTCCACTTTTTTATAGTTTAGGTGTGTAATAGTTCACTAGTATAGTTTAGGTATGGCTTCGACTTTTCTTGTATAGTTTGGGGTGGAAACGATGTCTTTTCCCTTATTATTATTATTATTATTATTATTATTATTGTTATTATTATTATTATTATTATTACCATGATCATCATCATCATCACCACCACACTATTGCCATTACTACACACGTTTTTTTTAGCAAGCACTATTATATGTATTACTATTTATTATTTTTATTATTAAACTAAACGTATTCTATTATGATATTAATGTATATCAGTTGTAGTGAATGTCTATCAAGATCTACTTGATATCTATTAGGATTTGAAGTATCTGTCTTTTACTCAGAAACTAGGAGTAAATTTTCCCTATAAATAGAAGGGTTTCCTTCATTGTAAATGATCTCTCAAGAGAAATAAGAATTACTATCTATTCTCTCTCGACTTTTCTTCTTTATTCATAGCTATTTTATACCATGTTATCAGCACGAGACTCTGTCAAACAAGGTGAGATTATAAATCTAAAAGTAATTTCAAGGTTAGTAATTCCTTATATTATCTGTCTTTTGCTACTACTAATATAATTATTGTCGGATTTGAGGAAAAATAATTGTTTTGGAACCATTTATGTTTTAAATTTACTCCTCAAGAACAATATTATCAAAAGGGAAGATAATATGTTGGGTTCAAGTCCTATGGATTTATGCCTAAGATGTCTTTATATAGATAAGACGTTGAGTTTGAATCTTAATGCACCATATTGATGATATTATGATGGTTAAGGCAAAATAATTGATATTTGGTGAAACATGTCCCATTAAATATGCTTCATTCCTTGAATTGAATGTGGTAGCAATAAATCATATGCATGCCTCAAATTGCTTTTGTAGTAGCTATCATAATTTGATACGCTTAAGACATGATTATATTCCATTCCTGAGAATTAGAATTTCGATTATTATAAATACAGATCTATACCTTGGGTGAATATGATTGTATATACACTCAAACGTATTCTTAATTGTAAAGATATCACAATCCACCTTCAAAAGAGGTGGAATAACTGAAAGATTGAATATCTCCTAGTTACTATGATAAGAAACATGAATGTGTAAAGTTACCCAAGCATGATGAAATCACATGCCATAATAAACTAAGAGTTTATTGTTTATTAATACAAAATTCATGCAATAGTAAACCTGATGTTTACTAAAGAATTTTTGCACATGTTATGGTAACTTAGAGTTACTAATACAAATTATTTAATCCATTGACATAAACGAT
Organism: Capsicum pubescens; assembly: GCA_030864215.1. Lineage (NCBI taxonomy): Eukaryota > Viridiplantae > Streptophyta > Magnoliopsida > Solanales > Solanaceae > Capsicum > Capsicum pubescens. The sequence goes on from CM061540.1 coordinate 238,422,576, forward strand.
TTGCCATCATGAAGATGTGAATATTGAGTATTAGACATATGTTGAAGAAATAAAAGATTCTTCAAGAATTATTTATGTTGTTTATTCTCATGATAAGTTGGTTGGACCAACTAATGTTGGGATTAGATCCCTTAAAATCTGAAAAGTATAAAAGGTGAATATGGGATCGTTCACCCGTCATGTGATCTATTAAGATGCATCGATATAAGATAATCGCATCTATATTTATTGTCAACCTGCAGTTTGATATTCATAAAGTTGCTTGCACAATAAAATTGAGTTAAGAGCATGATTTTCAGATTGTGGAATCAAGTCAATTCATCTTAATGATGATGGTTTGACATTTAATGCCTTTGATAAATAGCTAAGTCATTGCTAATGAGAATAAAATCTTTATGCGTTGGTTTGAAATATTATATTCAAAAGTAATTGTATGAATCAAACCAATAAAATATGATTAACTCCCTTCAAAGTTGGTTCTGAATCAAGAATCATACATTGTCCATCTAATAGTTTTAATGTGTGGTATACGATTAATAACTATACCATGATGCACAAAGATGGATTCCTCAAAGAAGATGGAGGATGTATGTTAGTTTTATTAACACAAGGGGGAGATTATAAGCAGTTATGAAATATGTCAGAAATTATCATCAGATCCTCATTCAAAAATGTCGAAAGCATCTCATATTTAAGCTACAAATGCTCCTATTTTATGTCCCTGGAGGAAAAGTCTATGCATGCGTGAAGTGTGGTAGATTAATAGGTTTCAATGAAATAAATTCTTGAAAAGGATAATGAGCAAATGATCATAATAAGAAGGCAATGTGCTCTTGAAGAGCCTACGACATAACACTTCATAAAACCTTATGAGAGGTTCAGGTACCTGAAAATAAGGAAATAATGAGATCTCAAAATGTTATGTCATATTGCGAACCATACAAAATGAGAAACCGTCGATGATATCTTTGATACAATATTGGCGCAATATTGTGAAAGATTATGAGGATTCGAATCCTACGTTTATTTAAGCATGCTGACGTAGAAGCATTTATCAAGTGACATGAAAGGATACATCTTGGTAAGCATAAAACTTATTTGATTTGCAGTCCAGACACTTGAAGATGTCGTACGTGGTATGTTGAATATTGTCACTTGACAAAATTTATATGAGAACTTTTAAGGATTCAAAATGTTTGAAGCATATAAAAGTTTCTGGGAAACTTATCTATAATCCTTATATTGAATAAGCTTATATCTTGAAAATTATTGAAACTCTTGGAGAGTTTTCAAAAGCAATAGAATATTTTCTTAAATGAAAAACATGCATAATTGAATAAGGATTCATTCCGAGCTCAAGAAAAGAATAAGGAACTCCTTGGTTATAAAGTATCATATCTTAGTGCAATTGGTACACTAATGTATCTTACAAATACTACAAGGCATCACATAGCCTTTTTCGGTCAACTTGTCAGCAAGGTATATGTAGTTCCGCTCTTATTAGGAGACATCGAAATGTGATCAAACATATAAGCTTATTTTATTCTAAAGATTGCATTTCCGATCTTGTTGTTATGCTGATGCTGGGTACTTATTTGACCCGTATAAAGCTTGATCTCAAACAGGCTATGTGTTCATATATGGGGGTACTGCCATATCTTGGAGATCAACGAAACAGTCTATCGTAGCCACTTCATTAAATCATGCTGAGATTATAGCTATTCATGAAGCAAGCCGAGGGTGTGTGTGATTGAGGTCCATAATAAATCTCATTCGAGAAAAATGTGGCTTGAACTGTGACAAAGTACCCACAATTTTATATGAAGATAATGCAACATGCATAGCACAACTTAAAGGAGGATTCATAAAAGAAGATAGAACGAAGCACATTTCGCCAAAGCTATTCTATACATATGAGCTCCAAAAGAATGGTAATATTAATGTGGAATAGATTCATTCAAGTGACAATGTGGCTGATTTATTCACCAAGTCTCTTCCAACTTCAACTTTTAAGAAGATGGTACACAAGATCAGAATGCAAAGATTCAAGGATATTCTTATTAGTGGAAGTAAATACGCGTTGTACTCTTTTTTCCTTATGAGGTTTTGTCCCATTGGTTTTCCTTGTAAGGTTTTTAATGAGGCAACCTATATGCGTATTGTTAGACATTCAAGAGGGAATGTTATGATATTAATGTATATCAGTTGTAGTGAATATTTATCAAGATCTACTTGATATCTATTAGGATTTGAAGTATCTGTCTTTTACTCAGAAACTAGGAGTAAATTTTCCCTAAAATAGAAAGGTTTCCTTCATTGTAAATCATCCCTCAAGAGAAATAAGAATTACTATCTATTCTCTCTCTACTCTTCTTCTTTATTCTTAGTTATTTTATAACATATTTAAATATATTTTATAGTATATAAAAGAAAGAAATTTATGCAATAGTAAGAGTTTATTTAGGACTCTTCAACCACAAGTTTTCATTTTTAAGCTAATGATTATTTTTCTTCTTAAAAGGATAATACATTTTCAAATTCAAATATTTAATATCCTTTAATTCAAACTTTTTATTGCAATGGCATTAAATCGTGTCCTAAAATTTGCCACGTGGCCTCGCAATAGCTTGCATTGCGAGGCCACGTGGCTAATTGTGGTGTTCTTCCTTTTCTTTATAATATATATAGATAGATAGATTAAAGAAGATTAAAAATACTTATTTTTGATAAACTTAAAGGATTGAAACTACTCTAACTAATTTTTAAGAAATTATTTTGATATTACTTATCTATAAGAGGGAGTTTGAGTGCTGAAACAGGAAGCAGGTCGTCATGTCTGCTTGTGCTGGCTACTTCAGCTTCTTTAATATTGATTTTATTGTATCACCCCTAATTAATTATTATAAGTCACTTATGTGTTAGAAAATTAATAATATTTAATAAAAATAAGTAAAATAGACATTTGTGACATGACTGCTTTAACCATAATTTTACTATATTACCCCCAATTAATTATTATAAGTCATCTAAGTATTGAAAAATTAAGAAAAAATAATCAAATACCCCCCCCCCCAACCTATAGTCGAAATCTCAACTAGATACTCAACCTTTCAATTAGACCTATTACCCCTCCCCCCCCCCCCCCCCCCCGATCTATTTTTTCCTATATTTATTACCCCCCCTAAATGCTGAGCTGGCAACATAAACCAAGTAAAAAGACTTTCTTGCATTTCATGCGCCTGGCCCATGCCTAAGCAAAACAAAATATCTCTTTTATTTTTTCAATTTCATTTCCTCTCTCCTCTCTCTTCTCTCTAAACCTTTCATCTTTCTCTCTCCTCTATTCTCTACTTTCTAAACCGCGATTTCATCAGTTTTTTTGAGTGATTTTTGTTCTAATCAAAACATTTTGGTTGTGGATTTTCAAACAATCATCTTGTTGTTGTATCAAGGTATTTTTTTTCTAAACTGAAAAAATTAAATTAGGGTTTTTAGGTAATCTCCAATTTTACAAATTAATTGAGTGAAATTAACTGACTTTTTCTGTTATGACGTTGTCTAAGTGTTCTATTAATAGCATAATCCGTTCGTAAGTACATGATTTGTTGAGTGTTTAAGTGGTTTTATTAGAAATTATGGATTTTCTCCTAATATGAAAACTTAAAATTTCAGTTGTGTTTAATAGGACGTGCATGTTAATATATTGTTAGTTTTATGCTAAACCCCAAAATTGCGATTTTTGTTGATTGTTTAAGTTGGTTTATTAGAAATTAGGGCTTTTCTCCGATTTGTTGTTAACATGACAAAATTTGAAAATCAATTGTGTTTAATAGCACGGCCATGTTAATATCTTGTTATTTTGGTGTTGAATTATGTAGCATGTTCATGAATTTTATTTTTATTTTTCCAAAATATTTCTGCTATGCTACAATGTCTTATTTGATTCTTTATTGTCGTCAGGTAAGACATGAATGGTTTTACGTTGATAACTCTAAGATGTTACCATGGTGGGGTCTTACATTTTAGTGGGAGGAAACCAGTTTATAAGGGGGGTTAGTAACAAAATTTTTGGATGTTGATGTAGATAAGATGTCATATTTAGAGTTGAAAGACTATATCAGAACATTGGGATATAGCACAAGTTGCACTTTTAGTATTAAAGCACCAAACTATTTCATTTTGGTAAATGTTAATAATGATATGGATATTTTGACATGATGTCTTCCTTAGAAGATAGGGATGTAGTTGAGGTATTTGTCAACCATTTAGTTGATGAGCCAGATGTTGTGGGACCCCCTCCCCCCAAACCTTTATTTTTAGAAATGTTTGTCCTGGGGATTTGGAGGAATCTGGTGCATCTTTTAATGTTAGGACTAACTTTAGGGTAGGTGAGGACCATTTAAATGTGGAGGACCCTGCTTCTTCTTTTTTTCCAACCATATCTCCTTTCAATACCACACCTTATTTCACTACTGCATCAACTGCTGCTGCACCAAGGGCTGCTGCACCAAGTCCTGCTGCATCAACTGCTGCTGCAATAAGTGATGCTGCAGTAGATGATATAGATGTTGGTCCTGCTAGATCTGATTTTTTAGAAGAAGTAGAGGGCTCAGATTATTCTACTGAGGATAGTGTTGAGTCAGAAGGAGAATTAGTTGGAGATGATGATGAAGAGGAGTATGGTAGTGATGTACATGAGGAGGCTAGGAAGTTGAGAGATGAAAAGAGAAAGTATCAAAGGAGGAAAAGAAGTGAGAGAGTACCAGCTGACAATACAGAGGTACCAGTAGGTGAAGCAGTACCAGATCTAGGTTTTGATGAAATTGAAACAGGTAGAGTAAGTCATGAAGGAAGGCTTGGAGGTGATGATCCTTACTTTGCAAGTTCTAATGAGGATAGTTTTGTTTTAGATGAAGATGATTGTTGTGGTGATGAAGAACATGAAGTGATTGATTCTGGTACAGCAAGAAGTGTGAATTTGTTAAAAAATAGGACAACAAAACAAAAAATCATTCATGACCCAACTGCAAAGGAAGTTGTTTGGCAGTTGGGTATGGTGTTTAAAGATGTGTGTGAATTTAGAAAAGCAGTGACTAAATATGCAGTAAGAAAAAATGTTCCTGTGGAAAAGTGGGTAAATGAGCCAAAAAAGGTTAGAGTTAGGTGCAAGGATAGTTGTCCATGGCTTTTATATGCAGGTCTTGACAAGATAACAAATGATTTCATGATAAAAACTTATATGCCAAAGCATACTTGCAACAAGACAACCAGAAATTACTTGTGCAATGCAAAGTTCTTAGCTGAAACCTTCAGAGAAAGAATAGTTGAGCAACCCAACATAAGAGTATTCAAGTTGCAAGAGTTGATTAGAAAAAATTTCAAACTTTATGTAGGTAAGACCACTGTGAGAAGAGCAAGGGCTAAAGTCTTGAAAGAGATAATGGGTGATCATGTTGTAGAATTTGGAAGAATTCTTGACTACAAAGATGAACTATTGAGGACAAACCCGGGGACAAGTTGTGTTGTCAAACTTGGTGAGGATGATGAAGCAGGTAAACCAAAATTCCACAGTTTTTATATCTTCTTTGATGCTTTAAAAAAGGCATGGGTACAATGTAGGAAGTGCATAGGTTTAGATGGTTGTTTTCTTAAGGGTATTTGTAAAGGCCAATTGTTAGTTGCTGTGGCCAAGGATGGAAACAACCAGATGGTGCCACTTGCTTGGGCAGTAGTTGAAAAAGACAACATAAACACCTGGACATGGTTTGTTAGGTGTATTAGGGATGACCTAAGACTTGGAGAAGGTGAAGGTCTCACCCTGATTACAGATATGCAGAAGGTATGTATATTATTTTAGGTTAACCCTAATTTTTTTTACTTTTAACTTAGTATATATGCAATTATGCCCTAACTTCACCAATTTTTTGTTATGTATGTTTACTGAAGGGACTGTTTGCAGCAATAGAGGAGGTGTTACCTCAATCTGAACATAGAAGATGTGCAAGACACATCTTAGCTAATTGGGCTAAGGACTGGAGAGGTCTTCAAAGAAGACAACAATTTTGAAAGATAGCAAAAAGTACATTTGAGTCTCAATTGAGGAAGAACATACAACAGATGAAGTTTCTTGGTCCTGAAGAAATGATGGAAGACTTAATGTACTTCAACATTAATTACTGGTGCAAGCTTTACTTTAACACAGAAGTAAAGTGTGATTCAGTAGATAACAACATGAGTGAGTGTTTTAATGCATGGATCTTGGCAGCTAGGCACAAGACCATCATTTCTATACTTGAAGAATTAAGAGTGAAGATGATGACAAGAATAGGCACTCTAAGGGAGTTTCCAAATACCTGGTCTAGTAACTACTCACCAATGAGTTTGAAGATTTTAGAGGAGAACATCAATAGGGATATGAATTATACCATTGAGTTTAATGGAGTGGCTGGTTTTGAAGTGAAAGAAGGGTTTTGCCAACACACAGTGGATATTGTCAAGAGGACATGTAGTTGTAGGTTGTGGCAGTTAAAGGGCATACCATGTGCACATGGTGTGGCTGCACTATTGTTCAAGAAACACCCCTTGTATGACTATATTGACAGCTACTACAGTAAGGAAACATACTTGAGGACTTATGCCAATGTGCTTTCACCATTAACAAACATGAAAATGTGGCCTGTTTCATTAAACATTATTGTTGCACCACCTGAAATAAGTACCTTGCCTGGCAGGCCATCTAAGTCTAGGAAAAAGGAAGATGGAGAAACAAAGAAATCTGGAAAATTGCCTAGAACTGGACTTGCAATGACATGTAGTTTGTGTCATGTTAGAGGCCACAACAAAAGAAGGTGCCCTATAAGAGCACAATCAACAGAACCAAGTGTTGCGCCATCAGTAACACCTACTGGTTCAGGCAGGGGAAGAGGCAGGCCAAAGGTAAGTTTAACAATTAATTTATTATATTACTTATCTTACTTCTCAAATTTCTTATCATTATTTTAATATGGAGATCTCTTTGAATATGTAGAAAACTACACAAGAAACACCAAATTCACCTCCTCAAGTCAGTGTTGGTTCAGGCAGGGAAAGAGGTTGGCCAAAGGTAAGTTTAACAATTAATTTAGTGTATTACTTACTTGCTTCTCAAACTTCTTAACATTATTTTAATATGTAGAAAACTACACCATAAACACCAAATGCACCTCCTCAAGTCAGTGTTGGTTCAGGCAGGGAAAGAGGCAGGCCAAAGTTAATATTACACTTGTACTAATATAAAAGCTCAATAACTTTTATATAACTCTCTTCTTTTTATATGTATAGAAAACTCCATCAGAAATCATTAGAGCATGTCAACAACAAAAAAAGGAAGAGGGAGACCAAAAAATGCAACACCAACACCTTCTGCACCTACTGTTTTCCCATCATCCTGTTCTACACCTTCTGATTATTGTGCATCATCTTCAATGGTTGGTACTACTAAAAGAGGAAGGGGTAATGATAGGGAAAAAACAACTTCATTGAAAAGATCAAAAGTAATGGGAATAGGTGTGTTCCAAGCTGAAAATGGATTCAAAGTCCTAAATGTAAGTATCTAGCTGTGTTGTATCTTATGTACATATGAGTCTTTAATGTATGAGTCTTTGACTAAATTTTTTCCTTCACTGTATCCTGGCATGCTTAGCAGTAAGATCTGCTCTACTGGTCAATCAAGGGTAACAAAATCAACTGATATAACTGGTAACATTGGTTATACACCAACTTCTACCAGTAAGCTAAAATGGAATGGCAAAGCAGCAATATCAACAAAAAAACTACAAGAGATTAAAGAGAAGAAAAGAAAGAAGAATGTGGGAAGCAGTTCAAATAATCCAAGTCAAAAGAACACTTCTTCAAAGTCCAAGATGCCCTGGAAATTGTAGTGATGTTGATTATTTTAAGCACTGTTTTAAGTTAGATCAGTTGACATGAAAATAATTTTATTTTGGTGTTGGAAAACAATTAAAGCGCTGTATATATATTTTGTTAATGAATGTTGCCTAATGGTTGGTATGAATGATTATGTTATGCCTAATGGTTGGTATGAATGATGATATTGTGTGAAGTTAGAATGTTTTGTTGATGAATGTTGTCATTACCTATTATTGTTGTGTTAAATGGTTGTAAAGTTGATATAATGGAAACACAACATTGTCATTACACAATTTCAGTATAAACACATAGCAGCAGCACGGGGCTTTGCCTAACAATACACAGATTTACAATTGTAAACAATAACATAGCAACAACACAAGACACTGAAAGTGTAAACAACAATATAGCAATAATACACGACACAATTTTGTAAGTGTAAACAACAACGTAGCAGGAACACAACACAATTTTGAAAGTGCAAACATTAACATACCAGCAGCACAAGTGCAAACAATAACATAGCAGCAACACAACAAACATCTAAAGCAAGACGATGCAAAAGACACCATAATAGAACATAGTATGATATATTTGGAGAGGTATAAAAAATTTACACCATAGTCGACCATATCTAGCAACTACTTTCAGTTCATTTGTTGCTGATGAACATAGCAACAACACAAATCAAAATACATAAAAATATCTTCCTATTCAACCTACACCATCTCCATCTTCCATTGAGTTTCTTCTCCCGCATCAAGTTATCAATTTGGGCCTCTTTAAGCCATAAGTCTTCTTCCAACTCATTGATTTTGTTCCCCAATCTTGGAATGATAAAATTTGACCTTGGATCCAGTTTTTCTTTGTCCCTCTTTAGAAAAAAATTACATCTTTGAGAATGAAATTTTTTTTTAGAAATCAGGACATTATCATAATTTGAATATAAATTGACAGCACAATACAATGCTAAATACATACACCATAGTAGGGGCAAGACCAAAATCTTCTTCCCGGATTTGACTTCAACCATGAAGTTTGCAAGTCAACTAAAATACCATGTTTGCATCTCACAACAGCATTGACCATAGGATCTGATTCATCCATACAAAGCTTATTCAATTTTGAATTTTTCATTTCATGAATTCCAACAAAATCGTTCATCAAATTAAAACCCTAAATTAATAGTTGAAGCAAATTACAAAACAAAATTCAAGAATCGAAGTACAAATTGGGATTAAAAGCTAAAAAGTAAGTTAAAGAAACAGAAAAGAAAGAAAAAAATGCTGAAACATGAAGAAAAATGGTGGAGAAAGACATGGGTCATATAAAGAGAAAGAAGAGAGATGACCATTGAAAGAGAGAGAGAGAGAGAGAGAGAGTAATTTTCCATATTTATTTCATTAAATAAAAAATAAATGATGTGTATAATACACGTGGAAGGCTGAACTTTTAATTTTGGACGTGTTGGGACTAAACCAACGCGCCTAGAGGAGGTGTTCTCACCTTTCTTGCCAGCTCAGCATTTAGGGGGTAATAAATATAGGAAAAAATAGATCAGGGGGGTAATAGGTCTAATTGAAAGGTTGAGTGTGTAGTTGGGATTTCGACTATAGGTAAGGGGGGTATTTGACCATTCTCTCAAAAATTAATAATATATAATAAATAAGGTAAAATAGACATAAAATGATAAATTAAATTTTGATATTTTAAATTAACTTGACGTCTTATATGAGGTCTACTTAGATTTTTTTTCACAAGTATTTTTATAGTAATTTTGCTATATTTCTTTTAATTAGTTATTATAATTCATTCAACACATGTCTACTGAGCTGCTTCAATCATGATTTTACCATATCACCCCTAATTGATTATTATGATCATTTAAGCATTTAAAAATTAATAATGTTTCATACAAAAATTAAATAGACACAAAATGATATGTCAACATAAAAAATTTAGTTGACTATCGAAATTATATTAGTGCACATAAATTAGGATGAGACAAAGAAAGACATAAAGTGACACACACTGACACACATATATGTACTCAATTAGAGTATAACATGTAACATATGTACTCCCTTTGTTTTAATTTGTATGCCTGGACTTGACTTAGCATAGAGTTTTAAAAATTAATGAAGGTTTTTTAATCCTTGCGAGCATAAACTAAAATGAAGAATGTATTAAAATGTACTTTAATCTTGTGGTTTAAACATGTCATGTGAAAAGTTAAAACTAAAGAATTGTCAAAAAAGAAAAGAGACATTCTTTTTAAAATTGACTTAAAAAAAAAAAGAATAAGACAAACAAATTGATAGTGTTTTGCATGTTTAGTATACCAAATTCACTATGAAGAATATTTGTTTTATAGTCTACTATGGTGTAAAAGATCTGTGCCACTCATGACCAGAATGTAAACTCTTGCAAAGAAAAAATTGCCACCTTCCTTCTCGATATTCATTCATATAATAGTTGATGTTTTGATCATTCTTGATGATGAAAACAATATATAATACCTTCAACATCCATAGACTCATATACTACAAGTTTTTCTCAACCAAGTCTCAGTTAGCAAAGTAAAATGACCATAACAAATTGACCTAATGGCATAAAATATCCTCATTGGTTAGAAATCCCTCGCATAATTTGATAACAATGTGTGATGGTATCAAAAAAGAAATAAGCCAATAATACCATATAATTAAATTATTAGATGCTTGATTTTTCAATAAAGTTTATTTTATAAATTTGTGTCAAATTTCTCATTAAATTGAAAAAATAAAATACACGTGCAACACACGTATTCTAAACTAGTGTATATATATATATATATATTAAAAGTGTGAAGACCTTTAGAAAAGTGATTTAAACTTTTTATCCTTCATTAAAAGACTCTTCTTTAGACAAAACTGTCTTTTTACTATTTTTTTAATTTATTATTTAATTATTTTTTATTATATTAACTAGACTTCCTAAAATATATGGGACTCTTAAAATATATGGTAGGAGAATTAATTAATATTTTTATTTCTACGGTTCAATTAGAAAAATACGCCTGAAATAGGACTCTATTAAGGAAATACTTTTATAAATATTGAGATGTACATTAAACTAGAGAACAAACCGGTTTGCCTATTGGGAGAATATGATTGATGCTCATCTAACTTGATTCGATTGCATGTCTAGATGGTGGATGCTTAATTTTCTAACCCTCAACTTCTTCACTATTTTTGTCAGCATAATAGAATTCAACATGTGTGTATATATATATATCTTCTTTGTTTTCATTCAAAATCATTTTTAGGGTCGAAATTTTCACTCAGACAAGAGTTAGTTGGATCAAAATCAAAGCTTTGTGATCACTATTATATATTTTTTTATAGCTTACAGGTCGTAGATGAATGTTGGTTGCCTTTGAAGAATTTCTTGTGTAAATGTTAGGTGTAATTGTATTGTTTTGATATCTTTATTATCTTATTATTTTATTTTAATTTACAGATGCTAGATGAATGTGAGTCGTCTTTGGAAAAAAAATTAGGTAAAAATTAGGTTTAATTGTATTATCAAAATATCTCTATTAATTTTTTATTTTATGGTAGTTTACTGTTCGTAGATGAATCTCGATCGACTTTGAGAAATTTTTGTGTGTAAAATTTAAGTTTAATTGTATTATTTTGATATCACTTTTATCATATTATTTTGTTGCAGTTTATAGGTGATAGATAAATGTTGGTCGGCTTTGAGGAATTAAAGGTTAGGTTTAGTTATATAATTTTGATATCTTACCTTAAAAAAAAAAAAAGAATAACCATATATGAAAAAGATTTTTTTCATAAAAGGAAATTGTTTTTTAAAAAAAGAATAACCATATATGAAAAAGATTTTTTTTCATAAAAGGAAATTATTTTCTACCAATAAAAATAATTTCAAACTTTGATTTGGAAAAGCTCAATTTCACAAAGGGGACAATGAATGATGGGATGTGCTCACGTGCCTCGCACGTGCCCCGCACGTGTAACATTTGATTATTTAAAATTAAATAATTTTATCTACGCGGAGATTTTTAATGAAGTATAAAAAGTTGAAATGACTTTTCAAAGATCCTTCACACTTTAATATAATAATATAAACAAAAACGGATATTTTAGTGTAAGCACATATATTTTACCACCTGAAATTTCAAGAGGTTAATGCACCATCATTTTTTTGCATTTTTCAATACTTCTTTCCCATGTTGAGGCTAAGAGAGACGCATCAATTTGAACTATATTTGTGGTAAGATTATTTTTTTCTATATTTAGAAATTTTTCTTGTTTTTAAAGTCAAATTTTTTACAAAATCATTGATAACATTCCTATTACGTATTTAAAACTTTTGAAAATTTGGTACTTATTAAATTTTTTGTATTCTAACGCCTTTATATTAATTTTTAGATTTTTCAAATCTTCTTAAAATCAAATTTAGTTGATTTAGAATTCTTAAACTAATGAAAAAAGTATTAATTGTCATTAATTATGATGGACTTCTAATAAGAAAAGGTCTTAAAACTTTTAAAAAATTGGTACTTATTAAATTTTTCTTATTCTAACACTTTAATATTTATTTCTATATTTTTCAAATCTTCTTAAAATCAAATTTAGTTGATTGAAAATTCTTAAATTAATGGAAAAATATTAGTTGTCATTAATTCTGATGACTTTTAATAAGAAAAGGTTTTACCATAAATATACTTATTAATTTTCAACTTTTAAATATTAAAAAAAATGTGAAAAAATAATTTTATTTAAAGAAAAGATTTTTAATGAAGCGCAACGATTTAATTAATGTATCCTTATTTTTCACCTTTAATTTTCGTGTGCGTAATTTTTCTTCTTGTCGGTGTAGTTGCTAACATAAAATGTATGAAGTATTTTATTAATATAAAAAGACACCTACACAAAAAAGAAATATGAATACTGAAATTTTCCTAGTATGACTTTATAACGTTTTCTTTAAGCTAGTTTAATTATGAAAAAAACCCTATTACTAATTTAATAAGAACATACATATTATAATTATTAATATTAAAGTCTCAAGTCTTTTAATAATTATAGTAAAAAAGAACTTTGATAGAAAGAGTATCTTTTGAGTCTTTTAAAACTTAAATAAAATTAAAATTTGAAAAATAATACGTTACTCATTTTTTATCATTTTATTTTTGTAATTTTTACAAAACTTAAACATGAAAAATTAAAAAGAAATTGATAACTAATTGCTTTATTCGCCAAGGGAGAAAATAGACGATCTAAACTGAATCCATAATCCTACCTACAGTTCCAACTTAAGCTCCTACTATGCTAAAGGGAAAAAACTTTAACTTCTTCAGGCCCGTAGCTAATTGTTAATATTGTCACCACTTGTGTTTTTTCTATAACAAAGTGTTTACCCATGAATTGCCAGCACCCCTTGTCCACACAGTGAGATATTTCTTCCACAATACTTTTCATCATATCCATGTGAATATGACGTAAGTCAATAACTCTTCCGCTAAAAGTTGTAATCACTTTACATGAAGGGGGCGACTCTACACAAACAAACATATTACATGAAGGCCCCGATTATGTCTTAATATAAAATTACATCGGCAAACATAAATACAATAACAACAAATTCAGGATAGTCCTAAAAGAGGATCTAGAAAGGGTAGAATATACACAGACTTTTACCCCTATGTCGACTTATACACAGACTTTAAGGAGATAGAAAAGTTATTTCAGACATTAGCACATATGAATCATAAGTATAAATGGTCCAAATAAATATAAGACTTTATAATTACGTATTCATACAAATAAAAATAGAAAGGTCTAAAATCACATTATACCTATATGATATCGACATGGATTCTTCGGCGTATGCAAAAAAATATCTTTACCTTCATGACCTCATATATGATTGATCAGCATGTCACCCTGCTTTAACGTAAAAAATACAATAAATCGAGTTAGAAAAGAAAATTTAAAAGATAAAAGCTTCAATAGATTCAACACTCAAACCGATAGCTTAATTACAGTAGATAAATTTTACAACTAACGACAAAATAATAATCACATTGAAGCTCAACAACACCAAGGACAAAACACCATCCAAAATAACATTGAAGACGACTACCAATATCTATAGAATATACAACATATATAGGTTACATTAAAGTTCAACAGCGCAAAGAATGAAACACCATCCAAACATTGAAGACAACTACTAATGTCTAAAAACTACACAATATATATACATTTAGAATAAAGCCAAGAAATCTGTTTTTCAATTGTGGTAGCAAGTAATATTAGTTATTCTTAATTTATAGAAGTTCACAACCTTTTCACCCAAAAGGGGTTACCTAATTACGAAAAAAAATTATTTTTCTTTTATGAAAAACAAAAATCAAATATGGCATGAATCTATTTATAGTAGTGTTTTATTTTATTTTTACTTAATTTTAAAATATGACCTAAAAATTAATAATTGAATCTTCTTTTTCTTTATATCATGAAGTAATTTTTGTAAAAAGAATAATAATATTAAGTGAAAAAAAGAGAAACGGGCAACCTATTAATGAAGATATTAGTTTACAAGTCCTAATTGAACTGAAAGCAAAAAATTTATATACCAAAATAATCTAAAAATGGTGGACGAAATTCAATGGGATTGGGAAGCGCATGTTATAGTCAATTTTTAATTATTAATTTTTCTTTCCATATATTTACTCTTTTTACTATACATACTTTAGGATTCTTTAAATTTAGAAATATTTTGTTTTTGCCATATATTTTAGGATAATTAATTTTAATGACTTCTAATAAGAAAAGATTTGACCATAAATATATTTAATTAATTTTTAACTCTTAAATATTAGGAAAAAATAGTGAAAAAATATTTTTGTCTAAAGCAAAGACTTTTAATGTAGGGCAAAAAGTTCAAAAGTCTTATATGTCACTTTATGTCTTCCTTATATATATATATATATATATATATATATATATATATATATATATATATATAATATTAAAAGTGCGAAAACCCTTTGAAAAGTGATTTGAACTTTTTGCCCTTTATTAAAAATTTTCAATTTAGACTAAATCTTCTTTTCACTATTTTTCTCAAATTATTAATTAATTTTATCAAATTATATTTATCAACAAACATTTAATTATAACCTAAATAGGACTTCTTTTCATACTTTAGGTGTAAAACAAATTACCGTATATTTGACTTTAGGTCTCTTGATTTTTTCCTTAGTTGGGATTCATGCTACCAATTAGGTTTAGGTTTAATATTATTTCAAAAAAAAAAAAATTGTCAAAGATCTTATTTAAAAAGTATTGAAGAATTTTTTATGGCGGCTCGCCAAATTCACAGACGAATTCTAAGTTTCTCGCTACTAACCAACCTCAAACCTACATCTCTCAAGGTAGCTTTTTCACACACAGATACTATTTTTTTTATTATTATTATAACATGATAGGCATTAATATCTTTAATATTGTTTCATAATGTATCATGTTGTATTGTGTTGTATTGTATCATTCTATTTTGTTTTAATGAATATTATGTTTGGATGAATTGTTGTAGCATTTTTCATCATTGTATAATATTACACATCAATAGTTTGAAGGATAAACCTATATGAAAAGTAGGGTATGGGTAGAAATACTATAAAAAGATAGGGTACAACAACAACAATATACCCAGTGAAATCACACAAGCAGGGTCTGGGGAGGATAGAGTGTACGCAGACCTTACCACTATCTTGACGAGTTCTAGATCAGCAGTAGATTCCAGTCTCAGCAGTCAGAGTTAGAAGAGAGTCCTCATCCTTCGAGGACATAATTTTATTTTTTTATCATCTCATTGATTAGTTTATTAGTTGGGGTTAGTTGGAGACATATACCATCAACTCCTTATTCAGATTATTCAGACAGTAGAGGCTTTCAGACAAGATGCAGACTATCATATTTCAGACTTTAGTATTTTCAGTTTTGTTCGGGGTATTCTATTACCCCACACAGATGTTACGTTATTCAGTTATGTTCAGTATTGAACCTTATGGCCTTTCAGTGCATGTTTCTGCATTATTATTTTATATTATGCAGTGTACAGGTACAGATATCATTCATGGGTTATCTTGTGGTCCTTCGGGGTCATGAGCACCGTGTAGCATTCTGGGTACCAAATTCGGGGCGTTACAAACTTGGTAGCAGAGCCTAAGGTTCAATAGAGTCCTAGGAAGTCTGAAAGCCGCATTTAGTAGAGTCTTGTACATGGGTGTGTTGCGCACCACATTTATGTGCAAGAGGCTATGAGATATTTTAAGAACAATTTCCCTTCTTTCAGTATTCATGTCGTGCAAGTGAGCATGATCACAAGTCAGTTTTTCAGTCTAATCGGTTTCTCCCTTTCTTCCACAGAACATGCCTCCTAAAAGGAGAAACGAAAATCAGTCAGCCTCTCAGCCCGAAGAACCTTTGGGTGATTATGTTTCTCGTGTGGAGTTCAGGGCCGTATTCACAAATCTTGCTCTATTAGTCGCCGCTCAGAATAAACGGCCAACCTAGAGGCCAACTCAGCCGCAGCTAGGATTCAGGGCTTCACCCGAATGAATCATCCGCCCTTCCTCGGGTCTAAGGTAGATGAAGACCTTCAGGAATTCATTGATCAGGTTCAGAAGGTGACAGACATCATGGGGGTGACTACTGTTGAGAGTATTGAGCTAGCTGCATACCAGTTCCAGGATATGGCTCATGCTTGGTTCAAACAGTGGAAGTTAGAAAGGTCAGATAATGCAGGTCCTATAGAGTGGGAGGAGTTTGTCACTGCATTCTTAGACAAATTCTTTCCCCAAGAGCTTAGAGAAGCTAAGGTGCTAGAATTCATCAACCTCAGGTAGGGCAGTACGACGGTGAAAGAGTATTCTCTAAAATTAACTCAATTAGCCAGATATGTCTCTCATGTGGTTGCAGACGGTAGAGCCAAGATGAGTAAGTTTGCTTCAGGGGTAAATGATAGCATGGTAAATGAGTGCAGATCCGCCATACTGAATAGCGACATGACTTTAGCCAGGATTATGACCCATGCTCAGCAGATTGAAGAGCAAAAGATTAAGCAGAGGGAAAAACAGAATAAGAAAGCTAGGACAGGTAGCTTCAATTTTAGTCAGCCTAAGTCAGAAGGGGGCAATCGTTCTCAGTTTTGCCCTAAGTCATCAGTTCCAGCTCCTTCTTCAGCCAGTGCTCCAGCTCCTAAGTTCAGAGATAGAGCGTCAGACTCTAAGTCTCAGGGCAGTGTCAGCAATGCCCGAACTAATCCCCTTTGTCAGACTCGTGGTAAAAATCACAAGGATGCTTACAGAGCTGGCAGCGATGTCTGTTTCAGTTGTGGAAATCCAGGCCATAGAGTCAGAGACTGCCCTCAGTTAGGTTATTAGAGTCATCTCCGCTCCTCATCTCAGTCTGGTCGCCCGAATCAGCAGGGTGACACCACCAGTGCTACTAGCGGGCAACGCCCAAATCGCCTTTATGCTCTTCAAACTCGACAAGATCAGGAAAATTCTCTTGGTGTAGTTACTAGTACATTACATATCTTTCATGTGCATGTTTATGCTTTGCTAGATCCAGGAGCTTCTCTGTCTTTTGTTACTCCTTATATAGAAGTTGATTTCGGAATTAGTCCCAAAATTCTGGCAGAGCCCTTTCTAGTCTCTACCCCAATGGGTAAAACCATCATAGCCCGGCAGGTATACAGGAACTGCCCGATTATGATATTTTAGAAAGTCACTTCAGCAGACTTAGTAGAATTAGAGATGACTGATTTTGATGTCATTTTTGGCATGGATTGGCTTCATTCCTGCTATGCCACAGTCGATTGCAGAAACAGAATGGTTCAGTTTCAATATCTAAATGAACCCATCCTTGAGTGGAAGAGTAGTATTTCAACGTTCAGAGGTCAGCTTGTTTTCTACCTTCGGGCGCAAAAAATGATATCTAAGAGATGTGCCTATCATCTTGTTCATGTTAAGGATTCCAATTTCGAGACTCCTAGTATTGAATCAGTTTTAGTTGTGAATAAATATTCAGATGTTTTTCTCGAAGATCTTCCAGGAATTCCTTTCGAAAGGGAAATAGACTTCAGTATTGATCTCCTTCTAAATACTCAGCCCATATCTATTTCGCCAGATAGAATTGAACCAGCAGAACTCAGAGAACTGAAAGAACAGTTGAAGGATATCTTAGATAAGGGATTCATCAGACCCATCATTTCCTCATGCAGCATGGTAAGGTTATAGCCTACGCCTTCAGACAGCTTAAACCCCATGAGAAGAATTATCCTACTCATGATCTTGAGTTAGAAGTCATAGTCTTTGCCTTGAAAATTTGGAGGCATTATCTATACGGTGTTCATGTAGATGTCTTCACAGATCAAAAGAGCCTTCAGTATGTCTTTTCTCAAAAAGATCTCAATCTTCGTCAGAGAAGGTAGTTAGAGCTCTTGAAAGATTATGACATAAGTGTCCTTTATCATCTGGGTAAGGACAATGTAATAGCCGACGCTCTCAGTAGACTGTATATGGGTAGTGTTGCTCATGTAAAGAACAGTAAGAAAAAGTTAGCCTAGGAAGTCCATCAGGTTTCCAGACTAGGCGTTCGCTTAGTAGATTCTTCAGAGGGTGGTGTATGTGTTCAGAGTAGTTCAGAATCATCTCTTGTTTCTAAGGTGAAAGAAAAGCAAGATAGAGAACCTAGCCTTGTCAACTTAAAAGAATCAATTCAAGATCAGAAAGTAGAGGCTTTCTCCCAAGGAGGAGAAGGTGTTCTTCGTTGTCAGGGTCATCTCTGTGTTCCAGATGTAGATGACATAAGGCAACAAATTCTTACAGAAGTACATGGTATGTACTACTCTATTCTAGGGTACACTAAGATGTACCACGACTTGTGGGAGATCTACTGATGGAGTAGGATGAAGAGAGATATTGCAGAGTTTGTGGCTAAGTGCTCTACATATCAGTAGGTTAAGATAGAGAATCAGAAGCCTAGTGGTCCTATGCAGGAGTTCATTATTCCTACTTAGAAGTGGGAAGAAGTGAACATGGACTTCGTGATGGGTTTGCCTCGAACTTATTATCAGCATGATTCAGTCTGGGTCATTATAGACAGAATGACCAAATTAGCTTATTTTCTTCTAGTTCATACCTCTTATTTAGCCGAGAATTACACCAAACTCTACATCAGAGAGTTGGTCAGATTGGACAGTGTTCCGTTGTCTATTATCTTAGAGCAAGGTAGCTTATGAGCTCGATTTACCTTCAGATCTAGCCTCAGTTTATCCAGTCTTCCATGTCTCTTTGCTCAAGAAGTGTATAGGTGACCCAACAATAATAGTCCCTATTCATAGCATTGATGTTTAGAACAACCTCTCTTATGAAGAGATTACAGTTGAAATCTTAGACTATCAGACTCGTAGATTGAGGAACAAAGAAGTCCCTCTAGTTAAAGTTCTTTGGTGAAATCAGTCTGTTAAAGTATCCTCACCTCTTCTCCTCCAACTCAGAGATAGCTCAAGGTAACAGTTCTCCTTAAGCTTACTCAGTTTAATGATCAGTGTTCATCACTAACTTGGTATTCAGTTTCATGCTCATGTTCCCATTATAAAATTGGTATCAAGTACCATTGCATATTCAGTCATGCACTTATGTATCAGTCAGTTATGTAATTATGCATCAGACATGCATTCTCATTGTGAGAAACTTAGTTCTTCAGAACACTCAGTTATACATTCATGAATCAGTTACACATGCATCAGATATGCATATTCAGTATGTTATGTTCAGCTTGTCAGTCATGTCAGTTATGAGATCATGTTCCTATCATTCATGTTCAGTTCATGTTCAGTTTATTGTTTCCCCTCTCAGTCAGTCTTATTCAAGGATGAATGTTCTCAAGGGGGAGATATTGTAATACCCGTGTCTTTTCTTAGCTTGAAATCATCTCAATGATGTTAGAACTTGATTTGAAATATGAATACATTCTTGTACACATGGTATTTTTAAGATTTTCACTTTTTATCACCTGGAAAATTGAATAAGCTTTCCATCGATACCAATTTCATTAAAATCCAGTGTCAGATGAGGAAGTTATGGCCGAAATACAGAAGGTAGAAAAACAGCCCAGGTGCGGCGGAGCAGGCGACGGACCGTCGGATAAGCGATGGACCGTCGAGCATAACCGTCGTATCAAAGTAGTGAATCAGTCTTCTGGAAATATACGACGGCGAGGTCTGACAGACCGTCGACCCAGTGACGGACCGTCGCACCCCACCGTCGCTCTATGGCAGTGAGTCTTAGTTCTGTCTCAGTCCGACGGAGAGGTCCGATGGACCGTCGCACCCCACCATCAGATAATTTATTCAGAATTTCTAGGTTATTTTAATAGGGGTATTTTGGTCATTTACCACTCGTCTATATATACCCGATTTTAGCTATTTGGTTCATCATTATTCCACAAATAAGATTAGGGTTTCTCTCTAACATTAATCTCCAAGAACAAAATCCAATCTTCTTCAAGAACTAAGGAAATTCCAATTCTTCAAGTTCAAGAACATCAAGAATCTTAACCCAAGTATGCATGGTGTTCATTCATGGACCACTTTCGTTCATGAAGCCCAGGAATCCCTTTTTCTAAATTCAAGTTTATGAATCTTCTCTATGAATTTCATTATTGGGCTGCTTTGTTCATATTGGTAAATGAGAAATTGGATTCTAATCCATGTTGGGTAATAATTGCTATGTGGGTTTAATTATTAGAGATATAGATTCATGCAAACCTATGACTAAACCTTTGAATGATGAAATTGGAAGTGAACTATGATGTTTAATTATTATATAATGATGTTTACATGTACTATGCCTGCAATATGTTTGATTAAAAGCCTAGATGAATGAAAATTGTCTAACTAGCATGATATTATGAAATCCCCATGTAAGTACAAGTTTATGCCTATTACATGTTTGATGAAATGCTTTAATAAATAAATCATGGTGATTATTATGTATTCAAGTAAGTCATGATTTGTCAGTTTCCTTTCATCGAGTCCTGGGGGAACTTGTACCCAAAACATTAGCTGCGTGCCTAGAGCCATGTCCTGTTTTCACGTTACTCTCAGTCAAGCTATGAATCTTAAGACTTCAGACAGTCTTATGACTCAGGAAATCTCCATGATCTTATGAACTCAGTCAGTTGTCAGATATCAGTAGTATTCCATCAGTCAACGGAATTTAGTAATTTAGCTTATATTCAGTTCAGTAAATCATGTTCAGTGTCCATTCAGATGGGAGTAGAAATTAGCACCGAATGAACCCAAGGATGGGGACATACACTATTAGATGAGGGTGTGATCCTGAGTAGTCATCCTTGCATTCCAGAACTATGTAGCTAGCATAGGTTGAGACATCAACACTGTCTATGAGGGTTGATGAAGTGGATAAACACTGTCAGATAAGGACCCCACCATTCTCGTAAAGGGGACGCTATCAGATAAGGTTCACCCACAGCTTGTCCTTACCAGTGGCACGGTATTGACACCCTTCCAATTAGGGTTATAAATTAGACCCCAACTCATCCATAATAGCGTATCAGGGGCATGTCGGTTAGATAACTACTTCCCACAGTTTCATGTTACAAAATTAGGACGGTCAGATACAGTCAATCAGTCCCAATAATAGAACTCAGATAGTTTTTCAGATTTCAGAATTTTCAGATACTGTCAACTCAAATACAGTACGGAACTCAGATAGTTCCATCAGTTTCAGGACTGTCAGATACAGTCACCCATGTTATTTGTTGTATTCAGATACAATCTTTCATGTTATCAGTCATATCAGTTATTAGTATGCCATGTTATCAGTATTCAAATTCAGTTATCATGCTATCACGGTGTTAGTTATAGTTATGTATTTATGCATGTACTCTCACGTTTATGTTAGACAGTCAGTTAGCATTAATCATGCATGTGAACCCTTGCATATAGCCTACCTCACATGTATACTCCGTACATTCCATTGTACTGGCACATTTGCGCTATGGTGCTTTCTTGTTATGTTACACCATAGGTTCAGAGACATGAGTTCCAGATCAGCAGTAGATTCCAGTCTCAGAAGTCAGAGTTAGAAGTGAGTCCTCATCTTTCAAGGATATGTTTTTATTTTTTTATTATATCATTGATTAGTTTATTAGTTGGGGTTAGTTGGGGACATGTCCCATCAACTCCTTATTCAGATTATTCAGACAGTAGAGGCTTTCAGACTAGATGCAAACTATCTTATTTCAGACTTTAGTATTTTCAGTTTTGTTTGGGGTATTCTATTACCCCACATAGATGTTACGTTATTCAGGTATGTTTAGTATTGAACCTTATGGCCTTTCAGTGTATGTTTTTGCATTATTATGTTATATTATGCAGTGTACAAGTACATATATCAGTCATGGGTTAGCTTGTGGTCCTTTGGGGTCATGAGCACCGTGTAGCATTTCGGGTACCAGACTCGGGTTGTTACATCCAAGTACAAAGAATAACAAAAAAATAACCAAAACATAACGGTGTTTGCAATTAAATCTCATAAGTAGGGTCTGGAGAGGATAGACTGTACGTAGACCTTACCACTACCTTAGAAAGGTAGAGAGGTTGTTCCCAAAAGACCCTCGACTCAGTGTAGCAAGTCCAAATACAAAGAAGAAGAAAACAATGATTAAAACATAACAACTAACAAGGAAAGCAATGAAAGGACTACAAGAAAGAAACAAGAGCAACGACAAAATAGTGTGATAATCCAAACACAATAAATAAAAGACGATGACAGATATCAAAAGCAAGAGCTATATAAGTTTAGGGTAAACGATAAAATAGAATTACTAAATAATAATTAAAGATAAAGAAAAAGCCGATGACGCGATCACACCATATCGGTCGTTACATAAAATGAGACTTCTAATCGCTGCCTAATAATAGAGTTAACGATATGGTACAATAAAACTTAAGTAACAACCAAATAAATATTGTATGTAAACTGACAACACAATACAATACACTAGGTAACAACAACCCAAACATGAGAAAGTGAGTTAGGAGGTCATCTACTATGTTCTTATTTAAAATCTTTGTTCTTTATCTCTCTCTATATATCTATGTTGAAAGGGATAGACATGTGTTTGAATTTATGCTTTGAGCTCTTATTATTTTGTATTTGAGGTTTTGGATGTGGCCATGTGGGAAAGTGAAGGCATCTGGCAATTGAATTTCAAGGCTGTTTCGATACGAAAGAACATACTTTTATGTACTATTCAACACTCTAATATTTAGAAATTTGTTTCAAATGAACTATCATAGAAAAATATAAGTGAAGAAATTTATTTTTGATAATATTTTTGTTGTTTGGTTGCCAATTATTTTCTGAAAAAAATATTTTCTTTCATACCAAACACACCAGAAGACCAGCTTCCTAAAATGGAAGTTATTTGAGAGTGTTGATTTAGCACAAGACAATGTGGAAGATTCAGTCAGGGTAAGGGGGCTGAAAGCTGCATGACGGTAAGGAATGAGCTAGATAGTTGGATGTATATAGATATACTGAGTGCGTGCAAGGTGTAGGTATACCACTTACAAGAAAGAACCCTAAGTTAGTAAATTTAAATGCTAGGGGGGTTACTTCTACTTTCTTTTAAGGTTGTGGTGAGACTTAGGGCCACTTTAGACCTCTAGAGTAATGGCCATTTCAGGGAAAAATCTTAAAGTTACCTTATGTGATCTCTGTGCTTGCTGCACATCTACCACTCTTATCACTGGTATATGTGATGTATACATGTGAGTTCATATATTGAAGCACTAGGTTGGTTATTGACCAACTGACTTGAATCATTTTGTGTTGCAGAAAAGTTCTAGCTCATTTAGAGAACTCATTTTGTTTAGATTATTCATCTTTTAGTTCTTTCGAAACAACATTTATGTGCTGGTTTTTAAAAGTTGACTCGTTAAGTTTGAGCAATAGTTGTTTCATTGGTTCTGTAATTTCTTTCAAACTCCTTTTGTCCCTTTGTC
The DNA here is from genome assembly GCA_030864215.1 of Capsicum pubescens. Taxonomy (NCBI): domain Eukaryota; kingdom Viridiplantae; phylum Streptophyta; class Magnoliopsida; order Solanales; family Solanaceae; genus Capsicum; species Capsicum pubescens. The sequence continues at coordinate 238,446,606 of CM061540.1, forward strand.
AAGAAGGTTGGGCTAGAGGTCTCTCTCTTTCTTATTTTTCTACTTGATTAATTTAATGCAGCTGATTATATGTATCCTTCCATCAATTCTGCACATATACAAAATAAAATAAATTCATATGGTATACACGCGGTAAAATCAAAGATGAGCTTTGTCAGGAGATATTATGGGGTACAGAGGAGTTTTGACTATCTTTTCATAAATCCATCACCCAGATTTAAGTTCTCATGTGAAATTCCCAACATGCTTAAATGGGAGATGTTGCTGAAAACTCACTTGAGCACCTTGAATTCCAACCCCAACCATCCCGACAAGTCCCAAAAAACTATGTAGACCTAAGGGAAGTCTCAAATCATTGAACGAGATTCAAATATTTAATACTTGAAATGAAGGATTTGGATGTTGCAAGATCCTGTGTTGATTCAAATTCAAACTATTGAATGAATGTTGGTGTTACGTTTGTTGTCCGCGCATGCTATAACTTCCTTCTTTACTAGCATTCAGTAGTGTGCTCTATTCTCAAAATATACTCAACTTAGTAGATCCTAAACCAAGGGCAGACCCATGTGTTTTTTCGGGGTGCTCTGGCACCCAGTAAACTCAACATAGATTAGGTATAATTATATAAGAATCACAGGAAAAATGGTATTATATATAAAAAAGCACCCAGTGAACAAAAATATGGCTGGGTGCTATGGCCTTAGGCGGAACTTCCGTGTCCAGTTGCGTGAGTTCGAACCCCTGCAGCTACGGTTATTTTTTATAAACTTTTTTATAACTTCACAGTTACATTGATTCACTCACTTACACTCTGTACAGTGTACACATATGATAATACACGCCCAACGACACAAGACTCAAGATTTTGGGTTTGACCTTTTCATACTAATATTAATTTATTTTTATATTCTTTTTTACTTCTTAATTTGTTAAAACAAAAGTAAACTCTTCTACTTTTTTTTTACTCAAACATCAAAACCCTGGTCTTCTTCACCAAAACTTTTTGGCTTTCTCTTCCAAAATTTAAACACCAAATTTCATCTTCTTCTCTTATTCTTTTAATTTTATTTTCAATTTTCATAATCGTCATTCACTAATCTCAAAACGCAGGTACTTTAATTTTCTTTAGAGTTAAAAATTCAAAATATGATGTTGGATTTGAATTTCTATATGATATTTATCTATTTCTTGTCCATTATTATTGCTATAGAAAAATTCTGAGTTAGCATAAAGAGTACTTGATTTGGGGAATTTTAGGTGACCCATTATTCCTCTCAAAAAGATGAATAACACATATATGTAATATGTTGCTTTGCTAAGAGGGAAGTTAAAAAATATTACTACAAATATATACGTAGTCACTTTATGATTAGATCATTAAGATAATCTTTAATTCACAATTTCAAGTGATAGAAGGAAATTACAATCGATACCTTCTTACACCCAATTGACAGTAGCATAGATAGCAAACGTACAAACCGACAATAAATTCATGTATCTTGTTTAGCATTTAGCAATTATTTTTGAAATATTTTTCTACTTCACCAATATCCTAAATTTCATAATAATGAAATAAGGATTTTGAAAAAAAATTTCACCAATCTTCTATAGATATGACTCTATGAATGATTCTTGCTTGAAAGAAGTCGTATTAATTGAATCTTGTTTTGCAGGAATTTTTATAAATCTATATAAATCGGGATGGATAAGTTTGTCATTAGATCAAAACGTGGGCAACCAAGCTCTAATGCTACTATTCCACCCGTTGCTTCATCCATACCTTCAGAAGTTTAAAGAGATACTACTCCTTCAAATATCAAATTTACATATTTGAAAGTCGACCCGGCAGAAAGAAGGCCTATAGTAGAATATGATGCTAATATACGTGACGAAGTTAGAAGATATTATATTCAAAAGGGGCCTTGTCAGCCTAAGGATCACATTTTTTTGAAAACTCAATTTGGGAAGAAGAAAATTACAATGCGTAAATTTCATCCTAGTTGGTTCAAGGGGCCATATTTCAAGTGGTTAGAGTATAGTGTATCAAAAGATGCTGCATATTGCTTGTGTTGCTACTTGTTTAAAAATGATCATGAAGTTCGTGGAAATATGGCAGATATTGCTTTTACGCAAAATGACTTTAAGGGTTGGAACAAGACTTTGGAGAGATTCGAAACTCATATTGGAGAGGTTAATAGCATTCACAACAAGTGTTTCAACATGATGATTGACTTGATGAATCAATCACAATCTATTCGCATATCTTTTGACAAGCATTCTGAGAAAGAAAAAAATAAATCTCGTCGTTGTTTGAGTGCTTTAATCGATGTAGCAAGGTTTATTTTGAGATTGGAATTGTCATTTTTTGGTCATGATGAGAGTGTATCATCTACAAATAGAGGTATATTTCTTGAGCTCTTGCGATGGTATGGAAACATTGATAAGGATGTTGGGAGCATTATTTTAGAAAATGCCCCCAAAAAATGAAATGATGTGTTGTCCAAAAATTCAAAAAGATATTGTTGATGCTTGTGCAAAAGAAACAATCAAGGTTGTCATGGAAGACTTAGATGGTGATTATTTCGGGATACTAGTTGATAAATCAAAAGATATATCACATAAGGAGCAAATGGCACTAGTTCTGCGATATGTTGACAAAAAAGGTGAAGTGATAGAGCAATTTGTTAGTGTTGTCCATGTTAGTGATACATCTGCATAATCATTGACGGAGTCAATCTATTCTTTTCTTTTAAATCACTCACTAAGTCCGTCCTAAATTCGTGGACAAGGTTATGATGGTGCAAGTAACATGCAAGGAGAACTAAATAGTCTTAAGAGTTTAATTTTGCGTGATACTCTATCTGCTTATTCTACTCATTGCTTTTCTCACCAGTTGCAGCTGACACCCGTGGCTCTTATGAAGAAGAATTCAGATGTGGATGATTTTTTTTGTTTAGTTACTAATGTGTTGAATATTGTTGGAACATCTTATAAGCGCAGGAATCTACTCAGACAACATCAATCTGGAAAGTTAGAGGAGTTGATTATTTCTAGTGAAGTGCACACAGGACGGGGACTAAATCAAGAATGTGGACTTCAATAGCCATGTGACACTCGTTGGTGTTCTCACTATAAGACATTAGAGAACTTCATTGACATATTTTTATCAATTCTTTATATGCTTGGATTTGCTTCACCTGAGTGCCCAAATTATCTTGACAGACTTATAGCTGAAACTCTTGAGAATACGATTAAGGGGTTTGATTTCACTTTTATGCTACACTTGATTTTGAAAGCTCTAATGATAACAAATTATTTGAACTCCTTATTACAAAATATGGATCAAGATATTGTCAATGCTCTGGAACTGCTCAATACTGCAAAGTAAGAGTTGCAAAGAATGAGAGATAGTGGATGGAGATCATTACTAGATGATTTTTTTTGTGATAAATATGAGATAGCGATCCTAAAAATGAATGCTCGCTACATTCCTGGTAAGTAGAAACGTAAAGCTCTTGATTTTACATAATCTCATTATTTTTAGGTTGAAAGATTTTGTGTTGTTATTGATTTGCTACTTCAGGAGCTTAATAATCATTTCAACGTTGTGAGTACTAACTTATTTCTTGGTATGGCTTGTTTACATCCAGCGAAGTCATTTGGTAACTTTGATAAGAAAAAATAATGAGATTGGCTGAATATTATCCGAATGAGTTTGATAGCAGTAAACTTTAAGATCTCAGTTGTCATCTTGATAATTTCATAGCACATGTTTGAGGTTCTAATAAAAGATTTTTCAATATGAAGGAAATTACTGATCTTGCTAAAGTATTGGTTGAATCAGAATTGCATCAGACCTGGCCTCTTGTTTATTTGCTTATCAAGTTGACTCTCATTCTTCCCGTTGCTACTGCTTCTGTGGAACGAGCTTTTTCTTCCATGAACAACATAAAAAATGAACTCCGCAACAGCATGGGTAATGAATTTTTAAATGGTTGTTTAGTTTACTATGTAGAGCGTAAGATATTTGCAACTGTAAGTAATAATGCTATTATTCATCATTTTTAAAATATGAAAAGTCGTCGAGCACAGTTATGATTGGTGTCCTATGATTAGAAGTCTTTTCTGAATTCAGACTTATGACCTGAAGTCTTTTTTGTATGAAACTTGTGACTGAAAGCCTTTTTTGACAATGGTAATATTAATTGTACTTTTATTTTAATGTTGCATTTAAATAGTTATATATTTATATTATGTCATCATTAGCAAATTATGTTAAAAAAAAATTAAGCACCCACAACCTTAAAATCTTGGGTTCGCCACTGTCCTAAACTTTCACTACCAAGAAACATGAGATCTTCTACAGAATATTATTGCATGTCGCATGTGGTGAATAACACAAGTCCCTGATAACTTAGTGATGATTACTCGATGTTTTCTCACCAACTTAGAGAGGTGATAATTAGACAGGGTATAGCGCAATTTCAACTTATCGAGGGTATGGCCTTAGATAAAAGGGTATAGAGGTCGTGAATTATGGTAGAAGGTTAGTACGTAGTTGATCTTTGACTCGCTTTTTGATAGGTTTAATCTTAGCTAGAAATATGCTAGAGAAAGATAATTTACTCTTTAAATATTAATGTAATATAACTTACGAGAAACACAAAAGAGATTGGCAATTTTTAGTATGTTTTAAAACTTTGATAGGTAAAGAAAAATTTAGGAGAAATTTAGTTATACGGAGAAAAAAAATGCTAGAGAAATATAATTTTTGTCGTATTTTAGAAATTTGGATATGGAGATAGCATTTACTTTTAAAAGTTTAGTTGAGAGATGGGTATAAGCTCAGATATAATTAAAAGCAAAGCTCTTTCGTGAATGACAGTGATAATAGTTTATTTAATTATATAAAAGCCTGATATAATTGTTAAATGAGGTAAATAATTAGAGTTATCTTACAATAATTGTGTTAATATCCAAATTAAAAGAACACTTTTCATTATTTAATGAATATAATGTTGTATACTCTCTCCGTTTTATTTTATGTATCGTCATTTGATCGGGCACGGAGTTTAAGAAATAAATAATGACTGTGAAGTTTACAAAATTGCTCCTCTTAAAGTTTACTTTTTAATGGTCTTTTCTAATGAAGTGGGACCCACTATTATGCCATTAAATAGTTACCAAAGGAAAGATGACATTCTTTTTGGGACAAATCAAAAAGGAAATGACGACACATAAAATGAGACAGAGAAAGTATATTGTAATTTTAATTGCAACATTATATTGTTTCGTGTGTACATTTTTATATTGATGTGACATACACATGTAACGTGAGTACATTAACATATGAATTTGGAATTGAATAGTTTATCCTGTTGAGTCAGAATTTGTGAATAGTTATATTATTATGCTCATATATAATGTAGTTTTTTTTTCCTTTACCGTATTTTTTAGTGTAGGTTTTCGTGCAATACCCATATAATTTGACTTTTGATGTTAATAAGGAAAGTTTGTTCATTGCACTTTATTTTGCTCCTTAAAATTGTTAGTATGATGATAAATTACCATGTTCCTTCTTAAGTACACCTTTTATCGATACAAATTTAAGTATTTTTTGAAGTTTGTACTTAATAATATAAAAGACATGATTTTTTTATAAATATTTTTTATTAATTAACGCTATATACACATGCAATGTTACCATTTTAGAGTATTAATTCCTCCTCAACCAAGTATTTTGTTGGGAATGAAGGTAATTGTATGATATGCGTTACTAAGACTTAAATATAAGATCTATAAATTGATGATTAGATCATTTATGTTGTAATGATCAACAATTTCCACGTTTAAAAGATTAAAATAGCGAAAATGAGGATATTATGATGAATGTGTGAGCATACTATGAGAGATATAGTTAGGAACAAGGATATTTCAGAGAAGGTGAAAGTGGCTCCTGTGATTATCAGCATGAGAGGCGAAATTGAGATGGTTCGGACATGTAGAGAGAAGACATTTAGATGTCCAATCTACTTACCAAACATTGTATACGTTATATATAGTTTATGTTATGCATGTATAATCATCTAAAATATCTTCAATTTTGATAAAAATATAGAATCCTGAGATTTAAATTAACTCCATACTAAAAACATAGTGCTTTTAAAATTAGAAAATAAGTATAATGACTAAATATACTCCATTTAGAATGTCTAAATTCTAATTGTCATTAATTTAGACCATCTCAACTTACAGAAAAAGACTAGATAGTATAATATTAAATGAGAAATATATTTTTGGCCACATCTAATTTTGCTTCTTAATTATTAATGTAACGGTGATTTATCATGTTCCTCTTTAATTAACTAGAACATTTATCTTCAAAATTTTAAGTTATATTTTTAAAATTATGGTACTTAATAAAATAACAAACACAAAATATTTTATATGTGTATAAATTAATGTTTGATACACGTGCAACACATGTACTCTAGATTAGTATATATATATTGTCTGACGAAGTTTTATGTGTGCCACATAAATTGGGGTGGAGAAAATAGTCATATCTTATTGAAAAATTATGTAAAACTATTTTAAATCACATAATGAACAACTTGAAAAATTTAAAAGATATAAAATATTTGGCTGAATTCGAAATTATATCAGTGTCACTTAAATTAAAAGAAAGAAAAATATTATAAATCACAATAGTTAAAGATTTAAATTATTTTAATAATTAATTATCTAAATTCTATTTGTGTCACACAAATTAAAATTAAAAAATAACATATATTATGTCCATACTAACACGTGCTGTCGACATGTAGTACTAAGATAAGGATCCATTTTCATCATTTCCTTAGTAGTTAATCATCATTTCCTAAATCCCCACCCGCACCCCACCCCCAACACACACACACACACACACACACACAAAAAAAAAAAAAAAAAAAAAAGTTAACAATCATTGATTCTTTTGTTATCTTCCCTTATTTTTCGAAGATTATTTTATGGTTTTCAAAATATCTACAGCACCCAATTTGAGTCCCCCATTTTCTTAGCAAATGATGTGTCTCATTTTGGCATGTCTCCCACTGTACAATGATTCATCATGTGGATACCTTTTTATTATTTTATTTTATAATAAAATGACGGAAAATTAACTTAAATGTCGTAAAACTCAACAGAATTCTTGGTGTCACGAATAAGAAAAGATTAAAATAAAGCAACAGCATGCTCTTTATTTGTTTTGATAAAAATTGTAAACTTTACGAGCGTGTCACTCCTACCATTGAAAATTAAGGAAATTAGAAAAGAGATACAATCATTATTGTTATGTGGGAATATATATAGAAAAAAAGTAAAAAATAAAATAAAAAATTGCAGGTAGGGAAAGAGGAAATACGTGAGGGATTTACATGATTGGGAGAATCAAACCTTCACAAATAAGGTAAAAATTCATATAGCCAATCAACTGAGGATTTTTCGTAAGAAGAAAATCATAAATTAATAAATACAAATTATTTTTGTATCAAAGTAATAAATGCACGATAAACATTTTTCATAAGTTATCACTTAACTAGTGGCGATAGACCCGTGCTGGGCACGGACCCAACATGCTAAAATTAATTTTTTAAAAATTAATATGAAAGTAATGAAATAGGCCTTCATATATATATATATATATATATATATATATATATATATATATATATATATATATATATATATATATATATATATATATATATATATATATATATATATATATATTTCAAGATTATACTACTACTACTAAGACTAAATCCAATTGCCCACAAGATTTTCAAGTTCTAATATCAATGGGACCAAATCCTTACAACTTTACAAATAAAATACATAATATCTAGAAAAAATACCTACAAAAATAGAAATCAAAAAATTAATAAAGAATATAATAGAAAAACCTAAAGAAATAGAAAACAAAACTTTTCTATCAATAACCAAAATAGAAGAGAAATTACAAAATATACAACCTGAAATAACTAAGTTAAAAATATTAACACAAAGGCTAGAAGAAATTTCTCTTTCATGAATATAGAAGATATAAACTATAAAAAAGCTTTAGAAACTTCAAAAATATTTCATACCGAACTAGAAGGATTTTCTTTACACCTACCGATAGGTCAGTCAGAAAAAACAATTGTAAAACAAAATAATACTATAATAGCATTATTAATAGATTTACATGCTAAATTAGATATCATAATTAAAGGAAAAGAAATTAAAAAATCAGCTGAAGAACCAGAATTACCTGAACTACACAGAAAGATAGATTTCGTAATAAAAAATAAAGAAGATAAAGAACCAGATAAAAATCCTGAGATGGACGAACTAATAAATCAATTAAAAAGAACCGAATTATCTCCTAGACAAGAAAGAAAAGCTATAAAACCAAAACCACAGTGAACTTTCTTTCAACTAGATCAGGAGGAGCCATCAAAGAAAATAGAGAAAGAAATAGAGAAGAAAGGATAAGTTTTTCAAATAATAGAATAGGAAGTAATATATTCTCTAGATTACTACCTAGGACTTGCCAAAATATAAGAGAACATCAAGAATTAAATGAAGTTATAGACGTAGACAGAGATTTACAAATTTTCCAGCAAAATCAATTAAAACTTTTAAGTCCTAAAATTTTATATAATACAAAGTACTTCACTACAGATAATCAGTTATACAGACATTATAGAGAAGAACAAATATCCGCATTAGGAGAAAATTACACTACGTTAAAACTTGTAGACTCCGAGTCTTTAAGACAAATAAGAAACAATAAAACTATGTTAATGCACATGGGACTAATAGTAATAGGAATTAAAGGATTAACTAGAAAAATTTTAGGATCCAAAGTATTAGTAGTAATATATGATGATAGATGGACAGATATTAAAAAATCAATAATAGGATTAACTGAAGTAGACATGACAAACAATGGAGGAATTTTTTACATGAGTCCAGACTTTTTAATGAACTTAAAAGAATTTGGAACAAATATTAAAATAGAAATTCAAACTAAAGGATATGAAGAAATGAGTAGTGGAAATAATTTATTAATATGTATAGGATTTATTGGAAGAATGACTTTAAGTAGCAACATTAAATATAAATTAAAAATAAATGATGTAGTGGAAATAATGGGTAATAAAGGAATAAATCTAATAAAACCTATAAAAATAAATCCAGAAGAATATGCAGGATTAGAATGGAATTTAGATAAATTTAGTAAACCAAAGGTATTTATTCCAGAAACCCAGTTATTATATACTAGTAGTAAAGGACAAACATCTGTTAGATTCACAGACTATAATTACACAAATCAAAGATCATTAGATGATAATGAAACAGAGAGTACTGTAGAAATAGAACAAGAATTAATGAATGTAGAAATATTACAAGAGGGATATGAAGTAGATTATGCGATAGAACAAGCACTAATGTTGCATGAAGAAAATAAAAATAGGGTTTTTAAATGTAAAGGAAGTAAAAAGAATAACATGGATATAAAAGAATGTATAAAACATTTCAAAACATGCTTAGAGAGAAATGATAATTTAGAATATAGGATGCATCAATCAGAACATATTAATGATACCAACTCAGAAAAGGGAAGTGAAGACACAATGTCTATAATAAGCTACAAAGAATTAGTAGAAGTAGAAGCAACAAGCTCTACAAGTGCTAGTCCTTTCCAGCCAACTAACCCTAATGTTCAACCAATAAGTTATAGCACAGGAAATATACCTAGAAGACCAGCAATTAGGATAAATCTAGACCAAGAAATTAAAAGAGAAAATATAAGACCAGCTGAAAAAAGAATGTCAATAGAAGAACAAATTAAACTCTAAGAAGGAGGTAGTAAAGGAAAAATTTTAAACATAGCAGCTCATGATCCACAAATGTGGGATACTGTAATAGATCTATGAAAATGAATAGTAGTAGCAGATTATCTAAGACATTATACAGAAACAGATGTATAAATAATGTATAAGTATCTAGAAACTTTTTTAGGAGAGTCAGCAAAAGCTACGTGGGAAGGATTCAAATCCAATTGCCCACAAGATTTTCAAGTTTTAATATCAATGGGACCAAACCCTTACAACTTTACAAATAAAATACATAATTTATTAACAGAAAAAGACCCAAATAGTGGTCTAATAACATTACAAAAAGATGCATTAATAAAATTAGAACAATTAAGTATCTCACATTGGATGCATATAAAAAACTTTTTAAAAGATTATTTTTATTATTGTACAACTAGTGGTAATGCTTTTAATGAGGAATTAGGAAAGAAATTAATTAATAAATTACCAGGACCATTAGAAAGAGAAATAGAAGAAAGATGGTATAAAAGAGATGGAGTTATTCAATACCCAAATGCTAGATGGACTATAGGACAAAGAATACAACATGTAATGGATATATTAACAGAGAAATGTACAAATACAAAAACAGTTAAAAAGAAATGAAATAAATTTTTGTAAATCAATAATATATACCACCCAGAATTATGATAATAACCAAAGAAAACTGAGAAAATATAAAAAAAATTACAATAATTACAATAAGAAATCATATACTCATAAAAGATATTTTTTAAGAAAATCACAAGCAAAGAAATCTTATTTAAATAGAGATAGTCATGTTAGGAAATATAGAAATGATAGAAACTATACAAACAAACTAGAATGTTATACATGTGGAAGTACAGATCATTTAGCAAATGTATGCCCTAAAAGAAACAATAGTAGAACTAGAAACTCTCAGTTAATAGAAGATTTTCAAGAAACATTATTAAATGTAGACGAATATATGTCAGACACAGAAAGCATATATTCTATAGTAAGTTTCGAATTAAATGAAAATAACAAAACAGATTCATCAGACTCTGAAGAAGATAACTTGATAAATGAAATAGGACAAGAAATAGATGAGTTAGACTTAAATAGTTTAGTAATAAACAACTTAACGAATGTCACAGAAGAGTGTACCCATGAGTTCCAAAAAAATAAAGGAATAGATAGTAATAGATGCCAAATTTGTAAATAGTATCCTAGTAAGAAATACCGAGCTAAATGTAGAAAATGTTACATGGAAGCCTGTATAAATTGTACAGAAACTGCCTTAAAAATAAAAATAGAATCAAACGCAAATAATGAACAAAGATATACAACTAATCAAATCACAAATCTAAGAATAGCAACTATGGAGGCTAGATTAAATGAGCTAGAACACAAAATAAATACATTAGAAAAAGGAAAAGCTAAATAATATGAAAATGAAAATAGTACACAAAAAACGAAACATTTAGAACAAATAGAAACAAAGCTTATGAACAAAGAAAATAATAGTGGCCTCATATGCAACGAAGAAAAAGACTTTTCTACAATAAAAGTATTAGTAAAAATAAAAATTAAAGATATAGAAATAGAAACATTAGCTCTAATAGATCCAGGATGTACTAGCTGTATAATAAATAAAGAGATAGTACTAGAAAATATATTAAAAATATATAAAACACCAATTACAGCAATGCAGATGGATGGATCTAGAAATATTTACCATCACTATATAGAGAAAGTTCAAATAAGTTTCTTAATACATGTAATAAATATTACGAACCTACTTATAATATTAATCAAGTATTAGTAAGAGATTTAAATATTGGAACAAACTTTGTGATAGGATTAAAATTCTGTATATACAACAGGGGAGGTTGCCTTATAACTAGAGATGGTATAATGTTATTCAAAAACCTCACATATACTCCAGTAATAACTTCAAGATTACCTACAATATATAGAAAACTTAAAACACAAAAAGATTCTCAGCCAGATCCGCAGCCATGCTGTGATAAATGTGCAGATAATAGTTGTAAAAATAATGAAGAGGAAAAAGAGTTAAAAGAATGTATAGAAGAGTATACGTTAATAAATATAGAAGAATATGAATACTTAGAGAATATAGAAAAAGATTATACTTTAATAAATATAGAAACCCAGTTTTATAACTTTAAAAAAGGAATAAATAAAATAGGAATGATAAATAGTCCAAAAGATTTAGAAAACATAATATCTATATTAGATAAAATGAAAATAATCGGAGAAAGACCATTAGCTCATTGGGATGCTAATGAGATAATGTGTAAATTAGATATAGTTAATTCGGAATACACTATAAAAACTGCACCTATAGAAGCTAATAATGAAGATACTAAAGAATTTGATATACAAATTAAAGAACTTTTAACATTAGAAGTAATAAGAAGATCTACTTCTAGACATAGATCGGCTGCTTTAATTGTAAGAAATCATAGTGAACAAATAAGAGGTAAAGCTCGCATGGTAATTAACTATAAAAGATTAAATGACAATACTAGAACAGATGCATATAAACTACCAGATAAAAGTGAGTTAATCAATAGAACACAAAATAAGAAAATATATAGCAAATTTGACTGCAAATCAGGATACTGGCAAGTCAAAATGCACCCACATAGCATAGAATGGACTGCATTCACATGTCCAGCAGGACATTTTGAATGGTTAGTCATGTCGTTTGGTTTAAAGACAACTCCACCCATTTTTCAAAGAAAAATGGATGATATATTTGGGGAATATAAACATTTTGTATTAGTATATGTAGATGATATTCTAGTGTTTAGTCAAAATATGCAAGAACACTTAGGACACTTACAAATAGTATTTAGATTATTTGTTAAACATGATATAATCATAAGTAAAAAGAAAATAGAATTATGTAAAGCTTATATCAATTTCTTAGGCATAACTTTAGGAGAAGGAAGAGTAAGACTCCAACCACACATAGCTAAAAAAGTATTAGAAATGCCTGATAAATTAGAAAAAACTAAAGATTTATAAAAGATTTTAGGATTAGTAAACTACACAAGAAATTTTATCCAAGATTTAGGAAAAATAGCAAGACCATTAGATGCAAAGACAGGAAACAAGGGACAAAAAAACTTTAATATAGAAGATATAAAATTAGTTCAAAAGATAAAAGAAAAAGTTAAAAATATTCCAGACTTAAAAATACCATTAGAATCAGATTACTTAATTATTCAAACAGACGGAAGTGATTTAGGATGGGGAACTATTCTAAAGGCACGACCTAATAAATATAGTAATAAAAACGAAGAACAAATATGCGGCTACCAGAGTGGAGCATACAAAGAAAAGGGAAATAAGAGTTCTATAGACTTAGAAGTATTAGCAATAATATATGGTTTAAATAGTTTTAAGTTATATATTCTAAATAAAGAAGAAATTTTAGTTAGAACAGATTGTGAAGCTATCGTTAAATTCCATCAAAAAATAAATGATAAAATTAGCAGTAGAAGAAGATGGCTAAATTTTCTAGATGCGATATCTATTTATAAAAATATTATATTTGAACATATAAAAGGTAAAGAAAATAATTTAGCAGATCAGTTAAGTCGATTACAATTAGGAATAAATAAATAAGTTAAGTTTAATTCAACTTATTTGTTTTCAGCATGAGACCAACAGGACAGCCTCAGCCTCCTGCAGATAAAGGCAAAGGCATAGCTTCTTCATCAGACTCATATCAACAGACAGTATTAGGTAACTTAAATTTTAGACCATTAGACTCCCTAGAAGCAATGGAAAGAATTCACTTTGGACCATTTAATTTAGTTGCTTATCCTGAGAGTAATATGTCATTCAGAATAAGATCAGACTACATTCTAGATAGACCCCAGAAGTGTTTAATAGATAACCTTTGGATATCTTATAATAAACAAAATTGTAATCATTTTATGGCAGCAATGAATTCTCTATGTCAATATATGGTAGAAAAAAGCAAGTCAAAGTTTAAATATTATGTAGTTATTCATGGTAAAACTAACGACATTTTTCAAACATGGATAGAAGTAGTAGAGTCAATACAAGGTTTTAAAACCCTACTTTTTAAAGGTTTTAATGATTTCACTGAAGCAACAAATCATGCTAGAGGATATTTAGGACCAAATTATTATATATCACCTTCACTCAGACAAAATCCAGATCAAAAACCTCAATACAATAGACAGAGAGACACTAGAAAAATTATTTTCTGTGACCATTGTTCTTCCATGACGGAGAATTTCAAGAAGCTCAATGCTCAGAAGGAATCTCTTCTTATGGAAAACACTAGACTGATAAGACAGATACAAATATTGAAAACAAGACTCGATCATCAGACAAATACAAGTAGGACAAATAATCAGACTCAGAGTTCTCTATCTCCTCAAAAAATGGATGAGAAGGGTGTGCATTTCCCTCTAAATGCTCAGAAATCCACTGTACCGGATATTGGTACAGCTAGTCCGGTTCAAACGGTAACCGGTAAAGACAAGTCAAACCCGTTGATGGTTGTCACTTTGCCAAAAAGTGAAGATGAGGATTGTTCTTCATCAAGACGTAGAATAATAAAATCAGGCAATAAGACCTCAAAGAAGACTCTAATCTCCAGAAAGAAAAGTGAAACTATAGAGACTATAATTAAACAGACTTTGGATAAATTCTTCAGCCAACAGACACAAGATAAGCATATTGATGAACAGCCCAGTACTAGTACAGACAGACTAGTCCCAGAAATAAATGATGAAGATATTAATAAAGGCAATGAATTTACTCATTTCCAAGATGCTCAGGACCCTTACGAAGATGATGACTCAGGAATGAGTTTTCATTCGATCGCCCTGCACAATTTGGATACTTAGTCCAAAAGAAGACAAGAGAATAAAGACAAGCTACTTATAGTAAGAGATAAGGTTGACAGGTGGGGATGCCCACTTTGTGTCTTGTAAATAATCGAGTCAGTGTCAGTATCAGAATGATGCTTCCTTTATCATTACTTTTTAAAAAGAAAGAAAAAATGTGAAGCATGTGTCTGACTAAGTCAAGAAAGAAACAATAATGCATGTGACGATGGGTCCCAATGAGCACCCGGCTAAGCATTAATAAGATTATTTCTTATCTTTTATCTGTAAGTGTTGGCCACATATGTCCAGGCCACGTAGTCGTTCTTATATCCACTCCTTTGTTTTTTAGAAATTTGCCTATAAAAGGCCTAAGACTTAGTAGTAGAAGGATAGAATGAAAAGGAAGGAAAAAACCAAACACAACATATTCCTCTTCCCTCTAAATGTGTAAAACCTTTCTAAAAAACCATCAGCATATCCTTTGTACAAACCAAGTTGTATAATATTAAGAGTCATAGTCTGAATAAAAGTTTTCAAGTTTCGTTTCAATCGTAAGGGGGTTCCCGAAAGGGAAACCTCTCCCCTAGTTACTTCATGTAAGTTCTTATTTACACTATGTTTTTCCCACAAAAAATATTTATATTTATGAAGTTTTTTATTTTTAATTTTGCATAACATGTAAATTTATGTAAATCCTTATTACCCTTAGTATATGGTTAATCTTTTAACCTTTTAATAGCAACGACGGATTAACCTTTAAATTTCTAGGAATTCTGGCTTTGAAAGTCCGTCAGTCTGCTAATGGACAACATGACAAATGTTAATAGCCAGGTGACTATTCTGGGGTGTGGTTAAAGAAGAAGCTATTAAGAATTTAAGTTAAAAGAGAGAGATGAACAAGGTAAGATAAAAAAAAAGGCAAAAATGGGAAAAATATAGTCTAAAAGAACTTATGAAGAAACTATAGGAGAGAGGGGGTACTGAGTAGGATTTTTACAACATATTTGCATTAACCAACTAAAAAACCGCCATTCTATTTAAATTGAAGCATATTCTTACCTAAGTGCCAGAAATTGAAACATTTTATATCTAAGTGTATATTTTATTGGTATATATATATATATATATATATATATATATAGTAGGAGTGTATTTAGGAATTTAAGTGCAGTTTATATTTTCCCTGAAACTTTACTACCTAAAGTTTAGATCCTTTATTAAGTGTTCAAGAAATATATTTATGCATAAAGTGACGTAAAAAATTAAATAGTTTTAAATAATTTAAGATTTTAATTATTGTGATTTATAATACTTTTTCTTCAATTCCAATTTAAGTGACACTGATATAATTTTAAGAGTCAACCAAATATCACGATTGAAGTAACGAAACAGACATGTCTTAAATGACTCATAATAACGAATTAGAAGTGATATAGAAAAACTGCTACAAATAATACTTGTGAAAAAATTTAAATGTGTCACATATAAGATGTCAAGTTAATTTAAAATATCAAGAGTTAATTTATCATTTTGTGTCTATTTTATCCTTTTTATTAAATATTATTTATTTTTTAATACTTAGATGACTTATAATAATTAATTAGGGGTGATATATTAAAATTACGGTTGAAGCAGCTGAAACAGACATGTCATATAAATGTGTATTTTATTTTTTTATTAAATATTATTACCCTTTTAATACATAAATGACATATAATTATTAATAAATGGTGATATAGTAAAATCACGGAGCAAGCAGTGGTCGGCAAGTATGTTGACAATCGAAATAAAAAAGTAGTCAAAAAAATTAAAATTTAATTTCCCCGTTTACGTATGTTATGCTTCATTTATTTGTACCAAATAAAAATTGAAAGTTTGATCATTCACATTTTAGTTCGTAACTATATATTTAATTTTTTATTTGAACTCAACCATTTAGGTCTCAATAAGTGTACTACTCCTATACTCCATTTTCGACACATATATTACTATTGCAGAATAATTCACCCAACCATTTTGAATTTATTATTTTGTATCTATTTTATTTTTATTATTAAATATTATTTATTATTAATACTTAAATGACTTAAAATAACTAATTAGAAGTGATATAGTAAAATTACTATAAATAGTACTTGTGAAAAAATTTAAGTGAACTCCATATAAATCGTCAAGTCAATTTAAAACATCAAGAGTTAACCTATCATTTTGTGTTTGTTTTACCTTTTTTTATGAAATATTATCAATTTTTAATGCTTAGATAATCTATAATAATTAATTAAGGGTTAAGTAATAAAAACACGATTGAAGCAGCTGAAGCAGACATGTCATAAATGTCTATTTTATTTTTTCTAATTAAAGATTATTAATTTTTTAATATGTAAATAACTTATAATAATTAATTAGGAATGATATAATAAACTCACGATTCGAACAGCTTAAGCAGGCATATCGTCCATAAGCTGCCTGCTTCAGCAGTTTCATCCACACTTTTTCACAATTTAAGTGGACCTTATATAAGTCTTCAAGTTAATTTTAAAACATCAAAAGTTAACTTATCATTTTATGTTATTTTACATTTATTTATGAAATATTATCAATTTTCTAATGCTTAGATGATCTATAATAATTAATTAGGGGTGAAATGATAAATCACGATTGAAGCAGCTGAATCAGATATGTCATAAACGTCGATTATAATTTTTAATTAAATATTATTAATTTTTTAATGTGCAAATGACTTTTAATAATTAGTTAGGGGTGATATAATAAAATCACGAGTGAAGCAGCTAAAGCAGGCATGTCGTCCATAAGCTGCCTGCTTCAGCATCTTCATTGACACTTATATATAAGTAATAGATAATGATCATTTGTTATGTATTATTACTTTAATGTAAGTGTTAAAGTATTACAAAAGATATTTTTTACATTGTATCGCTCCATCTCACCCTTTTATAGTCTATAAATTAAAAAGTTTTGACTCAAATATCAGAAACTAAAATATAGATATACTGAAATCTGAATTCTTCTCCCCTTTGAATTGTTTTCTGCATTTGTTTTCAAAATAAAAATATCGTACAATCGTGTGATTTTCTTAGTTTGTTGAATTCGTTGAAGTTTAGTAATTTGAATTGCCACTATTACAAAGTAGTATTTTCTTAGTGAAAATGTCTAGGGTGAACTTGACCCTGACTTCAATAACAAAGACACTAACAAAAGTGTCTATGGATGTTTGTTTACTGGAAAAACGATACAGTTGAATTTGTTGTGAGGGCAAGGACACATAGATTGAATCAACTCGTTGATTAAGTTTTTTATCAGATAAATATATTCAAAACTGAGCTTAATAAGATCAGTAATAGAGTAAAATAAATCAAGCAAACAATAGAGCTTAAATGTTTGATGTTTTCGCCTGATTTTTGAGACAATAAATTGTGGTTGGTTCTGGATTCATAAGTGGGAATATCTAAGGGTCAAATTTATCTCTATACTTTAAAAATATAGCTAAATATATCCTTTGTCATATTTGAGATTAAATTTATGCTCGTTATCATACTTTGGGAGCAAATTCACCTTTATACTTTGAAAAAATCTTCGGGACCAAATTTATCGTCGATGTCATACTTTAAGTCATATTTATCCTCATTGTTAAGAAACTTTTCACTTGTACACTTTCTTTAACAGAAAAACTCAAATTTACGTTAAATCATCCAATTTTTAAAAATAAATCACACCCTAATCCAATTTGCCCAATCCGATTCAAAAAAAATACACAAACAAATATACCCCTCCATCAGTTCTGTTGGTCGAATTTTTTCAACGAATAAAAATACTTCTCTTGCAACGTGCAACACTGATAGGTTATTTACAAATGAACATAAAGTAAAATAGAATGAGATAACGTAGAAACATGAAACTAGAGAAAATATCTATTACGAACTCCGCTCATGTTCAGTTATGTTCAAATTCAAAATTTGATATGCAATTCTATGTGCATCTATATTCTAACATTAGTGAATAAGTTTACAAAACAAATGACATGATGAAATTTTAAATGTCATGATTGGCATATAGGGAGACCTCTTAAATCAATCATCCAGAGAAAATTAAGTGTCATTTTTCATGAGCTCTGTATTGATGCAGATCCATGAACCGAGAGAGGTATATTTCTTTGAGTTTTCACTGATGCAAATCAATTTTTTAGGAGTTATGCATAGATAAATATTCAGTGGCTTAATCTTGTTGGAAAAATTTGACCAATAGAACTTAAAGGAATATACTTATTTGTATCTTTTTGTGACTCGAGTCGGATCGCACCGGTTAGATTAGAATGTATTTTAATTTTTTAAAATGAGGCATTTAATGTTGATTTGAGTTTTTCTATTAAAGAAAGAGTACATGTGAAAAATTTCTTAACAGCGAGGGTAAATTTAACCCCAAAGTATGACATCGAGGGTAAATTTATTTTCAAAGTATGATGAAGAATATATTTAGATAATTTTTCAAAGTAGAGGAGTAAATTTGACCCCAAAATATGACAACGAGGGAAAATTTGGATCCAAAGTACGACGAAGAATATATTTAGCCCATTTTTTAAAGTAGAGAGATAAATTTATTCTCAAAGTATGACAATGAGGGTAAATTTGACCCCAAAATATGACGAAGAGTATATTTAATAATTTATTCAAAATAAAGGAGTAAATTTGACCCTTTTCCCTTTACCTTAAGTTGTTGAGAGGCAAAACTTAGTAACGAATGTAAAAATAATAGAAGGGTTGTCCAAATTCAACCCTTCACAAGTAAATGTAAAACAAAGATAATGCATCAGACAATAGGAAAACTCCACTCGAACCCTCAAGCATTATATCCAATGAAAACGTTCTATGTGAAAATACGATTACACATGCCAACTAATATTCTTCTGTAATTTGCAGGGTAAAATGAAATCACTAATCTTTTGAAGACCATGATTTCAGTATAAGAAATTAAAGATGAAAAGAGAAAGATAGTTACGAGATTGAATATGAAGGAAGAGAAAACAATTACTTTTTGAGAGATCTAAAGTGCTTGAGTCTGAATGTAAAGGAAATGAGGAAGAAAATATGTATTTATAGGCTAAAGTACCATCATTATCTTGATAAACGCCACTAAAACGGTCATCTCGGGCGTGCCACATTCCACTAACTTAAAGTCAAAAATACATCGCTTGTTCAGGTGTTAGGGTCATGATGATAGCTATACTTATATTTCCACCTAAGTCCTATGATGACAATTATGCCTATATTTGTGCCTAAATGATTCCACTTCCTGGGCATCTCTTGAGATCTGTCAAAAAAGTGGGAAGACTATTTGTATTGGTAAAAATATATTGAAAGGAAAGAGTATTTGATCAAAATTGTGGAAAGCACAGAGAAGACAATGGTCAACTATTGAGTTGGTCAATGCCAGTCAAATCAAGGACTAGTCGGATCAATTGAGAATCATCATTTGGACACGCCTCATTGGAAGAAAATAACAAGAGTCTGAACAAACTATCTAGGAAGAATGTTGTTTTTTGAGTTTAGTAAAATCTGTATTTTTCAATAATAATTTCAAACACACGTTCAAACTAACATAAGAACAATCAAATGAAGTTGTAACTCTATATTCACAACTTTGAACTTTAATAATAAGTTAACTATAATGTCCTAAAGTCTGATCGCGAGACGTCACACGATGCTCAAGACTAAGAGTAGCCTTAAGCTAAACATGACTGCCTTCTTCTAGATATAAATCTCATAATCAAGGTAATATAGACATGAAAGTCATTCTGAATGCGGAAACTATCTGAAATAACTAAGGATAATCTGAATATAATGTATGAAACATCAATACTGAATAAGCTGAGTCACAACTAGCAGTCTGACAAGCCTCTACTACTAACATCTAGAGAGTCACTAGGACAAACCCCCAGCTAACTAGAACTGTCTGAAAATAATACTAAATCATGTAAACTGATAAGCTGCAAAATCTGAGTGAACAAGTCCCCGAACTATGAGGACTCACCAACTGTAGGATGTAGATGGAGATGCTCGGACTACTCACGCTGTTGATACTGAGCACCTGAACCTACATTATGAGACATTGTAGCACATAGACATATATGTGGATTAGTACTTTGAGGATGTATTGAGTATATGGGGGTGAAATGCATAAAGTAAAACATCATCTCATCATCATAATTTATAAAACAATGCATGCTAAATGTAAATGACTCACATAAGCTGGAATATCTGAAACACTGAAATCATAAAAAATAAATCAATCATACTTTATAAATCTAGTGAGTCGTAACATTTAGTTCTGAAAGCTATACTCGTATTCTGTTTGTAAATCATACTATCTAAGTGTAGAAAGAGCCCACTTCTGAAATTTAAAATCTAAAAGCAGAAGTTTGTAACTGTTATCTTTCTGTAAAACATAATCTGAATAAACTTTGTGAGCCTTTACACTTAGTTTTCTAAAAACTTTTATGTAAATCTTTTCTGTTAGGCTTTACTATTAGGGAAAACTGTTCTGGAAGGAAAATACTTTTTCAAAAGCTTATCTGTAAGAGAGGTTCTTCTAACTGACATAAATTATACAAGCTACATGGAGTCTAACGTCTCGTCCATCTAATGAAGAAACCTCACGTTGGGGAGAGGTGGCATACTCTTGCTGGAGAGTATAACCTCAGCTTAAGTGATCACTATCTCAGTCCACTATGGGCCCTTTAATCTCAAATCTATGGTGGCATGTAGTTCTGGGGTATGAGAGCTTGGAATCATACACAACTTGGTGCTAAATACTACTCCCTTTAACTTGCTACGCTCATCTCATTGGAAATCCACTTTAAAATTTACATAGAGATTTATTATGAAACCAGTCATGCACTTATCTGAATCAATCTGTAAGTAAAGTTATTTTGCTTACTGAAATTTATAATAAATCTATAAAGTGTATTCCAAAACATATCTGGTGATCGAAAGATCAAAGCTTTACTAAAAATCTGTAAATAATCTGATAATAGGATGCTTAAAGCATCATCTTCTTGAAATAATAATATTCAATCTAGGGGTAATAACCCATGCATTAATCTCATGTCACAATATCATAATAATCATGCTTGATAATGAAAATAATGATAATTTATATCAAAATCTGTAATTTACTACAATAGACATGAAAATATGAAAATAGACATGCAATTCATCTTTAAAATATCTCAGAAACTCATAACTTTGCAAATAGCAATAATGGGTGTGAACCCTAAATCAAAACTTATGTATATCATTCAAAATCATATGAATTTAATGTAAAATCTTGGTTTTGAGCACAAGGATGGAAGAAGATCCATGTTCATAAACCCCACATACCTTGATTGATGATTAGATGAACAAACTTGAATTATTGATTCCTAATTGAGTTCTTGGAGATGGATTCTTGATTATCTTGCCTTGGGAATCCTCAATCTTAAGCTTTCTTGGAGAATCAATGGAGGATTTTGATTTCTTGGAGAAGAGGTTTTAGAGCTCTAGGGTTTTGCTTTTGAAGATAATGATGAATAATGAGCACAAAGTGCTTTGAATATGATTAATCTTGTGTTTTGGACGGATTGGGGGCTTAGGAATTAACCAAAATACTCTTTTTAAATTTTTAAGTGGAATTGGAAAAGAGAAACATTTTCTGATTTGGCTGGCCACCGCGACGCACCACAATCGCGGTGGCTCACTGGAAATAGGAAAATTGGGAACTAGGCTGACTCACGCCACCATCGCGGTGCCCCTTTGGAATGCCATTTTTGCCTTTGACACGACGCGCCAATATCGTGTTAGGCTACTGGAAATTGACAAGTGGGAAATTGGCCCTCTCCGCGATGCACCAATATTGCGTCGGTCTACTGGAATGGGAAAATTGGGAATTTGGGCTTCTCTGCAATGTGTGGATATTACATAGGCCCACTGGAATTTGACAATCATCATTTTACCTACCACTGCGACGCACTAAGTGTCTGGGTGGCACACTGTCAACTTAGAAATGCTCTAACTCCTCAACCGAGCATCGAAATTGGGCGAATTTGGTATCGATAGAAAGCTTATTCAATTTTTCACACAATGGGAGGTCTAAATCTGGAAAATTCCACATGAAATAAATATTTTTCATTTTGGAAGCTATTTCTTAACATTCTAGAAACAAATTTAAGCTAGAAAAAGTATGGGGTATTACAATATCTCTCCCTTGGGAATATTCGTCCTCGAATGTGGCTAATTTAAGATGAAAAATACTGATAATTCTGAGGCTATAAACTATCATGCACAACTGAAATAAACTGAATAACTGAATCTCAATTAAAATGAGCTACTGAACTGATCTGAAAGTGCATGAATTCTCATGAAGATAACTATATAGCTAAATTTGAAACTGAAAAAGAACTGAATGAAAGGAAACTATTACCTTCAGCTGAATCTGAGTTCGTGGAGAAGAGATGAGGATACTTCGTACGCATGTTTTCTTCTGCTTCCCAAGTAATGCCCTCAATGGAGTGATTTCGCCACAGAACTTTGACCAAAGAAACTTCTTTGTTCCTTAGTCTATGAATCTGATGATCAAGAATCTCTACTGGACTTCTTCGTAAGAAAGGCTAATCTGAATATCTGTGCTTTCTAGAGGAACTATAATAGTTGAATCATCTATGCACTTCTTTAACAAGGACACATGGAATACTGGATGGACTGAGGATAAATCTGCGGGTAGCTCAAGCTCATACGCTACCTTCCCAACATGGCTTAAAATTCGGAAAGGACCAACATAACGGGGACTAAGATTCCCCTTCTTGTCAAATCTCTTCACCTCTTTCATGGGTGAAACTTTTAAATGCACAAGATCATCAACCTCAAACTCAAGATCTCTTCTTCTCATGTTGGCATAGGATTTTTGACGACTCTGGGCTGCTTTCAATATCCCTCTAATCAATTGAACTTTCTCTATAGCCTCATACACCATGTCTGGCCCAATCAAAACAGACTCACCTACTTCGAACCAACCAATTGTCGATCTACATCTCCGCCCATAAAGAGCCTCAAACGGAGCCATCAAAATACTAGCATGATAACTGTTATTATAAGAGAACTCAATCAATAGTAAATGATCATCCCAACTAACTTTGAAATCAAGAACACATGCCCTCAACATATCCTCCAAAGTATGAATGGTCCTCTCTGCCTGACCATCTGTCTGCGGATGAAAGGATGAACTAAGATGAACTTGGTTACCAAGACCCTTCTGAAAGGATCTCCAAAACTGAGAGGTAAACTGTGTACCCCTATCTGAGATGATGGACAAAGAAACTTCATGCAATCTGAATATCTCTCGGATATACGACTTAGCATAATCTTCAGCCGTCTAAGACATATGAACTGGCAAGAAATGTGCTGACTTAGTCAATCTATCTATAATAACCCAAATCAAATCATGGTGACGACATAAAAGGGGCAAACCAGTCACAAAATCCATATTCACCTCTTCCCACTTCCAAGTGGGGATACCAAACTCTTGCAATGCACCACTAGGTATTTGGTGCTCTACCTTAACCTGTTGATAAGTTGCACACTTGACTACAAACTCTGCTATATCTATTTTCATACCACTCCAACAATAGATTTCCCGGAAGTTACGTTACATCTTGGTGGCTCCAGGATGAATAGAATAACCCGTACCATGCGCTTCCGCCATAATCCGTTTCCTTAAATCATCAACACATGGGAAACACAGTCTACTTTGGTACCTCAACACACCATCTCCTCCTTGGGAGAAAACCTATACTTTTTGGTCTTTAACGGACTCCTTTAATTTTACCAAACTAGAATCCTTATCTTGTTTCTCCTTCACCTCCGAAACTAGGGAAAATTCAGAACTACTCTGAACCCAAATATTCACTTCAGCTGAATCAACCAACCTAACACCCAATCTATCTAATCGATGCACTTCCCGAACTAACTCTTTCTTATCATCCTCCATATAAGCAACACTGCCCATAGACAATCTACTAAGGGCATCTACCACTACATTGGCCTTGCTCGGATGATACAACACACTCATATCATAATCTTTTAACAACTCCAACCACCTTCTCTGACGGAGATTCAACTCTCTCTGAGTAAACACATACTGCAAGCTTTTATGATCCGTGAACACATCAACATGCACCCCATACAAATAATGTCACCAGATTTTCAAAGCAAACACAACAGCAACTAACTCAAGATCATAGGTTGGGTAATTCTTTTCGTGAGGCTTAAGTTGTCTAGAGGTATAGGCTATAACCTTACCTCTCTACATTAAAACACAACCCAAACCAACTCTGGAGGTATTACAATAAACCACAAAACCATCTGTACCATTAGGTAACGCTAAAACTGAGGCTGAAGTAAGTTGAGTCTTTAACTCCTGAGACTCTTCTTGCAAGAATCTGACCACTGAAACTTAACTTTATTTTGGGTCAATATAGATATAGGAGACGGAATAGACGAGAAATCCTTAACAAAATGTCTGTAGTAGCCAGCTAAACCCAAGAAACTCCTAATGTCTGATGGAGAAATAGGTCTAGGCCAATTTCTTATGGATTTTGTCTTTTGGGGATCAACTCTAATACCTTCACTGGAAATGATATGACCAAGGAAAGCTACTGACCTTATCCAAAATTCATACTTGCTGAACTTGGCGAACAATTGGTGATCTATAAGGGTCTGTAACATAATTCTAAGATGGTCTAGATGATCATCCTCACTACAAACAAGAATATCATCGATAAAGACTATGATAAACATGTCCAGATACTATTTGAACACTTTGTTCATCAAGTCCATGAAGGCTGCTGGGGAATTTGTTAGTCCGAAGGACATGACTAGAAACTCAAAATGACCATAACGGGTTCTGAAAACTGTTTTTGGAATATCATATTCCCTTACTTTAAGTTGATGATAGCCGGATCTAAGATCTATCTTTGAGAAATAACTGGCACCTTAGAGTTGATCAAATAAGTCATCGATTCTAGGAAGAGGGTATTTGTTTCTTACTGTAACTTTATTCAAGTGACGATAGTCAACCACATACGCAAAGAACCATTTTTTTTTGCACAAATAGGATGGGAGTGACCCATGGAGAAATACTAGGCCTTATAAAACCTTTATCTAAAAGATCTTTGAGTTGCTCTTTTAACTCCTTAAGCTAGGTGGGAGCCATACGATATGGAGGTATAGAAATAGGTTGAGTATCTGGAAGAAAGTCAATACCAAATTCTATTTCCCTATCGGGAGGTACCCCTAGCAAATCTTTGGGAAAGACATCTGGAAACTTATTAACTATGTTGACTGACTAAATTGTCGGAGTCTCAGACTTAGTGTCTTTAACTCTAACAAGATGATAGATGCACCCTTTGGAAATCAACTTTCGGTCTTTAAGAAAAACTATGAAATGACTCTTGGGAGACACTGAATTACCTGACCACTCAAAGACTGGCGCATTTGGAAATTGAAACTTCACCACTCGAGTGCAACAATCTATAGACGCATAACAAGAATGGAGCCAATCCATACCAAGAATAAGATCAAAGTTAACCATATCTAACTCTATTAGGTCTGCAAACATGACTTTATGAAGGATAGTGATAGGACACTTTCTATAGATCTGTTTAGCAACAACTGACTCACCTACTGGGGTAGATACCAAGAAAGGCTCAGGGATTTTTTCAAAACTTATCTCAAAATTTACTGCAACTAATGGGTTCACATGAAAGAAACTTAACCCGGGGTCTAACAACACATAAACATCGCAATGAAAGACATGAACCATACCAATAACAACATCTGGTGAATCTTTCTGCTCCTAACGGGATGGTAAAGCATAGAATCAATTCTGGTGCTGACCGCCACCGGTACTGGATGATGCGCCCTGAAGAGGGACTGGGTAACCTAAAGGAGATGGTGCACTAGTAGTCTGAGTCTGGGGATGATATATCTATTTTCTTGCTTAGTATGCGGTCACTCTTTAATTCCATGACCCGACTTACCACAACCAAAATAACCCTTTGTCCAGCCAAACACTCACCAGGGTGATTCCTACCACATTTAGCACAAGGAGAATAATGAGGTATTTCACTTACACTATTCTGAGATCTGGACATAGAATACTTACCCCCCACTGCTCCTGCCTAGCTCTAGGAATGGGAGCACTAGCTAAAGATGGTGCTGGCATAGATGAACAATTCTGAAACTGCGAACGATTTCCACCCTGAGACCTATTCTAACCATACTCAAACTGTCCTGTTCTAGCCCTTTTATTATTTTTATCTCTCTTCTTCAACTTCTCTACCTCAATTAGCTGAGCATGCATCATCAATATCGCAAGGTTCATGTCTCTAATAAGCATGGCAATCCTACACTCCTTTACTACCAAGCTAGACACTCCAGTAACAAACTTACTTATACTATCCCTAGGATCAGCCAACGTATAAGGGGAATACTTAGACAATTGATTGAACTTAAGGCAGTACCCCTTTACTGTTATCGAGCCCTGCCTCAAATTCACAAACTCCTGTATCTTATCTTCCCTCATTTAATGTGGGAAGAACCTGTCTTAAAAAGTATCCTGAAATACCTGCCAACTCATAGGAACAACATTCTTACCTCTACCATTCTTCCACATCACTACCCAATCATATGTTATATCCTTCAATCTATAGGATGCTAACTCTACACTCTCCTCCTCAGAAATATGCATAATATTGGTGATCTTCTTTACCTCATCTAAATAAAGTTGTAGGTCCTCACCTGCCTTTGACCTAAAGAACTCTGGCAGATTCATTCTCATGAAGTCTCTAATTTTAGCTGTTGCTAAATCCCCATTCTGCTGGAGTAGGACTGCAGCCTGATTCTGATGAATGCCCTGAACATTGGCAGTCACGGCTTGAGCTAATGACTGAAAGGCAGCCCTAAACTCAGTATGGGATACATTCTCATTCAAAGGATCTGCTGGCTGGGGAGGCTGGTTATTATTTCTGCAAGCATTATCTCGACGAGGAGGCATATTCAACTGTCACCTAAGAGCACGAGTTAAAAGAAGATAGAGCTACTATAAGCATGATAGATGATGAAAGAAAGAGATGATTTCCTAAGAATGTTCCATAGTCTTTTTCTCATAAATATAGCGCACTTCACACCCATGATCGAGATTCTGTGTGACGTGGCTTGTCTGACTCTCTAGGACTCTTAAAAACCTTAGACTCTGATACCAAATTTGTAACGCCCTAAAATCTGATCCCGAGATGTCACACGGTGTTCAAGACTACGAGTAATCTTAAGCTAACCCTATCTGCCTTCTACTAGATATAAATCTCATAATTAAGGTAATATAGACATGAAAGTCATACTGAATGCGGAAACTGTCTGAAATAACTAAGAATAATCTGAATATAACGTATGAAACATCAATACTGAAAAAGCTGAATCACAACTAGTAGTCTTACAAGGCTCTACTACTAACATTAAGAGAGTCCCTGGGACAAACCCCCAGCTAACTCGAACTGTCTGAAAAGAATACGAAATCATATAAACTGATAAGCTACAAAATCTGAGTGAATAAGTCCCCGAACTATAAGGACTCACCAACTATAGGATGTAGATGGAGATGCTTGGACTACTCACGCTGCTGATACTGAGAACTTGAACCTACATTATGAGACAATGTAGCACATAGACATATATATGGATTAGTACTTTGAGGATGTACTGAGTATATGGGGGTAAAATACATAAGTAAAACATCATCTCATCATCATAATTTATAAAACAATGCATGCTAAATGTAAATGGCTCACATAAGCTGGAATATCTAAAATTCTAAAAGCATGAATAATAAATCAATCATACTTTATTAATCTAGTGAGTCATAATACTTAGTTCTGAAAGTTGTACTCATATTCTGTTTATAAATCATACTATCTAAGTGTAGAAAAAGCTCACTTCTGAAAACTGAAATCTAAAAACTGAAGTTTGTAACTGTTATCTTTCTGTAAAGCATAATCTGAGTAAACTTTGTGAGACTTTACACTTAGTTTTATAAAAGATTTTTTGCAAATCTTTACTGTTAGGCTTTACTATTAGGGAAAACTATTTTGCAAAGGAAATACTTTTTCAAAAGCTTATCTATAAGAAAGGTTCTTCTAACCGACATAAATCATGCGAGCTACATGGAGTCCAACGTCTTATCCTCCTAAGGAAGAAACCTCACTTTGGGGAGAGGTGTCATACTCTTGCCAGGAAGTATAACCTCAGCTTAAGTGATCACTATCTCAGCCCACTATGGGCCCTTTAATCTCAAATCTATGGTGGCACGTAGTTCTATGGTATGAGACCTTGGAATCATACCCAACTGGTGCTAAATACTACTCCCTTTAACTTGCTACGCTCATCTCGTTGGAAATCTACTTTAAAACTTGCATAGGGGTTTATTATGAAACCAGTCATGTACTTATCTGAATCAATTTGTCAGTAAAGCTATTTTTCTTTCTAAAATTTAAATAAATCTGTAAAGTGAATTTCAAAACTTATCTGGTGATCGAAAGATCAAAACTTTACAAAAAATCTATAAATGATCTAATAATAGGATGCTTAAAGCATCATCTTTCTTTAAATAATAATTTTCAATCTTGGGGTAATTACCCATGCATTAATCTTATGTCAAAACATCTTAATAATCATGCTTGATAATGAAAACAGTGATAATTCATCTCAAAATCTGTAATTTACTGCAATAGGCATAAAAATATGAAATTAAACATCCAATTCATCTTCAAAATATCTTAGAAACTCATAAATTTGCAAATAGCAATATGGGTATGAACCCTAAATCAAAACTCGTGTAATATCATTCAAAATCATATGAATTTAATGTAAAATCTTGGTTTTGGACACAAGGATGGAAGAAGATCCTTGTTCATATACCCCGCAAACCTTGATTGATGATTAGATCAAGAAACTTGAATTATTGATTCCTAATTGAGTTCTTGGAAATAGATTCTTGATTATATTTCCTTGAGAATCCTCAATCTTAAGTTTTCTTGGAGAATCAATGGAGGATTTTGATTTCTTGGAGAAGAAGTTTTAGAGCTCTAGGGTCTAGCTTTTGAAGTGAATGATGATTAATGAGCACAAAATGATTTGAATATGATTAATCTTGTGTTTTGGATGGATTGGGGGCTTCATAATTGACCAAAATACCATTTTTAAACTTCTAAGCGAAATGGGAAAAGAGCAATATTTTCTAATTTGGCTGGCTACCGCGACACGCCACAATCGCAGTGGCTCACTGGAAATAGAACAATTAGGAACTGGGCTAACTCCGCGATGCACCACCATCGTGGTGCCCCTTTGGAATGCCATTTTGGCCTTTGGCGCGATGCACCAATATCGCATTGGGCTATTGGAAATGGACAATTTGGAAATTAGCCCTCTCCGCGATGCGCTAATATCGGATCGGTCTACAGGAATGGGACAATTGGGAATTTGGGCTTCTCTGTGACGCGTGGCTATCGCGGAGGGCCAATGCAATTTGACAATCATCATTTTACCCACCTCCGCGACGCGCGAAGTGCTCAAGCGACACACTGTCAACTTAAAAATACTCTAACTCCTCAATCGAGTATCGGAATTGGGTGAATTTGGTATCGATGGAAAGCTTATTCAATTTCCGACACAATGGGAGGTCTAAATCTGGAAAATTCCACATGAAATAAATATTATTCACTTAGGAAGTTATTTATTAATATTCTATGAATGAATTTAAGCTAGGAAAAGTGTGGGGTATTACAATATCTCCCCCTTAGGAACATTCATCCTCGAATGTGGATAATTTAAGCTGAAAAATATAGAGAAGTCTAAGGCTATAAACTATCATGCACAACTGAAATAAACTGAATAACTGAATCTCAGTTAAAATGAGCTACCGAAATGATCTGAAAGTACATGAATTCTCAAGAAGATAACTATATAGCTGAATCTGAAATTGGAAAAGAACTGAATGAAAGGAAACTATTACCTTCAGTTGAATCTGAGTTCGTGGAGAAGAGATGAGGATACTTGGTACGTATGTCTGCTTTTGTTTTCCAAGTAGCGCCCTCAATGGACTTATTTTTTCCATAAAACTTTCACCAAAGGAACTTCTTTGTTCCTTAGTCTACGAATATGATGATCCAGAATCTCTACAGGGACTTCTTCATAAGAAAGGCTATTTTGAATATCTGTGCTTTCTAGAGGAACTATAATGGTTGAATCATCCATGCACTTCTTTAACAAGGACACATGGAATACTGGAAGGACTGAGGATAAATCTGCGGGTAACTCAAGCTCATACGCTACATTCCCAACACGACTCAAAATTCAAAAGGGATCAACATAACGGGGACCAAGCTTCCCCTTCTTGACAAATCTCATCACCCCTTTCATGGATAAAACTTTCAAATACACAAGATCATCAATCTCAAACTCAAGATCTCTTCTTCTCAGGTCGCCATAGGATTTATGATGACTCTGGGCTGCTTCCCATATCTCTCTAATCAACTGAACTTTCTCCATTGCCTAATACACCATGTCTGGCCCAATCAAAGTGGCCTCACCCACTTCGAACCAACCAACTGGCGATCTACATCTCCGCCCATAAAGAGTCTCAAACGGATCCATCTGAATACTAGCATGGTAACTGTTATTATAAGAAAATTCAATCAATACCAAATGATCATCCCAACTACCTTTGAAATGAAGAACACATTCCCTCAATATATCTTCCAAAGTCTGAATGGTCCTCTCTGCCTAACCATCTGTCTGTGGATGAATGGCTATACTAAGATGAACTTGGGTACCAAGACCCTTCTGAAAGGCTCTCCAAAACTAAGAGGTAAATTGAGTACCCCTATCTGAGACGATGGACAAAGGAACTCCATGTAATCTGACTATCTCTCGGATATACAACTTAGCATGATCTTCAGTCGTGTAAGACATGTGAACTGGCAAGAAATATGCTGACTTAGTTAATCTATCTACAATAACCCAAATTGAATCATGCTGACGACGCAAATGGGGCAAACCAGTCACAAAATCCATATTCACCTCTTCTCACTTCCAAGTGGGAATACCAAACACTTGCAATGCACCACCCGGTCTTTGGTGCTCTACCTAAAACTGTTGACAAGTTGCACACTTGGCTACAAACTCTGCTATATCTCTTCTCATACCACTCCACCAATAGATTTCCTGTTTGTTGCGGTACAACTTGGTGGCTCCAGGATGAATAGAATAACGCACACCATGCACTTTTGCCATAATTCGTTGCCTTAAATCATCAACACATAGAACACACAGTCTACTTTAGTACCTAAACACACCATCTCCCCCTTAGGAGAAAATATCTACTTTTTGGTCTGTAACGGACTCCTTTAATTTGACAAAACTAGAATCCTTATCTTGCTTCTCCTTCACCTCCGAAACTAGGGAAGATTCGAAACTACTCTGAACCCAAATATTCCCTTCAGCTGAATCAACCAACCTAACATCCAATCTAGCTAATCGATGTATTTCCCAAACTAACTCTTTCTTATTATCCTCCATATGAGCAACACTGCCCATAGACAATCTACTAAGGGTGTCTGCCACTACATTGGCCTTGCGTGGATTATACAACATACTCATATCATAATTTTTCAACAACTCCAACCACCTTCTCTGACGGAGATTCAACTCGCTCTGAGTAAACACATACTGTAAGTTTTTGTGATCCGTGAACACATCAACATGCACCCTATACAAATAATGTCTCCGTATTTTCAAAGCAAACACAACAGGAGCTAAGTAAACATCATGGTTTGGGTAATTCTTTTCATGAGGCTTAAGTTGACTAGAGGCATAGGCTATGACCTTACCTCTCTACATCAAAACACAACCCAAACCAATGCTGGAGCATCACAATAAACCACAAAACTATTTGTACCATCAGGTAACACTAAAACTGGGGCTGAAGTGAGTCGAGTTTTCAACTCCTAAAAACTCTTCTCGTAAGAATCTGACCACTAAAATTAACTTTCTTTTGGGTCAATCTAGACATAAGAGATGCAATAGACAAGAAACCCTCAAAAAAATGTCTGTAGTAGCAAGCTAACCCCAAAAAACTCCTAATGCCTGATGGAGAAATAGGTCTAGGCCAATTTCTTACGGCATTTGTCTTTTGGGGATCAACTCTAATACCTTCACTAGAAACGATATGACCAAGTAAAGCCACTGGCCTTATCCAAAAGTCACACTTGCTAAACTTGGCGAACAACTGGTGATCTCTAAGGGTCTGTAACATAATTCTAAGATGGTTTGCATGATCATCCTCACTACGAGAGTAAACAAGAAAATCATCGATAAAGACTATGAAAAATATGTCCAGATACTGTTTGAACACTCTTCTCATCAAGTCCATGAAGGTTGCTGGGGTATTTGTTAGTCCGAAGGACATGACTAGAAACTCAAAATAACCATAATGAGTTTTGAAAGCTGTCTTTGGAATTCATATTCCCTTACTTTAAGCTGATGATAGCCGGATCTAAGGTCTATCTTTGAGAAATAACTGGCACCTTTGAGTGATCAAATAAGTCATCGATTCTAGGAAGAGGGTATTTGTTTTTTACTGTAACTTTATTCAACTGACGATAGTCAATATACATACGCAAAGAACCATCTTTCTTTTGCACGAATAGGATAGGAGCGCCCCATGGAGAAATACTAGGCCTTATAAAACCTTTATCTAAAAGATCTTTGAGTTGCTCTTTTAACTTCTTAAGCTCAATGGAAGCCATATGATATGGAGGTATAGAAATAGGCTGAGTATCTAGAAGAAGGTCAATACCGAATTCTATTTCCCTATAGGGAGGTACCCCTAGCAAATCTTCAGGAAAGACATCTAGAAACTCATTAACTATGTTAACTGACTGAATTGTCGGAGTCTCAGACTTAGTGTCTTTAACTCGAATAGGATGATAGATGCACCCTTTGGAAATCAACTTTCAGGCTTTAAGATAAGATATAAAATGACTCTTGGGAGACACTAAATTACCTGACCACTCAAAGACTGGATCATTTGGAAACAGAAACTTCACCACTCGGGTGCAATAATCTATAAACGCATAACAAGAATGGAGCCAATCCATACCAAGAATAAAATCAAAGTCAACCATATCTAACTCTATTAGGTCTGCTAACATGACTTTATGAAGGACAGTGATAGGAAACTTTTTATAGATCTATTTAGCAACAACTGACTCACCTACTGGGGTAGACACCAAGAAAGGCTCAGGGGTCTTTTAAGAACTTATCTCAAAATTTACTTCAACTAATGGGGTCACATAAGAGAAACTTGACCCGGGGTCTAACAACCCATAAAAATCAAAATAAAAGAAACGAAGTATACCAATAACAATATCTGGTGAATTCTCCTACTCCTGATGGGATGGTAAAATATAGAATCAATTCTGGCGCTGATCGCCACCGGTACTGGATGATGTGCCCTGAGGAGGGACTGAGTGACCTAAAGGAGCTGGTGCACTAGCAGTCTTAGTCTGGGGATGATTATCTCTATTTCCCTGATTAGCATGTGGGCACTCTTTAATTCTATGACCCGACTTACTGTAACCAAAACAACCCTTCTGTCTAGCCAAACACTCATCGGGGTGATTCTTACCATACTTAGCACAAGAAGGATAATGAGTTCTTCCACTTATACTATTCTAGATATGGACATAGAATACTTACCCCACTACTCTTGCCTATCTCTGGGAGAGGGAGCGCTAGCTGAAGATGGTGTTGGCATAAATGGACGATTCTAAAATTGCGAACGATTTATTCCCTGAGACCTATTCTGACCATACTCAAACTGTTCTGTTCTAGCCCTATTATTATTTCTATATTTTCCCTTCAACTTCTCTGCCTCAATCTACTGAGCATGCATCATCAATATCGCAAGGTCCATGTCTCCAATGAGCATGGCAGTCCTACACTCCTTGACTACCAAGCTAGACACTCTAATAACAAACTTACTCATACTAGCCCTAGGATCATCCATCGTATCAAGGGAATATGTAGACAACTGATTAAACTTAAGGAAGTACTCCTTCATTGTCATCGAGCCCAGCCTCAAATTCACAAACTCTTCTATCTTAGCTTTTCTCATCTCACATGGGAATAACCTGTTTAGAAAAGCATCCTGAAATACCTGCTAACTCATAGGAACAACATTCTCACCTCTACCATTTTTCCACATCACTACCCAATCATATACTACATCATTCAATCTATAGGATACTAACTTTACACTCTCCTTCTCAGAAACATCATAATATGGGTGATCTTCTTCACCTCATCTAAATAAAGTTGTGGGTCCTCACCTGCCTTTGACCTAAAGAACTCTAGCGGATTTATTCTCATGAAGTCTCTGATTCTAGCTGCTGCTAAATCCTCATTCTGCTGGAGTAGGACTGCAGCCTGATTCTGATGATTACCTTGAAAATTGGCAGTCACATCTTGGGCTAACACCTGAAAGGCAGCCCTAAATTCAGCATGGGATACATTCTTATTCAAAGGATTTGCAGGCTGGGGAGGTTGGTTATCATTTCTACGAGCGTTAGCTCGATGAAGAGGCATATTCAACTGTCACATAAGAGCATGAGTTAAAATAGATAGATATACTATAAGCATGATAGATTATGAAAGAAAGAGATGATTTCCTAAGATCTTTCCATAGCCTTTTTCTCATAAATGTGGTGCCCTTCACACCCATGATCAAGACTCTACGTAATGCGGCTTGTCTGACTCCCAAGGACTCGTAAAAACCTTAGGCTCTGAAACCAAGTTTGAAACGCTTCAAAATCGGGTCTCGAAATGTCACACGGTGCTCAAGACTATGAGTAGCCTTAAGCTAACTTGTCTGCCTTCTACTAAATGTAAATCTCATAATCAAGGTAATATAGATACGAAAGTCATACTAAATGCGGAAACTGTCTGAAATAACTAAGAATAATCTGAATATAATGTATGAAACATCAATAGTGAATAAGCTGAATCACAATTAGTAGTGTTACAAGCCTATACAACTAACAACTAGAGAGTCACTGGGACAAACCCCCAGCTAACTTGAACTATCTAAAAAGAATACTAAATCATGTAAACTGATAAGCTGTAAAATCTGAGTGAACAAGTCCCCAAACTATGAGGACTCACCAACTGTAGGATGTAGATGGAGATGCTCGGACTACTCACGCTCCTGATACTGAGTACCTGAACCTACATTATGAGACAATGTAGCACAAAGACATATATGTAGATTAGTACTTTGAGGATGTACTGAGTATATGAGGGTGAAATACATAAAGTAAAACATCATCTCATCATCATAATTTATAAAACAATGCATGATAAATGTAAATGACTCACATAAACTGGAATATCTGAAACACTAAAATCATGAATAATAAATCAATCATACTTTATAAATCTAGTGAGTCATAACATTTAGTTCTGAAAGCTATACTCATATTTTGTTTGTAAATCATACTGTCTAAGTGTAGAAAGAGCTCACTTCTGAAATTTAAAATCTAAAAGCAGAAGTATGTAACTGTTATCTTTCTGTAAAGCATAATCTGAGTAAACTTTGTGAGCCTTTACACTTAGTTTTCTAAAAGCTTTTATGTAAGTCTTTTCTGTTAGGCTTTACTATTAGGGAAAACTGTTCTGGAAGGAAAATACTTTTTCAAAAGCTTATCTGTAAGGGAGGTTCTTCTAACTAACATAAATCATGCAAGCTTCATAGAGTATAACATCTCGTCCTTCTAAGGAAGAAACCTCACGTTGGGGAGATGTGTCATACTCTTGCCAGAGAGTATAACCTCAGCTTAACTGATCACTATCTCAGTCCACTATGGGCCCTTTAATCTCAAATCTATGGTGGCATGTAGTTCTGGGGTATGAGAGCTTGGAATCATACCCAACTCGGTGCTAAATACTACTCCCTTTAACTTGCTGCGCTCATCTCATTGGAAATCCACTTTAAAACTTGCATAGAGATTTATTATGAAACCAAGCATGCACTTATCTGAATCAATCTGTAAGTGAAATTATTTCTCTTAATAAAATTTATAATAAATCTGTAACTGTTATCTTTCTGTAAAACATAATATGAATAAACTTTGTGAGCCTTTACACTTAGTTTTCTAAAAGCTTTTATGTAAATCTTTTCTGTTAGGCTTTACTATTAGGGAAAACTGTTCTGGAAGGAAAATACTTTTTCAAAAGCTTATCTGTAAGGGAGGTTCTTCTAACTGACATAAATCATGCAAGCTACATGGATTCTAACATCTCGTCCATCTAATGAAGAAACCTCACGTTGGGGAGAGGTGTCATACTCTTGCTAGAGAGTATAACCTCAGCTTAAGTGATCACTATCTCAGTCCACTATGGGCCCTTTAATCTCAAATCTATGGTGGCATGTAGTTCTGGGGTATGAGATCTTGGAATCATACACAACTCGGTGCTAAATACTACTCCCTTTAACATGCTACGCTCATCTCATTGGAAATCCACTTTAAAACTTGCATAGAGATTTATCATGAAACCAGGCATGCACTTATCTGAATCAATCTGTAAGTGAAATTATTTCTCTTAATAAAATTTATAATAAATCTGTAAAGTAGATTTCAAAATATATCTGGTGATCGAACGATCAAAGCTTTACTAAAAATCTGTAAATAATCTGATAATAGAATGCTTAAAGCATCATCTTTCTTGAAATAATAATATTCAATCTTGGGGTAATAACTCATGCATTAATCTCATGTCAAAATATCATAATAATCATGCTTGATAATGAAAACAATGATAATTCATCTCAAAATCTGTAATTTACTGCAATAGGCATGAAAATATGAAAATAGATATGCAATTCATCTTCAAAATATCTTAGAAACTCATAACTTTGCAAATAGCAATAATAGGTATGAACCCTAAATCAAAACTCATGTAATATCATTCAAAATCATATGAATTTAATGTAAAAGCTTGGTTTTGGGCACAAGGATGGAAGAAGATCTTTGTTCATGAACCCCACATATCTTGATTGATGATTAGATGAAGAAACTTAAATTATTGATTTCTAATTGAGTTCTTGGAGATGGATTATTGATTATCTTGCTTTGGGAATCCTTAATCTTAAGCTTTCTTTGAGAATCAATGAAGGATTTTAATTTCTTGGAAAAGAGGTTTTAGAGCTCTAGGGTTTTGCTTTTGAAGAGAATGATGAATAATGAGCACAAAGTGCTTTGAATATGATTAATCATATGTTTTGGATGGATTGGGGGCTTGAAAATTGACCAAAATACCCTTTTAAAACTTCTAAGCAGAACTGAAAAAGAGCATCATTTTCCAATTTGGCTGGCCACCACGACGCGCCATAATTGCGGTGGCTCACTGAAAATAGGTCAATTGGAAACTGGGTTGACTCCGCGATGCCCCACCATCGCGGTGCCTGTTTGGAATGTCATTTTGTCCTTTGGCGCGACGCGCCAATATCGCGTTGGGCTACTGGAAATCGACAATTGGGAAATTGGCCCTCTCCGCAACGCGCCAATATCGCGTCGGTCTACTAGAATGGGACAATAGGGAATTTGGGGTTCTCCGCGATGCGTGCCTATCACAAAGGGCCACTAAAATTTGACAATCATCATTTTATCCACCTCCGTGATGCACCAAGTTCCCAGGTGGCACACTGTCAACTTAAAAATGCTCTAACTCCTCAACCGAGTACGAAATTGGGCGAATTTGGTATTGATGGAAAGCTTATTCAATTTTCCACACAATGGGAGGTCTAAATCTGGAAAATTTCACATGAAATAAATATTCTTCATTTTGGAAGCTATTTCTTAACATTCTAGGAATGAATTTAAGCTAGAAAAAGTACGGTGTGTTACATTAACCCAACTTATGAACATCAATAAAATAAAGTTCAAACCATTTTTTTGAAAATAACTAAATCAAACTTTTAGAAAGTGATAAATATTAGAAGATTCAAGTCCACCAAACTCACAGTGTTTCCTTAAGAAAATTATTTCCCTCAAGTACCCGAGGATATGAAATATATTCTCCAAGAATAAAATGAATTACTTCGACGAAATGATGGTATCTCAAGCTCTGTTGAATAACAAATGCATAGAATGATTTATAAATCACACTTGAGTTTTTCACAAAAAATGAGTGTTTTCATTGCAATTTTTTGTGCATATAACTGTTAAAAAAATTAGGTCTTTATAGACAAAACGCGGTGCTTCAAAAAAAAAGAAATGGTTCTTGCATAGACGCACTGTTACTAAATGTCACCAACCTGCGGACTCCATCTATATTTGCAGGTGGCCCACATGTGGCTACAAGTCTTTTTTTGTCAAAAATAGAATTTACTGCCTCATCTATGAAGCGCATCTGCTTTTGCAGATGGTGACCTGTGCCAGCAGGTCATTTTTCTGCTTTCAAACAGTGCCTCGAAGGGTCGTGTCCCTTTGAGGTATGTTATGACATGCGTCCGCACATGCTCGTGTGTGTCTGTAAATGGACAATATTTTTGTACCAGATTTTTAGATTAAAGCATTGTAAACTCTTAAGTTTCAATGAATTTTGTCCAAAAAGATAATCTTTCAATCGATTATTTTTCAAATTCAAAATTAAAGCTGAAGTTGAGCCGAGCGAGCAATGACAACGACGACACAAGGCTTGTATTATTCTTGCCTCATTATTCATATGAAGAAATGATTCTATATTTAAGCAAAAGAATTTTTCTTTCTTTCACCAATATGGGAGCACTCATTTTTTAAAGTGAACATACATTTCACTTTTTCTTCATTTTCCATTCACATTTTCACTGGAGCCCTACAATTCCCCACGTGAAAGAAGAATGGCTATTTCATCAAAAAAGTATACAAAAAATATGTAATATATAAGCAAAGACTAATTGCATTTGGATAAGTAAGTTTTTCGTTGAACTTTCCATAGTGAACTTGCATTGGATGCACTCGGACAATCTTTTGATATGATATCTTTGAACCGTCGAACTTTAATGTATGCCTATACAATACAAGTCAGATAACCATTCTTTTACCATTTATGGTTCTCACGATTTTGTTCATTTCGGCCATGAACTCTTTTAGTTTTATGAGAGCTTATAGAATGGGCCTTTACTATTATTCTCCTAGAAGCGGCTTCCATTTCACCCTCACATAGGTATCTCCTAAATTTTTAATTCTATACATCAAACTATTTGATCAAACCTGTCAAACTTAAAACTATTAAAAAGCTTCAAACCATAAGTCTTATCCTTGTTTCCTGAACGTTGCATTTATCATGAGAATGGGTTGAGTTAATTGACAATGTTGAACCATCAATTACTACTTTATTTTGATCTCCTTGAACCTAGATCTTAAAATCTCCAGTCTGTTAAGTAAAGTCACCGTTTTGATGACTTGTGTAGGCCATAAACCCAATCCCTTAGATGATCTCTTAATTCCCTCTTTAGATAGGCCTTTTCTAAGTGGATCCAACACATTATCCTTTAACCTCACATATCATAATAATTTCATTAGAGAGTAGTTCTCTAATAGTATTATATCCACATTTTATATGATGAGATTTACCTTTATATACCATGCTCCCTACCTTACCTATCGCAGCTTGGCTATCACAATGGATACATACTGGTGCCAAGGTTTGGGCCAAGAAGAAATATTTTTCAAGAAATTTTGGAACCATTTAGCTTCTTCAGTAGCTTTATCTAACATGAAAAATTCATATTTCATTGTAGAGCGGGTAATACATGTCTGTTTGGATGATTTTCAAGAGACTACTTCTCCATTAAGAGTAAATACATATCCACTCGCAAATTTTACTTCATGGTGAAACAATTTACATCACTATATCCTTCAATCACTGTAGGATATTTGTTATAATGCAAAGCATAGTATTGAGTATGTTTTAGATACACCAAAACTCTTTTCATTGTCATCTAATGAGTTTGATGGGGATTACTCATGTACAGATTCAATTTACTAATAGCATATGCTATATTTGATTGCATACAATTCATGATATACATCAAACTTCCAACATTCTTGTATACTCCAATTGTGAGTCACTTTTATAGTCATTCTTTTGAACTGCAAAGCTCACATCCAATGGTG
This sequence comes from Capsicum pubescens, assembly GCA_030864215.1. Lineage (NCBI taxonomy): Eukaryota > Viridiplantae > Streptophyta > Magnoliopsida > Solanales > Solanaceae > Capsicum > Capsicum pubescens. The sequence continues at coordinate 238,487,687 of CM061540.1, forward strand.
TCTTGGAATATTGAATTATAAATACCTGAATTTGTCCAATAACTTTTTAATATAATAAAACTGTGACAATGTTAACTGTTGTGGAGTTCTATGAACTCTTATGTAATGCCCCGAAATATCATCCCGAGATGTCACATGGTGCCCAAGGCTACACGTAGCCTCAAGCTAACCCTTTAAGCCAAAACACTACCCTTGGATTCCAACACAACAACATACACGCTACGCTAAGGATATATATATAAGTACATATCATATCACATCGCACATGGAATGGAATATCGTTAGACTGTACATATATGAAATATCTATACACAAACCAACCCAACAATACACTAGTCTGACATAGCCTCTATACAGCAAAATCAACGGGCCATTGGGACTCACCACTGAAGGAATGTAGATGCGGCACACGGATATCACTGTCACGGCTGTGGCTGAGTACCTGAACATTCATCATGGTAAGAATGTAGCCCATAGAGAAATATATGGGTCAGCACAAGATACGTACTGAGTATGTGGGGGTGCATGCAAAATATAAATAATATCATAAATTTCGTAAAAACATACATACGGACCATAATGACACACCTAACTTGAGTGACATTGAATCATGCAACTCATAACATCTTAGATAGGAAATGTAGGATTAAAACCTCATAAATCATTATAGATCATCATAGGCAACTTGACTTACCACATCAAAACTCGGAGTGACTCCGTATTTCAATAAACATGACTCTTATAGACAGGGGAGTTTCCTATAACCGACAACCCTACCTGAGCTACGTGGAATACCAACGTTTGAAACCCCCGTTGATGGGAGCGTCATACTCTTTTCCAGGGAGTATGACCTTAAAACTGCAATAATCACAATCGGGCTCTCTGGCCAATAATATCATCATCAAACAACCCAACGGTGGCACATAGGTTTGGGGAAATACCAAATTTCCCTCTCGGTGCTAAGTACCACTCCCCGACAAGCTCAAAACGCGTTAGGAAATCCACCACACCATCACAAGGGTCTATCATAAAGACCAAATCAAATCTCTTTCTCATTTATCAAATCATATCAATTTGTGGATTCCTAACTCAACACATTTTAGCTCAAAACATTTTAATCTTTCTCAACATCAACAAGGTATCAATGCATTGAACCATAACCGACTCGACATTTGGACAAGGATATGAAGACTCAATACATAATATTTTCAACTATTTAACTCATCAAAATCATCCGGAAAATAGCAAGACTCATTCCAACTTCAATATCAACATTTCTCAATTTGCCATCCAACTCTCATTTAAAGGTACTTGAGACATCAACCCATAGTAGGGATATAGAATTTCCAATATCAATTATAAATTCATAATAAGGAAATAGTGGAATGATAGTATAAATTAAGGCTTAACAAATTAAATCATCATACTCTCATAATCAAATACTTTTTGGACATAATTCCATCTCAACATCATACACATATTGGATGACATAATCCTATAACTCATGGACAATAATATAATATATAAAACTATATTTCCAATTCATGGTAAAACATGTAAAATCTCATGTCAATCTAATTCAACAAAAATAACGGGCACAAGATTGAAAGGATAATCTTGTTCAAAGCCCTACATACCTAAAAATGGAAGATGAATATGAACTTCCGACTCCGAAACTTTATTCACGAAAATAAAGGGTGCTTCTCAAAGACCTTAACATGATCAACTCGAATCCTAAATCAATTTAAAATTTCTACGGTTCAATCAAGAGACATAGAAGGATGAAATTTAGAGTAGTAGGGTTGGGGTTTGAGCCTTAGGAAATTTTGGAGAAAAATGAGCTATTGAATGCTCTTAACGGACTTAAATCCATGGCTTACCCGGATGGATTGGAGTGTGAATGACCAAAATACCCTTAAAAAATCAAATAATGTCAAATTTGTCCTTTGGTGGACTGTTTTGATAGGCTGAAGTTGATCGACCATAACCTTTTTGCTCTAATGGCCAAATTGAATGAAAGAAATTTCATTGAAAAGAGGACTTTCAGAGCTTTCCATTGATATATAGTAGCTCACCCACATCATTATGTACAAGGAGTTATGATTGTTTGAAGTTGACCCTAAAATTCGCCTGGCCTCAGTATTTTCTCCTGCACATTTACTGTTCACCACTATTCACGGTTAGATCAGAATGATCATAATTCATCGCTCGAGTGTCCGTTTTGGATGATCCATATATCGTTGGAAATATTATTCGATGCTCTACGCAATCACAGGTTGCCTATCCAAAAATTCCACACAAAAAAATTATTAATCACTATAAAGAACAAAATTCAACACATTTTTGTCTGAGATCTTAATGGGATTTTTTTTTTGGGGCATCACACCATCTCCCCCTTGGAAACATTCATCCTCGAATGATGATGGGTAGGTCAAGAATACTATAAAAATGAGTATATAGAGAAAAATCATCTTGTCAAAGCATATACTCCATTCTAGATTTTTTGGATATCGTAGAAAACACACAAGCCAAGATAAACATAGCAATAAGGATTAAATCAAAAGAGAACGGTACCTTTGACATGCTCAGGATTCGTAGGAAAGATGTGGGGATACTTGGTGCGCATATCCGCTTCGGCTTCCCAAGTAGCACTCTCCACGGATTGATTTCGCCAAAGCACTTTAACCAAAGGAACTTCCTTGTTTCTTAGCCTACGAACTTGAAAGTCAAAAACCTCAACCGGAATCTCTTCATATGAAAGACTATCTTGAATACCCGAGTTTTCGGAAGGATCAATCACAACAAAATCACCAATAGACTTCTTAAGCATAGAAATGTGGAAAACCGAATGGACGTTAGATAACTCCGCGGGCAATACAACCTTCTACGTACCTTCCCAATGCGATCCACAATCTTATAGGGAACAATGTAATGGGAACTTAGTTTATATTTCTTCCCAAATCTCTTCACCCCTTTCATGGGTGAAACTTTCAAGTACACTAAATCACCAACATCAAATTCAAGGTCTTTCCTCCTTACATTTGCGTATGATTTTTGACAACTTTGGGCGGTTTTCAACCTTTCTCGAATTAACTTAACCTTCTCCATGGACTCGAACACCGTATCCGGTCCAGTCGTGGCAGCCTCACCAACTTCAGACCAACCAATGGGTGATCTACACCTTCTACCATACAAAGCTTCGAACGGGGCCATTCCAATAGTAGCATGAAAACTATTATTGTAAGCAAACTCGATTAATGCTAAGTGTTCATCCCAACTACCTTTAAAATCAAGCACACAAGCCCTCAACATATCTTCTAAAGTCTAAATGGTCCGCTCGGCCTGACCATCTATTTGCGGATAGAAAGCAGAACTTAAATGAATTTGGGTACCGTGACCCTTCTGGAAAGATTTTCAAAACTGAGAGGTAAACTGAGTACCTCTATCAGAAATAATAGCCAAGGGGATTCCATGAAGTCTGATGAGTTCCCGAATATATATTCTAGCATAATCTTCAGATATATACGATGAATGCACAGGCAAGAAATGAGCTGATTTCGTCAGTCGATCTACGACAACCCAAATCGAATCATGATGGCGACGAGAAGGAGGCAAACCAACTATGAAGTACATATTCACTTCTTCCCACTTCCAAGTAGGAATGCTAAACTCTTGCATCACGCCACTGGGCTTTTGATGCTCTATTTTAACCTGCTGACACATAGAACACTTCGCCACAAATTCTTCTATGTTCCTCTTCATACCATTCCACCAATAGATTTCCCACAAATCATGGTACATCTTGGTAGCACCAGGATAGATGGAGTATCGCGTACCATGAGTTTCCGCCATAATTCTCTGCTTCAAGTTATCAACATCAAGAACACATAATCTTTCTCGGAGTCTCAAAATGCCATCTCCTCCTTGGGAGAAAACCTCCACCTTTTGATCTTTAACTGACTCTTTTAACCTGACCAAGGTACAATCCCTGTCTTGCTTCTCCTTCACTTCCGAAACTAAAGAGGATTCGGAACCGCTTTGCACTCCTATACTACCCTCAGCATCACCAAATAACCTAACCCCCAATCTAGCCAAACGATGTACCTCACGGGCCAACTCCTTCTTACCAATCTCCACATGTGCTACGCTACCCATGGACTTCCGACTAACGGCATCTGCTACTACATTGGCCTTGCCCGGATGATATAGCACGCTCATATCATAATCTTTCAACAGTTCTAACTATTGTCTCTGCCTAAGATTCAACTCCTTTTGGGTGAATACATACTGCAAGCTTTTATGGTCCGTGAAGACGTTGACATGGACACCATACAAATAATGTCTCCGGATTTTCAAAGCAAAAACCACGGCAGCTAATTCAAGGTCATGGGTAGGATAATTCTTCTTGTGAGGCTTTAGCTGTCTGGAAGCATAAGCTATAACCTTGCCCTTTTTCATCAATACACAACCCAAACCGACTCTGGAAGCATCGCAATACACCACAAAACCATCAACACTGTTAGGCAAAGTCAACACAGGGGCTGAAGTGAGTCGAGTCTTCAACTCCTGAAAACTCTTCTCGCAAGATTCATACCACAGGAACTTCACTTTCTTTTGGGTCAAATAGGTCATAGGAGACGCAATAGATGAAAACCCTTCAACAAAACGACGATAATAACCAGCTAGACCCAAGAAACTTCGGATATCAGAAGGAGAAATAGGTCTAGGCCAACTCATTATAGCCTCTATCTTTTGAGGATCAACTCTAATACCTTCGAAACAAACAACATAACCCAAAAAGGCTACAGAGTTCAGCCAGAACTCACACTTACTGAACTTAGAATACAACCGATGAATTCGAAGAGTTTCCAACATGATTTGAAGATGATCCGCATGATCACCCTCACTTCGGAAGTAAATAAGAATATTATCAAGGAAAACTATTACAAATAAATCCAGATATGGACGGAATACATGGTTCATAAGATCCATGAAAGCCGCTGGAGCATTAGTTAACCCGAAAGACATCACTAGAAATTCAAAATGACCGTAATAAGTTTGGAAGGCTGTCTTGGGGATATCACATTCTCTAACCTTAAGTTGGTGATAACCGGATCTGAGGTCTATCTTCAAAAAGTAGCTCGCACCTTGAAATTGATCAAATAAATCATCAATTCGAGAAAACGGATATTTATTCTTGATAGTAACCCTATTAAGCTGACGATAATCAATACACATCCGCAAAGAACCATCTTTCTTACGCACAAACAGGACAGGTGCACCCCATGGGGACACACTAGGTCTGATAAAGCTTTTGTCTAAAAGATCTTTCAATTGCTCTTTCAACTCTTTAAGTTTCGCGGGAGCCATGCGATATGGAGAAATAGAAATAGGCTGAGTATTGGGAAAAAGATCAATCCCGAACTCTATCTCTCTATCAAGAGGTATTCCAGGGAGATCTTCTGGAAAGATATTAAGAAACTCATTAACAACATTAATTGACTGAATGGTCGGGGTTTCAGACTTAGTGTCTTTAACCCGAACCAAATGGTGGATGCAACCCTTGGAAATCAACTTCCTAGCTTTGAGATAGGATATGAAACGACCCTTAGGAATCACAGAACTCCCAGACCATTCAAGGATAGGTTCATCAGGAAAATAAAACTTGACCACACGGGCACGACAATCAATAGACACATAGCATGAGTGAAGCCAATCCATACCCAGAATAATATCAAAGTTAACCATATCTAGCTTAATCAAATCAGCATACATAACCCGATGAAAAACAGTAATGGGAAATTTCTTATACACCCACTTAGCAATGACAGACTCTCCTACCGGAGTAAAAACCAAAATAGTCTCAGAAATTAGTTCAGGATCCGTATCAAAATTTACAGCAACCAGAGGTGTCATATAAGAAAACCTCGAACCGAGGTCCATCAACACATAGACTTCAAAATAGAAAATACGGAGCATACCAGTGACAATATCGGGAAAGTCCTATTGCTCATGACGAGGTGGTATAGCATAGAAACAATTCTGGTGTTGACCGCCAGCGGTACTAGATGAAGCACCCTGAGGAGGAACTGGACGGGCTGCGGGAGGCATGGCACTGATAGCCTGACTCTGGGGACAGGCATCACGACTCCGTTGTCTGGCATACGAGCAGTCTCTAAGTATGTGGCCCAACTTGCCATAACCAAAACAGCCCCGTTGCCTCATATAACACTCCCCAAAATGGTTTTTACCATACTTAGCACACGAAAGAGGATGAGGCCGGTTGCTTACACTGTCCTGAGACCTGGAAGGTACCGACCTATTCCCGAGCTCCTGCCTGCCCCGATATACGGGAGCACTAGCTGAGGAAGGCACAGGTATAAATAGACATCTCTGAAACTGAGGGAGACTCCCTCCGAAGAATTTAGTCTGACCAGACCTCTGTTGCTCCGATCTGACTCTCTTAATCCCTCTTACTCTTTCTCTTTTCTTTATCTTGTCTGACTCAATCTGTTGGGCGAGAATCATTAACCTAGGAATATCAATCTCCCTGTTGATCATAGCATATCTACATTCTTTCACCACATAACTCGATACCCCAGTTAGAAACTTGCTCATACTAGTCCTCGAGTCAGCCATCATATTGGGAGCGTACTTCGATAGCTGATTAAACTTAAGACAATACTCCTTAACCGACATGGATACTTGTCTCAAATTCATAAACTCCTCTATCTTAGCTTCCCGTAACTCAACAGGAAAGAATCTATCCAAGAAAGTATCTTGGAATAATTGCCAAGTCACCGGAGCAGTATTTTCCTCTCTACCCTTATTCCACCAAATCATAGGCAATATCCTTCAATCGATAAGAAGCTAGCTCCACACTTTCTTCCTTGGTCACGTGCATAATCTGTGTAATTTTCTTCATTTCATTAACATACATCTGCGGGTCCTCACCTGCTCTCGACCCATGAAACTCTGGAGGATTCATCCGCATAAAATCACAAATTCGTGCTGCAGTTGAATTATTTTCCTACGGAGGTAGAGCGTTGGCCTAAGTATTGGCGGTAACTGCCTGGGCTAGCGTCTGAAAAGCTGCCTGAAATTCGGCATGGGATATCGTCTCATGTAACGGATCAACGGGTTGAGGTTGGTTGTTGTTTCCGCGAGCTCGACGTGGAGGCATTTTCTGTCATAAGAACTCACGAATTAACAGTAGAAGGAAACAGTTGTAAGAATGATAAACTCTTATAGAAAGAAAGAAATGACTTTTCCTAGAACGCCCCGCAGTCTCGTGATCATAGGTATGGTGCGCTACACACCGATGCTCAAGACACTACGTAACGCGGCTTGTCAGACTCCCTAGGACTCTTTACAACCTTAGGCTCTAATACCAAGTTTGTAACGCCCCAAAATATCATCCCGAGATGCCACACGGTGCCCAAGGCTACACGTAGCCTCAAGCTAACCCTATAAGCCAAAACACTACCCGTGGGTTCCAACACAACAAAATACACGTTACGCTAAGGATATCTATATAGTACATATCATATCACATCACACATGGCACGAAATATTGTTAGACTGTACATATATGGAATGTCTATACATAAACCAACCCAACAATACAGTAGTCTAACATAGCCTCTATACAGAAAAATCAACGGGCCATTGGGACAAACCCCCAACTGACTCAACAGACCAAAGGGATCACAAAACAACAACACCAAAACTAGCAACTTGTTCCTCGAACCATGAGGACTCACCACTGAAAAAACGTAGATGCGGCACTCAGATATCACTGTCGCGGTTGCGGTTGAGTACCTGAACCTACATCATGGTAAGAATGTAGCCCATAGAGAAATATGTGGGTCAGCATAATATACGTACTGAGTTTGTGGGGGCGCATGCAAAATATAAATAATATCATAAATTTCGTAAAAACGTGCATACGGACCATAATGACACACCTGGCTTGAGTGACATTGAATCATGCAACTCATAACATCTTAGATAGGAAATGTAGGAGAAAAAACTCATAAATCATTATAGATCATCATAGGAAACTTGACTTACCATATCAAAACTCGGAGTGACTCGGTATTTCAATAAACATGACTCTTATGGACAGGGGGTTTCCTATAACCGACAACCCCACCTGAGCTACGTGGAATACCAACGTTTGAACCCCCATTGGCGGGAGCATCATACTCTTTGCCAGGGAGTACGACCTTAAAACTGCAATAATCACAATCGGGCTCTCTGGCCAATAATATCATCATCAAACAACCCTATGGTGGCACGTAGGTTTGGGGAAATACCAAATTTCCCTCTCGGTGCTAAGTACTAATCCCTGACAAGCTCAGAACGCGTTAGGAAATCCACCACAACATCACAAGGGTCTATCATAAAGACCAAATCAAATCTCTTTCTCATTTATCAAATCATATCAATTTGTGGATTCCTAACTCAACACATTTTAGCTGAAAATATTTTAATCTTCCTCAACATCAACAAGGTATCAATGCATTGAACCATAACCGACTCGACATTTGGACAAGGATATGAATACTCAATACATAATATTTTTAATAATTTAACTCATCAAAACCATCCGGAAAATACCAAGACTCAGTGCAACTTCAATATCAACATTTCTCAATTTGCCATCCAACTCTCATTTAAAGGTACTTGAGACATCAACCCATAATAGGGATATAGAATTTCCAAAATCAATTATAAATTCATAATAAGGAAATAGTGGAATGATAGAATAAATCAAGGCGTAACAAATTAAATCATCATACTCGCATAATCAAATACTTTTTGGACATAATTCCATCTCAACATCATACACATATTGGATGACATAACCCCATAGCTCATGGACAATAATATAAGATATAAAACTATATTTCTAATTCATGGTAAAACATGTAAAATCTCATGTCAATGTAATTCAACAAAAATACCGGGCACAAGATCGAAAGGATAATCTTGTTCAAAGCCCCACATACCTAAAAATGGAAGATGAATATGAACTTCCGACTCCGAAACTTTATTCACAAAAATAAAGGGTGCTTCTCAAAGACCTTAACATGATTAACTCGAATCCCAAATCAATTTAAAATTTCTACGGTTCAATCAAGAGACATAGAAAGATGAAATTTGGAGTGGTAGGGTTGGGGTTTGAGCCTTAGGAAATTTTGGAGAAAAATGAGCTATTGAATTCTCTTAACGGACTTAAATCCATGGCTTACCCGGATGGATTGGAGTGTGAATGACCAAAATACCCTTAAAAAATCAAATAATGTCAAATCTGTCCTTTGGTGGACTGTTTTGATAGGCTGAAGTTGATCGACTATAACTTTTTGCTCCGATGGCCAAATTGGATGAAAGTAATTTTATTAGAAAGAGGACTTTCAGAGCTTTCTATTGATATATAGTAGCTCACCCAGATCATTATGTACAAGGAGATATGATTGTTTGAAGTTGACCCTAAAATTCGCCTGGCCTCAGCATTTTTTTCCTGCATATTTACTGTTCACCACTATTCACGGTTAGATCGGAATGATCATAACTCATCGCTCGAGTGTCTGTGTTGGATGATCCATATATCGTTGGAAATCTTATTTGATGCTCTACGTGATGACGGGTCGCCTATCCATAAATTCCACACAAAAAAATTATTAATCACGATAAAGAACAGAATTCAACACATTTTCGTTCGAGATCTTAACGAAATTTTTTTTTCCCAGGGCATCACATCTTATCCCTAAGATCACATCACCAACTCCAAGACCTTTCATATCAAACGTGGTCTCAAGCATTTGTTTCATAATATTTATTTAGAAATGTCTCTACTGATTATCAACATGTCATTCACATATTAACAAATAATGACTTTGTGATTTGGAGTGTCTTTAATGTAAATATATTTATCATACTCATTTTTCTTGAATCCATTTGCCAACATGATTTGGTCAAACTTTGCATGCCATTTTTGGGTGCTTGCTTTAGTCCATAAAGTAACTTAACAAGTTTGCACACTTTTTTTTTCTTATCCGGAATCACAAAACCATCAGATTGTTCTATGTAAATTTCTTTCTCCAATTCTCCATTCAAGAAAGTTGTTTTCACATTCATTTGATGGATTTCAAGACCATATAACACCTCTAATGAGACCAACACTCGATTGGATGTTATCCTTGTTACTGGCGAGTATATGCCCAAATAATCAAGGCCTTCATTTTGTCTAAAGTCTTTCACAACAAGTCTTGCCTTGCATTTATTAATAGTACCATCAACTTTAATTTTTATTTTAAAAATCTATGAACCTAAAGGTTTATTTTCCAAAGAAAGATTAACCAACTCTCAAGTATGATTGCTCAAGATTGAATCAATCTCATTATCGACAACCTCTTTCTAAAAGGCTGAGTCCACCGACAATATCACTTCTTTGTATGTTTAAGGTTCATTTTCAAGAAAAAATGTTATAAAATCTGATGTAAAGGAAGTCAACATCTTTTGTCGTTTACTGCTCTATGAATTCTCTTCATTAAGTGCATTCTTCCTTGGTTCATCCTTAGATCATTAGACCTTCACTAGAAAATCAAGTCTAGTCTTATACGAATAAATATGTTTAAAAACTTAGCATATATGATTCAATTACCATATTATCATGGATAGTTGGATGTTCATATTTATGAACCAAAATTGACATACTTTACAGTTTGTAGCATATTTGATAAAAACTCAGTCCACAATCTTTGGCTCTATTTTCACCCTTTGGGTATAGGAACTTGGACTTTTTTTAGACATTCCTACACTTTAAAATATTTTTGTTGGGACTTTTTTCTTTCTATTTCTCATATGGAATAAATTGTATTTTTCTATGAGTCACTCAAATTAGTATTCAATTAGCTGTAAGGATAGCTCCCCCCTCCCCCCACAAGTTTTGTGATAAACTTGAACTTATACGCAATACATTCATTATTTTCTTCAACATTTGATTTTTTTTTATTCCACAATATCATTTGATTAAGGTGAGTATGGGATAGTAGTTTGATGGACAGTTTTATTTTTCAAACATACCTCCACAAAAGAAAATTCATACTCTCCACCCATATCACATTTTATCATTTTAATCTTTTATCCAACTAATTTTCAAGTTCAATTTTATATTGCCTAAATATATCTATTGTTTCATCTTTACTATTCATCAAATAAATATAACAATATCTAGTGCAATTGTCAATAAAAATTATAAAATACTTTTTTTCACCACGAGATGTTGTTGACTTCATATCACAAATATATGTGTGAATTAAGTATAAGGGGTTGAAATTTCTTTCAATAGACTTATATGAATGCCTAGCATACTTTGATTCAACAGATGTTTGACACTTTGATTTATTACACTAAAAGTTAGGCAAAATTGTCAAACTGATCAATTTTTACAAGGTTTTTGTATTGACATGTCTCAAATGTTCATGTCATAGTTTATTTGACTTAAGCATATAAGAAGAAGCCACGAGTTTTTTTATTTCAACAATCATTACTTCAAGTTTGAAAAGGCCCTTATTGAACTATTCATTTTCTGCATACATTTTATTCTTGCTTATTACAACTTTATCCAAAACAAACACACACTTAAATTTATTTTTAACAAGAAGTATTATTGACACTAAGTTCTTCTGAATTGTAGAAACACAGGGAACATTGTTAAGAGCCAATTGCCAAAAGTCATTTTAGGAATATCTTTCCACTTTTTTCAATCTTGTTCTTGCGTTATTTCACATGAAAATCACTTCTTTGGGACCGCGGTATCATAAGTAGCAAAAGTTTCTTTATCCGTACAAACATGTCTAGTGGCTCATGAATCAAACCATCATTCATTTGAATTTACAACTAGATTGTATTTAGTGGTCATTGCACACAGATTTTCAATATCTTTAGTTGCTTCCAACATATTTATCTGATTTTTTTCTTGTTCTATTAAGAACTTGACAGTTTAGAAATTTGTGGTCAACATCATTGCTATTGTAGCACTTTCCTTTGAACCTTTACTTGTTCTGCTTTTTCTCTTTGTTTAGAGGATTTCTTCCTCTTCTTATTATGTGCAGCATTATCGTTAACAAGATTTACAACTATTATCCTCTTTTATTCAACTCATTATCCTCTTTTATCTTTAGATGAATCACAAGAACTTCCAAACCAGATAATTAATTTTTAAATATTTCTTTTTCAGGAACATGAGGATCTTTATTTATGAACCTTTGCATTTCAAGTTTGGTCAGCCAAACGAACATCATTTGTTGTTATTATTTGAAGCTCACCGCAGAAATTTTTTTTGATTTCTCTACCAATGTCATTGCTGAAGCAACATCTGAATGGCGTAATGACTCAACATTGATTGTTGTTGGGACACCACCATTCACAACCAAATTAATTTATTATTTAGTTTCATTCGCTATTTCCTGTCAATCTTTGACAAGCACTTTAGTATTTCAGAATACTAAAGATAATGAATTTAATCTTTAACCAACTTGTTTTTAGTCAACAATGAAATTTTTATGTCTTTAAATCATCAACAGAATGAACTTTAAAATCTGATAAAGTTTTATGACTTTAAATCAGAATCAAATTCAAACAGACTAAAATCTCATAAGTTTAAAACTCTAGAAACTAATATAGAGAGTTCAATGAATCGATGAAGTTTTTAAATTATTTGAATCAAATTCCCATATTAATTTGTCAGTGAAGTTTTTATATTCTTCCAGCCGAGGGAGTAGAAAATCACAAGACTTTTGTAATACCCCATAAGCTCCTAACTAAGTTTATAACCATTCGCCAAATGTTTAAAGACCCAAAAGTGATTATTTTAATCATAGATAAGTGTCATGATAATTTACCTAGAGTGTATAATTCTTTCAATGTGAATTATAGTCATAGGAAGAATTTCGAGCAAAGTTGAGTTGAAAGCATTTGTTATCGATTGAGTTTAGTATTAGATCCTACAAAGGTAAATTTTAAATTAGTATAACTTCCAGAAAACTTAGTGTTTTTCATCAAAATAACCATCAAATAAAAGATCTTCGAGTCTTCTTTCCAACGCATCTAAGTTTGCCTTAATCCGATATCGGAGTAGAAAGTTATGCTCAATTTACCTGAGAGTGTCTGTCTACCAGAGATTGATGATGAGTTGACGAGCCGTCAACTAGTTGACGAGCCATCAACTATTTGACGGGATGACAATAAAGTCGTCAACCTTAGGTAGTAAAGCTCAAAATTTTCCCTATATTGACGACAAGAGTTGACGAGCCGTCAACTAGTTGACCGACCATCAACTTAAGTCGTCAACTGAGAATTTTTTGTAATTTTTTTAGGTTTTTAGGGGTATTTTGATCTTTTTCTCACCTCAAACCCCTCCCTCACAACTTAAATAATTCTATAAATGTTATTTTCTCATTAGTTATCAATTTATTTCATCGCTCTTTTTCCTCTCCACTCTCAAGAGAAAAAAAGTTAGGATTTCTTCCCAAAGTTTAACTCCCAAGGCTCCAATTCAAGTTTTCTTTAAGAAATTTACTATGTTCAGGTATGTGGAGTTTGAACAAGGATATTCTTCCATTCTTGTACTCAAAAGTTGGATTTTTGATTGAATTTGAAGAAATTGATTTACTAGGGTTCATGCTCACTTTTCTCATGCTTTAAGATTATGATATTTCCTCATGAGTTAAGCCTTATTCAACATAAGATTTCATGTTTACTTATATTTTTACAACATGATTAAAGTTTCTGTTTTGATCTTATGATCTCAGATTAGACATGAAATTCACAAGTTTCTTTATGAGTATAATTTTAGAAAGAGAAGCATAGTTGATTTTCAGTTTTATAAACTCATAAGGTAAATTTCATAAGTATAAGTGTATATATTTTGGGAGTAGTATTTAACATCGAGAGGGAATATAAGTTTAGCGCATCCTATTTTCAGAAACTACGTGCCACCGTAGGTTGTTATTCAGTCTATCCAAATCGGCATGTATCTTATACTAACGAACATGTCATATATTATTCAGCTTGTCCAAACGAACATATATAGGTGATCACCCTAGTAAGGTTCTCTCCAGATGGAAAGGATAGAACAACCCTCCTCAACGTGGGTCAGACATTGGACTCCATGATAGCTCACATGGTTTATGTTAATTATTAGAATCTCCCAAAGAATTAAAGATTTTAGGAATTAAGTATGATGACTTACAAACTTTATTCAGATGTTGTTTTATGATTTATTCTTATGTTATTTCAGCTTTCAATTTTATTCATCATTAAGGTAAGTTTATCTACACTTAGCATGTATTTTTTAAGCTTATGATCTCTCTCTTTCTCTCTCTCTCTATATATATATACATACATATATCATTTTTTACTTATTGTATTCACCCCCACATACTCAGTACATTCCAGACTTACTGACCATATATATGTCTGTGTAGCTCCATTTTTGATAATGTAGGTATTAATTGTAGCCACAACATCATGATCAGGTAGTTCACAGCTTCCAGCCAACAGGTGATAAGTTCTCTTTATTTGAGGACTCCAGTCAACTGTAGTTCCACTACCTTATTTTAGTTTATTTATATTGATTAGGGATAGTTGGGGGTGATGTTCCTGCTACCTTTAGTTAGTATTAGTAGAGGCTTCATAGTCAATCAATCAAAGTTGATGTATTCAATTCAGTTTCCCTTTGTATAATTAGTGTTGTAAATGTTTAAATATTTTAAATTGTATTGTATTGAACAAGTTCAGCTAATGACATCTCTTTCGCTTATTATTTCCAGTTTTATGAAATTTATTCACTTGCTCACGAATTATACCAGTATCATGTGTTAGCTTGGGATCATTTATGGTTTTAAGCACTATGTGACGTCTAGGGGTTAGTCTCGGAGCATTAAAAACTTGGTATTAGAGCACAGAGTGCAAGTTTCCTAGGATGTTTGTGAATCTGTGTCTAGTAGAGTCTTGCAAAACGATACGAAGACGTTTGTACTTTTTTTGAGAGGCTACAAAGCATTTAAAAAATATTTCTCTTCTTTCATACTCTAGATCGTACAGTAAAGTTGTCCTCTTAGAAACTTACATTGATTGATGTGTTACTCAACATTCTTCCGACTATGCCTCATTTTTAGAGAATATGAGTAGTAAGTCTCAATTCCTACCGATATTATGCTCTCAGATTTAAGTATTAGAAACTTTAAAAATCGCACAAAGGGCTTGACAGAAGCCCATTAGTGTGTTTTAAGCCCCGTAATTTGAAAGCTTATGTCCTCATCTATATGAGTTATACGGTTAAGACATAATATGATATGCATTCAGATTTCTCTTTAACCTTTCATTACAGATAGCACCTATGAGAGAAGAGAGTATGTACCTAGATTATTGAATAAAGTTTTCATTCGAGGGATAGTGTAACTTAGGATGCTATAATTCATAAGTAGTAGAACAACCTCAGAGTTGGAATTATAGATTTAGAAGTGTAGTGACAATAAAGGTGGGGATAGGGATTGGTTTAGAGTATATTGATGGATCTATGTATACTATTAAGTTAGTATTAAGGTGATATTTGTTAACTAAGGGGTAGAGAATGTGGTGTAGATTTCATGGTGGAAGGTAGCGAAGGAGATATTAGTTAAGATGACTTGGGGCATACATGAAGCGGGAAAGGAGTTCTTGATAGCGTTTTATTGTGTTAGAAAATCATAGAGAATTAATGAAAGTATTAGGTTGTTAAAGATTATTAATATGGGCTTCTCTTTGTGATTGTGAAAAAAGAATAGGTTGATGCTTATAGAGCTATGATATAATTTACGCGTATGGATAGATAAATAATAGTGATGTGTGAAAAGAGGTTATACTAATGAATTATAATAAGATAGATCGTAAGATTGTGATCAATTATTGTTATCATGAGGTCCTAGTAGACTAGTATTTCTTGATGTTTTTTATATAGCTGCCAAGCAGGAATAATATGTGAAGTTATGTTGTTAATCATGTCTAGTACTAGACACTAAGTTTGAACAATGGATGATCATCAAGGTGAAAATAATGATTGCTTGTGATAGTGATGCTAGCTATATAGAAGTGAGCTAGTAGGCTTGAAATAATGTATGCAAGAATTTAAGTTCATTCATTCGCAATTAAGTATGATGGTGTAGGTATGATATAGAGGTGTACCTAAGGTAATATGTGGTTGCATTATTTTCTAAGATTTTTAAGTGTCATGTATGCTTAGATAGTACCCCTTGAGTTTCTAAGTGTGAAGAAGGCTAGTTATATAGTATATGATGTTCTTTATAGACAAAGTTATGAGTTATAAGTTGACGATGTTGGATCTTTTGGTGTAATAAAAATTCTCATGATTTTGAAAACAATATTAACTTAGAGGTGTGATATTAGTAAATTAAGAATAAGAGGGAAGATTATGTGTTTAGTGAGGTAGGTATGTCTGCCAAGAAGAGTGTAAGTACATGATGATGATTACTGGAGCTAGAGAAAGTTAAGGGTGGTATCTATGAAAGGAGAGTTCAAGAATAAAATTAGTATTTTCCAAATATAGTCTATCCGCATAAATTGAGCACTCATGTATAGACCATTAGAATAAGAAAATTATGGCTTAGTCTTGAGAATACAGAATAGGTCCATAAGCTTAGAATGTCGGCTTTAGTCTAAGGAGGAGATAATAGGGTGAATAACCAAATCAAGTCTTGTGAGTTAGATTGTGATGCATGTTAATAAAGGTTATGATGAGATAGTATCCATTCTTGCTCTATCATATTCTTTGGATTTTAGTCATTACGACACCCTATCCATATCTTGCGTGATAGATCCACCCCCGTGACCAATGTTTATATACTTCATCCATATTTATGTCCATTCTCAGCTCCTAGTGAAACAAGTAATAGCTTCACTCAGTGATCCTAGTCATCTCCCTATAAGTCTATGAATTCTAGTCTTATTTTAAGTAACTTATGATAAGTATGAGCTAATGTTTCATAGTATGCTCAGTTCTCTGAACTCATGATACACCCTTAATGACTAGTGAATTCACATTATGGCATGTATGACCTTAATTTACACCTCTTTAACGAATCCAGGTCTATGATACTCTTAATGAAAATCTGTAGCTCCCTCTTTAACGAATCCAGGTCTATGATACTCTTAATGAAAATCTGTAGCTCATATGAGTGCGGTGCTAAATTACAGGAGCACTCTCGATAAATTTAACCTATGTGAGTGTGGAAGTAGATCACTTTCTATGAGAACTAGGCTCATTCTCAAAGACACTCATGAAACCGTGATAGTACAAGGCCGTAATGTGCTGGCTATAAAGCTCATGTCAACACCTTGACTAGTATGTGTAAGCAGTAACTTTTTATTTTCCTCAAATAGTCATAGTTCAAGTCTGAGACCACTACGGCTCGAGAGAAAAAATTACTGTTTTACTAAATGAAGGTTCGATGCAGAGCACGCCTTCATTATGCATGGTAGTCTTCCTTCAACTAGTGGACTCTCTTATTAATATTAAAATGAGTAGGGAATTGGTGAATTTAAATATTTTAATATTATTTTTATATAATATTATTACGCAAATTTGTTTGTTTGGGAGGAGTTTCAATGTATGCAATAACTAATTGAGTTAATGGCTTGATTTTGTAACATTTTCATTAGATGGAGTTGTTACATATTCATTATCAATTGGCCTGGTACAGTTTCATCTCCCACGATGCATATCTGTTTTTCAGCCTCTTATTTCACATTCATTTGTGATCTTTATGCCATTAAACACAATAGTTAGTGGTGGTAGAATGTGAATATAAGTTTCATGTAACTTCCATTCTTTATTTCTCCATTATCCTATTTTTTATGTGGTATAACTCTTGTAACTAAAGGTCATTGATCTTTCTTCTTTACTATCCATTTATTCTTCCTATTCATTGTATGGAAGGTTTTGCATGTTTTTCTATGTACAAGATAATATAGAGTTCCCAAAAAGTTAGTAAAAAAGAAAATTTATTAGTTGAAGAGAGGTGTTTTTTTTTTTGTGGAGCTTTGAACTCAACTTTTGTCCAGAGTTGTTGAGTTGTTATTTGTGAGAAAGGTTGTTGTATTCTGAAGCGGACAAGTTAAGAAGATTACTGCTGGACCGGTAAAACAATTTGCTGCAGTGCGCTTGAATCTCCTTAAAGAGAGTGAGATATCCACGCCTCAGCCGCCGAAGAAGATAACTTATACTTTTCTTCACTTGTAATTTTTTTTTCAGTTGTAATATTATTGTAATTTCACCAACACTTGGTCATTAACTTAATTAACTGACCAGTATCCGAAAAGGTAGATCTACATTGTTCACACGCAAGCAAAAAAGATGACAATTCACAAGCTGATTTCTTGTGATAAGTTTTAAATCCAACCCATTAACTTGAAGATCCATCAACAACTATTGTCTTTTAAACATACTGTCTTCAGCATCCAGAAACATGCAGGCGGTAAATGTTTAGTTTGAAAAGTTGTAAGATAATATAAAAGAAAGTAGGTTGAACTTACGCTTCAGGCTTTTAATCTCATCCCAAGTAAGGTTAAAGGTGACCATTCCATTAGTTATGTCAAGCTCTGGGACAGTACTAGCAATATTGCTGAATGGCGATTGAGAAACTGTAGTCTTATCTATCAAATTAATAGAACCCAGGCAGAAGGGTATTCCTTCCTTCGTCATTTGAACAGGACAGTCAAGAACATCTGCACCATCTGAAGCAGCTTTTTATATGCCGAATCAGAACAACCTGGGTAGTCTGCACTTGCTCCTTCAGATGTGATAATCAGAAGCTTCGCGGTAGGCCAACAGCAAATTGGGAAAGAGTCATGAGGTATAATGTCTCCTACAAACTGTAATGAGAACACTAAATACTGAGTAAGAAACTAAAGCATTAAAGCGACCTATTTATAAGAGAATCTTGTGACTCAAACTGTGTCTTATCTACAAAAGCACAACCAAGTCCAACTGTGACTCACGTTGTTGCACAATGACAAAGCTCCAAAAGTCCTAGCTGTTGGATTTTTACGAGAAGTAAATGGGAATGAATACGTGTTTTCTCAAAAATAAATACATCAGGAGAAAGGATGTCATCTGAATAGCACCTCTTCGCATTAAATGGTTGTGACTTTTTCAACGGGTTGTGACTTTTTCAATAAGGAACAATAAACACCCCTTCATATCACCTATTCATTGGCTATACATTCCGAGGACTAGCCTCAGTTTTCTGCATCGAATTTTCTTAACTTCTTTTGCATATTTTCAAACAAACAAATATCGAGTCTTTGTGTGATTTGTTACCATCTTTGTGTTCAATGAAGTCGTTGGCGTTTGAGGTACCGCTACGCCTAGAACGTGTATATCCGTTTTATCTTGGGAGGAAGTAATCCATAACCTCTTGTACAGTCAGGGGATTAAATTCCTTAAGGACACAGTGAATTCTGTTGATTCGGATATTTTAATTTAAGTTTTTTGCTTTTCTATTTTCCAGTTTATTTGGATTTTCTGGTTTCTATTTTGAACACAAGATACCAACACTACCTTGGCTTCAGATGAAATTATTCTCTTGAAAAGTTAAAGTATCTCCAAGACAATATAATTCTCAGCTTTTTTGCTTACTCTTTCATAGAAGAGCTATCAGGGATAGTAATTAGACGAGAACTGATCTCAAACTCAATATTTCACGAATCATACCTTCTCCTGTCCATTTTAACCTTGAGTATATTACTCGCTCAAAAGTTTTGCAGGATAATGGTTTGCATTTTCATATTTTAGGTACAGAAGGCATCTAGTGAGCAAAACAACATTCACCAGTCTAACAAAACTAAGAGTGTATATTAGTAGCTTACCTAAAGGTTTATCTTACTTATCCAAATGAGTAAAGCAATCTGCAATATTACAAAAAGTATAAGAATAATGAAGAGCATCACCAGTAGAAAGCGATATGGCATAGAGCTTCAAGACCAACTGAAAATATCCATGAATATAAAATGCAAAAAGGTCCCGTCAGATACCCAAATCTAAGCTATTTTGAAGGCAACACCGATCACCTTCACCAATCCACCACAGTTACAAAAAAGGTCTTGTCTGCTCTTTGATATCACCATCAGTGATCATTTATCTCAAAGGAAACAACTTGCCAAATTAAGGTTGGGAGTGGACAAGCTTATCACCTCAAAACCAGTTATTGGACTTTATAGTAGTGCCCACCCGCTCTTATGAATTTGACTCTATATATCTCACATGTGTGTAGAAACATTTATAATTTCTTTCCTCTATGATTAGCCTATGCATTTTCAAAGTCCATAACACCCCGATTGCAGTTCCACTAATTATTTGGGCCTTGTAATCCAGCACAATTTCAGCCTCCAGCCTAGATTTACTTTGCACCAAGGCCACAATAAGATATTCAAAAAACAGGAAATAATTGTTGAGAAATGCACAAATTCTGATACTGCACAAAAGTGAAGTCAGTATTCACAGTCAAGTAATTTACTGGAATGAGCAACTTAGACTATGAAAGCAACAATAAGAGCACAGTGATTCTGTATTCATCAATTGTCGCGTGATTACCTATTGTCGCTGACGGGGTTACTGGGAAGTCAGCAGTACTCCATCCACAGAGAAGTCGCCATTGTCAACGAAGGACAAACACTCAGCTGTCGGACCATAGCTGTAATTGTAAGCAAAAGGTACATCATTTACAAACTGCGATGCAAAAATCTGAAGACCTTCTTTATGAGCATCTAAGACAAGCAACGTATATGGCTGTAAGTAGAGTGAGTTATCCACTGTCCAGATATAAGATTTGGGAACAAGAGTTCCAGAGGCAAAGGTTTTGATAAATGTGAGGTTCTTCAATAAAGAACCATATGTTTGATTTGTTGAAGGCTCAACATCATCCTTTCCAAGAAATCGGACAACGAGTTTTGTAACTCGTGGATTGAATCGTGCCAGAATACTTCTGAGGAAATTCACCTCAGGGGATGAAATATAGTTGATGAGAACACTCCTGGACAGGGATATAATAGAACTTCTCATACTCAGATTATGCTGGCTGGAGAAGGCGTCATGCTGCAAAAAAGGATTTTCCAAACAAAGGATCAATAAAAGCAGTACCGACATGTTAGCATGATGGACAACTCAAAGATCATGAATTAATAGTGAATATTGTATACATTAATATAATTATATATTGTTGTATATGTGTAGTTAGGGAGATATGATGTAGTAATCAATAGATAGAATAGCATACTAGGAGGGATACAGTAGTAGATTCAAAGGGATAGAATAGTTGATCTTTAGGGATAGGAAAGGCAGATTTTCAGGGATGTCAACAACAACAACAATTGGCCCAGTGTATTCCCTCAAAGTGAGGTCTGGGGAGGGTAAGATGTACGCAGTCCATACCACTATCTCCGAAGAAGTAGAGAGGCTGTTTCCGATAGACCCCCGGCCCAGAATCTCGAATAATACACCAAGATCGTAAAGGAATATGTAACAGGAAAGGTTGGCATGCAGACATAAGAAATAATAGAAATCAATATCAGCGAAGTACGAAATAAGAGAATACGAGCAATACGAAATAAGAAATAAGAACTAGGACACCTACTTACCCACCCCACCCGAACTCACCTGGCTAAAGGCTCCTACTCAAGGACACAGATTTTCAGGGATGTAATCTTTGAATACTTTCTATTTAATGGAAAGAATCTCAACATTGAGAGACACTCAGCACAAATTTGACATGGTATTAGAGCCTTCTCTTGGCTGTCTAGTTTCATGGAATCCATCTTGGTTCATTTCAATTTATTTTGAAAATTTTGGTTGTGTTGACGGTTCGTCAACATCTTGGACTTTTGATCTTGTTCATTCTGGTTGTTTTGTTTGAGTCATAGTGTTTCTAGTTTTTATAGCTATTCAAGAACATGGCTTCACATCAATTTGAATCCTTCAATGCTCGCTTTACTGGAAAAAATTATTCTTCCTGGGAATTTCAATTTCAATTGTTTGTCACCGAAAAAGAACAATGGGGGCATATAGATGGAAGTGACCCTGTTCCAACTGATCCTACAAATTTAGGTGAAAGAAAGATTAAAGATGCTCGGGTGATGACATGAATTTTGGGGTCAATTGACCCTCTTATTGTTCTTAATCTCAGGCCTTACAAGACTGCTAAGACCATGTGGGATTATTTATAAAAGTTCACTACCAAGACAATAGCGCAAGACACTTTCAGTTAGAGTATGAAATTGCTAATTACTCTCAAGGAGATCAATCCGTTCAGGATTATTTTTTTGGATTTCAAAATTTATGGGTTGAATTTACAGATATTGTTTATGCCAAAATACCTTCCGAATCTCTTTCTATAATTCAGGCACTTCATGAGCAAAGCAAGTGAGACCAATTTTTTATGAAGTTAGTTCCGAGTTTGAGAGTTCACTCTAACATTAACATGATGAATCGTGACCCGTCTCCCTCCTTGGATGTTTGTTTTAGGGAATTACTCCGTGAAGAGCAACATTTTGTCACACAAAATACTTTCAAGCAAGTTAATGATGTTGTTGTTGCATTTGCTGCCTAAGGTAAAGGAAAAGGTAGGGATATGACTAGAACTCAATGCTACAGTTGCAAGGAATATGGTCATATTGCTAGCAATTATGGTAGGAAGTTTTGTAATTATTGCAAATAACAAGGATACATTATCAAAAAGTATCCCACACACCCTCAAAACCGTAAAGTCGACGTTTTTCAAGTTGGAATAAATGGTTTCACTACTCAGAACACATCTTCGAGACAAGTTCTTACTCCTGAAATGATAAGGACTAATGATCATGTCAGCCTTTTCAGCTTTAGGGCTACAAGGTAATGATCTTGCATTTAATTTTTGGCTTGTTGATTCTGGCGCTTCCAATCATATGACCAAATCAGCTAGCATGCTAAAAATTGTTCATAAGTATCATGGTCCATCACAAATTCAAATTATCGATGGTAGTAATTTACCCATACCAAGGTTGGGGATATTATTAAAACTTTCAACTATGTTTTTGCGTCACCAAAGCTCTCCACTAATCTTATTTCAGTTGGACAATTCGTAAATAACAATTGTGATGTGAATTTTTCTCGTAATGGTTGCCTTATGCAGGATCAGGTGTCGAGGACGATAATTGCGAAGGGGCCTAAAGTTAGACGACTGTTTCCTATAGACTTTTTCACTCCTCGTGTTCTATTTTTTTGCTTGTACTTCAACATCTAGTAAGACTGAGGTATGACATAAGTACTTAGGACATTCAAATTCTATTGTGTTGTCTCATTTATCAAATTCTGGTTTATTGGGGAATAAAAATTAATTTTTCACTGCTTTCTTTGATTGTTCTACTTGTAAATTAGGTAAAAGTAAAATTCTTCCTTTTCCTAATTTTGGTAGTCGTGCTACAAAGTATTTTGATGTCATTTATAGTGATGTTTGGGGCATTTCACCAATTATTTCTCATGCGCATTTCAAGTACTGTGTAACATTTATAAATGATTATAGTCGATTTTACGTGGGTGTATTTTCTTCGTTCCAAATCTGAGGTATTTCCCATATTCAAGACATTTTTGGCCTATACTGAGACTCGATTTTCTACTTGCATCAAATTATTAAGATTTGATTCTGGTGGAGAATATGTCTTATGAATTCAAAAAAAATTTGCTTGAAAAAAGAATTGTCTCACAATGCTCTTTCCCATATACACCACAACAAATGGGGTTGTTGAACGAAAAGATCATCATCTTTTAGATGTCACTCATACTTTATTGATTGAGTCCTTTATTCCATCTAAATATTGGGTGGAAGCTTTGTTTACTGTTGTTTACTTAATTAATAGACTACCATCTAAAGCGTTAAATCTTGAATCTCCATATTTTTGTATTTATCACAAAAATCCTAGCTATGTAATTTCCATATATTTGGTTGTATTTGTTTTGTGCACGTGCCTCCTTTTCGGCGCAATAAACTTTCTGTTCAGTCTACTAAATATATTTTTATGGGTTATAGTACTTCACATAAAGGTTTTATCTATTATGATCCATGTTCTAATAAATTTCATGTTTCTAGAAGTGTTGTTTTTTTTTAGAATCGGTATTCCTTTCCTACTCGTGTTGGGTCATCACCTGTTTATCCTCTTCTTCCTACTTTTGAGGATTTGTCATCTTCTTCTAAGAGGTTCAAACATGGATTTGTGTATGAACGACAGCGGCCAACTTTACCCTCTCCCGATATTGATCCACCACTTGAAACTGCTCCACAACTAGAATCTGCGAATTCTTCAGGGCCTGCTCCTCTTGAGCCCACTCGGCGATCTACCAAAGTATCCGTAATCCTAATTGGTATGGCTTTTCATCTACTTTATCCACCATTTTTGTTCCAACTTGTTGCTCACAAGCTTCCAAGCATAAATGTTGGCAGAAAGCAATAGACAAAGAACTATTGACTCTTAAGGAAAATGACATCTGAGATATTGTTTTATGTCGTTCAAATGTCCGTCCAATTGGATGTAAATGGGTTTATTAAATTAAACTTCATTCTGATAGAACTTTTGATCGGTACAAAGCTCGGTTAGTTGTTCTTGGTAACAGACAGGAGTATGGTGTGAACTATGAGAAGACTTTTGTACTAGTAACAAAAATAACAAAAATTGCCATTACTGCTTCACAAATCTGGACTCTTCGTCAAATGGATGTCAAAAATATCTTTCTTCATGGTGATCTCAAAGAGAATTTATATGAAATCTCCACCAGGTTTGCTCTCATCACCTACATTAGATGTATGCAAGTTGAAGATGTCTTTGAATGGATTAAAACAAGCCCCCAGATGATACGATCCGGATCGGCCTTAAAGTTTTTGACTACATCTTCCGAGGGAAATACAAAGAGGTCCGAGCCATGATCAAGCCAAGAGATCAAGAGTGCATTCGGTGGACATCTTTTAGACTCCTAAACCAACAATTCCACGCGTGGATAGTTGCTTGGAGCTTGGAGCATGCTTTGAAGAGCCCATGTGGGTTATTTCCAAAATAGTCACTTTTGGGCTATTTTTGTAATAGGCTATTTTAGGCAAAGGTAAATACTATAAATAGAGGCCTTAGTCATTTCATTTGCAACTTTGGATGATATATGAATAAATGTTCCTTTGAGAGTGAATTGCAAGCTTGGATTAGCTTGTGTTGTCATCTTGTTTAGAAACGTGGGTCGCTTGGGAACTCTATTCCCTTGAGCTCTACGTAAGAAATTGGTGTTCGATTCTACTAGTTTAAGGGTCTTTAAGTTTGATACACTCGTTGGTTCTTAATTCCTTGTAGTTTCTTATGTCAATTTGCCTATCTTTTTATTCTTGTATTGTTTGTGTTTTTGGTTCCTTAGGTAGATTTCATCTTACGTAGCTGGATCTGTATCATTTGGTATTAGAGTCAGGTTGATTTCATTCCTACGAAGTCAATCTTGGGTTTGTTATCTAGAAAATCTACAAAAAAGGAAGTGTCAAAATCAAAAATCTCAAAAAAAAATATTACCGATTATACCCCTAGACCGAGACTTGAATCTTGGTTTTTTGTGTCATTTGTGTGTTTCTAGTGTTAGATCCTTATCCCTAACACTAATAGAGTCTAGATATCGAATTTGAGCTTATTTCGGGTTGATTTGAGTCATCCACCATTGTTGAGGCTTGAGTTGAAGAAACTTGAAATTGGGTTCTCAAAATTTGGAAGGTTGTGTTGAGGTTTTGGACTTGAAAACGTGTTGGTTGTGTTTGGGAGCTCAACGTGAGCTTAGATCTTGAAATTTCGTTCAATTCTGAGGTCACTTGCTTGAGGGTCAACTTTGAATGTTCTTAGTGTTCTTCATAATCTTCATATATTGTTGAAGAAGACCATTCAAAAAATGAGTGTTTGATCCAAAAAGAAGGTAAGAGAAGGTGTGTTACTTGTTTGTTCAAAGAATATCCCAAGTCTTTCAAAGAAAGAAAGAATTCAAAAAGCATCAAAAGGGAGTATTCTCAGAGAAGAGACAAAGAAAAGTACAAGGAGAGGACCACAAGAAAATTCAAACTCTCTTGAGCTTGAAATGTCCAAATTCTTTGTATTTTTCCATCCATAGCCGATTTCAACACCTCCAAGATGAAGATCGAGTGAATAGAAATTCGAAACAAGTGATCTCCAAAACATGACCAACATTAATTATCATTTGAGGAAGCCACGTCACTCAACCGTCCAAGTACCTTAAGCTCAAATTTAGGTTCTTAGTTTCTTTTGTTTGATTCTTTAACTTCTTCTCTTTGTTTCTAACACTAATTAACGACTACTAATCAATGTACTTAGTTGTGAATTAATTTTTGAGTCCTTTCATTGTCCTACTTCTTTCTAGCTTTTCTCTTTTCACTTCGTCGTTAGATTTTTATTCACGTCCGAACGCAATTTTTTGTTTATTTGAGTCCTTCAAATAAGAATCCATTCCGACCTCAAGCCACAATTTTTACCAAGTTATCTCATTGGAGTACAAATGAGCTATCAACACTTGCGACGCTAATTGAGTGACAATCAAAGGTGTGAACTTTGAGAGCTTGTGAGGTTGATTTCCTAACCTTTAACTTTTTATTGTTTTTTTTTTGTTTAGAATTTCTTTTGATAAGTACAACGACGGATGAAGGTGAGATGCCTAGTTGGGTTAGATCACTCATGGAAAGGTTTGATGCCATAGATAGACGATTTGAATCCCATGAAAGTAGAATGGACAGTAGAATGGAAGAAAGGAATGGAAGGGATGGAAGGGTCTCTCTCATGAAAAATGGACACCTTGGAAGTCCGACAAAACTCCACTCCTCAAAACTATCATGCTTCCTCTAGTGGTCATGCTCCCAATACTTCCACTACTATAACTCTGAAAATACTTCACCAAATGCTCAATCCACCTAGACAAATACATGAACCCATCATCCAAGCCACTACTTATCCAAGCAACTGAAACACTGTTCGTCCACTACAACCCCAATTCAACCAAATCCTCCAAGAATCTCCACAAAACCAAGAACCCCATATCCAAATACCCCAAGAACTATCGAGAGCCCTATTTAACCAAAACCAACCACCTCGAGTCTCGTCTAATCGCAACCAACCAATCCAAATTGATGATATGGAAGGTGAGGGACCTTATGGAGGAAATGAGGAGTTAAATGAAGTAGATCTCTTTGCGGAATTTGTACTAAATAGAAGAGAACCTCAAGGAGGAGGAAATAGAGGCCGAAGAGGAAGGTTTGATCCGATTCCACATGGAAGAGGAAACTGGGGACACCGTCCTCAAGTTCAAGGAGATCATCAATGGGATCAAGGAGGAAATTTGGGTAGACTGTTGGAGTCCCACATCGGTGGGTTAAAGGGTCCTTGGTCTTCTTATATGGTCTTTCGTGAGCTAGCTTTTGAGGTTGAGTTAGGCCCAAGGTCCATTCTTGATATGGTATCAGAGCTAGGTCCATTCCCGTTTTGGGCTCCCGGTCTACACGCCAGTGCCAGTTAGGCCTGGGTATGAGGGGGGTGTTAGAGTGGGTAAAAGTCTCACATTGGCAGAGCTAGGTCCATTCCCATTTTAGGCTCCCGGTCCACACGCCAGTGCCAGTTAGGCCTGGGCGTGAGGGGGGTGTTAGAGTGGATAAAAGTCCCACATTGGTTGGGGAATGGACTAGTGGTTTGCTTCTATGGACTTGGGTAGCTCAAGAGGTGAGGATTACCAAAGTCCATATAAGCAAACCACTAGTCCATTCCCCAACCAATGTGGGACTTTTACCCACTCTAACAGAGACATGGGTCTCAACTCCATCAAGATCACTCTTCCTACCTTTAAAGGAACTAGTGATCCATCTATCTACCTTGATTGAGAACTACAATGCAATAAGATCTTCCAACTTAATGAGTTAATCGTACATAAGAAAGCCGCTCACACAATTACTCAACTTGAAGGGTACGCTTCTACTTGGTGGGAGACAAAAAGATTGCAAAGATAAAGAAATGGTTATCCCGACCTTCTGTAGTGGGATAAATTGAAGGCACTTATGAGAGAGAGGTATGTTACACAAAGGTTTAAGCAAGAGCAACTAACAAGTCTCTACAATTTGAGACGGAGATAGATATGTGGAAGACTATTATGAGGAGTTTCAAAACTTGATCCTTCGTATTGAGATTGTCGAACCCTCAAATCATTGTATGGATCGGTTCAAAGGTGGTTTAGATTGTGAAGTTGCTTCTCAACTAGTTGTCCACAAGTTTGACCGAATTGAAGATCTTGTTGATGTGGCCATTGAAGTTGAAAGGAAAAACAATGCCAGGAAGTCCTTCAATAAAGGTTACAATTCTTCTACTTCCTTCGAATAGAACAAGTACAAGGATTTCAATAAATCCTTACAGAAGAAGCCCCCATTGATAAGGCAATCCAAAGGTATCCACCAAGGAATAAAGGTAATCCATCTTCTAATCGCAATTCTAAAAGTATTACTTGCTTTAAATGTCAAGGTTGGGGTCATAAGGCTAGTGAATGCCCCAACCGAAGGAACATTGTATGGGTGGAGGGTGATCCTTACTTTGTTGGGGATAAGGTGACCAAAAATGATGGTGGTAAGGAAATCCCTCAAGAGAATGATGACCTTGGAAGTGAAGGGGAATTAGCGGAAGTTAAAGAGGACCTTTTCATAACTTGTGGATTGATAATGAAATCTCCCAATGAAGATGTTTGGCCCGAAGAGGGAGAGATCTTAAATTTTAACCTCATGGTGAAGAGGGATATGATTGGTGAAGATGAGGAGCTTTGGAATCAAGAAGGAAAGCTTAGTGTTGAACCCAAGAACTTGTTATTCACTACATTTGGCACTAGTATTGTGCCAACTTCCAAATTGATGCATAAGAGAATGAGTCCCCATGGTGCGAGTTTAGATAGAAAGAGAGCAAGCTCATGTCTTTTCTCCTAAGGTATGTACCTACTCCCTTTTGTTTCTAGTTTTCCTTGGATTCATGATGACATTTATACTAAGGTAGATAATATTTTGAAGGTATTTGACTTAAAATCCTACCTAGGTGATGTTGATGCCTTTCAAACCATATTTAGGAATGACTTGCGTGAATTATGTGAGCATGGTTATGTTGATGCTAAGCATGGTTTGTGTGTAAATCTGGTTTCCCGTGATTGGAAGGGTAATTTATTCCCTAAAAACTCCTTGCTTCTACCTTTAGTTATTCCAACATGTGATGATTTGCTTGGTTACATTGTTAATGGAACAAACTTAGGGGAAATTCTTTATGTTTTCCGTAGCCAACCCTTTTGCACTTTAAATATTTACTTTTCTTCCTATGTCTTGGAGGATGCTTGGTTATATTTGAAGTGTGTGCAACCTTGGCATGATGCTATGATTAATTGTACTAACCCTAACCCGCATTCCTTGAGGAATTTGTGTTTGTTTGTCCTTCTTGTGGTTTTGCAAGGTTTGGATTCGAGGACGAATCCTTTTCAAGAAGGGGAGGATGATACAATCCGGATCGGCCTTAAAGCTTTTGACTACATCTTCCGAGGCTAATACAAAGAGGTCCAAGCCATGATCAAGCCAAGAGATCAAGAGTGCATTTGGTGGACACCTTTTAGACTCCTAAACCCACAATTCCACGTGTGGATAGTTGCTTGGAGCTTGGTGCATGCTTTGAAGAGCCCATGTGGGTTGTTTCCAAAATAGCCACTTTTGGGCTATTTTTGTAATAAGCTATTTTAGGCAAAGGCAAACGCTATAAATAGAGGCCTTAGTCATTTCATTTGCAACTTTGGATGATATATAAATGAATGCTCTTTCGAGAGTGAATCGCAACTTGGATTAGCATGTGTTGACATTTTGTTTAGAAACGTGGGTCGCTTGGGAACTCTATTCCCTTGAGGTCTATGTAAGAAATTGGTGTTCGATTCTACTAGTTCAAGGGTCTTTGAGTTTGATACACTCGTTGGTTCTTAATTCCTTGTAGTTTCTTATGTCAATTTGCCTATCTTTTTATTCTTGTATAATTTGTGTTTTTGCTTCCTTAGGTAGATTTCATATTTCGTAGCTTGATCCGTATCACCAGAGCTTGGTTTGATAAATTTCGTTCAACTTTGCTATAATTCTCTTTTGAGCAGAGCAAATATGACTCATATTTGTTTCTTCGAAAAACATCTACATGATGTATTCTTCTTTTGGTATATGTAGATGATATTATTATTAGAGGAACTGATTCATCACTAATCATTAGTCTGCAACAACAGCTTAAGAATTCTTTTCATATGAAAGATCTTGATACTCTTACATATTTCTTGGGATTAGAAGTTCATACTGATTCTTTAGGTGTGTTTTTAAACCAACACAAATATGCTCAGGATCTAATTTCTTTGGCTGGTCTTCAAGGTTCTTCCTCCGTAGATACTCCATTAGAATTGAATGTAAAAGTATCATCGTGATGAAGGCGATCTTCTTCCTGATCCAACTATGTTTCGGCAATTAGTTGGGAGCTTAAATTACCTTACTATTACCCGGCCTAACATCTCTTTTGCATTTCAACAAGTTAGTCAATTTATGTAAGCTCCCCGTCATCTCCATTTGTTGGTTGTACGTCGCATCATTCGATATCTCCTAGGAACATCTAATCGTGGATTATTGTTTCCTAGTAGACAAATTGATGCTTCTTGATCCACTAGCATCAATTTGCGGGGGGTGTTAGCATGATGGACAACTCAAAGAACATGAATTAATAGTGAATATTGTATACATCAATGTAATTATATATTGTTGTACATGTGTAATTATGGATATATGATGTAATAATCAAAGAGAGAGAATAGTAGATTAGGAGGGATACAATAACGGATTCAAAGGGATAGAATAACGGATCTTTAGGGATAGGGAAGACGGATTTTTGGGATGTAATCTTTGAATACTCTCTATTTAATGGCAAGACTCTCAACATTGAGAGACATTCAGCACAAATTTGACACGACACAAACTCAAGGAAAGATTTTACCAAGACCCAATGATATGCAGCAATATGTTGTAACAAGATAACTTCAGATGAAAAGAAAATGAAAAATTAAAACCAGACAACTATATCTTTATAAGTGGAAATGCTTCACAACTAAATAAGTACCTGGATGTTCAACCATACTCCTGGAGGTTTGACTTGGTTTACCACATCCTGGACAGTAAGAATTCTCTGTTGTGTTCCATAAAATCTTTGAGTTCGTGAATAAACTCCTTGCCTCACTGTCCAAACAAAGTAATATTTCAGTCACTGGAAGTAACTGCTACAAGCAACGTAATAGGTTCAGCATCCTAACAAGGCTATTGTTCTCTAGATTATATGACCAATTTTAACATTTTCCAAAAGGCATTCGTTGTAAAAGCCGAGTTATCAGACATCATTACTGGTTGTCTTTGATTTAAACGTAAAAATCATGTAAGAATAAAAAGAATTTCAAATTACTTATGGAAAGAAAGGTTTTATTTCAACTGGATTAAAAATATTAGCATAATGTTCTCCAGTATAACTATGTCAGTTCACCAAAATAATCAACTTTAGAAAGACGTGGCCATATCCAGTCCTGATAAACCTAGAAATTGTGTGTTCTTTCTTTTGCAGCTCATCAAGGAGTTGCAAACTACCCAGTGGCGCGCAAATAAATATACATATACAACATGCCATTTCAAGAAAGGAAAAAAAGGGAGAAAAAAATACAACATGGCAGGACCCTAAATTATTTAGATCATAAAAAGGGAAGAAAGAAGAACCTGATCATCCTTTAACACACAATGAGTCAAATTCCCTTCAATTAATTGTTATATTATAAGGGATTTAATGAAGAAATGGGATTTTATATTTTTTATTTTTTAAATTACAATTATTAAAAAAAAAATTAAAGGCAAAAAAATTGGCATTCACATGCTAAAATAGATGTGTAATACACGCATTTTGTCAAATCATCAAATTAATGTCACATAAGCAAATAAGGTTTAAAAAATTAATTTTAAATGAATTCAAGAGTCCAAATAATAAATGTATAAATAAGAATATCCACTTTATAAATCAGATCAAGTTCAAAAATCCCTCAGCTATTTTGCCCTTTTAAGTTTTACTCTAACTACTATAGGTCACCTTAAGACCTGACACCAACTCACATGTTTGAATTTGATACTTAACCATCACACAAGAGATGCAACAAGTATAGAGCGAGTAGGGACAGAGTGTCTTTAGCCTGATTTTCAAAATTACAATTAATAATATTTTTTTTTTCTCTTTTATATCTCTAGTCTTTATTTATTTTTATTTTTTCTCTCTTTAATCTCTAGCCTCTACTTATTTTTTTTTCTTTTTTTATATTTTATATCTTTTCGTGTTTTTAAAAACTATGACTACGTCGAGTACAAATCATGAATGATGACGGAAATATCTTAAGCGCTCATTGTATTTGTATTTACCATCATTTTTTTTCTTTTTCCCTTTCTCTTTTTTCATTCTTTTTTTCTTTTTATTTTTATGTATTTTTATTATTTTTTCGATTCTTTCTTTATTTATTTATTTTCTCTTCTATCTCTAACTTCTACTTCTTTTTTCTTCCTTTTTTTTCTCTCTTTTTTTCTCATTTTTGTTTTTCTTCTTTTTTTCTATTTTGTTATGATAATGAAAATACCACAATCGCTTATTGTACTTGTATTCGCCCTAATATTTATATTTTTGTACTCCTTAATATAATTGTACTTGTATTTGTATTTTATAGTTTGCACTTATATTTGTATTTATATTTGTATTTTATAGCCCCTATTTGTATTTGCATTTTATAGTTCACATTTGTATTTGTATTTTATAGTTCATATTTGTATATGTATTTTATAGTTTGCACTATCATTTACATTTTATATATTTTGCACTTGTATTTTAAGAATTAGTTTGTATATGTATTTTATCGTCAACTACATATTGTATTTGTATTTTGTGTTTTCATTTTATTTGTATTTGTATTCTATTTTCATTGAAAAAAAAAAGATTTAGAAATGGTGCAAACACAATCTCATGTATGTGTTCTATTTGGATTTGTATTTTATAGTTCGTATTTGTATTTTTATTTTATAGTTTATACTTGTATATGTATTTGATGGTTTGCACCATTATTTATATTTTATATAATTCGCACTTGTATTATATGAAAAAACGAATGTAAAGGAAAAAAAGAAAAAAACATAGAAGAAAAAAACAAAAAATAAAAAAATAAAAATAAAAAACGAGTAAAAAATGAAAAAGAAAAAAAAAGGAAACTAAAGGAAAAAAAAAAATTGGAAAAAAAAAAGAGAAATAGAAGATAGAATGAGAGGGAAAATAAAGAAGAGATAGGTTATTAATGTATTTAATTGGTAAGATAGGTAATAGTTTATAATTAATTAAAACTTAAATTAAATGGAGTATTTAAAATTTTATTTTTGCTAACCATGTAGTTGTCCTTATAAAATACTCTATATTTACTTAGCAATGTCGTCGATGATCATTTTCGAAAGCGATGGTATGAGTTGATCTTACCGCTGCTTTTCTCAAACACTTAATAAAAATATTAGGGTGAAATTTCAATTAAAATAATGCAAAATTCAATAAAAAAATATAATAAGGTAAATGAAATATTTGAATTTTACCAAGTTAAAAAATAAATCACAGACTATCTCCAAAATAGCACAACTTTGGCAACCATTTCATGATCATATGCAAGAGTTAGAGAAATTCTAACAATTTCATGAATTATGTGCTTTATGTTTATGAAAACAATATAATTTAAAAATTTTAAATTATATATTCAGATAAATTTTTAATTTCAAAATAACATAATTTCAAATTATATGATTATGTCTGAACAACCCGAAGATTATTTGATTGTGAGCAAATTAACCGAAAATAATTAATTTTAAAAGTATCTGTCTGAAATTAATTATTTGGAGATTATTATATCTTATACCTAGAACGATTTGTAATTTCAGTGATTAAAAACTCAAAAAATATGATAAAACAATTGAGTCAATTTGATTGGGTTGATTTGTAGTAAACCATTGGTTTTAGGTAAAAGCATAAACAAATCAAACCATCAACAATGTCCTCACCCGAAAGGCCAAAACTCAAAATCATTAAATCAAAAAGAAGAACAGCAAAAGATACTAGTACATAGTTGCATCAATGGCCATTTTAGGATTCTCAAACACACCACATGTATTGTCTTCTTCTTCCAATTCTTTGGGATTTTACCATAGCACTCTCTCTTCTTTCGCTGGAATACAATGTTTCTCTCCGAGTTCTCTCCAGAAAAACCTCTGCAAACGACAACGGTTCAGAATCTCCAGCTCCTTGCCCGCAAAGAACTCTGCGAAGATTAAGGTTGTCGGCGTCGGTGGCAGCGGCAACAATGCTGTTAATTGTATGATCGGCACCGGGTTACAGGTGGGATTTGTTTTTCAGTTTCAATATTTTTCATTTTTGCGTTTCCTAGTTCTGATTGCTTTCATCCCTCTCTTTCTGCAATCCATATAATAAATAAAAAGTGTCTTTGAGTTGTTTTATTAAATTATTTAATGGATCGTGCAGATACTTAATTGATTTCCCGGCCATTTTTCTTAGTGGTAATCTAAATTTGTCCTTTTAAATTGTTTTTACTGTTTTCCTTCAATCGCCTTGAGATTTGCTTTTTTACGTAATGAAGATGGTATGGTTAAATTGTCTATATCACGCTCCTCGGGGTGTGCCCCTTCCTCAGACCCTGCAAAGGCAAGATGCTTTCTGAACCGAGCTGCTTTTTTTAAAAAAAGAGAGAGAGATGGTAACCAGATTTGAATTTTCTGAAGTGAAAGATGCTTTAGTATAGATCAGAATTATGAGGGTCATATAATGCCTTTTCCAGAGATCACACGGTTGTGCTCTTTGCATTCAAATTATACTATCATATGTTGTATTCTCATTGTATGAGTTATGTAAACTCGTGGGCTAGGAAGAAAATCTAGAAATCACTTTTATTGGCTGCTTGATCTGTCCCCTTTCTAGTTAATCCGCCGCCATAACAAATTCAACCAAGCGCTAAAGTACCCCAGTTCTGGAAAAAAAATATAATGTATATTCAACTGTTAACATCTTCATTTGACATGATAAATCTCAACGTTTCATGTCCAATAATAGGGCGTTGACTTCTATGCTATAAACACGGATACTCAAGCATTGTTGCAGTCTACAGCTGAAAATTCAATTCAAATTGGAGAGCTTCTAACTCGTGGACTTGGTTTGCACCTTCTTGTCTTTCTGTAGCAATTTTTTTTCTTCACAAGCTCTCTTTAGGAGCTTTTTTTTTTTTGGTAAAGCTAAACATATACTCTCATCTTTTTGTTCTTTTCTATACATAAGTCCTGCTGAAAAAACTTAAGCAAAAGGAGTAGCAAGATAGTTACAGTGTGATAGCCCTGTTGGGTTCAAAGTGTGTATGAAGTGTGAATGGAAAATGGAAAATGAAAAATGGTGGAGGAAAGGAGACACCCAATTTAGAAAGTGTACTCCAAATTGAAAAGTTCACTAATTCTCTCACATTGATGGGAGAAGGGAACTTTGGAGTGTTTATAATTAGAACACTTACTCCACATGGTAAGTGAGGCAAGAAATAAGAGATAGCTCGCTCGGCTCAGCTTCAGATTTGGATTTGGATTTGGATTTGGCAAATGATCGATGAGATCTATCTTTTTGGACAAAGTTTATTTGACGAAAATAAAGAAATCCAGATAGAAATCTAATCCGAAAATACAAAAAACGCAGTAAAATATTTTCTGGTTTTGGTACTCCATTTATACATGCATACAGAAGTTCGAACTGATGCAATACTTCATTGAGCTGGTGCCACTGTTTCGGTGAACTAATGCACTGTTTCGGTGAACTGATGCACTGTTTCAGTAAACTGATGCATTGTTTCGACGAACTGACACACTTATTCTCGAAATGGCATGCCTGTTCAGAACAATCACACTGTTTGGACGAATGGACATGAATTTTCAAAAAAGGTTACACTGTTCAGGAGACCTGTTCCTTCAACTCCTTATTCAGATAGTTAGAGGCTTTCAGATTTATGTTCAGATTTACGTTCAGACTTAGCTTTCAGATTGAGCTGTTTTGGGTATTTTCACCCACATGGTTTTATTCAGTTGAACCTTATGGCCTTACAGTTCTATGTATTCCGCATTATTTTATCATGATTTGCAGTATACAGGTACAGATATCAGTCATGGGTTAGCTTGTGGTCCCTCGGGGTCATGAGCACCGTGTAGCATTCCGGTTCAGCGAATCGGGGTGTTACATCAAAAGTCGATACAGGCATGATCTTAGACATGTTAGGATGATCAAGATCAGAAGAAGATGTAAAGTAAGGTTGAGACTCAAAGAATGTCACATCAGCTGATATGAGGTACCGACGACGATCAAGTGAGCAACAACAATATATCTTTTGTACTCGAGAATAACCAAGAAAGATACATTTGAGAGCACGAGGGGTTGCTTTATCTTTCCTTGGGGTGAAGTTATGAACAAAACATGTACTTCCAAAGATATGACAGGGAAAAAATTATAGAGGCGACTGAGGAAACAATACTGAATAATGAATTTGATTTTGAATGGAAGATGAAGACATCCGATTAATTAAATAGCAAGATGCGAAACTGCATCGCTTCAAAAATGCAGTGGAACATTGGATTAAATGAGAAGAGTGCGATCAGTCTCAATGAGGCGCCTATTCTTCCTCTCTGCTACTCCATTCTATTGAGGGGCATATGGACAAGAAGTCTGATGAATAATTCCTTGATGAGTCAAAAATTGTTGAAATAGGGAGGACATATATTCTAAGGCGTTATCACTACAAAAGGTATGAATCGAGACACCAAATTGATTTTGTATTTCAATATAATAACTCTTGAATATAGGAAACAACTCAAAGCGATCTTTTATTTAGAAAATCCAAGTACATCTTGAATAATCATCAATGAAGCTAACAAAATAACGAAACCCTGAGGTTGAATTGATTCTATTAGGACCCCAAATATCAGAGTGAACTAAGGAAAAAATAGACTCTGCACGATTCTCAGTACTAGACTCTGCACGATTCTCAGTACTATGTTGGAAGATAGTTCGAGTGTGTCTTCCATGTTGGCACGACTCACTCTAATGTGGATAAACTAGACAAATTCGAAACTATCTTTTGTAACTTGAACAAACTAGGATGTCCCAAACGTTTGTGAATTACGTTCGAATAATCTGTAACTGGACATGATATGGAGGAGTTAGGCGAGGTAGGTAGTAGAGGCCCTGTGATTTATATTCTTCACCAATTGTTTGTCCAGTACTACGGTCATGCATGATAAAAGAGTCCCCAAGAAAGATTACGCCACAATTTAGGGCACGAGTCAAACGACTGAACAATGCAAGATTAAAAGGACAACTAGGGACATAAAAAATAAAATTTAACATGACGAAGGATAGGGGATTAGCTTGTCCAACTCTTTTTGCTTTGGTTTGGTTACCATTGGCTAAAGTGACAGTTGGAAGAGACGGTAAATAAATGATATTTGATAGAAGTGATTTATCACCAGAAATATGATTAGAAGCGCCAGAGTCCACAACCCATTATCCAAAGGTAGGAGATTGTGCAGTTGAGGCTACTGGTAGTGATAT
Organism: Capsicum pubescens; assembly: GCA_030864215.1. Taxonomy (NCBI): domain Eukaryota; kingdom Viridiplantae; phylum Streptophyta; class Magnoliopsida; order Solanales; family Solanaceae; genus Capsicum; species Capsicum pubescens. The sequence continues at coordinate 238,525,529 of CM061540.1, forward strand.
CTGCTTACTTGCTCGATACTGAAGATACTCATTATATTTCTTTTCAGATAAATAAACCCATTGCCTATCTGTGGTGTTAAACCGAACAACATGAGCATTTTTCGGTGGTCGACCATGCAAAAAATAACATATTTCACGAGTATGTCCGAGCATATTATAATAACCACACTTAGGTCGAGAATAACATATCACGAGTATGTCCAAGTTTTTTACAATAACTACACCTAGGTCGAGATCTTCTAAAAAGATCTCCCCCCGTCGATTCTTCATGGACTGTGACGTTTGATTTTCTGATCTCTTCATTAAGGATTCAGGCTTAATCATAGGACTAGATCAAGCAAAACTTAGGAATATGTTGCCGGAATCTGGAAGAAAAGTGTTCAGTCGCCAAAATATATGGGCAGCCTCAGATTGAAGAGGCGACCCTACTGGAAAGAAAACCTGTCGAAAAAGTGGTCGGAATTTGCCTCACGCGCCGAGGAGTGAATCTGACACACTCGCCGGAGACCTGCTTTCTGGCAGCCCGTGAGGGCGCCTGCAGTACTTATTTCCGGCGAATCTGACTGGGGTTTTGTCATCGGAAAGTTCTGAATCTGGTGGTGGGCTGGTTTTGGAAAATAAAAAACTGACTGACAAAGTAAAAAATTTGCTCAGTGACAACTGATTTTGCTGGAATGATGCACAACGATATTTTCCTCACCAATGCCCTAATACCATGTGATAAACATAAAAGAAGAATATTATTTATTAAATTGTTATATCTAAATTATTATATCGAACCTATTTATAGACACTACATTAGACTCCTTTTCCAACGAGGATTTTATATATTATTCGTATTCCTACTCATATTCTAACAGATACAACATTACCAATTTCTTTTAAAAAAGTTAGTTTAAATAGGAAAATAATGTAGAGTATGACAACAGGTTGGCTGATCTATACAAAAATAGTGCTCCGAAAGAAGATTATAAGGTAGCATGATGGTGGTTTGAAATGAAAATTCTTCATGTGTAAGTGAAGTTGTACTAAATGAGGCTTCAACTTTGAAGGATAATGCTAATGGGATCCAAGGCATCTATAGGGTATGTTAAAGGTTTCTATCAGAAGGAAGGTGAAGTTGCTGCATATCACACTATTGGGTCCAAATGTTATTTTCAGGCGGCATAGCTAAATGCTTCTTTTTCAGTTATATTGGAATCCACTGTTTGGATCCCCGGTCGGGAAGGTGTGGACGTGGTGTTTACCATATGTGTGTGTATATTCAGGGGGGGGAAGGGGGGGGGGGGGGAGGAGGTTTATATACACCAACTTATTTGAAAAAAATGGAAGTGTTGGTAGATAGATTGCCTATTTGGTGAATATAAAGGATTTGGAGTGCACTCTAAGCAGCTTTGTACCGTAGTCTAAACCTCAACAAGATTCTCAGAGTTGTACTAACTGGTTGATTTTCTTTTCCATGCTAAATCATATGTTCCGTATCATCCAAATTCTTTCGTGATTGTAATATGGTCTTGGTGACCTTCAGGCTTTGGAAGCAATTGAAAAACTTCAAAGAAATGTTGATACTCTTATAGTAATTCACTATGCTCGGCTTCTTCATATTGCTGATGAGCAGACACCACTTCAAAATGCTTTTCTTCTTGCTGATGATGTACTTTGTCAAGGCGTTCAAGGAATATCTGATATAATCACTGAGTTCCTTCATCAGACATTTTTTTTGTTTCAGTATCTGATCTACATAAGTTCTCTTTTGAATTTCATGGTATAGTTTTCATTAATAACGTATATTCTCATGCCGAGTATAGCGGATCGGCACCAGATGATTCATATGACCTAATTCGACTAATTTGGGAATCGAGGTAGTTTATCTATCATATAAGCTGTTATACTGGGTTTATTTATTTTTCTATTCGTACATAATCCCCTCTTGATCTCCCTGCTCCAGAACACACGTAGAAATAGGCATCGTCATTTTGTGGCCAACATTCCTTGTTTCTGACTGGACATGAAAGTGCAAAAATGTTAAGAACATGCAAGCAGTGAGTGCAAAATGCACTTCATTTCCTGATTGGATGCAGTTTATTACCATCACTGTCATTAGATGCTTCTCTCCGCTTTGATGAACGATCTTTTGATAGATTTATGATCAATTCATTCTGTTTTTGCAGATACCTGGACTGATAAATGCGGATTTTGCTGATGTAAAGGCAATCATGAAAGATTCAGGAACGGCTATGCTTAGAGTTGGGGCTTCTTCCAGTAGGAACCGTGCTGAAGAAGCAGCTGAACAGGCAACTTTGGCTCCTTTAATGGGTTCTTCAAGTCGTTTCAAAGACTTGTCCAGTTGAACATGAGTTCAGAATCAAGAATGCAAGATCATGGAACATATCAATTATCAAATCACACCAAGCAATGCAAGAAAAGAGAAGCAGAGGGAAGATTCAAGTTGGAATTCTACCGGACGCACAATCAAATGTATTTGTTCTTTTTGCATTTACAGTATACCTTTTTTCCTCTCATTTACAGGTACTTGATCAACATATATATAACTGCAACAAGCAGAACAATCCCAGTCACTGATAAAAGCATGCACATGCAAGAGCAACCACCCTTTGTGCGTTTGTTCAAAATTGCAAGCTTCCTCCCAACTCGCTGTATCAGGAAGACGAAGAGGAACCACTAAGTTAAATGTGAATAGTGAATTAAAACCAAGACAGTATTGTAGAAGAAAAAAGATGAAGGAAAGTACTGCATCGCTCTATCAATATCCTACAACTCGCACAAATGTGTATAAAAGCAGAAAACTGAAAAATCTCAGCCATATCACCAAGATTCATAAGTATATAACTGCTCAGCTAACGTGCATTGAGATCTATTACATTCTCCGATTCAATAAATACATACTCAAGCAATCAATGGAGTATAAAAGGCAAAGCAAACTTGAAAGACAAACTTTGGGTGCAAATCCGCGAGGTAAGAGCAGCAGCAGGACACCCAAAATTTACCCAAAATTTCAAGGTCAAACTCTTTATATTCTCCTAAGAGCCCAGGGTTGGAAGTTCTTTGACTACGAGTATTATGTTTAATATGTTGTCCCTCTGGTGCTTCATTATACAAACTTACCATTCTCAACAGAAAAGGTATTTTGTCCCTCAAATTGCAAGTTCACAAGTATCAAGATAATAGGACATTTTCTTTTCTTGTTTTCTCTTTTCTTTTCCGCCTAAAGCTCCTAGAGAACATGCTTTACTTTCAAATGGGCTCACATCTAAAGCTTCTGGATAAGATTGTGAATTTGAGGAAGTCGTAATTTTCAAACTTACCTGATTTCCAAAGATATCACACATTTTTCTCGAGAATATATAGCTACATTGGCACATAATTAAAGAAATAGATCACGCATATAAGTACTTTATTTCACAGTGGACAGACATAAGCTCCAAAATTCTACAAACTCCATCATATGGTTATGAGAATCCATGGTGCAGAACACTATGTTTAGTAAAAAATGGTTAGTTTGTCCTTCCTCATCCATGTGTTCACTCCAGGAAATTGTCACATGCCCCTCTTTACCCATTTTTCTTTGGTGAATGTAAAGCATTAAGGTCCACAGATGAAGAGTCAATGAACCCTTAGAGCATAATCAACCTGCTTAGTGTCATTACATGATTCCATGCATATGGTGCTTATCTTGGAACATGTTTAGAAGTGAACGGGTGGTGTCGAGAATGATTATGGTTGAAGTCCAAAGGTTGAAACAGAGGAGTAGACTGTGTGAAGTAGGCTCCTTTAGCACCCATTGCACTAATGGAAAGAGAGAAATAGAAGAGAGTTTGAAAAAGTTAAAAGAAACCTTGTGTATATTAGTTTATGCGTCCTT